>OW121705.1:5000000-7500000 GCA_933228785.1 Lasioglossum pauxillum | reverse complement strand
TCTTTGGTACATCACAATTGCCACTAACAAAAAGCTGTGAATCTGTAAGACAAAGGAAGTTCTTCTTCGCTGTCGTCAGCGTCACACCACCGTCGCAATAGTCGTCATTAAATCAATTATTCCCGGAGCCAATGGCGAATTCCTCCCGGGTTTTTCTGAAAAAACTAACGAAACTGTAAACCGAAGGAAGACGACGCGCAAGTAGTTCGTGCAGGAACAAAGCCGACGGGGAATTATGCAAAGGAAGATAATCTCGCCGAGTGCCGTCGGAGTAGCGTTATACTGTGTTATACTAATGGGCCGCGTTTGTTCCCGAGGATCAAAATGGTCGATTTAGGGGCAGTCGGCCAATTATGCGGTCGACCCGTTCCCGGAAGGAATTTACGCGAGAGACAATTCGCGGCAGCGTGTTGCGAATTAGTCTTCTGACGCGTGCAATATTCATCGGTCGTAATTACGCACTGGACTTTTAATTGCCCCGCCGCGCGAGCTTCTTTATAGTGATCGCACGGATTCTTAGCGCGCCGATTTGCGAGCCTTTTAACGGCGACGTAATATTACGTCGATGATTCTCAGTACGGTATTTGAAGTCGCACTTAAGAATTCTAACTGGATGATTATTTCCGATCTATTGTATACAGGGCGTCTGAAAATTCCTTCAACATCCGGAAATGGGAGGTTCCTGAGATCATTCGAAGCAACATTTTCCTTTAAAAAAATGGCGTCCGCGACTTTCCTTAACGTAGCCGCGGATTTTTGCAAAGGAAAATGTTGCCTCAGATGATCTCAGGAACCTTCCATTTTAACTGCCAGATGGCAGTTTTTAGCTGTGATGCAACATTGCGTCGATACTTTTGATCGCACTCCAAATTTGAATAGCAATTGGATGATGATACAGTATTTTATCGATAAATGTCCCAAATGTCTGGCCGCAGGGTCCGCTCTGGGCGCCAAAATTTAGGGGCGCCAAAATTTAGGGGCGCCAAAATTTAGGGGCGCCAAAATTTAGGGGCGCCATTTTGGCTGTAAGTGTGAGAAAAATATTGATGTGTTAAATACTCAATTAATAGAAAATTTCACATGTCGATTTTTTCGTTCGCTAAAAATTTACAGTGCGTAGCGTATTTATATTGTTTATGTCTAAAAGCTAAAGATATTTACACTATTATTTGAAAAATTAACGCAGAATTCGTAAAGGACGTTGCTTGAACTTGCTTGAACTTTTAAACATGCATATACTTCTCTGAACAGAATAGCATTGGCACGCGAGCAGAGCACTGCTCCAACTTGTGTTTGAAGTTTAAACATGCATAGACTTGCTTATTTCCTTTTTTAAATTTAAAAAATGTAATAAAAATGTTTGCAGAACTGAAAGCAAGAAAAAAATGTTTTTTGTGATTTTAACGTAGTTGATTTTACCCTTCTTAAATTTTCAAAATAATAGAATTTTAATTGTTTGTGCAATAATACACATTTTTAATAGTATTTGAAAGTGTAAAAAATTATATGGTTAACGATTTGTGTTATGTCATGTTATGTTATGTTATATGTTTCTTTCTAAATATATGCTTTTATTAAAATTTAAATGAAATGATTTCATTTTTATTTACAATAAAAAATATGTACCGTTATTTAAAATATATATTCTTAAGGGGCGGCAAGTTGTCGTTTTGTCCGGGGCGACGTAACCGCGAGAGCGGGCCCTGCTGGCCGATAAGTGTCCCAGAACTATTCCCACTTCTGCGGGGTGTACCCCCTAGAGGCGTCATGAAGTTCGGGAGGCCTCGGTCATCGAGAAGTATGACATCATACGGCTCGGGTATATCGGTGAGACCACACTAATCCGAATGACAAAACTTTCTTATTTTTCATTATTTTTTATGGAACTTTCACCGACATATTCGTGGCATTTTTCTAATAAAAATAATACCAAATATGATATAATTCCGATGATATTGACTTGTGTAATGAACGATGAAAGTTTCGAACGCAAGGAGGAACAACGTATGGGAAGTCCTTTGAACTGTGCCGGCGCGTCGCAACTCTCCGCGTCTCTTTCTTTCCCATACGCTGTCTTTCTTTGCGTCGAAAACTTTCATCGTTCATTACACAGGTAAATATAATTGGAATTATATCATATTTGGTATCATTTACATTAGAAAAATGCCACGAATATATTGGTCAAAGTCCCATAAAAGAATAATGAAAAATGAAAAAGTTTTGTTATTAGATTCGTTATGTGTACACTTCTCGACGACCGAAGCCTCCCGAGTTCCGCTGTCCTTCGGTAAAAGTCAAAGAATAGTATTCCTGGCGGATAATTGTCCCTGGACAGACACGTGTTGAGGACAATTATTGATAAAATACTGTGACTCCTTAACAAAGCTGCGGACGCCATTTTTTGCAAAGGAAAATGTTGCTTCCAGATGGCAGTTTTTAGCTGTGACGCAACATTACGTCGATCATTTTGATCGCACTCGAAATTTGAATAGCAATTGAAGGAAAATGGATAAAAATAATTTTTAATTACTACCCAGTACATCTTGCGATCGACTGACGCAATATTACGTCGTACGCACTGACACGTCCGCGTTCTCAATTTCACCAGAAAAATAGTTTCACCTCGACTGTTTATTAATATCGATAAGGATACTGCATTGGGCACGGTGTAAACAAGAAACCTGAATATACAAGATAAACAATCTATAAAAAATTGAAAGATAGAAAGTTGAAAGCCTGCTTTCGCTGAGCATCGCCAAAACGGTGACCAGGGATTGTCCAGTATACAGAGTAGTCGTCAAAGATTTCATGGAAATGTTTATCTGCCTAAAAATCGTAGTAATTATCAAGAACGCATTGGACGAACACAATTCCCAGAGTACTGCGTCCGCGGAATGGGATCTTGATAACGCCACGGATATTAAATGCATCTTGCGTCTATCTTCGTAGCTTCAACGAAGAACAATCTCGCTCTCTGACGCATTGAACTTCTTTATTAGTCGTTTATAAGCATACTTCCTTGGTTTATTCGCCCTCAAAAGTTCCATGGCAGTGTTCGGTGTCCCGGAAGCAGTTGCTTCCTTCCAGTCCATTGTTCGCGAGACACATTTCAAAAAATATCTACAGGTAATCCGCATCATTTACATATACGAGACATTTAAGAAATTAAACTTTCGTCATCTCGAATTCGTAAAAACAAGAAAAAATATCAGTTTGTTTAGCAAATTTCATGGTGGCTGTACACATTCCAAGAGCTTCGCAAACGCGTTCCCTCATTTCCATCGGTGGTCACGCGCTGCGATTATAATGAGGAAAAATCGTAATCATGTGACACGTTAATATGCTAAGTGAAAGGCGCGGTGGAGAATGACGGCTTTATAAATTTGCATTGCACGTAAACAGTTCTGGAAATCCCTGGGGAAAAGTAATCCCGGAATATCGATTATTCAATAGTTTATTGTAGGATAATTTATCTGCTGCTTTCTAAACGGTCTATCCAGTGGCTGGTGCTGGAGTTGTTACACCTACCACGTAGAATACCCTGTATAGTAATAGACGTCCCTGTTTAATTTTTATATTTTCAGAAAGCTTATTTACAAATTCAATTAAAATTACAATTGCTATAATAACACTTCGGGAATGAATATGATCATAATGACGTCGTCTAGAGTCACCCACTACCCAAAATTGCAAATAAACAGTGTTGATCAAATTTTATTTTAAATAATAAATAATTAAATAATATATAAACGTGTGATTTTAATTGCAAATAATAACTAAACATTTTATTCAATTAAATTATTATTTCTTTTTGTTCAAATAAATTATTATTTCTTATTTGCAAATAAAAGACTATTTATTATCTGGATTGAGGTGGAAATCAAATAAATAAATTTTGGTCTTCATTTATCAATACAAATAATAATTGAAATTGTATTTGTAAATAACAATTAACTTTATCATTTTAAAAAATTCATTCAGACTTGCTCGAATAATAAATAACTTGTTATTTACATTTTTTTTAATACTTATTTATTTAAATAGATTTATTTATTGCCCAACACTGCAAATAAATAATTTAATTATTAGAATCACACGCAGTTTTGTTTGGACACTTTTAAAAACACCATAACTTTTTTAATATTGGAATATACAACTTGAAATTCTTTAAGAAGTTACAACAATTGGTTTGCTACACGACGTGACAAAAATTTTTGGAGAAAACTGCAAATTGTCGGAATTCCAGAGAAAATACTAAAAGTTGTATTTTTCAACTTTTTTATGTGGGCTTTTATGGAAAATTGAGAAAACACGTTTCGTAGATCTGTATCAATTAAACATATTCTGAAAATTTTATGAAAATCGGTCGACGTTTTAATGAGGTGTAAACGTTTAAAGATGGTAAAAATTGCAGTTTTTCACGAATTTTCGGCCTCCAACTGCAGTAATTCTAAGGATTCTTACATCTTCCAGTGTTTGTCGTTTTTTCACGCATCAACCGATTTCTATGGCACTTTCACAGTGCATATAATTGACACAGATCTACAAAACGTATTTTTTAAAATTTCAATATAGGCCCGCATAAAAAAGTTGTAAAATGCAGCTTTTAGTATTTTCTACAATTCCGACCGAATGCAATTTCTGAAAAAATTTCTCTTCACATCCTGTAGCAAACTAATTGCTTTAGCTTCGCAAAAAAGTTCAAATCGCATAGTCCAATATTAAAGAAGTTATTTTTAAGAGTGTCCGAATATTAGTGGAAGTCACTGTACGTCTCTTCATCCCAGTAATTAAGACTTCGATGCAAATCTAATGAATATTCTCGTTCGCTAAGGGCTAATACGAAGCGAATAATATTGACAATATTAAAGGTATTTGTCATCGAAGGTTTTTATCGCGGTATTCCGTTTGCAAAAATTCGAAGGCTGCTCCGGACGCACGATGTTCAACAATCGGTGGCTTGCATGACGCAGAAATTCACCTAGGTAAATTGACAAAGTCGGTACCCTTTCCGATGCATTATCAGGCTATCTCTTCGGGATAAACATGCGAATTTACGGCTTCTCGTGTTCGCAATTAAGCGGCGAGGTTCCCGCGATAAATACGAACAATTTGCTGGCCGCCGTTCTGTTAATCGTTCACCTGTACCCGTTGAAAACCTCGGAGAGAAACCGGATACGTTATTTGCTAGAAAGAAAGGTACGTTCATTAAAAATCTTACAAAAATTGGCCAATGAACGACGCGCGCGGTCTAGCGATAAGAAGAGTTCGAATAAAAATTGAGACACGATGAAATTAGTTTTGCCGATCGGTTGATTGAATTTTCGCGCGCCGAGCGTCCGAGGAAAGAGTCATCGATCGAAGACCGGTGCCGGCATCGGGTAAGACAGCCATTCATCAAATTACGTGGTAATTTTGATCAATGATAACTGGTGACTTTGAAGGCAGCTTCCTACGAGCCCTCGTCGAGGGAAGTGGCCAATTGCCGTGTACGGCTACCGTACAGTCGCTACTAGAAATCCTCGCGTTAAGACCACTTTCGAGACTTCTTTCTTTGTCTGGCCAACGAGTTCGCGCGCTCTACCATTAGATTAGGCTAAAATCCGCACCGCGTGGTCACGACACTTTGTCGTCACTCTCGGAAGACTCAGTTTGGTCAGAAATGCGTAAAATAACCAGTCCGCTTACTACAAATTTCGTTCTACATGTAATTAGGCATTGGAAACTATTAATTTACAATTATTGAAATTGTAGATGTGTTTTTATTCCAATATATCGTTATTTTTATAATATGATATACACCAGTCGCTTTTGATGGTTGATATTTGTGTTATCTCGAAAATTAGACATTTCTTCCGACCTAGAATAATTTGTAAATAATTGATGATTAGTCACCAACACATTTAATAATCAAAACAATATTTTGGATAAAGTTATAGCAATTTTTATTGACTCTGAGCCATCACTCGAGTGCTGAGGGATAAACATGAATTCGACACACGATTTTCAAATAGATCGGCGATTTTCGGAAGAACATTATCATTAAGCTTCTTCTACACATGGCAGTTTGGTTCCTGCGGGTAAAACTGTTGAGAACGTGATACAGTGATTAAAATATTCATCGATAAACGAAGTATTAAGAAAATTAACGTTTTAGAATGATAGCAGATTGTCCTCGCAGCGATATAGGTGTCCAGAATCGCAAATAGACGTGTCGATATTGCTGGGGAGAACGGTTCGCATGAGCAAAGAGCAGCGCACAGAGCATAGTGCGGAGCACAGAGCGGCGCTGCGACGTCGGCGACGGCGACGTCGACGTCGACAACCGTCGGAGCGAGGCTAATGAGTCCGTAAATTGGACCAGGCCAGGCCCTCCCATCTGAGGTCCGCACGGTGGTTCTCTCTTCACATTGTCAGTGTGACTCATTGGCTTGGTGTGCGACGGTCCAGCCCACGATTCAATTGCGCTCTAAACGATTCTTCTCTTTATCTTTTTCTCTCTATTTTCAACATTTTATTCCGCCTGCCAGGCCTGGCCACGATTTTTTCTCGCCGACGCGTGCAGTGCCAGTGTCAGTGTCGCCGAGAACACTATCATCCTTCAATACCGCACACGCTGTCGTCGAAAATCCTCCGGCGAATCCTCAGACTCTCGCAGATCCTGGCAGATCAAAGATCACTCGCAGGAACGAGGACTCGATGCGAGAAATGAGATCGATCGCTGATCGCAGCTACTGCGACCGGTTCCCAGCGATGATAGTCAGCTCCACAAATGCTGCGACACCTCGATACTGTCGATCGTTCTCACGACTGATCGTCCATCTTTTTTAGAAGACGATCTCGGTGGTCTCGATGGATCATCGCCGTTCGCACGGCTGCACAGTGTTTCGCTCGATCGACAAAAATCAGGGAGCCCCGGCGTAAGATCCGAGACGATCGCGCACCGTGATTACGTCAGTAACGAACCTTCCTTGATCGTTGACGAAGTTCAGATTTTTCATAACTATCGATCCTCTACAGCATGAGGACTTCACACGACTTGCTCATTTTTTCTGTTGCATAGAACAGTTACAAACATCTGCTTCCAGGATGGCTTTGTAAAGAAAGAACTTCAATCTTCAAATTCGTCAATCTTCAAATTCGTCAGTCTTCAAATTCGTCAGTCTTCAAATTCGTCAGTCTTCAAATTCGTCAATCTTCAAATTCGTCAGTCTTCAAATTCGTCAATTCAGTCACATTCTTTAGTGTTCCCCACCCACCACGTCCTGGAAAAACATTTTCTACGAAAATGAGCGTTTCAAAAGTGTCCGAACGCTTCTCGAGCCCACTTACAAAGTAGAAGAACAATTTGAAATTATTCGTATCCGAAATTGGATGTTTTCGTGGTTCTTCTACAATTGATAGAGAAGGAAATGTAACACGTCTGAACCGGAAGTTATGATTTTTGTCCCTCTCATGCTCGCGAAACACTGTCGCCGTGTTACGCAACCTGTCCTGCAGTTCTCAGCTACCTGAAGACCAGCGCTGAGAGTCGGGACGCTAGTCGCGTCCGCAGCGGCCGTTGAATAAGATTGATCGACGGTTTTTGGAGGCGTTTGAGGGCGTTTGAAGGGAAAATCTTTTCTCGGAGGATGTCGAGCCAAAGCACGAAGATGGAGCTCCTCGGCGAGACTCTGCTCTACCATCATCCGGAAGGTAGTCAGGAGGAAGTGGATAGAGAATGGGAGGAATTCGACAGGCTGATGGCGAAGCTGAAGGAAAAACGGCGGGAAAGGCCGCACAGGTAGCTTCCTCAGCAGTTCTCTTTTTTTCTCTTCTTCTTCCTCTTTTGGATCGTGTTTCAGGGAGACCGAGGAAAATTTTCTGTTCGTCCATCTAATGGCTAGCATCACGAGAGAGTTCTATTGAGTAATCGTAGTCAAGTGGGGGAATAAATAATAATGGCGGTGTATGACTTATGCGTGTAATCGCAGAAATACGGGCTCGGGAATGTACAGGGTGTCTCGTAACTGCTGCCGTTGAATTGTGCTCGAAACAAATGGGGAATGTATCGGGTTGGCGAGAAAGTAATTTCGGTATTTTAAGGTGCAATAGAACCCAATTTTTCTATTCGAGCAATGAACTTTAATCAGTAAAATATCTTCAATTTTGTTCAATATTTTGCCATGTTTCTGGTATACATTCATAATTCATAATTAAATTTTCCCAAAATTGAGTTTTATTCCACCTTAAAATACCGAAATTACTTTTTTGCCAACCCTATGATTAAATATTTTTAAAAATATACAGGGTATTAGCTGAAGAAGGCCACCTAAATATCTCCTTTATTTTTAATTGCACAAAAAATATTTATGTCATAATTTAAATGGTATCGAAGGAGGAATATCAGAGAAGAACAATTTCTTTTGTGCGGTTATTTTTTCATAGATTTTTCAAGGTCATCGTTATTTTTTTTATCAGGAAAACATTCTTTTTCTATTCCATCTTGTTACTGACTTAAGCATATTCAAATGTATGTTTTCAGCCGCTTTAAGAGGGAATAAAAGAAAGATTTCCCGATAAAAAAATAACGATGACCCTGAAAAAACTATGAAAAAATAACCGGATAAAAAAATTCTTCTATGATATTCCTCCTTCGATACTATTTAAATTATGCCATAAATATTTTTTTTGTGGAATTAAAAATAAAGGAGATATTTAGGTGGCCTCCATCAGCTGAGACACCCCGTATAGAATGTAGTATCAACACTAAACCTGTCTGAAGCATTATTATAGTTTTAATAATAATTGTAAAGTAAATAAAAATTATTTAAAAAATATGACGACAGTCGTCCTCGAAGAATTCGGTTCTCGTGAACACTGCGACGTGTTGCACACAATTTTATTCTGTTAAATGTAAAATCAATCTGTTCTTTCAATTGGACAATGCTTCAAACTTAATTTTAATAGTACCAGCTACGAGCCACCTTGTAAAACGATCGAAAGAAAATCAGGATTGGGATCGGACGAACTAAACATGAAATTTTCTTTTTGTCAGACCCTCGCAAACTTTCTATCCATGTCCTCCGCCGAACGCGGACGAGGAGCACCAGGATTTCGATCCCTTCGATTACATTAACACGATTGTAAGCGAATTTTATTGATCGTTCGCATGATGGAAGCTCTGAATGTCGCACTTCTGCAAGATCTGTCTCCCGACTTTCGAAAAATTCGCTCGGCTGCCAAGCATCACTTCCTGAACACCGAACAAAATCGCCCACTGTCATTCATCAATCTTTAAACGGCGACATTAATCTTCGAATAGTCATCACTCGACACAATTTACTTTTATTTGCGTGAGGAACGGGAAAAAGGTCTTCGTCAATCGCACTGGCAATGACGTCACGGGTGGTTCACAGCGGATACGGTCGGTCGCCACGTGATCGTGTTGTTCGTCCACAGTGCGTGGTCGTTGATAAAAAAGCGAAAAATGGACGTCGCTTTCCTTTCACCTTATCGGAAAAGAAATACCAACGGGATCACGTGCTGGTGGAGGATGGGGGAGGTTGATTTCTCGCAATCCGTCCAGCAGCCGCGATGCCGTTGAACCAATGCCGGACGACGGTTTTAAAATTAAACCGTCTTCGACGCCGCTAGACGAATCCCAGACGAGAGACACGGCCCATCGTCTGCCAATATCGGCTGCCAATACACGACACAAGCTTCTCCCGTTCCCCCAGTGTCCATTTGTTTCGCTTTACGGCCCGAACGATACTTCTTCCTGACGTTCTCCTCCCTTGAAGAGCGACCGAACTCCCGCGGGCGGGATGTTGGAATTGAATTCGTTGAAATGTGGACGAAAACGAATCGCGGGCCGAGAATAAATGTTTGCAGCAGCGACTTTAATTCACGGGGAAAATGGTGTTTGCACTTTTTGGCCAAACGGTGTCTGAGCATTGACGGCTGGATCTACTTTTTCAAATGTTCAATTTATTCTGACAAAGCAATTTGGAATTTTTCAATTTTCAATTTAACTATATTTTATGTATTATAGTATAATATATGCTGCATGTATGTACAGTGAATAATAGCACAGCATGGAACTATCGTGAATATTTCTAATTCATTTCTGAAATATATTTTACGGGGTTGCCTCGATAATTGTTCTCAAGGGGACGCACAGCCTAATTCTCGTTATCTGGTTTTTAATTCTTCAAAATTCTTCCACGAATTGACAATGGTCTGGCTTGATGTTAAAACAATTTGGGATGCTGTTTCCACAGGTTGCCTCGATAGTTGTTCTGGAGTGGACACATCCTAATCCTCGTTATCTAGATTAAGTCTTCAAAATTCTTCCTCGAATTGACAATTGTCTGCCTTGATGCCAAGACAATTTCGACAGCTGTTTCCAGAGATGCCTCTATAGTCGTTCTGAAGTGGACACATGTAGCCTGATCCTCGTTATCTGGTTCTATTCTTCAAAATTATCCCCCGAATTGATAATGGTCTGCCTTGATACCAAGACAATTTCGGAAACTGTTTCCAAAGGTTGCCTCGATAGTTGTTCTCAAGTGGACGCACAGCCTAGTTCTCGTTATCTGGTTTTTAATTCTTCAAAATTCTCCCTCGAATTGACAATGGTTTGGCTTGATGTAAAAACAATTTGGGAAGCTGTTTCCAGGAGTTGATTCGATAGTCGTTCTGAAGTGGACACATGTATCCTAATCCTCGTTATCTTGGTTCAATTCTTCAAATTGTCCCTCGAATTGATAATGGTCTGCCTTGATACCAAGACAATTTCGGAAACTGTTTCCAAAGGTTGCCCCGATAGTTGTTCTCAAGTGGACACACAGCCTAATCTTCGTTATCTGGTTTAAGTCTTCACAATTCTCCCTCGAATTGACAATTGTCTGCCTTGATTCCAAGACAATTTCGACAGCAGTTTCCAGAGTTGCCTCTATAGTCGTTCTGAAGTGGACACATGTAGCCTGATCCTCGTTATCTGGTTTAAGTGTTCAAAATTCTCTCTCGAATTGACAATTGTCTGCCTAGATGTAAAAACAATTTGGGAAGCTGTTTCCATAGGTTGCCTCGATAGTTGTTCTCAACTGGACACACAACCTAATCCTCGTTATCAAAATTCTCTTTTGAATTGACAATAGTCTGCCTTGATGACAAGACAATTTCGGAAACTGTTTCCAAAGGTTGCCCCGATAGTTGTTCTCAAGTGGACACACAGCCTAATCTTCGTTATCTGGTTTAAGTCTTCACAATTCTCCCTCGAATTGACAATGGTCTGGCTTGATGTAAAAACAATTTGGGAAGCTGTTTCCAGGAGTTGTTTCGATAGTTGTTCTCAAATGGACACATAGCCTAATCCTCGTTATCTAGATTAAGTCTTCAAAATTCTTCCTCGAATTGACAATTGTCTGCCTTGATTCCAAGACAATTTCGACAGCAGTTTCCAGAGTTGCCTCTATAGTCGTTCTGAAGTGGACACATGTAGCCTGATCCTCGTTATCTGGTTCTATTCTTCAAAATTATCCCCCGAATTGATAATGGTCTGCCTTGATACCAAGACAATTTCGGAAACTGTTTCCAAAGGTTGCCTCGATAGTTGTTCTCAAGTGGACGCACAGCCTAATTCTCGTTATCTGGTTTAAGTGTTCAAAATTCTCTCTCGAATTGACAATTGTCTGCCTAGATGTAAAAACAATTTGGGAAGCTGTTTCCATAGGTTGCCTCGATAGTTGTTCTCAACTGGACACACAACCTAATCCTCGTTATCAAAATTCTCTTTTGAATTGACAATAGTCTGCCTTGATGACAAGACAGTTTCGGAAGCTGTTTCCAAAGATTGCCTCGATAGCTGTTCTCAAGTGGACACACAGCCTAATCTTCGTTATCTGGTTTAAGTCTTCAAAATTCTCCCTCGAATTGACAATGGTCTGGCTTGATGTAAAAACAATTTGGGAAGCTGTTTCCAGGAGTTGTTTCGATAGTTGTTCTCAAGTGCACACACAGCCTAATCTTCGTTATCTGGTTTAAGTCTTCACAATTCTCCCTCGAATTGACAATGGTCTGGCTTGATGTAAAAACAATTTGGGAAGCTGTTTCCAGGAGTTGTTTCGATAGTTATTCTCAAATGTACGCATAGCCTAATCTTCTCTCTTGAATTGACAATAGTCCGCCTTGATGACAAGACAATTTCGGAAGCTGTTTCCAGAGGTTGCCTCGATAGTTACTCCTCGGTGTGTACGCAGCCTAAGACTACAGTTTCGGTTCGCTTGAGAGTTTGCACCGATCTTGAGCGGAGCGCGCAGTGGCGCGACCTTTGAACGGTTGCCAAGTGGTCGCGAAAGAAAGATAAAGGGGGGAACAACAAGAAAGAAAGAGAGGCTACATTCAAAATAAACGTTCCGTGGGAGCGACTAGCAAATCGCGAGTCGCTGTCAGCTCTGTCACATAAACTCTAGCCACGTCTATCTACCCCGACCTATCCATCTTTGAACGGTTTGGGACAGGTTTGACAGTCCTCTTGGATGCGAACTCTCCACTCGCAATAAGAAGGCCGACGTTCTCGCGGAAAGAGTTCTGGAATAGATTCTGCAAACGTCGATCGTACGACGCGTACGGTTTCGTTGGTTGACAGCCGCGTGCGAACCGACCTTGACACGAAACACGCATCACGGGACTGCAGTGACCAACTGCACTTCCCCCGAATGCACTTCCACGAAATTAGAAGTTCGCAAGGCGAGCAGACCGCCTTGACTCTTTCGGCCGTCGCGGCGCCGCGCTTGGCTTTCGAAACGGACGGCGAAAAAGTTTTTTCTACGTCACTGTCAAATCGATCTTTTCATAACCAAGCTCTGCCGAGTCTGGAATGCATAAATCAGTTGCATAAGTCTCCTGGTGCCTGCTAACTGAGTTTTATGCGTCCCGAAGAGCGATCCACGTTAATATCTGCGTGGGTCTTTTGATCGCGATTTAATTGCGAATTTAGGACCGCGAGATTGAAAGTTTATAGTTTGTTACAATTTAGGGACTGGGATTTGCTTCCATTCGCTACGCTATTTATAAATTTTATAATTTACTACATGGCAATCTATTTCCTCAGTTCAATTCTATTTCCAAATGCATTCTTCGCATTTTGTCGTACGCTACGATTCGCTATTATTAAACCAGAAGTTCACACTTTCTTGGAAAAATTCAAAGAAATAGAAATCTGTGGGTGCAAGAATCTATTCTCGAATCTCAATTCTTCTTATTTTCAATAACTTGAGGAAAATGTAAGAAATTGTAGGCTCAATTGTTGTAGAAAAATCGAGGGAGACAAAGATCAATGTTTTCTCAGTGTGAAAACAAATCGATTAGTCACTCTTGATCATGCATTTGAAAAGCGTCTAATTGAATCAAAGTATAAAAGGAAAATAAATGAAACAACAGTGAAAAATCTTGTTGAGGATCTTTTTAGACACTATAGCATCTTATAAATTTTGAAATTGCATCGATTCCTTCTGGGTATAAAATCGTGATTAAAAAGTGTCTGGTCGAATCAAAGTACACAATAAAAATGGACAAACCGCCACAGAAAAAACCGCTAGTACACGATCATGGTTGAGGATTTTATAAGGATTGACCTAAATGATATTCACATTTATCTAACAAATCTAACGTTGATTCGCAATTTTATGAATTCTCAGGATGAAGTCATGATTAAAAAGTGTCTGATCGAATCAAAGTATACAATAAAAATAGACAAACCAGCACAGAAAAACTGCTTGTACACGATCATGTTTGAAGATCGTATAAGGATTGACCTAAATAATATTCACGTTTATAGACGCTGTAAAAGTTAACATTGATTCGCAATTTTATGAAGTCTCAGGATGAAGTCATGATTAAAAAGTGTCTGATCGAGTCAAAGTATACAATAAAAATAGACAAACCGCCACAGAAAAATTACTTGTACAAGATCATGTTTGAGGATCGTATAAGGATTGACCTAAACAATATTCACATTTATAGACACTGTAAAATTTATCATTGATTCGCAATTTCATGAATTCTCAGGATAAAATCGTGATTAAAAAGTGTCTGATCGAATCAAAGTATACAATAAAAATGGACAAACCGCCACAGAAGAACTGTTAGTACACAATCATGTTTGAGGATCTTATAAGGATTGACCTAAATGATATTCACGTTTATCTAACGAATCTAACGTTGATTCGCAATTTTATGAATTCTCAGGATGAAGCCACGATTAAAAAGTGTCTGTTCGAATCAAAGTACACAATAAAAATAGGCAAACCACCACAGAAAAATTACTTGCACAAGATCATGTTTGTGGATCGTATAAGGATTGACCTAAACAAAATTCACGTTTATAGAGACTGTAAAAGTTAACATTGATTCGCAATTTTATGAAGTCTCAGGATGAAGTCATGATTAAAAAGTGTCTGATCGAATCTCAAAGTATACAATAAAAATAGACAAACCAGCACAGAAAAACTGCTTGTACACGATCATGTTTGAAGATCGTATAAGGATTGACCTAAATAACATTCACGTTTATAGACGCTGTAAAAGTTAACATTGATTCGCAATTTTATGAAGTCTCAGGATGAAGTCATGATTAAAAAGTGTCTGATCGAGTCAAAGTATACAATAAAAATAGACAAACCGCCACAGAAAAATTACTTGTACAAGATCATGTTTGAGGATCGTATAAGGATTGACCTAAACAATATTCACATTTATAGACGCTGTAAAATTTAACATTGATTCGCAATTTTATGAATTCCCAGGATAAAATCATGATTAAAAAGTGTCTGACCGAATCAAAGTAACCAATAAAAATAGACAAACCGCCATAGAAAAATTACTTGTACAAGATCATGTTTAAGGATCGTGTAAGGATTGACCTAAACAATATTCACGTTTATAGACGCAGTAAAAGTTAACATTGATTGGCAATTTTATGAATTCTCAGGATAAAATCGTAATTAAAAAGTGTCTGGTCGAATCAAAGTACACAATAAAAATGGACAAACCGCCACAGAAAAAGCCGCTAGTACACGATCATGGTTGAGGATTTTATAAGGATTGACCTAAATGATATTCACATTTATCTAACAAATCTAACGTTGATTCACAATTTTATGAATTCTCAGGATGAAGTCATGATTAAAAAGTGTCTGATCGAATCAAAGTATACAATAAAAATAGACAAACCACCACAGAAAAACTGCTTGTACACGATCATGTTTGAAGATCGTATAAGGATTGACCAAAATAATATTCACGTTTATAGACGCTGTAAAATCTAACATTGATTCGCAATTTTATGAAGTCTCAGGATGAAGTCATGATTAAAAAGTGTCTGATCGAGTCAAAGTATACAATAAAAATAGACAAACCGCCACAGAAAAATTACTTGTACAAGATCATGTTTGAGGATCGTATAAGGATTGACCTAAACAATATTCACATTTATAGACGCTGTAAAATTTAACATTGATTCGCAATTTTATGAATTCCCAGGATAAAATCATGATTAAAAAGTGTCTGACCGAATCAAAGTAACCAATAAAAATAGACAAACCGCCATAGAAAAATTACTTGTACAAGATCATGTTTAAGGATCGTGTAAGGATTGACCTAAACAATATTCACGTTTATAGACGCAGTAAAAGTTAACATTGATTGGCAATTTTATGAATTCTCAGGATAAAATCGTAATTAAAAAGTGTCTGGTCGAATCAAAGTACACAATAAAAATAGACAAACCGCCACAGAAAAAACCGCTAGTATACGATCATGGTTGAGGATTTTATAAGGATTGACCTAAATGATATTCACATTTATCTAACAAATCTAACGTTGATTCGCAATTTTATGAATTCTCAGGATGAAGTCATGATTAAAAAGTGTCTGATCGAATCAAAGTATACAATAAAAATAGACAAACCACCACAGAAAAACTGCTTGTACACGATCATGTTTGAAGATCGTATAAGGATTGACCTAAACAATATTCACATTTATAGACGCTGTAAAATTTAACATTGATTCGCAATTTTATGAATTCCCAGGATAAAATCATGATTAAAAAGTGTCTGACCGAATCAAAGTAACCAATAAAAATAGACAAACCGCCATAGAAAAATTACTTGTACAAGATCATGTTTAAGGATCGTGTAAGGATTGACCTAAACAATATTCACGTTTATAGACGCAGTAAAAGTTAACATTGATTGGCAATTTTATGAATTCTCAGGATAAAATCGTAATTAAAAAGTGTCTGGTCGAATCAAAGTACACAATAAAAATAGACAAACCGCCACAGAAAAAACCGCTAGTATACGATCATGGTTGAGGATTTTATAAGGATTGACCTAAATGATATTCACATTTATCTAACAAATCTAACGTTGATTCGCAATTTTATGAATTCTCAGGATGAAGTCATGATTAAAAAGTGTCTGATCGAATCAAAGTATACAATAAAAATAGACAAACCACCACAGAAAAACTGCTTGTACACGATCATGTTTGAAGATCGTATAAGGATTGACCTAAACAATATTCACATTTATAGACGCTGTAAAATTTAACATTGATTCGCAATTTTATGAATTCCCAGGATAAAATCATGATTAAAAAGTGTCTGACCGAATCAAAGTAACCAATAAAAATAGACAAACCGCCATAGAAAAATTACTTGTACAAGATCATGTTTAAGGATCGTGTAAGGATTGACCTAAACAATATTCACGTTTATAGACGCAGTAAAAGTTAACATTGATTGGCAATTTTATGAATTCTCAGGATAAAATCGTGATTAAAAAGTGTCTCGTCGAATCAAAGTATACAATAAAAATACACAAACCACCACAGAAAAACTACTTGTACAAGATCATGTTTGAGGATCGTATAAGGATTTACCTAAACAATATTCACATTTATAGACACTGTAAAATTTATCATCGATTCGCAATTTCATGAATTCTCAGGATAAAATCGTGATTAAAAAGTGTCTGGTCGAATCAAAGTATACAATAAAAATAGACAAACCACCACAGAAAAACTGCTAGTACACGATCATGTTTGAGGATCGTATAAGGTTTGACCTAAACAAAATTCACGTTTATAGACGCTGTAAAAGTTAACATTAATTCGCAATTTTATGAAGTCTCAGGATGAAGTCATGATTAAAAAGTGTCTGATCGAATCTCAAAGTATACAATAAAAATAGACAAACCACCACAGGAAAACTGCTTGTACACGATCATGTTTGAGGGTGGTATAAGGATTGACCTAAATGATATTCACGTTTGTCTAACGAATCTAACGTTGATTCGCAATTTTATGAATTCTCAGGATGAAGTCATGATTAAAAAGTGTCTGACCGAATCAAAGTATACAATAAAAATAGACAAACCAGCACAGAAAAACTGCTTGTACACGATCATGTTTGAGGATCATATAAGGATTGACCTAAACAATATTCACATTTATAGACACTCTAAAAGTTAACATTGATTCGCAATTTTATGAATTCTCAGGATAAAATCATGATTAAAAAGTGCCTGATCGAATCTCAAAGTATACAATAAAAATGGACAAACCGCCACAGAAAAACTGCTAGTACACGATCATGGTTGAGGATCGTATAAGGATTGACCTAAACAGAATTCACGTTTATAGACGCTGTAAAATCTAACATAGATTCGCAATTTTATGAATTCACAGAATAAAATCATGATTAAACCCCATCTGAATGACTCAAACTACAATAAAAGGGAAACAGAAAACAGCACAATGGAAAAATGTTTTATACAACAACTTTTTAGGATCGCGCAAGGATTGAACCCAGCGAATGGCCTGTCCAATCCAATCAATTCTCTATTTCAATAATGGTTCTTCCCTGGTTAAAACCGCAGTCATCGAAACGACGGTGGATGACGAATCGCGTGCGTGTCGGTCATCGATCATTGCCCGCGAAATCCTGATGGATCCGCGTGATCGCGCCGCAATTCCCAATGATAATCCTGCGAGCAGCAAAAGTGCACGCCGACAGTTCGCAGCGACGCCTTTCTAAGCAATGCCTTTATCTGCATGAATGAGCGCTTAAGGACTCGTTACGTTTATCCGACACGCGTGACCAGCATGCAGATTCCCGGCTCGTCACGTGATGCACACGTTCGACCGGTGCACGCGTGTGCATCTATGGCTTTTACATGCACGTCGAGCAAACGCACACCCACATAGCATTGCGATTCTCTTTCCTACGGTATGCAGATGCATCGTTTCCGGGTGCAGCCGCCGACGACGACAAGCCGCTAGCCGTTCGGACAGTTTCCCGAGATTTTCCCGCGGGAAACACATTTTCCCACGGGTTTTCCGAGTTTATCCGATTCCGTCCAAACGCCCCCGCAACGATTACCTCGAATATTCGAAATGGAACACGTACCGGCTTGTCCACAAGCTTAGCACTCTGCCTCTGCAACTTGTAAACACAATTTCACTTTACGGGATGGTTCTCGTGAAAACTACTTTTAAGTAATTCGTTTCGCAAACGAGTGCATTTTGTAAAGGGTTTTGTCATTATTGCATTTCGAACAAAATTTTCCCTGTAGAGATTATTTTCCAATTTTCTTTTCAAGGTGGTTGTAATCGTTTTAAGATAAACTATAAGGCTTCTAAAAAATTTAGAGTTTTTGGTTCTCGAAGAAACGACTGGATGTTTAAACATGTTTAAACAATCATAATGTATTAATATTGGATATCACTGTATTTGGGAAAGTCTACAGAATCTTTTGCTGTAAAGAACAATTCAACATCTTTTATAATAACATCACAATATTTGTTCAAAGTTGAAAAATATATCCTTTTTTAAACTCAATTTTCTCAAAAACTGTACGTCTAGGAGAAAAATTAAGATTCGGAATTAGCGCGAAAAACTCTATAAGAATCGTATAGTGGGAATCGAAATACTTTTTGGCTGTTGGACACTGTAATTAATATCGAACTATCGTATATTATACCACATTGCGCGTGCGATAGAATTAAGAAAACTCATTTTGAATTTAAATCTTCATTGAACACATTAAGAATACAGCGAAATCTATTTCATTAAATAATTGAGACAATTTGAAATATAAATTGTGAGAGAATATTTGTTGAAACTTGTTCATCACTATATCAATTTTATTCTTATTGCACTCTTAAGGGACTTGGTTCTTTTGAAAATTATTTTTAAGTAGCTGGTTTCACAAACAAGTGTATTTTGTAAAGGGACTGTTTTGGGGTTTTGTCATTATTGCATTTCGAGCAAAATTTTCCCTGTAGAGATTATTTTCCAATTTTCTTTTCAAGATGGTTGTAGTCGTATTAAGATAAACTACAAGGGTTTTAAAAAATTCAGAGTATAGTTTGGTCCTCGAAGAAACGACTGCATTTTGTATAAGGATGTCCACATTTTTTTGTTATTATTGCACTTCATGGAAACATTTTCTACGAAAATTATTTTTAAATAGTTTTTTGAACAGGTTGTAGTCGTATGGATATAAATTTTATTTTTATCGCGTACTCTTAAAGGACTTGTCCCTTTGAAAATTATTTTCGAAACTGTTTTTAAATATTCTTAACAGACAAGCATTTTAATGATGATTACTAAACTGCGGATGTTTATGCATTTATGACGAAATTGGTTGAGTGAAATACAAATCAGTAAAAAATTCGACAAATTTTAGAATACTGTTATGTTGTTTTCAATGTAACGATGTCATTAAGGGATGAAATCAATTTTTATTTGATTCCTGCTTCCCACAATGAATGCAAAACATGCACAAATTCTTGTGCTTATCTTCCTTCAGGTTAAATTTCTTCTAAATTAGATCTTATTAAAAATCTGTTAAGGTTATTCGAACTGAACGTATAGAATCACGTGGTACAGATGCATGACACAAAAGGATCATTTAGTATCGCAAGGATAAAGTGTTCAGGACCTTGTGTTGCCGAAGGTATCGTTGTCCAGGGTTAATTAGGTCCGAAAATAGGATAGCCGGTATCTATTTAGTACGGGCCGGCCGTCTATTAATTGTATCGCGAATCGGTCATGCTCAATTACTAAAATTGGGTTAGGGGCTGATTGCCCAGTGGATCGTGGCCGCCGTTGACGTCAAGTCCATGCACAGGTTCGCTTCAGGTGTCGTCTATATTTCAATCCACAGTCCGCGAACTCGTTTTGTCGCCGTTTCACGGTCTCCCGACTACATGGACGCGTAGACTACATACAGAGCACCAGAACCACTGTGGAACAATTATGTATTCGTTGCATAAAGTCGGTAACAGAATTATTACCGCTCGAATAAATCTTACGGGCCAGAGCGGCCGCTTTAGAACCGACAAGAATCAAACACTGGTGCACCCGAAAGCAAATTGTTTGAGCTCGAGCTGCTGCGAGACCCACTGATCGAGCAGAGAATTTGCACAGACCAACAAATAATAATAATAACAATATAACATTGATCTTTACTTGTTTATACAGGGTATTTCACCTAACTTGACCATCTTGAATATCTTTGTTGCTTTTAAAGATACGTCAAATGTTTGAAGACAAAGTTGAATGGTAAAATGGGGCTCATACGATACCAAAAATTTTTGTTTTTATGTAATTTGTTTTAAAGATATGAAGGTCACCTTCATTTTTTAAGGGGAATGAGGTATTTTTTAATACATGAATCTAAGCAGCTGGACATTCGTTATAAAAAAGTACTAACCTATGTATATCGAAAAGTTAGTAGTTCAGGAGATATGTCAATTTAAATAATTCTAAAACACCATTACTGTCGTACTAAGACGTTAGCGTTTACTTACTTGTTTAACAGACATTTGACGTATCTTTAAAAACAGCAAAGATATTCAAGGTGGTCAAGTTAGGTGAAATACCCTGTATAAATCAAATAAAAGTTCAACGAAGAAGTTGAGATGAATAAAATAAAAGAGAAAGCAAATTGTTTAAGCTCGGGCTGCTGCGAGACCCGCTGATCGACCAGAGAATTTGCACAGACCAACAAATAATAATAATAACGATATAACATTGATCTTCACTTGTTTATACAGGGTATTTCACCTAACTTGACCACCTTGAATATCGTTGTTGCTTTTAAAGATACGTCAAATGTTTGAAGGACAAAGTTGAATGGTAAAATGGGGCTCATACGATACCAAGACAATTTTTGTTTTTATGTAATTTGTTTTAAAGATATGAAGGTCACCTTCCTTTTTTTAAGTGGAATGAGGTATTTTTTAATACATGAATCTAAGCAGCTGGACATTCGTTATAAAAAAGTACTAACCTATGTATATCGAAAAGTTAGTTCAGGAGATATGTCAATTTAAATAGTTCTAAAACACCATTACTGTCGTACTAAGACGTTAGAGTTTACTTGCTTGTTTAACAGACATTTGAGGTATCTTTAAAAACAACAAAGATATTCAAGGTGGTCAAGTTAGGTGAAGTACTCTGTATAAATCAAATAAAAGTTCAACGAAGAAGTCGAGATGAATAAAATAAAAGAGAAAGCAAAGTGTTTAAGCTCGGGCTGCTGCGAGACCCGCTGATCGACCAGAGAATTTGCACAGACCAACAAATAATAATAATAACGATATAACATTGATCTTCACTTGTTTATACAGGGTATTTCACCTAACGTGACCACCTTGAATATCTTTGTTGCTTTTAGAGATAGGTCAAATGTCTGAAGGACAAAGTTGAATGGTAAAATGGGGCTCATACGATACCAAGAAAATTTTTGTTTTTATGTTATTCTTTTTAGAGATATATGAAGGTCACCTTCATCTTTTTAAGTGGAATGAGGTATTTTTAATACATGAATCTAAGCAGCTGGACATTCGTTATCAAAAAGTACTAACCTATGTATGTAGAAAAGTTAGTAGTCAGGAGATATTTCAATTTAAATAACTCTAAAACATCATTACTGTCGTACTAAGACGTCAGAGTTTACTTACTTGTTTAACAGACATTTGAAGTATCATTAAAAACAACAAAGATATTCAAGGTGGTCAAGTTAGTTGAAATACTCTGTATAAATCAAATAAAAGTTCAACGAAGAAGTTGAGATGAATAAAATAAAAGAGAAAGCAAAGTGTTTAAGCTCGGGCTGCTGCGACACCCGCTGATCGACCAGAGAATTTGCACAGACCAACAAATAATAATAATAACGAAATAACATTGATCTTCACTTGTTTATACAGGGTATTTCACCTAACGTGACCACCTTGAATATCTTTGTTGCTTTTAAAGATACGTCAAATGTTTGAAGGACAAAGTTGAATGGTAAAATGGGGCTCATACGATACCAAAAAAATTTTTGTTTTTATGTTATTCTTTTTAGAGATATATGAAGGTCACCTTCATTTTTTAAGGGGAATGAGGTATTTTTTAATACATGAATCTAAGCAGCTGGACATTCGTTATAAAAAAGTACTAACCTATGTATATCGAAAAGTTAGTTCAGGAGATATGTCAATTTAAATAGTTCTAAAACACCATTACTGTCGTACTAAGACGTTAGAGTTTACTTACATGTTTAACAGACATTTGACGTATCTTTAAAAACAACAAAGATATTCAAGGTGGTCAAGCTAGGTGAAATACCCTGTATAAATCAAATAAAGTTCAACAAAGAAGTTGAGATGAATAAAATAAAAGAGAAAGCAAATTGTTTAAGCTCGGGCTGCTGCGAGACCCGCTGATCGACCAGAGAATTTGCACAGACCAACAAATAATAATAATAACGATATAACATTGATCTTCACTTGTTTATACAGGGTATTTCACCTAACTTGATCACCTTGAATATCTTTGTTGCTTTTAAAGATAGGTCAAATGTCTGAAGGACAAAGTTGAATGGTAAAATGGGGCTCATACGATACCAAGAAAATTTTTGTTTTTATGTTATTCTTTTTAAAGATATGGAGGTCACCTTCATTTTTTAAGGGGAATGAGGTACTTTTTAATACATGAATCTAAGCAGCTGGACATTCCTTATAAAAAAGTACTAACCTATGTATGTCGAAAAGTTAGTAGTCAGGAGATATGTCAATTTAAATAATTCTAAAACACCATTACTGTCGTACTAAGACGTTAGAGTTTACTTACTTGTTTAACAGACATTTGAGGTATCTTTAAAAACAACAAAGATATTCAAGGTGGTCAAGTTAGGTGAAGTACTCTGTATAAATCAAATAAAAGTTCAACGAAGAAGTTGAGATGAATAAAATAAAAGAGAAAGCAAAGTGTTTAAGCTCGGGCTGCTGCGAGACCCGCTGATCGACCAGAGAATTTGCACAGACCAACAAATAATAATAATAACAATATAACATTGATCTTCACTTGTTTATACAGGGTATTTCACCTAAATTGACCATCTTGAATATCTTTGTTGCTTTTAAAGATACGTCAAATGTTTGAAGGACAAAGTTGAATGGTAAAATGGGGCTCATACGATACCAAGACAATTTTTGTTTTTATGTAATTTTTTTTAAAGATATGAAGGTCACCTTCATTTTTTTAAGTGGAATGAGGTATTTTTTAATACATGAATCTAAGCAGCTGGACATTCGTTATAAAAAAGTACTAACCTATATATGTAGAAAAGTTAGTAGTCAGGAGATATGTCAATTTAAATTATTCTAAAACACCATTACTGTCGTACTAAGACGTTAGAGTTTACTTACTTGTCTAACAGACATTTGACGTATCTTTAAAAACAACAAAGATATTCAAGGTGGTCAAGTTAGGTGAAATACCCTGTATAAATCAAATAAAAGTTCAACAAAGAAGTTGAGATGAATAAAATAAATGAGGAGTTTTCACGTATCAGGCTTGATCGATGGATCAGGAGCAAGGTAGACTGACAGCTGTAGGAACACTGTAGCTTGTAACGATAACATTGTTGCTCGAACGAGCGCGCGCAAGACACTTAATAGACGGCAATAAACAATAGATGGAACCGTCGTTGACCGGCAGCCGAGCCCCGCTAAAAATATCAATTTTGACGGTTGCCAAATTTCAACAAATATCGCGGCCCCAAGTTCGAATTCGGCGTCGTTCAGTTGTCGTTCATCCGTAAGTTCGCGTGCACACGTCCGTTCTAGCAAGTTGCATTTTCCGACAATCGATTTCAACGATCGTGGAAAGTATCGCGAGAACACGCGGTGGAGTCGTCCCGCAAACCTCTGCTGCGTAACGTGCGTTTCGCGAAAACGTTGCCGCAAAGTTAGTGGAATCGTTCGGTAAATGATCGAGCCTGCTGCGAGCAATTGACAGGAGCTGTAGGTCCTTCAATTCTATGTGAATCCTTCTTGAAAGAGAAGAAAGCTCAGTAATATACACTTTAAATGGACACGTGACATTTTGGAGCTCAAGTAGATAGTATTATCATTTTCGGAGAAGCTGTAGGTCTTCGAATGTTATGTGCACTCTTCTCCAAAGGAAAATAGAAAGTTTAGAAGGAGACCCGACTTTTTGGAATTTAAATGAACAGTTTCTTGGGGGAGCTAAGCGTCATTGGATTCCACCTTTTCAGAGAAGCATGATACAAGGTCCAGTAGAATGATTGATCGTGTAGATCAGAAATAGATGTCTCAGAACACGAGTGGTACAAGAACACCTGGCTCTCTGGAATTTAAATAAATAAATAGCTCGAGCAACGTTCCGAAAACCGTGTCTTCGGAATTGATAAGAACCATCGAAGAAGAATATAAAAATTGAGGGAAAGGTACGAACGACGCGGATCGAGTCTTTTCATGCATTTTATTGAAGGGATTTCGGAGAGATATGATCTTATGGATCGCTGGCTCCCACGAATTTCAATAAATAGTCGAAGCGAGTGGAAGTTCAAAGGATTGAAGAGAAGCTGGTAAACTGAGTCCAGTACCAATAAATTATTCGAGGAATCGAGACGGAAATATGAAATGCAATGCAAATATTCTGCTCTCGAGGGAATCGGAATGAGTTGCAGAGGACAATCACGTGAAATTAAAAATTTCTCTTGGCTCAGCGATCGAGTCCTGGCAATCAACGATCAAGAAGACACATAAAGCATCTGCTAATTAAATTTTAAACACAAGGCAAATTAAGTGTTACAGACGTCACGCGAGTGTCAATTTTTCACTTAACAATCGAATACTTACCGCTCTCGGAAACAGAAGCTAATGAACTAACAAAAAAAACAGATAAAAATAGTGAAATCAAACATTTGAACGTTCATTCAGACTTGCAAAATTTAGACAAAAACTCAGCTTTTATTAACTCGTTAAGAAAAATGATAAACCCTTAAAAATGATTGCATTGATTAAACTAAAAAGTCAAACTTGAGTGGGTGCTAATTTAACCCTTTCGCATTCTAAAAATTCTGATAACTAGACTGCGGATCTTTATGCAAAATAAAAAATGTCTACGTGGATTCCAAAACACAGAGGTTACATAAAAATTTCTTCCTTGTTTTAATTATTTTCTTGAACTGAAACCAATACGTAGATGTTCTGAAATTTTCTAAATATGTCCACTGCTTTAAATTGGACGTACGAATTTTTGTTATAAATGCATAAAATCCGCAGTCTACTGATAACATTTTACTCGAGCCACAATAAATCAATAAGATTTCTACCCTTAACCAACGCGTCGAATCTTCTAACTTTTAGGCACGAAAGTACAATAAATCGTCACACAACACGCTGCCATAACTCACTAACACCTTCTCCAACAAGCCCACAGTGTTCGGCATACTTCAGTCCCGGGGGGTGGAAAAATCGACAAAGTGAAAGCGGCAAATCGAAAAACAGTGGAGGGTGCAGGACTGTTTCGAACATTGTGGTCGTCTGCATTGACAAGCTTGTCGTGGCAGTGTCGGAGCAAAGAGGAAACAATAGAACTATGAACGGTTCGCAGTAAGCCGCTGCCAAAAATACCGATTTCCGAGGTTTGCCAGCGGACTGTGGTGTGCGACTGGCATACGTGACTACAATGACGCAGTAATTAGTCAGTGCTGAACGATCTACAAGGATCTATAACTGTTTGAACCGGATCTGAGACGAGGACGAGTCGAACTCGAGATAAATCGGTAGGAAAATGTGCGATTTCTGTTCGGTTCGCACGAGCAACGCCTCGTCCTTCGTGACTTGATCGCGCGAAACGATCGAGGGAGCTTTGCAGGATCATCGATCCAGCTTTCATGCCGGCTTGCGTCCTGAATCGAGCCTATTTCGTCTGTAACGATGACTATGTTGTAAGTGAGACCTTCGACAATCGAGTTTTCTTCGAGTGCCCCTCATCGGTTCCTCGGATGTTGTTTACTTTGGAGTGACTATTACTAGCAGGACGTGTGTTTTCCTCGGTTACAGTTAATCACCCCCTTTATTTTCATGCTGGCAGCGATCTTGTTTGTGTCTCGATTGTCGCAAACTGGTCTGCTTAACTCGATTTCTGAGAAACACGGTTCTCTTCGGTGTGTCCACGTCGGTGGAGTTTGATGGATTCGTTGGGGCAGGGCAGAAAATACGTTTCCCGAAGTGGAGGGGATTTGGGTGGGCTTTTCAGGACTTAACTCTCAGCAAGTGGAAAAAATTGATTTTTAACGGTACAGCCTTTAGTCGTAGAACTTTAGAACATCACGATCAATCAATTACGAAATTATAGTAGTTACTAGACTGTTGATTCTGCTCCAAAATAAAAAATTGATCTATCTTTTACTTTGAACTACACCTACTCGTTTTTACCATAAAATCCGCAGTCCAGTGGTTACTTTGACAGCATTCTTGCATCTTGTATATCGTGTTGATCTTTGATTTGTACATTGTAATCGAAATTAATGTTCGAGTATGTTAAAAAGATTGTCAGTGTTGTTGTAGAACTTTAGAACATCACGATCAGTCAATTACGAAATTATAGTAGTTACTAGACTGTTGATTCTTCTGCAAAATAAAAACTGATCTATCTTTTACTTTTAACTGCACCTACTCGTTTTTACCATAAAATCCGCAGTCCAGTGGTTACTTTGACAGCATTCTTGCATCTTGTGTATCGTGTTGATCTTTGATTTGCACATTGTAATCGAAATTAATGTTTGAGTTTGATAAAAAGATTGTCAGTGTCGTTGTAGAACTTTAGAACATCACGATCAGTCAATTACGAAATTATAGTAGTTACTAGACTGTTGATTCTTCTGCAAAATAAAAATTGATCTATCTTTTACTTTGAACCACACCTACTCGTTTTTACCATAAAATCCGCAGTCCAGTGATTACTTTGACAGCATTCTTGCATCTTGTATATCGTGTTGATCTTTGATTTGTACATTGTAATCGAAATTAATGTTCGAGTTTGATAAAAAGATTGTCAGTGTTGTTGTAGAACTTTAGAACATCACGATCAATCAATTACGAAATTATAATAGTTACTAGACTGTTGATTCTTATCCAAAATAAAAATTGATCTATCTTTTACTTTGAACTACACCTACTCGTTTTTACCATAAAATCCGCAGTCCAGTGGTTACTTTGACAGTATTCTTGCATCTTGTATATCGTGTTGATCTTTGATTTGTGCATTGTATTCGAAATTAATGTTCGAGTTTGATAAAAAGATTGTCAGTGTCGTTGTAGAACTTTAGAACATCACGATCAATCAATTACGAAATTATAGTAGTTACTAGACTGTCGATTCTTCTGCAAAATAAAAATTGATCTATCTTTTACTTTGAACTACACCTACTCGTTTTTACCATAAAATCCGCAGTCCAGTGATTACTTTGACAGCATTGTTGCATCTTGTATATCGTGTTGATCTTTGATTTTTACACTGTGATCGAAAGTAATGTTCGAGTTTGATGAAAAGATTGTCAGTGTCGTTATAGAACTTTAGAACATCACGATCAATCAATTACGAAATTATAGTAGTTACTAGACTGTTGATTCTGCTCCAAAATAAAAAATTGATCTATCTTTTACTTTGAACTACACCTACTCGTTTTTACCATAAAATCCGCAGTCCAGTGATTACTTTGACAGCATTCTTGCATCTTGTATATCGTGTTGATCTTTGATTTGTACATTCTAATCGAAATTAATGTTCGAGTATGATAAAAAGGTTGTCAGTGTTGTTGTAGAACTTTAGAACATCACGATCAGTCAATTACGAAATTATAGTAGTTACTAGACTGTTGATTCTTCTGCAAAATAAAAACTGATCTATCTTTTACTTTGAACTACACCTACTCGTTTTTACCATAAAATCCGCAGTCCAGTGATTACTTTGACAGCATTCTTGCATCTTGTATATCGTGTTGATCTTTGATTTGTACATTGTAATCGAAATTAATGTTCGAGTTTGATAAAAAGATTGTCAGTCATACACGACCAACGTGACAGCGTTAAAACGAGAAGATACTAGCAGCCGAACGAATTTCTGTTAGAGCCGAATAGTATGTTTACGATCGAGCAACGATCCCGATTGTATATCTATCGGCATGTGACTCGAATCAAGAGCGCTCATTGTTTCCATCAGAAATTTCTGTCGCCGATAATTCCTTATCTCATCCCCGGCGAGTTATCACCGGTGAATATCGATTCTCACAAAATAATACGCGCATTAAAACCATCGGAATCGCCTAATTCCCTTCGTTCCAAGCTCCGCTCGACCCAATTCCACCGTAATCCTTCGAGGCCCCGAGTGTTCCGCTAAATCTCGCTCGCTTCTCTGCACGAGCATGGTCATCATCATGGATAGACAGTAAAACGCAACATAAAAATAACTCGAGAAAGGTTGTCGATCCTTGTAAGATAAATCAGAGATCCGTTCGATCATGTTCAGCCCGATAGACGACGATCGATCTGTATCGGAACACTTTAATGCCATAGAGTCTTGGCTCGGTCGTGTGATCGAGCGTTACTCGATCGAGCACAGTGATCCAGCTCGTTTCCGTTTACCAGTTTTCAATGAAAATTTCGTAAAGTCGTATTGATTCTACCTCGTGGGGATTTTTTCAAGATTTTTTACCGTTGGTTCCGGGGTTATGGTAGTTGAGAGAGCTCAGAGTGCCGCGAGTGAATGATCTTGTTCGAGGATCGAGCTGACAGATCGGGGATCGTACACGTTTGGTATGTATTTAACGATTGTGCTTTGGAAACTGCTTCGTGTCCTCTCGAAATGAGATTTATTCGTTGCATATTAAGATAATTTTAACGCATACATATAATATCAACATTCAGTGGTCAACAGTGACAGTTCTGTATTTTGTGAACTGGTGGTGAAATGCTTCTTCAAAATTTGTAACAAATTCCAACTTCCAAAGCTGGCGACATTGTTCCAATGATTGACACGTACGAAGCGCCTTCTGTGATCTTTTGGAAATCCTCGTGATCCGTGACATTTCCGGAGGCTTAAATCTTCGAAGTCGGCTTGATTTTTCAATTCTTTACAATCCTCAGTGATCTCGTATCTTTAAAATCCTGGAATTGTTTTATTTGAAAAATAACGATTAAACCACAGCTCACCACCAGTCCGCAATAATCGGACTGTAAGTCGAGCAATAATCCCGACAGTATAAAAAAACATATGACTATGAATCCAGATGTATGGTCGCTACACGAAAGACCTGGGTGAGTACGCGAAGGAAGAGGCTCAGAAGCTCAAGTACCATGACAAGGCGCGGAAGTACGAGAAAGGCAGAGAGGAGGACTTCCGGAAGTCGAGGAGAGGTCCTCTCTGCCGGAAGTTGCTGGCTCTGCTGGCGTTCGCCTGGAAACACACTGGAGCTCGATTAGGCGAGGACTGGGTCTTCTTGGCTCTTCTAGGTATCATCATGGCACTCATCAGCTATGCCATGGACCGTGGCATTTCGATGTGCAACAACGGTCAGTTCAGACTTGATCAACCTCAGCTAATTTCATTTCTTTTCCAATTTTCCGCATGATTATGTTGAACCTTTAACGAGTCATTAACAGTGTCCTTGTTCCACCAGCCAGGATATGGCTTTACCAGGACCTGACGCAGCATCCAGCGCTGCAGTACCTCGCGTGGGTGTCACTTCCGGTCTGCCTGATCCTCTTCAGCGCAGGATTCGTCCACATCGTCGCGCCTCAGAGCATCGGCTCCGGAATCCCGGAAATGAAGACCATCCTCCGAGGTGTCGCTCTCAAGGAGTACCTGACCTTCCGCACTCTGATCGCCAAGGTTAGATTCTGTTCTCATTCGATTTCTTTCGCACTAGGGTTTGTCGGTTTTTAAAAACCGGTTTTCAAATCCGGTTTTTGAAAGAAAATTTTGCAAACCGAAAACCGGGTTTTTTTCTGTAAAAAAACCGGTTTTAAATTTATACATAACACTTATATTAATCCGCTATAATGATTTCGATGTAATCAAAAAGTACACAGCTAGTGGTATAGCGGAGAAAGGTCAGGGAACATTATTGTCTTGAACATTTTTGTAGAGGAAAATGTCGCTTCAAATAACCTCAAGAACCTCCCATTTCCGGGACGATCACGAAATTTGGGACACCCTGTATACATATATATGTGGAAATGAAAACAGCGCATAGAGACTGTGATGAAAATGCTATGAAAATAGCAATAAATGAATATCTGCAAGAACCTGAAGAAGCGACTTCCTCCAGTCCTCAAACATTAAAGAAGGAGTTTTTGATCCTAGAGGTTACAAATAGAAGAACAAAAAATTTAGATTTATTATTTAATGCTTTAAAGACAATTAAGCCCAGTTCAATAGCAAGTGAGCGAGTTTTTTCTATTTCTGGACATTTTTTGTCGAAAATAAGGACACGACTAAACAATAAATCAATTGACGTTTTATTTTATACACATTTTATTAATCAAAGAAAGAAGTAAAATAATAATGTTCATAAATATTTGTTAATTTCTGTGATTCTTTAAGGGTATTATTTTGTCAATTCTTTAATAAATAAGAAAAAATTAAAAATTTCTATTCTAAGTTGTAAACATGTCTTATTTTTTATCTGTAAAAATCCGAAACCGGTTTAAACCGGTTTCATGGAAAAGTTAAAAACCGAAAACCGGTTTTTTAAAAAGTCGGTTTTTTTATAAACCCTATTTCGCACCTCACCTTCAATTCTTGCAGTCTGCTGTTTCAAATAGAGGGTCTTTCAATAAGAGCGATAGAACTTTGAATTGAAATATCATATAAACGACCACCACGATTGCATTTGGTGGAGTGAATACGACAAACCCAATTTTCGATGACTCTGACACAATAATCAGATCGTATCTCGCCGATAACACGAATTATGTTTGCTTTAAGATCATTAACAGTTTGTGGTTTATTGGAATAGACAAGAGACTTAACATGGCCCCACAAGAAAAAGTGTAATGGCGTCAAGCCGCAAGATTTTGGAGGCTAATTGGCAGCCGCATTTTTCAATATAATCCTATTGTTGAATTTCGATTTCGATAAAGCGATAAATTTGAATAACTTCAACGCGTTCAGCAACTGGGTATCTATGCATGATGACTTGCCGACAGAGGTGGGCATTATTTGGCGAAAAAGATATTTGGAATACTATTTAATATTTTAGATTTTATTTTGCTTAAAGAAAATAGTATTTTATTTGAACAATCTGAACCTCGAGATAAAATATTTCTATTTGAACAATCTGAACCTCGAAATAAAATATTTCTATTTTGAACAATTTCATCCACAAAATAAAATATTTCTATTTTAATAATCTGAAACACAAAGTAAAATATTTCTATTTTAATAATCTGAAACACAAAATAGAATATTTTATTTTTTGCGTCGTTATACCTAATATTTTCACAAATCACATTACTTATTTAATATTTCTTATTTTAGCAATAATTTAAAGAAGAAATGGTACTTAATATAAGGATCTATATCATTTGCCAAATTTTCGTTTTATTTTTTTGTTTGACTGCTGCTATTCGCATACAACAAGGTGCAGCGTTTTCCAAATTGGAAACTGTTATGCTCCTTTGAGGACAGAATTAGTCCAGCAAAGCTAAATAGCAAAGCAGAATAGCTGTGTTTTATCTTAAAAATAATATTTTCATGTATTTGTACTTTGCAATACTTTCAATTCGTGTATCACTATCGCTCAAATATTGAAATAATTCTAATTCTGCAATGTTTGTATGACTGATATCATTTGTTTCTTTCGCCATAAAGGAAAAAACTTCTTTGTTTTGTGAAAGTAATTGAGATCGTGACTCTGAATCTGGATTTGCTATCTGTTTGAAAGCATTTAATACGGTTTCTTTGATAAAAGTACGTTTTTCTTCATTTAAGTCTTTCGGAATCCATCGTAATTTCCATTTTGGTTAACAGCAACAATTATATAGTCGCCTGCGTGTTCAGAACAATCGAGATTTTAAACTCGATAATAAATGAAGTTTCAAAGGTTCGCAATATCTATTGAATGCGAACCATTATTTTGAGCAATAACATTTAAAATTGAAATTGAAAATAAAGACAAAGTCCAAATATTTTCAATATTCTTAAAATAAAATACTATTTTTAAAAATTACTGCATCAAATAAAATATTTTATTTCCAAAAATTGCTGCATCAAATAAAATATTTTATTTTCAAAGTCGTACAGATACTGTAAAATAAATGGGATTATTAACTATTTACTATTTAAAATACTATTTTCCCCAGCTCTGCTTGCCGAGCATGACCGAGTACAAATAACATGGCGGCTGTGCCAATTGAAAGATCTATCGCTCTTATTAGAGGACCCTTTAGTAGTTACCCATTTTTATCATCAACAGGTGATAGGTCTGACGGCGACCTTGGGCTCCGGCCTGCCCCTGGGCAAGGAAGGTCCGTTCGTGCACATCGCCAGTATAGTGGCGACCTTGTTGTCGAAGTTGGTGACCAGCTTCCAAGGGATCTACGAGAACGAGAGCAGGAACTGCGAGATGCTCGCAGCAGCCTGTGCGGTCGGGGTAGCTTCTTGCTTCGCTGCTCCGATTGGGGGTGTCCTCTTCAGTATCGAGGTCACCACGGTGTACTTCGCCGTGAGAAATTACTGGAGAGGATTCTTCGCCGCCGTCTGCGGAGCCACGATGTTCAGATTGCTGGCTATCTGGTTCCAAAGGGAGGAGACCATCACCGCGATGTTTGCTACCAATTTTACCATGGACTTCCCGTTCGATCCGCAAGAGCTGTTCGTGTTCGCTTTGATCGGAGTTGGCAGCGGACTCGGCGGCGCGTTTTATGTCTGGCTGCATAGGCAGTACGTAATTTTCATGAGGAAGAACAAGAGCATGAACAGCTTCCTGCAGAAGAAGTGAGTAATCGTAGTCACAGCTGATCATTCCGATTATTTCTACTGCGATTCATCATCAAACACCCTCAAACATCAGCCAATCCACTCGACCAACAATAACTAATAATAACCACAAAGATATTTAATTATTCCTAATATTTGTATTTAAATATTAAATATTATATTAAGTCCACCATAACCAAACTCCCCAGCAAACCTCCACAAACCAGCGACTACTTCTCCAGAACTATGTGAAATATTAAATATTTAAATATTAAATGTTTAAATATTAAATATTAAATTAAGTCCACCATAACCAAACTCCCCAGCAAACCTCCACAAACCAGCGACTACTTCCCCAGAACTATGTGAAACCACGTCGAACTGTTTCAGTCGTTTTTTATACCCTGGCATCGTCTCGCTGCTGGTCTCCTCCGTCTCGTTTCCGCTGGGATTAGGCCAATTCATGGCCGGGGATCTGAACACCCACGACCAGGTGTACGGTCTGTTCACGAACTTCAGCTGGACGAAAGAGGAGCTGGGTGTCGAGGAGATGAACATGGTGAAACACTGGTCGACGGCGTACACGGACGTGTTCACGGGTCTCCTCGGGTTCGTCGCGTTCACGGTAAGATCCGCTCTCGATCATGATCCACGGGGAACGGTGGATCGACGGACGAACGGGAGAGTGCACAGTCGACCAAGGGGCCTTTGATTTCAGTTCATCTTTTCCATTATAAGCTCGACGGTGCCCGTGCCATCGGGGATCTTCATCCCAGTCTTCAAGATCGGTGCAGCGCTTGGACGAGCCGTCGGGGAGGCTATGGCACTTTGGTTCCCGACTGGTGTTCGATACGGTGGCATAATCACCCCCATAGTGCCAGGTAACCCTTCCTCAAAATGTCTTTTTGGGCAATCTTTTATTTATTTAATATTTTAATATATTCGATTCTACTATAATCGTACAATTGTTTATTGTCATGGGGTTTCTTTTCAGGGGGCTACGCTACGGTCGGCGCAGCTGCGTTTTCAGGAGCAGTGACCCACACCATCTCTGTCAGTGTCATAGTGTTCGAGATGACTGGCCAGATCACTCACATCGTTCCTATTATGATAGCAGTGTTGATCAGCAACGCTATAGCAGCTCTCCTGCAGCCTAGTATTTACGACAGCATCATACTGATCAAGAAGCTGCCGTACTTGCCCGACCTGTTGCCTTCCAGCTCAGGTACTTAACCATAAGCTCAATCGACGACTTCTCGAATCAAAAACATCGACTAGTTCATATTTTTATTTTAATAAAAACAGAACTCGAGCTTTTAATAGAAACAGAAGCTCTTTTTTAATAGAAGCTTTTAATAAAAACAAAACTTACTGATCGTGCACTCAACCGTGATCATTCTTCGTTCATTGACGGGAAAGTTATTAAAATTAATTGAACACATGAAAATGTTCTTCAGTACCAACGAGGTCGTTTATTTTTACTGTATCGATCGTGCGTCTAACTCTAATAATTTTTCGCTTATCGGTCGTTTAACCAGCGAAGAAAATTCTTCTACACGATTGAATGATGTCCGATAGGAATAGGGGTTGTTCAAAAATAGTTCTCGAAATGAAGAAAATCGCATGCAGTCCAAATTGGTCGAACAAATGAATGCGGACTTGTGAATCGAATTATCCGCTAGGATCTAGTGTTAGATTAAGCTTAGCACCTTCGATATTTTTGATCCCGAACTAACATTTATACAATTTATTAACAAGCCTCGCGAAGGAAGCTCCATGACTGGGTAACTGAATCTATGGAATATTCTTCTATTTATAATACATGTCAGTGTCCTCGAAATAGAACTCGCCCAGTTGACAGTGTTCATTTCGTTAGGTATGTACAACGTCTACGTCGAGGACTTCATGGTCCGTGAGATCAAGTACATCTGGCATGGGATCACTTATCAGAGGTTGAAGGAGATCTTGAAGGAGAACCGCAAACTCCGAGGATTCCCTCTAGTGGACAATCCTGACTCGATGATCCTGCTCGGATCTATTCAGAGGTTGGAGCTGATCAAGCTTATCGAGAAGCATATAGGACGCGAGAGGAGACTGCAGGTAATTCATCAAATCAATTCCAATAACTCCATATTCATTTTTAACCCTGAGCACTCGAGTGGTAACTCTGAGAGATGCGCCGCACAGTGGGGTATTTGGCCTGAAAAAGTGGAAAAAACTATTGTAGCGTTATTTATAGGCTCAAGGTTATAATATTATATATCGTTGGATTCGCCTTAAGATCAGCTACAACTTTATTAAATTCAAAATACATTTTAGTATTTGAAAAATCAAATTTACCTCAATTTTTTGAAAAAAAAATTTCTTTTTAACTTTTATATATTGAAATTTGTAGACGTCTGTATACTGTTCCTCTTTTGTGCGAAACATTTTTTCCTCAAATTATCGAGAACCCCTGAAAAAGCAAGGCGACAGTGGAATATTTGCACTATTATAACTTGAAAAATATTTAAGAAAAAAATATTTTAATATAGTGTTTTGGAAAGCTGTCAAAACAAGCTACAAGAATATGCAACAAAAAATAGGGAGTTCTATTTAAGAAATGGAAGATGACCTTCACGTGATTTTCAAACGACTATCCAAGGTCAAATCAATGACACCATTTTATGCCCCCCTCTAAACCATACAACTTTTGTCTGAAACATTTTTCTCCAAAATAGCTTCATTTCCCAGATATACGTCTGTTTCACGTTAAATGACTCACCCGGTATATTATAAGAATATTTTAAAATGATTACCATTAATTTTCATCGGAAAATACATAAGAAATTTCTTCCTCGGATAATGTTTCTTCCTCATTTGAGGCCAAGCGTAGCCGAACGTACGCGTACGCGAAACGCTGCTAAACACTTAATTCTAAATTAGCTATAAAATTTGAATCCGGATATATCCGGAATCAAACTTTGTTGGCTTATAATCACGAATCTTTACCGAATGTAATGACACCAAAAAGAGCACTCAATACGGCTTTATACTATAACAAAATTGTCAATAAAGTTTTGTAATTTTTAAAAAGCTTACAGAATGATTGGTAATATTCAAATATTAATAACTATACTAATTTAGATGATAACGAAATAAAATCTATGCGAAAGTGCTCTGTATACCTACCTGAACAACTTTTGTAATACAAGAATTTACAGAATTTCCCTTCAAACACATGAAAATCGCCAATGTACAGCCGCCGTCTTAGAGACTGTTTAAGAACGCCAAGCGCGCCTTAAAATCTCTCGACTTTCGATGAAGTTTACTACTTCACGGGTGTACAAATAGAAAAAATAATATTGCAGCCTTATTCTTCAGACCTTTAACTACAACGAACAACAACAAAAAATTTAGAAATTGAATTTTTTCCACTTTTTCGGGCCAAATACCCCACTGTGCGCCGCTAAAAATTGCTGTACCATTATTCAAAATATTGTTTGGATTATTAAATATATCGGTATCTGATCAATTACTAAACATTTAGGTATTGTATGAAATATCATATCCATAAAATTTAAAAAATCTTCTAGGTCGGAAGAAATGTTTAATTTTCGAGTTAAAATAGCTCCGAGTGCAAAGGGTTAAGATTAGATTAAATTTAAAAGAATACACATTCAATTAAAAATGTTTTCGAGAAAACCTGAAGTTTACTTTGTGCGTGATTGATTAGGTCGCCCAAAAATGGCAGAAGGAAGCTGAAGAGAGGGCACGCGAGGAAATGGAACGTCAATTAAGGGACCAGGAGAGAACCAGAAGACCCTCTCGCTTCGAGGTGATCCCCGCGCCAGACATTCTAAAGATGCAGAGGCAGAGTGTCAACGATCTAACGATGTCTCCAAACAACGGCACCGGTCCGGACCACGTGAGTCACGCCCCCGCCCTATTGACGTCATATCCCGCGAATTGTGTATATTTGCTCGCCTAACTAGCCGCCTACGTCATCCGGCTACCTCTTTTTCCATTTTTTACTCTACCTCTTTCTCGCGTCGTCTCACACGGTCCCGTTTCGCTTCAGCACACGTATCATTCGCCGGTGTTCGGATGCCAGCCGAAGAAATCGATCCTGAAGAAGACCAACTCCTTCACCCTGAAGGGATTCAGCCCTTTGGTCAGCCCAGCTGCCACTCCGTATACTACTGTCACTGGAGCTGAGAGCAGGTGCGAAATACACTAATTGATCTACTGTTCTGATGAAAATTGTCTTTTTCTTGAACAATTTTAAAGTATTGGAAAGAACCAGAAGGAATATCCTTTTTCTAATTCGAACTTCTCCAGTTCCAGGATACGTCTGGCCTTCGAAGCGATCTTCAGGAAGTCGGCCACGCTTCAAGACGTCGACCCAGACCCAGAAATAGGATCAGGAGGAGGAACGAGACGAGAAAGTCAGGATGGGATGCACGTGCAGCCGCACACACCCATGTTAGTTCCTAGTCCAGCCACCTCGAAGAAAGTTCAACTGGTAAGTTTGCACCTTGATTATTCATTTAGCTTGTCTGTGTATCGTCATAACGATGGAGGACTCGTTTATGTTACCAGCCACGAGAAAGAGTGATAGACATGTCGACAGAGGATCAAAAGCGATGGGAGGAGAGCGAAATGGCGTTGGAAGTTGACTTCTCCAGGTGTCACATCGACCCTGCACCCTTCCAGCTGGTCGAGAGGACGTCCTTGCTGAAGGTGCATAGTCTCTTCAGCATGGTAGGGGTGAACCATGCTTACGTGACTGCTATTGGAAGGCTAGTTGGAGTTGTGGGGCTCAAAGAGGTATGTCGAGAGAATTACGTTGATTCAAAAAGATAAAACTGTTCCATCAAGTTCATAGATAGATCACATCCAGCATAACAATGGTCAAACTATACTGTAACCTCCACTGATCCTTGCTCCTTTCTGAGGAGACTCCTCTGGTGTCCAGCACGTTCTCCTAAAGCTAAGAACCACGTCATCTTCAAGCTCTCCCGAAGCTGCCAAAAAAGTCAGACCTTCCCCAAAAGCTTCATCGACAGCTAAAGCTTCCGAGAATCTAAAAACTGTATTCACTTGCAGTTGAGGAAAGCGATAGAGGACGCAAACGCCGGGATCCTGCCGACTCATCAGGACTCCCACCTCGGTATCTCGAGCTCGAGTTTAGCGAAAAGCGAGACGGACACCGAGAGCAAGAATGTCAGCACGATGAACTCCATCGCTTCGGTCGAGTGCGAGAAAGTGGAGAAAGTCTGAGATAAATGGGTATAGAAAGAGAGAGAGAAAGAGAGAGAGAAGAAAAAACGAAAGAATAGGCAACGAACGAAGTATGAAAGAGAGAGTGAGAGATAAGTAGAAGCAAACATGTGATAGTCGCGTCGCCGGCCAGGCAACGCGACCCCGAACGACAAGAGAGACCTTTTTAAATAGCGATATCCTCTTCCTTCCGCGACCCATTCGACAGTCCTGGGACATTCGAGCAGCAACCAGTCGCCGGTAGATCGCTTTCGAACGCTCCTCTCGTACTTAAATGGGGACAGGATTGATGCAAACCGCGTTTAAACGCTTCCTCCCAGACCGCACGTTCGACGGGACGTACATCACGGCTTTTGGATTTAGATTTGACGCGTTGCTTGCTGTAGATCATCGCTGAGACCTTCGGGAACGGGGTCCTGCGGTCGACGCTGCTTCACCATAGTTGGGAGAACAGTGCTGCAATGAATGAAGTCAAGGCTTCGAGGCTGCAGATAGCTTCCAGAGGTCCTGGTGATGTTTAGGGTATCGGTGCTAGGAAGATTTGATAGAATAGACGAGCATGTCATTGGTAGACTGTGGATGTTTATGCAAACTGCGTCAGTTCTGTGAATAATTTTAAGTGACTATTTGTCTATGCAAACCTTTAGTCATTTTTGTTACGATACAAACTCTAAAGAATAGAACACAGTGTGTTTGAATTCTTTAAATGATGTTACTCTTTTATATTCAATCTATCAATTTTCGTTAGAAAATGCATAAAATCCACAGTCTACGCATCAGTGATAGGACCTCTGAGAAGCAATCTGCAAATCAAGAAGTCGTCCGCCGGCAAAGCGGAACAGGCTCCGGAGCAGTATGAATCTACCTAATCGCGAAAGCTCGATCCTCCGCGAGGGTCTGCGTGTAGATCCTTCCCGTTTCGATCCTAGCGCGTCCGGCGAACCCCGAGGAACGATCCTCGCATTCTGGTCGCGTGTCGCGTAACAAAGGAAGTTATCAGGCGTGTGTGAGAGCGAGAGTGTGTTGACGATGACGTCAGTGTCCAAAGGATCCTCCTCGACGCCCATGCTAAGCAGCCGGATCACAATTACGATCAAAGAGAAGAGGAAAGAGAGACAGAGACGGTGCTTCAGTAGCGATCGGATCATAGGAACGATCGTTCGACGTGGATCACGGGCCGGGTGATCAATAATGTATAGCGTTCCGCGAGGAGCGTGATCGACGATCGATCGAGGAGGAACGCGGATCCGGGACTCGCAGAGTGCTCTAGCTTGTAAACTGTCTGACCATGGTTGTGCCAACCTATTTATTCTAATCGTTTAATCGTTTAAAGAACCGCGCGAAAGATTCGACTCGAGTCATCTAGAGATCTATACTGTTTCTCCTGTCCTCGCGAGATCGCGGCGGATCGAATCGACGAGATGGATCAACGTTTCTTTTTATTTTTCCTTCGATAGATCCTCGCGATCTCACGAAGATCCACGACGCCTCTCCTCGACGAACGAATCGGATATTAAATAGAGGAATCGGGGGGGCGTCGTTCTAGTTAGAGGATATTTTAATGACGTAGCGATAACCGATAATAATAAAGGAAACAAAAACGATGTCTTGATCGATCGTTAACGGACGAACGTTTATCTAGGACCAGAGGCGGGCCAACGCCGTCCAATTGTTTAATTTAAGACAAAAGATTCTCGTAGGGCATTTTACATTCCATCTTGACGAACAAGTTCACGATGCATCCCATTTTATTGTAAATTTCGCCGCGCGTCAACACGGCCGCACTAGCCACGAGCGAAATACGGCCGCCGAGTATCTGTACAATCTGTACAATATCGGGAGAAGACATTAAATAATTTATTATATTATTTACATATTGTGCTGTGTCGATATTTATCAAGATCCACGCGATTCCTCTTGCCGCTAGTCGATAACAGATTCGACCTGGGTCCGTTCTGGCCCGACTAATTCAAACCATTCGTTGATCCGGAGGATCGATAAGCGTTAAATGTTTAATCAGTTGACAGTCGGTCGTTTAACATAGAAAAATAGTAGTGTAGCTCGCCGGTACGGAGGAGAGCGAAAGAAGCGTATACAATTTGCGTTGCCAATCGATGTAAAATATACGTATATATATCACATAAGCCAGAGAAGATCTAGGTCACGTTTTCAGTAAAGAATACTCGCCGCTTTGTAATCGGAGTTTACTCTACTTGTCCAAGGTAAACCAGCCGTGTAAGCACTTTGGCACCGGGCCAGGCGTCTCGAAGGTAGCCCTCGCGATTTCTGTCAGAGTCACGCTGTCTAGAACCAACAGGCCCACCTGAGACTCCTTGTCCGACCATACAATGGCGCTCAACACCACACCATCGTCCTCGTTCTGAAACATTTTAGCATCCTTGAACCTCCACTGCTCCGTAGAACTTTGAAATCCTACACTGATCCATTAATATTTTGCAATCTAATTCAATTTCTCTGCAGAATGTAACAAAAGAGTCTCTGCTATGTCTCCTTTGAAATCGAAAAGTTGTCAAGTTTCATTTCTCAAGTTGGATCAATTTGTTTGCATTCGTAATAAAAATTCCGGGTTTCAGAAAACAGTAATCACAATTACACTGTCCAACACCAAATTTGTTCCCAGATTATTATTCGGTCCTTCTTATAGAGTTTTTTGCGCTGATTCCGAATCTGTTTTTAATTTTTTCCCTATACGCACAGTTTTTGAGAAATTTGAGTTTGAAAAAATGACCTATTTTTCAACTTTGAACAAATATTGTGATGTTATTATAAAAGATATTGAATTGTTCTTTGCAGCAAAAGATTCTGTGGACTTTCCCGAATACAGTGATATCCAATATTAATACACTATGATTGTTTAAACATGTTTAAACAATGATTAAAGACGGAGAGACACCATTTTTGCTCCAATTTTTGAAGATATTTTTAAATCTATCTCAAAAAATAAGGGTCCAGTGGAAAATCGAACTATACCACGCGGTAGAGCAGACTTTTATCTTGAAAAACCCCCCTTTGAAGTTTTCGACATCGACGTTTTTACCGAACCAGAAAGCAAAATATCTTCGCCCGACATGATTTGCCGCCAGTGGCGCTCACCACTACAACGGTCGTTCGCCGCTCCGTATCCCGTCGCTGCGCCATATCTCGTCCAGAGCGCCACTGGCGGCAACGCATGTCGGGCGAAGATATTTTGCTTTCTGGTTCGGTAAAAACGTCGATGTCGAAAACTTCAAAGGGGGGTTTTTCAAGATAAAAGTCTGCTCTATCGCGTGGTATAGTTCGATTTTCCGCTGGACCCTTATTTTTTGAGATAAATTTAAAAATATCTTCAAAAATTGGTGCAAAAATGGTGTCTCTCCGTCTTTAATCATTGTTTAAACATGTTTAAACAATCATAGTGTATTAATATTGGATATCACTGTATTCGGCAAAGTCCACAGAATCTTTTGCTGCGAAGAACAATTCAATATCTTTTATAATAACATCACAATATTTGTTTAAAGTTAAAAAATATGTTTTTTTTTCAAAGCCATGTTCCTCAAAAACTGTGCGTATAGGAAAAAAATTAAAAACAGATTCGGAGTCAGCGCAAAAAACTCTATAAGAAGGACCCAATAGTAATCTGGGAACATAAAAAAAGTTGAAATTTGTTGGACAGTGTTATTGTTACAAATAATTTGTCGAGAACGTGTACCTTCCCATTAGGATCAGGAACAAAAATGGGCTCGCTGGGGTAGACATTTTTCTCGTGCCACGTCTTCCTCGTCTTCTTCAAGATGTCTACCTTGATGATCTGGAAATGATCGTTTCGTGACTATCAATGAGTACCTTCCAATGAGAAGTTAAGTTGGAGGGAAGTCCTGTCGTATTTTAAAGAAAACATTTGAAACAATTTATAGAAATCGTTAAAGTATAGCGATCGTATGAAGCTTTAAGCAAAATTAAAATGTTTTCGGCGCATTGGTTCGATCAAATGTTACTATTTACACAATTTGCAAAATAGGCACAATAATTTGTTTCAACGTTTCGATCTCAATTTAGATCATTATCAAGAGAATACCAAAAAATGTATTGTGTCTGTAATGGAAATTAACAAAACATTAATCATTGCATTTAAGCCAAAAAATAAACTAAAATATAACATTTTTCTTTTTTTTTTTTACTTTAATATAACCGTCCCAAATAAACTAAATAAATTTATTTGGGACGGTTATATTAAAATAAAAAAAAAAAAATGTTATATTTTAGTTTATTTTTTAGCTTAAATGCAATGATTAATGTTTTGTTAATTTCCATTACAGACACAATACATTTTTTGGTATTCTCTTGATAACGATCTAAATTGAGATCGAAACGTTGAGACAAATTATTGTGCCTATTTTGCAAATTGTGTAAATAGTAACATTTGATCGAACCAATGCGCCGAAAACATTTTAATTTTGCTTAATTTATAGAAATATATGTTCAATATTATTCAATGATATGATTTCCTTACTAGCAACATGTGTTTTTGATTTACAAGCAAAATGACCTGCTTATTTAAAATATGACAGAACTTCCCCTCCAACCTAACACTTGGAAATTAAGATAGAATAGAATAATTATTTAAATAAAAATAAATTTTTTAAAAATACCACGTTTTTTAAACGGACTAAAAAGTATAAAATAAAATGTTTAAAAACGCCACGTTTAAAAAGCGGACTAAAAAGTGTAAAATAATTTTTTCTAGCCCCATACAGATTCCTAACCCCTGAAAATTTGTTATTGTGAATTGTTAATAGCTAAGAAAATACTTGTAAGATTTAAAACGAAAAACGCGGGGCGCATGCAATAGATAATTGATGCATGAACACTAAAATATGAAGTGTTGTACGAGATTTCTCAGCGGCAGCTACTCTCTACACTCCTTACTATGTATTATCTTGCGCCCCACGTTTTTCGTTTCAAATCTTACAAGTATTTTCTTAGCTATTAAAAATTCACAATAACAAATTTTCAGGGGTTAGGAATCTGTATGGGCCTAGAAAAAATTATTTTATACTTTTTAGTCCGTTTTTTAAACGTGGCGTTTTTTAAAATTTTATTTTATACTTTTTAGTCCGTTTAAAAAACGTGGTATTTTTAAAAAATTTATTTTTATTTAAATAATTATTTTCTGATTTTTAGTCTTGTATGTGTGAAATTTTACAATCGATTTTGAACATTTTGATGAGATTATGACAGAGACATGTAGTAAATTTCAGACGGTATTGCGACGTGTCATATCGAAAACGAACGCCGTGGTAAAATGTCAAAGATAAAGGTTCGACGGAGAATTTCGGTGTAACTGTTCTTTCGCTTGGTAAACAAACATTATAGTATACTAATACGTAGTAACTTTGTAAACACCGCTCGGAGCTCGAACGCACACTGAGCTCCTTCGGTGCGAAGCGGGTCAGTGGAGTGGGGATGAGTCAGAGAGGGAACGGGTAGTGGAGTAGGGAGCGCTGTCGCGCGGCGTGGCGATCGCTGAACGCGATGACGTAGTTTCGCGGGGGGGGGGTGAACAGGTAAATATTTAATTGTTATTTCTTCGAAACGGATAGACTTTTTAAAAAAATTTTTTTTGAATAATGCATTGTCATCCAATTCTGAGCCATGTAACCGATTTCAAGTATCTAGCTCATCAGGAAGTTAGTTTAAAATCAATTGCCAAATTTGCCACCGAACAAACAGACAAACAAACAAACAAGAAAGCGAGCTAATAAAAACGTGGTAAAAAAGAGACGTGTTTCTCGAATATACCGTTCCAGGGTTCTCCAAGTCAACGTCGCTGGATATAGCATAAAAATATCGATACTCTCTGCCAAGAAAGCAGTCGTAGTTCAGTCTCGGTGTCTCGCAGCCTAAATCACAGAGCAATTCTGGCTTCACGAAAATGTTGCCATCGGGAAGTCTATGTGCAGATGCCTTCCTCTCGAGGACATTTCTATAGTCGCTTCTATCGTCTTTGTTAGCCGAAGTCTCATCTTTTGAGGTAGAGTCCGGTTCTTGTGATTCGACGACGTCTTTAAACGATTCTAGACCTTGATTCACAGTCTCCACTGTGATTAAATTATGTTCCAAAGGGGTGTCTGGATCTGGACGGTTCATTGGCAGGACAAACCGCAGTGGTCTGCCCCGGAACATCTTAGCATAGTCAGGATTCTCGTGCAGGTGCTGAAAACATGGGACAAGATCAATGGAAGCGGAAATTAACGGAAACAGATCAATTACGTTGCTAATGAACTTGCAAGTACCCTCATCGCGTCGACGAACATGCAATCCAACATCTTCGAGTCGCGATAACAGCAGACATCCAGGACCACGTAATCATGGTCACGTGTCTCGAATTGGTTGATGATGTGAAGGTAGAAAAATGCTTCGCTGACGAAGGTCCTCTCCAGCTGGCCTGTCTCTTTTGAAACTAGATGTATAAGGGTCTGAAATCAATTCATTAAAGCAATTAACAAATCGCCGAATGGTCAAGCTATCAAAGTAAAATAAATGAAAGTTACGTTTTCGTTCTCGTGCCATTTTAAAGCCGCGCGCATCGGTTCCTGTGTCACTTTGCACGACAGTACAGTGGTCAGAGACACCGCCAAGGGTTGCTCGATCACTATGAAATAATTTTCGGTGACGCCGAACGTGTGCATGTAGGAGGGATTCAGCAACCACCTGGATGGGATTGTGGCCACTATGGTGGCCTGATCGAACATGGACAGTTCCTTCTCTTCCCCTGCATCGTCTGAAACATCGTGTTGTCTTGGAATCGATGGAGACAGTTTTTGTCAAAATCGCTGATTGGTTGTCAGAATGTTTACTAACCGATGGTGATGTAACTAGGTGAGAAGCACACTACATTGTACATTGGTCCACGAGGAGTTAGGCTCATCCCCACATTGTATACCGTGCCGTCGTTCATCACATGGGGGTGGGACGTGTGGTTCACTATGCCAACGTAGTCTGACACTACCACCTGGACACAGAACACAGACAGTTAATGCTAACACTCCACTGTCGAAAAAATTCGAGAACTCTGACACAACTAGCTAAGCAAGAAGATTCATAGATAACACTAATCTAAGAAGGGAAGGACCCCCAGTGTCCGACTTTGATAATCTTTTGTGAGACGATGGCATATGAATCCCTAATGATGTCTGCAAAATTTTAGGTGTACTTACTCAATAGTTTCAAAGATATAGACAATTGAATTTCAAAAACTTGAGCTGCAAATCATGGTAAATCCACAACAAGGTATGAAAGTTAAATTGAATATATCTTCAAAACTATTGAGTAACTGCATCTAATATTTTGCAGACATCATTAGGGATCCATACACCATCGTCTCGCAAAAAATGATCAAAATCGAAGACGGACACTTGTAAGGAGGATTCATTTAAAAAATGTGTAACAATAACAACTACCTTGCCAGTGGTGTCCAAGGTGACAGGGTCAACACGATGGATCATGCCAGACTCCGAAAAAGTATAATACTCATCTCCAAAAGGGTAGACCGATATCATCGAATTGTCAGAGTCCTCGCCGGGTGTAAACACCGCTGCGACCCTGAAGAAAAATCAATTTTCAGTCTCTTCAAGCTTCTCACAGACTTCTAGAATTCCTATTTTGATTCTGACCTTTGGAAGATAGTTTGACAGGGATCAGGTACAGCCTTCGTTCCGAATTCGGTCACAACTATCCTCTGAGCAGCCTTGTTCTTCTTGTACACATCAGTCTGAACAAATCTGCACTGGTACGTCACTTTGCCATCCGAAATCGCAAATCTGTGACGCAGATACGATGACCAATAACCAAACGTATCATTTTATTCGTTGAAAGACTAATTTTTTAAAGCAAACAGGACCTGCGAATTTTTAGATCCACTAGATGGAGCTTATATAGAATTTGTGCTAATTAAGACTTGGCGAACCGTTTTTTTTCTCTAGAATTTCGGAAAAAATAGTAGAAAATTATTTCGAGTGAGTCTTCAGCGTCAGAAAAACATACAGGAATGATTTCTAACTTCCTCTAAATTCGCTGTTGCAATGAAATATAGTTCGATCCAAAGAAAAGATAAATAATTCCCGATCGAAGCCGCAGCAGTGCATATTCGACCGTGAACTTGTGGCAGGCACATTAAAAAAAGATGAGGAACGAAAGGAAGACCGAAAACAGCACGGTTGTCTTTCGCTAGGACGTGTCCTTTCGAAGTTAATCGCCCTGGTCTTCGTAATTGTTGTTTAGCGACGGTTCGGGGATTTAGCGGTCGCTGGTGTGTGGCTTCCGGGTGATCGATAACACATTGATACATGTTTCGTCAGCCCAGCTAATTTCTTTAACCCTTCTTCGCCGCTGCGCAACACATTTGTGGCTGCTGCGCCCGTTTCACCACCGAAGTCTTATCATTCCTTCTTCAAAGGGACTCCTTGATGTTCCTAGACCAATCTAGCATAATCCCGTAACGTCGACGTACCGGTGCAGCAGAGCCGAACTGTCGAACAGGTGGTTGAAGCTGTACTCCCCGACCTTCAAGCTCCCGGGACCGTTCCTCAGCAATGTACCCTTCAACCATGATGGAATCGTGCCAGTGATCTTGCCTGGGAGAGGCTCTATCACCTCCTTCTCGCAGGACCTCATCCATACTGATGAATCGCAGTTGGGACAGTAATTCTTCTCCTCCTCCTTGGACTCGTCCTTTGACTTCTTCGAACAGTCCTCCGGGTCGACCAACTATCAATTAAAAAATTAAATTTTCATTGAAAAGTTTTCTTAGAAACTGATATGAAACGTCTGAGTACTTTTGTACACTTCTCGATAAACAGTTAGAGTTCTTCAGGTTTCTAAGATATTCTTCGAATAGTCCTCCGGGTCGACCAACTATCAATTAAAGAATTAAATTTTCATTGACAAATTTTCTTAGAAATTGATATTAAACGTCTGAGTACTTTTGTGCACTTCTCGATAAACAGTTAGAGTTCTTCAGGTCTCTAAGATATTCTTCGAACAGTCCTCCGGGTCGATCAACAATCAATTAAAGAATTAAATTTTCATTGAAAAATTTTCTTAGAAATTGATATTAAATGTATTTCTGTACACTTCTCGATAAACAGTTAGAGTTCTTCAGGTTTCTAAGATATTCTTCGAACAATCCTCTGAGTCGGCCAACTATCAATCAAAGATTGATACTACTATCAATCTATGAATTAAAGAATTAAATTTTCATTGACAAATTTTCTTAGAAATTGATATTAAACGTCTGAGTACTTTTGTACACTTCTCGATAAACAATTAGAGTTCTTCAGGTTTCTAAGATATTCTTCGAACAGTCCTCCGGGTCGACCAACTATCAATTAAAGAATTAAATTTTCATTGACAAATTTTTTTAGAAATTGATATTAAACGTATTTCTCTACACTTCTCGATAAACGGTTAGAGTTCTTCAGGTTTCTAAGATATTCTTTGAACAGTCCCCTGGGTCGACCAACTATCAATCAAAAATTGATACTACTGTCAATCTATCAATTAAAGAATTAAATTTTCGTTGAAAAATTTTCTTAGAAATTGATATCAAACGTCTGAGTACTTTTGTACACTTCTCGATAAACAGTTAGAGTTCTTCAGGTTTCTAAGATATTCTTCGAACAGTCCTCTGGGTCGATCAACTATCAATTAAAGAATTAAATTTTCATTGAAAAATTTTATTAGAAATTGATATTAAATGTATTTCTGTACACTTCTCGATAAACAGTTAGAGTTCTTCAGGTTTCTAAGATATTCTTCGAATAGTCCTCCGGGTCGACCAACTATCAATTAAAGAATTAAATTTTCATTGACAAGTTTTCTTAGAAATTGATATTAAATGTCTGAGTACTTTTGTACACTTCTCGATAAACAGTTAGAGTTCTTCAGGTCTCTAAGATATTCTTCGAACAGTCCTCCGGGTCGACCAACTATCAATTAAAGAATTAAATTTTCATTGACAAGTTTTCTTAGAAATTGATATTAAACGTATTTTTGTACACTTCTCGATAAACAGTTAGAGTTCTTCAGGTTTCTAAGATATTCTTCGAACAGTCCTCCGGGTCGATCAACTATCAATTAAAGAATTAAATTTTCATTGAAAAATTTTCTTAGAAATTGATATTAAATGTATTTCTGTACACTTCTCGATAAACAGTTAGAGTTCTTCAGGTTTCTAAGATATTCTTCGAACAGTCCTCTGGGTCGACCAACTATCAATCAAAAATTGATACTACTATCAATCTATGAATTAAAGAATTAAATTTTCATTGAAAAATTTTCTTAGAAATTGATATTAAACGTCTGAGTACTTTTGTACACTTCTCGATAAACAATTAGAGTTCTTCAGGTTTCTAAGATATTCTTCGAACAGTCCTCCGGGTCGACCAACTATCAATTAAAGAATTAAATTTTCATTGACAAATTTTTTTAGAAATTGATATTAAACGTATTTCTCTACACTTCTCGATAAACGGTTAGAGTTCTTCAGGTTTCTAAGATATTCTTTGAACAGTCCCCTGGGTCGACCAACTATCAATCAAAAATTGATACTACTGTCAATCTATCAATTAAAGAATTAAATTTTCGCTGAAAAATTTTCTTAGAAATTGATATCAAACGTCTGAGTACTTTTGTACACTTCTCGATAAACAGTTAGAGTTCTTCAGGTTTCTAAGATATTCTTCGAACAGTCCTCCGGGTCGACCAACTATCAATTAAAGAATTAAATTTTCATTGACAAATTTTTTTAGAAATTGATATTAAACGTATTTCTCTACACTTCTCGATAAACGGTTAGAGTTCTTCAGGTTTCTAAGATATTCTTCGAACAGTCCTCTGGGTCGGCCAACTATCAATCAAAGATTGATACTACTATCAATCTATGAATTAAAGAATTAAATTTTCATTGAAAAATTTTCTTAGAAATTGATATTAAACGTCTGAGTACTTTTGTACACTTTTCGATAAACAGTTAGAGCTCTTCAGGTTTCTAAGATATTCTTCGAACAGTCCTCCGGGTCGACCAACTATCAATTCAAGAATTAAATTTTCATTGAAAAATTTTCATAGAAATTGATATTAAACGTATTTCTGTGCACTTTTCGATAAACAGTTAGAGTTCTTCAGGTTTCTAAGATATTCTTCGAACAGTCCTCCGGGTCGACCAACTATCAATTAAAGAATTAAATTTTCATTGAAAAATTTTCATAGAAATTGATATTAAACGTCTGAGTACTTTTGTACACTTCTCGATAAACAGTTAGAGTTCTTCAGGTTTCTAAGATATTCTTCGAACAGTCCTCCGGGTCGACCAACTATCAATTAAAGAATTAAATTTTCATTGAAAAATTTTCCTAGAAATTGATATTAAACGTATTTCTGTGCACTTTTCGATAAACAGTTAGAGTTCTTCAGGTTTCTAAGATATTCTTCGAACAGTCCTCCGGGTCGACCAACTATCAATTAAAGAATTAAATTTTCATTGAAAAATTTTCCTAGAAATTGATATTAAACGTATTTCTGTGCACTTTTCGATAAACAGTTAGAGTTCTTCAGGTTTCTAAGATATTCTTCGAACAGTCCTCCGGGTCGACCAACTATCAATTAAAGAATTAAATTTTCATTGAAAAATTTTCTTAGAAATTGATATTAAACGTCTGAGTACTTTTGTACACTTCTCGATAAACAGTTAGAGTTCTTCAGGTTTCTAAGATGTTCTTCGAACAGTCCTCCGGGTCGACCAACTATCAATTAAACAATTAAATTTTCGTTGAAAAATTTTCTTAGAAATTGATATTAAACATATTTCTGTACACTTCTCGATAAACGGTTAGAGTTATTCAGGTTTCTAAGATATTCCAGAACGAATTGGGACCAAAATGAAGGATCACTCTAGCACCCGAACTATCACTCTCCTACTCGATCTATCCTCAACAAATAAGCTCACGATAAGCTCGAACTTACGCGAAACGAGGATTTCGAGAGTTTCATCCGCTTCCCATGCAACAAGTCATCCAGATCGTTCAGATTCACGGTAACAAAGTCACTGGTGGATCTAGATCTGCGACACTTCGTGGCTTTCATACTGACTCGCGAGAACACTGTCGGACACAGTTGAAATGTGAACCGAGAAACGTATTCGAAACAGTTCCAGTGTATGTCAATTGATCAACTCCCAGATTGCCGGAGTTGGACGAGTATTATGTTTCATCCTCGACGGTCTCCTCCGGCGGAACCTCCGTTACCAACGGGTCCAGGATCGTCGACAGAATGTAGAAGACTCGCTTGTGGGTGAAATCCATCGTTCCTCTTAGGGCTTCGACCAACGAATGACATTGTTCCGATAATCTGGTGACCTTAAAAGTGGAGCTCGATCGATCCAATTAATGGCACCGGTTGCTCGAAGCCCTGCGACCGGTCACGTGTACCCGGCTTGCGAGTTGCTACCATAACACGTGGTCCATCCACACGAGTGCTATTCGCTTTCTGATTCTCCTAATTCAACTGGTTTCATCATACAATCAATCTCGGAAACCTGCTCTCCTACACCTTTCGACATAGCATTGGCAGATTGGTAATTGGTCTGGGTGGTTGAACCACTTTTGTCACAAAATTAGTAGGGTAAGGTTGCACCACTTGAATTTTGAACGAACTACGGCGACAACAGCACATAAAACGGCAACCAAACATACATCTGAGTCAACCAAGTTGCTTTACGTATTATTGTCTGCCATAAACCAGCCTCGTCATAAATCCTGTCATCAAGTATATAAGTTTATTTCAATTTTCTTATAATTTTCTGCATATCTTTGGTAGTTAATCTTGCAAGTAAATTATTGATAAAATTATGTTTCTTATTAAATATAAATTCAGTAGAATTTACATAATCGTTTGGTCGAAACGAAATCGTATTAATTTTATTCATCTAGTTAGGTTATGCTGTCATCAAGTATATGTATAAGTTTATTTCAATTTTCTTATAATTTTCTGCATATCTTTGGTAGTTAATCTTGCAAGTAAATTATTGATAAAATTATGTTCCTTATTAAATATAAATTCAGTAGAATTTACATAATCGTTTGGTCGAAACGAAATCGTATTAATTTTATTCATGCAGTTAGGTTATGCTGTCATCAAGTATATAAGTTTATTTCAATTTTCTTATAATTTTCTGCATATCTTTGGTAGTTAATCTTGCAAGTAAATTATTGATAAAATTATATTCCATTATTAAATATAAATTCAGTGGCATTTACGTAATCGTTTGGTCAAAACGAAATCGTATTAATTTTATTCATGCAGTTAGGTTATGTTTACTTTTTAAATTGAACTTGTGCCGTGTCTTAAGTCGTACCCATATGAGATTCCTAAGTCGTACTACCTCGTCAGTCGAAATAACGTCAACGTAGAATAAAGAAAACATAAAAAATGGCGGCAAATAAAAGAAATTAATAAGTGATTAGTAAGAAGGAATTGGCATTAAAAATTAAAAAGAAGAGAAGCGATTGGTTTTGTTTTATTTGTGGAGAAGATCGGGAGGACAACATATGATTCAATGCTTGAAATGCAAATCATGGGTGCACGATGTTTGCGTTGCAGTTGACAAAAGAAAAAAAAAAAATATGTGATGTTTGTACTAACTGAATACCTATGCGTCATTTAAACAGATTAATGAAAAATACGTTTTAATTACTATTGTTGCTTAATTGAATTCCTAGGTACGACGTAGGCTGTAGGTGGTTTCTTTAGTCGTACCGATGTAAGTTTTTAAAGATTTAGTTTATTTTACGTGAAAGCATATATATTTCCTAATTTCGTTATAATAAATGGCAACAATATTAACACAAGTTTTGAATACCACATTTAAATTCTATTTATTTGATAAATCTTTAGTTTCATACGGTTTTTTTCTTAAGGGGTACGACTTGAGCAACCTTACCCTAAAAGAGGTTCGACTTTAAGTCATATTTGTTCATCAATAGAGAAAACGAGGAGATCAAATACGAAACAAAAGATTTAAAAAGGTAAGAATTTCAAATTCATATTTAAGAATTTGAGTATCATTGACGATGCCTGCGGTATCGACTGCGTGAAGAAGACACTCGATAGATAGTTCAGCGAGTTACTGTGAGGTGACAGAGCTCGAATAAAATTGACTCGATTTTCAGGGGATTCTTCGAGTCGATTTTTCAATGTTTCAGAGCTTGAATTAAAAGTAGATGGTACCTCACCCGTGAGCGGGTTCCGGAGGGACTTCCGGTCGGAGGAATATAATTTTGAGAAGAGGATCTTGTTCAGAAGCAAATTGCAATTAGAAATCCAGAAATAAAAATTGTCAATTGAATTAGTAATAGAGAGGACATGCTGAAGGTGGGCCAAGGGTAAACAAAAAAGCATTGAAGAACCCTTGGCCCACCCCATGCTAGCTTTAGGTAGGCTAAGGAAGTTTTAAATGAGCATTGGTCTACCCTCAGCTAGTTGGAGGTAGAACAAACAAACAAACAAACAAACAAGAAAGCGAGCTAATAAAAACGTGGTAAAAAGGTAGCTCTGGAGGACCACTGATCAACTTCAACGTAGCCCAAGGTCGGCCAAGGTCCTTCTGGTCCTCGGCCCGACTGACTGAGAGCAACTGCGCAGTGCAACTCTCCTCACCGCAACGTCCTCGCATTTCTTTTCGAGCGTACTATGCGGAACACGAGAGAAAACTAGCGGGAAGGGAACGGGGAGAAAAGCCTGACCATTCAGATTGCCTTTGCGTTCCTCTTGCTCCGTTCCCCTCCCACTAGTTTTCTCTCGTGCTCTGGACAGTAAGTGTCCTTGCAACAAAGTCAACTTTAATTCGAGCTGTCATTGCCACGGGAATGCATTCTAAAATTGTCCGAAAGAATCTTAAGTCCGTGAACGAATATATTTCGGTATTATCGTACTTTTAAATCTGACAACGTTGCAAAAAGCAGCCCCCTCGGGCACGCTTTCTCTGTCGCAGTCCGACGTAGTTCGCTAACTGACCGTTGCATTTAGATAGAGTTCTCTACCGAGTCGGTAATTCAGAAACGTAGAAAGTGCATTGCATGCAACGTCTTTACACAGAGAAATGCTATTGATCTAACAATGTTCACCTACTTACATCGACGTTTCGACATTACAGTGTCGTTTCGAAAATATCAAATTATTTCTCCTGAATTTGTATCCATTGACGAAATATCTTAAATTATTTCTTTTCGAGTATCTGCCCCGATTCAAATATTTCCATGTTATTATAAAATGTTTCTCGACTTAATTAACGTGCTAGATATATAGACACTGTTTACGTCCTTGCTATCAGCCAGCTTTTGCGTTTTGGTCGCGACGTCAACGTGCAAATAAATGATCACCCCGTACATACGAAACAGTTACACGATGAATAATTCACGAGCTGTTGACCGGTTGAATGGAAACAGACAGCTTTTCTTTTGTTATCCTCGCAATGTTCGTCTTCCTTATTTATGACGAATCTTCCTCTGCATCGATCACTGCTAAAACCACCGCATAGAAACAAGTGTGACGAGTTAGGGACTCTTAGAAATATTATTTATGTTGTTAACTACAACCCACAAGTCCTCGAAATGAGTGCGCATTTTTAAGCGACCCTGGCTCGTTTCCATGAAATCGATTCAAGTAGTGGATGCAGACATTTTTCGGCCGTTCGTAAAAGCGGGACCGGTGTTCGCCACGAGTTTCGCGCATCTCCCTTACCGGAAACAAGATGGCGATGCTGTGATCCGGGACTGTGTGCTCGTCCAGGCTGCTGTTTAGCTCGGACATCCTGCGAACACTCGGGGAATCCGTTCGTAACACTTCCTTCGCGGAAAACCCGTCGAATTGACCGGAATGGCGGCCGTGCTGGAACCTTGCCAAAATTATTCGCGGAACTCTGGCGTTGTTGTCACGCGAGCCGCTGCCACCATCGAGCTCGTCGAACTTGTTTTCGACATTGATCCTTGGTAAGCTCCATCTGAGCCGGCAAATTCGAGTCCGCGAGCTCGGTTGTTGGCAAAATCATTTCAATCAGTTAATTCCACAAGGATTCTACCAATTGTTTCTGTTTCTTCAGCTGTAATTTTATGTTTTGGGTTTCTAAACACTTAGGCCGGCATAATGAAAGCCAGGTTATAGCTTGGAATTAGCTAGGAGCCTCAGTTTATGCTAAATTAAATACTAGGCCAAAGACAAAAACTATTTGGGAATTTCAGGTCAATATTTAGCAAATTTCTTCACTAAATTACCTTGTCAAAATATCGTCGTCGAAGATAAAAATTGAGGGGCACTTAACATGTTCGCTACCACCGTCACAAATATGTGACATCCATAATCTGACAGTTCACTTAAAAACAGTCAAATTAATTTTAATAGAATGTATTTTATTTAATTTTTATTTTATTTATTTTAATAGATTACATTTCAGTAGAATGCATAATTTTCAGAGAATCTGTGACTTTCTTCTGCGAAACTGTTTTAATAATTCAAAATTGGGTACGTTGCATTTAATAAGACTTTCGAACAAGGAAGGTGTAAGCAACGAAACAAATGCTGGTAGTAGCGAACGTGTTAATTTCAATTTTCCAACATCCCAGCTAAATAAAATTCTAGCCCAAAATTAAAAATTATTTGGGAATTCCAGGTCAATTTTTCAGCTGCTGCTTCACTCAATTACCTCTTGAAACACCTGTCGTCAAAGATAAAAATCGACGAGGCACTTCGTTTGAATTTCCCAGCGGCCTCTACAAATCAAATCGTAATCGAAAGATAAAAATTATTTGAGAATTTCGTTTCGCTTCCATATCTGCACTAAATTATATTATACTTCCTAACGTCTGTTCTAGACGATGAAAACTGAGTAGGGTATAACAAAGATAAGAATTAACTAGGTACTTAATTTACATTTTACAGCTATCATGATGACACATCGCATTTTTAAATACCTGTTTCCACACGTAAGAATTGATTGAGAACTGTATTTTAATTTTTAGCTGTTTCTATACAGTCTGAATCACTCAGCCGAACATCAATTTCGACAGAATACAAATTGAGTGCAGGCTTTATTTCATTTTACCACGCTTATATTAGCTTGCCGAGTTGTCGTTGTTGTATGCGTCAAATCTTGTAATCGAAATTTAAATCATTTCCCGATGAGCTAGACAATGCAACATTAAAAAACAAATTTTTAAAAAAACTTTGCGTCTAGGGGAAAAAAATTTTAATATTGACGGTAATACGTGATCGCGTTCAGCGATCCCCACTCCGCGCGCCAGCGCTCCCCACTCCGCGCGCCAGCGCTCCCTACTCCACTACGCGTTCCCACTCCGACTCTTCCCCACTGCACTGACCCATTTCGCACCGAAGGAGCTCAGTCAGTCTGGTGTTCCGTTCATTCGGTTCCATTTCGGACAATATCAGACTCCATGAAGAGACGTCGTCTCTCGGACTCATCCCCTCATTCTATCTAACGTATTTCCATATCTTGCGTTCCATTTAAAAAATACTAATAAGTAGAAAATAAAAAATACATAAAAAACTGTTTAAAAACCACGCTTATATTAAAATCGACTAAAAAGGAGAAAATGACCGTAAATAAATGCGTGGAGCGCCCACGAAGATCGCGTCAATATAGTTTAGCGCTCCACGCTTTTATTTGTAGTAACTAATGCCTAAAAAAATTATTTGCTCCTTTTTAGTGCATTTTAATATAAGCTTGGTTTTTAAAAAGTTTTTTTGTATAATGATCTCTGTGTCAATTTCCAGAAACCATGGTATCCAAAGATACATTGCTGAATTCTGAAGATGGAGACCAGTTTGAAAAACATTCCAACGAAGACAGAATTTTATGGGCCGATTTCCATAATCGTAGAGTAAACAAGATCGTGTTTACCCGATTCGAGGCTTCAAACGGAATACGAATTTCAGTAGCCTTCATAAATAGAGAACTATATTATGCAGATTTGTACTCAGCCACGTGCGCACCGAATGCACAAACGTTCATCCGCCGGTTTGTTATTATTTTCATTGAATTTTTGCCATCCCCGATGAGAGTTATCGCCGTCCGAACCCCAACAAAAACAGTTCGGTAATGTTCTGACGTTATGGCACTCTCTGGCGCGGTTCCGTTGCGTGCATCCTTATCGTTCACTGACTGCAGACACGCTATTAACAAACAACTCCCGTCGTGTTATTATGCATGTTGTTCTCGTTTTACGATCGGCTACGATAAAGAGAGCCAGCCTTGGTTCCTCGACGCGTCTAGCTTTAAAATACATTTTATAGCAATGAATGACGGATTGAGTCCTGTGTTTATTGTTCCGATTCGCGGGAATCGCAACTGCCTCGGCCAAAATACCGCGGAAGTGAGGAGATGCAGAATTTTGCTAGAAGGTCGCTTCAATTCGCTGCAATTCCTGTGTTCAGTGGAAACGGTGGGCGATGGTCAGACTTGGTCCGTAGCATGAACGAAATTAATTTTCTTGAAGTGGAACCTCGCTTCAATTTTTTATAGTTTAATTAGCACATCGAGACATTTATTTTACAGGCTTGACCCACCGTTGCATTATTTATTATTATATAACTTAAAACAGTAAAAACATTAGAAGAATGTAATGTATTTATACATTTACGACTTTGTTTATGTGGGCTTATATTGAAAATTTAAAAAGTACATTTTGTAGGTCTGCGTCAATTATATGCACTTTGAAAGTTTCATCGAAATCGGTTGATGCAGGAAGAAACGACAGGCATTGAAAGATGTAAGAATTCTTAGATATAGAATTTTTACCATCTTTGACTCTGACGAAATTTTTAGAATATGTTTCTTTCACACAGATCTACAAAACGTATCTTTTTAATTTTTAATATAGGCCCACATAAAAAAAGTTGTAAAATACAAGTTTTAGTATTTTTTCTACAATTCCGATGAATTGGAATTTTTGAAAAAATTTCTTCTCACATCCTGCAGTAAACTAATTGCTCTAGTTTCCCAAAAAAGTTCAAATCGTATAGCACAATATTAAAAAAGTTAGCGTCTTTTTTAGAGCGTCCGAATATTAATTCGAGTAACTGTATATGTTATTTTACAAAAATGACAAGACTGAATTTATTCAGATTTCGTGTGTGCTTGAGTGAAGAAATTTATTTAATAATTTCTAATGGAAGCATCTTCGTGATCTCAATAATTTTATGCATTTATGACAAAAATGAATGAGTGTAATTTGAGACAGTAGAAACATTAGAAGAATTTGATCAGATTCTTATATTATTTTCAATTTAGCAAACATATTAAGAATGGAAATAATTTTCTATTTCAATTCAGGTCGTAGACAATTTTTATTATGCATAAAGAATGTAAAGATCCGCTGTCTAATAATGATCACAGCAAAATGGAATTCAAGTTTAATCGTCTGTGGTCTATTTAGCATAAAATGGGATTTGAAAGTTCTTTTAATCGTTGCAAAAATGGTGGACAGCGAAGATCGATTTGTTGGTACAGTTATCATCGCTGATAGGACTGTTTGGTGTCCGTTGAATGCTCGAGAAGGTTCCAGCTGCTTTCTACGCGATCCGTTCGCGGCCAACAAATACATACAACACGATTCCGCGGGGCGCTGGCATTCACGTGACGCACCTCTCGCCTCTCGTGAGCACGTGACGGCCACGTGGACCGGGCATGTGTGCTGCACCGTTTCGCATAAAACTGCACGTATCGTTGCATTCGACGCGAACTTATGCGGGCGACGGGCGATGCGTCACGCAAAACGATCTAGCCGTTGCGCTAAGCTGGTCACCGTGCAGTAGGCCACCAAACAATAAAAACTCGGACAATTTACAAGTTCCCTCATCCTCTAACACTCATTTCACTCGTGCTTACTTCGTTAGGATCGCTGGACAGCGAATTTCATCGCATTTTTGAAACCAATGTTCTTTTGACATTACAAGAGTTTAAGAAATATTATTGTTGTTTGCTCGTTGAAATTGTTAACAGAGGATTTATGTTTTCACTTCTGTTTCTTAGTCGACTTACACAATTTTTACTTAGCATGGAAATTCACTTTTATTTACAGTGGGTGTACAAAGTATTCGTACACCTTTTTAAAACTAATAACTTTTTTATAATTGTACCAAACGACTTGATTTTTTATAATCAATTAGAAGCATTGGTTTACGAAATGATATGTGAAAAAGATTTTCGAAAAATTATAATTTACAAGGTTATATGCAAAAATAAAAATGGCATTTTTAAAACTCTTTTATTTGGGCCCTTAATATAATTTTAAGATATATGTTTTGTAGATCTACAGGGTATTTCACCTAACTTGACCACCTTAAATATCTTTGTTGTACTAACCTATGCATGTCGAAATGTTAATAGTTCAGAAGATATTTCAATTTAAATAACTCTAAAATACCATTACTATCGTACTAAGACGTTATACTAGTAATTAAACACTAACGTCTTAGTACGACAGTAATGGTATTTTAGAGTTATTTAAATCCAAATATCTCCTGAACTATTAACTTTTCGACAAACATAGGTACTTTTTTGTCACGAATGTACAGCTGCATCGATTGATGTATTAAAAAATACCTCATTCCATTTAAAAAATGAAGGTGATCTTCATATCTCTAAAAAAAATTATGTAAAAACAACAATCTTTTTGGTATCGTATGAGCCCCATTTTACCATTCAACTTCGTCCTTCAGACATTTGACGAATCTTTAAAAACAACAAAGATATTTAAGGTGGTCAAGTTAGGTGAAATACCTTGTATAACGACACGCATCGAAAGATGTACGACTCTGTGCATTTTAAACAGAAATTGATCAAAAGTCGTGTAAAACTAGGATTTTCACCATTTTTTGCATGTATATAACTAACATTGATGTACAAAACATATATTTTAGATTTTCATTGAGGGCCCAGATAAAAAAGTTTCAAAAAATCCCTTTTTCATTTTTGCATGTAACCTTGTAAATTATAATTTTTGGAGAATCTCTATTGCACATCATGTTGTAAACCAATGCTCCTAATTGATTATAAAAAATCAGATCGTCTGGTACAATTATAAAAAACTTATTAATTTTTAAAAGCTGTACGAATACTTTGTACACCCACTGTGCATTATGTAGATTAGTAGGTTACTGAAAAATGGAAATGATGTTCTCAAACAATTTTCATTCTTATTAGAAAATAAACAGGCGTTTAAAAAAGTAATCTAGTGTCATTCCTAAGTAACTGTAATGTATGTCTCGGGATTTCATTTATAGCGTGGAAAATGTAAAAGAGATTGTAGAACATTTTAATATTTATGAAACTTATCTGGAAAAGTGGGCACGGAATCGATAGATGTTCTTGAAATCGAGTACACAAGGCGAGGCACTTGAAATGACCACCTTGAGTGACGCCGATACCATTATCTTCTTGAAGAATTGGGTCAGAAGTCGCACGACTCTCCTATGCATAGAATCATACTCGAAAATAAGCAAACGCGCATCATCGAACACAGTACATTCGCTAAATAAAATGTCTTCTCTCTCGTGAAGTTTTCTTACGTTGTTAAAGCAACTTTTGCGACACAACAGGAGAGAAAAAAGATTCGAATGACTTCTGATCTTCCAGCTGTTGGATGCAATTCATGCATGCATGCTGCTGTAAAATGCATGTGCATGTTGGCTTCCCAACAACAATTCGTATCTTTCAACGAAGCTGCTTTTTATCCTCGTCAAGAAAGCGTTAGAATATCTTTCGAAAAGGTTCTTTACGCAACAGCCACTTCGAATTTCGAGTAAACGGCGATGCCTACTTGAAAACTGGATCATGCTAGCCTTCGTGCTGCCATTATCAATGAAAGATACCGTTTCAATAAAATGACAGAATGCTGCAAACCGGATTCCATCGCAAACATCTAAACACGATGACGATGACCTGAAAATTTCATCGGTTTGTAATTTCTAGGTTTCTGATTCTGTTCACAATTAACAATCCATCAATTATCTGTGTCAGATCTATGGGACTCGTTAAAGTAACGAGTTTCAATATTGTTAATCTTTTAAATTTAATATTGAGATTTCAACGAATGAATGTTACAATAAAAATAATTAAACAAATTTCAATGAATATGTGCTTGCTATTTTTATAAAGTGAAGCATAATAGTCAATTATAAACCTTCACATTTATTTATTCTTCATGCAAAATAAAAATTTTCTACCTGAATTGCAACAAACTGGAGTGAAGTGGAAATTAATTTTCTTTCCTAATATGTTCAATAGGTTAAATTCTTCTAATGTTTTTACTGTTTTAAATTATATAATAATAAACAATTTTCTACCAGAATTGCAACAAACTAAAGTGAAGTGGAAATCAATTTTCTTTTCTAATATGTTCAATAGGTTAAATTCTTCTAATGTTTTTACTGTTTTAAACTATATAATAATAAACAATTTTCTACCTGAATTGCAACAAACTGAAGTGAAGTGGAAATTAATTTTCTTTCCTAATATGTTCAATAGGTTAAATTCTTCTAATGTTTTTACTGTTTTAAATTATATAATAATAAACAATTTTCTACCAGAATTGCAACAAACTGAAGTGAAGTGGAAATTAATTTTCTTTCCCAATATGTTCAATAGGTTAAATTCTTCTAATCTTTTTACTGTTTTAAATTATATAATAATAAACAATTTTCTACCAGAATTGCAACAAACTGAAGTGAAGTGGAAATCAATTTTCTTTCCTAATATGTTCAATAGGTTAAATTCTTCTAATCTTTTTACTGTTTTAAATTATATAATAATAAACAATTTTCTACCTGAATTGCAACAAACTGAAGTGAAGTAGAAATCAATTTTCTTTCCTAATATGTTCAATAGGTTAAATTCATCTAATATTTTTACTGTTTTAAATTATATAATAATAAACGATTTTCTACCTGAATTGCAACAAACTGAAGTGAAGTGGAAATCAATTTTCTTTCCTAATATGTTCAATAGGTTAAATTCTTCTAATGTTTTTACTGTTTTAAATTATATAATAATAACAATTTTCTACCAGAATTGCAACAAACTGAAGTGAAGTAGAAATTAATTTTCTTTCCTAATATGTTCAATAGGTTAAATTCTTCTAATGTTTTTACTGTTTTAAATTATATAATAATCAACAATTTTCTACCAGAATTGCAACAAACTGGAGTGAAGTAGAAATTAATTTTCTTTCCTAATATGTTCAATAGGTTAAATTCTTCTAATATTTTTACTGTTTTAAATTATATAATAATAAACAATTTTCTACCAGAATTGCAACAAACTGAAGTGAAGTGGAAATCAATTTTCTTTCCTAATATGTTCAATAGGTTAAATTCTTCTAATCTTTTTACTGTTTTAAATTATATAATAATAAACAATTTTCTACCAGAATTGCAACAAACTGAAGTGAAGTGGAAATCAATTTTCTTTCCTAATATGTTCAATAGGTTAAATTCTTCTAATGTTTTTACTGTTTTAAATTATATAATAATAAACAATTTTCTACCAGAATTGCAACAAACTGAAGTGAAGTGGAAATCAATTTTCTTTCCTAATATGTTCAATAGGTTAAATTCTTCTAATGTTTTTACTGTTTTAAATTATATAATAATAAACAATTTTTTACCAGAATTGCAACAAACTGGAGTGAAGTAGAAATTAATTTTCTTTCCTAATATGTTCAATAGGTTAAATTCTTCTAATATTTTTACTGTTTTAAATTATATAATAATAAACGATTTTCTACCTGAATTGCAACAAACTGAAGTGAAGTAGAAATTAATTTTCTTTCCTAATATGTTCAATAGGTTAAATTCTTCTAATGTTTTTACTGTTTTAAACTATATAATAATAAACAATTTTCTACCTGAATTGCAACAAGCTGGAGTGAAGTAGAAATTAATTTTCTTTCCCAATATGTTCAATAGGTTAAATTCTTCTAATCTTTTTACTGTTTTAAACTATATAATAATAAACAATTTTCTACCAGAATTGCAACAAACTGAAGTGAAGTGGAAATCAATTTTCTTTCCTAATATGTTCAATAGGTTAAATTCTTCTAATGTTTTTACTGTTTTAAACTATATAATAATAAACAATTTTCTACCAGAATTGCAACAAACTGAAGTGAAGTGGAAATTAATTTTCTTTCCTAATATGTTCAATAGGTTAAATTCTTCTAATGTTTTTACTGTTTTAAACTATATAATAATAAACGATTTTCTACCTGAATTGCAACAAACTGAAGTGAAGTAGAAATTAATTTACGTAATTAATGTAAAATGCAACTTTTAGTATATTTTTTACAATTCCGATCAATTGCCATTTCCGAAAAAAATTTTTTCACATCCTGTAGTAAACTAATTGCTCTAGAATCCCAAAAAAGTTCAAATCGTATAGTACAATATTAAAAAAGTGATCGTCTTTTTAGAGCGTCCGAATATTAATTCGAGTAACTGTTGCGAATGAATAAATAAAAATTACAGCATATTTGTGTTCGCCAGCGAAAGAGCCGACGTTCGAAAACAAAGCTTCCGTGCTTGGTCTAATAATAAATTATTTGATCAGTGCACTGCACATTTACAAAATACGTTGGGTGTCGCGATGGATCTATTTGACGGGAGTCGTGTTGATATTTAGATCCGCCAGTCGCCTACACTGGAAGCTATGTAACATCTAACACAAACGGTCGGACGCATTATCATAAAACTGATATTCTAGTCTGTCGCTTTGCCATTCGTTTTGTTTCATAATCGGTTTCTTATTGATATGTCCGCTCCGCTCGCTTGTTGACATCACGCGCGATTATACTCGCAGCGGAATTAACGACTCTGCTGGGTAGCACCATGTGTTCCGACTTCGAACATGCGAACTACGTTTCGACAATTCTCTGCGACAATAATGCTTGCTGGATTAACACCTTGCGGCCACGTTCGTGTCTCAGCGAGATATAATCGGACGGGTTTAAAGCTTTTCGCAACTGTTTGCTCGTGCACGCGACGCTATTTATCGCCATTAGCGCAGAAAAATTCAATTAACACGCGGTGAAAATTTATTCGAACCTGATTGCCATAAATTCAATATTAGTCTACTCGTTTTTATATATTTTATCATTCTATATACTCTTCGGTGATAACCTCAAAGATTAAAAAGGCAATCATTCAATTAACAGTAAACCTACCGAGCACTAAGAGCGATTGAAATATTTTAGGATACAAAAATGACAAGGCTCTGTTTATTTAGTTTTCGTGCAGTTTTTATAATAATATGTGCTTGGATAAATAAATTTATCGAATCAAGTTCCATATAAGCATATATAGTTCGCTTAAAGTTTGAAGGTCAACAGAAGGTCAATTATTAATCTGCCTTATGATTGAAATAGTTGAAAACCACATAATGAATCAATATTCCAGGAGAAACGTGATCATCCTTGCCAAGAAGCGATTAAGAATAGCCAATGATTAAATGAAACTTATGACGAGCTTCGTCTGACCTGGAACGTCTCAAACTACTTAACCTTAGCTCGTTATTATTAGCCTGTGAATTTAATGCATTTATGAGACAAATGTAATAGAAAACTGGGTAGACATACAAGATTATTATTATATATATTATTAAAATTATTAGGAGAAGAAGTACATTGTTATTTTAATGTTTGAATGGGCAAGAGAATTCTTTGAGGTAATGGAAACGTGCATTTATTTATACATTATACACTATAAGATTATTATTGGATATACTATTAAAATTATTAAGAGGAGAAATACATTGTTATTTTAATGTTAGAATGGGCAGGAAAATTCTTTGAGGAAATGGAAACGTGCATTTATTTATACATTACACATTACAAGATTATTATTGGATATATTATTAAAATTATTAGGAGAAGAAGTACATTGTTATTTTAATGTTTGAATGGGCAAGAGAATTCATTGAGGTAATGGAAACGTGCACTTATTTATACATTATAAATTACAAGATTATTATTGGATATACCATTAAAATTATTAGGAGAAGGAATTCATTGTTGTTTTAATGTTTGTATGGACAAGAGAATTCTTTGAGACAATGGAAACGTGCATTTATTTGTATATTACACATTACAAGATTATTATTGGATATGCCATTAAAATTATTAGGAGAAGGAATTCATTGTTATTTTAATATTTGAATGGGCAAGAGAATTCTTTGAGGTAATGGAAACGTGCATTTATTTATACATTATAAATTACAAGATTATTATTGAATATACCATTAAAATTATTAAGAAGAGAAATTTATTGGTGTTTTAATGTTTGTATGGGCAAGAGAATTCTTTGAGGTAATAGAAACGTGCATTTATTTATACAATATACATTACAAGATTATTATTGGATATACTATTAAAATTATTAGGAGAAGGAATTGATTGTTATTTTAATGTTTGAATGGGCAAGAAAATTCTTTGAGGTACTGGAAACGTGCATGTATTTATACTTTATAAATTACAAGATTATGATTGGATGTACCATTAAAATTATTAGGAGAAGGAATTTATTGTTATTTTAATGTTTGAATGGGCAAGAAAATTCTTTGAGACAATGGAAACGTGCATTTATTTGTATATTACACATTACAAGATTATTATTGGATATGCCATTAAAATTATTAGGAGAAGGAATTCATTGTTATTTTAATATTTGAATAGGCAAGAGAATTCTTTGAGGTAATGGAAACGTGCATTTATTTATACATTATAAATTACAAGATTATTATTGAATATACCATTAAAATTATTAAGAAGAGAAATTTATTGGTGTTTTAATGTTTGTATGGGCAAGAGAATTCTTTGAGGTAATAGAAACGTGCATTTATTTATACAATATACATTACAAGATTATTATTGAATATACCATTAAAATTATTAGGAGAAGGAATTCATTGTTATTTTAATGTTTGAATGGGCAAGAAAATTCTTTGAGGTACTGGAAACGTGCATTTATTTATACATTATAAATTACAAGATTATGATTGGATATACCATTAAAATTATTAGGAGAAGGAATTTATTGTTATTTTAATGTTTGAAAGAAAATTCTTTGAGACAATGGAAACGTGCATTTATTTATACATTATGCACTACAAGATTATTGGATATGCCATTAAAAGTATTAAGAGAAGAAATTCATTGTTATTCTGATGCTTGAATGGCCGAGGAGAGTTCTTTGAGACAATGGAAACGGGAGGTCACTTTGCTTAATGCATTCCGCAGTCGCACTTGGTGAAATTAAAAGTAATTTAGCGGATGCATTCTTCGGTCGACGCTGACAGAGTGATTAAGCGTGTGCATTAATCCGAGCATAAGTGCATCTACCAATTATAGAAAAAAATTGCACGTTGCCCTATTCGATACCTTTAATGAACGGTTCACGTGCTTCGGTCTGACCAACCATGTCCGAAGCTACTTCGACCGCGTTCACCAACTTCGGACGCATTGTGCCGGTCTAAAAATAATGATACCTCGGTGATTATGCTCTTTTGCACACTATAAATATTCGATGAACCTGGTTCACACTTTAGCTTTCAGAAACTTTTCGCTCTCTCTGCGGCGTGAACACTTACGCATTCATTATAAATGTTATGCGGCTTTCGCGTAGAATAATTTACAATAATAATCGCACTTGTTTTCTGCACTGTCAGAATTACCTGTAATCCAAAGGACAGGTGTTCTTTCTCATTTCAGCGAGTCAAGATCAAACGATAAACCTGTTTTTTGACATTGCTTAACGCTAAACCTACCGAGCATCAAAAGTGACTGATGTGTACACAGTTAGGAGCATAACTGATCACTGGATTGCGGATGTTTATGCAATTTTCAATTTTTGTAGGCAAATTTTAAAAAGTGGAATTGTATGAAATCTTATTTTCAGTAGAAGTAGCCTTTGTAGATCTGGAATAAATAAAAATCGTATCAAATTCTATCGAATTTTACATTCCAGCATTTTTTGAGAATTTTCAGATGCCATAGATGCTTAAAGATGAATAACTTTTTTATGGACCAAACCACTTAAATGTCTCTGACTGTAAGGCTAGAAGAATTAGTTTAGTAAATGACGTTAATAAATATGTTGAGAAATGCATTTGGTCATAATTGTGAAAAACAATAGTAAAAATTGATTTGTACACCTTTTTTAGCTGGGCTAATAACGAAAATTTACAAGATGTGTTTGATTCACTGGTATAAATCATATACGCTCTGAAAATTTCATTGAAATTGGTTAATTGGTTTACGAATTATAAACGATTGAAAGTGGAAAAAGGTCGAAAATCTTGAAAAATTGCAATTTTTACCACTTTTGATTGTTTATAACTCGTAAACCAATTAGTGAATTTCAATGAAATTTTCAGAACATATATAATTTATACGAGTTGACCAAACACATTTTTTAAATTTTCGTTATCGGGCCACCTAAAAAAGTTGTAAAAATCATTTTTTGTTTTTCACAATTCCGACCAAATGCATTTTTTCCACATATTTTTTAGACGTCATTTACTAAACTAATTCTACTAGCCTAACAGAGAAATTGAAGTCGTTTGGTCCATTCATAAAAAAGTTATTCTGATTTAAAGTGTGTTTCTTCCACAAAGAAGAAAGTTCTTATTTTGCATAAAGATCCGCTGTCTACCAATAAGCAATAACTAACGATTACTTAGAGCTGTGACTAACTAGTGCCATGTAGTTATGACTAACTAATCAAAAAGTCTTAATTAATGACTATTTTGCTATGACTAACAATCAACCAGACTATTATATAGCCATTTTTAATTATTAGTTGATTTGTGCCCTACTCTGATTTTATTGCACTTTGAATGACGTCCTGCCCCCCACCGAAGTCATCGAATCGCCCTCAGCTCGTAGCAATCATCCATTTCCCGTTCTCGATGGATTTTTCTGCGAACAGCGAGCCATGCGTCGGCACGCTCTTCCCATCCCCGGATAGCATCGAGCGTGTGGGTCAAGGTCGCGATAATGCGAGTATCGACGTTTCAAGCGCGCGAACAATCGAACGCGATCCGCGTTTGGCCACTTACCTACCCCACTTTCAGAACCGCGCGACTGTCAATCAGCGTGCAACAGGATCGATCGTGCTGCGTGATCATCGTCACTTAACCTAAAATAATCATGTGGTTCGTGGCTGATCCCTCCGAGAGCAGAGCCTTTTAGAATTGGTTACAAACTAAATTTAAACGTTTTTTCTCGCACAAATATTCTGAAAAATTTGACAATCACCAGATGCCACATGTGATCAATTATAATTACGATTTTTTGATAATTGTAACAAATCGAGATTAACACAGTGGCATCTTTAAATTCCTTTTCTATTCATTCATGTTGGAAATTCTATCGAAACTGCTAGAACCGATCTGAACGCGCGACCTTCTATTTCGGATGTCCGTGCGGCCGCCTTGATTCATCTTCGCCGGCTGTCTGCCGAGATTATTATAGTTAAAGGCGACTGACCAGTCCCAACCGGCCTCGCATGATCGTGAATAGTTTACATGTACACAAACAGATCTGCTCACTTTCGGAGAAGCTCGCGATTTAATTCATTAGAAATTTATGGAAGAATTTCTTTCTTTAATAAAGAAAATTGGAAGAAATGATAAAAGCGTATGTTCGTGGAATTATCTATAATTTTTCTAAAAATCATAGATGATTTTATGAATAATTTTATGCAGTCGAAGAATCTGCTCTGTTGTTTATTGCCAGATGATTTTACGAGGAATTATGCGACTTCTTGATGCCTTGTCGACTTCAAGGAAATTAGTAGATAAGGTTTTCTACGCCCAGGAATTACGAAACTACGTATTATTGCTTCGAGATTAGTATCAAAGTGTGATTCCCCAAGTAGAAAAAGAAAATCACTTAGAAAATTGTAATTTTGCAACAAACTCTCGCCCAATAAACATGTTTTCTTTCCTTTGATAATTTTAATCGATCTAAAACATTGGAGTCCTCGAATTCTCTGAATCTAATTTTTACCACAAATACACAAAATCCACAGTCTATTAATACAATCTCCGATCGCAAGCTGCCCTCTAATTATTTCGAAGAATATGACAGCGAGAATCGTTTAACGCCATTCTAATAAAAAATACCAACGATCCATGGAAAACAGGTATCGCTCGCCACCTGTCATTTCGTCTATTTTTGTATTATTCGCTGGGAATCGACGGGGTCTCTCTATTTGACGATCCAATTCGGAGCTCGTCGTTTTCAAAGTCGAATCATTTCCTCGTCGGCTGACAGCTGTCAGCTGAGAATTATAAACTTCTAATTTTACCCGTTTTTGATGTTTGTATTTTAAGACGCGGTAGCATTTGTTTACAGCCGAGCAGATAGCGGAGAGAACGCGATAAGCAACAGCGAACTGTGCTCTGCCTTTTTGCTGTTAAGTACAGGTGGCTTGCAGACAGTTGATAATATGGAAATTATCTGCTTGGTGATTTATGTTAATCGATCGGCGACAATCGACAGAAATATTCCACTGTTCGATGAAGTTGATGGAGGTAGAGGCGTTTTAATTTAATAGATTGTCGTGAACAACCGCAGATTCTCTATCGCTTGGTAATTGCAATTTCATACTAAAAGCTCTTATGTGTTCGCGGTACTGTGAACTGTCACGTGAATGTTACCTAGAAACAGAAGAATATTCATTTTACATCCTGTAGGAATTTTTGCGCACCCTCCGGTTCACTATGAGAGCCTCTAAGAATTTGATGGACTCTCAAGATCATTATGAGACCCTCAAAGAATATTTATGAACTCCCAAGTTCACTATAGGTCCTCCATGATTTTTGATAAACCCTTAGGATCGTTATGAGACCCTCAAAGAATTTTTACGAACCCACAGGATCATTATGAGGCCCTCAAAGAATATTGAGAGCCCCTCAAGATCACTATAAATCCTCCATGATTTTTTATGAACCCTCAGGATCATTATGAGACACGCAAAGAATTTTTACGAACTTACAGGATCATTATGAGGCCCTCAAAGAATATTGGGAGACCATCCATGATTTTTTATGAACCCTCAGGATCATTATGAGACACGCAAAGAATTTTTACAAACCCACAGGATCATTATGAGGCCCTCAAAGAATATTGGAAGACCCTCAAGATCACTATAGAGACCCTCCATGATTTTTTATGAACCCTCAGGATCATTATGAGACCCTCAAAGAATTTTTACGAACCCACAGGATCATTATGAGGCCCTCAAAGAATATTGAGAGACCCTCAAGATCACTATAGATCCTCCATGATTTTTTATGAACCCTCAGAATCATTATGAAACCCGCAAATAATTTTTGCAAACCCATAGGATCATTATGAGGCCCACAAAGAATATTGGGAGACCCTCAAGATCACTATAGACCCTCCATGATTTTTTATGAACCCTCAGGATCATTATGAGACCCTCAAAGAATATTGGAAGACCCTCAAGATCACTATAGATCTTCCATGATTTTTTATGGACCCTCAGGATCATTATGAGACCCTCGAAGAATTTTTACGAACCCTCAGGATCATTATGGGACCCTCAAAGAGTTTTTAGAAACCCACAGGATCATTATGAGGCCCTCAAAGAATATTGGGAGATCAATATAGATCCTCCATGATTTTTTATGAACCCACAGGATCATTATGAGGCCCCCAAAAAATATTGGGAGACCCTCAAGATCACTATAGATCCTCCATGATTTTTTATGGACCCACAGGATCATTATGAGGCCCCCGAAAAATATTGGGAGACCCTCAAGATCACTATAGATCCTCCATGATTTTTTATGAACCCTTAGGGTCACTACGAGACCCCTCTAAGAATTTTTACGAACCCTGAGGATCATTTTGAGACCCTCAAAGAATATTGGGAGACCCTCAAGATCACTCCATGATTTTTTATGAACCCTCAGGATCATTATGAGACCCTCGAAGAATATTGGCAGACCCTCGAGATCATTCTAAATCCTTCATGATTTTTTATAAACCCTTAGGGTCACTATGAGACCCTCTAAGAATTTTTGCGTACCCCCAGGATCATTATGAGGCCCTCATATAATATTGGGAGACCCTCAAGATCATTATAGATTCCTGTTGATTTTTTATGACCCCTTAGGATCACTACGAGATCCTCTAAGAATTGTTATGCACCCTTAGAGACTGTGAGATAAGCAATTCTTTATCAAATTTTTTAAAATGCCTATGTAATTTTCCAATTTTTTAACTACGAATTTAAATTGCAGCAGAAGAGGCTCGGCGATCCACTCAAGGCGCCGAATACAGGAAGGTAAGTTAGAATATGAAATAAATAAATTAATAAGGGTTGATCTCCTCCATTGGAATTTTTATCGCTCTGTATTTGGAAAGAGAGGAATCCAAAATTACCCCGAATTGTTTGAACAATTTCTTCGTATTCTTGCTCGTCCTCCCAACCCACGCAGACGCAATGAACCTCGAGCATGATCAACAGACATCACGGACCATCTCGTCTACCGGGAAATGCAATTAATTTCTTCGCGAGAACAAAACAAGATTCTTTTTTTTCCCTCTGTTCTGCAATCGACCGCGTCGGGAATACACGTCGCGTTCGTCATGTGATATCCTAATCTACTTGCATGACGCGTGTGCGTCCGCACGGAGACAGATCATGTGAGAAGAGATGCCTACGTGAGTCACCGGTCGGACGAAAAAACTCCCTGGGAATGATCATTCATGGTCAAAAACGCTGAATCATTAATTAACAGGTCTCATGAATAGAGTGTTCAACCACCGCGATATTTTAATGGACGATTCAGTGAAAATGAAATGAAAATTGGTTTCGAGGTCGTCAGTAGACAGCAAACCTGCTTTACATTAGGGGAGTAGACTACTTTTTCCAGGATTGCAAGGATGCGGGATTTGCGTTCTCATTTCTCGATAATACAAAAATGGGGTTTTTAAGTTGTCACAATCGCTAGACAAAAGTTCGATCTAGGGCGCTATCGCCCTGAAAAGTCCTATTTTTTCGTTTTCGAGGCATAATTTGCGTTATTCGACAGTGTAGTTCGCATTATTCGGAAGCATACAACTATTTTCATAGCTACATGCTGCCGAATAATGCAAACAACGCCTCTTAAACGAAATAATATCTATAAAAAAAACTTTTTAGAAACCACGCTTATATTAAAATGCACTAAAAAGGAGAAGATAATTTTTTTCCTTTTATTAAAATGATGAATAATATTCTTTCCCAAAATTTTAAGCAATTGGTTCAAAATTTCTTCGGTTATAAAATTAGTGTTGGAATAGATAGAAAAATTTAATATAAATTTAAATAAAACCATGACATTAGTGACTATAAATAAAAGCGTGCAGCGCCCACGAAGATTACGTCAATATAGTTTAGTGCTCTACGCTTTTATTTTTATATTCGCTAATGTCATGATGTTATTTAAATTTATATTAAGTTTTTCTATCTATTCCGACACTAATTTTATAACAGAAGAAATTTTTAACCGATTGCTTAAAATTTTGGAGAAAAATATTATTAATCATTTAACTGGATTCGGTATGCTATGGATAACCAGGAAGGAAATTATTTTCTCATTTTTTAGTGCATTTTAATATAAGCGTGGTTTTAAAAAGTATTTTTATATATTTTATTTTCTACTTTTATTGTCATCGGAAGCAAGTGTGTATACAAAATTTCAGCAAGATTGGACTGTGGGAAGAGGTTTAAAATTCGATTACAAGATTTGAGGCAAACAACAACAACACGGCAAGTTAATATAAGCATTTTGAGGGCAATAGCGTTTTTGAATACTAAAATACCCCATTTTTGTATTATCGAAAAATGACAACGCGAATCCCGCACCCTTACAATCCTGGAAACGAACCTACCGCCTCAATTTTAATGAATCGAAAATACTACATCTGTAATTTGATGTTGCTCTTACATTGTTCCAGATCAACCAATCTCGTCAATCTCCAGTTTCGTTTCATTTTTAGCTTGCAGCATCACGTTGTGTTTGCCGTAGTGTACAGGATATACTTAAGACAAAGAATGCCAACGACCACGTGTCGAAAGCTATGCTTAAGACACAAATGCGGTCGGTATTATCCACAATTAGATAAGAATGTACTTCCTCTGTGTTTCTGGTCGCTTTATGACGTATTAATTCGAATGGTACGAGCCGTAGCACGTATAATTACTATAATGACAAATCTCAGCGGGATTGTCTTCCAATTTGTTCCACTTTCAGCGCGAAATAGTGCAATAAACGCATGAAATCTGCAATCTCATGATCACTGGAGCTGGTGGAAATACACGGTTGCATAATTAGATCCAAAAACACCTAAATCCAATATTACGAAATAAAAGGAAAGACACAAGTTCACAGATAAATTCAAATTCGAATTCGATGCAGCAGAAATTAGACAAAATCCTATTCGTTCATGAAATTTGAAAAACGAATTTGTTCACAAAATTTTAAAAAATTAATGGCTTGTTTCATTCTATTATAATCTAGTGCAGTAATTAAATGCACACGATCGAGTTAAGAATCGAATAAAATAATATTCGACCATACTAAATGATAAAAAATCGTTTAGTTGCCTCAAGGACAAGATCTTCCGAAATCCCCGATTAATCGATCGCAAAATGGCACCCAGCAGCGCGGCACGCTAGAGAAATCACGACAAACCGAGAATTTATCGATACCGATAATCGGTCGATCCGTCGCCTTCGCGAATATATCGTTCTCACGAGGATCGACGACAGATGGTGGTAGATCAATCGCGTCCTCCTCTAATCGCGTTAATGTAACGACATGATAATCACGTGCATCGTTTACGCAACAGAGTGCTTCACCTGTTGCCGCGATCACGTGATTTAATTAATATACAAACCTGCCACCAATTTCGTTATCCAACTGGTCTCGGATGAACGGTAGGAAAAAGGAACGCGTGGGTCGTCGATTATGCTGTTCCTGCAGATCCTGCATCTACGTATAACTGTTCTGCATGTGTCCTGCGGTTGCACAAGGAAGCTACCAATGATGCAATATCGTGTGCATATTTATAGAAAAGGTGCTGCTGTGTCCCTGGAAATATTAACTAATTATAGCCGCAGTATATTTCCGCTTTTTTTTATCAATCTTCCTTCATTTCTTTACAGTGTTACTCCTTTCTAATGTTTCTGAATTTAATTTCTTCTCATTCTTTTTTTGGATGGTGATTTCATTTTCTTATGTGATCACTGGACTGCGGATCTATATGCATTTGTAGCAAAGTTGAGCAGATGAAATTGAAAATTGAGGGAAAATTTCAAAAATTGAAAATGTCAATACGGTCGGTGTACAAAGCATTCGTACACATTTTAAAGACGAATAACTTTTTCAATAGTGGACCCAATAGCTTGAGTTTTTTCAGACGTTAGATGGACTAGTTTACTAGTTCACTACTAATTTACTAATTTACTAATTTACTAGTTTACTACTAAAAAAATTTGTTTAAATGTGTAAACAAATTTTCGTTTAATATTGTTATTGATGGCAATTGGGGAGGAAAAAAAAAGGTCATGATTTGTAAATGTTTTATCTGTGTCTCAAAGGAAAATTTAAAACATGTATATTGTAAATCCAAGTTAGTTCTATACGTGTACAAAGTTTCATCGAAATCGATCAAGGTTCTTACGAAATATAATTGATTGAAAATAGAAAAAATTGTAAGAATCTGCGGATTAAAGGATCCAAATCCTAAATTCAATGATTTTTACATCTTACGATGCCCACAGCTTTTTTATGCGTCAACCGATTTCAATTTCGTCCGATTCCGATTTTGTATATCTCTTCACTTTCACGTACAATAATTTCTATTTTTTACGAAGATACTGTTTCAATCTCTTTTGTATAACATTTTTTGAACATTAATTTTTAATAAATTTGGGGTTATGTTCGCGGCGCACGGTTTCGATCAAATTAAACCGTGCGCCGCGAACATAACCCCAAATTTATTAAAAATGTACGATCGATAATAATTTCTCATTTATTAATTTTTAATATTATAATTGAGTCTGTATTGATGGAATGCAACAAGTAAATTGTATAGAGACGTTGCACACGCGGTTCTGCGTTCAGCGAATGACGTTACAGGTTCTTGGTGGATGTCCAAACGTGATGAACATTTATAATATTCATATTTTTCCGAGAATCCAGGCTTGTTTTCGAAAAGAGGCTCGGTAGAAACAGTTTTATCAGTCGTTGCAGAGGACATCGGTATCTCTAGCCGGTATCGTTGCGGTGTAACATGTGTTCCATTACTTTCTTCCAGCTCCCAGACGTATACTGGAACTAGTATGTAATTAGCGGCACGTGGTCGATAAAGAGAAAATGACTAACCGTACCACGCGCTCCGATAATAAAAGAGTGAGTATCCGCCGCTTCGGGAGGAAACGGGTCGTTTATGCGCTATAAAAATTTATTTGTCTTCGGGTTATTGATAAATATTAATGGAGACACAGAATAATTGAGTCATTAAAGATTCGTGACATTAACTTTTCCAGTAAACAACATTATATACTCTTTATGCTTCCTGGAAAAATTCTTTATTCCAAATATTTGACACGCTGATTCATAGTATTGAATATTGAATATTGTGAATCATAATATTTATTTAAAAAGATAGGCTGGAATTCTCGAGGTTGCAAAATGTTTTGAACAAGAGGTTGAAAAACAATGAAGATAAACTAAAAATTGCAACGCCAAACACTACTGAATGGTTAATAACATTTCGTTAAAAGATAAATGAAAAGTTATGACGTCAAAATGTGAGCGATAATTCATAGAAACAAAAGATAAACTAGAATTTGCATCGCTAAACGCTTTACAATAGTTCGTAATATTCCGTTGAAGCAATAATAGTTTAGCTAAGTCACAACGCTGTTATAAATTCTTCAAGAGTTCATATAATCTTCAGTAGAAAAATTCTCCTATTGTCAGTGTTCTTTTTCCGCATATTAATTCACTTTAGGCAGAGTTAGGCAAAACTTTAATCAACGATTCACGAATAAATTTCTACTTCAATCGTTAAGCACATTAAATACTTATTAATAGTTACTTGTGGTTAACGATTAAATACTTATTAATCGTTCAATGGGAACGATTATTTTATTTTTATTTATTTATTTTATTTGATTGAATAACGGTTAAATTTCTACTTTAGTCATTAACTGCGATTAACGATTACATTCCTTTCAATTGTAATCGTCAATCGGATATAATTGATTAATGATTAACTGGTGAAATTTCGAAATGATATTCGGAATCAAAACTATATGAATACTGAACAAAATGTAAACTGAGTTTAGGTGTATTGTCATTTAGTCCATAATACAAAGTCTGTTTATGTGCTAATATGTTTTCTTTTTCCGATGATTTCTTTTTTTAATCGACGATTGACGATTAACTACATCAATCGATTGAATCAGTCTCCGATTTTTCAATGATTACCTTTTTTAATCGTACACATTAATCAATCAATCTTGATTAAAATTTTAATCGATCAATGTCCAACTTTGACTTTAGGATACACAAATAGCAAAAATGCTATTTTGTTGATTCGTCGTGAAAATGGTGAAATTTTGTTTATTTGAAATATTTTCTAGAGGTACCTTGTGATAGATCAAGGGATTGCGAGTTTATCTTGATTTAAGGACTAGTAAGTCAAGAATCCCGAAGGGAATAATCATCCTAAGTACAATGTTACGAGTAGATACAGGTTCTAATTGAGGTCAGAGGTCGTGACCAGGCGGCAGGACTAGAGGCAATTAGTTAAATACTCTTTTATGTGTCTTTCAATTCTGCCTTGTTATCGAGTTATTAACTTTGCTACGATCCACTGTGCACTTTTGTGTCCTCCTCGGAGAACCCAGGAGGAACAGTATCTAGAACAACATGAAAAAATTATTTAAATAAAAAAAGTTAATACACCACGTTTTTAAGACGGACTTAAAAGTATAAAATAATTTTTCCTAGCCCCATACAGATTCCTAACCCCGTACAGATAGTCCTGAAAATTTGTAATTGTGAATTTTTAATAGCTATGAAAATACTTGTGAGATTCAAAATGAAAAACGTGATTGATGCATGAATAGTTCACCTTAGTCACTAACAATTTTATTGCATTGCAAATGATATGAACTGTTGTGTGAGTTTTCTCAACGGCAGCTACTCTCTACACTCCTTACTATTATATTGCGCCCACGCTTTTCGTTTTAAATCTTACAAGTATTTTCATAGCTATCAAAAATTCACAATCACATATTTTCAGGACTATCTGTATGGGGCTAGAAAAAATTATTTTATACTTTCTAGTCCGTCTTGAAAACGTGGTATATTAAAAATTATTTTTTATTTAAATGATTATTTTCTGCTTTTTTTTATTTATTAATTCATGCTTTTTTTAAATCGTCGATATTTATGTGTTGGGTGGTTTATTCATCCAACTTTAAATAATCAAGATTTACGAAAATATGCACTGAGAAAAAAAAGTAGTTACTTCAATAACACGCGTGTTATTGTAATTTTTTACTTCGATGAATATCAATGTATTCTTTTCAATAGTATGCAATTTAGAAGCAAATCGTGATGTATTTGAATTGTCTATCATGAAATGATTGAAAATATTATTTGATTCAATACCGTATATTATTATTCGTAATATTTCTTTTTTTCCTTCAATCAAATATGTTGTTAAAAAAATTTGGGAATTGGTTTAAGGCCATTTCTTATTTTTTTGAAAACATTGATGGTCAAGCTATTGGCTTATATGATTCGAGGAAATGAGTTTTGCTATTGAAATTCAATAGTATTAAATATTAATATAAGTTCATATGATATTGGCACTATTCAATAGTACATCTTATTGAATCAACATATATTTTTTTTGTTTCGACAGGATTTTTTCTCAGTGTAGGGAAATAGTGTGTTTAACTCCGGTAAAAAGAATTGTTCTTTTATTTTCTTTGTTTTTAAGGGTTCAATATTGCATTGTCATCCAGTTCCGAGCTATGTTTAAAGTTTCAAGTCTCCAGCTCAACGGGAAGTTAGTTTAAAATCAGACCAGAAAGCGAGTTAATAAAAACGTGGTAATAAAATCTTAACACATTTCCTAAAAATGTTTATCAAACTTGGAAAACACGTTCTGCCAACTTGTAACCACGCGTGGAACCCTCTGTTAACAAAATTCATTTAAATCGTGGACAATGTTCCAAGCACAGAAGCGCTAATCACAAGCAGATTCCCAAGAGGAAAATATATCTCCTCGTGTCAGTTCCGGTAAACATACATATGTCCCATCCGTTGAACACAAAATAATTTGAGCCTCGATGCTCAAATTGAACCGTCCATAAAACACGGTTGACAAATTCCTCGATCGTATTTTTAAACTGTCTCCTATTCCCGGCGAATTATCGAGCGTTCATGAATTCGCTCCATCAATATTTGATCGACCCTCAGCGGATGTTGTTGTGTCAATCTGACACATTTTTCCCTGTTTCTGAAAAAGTAGTATCTTATCTTAATCCAGCCTCCTATTTTTCCCAGTAAATTGATTTTTCAGCGTTCCATCCAATTAACAAAGGACAAACAACAAAAATAAAGGACGAATTAAGGATTAATTGATCTCAATTAAAGGTTTCACACATGAAAAATGAAGTAAAAATTGGAACAATTTTTTTTGTGCAATTTAGAACAAGTTGTTTTCTCTTTTGAAATCACAGATTGTCAAATCTTCGATCTCTTCAAGATTAGATTACTTGGAGACTTGAAACAAAAATGGTAGAAAATCAGAGAAGGATTGTTTCGTCCAACGATTAAGGATTTAAGAGCAATAGTGCTCGATTTTGGTCCGATGACTACGTGATTAGGCGATCGCGCGGCACGTGACTAACCAACGATCATTTTCCACGAACTTATCGGATCTCGTGATTCTCTGGTCGCTGTCCAGACCTCCTCGAATGAATTCCATCGGTATCGGGCAGCGTGACACCACTTCTGATCACGTAACCGCGATTGAACTCCTCGACTTTGCTACTGACAGCTCTCTGGCCACTCAAAACGCCGGCATAGATAAGATTACCGCTGCGAATTTAGGATGTTGTAGCGATGTTCTCCCACATTGTCGGAAACGTGTTACGTTGGGTAGTTACACGAGCCGTTATTTTTTTCTTTGATTTGTAACATTGACACGGATACCGAGTTTATCTGGGTCGCGGACTGTGTTTTCTTCGTGATAAAACATAACGAATTATGTCCTATATTTGTGAAGGAAACTTCGTAGGCAAATCGCATTGATAGAATACTTGTAGACTACGTTGCGCTGCTGGACGATGGGTGACAAAATTATTATTGTTACATTTTTCCTTCTTTACCATTATCGGTGGAAGGTAATCAAATGGCTTGACGAATTTGGTGAAGCTAGAAAATTGCTATGAGGACCTCTAGGAGTCCATAGTGGATCCCTAAGATTGATATGGGAACTTTAGATGCACTGTAGAGACTGACGGAAGAGTTGAGATGACTCTGATGGACTCGGGAATTTTGGTACATTTAGAAAATTGCTATGGGGGCCTCTAGGAGTCCATAGTGGATCCCTAAAATTGATATGGGAATTTTAGATGCACTCTAGAGACTGACAAAAGAGTTGAGATGACTCTGATGGACTAAGAAATATTGGTCAATTTAGAAAATTGCTATGAGGGCCTCTAGGGATCTGTAGTGGATCGCTAAGATTGATATGGGAACTCTAGATACACTCTAGAGACTGGCGAAAGAGTTGAAATAACTCTGATGGACTCAGGAATTTTGGTAAATTTAGAAAATTGCTTTGAGGGCGTCTAGGAGTCCACAGTGGATCCCTAATATTGATATGGGAACTTTAGATGCACTCTAGAGACTGACGAAAGAGTTGAGATGACTCTGATGGACTAAGAAATATTGGTACATTTAGAAAATTGCTATGAGGGCCTCTAGGAGTCCATAGTGGATCTCTAAGATTGATATGGGAACTTTAGATGCACTCTAGAGACTGACGAAACAGTTGAGATGACTCTGATGGACTCAGGAATTTTGGTAAATTTAGAAAATTGCTTTGAGGGCGTCTAGGAGTCCACAGTGGATCCCTAATATTGATATGGGAACTTTAGATGCACTCTAGAGACTGACGAAAGAGTTGAGATGACTCTGATGGACTAAGAAATATTGGTCAATTTAGAAAATTGCTATGAGGGCCTCTAAGAGTCCATAGTGGATCCCTAAGATTGATATGGGAACTTTAGATGCACTGTAGAGACTGACGAAAGAGTTGAGATGACTCTGATGGACTCAGGAATTTTGGTAAATTTAGAAAATTGCTTTGAGGGCGTCTAGGAGTCCACAGTGGATCCCTAATATTGATATGGGAACTTTAGATGCATTCTAGAGACTGACGAAAGAGTTGAGATGACTCTGATGGACTAAGAAATATTGGTCAATTTAGAAAATTGCTATGAGGGCCTCTAAGAGTCCATAGTGGATCCCTAAGATTGATATGGGAACTTTAGATGCACTGTAGAGACTGACGAAAGAGTTGAGATGACTCTGATGGACTCAGGAATTTTGGTAAATTTAGAAAATTGCTTTGAGGGCGTCTAGGAGTCCACAGTGGATCCCTAATATTGATATGGGAACTTTAGATGCATTCTAGAGACTGACGAAAGAGTTGAGATGACTCTGATGGACTAAGAAATATTGGTCAATTTAGAAAATTGCTATGAGGGCCTCTAGGGATCTGTAGTGGATCGCTAAGATTGATATGGGAACTCTAGATATACTCTAGAGACTGGCGAAAGAGTTGAAATAACTCTGATGAACTCAGAAATTTTAGTAAATTTAGTAAATTGCTATGAGGGCTTCTAGGAGTCCACAGTGGATCCCTAATATTGATATGGGAACTTTAGATGCACTCTAGAGACTGACGAAAGAGTTGAGATGACTCTGATGGACTAAGAAATATTGGTCAATTTAGAAAATTGCTATGAGGGCCTCTATGGATCTGTAGTGGATCCCTAAGATTGATATGGGAACTCTAGATACACTCTAGAGACTGACGAAACAGTTGAGATGACTCTGATGGACTCAGGAATTTTGGTACATTTAGAAAATTGCTATGAGGGCCTCTAGGAGTCCATAGTGGATCCCTAAGATTGATATGGGAACTTTAGATGGCCTCTAGAGACAGACTAAGCAGTATTAATAAATTTAACAGACCACGAAGACTCTAGCAGTCTTGATGAATCTAGACAATCGCTATAAGGACCTCTAGAGACACTATCTAATGAGTCGTGATAAATCTACTAGACTCTCAGGACTCTAAGAATCATGGTAAATGTATAAAATTGCTATAAGGACCTGTAGACACTATCTACAAAGCTGAGATGACTCTGCTGAATTCTGAGAACTGTTGCCTCTAAATCAATGTGATGGATCCTAAAGTCTCTAGATGTTCTGATGTCAGAAGAATTACAACGAGCAGCTCTGGGAGTCCATACAGTTGATCCTCAAGATTGATATGGGGACTCTAGATGGCCTCTAGAAACTGACTAAGGAGTATTAATAAATCTAACAGACCACGAAGACTCTAGCAGTCTTGGTGGATCTAGACAATCGCTATAAGGACCTCCTGAGACACTATCTAATGAGTCGTGATAAATCAACTAGACCCTGAGGACTCTAAGAATCATGGTCAATTTATAAAATTGCTATATGGACCTGTTGACACTGTCTACAGAACTGGGATGCCTCTGATGAACTCTGAGAACTGTTGCCTCTAAATCAATGTGATGGATCCTAAAGTCTCTAGATATTCTGATGTCAGAAGAATTACAACGAGCAGCTCTGGGAGTCCATACAGTTGATCCTCAAGATTGATAATGATTCGTGATAAATCTACTAGACCCTGAGGACTCTAAGAATCATAGTCAATTTATAAAATTGTTATATGGACCTGTTGACACTGTCTACAGAACTGGGATGACTCTGATGAACTCTGAGAACGTGATAGATCCTAAAGTCTCTAGATATCCTGATGTCAGAAGAATTGCGACGAATACCTCTGGGAGTCCATACAGTGGATCCTCAAGATTGATATTCTGGACCCCTACATTAATTCTAGGTGTCTCTACCATTTTTTACCAGTTCTGCCTAACCTAGAGCCTCGCCACATTAAGCCGTCACAGAACCCTGAAGGGATCGAAATGATCCGAAGAGCCTGACAACCCTGACACCCTTAATAATTCCACACCATCCCCCTGTCCTCGAAGAGAACACTCTAGAACCCGAGATCCAATCGATATTTCCTTTCGTCCGGCGAAGTCGCTATTATATTCCGAGCTCCGATCGCGTAAATCATCGTGCAACGACAGCGAGACAGCTTGGCGACGTGCCATTATCCCCGTCGATTCGATGATTGGATCGGATCACGATCAATTCCGCCTGCAACGAGCGACCAGCTGATCCGCACTCCTCGAAACGGAACTGACAGAATCGATACTGCGTTATCGCCGTAGCGTAAGGTCAAGAGTTCCTTTGAACCGTACGCTGGATTCTTACGTCTTCGTTGGTCACATAGTATTGCGCAATGACTGACTCGAGTGTCGCATTGTCGTTAAATTCTTGAGTACGGGGCGAAAAACGCGAGACACTTCCCGGTTTCACTGATCAACATACTACTCTTGCATCAGCGTAGGATGATGACTGGTGAAAACGTTCCTGGACGTCGTGACTCCACCAACCGAGTTATTAATAATGAGTTCACTGTCGAGAACTGGCTCTGACAATGGAACCCTTCTTTCTAACATTGACAACGGACTCTCGTTTCTTTCGGTTCGAAATTGTAGAGTACAGTCAAACCTGTTTTTGTGCGGTAGATAGGGACCGCGGAAAAAACGCACAAAAAAATATTCACAAGCTTCATAAATAGCTAAAGCAAATCATTTTTCACAACATATTAAAGAAAATTCGGTGAAAGCTTTACGAAATAGCGAGAAAGTGCTTTACGAACAAAATAAATAATTAAATTACACATGGAAACATTTTTAAAAATTCTCATGTCTCATTTTAAACATGGAAAAATTTTCAAAATGTACATAATTCAATTCATATACAGGGTGTCCTGCTGAAATGAGATCAGCAGGATATCTCGGAAGACGTTGTCGTTATCAAAAAGGTGTTCCTACAAAAGTTGTTTGGTATGACGGGCTACATTACGTAGTATTAATTTTTTTCTTCCGAGTGGAGTGGTGGAGGACATTTCAAGGTCACCTTGATTTTTTTAAATGGTATGTCCTATTTTTTATACTAGAGATCGATAGAGTATCAAATTCTCAGTATAAAAGTGTTGACCTTCATATGTCCTAAACAGAATAGTTAACTAGATATTATCCAAAGAAGAAAGAAAATTGTTTCGATAATATCTCGTTAACTATTAGGTTTAGGACATACGAAGGTCAACACTTTTATACTCAGAATTTGATATTCTATCGATCTATGGTATAAAAAATAGGACATTCCATTTTAAAAAATCAAGGTGACCTTGGAATGACCTCCATCACTTCACCCACAAGAAAACAATTAATACTACGTAATGTAGCCCGTCATACCAAACAACTTTTGTAGGAATACTTTTTTGATAACGACAACGTCCTCCGAGATATCCTGCTGATCAGATCTGATATTCATATACCGCACAAAAAAAATCGCACAAAAAAATCGCATTAAAAAAGACCAGACAAAAACAGGTTAGACTTTATATGTATAAACACATTTTGGAAAATTGCAGATCCTTCCAGAAAAGTCGGAGAGCTATGAATAAATTTTGAGACCTACGAAAAAGTTGTAGGTTCCATAAAAAAATTGTAGAAGCTACGAAAAAGTTGTCGGACCTATAAAAAAATATTGTACAGGCTACAAAGAATTCGTAAAGCCCATAAAAAATTGTCGAGCCTGTAACAACAAATTTTGTAGCGGAAAAAAAATCGTTTACATCAGGCGTGTCAAGTCAATAGTTGAATTATCGTGGCACGCGACACTCATGGCCGTAATGAGCCGCGTAATTAATTCATTATCGTCGATCCTGACCACTGAAGTGACAGTACGTGACATTCTCGAACTTTCATTTACGAATTCGTGTCGTTGACCCCCGATACGACTGATCCAAGCTGACAATCACGATTTAGTTTGCCGACTACCGATTCTCGATATAGAGCTCATTAAATTTTCAGATAGAGGATCGACGATTCGTATCTCGACTAACATTAGTCGGTGATCAATCTAGTGATCTAGCGATCTTGCTAATCCTTTCTGAATTTCGAGAACTCCGATTTAATCTGTCTAATTAATAGCTAATAATCGTTAAACGAGCCTGTGAGGTAAAATGATTGAGTTCACAGAAAATTGTGTCTGTTAATTTTGAGGTAATCGTAGGCCTGCAATTACGTATAATTCTTTATTTGAACGCATAACCACGTGCAATATGCGACTGTTGGAATGCAGACATTTCTGCGGTTGAAATAAAAATTCCTTGGTCGAGTAATTCGCGAAGTCCGCATTTAAATGGTAGTTAATTTGCGCTATCGCTTACCGCGCTGAAATTGCAACAGAATATTACTCAACTCGATGATTCGCTTGTAACTGCGTTTCCACGACCGTGTTTCCCAGTAGGTGCATAAACGCTTCGTATCTAGCAATTACAGATTGAATTGGCCAATTAAATTTGCTAAATATTAATCGAATAGACGACAATCTCTTTATAGAAATTATATAAAATTACAATACACTTTCTAGTATTGTAAAACACATAGTTGCTGCGAATTGCATAAGGTAAAATTCTCTAGTGTCTATAAATTGACCAGATACGCCCAACAACAATCGAGAAAACAGGACAATCATCTACCAACCGAGCTAAATCAGTCGCATGCATCCAATTCAGAAGACTCCACAATTATACGCACTGCACTGACCTTCTCCAACGTCAACAAAGTTGCAAAATCCCGCTATAGCAATCAAGAAAATCACTGAAATCGCTCATGACCTTGAGAACTATTTTCTCACTCACGAGCAGGAAAAATTGTTAAAGTTAAAAATACCAGGAGCGATCGAATGACCGATTTATTATTTCGCAATTATTGAACATTGCGAAGAAAATATTTCAATTTCATAGGAAATTTCTTTATTCAAGTATCTTACAATAACAATGTTGGATACTTGTCCGAAATGTTTCAACTGTACGTTGAAAATCCGTGTTTCTTTTGGAAATTAAAAAATGAACGATTATAGAAGTCAGTGAGAATCATCCACTGGCTATCGAACCGCAAAACTGCCGTAGCATGGTGTAATTTTCGCGCGTCGCTACACGTGTCTCCAATCGAAACGGCTCAAGAGCCAGATAACGAATATTCGCTGTCCGAGAACTTCTTTTTATTAGCGCGTACCGTCATTGATAACGGCGAAACAAACAAACAAATCACCGCTAGCCTATCATTGGGCAACCTTCGAGCTAGCCGGGCCCAATTCGGTGATCATTTTCATTCGCGGTTCAATCGTCGATCTCGCCGGTCAGCGACCGTTTAAGCCGCTCCTCCGTTGACATTTCCGGTCCCTTTGGCGGCCATTTTCTCATCTAATCGGTCATCATCACCTGCTCGCTAAGACAACATAGTAATTTTCTGTCGGTTCGTTGTGAAATACCCATCGAATTTCGTGAGTGTTTGACCATTTTTCAGTCGTCGTTTGGAACAAATGTTTCTGTCGGCCATTTTCTAGTCTGATCGGGCGTTATCATCTACTCTCTAAGAAAACATAGTGATTTTCTGTCGGTTCATTGTGAAATACCCATCGAATTTCGTGAGTGTCTATTTGTATTTGATTTATTTGTGTTTGACCATTTTTATTCAGTCGTCGTTTGGAACATATGCTTCTGTCGGCCATTTTCTAGTCTAATCGGACGTTATCATCTACTCTCTAAGAAAACATAGTGATTTTCTGTCAGTTCGTTGTGAAATACCCATCGAATTTCGTGAGTGTCTATTTGTATTTGATTTATTTGTGTTTGACCATTTTTATTCAGTCGTCGTTTGAACCAAATACTTTTGTCGGCCATTTTCTCATCTAATCGGCCATCATCACCTACTCGCTAAGACAACATAGTGATTTTCTGTCAGTTCGTTGTGAAATACCCATCGAATTTCGTGAGTGTCTGTTTGTATTTGATTTATTTGTGTTTGACCATTTTTATTCAGTCGTCGTTTGAACCAAATGCTTCTGTCGGCCATTTTCTAATCTAATCGGGCGTTATCATCTACTCTCTAAGAAAACATAGTGACTTTCTATCGGTTCGTTGTGAAATATCGAATTCGAGTTTCGTGTGTATTCGTATTCGATCATTTTTATTCATTAATTTTTACTGTATTGACGTTGACTGTTTATTATCATTGTATTGTGGGTTGCAAAGGATTGTCCAAGCTGAACATTTTGAATTACGTGATTGTGACGAAACAGTGCGTCTAAATTCTTCCTTCAAAAGTATAAATTTTGCATCGATTATATTTATAATCGAGTTTTACACGAATATGTGAGAAAATTAATCTCCACAATATTGTTAAAAGATTATTATTAGAGTGCGGATCTTTACGCAAAATAAAAACGTTCTGCATTGATTGTGGGAAAGAGGAATAAGACAAAAATTGATTTCATCCCTTAACGACGTCATGATATTTTAAAACTTTTTAAATCTTTTACTGTTTCATATTTCACCCAATTTTAACCAATTTCTTCATAAATGCATAAAAATCCGTAGTCTAGCAGTGTTGGGCAAATTTTATTTTAAATAATTAAATAATAAATGAACGTGTGATTTTAATTGCAAATAATAACTAAACTTTTTATTTAAATAAAAGTAATTGAAATAATTCCAAAGGTGATCTATTTATTATTTCTTATTTGCAAATAGGAGATTATTTATTATTTGGATTGAGGTGGAAATCAAATAAATAGTTTTTGGTCTTCTCTTAGTTCTTGTATTTTTTTATACAATGTACCGCCAGTGGTCGGGCCCGTCCAGAGGGCCTAGCTGCCCATAAAAAAATACAATTTAATTTATTATTTTTCAATACAAATAATAATTGAAATTATATTGGATTGGCAAATAAGTTCGTTCGGTTTTTGCGATCTATTCCAATGTAAAAAACCGAACGAACTTATTTGCCAACCCAATATTGCTCAAATAATAAATAAATTATTTTTGCTTTTTATTTGAATATCCAAATAACAAATAACTTGTTATTTAAATTTCTATTTAAATAAATTTATTTAGTGCCCGACACTGCAGTCTAGTTATATAATAATAGTCATATTATACATTGATCTTTTACACATTTACGTCTTTTGTGCATTCTGCGTCTATTCTGGGAAAGCGCATAGAGTTCTAATTCGCGAGAATGTTTTCGACGATTTTCCGCTCAGGCACGCATAATCGTTTTGATTACGGAAGCATAACAGGCTTATCGGTCGTCAGTAATAAAGAACTCGGACAACTTCTATCCTGGATTATGTTTATCAGTATATTTTCTAACGGTTTATCTACGAGTGTCTGAATAACAGGCAGCTTTTATTTGATCTGCACCGTGGCGAATATAAACGTTATCTCGAATCGGATCTACCATTTCGAAAATAGGTACACATATGAAAAGAAACGTTTCCCATGCACGCATTAACATAACTGGAAGTTCCATCTGGAAACGAGATGCTTGCGATCGCGTACAATAGACAGAGCACGCGTGCTTCGATGGAAATCGCGTTTTCACAGCACCGTTCAGAAGTGAGAAAAAAAGACACATTAATTAAATGCAATTGGCTCGTTGCGTTAAACAGGCCGTTCAGTTTCAGTTGCAATGGAAAGTGATTAAACTTGAGGTCTTTGTTGCATAACCGCGCTGTAATCGCTCGAAAATAGTCGAATGTGTTTGTTTTCATCGACACTTGTCACTTTCCAAAACCGATTAACACTCGACCTGGAAAAATTGATAATTGAGCCGTTTATTACTTTGAAAGTGGCCGAGATCTATTTAAGTTTAAATTGAAATATTTAAGAGTTTGCGTTTCAATGAAATTAAAAATAGTATACGTATAGGATACCAATAAATCACATTCCTTAAGTGTATCTAAGAGAGTTAAATTAACAATTCCTTTAAAATAATAGCAATTATTAAGTGAATAATATATCTTCTTACCAAGAATGGACTTAAGCCACTTTCAAAATCAACAACTAGATTTGCCATAAAATTTGAAACAGCCCAAGTCCATTCGATATAATTTAAAATGCTTCAAATTGAAAAAACAATATTCAATTTATTTTATATTTCATTACAAAACTTGAAAAACACCATTCATGCAATTCAGGAAATCTTCTAACTGTACAGGGTGTCCCAAAATTCGTGAACTTCCCGAAAGGGGGTGGTTCCTGAGACCATTTCAAGCGAAATTTTCCTTTGCGAAAATGTTATCCGCGGCTTTGTTTAGGAGTTATTAACGAAAAACACGGACCAATCAGAGCGCGACCTAGTCGGCCCGGCGCGCCAACTGTCTATTGGCCGACTGTGACAACTCGCGTCTAGGTCGCGCTCTGATTGGTCCGCGTTTTTCGTTAATAACTCCTAAACAAAGCCGCGGATAACATTTTTGCAAAGGAAAATGTCGCTTGAAATGGTCTCGGGGACCACCCCCTTTCGGGAAGTTCACGAATTTTGGGACACCCTGTATAAATTACATAAAAATTTACTCCTCATTCACATTTTGTGTATGCGGGAGGGATTTGAAGAAGTCATGACGCTCCGGTGGCATGTATCGTAGAAAGTCCATCATATCCTTGTATTTCGCTGTTGTAATTTGTCTTATATTTTTATAAAGTGGTGTCAATGCAATATTTTCGAATTTTCTTGGTCTACCCCGACGTGGTAATAAATTCAGTATTTTAAACTCTGCATTCTCATCCCTTGATATCTTACAGAAAATTGTATATCGTTCATTTCTCAAAAAACGCATCCAGCATATTTTTTACCAATTTCTTGTTTCTTTACCCTTTTAAAAATTGCATCTTCCAAAAATCTTGTTGCTATCAGTGTTGGGCAATAAATAAATTTATTTAAATAAAAATTTAAATAACAAATTATTTGTTATTTGGATATTCAAATAAAAAGCAAAAATAATTTATTTATTATTTGAGCAAGTCTAAATGAATTATTGAAAATAATAAAGTTAATTGTTATTCGCTAATACAATTTCAATTACTATTTGTATTGAAAAATAATTAATTAAATAGTATTTTTTTATGGGCTGCTACCGACCAGTGGCGGTATACCTAAAAAGGTTGCTATAGCAGACACAAAAAGCGCACGTGTTCATTCTATTAAAAAAAATACAAGAACTAAGAGAAGACCAAAAACTATTTATTTAATTTCCACCTCAATCCAAATAATAAATAATCTTCTATTTGCAAATAAGAAATAATAAATAGATCACTTTTGGAATTATTTTAATTACTTTTATTTAAATGAAAAGTTTAGTTATTATTTGCAATTAAAATCACACGTTTATTTATTATTTAATTATTTAAAATAAAATTTGCCCAACACTGGTTGCTATGAAATCCTCTTGTTTCGTTTCATTTAAAATAAAGTTATTACCTTCCCGGCACTTCTTGATAACGTTGTAATAATCTTGGGGAAGAAACAGTAAATTATTTTTCTTTAATGACATTTCTACGACGCCAAAATCTCTGTCATTCAGTAAAAACGAATGTCCTGATGCTAACAATTTAAGGACTATGATTTTCACATTATGTTCAACACTTTCGACCATTTTTAGCCACGTTAAAGCTACTTTAATGTTTCTATTCTGTCCTGCACACATCAAACAACTGACAAATAGACTTAGGCCACTTTCAAAATAAAAATTTGTATCATTCTATTAACCAGCTAATTTCCTTTTTACAAAATTTTTGTGATTTTATAAATATTAGTTACAACTTGCTTCAGAATGAAAAGGAACGTAAAAAAGTAAATATTAAAATAGCTAGCTTGATTTTTCTCGAAAATGGACTTTCAAAATAAACGGCTCAATTAAAGTTGCAACCTAGCTTTTACATTTCGAGAAAAATTGGAATTTTTTGTTCGATGAGTGTCTCCGGAAAAGATACGTAAACTTCAGGTCTTAACTGGAGGAATAAAATAATTAGTGCGATTGTAATCGTGGAAATAAAAACGTGTTCTTCAGCAGTATTTATGTGATTCCATAGGATGAATTGGCTGCGAGAATAACACGCGACAGCATCAATTAATCCAATAAACGTGACGAAACGGGAACGCGCAATAGTCCTTCGAGCATCCTCACAGCGTGTATTTCCGACACTAATCTTCGTTGAATAGTCTGTAGTCTGTTTATCTTCGTCTGATAACAGTGCATCGATGATTCAATAACTGCGACGAACTCTTCGACACGCAATTCCAGTCGGAGGAACCGAAAGGCGAATCTCCGCGATCTTATCTCTCTCCTGAAAATACTGCAAAATTTAAAAACGAATATACATATTTTTCCACTGGTTCGATTCCATATTGACAATTTTTAAAACACTAACATTTTTAGTAAAACCCCTCGATGGCAGTAATAGTTAAATATCCAAGTGAAGGAATATTTGTTTAAAACACGCCTCTGCTTGAAATTGCGTTTTATGTATAAACAACTTCTTTGCACCTTTTCTTATCACCAGTAAAAGAAACAAGACGTCAGGCGTCTCAATTACTGTTTCAAGGTAGAGCACCCTGGGAATTATGTATAATTAAATTCTACTCTATGGAAACAAACTGATAGTCGAGTTTCAGTTTCCAATTTAATTTACCGAATATTTACGAAATAATAGAAATTCAATTTTTGTCGATGTAGCAAATGCTTCTATTCGGTTGACAAATAAGTTCGTTCGGTTTTTGTGATTTATTCCAATGTAAAAAACCGAACGAACTTATTTGCCAACCTAATATTATGGTGAAATACATTCTACTCTATGGAAACAAGCTGAAGTTGAGTTGCAGTGAAACTTAATTTTCCGAATATTTACGAAATAATAAAAATTCAATTTTTGTCGATGTAGCAAATGCTTCTATTATGGTGAAACACATTCTACTATATGGAAACAAGCTGAAGTTGAGTTGCAGTGAAATTTAATTTACCGAATATTTACGAAATAATAGAAATTCAATTTTTGTCGATGTAGCAAATGCTTCTATTATGGTGAAATACATTCTACTCGATGGAAAGAGGCTGAAGTCGAGTTGCAGTGAAACTTAATTTTCCGAATATTTACGAAATAATAAAAATTTAATTTTTATCGTTGAAACAAATGCTTCTAGCATGGTTTCTGGTTGCATGAAAGGTATTTGCCGGGATTCCTGATCAAGTATGAAACTTTCTAGGTGGCTCGAGCTGTTGGAAGAGAGCGGAGCGAAGACACTGGATGATCGGCCTGGAAATAAGCGAAATTGCAGAAAACAAGACGGTCAAGACAGCAGAGCACATGACTGCGAGCCTTGATACGAGGAAACTCGTGACACGGGGACCGATAAACCACTAGAGAATAATTTAATCGACCACTACAGTACGCGAAACCTGTTCAGTCCGCGAACAACCATGGCCAGGAACAAGAATTACGAGACGTTCCCGAACGCGTCCACTTCCGACGAGTGAGTACCATTTTGAACATATTTATTCGTACAACTAATTCATCACGTACGTTACAAATTCGAACAACATTTTCGACGACAGATGATATAAAATTTCTCACGAGGATCAAAGTGGAATACAACAAGTGTAAAGTGTCTAAAAATTGATTAGATTAGACAGCTAATTATTACTCGAACTTGTTACTTGAGTAAGTGATTAAATAATTAAATCGAAGTAAGAATGTAGCATCGAAGTGCGCGTTAGATCAGAATTAATTTCACTAATCAGAAAATTTATTAAACAGTGATCTATTTCTCAAATAAATGTCATGACAGTCGAAACAAATTGCATTTTCATATCTCAACGAAACGCATTTTATTCGTCCATCTATCTTCTAAGACGGGGTAAGATGCTGATTCTAATCCGTTAACGACTGATAAAAGCTTAAAAGATTTTCCATTGATCCGCTTTATTAATACTACATTTACAATCTTACGCCGACGATTTTTCTCTAATTTTAAAAACATTGCGATAAAATATAATACGCGTCGAATGAACGTACGCGCAAACGTTCGTGGCGTTTCCCACAAATGGTAACTAAGCCGGGCGAAACCCGCTGTAAAAACGCCAACCCCGATGATTAAATTGTTTACCTGAGAGGGACTATTATGCGAGTTTATCTTCTTCACGCTCGGTCAGATTTTACTCGTTCCATTGTGTGCGAAATTCGTCATCGCGGGCAAATCAACGAAACTGTGGACGATAACGGTGGCTATCGGTTTTCTTTCGGACAATTGTCTGCTCCCGGAACTCGATTCTCTCCAAATGAATCATTTAGTATATGAATCAATATAATCGCAGTGAACGAAACTCTTCGAAGCGATGTATAAAATGATCAATTATATAATAATATGATAATATATGAATCAATATAATCGCAGTGAACGAAACTCTTCGAAGCGATGTATAAAATGATCAATTATTATTACAGAATGGAAATAGTTTTCTAAAAGAACGATAATAATTGATCATTTTATCCATCGCCATCGGAACAATTATCTTATTCGTTGAATTAACAATTGAATATTTGGTGAGTCTCGGTTCTGTGTAAAATTGATCAAAACGAGATGAAAAGAAATAAAAATCTTGTATCGTGTATGGTACGCTCTGCAGCGCGGCTTATGCCGACAAAATGGCGACAAGACGTCTCGCCGACGGTCTCGATAATAATCGGAGATCACTTCCAATCTCGTTTGCTGTTTATTTATATCAAAGTTCGCGCAACGAGCCATCGATCTCGATATGAAAAAATTTTCGGGGCATCGATCACGGTTGACCAACGACCATACAACGTTAAGCCTCGCGCAGGTATCTTCGGACGGGATATTTACTCGTTAGGCGATGTCAGCCGCGTGAAATCTAATTGCACCGCGTTTATGACCTGGTTTATTTGCTTAGAGTCCCGGCGAGTAGGCGGAGTTTAAAAATATGAGTCGTAAAGGGGACACTAAGTCGATCCCCGTCCAGATTACCGTTCGAAAATTCTGACCGTATTGCAATTTCGTTTGTCCTTGGAAACGATTGCTTGAAATCGAGACAATACATCTAACAACGGTGCTCATTTCGAAAATTCTTGAAAATCTTGTGCGACATTCTGGAATAGGGGTGGCCAACCTGTGGCGCTTTGTAACTGAATCCGTCTTCATATTTTCAACACCTGAGTGCTCTCGGGTGAATTCACAGAGCCTACTTATTCGTCAGTGTGTCTTTTGAACTGGCGTAAATTAATTAAGGGAGTAGACTCGTTTCTAGGATTGCAAGGGTGCGAGATTCGCCTTCTCATTTCTCGATAATACAAACACGGGATTTTTCAGTAGTTAAAAACCTAGATAAAAGATCGATCTAGGGCGCTATCTGCCTCGAAAGTCCTATTTTTTCGTTTACGAAGTATAATTTGCATTATTCGGCTATTTTCATAGTTACATGCGCAGTTGTATGCTTCCGAATAATGCAAATTACGCAGCCGAATAATGTAAATTATGCCTCGTAAACGAAACAATTGGACTTTTGAAGGCCATCGCGGCCTAGATCGATCTTTTATCTAGCGTTTTTGACTACTGAAAAACCCCGTGTTTTTATTATCGAGAAATCGGAAGGCGAATCCCGCATCCTTGCAATCCTGAAAAAAGGAGTCTACCCTCCTAAGCGAAGAAAATTCTCCCCTATCCTATTTTCCAACCCCAACAATGAACGTAAGAAAGTAGAACTCGTATATGCGAACAAAATTGACGCATGGTATGCAATTGTTGGCCACCCCTGTTCTAGACTGTGCGAATGTTTGCAATATTAAAAAAAATCCCCGTTGACAAGCAAAATGGTAGCTAATACTTTTTAGGTAGCTGTGGAAAATGTGTGAAATTGAGAGAAGATGCGAAAGCGAAATTTCATTTGTCGATATCAATCTGTAATTTCACTGTCGTGTGACAATTACTTTCACTTCGCGCGGATTTTTTATCGCGATTCGCTTGTTCAGAATCATATGGTCGGCCGATATCGCGTTTCACGAACAACAATCGTGACAAATTCAGTCACGAGTCGGTAGAACCGCCCAGCGATACGGCACTATTTTTCTCAGATAAACAAATGATCAAATCCACGTGATTGTTCTTATCGATTCGGGTGTAGATTACGAGACGCGCAGCCTATATTGTCAATCCGAGGAGAAGAAATCGGGAACGATGCGTTGGAGCTCTATCACTTTTAAGGTCACAGAATTTTTATTTTATTAGCTGTGGAACGTACGGCCATGCTCTTTTTTCCAACACTGAAATCCGGAACAAGGAAAGAAACGACTGCGGCGAACAATGACCCCCATTCTACCGGGAGCACTTTTTGAAAATATTATTTGGCACGCTTGTGTCGTTGCAAAACGTTTCCATTCTGTTTAAATTGCCACGTCAATCGTGAGAATATTCTAATTTAAATATTGACTGAAAAAGAATAAGTTAGCATTTATTTCAGATTTTTATGGAACGTTCATTTAACTTTCCAGATTTTTAATTTTAAAATTATTGAAATTATAATGGTGCTGTCGTAGAAATGATTCAAAAGTCATTCCAAAGTCTAAATAAATTAAATCATGTCTTTTCTATAACATGTGTCAGTGAGAAAGAATACAGTGGATCATACATTTAACGTTTTTATTATTCGTTTAAACGTTGATTCAGAAAAATGACGCTATCTTCTGGCTGACCCTATAACAACTTCTAACCGCTAGAAAAATAACAAAAAGCCGTTGCTGCTGCTGGAAAAGATGGTGGCAAGCCTCCTGAACATCGTTAAGAAATTGCAAAATGAAAACGCCTGTCGGCATTGCCGCATTTATCGGTAAACAGCGCAGGGAAGGGTACAAATTCGAGAAATGTTGGCGGGCGTGCGAGCGGCGCATGTGCGCGATAACAAAATTCGCGCGCGCCCTCTCCCACCACCGGCGGACCACTTTCGCATATATAAGCGGCGGGAGCGTGTCACGGGGACATTCGTTGCGCGCGCGTCGTGCTGTCAACAAGTAGCGTGTGACAAGTAGAAATAAACAGCGTGATTTTCGTTTCCGCGATTAAATCGTTCGCGATCGTCCATGATCGATCATCGATCCGCGAAAGAGAAAGGAAAACGATCCGGTGAGTTTCGGGGATAGACTGTCCATGGAAGGAGACGTCCGTTGGATTTTCCGGGACGCACGATCGGCGCGACAATTTTCCTTCTTCGAGAGAACAGAGGGTTATTCCAGAACGCATAGTGCCTAATTGCGTCAGCGGAGAAGAAAGAAGGAGAAAACACGGGTAGAGCAAAGAGGACAAAGAGAAAACAAAGAAGGGAACGGAACGAGGAGGCAATGAACCGCGCGAGTTTCTTCGTCCGCGCAGTGATTGCAACGTTGTGATCGACCGACTGTGATAATATACATATAGATATTCTTATACATAACCTATACATATTTTTACTTCGTCCGGAAAAATCGTCGCGGGAAAGGATCACCATGACGAACACCACGGCAGAGTAAGTAATCCTGTGTTTACTTTCGGCCTTTGATGCGCACGCGCCGGCGGGCACACTGGCACTACGGTAGCACGTGGCAGTCGCACAGAATTTTCTCGGGGTTAAAACGAGAAACGCGGACCCCGGACTTTTATTTCTTGGCACCGTTGTAACGCCGGCATTCTTTATCGAGCATCGACTAGGAAACGCGGATGGTCTTTCTTGAAAACAACGAGACTCCTTGTTTACCGCGATGGCGACCAAGGACGAAAGCCGACTCGTACTTTGGAATTCTTTTTCCTCCGATCAGAAAAAAACTTTAACAGCTTTCCGCTGTGCCGCTAAACGTAAATTCGAACGGTCGTTCAACGATTTCTTTCTAATGGATTAATTCAAAGTTTTTTCTCCGTGGAAATTGTTTTTAATATTATCGAATACCCTCGTCTGCGAAGGGTTCAATTAGCCGGCCATCTTGAGCGCCGTTGTTATTAACTTTTAATTACTCGCATTGTAGTACTTGCAATCTGTAAACTTTCAATTTAGTACTTCGAACGTAAACAAAGGTATCGAGTACACTAGCAAATATAATAATAAGCATTGATTTATGATGGAATGCGTGTAGCTGAAGGTTAATACACTATTTTCTATATTTTTATTCTATAATAAATAGACAGCGGATTTTTATGGAAAGTAAAAATTTCTTTCTTAATATGGTGAATAGGTTGCTAATAATGTGACAGTATTTTTAAATTGTTCTAATGTTTTAACTGTTTTAAATTACACCTACTCATTTCTATCATGAATGCATAAAATCCGCCATCTTATAAAAAAGAATAGGTTGATCACTGTGTTGATTCAAGTACGTAGGTGTTTGTTAGTAGGCATTTCTCATATGAATATAATTAACGATACAGAAGATGGTCAACAAACGCCTGTCAAGGGCGTCGTTTTGATGGACGACCGAGATTAAAATTCTCAGCTTTGACAAAGAGAATCGATTGGATTATTGTTTATTTATAGAACGTACGACGGATCGGCGTGAAATTTTCTCGTGAATTTTCTGCCTTGTTTCACGCCGCTAATCGTCGCTAATTGCGCTATCTACTTATTGTTACACGTTCAGCTGTAACTCCCTCGACAGATGTTTACCAAACGAGTTGCACGTTCGGAATGTTGTCACCATATTTTCCTGGCTTTTTCACTGGCCTCGTTCATTCACCCGTTCCCAACATTGCGTCATCTACGCATATTCAGTTTATTCATTCCAGCAGGCTCTTTATAAAGAGAAATTATCTTAATCACACCGTGCGGAAAAACATCCTCGCATAACTCGTGCTGTCATTTATTTTTATTCTAGATCGGCGGAATGTGCGACTTACATAGAATTAACTGATAAGCCAACAACAGTGCGAATTTAATACTAACGCTCGTTTAAGCATCCTGGATAAAAAATGCTGGTTCTCTATTTAAACAAACAACTTGTGATTAACTGGTTTCCTAGCAGTCTATTCCCTACGGTTTGATATAACTATCTATTAATATGTCGAGTACACGTGCGGTTTAATATTAATTTCGAACTTGTTAGGTTAGGGTCTAATTATTGCGTCTACTATCTTTAGTTTAACATAGAGGTCGCATTTATTCTTGCAAGATAACTTACGGTTTATTTTCGTAGGCACTGGCGTCGGTAATCATTACAGAATTGACCATTTAAAAATAAATAACCGTACCGATAATATGAACTATTCGTTGGGGGTAAAACAGCTGTCTGCCATTATCGAATGTTCAAGCTTGATTCATATTTCTAACGGCTTCAAATCGCGATCGTTCGTAAAATGATCACGTTTAGTGATTACCTTCGACCGTGTTCGTCGCACATGTTTTTCATACTCTATTCCGTAACAGCTGACCACAAGTTAAAGTTTATCGCTCGTTTTTCTCCGTTGTCAAACACGCGTGATGTAATTAAACTATTTATACTCTGTAGACCCTGGGACAATAGTATTCACCAGAGGTATTCCGTTTGTGTTACACTTGAACCCTTTCGTGGGCTAAAATAGTCCGTCTCGATTATGCCAAAATTCGAAATTCTACCGACTGAATGCGCGCGCACGTCGATAGTAATCTGTAGAAAGTATATCTAATTTGACGTATATATTCTAGTGTGACGTTTACGATGTTTTTCTTATCTTCACTAGCTGTATTCCTTTGTAGCAGCAATTTTTATATACAAATTATATGTTTAAAAAGAAAAGGAGTTGGATCTCGGAATTCATTTTAATTTTAGTGATCGAAGAAGTGTAGTATCACTTTATTGCTCCCCTCAGGGCTACAATTCTTACAACTCACGCTCAAAGAAGTGTTTGAATCCTTATTTTGTAAACATAGAATATTTTCGTAGAGGAACCCCCAAGTTTATTTCGGTTTTCGAGGTAAACGACGAGGATACAGGTTAAGGCTATTCAAGTGCTTTGCTCTGTTTGATAATATACCCTAATTTTGTGTCGCTATAGATAGAAAGTGTTGACTTTCCGTAGCAGTCCGCGGCGGAATAAATTATCGTATTACCTAACAGAATTAGAAAAAAAAGATGATGAATTTTCATTCAAGTTGGAAAATTCAATATATCCGCTGGATCCAAGCTGCAAATGTTTACATTGAATCCTGTTCCAGCCAATCCTGTTTTGCATGCGAAAGTAATCACACCTTCTCATTTGTCGCCTTGTGACGTTTCTATATGTTGCATCATCGAATTGTTCGCGCGTTATTTAGTAACAACGCTGTAACATTCACCGATGATATTTTATTCTTATCGTGCGAGCACGCGATTGCGAAGTTTTCTTCCGTTTTGGCCGTTTGCAACGGTCAATGAAATATTCCCATTTTTTGATTTGTCTTGCGCGACGGAAAATTGGATCGAGCAGTAGCTTGAGAACAAAGAAAGTCGTGTGCTTCGCACGCGTTTTCCGTCGCGACCTTACGTCGCATTAAAAAGTCGAAAAGGAAGCAAGATACGGAACAGGAGTGAGTATGAATCATGCTAGTGCGAAGTATGGTCATGGTCATTGTTCTGGGCGCAGCAATATGTCCAACGTTGATTAAAAGTTTAGTTTTTATTTTTCCAATTGTAAAGTAACTGCAAAGTATTCGTTTGATCTCAGGATATTTACTAAGTATCTGCTTTACGTAGCAATAAAAATGATCTACTTATCATTTTATTTTGTCTGACAGATAAATTATTATCGACCGTCTCAGCTACGTCAATAGTGGACTATTAATATTAATTTTACATTAATCTGAAATGAAGACTGGAGGAGATACTTCATTATTACTCTTCGACGAGTTAGCAATCGTGAATGAATCAATAACACGGTCCGTTATGGTCGTTCGCGAACCGCGGAAGTTATAGCGTTTTTTATACCACGAAACAATTGCATTTCACGGTTAATTGTCCCAAACGAGAGTAATTGAAAATCACCTTGAACGCTTTTTTCTCTTTCATAGCGGTAAATGCTTCCTATTATTACAATCGACTAACCAGCTGAAATAATTTGTTACAGACAAAATGGCGACATTCAGAGCTCGGACAAGTCATCCTTGGTGGGCTCTGTCATCCTCCCAAAGATTCAACCATCCGGCCACGCGGAAAATGAAAAGGCCACATTGGATTCGGATAACCCGCACATTGATCTAGAAGGAGGTGACATCAAAGGAAGCGTTGTCAGGCAAGTTCTAGCAGCATTGGTGGCCCAGCTTGGAACTATCAACACAGGCATGACCTTTGGTTTCTCCGCCATTGCTCTGCCACAGCTTCAAGAACCAAATAGTACAATTCCCATCGTTGCGGATTCGGCAGAGGAGTCATGGATAGGTAACGAAATTTAAAAAAAAGATTTAGAAAAATTTACAAGAAAGTTCATACGTTAACGATAAAATTAATTTTGCAGCTAGCATGTCCTCCATCGGAACTCCCATTGGATGTCTGGCGTCCGGGTACATGATGGACGTCCTTGGAAGAAAGAGATCACTGATCATCACAGAGATTCCCGCGTTACTCGGCTGGATATTAATTGCATTCGCCACCGACATTCGCATGATATACGCTGGCAGGTTCTTCGTGGGTCTTGGGTCAGGCATGGTGGGCGCACCGGCAAGAGTTTACACCGGAGAAGTGAGCCAACCGCATCTCAGAGGGATGTTGACCGCGTTTTCCAGTATTGGAGTGAGCACCGGTGTCTTGATCGAGTACGCGTTGGGCAGCATGCTCAGTTGGAACATTTGCGCAGCTATCAGCGGGATACTCCCTCTCGCAGCTCTGATGCTGATGTTCATCTTCCCTGAAACGCCGTCTTATCTTATATCTCGCAGCAGGCCGGAAAAAGCGCGAGAGGCTCTGCAACAATTTCGCGGTAGCACCTGCAACATCAATCAGGAGATGGAAACGCTTATCAATTTCTCGAATAAGAACAACATCAAACGCCTGACGGGATTCCGCGAGATAGTGAGCGCTCTTCTGAAGCCTAACGCTCTGAAACCGTTCACTCTACTGTTCTTGTACTTCCTGATATACCAGTGGTCGGGCACAAACGTGATCACCTTCTACGCTGTAGAAATATTTAAAGACTCAGGATCATCGTTGGACAAGTACTTAGCCGCGGTGATCCTCGGTGCAGTCCGATTAACGTCCACCATTGTGGCCTGCATCTTGTGCAGAAGATGCGGACGGAGACCTCTGACAATGGTATCTTCCATTGGCTGTGGATTGTCCATGGTAGGATTAGGAGGATACTTGTGGTTGAAAGATTATTGGACTCAGAACGATCTACCGCTCGTCGCCACTTGGTTCCCCATCTTGTGCATATTCGCGTACACCATAACTTGCACCCTCGGCTTCCTTGTTATACCGTGGGTAATGATAGGGGAAGTATACCCGGTACAAGTGCGCGGTATTATCGGTGGTCTAACTACCATGGCAGCCCATTCTTTCATTTTTACCGTGGTGAAAACCTATCCGTTCTTAGCGAGCGCGATTACTCGGCATGGTACTTTCATTTTGTATGGTTGTATATCTTTGTTCGGTACGATATACTTCTACCTGTGCTTACCGGAGACGAAGGGTAAAACGCTTCAGGAGATCGAGGACTATTTTTCTGGTAGAAATAGCGACTTAAAAACTGGCAGTGTAGGCGTCAACAAACCAAAGGTGTTAGAAGTGAAGAAGGGTCAGGTATTACCCTAGACGAACTGTTTTTTTTTAATATCGATGCAAGTAGATCGCCGAGTCTGTCTTCCAATGAAAGCAGGGATAGATGTGTGTTTGACTTACAGTTGTTTTTAGTTTTTAAGCGCTGAAACGAGCTGGTTTTTATGTACTTTTAACAGAGAACATTGTTTAAGATGAGGTTCGTCTTGTAGCAAGACACGAGACTTGAGGGGACGATCATAAAGTCAATTTGCATGATATTAAGACTTCGCTATCGATACTCTATTTCTCATTTTTTAGGTAGGATTATTATTTTAGTTAACGATTAAATGTATTTATTGACTAAAGACTACAACGTAAATTGTGTATGCTTCTGGCGGACGAGACGCTGTATATTTTTATAGAAACGAAATATTGCAGGACATTCGAAAGTGTCGGATATACTCTCGAATGAATATACATTTTTCGAGAATCGCATCATAATTTCTGGACACCCGCGCAAAGATAAACAAAGGTGCTATTTATTCTATCATAGTATTATATAACAAATGTACATATGTGATCAAAAGACAAGATGTAATTAATAAATGACTGTTTAAATAATGTTTCTAAACCGTCGTCGGACAATGTACGCGGGTTTCTCCAATACAAAGTGTTTTATAAGTATCAATTAAAGTTTTGAATACATTTATTAAATAGTTGATATCGTTCCATGTTTCCTACGTGCGAGATCTATTAGAATGAACTCTTCATACTAATTAAAAGACAAATACTCACTTGTATTTGCCTATTACAAGTTCATATAAGTCTAGAATTGCATGGCAAAGAATATTAAAACCAATGCAGAATTCATAGTGCAATGAATATTTATTTGTCTAGTACATGTAGCTAATCCAAAGTTAAGCGAAATTTACTTCTCTCCTTTTTTTTCTGCAATCTCGCCTTCTTCTCAGCCAAAAACTGCTTGATCGTTTCTGGTGGCAATATTTCTCCTCTATACGTTTTTGGTATACGTTCTTTAAGCAGTATATCAAATTTTTCCTGAACATGTACCTTCGGATCGAATGCTTCAGCTTCTTTGATGCTCATAAGTAATTCTTCCTGAAATGCTTTCTCCTTCTTCAGGTTACGTCTGGCTCTTATAGTTTCCATTTGAAATTTCATTCTTCTACGCAGCTTCTTCCTCTTATGTTTCTTCATTTTCTTCCTCCGAATCACTATCAGACGTACCGCTTGCTTCTCCATGACATTCCCTAATGTAGGAAGGTCTAAAATTTTATCTGTTAGCGGTAGATCTTGCTGAATCGGACGTTGCCTTGAAGGATCTCCTATCGACGGTATATCTTTAAGTGGTATTTCAATAATATTTTTGATGATTCTATTGTCTAGATTCCCAAAATTTATATTCAGTGTTCCTGGTGCAAATTTAATGTTTATCTCAGGTTTTGTTACGTTTGTTGCATTTTCAAGTAAATAAGAAGACGGACTGTTATGTTCATTTCTTGAAAAATGGGAGGAAAGGTATCTTGCAATAACATTACCTAAAAAGAAGATCGATTAATATTCAGGACATTTAATACTTCTAATTTGGGAAAAGAATGTTTTAGGTTATTATTTTTGGTGATTTAAAAATTAGATCCCGCACGTACCTTGCTTATTGATCGTTACCTGCCGGAATGCTACGCACAATCTATTGAAAGCCATTATTATAATTATGTTCTACATGCGTTCGTATAGTTGGTAAAAATATTTCAAACCATTACGAATCGAGCAGACGATACAGTTCTAAACAAGCGAACATAACCTAAATAACGCGCACGATGAACACAGCCGGCGCACTCGAAGTGTTACCAACATGAGAACAGAATAATTATAACAAAGATAAAAAATCCACAACCGATTTATTGAAAATTATTAATTTATTTAAACAGGGTGTACATTTCTTTAGTAAGTGCTTCCGAGTTATAGTCTTATGCATAATGTGAATCTGTGTTGTCAGTTTAATCCATTCTTGTTTTGACAACCCTTGTTGTAACTTTGTCTTTCTCTCTGTAACAATATTTGCATTACTATCTTGAAGAGATCGATGAAAAGCAGAGGAAAGATATAAAATAACGTACATTACGTGAACAATAGCACCCCACCCAGATATTGCGTCTCTGTCACATGCATTTACTAAAGCTTGACTGATAGTCTCGAAAAGATCATCTGGCTCCAAATCTGGCTCATAAAGCGATTCGCACATTCCATAGAGCTGTTCGCCACATGTTCCTCCAACCACAAAGTCTCCTGGCAAGCAAATGCATCCTATCAAATCCATATTACAAAGGAATGGCTCGAAAGTTACTGGGTCCAATCCAGCAACAATGGGCTCTACGAAGTACGGTGAGAATCTTCTCTCGTACAGAAGATTTGAGACCATGGATGCAAATATCTTAGGCTGAATCTTTCTGTTTTCCTTCAATTCGTAAAGGTTACAGCGAAACCTTAACCTTTCCATTACTGTCTGAGTATCGGTAGCAAGGCCAGGCAGACTGAGATACAAGTGTGGTCCAACTTCAAAGATTTTTTGAAAATCACACGTTATCGTTTGTGCTTGGATACCAAATCTACGATCAGCAGCTATCGCCACGCAGTTCTTGCCTTTCATAGCTATAGTAGCACCTCCATTATATGCTAGAATACTCTGAAAGAGAGACACATAAATTTATACCATCCTACACGCACAGATTTACGTATCATTATTACAATGGTAATAATCGACTTCGTTCAACTATTTATTCGTATTAAGTAAAAGTCTTGTTTCACATAAGAAAACTCATTCAATTCGAAAGGTAATCATGACTATTTTCTGTCAACTAACAAATATGCATTATCATCCCTACATTTGACAGCAACATAACCTTGCTTCATTTTGCAACTGTTTTAAAGCTATTAAAGTATGACAGTAACCAATGTTATTTGATACCAGAGATATGCATAAGAATTCTATTATTTAATGTACGTATAATTACCATTTTCGGTAGCTCTTTTTTACTATTTGTCACTGATTGAAGTCAAAACAATGCCGTTTCGAATGCGAATCGTGATCACGGAACATAAAGTACGTAGAATAGAAGCAGAGTCGCCGTCGCCAGATATATCAGGGGAATTGACCATCGATGTGAGGGGAAAAAGATTCCCTCTCTCTGCCAGTACCAAATTAGTCACGTGACATGGTGACACAAACGCGACATACTTATATACATATCAGTGCGCGACAGAGATGAAACGCATCACGTGACCGAGCCGTAGCGGAAGAGTGGGGGAATAGCGTCGTAAAAGGAGATAGTAAACTCCAATTCCATAGAAGATATGGTACTCTATTATATTTTATTAATACTGTCTCGGAATATTATACGTAGATGCGGAAGGGGGTATCGCTTCTTAGCTGTTATTTCCATTCATTTTTACCGTATTCTTTATTTATAGTGTTGTATGGTGCAAGAAAGAGATGACAAAATGTATAACATCGTTTTCGGTACAGAGGCGAAACTCTGGCATTTTTAAAAATCAACGTCCAGTGCACATATGTTCGTATAAATTAATAGGTCCACGAATGCGCATAAAGAAACCTTTGAGATTTTCTATTGTTCAAATTATTAACGCTTTACATACCGGCATTACTATTGATAATATTTGAAAATCTATTTGTTGAAACTTGTTTTCTATCATATCCACGGTGTAAGTCATTTCAAATATTGCCGCGCTTTACAATGTTTCCGATTTTTCTTCATCCAGTGGTCCAGAGAAAGGGATGAAAATATACGAACCAGAGAGTATGATCATACAGAAGCGACAACATTTTCCGCGCGTAGTGTATCAAGGTTACTCAGTTTAGGGATACAAACGATATCAAAAGTTCCGAGAGAAATTTCGCCCCGTTGCGAGAGCGCTCTGTATTTATAAAAAATAAAATGGAGTATTCTCTATAGAGAGCGAGATCTCTAAGTCAATCCGCGCTACCATCCCCCCCAAAATCCCAGAAAGTCAAGAGCAAAGGGCATAATGGCTCTGCGACGTTATTGAGAAATCGGAGGTATTTAGTTCGGTGCAGTTCGGTGTGCCTTGTAGAATTCGTTTGTCCATCGCATAAGTAAATCGAGAACATATTCTTGTTCGTTCATGGTCTGAAAAAGTGAGAGAAAAGAAAGCACGCGAGGGAAAGAAAAAAAAAGAAAAGGGAAACGAGAGGGATAAAGAAAGAGAGAATGTGTTCGATGAAAATGAGTCATTGTAAATGTCATGTATTTTGCGACAGGGAATGATTCCGACGGGATACCAAGGTTAAGAGTGCCGGAAAGATTTTTCTTAACAGAGATCCGACTCGATCAGTAATCAGTAATCGTGTCTCTCTATACACACGCACCGACCACTCTTTCCACGACTTTTTGGTTAGTGGTTCCGATCACGACCATCTGGATATGGTACTGTGGTACCAGTCAGCTGTAGTTCGTAACACGCGTATACGCGTGCAGCTTATCGTTCGTTCGACGATCGAATCGAGACGTCACAGCCAAATGTATAATCCGATAGATAACAGATCGAGATCCCGATACGAAAAATGATACACGTCTAACAATCGTTAAAAACAATCTTCGATCGTTCGAGACCGAGACCTGCAAGGCGCTATTTCGAGTGTGCTGAATCGGTTCGATTTCGTCGCGATACAATAATTCTATATACCGAAAAAAATCATTCTCGTGCACAACAAAAGAAAGGTGTCAAAAAGATACTGCTGCTGCTGTGGTAGATGGAAAGGGATATTATAACTGCGAAACGGGGAAATGCTTAGCAACGTATTTTCGCATTTATGTTATTTTTGAACCTTCGATGTAGAAAATTCGTGAACAAAGCGTTGTAAACTCCGTCTGTCTTTATCTATAGCTAAAAGATTATTCTTGGAGTGGATATTGCGTGCATAGTTCTTTAAACGTCTTTCAATTTCGTGAGTTTTTTTGTCGTTTTTGTCTGCGAGCACAGTGAGAGAGAAGATTCTACGTATTTTGTCACTTTTCTTTGTTGTTATGTAAATGTTTGAAATTCTGCATTGTCACTGACCGAATTTTCTTTTTTTCTAGGTTTACTAGTTCGGTATTTACATTGTAGAATCTCTACACGATTGATTGCTCATCGCTCTTTCGATTGTGGAAAAAGGATGTCATTGAAACCCAAGAACATTAATTTTAAGGAAACATGGGATGCATTGCAAGAGACTATAAAGAATATAATAACATTGTCTAATGTTCCACGTGCGGTGTGGAACGACAGATTCAGGTAGTTTGTTGTGTGTGCTAACTGCTAATCAGAAATTCTGGAATCAGCTTCGATATAAATAAGTGATCTATGTTTGATTTCAGCGATATTTATTCTTTGTGTGTTGCTTATCCAGAATCGTTTGAGAACGAATTGTACAATGAAACAGAAAAGTTTCTGGAGGAGCATGTCTGTCAGTTATTAACGACGGTGTCCGCCGAAAATGAATCTAATTTGCTGCAAGCGTATCATCGTGCTTGGTGCGAATACTCTCAGGGCACCAAGTATCTGCATCGCTTGTATTTGCATCTGAACGAACATCATATTAGGAAGCAAAAGTTTTCAGATGCTGATTTCATTTATGGCACGTCTTCCACAATGCCTAATTACCAAGAGCAACTGCAAGTAGGCGAGCTCGGATTAGATATTTGGAAGAAACGAATGATCATGCCATTAAAGAAGCAGTTGGTATCACAACTATTAGACTGCATTCACGCGGACAGAGTAGGCAAAGCTCAAATAACGAACACAGAAGTTATTTGGGGTGTTATACATAGTTTTGTTCAAGTTGAAAAGTACAAGTCAATGGTATTAAAGCTGAAAGTAATTATTCACATTTCATTTTCTTGTATTCCCGGATTGTGTATTCGATTATGAAAGTATATTGTTCTTGTTCTATTTTAGTTGTACCAAACGATATTTGAACAACCCTTCCTCGAAGCCAGTGGAGAGTTTTATACGAGTCAAGCATTTACCCTGCGACAAAAGTCTGACGTACTGCATTACATGGTACAAGTTTCGTCTCAACTTGCCCTGGAGGAGCTTCGCGCTCATAAGTTCCTTCATTCAAGTTCTGTGCCTAAAGTACGCAACTTTTCTTATGCGTTACACACTTATCCAATTAATTTAAAGTAGTTGGTTGTTCGACAGTAATGATTTGCAGGTGAAAATGTGCTGTGAGAACAAAATGATAGCCTCGTGCGTATCCTGGCTTCACACGGAAGCGGAGAGTATGATAGAGAATGAAAGTAGAAAGGATCTATCGCTCTTGTATCTATTGTTAAGGTCATTGCCCGACGGTTTAACTCCTATTGTAGAAAAACTTACCGAACACATCATTCAGCAGGGACTGAAGGCCATTGAAAATGTACAGGGTGACAACGTGAGTGAAACAATAATACCGAATGCAGATTATGGGGTGATTCTCGCGTAAACAGCAAGAATGAAGTCAATTGTCAAGGAATGTTTATTCTAAATCTATTTATTAAATTCGTATCGGCAGTTACACGAGAATTCCTCTTTAAGTTACTTATAAAACTGATGTATTAATTCCATGAATCTAGATACACACACAATTCGTAGAGAGCATGCTGGATGTGCATAAAAAATATTCAGAATTAATCAAAGAAGTGTTCCAAGCTGACTTAATGTTCGTAGCGGCTCTTGATAAAGCTTGCTCGGCGGTAGTGAATCATAAGACAAGTCCACGGCAGCCAGCCAAAGCACCGGAACTAGTGAGTAACCGGAACTAGTGAATGATAGATAGTTTCTAGAGGTGTACGAGAACCCGAAAATGTCTGATAATATTCAAGGATCCTAATATACTCGAGAACCCGTTCTCGCACGCCTCTAGTAATTTCACCAGTTGTCATGAATGACAATTCTTATGGTCCGGAACGTGTCCATTTCAGTTGGCTAGATACTGCGACTCTTTGCTGAGGAAATCGGCCAGGGCCGTGTCAGAGGGAGAAGTTGAGGAGAAACTAGCGAATTGCATCACTGTGTTCAAATACGTCAACGACAAGGACGTCTTTCAGAAGTTTTACGCTCGTATGCTGGCAAAGCGATTGATCCATCAGCTATATCAGTCGATGGATGCGGAGGAATCGATGATCGAGCGTCTGAAGCAAGCTTGCGGATATGAGTTCACGAACAAGCTCCATAGGATGTTCACCGACATTTCAGTGTCGGCGGACTTGAACACTAAATTTACTGCTAGTTTGCGGGAGAGCGACAGAGAGAATCAATTGCGCATAGGTTTCTCGGTGAACGTGTTGCAAGCGGGTGCGTGGCCGTTGGCGGTGCCTCCGTGGCAAGGACCGTTTCACATCCCGCAACAGCTGGAGAAGGCGATACAAGCGTTCGAGACGTTTTATCATGCTCAATTCAACGGCCGGAAGGTCACTTGGTTGTATCACCTTTGTCAAGGCGAGCTCAAGTTCAATTACTTGAAGAAGCCGTACCAAGTGACCCTGCATACCTACCAAATGGCGTTGCTGTTTCTGTTCGAACACTGCAACTCAATACAGTGCCGAGAGGCTGCGACCTCGCTACATTTGTCACACGACCAGCTAATGAGACACGCATCTAGTTTAGTAGATAGTAGAATTTTGAAGAAGTCTACGGAGGGAGATCTGGAGGAGGATACCGTCCTGTCGCTGAACTTCGATTATACGAATAAGAGAACGAAGTTTCGCATAACCGGTTCGTCGCAACGGGACGTGCCGCAAGAGAACAACGACTCCGAAGCAACGCATCGCAGTGTCGACGAAGACAGAAAATTGTACCTGCAAGCAGCCATAGTCCGTATCATGAAGAGCCGTAAGATTTTGACACACAATCAACTGGTACAGGAGGTAAAATAGTTTATTTCTCCATCGTTTCTATGTATTACGCTTTTGCGAGAACATTATATAATGATTGAACGTCGATGGTGTACATGTTCCAGGTACTCAGTCAACCAAAAGTAACGTTCATTCCCTCGATTGGCATGATCAAAAAGTGTATCGAAGCCCTCATAGATAAGCAGTATATCGAACGCACGCCGAACAAGGCAGATGAGTATTCGTACGTCGCATAATTTCAATGTACCATCTGTCACCATCATTAATTTATTTCGTTTGGGATGCTCCGCTTGATCGTTCACAATATTACGAAACCCTTTTGCTAATACTTACACGAAAGTACAGTCGACTGTCGTATAGATATTTCTTAAAAGAATAATAAATAAATAACAAAAAAAAAAAGAAAGAAACAAAAGAGAAAAGAGGATTCGTTGATAATGCTCTCTAAACAGAATCTCTCGAATGGAAAGATCAGAAGAAGCATCCTGAAATACTTACTTGCTCCTGAAAAGATCAACCGATTCAATAACTTAGTTGACTCAATGATTTGTAATATATGCACACCGAAATAAAGCTAACGTTACTATTTTACGTCGGGACGATTTCTTTTTCGACGGTCTCTCATCTCCCATGGATAGATATTTTAATTTTGATTTTCTTTCTTAAATGTACAATCACCGTTGCTTCGCGCGGGTTCGTCGAACGTGAAGAATCAATTTATACATATATTCTTACAAAATCTACATAACAATAGTCAAAGTACTTTTAGCGTTAATTTTCCATTCGATGATAAAAGTCTCTGGTCCCTCGTTCTTAAATGATAATCTCGATCAAAACTGGTAGTCATATTACTCATTGTACAGGGTGAGGCAGCAATTATTACCATTTAAATATTAATTTCCAAATTCCGTGTGTTCAAACAATAATTGCCATTGCTTCACGCTGTATTACATAGTTCAAGTGCCATCGCAAAGAATTGTTGCATCAGACATTCAAGAAATATACTTATATTATACGAATAGAAGGAATAGTATTGGCGCGCTACACTACTGTATAGGCATGCATTGGTAACATTAGGAACGTGGAGTTTTCAGTTGCAACAGCTCCGGGTCCAATAAAGGATTGTCATCTGTCTCCGACTCCAGTGCCTTATTCATACTGTTAACCACAAGAGGCGACGCAGTGGCAGTATTACTGTACGGTGAAAAGCCTGCCCATTCCATGCCAAGATATATGGGCGGTGGGCTTCCCAATGGTGGTTCCAACAACAAGTGATCCGACTGTTGTTGCTGTTGTTGTTGCTGTTGCTGTTGAACTTCTTGGCAGTCCGACGGTGGCAAGTGCGATGGCATGTGAGTGGTTACTTTGCATTGTTTCTCTTGCTTCCGCCACTTTGCCCTTCTGTTTTGGAACCAGACCTAGCGGAACAGTGAACAGTGACACACCAATGAACGATTACATCTTGCAACGATAGAAATGTGATAGTACCTGCACTCTGGCTTCGGTCAGTTGTATACGTAAAGCAAGATCCTCACGAAAGAATACGTCAGGATAGTGTGTCTTCTGAAAGGCTCTCTCCAGTTCCTCCAGTTGGAAATTAGTGAAAGTGGTGCGGTATCTGCGCTGTTTTCTCTTACCAACACCGGAAGACTGTCTGTCCTCGCTTCCCGGACTCGGCGAGAAGTCGTAAGCTGCAATCAAGCACGGTAACGCTCTTGGTAGAGGTGTGCGAGTATCCGAGAATATTGGGACGGGTCGAGAACTTTATTCGAGATCGGAACGGGCTCTCAAGAATTTCGGGATTCTCTGTAATATTAGGGATTTCTAAGCATATTAGGGTTTTCGAATATATCGGGATCGAAGGTATTCGGTATGTTCGAGAATCTCAACTCGTCTCGTCCCGTTCCGATCTTCGAGGACCCGGCATTAGAGAACCGACATTTTCGGGTTCTCGCATACTTCTGGACCTCGGCGATCACAGTGATCTCGGCTCTCTCATTACGAAATCAACTACAAGAACACTACCGCAGAATCGTGTACGGCACAAGCCTAGAGGCCCGAGGCATGGATCAACGGATGATTCCCGAAGTGATCCGCGCGTGGCGCGCCGTGTTTAATCACATTGAATTCACACGAGGCAAAATGGTTCATAACTGTTAAACTGATTACCACTAACTCTATTTAAAACAAGGGCTGCCGATTCGCTTAATGCATTTAGCAATAATTTAATTGAGGACTGCCCCAACTTGCTGCGGGCCGACAGGTAGAGAGAGCGCCAGTTAATTAAATCAGGTCTGGGGTGGCAGGGTGCACTTACAGAATTTTGTTGGAAAGCAAACCGAGGAAGATTGCGCGCCTATCAGACCAGCCAGAGCCGTCGACTGCAGATCTCCACCGGGGTTGATCTCGTCTGGCACACCAGCAGAGGCGACGATCGCACCGGCGGATACCAACGGATCACGGGGTGCACCAACCAAAAACAATTGTCTGCCACTATCGTTGCCACCGTCGTCTTCCTCCTTCAGATCCATCGCGAGATACTCCGCCGAACGATAATCGTTTTAACTAATTATTAAACATCGGAATAGGCTGTCCGGTACGACGGACCGATGAAGGATAGGCTAATGGTAATTGAATCACTACCAGGTTGAGAAGTTCGTGTGGGTACCACAGTGGCTCCGCAACTCCCGCTATTTCTTTTCTCTTTTCCTCCTTTTTTTCCTTACACCTGTGCGATGCAGACAGGGTAGGGGATAGAGTATATTCAACATGAACTCCCTCAAGAGGGGTAGTGAAGCCTCAAAAATGTATTGCTTGTACACCAGGAATCAATAGCACGGGTGTACAGGGGGGCGAAGGTATATCCCAGCTTTTCTCATTTATTTTATAGAAATCGCGAAACCACGATTCAGGGGGCTGCTGCAATCAGGAGCTCCAGTTTTTAGTAATTTTGATGGAGCAACGATAAGGAATTAGAGATCAAGCACGGTATCAAACGTGTTCAAAACTTATGATCGACCTATACGCGTGTTAATTGACTTTTACACTGAATAACAAAACACCTATGTCTTTCTTACTATTCTAATAAAAACGATCGAAGGATTTGCAATAACAAAGAGATGGATTCTCACACTCTAATCTTTCTTACAAGAGCTGTAGCACAAGTAGCTCTCTTTAATTTTAATTAATCTTCTAGTCTTTCAGTAGCCATCGTTTAGGGGATTAGTCCTAACTGTACAGTTAGGATTTGTTTCGTTATAAATATTTAACGTCACATATCGTATAGAGATGCACCCTAATTCTTTCTTTTCAAGCGGTAGACGGAGGGTGCAATGAACTGAAGAAGCAATAAAAGAAATGTAAAATAAAAGTTTCGATGACTGAACATTTGTTACAACATTCATTTATAAAATAGTTAGTAGGGGTAGCATATGAAATACACGTTTTGTATGTATATGTATATATTGCTTTGTTATAGCAGTGTAGTGTATTACAATATGTACAAAAATTACTACATCCATCCGTACTTAATAAATAAAAACGCAATGTGCTGTAAAGTGCACATTTAACAATATTATAATAAGTCTTTGTCAGCTTATTTAAAAGTCACAAACATGTGCCACTCGTTCTGCCAAGTGAATCTCGTGAGAAAAATACATCTAGCACGTGCATATCACAGTAGGTGCATAAAGTAATTCGTTCAATATGAACTTTTGTTTAGAATCGTTGTAGTCTCTGTATTCCATCTTGTATTTTATGCATCGAAACGTATTCGTTGGACCCATGTGTTGATGCTTGGATAGAATAGAGATCATTAGATGTAGAAAAGTCGAACTTTGCTCGTGGAGACCAGCAGATCGTCGTCGAAAAATTTTGTCTCTATTACCACATTGCCGCTAGAAACAAATTAAAAAGAAAATTACTCAACTAAATAATACAGTAATGGTAACTAACAGACTGTGAATTTTATGTGCTGCGTTGCAAGGTATTAAAATGAAAGCACAGAGTTTTAAGGGGGTAGACTTGTTTCCAGAATTGCAAGGACGCAGAATGCGTCTTCTAACAAAGGTGGGGTTTATCAGTAGTCAAAAGCGCTAGATAAAAGATCAATCTTGGCTGCAGTCACCTTCAAAAGTCCTATTTTTACGTTTACGAGGCATATTTTGCATTATTCTGAAGCACAAAGCTGCACATAGCTATTTTGATAAAGCTACGACAGCTACATACTGCCGAATGCAATTTGGAAACGAGCCTACCCCTTAAATTATCGTTTGATTCCTATTTCTGTTGGTGTAAAGAAGTTATAGATTCGCATAAACATTCACAGCTTAAAAATGATGAAAGTATAGTACTTTAACACATTGGCTGGCATCATTTGACTTTCCGGTGCAGCTTGGATTAAACTCTGCCATGTGTTTGTGCTATTTGGTATGACAAAACCAAACTCGAAGAACCATTCTTCCAAGCAGCGTCCTTTGAATAGTACTTTCTGTTCTAACCTAAATCTCTCCATAGGTTCGGCTGAACTGAAATTAATCTCACGAGAAACTGCTCGACATTTTAAAATCTTCTTGGGAACTCTCGCTTCGTGCTCTACTTCAGGTACGGATCTTAAAAAATATATATTTCAATGTAAACAAACAGTACAAGATTAGTATAAAGAACATAAACAGGTTATGTTGTACTTACAAATCTTCGTTGCCTTGCCATAATATTTTCCCACTATCTGCATCTCGTAAATTCATCCAATTTCTGTAAATAACTCAGTCAAGGAAATATTAAACAAATAAATAAATGAAAATATTACAAAATACGTTGCTGCGTTTATTTTCCTCTTCTTAGGAGAACTTTCTTAGGTTAGGACCAATAGAAGCATGCACGTAATGACAAACTATTCGAGATTAAACTTAAATTTAATAGAGAAGGATACACTTGGAAACCCTTTAATATATCTTCGCCCCGTGAAGGCATGGTTAATTTCAAATTCTGTTAATTACTCGTTTTTATTACGCGGGCAAATACGTATCGAATCGATCACACGACTATCGATTCCCAAGTTAATTTGCATCAGAGAGGTCTCTGCAGAGAGTATATGAGAGTGCTCACCAGTGCGCACTAATCGACCTAATGGTAAATGCGTTTGTCTACAAGTTTCAGCGTTCCGCCGCGGATGGAGCCTCCACTTCCACGTCGGTAATATTTCAATAGGAATTTACATTATCGACGTCTGTCTGCATTATCAACATTTTCAACATCCGCCACAAGATTTAGACATTCAATTTTCGCTGTTTTCGAAAAATTCTCGACCGCTTGGTTCTTATAAATGATTAGAATATAAGTTATGTACATGTACAATACAGTTTACGTATAAATCTACAATGAATAAATAAAGACAATGTAATAAAAAAAACGTATATCTGCGTATGTACCCAGATAGCCAAGCGATCCTCGCGCACAGATCGAGCCCGGCGTGTCGGGGTCAGGTAGACGGGCCGAACGTCGCTTGAATGGGCAAAAGGCACACGATGGCTATAATCTGAGGAGGGCATTTATGACCGTGAGGGCTCGTAACGTTCCCTCGGCGCAAACCCGGCACAAGCTTCCCCTCGGCACGTCGGTCCTGATTTCTGCCAAATTTTAAGTAGGTCCGAGTGGCGAATGTCGTAAAATTTGGCAGAAATCAGGACCGACGGGCCGAGAGCAGCTTGTGCCGAGGGAACGTTACGAGCCCACACGGTCATAACTGCCCTGGCCAGAATCGAGCATTTTGGCTATCTGGGTATATTTATTGAACCATCAATTTTTCCCGAACGTCCTCCTTGTCCTAGCGTTATACAACTGATTTCCGCAAAAACGCAAGCCCGTCTAACTTGTCATCGAGTTACTCTACTGATTCGAAATTGCAAAAATAGCGAAACTTTGATAAACAAACATTTTTGCCACCTCCTCGGACATCATGTTTTCTGATATAAACTCAATTTTCGGGATTTTCTAACAGTTTCACCAATTTTCAACCATCTGACTTGTCGTTGACTTATACTACTGAATTTCGTGTACCTCCTTCGATATCATGTTCTCCTAATACTTTTCGAGAACATGATACCGTAGGAGATGGCACGAAATTCAGTAGTATAAGTCAACGACAAGTCAGATGGTTGAAAATTGGGGAAAATTTTCGAAAATTGAGTTTCGTATTAGGACATGTTAGTGAAGGAGGTGGCACAAAAATTCAATAGTACAACTCAACGGCAAGTCGGACGTTTGGGAAAAATTGGTGGTTCAATAAATATATACGCAGACTCACTTCTTTATTACACTGTCTTTATTTATTCATTGTAGGTTCATACATAGAATGTACACCGAAATGATACAATGTCTGTACTAATCTTGTTTGTGCCCTTTGTTTTTTAAAGTCTCAAGATTGTACAAGTACTATATGCGAGTAATTAAAAGTTAAATGAGTCTGCGGATCAATGGTGTGTATGGAATCGTCTTTTATATGCCGCATCTGTAAAAAATTTTCAAGCTACAGTTACACCAACACCTATACAGTGGCAGGTACAGGGACACGCAGACTGATCTTGAATGGGACGCGAATACCATGAACCACGTATCATTAACGACCACGTCTACCACGAGAATACAGAGCATAGGCGCAATGGAAGAAAACAGCCGCAGACGCCGCCGGTTAACTAACTTTCAAAGAATGGAACGCTATTCCGCAGGGAACTGCCTGGGAATGTAATAACTTCGCCAGTGACTTTCTACGGGCAGTTTCAAAATCCCCAAATAGGATACAATACCGATCCCATAGGACCAACATTGCTTTTACTAAATTCATACCTTCACAGTCTGATCGCCGAACGCAGAAATGAAACAATATATTCGTGGGAGCCTGCTGCCATTTTCAAATTAGTTTCTGCATTTTAGACATATGTGCTCGTAATATTATAAAAGTGGTCTAAGTCTAATATTAACACTAAATAAATTTTATATAACGTTGAAATAACACGCACTATCTAACGGTTCATTTTCGACAATATCGTAAAAATTACATTTAATTAATTTAGTTTAAAATAATGTGATGTGAAATAACTGAGATCACTTTCATAATTATGAGCACATATTTACAAATGACTTTTTACTTGTATGTTTTACAATATGTTCAATCAAGTACCCTTAAAGTTCCGAAAGCATTAGCGCATTGGTCTCTTTGCAACAAATTCCTACAAATTGCTAAAATTGTTCAACTCAACAATCGTAGCTTTCGTTTACAAATGACGAGAGACTCTCCGACATAATCTTGGCTTCTTCAAAAGTCCACGAACGAAACGTTTTCTAATTTAGACCTTCACTTTTAGAGCAGCCTGTTCACTAAAGTTCAGGTTCCGCCGATAATCGTCGCCGCTACATTAAACGAATATTAATAAACCCAAACACGGTGAAATTTCATCGGTCGATCGGATCACACGAACGGGAGACTCTGCACATTGGCTATCGGTGAATGGAAAGCGCGTGGAACACTCTCGACCAGTTACAATGACGCGTGTGTACACGCGCACACCAGCTCGCGAGCACATACGAGCGCAACGCACGTAGGCCAAAGAATTATCCCTGTAACTGCGCCGGAGTTACTTTTAATTAATCGAAAGCCACCGGCGTATATTAATTCTCGCGAATCCGTGATGACGGAAAAATTAAATAGCGTTTCGCAGGAGCCGCCCCTTGAAAGCTGCAGCATGGAGAACGCCCTCGCGGGAAATTGCGGCTGTTCCGGGAGAATCGACGCATTCCTTGCACCCCACTGCAGTTATTACCGCTACGCCGGTTATGAGCTTCGGGCTGCCTTGATTATTACAATTTTGCAGTTTTCGAGCTGCTCGCTAGACACACGAAATTAACGCAACTATTTACTAATTTCTGAAAATTTTGTGGCTCGCAGCGTTTTAGCCAATCTTCTCCGACGAACATTGAAAGAGGATTCTTTTTAAAGATATGCATAAAATTAAAAGTATTGCTAAAGGCAAGTAAAACCTTTCACTATTGATTTTTTGTAACAAATACCTGGTTCTAAATACATAAAAGATTTACTCAACTTTTGCTCTGATTTCTACATAATATTTGCAATAACCAATTTTTATGCATACGTGTTTTTTATACTTGAAATAATGCGGTTCGCTTATTCTGTTGAAACGGACCTCGTTCGAGGAAATGCAGCGTACACAATTTTAAGTAATTCAGAGTCGGACATTTGCATCGCGGTCGAAGGTGCACTCGAAGCAAGAAACCTCGCAGTACAATGACTGTTGCGCCATTCAGCAGAGGGTTGGGTCTGGAACCCGTGACCCGTGGTGCATCACAAAAGGACGTCGGCGAAGATGAGGCTCGAGACTGGATCATACGAGGCATTACAGAAACGTAGACGCAGTAATTTCCCTGATGCCTTCTACAGGGATGGGTTTTTTGGACCGGTTCCGGTGCAACCCGAAGGAGATGTACATTGCGGTTACCGGAGAGGGGATGAAGGGTCGTGGAATTAGCATTCACTGACCCGTTCGAGGGTCAGCTATCCACTCTTCGGTCGTCGGATATTTCCCTGGCACCGTAGGCCGTGTTTTTCTCCAGTCGAACGCGTAGCATATCGGACTTGGGGGGTTCCGAACTAATTCAATGGCCTTGGATACTCTCAGCTAGCGCTCATGAGGGATTATTAACGAAATAACTACCCGCCGCTGCATTCAAGGCGCTCAACAAAGGAGCGTATACATTGCTATCATCATCAGTGTACTGTGGATTTTGCGCATTCGCGAGGAAGTGCAAGAATGTGGCTGAACAATCATAGTGCACAATCTTTTGCATAAAGATCCACAGTCTAGTCATTGTTACAATGGTTGAAAGATTCGAATCCGATATAAAGTTGGAATTCATTAACTCTCATCCGTCGCTTGTGTCAATTTGACACAGTTTTCCCGAAATAAGTTGAGCTGTTCTGTTGTTCGTAGGCCTCGTACAGACTGGAACATTTCGACGAACATTTCGACGAACGGCGATCGGAACGGATTGGTGCTATTTCCAGATTTTCTTGCGAACATCGAAATGTTCTAGTCTGTACGAGGCCGTAGGTAAATTTGCCCGAAAGTTCGCGACTTTTATTTTTTTTTGTGTCAATCTGACACCGAGGGACAGATTCAGTTCGAAAAATGAGTAACGGATGAGGGTTAAATATCCGAGCGACGAATGAATTTGGTACACCTAATACAATATGCGCCGGGAAAGAATGTCCGAGACTATTCAGGAGTTTTCCCCTCAGCGTCGCGCGACAATCGGAAGTTTTTACTGGTCAACGTTGGCGGATTCTCATTATCCTTGAGGAGACGCTCAACCGCGAAACGGTTAATTAATTAGGGCAGTTTGATGTGGTTCCGGGTATATGCAGGTTCAGATCCAGGTCCTGGTCCTAGGGTGCCAATCGGTCGATTCCTGGCTACAGATTGGCGGTCCAAAGTGCACGTTTCCGACGCGTCCTTCTCCGGTAGGATCTTTTAAACGATCGATAGGGGGCTGGTGGGGTAGTGTGGTGCTCCGGTTCGCTTGCAGGCCGGCCATTGTCGCAGACAAATAAATCCTGGAATCCGAGCGGAACGATTAGATGAAGGTCCGTCCAGTCGTTCTCGCGGAATCCGCGGGCGATAGAGAAACACGGAGAACGAGAAAAATGGAGGGGTTGAAACGAGGGAAGACCGGGAGGAGGGTGGGGTGGAAAAAGGGAATGATCGTCTGGCGAACGGAGACAGGAGACGCGGGGAAAGATTGCCGGGAAGGAGTTAGCGTGCTTATGCAGTCGCCAGCCCGCTTTTGTAGGTTACAAGGGCGCACGCTCCCTGCGCCGGGGAAGGGTGAAGGGCGGTAGGACAAATTTAGTATTACGTCCCGTTAATATCGTGTGGCGACGAGTGGATGAAAACTGCGGAACGAAAAGCCGTCCGGATACAAAGGGGATATGCATAATCCCACTTCCCTTCTCTTTCTTTCAGTTTTTTTTTGTTACCGTCCCTCCATCCTCGAAACTCGTCCCTTCTTTCTATCTCTCTTTTTTTACTGTTTTCCACCGCTTTATATACGAGAGCCCACGCTCTCTCCCGTGCAGAGTCGAACACGCTCGTCTCTCGGTACCAGCAGCTCGCACATGTACGCGTCGGCAGGTCGAATGTATATATATCGGGCATATAGATCCCTGCAGGAGTGCAGAAAACGGGGTGACGGAGGTGCCGAGGGGCGGCGACGCCGGGGGTTGCCACTCTCACGCACATAGATCCTAGCCCGTGGCACCAACACCCCTACAACCCGCTAACAGCGATGGCTTCAAACCCGCTGGCTCACCTGAAACACAACAACCAGTTAGACCTCTGTACAAAACATAGTAGAATGGGGTAGTTTTCTAAAAAGAGGAGAATAGGGGTACAGTGTTTCCGCCCGCCACGCCTAAGGAAACTTTTCATGCCTGTTGTCCTTAAGTCTTTGTCCTTGAAGCCACTGAACTATACAAAATTCGGATGTTTTATCGTATGCAGAATATTATAAGTAGACTGAGTAAAACCAGTAAATGGAATACAAAATAAAAGAAAGATCAAATGTGCCTATAACTATGAAAGTGGTCTAAGTCACACATATTTCTTGTTTCGAGATATTTAAAGGAAAAGGATATTAACACTAAATGAATTCCACATGACGTTGAAATGACAAGCACTACCTAACGGTTCATTTATGACAATATTGTAAAAATTAAATTGAATTAATCTAGTTCCCTTGTAATTGATGCAGACAATGTTTATTTTGCATAAAGATCCGCTATCTAGCTATCACTTTCAAAGAAAGGCTGAAATACATCTTTTACCGATAGGATGTTTAGGTATGCCTTTCTAGTTTCTCTAGAGGCGTCACACGAATTACAATGACTATGTACAACTATAGATAGCAGTATATGGAATTACATTCGGCTATTGAGAAACTATCTAACGTAGACCCTTTGGCGGACCCGATAGTGGTCTGAAGGGATTTTACAAGAGAACGGTTACAGTATTAGCGGGCATTACACGTTGAGACGTAATCATCGTACAATGGTGGATTAATCCAGTGATTTGTTCGTCGCTCGCCGGGGGGATGAAGTTGCCATAGCCATCGCTGGCGGGCGAGCACGTAAGCGCACAACCACCCTCTCGCGCTTACGTCAGAGGAGGGTCTGTGTGTATGGAGTGACAAGGTCTCTGTGTGTGCACGACGAGCACACACCCCCATAGCCGCGTGCAGCAGCACAGCACAGCAGCCCGTCCCCTTTTCTCTGTATACGTACCACCCCAGCGTGGAAGTGTGCGAGATTGGTGGCACCTCAGTGACGTCAGAGCCGATCGTCAGGCGCAAACGGGGTTGCCCACCAAACTACGTTAGAATGACGAGCCGATAAACTATCCATCAGGGTTTTCTGCGGCGGGCGGGCCAACGGTCTTGGGGTAAACACAGATACCTACACGTAATTTTTACTTTACGTTCGCGAAAACCACCCCCGTGTACTTGTGCTTCTGCGACGGGGGTAGCTCGACGGCGTTAAGGGTGTAACTAGATCCGGTGAAATGTGAAACGTCCAAGGAGTGTCCACGAGAGGGTCGGGTGGTCTGAGTGCTCTCTGGTTTCCAGGTGGCCGCCGTTGGTTTGGCCGACGATGGCGAGCTCGGGGTCGGCCGTCGACGGGGTCGGTGTCGGCGTCGGCGTCGGCGTCGGCGAAAGCGACGGTACGACAGGTATACCCGGTGGCGGACCCAGGAACCCTCTGATCTGCACTGTCTGCCACGATTATTACAACGAGCCCTGCCTGCTGTCCTGCTTTCACACGTTCTGTGCTCGCTGCATCCGTTGCATCGATGGAAAGGTCACCTGTTCTATCTGCAGGTAGATCACGACTGGTATTGCATGGCATCCTCAGGGTGGGCGACGATCCCTGGTCAAGTTTGGCTAACATATGCAAGTCACATTGTCAATGCGTACACACTGCGAAGCACATTACCTTATTAGTACATTGTCATACGCAGGAGTATCAGTTTGGACATACTCTTGCGAACCGCACACCGTCTGAAATCTTCTGTTCCTCTTGCTATTTGCTTCGTGTTCCCTGGTCAATCAGGTACTCGAAGGGCCTCCATATATTTTCCAACGCAGAAGCTAGAATTTTATATTTACGTTAAGCTATAATCATTCTAATTCTGTGAGAGACATTGATTGTCGTTTCACTGCGAGCACCTGCTCCAAGCATGAATGTTGTGGATTACCATGCGCTACAAAACTACTGCGACTCATACTGTAGTAACTTTTCGAAACCTCCATTCCCTTTCGCGTACTCTGTATCTAAAAATTTCTAATATCTCCATTAAAGTATCTTTTCTAATTTGACGCTTTGCTTACTATAATATAGAAAATGTTACTGTGCACAGGCAACAAACGCAGCTGAGTGATGGAGCACAACTACCACCGTCCGATCAGCTGATGCGTCAGCTAGTCGAGTTGGCCAACTCGAAGAACCCACCATGTGCCAACTGCGATAAGCGAGACAAGTCTACCATGTTTTTTTGTACAACATGTGGTGCGTAACAGAAATTTGTACCAGATAGCTAGACTGCGGATCTTTACACATTTACAGTATGTGCATACTTTTAAAATACAAGAAACACCATAAGGTATTTTCTAGTTGATAAATTGAACTTGTTCCTCGTCCTGGTTTTCCTAAAATAAATAATAAAATCTAGAATTTGCATAAAGACCCACAGTCTACCGATAACATTCTATCAACATTATGCCTTAATACAACTGCACAATCTTCTCCAGGACAAGCCCTCTGCACACACTGCAGAGAGCACACGCACCGTGCAAAAATGTTCTCCTCTCACGAGGTGGTGCACATGAGCAAGTGCACCAAGGACACCCAGCGTCGTTGCTCAACCCATGGGGAACAGTACATAATGTTCTGCCAGACTGCAAAGTGCATGCTCTGTGCTACCTGTTTCCGTGACACACCAGCCGAAGCCAGGATACACTGCGTGGACATTGAGAATGCTTACCAGCAAGCATCGAAGAAGATGGAGAGAACAGTGAAGTCGATCAGGGAGCTGCAAGCTGGAGTGGAGGACGGAGTGAGGGCTCTTATGTTGCAGTTGAAGGAATTGCAGCACAATCTAGAGTCCGAGAAGAAGGCGTTGAATTCTTTCTGCCAGGGCATGCAGGAGGCTATAACCAAGACTCATGGGAGCGTGTTAACAGAGCTCCAAAGACAGTTCGAAACAAAAGACAGAATGGTTCAGACTCAGCTGTTGTCACTAGGTAGCGCTCTTCCCGTATTACGGATGCACCTGATGCTGTGCACCGCGTTCACAAGCAGCGCGACGAAATACCAATTTCTCGAGCTGGCCCATCCCATGCTGGAACGATTGAACCGTGTCGCTCAGCTCGGTCATCCATCCAGGCCGCCGCTAATGACCGCCTATCCGAAGACCAACTACAGAAACGAGTTCGCCAGGGTGATGCAGCCGTTCGTAGGCCAGGCACAGACCCCGAAAGAGTCGTTGTACGATCAGACTCACGGGATCATCCAGCCGGAGCCGCCGGTGATTCAGGTAGCTAACCACATTCGGCCTGGCCAGCTCTCTCGACTTACAAACTCTCTCCATCTTTACGTTCATATTACAAGTTTCTTTTTCACTGCATTTCTCGTGCACACTTCTGTGTAAGTATTTTCGTTGACAGGATTTTACTCTCGATATAATATGATGTGGCTTGTACTTGGTATATGGTGGTAGTCCGTAGCCAGATTAGAACTGTTGTGCTGGGTGTTCTCGGCTGAAAGGAGGACCTAGCTCGGAGCTGGATTTGGTAGCGGTGACATTGTTGAAAATAAAAACCAGAGTATCATTAGTGCTCCAAGAGGACTCCTTCGATGACTAACTCTTTTCATAGCTAACAAGTTCTACTTTTATAATCGGAAGCTATAGAGACCTGTACCGATCTGTTGGAGCTAATTATTGCTAAATCCACTCTGGAAATACTGCCACAGAACATCCAGTACGTTCACGTAGCGCAACTGGCGGTACGCCAGACCGACAACTTTCGTTTCCCGCTAGTATTCTTAGCAGGATGTGTTCTTAGTCAGACGATTTACTCAGACCCGTATCGATGATACACGATCGGATCAACGATTAGAGATCATACGACGCGTTTTATTTCGAAGCAGAGCAGCAAGGCTCCGCAGAGGATCCCAACGAAAGGTGGAATGGATGGTGAACCATTCACCAATCACTGTAGGACATTCGACACTCGGCTCAAGGAATTGAACCAGCAGTTGCTGATGGTGAAGGAGCGTTTAGGGGAGCTTCATCACGACGTGTCTCTGTTGAGAAGGGCCAACGCTCCACCCCTGGGTCTACGCTACGAGCACGTGGTCAAGGACTGTCGGCTGTTGGAAAGACAGTTGGAGCACCATCAGTTGGAATTAGAGAAGCTCAGGAACGTGTTCGACAGCTTGTGGGACGAACAGTTGTGTAGGATTCATATGGAGAAGGAGATCTTCCACTCTCAGGTACTATAAGAAAGAGGATTGTATCAGATAAAGTTAGATTTTAAAGTTTCAATAATGCAGGAAAAGAAAAATTGACTTTTTGAAAATGAAAAACCAGAATAGCTCCTCGAGAGTCCTATAATTTAATATAAAGGTCAACCTTGATTTTTTTTTCAAACAAAATGCAATGACCCAAATTACAAAGGTCATTCTACTTTGCATATCTTGGGGAAGAAAAATATGCACAGTGCTATTAATGGTATTCGTCGATCATGAATTGTAGATTAGGTCCAACGCAGCCACTGGTCTAAATTCAGCTGGTTCCCCCTATTTCGAGACGAACCACGTGTACCCTTGACTTGATCGATTATTTCGATGCTGTTTTAGATGAACGACATACTGTCCCTGAGGAACCAGGTGAAGCAGTTGCAGAACTTAGCCCAGCAACTGGAGCCATTCATAAAGTCCTACACGACGGGAGTTACAGCCGGTGAAGTCAGCATGTCGGTCTCGGACGCGGCATGTAATCAGGATCTAAAGGTGCTGCTGGATCATCTGTCGCGACTGCAGATGCAGGAACCGCCGCAGCAGCCTCAGACCCAAGCACCGGTCAAGGACATCCGTCAGCCACGGTCCACCGTCACCAGTGCCGACAATGCTCTCTATATGAAAGGTATACAGAACAATCATTAGTGACAACAACATAATGATCTCAATAATCGAAAAATAATACATTCACATACTCTCCTTTCAATCTTCCCAGTCTATCAATTGCACATTGTCGTCATAAATATACAAAATCCACAAAACGTTAATCCCTTGCTCTATGACATCGAGCTATCAAAATCTAGTAAACAATTCTGTTGCTTAGGGGTACAATCAGTATACACATTCTTTTTCTTCTAGGGCGTTCTAAACGACAAAGAAGTAAAGAAAATCGCTAGCGCAAAGGGTTAATCGTTCCCGTCCTCTGTTGTTTCTCCACTGCACTATAGGACTGTTAACGCACAAGTGGATTCAGGAGTGTCAGTGGGTGCTAAGTCTGACCGCTTTTTGCAGAAACGAAGGAGATGCCGCCACGTTGTTGCACCCCGTCCAGTATCGGAGCTGTGCTGGACTCCAGCGGAAACATCGTGGTCTACGGGACCACAAAGCCTTCCGAGTCGAAGCGGGGAGTCCTCAGCCAGCTGATTGAGAAGGCTAGGAGTAAAGAGGACCGGAAGAAATCGCCGGGTAGGGAGGACGGCCGCGATCGAAGCCAGAGCCGACGATCGAGGAAATCGCCGGACGGTTCGAAACCGAAAACACCGCCTGGCCATTCGACCAGCAAGATGCGCTCCCTGTGCCGTTCCCTGAAGGGCGGCAGCGGCGACAATTCCGCGGAAGGCCTCGACCAACCGGATAGATACGCGGACTCCCAGCATCCACAGTCACACACGACTGGTAAGAACAAATCCGTGAAGATCGCTTGCACGACTAACTAAGCGCGATGGTAGTGGGCCTGGATCGAATTAGGACACAGTGACCACGGATTTGCCGATGATCCGACGGAAACTGATGAGACGACTCTCTCTATCTCTTCCAACCCCCTCGCTCTATACATATATCTCTCTTTCTGAAAAAACACACACCACCACAGGACTATGTAGATAGCAATTATAAATTCAATGGAAATAAAACCCTGATGAACGCACACGAGAATTATTATACTTCGTTCGTGCCCAATTCAGGACCATGTGCAAAGTGTTTGTCTGGCTCTCTCTTTCTCTCTGTTGTTCAGCGACACTGTCCAACGTGGAGGGGAAAGTTGATACAATGCAAAATGGAATAATATGAATCTCGTAACAAATGCAATTTTACTGTTATACTCGAGTTTGTTTTAAAGTTCGACTTGTTGGACAGTGTAATTCGTCGGATGAGAATTAACGACGGAATTTTTTCCGGAGTACAGAAAAAGTTGCGCGATTGCCTCGAATCGTTTCGGCGAGCACGCGAGAGATCGTTGTCCGCGGTTAAGTTGACAAACAGGTTGATTAAACCGCTCGAGGCCCGTGTGATAAATTTAACGGGCCGGTGGAATAATTCCTCGCGCGTATAATGAGACGGTTACCTTTGTTCGACGGGCCTCCGGCCGTTCGAGTGTCCTCCCGATCGAACGCCATTAGAATCGCAATTAAAACAACGCGTGCGGGCGCGGGCCGGGATTCAATTAAAACCAGCGCTCGATTGTCTCCGCGGCTCGGCGTCATTCAATGGCATAAAACGATCAGACAAACACCTTTGCGCGGGGGAGTAAATTAGAAACGGTGCTCGTGGTCCGATTGGATTGTCTGTCGAACGTGATTCTGTGTACTCTCCGGCCGCGTCGGAACAATTAATTGTCCCCAGGAGATCAAAATGTGTGAGGCGCCACGGACTATCGGAAATCGAACGTGTTAGGGGTAACTTCGGTACGACGGAGCTCCGGTATCAAAAGCAAGAAATATATTTCTTTATGCCGTTAGACAGCTTCTCTCCCTCTTTCTCTCGCGGAGGAGAAATTTAAGGAGCACCTATCGCATGTTTGCTCGCCCGTACACTTTGGCCGCGTTCCACCATCTTTTGCCAACAATTTGCACACACGTTTCTCGCACGGTCTCATTGAAATCGAGGTGGGACTGATATACAGTTACGTTCAGAGCCGGTTATACAGCGGGACAACAAACTCGATTTGAATAGACGAGGACCTTCGATATTACTTCAACAATTTTTTCCGAGCTACACAGGGTGTTCGTCGTTTAAATTATTATCCCAATGTCTACCGATTCAGAGGTGGACTCTAGATTCACCTCTAGAACCGGTGACCATCGGTTTCCGCGCATCCTGTACACACGCTGAAGGGCTGCTTGTTCCAGCAGGGGAAGAAGGGGAGTACCAGCGGATCTCGGAGGCGTCGAGCATGGGCGAGGCGAAGAAACGTGTCCAGGCGCAGGTGCACGCGGTCCCGGACGACCAACCGATCCCGTCCGCGAAGGGCACGAAAGTGTACCCGGCTAGTGACTCGGAGGACGTGTTCTATGCGGACGAAAAAGCGTCGACGGAGGTGAGGAGGCGTCGTCGCGCGAGTTGCGACAGCTTGAGCACCACCGGATCCGGCAGCAGACGGTCGAGCATCGCCGATGGGACGGTAGGTCAATCCGGGCAGGAACCAAGGAAAACACTGGTTCTTTTGATCGGGCCTACATCGAAGTCGTCGTCTCTGGTGCAGAAGCAGCGGTCCTGGGAAACGTTCCCCCGGCTCAAGAACAAACGGAGCAGCGAGGGCGCAACCGCATCCCTCGGCCAGCTCAAGAAATCGGATAGCTTCGAGGGACACGAGGAGGACGTGCGCAACTTGGTGGCGGCGGTGCAGGAGACCAGGTCGCACGAGTACCATCACTACATGCAACATCGCCGCCATCACCGAAAGAGCAAGACGAATTGAAGCGCCGAGCCGACACGGGGATAGTCAGGGTGCGGGTTCGGAGAGCTTTCCGAGGTGTCCAGGCCAGATAGTCGGACGGCCCCGGTTTGGTTGTCTGTCTCGGCTGGTGGTCCTCTTCTCTGGACTCCTTGATGGTACCATCGTCGACGGTCGCCTGATTGTAGACGATCATCCGGTTACCTTTAAATGATTGTCGGTGATTTAAAGGTAGCCTAGGATCATTAGATTGTTGCATACGAAACGTCCGATTTTAGGGCGCAATTGTTATGGAGCATTTCGATCAAGAAATAGTATTACAATTTATTAATTTACATTTTAACACTTTACCGGAGGTCTATTAACAGAAAATGTTTTCGCACCTCCTTCATGAAATATTGAAACAATTTGTGATGTTTCTTTAGCGTTATTGTTACAAATCGGACATTTCGCACGCAACAACCGAATAGTTTGCTTGAAACTAGTCTGGCCCAGAAAATGAACAGAGTGTTTTCTTTTTAGAATTGTTGACAAAAACGAATTGATGCTTAAAACTAGACAGTGGGATTTATTAGGGCTCTTACAAGGAAAACAGCTTCTAAACGACTACTATGTCTCGCGATTGATGCAGACAATTTTTATAACTTACCTCAATGCTAGGGTTGGTGAGCTTCTTTAGGGTCGTCCCATTTAGGATTCAAGTCTGAGAATTTTGTTGTAATGACAGGCAGCTCAGTGTGTTCTCACTGCCAACAAGATGAAAATGAGGGCTCAGTAAGCATGTTTAAAATCGTGAATAAAAATGGATCGAAGCTTGTATACTTACCACACGGAGAGCTAGTATCAAGGTCCAACAATCTTTCTCGAAAATGTCCAGTTTAGGAGATGGTTCAATTGAAGTCTGAGCATCTCCATGCCAAAGAGAAACAGTTCTGTTCGTTCTCACTATGGGAAAAATTAAATCGAGGTTCAGAGAATGTCTTTAAACACCTCAAGTATATAAAATGATTAGATCCGAGTGTCTCCCTTTAGAATTGCTAATGTAAACGGATTGAATCTTCTACTCACCGTGAGAAGAACTAACACGGATGCTCAATAAGCTTTTTTAGCAATGTCCAGCCCAGATGATGAATGGCTCGAATACGTGACAATTGAGACCAATTGCTGCTTGCGTTCTGGACCCGGTGCGAATTTAGGCGACACCGGAAGCTTCTTCAGTGTTTCACGGAATCACTCGTCCATGGTACTATCATCGACGTTACCAGAACAGAGGAGCACGTTCACTTCCGTTTGTACAGAACTATATAAGTTCGCTTTAAGTTAGTCTCTCTCAATGATCTCATCAGTGGCCGGAACAGCTAACCTGAAACACAGTATTTACGTTAGATCGATGATGCTGTCGGGCAACGATGATTTATGCGACATGGATGACTCGGTCGCGTGTTCGGCTATCTGGGAGGGAATCGAAAACCCTCCAAACACCTAGCGTACATTCGGGAAAGTATAATCGAAGGACTATACCTTTCGATCCATTAGTACATTGTTAATTAGTAGAGAAATATTGTTACGCGAAAGAGTTCCACGAGATTCTTTTCGACCATTTTGAGCGTTTTATTAGAGATATACGGACACGAACGATGATCAAAGGGCATTTCGCGTGACGTGTATAAATATATTGTATGCATTGAAAAAGATAAAAAAAAAAGATACAAATCGACCGCGATCACGAGAGCCAAGAATCATTCGTCTGGAAGGGAATGACAAAGAGACAGAGAGACGTGCAAGAATAAAAACCGTCGCACCTTCGAGGAAGTGCACCCTTCAAACCGGACTGCGGATTTTATGCATTTATGGCGTACATGGTCGTCGGAAAACACGCATTTCTGTGGACAGTCCAATTGAACCGCAACCCTCGTGCAATGTTCGAGCATCGCGTGAAGATTTTAATCGAAACGAATCAACCCTTCTGTGAGCAACCCGAATAAACAAGTTCGAAGCTTTAATATTTACATAAATCTCTTACATATAAATATCTACTCTGAAGAACACTGCTCAAAAGATAGGTCTCGCGACGTTTTCACTGAGACGTGGAAAATTCTTAAAGGAATATTTTAGAAATATAGGTTGCTTAGATAGGGGTTGAAAATGACACTGACGGGAAAAGCGAATTTTTACTTAGGATCTTAGAATTGACGCTTTATCTACCGGAAGCTTGATCATCTTTTTTTCTATACAACAGTCCAACAAGAAATCGTTTTGTTTTTCGAGACAACTTGTTCAGATACAAAATTGTTAATTAATGTAGCAGTGCATAAGGGTTGACAAAGTGTTAATCTAACCTCGAAGAACGTTTTTGCATAAACATCCGCGGCCAGCTCAAAAGAACGTCGCCTTCGCGAGTGACCGTAGCATATATAAAATGATTTTCGAGTTTCGTTCTCGTCGATCCCCCAGTTCGACGAGTTTTCTACACCCGTTTTGCGTCTGGTCAAGGGGTTGTTTCAGGGTCATCGCCAGCCTTCAGCGTAGAACGCTTCTCCATTTTTTATTGAATAGCTTTTTTATTGCAATTCGAAGCGCCGAAGGTCATGATGTATCGCTGCCAATAGTGGAGTAATATGTAAACAGAAAATTTCGAAAAAAAAGAGATACGAAGAAGAGGAAGAAAAAGAAGAAAGAACCATTACGCGTTGTCCGGTATACTCGTCGTCGACGAAACACCTCCAGCGACGTTCCAAAACGGAGACTCGACACGAAATCAGCTTGGACTTATGCTCTTCTCGTTAATTCACCCTTTGGGGGCTGAAGACTCTCACAAAATACAGGAATTTCACATGTTTTCTATTTTTGTTAGGCGCGACACGATTGTTAGGTGTTGGAACAAATTCTGTGGCTTTAGATTTCTGTTTTCAATGAACAATCAGAATTATGGGGTGGTTCAGAAGTATCCATTAAAATTTTTTATTTTGTTGGCATTGCAATTGAATTATTGGTTTCGCAGAAAATTCATTCTGAAGTGGGGATAGGTACCTGATTTTGAAAATTGCAAGCGAATTAATTCAATGATCTATGTGACAATCATTTTTACAGTTTTAAAAACTCTTTGTCAATGTTCACGGCGATGGAAGAAATGTTTCTTTCACTTTAGTCTTCCAACCACTAGACTGCGGATGTTTCATGCAAAAATGGGTAGTTGACAGAGTCCGGACAAGAAGATCATGCAAAATAATGACTCATAAAAATCGTAATAATGCTCAAACTAGATTTAAAACTTGATAATAATTTATTGCTTCGATGAACACATCCAGAAGGAAATTACGGCGCGTGCAGCATTGTTAACGCTTCACCTACCGAGAATCTCTTAGAATTAACGATTGATATTCCTTTAGATTTTGTCGATGGCTAATGGCATAAAGACAGTAGAAGAATTAAAGAACAGTGTTACATCATTTTCGACGTACAATTAAAATGATTGAAAGAAGAAATACATTTTAATCTAACTTCCATTGCTCACAGTTCACTTGGAAAATGTTTATTTCGTATAAAAACCCCATTGGACTAGTAACAAATGTTTAAAAACTATCGAATCGCTGGTGGATAAAGCGTGAACACATTATTCGATGGTATTTCGCTCGGTTACGGTAAGAATGCATAAAATCCGCAGTCTCCGGGTACTGTAATCGGAAAGCGCTTGAACGATCGAGCTTATTTACACAGTCTCAAGCCTCCAGAATGTTTCCTGCACCTAATAATCGCCGAACCGGGCGGAACAGGTTCTGAAATCGGGTGTCGAACCACGAGGACGTTTTATCGCCGGTTTCATAGCCGTGAACCGGGTCTCCGAAGCTGCTCAAGATGAAATTGACCGATCGAACTGATTCATTGTAATTAGAGTTTATATACACAGAATACGTGGCGACGTGGCTACTTTGTAATAATTAAGAAAAGATGAAAAAAAAGATGAAAATGGAAAAAATGAGAGAAACAGGCACAGAAACGTGTACACCCGACGTCGAGCGTCGCGCGACGAATTTATCCCGTTGGGAGGAGGACGTTGTAGTTAGCGAACTTAAACACTGCCAGCCACAGTACATATTACGAATTTAAACGACGACACTCCCCCGCTCGAGGAGCAACAATAGCCTAATCGCGAACGTACTCGCGCGGGATCCATCGTCCGCCAGAACGATCGCGAACACGATCGAGCTTCCAGCAGGATGCGCGGACGATCCTCGCGAGAGCCGAACACGATCGATAGAACGATCATGGTCCGAGGACGGATCGCGCGGACGTTACCAATTATAGAAAATGTACACGATTAAGCATGTATGAGAACTGTCGAATCGCTGATAATAGAGAAATATACAAGTTATCAAGTACGTCGCGCGGTGTCATCTTTTTCATCTCCTATTTTTTGTTACGTACAGTAAAAGCTCCTTCGTTGTCCAAAGGAAGGAGCTTTTACTGTATTCTGCAAATTTATGCGAATCGTTCGAATCATGAAACACGGGAAATCATTATACTTGACGAAGGACTAGGTGAGTCGTATAAAATTCGATTGTACGAGAGTTGCTAATCTAGAATGACACAGCAGTTTCATTAATTATTATTTTATTATCTCTTCTAATTTATTCGGTTGATCCACATCGTCGTCTTTCTCGATTTCACACTCTAGCACTTGTGCATTGTGCGATATTTCGGCTGCTATTTCATTCTGATTAGTTTTAAGAGTAGATGACTCTATTAGATCTAAAATGTTGTTGATTTTGTTGTTGTTGTACGCGTTCACCGCATTGATACAGTGTTTAATGAACATGTTCAATTCGGTGGCGCTGACGTTCCTGCTGACGTTCAATATCGGATCCAACGGATTCACAACATAAATAGGCGAGAGATCCGGTTTTCTCTTGGTTTTCCCCTCCCGGATGCATATGGCGTACATGCTGAAGTCGAAGGTAGCATAGAACTCAAACAAACCGAACAGAAGTTTTTCCAATGAACTACTGTTCGGACAAGTATGATCTATAAACGTCCGGACCATTGGTTTAAGAACTGCACACGATTCATTTTGACCTGAAAAACAAAAGAAAGAATAGCATTTTGAGTCAATCGTGTAGCTATTTCTGTCAGTCAGTAGATTATGGATTTTGACAAATGAAAGAAATTCTTTTATCTCAGTCGCCATAAAATTAAGCGTGCAAATGGACATTTTCATAATTATCTATAGTCTATTCACCTATTGCATCCGGTGATATAAGCATCTTAACAATAGGAGGCAAAATCTTCATCTGTTGCAAGTAGAACATTATCAACAGAGTCAGAGAGAAATTTGTTAACTTTTGGCCAGCTACGTCGGTTGTTACAAACTGAGCGTATGCCCATTTGCGCAATGTGAACACCAGTGGTTTAACCCTCGGGTCCATCATACCATAATTGTACAAAATCTCGGACATGTAGAAAGCGGACCTGTAGAATACGAGTAAGAAGATTGCAGATCACTTATGAGAATTAAATACGCGAAAGCGTGACGAGCACATAATACTTACAAATTGTTGATACTAAGGTCGCAATGCATGCTTGTGAGAGTATTGGAAAATTTAATAATAGGGACCCGAGCTTTGAGAATACTTTGGATATTAGTAATACCAGGAACAAATTTGCTCAGCAACATGGCTAGCGGTTTTAGGAATTCCTGTTGTTCAACCCTTTCGATAGCAGAAAAGTTTTTCGAACAATATATTAGTTGTCTTTGGGTCCTCTGAGAAAATATATGTGCTGAAGTTTTTACAATTTTTACAAAGTTTATAAAAAAGTGCGTCACGTGGAAATGTAAAACGAAATCAGAATGCACAGTTACCTGATGAGCTATTGGTACACGGTTTGCAACAGTACATACTATGTCCAGGTCACTTCCTAGCGCTCCAAAGCCGTTTATGGATGAACCAAATGGTAAGATGGAAAGAGTTGGGAATAATTTACCCAAGGTGAGACACAGCTGATAAGCGGTGAAGAATCTTAATCTTACATCGATGTCCGAGAGTTTCACTGTCTTACATAGCACTATCATTTGTTCCGATATCTGAAAGATAAAATTCGATTGTTCATTTACGATCGCATTAAAGTTGAGAATATGCATAAGATGGTAATACATTACAGATTTTGAGTACAATAAGTTCGATTTGATCATAACCCAGGTGGGGAAATGATGACTATATTTTCGAAAGTTGAGTTTGCCCCCTGGCAATGGTGACAGCGCTTGTAGACCATCAGCTTGATAATGCATTATTGTTGTAGGTACACTCATATACATAGAGGTATCTAAATATTTGACTGCATTCATTAACTTTCCCACTTCATCCTTTGTTTTGAATTGCACTAATAACATGTTTGGCTACAGACGACAAAATCATGGTGAAAACTTTGTAATTTTACAAGAACAATTACAAACAAAATATACATACGTGACTCATTTTTGTGACATAATGATACACACAAGATATTTTTCCGAATGACTTTAAGAACTCTGTGCATTCGGTAGCATCATTAAATTTATTCAGTTGCACTATCACAGTTTTCTTTGCTTCGGTTTGTCTCTGTAGAATCGATCTGTGAAAGTTTCTTTCATCTGTAGATGATGACTCATCGTCCAAACCTATGAAATATAATTTTTACAGATTATTCCATTTCGATTCTTGTTACTGTTTTTACTCCTCTTATGTTTCGCATTGTGAAATATGAACAAAACAGCTAGGACAGTTAATAATCACTATACAGAACCACTGTAATAGATGACTGGAATGAATAGTGTTTAACACTAGGTTTACGGAGCGCTGAAAGCGATTATTTCACATTACTTCATAAAAATAATAAAAAGAAATAAATTTGTTAAATAATTCATGGATGCATCTTTACAATCTCAATAACCGTAAATTAAAAATATTAGAAGCCGTCATTTTGACTCGGCCTGTAAACCTACTGTTAATATATTATGTTTACCAATAACTTCTTAACGAATCAATGTGGTAATAAATAATTTTTTTAGCCATGTAAACAAAATATAATTATACATATACATATATAATATTTGTTAGCCGCGCAACTATTTTGAAAAATATAGGTTAGAATTGACAAAATGATACCTAAAGAAGTTTAAGGAGATATTGAAAGAAAAAAGCATACGGAACAAAACTAGATGGATGATATTTTATCGTCCACGTCGCATTATTTGGTGACGGAGAAAAATATGAGAGGAAACAAGTAATAATGTAGTGGTTGAGGTTAGGATGTCAAAGAGTTGATTCTGTGTAAAGATAATAGTTACTTGATTGGAGTTCTCGTGTGATGTTGCTCTTCCTCGATCGAAACCTCGATATATTTACTGAACATTTTAAATATTTGCTATTTAATAATGGACTAAAATTTGTAGTAATACAACAGGCACGGGCCATGTTTGAGTCTTGTTATGCTATTTCTCCTAAATAGCACGTGGTGTGGTGTACACCAGTGTACACTTTACACTTTGCCAGCAACGATGCATTATCATCCGTATATAAGGCTGCTATCTGTTTTTTCGGATTGATCCTATTTTTTATGGTGTTCAGGGACATCTGGAACAATTTTCTGTAATAATCCGGCTGTTCCGTTTCTTCTTCTTGCCATTAACTTAGTCGCAAATTAAGTTAAAAATAAATCGAAAACATTTAACAGCATGTACACATAATGAAGTACAGTCAGTTTTATTATTTTCTTAGTTGAGTGGTCAATACTTCATTGTTTGCCTGCTTCGTGTAAAATGTCATACAGTCGGTGCTGCGCACAATCATAGTTTTATTTACACTTCTAATTTCAAAAAGTGGCCAAGTATCATTATCCGATGTTCTTTGAGTTAGATCCTATCCACCTATCCGTGTGGTACTTGTTATCCATGTTTACCGGTAGATGACGCTTCTTTAAAAAAGAAAAAATTAATTACACCCCCACAACAGACAAATTGATAAATCAGACAATGTGTCATTTAACAGAGGCAAAAAGAAATAAATTGATCAATCTTATACGATCCCACATAGAAGTTGAACTTACAGTTAGACCTTTCTTTACAAATTAATAAATTATAGTAACTCTTTCGACAACTTATTAAAAGTCTTATAAATATCAACTCTGAGAAATTGATTAAAGAATACCCCCAATTCTCAATTTGCGATTTTTTAAGGAACACCGAGCCATCGTTGATACGTAAATCGTTAAAATTGAAAAATCAAGAGACTGAGAGCTGGAATGGACTGAATGTTTCTGTCGTGGTCCAGAAATGTTGTCCGTTTTATGTACACGATGGCGTAGGTATCGGAGGCCAATTCTTTCACCGGAAAAAAGAAAACGTCCGGAGCGCAACAGGTTTTCGCCTGATCGGTTACAAAGTATTTTACTCGGAGGGAATCAAGAAGAATCGCAGAAGTCTACATCCCTCGAGAGGACCGTGGCACAGCATCTAACCCGGGCGATGACGTAAATGCAGTCTGTCCTCTTCCTTTTACAATCCGCGGCCATTTTCTTCCTCTCACTTTATTCCTTCTACCCCTTTTTCGCGAGACTTCTGTCGTTAGTGATGGGTTCGAGTCGCGTCGAACGTTTCCGAAGTTCCTATCTTTTTCGATTCTCACAAATTTTCACTCTTGCTCCTGGCCTCAAGCAAATTGGCACATTTTTCAGGCTGATTAATGATTCGGCATTTTGCAACCTCTCACTCAAAGACGAAGAATTGTTCTATCTAAATCTACTTCTATCAGTTTAAATCTTTTACTACTTTCTTTCATTACCGCAATTAAACGGATATCAAAAACTACTTTTATTATTAATGTAAATGTGTTTGCTATTTTTCTTTCATTGATGCAATGACAGTAACAGTGCTCATTGCTATCGTAGATCCAATGCCGAGCAAATAAAAGTCCTTTCAGTGTCGCGCTCTACCGGTCGATCGTTCAATCACTCCGTAGATCATTGCAGATCCTCGTTCTCACTCCTACTAATGTTGGTCTTTGTCATTTCCTTCCGCTGTATCCTTTGTTCCTATCCCCGAGAAAAATTACCCAGTGTCCTAAGAAACCCTTTTCCGAACAAAATTCTATCTTGATCATTTTGATCCCTCGCTTTTATCAATAAAACATTCTTTTATCTATCTTATACTCAAAGTTGAAAATTTTAATCACCGTATTGCTTCTTGGAAATAATTTTAAAAGGATCCTCTCTGTCTCAAGAATACCTTCTCTATTTCTTACACTGAAAAATATCCTTATATAAGAAACATTCTTCTAAAAGATATATTTCAACAGGATCCTCGCTATCTCGAAAATTCTTCCTCTCACTTCTTCGTCCTTCCGAAGCAATTCTGTCACTTTCTTCGCCAATGCTGCTTTCCTTCCTTTCTCTCATAATTCAACTACTCGATCGAATGGAAAATAAAAATTGTCTGTATTAATTGCAAGGTACTGGAAACAACTAAAAACTTCTATTAATCCATCTATAAGTGCATCCAATCAGCAGTATAATAATCATTGAAAACTTTCCATCACAAAATCCGCAACTTCAAAAGGACAATTTTGAACACAATTCCACTCTCACCTCTTAACTACATTTAGCAAACTACTCTTCAGCCCACATATCCCACTATCCTGATCACCGGGGATCTTCTAAATTCACCTAATCCCTGAAAAAATCATCCATCAACTCCGACAAGGATCTTTGAAGCCAGCCAGTAGCGTTCTCAAAATTTTTATCACTAGACTGCGGATCTTTATGCAAAATAAAAAATTTTTGCATTGATTGCAAGACACAGAAGCCAAATAAAAATGTAATTCTTTTTTTGATGATATTTTTACTGTGAAACTAATACACTGGTCGCCTTAAATCTTTTTAATACCTCCACTGTTTTAAATTGTACGTACCCATTTTTGTCATAATATAATTTTGTATAAAATTATGTTTATTGTCTAGTTATCACGTCGACACCCTTCCACAAATTCGTTTCTCTCCAGCGCCCTGCTGGCCCCTCTCTCGTTAAATTCGCCTAACAATTATATTCGGCTATATTAGGCTATATTTCTCGAGAAATGATCCACCAACTCCGAAAAAGGACCCCGAGACGAACCGATAGCTTTCTCCAAAATTTTGATCACATTTATCGCTACTGTATCCTTGCACAAGTCCCCCGTCTCTGTCCAGCGTCCAACCTGCTGCCCCCTCCTTTTCTACCTGTCTCTCTCTCCTCTCTCCCTCTTTCTCTCGTCCCACCGGTTCCCTGTTCCTCCGCCTCGTGGTACCCTGCGTGTACCACGAGCGTAACAACACGGGACGAGGAGCACAGTGCAGTCTCGAGCCTCGCGTCGACCGCAACGGTTTTCTTTTCCGCGGCTCTCTTCATGCTCGGCTGCTTCTCTGCGGATCGACGAACCGGCAGGTGTGTGGTGCAGTGGCGAAAACGTGCACGAAATTCGAAGGGAAACTACATAGAAACTCGCCTCCACCCGAAACTTCAGCGGAAACCCGCTCCGCGAAACCAGACCCTTCGCGAACCTCGAAACATCGCACAGACTCTGCTCGAACTGTGAGCTCCAACATCTTCGAACACCTTCGGGATCAGTTTCTGTACCATGAAGGACCCTCCTGGGACCTTGACACGGTCTACCAAAGCTAGATAGAGTTTCCTCCAGCTGGACAACAGCAGAGATTCAAGGCGGGTGCCTCAGGAAGAGGTCGAGTCGTTAGGTTTCTTCGACTTCGCTTTGGTTCGCGTGGGTCCGCCAAGCTCCAGGATACACGGACCGGTTTACAGAATGACCGATCCTCGGGATTGCGGTGTATGAAAGCGTACACAGTGGTCAGACCCGAAGGTCATCGATCGATCATCCAAGATTTTGGGGATGTCGAGGCGCGCGAGGACTTCGTGGCCCGCGAGGACGCGCGTAAGACGCAGCCCCCCGTGCTACCGGAAGTGCTGGTGATGGACGAGTGCCAGACCAAACTGCCCAGGAACCCGCGAGCCTGTCAACAGTGATCTCCCCTCTAGATTGTTGTTCTTCTTGACTGGGTTTTATTCCCGTTTCTCGTGGTGGTCCCTTTCTTTCTCTCTCTCACCCTCTACCTTCTATCTTTCTCTCTCACTCTTTAAATCGCTTCACGCTCGACTCGCGATCGAACGTTTCGCAACGGGGCCCGCAAGAAAAAGCTGGAGCGGATTTTTCGTCGTTTTCGCTCTGGACCGAGCAGGATCTACTCTGGACACATGCACGCTGGGACGTCGATCGAGACAGGTAGATATCCGGTTACCATTTTCCCCGCTGACGAAACCGGAAAACTTATTCGGATTTAGTAGACTCCCGTATATAATGTCGTCCAAAAATTGTTTAACTCGTTGGCTACCGTGTTATCCATGGATTGGCGACGGGATTGTTTGTCCACGCGGTGAAGTCGGAGGTAGCCCAACACTAAACCTATCACGGTCAAATGACCCGGTTTAATTATCGAAATTATCAAAATCAATCTCAATAGTGTTGCCATTTTTCTAAGGCAATATTTACCAGATACTTTTAATGCTTGCTAGGTTTAGTATTGAGAAGTTACAAACTAATTACGAATAATTCAGATGCAAAATCAATCTCAATAGTGTTGCCATTATTCTCAGGCAATATTTACCAGATACTTTTAATGCTTGCTAGGTTTAGTGTTGAGAAATTACAAACTAATTGCGAATAATTCAGATGCAAAATCAATCTCAATAGTGTTGCCATTTTTCTAAGTCAATATTTACCAGATACTTTTAATGCTTGCTAGGTTTAGTGTTGAGAAATTACAAACTAATTACGAATAATTCAGATTCAAAATCAATCTCAAAAGTGTTGCCATTTTTCTAAGGCAATATTTACCAGATACTTTTAATGCTTGCTAGGTTTAGTATTGAGAAGTTACAAACTAATTACGAATAATTCAGATGCAAAATCAATCTCAATAGTGTTGCCATTTTTCTAAGGCAATATTTACCAGATACTTTTAACGCTTGCTAGGTTTAGTGTTGAGAAATTACAAACTAATTGCGAATAATTCAGATGCAAAATCAATCTCAATAGTGTTGCCATTTTTCTAAGTCAATATTTACCAGATGCTTTTAATGCTTGCTAGGTTTAGTGTTTAGAAATTACAAACTAATTACGAATAATTCGGATGCAAAATCAATCTCAATAGTGTTGCCATTTTTCTAAGGCAATATTTACCAGATACTTTTAATGCTTGCTAGGTTTAGTATTGAGAAGTTACAAACTAATTACGAATAATTCAGATGCAACATCAATCTCAATAGTGTTGTCATTTTTCTCAGGCAATATTTACCAGATACTTTTAATGCTTGCTAGGTTTAGTGTTGAGAAGTTACAAACTAATTACGAATAATTCAGATGTAAAATCAATCTCAATAGTGTTGCCATTTTTCTAAGGAAATATTTACCAGATACTTTTAATGCTTGCTAGGTTTAGTGTTGAGAAATTACAAACTAATTGCGAATAATTCAGATGCAAAATCAATCTCAATAGTGTTGCCATTTTTCTAAGGCAATATTTACCAGATACTTTTAACGCTTGCTAGGTTTAGTGTTGAGAAATTACAAACTAATTGCGAATAATTCAGATGCAAAATCAATCTCAATAGTGTTGCCATTTTTCTAAGTCAATATTTACCAGATGCTTTTAATGCTTGCTAGGTTTAGTGTTTAGAAATTACAAACTAATTACGAATAATTCGGATGCAAAATCAATCTCAATAGTGTTGCCATTTTTCTAAGGCAATATTTACCAGATACTTTTAATGCTTGCTAGGTTTAGTATTGAGAAGTTACAAACTAATTACGAATAATTCAGATGCAACATCAATCTCAATAGTGTTGTCATTTTTCTCAGGCAATATTTACCAGATACTTTTAATGCTTGCTAGGTTTAGTGTTGAGAAGTTACAAACTAATTACGAATAATTCAGATGTAAAATCAATCTCAATAGTGTTGCCATTTTTCTAAGGAAATATTTACCAGATACTTTTAATGCTTGCTAGGTTTAGTGTTGAGAAATTACAAACTAATTACGAATAATTCAGATGCAAACTAAATCTCAATAGTGTTGCCATTTTTCTAAGGCAATATTTACCAGATACTTTTAATGCTTGCTACGTTTAGTGTTGAGAAATTACAAACTAATTACGAATAATTCGGATGCAAAATCAATCTCAATAGTGTTGCCATTTTTCTAAGGCAATATTTACCAGATACTTTTAATGCCTGCTAGGTTTAGTATTGAGAAATTACGAACTAATTACGAATAATTCAGATGCATTGTCGAAAACCATCCGCATCACTTTCTGCGCGTTTACTCCGCCTTATAAATAATTACTGAACGCCTTAAATCGTTGGATAAAGGATTTGGATTCAAGATAATGTTACTGCCAATCGATGGCGAGGGCCTTCTAGTTCTAATAATAAAACATTAGATGATTGCGTTATATTCGCGTTATTTTACAATATTCGTGCACGTTTCGAAAGAAACTTCCGCAGCAACCTGATAACAAAAGAAATTCAGCACAGTCCATGTACGAAAGGGTGAACTAGAGTCGATCTATAGCGTTTCAAGGAGAATGGCAATATTTCCACTCGATTAGCTGGGATCGATTAACTGCGACGACCGGTAATATTGATCGGCGCGGACGTTATCGGAGATGTTATCAGAGATATCAGGGGAAAGATAGGCGAACGAGCGGCTGCGAAACGTCTCTATGAGTTTTGCGCTTCCAATCACGGTGACACCAAGATGGCGCAACACTTTCTTGCTCGAGGAAAGGCTGCGACAACGACGACGACCACGTTGGCGGACGTTCAAGGGCGCGAAGGCGCCTGGAGAACGAGTTCCTGGAGAACAGAACGCGACGCGGAGTTCGATCGGGAAATAATGATCCCTGGAAAAATTCGCGGCTTACGTCATCCTCGTCGCTTACGCACGCTCGCGTTTCAAATGGTTCTCTCCCCGTGGTTCTCAAGGTCGTCGAAAGCGAGCTGTTTCTCAACGTACGGCTCTCTGCAATTGGCCCTGCCATTTTACTCGTTTCACTGATCTGCATTCTTCGAAATTTATTTCTCCTTTTTTAACACTAGAACTGCCGAGGTTAAGACGAAGCTAGTTCTACCGAAACCGGTCAAAATGATTGGTCTTTAAAAAATATGTAATAGTAGAATATTTTTATATTTATTGATTTATTACTATTTTACAAAAGGAATATGGGGCCGAATACGTCTTTGAAAATATTAAGTAGTGGTAATGTAGTGTTAATGAATTTATTTCTAAATTTCAGTGGATGTTTTAATCAAATAATATTCAAATAAAATAATTATTAAATCTCTTAATTATTGGTTTTACTATAAAAATTCAATTGTCCAGATTTAGGCATTATTTTTGGCTTGTCCACACTTAGGGCATTTCACCTTACTTTCTTCATGCTTATACAATTCCCCATGCTCGATATCAGAGTATTCCATTGGTGTTCACTTTTTGCAACAATTCAGAGATTTTTTATCGTTTTGTCACTTTTAGGGCTAGTAAAATATTGTTATATAAAAAAGAATTAGGTCCTATTCCAACGGCTATGGTATACAAAATGACCGTGTGAAATAACAGCGATAACTATGTTACGTTACATCGCAGCTATGTTTATGTTTATGTTGTGGCACCAAAATAAGACTTTGCGCAAAATATTAATAAATCTATCTAAATATCTAATAAACAATTTCGGGTTCGGTAACCAAATTATCGAATACTTTTCTACTTACAAGAGAAGGACCCCAGTGTCCGACTTCGATTTTGATAATTTTTTGTGAGATGATGGTATATGAATCCCTAATGATGTATGCAAAATATTAGGTGTAATTACTCAATAGTTTTAAAGATATGAACAATTGAACTTCGAAAACTTGAGCTGTAAATCATGGTACATCAACAAGGTATGAAACTATAATTGTTTATATCTTTAAAACTATTGAGTAAGTACACCTAATATTTTGCAAACACAATTAGGGATACATATACCATCATCCCACAAAAAATTATCAAGATCGAATTCGGACACTTGGGGTCGTTCCCTTGTCAGAGAAGTAATATTGGTATAAGTAGCCATGATACAAAATTATTTTGATTCTGAATTAAATAAACCAAAATAAAATTCATTTTATTATCTTTAGTTATCGCTGTAAAAGTCATTACATGATTGCGGGGAAAAAATGCATAATGAAGTAGGAATTTTAAAATGAAATTGTAAAACGAGTCAGTTTGACTGGTCTGGTAGTTCTAGTGCTAATTGTTATTTCATTCTCCAAAATGTAAAATTACTGCTTCGTAATTTACACTGTATAATACATATAGAAAATTTAGCAAAATTTATACTGTGCAGCCTGAAGGCGTCCATTCTATTGGGTTGGCAAGGAAGTAATTTCGGTATTTTAAGGTGAAATAAAAACGAATTTATTTATTCAAACGACGGACTGTAATCAATAAAATATTTTCTTATTTATTCTTTTTGGCAAAAGATTATCGAACAAAAGGGAAAATATCTTATTCGTTAAAGTTCATTGCTTAAATAAAAAAATTGGGCGCTATTTCACCTTAAAATACCGAAATTACTTTCTTGCCAACCCAATATATTCTATAGAAAATGTAGGCTCCAGTATGCAAAATTACAGCTTTGAAATTTCCACAATCTGCAGAGACTTGGATTTGCTTTCTCCAGAAAATGTAGATTCCGGAGAGCAAAATTACTGGTTTAAGGCTGCGGGGGAGTCACGCGTTGCACGGACACACGTAAAACGTTCGTCTACGTTCTTCTACGTTCGCATAATCGTGTGTACACGTTCCAAAAACGAACGGGTGTGTTGGAACGGCGTGCGACAGCTGTGCGGCGGCTGTTTCCTTTCACGAGCGAAACATGCTCGGGAAAACGTCGCCGTTGACCGGCCAGAACCGGCTGAATGGACAACGCGGGCTTAATAGACGGTTTAATGAAACGCGTACATAGTTATGCAATGGATTCAAGCGCGAAAACGAGCACAAGGCTTCGTTTGTTCATCCTCGCTGTAGGTGGCGCGAGACCAAATACGCGGCCGCCAAGGATCCAGCCGCCCACGCGATCTGCAGATCGATCTCGATCGTTGTGGAACGGTAGCCCCTTTAACAATCCTGGACATTGTCATTTTTGATCTGCCAGAAAAGCGACATGTTACAGTGTCGTGTAATTGAGCCAGTCAATTTTTATTTGGCATAAAAATCCGCAGTCTAGTAACAGGGCCCGCTCTAGGGGCGGGCAACCCGGACGTTTGTCTGCGGCGCTAAAATTTAGGGCGCCATGTTGGCTGTAAATGTGAGAAAAATATTGATGTGTTAAATATCCAATTAATAGAAAATTTGCTTTTATTAAAATTTAAATAAAATGATTCGATTTTTATTGAAAATAAAAAATATGTACCTTTATTTAAAAAATATATATATGTTCTTAAATGGCGGCAATTTGTCTTTTTGTCCGGGGCGACGTAACCGCTAGAACGGGCGCTGTTAGTAATAATAATGGCGACTATCTCGACGATTAAGCTTTCGCAGTTATCTTGAAAATTTTGATGTTACACAGAAATCAGAAAGAATTCTGTACAAGATTTAAAAAATAAAAATTTTCTACCTGATTAGTAGATTGCGGATTTTACGCATTTATGACAAAAATGAGTAGGTGTAATCCAAAACAGGAGAAACATTAAAAGAGTTTAACAATGCAGATACACTATTTTTTAACATATAAAAATCATTAATGAGGAAAATCAATTTTTACTTAGCCCGTATAGCTTGCATTTGATGTATAAAAATTTTATTTCGCGTAAAGATCCGCAATGTACTGATTAGTAACCAACGGAAGTGAAATAATAAATTTATTTTCTTTCTTAATATATTTAAAAGATCGAAAATAATATAACAGTATTTCCAAATTCATTAAATTTTGTCACTGTTTCGAATTACATCTACACATTTTCGTTATAAATGCATACAATCTGCAATCTACTAATAAGTAACTTGCAAGCTGAAAATTTGACCGACAAGAATTAAAAAATGAAAGTGTGTACTAGGAAAAGTCTTAATCTCAATTTGATCGTTCCACTGGTTCGAAAAATCCGAAAGTGTTCGTTTACGATCCAGATCTAGATCGAAGAATTGTATCCGGGTGCCCGAGCTAAGTTCAATGGTAGCCTGATTATTACACACGGTGTACAGAGCGTGTACGGTGTCAGCAAAGCAGAAATAACTGCGCCATGATTGACAGTAGGCATTCTTTTTCTGCGATAAACGTATTAATCTATTTCGAGATGTCGTAACGGCGCGAACGTACACACAACTATACTTACATGTATATCGATGACTATATCCGTCCTAGTCGCCGGTGACTTCAACGCGCGACAAGCCATGACGTGGGCACGCTACGTGACGACCATATACTCTTCCGATTCCTACGCGTTCCCCTAACGTAACGGCGCGTCCGGGCATCTATGTGCGTATTTCGAAACGGACTGTTGGACACACAGCTAGCCCAAAAATTATTTTACATGAAAACGCACTTTCACTCTCATTATAATACCGGCGGGTCCATTGGAAAGTTTCACCATTTTTTTCTTTACTGACCTTTCCCGATTCGTTTGACCTCGATATTTTATCGGCCTTCGTTTTAAATACAGTGGGTGTACAAAGTATTCGTACACCTTTATAAAAACTAATAACTTTTTACCACGTTTTTATTAGCTCGCTTTCTTGTTTGTCTGTTTGTTTGTTTGTTCGGTGGCAAATTTTTTTATAATTGTACCAAACGATCTGGTATTTTTATAATCAATTGGAGGCATTGGTTTACGAAATGATACGCGAAAAAGATTTTTTAAATATTGTAATTTACAAAGTTACATGCAGAAATAAGAAAAGCATTTTTCAAGACTGTTTTAGTTGGGTCTTTAATGAAAATTAAGGACCCAAAACCTGACCTTAAAATATATGTTTCGCAGATCTATGTTAGTTACACACATGCTGAAAATTTCATCGAAATCGATTAACATACACACGAGTTATAAGCGGTTAAAAATGGTGAAAATCGTAGTTTTACGCGACTTTTGATCAGTTTCTGCTTAAAATCCACAGAGTCGTACATCTTTCGACGCGTGTCGTTTTTTCCCGCGTCAACCGATCTACAAAACATACATTTTAAATTTTCATTAACCCGGCATTGGTAAGGTGGGAAAATGTATCGTAAGTGCTAAAGTGGGGTTTCACAGACCCACCGAAATAATATATTATATTATAGAAATAAATACCTTTTTCATAAATATAAGATTAGGTATTGCTTAAGAGGCTTGCAATTTATCAGAGTAAAAACGCAGATCCAGGAAATTAAATTTTTATTATTCAAAAATACTTAACTAATGAAACATCTTTACAATGTTACAATCAATCTAAAATCTCTGGGATCTGTGAGACCCCACCTAACTAACGCCGGGTTAACGGCCCAAATAAGAAAGTTTTAAAAAATGCCTTTTCTATTTCTACATGCAACCTTGTAAATTATAATTTTTTAAAAATCTTTTCTCCACGTCATTTCGTAAATTAATGCTTCTAAGGTGAAGTGCCCTAAGTCAGGACAGTCCAAAAGTGATACCTAAATCTGGACAATTGAAATTTCATAGTAAAATCAGTAATTAAGAGATTAAATAATTATATTATATATTCTGAGGCCTTAGCTACAAGTAGGTGTCAATATTATTTCATTAAGACATCAATTGAAATTTAAAAATGAATTCAAAGTTCATCTGAAAACAGTATACAAAATAGTCTATTTACATGCGAATCATGTGCATTTATAGTTCGAACTTTTGTTAGAAAAAAAGATATAATTTAAGCCCTCAGACAAAAAATAATTATCACGCATAATAATATTGATATTTTAAAATAAATTGGCAATCAAGCTTAACGTAAATAATAATTATTAATCCAAATATTAGATGTGCAAGATTAGGACTGTTTTCAAATATAAGTACTCCATACTGGGACGCGATGACAGTAGCTGTCCCACTCTAAACTTATACGCAATGTGCTTACGCCTGAAGCCGGACACGTGTTTTTGAATAAAATCATCGCATTGTTTGCAAATTATTTAACTACATGTACGTATAATTAGTCTTCTATTAGCTTGAATAACGTATGTAGAAAATGTATTCCGGTTGTGACGTTAATAATACTTTATGTTTACATCTTAAATCTATCAGTATTACTACCTAACCTTAAAAGTTGTATTATGACAAGTTTTATTAAAACAGTAAATGAAAATAAATATATATTTGGTTAAATAATACGATACTATAATCTATGATAAGAATACTATATATTACGCAAAGCATCTTCTATTCGTCATGCGCAACAGCGCCACCAACCAACGTTTTAGGTTACGTTCGCTCGATCAACTCGTAAATTGAATTTGTCCCGATATAGGCTTTACTTCTGTCCAGGTACTAGCTTAGATTGGATTTAATATGTCCAACTATAGATTTGAATTATTCTTGTTAATACAATTAAGATATTAACCTAAACAATGATTTTTTTATTTGAAATACTTTACAAACTCTGAACTGTATGTTAAAACTCTTAAGAAATTGTTTTTGTTTATTTAAAGTGATAAAATTTAAAATAGAAAAACATGCTGTCCAGGCATAGGGCACTTCACCTTAATTGATTGTAAAAAATCAGGTCGTTTGGTACAATTATAAAAAAGCTATTCTGTTTTGAAGGACGTACGAATACTTTGTACACCCACTGTATATTCAGCGTTACGAAATCGTGAATATGGATTCTTTGTAACCACTTTTTACACCGGATTGATTTAACATCATTCCATTGATAAAAGTATCTCGGTCGAATTGTAAGACTGGTACATTCCTTGGGAAGTCTACATATTTTTTGGTAATTTATTCAAGGTGTTATTCCCTCAAAAAACGCTTGATTCAACTTTAATCACGATTGCGCCACATGCTCTTCATTTATTGGCACCGGAGGCTCCCAGCAGCCGTATAAAAATGACTAAAAAAAATATAGAACGATCTACATTTCCGCAACGAGCCGTGGCCCAACAAAGACACTCCAGTCTCGTCGGTAGACCGTCAAACGATCCATTTCCTCGCGCGGCAGACAGGTGAAAGGTGGCGATCGTTACGGCCCTGGTTTCGCCCAGGTGCGCCGATCTCTTCGGCACGATCCTGCCTCCTCCCGTCCGCGAGAAAAGGTGGAAAGAAGGTGGCCAGAACCTCGCGGGATGTCGATCGACCAGCCACGTAAATCCCGCGATTCGTGTGGTCGCGATTTGCGACGTGAAACACCGTGAGACGCACGACCGTGCGAACACACCGTGAAAAAAAGAACGCGCGTGGTGAACAGTGCGAAAATGGCCGCCGTCTGTTCGGGGGGTCAGCCACGGTGGTCCAGTGTGCATTATGTCGATACTGTTCCTCGCACCGGTCTCTCATGCTCCTCGAAAAAGTGAACGTTGCTGCGTTGTGCTCGCGAAACTCCGCGTCGCCGTCGCTTTCTCGAGCCGCCCGACACGGATCTTAAACTAACCAGCTCGAAAACCGCCGTCGAACGAGTCCTGGATCGTTATAGATCGAGGATGTCGCCTAACATCGATCGGGACGTCGATCTGTGACCTTATGAATCCGCTTTCTCCGAGAAATGCGATTTTTCGTGACGTCCGACGCTGCGGGTACCATTTTATGAATGGAGGACACGTGCGGGGAGGAGACGCTGGATAGAGGACGGTTTACGATGGTCACTGACCGATTAGGGACGTTTCGTCAGGTTTTCAGGAGGCTCGGTGGGAGTGTTGAGGACAATAGACTGTGTTCTCGTACGTGGACTGTGATTTCTCAAAGGCTTGGGACGCTAGTCGCCATTTTATGAATGGAGGATGTGTGTAGGGATGAGATTGTGGGTGGAGAATGTTCGTGGTGGTCACTGACCGCTTAGAGACGCTATAGTGAATATACTAACTGTGTTTTGATGCATAGATAGTGGATTTTTAGAAGGTATCCAAAGTTTAATTACCATCTAGGGACAAGCTAGTCGATAGAAGATATTTCCGGTGGTCACTGACCGATCGCTGGCCTTTCGATGAAGTCATTAGTACATCAAGTAGAAGTGTTCAGCTAAAAGACTGCGTTGCCTCGTGGGAATGTTTGAGAAACTTTACGACGCTGGTTACCATTTTATGAATGGGGAACACCTCCAGAGCGCAGTTAAAGAATGCGTGATGGTTCGCAGCGGGCACTGACCGATTAGAGGCGTTTGAATAGTCCGAACGTCATCTGGAAATATTAAGGAACGAAACCCGGATGACGCTCTAAGACTCTAGTTACCATCTTATGAATGGAGAACGATTCTTAAGCGATACTCTAGGGAGTAGGGAAAAGAAACTATTTTTCGCAGCAAGTGTTCTCGCGCGATAGACGTTTGCGCGGTCGATCGTACTCATGGGAGTTCGACCCAGTTATTAATCAGACTTTCTCTTTTATTTTAGCCATGGACTGGCGGAGGGTCGTGTTGGCGTTTCTATTGGTGAGTAAACATTCGTGTTATTAACAACGATTAACAATCGCCTGTGTCATGCATTTCGTTTCGCTGTTCTTAGCCTTCGAATAATTGTAAAAGTAAATAAATTGGCTGGAGGCATGAAGTATTAAATTTCAAAGCTTAATTCGATGTAAAGAATGCGGCGGAAGCCTGGGAGAATGAATCGTGCCGGGAGAATTCCTTTTTTGGATTGCAGATAAGGAATTTACTTTGCACCGATTTTTGATGAGAACGATTAGGCGAGATAACAGAGTACAATCAACTCCCAGCTCAGTTTTCCTCGGACTGTTTTCTCGTTAGCTCCGCGCGTATGCGCTGAGAGACACTTTCTCCTCAGCCCGGCACAGAGAAACAGATAATTACGTATCCGTTCAGTTTGCATTTCCATCGCGCCGCGAATGTTCATGCAAATCCGAGCTTCCCCGCAGTCTAGCCTCCCGCAAAAAGAAAAGCGAGGCAAAGAAAAGGGAACGAGGGTTTAATGAAGCTTCCACTGTAATTCGAACCCGATAAAAGATAAACGTAACTAATGGGTCCCGCGTGCGGCAATTAATTTGCTTGGCTGTTTTGACGAACTCTAACGAAGCTCCGCCGCTTTAATTCTGATACAAGATAAATTCGTCGAAACGGCCGGCTAATTCATTACCGTATCATCAGCGCTAATTACTCGCGAAATAACATCCTCGACGAAAAGAAATCAAAATCTTCCAGCGACTTAAACTGTCGAATATTGTTGGGAACACTCGGGATAATTGCTCACGGGCGCAATTAATTCGAACCGTCCCGTTAATGGGGAGGGGACGCTCGAAAGTCCAATTAGAACGCGGCTTATCAATTATTATGAGACCCGCGAGGCAAAAAGTTTCTGTAACGGATTGTGCAACGAGTGCAACGCGTTATGAAATTCCCCGGGGGCCCCTCGATCTTTAATATTATTACCGGATGACCGAGCAACAGCTCTCCTCGGTTTCGACCAAGCCCGGTCTCGATTTCGATTTCGATCCAGGCCCTCTCGAGAGTGCGTGCATAATACTTTCTCTCTCGTATCGTGCCGACACGAGACACAACCGGCTCTTGTTGTGTGTTCGCCAGGAATGCGGGGAATTATGTAATCCTTTGTTGGCACAACGTCCCGCAGAACCGTCTGTCGGGAAAATTGTGTCGAGAGCCCGCGCAACATTAATTTTTCCTTCGCAACTTTTCGGCCGCCAGGTGAATGGCAAACTCGGCGCTTGCTCGGAAACTATTGCTCCGATTTCTGAGACTGATGCTTCAGTTATTTTCACGGTGGCTTGCCCGGCGATTTTAATTGCTGGGCTGATTGGCCGATAATGGGAGAGCTCGCCGGGCCGAGGAGTTGAGTTGCAATCAAGAACATGGTAATTTTTGGTGAATTGACGAAGAGCAATTTTTCGTTACTTCTTTTTTAACGAGTCTTTTAGCTGTTGCAATAAGAAAAATTATCTGGGGTGCCATTTATTCAGTCAGACTTTAAGTCCATCCTTTTTTGTAATTCTTGTAAAATTTAAAAATTGTCACATTAATGCTGAATGACAAATTACGATAATGTAAGAATTTGCTGAAAAGAATAACTGCACTATTCAATGAAGAAAATGGCAATTTTTGGTGAATTTTCTTCTCGATACAACTGGAAGATTGACGAAGAACAATTTTTCTGTACCTCTTTTTTGACAAGTCTTTTAGCTGTTGGAATAAGAAAAATTATCCGGGGTACCATTTTTTCAGTCAGAACTCGAGTCCATCCTTTTTAGCAATTCTTGTAAAATTAACAATTAATCGACATTAATGATGAATGACAAATTACGATAATGTAAGAATTTGCTGAAAAGAATAACTGCACTATTCAATGAAGAAAATGGTAATTTTTGGAGAATTTTCTTCTGAATACAACTGGAAGATTGACGAAGACCAATTTTTCTGTACCTCTTTTTTGACAAGTCTTTTAGCTGTTGGAATAAAAAAAATTATCCGGGGTACCATTTATTCAGTCAGAACTTGAGTCCATCCTTTTTAGCAATTCTTGTAAAATTAACAATTAATCGACATTAATGATGAATGACAAATTACGATAATGTAAGAATTTGTTGAAAAGAATAACTGCACTATTCAATGAAGAAAATGGTAATTTTTGGAGAATTTTCTTCTCGATACAACTGGAAGATTGACGAAGAACAATTTTTCTGTACCTCTTTTTTGACAAGTCTTTTAGCTGTTGGAATAAGAAAAATTATCCGGGGTACCATCTATTCAGTCAGAACTTGAGTCCATCCTTTTTAGCAATTCTTGTAAAATTAACAATTAATCGACATTAATGATGAATGACAAATTACGATAATGTAAGAATTTGCTGAAAAGAATAACTGCACTATTCAATGAAGAAAATGGTAATTTTTGGAGAATTTTCTTCTCGATACAACTGGAAGATTGACGAAGAACAATTTTTCTGTACCTCTTTTTTGACAAGTCTTTTAGCTGTTGGAATAAGAAAAATTATCCGGGGTACCATCTATTCAGTCAGAACTTGAGTCCATCCTTTTTAGCAATTCTTGTAAAATTAACAATTAATCGACATTAATGATGAATGACAAATTACGATAATGTAAGAATTTGCTGAAAAGAATAACTGCACTATTCAATGAAGAAAATGGCAATTTTTGGTGAATTTTCTTCTCGATACAACTGGAAGATTGACGAAGAACAATTTTTCTGTACCTCTTTTTTGACAAGTCTTTTAGCTGTTGGAATAAGAAAAATTATCCGGGGTACCATTTTTTCAGTCAGAACTCGAGTCCATCCTTTTTAGCAATTCTTGTAAAATTAACAATTAATCGACATTAATGATGAATGACAAATTACGATAATGTAAGAATTTGCTGAAAAGAATTACTGCACTATTCAATGAAGAAAATGGCAATTTTTGGTGAATTTTCTTATGGATACAACTGGAAGACGACGAAGAACAATTATTCTGCACTTCTTTTTTGACAAGTCTTTCAGCTGTTGAAATAAGAAAAAATTATCTGGAGGTACCATTTTTCCAGTCAGAGTTTGGATCCACTATTTCCAGCTAATTAAAGTATGACAAATTATTTACACTACAATTTCAATTGAATTAAGTCTTTGATTCAATGGTGATTGTTAAAAACTAAGTACCATTTTCTCAGTCAGAACTTGAATCCTCCCTTTTTAGTAATTCTTGTAAAGTTTAACAATTGTCACATTAAAGATGAATGACAAATTACGATAATGTAAGAATTTGCTGAAAAGAATGACTGCACTATTCACCGAAGAAAATATTAATTCCCAGTGAATTTTCTAATCGATACAGCTACAAATATTGCATAGTTTTTCATTGAAATAACTGTATATGAAAAAATCGTGTAATTAGAAATTAGAATCATTGAGCAGTGTCGTATGATAGAGACGAGGAAGAAGAAGAAGAAGAAGGAGAGCGACTCTCGTTTTAGTTAATTACGCGCACTTGAGGGAACCACCAGCCCCTTGGCGTAAACGCCAAGTTTAAGCGTAATTGTCAATTATTAAGCGTTGCACAAGCACCCGGGATTGCAACCTTCCGAATGGGTTAACGACTTCGAATCCGCCGGTCTTTGTCAAGAGGACGCCGCCTTTGTTTCTCTCCTTCTTTCTCTCGTTGTTTTTTCTCTCTTTCTTTCTCTTTATCGCGACACGATGCTTCGCAGCGATTACCATGAGAGAAACGAGAAACGTTTCCCCGAATTACCTCTCTTGTAACCTTCGCTCCGACAGGGCCCGTTCTCAGCGCAGCTCCATCGCGTAACGGTCGTTACACACGGTAGAAAAAACGCGGTACTTGATATAGTCCGCGAGCGACAAACGCGAATTTTCTCCGCAGATATCTGCTCGAGTCTCAAGGGAAAGTTGGGAACCTTTGCACGTTTCTTCTGCAACTTTTTTTAAAAATTTACTCTACATTGCAGATTTGACAGAAATATTTCCTTCGTTTGGTTTCACTTTCATCATTGACAAGTTGGTTGCGGTTTCGCAATGGCGTTCAACAAGAACATTATAACTTTTTATTCAATTCCTTTTATGTATTTTGCACAGATTTCGAGATATTTTAATAATTACGGTTGTGTGAGGAATCGAGATTTCTTAAGGGACGGCTTTCACCTCTGGAAGCATTTTTCGGTAAACGGTCATCGAACTCTGCTGTTCAACAACCAACAAAAGTCCCGTTCCAAAATCAACTTCCCCTACATACCACCATTAAAACAAACGTCCTAGATCTTCGAACATATTCGTACACATAAAAAAATCATCTCACAAAAAATTATCAAAATCGAAGTCGGACATTTGGAGTCGTTCCCTTGTTAGTGAAGTACCAGTCAGAATGACTGATATTGGTATAAGTAGCCATGATACAAAATTATTTTGATTCTGAATAAATTAAACCAAAATAAAATTCATTTCATTATCCTTAGTTGTCGCTGTAAAAGTCATTACATGATTGCGGGAAAGAAATGCAACATGAAATAGGAATTTTAAAATGAAATTGTAAAACGCGTTCATAAAGAACATTATAACTTTTTATTAAATTTCTTTGATGTATTTTGCACAGATTTCGAGATATTTTAATAATTACGGTTGTGTGAGGAATCGAGATTTCTTAAGGGACGGCTTTCACCTCTAGCAGCATTTTTCGGTAAACGGTCATCGAACTCTGCTGTTCAACAACCAACAAAAGTCCCGCTCCAAAATCAACTTCCCCTACATACCACCATTAAAACAAACGTCCTAGATCCTCGAACATATTCGTACACATAAAAAAATCGCCGTTAAATCACTATACTCTGCAGAAAACTTCACAGGAGGTGTCAAATATTAGCGAAACGTCTCAGAAGCCTGAAAAAGAGATTAAATTCGATCCGAGCAAACACCGTGGCGCGAAAAAGAGACAATAAAAGACGCACGAAGAGGCAATATTTTCTGAGAAAAAAAATTTCCAGTGTGTGCAAATATGCGGACAAGACAACGTGAAGTTCTCGATCTTCTCAAATATTTGGCATTTTTTTGGGTAAACTGACGGACTATGTTGAAGCGTAAAAACGGCCGTCCTCGAACCGAGCAGAAAATTTCGAAGCGTACGTACATATTTGCGCGAGCGTACCGTACACAGACAAGTGAATGGGTACACTAACACGTAAATGGATACACAGACAGCCGCGTAAACGGGCACACAGGTGTGGGTATGCTGTGGAGAAGGAAAGACAATCCGTTCGGAACAGCCACGCCCACTTTTACTCGGCCGTACTTTTAAATATCGGCACGGGATCTATCTAGAGGCTCTCGGGGCCCGTTTTCACAGACGTTTCACTGCACCAGACCCGATACCGGAAGCGGGTGGTTCGCCTGGCAGTTCACACGTTCACGGACGGTGGAAAACTGAGATCACTTTCCTCGTGAACACGAACAACATTAATTCGATCCTTCTGTAATTCGGTCTGCCCATTGTACTGTGAACGATCGGGGACTTTCCTTGTTGAAAGTCACCTTTGCGGGGGACTGTTATCCAGTCGATTTTGTGCACCTAAGCCCCGAAGTTGGAAAGTCCTAAGGCCCCAAAACCCTACAGTTTCAAATTTAATTTAAAATCAATTGCAAAATTTGTACGGAATAAATTAATAAAAACAGACAGACAAGAAAGGGAGCTAATAAAAACGTGGTAAAAACACTGAAGCCCACATTTCGTATGTCCCAAAACTTCAAAGTCTCGAAGCCTTGAAGTCTCAAAGCTCCATAATTGTAAGGTCCCAAAGTCCCAAAGCTACAAATTCTAAAGCCACAAAGTCCCAATGCTCCGAAGTCCCGAAGCTCCGCAGTCTCAAAGCTTTAAAGTCTCAAAGCTCCAAAATCCTAAGGTCCCAAAGTCCTAACGTTCCAAAATCCTAAGGTCCCAAAGTCCTAACGCTCAAAAATCCTAAGGTCCCAAAGTCCTAAAGCTCCAAATTCTAAAGCCCTAAAGTTCCAATGCTCCGAAGTCCGAATGCTTCGAAGTCCCAAAGCTCCGAAGTCTCAAAGCCTTAAAGTCTCAAAGCTCCAAAAATCTAAGGTCCCAAAGTGCTAACGCTCCAAATTCTAAAGCCCCAAAGTCCCAATGCCCCAAAGTCCCAAAGCTCCGCAGTCTCAAAGCTTTAAAGTCTCAAAGCTCCAAAATCCTAAGGTCCCAAAGTCTTAACGCCCCAAATTCTAATGCCCCAAAGTCCCAATGCTCCGAAGTCTCAAACCCTTAAAGTCTCAAAGCTCAAAAATCCTAACGCTCCAAATTCTAAAGCCCCAGAGTCCCAATGCTCTGAAGTCCAATGCCCCGAAGTCCCAAAGCTACGAAGTCTCAAAGCCTTAATGTCTCAAAGCTCCAAAAATCTAAGGTCCCAAAGTCTTAACGCTCCAAATTCTAAAGCCCCAAAGTCCCAATGCCCCAAAGTCCCAATGCTCCGAAGTCTCAAAGCCTTAAAGTCTCAAAGCTCAAAAATCCTAACGTTCCAAATTCTAAAGCCCCAAAGTTCCAATGCTCCGAAGTCTCAAAGCCTCAAAGTCTCAAAGCTCAAAAATCCTAACGCTCCAAATTCTAAAGCCACAGAGTCCCAATGTTCCGAAGTTCCAATGCTCCGAAGTCCCAACGCCTCAAACTTCTAAAGCCCCAAAGTCCCAAGTCCCAACGCGCCAAAGTCTCAATGCCCCAAAGTTCGAAAGCCCCAAAATCTCAGAACCCCAAAATCTTAGAGTAAGAAAGTCCTAAAACCTCGTAGTCCCGCCAAATTCCAAAAGCTGGCCCACTTTGGCGAGCCCCGAGGCAGCAGGCGGTAGCAGGAATTGTGGAAGGAAAACCGGAAGTGCGGTGACTCAATCGAGTATATTGTGCGATCGGTCGATAGAAAATGGCGTTTGTTTAACCGGAGAGAAAGTCCGCGGCCAAGTTTAACACTAGCATTGCGTAAATGATCTTTCCCCGATTCGTCGAATCGACTCGTCACGCGTAACAGACTTCACATGTGACGTCCGTCTTACAACTTTCGAAACGAATCGTATTAATGAGAGAAGCCGAATTTGGCGTCGTCGGAATGCTGTCCGTCAAGGAAAACATAGTGGGCGTGGAATTTCACGGAGACTTGATAATCATTCGCTTCACCCACGTAACTTCGACGATTCTCGATGAATCTCTGTTTTCGTTGATGTTTGCTTCGCGTGCTTTAGGGTACATCTTCAACCAGCTTTAACTAGTCTTTGAACGATGATAGATAATATAACGTGACAATTCGGGGAATTATTAATAGAACGGGGAAAGTTATTGCAATTAGGAAGACTCACCGAGCTGCATTCTTGACGTTCCGCGATGTAAAGTTCAGGTCATGTTTGGAGTTGCTTGTTCCAGGGTATCTGAAACAGAAATGGTTTTTGTCAGCTATGTTTAATATATACAATCTAGTCATTTCCGTTTATCTCTCTGGTAATTCATCTCGATAAACTTCCGCTAATTTCCTAAATAGTTGTGCATTTAAAAAATTACAGCTTTAACATAGATTACAGTGTGTTGCTGAGTCGAGAGTGATTAAATTGAGAAGGTGCGACAAAATTTGAAGATAATAGTACTAAAACCGAACTCTGCGCGGTATAATAAGCCTTATAACGCACTGAAACTATGAAGGGTTCTTGGAAGACAAAGAAGAAAGTACAAATTTTCCCGTGCTTGCAGTGAATCTTGAAAGCTCACGTTTAGAGCGGCTCCGATAATTTCTGTTCGCTTTGTTGTAGCCGGTGAATGATAATAATTATCCGTAAAGACGAAGGGGTTGCGAACACAGTTCCTGTAGGCGGAAAGCATGCGAGAAAGGTAATGAGAGCGTATATGGCGACGTAATGGCCACGGTCCGGCCGGCAAACCCGACATTTTCGTATATTAAAATCTATCGTGGTTATCGAGCGGATCAATGGGTAATCGGAACGACGCGGATCTAGCGTAGGTTGGGATCTCCTTGAGAACGCCACCCATCGCTCCGGTCCACGCTGCCATAACTCGAGGAATCACATTAGTCACTCTGTGCTCCCTGAGCGATCGCTGCCAGTTACTGCCAGTGCCGTGTACAGTCCGGTGACGTCAGCGCTCTGCACGCTTTCGGATAGAATGCGTTTGAGTCAGTCGCGAGGTCGGCGAGAACTGTCCTTTTATTTTCAGCGGACACGTTCTGCCATAAATGGCCAAACATCGTGCCAGATCCCACGGAACGTGTTGCCGCTGCGATTAGGGACGCGGTAGATCAAGGATCTTGTTGGGCGTAGCTGAAGGTTCAGAGTCGCACAGTTCCAAAGTCCCTATATCTCAAACCTCCAAAGTTACAAAGCCCTGAGGCACATAGCGTCAGGGTCCGAAAGCTTCAAAGTCACAAAACCTCAAAGCCCCAAAGTCCCAACGCCTCAAAATTCTAAAGCCTCAAAGCCACAACGCTCCGAAGTCCCAATTCCCCAAAATTCTAAAAACTCAAATTCCTAACGCCCCAAAATTTCAAAGCCCCTAAATTTCACAGCTCCAAAATTTCGAAGCTTCAAAATTTCAAAGCCCCAAAATTTCAACGCCTAAAAATTCTAAAGCCTCAAACTCACAACGCTCCGAAGTCCCAATTGCTAAAAATTCTAAAACCCCAAATTCCTAACGCCCCAAAATTTTAAAGCCCCAAAATTTTGCAGCTCCAAAATTTTACAGCCCCAAAATTTCAAAGCCCCAAAATTTCAAAGCCCCAAAATTTCAACGCCTAAAAATTCTAAAGCCTCAAACTCACAACGCTCCGAAGTCCCAATTGCTAAAAATTCTAAAACCCCAAATTCCTAACGCCCCAAAATTTTACAGCCCCAAAATTTCACAGCTCCAAAATTTCAAAGCTCCAAAATTTCAAAGCCCCAAAATTTCAAAGCCCCAAAATTTCAAAGCCCCAAAATTTCAAAGCCTCAAAATTTCACTGCTCTCAAATTTTAGAGCTCCAAAATTTCAAAGCCCCAAAATTTCAAAGCCCCAGAATCTCAACGCCCCAAAGTTCCAACGCCCCAAAATTCTAAAGCCTCATAGTCACAACGCTCCGAAGTCCCAATTCCCCAAAATTCTAAAACCCCAAATTCCTAACGCCCCAAAATTTCAAAGCCCCAAAGTCGCAACGCCCCATGATTTTAGAGCTCCAAAGTCACAACGCTCCGAAGTCCCAACGCCTGAAATTCTAAAACCCTGAAGTCCCCTATCGCCAGGGTCCCGCAACAAAGACCCCCAACTCCCTAGGTGTTAAACATGCCTCCTTGACCAGCAAACACAGCATCAAGATTCCCCAGAATATCTGAGCAACCATAATCTGTACTGAGGGGAGTCATAGGATTCCCATAAGACCCAAGGAGCAGGCCTGTAATCTGCGTACAAGTCTTCACAGCGTTAACGTCGAAGGAACCCGTGTACCCGGCTGGTAAGACATCAGCGACAGCAAACAACAACCGAGACACGTTCGATCCAGCGATCCACCTGCCTCTCGATCGTCCCGTCAAAGTCTTATTCTCGTGTGCGAGATAAACGGGTCCCTCGAAGTGGGTCCGTGAGCAGTTTACACACAGACCGCCCATCGATCAGCTTGATCCTCGAGGATGTCTGACCAAGCTAGGCAACAGGCCAGGCATTTTTCCGAAACCGGGACCTGCACTTTGCACCGCGAGTCTTTGCGATTATGTATAATTGGATCGAACACGACGTACGTGAGTGGAAACGTTCGGCCGGCGCGTTGCCGATGAAAACAAGGCTTCTGCGTGGCTCACCGCAACAACTCGATGATTCCCCAACCATATAAGGCACCGAGCAGTCTTCTCATCATCCGATGGAATCCGTCGAGGACGCCGGATCATCGCGACGATGGTTCACTTTTTCACACGGCCGCGATCGCTGCAACGTTGATCGCCCTCTTTGCGGTCTCGCGACCGAATTGCATCTAATTACGCGTTTTGCGGACTGTCGATTGCACTTTTCGCGGTGCTGGCGATCACAACATCTAGACAGATATGTATGTATGCTTGTTGTACCAAATATTGCACAAACTTTCAGTCTCCGGACTTTGAAACCTTGGGGATTACGATTCTAAGAGGTTGAGACTTGGGGCTTTGAAATTTTGGCGCGTTGGAACTTTGGGGCGTAGCGAATTTTTAGGCGTTGGGACTTTGGGGCTTTGAAATTTTGGAGCTTTGAAGTTTTGGAGCTTTGAAGTTTTGGGGCTTTGGAATTTTTAGGCATTGAGATTTTGAGGCTTTGAAAGTTTGGCGCGTTGGAACTTTGGGGCGTAGAGAATTTTTAGGCGTTGGGACTTTGGGGCTTTGGAATTTTGGGGCTTTGAAGTTTTGGAGCTTTGAAGTTTTGGGGCTTTGAAATTTTTGGGCGAAGGGAATTTTTAGGCACCCAGATTTTGAGGCTTTGAAATTTTTAGGCATTGAGATTTTGAGGCTTTGAAAGTTTGGCGCGTTGGAACTTTGGGGCGTAGCAAATTTTTAGGCGTTGGGACTTTGGGGCTTTGAAGTTTTGGAGCTTTGAAGTTTTGGGGCTTTGGAATTTTTAGGCATTGAGATTTTGAGGCTTTGAAAGTTTGGCGCGTTGGAACTTTGGGGCGTAGAGAATTTTTAGGCGTTGGGACTTTGGGGCTTTGGAATTTTGGGGCTTTGAAGTTTTGGAGCTTTGAAGTTTTGGGGCTTTAGAATTTTTAGGCATTGAGATTTTGAGGCTTTGCAAGTTTGGCGCGTTGGAACCTTGGGGCCTAGCGAACTTTTAGGCGTTGGGACTTTGCAATTTTGGGGCTTTGACATTTTGGCGCGTTGGAACTTTGGGGCGTAAGTAGTTTTTAGACATCGAGAATTTGAGGCTTTGAAATTTTGGGGCGTTAGGACTTCGGGTACTTGGTGCTTAGAATTAACAAAACATAATAGGCTGAATTAACCTATAATGCAAGATCATCATCACTGAAAACCATATCACTGAAAGATAGGTTTTAAAAATCCGTTATTTCGCTAGGATCGAGCGATGACGAAACAAATGCTGAAATATCTGCCGATGAATTTTACGTACGAAAGAACATTCACCCAGTACGCGTGCCACGCGTATCCACGAAATGGCTGCTGACTCGTTAAACCACTTTCATCGGCGTGCAACCGATAAGTGTGCACAGGCATTAACAACGCAGACGTGTCGGTGTTTATTAGACAATTTCTCTAGTACGGCCGTGGACGCCGCACGTGAGAAACGTGTATATATGTATCGCGAAATCTCGCTTTCCATCGGGGACCGCGTTACATTTCACCCTCTTTTTACCGCGATCTCTTAATCAGTTAATTGGTTAAGGTTACTTATTTACGTACAGAAGTTGGAGTCGACGGCTCTCTACCGAAACGGAGATCATTAGATGTCGGATGAATTTCGAGAATTGATAATTGAACACCATGACGGGTTTAAGTACCTCTAAAAACCTCTAAAAGTTATTGCTTCATCGCGCATCGTTATCCGTTTATGATCTATTGCTAAGCAATATCTGCTGTATGTGTTATTAATAATAACAGAAGACATTTTAATTTATGACTTAATAAACTTTGTCGGGAGTCTCGGCTTATTGTGGTATCGATTACGATAGCGGGTAATTGAAGATTAGGCTGATTATCGTTGATGAAACCTATTCGTCGAGTGGTGAAATTTTTGTATTTGTTGTGATTTATAGATGGAAGAAACTATAATCTAAATTACCTCACGAATTGTTGATAACCGAACGGTGTAGTGTGAGCTTCTCAAAATTTCATTATATTTAGATCTTGAGATTTTGTGACCAATGTTTTAAGAAATTAGAATTTTCTGGAGGTTTCTCTTTTTAGACAGGCAAACGTCGAGACAATTAAAATGGAAGATCTATCACTTTCACGAACGATTCTGTTCGCGGAACATGGATCGCGAGATACAATCACGCATCAATACCGCTCGCTGGATTTTTCCCCGACGAAAGTGTGATTTCTCTTAAAAGTGATCGAAAAGTGGAGCAGAATGAGAGCAGTGTCTCTGATGGAAAAGTGAAAAGATTCCGTTTCTTTGAACAACAAGAAAGAAACAACAGAAACTTGAACGGTTCTCCCTCATTCATTAAGAGTAAAAAATTAATAATAAGTTAAACCGTGTTTAGAGTCGTTTCAACCAGAAAAACATCGAGGGAAGTCTCCGAAGTCCCAATACTTCGAAGTCTCAAAGCCTCAAAGTCTCAAAGCTCCAAAATCCTAAGGTTCCAAAGTCCTAACGCTTCAAATTCTAAAGCCTCAGAGTCCCAATGCTCTGAAGCCCCAATGCCCGAAGTCCCAAAGCTCCGAAGTCTCAAAGCCTTAAAGTCTCAAAGCTCCAAAATTCTACGATTCCAAAGTCCTAACGCTCCAAATTCTAAAGCCCCAGAGTCCCAATGCTCTGAAGTCCCAATGCCCCGAAGTCCCTAAGCTCCGAAGTCTCAAAGCCTTAAAGTCTCAAAGCTCCAAAATTCTACGATTCCAAAGTCCTAACGCTTCATATTCTAAAGCCCCAGAGTCCCAATGCCCCGAAGTCTCAAAGCATTAAAGTCTCAAAGCTCCGAAGTCTCAAAGCCTTAAAGTCTCAAAGCTTCAAAATTCTAAGGTCCCAAAGTCCTAACGATTCAAATTCTACAACCCCAAGGTCCCAATGCTCCGAAGTCACAAAGCTCCAAAATCCTAAGGTCCCAAAGTCCTAACGCTCCAAATTCTAAATCCCCAGAGTCCCAATGCTCTGAAGTCCCAAAGCCCCGAATTCCCTACGCTCCGAAGTCTCAAAGCCTTAAAGTCTCAAAGCTCCAAAATTCTACGATTCCAAAGTCCTAACGCTCCAAATTCTAAAGGCCCACAGTCCCAATGCTCTGAAGTCTCAAAGCCTTAAAGTCCCAAAGCTCCGAAGTCTCAAAGCCTTAAAGTCTCAAAGCTCCAAAATTCTACGATTCCAAAGTCCTAACGCTCCAAATTCTAAAGCCCCAGAGTCCCAATGCTCTGAAGTACCAATGCCCCGAAGTCCCTGTGCTCCGAAGTCTCAAAGCCTTAAAGTCTCAAAGCTCCAAAATTCTACGATTCCAAAGTCCTAACGCTTCAAATTCTACAGCCCCAAAGTCCCAATGCTCCGAAGTCTCAAAGCTAAAAAATCCTAAAGTCCGAAAGTCTTAACGCTCCAAATTCTAAAGCCCCAAAATCCCAATGCCCCAAAGTTCCAAGGCTCCGAAGTCTCAAAGCCTTAATGTCTCAAAACTCCATTAAGAGTCGAAAATTACCAATAAGTTAAACCGTGGTTAGAGTCGTTTCAACCAGAAAAACGTCGCGGGAATATTCCTGAGATTCATGAAAATCAATTACAAGTAAAAAAATGTTGTCATCGGATTAGTATTCTCATAAGTTTACTAATGTTCTTCCACGAACGGTCTTAATCGAATGATCTCTAATCTCATTTGAGAAAATGTCGAGAAACAAAAGGTTCTGAAAAAGAGCAGTTCCCTTGAAAGGAGAAGAAAGAAGTTCGTTCCTGAAATTAGCGCCACGAAATAAAGCAAAAAGCGAGTTAATCGCGGAAGGTGGAGACAATGGAACGATCGGGAAGGGAGCAAAAGAGCATAATGCGAGCGTTCCGACAGATTGGCGGGTTCTCGGGTGTCGAGTAATGGCGTCGGTCGCCGGCAAGGGCAAATCAAGACACCTTTTACTTCCCTCGACACACTTTTATTTTCCGAACGCTGCCGATTTAGGTATCGGCAGAAACGAGCGGTGCAGCGTGTGTAGAGGAGAGCCGCGTCGCGTCGCGACCGGCCAGGCGAGCGTGTAATTGCCGATGCCGATCAGACGCAAGCGTTACGTCTGCCTCGTTTTTCTTGCGCAGCTCGACTGGCGTTGATGTCTCCGGGGCACATCGACGCAACCCTGAACTGGTTCCGCTGGTCATTATGCTGGAAAAATTTCTAATTATACCTAACCGAGCCGCGGTGCTTTCCTCCGAGGACCGCGATTAACGCGATCGTTGCGATCACCGTTTCTTCCTCGATCCACTGTACAATATTTTCTTAACACCTTCCAATTCTTCTCTGTTTTTCCTTCGGTTCTTAGTTACATTTATTACTAAATTACATTGTCCAACAAATTTCAACTTTTTTTTGCGCTGATTTCGAATCTGTCCTTAATTTTTCTCCTATAGTACAGTTTTTGAGAAAGTTGAGTTTTAAAAAAAGGCATGTTTTTCAACTTTGAACGAATATTGTGATGTTATTATAAAAGATATTGAATTGTTTTTTACAGCAGAAGATTCTGTAGACTTTTCCGAATCCAGTGATATCCAATATTAATACATTATGATTGTTTAAACATGTTTAAACAATCCGTTTGCCGTGGAACGCCTGTTCTAGTGGTAAGCGCCACTGGCGCACAGTGGTCAATGTTTCGATTTTAGGTAGACAAAATTATTTTTGAATAATTTATATCCTCTTGATGCTTGATAATTGCTATTATGATATTTATTTTTTTGTTATAAAGGAATTGAACATAAACATTATAGCAAACGGATATTTCTTTTATGTTTCTATATTTCTGACTTATAGAAGCTAATGTCTGTGAATATAAGAAAATGACTTTATTATGATTACTTTTTTTTAAAAATTATAATTACAGTAACCTAATTACATATAACATTCGTATTGCAAACTATAATTAAGCGATCTAACCGGATCGGATTTCTCACTAAGTTTCAGGTTGTAGCAGCTAATTTTTCTTCGACATTGTTAAGTAATTCATATAGATAAAATATAACAAAATATTGCACCATGAGTATGCTTGAGTCAAAGTATAACCTTACTTTATTAACTCATTCATAAAACAACGCTTTTGATTATGGTTCATTTCATTTACTTCCTCCTTTTAGTTTTAAATTAAAACGAGAAAATATAAATTATTTTAATATGTACTTACTTTCCATTCTTCAATGCACAACACAAAAATTCACCGCAGTTTCGGAACATTCAACTAGTTGTTAATAGATAACAAATGGAAATAATGAGATATAATTGTTCCAATTATTTGGTTCAGTATGTCTAATAAGATATTTTCTCAATTAAATATGTTTTTCAATAATTGAGAAAAATTATTTTTGTCGAGCTAGAATTAGACATTTTACCATTGTGTAGCGGTAACTCATGTCGGGCGAAGATATTTTGCTTTTTGGTTCGAAAAAAACGTCGACCATGCAAACTTGAAAGGGTGGTTTCTCAAGATAAAAGTCTGCTCTATCTCGTGGTGTAGTTCGATTTTCCACTGTACCCTTATTTTTTTAGATAAATTAAAAAATATCCGCAAAAATTGGTGCAAAAGTGGTGTCTCTCCGTCTTTAATGATTGTTTGAACATGTTTAAACAATCATAATGTATTAATATTGGATATCACTGGATTCGGAAAAGTCTACAGGATCTTTTACTGTAAAGAACTATTCAATATCTTTTATAATAACATTACAATATTTGTTCAAAGTTGAAAACATGTCTTTTTTTTAAACTCAATTTTCTCAAAAACTGTACGTATAGGAGAAAAATTACGGACAGATTCGGAATCAGCGAGGAAAACTCTATAAGACTCGCATAGTGGGAATCGGAATACTTTTTGGCTGTTGGACAGTGTTATTATTCTGTCTTTCTTCATTCATGCTGTTAATGTTCCGGGATTATTCGAATTTATTTTCGTGCAAACGAAGTCCAGGAAATGCGAACAACTTCGATGGCCTTCATTTGACATTGTGCATCATCATGTCAAAAGAAATTAGGAAAATAATCATCGAAGACTGAGAATGTTAAAATTGATTGAACCTCACAAAAATGATTAATCCTGTCCAAGGACTCGTCATAAAATAGTGATGAATGACCTATCATAAAATGAACAATCTTCTTCCAGGTTAAAAGTTGCGCAAAAAGAAAAAATGTTTTTATATTCTGAAGCACACCGCGTAAGCGGTTAATGATTGGATGTAACCATGTTTGTTAATCCTCTTCAAGGACCAAGCACGAGTTGACAATCCTCTTCCCGTTGGCGTCACGCGTATTTTCGCCGTCGATTGTTCGCGATAAACGACTACCAGCGACAACGACGCAATCATCCGACGCATGTAACCGCTCGCTAATCGCTAAATAGTCTGGAGACGGCGTGTTTTACCGGATAGGGTAATTAGGAGTGAGCTAACTCGGTTGGGAAACACGTTCGTCCTTTTCGTTATCCAATCAGTCGCCGGCTGTATACAAACAGCCGTCTTTAGGTCTTATTTACAACCTTGCCGCGGCTAGAAACCGGGGAGCTCTCGGGTTTCAACGGCGGAATTAATCATCCGGCCGCTTCGTTTACTATTATTCATCGGATCGGATCGAATCATGGTGACTCCGATTTAAATTAATTCACTCGTGATTGCCAGGGTCTCGGTCAGACACGATCCTCTTGATCCTTTTTATATGCGGAATAACTCCGTTGCGGATCTTCATGCAACATCAAATTTATCTTTTCCATTAATAGTTAGACTGCGGATTTTATGCACTCATGACAAAATTGAACAGTCGCAGTTCGGTTTAAATATCGTCAATTTTCTACCTTTAGTTTTAGCCTTACGTTCTCTGTGATATTAAGATTATTTGGTTCAAGGTCAACTGAAGGTCAGCTTATTATAGTTTATTCGAATCATCCCAGCAGCTGCAACTGTCAACAAGAATATATCTTTCGGAGAGGTCAAGATCTCCGACATTACAGAACATTTTAATATGTACAGTGTACAAAGTATTCGTACACCTTTCAAAAACTAATAACTTTTTTATAATTGTACCAAACTACCTGAATTTTTATAATCAATTAGAAGCATTGGTTTACGAAATGATATGCAAAAAAGATTTTCCAAATAATTGTGATTTACAAGGTTACATGCAGAAATAAAAAAGGCAATTTTTAAAACTTTTTTATTTGGGCTCTTAATAAAAATTTAAAATAGATGTTTTGTAGATTTATGTTAGTTATACACATGCTTCAAATTTCATCGAAATCGATTAACATACATAGTTAAAAATGGTGAAAATCGAAGTTTTAGACGACTTTTGATCAGTTTCTGCTTAAAATCCACAGAATCGTTCATCTTTCCATGCGTGTCGTTTTTTCCTGCATCAACCGATTTCGATGAAATTTTCTGTATGTGTATAACTAACATAGATCTACAAAATATATATTTTCAATTTTGATTTAGGGCCCAAAGAAAAAAGTTTTAACAAATGCCTTTTTTATTTTTGCATTTAACCTTGTAAATCACAATTATTTCGAAAATCTTTTTTGCATATCATTTCGTAAACCAATGCTTCTAATTGATTATAAAAAATCAGGTCGTTTGGTACAATTATAAAAAAGTTATTAGTTTTTACATTGTAGACCCACTGTATTGATCTAATCAAAAATATTAGGTTGGCAACCAAATTCGCGACCTTCTGTTTCGTAATTCTTTTATTGTATCATTATAACCTCGTTCAGTGACCATTCATTTTGAACTATACAGGGTGCCTCAGCTGAAGGAGGCCACCTAAATATCTCCTTTATTTTTAATGGCACAAAAAACATTTATGGCATAATTTAAATGGTATTGAAGGAGGAATATCATAGAAGAACAATTTCATTTGTCCAGTTATTTTTTCATAGACTTTTTCAAGGTCACGTATTTTTTTTATTCCACCTTGTAGTGACTGAAAAAATGCATTTGAATATGCTCAAGTCATTAACAAGATGGAATAAAGAAAAATTAGTTTGCCCGATAAAAAATGACGGTGACCTTGAAAAAACTGAAAAAATAACCGGACAAATAAAAAATTGTTCTTCTATGATATTCCTTCTTCGATACCATTCAAATCATGCCATAAATATCTCTTTTTGTGCTTTAAAAATACAGGAGATATTTAGGTGGCCTCCTTCAGCTGAGACACCCTGTATACCAGGGGTAGCCAACCCGTGGCGCATGCGCCAAACGTGACGCATTGGATGATTACAAGTGGCGCACTGGACCCTTCCGCCTATACTTATTCTTTTGAAGTAGGCGCCATAACTGAACCCAGCTTCATATTTTCAACAGCTGAGAGCTTCTCAGTTGAATTTATACAGTCCTCTTACTCTTCAATTCGTCGCAATTTTTTGACAGTTTACTTATATTTAATTTATAGTTATATTTAATTTACTTATATAATTTATTCATGACAGCGATCGCCCTCTCGCCCAAAAGATCATTTCTCACTATTGTATATTGGTGCTCCAATAAACGTGTATCTTTTCAACTGGCATAAGTTAATTAATTTAGTTGCGTGATTGAGTTATCCCTTTTCCTCCTCTAACCGAAGCAGATCCTATCCCTATTCCTATTTTCCAACTACAACAATAAACGTAAGAAGGTAGGAAAAGTGCTAGAGTTGTATGGCGCATCTGAACTCGTATGTGAAAAAAATTCACGCATGGTATGCAGAAGGTTGGCCACCCCTGCTGTATACAATCGTTGGAAAGCTCTGAATTTTGCGATTAATTCGATATAAAATACTCGTGCTTAAAAAATAATTATAAATGACTTAGTTCGAGAAAATGTGGAGGTCGCGAAATTAGTTGTCAACCTAATACAATGACCTAATAAATTTTCCGACAGAGTGAATAAAGAGCGGGAACGATCGAAAATTGTTAATAAATGAATAAATAGTAACAGCAATCAATATTACCAACGACCCGTGAGATCTTCCTCCGAAGTAGTGCAGTTTTCAATGTCTACGCAGCATGATGGTTAATCGAGGATCAGCCTGCTCTTAATATGCACGCATGAGCGATCGTATCATCGTAAGAAATTATGTATTTGATCGTCGATGATGTGGTACGACGGGAGCCGATGTAACCATCGAAAATAGCTGATCGGTTGTACGACGAACATTGAGCCTGACTTTCCTATTAACACAGAAGGGAATGGCCGCTCCCGGGTCTATACGATTAATCATAATAATTATGATCGACGGGGAATAATATGATAATAGTCGGCGCGGCTATAGATTACTGGTTCCCTCAGTTTCGCGGTTTTTCTGCGAGGCGAACGCTTTTACTCTCTCGTTCCGAGGTCTTGTTCTCCGGTCGTACGGACAATTAAAAATAGGTTTAACACGTTTCGCTATTGAACGGGAATAGAACTAAATTATACTAGATCATCGGTATCGAATAGGGACTATTTTAGCATTATTTCTCGACGATCGCCTGGACAATTAAAAAATTTTATAAAAAGAAATTAAACCGACTTCGAAACGCACTAAAAAGTATGAAATAATTTCCATTTAATTTATGTGATTACACAACGAACTTAACCCTTTGCACTCCGCGCTATTTTAACTGGAAAATTAAACATTTCTTCCGATCTAGAATACTTCCATTCCCTATGATTTTTGAAATTGTATGGATATGAAATTGGTAGAATACCTCATACAATACCTAAATGTTTAATAATTGATTAGATACCGATATATTTAATAATGTAAACAATACTTTGAATAATGATACAACAATTTCTAGTGGTGCCTCAGAGGGGACAGCGGAGTGCAAAGGGTTAAATATGATACATACACAATCTTTTCAGAGGCGGAGCAAAATTGAAAATTTTCCAGATGACAGATGTTGCTGATTATGATTTCATTGGAATATGGTGGACTTGGAAATCAGTAGGTGGGAAGAGAAGATACATTAATATGTGAAAGCATGTAGAAGAATTTAAGAATTTTCGTAATTTCCACTGTCGAAAATTTTCAATTTTGCGCGCCTCCGACAAGATTGTATTGTATTTAAGTTCGTGTGTATTTACATAAATTAAATGAAAATTATTTCATACTTTTTAGTGCGTTTTTTCGAAGACGGTTTAATTTTTTTTATAAAATGGTTTTATTCCACACTTTTTAGTGGAACGAGCAGAATTTGTAGACCACCGTAAGAAGGTTTTTCGGTCTTATTAGTTACTTGCAATAAAAACCGCAAAGAATGAAAAAATGCAAAGTTTGTTTTCAAGGGACCAATCGGGAGACATAACCTACAAAATGCAAAAGGTTTCGTCCTGATTGGTCCACTCATCTCGGAGTAATCGGTGAATATACAGTGGGTGTACAAAGTATTCGTACAACTTTTAAACATTAATAACTCTTTTATAATTGTACCAAACGACCTGATTTTTTATAATCAATTAGAAGCATTGGTTTACGTAATTTCCAGTGTCGAAAATTTTCAATTTTGCGCCGCCTCCGACAAGATTGCATTGTATTTAAGTTCGTGTGTATTCGCATAAATTAAAAGGAAATTATTTTATTTACTTTTTAGTGCGTTTTTTCGAAGTCGGTTTAATTTTTTTTTATACAATTTTTTAATTTTACACTTCTTAGTGGAACGAGCAGAATTTGTAGACCACCGTAAGATAGTTTTTCGGTCTTATTAGTTACTTGCAATAAAAACCGCAAAGAATGAAAAAATGCAAAGTTTGTTTTCAAGGGACCAATCGGGAGACATAACCTACAAAATGCAAAAGGTTTCGTCCTGATTGGTCCATTCATCTCGGAATAATCTGTGAATATACAGTGGGTGTACAAAGTATTCGTACAACTTTTAAACACTAACTTTTTTATAATTGTACCAAACGACCTGATTTTTTATAATCAATTAGAAGCATTGGTTTACGTAATTTCCAGTGTCGAAAATTTTCAATTTTGCGCCGCCTCCGACAAGATTGCATTGTATTTAAGTTCGTGTGTATTCACATAAATTAAAAGGAAATTATTTTATTTACTTTTTAGTGCGTTTTTTCAAAGTAGGTTTAATTTTTTTTATAAAATTTTTTTATTTTACACTTCTTAATGGAACGAGCAGAATTTGTAGACCACCGTAGGATGGTTTTTCGGTCTTATTGGTTATATGCAATAAAAACTACAAAGAATGAAAAAATGCAAAGTTTGTTTTCAAGGGACCAATCGGGAGACATAACCTACAAAATGCAAAACGTTTCGTCCTGATTGGTCCACTCATCTCGGAGTAATCGGTGAATATACAGTGGGTGTACAAAGTATTCGTACAACTTTTAAACACTAATAACTTCTTTATAGTTGTACCAAACGACCTGATTTTTTATAATCAATTAGAAGCATTGGTTTACAAAATGATATGAAAAAAAGATTGTCCAAAAATTGTAACCTACAAGGTTACATGCAAAAATAAAAAAGGTATTTTCTAAAACCTTTTTATTTGGGTCCTTACTGAAAATTTAAAATATATTTTTTGTAGAATTATGTTGGTTATACATATGCTGAAAATTTCATAGAAATCGGTTGACGCAGGAAAAAACGACACGCATCGACAGATGTACGATTCTGTGGATTTTAAGCAGAAATTGATCAAAAGTTGTGTAAAACTACGATTTCCACAATTTTTAACCGCTTGTAGCTCGTGTGTATGTTAATCGATTTCAATGACACAAAACATATATTTTAAATGTTCATTGAGGACCCAAATAAAGAAGTTTTAAAGAATGCCTTTTTTATTTTTGCATGTGACCTTGTAAATTAATATAATTTTTGGAAAATATTTTTTGCATATCATTTCGTAAACCAATGCTTCTAATTGATTATAACAAATCAGGTCGTTCGGTACAATTATAAAAAAGTTATTAGTGTGTAAAAGATGTACGAATACTTTGTACACCCACTGTACATAGAAAAAAATCAATTGCAAAATTTGCCACCGAACAAACAAACAAACAAACAGACAAACAAACAAGAAAGCGAGCTAATAAAAACGTGGTAAAAAAAAGGCACATACAGATCGAATTGAGCCTCCTCCTTTTTCGAAGTCGGTTAAAAATATCATTCGTTACCGAGTCAGCCATAATTTCTTTAATAAAACATGGCTCTTTATGTACACTTTACGTTTTTAATAAAATAGTAATTCTCTCAGCTGTAATTGTCGTTAAATTAAATAGGCTTCTAGTGATTCCTTGATTATTTAATAATTTTCTGTGACCTTCAGATCAGGTATACACACGCAACAAACAATAGTTGGATTCGAGCAACGCAGAATCGGATTCCCTACACATACTTCATCGGCCTTCGACCAAACCAATAAAGTATAATTGCTGAGAAACACCTTGCGTTTTGTTCCACGCGATAAGATGTTACCGATTGTCCTTAAAATGGCGTCCCATCGACACCTTTTCCACGGATTCGCCGGTTAATAATCAAGCCTAATCGATGAGAAATGAAGCCTCGATCCAACGAGCCTCGATCACGTGCAAGCTAGAGCATCTCGGATCGCATGATTCATAGACCAAGCGGAGAGAGTCGAGCGGATCAAGTTTACCTGACATTTTCGCAAGGACTTTTCGATCGATGACGATCGCGGTTTTAATCTGTGCGTCGATCGCCGATTCTAGAACCGATAAATCGATGCAGCAGAGTCGACTCGGACTTCGTTAGAACTTCTAATATAATTTTAAGTGCGTTTCGGACACGTACACTTTGAACTTTCAGTGGCTTTAACGGCGTGGAGAAAGTTATTGAAAGTGAAGGTAATTATGATTCGCGCGAATGTGATCAAATCAGAAATGATAATAATAATGTTCTATAATAATCTAACTTATGACTTCCAGTTTTTATAAATATGGTTAAACACATTAACATTGTTATGTGAAATTTCACACATAAAATGATTGCTAATTTTTCTACCAATTTTTGGTAATACATTGGTTGGAAGTTTTTGTTGATGAATATTTAAAATTTGGATTTCGCGCCAAACATTGATTTGGTGTCTCTTGATCCTTGACATCTGATTGGCTAGTTAGATCTACGATGTTTCTCTATTTTCCGCCTTGACTTTGTCACAACGGTTACAGTCTAGTACAGTTTAAACCTTTTTACTGACAAGTACCATCTTTTTTACGCTCTTCATTCTGTGTTTTTTCACAATTAGCAAGTATGTATATTACCTCTTGTCTAAACCATAAAATTTCCTGTGTTAATGAATAACAGTGTCTATTAAATTCCACGGACGCGGACTTTTCTTGATGATGGTTCAAAACCGAACCGAAACGTTGAAATTATAATTCTGCAAAATTGCTAATTTTTGTATCTTTGATCGAACCTGTAGCGCCGATATCACTTGTGCATAAACAACAATTTACGATCGTTAAAACTCGAAATTATTAGAAATAATAATGCCGGAGAATGTTTCTGCCATTTATATTTATTTCTGTTTGTGTGGCATATATTCTCATTTTATATTTATATTCATTCCTACTGCTATTATCTGAATACAAAAATAGCCTGGAGATTTTTATAGAAAATTTAACATTCATGTATTAATTTATGTCATTAAGACTGAAATAAATTTTAAAAAAGTTTTTAGAACGTCCAGATTGTATAAAGTCAGCAATTTAATGATGAAACAGTTGCACAACATTTTACCCTGTATACATTTACATAAATAAGCAGGTTAAAAGAATTGCAACCTCCAATTTCTCCAATTAATTATCCAAGCAGTTTTTTCGAAATTGTTCGAAGTAATGCGTCAAATTATATCAGAGAATTAACGAATGCTCGGGTAAATTGCACGAAAGGAACAGGTGAAGAAAGAGTTATGCAAGGAAGTTACATAAAAAAAATTGAGTCAACGACACGCAGGATAAAAGCAGAGTCACTGTGACACAATGAATAATATTTATGCGAGTAGAATCAAGAGCGCGCCACCTAGTTATTCCAGCTGCATCTAGGGACGAAATACTCCGTAGCCGATCTAACGAGCCATTATTTTTTTTGTTCTAGATCACAATAGCGAGGCACAGCAGCGTACACGCGGCCCAAATACCTCTGCAGCTGGCGACGTGTGAGTATAGCACTTGTTTGTTACAGCTTTCTAATTGTCGGTCGCATACTGCGTCGATTAATGGACTAAACTTCTAAATTAGAGCAACTGAATTTTCATGCGAAATAAAAATTGTCTGCGTCGATTGCGACAAAAACAAGAGCCACTTAACAATTTTGGGACTTTTTGTAAAAATACTGTACAGAGTGTATACAAAGTAATGATCATTCGTCCTAGGGGTGAATCTACGCCTCTGGATTGGTGGACATTTGTAAGAGAAACTTGACGCAAAATTGTTAATAACAAAGAAAATTGTTGTTCAAGTTTGTTTCTACATCAATACCTTGAAATTGTATTTGCAAATAACAATTAACTGTATTATTTTAGTTAGACTTGCATTTAGACTTGTTTAGCATTTAGACTTGCTGAAATAATAAACAACTTGTTATTTAAATTTTTATTTAAATAATTATTTATTTAAATAAATTTATTTCTTGCCCAACACTGTTTTGTAAAAAGTAGATTGCGGATCTTTATGCAAAATACGAAATGTTTGCAATGATTGCAAGACACAGGAGCCAAATAGAAATTTCTTTCTTCTTTTAATCGTCTTATTAAGCTGAAATTAATACACACATGTCCTTAAATCTTCCTAATTCGTTCACTGCTTTAAATTGTACGTGCCATTTTTTTCTCATAAATGCATAAAATCCGCAGTCTAGTAATAAGTCACAGATGTTTCCAAGTTCCGTTTGTCGACGCACTCTGCGACAATTACTTAGCCGAGGCTGATTAATTGAAGTCTAGGCACTTTTGGAGACAACTGAATTTTCCCCATCGCCGAAAATGATCTTCTAGTGAAAAGAGAGAAAGAGAAAAGATCGCGGATGATTTTCCATGGAACTCGCGGCGCGCTTTCTAATAGCACAATGCTCCGCCGCGATGACAATGATTCCAGGAACAATAACGGGCCTTATGAACGCGACTAATTAGCGCGACCGGGAGCGGTCGGCTGATTGATCCGGGCGGTCAATTAATTACTCGTCGCGGTAATAGCCGGTGTGTCGTTCGCGGGACGCCAGAATCGACGATTAATTACACCCGATATCTCAATCTACTTTGACCTACATCTTTGACAAATTAAGTATCCTGCGATCGATGTACAATCTTTTTACTTTACGTAAAACTCCGTAATATTAACCTGTTCCATCGAAATGGAAAGTTCCGAGAGATCGGTTATAATTAAAGAACCTCGTTTGTTCCGTCAAATAAATAACGACGAGTCTCCGGAGATTATCGAGGAATGCGTTTAATAATAAGCAATCGTGCAAGCAATGAAACAGTAGATCCTTCAACAAGTGAACCGCTGCTCTGCAAAACACAGAAGAACCGCATTTTACGCGTAGATGTTATGGCCTATAAATAAATTCCAGTGGCATAGGTTAAAAACCGTTCGCCCTTGAATTAACGTCGTTCAATTCGTTTTTTAGTGGAAACGAAACCGGGGAGCCGTAATCGGGGAGACGTTGCGAACGCATTGTATGTTCGATCACAGGAATATTCGAACACTTTTAACCCTTTAACTACGGCTGTCGTCAATAGACTAGAATTTTATTTATTTTGTAAATAAAACAAGCTTGGAGGGACTAATTTTCTTAACGAAGCTGTTTTTTATATAATATCGCTGCTCCGGAAGTATAATGACGCATTTTCAGAGGAACAATGACGTATTTACGTGGTACTAGTTACTGTGAGGCTGGTATTTATTATTTTATAAATTGAAATAACTGAAAAGTTGCAATAATAACCCACAATTAGGGATTGCAATCCCGTGCCATTTTCAATCCCGCGGGATTGATGTGGGATTTATTTAAATCCCGCGGGGTCCCGCGGGACTAAGGATTTAGGTCTTCAATCTAATATATATTTAATAAAGAACCAAATTTTACTTAATGAGATCATCTTTAACCATATTAGTCAAAATTTATTAACAAAATACATATAAAATCTAAATCTACATAAATTTAAATGAAAATAAATCACTTTTTGGAAAATAAACTATAATTGACATGTATACATATATATACGTGTCTAATTGTATAAAATATATAATATAATAATTCGTTATATCTAATAATTATTAAAAGAAGGTATTTAAATAAAAAATGATTATATCAATAACGAAGCTATGATATTATATATTAATTGCTAAGGTGAATCGGAAGAATTTTTTCCTTCACCAAAATGTTGGTTAGAACTTAAAAATAACTATAAAAATTGTTTAGAACGAACTATATGTAATCGACCTCTCTGTGAATATAATTTTAATTAGATTAAAATCTGAAAAATGTTAAAATTATAAAAACAAATTTTAATTTGTAGAACTTTGAAAATATGATCGTAAAAAGCAAAGTCTATTAATTATTGTATCTTCTAGTTAGGTCCTCAAGTCATTACAAAAAGATATCCTGCAGCGGGAAAAGCTCGTTCAGCCTCTACACTTAAAGGTCGAATAGTTCAAAAATGTTTGTAAGCCATACGTAAATATTTCCCCTTTTTGCCATCGCTCTAAAAGGAAATCATCTCTTTTTTTTAAGTTTTGTCGATATCTTCATGACAGATCATCGAAATAGTTCTTCGTGCGCGTCGTCATTCTAGAAATTTTGGGATGCATAGTCCCGCAAAATTTGCGGGATTCGGCATCACCTATTTAAGAAATACGGGACCAAAAAATGACGCGGGATTCTGCGGGATTGCGGGATCCCGCTTTGCGGGATTGCAATCCCTACCCACAATGTCTATAAACTACTCTCACTGAAGAATTAAACCGAATCTATAGACCATTCTATTAACAAAAAATTGGAATTATTTTTCTTTTGCTTGTCCTGTAAAATTTCAATTTTTGCAGTTGTGTCATTATATTTCCGGAGCAGCGATATATAAGTGTAACTACAGGGAGTCCCAAAATTCCTGAACATCTCGGAAATGGGAGGTTCCTGAGACCATTTGAAACGATATTTTCCTTTACAAAAATGTTATCTGCGGCTTTGTTTAAAAGTTATTAATGAAAAACACGGACCAATCAGAGCGCGACTTAGACGCGACTTGGCACAGTCGCCCAATCGACAGTTGGCGCGCTCTGATTGGTCCGTGTGTTTCGGTAATAACTCCTAAACAAAGACGCGGATAACATTTTTGCAAAGGAAAATGTCGCTTCAAATGGTCTCAAGAATCTCCCATTTCCGGTATGTTCAGGAATTTTGGGACACCCTGTATATTAAAGGGGGGGGTAATTACCTCGTTTACCCCCTCTAATTTTGCCATTGTTATTTACATAAATCATTATATATAGATAAGAAATGAATGTATCAGCATTTGTATAACTTTTCTTTTTTATTGTTTTGCGTTTAGACAGACGCATTTGTGAATATAATACCAGTAGCTAAAGGGTTAAGGAGACAATTTTTGCAAATTGGACCGTCCGATTTGGATCTCTTTGGGAAGCTAGGATTAGTTTAGTAGCTCAAAATTTTTTTTAAAACTGCAATTAGTCAGAATCATGGAAAATATTTTAATTTAAAAATAAACATTTTTAATTTAATTTAAACTTCACCGAATGCAATTTTTCAAATTTTCAATAGAGGCCCAGATAAAAAAGTTGTAAAGAGCAACCTGTAAAATTTTCTGTCAGAAAACTGATTCTTCTGGCACCTCGCAAAAATTGTAGTCGAATCTAAAGAATATAATTTGCTAAATAAAATAAATAGAAGTGTCCGAATATTATTACCGTGACCAGAGTTGGGCAAACATTTTATTTAAGTAAAAATATCAAATAAAGTGGAGTTTTTCCAGGTGGATTTTGAACCTACTTTATTCGAAATTTTTATTTAAATAAAATTTTTGCCCAACGCTGACAGTGACTGACTCGATGCGTACGTCCCAGGGAGTTCGCGCGTACCCTTGGCAATCGAGCGATTAATCGAACTCATTCGAGAGGGAACGACGCCGCGAGGATGATCGAAAGAAAGGGAAAAGAATGGTCAAGAAAGAGAGGCTTTCCAGACGAGCGACGACCTTCCTTGGAAGACATTGCTTTGCTGGAAGGTGAACGCGACCGTGCGACCTAGATTCTCATATGGCGAAGAGAGAAAGAGAAATAGAGAGAGAGAGAGAGAGAGAGTAAGAAGGCGAGGAGAGAAAGAGGGCAGAAAGAGAGACGAGAGCGGGACGAAACGAGATGACGATTATAAACGAGAGACGAGCACACGATTTCCTTCTCGACATCGATGCGAATCGAAAGTAACCAGCGGTCGAACACTTTCAGCCTTTTACCTTTTACCTTCGCGGCGCCCCGCAGTCATTTCACTCGCAGTCGAGTTACGCGATTTTACAAAAGGTTCTCTCTTTCGAAACGGCCATTTCCTGCCTCGTGAACTAACATCCTACTCCCACGAGGCTGGAGCTATTCGTCAACCTACTCGTTTTCAGAGGATCTCCTACCAAATGGAGAATAATAGCATCGAACCTCTCACGAGGGAAGGACCCCAAGTGTCCGACTTCGATTTTGATAATTTTTTGTGAAATGATGGTATGTGGATCCCTAATGATGTCTGCAAAATATTAGGCGTAGTTACTCAATAGTTTTAAAGATATGAACAATTGAACTTCGAAAACTTGAGTGTATCATGGTGTATCAATAAGGTATGAAACTTTAATTGTTTATATCTTTAAAACTATTGAGTAACTACACCTAATATTTTGCATACATAATTAGGGACCCATATACCATCATCTCACAAAAGATTATTAAAATCGAAGGACACTTGGGGTCCTCCCGTGTTAGATCCCAAGAAGAATCTACAGGGTAGAGATATTACCACCTTGATTCACCGGAAGTATTATCATTCGCAGCAAACCATTCGAATCGTTTCGAGACAAACACATACAGTAGCGGACAAAAGTTTGAAACCGCTCTAAAGAAGACAATAACTTTTTAAATATTGTACTATACGATTTGAACTTTTTTTGGGAAGCTAGAGCAATTAGTTTACTAAAGGATGTGAAAAGAAATTTTTTCAAAAATTGCAATTGATCGGAATTGTTGAACAAATACTAAAAGTTGAATTTTTAACTTCTTTATGTGAGTCTATATTGAAAATTTAAAAAATACGTTTTGTAGATCTGTGTCAATTAAACATATTCTGAAAATTTCGTCAAAATCGGTAGACGTTGCAAGGAGCTATAAACGTTTAAAGATGGTAAAAATTGCAGATTTTCACGTTTTTCGGCAATAAATTTTCAGAATATGTTTAATTGACACAGATCTACAAAACGTATTTTTCAAATTTTCAATATAGGTCCACATAAAAAAGTTAAAAATTCAACTTTTAGTATTTGTTCAACAATTCCGATCAATTGCAATTTTTGAAAAAATTTCTTTTCACATCCTTTAGTAAACTAATTGCTCTAGCTTCCCAAAAAAGTTCAAATCGTATAGTACAATATTTAAAAAGTTATTGTCTTCTTTAAAGCGGTCTTAAACATTTGTCCGCTACTGTATATTGTTACTAGTTTTCCGGGATAAAATTATTTTTCTTTCCATGAAGAAATATTTCGAAGCTCGAGAACTTTTCAATGTTTATGCAAATATCCAACGGAGGCTTAAAGAAACGCGGGCCCCATAAAATCTCACTAAACTGTCTTGTATAGTAAAATTTAAATCGATATCGCAGTAAGATTTAATTTAGTAAGCTCAACAAGTTCGAGATTGATCAGCCCTTTCTAGAAGCATAAAATCCGACTGATCCGAGACTTTAATAATTAATTACCCAGCCTCGATTCCACTTTACCGCAACAAAAATTGCTCGTAAACTAATTTTTCCAAAGCAAAGAAATACCTGTCGACCTCGTTTCGCTGCACTTTGCGCGTTATAAAATGGCACGGGTTCATAAATATGCATAGTACCCTCGGATCGAGATAAGTAGAAACGGTCAGCGATGAACAGACAGGTCGGTCCGACTGCGAGCTGTAAAATGGCTCGCGTGATCCACAAAAACCGCTGTCGATCGTAGATCTCCGTATCATAGAGAAACAGGGAGTCGTCGAAAGTAAATCGTTTGGCTGGGAATAGAATGTAACGGATTTATGTCACGGTTCTGTACAGGTTACGTCGACCGTCGATCGATTAATGAGGAGAGCGAGTCGATACCGGAACGGTCGATCGATCAAAAGTGTTCCGAGCTTGCTGAACTTTTACTTTTTACCGGGAACAAACACTTGGGTGAGCGCAGAAAAGGTAAACAGTGTTCCGCCCTGAAAATCCCGCAGATCGCGATTATTAAACTGTCACTTACTCCTGACGATTACCGGACGTGCTCCACTTTTTTCACTCGCTATGATTTTTCTGGAGGAGGTAGATAGAGAATTTAGAAACACTTAAAAAATCAGAGAAAAATTATAAGAAGTAATTCATATGATGTTATACATTGTATATGTATTGAACCTGAATATGATACAACTGTATATTACGTTATGTTTAGACTGCGGATCTTTATGTGAAATAAAAAAATGTTTGCATTGATTGCAGCACACAGGAGCCAAATACTTCTTTTAATTATCCTATTAAGTTGAAATTAATACGTTGATGTCCTTAAATATTTTTAACATGTCCACTTCTTTAAATTGTACGTGTCCATTTTTGTCATAAATGCATAAAATCCGCTGTTGAGTTGTGTTATATGGTATTTCATATTGTATACTATATTATACGTTTTTTCGTAAACGATAAACATTAGGAAAAAACCAAACAGGAGGAAGTGTAGTATATTTTACTAGCAATACGATAGCGTATCTCAATTTTTTTTATTTCTAATACTTTTCTAGAAACAAAGGTGACCTGTATTTTTTTTATGAAATGCCACATATTTTTTTACATCATGACAAAGCTGTCATTAAGATTAGTTAAACCAGGTAGTATACTATGGTCTTTAGGATCGTACAGGGGCAGAAATAACAGAAATAAAGTCGTAATACTGAATTTACTAGTATGTTGTATTGATAAGACTTGTTCAATGTGACTTCCATTAGCAAGAATGTATTAAGCAACTAGTAAATACAGTATTACGAAATGTTAAATATATTTCTTTTATTTCTGCCTTGCATGACCCTGAAGACCATAGTATAGTACCTGGTTGAACTCGTATTAATGCTAGCTTTCATTTGATGTAGAAAACTATGTAATATTTCATTTTAAAAAATAAAGGTCACCTTTGGTTCTAGAAAAATACTAAAAATAGAAATAAGTGAGGTACGTTATCATATTGCTAGTAAAATATACTACAACTTCCTCTTCTTCGGTTTTTTTCTAGTGTTTATTATTTAAGTGGTAAAAACGAAAGTGATAAAAAGGCCGAAAATCTGGAAAAATTGCAATTTTTGCCACTTTTGATCGTTTATAACTCGTAAACCAATTAACCAATTTCAATGAAATTTTCGGAGCGTATATAATTTATACAAGTTGACCAAACACATCCATTTAAATTTTCGTTATTGGCCCAGCTAAAAAAGTCGTAAAAATCAATTTTTACTATTGTTTTTCACAATTCTGACCAAATGCATTTTTTCAACATATTTTTTAGTCGTCATTTACTAAACTAATTCTTCTAGCCTTACAGAGAAATTCAAGTCGTTTGATCCATTCATAAAAAAGTTATTCTGATTTATAGTGTGTGTGATCAGTTTCAGTCCTAACCTAACTGTATATTACGTTATATAAAATGTTATTGTATATGCTATACTATTATATTGCGTTATGTTATATGGTGTTTCATATGCTATACTGTATGTTAGCAAAGCGTTATCCAAAGTAGTCTATAGGAAGTTTTTGTTTTAATAAAAAACATGCTATTTTTAATTTTAACAGTTCTCTGTATCTCGATCGACAATTGTTTAAACTACAATTAATGTTATCGGCGCACTGGTTCGATCAATTGGAAAATAAGCAAATTTGCAAAAATATCACATGAAATTTAATTCAACGTTTCGATCTCAATTTAGACCATTTTCAAGAATAGAAAATTGCAGTATCGCGTCTGTAAGAATTAATCAAATTTATTATTTAAAATTAAAATTAAATTAATTTTAAATTAATTTTAAAATTAAAAAATTATTTTTAATTTTATTGGTTTTTTTACTTAATTATCAGGTATCATCCATGACAATTATGTGTGAAAGACGTTATCTGTCAAACGACCACCACGACACGTTAATAGACATCAATTCGAAGAAGTGCTCAATTCTTGAGAACGACGTGGAATTGATGTTGATGGGTCATTAGCAACACTTTCACGAACAGCAGCAATGTTTTCGTTCGAACGAGATGTTTTTGGTCTGCCAGACTTTGCTTTATCTTGAACAAATCCAGTTTCATCAAATTTCGAATTGTTTGCTGTGATGGACGAGTATGTATTAGGGCTGTAACTTTTCCGAAGCTTCGAAGGATTCGAAGGAACGAAGGGAACTTCGAAGTTTCGAAGTCTTCGAAGTTTCGAAGCTTCGAAACGTATCAAGTTGTAACTTATGAGTTTCATACCATGTCACGACTTTTGATAAATAAAAATATTAACTTTCAGTCACCGGTGACTGACACTGAACTTTCCGTTTGGACTTTTCGTAATTAAATTAAATTTAAAAGATTGCATTCTATTAATAAATGTCGGGATCATATCACGAATGTACTTAAAAAATAATACTTTGCAAATAAAATTTTAATGAATTTTATTAAATTCGGTGAAATCGGATATCGCGGACTAAATGAACAGAAAGGTAAGACAGGCTAGACGCTTGACATGTTAATAAAAAATTTGACAGACTATAAACACAACCATACAGTTATAAAAAATATATTTATTGAACACATAAACTTACGGTCACAGTCTCCTAAATTAGTTTAGTGTACATAATATAAATACGTTCCGCCGCGTCGTAAAACCGGTAAAACCCTCCGTGCGAAGGAACAAACGCGAATCCGAATTCAGGTAGGTAAACTCTTCACCGACGACCTTTCAATCTTCTAATAATTTACTACGGAGGTTTGAAATTCGATTCTTTGATTCTCATCGCCTTCGAAGTTCCGAAGTTTCTGAAATCGTAGCTTCGAAATCTTCGACCTTCGAAGGAAAGTTACAGCCCTGGTATGTATGTCGAAAAAATCACGTAATTTGCGATGAGTATTTTTTATTGAACACTGATTTGCAAAATAAATTTTAATAACTTTAACACGTTCATTCAATCGTATACGACGGCATTGTTAAAATTTGTTGTAGGTTAAAAATCATTGTAGGTTAGGAATACAAGAAAGTGACAAGTAACAAACATGGCGTTTGACAGATATTCTCATTGAACCATAGATCCTAAAGATATAAGAGGACTGGTTTGTATTGGGCAAATAGAGCTCAGGCTCTACAACGCCATCTTTATGTAACATTTATAAAGAGAAGAATAAACCATAACCATAACCATCCTAAAGGTACTTGTGGATACCCTATATAAACCGGTGGTTAATGGCGGCAGCAATTAGGCAGGATTTTCATCGTTGACGACGCTTTTCCTGCGGCTCGCGTGCTCGAGGTACCTCTCGTCGGAAAAGTCAATCTCGCGATGGTCCCGGTACGAAATGAGGCTCGTCCGCGTCATTGTTGATCACGATCGTCGGCTCAGCTGTGTTTGCTCTCGAAGTGAAACCGCGCCTCGGAAGAAAGTGGTTTTTTCCTGAGTTCGCGCAGCCTCGCATGCGAAAAGAGTTTCATTCTCTCGCGTTCGTTCGCCATTATTCTCACCGTGAAGCATTGTCTTCGTCGCGTTTATAGGTTCTGCGAGTAGGCACGCCAGCCATAGTAAACATTTGACATAGTCCGGCTACGGATATCTCTTTCTCTTTCGAGAGAAAGAAAGAGAGAGAGAGTCCTGAGAAAATGAAGAGGAGTCGAGGATTCGCACAGTCATTCGGTGGCAGTCACCTCTTAATTAGTTTACCGGCGAATTCGGTTCGATGATCTGTTGTAATTAGACTGAGCATTCTCTGTTCATAATTGGGACTAATTGGGAACTTGCACTTTTCGGTCTGGGTACTTTGACTCGGGTCAGGTGAGAGGATTTATTGAATGAATTAAAAGAAGAGGACTGTGAACTTGTTGGAGATGATGTATGAAAAGCATAGTTCTTGTTTAAAACGAACAAAGATGATACAAGACAATTAAAAAGAATTTTTTAATGCAGAATAAAATGCAAACAATTATGAAAGTTAAAGAGCAATTTTATGAGTCACAAAAAATGTGGAAAAGAATCAGAAAGGGTCACAAAAGAGGAATTCGATAAAGGAATCCTAAAAATTGAAGGAGTATTGCAAAAGAATTAAAAAATGCAGAATAAAATGGAATCAGTTATGAAAGTTAAAGAGCAATTTTATGGGTCACAAAAAATGTGAAAAGGAACCAGAAAGGGTTACAATAGAGGAATTCGAAAAAGACATTCTAAAAATTGAAGGAGGATTGCAAAAGAATTAAAAAATACAGAATAAAATAGAATCAGTTATGAAAATTAAAGAGCAATTTTATGGGTCACAAAAAATGTGAAAAGGAACCAGAAAGGGTTATAATAGAGGAATTCGAAAAAGGAATTCGAAAAATTGAAGGAGGATTGCAAAAGAATTAAAAATGCAGAATAAAATGGAATCAGTTGTGAAAGTTAAAGAACGATTTTATGGGTCACAAAAAATGTGAAAAGGAACCAGAAAGGGTTACAATAGAGGAATTCGAAAAAGAAATTCTAAAAATTGAAGGAGGATTGCAAAATAATTAAAAATGCAGAATAAAATGGAATCAGTTGTGAAAGTTAAAGAACGATTTTATGGGTCACAAAAAATGTGAAAAGGAACCAGAAAGGGTTACAATAGAGGAATTCGAAAAAGAAATTCTAAAAATTGAAGGAGGATTGCAAAAGAATTAAAAAATGCAGAATAAAATGGAATCAGTTATAAAAGTTAAAGAGCAATTTTATGGGTCACAAAAATGTGAAAAGGAACCAGAAAGGGTTACAAAAGAGGAATTCGAAAAAGGAATCCTAAAAATTGAAGGAGGATTGCAAAAGAATTAAAAAATGCAGAATAAAATGGAATCAGTTATGAAAGTTAAAGAGCAATTTTATGGGTCACAAAAAATGTGAAAAGGAACCAGAAAGGGTTATAATAGAGGAATTCGAAAATGGAATTCTAAAAATTGGAGGAGGATTGCAAAAGAATTAAAAATGCAGAATAAAATGGAATCAGTTGTGAAAGTTAAAGAACGATTTTATGGGTCACAAAAAATGTGAAAAGGAACCAGAAAGGGTTATAATAGAGGAATTCGAAAATGGAATTCTAAAAATTGGAGGAGGATTGCAAAATAATTAAAAAATGCAGAATAAAATGGAATCAGTTATGAAAGTTAAAGAGCAATTTTATGGGTCACAAAAAATGTGAAAAGGAACCAGAAAGGGTTATAATAGAGGAATTCGAAAAAGGAATTCGAAAAATTGAAGGAGGATTGCAAAAGAATTAAAAATGCAGAATAAAATGGAATCAGTTGTGAAAGTTAAAGAATGATTTTATGGGTCACAAAAAATGTGAAAAGGAACCAGAAAGGGTTACAATAGAGGAATTCGAAAAAGAAATTCTAAAAATTGAAGGAGGATTGCAAAATAATTAAAAAATGCAGAATAAAATGGAATCAGTTATGAAAGTTAAAGAGCAATTTTATGGGTCACAAAAAATGTGAAAAGGAACCAGAAAGGGTTACAATAGAGGAATTCGATAAAGGAATTCTAAAAATTGAAGAAGGATTACAAAAGAATTAAAAAATGCAGAATGAAATGGAATCAGTTACGAAAATTAAAGAGCAATTTTATGGGTCATAAAAAATGTGAAAAGGAACCAAAAAGGGTTACAATAGAGGAATTCGATAAAGGAATTCTAAAAATTGAAGAAGGATTACAAAAGACTTAGAAAATGCAGAAGAAAATGAAATCAGTTATGAAAGTTAAGGAGCAATTTTATGGGTCACAAAAAATGTGAAAAGGAGCCAAAAAGGGTTACCATAGAGGAATTCGAAAAAGAAATTCTAAAAATTGAAGGAGGATCGCAAAAGAATTAAAAAATGCAGGATAAAATGGAATCAGTTATGAAAGTTAAAGAGCAATTTTATGGGTCATAAAAAATGTGAAAAGGAACCAGAAAGGGTTACAATAGAGGAATTCGAAAAAGGATTCCTAAAAATTGAAGGAGGATTGCAAAAGAATTAAAAAATAGTTTCCCTGCTCGTCACAATACAAACTGCAACCTAATCACGAGAATGTGCGGATAATTTTGCAAATAGAAATGGGTAAATTGTCGGTGTGCAAACGCAGAATTAACTGCAAGTTAGTTATTTGCTTCAGTCTCGGCGACGCTGTTTTCATAGTAAATTCGTGAGTTTCTAACGCGCGTTTCGTTTATGATTTCTTTGTTACCAGCCTGGGAACTGTCCGTTTACTCGATTAGCGAACACGCAAAAGATTTCCCCTTGCCTGACCGCACACATTCACTTTTCATTCGCCTGTATCGCTTGTCGAAGGTAAAACGCCAAGGCCGTTTTCGGTTCTCCGATGAATGTAAAATTTCGCGTAGCTGTCGACGTTTTATTTCATTAATGTAAGCACGATACATGTTACATTTTCGTCTCGAATCATTGTGCAGTTTATTTCGCTTCTGAGAAACACGAGAAGACGCGGGAAAACTGATACCGACTTGAACGAGCCATCAGTAATATTCGAGGGACAGCAAACTGTTAGAACAAGCAACGATAAATCGCCCGATGGTACGCCTGTTCGAAGCAGGGTAGAAAGGATAGGATCGACGATCCTGTCGCGCGATAAGGACGCAGGATCCTATTCGCCACGGACCAGAAAACCGATATTAGCCGTGGCCGCGTCCTGCACGAGATCCTCTCGAATAAATTCGCGTCTAACGGAACACGCCGGCCGAGGAAGGAAGCGTCGTTGACCGCTTAATAATCCTGCGATCGTCATTAGCCAGGATCATTTATAACCTCCTTCCCGTTTCCTATTTATGGTCCAGCTGACCGTGGGTCGAGCCAGATAATTATGGTCCCGCGGGACGTACAGTTACCGGCGTCATTACCCGAGCATTAGGACAGAAATACGGATATTTCGCGGGCCCAGGGCTCTCTCACCTATTCCTCAAGGGGTCACCGAAGATAACGGTTGCCCCACTGATGCGCCCTCTTCGACGCGAACACGCTGCGATCGATCCATCGATCCTTAAATCCTACATTTAACTCGATCAATTCCAATATCCCGTTTTACCACCGCTCGACGCAATAGCAAATTTTCGTTCGAGGTCATTTTCGAGATAAGGTGAAGTGCCATATGCCTGGACAGCATGTTTTTCTATTTTAAATTTTATCACTTTAAATAAACAAAAACAATTTCTCAAGAGTTTCAACATACAGTTCAGAGTTTGTAAAGTAATTTAAAATAAAAAAATCATTGTTTAGGTTAATATCTTAATTGTATTAACAAGAATAATTCAAACCTATAGTTGGACATATTAAATCCAATCTAAGCTAGTACCTGGAGAGAAGTAAAGTCTATATCGGGACAAATTCAATTTACGAGTTGATCGAGCGAACATAACCTAAAACGTTGGTTGGTGGCGCTGTTGCGCATGACGAATAGAAGATGCTTTGCGTAATATGTAGTATTCTTATCATAGATTATAGTATTGTATTATTTAACCAAATATATATTTATTTTCATTTACTGTTTTAATAAAACTTGTCATAATACAACTTTTAAGGTTAGGTAGTAATACTGATAGATTTAAGATGTAAACATAAAGTATTATTAACGTCACAACCGGAATACATTTTCTACATACGTTATTCAAGCTAATAGAAGACTAATTATACGTACATGTAGTTAAATAATTTGCAAACAATGCGATGATTTTATTCACAAACACGTGTCCGGCTTCAGGCGTAAGCACATTGCTCATAAGCTTAGAGTGGGACAGCTACTGTCATCGTGTCCCAGTATGGAGTACTTATATTTGAAAACAGTCCTAATCTTGCACATCTAATATTTGGATTAATAATTATTATTTACGTTAAGTTTGATTGCCAATTTAATTTAAAATATCAATATTATTATGCGTGATAATTATTTTTTGTCTGAGGGCTTAAATTATATCTTTTTTTCTAACAAAAGTTCGAACTATAAATGCACATGATTCGCATGTAAATAGACTATTTTGTATACTGTTTTCAGATGAACTTTGAATTCATTTTTAAATTTCAATTGATGTCTTAATGAAATAATATTCACACCTACTTGTAGCTAAGGCCTCAGAATATATAATATAATTATTTAATCTCTTAATTACTGATTTTACTATGAAAATTCAATTGTCCAGATTTAGGTGTCACTTTTGGACTGTCCAGACTTAGGGCGCTTCACCTTAACCAATGATTTTTTTAAACAGCCAGCGGATCTTTATGTGAAATAAAAATGTTCTACCTGAATTGCAACAAACTGGAGTGAATTAGAATTTCATTTTCTTTCTTAATATAATAAGTTGAAAATAATATAACAGTATGTTTAAATCCTTCTAATGTTCTTACTGTTCTCATTTGCACCCACTCATTTTTGTCATAAGTGCATAAAATCCGCTGTCTAGTGATAAATAACTATCACACTGCAAAGCACTGAAAGCATTTCTGCTTGGAAAACGGCCGAGGCCATATTCTAGCCATAACGAACGTCCTGAAAGGAGTGGCGTAAACTATCTTTCGAAAAATCGCTGGATAGATCGTTCGGGATCGAAGGCGTGTACTATCATCGATCTCCAGTGACACAGACGACATATTCACTCAAACTTAATAGCCGATAGAGCCATTAAAACTGTAACGAACTGTACATTCCGGCAAACCGGCAATTACCAGTTATTACTTGGCTGCAGGATGATCGAAGAGCTGGTAGGTTTATTTTTCCCTGGTTAAATTGAAGTCACAGTATCTTCGGCCCGAAGTTCATCGCTTCGGGACACACATTCGTATTACCTCCGGAGGTAGCAATTACCGGACACCAGGCTGCTGAAGAGTCATCGGGGGACCTTGCGAAGCTTGTTCGCTACCTTCGACTGAAAGCGGAATATTTTCCAAGGGTGAATCCCCTGAGCGAACTTCTTTACTTCGACTACACTACTCCAGTAGCGATGCTGCAAAAAGCCTGCGCACGAGTGCCACTTAAGCCTTCATCGGATTCTCTAGATAACTGCTCTCCCCCGGCCGAGATGATGCTACTACGCGAGTATGCCACTTCTGCTAGCCAATCCGAAGCTTTCTGTGAAAACTTCCGGAACTATTCTAAGACCCTCCAAGCAGTCTTCGCGGCTTCAGCCAGCCTCGAGTGCCGCATCCGTTGCTTCTTCAGCTTCTTCTTCGCTTTTTGCTGATTAAACCTTCCACTGGAAAAATTTGTAATCGCCACGAGATTAGCTTTCTGTAACCTCCCAGGTCAGAATTTCTTCTTCCACAGCCTCATCAGCTTCTTCTTCAGCTTTTCGTGATTAAACCCTTTATTTTTGCTCTGGAATTAGGTTTCTGCGACCCTCCAGGTCAGGATATCTTCTTCTATACTCTACAGCCTCTCCAGCTTGTTATTCAGGCTTTGGGGATTAGATTTCAGTAAGCTTCGTGGTTAGAATTTCTTCAACCGCTACTTCTTCAGCTTTTTGCTTCGTCACCTCTCAGCGAAAACTTGCGCAACCACTTTAAAATCTGTTTTCAATATTACTTCTTCAGGTTCTTTTTCACCGCTCAGTGATTAAACTTTTTAGCAGAGGCTTTCGTAATTAGATTTGCTTTCAGCAATCTTCAGGATCAGTATCGCTTCTTCAACAGGTTCTTCAGCCTCTGTTTTGTTTAGTGATAATTACAGCTCTCAGTGGAAACTTTCATGACGACGTTAGGATACTTCTACGGTAATCTTCGAGATCAGTACTTCTATCTTGCAACTTTCTCAGGCTTGTTTTCGTTTTACTGTTATTAAATCTCCAATGAAACGTTTTACAATGAAGATTTTCAATCCACGTCATACATATTGTAGTATCTCCACTTCCTCCTCATCTCTCGATAATTAAACTTTCAATTAACCTTCGCACAATGCGGTTTTACTTAATACATATCTTCCGGACGATCCTTGGATCTACAGAGATCACCAAGATTGATTATTATCTTCTAACGCGATCTTTTTACATGGATTCAAATCCAAATGATTGTTCCAAGATCCTTGAAACAGATTCGCGATCAATATTCTCATCCTTCAACTGAATATTCCAATGATCAAACGCTCAATTGAATCTCCCACGTTGAGGGAATCCGAATAACACTGTTGAACAGCCAAAAAGTATTTCGATTCCCACTATGCGATTTTTATAGTGTTTTTCGCGTTGATTCCGAATCTCTTCTTAAGTTTTCTCTTAGACGTACAGTTTTTGAGAAATTTGAGTTTTAAAAGAAGACATATTTTTCAAGTTTGAACTAGTTTGAGCCTCATAATAATGACAAAATTGCATTTATTCAGATTTCGTACTAGTTTTGTTTAAATGTGTACTTCAATAGAGAAGTTCACTAAAAAAATTACTCAGAAAAACATATTTATAATTTTAAAGGGTTAAATTACACTGTCCAACAAATTTCAACTTTTTTTATGTTCCCTAATTACTGTTGGGTCCTTCTTATAGAGTTTTTTGCGCTGATTCCGAATCTGTTTTTAATTTTTTTCCTATACGCACAGTTTTTGAGGAACATGGCTTTGAAAAAAAAGAACATATTTTTCAACTTTAAACAAACATTGTGATGTTATTATAAAAGATATTGAATTGTTCTTTACAGCAAAAGATTCTGTAGACTTTCCCGAATACAGTGATATCAAATATTAATACATTATGATTGTTTAAACATATGTAAACAATGATTAAAGACGGAGAGACACCTTTTTTGCGCCAATTTTTGCAGATATTTTTGAATTTATCTCAAAAAATAAGGATCCAGCGGAAAATCGAACTATACCACGCGATAGAGCAGACTTTTATCTTGAGAAACCACCCTTTCAAGTTTGCATGGTCGACGTTCTTTTCGACCCAGAAAGCAAAATATCTTCGCCCGATATTGGAAATTGGTACCTCAATAATTGACAACGCTGGAGAATTCTTTTACAAAAACTGTTTTATTAAACAGCGCGGAAGAACGATCTGGACATTTCGACAAGCGGACTCGAAGTGACAAAAAAAAGAATGTAGCAGGGGCGAGAGAGAAAATCTTTCGCCCGCTTGAAACAAATGAAAAACCCAGGGCTGCATCGTTTATTGCCCTGGCCCTCGGGTTTCTCATGGACGACGAAATTCATTTTTGCTCTATTGGCAGTTGCATCATTATTGCCAATAATCCAACACCCGACATGAGTTATCGCCAGTTACTCACCACTAGAACGGACCTATCGTCCAAATCGGAGACAAAATCAAAGAACTTTCGATAGAAATGAGGTAGAGCGATGAAATTTTTTAAAATTAAAGCTGAAACTTGGCAGAATATGGGAAAAATAGGGAGATTATGGTACGAACGTTTTATAAACTTGAGAAAATTCGTTACACTCTCACAATTTCAAGAAAATTGCGGTTTTTTCAATAACACGGGCGGAAAAAATTTTTTTTTAATATGCTCACATCATTTCCTGCAGATTTTTTCACGCTGATTTCAAATGTGGTCTCAAAATTTGTCTACGACCTCAGGATTTTACGAGAAAAATGTTTAAAAAATTTCATCGCTCTACCTCATTTCTATCGAAAGTTCTTTGATTTTGTCTCCGATTTGGACGAAAGGTCCCACTGGGCGCCGTATCCCATGGAACGTCCGTTCTATTGGTGAGCGCCACTGACGGCAACTCATGTCGGGCGAAGATATTTTGCTTTCTGGTTCGAAAAAAACGTCGACTACGCAAACTTGAAAGGGTGGTTTCTCAAGATAAAAGTCTGCTCTATCGAGTGGTATAGTTCGATTTTTCGCTGGACCCTTATTTTTTCAAATAAATTCAAAAATATCCGCAAAAGTGGTGTCTCTCCGTCTTTAATCATTGTTTACATATGTTTAAACAGTCATAATGTATTAATATTTGATATCACTGTATTCGGGAAAGCCTACAGAATCTTGTGCTGTAAAGAACAATTCAATGTCTTTTATAATAACGTCACAATATTAGTTCTAACTTAAAAAATATGTCTTTTTTTTAAACTCAATTTTCTCAAAAACTGTACGTCTAGGAGAAAAATTAAGGACAGATTTGGAATCAGCTTCGAAAAACTCTATAAGAATCGTATAGTGGGAATCGAAATACTTTTTGGCTGTTCAACAGTGTTATTCGGATTCCCTCAACGTGGGAGATTCAATTGAGCGTTTGATCATTGGAATATTCAGTTGAAGGATGAGAATATTGATCACGAATCTGTTTCAAGGATCTTGGAACGATCATTTGGATTTGAATCCATGTAAAAAGATCGCGTTAGAAGATAATAATCAATCTTGGTGATCTCTGTAGATCCAAGGATCGTCCGGAAGATGTGTATCAAGTAAAACCGCATTGTGCGAAGGTTAATTGAAAGTTTAATTATCGAGAGATGAAGAGGAAGTGGAGATACTACAATATGTATGACGTGGATTGAAAATCTTCATTGTAAAACGTTTCATTGGAGATTTAATAACAGTAAAACGAAAACAAGCCTGAGAAAGTTGCAAGTACTGATCTCGAAGATTACTGTAGGGTGGTTTCTCCGAAAGGGTGGTTTCTCAAAATAAAAGTCTGCTCTACCGCGTTGTATAGTTCGATTTTCCGTAGAACCCTTATTTTTTGAGATAAATTGAAAAATATCCTAAAAAATTGGTGCAGAAGTGGTGTCTCTCCGTCTTTAATCATTGTTAAAACATGTTTAAACAATCATAATGTATTAATATTTGATATCACTGTATTCGGGAAAGCCTACAGAATCTTGTGCTGTAAAGAACAATTCAATGTCTTTTATAATAACGTCACAATATTAGTTCTAACTTAAAAAATGTCTTTTTTTTAAACTCAATTTTCTCAAAAACTGTACGTCTAGGAGAAAAATTAAGAAGATATTCGGAATCAGCGCGAAAAACACTATAAAAATCGCATAGTGGGAATCGAAATACAAAAAAAGAGTTGGAATTTGTTGGACAGTGTAATGAGTCTCGATGTGCTTTGCATTAGCTGCTTCGATTTTCCTTTACTTCGCTTTGCTTAGCTTTGCTGTACTGTTGTGGACGCAGCACGATTTTTCTCGAAACGCTTCCTCGGTCTCCTGGCTCGTCACAGAACCAACCTGGCGGGCTAATTAACGTGCCAGGTGAGGAGACGCTCGGCCGACTCACCAGTGCACCACACGCAAAAGGAAGATGCTCTTAAGAATACTGTATTTTCTCGATCAAAAACGAGCAAAGCCATCCCTAAACTCTTCCCCTCGCTAAGCCCACAGAACGATTTCCACAGCGTGGAGACACACAAACGAGGAGGATCGGAACTGCATGTGCAGCGCAAGAAGTGCAGTGCTCGACACCGGCCATTACACAGCGAAGAGGTATTGCTCGGTGCAGTCGGTCGACGATTATCCAGTACGAGCGTGCAATCCAGGATCGATTTTTCCGTGAAAGAGGAACGCCGGATGATTTCGAAACAGGCTGGCTTCAACGAAGAGATACCGAGGAAAAAACGAGGACACCGCACCGCGCGAGGAAGGACAGGGATTCGCTATTCGCGCGAACCAACGCGAATTCAAGGGCCTGCCACTATGGTTGAAGAGGACGCAAGCTTCCGTAGAAGGGGCGCAATGGATCGTAACGATCTCGTGGATCCCACCGGGAGAGCCGGGGCCATCGATCACCGGCGGCCGATCGCACGGAAGATCACTTCCTAAGTGATTCATTGTCTTCCACCGGGTTTACTCGTGACTTATACTCGTGGTTTTACACTCGTCAGGGAAGCTCTTTGTTCGAGCACGACAAATAATGGCCCGCGACCCTGCACGAATAAGAGATGCTGCGGAGATCGTGCGGCGCCATTGGCGGATCGTCGATGGATTCGGTCTGGGTTCGGAAACGATGTCCCGACGTCCGTTTGGCAATGAAACGTAGAAACACATTCGATAAATGTTTGGTCTCGTGTTAATCAGAAAAATGTTACACATAGGGTAAAGTGCCCAAATATGGTATAGTCGCCTATTATGGCACTACCTTATATCTTGTAAAGGAGAAATCGCATTCTAGTGAGAAAATCCTCGAACAATAGTTTACTATGTTTACTCAACAGTGTGCAGTGCAATTGCACCAATCGCAGAATTTAGTATCGATCCTCCGCCATTACTGTCTGCACGTGTTGAATATTTTCGTGGTTAAATTTTCGATAGTATCTTTTTCGAGCAAGGTAGGTGATTTTGAAATGTTTGAACGTACCTGTTGTTTCAGTTTATTTATATTAATGTTTGCCAACTGTTGGTTTGGGCTGAAATTCATTTTCTCTTTGTCAGTAGATAGTATTATCAGTCCACGTGGAGTTCCCAATATGGCACTACCAAGGGTTCCCTAATATGGGTATAGCTATTGACATTCTTGGCGTGGGTGCCGAATTAGGCACTAGGTGTCATATTAGCGACTCAAGGTGTACCATGTTAAGACCCCCTTTCGCTGGAACCTGCAAATGACACACCACAAAAAAAAATTTTTTCCCAAGCCGTATTAATTTTTGAACAAACTTGACCCCAGAATCTTATAGGGAGGAAATGCTACAACTGGTAATTTTTTGGACGGAAAAGAGCATTCTAAAGTAATCAAAAAATGACATCAACAAAAAGTGGTTTATATTTGAGCACTTTACCCTATGCCAGTACAACTTTCATAAAAAATAATCATAGACAAAAGAGAATTGAAGGTTTTCGAAAGATCGAGGCGGATGAGAACATTGTGATGATCTCTATAGAGACGCAGGAGCCGCTCGAAGGATCTTGGAATAATTATTCGAATTCCCTCAGCGTGGGAGATTCCTTGAATGTTTAATCACTGGAAAATTCAGTCGAAGGATGAGAATATTGATCGCCAATCTGATCCAAGGATCTTAGAACAATCATTAGGATTTGAATCTATTTGAAAAGTGAAGGAATGCAAAGCATATCAAGATTTAGCGATGCAACGCAAAGAAGCAAAGCTAAGTGAACCACAAAGAAGTGAATTGGAAAATTCAGTCGAAGGATGAGAAGATTGATCGCCAATCTGACCCAAGGATTTTAGAACAATCATTAGGATTTGAATCTATTTGAAACGTGAAGGAATGCAAAGCATATCAAGATTTAGCGATGCAACGCAAAGAAGCAAAGCTAAGTGAACCACAACGAAGTGAATTGGAGAATTCAGTCGAAAGATGAGAATATTGATCGCCAATCTGACCCAACCCTAGTAACACAAAAATATTGGATAAATATTTTTTAAGCCACACTTTTTAATATGAGAAAAATATTTCTTCCTAACTCATAAGTTAGGATAAAAAAGAATATTTGGTACTTCATGTAAAATAAATATTGTATGTATATTTGAATATTAAAAACAGATTGAATCTCTTTTTGATATTATATGAATGTGTATACAATATCTTGTGCTGCTAGGGAAGGTTCTTAGAATAATCATTAGTATTTGAATCTATTTGAAAAGTGAAGGAATGCAAAGCATATCAAGATCGAGCGCTGCAACGCAAAGAAGCAAAGCTAAGTGAACCACAACGAAGTGAATTGGAGAATTCAGTCTAAAGATGGGATATTGATCGCAAATCTGACCCAAGGATTTTAGAACAATCATTAGGATTTGAATCTATTTTAAAAGTGAAGGAATGCAAAGCATATCAAGATTTAGCGATGCAACGCAAAGAAGCAAAGCTAAGTGAACCACAAAGAAGTGAATTGGAAAATTCAGTCGAAGGATGAGGACATTAATCGCCAATCTGACCCAAGGATTTTAGAACAATCATTAGGATTTGAATCTATTTGAAAAGTGAAGGAATGCAAAGCATATCAAGATCGAGCGATGCAACGCAAAGAAGCAAAGCTAAGTGAACCACAACGAAGTGAATTGGAAAATTCAGTCGAAGGATGAGGACATTAATCGCCTATCTGACCCAAGGATTTTAGAACAATCATTAGTATTTGAATCTATTTGAAAAGTGAAGCAATGCAAAGCATATCAAGATCGAGCGATGCAACGCAAGGAAAACGAAGAGTAAACGGAAGCAATCTGAAGCAAAGCTAAATGAACCACAGCGAAGTGAAGCGCAGCAAAGCAAAACGAATGGAGCACGTGTTCGCGTCTAACGGCTCCTCGCCAAATTGATTCTTACGCGAGCGACGTCCGCGTCCGCGCAAAACCGGCACGGATGAATTGTCCGTGGATTCTACATGAGCTGTCCCGTTATCGGTGTTCGGATACGTCCGTCGCGTCAGCCAGGAACGGTATTCCTGGGCGTACGATGATCCTACGCTTGCGGTTTTTCTGCTCGCTGAATCCGTTGTCTTCTCTCTTGGTGCATCGTGGTCAAGGCCCCTGCCCGCTAGATGTGCAACGTGAGATCCGCTCTGCTGTTCCATGTGTCGATCACCGGCTTCATCATTATTTAGATCCCCTTGGAATCCAGGTGAAATGGCTTGGGTTTCAGCTTGATCAGATTCTTCTTAATACCGGAAGGATTCCTTGCCCCTTCAGTGGCTTGGGACTTCGGGTCTTATGACGTCACTTGAAGCATTGTAATCGACACTTCGTGTTTGGAGAGAATGTTCATCTTCTTCGAACAACTTTCTGTCGCCTATTGTTGCCTTCAACGAATAAACAATATTCAATAAATTGTTGATGCTGCTCCAGCGTGGTCATAGAGGACACTTCAAGGAGAGGCCATCTTCTTCGAACAACTTTTTGTTGTATAATGTTGCCTTGGATGAATAAAAAATATTCAGTAAATTGTTGATGCTGCTCCAGTGTGGTCATAGATGACACTTCAAGGAGAATCTGTTTTCCGAATAGAAAATATTCGATAAATTGTTGATGCTGCTCCAGCGTGGTCATAGAGGACACTTCAAGGAGAGTCTCTTTTCCGAATAAAAAATATTTAATAAATTGTTGGTGCTGCTCCAGCGTGGTCATAGAGGACACTTCAAGGAGAGGCCATCTTCTTCGAACAACTTTTTGTTGTATAATGTTGCCTTCGACGAATAAAAAATATTCAAAAAATTGTTGATGTTACTCCAGTGTGGTCATAGAGGACACTTCAAGGAGAGTCTGTTTTCCGAATAAAAAATATTCGATAAATTGTTGATGCTGCTCCAGCGTGGTCATAGAGGACACTTCAAGGAGAGTCTCTTTTCCGAATAAAAAATATTTAATAAATTGTTGGTGCTGCTCTAGCGTGGTCATAGAGGACACTTCAAGGAGAGGCCATCTTCTTCGAACAACTTTTTGTTGTATTATGTTGCCTTCGACGAATAAAAAATATTCAAAAAATTGTTGATGTTACTCCAGTGTGGTCATAGAGGACACTTCAAGGAGAGTCTGTTTTCCGAATAAAAAATATTCGATAAATTGTTGATGCTGCTCCAGCGTGGTCATAGAGGACGCTTCAAGGAGTATCTCTTTTCCGAATAAAAAATATTCAATAAATTGTTAATGCTACTCCAGCGTGGTCATAGAGAACACTTCAAGGGGAGGCCATCTTCTTCGAACAACTTTTTGTTGTATAATGTTGCCTCCAACGAATAAAAAATATTCAAAAAATTGTTGATGTTACTCCAGTGTGGTCATAGAGGACACTTCAAGGAGAGTCTGTTTTCCGAATAAAAAATATTCGATAAATTGTTGATGCTGCTCCAGCGTGGTCATAGAGGACACTTCAAGGAGAGTCTCTTTTCCGAATAAAAAATATTTAATAAATTGTTGGTGCTGCTCCAGCGTGGTCATAGAGGACACTTCAAGGAGAGGCCATCTTCTTCGAACAACTTTTTGTTGTATAATGTTGCCTTCGACGAATAAAAAATATTCAAAAAATTGTTGATGTTACTCCAGTGTGGTCATAGAGGACACTTCAAGGAGAGTCTGTTTTCCGAATAAAAAATATTCGATAAATTGTTGATGCTGCTCCAGCGTGGTCATAGAGGACACTTCAAGGAGAGTCTCTTTTCCGAATAAAAAATATTTAATAAATTGTTGGTGCTGCTCTAGCGTGGTCATAGAGGACACTTCAAGGAGAGGCCATCTTCTTCGAACAACTTTTTGTTGTATTATGTTGCCTTCGACGAATAAAAAATATTCAAAAAATTGTTGATGTTACTCCAGTGTGGTCATAGAGGACACTTCAAGGAGAGTCTGTTTTCCGAATAAAAAATATTCGATAAATTGTTGATGCTGCTCCAGCGTGGTCATAGAGGACGCTTCAAGGAGTATCTCTTTTCCGAATAAAAAATATTCAATAAATTGTTAATGCTACTCCAGCGTGGTCATAGAGAACACTTCAAGGGGAGGCCATCTTCTTCGAACAACTTTTTGTTGTATAATGTTGCCTCCAACGAATAAAAAATATTCAAAAAATTGTTGATGTTACTCCAGTGTGGTCATAGAGGACACTTCAAGGAGAGTCTGTTTTCCGAATAAAAAATATTCGATAAATTGTTGATGCTGCTCCAGCGTGGTCATAGAGGACACTTCAAGGAGAGTCTCTTTTCCGAATAAAAAATATTTAATAAATTGTTGGTGCTGCTCCAGCGTGGTCATAGAGGACACTTCAAGGAGAGGCCATCTTCTTCGAACAACTTTTTGTTGTATAATGTTGCCTTCGACGAATAAAAAATATTCAAAAAATTGTTGATGTTACTCCAGTGTGGTCATAGAGGACACTTCAAGGAGAGTCTGTTTTCCGAATAAAAAATATTCGATAAATTGTTGATGCTGCTCCAGCGTGGTCATAGAGGACGCTTCAAGGAGTATCTCTTTTCCGAATAAAAAATATTCAATAAATTGTTAATGCTACTCCAGCGTGGTCATAGAGAACACTTCAAGGGGAGGCCATCTTCTTCGAACAACTTTTTGTTGTATAATGTTGCCTCCAACGAATAAAAAATATTCAAAAAATTGTTGATGTTACTCCAGTGTGGTCATAGAGGGCACTTCAAGGAGAGTCTCTTTTGCGAATAAAAAATATTCGATAAATTGTTGATCCTGCTCCAGCGTGGTCATAGAGAACACTTCAAGGAGAGTCCCTTTTCCGAATAAAAATTATTCGATAAATTGTTGACGTTGCTTCGGCATGGAGGCTACTTCAAGAGGAAGTCTTCTCGTAATATTTAACATTGCTGAAGTAACTCCGTAAGCGTCGATCGTCCAATTAGCGCGTTGATTAGTCGCAGATTAGAGGTTGCTGCAAAAAGAGATTGCGTATTGATTGGTACCCAAGGATTTTCGCACGAAATGCCGGACGAGGTCATCGAGGACGATCGGACGGGATCGAAGGCAGTGCTTGGCGGTTCATCGCGAGGAGTAGCGGTGACGCGCGGTTAATTAAAACCGAGCTGATAGGAGGCTTTTACGAGCGGGAAATTGGAATGCCGACGGTGAAGAACGAAACAGCCGGATGACAAACGTCGAGGAGTTCTGCAGGCTTGTTAGCAGGAAGACGCTGGGTGCCACCGGGGTATCTCGTTTCAGGAAAACGAGACGAGAAACGTTCGTTTCCGCCGCGAGATTTAGTTCCTTGTTAGCTGGACGCGTTGCGAGCCGCGTCTGACCACGTGAAATTATCGGCGAAAGATGAACATGCTATTCCGTGGCTTGATCCTTTGGAACGATGGTCGTCCTTCTGGGAGCTGCTTTGCTCTTTGTCTCAGTCGCCGTTAGAAATTTTTTCATTTGGAAAATTCATCTTCTAGTGTTAGAAAATAATTTTTTCCCACGAGGAAGGTTAACATGTAAACGCTGCATGAATATTGACAGCTGTAGGACATCAAACAACCACTTTCCGTTTTCATAGAAGCTAACGGTGCTGCGTTTGCCGAAGATAGTAAAGATTCTTCGAATATTCATGAAAACGTTAATAGGGCTGGAACACTTCAGACATTCGTCTTATCTTGTCATAAAACATCTGTGGAAACGTCACAGATCTCTGGGAATAGGAGAGGCGAGCACTAAAACCGGGAATTTATCATCCCACTGGGCAAAAAAGAACGAGAACCGTTTAATGGATCGCAGTTTGCCTGCGAGAGGATCCAGGCAGTAAAACAAGAACTTATCTAAGTAAGAGCGAGTAGCGTTGATGTTAGGAACACGGGGATCCAGTACCGAAGGATTTAGCTGCTGAAAGTAGAGTTTTACGAGCGCATCTAGTTGATAACGAAAATTCTGCGGATTTTACGGTCCGGGTCCCGATAAACATGGAATTAGAATGACGATGCTACAAATTAGATGGCCGTAACGAAATTATTGTTAGGTCGCATACAAATTCTGCGGATTCATAGTCCTCGATCCTGATGCTTCTTGCGCAGAAGGCTTAATTCGCGGAACTGTGAAAAAGTAGGGGACGATTTTCTGGGCCGAGGATCGAGTAACGTTTCGATAATGGCCGGTAACCATGGGAGATTACGTCGAGGAAGGCCTCGATCGATGCTATCGGCAATGGGAAAACGTGCCGCGATTATTATAATTCAGAAATGACCGGCGGTCATGCGTCGAATACGTGGAAACTGCGTGCAATTACCGTTTGCAGCTGAAACGGAACGAGAAATGGTACTTTTTAACGTAAAATGCTCGTTGTCAATGCGTATGCGGCCTTAATCAGCTGCTGAAATTGCTGTAATCTGTCGAAAAGGAACGATCGGGATTGCGAACGACCCAGTAGGATGTCTTAAGTGTAATATAATGATGGTTTATATAGAGCGGTTTTCATAGGCACCGCTTAGCCTAGCTATTATCGAGTCCACGCATTAAACGCGCTATCGAAAACGATTATCGGGAAATTACCACGTGCAGGAGAGGGGACGACTATCTTCCCTCGATACCGTATGCGGGATCAGAGGTCGGGCCGGAGTTATGGTGCGAATACTGTGTGTGCGTGCCGCCTCCTTTCCTTGTCGCGTTTTCTTTCAAATCTCACCGTGGGACCATCGAGTTCAGATTTCAGCTCTTGCGAGTCATGTGCTGCGACGATTTTATGGCTGCACACTAGTTGCGTTCAATTCAAGATGGAGACGCGAACTTTTCTTTCCTTTCGTTAATAACACTGTCCAACACCAATTTGGTCCCTAATTACTGTTGGGTCCTTCGTATAGAGTTTTTTTCGCTGATTCCGAATCTGTTATTAATTTTTCTCCTATACGCACAGTTTTTGAGGAACATGGCTTTGAAAAAAAAAACATATTTTTCAACTTTAAACAAATACTGTAGTGTTATCATAAAAGATATTGAATTGTTCTTTATAGCAAAAGATTTTGTAGACTTTCCCGAATACAGCGATATCAAATATTAATACATTATGATTGTTTAAACATGTTTAAATAATCACTAAAGGCGGAGAGATACCACTTTTGCACCAATTTTTGAGGATATTTTTCCATTTATCTGAAAAATAAGGGTCCAGCGGAAAATCGAACTATACCATGCGACAGAGCAGACTTTTATGTTGAGAAACCCCGCTTTGAAGTTTGAAACGTCGACGTTTTTTTCGAACCAGAAAGCAAAATATCTTCGCCCGACATGAGTTGCCGCCAGTGGCGCTCGCCATTACAACGGTCGTTCGCCGCTCCGTATCTCGTCCCGAGCGCCACTGGCGGCAACTAATGTCGGGCGAAGATATTTTGCTTTCTGGTTCGAAAAAAACGTCGACGATCCAAACTTGACAGGGTGGCTTCTCAAGATAAAAGTCTGCTCTATCGAGTGGTATAGTTCGATTTTTCGCTGGACCCTTATTTTTTCAGATAAATTCAAAAATATCCGCAAAAATTGGTGCGAAAGTGCTGTCTCTCCGTGTTTAATCATTGTTAAAACATGTTTAAACAATCATAATGTATTAATATTTGATATCACTGTATTCGGGAAAGTCTACAGAATCTTTTGCTGCAAAGGACAATTCAATATCTTTTATAATAACATCACAATGTTTGTTTAAAGTTGAAAAATATGTTCTTTTTTTTCAAAGCCATGTTCCTCAAAAACTGTGCGTATAGGAAAAAAATTAAAAACAGATTCGGAATCAGCGCAAGAAACTCTATAAGAAGAACCCAACAGTAATTAGGGAACATAAAAAAAGTTGAAATTTGTTGGACAGTGTAATTTAACCCTTTAAAATTATAAATATGTTTTTCTCAGTAATTTTTTTAGTGAACTTCTCTATTGAAGTACACATTTAAACAAAACTGGTACGAAATCTGAATAAATGCAATTTTGTCATTATTATGAGGCAGTGTATGCCAATCGCGTTTAGTGTTAGTGTTAACTCGAAAATTAATAATTTTTCTCATTTTACGGATATGAAATTGATGAAAAATAGGGGGAAATTCTTTTTCGAAATTCACAAAAAAATAGCAAATCAGATCGCAACTTCAACGGATCGAATACTCGTTGATCCCCGAAGGGAAGCACGAGCCAGCGTTTCCCGTCGGGTGTTTCGTCTGGATCCTCTCGATCAGAACCGATCTAATCGGCGAGCGAAGATAAGCGCATCCCCTAATTAAGGAACTGGCTGCAGTTGTTGCCACAACGATACGCAACTGGCCGCAACTGGCAACAACAATGGCCACGGCCGGCGAAGATGAAAAACGTCCGACCCACTTTCGAAGCGGCTAGCAAGCTAACCGGCTGGTTATCGGCCGAGGATCCTCCTCCGCACGCACAAAGCCACCGATTGCTCGCGTGCTCCTCCACAAGCGATGACTATCCACCTATCCACCGACGTATCGATCCATCAGCAATGGCCCTGGCCCTCGTTATCTCTCCGCGTCTCGAAAACCAGCCGATCCTCTTCCCCAGACACCGCAGCATGCTGCGATATCCCTTGCAGCCTTGCCTCGCTGCACGCTCCGATGAAGGAGCATCCGCCTCGCTGAGATCTCCTCAGTTTGATGGTGTTCTCATTGCTAGATTCGGGGTTTTAAACGGTGCTGGTTGTCGGTATTTTTTTAGACTGACTCAGATGTCCTGGATCACTGTGCTGATCACTGCACAGTGGTCCAGGCTGCCGATCTAGCACTTCATTTGGTAGAAAATGACTTGTCCCATATCAGTATTTAATGCGTCTACATTACTTTCTAATTGTTCAGCAATGTCGAACATGTTGATATTAATGAAATTTAAGAAAAATTATAAGTACGAGGGTCATTCAATAAGTAAAGAGACAAATTCTATAATTTTAAAACTATTCAATGAATGTGTACAATCTTTCCAGGGGTGTTAGTTGGCAACCTTGGGATATGCTCTGATCAGCTGTTTCATCATTTTATGTCAACATAACCTCAAAATTTTCAATTCACCATGGCAAGTCCACTAGAAGATTGCACCTTAGAAGAGCAGCGTCAGTCATTAGATTTTTAGTCGCAGAAGGTGTAAAACCAAGTGAAATTTTTTCTAGAATGTTAATACAGTACGGTAAAAGTTGTATGAACGGTGCGAATTTTTACAAGTGGGTTGATCGGATTAAAAGTGGCCGAACAAGTGTAGGTGATGAACCCCGATGTGGACGTCCAGTGGAAGTTTCTGGTCCCTCGGTGCAAAAGTGGCTTCGGGGTAAATCGAAAGAATTCTTCGCCAAGGGAATTAGGAAGCTGCAAGAAAGATGGGACAAGTGCATAACTGTGGGGGGTGATTATGTTGAAAAATAGCCTTAATTTTGAAAGATTGAAATAAACCATTTTTGAGCTATAGCCATTTGTCTCTTTACTTATTGAATGACCCTCGTAGAACAAGCACTTAAGAAAGGACATTTTGTGAATATGATTTTCGATCGAAAAAATTACTAATTTTCATTTGTGAACCTTGGCGAACTTATTTAATATTTCTAAAAAATTTAGCGATCTACTTTCAGTACAAAAAGTGCTTTAAAAAATGTTTATTCTATAAAAAAATCAAGGTCACCTTTAATTTTTCAGAGTCAATATATTATTTTTGACCTCGTAACGATGTAGCTGATGTCAAAACTAATCCAAGATAAATTAATCTCCACGAATTTTTCAAAGAATATCTATATCAAATTAATTATATTTGTGGTTCTCCAATATTTAAATCTCCATGAAATGATCTAAAAGCAATTAAAACTTTGAAAAATCATATTGCACTATATTCGGACGAGAGTGTCTATTTTCTACCGATTACTGTTGGATTTCATAACGAGGATAGAGGATGCAGTGTAGATTGCACTAGCTCTAGAAGTTTTTGTCGATCACGAGAATCGACAGTGCGGACGCGTGATCGAGATGACGCGTAGGATCCACGGGGCTGCGAGATAGGTGTCCGGATCGAGATTACCATTCCACTTGCATAAGACGAACGTGTCCTGCGTTCGGAACGAGAAGAACCAGTCTCCGCGGACATTGAAGCGTTTCAACCGACGGTGAACTCGTAAAGCACTCTGCACTACAAACCAGATGGAAAAAAACCGGCTGCGATCTGGATCATCCGGCATTCTAGATCGTTCATACCTTTGGGAGCCTCTCGGGTTAATCGATAGCCTGGAATGATCACAGATTCAGTGCAACGTCAAAATGCTGTCAATTCCGGCTCCTTATAATTGAAAGACGAAAAATGCATTCCTGATTCGGACGATTTTTAGTTTCCATAAAAATCCGCAGTCTCTCCTTTTTCATAAAAAATTTTCAAGAAGTCTAAAATTATGATTTTGCAAATGTTTGAAAACAATGAAAACAAAATTGTTTCTATTAAACTGTGCTATCACCCAGGTCTTTTCCTGGTGCTTGTGAAACGCCAGTAAAAATTCACCAGAGCAGCATGGAAGTTCCAGAGGCGGACGAAAAATGCATTTCTGATCCGGACAATATTTAGTTTGCATAGAAATCCGCAGTCTCTCCTTTTTCATAGAAAATTTTCGAAAAGTCTAAAATTATGATCTTCTAAATGTTTAAAAGCAGTAGAGCAATTCCTACAAAATTGTGCAAGCACAAAAATGTGTGGATTAAACTGTGCTATCATCCAGGTCTCTTCCTGGTGCTTGTAAAACGCCAGTAAAAATCCACCAGAGCAGCATGAAAGATCCAGAGGCGGACGAAAAATGCATTTCTGCTCCAGACAATATTTAGTTTGCATAAAAATCCGCAGTCTCTACATTTTCAAAGAAAATTTTCAAAAAGTCTAAAATTATGATTTTGTAAATGTTTAAAAGCAGTAGAGCAATTGCTACAAAATTGTGCAAGCACAAAAATGTGTGGATTAAACTGTGCTATTACCCAGGTCTTTTCCTGGAGCTTGTGAAACGCCAGTAAAAATTCCCCAGAGCAGCATGGAAGTTCCAGAGGCGGACGAAAAATGCATTTCTGATCCGGACAATATTTAGTTTGCATAAAAATCCGCAGTCTCTCCTTTTTCATAGTAAATTTTCAAAAAGTCTAAAATTATGATCTTCTAAATGTTTAAAAGCAGTAGAGCAATTGCTACAAAATTGTGCAAGCACAAAAATGTGTGGATTAAACTGTGCTATCACCCAGGTCTCTTCCTGGTGCTTGTGAAACGCCAGTAAAAATTCACCAGAGCAGCATGAAGAATCCAGAAGCGGACGAAAAATGCATTTCTGATTCGGACAATTTTTATTCTGCATAAAAATCCGCAGTCTCTACATTTTCAAAGAAAATTTTCAAAAAGTCTAAAATTATGATCTTCTAAATGTTTAAAAGCAGTAGAGCAATTGCTACAAAATTGTGCAAGCACAAAAATGTGTGGATTAAACTGTGCTATCACCCAGGTCTTTTCCTGGTGCTTGTGAAACGCCAGTAAAAATTCACCAGAGCAGCATGGATGTTCCAGAAGCGGACGAAAAATGCATTTCTGATCCGGACAATATTTAGTTTGCATAAAAATCCGCAGTCTCTACATTTTCATAGAAAATTGTCAAAAAGTCTAAAATTATGATCTTCTAAATGTTTAAAAGCAGTAGAGCAATTCCTACAAAATTGTGCAAGCACAAAAATGTGTGGATTAAACTGTGCTATCACCCAGGTCTCTTCCTGGAGCTTGTGAAACGCCAGTAAAAATCCACCAGAGCAGCATGAAAGATCCAGAGGCGGACGAAAAATGCATTTCTGCTCCAGACAATATTTAGTTTGCATAAAAATCCGCAGTCTCTACATTTTCAAAGAAAATTTTCAAAAAGTCTAAAATTATGATTTTGTAAATGTTTAAAAGCAGTAGAGCAATTGCTACAAAATTGTGCAAGCACAAAAATGTGTGGATTAAACTGTGCTATCACCCAGGTCTTTTCCTGGTGCTTGTGAAACGCCAGTAAAAATTCAGCATCGTCACCAGAGCAGCATGGAAGTTCCAGAGGCGGACGAAAAATGCATTTCTGATCCGGACAATATTTAGTTTGCATAAAAATCCGCAGTCTCTCCTTTTTCATAGAAAATTTTCAAGAAGTCTAAAATTATGATCTTCTAAATGTTTAAAAGCAGTAGAGCAATTCCTACAAAATTGTGCAAGCACAAAAATGTGTGGATAAAACTGTGCTATCACCCAGGTCTTTTCCTGGTGCTTGTGAAACGCCAGTAAAAATTCACCAGAGCAGCATGAAAGATCCAGAAGCGGACGAAAAATGCATTTCTGATTCGGACAATTTTTATTCTGCATAAAAATCCGCAGTCTCTACATTTTCATAGAAAATTTTCAAAAAGTCTAAAATTATGATGTTCTAAATATTTAAAAGCAGTAGAGCAATTCCTACAAAATTGTGCAAGTACAAAAATGTGTGGATTAAACTGTGCTATCACCCAGGTCTTTTCCTGGAGCTTGTGAAACGCCAGTAAAAATTCAGCATCGTCACCAGAGCAGCATGGAAGTTCCAGAGGTGAGTTACCCTAATCTCGGAAGCAACAGGTAGAAGGCAAGGGCCAATGGCAGCGAGGTAAAACAATCCTCGGTCGTTCCCGTGTTCCATCCACAATCCACGGTTATTAAAGGACCCCTTCCGAACAAAAGGGGGAATCTCGCGGAAGCGATTTCCACGGAGATTCCAACGAAATTGGTCGGATTGTGTTTCGCGATCGCAAGGTTCGTAGAACGGTGTCTATGATTCGACCGATTCCAGCACAGGGAAACACACCGATTTCCCGGGAACGATTCCGCTGGCGTGCCAGTGTAATCGTGCTAGCCTTGGAGAAAATTGGCAGATCCTCGATGCCCCGAGGATCGACGATCGGTCGATCCTTAAGCTCCCTGCACACTTCGCGGAAGCCTTACGACCCCAAAGCGCCTCCCATCGAACGGGACCTTAATTTCAAACCGTATTAAACGCACTAACAAGGAATAATCTCAAATCCGGAATTTCCAAAAATTATTTTCTTTATGCTCAAATTCGCTTTAAGATGGTGAAAACGACCATTAAATTTTTTTTTAATTATATAAGCAATTCATGTTCTCCAGCAATTTTTGTCTGAAAACTTTTTCCCCTAGCTGAATTTTTAAAGCACATATTACAATAAAAATACCATCTTTACAAGGCAACACTTGCTAGCCATTTTTAGAACTCGGTAGGTTTAGTGTTAAAGTGAATTTGGGAAGGAAAAAAATGTTTGGATTTCCGGGTTCGACATCATTGTTTTTAAGAAAGGCACAACAGGAAAATTTTACAAAATGGATGTTCGGATTAGAAATTGTTTTTACGAATAAAGCAGCGATAATTTAGCGAATCTGAACGAGATTTTATCGGAAGGCGTCTCGCGGAGTGGAAACGCGGCTTAACGATCGCAGGAAGGAACGACTGGTTGCACCAAGGTGCGGAATAGTAACGAAGATTACCGTAACTCCACCGTAAGAGGCTACCACCACGGTCATCGCGCTCAGAGCAAAGCCCGGACCGTTATGAATCGGTATTATTTTTGCAAGAGACGTCCGACGAAATCGCAACAGCTTTTACGGGCATTGGTATCTCGAAACGCTTCTCTCGTTTTAAATATTCAAATTCGCTCCTCCGGAACGACGTAGTTTGCGTGTAATTAACGGAGGGGACGAGCGCGCACGCGAAAGGTGAACCGTTAACATTCGCGAGGATTTTAATGCTGCTGTACATACGCGTCCGCGATTCTTTTTGCCTAACTGGACCCGGTTCGGTCAGAAAACCGGCCAACGATCTCGACTGTCGACTCCGCTTCGAACAGCCGGAGGATTGTAAATACGTATCCATACGGTATACTAATTGATGGTTCTGTTAGCCGCGAATCCTCTGTGAACGATGATTGAGCGATTTGTAAAATGTTAGGAGACTTACAGTCGCCAGTTGCTCAACCGTTATGGCGATTATGTGGGCTTGGTGGATCTACCTGGTTGGTCTAATCTACGCTTACATTAATTCCATGCTAGCATATGGCTGCGAAATTAGATTATTTGAAAATTTTGATTGGACAGACCTTTCTTCTGGGATGCAGAGTTTATGTTCAGTTAGAGGTCACTAAATGTACCTCGGATTAGTTTTGACATTAGCTACATTATTACGAGGTCAAAAATAATATATTGACTCTGAAAAATTAAAGGTAACCTTGATTTTTTTATAGTTATGGCGATTATGTGGGCTTGGTGGATCTACCTGGTTGGTCTAATCTACGCTTACATGAATTCCATGCTAGCATTCGGCTGCGAAATTAGATTATTTAACAATTTTGATTAGACAGACCTTTCTTCTGGGATGCAGAGTTTATGTTCAGTTAGAGGTCATTAAATGTACCTTGGATTTATTTTGACATCAGCTACAACATTATGAGGTCAAAAATAATATATTGACTCTGAAAAATTAAAGGTAACCTTGATTTTTTTATAGTTATGGCGATTATGTGGGCTTGGTGGCTCTACCTGGTTGGTCTAATCTACGCTTACATGGACTTCATGCTAGCATATGGCTGCGAAATTAGATTATTTAAAAATTTTGATTGGACAGACCTTTCTTCTGGGATGCAGAGTTTATGTTCAGTTAGAGGTCATTAAATGTACCTCGGATTAGTTTTGACATTAGCTACATTATTACGAGGTCAAAAATAATATATTGACTCTGAAAAATTAAAGGTAACCTTGATTTTTTTATAGTTATGGCGATTATGTGGGCTTGGTGGCTCTACCTGGTTGGTCTAATCTACGCTTACATGAATTTCATGCTAGCATATGGCTGCGAAATTAGATTATTTAAAAATTTTGATTGGACAGACCTTTCTTCTGGGATGCAGAGTTTATGTTCAGTTAGAGGTCATTAAATGTACCTTGGATTTATTTTGACATTAGCTACATTATTACGAGGTCAAAAATAATATATTGACTCTGAAAAATTAAAGGTAACCTTGATTTTTTTATAGTTATGGCGATTATGTGGGCTTGGTGGATCTACCTGGTTGGTCTAATCTACGCTTACATGAATTTCATGCTAGCATATGGCTGCGAAATTAGATTATTTAAAAATTTTGATTGGACAGACCTTTCTTCTGGGATGCAGAGTTTATGTTCAGTTAGAGGTCATTAAATGTACCTTGGATTTATTTTGACATTAGCTACATTATTACGAGGTCAAAAATAATATATTGACTCTGAAAAATTAAAGGTAACCTTGATTTTTTTATAGTTATGGCGATTATGTGGGCTTGGTGGATCTACCTGGTTGGTCTAATCTACGCTTACATGGACTTCATGCTAGCATATGGCTGCGAAATTAGATTATTTAAAAATTTTGATTGGACAGGCCTTTCTTCTGGGATGCAGAGTTTATGTTCAGTTAGAGGTCACTAAATGTACCTCGGATTAGTTTTGACATTAGCTACATTATTACGAGGTCAAAAATAATATATTTGCTCTGAAAAATTAAAGGTAACCTTGATTTTTTTTATAGTTATGGCGATTATGTGGGCTTGGTGGATCTACCTGGTTGGTCTAATCTACGCTTACATGAATTCCATGCTAGCATTCGGCTGCGAAATTAGATTATTTAACAATTTTGATTGGACAGACCTTTCTTCTGGGATGCAGAGTTTATGTTCAGTCAGAGGTCATTAAATGTACCTTGGATTTATTTTGACATTAGCTACATTATTACGAGGTCAAAAATAATATATTGACTCTGAAAAATTAAAGGTAACCTTGATTTTTTTATAGTTATGGCGATTATGTGGGCTTGGTGGCTCTACCTGGTTGGTCTAATCTACGCTTACATGAATTCCATGCTAGCATATGGCTGCGAAATTAGATTATTTAACAATTTTGATTGGACAGACCTTTCTTCTGGGATGCAGAGTTTATGTTCAGTTAGAGGTCATTAAATGTACCTTGGATTTATTTTGACATTAGCTACATTATTACGAGGTCAAAAATAATATATTGACTCTGAAAAATTAAAGGTAACCTTGATTTTTTTATAGTTATGGCGATTATGTGGGCTTGGTGGCTCTACCTGGTTGGTCTAATCTACGCTTACATTAATTTCATGCTAGCATATGGCTGCGAAATTAGATTATTTAAAAATCTTGATTGGACAGACCTTTCTTCTGGGATGCAGAGTTTATGTTCAGTCAAAGGTCACTAAATGTACCTTGGATTTATTTTGACATTAGCTACATTATTACGAGGTCAAAAATAATATATTTGCTCTGAAAAATTAAAGGTAACCTTGATTTTTTTATAGTTATGGCGATTATGTGGGCTTGGTGGATCTACCTGGTTGGTCTAATCTACGCTTACATGAATTCCATGCTAGCATTCGGCTGCGAAATTAGATTATTTAACAATTTTGATTGGACAGACCTTTCTTCTGGGATGCAGAGTTTATGTTCAGTCAGAGGTCATTAAATGTACCTTGGATTTATTTTGACATTAGCTACATTATTACGAGGTCAAAAATAATATATTGACTCTGAAAAATTAAAGGTAACCTTGATTTTTTTATAGTTATGGCGATTATGTGGGCTTGGTGGCTCTACCTGGTTGGTCTAATCTACGCTTACATGAATTCCATGCTAGCATATGGCTGCGAAATTAGATTATTTAACAATTTTGATTGGACAGACCTTTCTTCTGGGATGCAGAGTTTATGTTCAGTTAGAGGTCATTAAATGTACCTTGGATTTATTTTGACATTAGCTACATTATTACGAGGTCAAAAATAATATATTGACTCTGAAAAATTAAAGGTAACCTTGATTTTTTTATAGTTATGGCGATTATGTGGGCTTGGTGGCTCTACCTGGTTGGTCTAATCTACGCTTACATGGACTTCATGCTAGCATTCGGCTGCGAAATTAGATTATTTAACAATTTTGATTGGACAGACCTTTCTTCTGGGATGCAGAGTTTATGTTCAGTTAGAGGTCACTAAATGTACCTTGGATTAGTTTTGACATCAGCTACAACAATATGAAGTCAAAAATAATATATTGACTCTGAAAAATTAAAGGTAACCTTGATTTTTTTATAGTTATGGCGATTATGTGGGCTTGGTGGATCTACCTGGTTGGTCTAATCTACGCTTACATGAATTTCATGCTAGCATATGGCTGCGAAATTAGATTATTTAAAAATTTTGATTGGACAGACCTTTCTTCTGGGATGCAGAGTTTATGTTCAGTCAGAGGACATTAAATTTACCTAATACAATTGGCATACATTGCCTTATAATAATAACAAAATTGCATTTGTTTAAATTTTGCACCATTTTCGTTTAAATATGTACTTCAATAGAGAAGTTGACTAAAAAAATTTCTCAGAAAAACGAATTTATAATTTTAATATTTCTAATAGAAGAATTCAGGAACATTTTGACTCATCCTGCAATTCTAGTGTTAAATACTAATCTCTGGTAAATATTTTTAATTTTCCTTTAAAGTATTTAATGGACACTTGGAATATTCTAAAGAAAAAGTTGGAGTACCAAAAATATAGTTCATTTGATAGAAACATTTCTTTAAAAATTCGAGGAGATTAAGAAAGGATTTTAGAGAAACTTGCAACATGTAACGTTCTACACTATTCGACCAGGAATATGGTTCATTAAATCTAGGTTTCTAGTTCCCGCAAAGAGTTTTCCAGCCAGCGAATCCTGGGAACGAGGGAATGCGAAACCTATTTTTCCCATTGCAAAGGAGTCTAATTCGCGAAGGATATCCTGAGTAGCAGGTAGAAGAACAATGAATAATATTAGGTGTACACTGAATAACTCAAGGAGACCGTACTCGAGATGGTGTATCTTAATTGTAATTACCAAACATGAAAATTCAATCCACCGGAGATAATAACAAATCACAGGGTGAATCATACGGTTTGATCGTTATGTTCAAGGTTCGGATGTATACGCGTGTTCAGGTTAGCACAGTGGAAGAGGATGTCGTGGAAGGATGCCGGCAAACCCGCGGAACTGAGTTAGCGTATATAACACTCTGTTTTCTGTTCCTATCGCGTTCATTAGCAGCCGAGTGTGAACAATTTAATCGGACACAATGAAGACTTAGTTACGCTTACCCGGGGAGGGCAAACTAATTGAATCGGTAAGCATCGTGTGCTTACCAGATTGGAAATCGATAACTCCTCCGCGATTTAGACGAACCTAATCTGCAATATAGCACGAGGTAACACTCGTTAGACTCGTTAACCCTTTGTGCATCGAGGATACTCCACTATCCTCGGTACAAAACGCTACACCGCGTAAATAATTATGCACTCCTCTTTTACGTTTATTTTATTAAATTTCCTCTGGGAAATGCAGGTGTTATCGTTGCTTCAATTTTCTTGGCGTTGTTTTGAGTTTAATCATCATTAGACTGCGGATCTTTATACAAAACAAACATTTCTTAACTGAATTGCAACAAACTGGAGTGAAATAGAAATTTATTTTCTTCCCTATTATGTTCAGTAGGTTGAAAATAATATAATATAATAGTATGTTTAAATTTTTCAAATATTTTTGCTATTTTATTTTACGCCCACTCATTTTTGTCATAAATGCATAAAATGGATAAATTGTATTCGTGCTGTGACAATATTCGAGTGAAACCTCAATTTTAGGTAGAAACACTCTCCGAATTTCAGAAAAATATTACAATAAAATATTATTTCATTTCACACTCTAAGATGAAGTGCCCTATGCCTGGACAGCATGTTTTTCTATTTTAAATTTTGTCACTTTAAATAAACGAAAACAATTTCTTAAGAGTTTTAACATACAGTTCAGAGTTTGTAAAGTAATTTAAAATAAAAAAATCATTGTTTAGGTTAATATCTTAATTGTATTAACAAGAATAATTCAAACCTATAGTTGGACATATTAAATCCAATCTAAGCTAGTACCTAGACAGAAGTAAAGCCTATATCGGGACAAATTCAATTTACGAGTTGATCGAGCGAACATAACCTAAAACGTTGGTTGGTGGCGCTGTTGCGCATGACGAATAGAAGATGCTTTGCGTAATATGTAGTATTCTTATCATAGATTATAGTATTGTATTATTTAACCAAATATATATTTATTTTCATTTACTGTTTTAATAAAACTTGTCATAATACAACTTTTAAGGTTAGGTAGTAATACTGATAGATTTAAGATGTAAACATAAAGTATTATTAACGTCACAACCGGAATACATTTTCTACATACGTTATTCAAGCTAATAGAAGACTAATTATACGTACATGTAGTTAAATAATTTGCAAACAATGCGTTGATTTTATTCACAAACACGTGTCCGGCTTCAGGCGTAAGCACATTGCGTATAAGCTTAGAGTGGGACAGCTACTGTCATCGCGTCCCAGTATGGAGTACTTACATTTGAAAACAGTCCTAATCTTGGACATCTAATATTTGGATTAATAATTATTATTTACGTTAAGCTTGATCGCCAATTTATTTTAAAATATCAATATTATTATGCGTGATAATTATTTTTTGTCTGAGGGCTTAAATTATATCTTTTTTTCTAACAAAAGTACGAACTATAAATGCACATGATTCGCATGTAAATAGACTATTTTGTATACTGTTTTCAGATGAACTTTGAATTCATTTTTAAATTTCAATTGATGTCTTAATGAAATAATATTCACACCTACTTGTAGCTAAGGCCTCAGAATATATAATATAATTATTTAATCTCTTAATTACTGATTTTACTATGAAAATTCAATTGTCCAGATTTAGGTATCACTTTTGGACTGTCCAGACTTAGGGCACTTCACCTTATATCGTCGGAAATAGATTGTATATTCTGATGCGTTTGTAACAGGCAAAAGTACCATTTTAATCTTGGAATTATTTATCATCGAAATGAATTGCTCGAAGAGCAACGTGCACGCACTCGTAATTAGCGCCATACAATTTCGATCTCCTCTCGATTCATCGGAGAGCCAGTAAATATTATCGAGCACGCTATAAAATGCATTCGATTCGATCGAGACTGGTAAACGTTCCGAGTCTCGGCGAGACTGCGCGGAGAACGCTCGTAATTTCCAGCGTGGCCGACGCGAATTATCAAACCATTGTTTAACGTCTTCGGCCGGAACGACACGCATACCCATCCGCTTTGTGCGGAAAAATATATTCGTCGTTTCTGTTCCCTGAAGATTAACGTTGCCGGTTTAGATTCGCCTGATTGTACTCGATTGTATATAATAATTGAAAAATACCTTGAAGAAGAAAAAATAATAGTGGAAGAGTCGTATGGCCGAGTATCAAAAAGTCTTAGAAGTGTGCGAATATGTGAAGTCACTGTATATCATTGAATCACCACGTGTCTGATTCGATGTTATAGTGCAAGGTGTTAATCATAACTAGACAGCGGATCGTAATGCAAAATAAAAATTTTTTATGTGAATTGCAACAAATTAGAATGACATAGAGATTTATTTCCTTTCTTACTATGTTCAGTTGCTTGAAAATAATGTAACAGTATCTTTAAATTTTTATAATATGTTTACTAATTAAATATCTCCTTTATTTTCAATGGCACGAAAAATATTTATGGCATAATTTAAATGGTATCGAAGGAGGAATATCATAGAAGAACAATTTCCTTTTTTTATCGGGAAAACTTATTTTTCTTATTCCATCTTACAGCGACTGAAAAAATACATTTGAATATGCTTAAGTCATTAACAAGATGAAATGAAAAAAATAAGTTTTCCCGATAAAAAAATAACGATGACTTTAAGAAAACTATGAAAAAATAACCGGACAAGAAAATTGTTCTTCTATGATATTCCTCCTTCGATACTATTTAAATTATGCCATAAATATTCTTGTTGTGCCATTAAAGATAGAGATATTTAGGTGGCCTCCTTCAGTTGAGACACCCTGTATATAATATGTTATAATATGTTATAAAAACTATGAAAAAAATAACCGGACAAAAAAATTGTTCTGCTATGATATTCCTCCTTCGATACCATTTAAATTATGTCATAAATAGTCTTGTTGTGCCATTAAAGATAAAGGAGATATTTAGGTGGCCTCCAGAGACACCCTGTATATAATATGTTATAATGGCATAAAGATCCGCAGTCTAATGGTAACAGAGATCGTGGTAGACGGTGGTATCGAGGGAATGCGATTTTGCATCGATTTAAACGAGCGTAGAGCGTGTATTAATCGGCGAGTAACGTTGCGGCGAGCTTCCGGTTGTTAGCGGGACCACGACGCGCAGGATGCAGACGCGGGTCGCGTGCAATATGACAGTTATAATGTACAGAGCAAGTCAATGGAAACGTTTTTTCCGAGGTTAACGGAATTCCTGTGCTGGTCGTGCAGCTCGTTGTCCACCGTGTTTCCGGGGACCTTGCCCAGCCATCGAACCGAAATCAATTATAATCACTGCTAATTCGGCCTCGCACTTCCTTATAGCATCTCTTTATTCCTTGACAGTCGATTTACTCCGTACATTCACGAGACAACTCTGGCAGATCGCCATAAGCCAGTAAGAAATTCTGAAGTGAAGTCAAGAAAATCGAGTATGAATTTTTCCGATCATTCAATAAATTGCAAGACAAAAGAAGTGGTTTTAGAAGCAACTAAAAATTTGTGACACACTTTCGACAACGATAAAATTGGGAGAAAATGCTTCAAGGACTTGCGTGACCGAGTCGCGATATGCAAATGCTCGCCCGCCGAGCGTTTCCTCACCGAAAACGAATGGAAACAATCAAAAAACGCGGCGGCGGTAATTTCGCAACGACGGAGAGACCGCGGCGAGACGCGGTCCGGCGATTATGCTAATCGGGCTCGTTACTGAATTTCGGGCTCGTTAACCCGTTTCCAGTTGGAAGATGGCCTGCAATCAGGGCCAGGTGTTCAGCCTCTCCGGCTTGGCGAGGTGAATTAGAGATTGCGCAGCGGGCAAAAATTGCTTAAAGAGTTCTATCCGGGAACGGTGACTAAGCTCCCCAGCTTTAGAACGATTCACCTGCGCGAGTCCCGATGAGTCCGCGCGAATTCCTTTCCGCTTAGGCTACCGCGAAACTCGAGATTTTTTCTTTTCTGCGGCTGCATTCGCAGCTTTATTGTCGGATAAGAAACGCGGCATGGCGAATCGTCGTCGTTTCACGGGATTCGCAGTTCATAATCTGAATGATACAGCCTTTACCCGCTGACAGTTTAATGAATCCGCGAATCCTCGAAACTCCGCGGAATTATTTTATTGTTGATCCTCGAGGGAAGTCGAGGAGTCAAGCATGGAACAACTGATCGCTGAAATTAACTGCGATGCGAGGGAAACATTGTAGGAATGTGTTTATTTGGGTCTCGTATGATTTTTTGTTTTAATGGAGAACTGCGAATAATTTTAACGTTCAATGGTGGAAGTACCAATTATTCAAAGTAACTGTAAATGTGTTGAGAAAATTGTAGGAATGCGTGTCTATTAGAATCTTGTATGATTTTAATTTTTCATGGAGATTTGGAATAATTTTAATGTTTAATGTTGGAAGTACCGATCAGTCAAAGTAACTATAAATGTTCTGAGAAAATTGCAGGAATCTATTAAAATCTTGCATGATTTTAATTTTTCGTGCAGATTTGGGATTATTTTACTGTATAATGTTGGAAGTATCAATTATTCAAAGTGACTGTAAATGTATGGAGAAAAATGCAGTAATGTCTGTCTATTCGGAATAATTTTAATGTTGAATGTTGGAAGTACCGATCTGTCGAAGTAACTATAAATGTTCTGAGAAAATGGCAGGAATCTATTAAAATCTTGCATGATTTTAATTTTTCGTGGAGATTTGGAATTATTTTACTGTATAATGTTGGATGTATCAATTATTCAAAGTGACTGTAAATGTATTGAGAAAATTGCAGTAATGTCTTTCTATTTGGAGTAATTTTAATTTTTAATGATGGAAGTACTGATCAGTCGAAGTAACTATAAATGTTCTGAGAAAATGGCAGGAATCTATTAAAATCTTGCATGATTTTAATTTTTCGTGGAGATTTGGAATTGTTTTACTGTATAATGTTGGAAGTATCAATTATTCAAAGTGACTGTAAATGTATGGAGAAAAATGCAGTAATGTCTGTCTATTTGGAATAATTTTAATGTTTAATGTTAGAAGTACCGATCAGTCAAAGTAACTATAAATGTTCTGAGAAAATTGCAGGAATCTATTAAAATCTTTCATGATTTTAATTTTTCGTGCAGATTTGGGATTATTTTACTGTATAATGTTGGAAATATCAATTATTCAAAGTGACTGTAAACGTATTGAGAAAATTGCAGTAATGTCTGTCTATTTGGAATAATTTTAATGTTGAATGTTGGAAGTACCGATCTGTCGAAGTAACTATAAATGTTCTGAGAAAATGGCAGGAATCTATTAAAATCTTGCATGATTTTAATTTTTCGTGGAGATTTGGAATTATTTTACTGTATAATGTTGGATGTATCAATTATTCAAAGTGACTGTAAATGTATTGAGAAAATTGCAGTAATGTCTGCCTATTTGGAATAATTTTAATGTTTAATATCGGAGATACCGGTCAGTCAAAGTAACCATAAATGATCTGAGGAAATTCAGTCCAGTGGAATTTTAAGTATTTAATGCAGAAAGTATCATTAATTAAAAGCGACTGGGCTGGAATGTTTTATAAGTTGCAGGTGTACATGAAGATCTTCGTCTTAACATGTGCAGCAGTATGTAAACTGCGATTAAAAATAATGGCTATGTGGTAATGATCCATAGCGCTCAATACCGGGAATTGCATAAGGAACTAATGAAAGCTAGCAAAGGAGAACGTCGTTGATAGAATGAGATTTAACTCACTGTTCATTTTCAAGGATAGCATGGGATTAGAGGAACGGAATGTTTTCTGTATAATCGATAGAGTGGATTCGTGACGGTGACAGGAAGTCGCGTGGCGTAGATCGGTTACGTCGCCGATGTATTATGCGGCTCGTGTTCATCACGGTGCATTAAAATCTCACGCACGGAAGCCGCGCAGAGCTATTGCATAACTGTGCGTCCCGGTGCGGCAGCTTTTCGATCCTCGGCTCGGTCAAATGTTCCTTCACCGATCTTGCCAGCATTCGTGACCGTAATCGCAACCATACGTAAACGACACCATTTTTTAATTCCCATTTATTACAAGTTTTGCGAGTTTTACGCAGTTTTGTTGCGAATCTTACAGACATTCCTCATCATTACACCACTCTACCTGTTATCGGAATCATTTAATGCCAATATTTAAACTATGGTCATTTCTTTAAAAAAAAAAATAGTATTAGGTTGTAAAGTAAGAAATGCAGGATTTTTGTTCCTTCGTTTCAATTGCAATTTTATACCAATAAATATTTACCTTCATTTAATGAGTTATATACCATTTTAAAGCTTGTTTTACGGTCCATTTAATTACGCTTTTGATATTTTATTTTATTCAAATTTTTATTAAATTATTTGGCTTTTATTTCAGAAGGAAGCGTCAACGAATGAACAGTTTTGTATTTTTAAATAATATTAAATTGTCTGTAAAATTAATTTTAATACCATTTCCCTCAATAATATTCAAATTAATCTCTCATGATAATTTAACGTTACTATTAAACAATATTAAATTTTCTATAAATTTAATTTTCATGTCATCGTTTTTATTAAAACAATTTTAATAAAATTATTCTTTATGTGAGTTATAACACTTTAAAAACATAGGTTTAAATCCTGCATTTCTTTGTGATATTTGTGCGTGATTCTGCAGGTGAAAACCCGAGGATACATTTTTGGTCGAAGTCCCTCGAAGTTCCTTGAAAAATTCATTGTCCGAATACTTTTTGGCTCCACTGTACTCGCTTCGGGGAAATGGAGTCCCCAGGGATCGAGCATAAATACCTAGTAAGAGTTCATTTCTACGTTTCCACGTTCCCCGTCCAGGAATCCTCTTCCCTGAGAGCGGAATTCGCGGGTTAAATCGTAGCCACGTGCGGCGGGCGTAAGTCACGCCGGAAGTCGAAGGGTACTTGACCTTAGGGTCCGCTTCCATGAGCACCGCAGTGTCTACCTCTCTCTCTCTCTCTCTCTCTCTCTCACTCTCTGTGTACAGCTCGTTACAAGTGAAACGATCCGAAAAACCGTTTTTTCGCAGACATGTTCGATTTCCCTTTCTCCTTCCTCGAGGAGATCGCCAGGCACTGTGTGTCGCTTCCTCTACACACCTGACTCATCGAGTCATGGGTTTTGCGCGGGGTGAAACAAAGGCGTGTACCCGAGGCCACGATTTGCAAACGACACGCGAGCCACTCGGTTTCCGGTTCGAGACTCCTCTTTCCTTCTCTATCGCCGCTCCGACAACCAACAGAAGGAAACGTGGCTGGCGCGAAAAAGAAACCTTTTTCCGCGAATCCTGGTTCTTCAACCTCGTGAACGCCGATTCGAGGAAGCGGACACCTAACGCGCAACATCTTCCGCGAATCTTGCCATAAATGAACGAAATTTCTGCGAACCTCTTACGAGTCATACATTATTGAACACTTTCTGTGGGAAACGCTTCCAATTCCAAAATTGAAAGATCCTTCTTAGTGACATTTTTATTAGACTGCAGATTTTATGCAGTTGTGACAAAAATTAACGTGCAATTATAGAGTAGGAGAATCTTGTTCTTCCTTCTAGAAGGTTGTAATATAAAAATAAATTATAGCGCCAAATATCGATTAAATATTATCGACTTATTAACGAAATTTTATGTACGAAAAAATTTGTTGATTTTCTCACATATAATTATATCACGTGCAATTATGAAGTAGGAGAATTTTGTTCTTCCTTCTGGAAGGTTGTAATATTAAAATAAATTATAGCGCCAGGATTAAATATCGATTAAATATTGTCGACTTATTAACGAACTTTGATGTACGAAAAAATTTGTTGAATTTCTCACATATAATTATATCACGTGCAATTATAAAGTAGGAGAATTTTGTTCTTCCTTCTAGAAGGTTGTAATATAAAAATAAATTATAGCGCCAGGATTAAATATCGATTAAATATTGTCGACTTATTAACGAACTTTGATGTACGAACAAATTTGTTGAATTTCTCACATATAATTATATCACGTGCAATTATAAAGTAGGAGAATTTTGTTCTTCCTTCTAGAAGGTTGTAATATAAAAATAAATTGTAGCGCCAAATATCGATTAAATATTATCGACTTTTTAACGAAATTTTATGTACGAAAAAATTTGTTGAATTTCTCACATATAATTATATCACGTGCAATTATAAAGTAGGAGAATTTTGTTCTTCCTTCTAGAAGGTTGTAATATAAAAATAAATTATAGCGCCAAATATCGATTAAATATTATCGACTTATTAACGAACTTTGATGTACGAAAAAATTTGTTGAATTTCTCACATATAATTATATCACGTGCAATTATAAAGTAGGAGAATTTTGTTCTTCCTTCTAGAAGGTTGTAATATAAAAATAAATTATAGCGCCAAATATCGATTAAATATTATCGACTTATTAACGAAATTTTATGTACGAAAAAATTTGTTGAATTTCTCACATATTTTTTAACCACTATTTTCAAATCGTACACGAACTTTTGCAATCATCTGCTACTTCATCGTTCACATATGGACATTTTGAAATTCTTCCGGCGTCTACGTCGCAATGTTGCATTTCTTTTTGCCGCGTCTCGCGTATTCATTTTAGTCGAGGATGCATGAAATTCGCATCCCAGTGACGGATCGTCGAAATAAATCTGGTTGTCGTTCGGATAAATGGAATCCTACGGTTTTTGCTCGAGTGGAGCCAGCAGCGATTCCTCAGATCCCCATAAAAGTGGCGTTTGCTGGAACCGCGGTACCAGGAAAGAGGTGAAGGTCCGCCAGAGCGTTTTTCCCGTGTTCCTCGTCCATGGATCCGCTACGGGGGTACGCCGTTGAAAAACCCGAAACGAGCCACTGTGGAAGCGTGAAGAGAGGGAGAAAGAAGAAGAAGATGATCGCCGGTCGACGACCCCGCAAGACGCGAGTCTCCTCCCGTTCCCTACGGTGTTTTTTCTCCTTTTTTCCCTTTTTATTTCGAGCTCTGACGCCGATACTTCCGCCGAGAAAGAACCGATCGTGAGCCAATCGCTGGCACGATGGATACTCGCGTGCGGCTAATTGCTTCCCTCTCTTCTCCGGGGCGATGATTCTGCTGCAGGGAAACGTTTCGTATCGCTTGCGAATAATGTCTGGGAAAGGGTTGTCCACCTGAAATGTCGCCAAAGGTGTGCCAATCACGGCGAACCTAATTGCCGACCGATCTCGTTTGATCCGCAGTTTCCGATCGCTGATCGACGCGCTTTAATTTCGTTCTTAGTCACTGTTCGCCCTTTTTTGGCTTGGGGATCTTTTTACGGTTAATTGCTAGCTGATGGCTGAAGGTACTGAGCGATCGTTTCAGTGGTTCAGTGTATTATGTGCTTCATTTAATTGTTTTAAATCATACGAGACCTCTTAAGACTTTTTCCTTTGCATATTAGAGTAATTTGGTCGTAGAAAAATATTGGATATTTTACTCACAGTGACGGATCATGTCGAAAGGATGTAGTCGAGAGCTGTAAACAAAAAAGAAGAAGATTAGTTTATAATATACGTAAGCGCTAATTTTGCAGGCGTCGAAGTCACCGTCCGATGCGACAGTACTACGACGCGACGCCACGCATTGAAATCTCCGACGCAACAGTCCCGTGTCACCCAGCATTGAAGTCTCTAATGCGACAGTCGTGTATTACCATGCATTGAAGTCTCCAACGTGACAGACGACAATTCCAAGCATTCAAATCTCCACCGTAGCTAATGCCCTGATGCTACACCTTCTTGTTTTCATTATAACGCCATTACATTCTTATGCAAATTCCTGTTTCCGAAGAAACTCACCTTAACCTACAATTGAATTAAAATACCGACGATTTTATCAAGTGCTCCAATTTTTAGCGATGAAAATTCTGAACAGACTCTAATAAATATGTGCATTACTAATTTCCTTGAAACTGAAATAAAATTCTCTGATGTTGTAGTCGATATATAACCTTTGGAGAAAACATTGGCATACAATAAATATAAATTTTCTTTTCTATGAAATTCTGAACGATGAAGAATTTCTGAACACTGTAACCACAAAATAAATAGTAGTGCGAGGGGTTAACATCTCAATGCTATAAAGTTGGACTACAGATTGACAAGTACAGCAATTTTGTCCATTTCGAACTTGAAGCAAATTGAACATTGAAATCGGACTAGTATTGAGTAAACTTTAATTCTTTGAATGACAGTATGAAACCAATGATGAATTACAATAGCAGTGAATGGCGACATATGTTCGTACTGTCATCGATCGAACGAGGCTAGATTCGGTCCGGGAGAAAACCGAGGACGCCACGGGGAGTCAAGTTCACGACTCTCTCATCATTGTCTGTCTTCCCGTCGACGGTAATGCTAAAGCGACGATGATCATTGTCATTTGGCTCGTCGAGCTCGCCGGGGATCGTCTACCTAAACGAGCCCCGCCGTTAAGCAGGCGAATTAATTGCACGCGAGCTGAACCAAGCGACGGAATCCAGTCTTAATTCGCGGCCGCTCGGCTAACAATTACCGTTCACGTCATTTCGTAATCGCGAGAGCTGCGACAATTACAACGAAGACTTATCTGAAGATCTCAGGCTCCACAGAAGCCTGCACCGAGTCTCATCAAATTTTCCTTTTCAAGATCAAATACAAATTTTCTCCCCTTCGATGGTACGTAAACTGCGATTTTTATGTTTTATCAGAAACATCAGTAATTTTCTTTCCTTAACAATTAAAATTGTGGATGGTATTTCGTAAGTAAATAAAGATGAATGTTCCTCATAAATGCACAAAATAGTTTAGACATTAATGGACACGAATCTGCAATAATTTCTTAAGTAATGCGTTTGCTGGATCAGCATAAATATGAGAACAATTCGAGGAGTATGATTACATAATTTCAGTGAACCAATTTGAGATACAGTTACCTTCCCGGCACCTTGAAAAGAAAAATGTTGAAGGAAACGATGCGAACAATTTCGATCTTATTTGAAATGGAAATTGTTCCAGCCTATTTGGAGTAAAGTTTCCACACGTCTGGCACCGATCGCGGTAATGACGAGCGTAATTAGCATCGGGAAGGGGGATTAAGTACCGGTACGCGATTTGATTAGGGTGAACGCACCCGAGCGTCTAATTGGTGGCAGGTCACCGAATGAACAATCGAATTGCGGTTGTTTTTTCTCTCGCTATATCGAAAACGGTACAGTTTCCTCCTTTTCACAACCGATCCCGTAGGTAGAGAAAAAATAACAGTTACCATCAGTGGGAGGTGGTGAGCAGAAACGATCTCGAGTTTTTGGTTGTGCTCGATCGGTTTTTTTTCGATCGGCGATCGCTCAGCAGAACGTTTTAATGAACCGTGAACGAACGACCACGTAATAGTGCGTGTTCATCGTCGACTTCCACGCGGGATCACGCAAAAACGTCGTTCAGCGATCTTCGTGATTTTCTACGGAGACTTTGGCTTGAACAGGGCGAACGAACTCTAAATCGTGTGCTGCGGCATGGTTGAAAGACGCGCAATCGATTTTTATCCGGTTCTGCAACCGAGCAGTTTTTCAGAATTTTATTTCATCGGGGAACTCGTTGAGATCCTTCGAATTTTTATTATCGCTAAATCTACCGAGCACTAAAGGCGACTAAAATGTCTTAGCTTTACAAAAATTACAAGGCCATATTTATTTAGACTCTGTGCAATTTTCATTCAAATATGTGCCTGAGTAAAAAATCTGTCGAATCAATTTCAATGTAACCAACTTCATAGTTTCAATAATTGTGACATGAAAAATATGAAATTAATTATGAAATGAAAAATGTTAGATTAATCAATTCAGAGAGGTACCATTTTTCGACCATCCATATGAATTTTAATAAAATATAGAAATTTAATGAAATATCCACGCAATGAAGTTTTATTCCAATATGTGCCTGAGTAAAAGATCTGTCGAATCAATTTCCATGTAACCAACTTCATAGTTTCAATAATTGTGACATAAAAAATATGAAATCAATTATGAAATTAAAAATGTTCAATTAATCAATTCAGAGAGGTACCATTTTTCGACCATCCATATGAATTTTAATAAAATATAGAAATTTAATGAAATATCCACGCAATGAAGTTTTATTCCAATATGTGCCTGAGTAAAAGATCTGTCGAATCAATTTCCATGTAATCAACTTCATAGTTTCAATAATTGTGAAATGAGAAATATGAAATGAATTATGAAATGAAAAATATTAAATTAATCAATTCAGAAAGGTACGATTTCTTGACCACCCATATGAACTTTAATAAAATATAGAAATTTAACGAAATATCCACGCAATGAAGTTTTATTCGAATAGGTGCCTGAGTAAAAAATCTGTCGAATCAATTTCATGTAACCAACTTCATAGTTTCAATAATTGTGACATGAAAAATATGAAATGAATTATGAAATGAAAAATGTTAAATTAATCAATTCAGAGAGGTACGATTTTTCGACCATCCATATGAACTTTAATAAAATATAGAAATTTTATAAAATATCCACGCAATGAAGTTTTATTCCAATATGTGCCTGAGTAAAAGATCTGTCGAATCAATTTCCATGTAACCAACTTCATGGTTTCAATAATTGTGACATGAAAAATATGAAATTAATTATGAAATGAAAAATGTTAGATTAATCAATTCAGAGAGGTACCATTTTTCGACCATCCATATGAACTTTAATAAAATATAGAAATTTAATGAAATATCCACGCAATGAAGTTTCACATTATAACAATAGCAGAATAAAGTAGTAAAATGAAGTGTTCTCGATGTTTGATTATTTTAACACGAGGTTCAACATTATCGTGATTTTAAGAATGAGCTGCTTTCTTTCTGATTAAAAAATGGCGGCAGTTCACCGACCCCGAAACTACCGGTGGAAAGCGTGGACAGCATGATTAACGATAAATTTCAGCAGTCCGATAGGACTCGACGAACCTAATGGGACGGTGTATCGCACGATCGTGCGAATCAAAGTGCGATACTGGTTATAATTGATCGACGAAAGGGTACCGTTATGTCATTCACACTCTCGGCAACGATTTCGAGACTTCATCACGAGCGAACTTCATCAGCCGGTTTACAGTTAGCTGAGTACATCGTGACGTCTTCAATGTTTCAATTGATAAGTCATCGGCACTCGAGGAGCGTGTCTCGTTAGTGGACGAGGTGTGGCTTCGATTCTTGTTAGCGATTCTTTGGGAATTGGATCATTGATTTTTTCAGATTACGTCAGTCCTCTAGCATTCTTCTAGAACTTTTTTCAAAGAACCGACCCCATTTTTAATCTGTTTCGGCCGAGCTACATAACGGAAGAGTTTTGTGTAATTTCAACAAATTGTTTATTTATCCAGCTCAAAGGTGCCATTTCTAAAAATAAAAAAAATATATCAAAAAACTCTTTAAAAACCACGCTTATATTAAAATGCACTAAAAAGTACAAAATAATTTTTTTAGACATTAGCGACTATAAATAAAAGCGTGGAGCGCTAAACTATATTGACGTAATCTTCGTGGGTGCTCCACGCTTTTATTTACAGTCACTAATGTCTAAAAAAATCATTTTCTCCTTTTTAGTGCATTTTAATATAAGCGTGGTTTTTAAAGAGTCTTTTTTATATATTTTTTATTTTCTACTTTTTAGTCTTTTTTAAATGGAACGCAAGATATAGTAATACTGGTATGAAATAGTAAGATATAGAAACGCAAGATATGGAAATACGCGAGATAGAATGAGGGGCTGACTCCGAGAGACGACGTCTCTTGGTGGAGTCCGAAATTGTCCGAAATGGAACTGAAAAAACGCAACACCACAACCACACTGAGCTCCTTCGGTGCGAAGTGGGTCAGTGGAGTGGGGATGAGTTGGAGTGGAAACACGTAGTGGAGTAGGGAGCGCTGGCGCGCGGAGTGGGGATCGCTGAACGCGATGACGTACTACCGAGCGTCGCGCGTCGAGGTATAACGGTTATTAAATTTGTTTTCCTCCTAGACGCACAGTTTTTCTTAAAAATTTGTTTCTTAATATTACATTGTCATCCAGTTCTGTTCTATATTTAAAGTTTCAAGTCTCTAGCTCATCGGGAAGCGGTTTAAGATTCGATTACAAGATTTGACGCATACAACAACAACTCAGCAAGCTAATATAAGTGTGGTAATAATAATGGAACGTTAGTTTGTCCCCTACCACTTGAATGGCGGGCCCCGGGCCCATTTAGACCCAGTGTTTCAATGGCACCACGTAGCCATTAGAGTATTGTCTAAATTCAGCAAATAATTGTTTTATTCAACTCGAAGGTACCATTTCTTAAAATAAAAATGGAACGTTAGTTCTTTCCTTAGCGGGTCCGTTCAGGCCCAGTATTTCAACGGCATCGCGCATCCATTAATTTCCAAAAATCGCTGACGTATTTTCGTTTTGTCTGTTGCAGCAACCGCAGCGATAGCGAGCACAGTGCAGATCGAGTGCGCGAGCGAGTCGATAATCGTGCACATCTCGACCGAGGGCAACACGGACTTCCATGGGTTGGTGTATCCACGGGGTCTGTCGAAGAACAGCTCCTGCCTGCAGGAGTACAGGAGCCAGCCCACCCCTATAACTTACAACCTGCCCCTGAGGTCTTGCAACACCATGCCCACCGAGCTGGTAAGTGCCTATGGTGTTCGATCGAGAAAAAAAAGATAAAGAAATAATGTGTTCGTCTTCCCACCACCATGCGCGAGAGTCGTGACAACCTGGCAACTTGTAATCTACCACGCGTAGACTGCCTCGGAGTACACAGGCCCCTGCGGTAACCATAAGCGAATCGGGCATGCATAATAACCCATTAGTTTGATTAATGAGACGAAATTGCCAGATTGATTCTACGATGTTTCCCTGCTGGTAGGCGTGTCTTCGGCACGCTTTGTTCAGCCTGTTAGGTAGCCGACTCGATAATTGCGCAAATTCTGCGATCCAGACGCGGACGATCATGGTATAGCGCGGTATAGATCCGGATTGATAATATCGATAGCAGTTTTAGCGAATTATGCCGCTTGATGGGGGCTAATTCTGATCTATCGGGGATAATTGGGCCGGCCTTTGTCTGCTTCGAATCAAAGTATAGAGCAGTAAGCGATCCTAACGTAATAAATCGGGATGAGAAATCTGTGGTAGTAATTTCTGCAAGACGATACTGGTTTCAAGGTACACGTCAAGGCCAAAGTCTACTCTTGCTAATACCAACTCCCAGTTTTTGCTATATTTCTCAAATTTTTGCAGACTGAGATATCTAGGTGCACGGTAGTGCACCAGCCAACTTCTCCTTTTACACGAAACAACTTAGCCGTTTTTTAGAGGTTTATAACTCGGCACTGGAGGCAGATGGAGAGATGTAATTTCGTACACTTGTTAAATGCTATCATGTCTCAATATTGACAAAACATTAATCTTCCAACATCAGTAGGTTCCGAGATATAGGACCTCAAAAATCGCTAAATTTGTCACCGACTGACTGACTGACAGATCATCAAAACCTTTTGGGTACTTCCCATTGACCTACAAGCTTGAAATTTGGTACATAGGTCCACCACAACAAACACTCAAAGGAATAATTATCAAAGTTTGAAATTTTACACCTTCAAGGGGTTGTATCGAAAAAAAAATATTACGAAATAGGTACGTAGGATAGAACATAGCAGCATAACTTGCATAAGTATACGTTTTATTAGCTTCGAAGTCGCAACAAATACTGATGAAAAAAACAATCGCTCTAACGTAAACAAAAGAAACTGCACCGAACATCGTCTATAGCGGCGCACAGTGGTCTGGAGACCCTGTTTTCGTGGCCAAAATTCAATTTTTCAACTTTAATACATTAAAAAAACAATTTTTTCCTATAAAGTAACAACCTTTTAAAGCTCCCAAATCCCAAATGTTATTCATTTTAGATAATTCTGTGATGAGATACAGCGTTCTAAAGACAAAGTCAGAAAATTCAAAGTAAAATAAAACGTTTTAGATTTCAATCACCGAATATCAGAAAATAGATTTTAACGATGATTTTATATATGTTAGTAAGCGCATTTCAAATATTTAATCCATTTTTAAGCATTGTTTAGTCCATACACGAATAGCGTAAATTAATGACATTTTAAACTTTGAAAAGAATTATACAAAAAAGCTTAACACCATTAGCGCTTAGGCATCGGACTTGTTTTATATGAAAGCTTGAACATTTACTTAGAAGATCATGTAAATTTTAACTGCAATCTCCCGCAATCTTGGACTATAAACGGATTTTAACAAATACGGGCTCGCGATTATTCGACGCCTGGATACGCAGTTCCACTTGAATCTTGCATAGCAGCTTGGAATTACAATGTATGTACCTATATGTTTTCTCTGCGCCAGTCAGAGACCTCGAAAACCTCCCATTACTAGATTTCGTATAATTCCTATGAAGAATGCAATCTTAACTACTTTTCCGCGATTTCTAGACAATACTATGCATTGTGATAATTGTTAACAAGATTTTTCAAATACTTCCGATGATCTGACAAAAAAATTATTCCAACGAAAGTTAATCAGTATTCACTTTTCTACAAACTTCAATACAAAAAGTTAAAGAAAAATCTCTTTTTTTTATAAAAAATGAAGGTCACCTCAATGTTTTAAATATTAACATATATTTTTTACTTCATAATATTCTAACTGGTATCAAGACGAATCCAACGACCTATAATAATATTACATTAAACCTTGAAATAACGCTACAATAGTTTTGGCCACAAAAACCGAGCTACCAGACCCGAGCGTCGCCGGCAGAATGTTAATCTTCGATACATTGAATTTGGATTTTGTCTTGCAGATTAGAAAAGGATTCTTTTTCTTTGATACCTACTTGATAATTGATGAAATTTCAACAAAAATTGATGAAATCCCAATAAAAACATACTGTAAACAGGAGCCAAGTTCCTATGGCCGTAAAAAGTTATGAGATCAAACAAAATACGGCCAAGTTCGTTAGCTTAGAAATACCTCTAGCAATACCGAAAAAAGTGTTTGTAAGAATTACTTTAAAAGAACGCTATTTAATTTTCAAAGAGTCACATGGAGGGCTAAATTATTCAAACTTGGCGTTACTTTTTAAACAAGACCATAAAAGGTGTTAGGTAGCGTCCAAGTTTGAATAATGTAGCCCTCCATGTAACTCTTTAAAAATTAAATAGCGTTCTTCTAAACTAACTTTTACAAACACTTTTTTCAATATTGCAATAGGTATTTCTAAGCTACCGAACTTGGCTGTATTTTGTTTGGTTCAGCCATCGTTAATAATTGATATAATCAATGATGTATTACATATACCTTTGAATTTCTTTTTATGTTTAATCTAATAATGTTGTACGAGAATTTAAATATAAAGTACTATTGTTAAAAATAAAGAAAAAAAGAAATTCAAAGGTATATGTAATACATCATTGATTATATTAATTATTAACGATGGCTGAACCACCGGACGTGACATCTTACAACTATTTACGGCCATAGGAACTTGGCTTCTGTTTACAGGATGTTTTTGTTTGGGATTTGAGAAATACTGAAATCTTACGAAGTTACTGACAATCAAGTTCAAAACCTGTTCCATCAAACCGAAGCAGTTTTCTTCGCTGTAAAGTCTCAAAGACTTCCAAGTATTCGGAGCACAGTGCGTTCAACAATCTCTAGAGACTCTGGTTAATGATCCACTAAGCCATTAAACATGAAGTTCAAGGTCTCCTCTCCGAAAGCACGATACTTTCTTCCGCCGCAGAGACTCGGCTATTGTCTACCAGGTTCTCAGAGACTGAAATATTCGGGAACATTTTCATTATGCCGTCCAATAAGACGATTTCTTTTGTTCGGTACCGTTCTCATAAATTCGACAATCTATTTCTTTGTATTCGGAAGAGAACATTTTTCAAAGGGACTGCACGTAAGTTAACAGCGCTGTCATTTCGAACGCAGCTCGATACGGCCATTTTCGTAATTAATTAACGAACAGTCCTTGTACGCTCAACAAAGTATTCGTCTCGGCCATTCTTCTTGCACGCATTAAGAGGGGTGCATCGCAATGCAGTCCGAGGGAGCTGCACTTCCTTTTTCATTCGAGTCGATTGATTTTTCTTATTCCATTCCACGGATCAGAGGCGCGAACGCACACGCGATAGATGAGTCGTACATGAGACAGATGAAAGAGGAGGAATAACGACGATGGTGTGGAGGAGATAGTGTTGGTGGTGGATGGAATAGGCTCTCCGTGTGTAACGAGGGAATCGTGTGTTCGAGGCGAGAGATCTCTTCCTCGCCATACCATAACTGGACCGTTATGTGACCGGACTTACGGCCTTCTTCTTACGAGCGTTAGCTCTGTACTCTGCTAGCCTGGGCTCTGCTACGCCTCATGTCAGCGATACATGCAGACCGCCATGCAAACGCGTGCTCGTGTCCTTAACGGACCGCTTCGCTGGTTCCTGCCATTTGCAGATAATCAACGGCCGCATCACGAGCACACTCCGTACACTTTTGTATTGTTCGATTGATCCGCAGTTCCTCGATTTCTTTCTTCGTTCTCGTTCTTTTTCCCGGTCAGAAGTAAGTATTTCCTCAACCCTCAAATGGTGCACCGGGGTCTCTCGTCGCCCCGACATTTCTGTGCGATAACTTTCTCCATCGTGTCGCACGATCGTCGCAAATATCATTTCTTTCAATTCTTCGGAACATTTTCATTATTTTATGTAAGGTGGAGTGGGTGAAAGTTAATTGGTTATTTTTATTATGATATAATATGAACGAAATTTCTCTTGCTTGTATTTATTAATGTAGTGTAAGTTAGTATGAATTATCCGACATAGATGTTGTCACGTGCGAGGTACACGTACAACTTTGAGGTTATCCTGAACGTGCAATAGTTTACAAGTTATTAATATATTCTGTGTTGTAATTTTAGGTAAATGCAACAAATATTGACGTAGGTTTACATTGAATAAACCGTTTCTATTGTATTTTTTAAAATTTATTGAGAAAAACACTAAGATGCACTTGCCCCGTAAATATTACTACACGGGGCAAGTCCGTACTATCACGGCGGGGTAAGTTCGTACTGTATGGGTAACTATAAAACCAAACAATATATTTAATGCAATAAGAAGCATTTTGTAGCAGGCTTGATTATAATCATTCTTTTCTTGCCCCGTAGCACTTGAAACAAGGTCGAAAGCATTTTGAACTTTGTTTTAATATCACTGTATCCCCTTTGATAATTCAGCATGAAAGTACATGTTTGTTTAAAAATGTTTAACTATAAAACTAAACGATATAATTTAATGCAATAAGAAGTATTCTGTAGCAGGCTTGATCATAATCATTCTTTTCTTGCCCCGTAGCACTTGAAACAAGGTTCCGAAACATTTTGAACTTTGTTTTAATATCACTGTATCTCCTTTCATAATTTAGCATGAAAGTACATGTTTGTTTAAAAATGTTTAACTACAAAACTAAACAATATAATTTAATGCAATAAGAAGCATTTTGTAGCAGGCTTGATTATAATCATTCTTCTCTTGCCTCGTAGCACTTGAAACAAGGTTCGAAAGCATTTTGAACTTTGTTTTAATATCACTGTATCCCCTTTGATAATTCAGCATGAAAGTACATGTTTGTTTAAAAATGTTTAACTATAAAACTAAACAATATAATTTAATGCAATAAGAACCATTTTGTAGCAAGCTTGATAATAATCATTCTTTTCTTGCCCCGTAGCACTTGAAACAAGGTTCGAAAGCATTTTGAACTTTGTTTTAATATCACTGTATCCCCTTTGATAATTCAGCATGAAAGTACATGTTTGTTTAAAAATGTTTAACTATAAAACTAAACGATATAATTTAATGCAATAAGAACCATTTTGTAGCAAGCTTGATTATAATCATTCTTTTCTTGCCCCATAGCACTTGAAACAAGCTTCTTAAGCATTTTTAACTCTCAGAGACGGACTTGCCCCATTTTCGGGGCAAGTGCGTCCTATTTGACACTTTGTAGAATATTCTATCAAAATAATAATTCTCAAGCAAAATTAGAATCCTACATAATACTAATTCATCAGTAATAACTGTGGCAAGAGTTTGATACCGAGAACGTTAAGTTTTTACATACCAGACTGAAAATAGATCAGTTTAAAGTCCAACTTTGCAAAAACTAGGGCGGACTTACCCCACTCCACCTTACTTGAATGTATCTCGGGAAATGTATACAGAATTTTAGAAAGATCCTGGTGTGATACTTTGTAATCTGAGTAAATACTGTAGCACTTATGGGCACTTATGGGCTAAACAGGTCCCGTTCTCTAGCGTTCTGCACGATCATTGCACGAACCAGAACATTTTGATTATTTTATGTACGTAAAGGTATCTCAGAAAGGTCCTAAAACACGAAAATTATTTACACATCAGCGAGCAAACTAATCCTTGTAACATCTCAACAAAACTCAAGCTGTTGGGTGCAATCTTGAAAACGTGACTCGTTTTTGAAAGGTGTACTTTGTGCACCCGCTGTACGTCCAGGCACGACGTACCTGAAAATGGCGCACGCGATTAGAATCAATAAAGCATCACCGCGTCGAAAGAAGCGAAATGGCACACACACGGCGAAAATAATTACGCTTCGCTGGGGTCAGAAAGAAGAAACCCAGTGGAATAAGAGGGTACAGCAACTGTATGGTCAAGTGAAAGGTCCCGACTCCCTCGAGAGTAAATGGCGACGGTTAAGTCGGGTCTGCATAATTTAAGGGCTGGTATGCCGATGGGAACAATTTGTCCCGGGAAGGAAGAAACTTGCGCCGCGCGCGGCCCGACTAGGCCCGGGACAAGGTTGAGGAAGGTGAGCAACAGTGTCTTTGACCTCTACGATCCCTCGAGATCGTGGTGGGCGTCTCGAGGGAGAGAACTGTGGGCAGCCCGGACACATCCTGGACGATGGCTAGCTTTATATACGAACACGTTCATGCGAATCGTAAATTAAACAACCTCGCGGCGTGTCGGTACTTTCGTCGTTGCCGTGCGATGCGGCCTTTCGAATCACCTATCGCAACGGCCACCGTCGAGAGCTGTCCATAATCATTATAATGGACAATGCGGGATGACTCATCCGCCGTGCTAGGGATATCTCACTTCTGGGTGCATCGTTCTCACGCGAAAAATTCACGATCCTGCTTCCAGCCAAGATAAACTTTGCGTTTGTTTATTCGTCCTGCAGTCGACGATGTCACAGCCATCATTCGCTTCAACTCGATTCCATTTCGCTCCGATCGCTAGATATTTTCTACACCAATTTCCGGAAACTCGTGAAGAATAAATTGTGCCATATTAATGGCACAATTATTAATATTAATGCAACTATTAAGTTGAATTGAGTAGTGCCATTTTGTAAAGAGCTGTCCAATTCGTGCCACAACAGATGTTAGTGAAACGCCAAAACCTTTGCTTTTGTGATAAGAAATATTAGATGATTGCATAAATTCGTGCCCGATTTTCATAGATGTCGCAAACTGTACTGCATGGCGGAATGTAAAAACAGAAATTGTATAGTCATCGTTCTTTTCTAATTGTAGAAAAGAACGCTGACAATATAATCGATTAATAAAGCTGTACTCTTTAAAATTTAACCATTGAATTTTATTTTCAAATTGGGTAACAACTTATGCAATCATCTGATAACATTTAAAGGCACTACATGTGCCATTTTCAATATATTGAAACTATTAAATTTAGAATGCAATTTCTGTGTCTCCTGCTTCTTAGAATTTTTAGTTTTTATTATACTGATAATTTGCGAACGGCGCTGTACAGAGCAAGTATGAGATAACGGTACGCGGTGGAATGAAAAATGGCGCGCCGGTCGAAACGCGGGCCAAATACGGCAAAGCCGGGCCAACATTTCGGTCGCTTACGTAATCGGTTCTCATGCAGCCATTTCCGCGAGTCGATCCAGTTGCCCGTTACGTAACGGAGACTCGGCGATGACCATTTCGCAGCGGTCGAGCGCTTATGCACTCCGGGGCAGCTGCACTTCTCGAGAACGGTCCCTGCCTCTTTCATTAATCTGTCGTTCGTTTTTTGCGTGACTGCCGGCAATTTGTAGGTTCCTCTCCCGAGGAAATGGTACCTTTTTGTCGGCCAGTAAGAAAATCTCTCGTCTCGCGGCGATCGACGTAACGAGAATGGCTTTCGGGACCATTTATCATAGGAAAGAACACGCTTCCGCTACGGACACGCTCGAAACGTATCCAAAACGCGAATCTTAATCGTTCGTGCCACTGGAAGACATTTTTAAGTAACCGGAAATTATAGTGCGTTTGCTTGAAATAAGATTTTTGGGGGTTTTTAGATAGCTTTAATTCCTTGCCGTATTTTAACCAATCAGACTCGCGATGAAGATTTTAACAAAGTCTAACAAATATGAATATTACCTTTCTTCTTGGATGAAATAAAATTTGATTCGTTTGTAATCAATATTTAAGATTTAAAATAAATGTAGCCACACAAACAATATAAATTTTCTTTTCTCTCCCACGGCATGTTTGGGGATGAAGAAATCACTGTGTCTGTAATCGTCACATTTTATCAGGATTTTTAGAATGCAATAAAGTGATACCCAAAAAAATGGTTACTTTCTAGTTTCGGTTTTACAAACTAAATTAAGGTGAAGTGCCCTAAGTCTGGACAGTCCAAAAGTGATACCTAAATCTGGACAATTGAATTTTCATAGTAAAATCAGTAATTAAGAGATTAAATAATTATATTATATATTCTGAGGCCTTAGCTACAAGTAGGCGTGAATATTATTTCATTAAGACATCAATTGAAATTTAAAAATGAATTCAAAGTTCATCTGAAAACAGTATACAAAATAGTCTATTTACATGCGAATCATGTGCATTTATAGTTCGAACTTTTGTTAGAAAAAAAGATATAATTTAAGCCCTCAGACAAAAAATAATTATCACGCATAATAATATTGATATTTTAAAATAAATTGGCAATCAAGCTTAACGTAAATAATAATTATTAATCCAAATATTAGATGTCCAAGATTAGGAATGTTTTCAAACATACGTACTCCATACTGGAACGCGATGACAGTAGCTGTCCCACTCTAAGCTTATACGCAATGCGCTTACGCTTGAAGCCGGACACGTGTTTGTGAATAAAATCAACGCATTGTTTGCAAATTATTTAACTACATGTACGTATAATTAGTCTTCTATTAGCTTGAATAACGTATGTAGAAAATGTATTCCGGTTGTGACGTTAATAATACTTTACGTTTACATCTTAAATCTACCAGTATTACTACCTAACCTTAAAAGTTGTATTATGACAAGTTTTATTAAAACAGTAAATGAAAATAAATATATATTTGGTTAAATAATACAATACTATAATCTATGATAAGAATACTACATATTACGCAAAGCATCTTCTATTCGTCATGCGCAACAGCGCCACCAACCAACGTTTTAGGTTATGTTCGCTCGATCAACTCGTAAATTGAATTTGTCCCGATATAGACTTTACTTCTGTCCAGGTACTAGCTTAGATTGGATTTAATATGTCCAACTATAGGTTTGAATTATTCTTGTTAATACAATTAAGATATTAACCTAAACAATGATTTTTTTATTTTAAATTACTTTACAAACTCTGAACTGTATGTTAAAACTCTTAAGAAATTGTTTTTGTTTATTTAAAGTGACAAAATTTAAAATAGAAAAACATGCTGTCCAGGCATAGGGCACTTCACCTTACCTCGACACTGTGAAAATTGATTATTTAAACGACTGAAGTCGCCGATCGGTTCTGGCCGAGCATCGTCGGTTGGTTTCGCAACGATTCCTCGCGATGGCCAAAATGGCAGCGGATCACGCGAGCGTAGTGACCGTAGGATGCTCTTCTCCAGAGTTTCGCAAACCTCCGATTCGACGCGCGGCCGAAGCCGAGTCGGATATTCGCACATGCATGCGAAATAACTGGCTCGCTTGCGTTGCTCATTAACGGCACCCGTATCTCGCTATAGTGCGGTTCTATAGCACGGTGGGCCGGCTCTCTCGCCGCCATTTGTATTTCCACGCGAAACACGTACCGAACGAACCTAACCGAGTCTCTCTGGAACGTCGAGGGTGGAGAGTGGAACCGAATCATTCGTTCTCGCTAATGGCCCGTGCACCGTGAGAGAATTCGCCGGCGAAATACCGCTCCCTGTTGCTCGCCATATGTTTTTTCAAAGAAGAATTTTGTAGTAATGTTTTCAATGCGAAAGAAATATCAAGAAATACTTGAAGCACAATTTTTTTAAATTTGGCCGATACTCTGAACATTTTCTGCCAAGGGTGTGTTCCCTGAAGAAATTTTTTGAAAGTTCACCGATTACGTGGCGATCACGAAATTTCGCGAGGTCGATTACGTCAGGGTGTGGAAAGTTTGGAGGACGTGCGTGGCCGGTCCACCGGTTTTGGATGAGCCAGGGAAAGTTATCGATTTCGAAAGAACGTCTGACCGACTTCGCCTCGGCTCGGCATGGCTTGTTCTTTCGTCGGACAGAGATTTCGCGACGTTGATTGGCGAATATGGATGAGCCGTTTAACGCTCGCGAAATGCTGAAATGGATGATATCATCCGATCGGCGGAACACCGGAATCGGCTTACGAAAACATTGAACGGGATGATCGGGCTAGTATGCTATTTTTCCCCATCGATTCGGTTGTTCAACGTTAACCTACCAAGCATTAAAAGTATCTGGTGAATATTGCCTTATAAAAATGGCAACGCTAAATTCATAGAGATCGTCTGTAATTTTGAGATATAATAGATGCTCGGACAAGAAAATTTATTCCATTATTTTCCATAAATGAATTTTTATAATTTCGGTAATTGGAAAATATATAAAACCGGTCACTTGACCGTGGTAGGTTTAGTGTGAATTCCGTCATTCTGTCTGAATTCTGCAATTTGCACAGAATTATCAGAAGAAATAATGGTCCCACATATCCCATAAAAATTGGGAACCTTTCTAAAAAGTAGTCCTAAAAATATTCACAAAAATATGTCGAAAATAATCCTAACAATTGTCTCATATATTCTCGAAAAAGTAGTCTGAGAACGGTCGTAAAAATGGTACTTCTTAATCAGCACTTCCCGCCGCAGTTTCCTTTGTTCTTTCCGATGACCTAACCCCGGCCATTGTAATACTACTCGCGCGGCTCAAGATCGATTGAATCAGCCTCTATTCTGACCACACACGGAAAATCTTACCTCGAATACGTAGAATTGCACAGCACACCGGCCGCACACTTTTACTTTTACAAATCGAGCGTGGGCAGCCGCTTGCTTCGCTGCCCACAGCGTGTCAACCCACTCGATAGTCACTGTAGTCATTTTAAGGACTAGCCGCGTCGGCGGGTCCACCGAAAAAGCGGAACGACCTTCGCTGTAAAAAACAACAGGCATTGTCTCCTATCCTTGGGAATTTATCGCACGATCTCGGATTATGTATGAGGCTTTCGAAAGGTCTCGCCGAAATTGGAGTGTTCTGAATTTAAAGGTGTGCAGAAATCTAAGAATGCCCGACAGCCAGACCGCAGATTTATCACAGAAACGAGTGGGTGCAATCTTGAAATGAAAGTGTTCAGAAAAATTTAATTTGTTAGGAATGATTTTGAACGAGCCTGTAGGGCATGACGACTTTATCGATCTAGCGAATCCGATGAGACGCAGGTTGCCCGCCCCCGCGATTATGCGAACCACGTCTCCTTTGTTTATCTCCTTTTGCATTTAATTCCACTCCCGCCCATTCGAGAATACTTCGTGCCAGTGGTTCTTCAATTGAAATAATTTTAACATTTATTCGGAACTTCCAATTGTTCTAGAAGACAATTGTTCAGGAGCGACTCGAGCCCATCACTACCCTATCGAGTTCGATATTGAAAAATCTGCCGTTCGAATCCTTCACTAATTATTTCACATGTTCTTATAAAACGATTACCTTTGAATTTATTGTATTAGGAATTTCATTGTGCCAGATTGTTTCCAATTGTTCTGGATGATAATTGTTCGAGAGCGACTCGAGCCCATCACTACCCTATAGAGTTCAATATTGAAAAATCTGCCGTTCGAATCCTTCACTAATTATTTCACATGTTCTCATAAAATGATGCCTTTGAATTTTCTGTATTACGAATTTCATTGTGCCAGATTGTTTCCAATTGTTCTGGATGATAATTGTTCGAGAGCGACTCGAGCCCATCACTACCGTATCGAGTTCAATAGTGAAAGATCTATCGTTCGAATCCTTCACTAATTATTTCACATATTCTTATAAAATGATTACTTTTGAATTTATTGTATTAGGAATTTCATTGTGCCAGATTGTTTCCAATTGTTCTGGATGATAATTGTTCGAGAGCGACTCGAGCCCATCACTACCCTATCGAGTTCAATATTGAAAAATCTGCCGTTCGAATCCTTCACTAATTATTTTACATGTTCTTATAAAATGATTACCTCTGAATTTACTGTATTAGGAATTTCATTGTGGCAGATTGTTTCCAATTGTTATGGATGATAATTGTTCGAGAGCGACTCGAGCCCATCACTACCCTATCGAGTTCAATATTGAAAAATCTGCCGTTCGTATCACATGTTCTTATAAAATGATTACCTTTGAATTTGCTGCATTAGGAAGTTCATCGTGCCAGATTGTTTCCAATTGTTCTGGATGATAATTGTTCGAGAGCGACTCGAGCCCATCACTACCCTATAGAGTTCAATATTGAAAAATCTGCCGTTCGTATCACATGTTCTTATAAAATGATTACCTTTGAATTTGCTGCATTAGGAATTTCATCGTGCCAGATTGTTTCCAATTGTTCTGGATGATAATTGTTCGAGAGCGACTCGAGCCCATCACTACCCTATAGAGTTCAATATTGAAAAATCTGCCGTTCGAATCCTTCACTAATTATTTCACATGTTCTCATAAAATGATTATCTTTGAATTTGCTGTATTAGGAATTTCATTGTGCAGGTTGTTTCCAATTATTCTGGATGATAATTGTTCTCAAGAGCGACTCGAGCCCATCACTACCCTATCGAGTTCAATATTGAAAAATCTGCCGTTTGAATCCTTCACTAATTATTTGACATGTTCTTATAAAATGATTACCTCTGAATTTACTGTATTAGGAATTTCATTGTGGCAGATTGTTTCCAATTGTTCTGGATGATAATTGTTCGAGAGCGACTCGAGCCCATCACTACCCTATCGGGTTCAATATTGAAAAATCTGCCGTTCGGATCCTTCACTAATTATTTCACATGTTCTCATAAAATGATTACCTTTGAATTTTCTGTATTAGGAATTTCATTGTGCCAGATTGTTTCCAATTGTTCTGGATGATAATTGTTCGAGAGCGACTCGAGCCCATCACTACCCTATCGAGTTCAATATTGAAAAATCTGCCGTTCGTATCACATGTTCTTATAAAATGATTACGTTTGAATTTGCTGCATTAGGAATTTCATCGTGCCAGATTGTTTCCAATTGTTCTGGATGATAATTGTTCGAGAGCGACTCGAGCCCATCACTACCCTATAGAGTTCAATATTGAAAAATCTGCCGTTCGAATCCTTCACTAATTATTTCACATGTTCTTATAAAATGATTACCTTTGAATTTTCTGTATTACGAATTTCATTGTGCCAGATCGTTTCCAATTGTTCTGGATGATAATTGTTCGAGAGCGACTCGAGCCCATCACTACCCTATCGAGTTCAATATTGAAAAATCTGCCGTTCGTATCACATGTTCTTATAAAATGATTACCTTTGAATTTGCTGCATTAGGAATTTCATCGTGCCAGATTGTTTCCAATTGTTCTGGATGATAATTGTTCGAGAGCGACTCGAGCCCATCACTACCCTATCGGGTTCAATATTGAAAAATCTGCCGTTCGAATCCTTCACTAATTATTTCACATGTTCTTATAAAATGATTACCTTTGAATTTTCTGTATTACGAATTTCATTGTGCCAGATTGTTTCCAATTGTTCTGGATGATAATTGTTCGAGAGCGACTCGAGCCATCACTACCCTATCGAGTTCAATATTGAAAAATCTGCCGTTCGTATCACATGTTCTTATAAAATGATTACCTTTGAATTTGCTGTATTAGGAATTTCATTGTGCCAGATTGTTTCCAATTGTTCTGAAATTGTTCGAGAGCGACTCGAGCTCATCGCTAGCCCATCGAATTCAATATCCTCTGCACGCGGAAAATTCCTCGAGTATTCAGCAGAACCAGTTCCACATTTTTCCCCGGGCCGGTGTTCGACAAGAAGCAAATGAAATCGATCCGAGCATTCGGTTGATAGATCATCCAGGAGTTAATCAAGCTTCCGGCAAGATAAAAAACCGTGCGCCAGGTAATAAATATTAGTTCCCGACAAAAAACGGTCTCAAGTGCGAGCATCGGGCGCCGTAAAATATAATCGATTAAAGGATACCACCGGTGACGATTATCGAATTTCAACACGTCGCGTCGGATCCTTTCGAATTCAATGATCCTTGGAGTAAAATTCCTGGCTCAAGGATACAGCCCGCACCACAAAGTATTCAGCGAAACCAGTTCTGCATTTTTCCACGGTCGTCCTGGCGCGTTTAACAAGAAGCAAATTAAGTGTTTTCAAGTATCCCGTTGCTGGGATCATCGGCGAGTTTAACCATGCTCTCGCCCCCATAAAAACGATCCGGACGGCGCTAAGTGTACAAATAAGGACCCCGCTATTTTATCCTGCGAGCCTCGATCATTTTAGGATATTTTCAATTCGTGTTTCACCGGCGGTCTCCTTTAAGGTATAAACGCGAGTTAGAAAACCGGCGGATTGCTCTCGGGGATTCCGATAAGAAATTATTAGACACGTGTTAATTACGGAAAAGTATAGTTTACCGCGTCGTACCTTGCGATTAAAGCTGCGGCAGGATTACGCGATTTTTAGAGGGAATTATAGAACAGCAAATTCAGTCTTGGATAGTTCTACCGAGCTTGCAATTGCTATTGGTCGTTGCGCGAAGAAATACTGTCCATTCAATTACTATTAAAGAAGAATTCAATCTGAATGCAATTCCAAAAATGCAGCCAGTCGCATCGGATGCACCAGAAAATTCCTCAAGCCTCTAAATATTCAGCGAAACCAGTTTCCCAATTTTTCACGAGCGATCCTGAAGTTCAAACGTACTCGGGAGGATCGAGATGATAGATCATCCGCTAATCGCGGCCCGTTCTCGATAAAACCAGCTCGCGCGATCCCGCTAATAAATATCTCCGACCGGTTGAAAAACAATGTGAAGCAAGAGCGAGCGAACTTTTCTTTTTTGGGAAAATCAGGAGTTTCGAGGAGTATTTTTCAACATCTTGATCGAAGTTCTCGGTAGCGTTTGAATTAACATTATCATGTTAGGTCGTTCGGAAAGTAATTTTGTTTCTTTTTTATTACTAGACTGCGGATCTTTATGCAATTGTGGGTTTCGAAAATATTTAAAAAACTGTGTTCTGTTTAAGGATGTTCTGGAGGTATATAGAAACGCAACAAAATTTTTGAAAATTTGACAAGATATATAATCCTAAATTAATGCAATTACCAAAGTTTGGGTTCGATTCACTGCACCGTTTAAGAATTATAGCAACTTAAAGTTTGCACATTTTAACACGTCTTGTTATGGAGAATTCATAATATTCTACTTCTAACCCTATTTAAGCCTCTAAAAAACGCAACTAGAAACTCCAGTTTCTTTTTTATGTATAGAATTTCCTTCCTGAGGAAATTAAAATAATAGAATTTTTAGTTGAATATGATAATATTTTGTAGTCATATTACTCCGATTTCAATATTTGGTGCAATAGCACAATGTATGTATGTTCAAAAGAAAGAAATAAAGAAAACTAATTCTGAAATAATAAATAAAATTATTCCAAATTCTAATAATTTTAAAACGTTTAATGAATGACATCCTTGTACAGTTCTTTCGCGAATTGCATCTCGTCATCATTGGTATAAAATTATCAATAAATGTAATAAGTTAAATAATATTAAATAGAAATTAGAGGAAATAAATCAGTAAATTATGCTTGGTAAGATATCTTCTGTAAGATATGTTCTGGAGGTATATAAAAACGCAACAAAATTTTTGAAAATTTGACAAGATATAATTCTTACTAAATTAATGTAATTACCAAAGTTTGGGTTCGATTCACTGCATCGTTTAAGAATTATAGCAACTTAAAGTTTGCACATTTTAACACGTCTTCTTATGAAGAATTCATAAAATTCCACTTCTAACACTATTAAAACCTTGAAAAAACGCAACTAGAAACTCCAGTTTCTTTTTTATGTATAGAATTTCCTTCCTGAGGAAATTAAAATAATAGAATTTTTAGTTGAATATGATAATATTTTGTAGTCATATTACTCCGATTTCAATATTTGGTGCAATAGCACAATGTTTCTTTTATAGTAAAAATGATGTAATTAATTATGTTCACAATTTATTAGGATAGGAAAAAATTATAAACTGTTACAAAACGTCAAATTTATCGTGTTGTTATCTCACTAGCATGGAAACGCGACGACAGTGTAAAAAAAAGTATACAAAAGTATGCAAAATATACTCATGAATGGCTTTCATTGCGAATATATTGATGGATTTCGAATTTCTTGTACTTTTGTCTCCCATTGTACCTCCAGAACCTCCTTAAGAAGAGGCTGTACCATCAGAACAATTTTTATGCGGTGCAAATTTCATTTGGAACAAAATGTCATAAAACTTATTCTAAATGGTAAAAAATTGACTTTTATTTCCCCTTGAGAAAACGAAATGACCTTCCGAACGACCTGATATTTCGAGAAACTAGGGGAAACAAAATAGGTTCATACCGCCGTCGGAAAAAAGCATCGGCGCGATATGTCGTCCAACCAGCGCGACGCGAGGCCCGTGTGTTGTGTGTTGCCGAAGAGGGAACAACATTGGAGCGGGGATCGTTTCGACAGCCGCAGTAAATCGCAAAATGGGCGGCCGGCACGCCGGTGTATCCAGTTCTAACTACCTCGTGGCTACGGTATCCTTGACGATGGCCTTGCCAGCGCGTCGTTGCACCTGTGTGCAACGAATGCAACGATACACCCTCGTGGAAAGGTACGCCGCGTACAGTTAGCGCAGTTTCGCGCCTCCGCTCCGCTCTGCTCCGCGCCGGAAATTCGCGTTAGCCGAGAGTTGAACGCGCCGGAAACCGTAGCCGCCGCCATTGCTCCTTTTCGAGTCGCTCGTTCCCCGATCGCCAGGCTGCGAGTTCCTGCAAAATAAAAATAATCTGCTTCAGTCGACAGGATAAAGGGGATTGTTTTTAATAATACTATGTTGTGTAAAAAGTTGTATGTGATTTTATTGTTTCTTCGACAACCACAGCGTTCGTCTACACTTCCGAGTGTATGATCTTTCTAGATCGAGCACAGCGATCGATCAAGCCCGGTCTCATTCGAGTCGATCCAACAAGACTCGTATTAACAGCCGTGGGACACTGGCGAACAGTAGTATGAGGGATGTTTCCGTGATCGTCAGGGAAACGATCGGTTTCACCGTTCGTTAAATGCAAATTAACCAGCGCGACGAGACAAAGGAGACCGCGGCGGAAAAGCTGGGCGACTTGTCGAGCCAGGAAAATGAAAAATTATTATCTTGATCTTGGGCAACGTCTGGGAAACGCCATTTTGCTTTCTCGTCCGAGGAACGTGAAAGACGTTCCTTCTAATCCATCAAACGATCACTGAAGAGAATCGATCGAGCAACCGGAAATAGAAGGTGCATTCAACTTCCTTGAAACTTATTCTTGATTTTCATGCAAAACACAAATAATTAGAAAAAATTTTATCAAATGTTTAATTTCTCCAATAATTTTAAACTGACACGATTGTTCACCCCCTTAATCAAACTCAACTTCGATGTTAACTTTGTTCGATATTCATCATCGTTTATATCGCTTTCAACCGAGCCGGATGAATGGCCGGCACCGCGGGAGTATAATAAAGTGTCTCCACAGTCCGCCGGGCTAAACGCACCGTGGCCGGCGTTTGTTAAAATGTCAGGGCACGTTTAATGATTTAATAAAGCGCGAAATGGGCGAAAAAGTTTATTGCGTCGGGTAAGAGGTTCGTTAAAATCGACGCGAGGGGAGAGGGCTATTTGTCTTTATTAAAACTCCGGGCCGAGGTCTGCGCATTTGCATGGCAGCCGTAAACGCTCTGCCCGCTTTTGCCAAGCGATCATTAGGTGGCGGAATTTATGTGCGTGCGCCGATCGGCGGCGTGGCGTTCTTGAGCCCTCGAAGATTGATGGAACCATACTCATGAAATATGTAGCAAAAATATCCGACCCGATTGGACGGTTCTCTAGCGCGACGCGAGTTTACATGCAAATCCAGATGATTGGGGACTTGTTTTTGCAACCGGAATAAATTTGAAACGTTTATAGGATTACGCGGGGCTTGGTTCGGTTGTAAATTGAAAAGGGATCTTCTAGAACTTCATTACCATTTTTCCTCGGCCGGCATCCTTGAAATATTTTAAGTGGCCATGTGATTTAATTGCTTGCTGAACATTTTACTCGATGTTTTCTGTCTGCTCCTAATTAAGTCCTCGGGTCTGCTGATAGGAAAAATTGCAGGATTCCAGCTGGTTATGGACTGGAGACAGATTCCATTAAGCGTTACCATTTCTGTTCGTTTAGTGTTCTTCGAATATTTTCATCAGTGCGATTAAAAGATTTGTCGTGCATTAAACAATCTATTAATCCAATGCAGAGTGGGCAGATTAAGACTTGTGTCCCCACTCTACTTTCCCCTTCTATAACGCTACTCGGTCACGTGTCACAACGTCACGCGACTAATCCGGTACTGGCAGAGAGAGGGTAACCTTTCCCCTCATCTGGCGACTCCGATTCAACGTTTTTTTAAATGGGTTTAATCATTAATCCATTCTTGTTTTCGCAACTGGGACAAGTTTGAAACTTGCCTTCCAATTGGTTCGAAATCGAGTGATTTGTAGACCCCGATTACCATTTCTCTGTGTAAGGAATTGGTGTCCACGGCTGACTCGGATGTTCGAAGAAGATTTTCCCTCGGGAAGGTTAATGTTAGCGTCGTTCGATGCGGTTGTGGATTCCGAGGCACGACGAAGTGTTCATCAAGGTGAGTTAGTGTCCTGGGAGGCAGTCGAGATGAAAGTCGATAGGTGAACATCGCATCCGCGGGATCGACGAGATAGAAACTCACGAGGTTCGTGGAAATCCCGGTATCTGTGGAATCGAAAGTGTCGATGAATAAATTAAGTCACTCTCGATGTTTAACAAATCGTGAATATTCAGGCTGTAAACAGTGAGTCAGGGTCGTGTTTCTTATTTTTGGCCAGAAGAAATTCGGGTCTACGAGGCTCAGGGTGGCTCTTATTTTCGACTTTTGAATTTCTCTTATGGCACCCCCAGAGCTGTTCCAAACATTTCAAAAATATCTGTGCAAACTTTGAGCTTGATCGGATAACAGGAAATAGGATTAAACATTGAAATTATTAATTTAATGCAGATAACATCGTTTTTCTCGAATATCTTCTAAACTATTTACCACGTTGAAAAGGATGTTAAATAAAACCTGTAAACCTGGACAGACTGCGTCTTTAACGTCCTATTACTTTTTTGGCGAACGGTTTTCGGAAAAATTGTGGTCGCTATGTGAAAGGAATGTTTGAGACGGAAAAGATTGGGGAATTATGGTGTAAGGTACGGTGGACTTGACGGGAGAGCAAAAGGGAGGTCGTGAGTGGTTCCAGAGGAAACGAAAGAGGTGAAAGTCGACCATTAATCCTTGCGAAGCCAGCGAGTATGGATAATCACGAGATGACCACCTTGGACATCGCGCAGTCCTTTCTTTCTCACGATAATACTACACGCCAGTGATTACAGGATTCGCAAAAGGGCAGCCGTAATGCTTCGGTGCTGTGTGTCTCGTAAATCTTCGTAGAAACCATGGAAATGATTCCGTGTCGTTGCTGTCTTTAAACTTCGCCCACCCTTCTCCATTAATCAGTGATTTCATCCTATCTTCTTTCACCCGAGTAATCACATGCTACGTCACATACGTCACAATAGTAAGCGTATATATTTTATTATTGTACTTTCGCATTGTTCCATCGAGATCACTTAAATCCTAATTTCTCCATTATCTTGATTGTTTCCCACAATCGCGCCAATTTCTCTTTTCCCATTATTAGTATTTATCACGATCCTACCAGGAAAGTTTTATTTTTTTCTGCTGTTCGGACCAGTATTGTTGCTTTCCGCGGGGATTCAGCACCAAACTTTCAATCTCACTTATCACTCCTCGAAAAACTTTCGGTTATGCTTTCCTCACTAGGAAACTATAATTTCAGACAATTCCGTCAAAAGATCTCGAACTACGTTTTCAAATGTACAAGATTATACTAAAATATACGAGAACGTACCAGAATGTATATTACATTACACAGTATTATACAGGGTGTCCCAGCTAACTTGACCACTTTGAATATTTTTGTTGTTTTTAAAGATACGTCAAATGTCTGAGGGACAAAGTTGAATGGTAAAATAGGGCTCATAAGATACCAAAAAAATTTTTGTTTTTATGTAATTCTTTTCAGAGATATGAAGGTCACCTTCATTTTTTCTAATGGAATGAGGCATTTTTAAATACATCAATCGATGCAGCTGGGCATTCGTTATAAAAAAGTACTAACCTATGTATGTCGAAAAGTTAGTTGTTCAGGAGATATTTCAATTGAAATAATTCTAAAACACCATTACTGTCGTACTATGACGTTACATTAGTAAGTAAATGACTTAGTACGACAGTAATGGTGTTTTACTAACTTTTCGACATACATAGGTTAGTACTTTTTTATAACGAATGCCCGGCTGCATCGATTGATGTATTAAAAAATACCTCGTTCAATTTAAAAAAATGAAATTGACCTTCATATCTCTAAAAAAATTACATAAAAACAAAAATTTGTTTGGTATCGTATGAGCCCCATTTTACCGTTCAACTTTGTCTTCCAGACATTTGACGTATCTTTAAAAACAACAAAGATATGCAAGGTGGTCGAGTTAACTGAGACACCCTGTATAAATACGAGGGTCATTCAATAAATAAAGAGACAAATTCTATAATTTTAAAACTATTCAATGAATGTGTACAATCTTTTCAGGGGTGTTAGTTGGCAACCTTGGGATATGCTCTGATCAGCTGTTTCATCATTTTATGTCAACATAACCTCAAAATTTTCAATTCACCATGGCAAGTCCACTAGAAGATTGCACCTTAGAAGAGCAGCGCTCAGTCATTAGATTTTTAGTCGCAGAAGGTGTAAAACCAAGTGAAATTTTTTCTAGAATGTTAATACAGTACGGTAAAAGTTGTATGAACCGTGCGAATTTTTACAAGTGGGTTGATCGGTTTAAAAGTGACCGAACAAGTGTAGGTGATGAACCCCGATGTATACGTCCAGTGGAAGTTTCTGGTCCCTCGGTGCAAAAGTGGCTTCGGGGTAAATCGAAAGAATTCTTCGCCAAGGGAATTAGGAAGCTGCAAGAAAGATGGGACAAGTGCATAATTGTGGGGGGTGATTATGTTGAAAAATATCCTTAAGGGGGATCTATACCCAATGAAGTAACTAGAAAGGAACTAGAATCTAATTAGATTTTGGGTCGAAACATGGGTTTACGCGCGGCGATTTGTTGTCCTTATTTGAGCGGATTTTGGACTGGGTGAGGACTCATTCTATAGAGGAAGGTTAAATCCGGCGCGCTCTGCTATTGATTTAACGAGATTATGTTTATATCTAATAATATGAGTGCCCAAAGTAGAGAAAAAATTTAGAAAAATAACCGCAGATTTCAATGTATTTTTCTGTCTCAAAGAGACTGTTTTGACTGACGTGATGAGCAGGGCGCGCCGTGATGAACCTTCCTCTATCAAATGAACTATTGTGTAGCTCAAAATATGCTCGTTTATACGAACAAAAAATCGATGCGCGTGATTTCATTGACATAGCAGAGATTTCCCCATATTACGTTCATGAAGACAGAGGTTATCTCTGACGTAGAGCCAATCTAGAGCCAATTTTATTTCAGTTAGTTTAGACGAGATGGCGCCTAATCTGGAGGACTGTCAATCAGTGCTTCGATATTGTGCAACATTTCACTGCTGCACTGCTGTCAATGTGGAATCATAGCAAAACTGACACAGACGAGGTACATATTCTCATCGGTGGCACTAATATTAGTGCGACCTGCCCTGTATAACGGCATTCGCGACGAGATGAATAGAATATGGAAATAGCAAGCAACTCCATCTCGTGTTCATTATGCAGTTGCGTGTTTATCAATGTTACCAAACTTTTTTTCTGCACAGAGGTTGATAACATTGATAAATACCCCAAAATCCGAGGGTATAGATCCCCCTTAATTTTGAAAGATTGAAATAAACCGTTTTTGAGCTATAGCCATTTGTCTCTTTACTTATTGAATGACCCTCGTACATTCGCTCGCGTTCGTCATTTCAATAAACACGAATTATGAAGTGGGGGTGAACGAGCGTTCGATTGGTTTATCATCTATCCCCACCACGCGTTGACGAAACGCAACAGACCAAGATCGCGTGCAACTACCGAGGTTGTACCGTGTCTGCTATTATTTCCTCGATTCACCCGCGAAACCCTTAATAACATTGGATGCAACCGACAAGCTCTACAATTCGATCCCTTACCCTTTTTGCTGGCCATCCTTCGCCGTTCCCGATATCCTTCGAACAACCTCCGCGGATCATTTAGAAGGGGGTACACGTAAAACAGGAAGTCCGTTAATGGACAATGTTGCATCTTGCTCCCCGGGGGAATAACAATTTTCCCGAAGGGGGCCGGGGGGACACGGAATGCGCGTACCGTCGGCGATAAATCCGGGACACCGTGGGGGCCAAGAGCAAAGGGGGGCTCCTGAGGGCACCTATGGTGCTGAGCGGGCCAGGAGAAAAAGGGGGAGAGGGGGAAGAGCTGTCGTTCAGCGGGGTGGAACTCCCGTGCAATTTACCGGCCGCGGATTTTACGATGTAATTGGTCCTCCGGGGATGTCGATGCACCTATCCCTCGGTGTTCGCTCGCAAACCGGTGGTTACACCTCGCTACTAGGAAGATATTATCCGTCACGGACAAGCCGTCGCCTAACCGAACAAGCGTCTTCGGCGGACGCACCACCGAGCACCGTATAAGGGCATATTTCGTAAAAATTGATGCGAGGTGCCCGTGCACAACCGAGGCCATTAGCCAGCGACTGGTCTGCGATATAAAATTGTTATAGCGTCGAGCTAAATAGTCTTTTGGTGGTGCTGCTGTGGTTTATTTCGTGAGGGTTATAGTCGCCTCGGGCTGCTACGGATTTTTATCATAGTTCATCTTCTGAACGGGTGCGCTGTGGAGCACTTGATCCGAAAAAGCGGAACAAGTCCGTTTTTAAAAGTGTCCTTTATGGAAGGAGTTCAGTACACGTGGACCATAATGTGGTACAATTATTAGATGATTGCATAAGTTCGTGCCCGATTTGAAAATATAATTCAAAGGTTAAAATTTAAAGAATACAACTTTATTAATCAATTATACATATAGTCACCCTTCTTTTCTAATCGTAGAAAATTTAACCATTTTTAAATTTTAGCTCAACTAATCTTTAACCAAATCTTTAAAATTTTATTTTCAAATCGGGCATGAACTTATGCAATCATCTAATATTTTAAAAGCAAACATTTTACTTCCATTATTAAATATAGATTTATATTATATTTGAAACCAATATTTCATTCGTAATATGAAAGGTGTGTATGTCTTCCAGCATATTCTGGGACAAATATTTTTCCATGCTCAACGTTAAACATAAATTATTTCCTGCATATTAGAAAAAAATTCTATTTCTAATATTACATAAAGAGTATTTTATATTTAGAAAAAAATATTTTCCTCGTAACATGAAATAGATATTTCCTGCATATTTAAAACAAAATCTTTGCTACTTAATGTAAAATAAATATTGTATGTATATATGAATATTAAAAACAGATTGAATCTCTTTTTAATATCATATGAACGTGTATACAATATTTTGTGCTACTAGGGTATTTTTCACATTCATTGATTGTTAACGAAGTTTTACAGAAGTCGAAATTACTATGACTCTACTTATAGTTGAAAATGATATAACAGTGTTTTTAAACACTTCTGATGTTTCTACTGTTTCAAATTACACCTACTCATTTTTGTCACAAATGCGTAAAATCCGCTGTCTAACAACTAGGTGTGTAAGCAAAATCTGAAGGCAGGATCGTTAAGATTAGCGTCGCGCCTGCAAACGACGTGCACAGTGCAATGTTATAAAGCATCTAGTCACGCTCAAGATAGAACAGCGAAGGGTTGGCCTCGGTAACAGACTAAATCGAGCTGGAATCGACTTCTGGAATCGCAATTAATACTTCCGATACCGCGAACGGTGCGGAATGCGGCTAGCATGTTCGATGATATCGCGGGAAAAATTCACTCCCGAGGGAATCTCGAAAAATGGAGGCCCGGTTCCGTACGAACAAGGTGTTAAACTGAAAGATCAGGGTGAACCACGTCTGGAATCGGCTGTGTCGGTAGAATACAGCGCGCATGCAGCTTCCAATCAGCCCAAGGTCACCGGTCCGGCAACGCCGTGCAACCTAAGTGGCATAATGGCCGTCCTGGCAAAAAGGAACACCGGGAATTTTAATGGCCGCGCCAGAGCTTCTCTGTCACGGCGTGTTACCCCTCTAATAGAAACACCGTTACGTCACCCGTTACATTTTCCAGGTGAAGCGAACGCGTCCCCTTCTAGCTTCCTCCCCTCTTTCGCCTGTGCTCCCCTCACGGACCCCCTTCAAAGCGGATCGATTCATTATATCGAGGAATAATCGAGCGAGGAAAAATCGATCGGCCGTGGAACCGAACGACTTCCTGCGATGTTTACAGGCCGACACACTTGACCGAGGAAACCTCCGTGGCTTCTCGAGGATAAAGGATTCATACACGCTTCCTTCGATTGTCCTCGGTACGGGAATCATGCTGGCTTAGGGGTGCGCCCGTGTTTTGTTCCCTCCGGGAGCTATCTTCTGTAATATCCGAACCATTAGTGTTCAAACTTGTTCTATCATAACATTTTTCAGAGAGATACGGATTTTGTATTTTTTCTGGTTTCGTTGGTCGAAACTGTAGTTGATCTGTTGTATTTTTTTAGATTTGTTCAAGTCTGGGTTTATTCGTTCCATTTTGTTGAATCGTCCTTCTTAGAAGATCCGCAGTCTAATGACGAGAAAGATATTGTCCGAAGGATGACACGCTGATGACAGTGCATTATGCAGCGAAAGTGCGAATTGAAAGATCGGGTGACAGGATGAGAACTACTGGCGCGTTCGAACCGCGGAGCAGGCCTTCTAGGGTCGAAGAAGAAGAAGAAGAAGCTGCATATTTCTTGCCCACACAGTGGATTAGGCTTGCAGCGGTAGGACGGCCGGTCGGTGCTCTTCGTCAAATGGCCTATTGTTCGCAATTTCAGGCCCTTTGAAGTTAAACAGGCTGCTCTGCTTGTTAACGCGCCCACTGCCGCCACTGGGACACACCGACTCGCCCCGGCGAAAAAATCCAACGCCGAAGCATTTTCGAATAACAATCAGCTACCTGTGCTATGGTATTCTTCGGACTCTCTTCTCTCTTCAAGAAAACTCTTCGTTACATTAGGATGCAGCACACTGCTACCGAAGTAGCAATAGGTCTATTTTACAGTCCTTTGTGAGCCGGAGGAGTCCATTGGAACTTCGTTAAACTGTGGAACTGTGGAAAAACTGTGCGACTTGGCGATTTATCTTCTTGCCGAGGCGGTCTTCCCTCCTCCTCGTTCTTCTTCGTTTTCTAGATTATTACGCTTCTTCCTCTTCTTCCGGGAACATTTATTAACACTTACCGAGAAATCTTCTTTCGCATAATGATTGTAAGTGCATACGTTCCTTCTACTTCTTTCCTCTGCATTCAGAAAAGCATATTAGTACCATTATTCATGAGATCTATTTTTATACACTGAGTAAATACCTTGTAAATCCTCTTTTTTAACACTTTTCTTCTTGAATGAAAATTTACGACTGTTATTGCTGCGACTTCTTTGCTCTCCTATGTCGAACAATTTGCACTTCTTCCATCCTGAAAGTCTTCATTTTATCCATCATGGTACCACAAGGATTCAGAAGTTCGCAGAATCGTTCCCAAAGCCCCATTCTTTTCGCGCTCATCGAAAATCCCCTGAGAACCACTGCCAAGGAGAAACAGAGACAGAAAGGGAAAGAGAGAGGGAGAGAAAGGGACCCGGGTACGCTAGTATTGGATCAAGGTACAGGTCCTCCAACCTTGTTGACCTCTGACTGAGGGCGAGCAGCCATATCTGCCGGCCAGTTTTTCAGCCGGAGGACGCTCGCAACGCTCTTGCAAGGATACGGCACAAGTTCGCCAGGAGAGGAGACCGGTCTCCAATCGCGTCTCCTCTTTTGCTGAAGGGACTCGCCGTCTTTGTTCCCGGCACTGTCTTCCATCCTTGTCCGGCAGACGGATCATCCGCCGGACAATGCTGGCGCCGTGCCGTGGTATCGACGACCCCGAATACCCAAGGGTCGTCGCACCGCGATTAGTATCTTCTTCTTTCGCCTAACACTAAAACCGCCGATTTCTCTCCCGTGGATCCGATTCGATCCAAGTTCCCCAGCGTCCGAGATACCTCGTGCACAGAGCGATGGATACAGTCTCGACCAATCTAGAATAAAATTATACAGACATTCTAATTTATGAAAAATCAGGAAATATTTACACACGGAAGAAAACTTCTAACGAGGCCGAGAAACAATTCCAAAATCTTCCTAGCATCTCGTTGAGTGAATTTTGTCATCGGCGCGAGAAATCGCACCGCGATCGAACGGTGCTCGTTCCCAGGAGTATTTAATCAGCGGCTGGTTATCGATCGCCTCGCGATTAAAAATGATCGCGAGGATAACCGGATCGGCCGTTGATTAACCGGGACTGAAATTTCCGGAAGACGCGATCGTAGAGCGGTGGCAGCGGTCTCGTTGCTCTAACTCGGTTAGAGCAAGCGCTCACCGAAGCGAGAGAGACTGCGCGCGCTATCAGAACACGGAAGGCGATCGTAGGCGAGGGGGAAAATAGAAAATCGCGCTCGCGGGGACGAGGGAACGGGTTGACGAAGAGAGAAAGAAAACGATGGAAACGTTGGGGCCACGCGAGAGAGGTAGGGGGCGAGTTAATGACGCGAGAACGCGGAGAAGTGACTTTAACGTTGTCGTTGGGCTTGCTTGCTTTCTTCTCGTCCGTTCGCTTCGCCTCCATTTTCTCTATTTAATATCCTGCCCCCATGATTCTCCCCGCGCGGAACCTCTTCGAAAACGGTCGCGACATTCCTCAACGAGAGTTCTAAGGAAAATTGAATTTGGCTGGCGATTATCCTGTACTTCGCGCGCAGAAGTAGCGAAAGACGCTGCATAAAATCGTAATAAAATTCGCAACGTGTCTGGCGTAATTGTACAACACTATTACATTCTATACAGAAAACAGGATAGAATCATTATAGAACATGTTCACCTCGATTTTCCATCGAACAAAAATCTGAAACGATCGCGACGTTCCCATGAATTCCGAAAAACGATCCAACCGTTCAGGATCGATCATTCTCCAGGCACCGGTGAGTATTAAAAGTGTCCGATCAGGCTAATTCAACCGGCTAAGTGTCGGCGAATCGTTGCAGGACGCAACACCCGCTAGGCAAGGATTAATTGCGAGTAACGTAACACCGAATCACCGGCTTCATGCGCACAGGATAATGATAGATCCTTTCCGGCGTGGCTGCTCCGGGGCCCTATAGACTCATCCTCTGGCCAGATGACGTATCTGCCGGGATCGCGTTCGATCGTAGAACCGGATCTTCGGGAAATGAGCGGATCGGGTTCGCCGATTCCCCGAGCTATAGTAGTCGGTCCCTTCGCTATAAATCGTTGAGCCAGGATCACCAGCCGCCCGGATCAAAGGACCAGAGTCCTATGATTATAAGTGTGCAACCCCTCTCGCCGGCCAACAAAGGACAGGCGAAACGACACGTTGATTAAGTTATACCCTTCGACGAGTCGACCGCCACCGGAGGATTTATGCCCGATTCTGTTCGACACGAGGGCCTTCTTGGTCACGCAGCATCCCGCGAGCTGCCTTGCTCTGCCTTGCTGACTCGCTGCCCTGCTGATTATTCAATGTTCCACGTCCGCAGGAAGTCGACGATCCCGGCCACGGTTACTTTCTACCGTGCCATTGCTTTTCCATTAGGTCGCCTGCAAATAAATCGACGATTTAACTCTTCCACCATTGAAATACTGCCGATCCGAAAAGAATACATACCCGGCTCGTTTCTGAGACTGTACCAGTCGCGAAAATGGCGACCAGATGGAATTCGGACGCCATATCTCTCGAATGTGCATTTACATCTGTTACGTATGACGAACAGAAAGAGTGTTTGTTATGGTGGACCTATGTACCAAATTTAAGTAACAAATTGATACCTTATTTCTAGGGTAACAACCCCTCGCCGGCCACTCGTGCTGCTCGCGGCCCTGGCTCGCAACAAATCGAACGTTCACAGTGTCCAAAACTGTCCAAAACAAGAAAAAAAGTATGTTTGCTGAATTTTTAATTCTTCCTGTTCTTGAAAGGAAGATCTCGCATGCGCAGAGTTACGAAACGACACGGTAGCTCTTCGAGATATGCGAAGTGTGGATCTTGTCGATCACAAAGCTAATATTTGCTCGGTTACGGAATCGGCGGACTGTGTAATTAAGATTTTCCGAGAACCAGAATGCCGAGGCATACCGTGCTGTTCAAAAGCTGAAGCTGGTCTTCGTGATCGATAAAAAGCAGTATCTCTATTGCGAGGAATTCTAAAATGTCCCGATAAGAATAAATCAAGCTAATTTAATAAGTAGAAACTGTGAAAGTTTATCCCATCTTTATGCCTATTTTTTTAGCCGAGATCATTAACGAGAGAAGATCTCGCTTAACTCAGATTTCTTCGAGTCTGCCCACTAAATCGCAAATCTACATAAGTTTCACGGGATGTTCACGACATACATAAAAGATTTACGAGTTGCATTTTCACAAAATTATAACATGATTAACGCTTCAGGCATCGAAACAGGGCATGAGGCAACAGTAAAAACGCTGAACAGTTAAAAACATCGTAATAAATTTCTGCTAACAGGATTTGAACGGGACTCGGGTCCATTCTGACCCAGAAAAACGTTTCAGCTGAACTAATTTTCTAATGGCCTAACTATAAAATCATCCGCCTGCGAGGATTAATACAGAAGACGTCGTTTCCAAATAAAGATCCACAGTCTATTTATTGATCGTGTGGTCTGATGTCATATTAATGGCGAGCGTAACACGCTGAATCCGATAAGCGGATGCAAGATGGAGAAAAAGAGAAAAGAAAGCGAAAAAAACAGACACGTGGGACGAGGCTGGGTAGTTCGAGACAATTTTGTCGCGAACCGGGGAACTTGATTTCTCTGTAAAGGCGAGGTCCAAGGCCAACAGAGAGGTCAGAATCATAGTCTTCCGAACAAACCTACACCCACGCGGGAAGGCCTGTTTTGGACAGTGCTGACGACTCCGAACAGGATTTAGACTTTCACCTAATGATTGGGATTCGTCTCCTACGTTGCAAGGATGTATCCTTGCGCCCACGTATCGATCCCCCACGTGGGATGTCGATTCGACGATGATCTCAAACATCTCGCGATTTCTTGAATTTTTCCTTGCTCGCTCTGTACGTTGCTAATATGCTAATATCCTGAAACAAAAAGGGTTAAGTATTTTTAGTCGAGAATTCCTCCAATCATAAAATCGGGAGCAATTTATTCTGATCCTTTCGGTGGACCCAGTGTTGAAGATTCATTATATTATGTTAAATAAATGGATCCTAGAGTCGCGAGTTCGTCGCAGGTCGATTAAAATCCATGCAAAAACCGGCAACCATACTTTCGAACGTTCGATCTCTTTCGACCGACCAGTCAAGCGACATTTCACTGAATAATTTCACTCGATGTCTCGCTGAAATTTCGCTGGATCGTTTCCTCTCCAACCGCTCTATAAACTGCGATGTTTACCGCGAATTAACATTCATCTTTCTGCGAATGATGGTATCTTTGCTGCTTGATTAAAAAATATGCAGAATTTCCGTTTCGATTGGAACTTAATAAGATTGCAGAATGTTCAATAAAAATTAACGAGGTAACGTGGATGTGTTCGGAGTTTTTAAGAGTCGCGTCTCTCGTCAATTAGATGCAATTCAGAGAGAATTAGGTTGCGCGGAGCACTTATGCAAGAAATTACAGTTCTCCGATGCAGGAAAGGCCTAAACGTTTTCCCAGCATGCTTTTATGTCATTGCAGGTGTCACGTACGCGTCGCATTATGTCGCATCTCATTGTCACGCGTGCCACGGCGTATTTCGAATTGCATTGACACACATCGGACACGGTGCGCTCCGTTCCTATAACGATGATTGCAACCATTTCGCATCGTTTACGGTTCGTTCCGTACGAAAACCGGACGCCATCTCACAATTATCAATTCAATGAAATGAACAATAATATTACCATTAAATAAATCATAATGGACAAACCGTCTTAGAAATATTTCTAATAACACTGTCCAACACCAAATTTGTTCCGCAACTACTGTTGGGTGGCTCTTATAGAGTTTTTCGCGCTGATTTCGAATCTGTTTTTAATTTTTTTCCTACGCGCACAGTTTTTGAGAAACACGACTTTGAAAAAAAAATATTTTTCAACTTTAAACAAATATTATGGTGTTATTTTTTTCAAAGTCAAAAAAACTCTATACGAAGGACCCAACAGTAATTAGGGAACATAAAAAAAGTTGAGATTTGTTGGACAGTGTAATCACGCAGAACTAAAACTGATATAATATGAAATTCATTTAAGCAGATTACAATGGAGACCAAAAATTTCTAATAATTAAGTGGATAATAATGGACGAAATTTTGCACCATCAACGCAGGATAATACGAAATTAATTTCTTTTCACGTTTTACTCAAACATCCATTTGCATATGGATGAAACGTGTACGAAAATTATACAGTATTACGTTAGAATTCGCATAAGAATGTTAATCGTCGATTAACGAAGCCCAAACAAGCATAAATAGGGAAGTATAATGAGCGCGGATGACCGAGTTCGTTATCCAGCCCGTTCTTTCTCTCCCGCGATAATGACCGCGACGCATAATAGGGGACTAACTGCATAATAATAACGATTTAATGAATATTCCATAGTATCCGGCACAATTAAGTTGCACGGAAATTCAATATTCGATGTACACTAGCTGTCGTACGGCTCCAATCTTCGTGTCAACCCCGGACCTATCGCGTGTCGTTTAATTTCCGATCTCGATTGCATCCAGCAATTAACCTGCATTCACAGAGATGCACTGTGGATCGATGCTATCTGCACGGATTAAGTTCTCTCCCTTGGATCCGACCAACAGAAAACGTGACTCTTCCACCCAGAGAACCAGAATAATACCGGGCGTTACACTCGCATAATCGATGTGGAGATTAAACCTCGGGATCCTGGAAATCGTTACTCCTTCCTTAATTATTCCTTATTTTTCTGCTTGTCGAAGCTTCAAAATGGCGGAGGATGTTGGGGAACGACAGCGGTGTCGTCGAAAAACTGAAAATTTTCCACAAATAATTTCATTAAAAAAGAATGAATGGTTCACTACCAATTCATAAAATCTATGGCTGTTAAAGCATTGATGAATTGTTAATGTAGATGGTTCTCTACGCGTCTGTGCCCAGTAGAACATTGCGGGAAACAGCTGTGGTCTTTCAGAAAATTGTCCGGCCGCCTCGGTTGCATAATGATTATGCATCTATTCATGAGCATGTCCGAGAAGCAGTTGTCGCGCCAAGAAGACGCGCCCGCATGCGCAACGCTCGGCAAATATTGACGAGAGAAATTTGTCCGCGGCGGTTTTATCATTCAGCAACGTGGACAGCATGACATCACTGGTTACAGTCGACTCCTGGCAACACGCGAACCGCGTCAGAATTATTTATAGCGAGGCACGATCAACGAAATTGTACTATAACTGTACCCGTCGACGTGATTTCATGAATGACGAGCTGCCGTCGGCATCGACTAATATTAATGGTACCGCGCTGTGAACTATTAATCTCGCTTGGTGGTGCGAGATAGGGGAAGATGCTATTGGACCATAAATGCGTCCGACAATCCAGAAATTTCACACGGTTTACAGTACTACATCCCCTAGAAATGAATCCTCTTCGTCCTCAACAAAATAGGCGACGACCCACCTTCATCCAGCTTCTGCAACAGACCAATTCATCATCAGCAATCACACATAGGAGCAGCAACGCTCTCCCCATCCCAATATCCTCTACATTAAGAAGAACATCTCCTAAGAAGACTAAACCTTTGAGGATGTAAAGAAGAATAAGAAGAGGAATCCTCTTAATTCCGAACAAAAGAGGAAGCAATCATTCAACTTTCCCAACCGACCAGGAAGTGTCTTATAGCCTGTTCACCATCAGCAATCACTCATAAGAGCAGCAACGCCCTCCCCAACCCAATATCCTCTACATTAAGAAGAACAACATCCCTCGAGAAGACTAAATCTTTTAAGGATGGAAAGAAGAATAAGAAGAGGAACCCTCTTAATTCCGAACAAAAGAGGAAGCAATCGTCCAACATTCCCAACCGAGCAGGAAGTGTCTTATAGCCTGTTCACCATCAGCAATCACCCAGAGGACCAGCAACGTCCTCCCCATCCAATATCCCGCATGTAACCGAAGAATCAGCGGATCTACAAGCGTGTAGAGGCCAGCTGCACCGGTGTTCCCGGAGGAAATGGGATTTCTAAGGTCGGTTCTCGTTCCCAGGCGAGAGAGAGAGAGGCTAGGAGCGGGGCAAGATGGATAGAGGATCCGGGAGATTCATGGAGCGACGTATGTAAATACGACTGGCTTATCCTGGGATTCGCCCTGGCCGCGGGCTACTTTGTGTACTTATTACGATGTATCTTGGCCGGCTGAAGCATTTCTCGGGTTCGACGTCCGGTCAGTCCAGGGCTGCGAGCGCTCTACGCTGCAACTGCTGCAGCTGCTGCTGCTGGTTGCATCTAGGTACTGCATCCGAGCCGTTGCCAGTCGAGCCTCGATCTTACGCCACGCGCTACGAGGAACTGTAATCCTTGTAAACACGATATCCTCTCTCGGGCTAGCCAGCTGACTCTCCTATCCTCTCCTACTCTGACTGCCTATCCTCTTTTCGCTGCTTCCAGACCCTCTTTTCGCCGCTGTCCGCGCGCGGAACACGCGCGAACATTTCCTATTCGTTCCCCTGTCTATTCGCTGCCAAGCTCTCGGGCTCTCCGGGTCCAACACCGCCAATTTCTGATCGCTGCGGGGGAAAAAGGATCGTCCACGGTTGAACAGTTTTAACGAGCCGGGATTCCACGACCGTGACGCCTTCGATTATTAGCCAGCTTTTATAAATAGTTAGCCACCGCGCGACCATCCACGGTTCTACGGTATAGAGCTCTCTCTCTCTCTCTCTTTCTATTCCTGGTTGTAGCAGTACACCCGGAGGCTAATTAGGATTATTGCTTTCCGATAGCATCGCTGCCATAGCTGTTTTAACGGTGGACGGGATTCCGCGGTTTTGATGCTCCTGCCGACAAGTGGATCGCCGGAAAATCGTTGGGATCCTTCGCGCGAGCGACTTGACTTGGTTCTTCTTAGGGTACTGTTATCGGAGCCATTTTGCGACTGTAGATGGTAGATCCAGTTAGGCGAGGATGTCGTCGGATCTGAAAAATTGGTGAGCTTGTTTAGTTCCCTTCCATTCTGGAAACAGATTGTTTCAATCCCAACAAAGGGGAATGTTTAACTAAAATCAAGTTCAGAGAACCGTTTTTACCGGTGTCAGGAAGTCCGCGGGCCCGCCAGATACTCCAGCAGGACATCTTTACGGCCGTTCTAACGCAGCTCGATTTGTTCGTGCATCAACTGCACCCACGTGCATTCCAAGGATATCGGAAAGCTTCCTGCAGCCGGCCGCGAGCTACGAGTCACGGAAACGAGCAATTCTCGCGGCCGTTACGTAAATTCTGGCTAATAAGATCTCCGGTGGGTTCCTGGTCGTGGCGGAATTAATATCACTGTCCCGGGTGAATATAAATCTCCGACAAGAATCGCGGCGGCGTGTTGCACCGGGCATTGCAACGCGTTGCACCGCGTTGCAGCGCGTTCACGCGCGTATACGGGCTCTCGCGTGCATTCCCCGGTTTAGTTCTCGCGAATCTTACCCCTCTAGCGAAAGAACGCTCTCCGCAACGTGTTCTACACCTCCGAGAATCATTGAATACATTATCATACCCCTCGGCGTTATCGCGGCCTCGAATTTCATCTAATCCAAGCCAAACGTGAAATTAATAGACGATCACTGCACAAAACGATCCTTTGTCGTTCCGAATGTGTCTTTAGGCTTATGTTTCACACCTTTTATGTATCTGAGAATCTCTGAATTAATTATGGAACCCTTGTGTACCACCACGATCTCAGAAATAAAATGGCGTTACATTGAAACACAAGAACAAGAGCACCAATAAAAGTAAAATGAGTGGGAGTGGAAATCCGAAGAGCTTTCCGAAGCTGAAGGGGACAGTTATACGGAGAAACGTTCCAGGACTGGTTCCCATCGGTAGATTCGTTTTTCCACAGGCCACGCGATGCAGGCCGGTCTTTAATAAATCGTTGGAGCAACGGATTATTACAGTCCGACTATCTGATATCTGCAGACGGTCCGCAGGAATTCGTTCCCGTTCCCGAGGCATGGAAGAAGGATACAGCGTTCAGCGTTCATCAAAACCATGCGCGCAGGATGCACAACACCTTTTGGCCCCTGGCACGAGAATAAGCCCCGGTAGCCGGGGGTTTCATGCAAATGAACTATCAGAGGGACTCATCAGTGCCGCCCCCTGATTCTTATTATTAATGTTAGCAGCGACGTTCTCACCCGCGTTGCATGCGCTGTTCCCGAGCAACATTTCTCGAGCTCCACACCCGCAATTAGGGTAATTTTAATCGCAGAACTGTTCGTCAAAATCGTCCGGGGAATCGCTTGTAAAAACATCTCGTTGCGCAGATAACAGTCGACAACGGACGTGTACCCTCGGACAATGAAGAATTACACATGCCACGATGTTCTTTTACTTCTACACTCTTTCCCGCCGTTTTAATTCAAACGTGTGCTATTTTTGAGATCGTGGCGGTGGTTGCTGTGGAGTTGATAATTTATTCGATGATCGTGGGGAGTGTGGGAGGTGTGAATTACGATTTACACAAGCTGAAAGAATTGCTTCGAGAGACTTGCTGCTTTTCATTGTTCGTGTTATACTCCTGCTCTTTAATCTTATTTTATTTTTGAGGTTGTATTCTCCTCTTCCGATCGAGAACACGTTTAAATTCCATAAAATTCCTGTTTCCATATTTGCAAATATCCTCATCCAATTTTCCAGGATTTCTTGTTTCTCGATTTACTGACACACGCTTCTCGCCAAGTCGAGAGCTTCAAGCAGCATCTCCCGAGTCGACATATTGGCAATCGTTATCGATGCAAGGATGAACCGAGCCGTCGAACGCCTCAAGATCCACGGTCAGGATAAACAGTCCAGGAAGCATCCGACGAACATCAGAAACGCATGCCTCGATGCCTGGCGTGTCTTTCAGGAACGCCAGGACGAGTCTCGCATAGCCAAGAATAGCTGCGGGATTTTTAGAGAGGCTCCGCGTTGGGTGGTCTACCACGCCGCCAGTAACAGAGCCTGTGTATCAGGCTTCAACTTTGACTTCGATCGGCCTTCGATGTGTTCCCCCGTTCCACTCGGGATTCGATCTCCTTCGTGAACATCGCCATTTCCTTCTGCACGCTTCATACACTTCAGACTTGAATTCAAAAGGCGCCTGATTCATTCGAATTCATTTTTCTCTTCTCGTGAACGTTTCTGCGAGGCTCTGAAAGTGAATATTTCATTTAGAAAAGTTTCTTCGGAATATTTCTTTCAGGAATATTATTACAGAGTATTTCTTTGAATAAAATCCATTGAGTTTCTCTTCGACTAAAATCTCTTCAGAGCAGTTATTTTATAAATTCATTCAGAAAATTTCCTTGAATAAAATCAACAGTTTAAAAAATTCGTCGAGATTCGTACCTTGAATATTCTGGCAGAGTATTTCCTTGAAGATTTCCTCTTGAAGAGTATTTTTGCAGAGTATTTCTTTGAATAAAATCCATTGAGTTCCTCTTCAACTAAAATCTCCTCGGAACATTTATCTTGTAAATTCATTCAGAGAATTTCTTTGAATAAAATCAACAGTTTAAAATATTCGATGAAATTCGTACATTGAATATTCTTGCAGAGTATCTCCTTGAAAATTTCCTCTTGAAGAATGTTTTTGCAGAATATTTTTTTGAATAAAATCCATTGAGTTCCTCTTCGACTAAAATCACTTCAGAACATATATTTTGCAAATTCATTCAGAGAATTTCTTTGAATAAAATTAACAGTCTAAAAAATTCGTCGAAATTCATATCGATCGAACAAACTTGATTTCGCTCGAGGAGATCCTCTAACGAAGCAGACGCCATCGGTAGAGTAATTTCTGTGGAGCTCAAATGAAATCAGCGATCATCGCGTTCTCCGCGGAATAAGTCGTCACAGAGATCGTGTGTACGTAGCGTCCTGGTGGGAATTGACGCGACATCCGATGATGTCGAACGTCCGTGACTAGGCAAGAAGGGAATACCGTGGATGCCTTGCGGTCTGATAACTCTTCGGCTCCGGCTGATGGAATCCGACTCCTGTCGTTCTTGTTGGCCCGTGACAGGGCCCTCTTCGCGATCATCCTCTCTCTCTCTTTCTTCCTCTCTTTCTGTGTGTACAACCTGAACGGTATAGCATCGCGGCACGCAACAACACACGATGACGGCGATTTCGATGGATTTTTGAACCGTTATAGAACACAACCATAGATGAAGATGAAGAAAGAGAGATAGAGAAGTGAACACACAATGGGGCTCTCTCGACCTTCGCGCGCGAAAACGGAACCGTCCGCGTATGATCTGTGAGCGCAACGGTACTTTATTATGAATTCCAGCTTTCGGTCGATTCACCGTACGTTGTAACAGTTCGCGTTCTCCGCGAGGTGGAGGACGGGTTTTCTTGCGGTGGTGATTGGTGGGTGTGTCGGCTTCGAACCGAAGCGAATTCTTCGCCGCTCACTTTGACCGTGAGGCAGTTTTAACTGCAGTTGGCCCAGCTAGTTTTTGATTACCCAGGGATTCCTGATGGTGCCAGGTACTGTTCAATTACAGATCCAATTGCAGATTTAGACGTTGTTGATCGTGTTAGCACTGCCTGCCAGTTACTGTATTGAGTACTGGGCACAATTCTGGTAATCCTCTGTACAATTCTTGGTAATCCTCCAGACATTCCAGTTAATATCCCACTGTATCAAGGACCACTGCGAACTCACTAAGAATCATTGATATTTTTAAAGATTTGTATGTCACCAGGCTCGCAAAGAAATTCATACATAATTTATGAAGTACTCAGAAGAGAATATTTTTTTCCTCTATAAAATTCTCAGTCTGTATAAAGCATCGAACAAAAAACAGTATAAGTAAAATTCGTCCCCACTTCGACGCTCGCGAACAATTTCCATAAAATTGATCAGTATGCGTCTCCGATCAAACGCGAAAACATAAAGAAACATTCTTGGGTACCGATATACGCAAAACCAATTTGCACAAAAATCCCCGGCACATTCCTCGGATAGACGAAGACGATCATCGCTATCCCAAGACTATTGCAAAGAAACATTCCTTTGTTAAGATACACGCAGAAAAATTGGCAGCACTCCTCGTCTAGGAGAGCGACCAAAAAGCACAGCAGCGCACGTTACTAATCTAATATCCTCGGATTTCGCACATTCCATCGCGGTGCAGATGCGTAAAGGTCCCGAGGCAGTAATTATCGTTAAGAAGGGAATCCCGGCAAGAGATTCGCTCAATTTTCCTGCTTAAACGATCATTAACCACCCCGGATCGTCATCCACTAAAATCCACGGATGCTCGTAAAACTCGTTTTACGCGTCCGTCGGAATGATTTCAGCCAGTCTGTCGTCGGTCCCTCTCGTCGCAGCATCTCAAAGTTCCTTCTCCGCCGTGAGGTCCGATCCTCTTTTTGCTCGTATCGCTGTTCCTTCCCCCTTTTCATCTATAAAGGCATGTGGAGAGAGAGCGAGGGAGAGAGAACCGACGCAAAGGTTCTCGTGTCCTCGAACCCGCCTGGACCAGTTCGTGTAGGAGGATTCCCATATCGACGACCTCGAAAACTACCACCCTCGCCTTCCAGGATAGTCCGAGGGTTAGCAGACGGATCCCAAAGAGACCAAAGGCCACTGACTACTAAATACCTCGAGTATTCCTTCGAGAGACCCTAACCGAATGCTACGGACGCGACCATCTGAAAATACCCAGCAGAATTCCTTCCGAAGCTATTCAAAGCTATCTTTCAGATAAAAAGTTAACACGTACGTTCCTACTTCCAGTTTGATGTGATCAGTGGATTAAGATAATCATTCTTGTCCTTAGCTTTTGTACATGACTTGAGATCATCGTTCTCATCCTTATCCTCTTTTACGTGAACGATCTGTCGTACAAACGAAAATTGACCTAACAGAAGGCCGAGGAAGGTCTCGATCAAGCGACCACAATAGTCTCCAACCAATATCGACAGCGAGCGACGGTTGTGTAACGCGGATCGGATTAATCGAGGCCCAGCGTGACCTCACCCGAGCAATGAGCACCTCCCGGTGGTTAGCAACGCTGCTGCGGCGAGGTTTATTGCGTAGGCTCCAGTAATGATCCTCGCAATTTGTGGTAATACGGATTCAGGTGTGGGCACTCGCTCGGCAAAACCAATCCGGGGCGTTTGAGCACCGCCCAGCCTCGAATCTGCATGATTGCCGAGGCGAATTAGCGACTAGCGAGCTACTCCCGAGACGCTAGTCATTTTAACACCTCCCACGACCGTTTACCTTCATTATTTAACGCCGCCAATGTGCACCGAGACCCTGGGTGTTTATGCTAATGCCGGATTCTTTCGTGGAATATTTATGCAGTCGTTCGCGGGAGTAATTATTGAGTCAACATCATCGATGACAACTTCTTATTCCTTAATCCGAACCTTGAAGCTTTGACATTCTTGGGCACTGGAACGTTCGAGCTTGTGCCTTCCTGAGATCGTCTAAAAAAGTAGAGTGTAATAGTTTATAATATATGACATTCAAGACAAGGCATGTTAACAAATAGAAGACAGTACCTTTTGTTTTACTGTAAATTCTGTGACATTCTTCACTACCATTGCCGAACGGTAAAACTCTCGTTTAACACATCAACTAGAAATTAGTTAGCAAGCTGCGAAGCGTGTTAACGAAGAGCTACCTGGTAGACTAAAAGTATTTTCACCTGTACAGTAATGAGACTCGAGTGCTCTGAAAACTAAGAAATACCACCTTTGCACTCGTCTCATTGAAAATATGTTGCCCATCTAAATAAAACCAAATAAGTCTGTAAATAATCCAGTCTAAAATAATCTAAGGAGTCCATAAACAGTCGCGCTCAAAATAATCTAGAGACTCCATAAATACTCCATTTGAAAATAATCTAAAGAGTCTATAAATAATCGAATGAGTCCCCTGGGAATATTACGGAATTATCACAGGATGACTATATCAATCACGAAACCGTCCGTAACGCTTTATCAAGTCATTAAGGAATAATCGTCCGCGTAACGAGGTCCTAAGAGGCCACTAGTCATTAACGAGTCGAATTTTCGCGACAACCAACAAGAGCAAAACTGTGAAACGATCTCAACAACCACTTCTCAACCATAACGATATCTTGAGAACGCATTATCGGATATTGATGAGTGTCAAGTACGTTACACAATTTTTTCACCATTCTCAACGAACATCACATGAGAACAGCATGGTTTATCGAAGTCACTGTGATAGGGGGGATCATAGCCTTGCCACGATCTTCCAAGAACCCTCCCGATCGTTGTCATTATCGTCATTAAAGCGCCGAGACAGCACAGAATAATTACCATCCTCTCATACACCACCTCTTTCCCGGTGAATTATTAAATTGCAAACAAAGAGCGATAACCAACTAATCGGGAAACGATCGTTCGAAAAAATGGTCCTTTTCGTGAATCTACTAATTAAGCTACACAGAGGAGATAGAATCTCCTGCGAACACGATGTGCTTCAGGATGAGACTTCCTGAGGATGGATTGTGTCCTTTGGGAAAGAGGCTTCTGTCGTTTTCGGCCCTCTAATGAAGACAGCATCAGGAAGCGTTACCTTGCGAGTCCTGTTACGCGAAAATTAGTGTTTACCGAGGTACCTTCGCCCACTTAACCCCGGGGTTAATTGCGTTCGCCTAATTCCTGCGTAAACCGCTTCTGGGAAACCGGTGCATCAAGCAGGAAAATCATTTCGAACGCAGAATGAGGGTTTAAAATATCTGTAATTTGAGGATTCAATCCTTAGCACCTAATGAGTCCTTTAAGATTCAAGAAGAGGCTGAAGATTCTACAGAGCTTTTGAGGAAGAATGGATGCTGAGCGAAGATTTTCCACGCACACCGTATATATCGAGCAGGCAACGACCTTCGAGGATCCCGCGTCCGACCTCAGCAAGGATACTCGCAATCTGCGGTGCATCGGCCCGAGAGGCCCGTCAGATCGGTGACTTTACGTTTCACACCTAGCAACCAGCCACAGGTGCCTCGTATGCCTAGGACACAAACAGGGGGCTCTATTTACTGGTCAGATATCAGGGCTGTAACAATTCGAGCACTCGATCCAATGAAATTGCTCCGCCTTTCGAACAATCCTGACTGGTCGACCTTTGAATCGCCTCGATTATTTCAACCATACCAGTGGCCATTCTAATTCACGACTTCTAGTGAACATGTTCTCAAAAATTGCAAGAAATTGCTCAGTCAAGAGCAAATGTTTGATTCCCTTCCGACAAAATTCTTTTTCGATACTTCTGGTAGTTGCATGAAATCCGGAGTGTTCGAACCGATAGGTTTAAGTGCGAAGACTCGAATGATCGCAGCGGAGAGCATGATTTCTCTCCGGCGACACCGCAAACAACTTAAAGCCGCGTGCGCGCCGCTGTGTCACACGATCCTGACGCCGATCAGACTCCCGTGTAAAACGAGCAAGGATTCATCGTCCTCTTCCTTTTTCCTTACGGGGCTCCGGTCTCTTCAGACCACCCCGTTGGACGCGACGAATTTTTGCCAGTTCGTGTTCCCTCGAGCTTCGATTTTTCTCTGCGGTTCTCGCGCCGAGGAATTTATTCCGTGAAGTCGCTCGCGCTTCTTCTGTATTATGTTCTTACTTGGTCAGATCCGGTGGTTTTCCGCGGTCAGCTGGCCGTTCTAGGAATCTTCGCTAGTCGATCATCCTTGGATGATCTTTAACCATTATAGTATCTGCTGGTACGTTTCTTCTCGTCGTGGTTTTACGTTTCCTATAATTTTCCTTTTCCTTTAACGTTGGAGCATCGTCCGCGATAAGTATGATCGATGATTTTTCTTTTCCTTCCTGGAAACGGTAGGAAAAATTGTAATTAACTTCGGAGAAATTTCACAGGGACGATAAATCCTGTAAAAATAGAATGTCTTTCGGACACAGTAAATTGTCCACGATAATGAGGAACCGAGGTCCTTTAGTAAATAGTCGACCGGTCGATCAGAAAAAGCAGTTAAGGGATAATCGATCTTCCAGAAAGGCTCGGTTAAGCAAACACGCTTAAACGGGGCCCTCGATCGAGGCTAGACAAGATCATCTGCGTCCCCTAAAGACGATTATCATCCTCCCATTATACCCAATGCCCGCGGAAGCTTTGATTGCGAATTAACCTCATTAACGGCGATTATCGTTCGCATTAATGATAATGACTGGTCTGGAGAGGTTGCCAGGGCTGCCGAAGAGTAGCTCGGTCGTGGAAGAAAATTAAATAGCCGCGGGCGGTAACGCATTGTAGATGAAAAATTAATCCTGAAGAGGATGAAGAGGTATTCGGGTCGGGAAATTGATAAGTGATCATTTTGTGGCGGATGGAGAACATGAATAGTGCAAAGAATCAACGAACATGAAAAAGAACACGGAAGAGTGAATATTTCAAGAACGATCTTATTAATCGCGATCATAAAATATCTCAACCTGAAACACCATCATTTTAGACATTTCAATTAATATACACGACTTCCGGTAATCATTTCGCAAAAATGAGATTTGGAGGAAGAAATTAGTTCTTCTGGGACCAGCAGATAATACAGCAGAACGATTAGGTTTTTGTTAGAAGGGTGCAAGGACAAACGGAACGCTGGGAGAACTTTCAGGCCAGGTAACTGCGATTACAGTGACCGAAACGGCTCGTAAACGCGTCCGAGAATTGCAACAGTCGGCACACCGAAACGCGTCCGCTGGGCTGCGAACAATGACTGAAACAATTACGATAGCACGGGGCAGAAAGGGAGCGGAGATTGGGATCGGTTTTACATTGTGACTTGATTTACTTTATATCCTTGCCGCAGCACCGAAACGACCCAGACACGTCGACTCGAGAAATTGCTTTGCGAACGCGCCGAAGAAGTCGCCGAACGACTTGCTTCTGGAGTCATTAAGTTGTTGAACCTTTTGAACCCTTCGATTTTTGAAAGTTTCAACCTCACGAATATTTCCGAATCTTTAAACCATCGAAATCTTGAATCTAGAGAATTAGATATTTCGTAACGTTGAACCTTTGAAATCTGGTGTTTCAAAATTTTGAACCTTTCACACCTTGAATGTTTGAAATTTGATTTCTGTTACAGAATGATGGCGGTATCGAATACTTCAACACGATAGTGGTACAGCCACACCTGAAGCTGGTCACGAACCAGGGCAGAGGTTTTCACGTGAGATGTCGATACCAGACGCGAGACAAAGTGGTAACGAACGATCAGACGCACGTGGACATGTTGCAGTCCCTGCCGTTGCAGGTGAGAATGCATTTTTTTCCCTCAATACATACAATTCCCGATACAATAGTTCCTCACTTTACCGTTTTCTTGAAGATTTGAATAAGAATAGAAAATTACAGAGAATAAGAGAATTGTAAATTTTGAATAAAAGTCTGCCGAGTCGATAGAAAAGGCAGACAAGTAGGTGTCGGGTTTATTGCAGTGAAAATAGAGGATCGTGGTCTAGAAAGCATTAAGAAGCAACGAACAAATGTTCTTGACAGGCAACAGCTCCTATGCCAGGATGCACGATGAAGATCTTCAGTGGAGATCCAACGAGGCATCAAGTGGCGGAAAACGTGAAGATCGGGGACCCCCTGACCTTGGTCATTAGCATCGACAAACAGGAAATGTTCGGGCTGAAGATCTCCGATTGCTTGGTGCGCGACGGACTCGGATGGGGGGAGCAGAGGCTCATAAACGATGAAGGGTAATTTCATATTACGTTATTTTCCGTGAATCACTTATTGCCTACATCCAACGAGTTTCTCTTTCGTGATTTTTTCATGAGTTACGCTTCCCTGTTTCTCACGGGCTCCGGGTCACCTATTTTCTACAATTATTGCGCTTCCTCCTCTTCTGAAGCTCCATTTATCCTAGCCCCACGAATGTCTTGTTCGCTAAATCGCTGTCTGAGAATCCACCACAGGTTTTGCATTATACGAACATTTTCTTCGTTCAGTCCTAGTGGTTTATTTTTGTATATGTTCTTTGGTCAACAACTTTCGTATTCTTTAGTTTCCAAGAGTATCGAGGACTCTTTTGGAATTTGTTGTTCTTTACCTTTCGGATTCCTGCCACGTCTGTTAACAAACACCGTTCCAACGAACAATTCTACTATCTATATGATCGTATTGACCACGTCACAACGTCCGATGAATAATTCAAGGCCCGGAATTCACAATACAAAGCGGGTCGGTTCACTGACTTCTTTTCATAAGCAAATCAGCTGATGCGACGCGGACAGGTTGTGGCGCTGGACACTTTCCCTCTCGACTTGTTCAATGTGACAGAGGGTCACCCGAAACTTATGGCGTAACTCGATTACTTTCAATTTCTGTGTCCTAAAAAGATGGACTTGTGTTTTAAACGTTAAAAGAGTACGATCCTTTTGTCCCAAAAATGAAGGGAAGCTCCTTTGGCAGAAATCTTGTGTCCTACGAATTGAAGGAGTCCTTTCATCGTCAGATGTGTGTCCTCAAAATCACAGAAGTCCTTCCAACGTAAGGCTCGCGTCCTAAAAATAATGAAAACTGTTTTACAAAATTATAATTTTAGAGATTACGAGGACCCAGCGTTAGTTGCTTGTAAAATAGAAAAGTGGTACTTTATAAGCGGGATAAAATGTGCTAATTCGTGTTCACAGCGTACTAATTATCGGAAATTCGATTCCTATTCCAGTTGCCCGGTGGACGGCGAGATTATGGGACAATTCACGTACAACGAGGACAAAACGGAGGCGAAGGTGAATTTCCAGGCGCACAAATTCCCTTACACAGCGAGCGTCTACTACCAGTGCAACGTCAGGCTGTGCGTGAAACACGATGGAGGATGCACCAACACGGTAATAAGAAAATTCCGCTTTCAACCCGTTAGGTTCACGCGGCTCAGAGAATCCCCCATAATCCCTTCCCTTTTAATACCACCACGAATTACCCACACGATGATCATCTTTTAATAGTATAATAATCATTTAGCAATATCGGATCAAACGGGAATCGAATCTTGTGAATGGCTACAGGATAGCGAAACAACCATATCCTCTCATAATGCCTATTTATAGCTACAGGTTCCTCGATCGAAACGGGAATGGAATGTCCGGTTGGGATTTTTTTTTACCCACAACTATTTAATGGCAATCTGTATCAATGGGAACCAGTGAAAACGATCACTTTGCAATTCTCACTTTGCTTTGTATTAAAATCTTCATTCCCCACCCATTATGTTAAATAATTCAGATTCGCGGAATAAAAAAGGTTATTAATCATCAAGAAGCTCAGTCATTCTGTAACTAACGCACGAAATCGAAAAAATTCCGTTCGCATGATCGAGGATTCCATGTTTTGGAGTCTGTCCAAAAGAGGTAATCACTATTCCGTTGTTGCAGCCGCCAGCTTGCAATTCGGTGTCGAGGCGACGCAGGGACACTGCGAATGACAACGCGGTGAAAAGTGTCGAGGGCTTGGATGGTGGTACACCAGCGACCATAGAGGTTTACAGCGGACTATACGTGAACGAAGCCTCGGACATTGGCTCCAGGTCTGATTACAGCGATGACGTCGTCAGAGAAAGGGTGAGTCTCGTTTGTACGATTTCGTGATCCGAAATGATCGTTCTTAGAAACGGCGGCCGACCTTGGCAGCCGTCGCCGATTGGCAAACGTCGATTTTGCAACAGTGTCCTGGAAAGTGAACTGACAAAATTGGACCCCGTTTGACTTGTTATAAAACCTTGCAGTTCAAGCAATTTTTATTCATAGTCTTCTTAAGCGATCTTGATGTGAAATTTTGTTTAAAAAATTTTGTTAGAAATTCGCACAAACGACTGATGGAAAAATGATCTAATTTCCAGGCGACAGACGACCCAGACAGCTTCTGCATCTCGCAGAAGAGCTTCGCCATCGGCATAGCAATCGCGGGCCTGATCCTCATGCTAGCAGTGGTGGCCGCCATTTTGGTACTGCTCGCAAAGAGACGACATAAGAGCGTTTCGACGACAGGTTCATCCATCTACAGTGGTCCGTACACGAACACCGCGTACAGTCACAGCAGTTAATTGTCCACGTGAACCTCGACGAGATTACGAAGAATAAAGAACACGAGGGACGATCTACAAAGAAGAAGAAGATGAATTAGAGAAACAGAAGAAATCGAAGAGCGAACAAGCTCGAGAAAACGAGGTCGAGCTTCTATCAGAGAAGTCGATTCAGTCGACGACCTTGAGGAACGATCTTCCGGAAAAAAGTATCGGTTCTAGGGTCGCGGCGAGGTGCAGAGAATTTAGGTGGATTATTGAACGAGATACCCTTTGCTCAACTTTGCCGATGCTATTGTCTCTATTTGTTCATCGAGGAAGTAGATGGGTCCGGACACGTGCGAACTAGGTATCAGAAGCAGTCAGCGTGTGTTCAACGCTATCTTCGTATCGTTCAATGGAGATCTTGCCATCGTTTTGGTAACTCTCGCTGTGGGTTCCACGAGAAAGGCATGTTCAAGGTCGCTGGACGCAAATATGGACAATTTTGAAAGAGAGAAGTAATTTCTCATATACGAAAATGGCAAATGATTCTCAAGGACGAAAGAAAAAATTGCTCTTTCACGAGGGAGAAGGTGAGCCACTCAGAAATTGTTCTTTCGTGGACAGAACAGTGGCTCTTTCGCGGAGGAAAGTCTGCCCCTCGTGGAAAAAGGCAAAAGCTTTCTCATCGGACCCGCAGCGCAGTTTTTACTGTCCTTTCGATACCTTCCGAGCCCTAATTCCATGGACTATTAATTCCCCATAGTTCCATGGTGTCCCATGAACTATCGTCTCGAGCACGTGCCGCGACCTACGCCCTAGAGAAAAAATCTTAGCCTAGCCCTGACTTACTTGGATCGAATCGACACGAACTTCTAGGATTAAACTCTAATATATATATAAAAATCTATAAATATAGATACCTGTATGTTATATATACATAATTAATATTATTATTATTATTCTATACATACTGTATACTAGTCCGGTATACGCTGTCCTAGCTAACACTAGCAGCCGCACTAAAAAAAATGAAAAATGGCGAGCACCATACGGATACTCCCCCATGTCTATCACCGTTTATCATTCCCCGGTAATTTAACTTAAACCGTCCGTGCAGAACGACTACGGTCTAGCGTTTAAGGTGAAGTCAGCTAGTACAGAGGGACTGTCTTAAGCGAATCAAACGCCCCAGTGATCTTCTACGTAACGAATCTCCTTGTTTCTTCGACTGACGCGCCGATTGTGGCGCGTTCACTGTCCTCCGTCCATAGCAATACCCTTGTCCCCCCGTATTTATAGTCACCCGAATGTTTCGTACCGTTTACGTTCGTGGGAAACCGTCTTCGATTGGCCGAGCTAAGAAAATCTACCGGAATCACTGAGACTGTATGAAATAGTTTACAACTGTTCGGTAGTGAACGTGTTAACAGTGGCCTAATTAAAGAAGCTTAATTCCCTGGGAATTCCAGAAATTTCAAACTAGAAGACAAAGTAAATTGGAGTTCTCCTTGCAATCATCTGTGCGTTCTGAAGTAATGAAAGCATTTAATTGATCGTAAATAATGATAGAGACTTCCGGTAGGATTTTCAATTGTAGTGAAAAATCAGGCTCAATCCGAGACTAGTTTTCACGAGTTTCAACGAGTTATAGTTCCCCTGACCGACAACATGATAGTTGCACGGGATGTATTGGTTATTACGTGCTTCCGGCGAGGCGACGTGCTTCGTGTTACGTGAGATTAGGCCACGTTGCCGTAAAGACGAGGGAATTTAGCTGATCCAGACGATAGCGACCAATTATCAGATCGCTATGATAGAGGGCACAGCTGTTCGTACGCTTCGTATTTCCGGCAACGAGAGCCAACGCATGAGTGTGGCGAAAAGCGAGTGTATAATCCGATTGTAATCCATTTATAACGCTTAAACGTAAAATAGTTTAATTGAATCGAGGTGCTGCTCCGATGTCGGTACTCTTTCAGCGGGCCGCTTCCGGTTTTCTGTGGATAAACTCGCTGAGCCTCCAGAAATGGCTCCCGTTTTCATCTAGACAGAAAAATTTAGTCAAAATCTGACAGAAATGCGTTCGGGCCAGTTCGAGATATATTCAAGGCCTCCCAAGGTCTACTCAATTCTTTATAAAATTCAAGATCTACCGTGGTCTACTTAATTTTTATAAAATCCAAGACTTCAAGATCTATCTATTACATTGCGATTTGTCCGCCGAAACCGGGGATTCCTTCGATTCTTCCGCAACCGAAGATCGACAGGAATAGGTTTCTCGGGCCGAGCACTATTGTCACACCGGTTACAATGGCGCTATCTGTGCGCGAGAAACGAGAGAAGCTGAAGAGCCGACTGTTAGAACCGTTCTTAACTGTTAATCGTCGCGAACGAGAGAACAAACTGCGGATAGCAGTCGCGTAACTGGGTCCAACGTGGTGGTGGGTACAGATCGTAAAATTTACATTTAAAGAGTGACAATGGAAGGCACGCCAGTGTAACTCGTAACCCATGGATTCGAGAAGGATCTAGACGAAGTTATCTAAAAAAATTTCGATTCGACTTACGGAGGCGATTATACGTTGGCGACGGTCGTTCTTCGAGGATTCGTCTTTGCTTTTCATGTCCAACGGGAACACAGAGTGTCGTCAGAATTTCGAATTGTTCCTAAAAAAATGAATTTCTATCATATCGTTCAAGTTGAACAATTTCGAATCGAGTTGTGTTCGATCAATTAATTGAAATTTCGTCGGTTAATGATAAAATATCGATATGGAATTTGACTGATTAATTGGAAATTCTGCGGCGCAGTGTTCCGGAAATCGGAACCAAGTGCAATAACGTCGAGCGATCGACGATCCTGAGGACTTCCATCGCGGATTGGAAACGCCCGACGAACGTCTATGACAAACGTGAAAGTCAGCGTTCGCTCGCGGCAATTGGCATTGGTTCATAGCGACATTGGGGACGAAAATGCCTGTATAAATAGAGACTTTTTTTAAGGACACGCGAAACTACTGATGTCCCGCAACGTTTCTCTGGACCCTTGTCAACAGAACCTACAACGAACTTGTGTAAATAACGAAAACGTAATAAATCTTGTAACCATATATCAACGAGTCTCTTGAATTCATCTTTCGACGTTTTACCCACGTCGACGCAATCATTTTTGACATCAACAGTTTATATTCTTATTGTATGAAACAAAGATACTTCGCAGTTATTCTTAATGATTTATACCAAAATTAGTTAAGACTCAATAGAACTTTGTTTTCTTACCATTCAGCATCCTCAAAACATTATATAGATTTCTTTTTTCATTAATTTCGTGAGGAATGACGCGAGAACACGCGGGAATCTCTTCAATCTTCGAATCCATTACGAATAAGCACTTTCGGCAAATGGCGGTAGAGGCGCTGTCCTCCAGGGCTGTATCCTACGTCGTCACAAATGGATTCCTATTTCATTTTCATGTTTTTCTTATCTTTTTACCGAATCTTCCTTCTGCTAACAAAATTCAATCAAAAAGTCACTAATTAAAACACATATTACTTTAAATAAAAATTTTATATAAGACTATAACAAATATACTTAAAATAAATTTTCTTATCGATAATTATCAACGTTTAGCATCTTCTAACAAATTTTAAGCTGAATTAACGTTTGAACGAAATTCCTGCTTCTATTTAGGTTTAATGTCTTAAATCTATGACACTATAAATGTTTCAGCTGGACAGAGGGATAATTGAAAGGTCTCGCAAAGTATCAAACGAGAGTGTCTTTTTTTATTGAATTATATATAATTCGTTTTTGGAAAATATGATATATATATATGTATATAATATAACAAGAAATATAATTAGACTGACATGAGTTCTATCAAATTGTCCGGCTCTCTATGATGTTGTGCATCTTTGGGTTGGTAGTATAGCTCTTTGTTTCCATCATACGATACCTAATCTCACTCCCACCTTCTCGGTCACCTTTCGCGATGCGTTTTGCAAAACGAATCCTCTCCGATTCGTCGTAGTATTCCTTGCTATTTTTCCTCCCATATCCCACGCACACACACTCTCGCTTCCCATTTACTCCGTCAACATGTCCTCCATGTAACTCTTTGAGGATCATACAGCTTCACCAATCCTGCAACTACTTTTGTACCATTTTATGTTGCACAGAATGATCCGTCAGAAGTGAGATTCTATTACAATCTAAAAATGATTAAAACGATTTTACAGCATGAAAACAATCTCTGCTCGAGGACCACCCTTCTTCAACTCAATTAGAGACATCTGTAGAAAGACTATATAATTACATCTTACTTTACTGCTCAACATCTGCATTTTGTGAAACGAATCATTTCTCTCGAAACTCCGTCTCTAACGGACCACTCTGTGCAACGTCACAGAAAACGTCTTACTAATTAACACACAAAATTGTACAATTCCTTGTTCAACGCATATCCACCTGGATCGAATGCCTGCCAGCCCTGGGCCTCAAAGAGTTAACATCAATCTTAACAGTGTTTGGCCCGCAAGGTATCAGTGAATATGTCTGAACTGTCTTCTCCACCCGAAACAAATATAAATTGCTTGTCTATCTTTAGTCAACTCGAATCTGAATGGTTGACAGAGTGCAAGGACCAACCGAGACCGCACACCAAGCTCAGTTCAAAAAGGAACAAGTCTACAGCTACAGAGTTAAGCATAAAGGCACAGCCATCGTTTATTCTTGTACCGTGTGATATGTCCAAACAAAAAACAAATAATCAGGCATGATCTAGAAAGAATCCGTGTGTACGGTCAGCTTGGAACTCGGTCTGGTTCACACCGGTCCAGGGGTGTCAGCCTCAAACATGTTCACCGAGGGCGAAATCGTGGCAGGATACTTCGCTCTTCAACAACGAAACGTTGAGTTCACGCCAGCTAACACGTCTGATGCAGAGATGGGCAACATTTTCAAGCGAAACAGCTCTCAAGAAAATAAAACATACTAACAAACTTGCAGATCGCTCCGTCCCTCAACCCTGCTACATTCTTCGGGCTCTTCTTCGACTACATTTTCATGTTTCTTACAATTGCGTATCTTTCACGCAGTCCGTTCGTATTTTATTGATGGAGAACTCTAAGAAAATTGCAGCAGGGTTAAAGATTAAACGTCTGATCAGAAAACAAGATACTTAAATTTGAATAAATAACAAAAATGATCTCCGAGTTGCTCTAACAGGGGCTGTTATCCAAGTGGTCCCCTCTGATTTTGTGAAGTTCACATATAATATAGAACTCAGTAGCATTTTCCATAGGGGGTGAAAATACACCTTGAAGTTGGGGTTGTAAACCATACTTGATTGTTCTCTTAGAATCCATTAATTATAGAGGAAAAGTTAAAACTTTAAAAATTATCTTTCAATTAATGATTTCAAAAGGAATTCTTAGATATTGTCGTCCCAAACTTTGAGAGTTGTTTCCGCTCCCTGAACATGAATAAAATGGCAATGTTCATCGAGTTCTATATTATATATAACTTCTCTTGTAAATAATTATTAGACTGTTCATCTTTATGCAAATATAGATCTTTATGAATTGTTCTTATAGTTTTTTATGGGCTGATCATTTCCATTCTTTCGTCGAGGGTTCTCTGATGTTCCAACAGGATCGTGTGAGTTTTAGGGGACCAAGAATACTATGAATGCATAAATGAGACAGTCTAGTAATAATCTAAGAAAAATTGTTGAATGAACGTTCGGTTTGTTATAATTTACATATGAAAAATAGAATTTTGTTCATCGACAGATCGAGGAGGTCAGTGACGGACGACTAAATTTTTTATCTGTGTCCCGCACAGCTTTCGAACAGAAATAAATGGATGAGACAACGAGGACCAAAGGCCACTGACCTCTGCGAGAACCGGAAGTGCGCGAAATCGACGCGGTAAATTAAAAAATTCCGTGACTTCTCGCAGAACCGTCGAACGAACAAAATTCTCACTAGATCGAGTACGATGGTCATGAATGAAACTGCAGCTAAATGTGTGTATAAAGGACTAAGCAACGCATGTGACAAAACAGAAATGGTTTCGCTAACGAGTCGTCGACGTGCAATCAACGGAAGGTGATCAGGAAGATGTGGATTCCCGAACGAGAAGCGTCATAAATAAACTTTCTTCGTCTTCTCTTCTAATGAAACGCATTCTCTGCTTGCTCGCTTTCTCTCTCACACTCTCTCTCTCTCACACGCGAATTTTTCTCTTCACTCTCGCTACCATCAATCTCCTTTTGTTTTATGTTGCATACAAAAATAGTAGGAAACGAACGTGAGGTCTTGCGAAACTTACAATGACTTTTTTTTTATCACCCGTTCTCCTCGATCGTTAGTTAAATAGTTCCTCGGATCATCCGACGACCGGATGCCATCATCGTCTTCGGTGTGCTCTCTTTCCCTCTTTCGCTCTCACTCTCTCTCTTTCACTCTTTCTCTCTCTCTCGTTTTCCCCCCTTCTCACCCTGTCCTTCATTCTAGCATTGTTTTTTTAGAATAGCCCAGGCGAATTTACGAAATCACTTGTGGCGATCGTGCTCGACACACCTGCCCGACCACCTGGACATGGCCTCCTCGTCTTCCACTTTCAAAGTCATTGTACATTGCATCAAAATAAATAGAAAATGAACAGACTGCCGACCTCTATGCAAGTTTCCACGTTCTTTTACAAAAATGTCTTCTTTTGATTATAGCGAAGATCGTAGAAAGATCGCCGGGCGATGAAATAGAAATTCATTTCTGTTATACCGATTCGCACACGTTGGAAGTGCATAACGATCCGCAGTCTATTGATAAATGAGTCGATGGTCATCAAACGTGTGTGATTAATCGAGTCAGGCGGAATACAGGAGCGTCGAGCATTCGATAAAAGCGTACACGCGAGCGAAATGAATAAATAAATAAACGTGACCGTGCAATTGGCGAATTACGACTTTGGTTCAGCTGTTCCGGTCGCGTTTCGACGCGCTTCTGCCCACGAGCAGCCTCCACTTGAAACTTGTGCGAACACCTGTTCACGGGCTTCGTTCAATTTCATTGGCACCTGGTCTCGATCATTCATGAAACCATTGAAAACCGCGGACAGATCCGAGACGCAAACTCTAAGCAAACAACGAAGAGAATTAATTCTTGAGGCTCTAAACATGGGACCACGCTTCCTCTTCTCTTAAATTTTCAATAATCTAAATTTTTTCATGCACCGTTCACTTTACAGATTACTTTTCTCAGCCAGCCTTCCGAAGCTCTTGTTCGAATCAGTGAAACGATTTGTCATTTATGGCTTTGGTTATACTATACATTCTATGAAAAATTAAATAATCTCTCGGTCAAAATTTAATTTTACCATTTCCCAAGCATTTAAAATATCATGCGACAACCTGCGCACGTAATTATATAGAAAATGATCCAGAAAGAACAAAACGTCAGACGCTGCTCGCGGGCGCCTCCCTCCGTAGCCGATAATCCATTTTCGTTATTTTTTTGCTTCTTTTCCGCTTTTCGTTAATTATGTCTTAGAGAGATTCGTGAACTGCTTTTTTTCTTCGTGTGTGTCTCTGTACGTGTGTCTGTCTGTGTATGAGTATGTGTATGTATGTATATTTTTTTTCATCATTATAGGTACAATTATCTTCATTAATCTCTACGACGACTTTAGGTACAGTTAAACACTACGGTTGTGCGCCCATCTTTTTAGAATCGAAGACTGACTAACGCGTCCCCTTCGCGATCCCCTTTGATCCAATGATCTATACGATATCTGGATAAAACGAGAACAAAATGGCACCTGTTTGTTCGAAGGTACCATTTCGCGATCGGCTCCGAGATCTCGTAAAAAGACAGGCGCACCTTCACCTACGTCCTGAAGTACAATTCACCGTAAGCGAAGCTTTTGGATGGATTCCACTTGGTTTTTTCCCGATCGAGAGCCAACAGGGATCAAAAACTCATCAGTTCTTGAAGAACAAATTTCGAAAACCCGTCGATTTTCGACAAGATCCAAAAAATCGGTTCCTCAACATCCCCAAAACCGGAGAAACTTCGTCGAGAAGCTGTGAGGCTTGATCACCGTTGGTCCTCGAATTGTTAATTTTTTTTTTCACAGACGGAGACGTTATTTTTTTGTTTATTTACGACGATCACGCGTTACCATCACCGCTGACGAACTGATACAACGTTGAATCGGGCTCTGTATATTTTTTCTGGTTTCTTTATGATCTCTCTTTAGCTCTGACATGCTGTGTGTAAGTACCTGCGTGTCTCTTTGTCTGTGTTGTTTGTTTGTGACTCAGAAGCGTGCCGTGAAAAGCTTTGGAAGACGAATCATAGTTACACCGTGTGCGAGTTCCTCCTTTTACGGTTTAATCGTACTGGCTAAGGGATTTCACCACTATGAGCAAAGAACAGTGTTTTGTTTTTTGGTGGTACAGTTGAAAACAGATTTTTTAACACACCGACGACCAGCGATTAGTCTAATCATTTTGTTCTTGATTATATAAATGATTTTTAAACTTCCTTTTGATATAATACAATTATTGAAAATCCTATTAATTGGCTTCCGATAGATAAAGTGCAGATAAGGTGAAATTGGAGAATTCAGCAAATATATCCAAGTGTTTTCATTCGTTAAAAGTCTTATCGGCGTAACTAACTGTAAGCTTGTTTCTAGCTTCATTTTGTCAACATATTGACAACGAAGTTCATATTGGTGAATCCCCTTCAAGGCAGCGCTCTGACTGAATGTCGATATCGATTCTCTTCTAGACAGGCGGAACGAAACGTGAAAAACGATGTCGAAAAGGCTCCTCTCTCTCTCTCTACTGCTAAGCTGTGATGGTTTCGCGCTACTTAACTACTCTGTGTCGAACTAGATATATAGACCATGTACTGAATACGTTTACAGGTTCACTCGGAGCGGCGTCAACTTGTACCGAAATGATCGTCGAACATCTCAAGATCAATGGCGTCAAAGAAACTAGACACGTGGTTCACGCTGCGTTTCCGGGAAACGCTCGTACATCGACAGCGATGCAGGTCGTTCCATCGAGAATCTCTTCCCAACAAAATCACAAATCAATATTCTCAAATAACCAAATTGTCAACGTGAAAACTGTCAAACAGTGGAACTTTACGATATTTCAAATTCTCATAGGGCACAAATTTCAAACCATTAAAATAAAAATTAAATCAAATTGTATCCTTGTTCAGAACAGTGAAATGAAGATTAGATGAAGCAGTGTACAGTGCCATCGAATTTTTCATTTTACACGCGATTCTTAGAAAATATTTATTCCCTATAAATGCATAGAGTTCCACAGTCTATGGATGAATCGTTGTTCTCTTCAACGAAGCGAATGTGAGAAGGTTCGGAAACGACCTGGATCTCGTCGCAAAATAACCGGGATTCGCCGAGTCGCTGTGAGTCCTCGACGAAAGCAGGTTTCTAAAAGGTTCTCGATATCAAAATTGAGGTAGCAAACAATTTCGCTCTGGATCGCGGCCGGCAGCGATTTTTCTTCGTTCCCGTTAAGGATTAAAGCAACTCTTTGGTGGCAGTACGCAGGAGAATCGGTGAGCAATGTCCCGGAACGAATTTTTCTGGCGAATCCAGTGAGATTCGCAGCAAATTGTAAACGTACTCAGTAAACGCGTACATTACAATACTCGTACATTAGTGTTTATTATTATTATATACTGACTCCCGTGGCAACCCCGTACGGTTGGTCCAGGTCATCGCCGTTGTGTTCTCGTATGCGTTTGTATTTGTTTATGTTTGTGTTTGCGTGTGTCCGTTTTTAAAAGTACCTCTTCTTCCACTTTCCTTAAAATTAAATCTCACATTCATATAGTTATCTGTAAAACCGCGATTAAAATATCTCCAGATATAATATACTGTATATATATAATATGTATATATATATATAATATATATATATAATAATTATAATAGGTAAAATTCTGTTCAGTAACTCTGTACGGTGTACCACTGTGTGTCTATCGTGCTCTACGCCTTCGAAAAAAAATGAAAAAAAATAAGAATAACGCACATTCGTATCTGTTCTTTAGCGCACACGTGTATATAGAATTCCTTGAATTACTCCCCCCACCCCCTCCCGATCCCCAATTGATCTTGATGATAGTTCGAGTTGTCTTAATCGATACAAATGACTTTTTTGCTCGGATATTCGGTCGTTTTATCAAAAAGTTTTCAGTGACTGTATGTCTGTGTGTATCGTGTATGTGTACGTGTATGTGTGTTGTTGTTGTTTGTAAATCGTTCGATAATTAGAGCGTTCTCCGTTTGCTCGAGTATATTTTTCCATGGCGACGGTGTGCGCTCGCGTACCCTATCCTCGTTGACGATTAAAAGTACGTTTAATTAATAAGAATCGTGTTTCGTGTCGAACCACTGGTTCGACGTCCAGCTCCACTTGTTCGATTTTTTACTATCAGCCTTCGACGATGTTCTTCCTCCGTCTTCGCGGTTTCCTCTTGCTCTCTTCATCGTTCCTCTTCGTCTCACTCTTCACGGCTGGACCAGCTACCTAATATTGTACCAGTTGATTTCGACGGGTGATTGTCACCTTCACGGTCCCTGCAAGATCAGAACAATTACATCTGAGAGCAGCGTTGGCCGATTTCCACGCTCTTTGTCTTCGTCACATACAATGCCGGTGAGTTTTGCTGTTTTCTTTTTTTTTGTGCAAATCACGACTGCGATTAGGAGCACACTGGTGTATAGAGTGTTCTACTATCGGCAGAAATTATCTGAATATCGAGATAGACCGTGAACGGTCGATCTAAACGAATTTGAGTAAATCGCAACACGGCGGAATTCGCGGGCTGTGTGAATTACCAAATTGTTATTGGTAAACCATTTACCACGAGAATCGTGCGATACAAAGCTCAACGTTACACAGTCCCACTCAAACAGAAAAGATAATAAGAAATTAATTAATTGTGCGGAAACGACATTCACTTCGACTAGTCTGAAGGCATACTTTTGCATAGTACAGTATTTCCTCGCTGCAGGTTCCACTTCGATTTAAAATATGTTTCTTATAACGAATTTTACAAAATCGAACATTACAATGACATATAACATACAACGATAAAAATGACAAAAGCCGCGAGATTATAGAGAGAAAATACTGTTACATCGCCTTTGCGCATGAGCGTGTAAGCGGACAGTGCACTGTTGTATCGAAAATGCTCAGAAAATTGAAGCTTCCCACATTGTTTATGACAATAAACAGTCACAGGCTGGTTTAGTGAATCCCATTTGTGAAAATGGTTAAATAGGAAGCATCTTTCCAGGCATACTTCCACACGAACAAATATCGACCAGAAGCGAACTGAACGCGGTGTGAAAGAAGCGCCTATGGTAAACGATGTGGTTTTTATACCGTATTCGTTGTAGTATTTGATTACTGATGAAGATTCTGTACCTTAGATCATATTGTCTTCCACAGGTCTCGCTTTTAAGGGGATACACAAGAGATACGTGTCAAAAGTTGTGTTACATTTCGTTTCTTTCTTTTTTTTTTTCGTTCTTTCGTAAGCGGAACAAAAAGAGGTTGGAAACGTAAATAGAGAAAGAAAGAGAGAGCTTTCCAAGCAAAACGTACCGAAACGAGCCGAACATCTAATTCTTATTAATTCTACATCCCCGTGTCAATGATCGATCCTTACCTTCTCTGAGATCTTTCGGCACGTTGGACGAGAGCGACGGCATGGAAGGAGTTTGATAAAGATTGGGCCGCGGGCCTGTCGGTGGCAACGGTGTTACTTTGGACCTGATCAACAAGTTCCCAACAATCATAAAAATTAAACCACTTCGTTAACACTGAAATATTGCTCAGTAATTTTAGCAACGAAGCCTTACCTCTGTTTACGAATTTTCTGATTTCTGCCATCGAACGAGGTGGGAGTACCAGCGCCTGAGGTGTTCGACGAGTACGAAGGCGGTCGATACGGTCGTGGACAACCTTGAACAACAGGTGGTGATGGTACTGGTGCATACTGCAGTCGCGGATTAGCTGGTACTCCGGGATGCATCAATCTCATATCCCCTAGAAACGATGTAGACGTCGATACATCTTAACAATAATTCAAGGGATCATTCAACAAGGGGGTTCTATACCTTGAACAAGATGGACACCCTGGTACATTGGCAGTGGGTAGCGTGGTTGGGGTTGTGCGCTTCTGTCCCCGCTCCCACTTCCGAACAGCTCGTGTGCTGGAGTCGGCGACCTGCTGGTCCTCTGGGAGTTACCTGGCGTCGAAGCTCGAACACCAGTAACGACCTGCAAGTAGATCGACATTTTAACACACCCTGTTGGTTTCGAATAATTTACCAAAACGACCCAGGCGCGAAGAGTAATGCTTACAGGACCGTTTTGCCTGATAACGAGATTGGGAACCAGCGCAGGAGTCATGTAGGTTCCAGGTGGCGCGGGGGATGCGCCATTGTGCCCGACTTGATGACCGAACGTTCCATTCGACACCATCGTTGGCGGTGCATAGTTGCCTGAATTGACGTACATCAACGGCATCTGTTGCATCTGTAACATTTCTCAGTTAGCATTAGCAGAGGTATCATTTCTAATTAGCTGAACAAAATTCATAACGTAATTCCGCAAAAACTAGATGTTAATTATATAAAGTAATGTCTAGACAGTAAGAATATGAACATTTCTCTGTCGATAAAACTCTCAAATTCTTTTTTGTCGGCAAAACTGTGTAAGCAGTCAAAGGCATTTTCGAATAATGCCCAGCTCTGGTATATAGATCGACTACTAGAGATCTCTAGACTGCTAGCTGCACGAAAGCGGTCAACGAGGTACCTGATTGGAAGTCGGGGTGTTTGGGGGAGTGGGTACTCTGTACATGACAGGTTGTGGTTGTATCGCCGCTTGTCCTGGCGGGTAATACGTGGGGACCATGTGAACCGGTGGCTGGTAGCTGTATTCTCCCGGTGTCGGTGTCACAGCGGGCACCGAATTGTAAGGAACTGGGTAGCTGCCCACATAATTGGCTGAAATAGAAAATGTATAATTAAATAATCAATACCGGGAGGGACGCTTCCGAGAAGAGGAGCTCGACTCACAATTTGATTGGCTCGGAGGCGTCATAGTTTGCGCGTTAAAAGAATAATTCGTCGTGTATCTCTGTTGCTGGTGCAACGGTTGCCTATCACCTGGACCCTGACTGACCGAAAGTGCTGTACCAGGCGGTGGTACAAAATACATCGTTTGTTGCGCCTGAAATAAGCATTACATTAACAATATACCGAGTACCGACCCCTTTAACGCTCCACCTACCAGAAAATATTCTTTTAAATATTTATTCTCTAACTAGTTACAGCTATTGGAATCCTCAACGGTGAATCGCACAATTTGAAAAACTATTGAATATTCACCGATAGGTAGTTAAGACAGTCAGTCGTTATAACAAGTATACCGGGACTGAGTTTGGCGGCGGCTGCCAATAGTTCTGCGGCATAGACTGCACGTTTTGAACCGCCTGATGCGTAGACGGTTGCGGTTGCGGATAAGAATGCGGTGGCGTCGAATGATTATCACCGGACAGACGCTGATCGTAGATACTCATACCCATAAAATATCCAGACAGTTCCGTTATTTCCTAAAGTCAACAACACCATTGTTCTAACACCTGAATTAGCTACCATACATGTAGTGTCAGAAAAATCAGTGGTTCTCAACTTTTTCTCTGGACACAGCCCTCAATCTTAAAAATAGATTCATGGAAAAATTATAAATATTCCAGGTTGAGAACCACCGACCCAAACGCTCGTTACCGTTGTCTGCGACACTGGTCCTTGTTGCACAGGTACTGCATAATTCGCGTAAACCGAGTTCTGATTAAATACATCCCCTTGGCCGTTATTCTGTACATTCGGCTGACCCTGGTTCGGATGAGGAGCCATCATCACAGTCTGCTGCCCTACTGGGGTTGGATAAACACCCGGGTTGTACGATTCTGAGGTAGGTATGTATGTGGTGTACGGTTGAGCCGTTTGGTTGTGGTTACAAGATTGCATTGTCGACGACGACTTGACTAGAGTTTGTTGCTGTGGCTGGTGTTGTTGTTGTTGTTGCTGCTGCTGTTGATGCTGATGATGATGTTGATGCTGCTGCTGCTGATGCTGCGGTTGATGTTGTTGCTGCGGGGGCTGCGGCTGATGCTGAAGCTGTGGATTCAGCTGGGGAGGTGGCGTGTACGGTAAACTAGGCGAGGTCGCGGTGTTCGTCACGTGGGTGACCGTCGTCGCATTACCACCGTTGTTGTTATGATTGTTGCCGTTGTTGTTGTTTTTGTTTAGCTGCGACCTCTTTCGACCCTCGTTCCTCCCGTTGTTGTTGATCATCTTGGATGGCTCGGACGGTTCCGTGTTCTTCGGTGACACGGCGTTCCTGTCGTTCTCGTGCGGCGACACAGCAGCGGTATAAAACTTTGGCGGGTTCTCCGGGTCGAAACGGTATATCGAGCCGTCCGGATTCGTGTACGGCTGGTTCGTCTGCGGGTTGATGATTATGCTACCGGGCGGCACGCTGGATATACTGGTGACCGCCCACATCACCGTCTGGTTGCTCGACTCCGGCGAGGCGAGGTCCTGACTAGATACTTGGGTGTGGCTACACGTCATGTTCGCAACCGGCGATGGCGACGGCGACGGTGATATCGTCGCGTCGCTGCGTTGACTCTGCGACTTGTAGCCACTGCTGGAGGGGCTCAGTCGTGAACACATGCTAGCACCTGAATCTGCAACCGAGAAGTCCACCCCGTAGACAAGATTCTAATACGCTGCTAACAAGAATATACAGGATCCTCCAAAAGTACCGGAACCGTTGAACATTTTTTCCCTGTTTCTTAGATAATCGAGCTTTCCAGAACTTTCGGGGGACCCTGTATTGTAATGAGAAGAATAGCAAACCTTGCTTCATAAGACGAGCACCAGCGCTATGCGTAGATGTGACACTGTCCCCTCTGGACAGCATGCCTCTGGTATAACCACCGAAACTGAACGATTTGGAGACAGACGGCCTTAGAACTCCGCTTCGACAGGACTCCCTCCCGTCAAAGGACTCGCCTTTTATCAACTTCGTTTGCCTTAAAAATTAACAACCATTTTATTCCTCTTCTCTCGACCAATTATCCTACAGGAAACACGTGAACATGTCCGATGCATTTATTCACCTCATTATGTGGTCCGAAGGATGCAGCAGACGGTATCTGGCAGAGTCAGAGCTCTCCGAAGAGGACCAGTATGGCCAGGAATGAACTTCGTTGCTGTCTCCGCTGTTATCCTTGAATATCCTTCGCCTGGCACGCTCGTACTCCTCCTCCCGTTCCTCGAAGCTCTTACTTTGCCGGCAGTAGTCTCCTGACAATCTATCAGGCGATTTAAAGTTGAAGTTGTCCTCGAACGAGCTCGAGTCTCTTTTCAAGATGCTTCTACGCGGCTCCTCCGACAGGATCAGATCGTCCCTGATGTGCTCCTTGAAACGGGTGTTGGGGATCCGCATGTTCTTCGTCCTGGTGACTACTACGCTTGAACCAGACTGATCCACGTTGTGCTCCATACCGAAATAAGCAGCCACACGGTGCACCAGCATCCTGTTGTACGAGGACATGTTCGGGAACTTGTGGCAGACCTTCTGCGTGTCCTTCGCGAACTCTATTAGATCCTTCTCGATTTTCAATAGGACCGTGCGGTCCTTCTGGTTACGATTTATGGTCTCCGCGATGAAGTGCTCCAAATCTATGCCGGTGCTGTCTGTGTACAGCTCTGTGCTGCTGTCTGTGAATAGAACAAGTGGAAGAATTGATCAGGACCCGGCTGAATTCTAGAAGTAAACTCTCTCTTGTATTTTACAACTTGTTTCAACATCGTACTAGGTGAGTAGACAGCGGATTTTATGCATTTATAACAGAAATGAGTAGGTGTAAGTTAAAACTGTAAAAACATTATTTTCAACCTATTAACCATATTGAGACAGAAAATAAATATCTGTTTCACACCAGTTTGTTGCAATTCAGGTAGAAAATTTTTATTTTACGTAAAGATCCGCTGTCTATGGAGGAGTTAGCGTACTGTGTGATAACGAATGTCAGTGAATTCTTAGGCCAAAGCTCAGACCTCTGGACAGACATGGTGAAGCACTGTCGAAACTGCCTTGGGACGAGTTCTGGTGCCTGAGCTTGTGCCTGGAACCCGGTCTGCTCACGGAGAGAGTGTTCCCGCATTGCGTGCCGCACTGATTGTTGCATATGTTCAGGGAGTTCGGTCGACGTTGCTCCGACTTCTGATTGTTCTGATTGTTCTGGGCCAGGTTGATGCTCTTCGGCGAGTGCTGCAACGCCTGGCCGGACTTCGTGGGCGACACGGGCGTCTGTAGCAAGCCGGGCCGGTCGTTTTGATTGTTCTTCACGCAGTTATTGCATTTCTGAATCACGTTCGAACCGGTCATCTTGGAACGCTGGGACTCCGACTTATTGCCGTTCGTAGGAGATGTGTTATTCTTTGGTGAGTGAACTTGAGAAGGACTAGATTGACCTGGAAACAAAAATCTAAGGTTACTGTCCCGCTCGCGAATCTCTGAAGTAGCTGAAATCCATTTCCAAGTTACCATTTCGCGACGGAGCTCGACAGGTAGGTGAAGTAGCCGTGTTGCGCATCTGCTTCGGGGACTGGTTCGGGCAGAGATTGCTGTTGAACATTGGCTCGTTGTTGTTGAGCTTGGCGTTGGTAGAATTAGGAGACAGGTTGCCAGCGTGCTTTCTCTCCCCGTCCACCGACTGAGGGCTGTGCGGAGAAGACGAACCGTTGTGTGGCTCCCTCGGGGGAGACGTCGACTCTCTCATGGCATGACTCCTGACCAGCAACTTTACCTTCGCAAAAATACAACATCCAATTAGACAATCTGCTGTTCGTACAATTGATCGCCGATTTATCGAGACGTACCCTATTACGAAAGTTCTTGTTCTCAGTGTCGGACTTGTCGGGTGGGCAGGAGGGCGAGGTACGATGAAGCGAGGGTGAAGAGCCGACATTGGAATTGGCATTCCCGTCTATCATATCCGACTCCGAGTTGCTCTGATATGACGCGTTCGGGCCACCTATGACGAAGCCTTGCCTGGAAGACGGCAGTGAGGGCATTCCTCCTCCCACGACCACCGTGGGACTCTCAGGTCGGCTGTGCGACCTGCTGCCTTTATGCACCACTATGCTTGGTACTGCAACAACCAAATGGAACTCTGCTGGATCTCTTTCGACGCGATCGGCTGGGAGCAGCACTTAAGGATTGTCGGGGGATTAAACGATTAACGGAAAGCGATGATCTCGTGGCGACGATGCTTGGACCAATCTGGACACCTGTTCGTCCACTTCGCTTCAAAGGTGTTTACAAGATCCAAAGGGATTTCTAACGTCGGTCTGGATAGATCCGAGCACCGTCTTCGAGAGATCAGTCGAGGGATGGCACGATCAACAGAAAGCGACAATTTCTTCGTGACAATGCTTAAACCTACCTAGACACCCTGACTAGACCGAAATGACTCACCGACTACCTAAAGTTCTATGAGCAGCCAGAATCTTCCCTGAGTCTAGGTAGCTCTAAGCACTGCCTCGGGAATTTGTTGAACTAGTCAATTCGAGGCAACTATAGCAAAGGTGAGGATCGCAGTTGGACTGGGTGGTTAGCGAGAGTGTTGAAGCTCCTGGACGCGATTCACAGTTCGACGTGGAAGGGACTTTCTGGGAACTGGCGTGAATTGTATGCACAGCTCGCCGTAGACGGCTAATAGCGGCCGTGAATCACTATGCGGAGGAAGGACGCAAGGTGTAGGAGCGGCGAGGGGCTCGGGACGAAGACGAAAAATCGTGTGAGCAGCACTTACTCTCCAGGCGGGCCATGTGTTAAATGCGTCATGGGGTTACGGTGCAGGACTCTGCAACTGGTGGGTTCAAACAGGTGTAATTGGGTTAGTACGTGAATCGTTCGGGTGGCGTGCAGCTCGTGGGGCTGATACAAGGAGCCAGACCACTGCACGTCCACCTTCCAACATCGTACACTCTGGAAGCAGATACAAACACAACGGTCAACGATTCTTCTTTTCAGTTTGCCCGAAAACACAGGATGCTGTTAAGTGTTAAACGTGGCCGCACAATTGCAAACGCATTGCCGGGTGTCCGAGCGATCTTCAAGCGTACAACAGGCTTTATAGTATATTATTCGGCTGCGTGCACACTGAACCAACGTCGAGCAATATTTTTGTTGGTGATTCAGTGTGGACATAGCTCCATGCTACGATTTCACCGCTGTGATATTTATTTGAGTATCGATAGGATAGTTGAGACATTAGTCATAGTGTTAGGCTGTGTCTCCACTTGCTCGAAAGTGAATTTTCTTCGTGAAATATTTTTAAGCCACTTCTAAGCTGGTATAAAGTCCGCGATGCATCGCAAGCCTCTTTAAATAGAAGAAAGACTTTATAATATATTCGCGCGAATTTATCCAAGCTTCAGAATGAACATTATTTTGTAAATTGTCCAATAAAATTGATTTACGGACAGGAAACGCGAGCGCAGCTTTTGCGGGCTTTCGATTGGCAAAATCGCAAGATTGGCACCGAGAACGAGACACGCGGACACGACACGGGTCAAAGGAAAAATCAGTGCAACATATTCGAAAATGGAAGTCCGACGAGTTCGGGGACTTGGCCCGTTTCGAAAACATCGAGGTGGAAGTTGTGTTGCGAACGCCTAACGAGTTTAATTGCGAACTCGACTGCGCCGCGGGTTTAAGGAACGCACTAAAAGCAGCGTAATTTCAGGTGAACGCTTGTTAGTCATCGACAACAATACTTTGATTCATCAAACCTGCGACAATGGATAATGTTGAACACGCGAGAACACAAGGAAAACTCTCCTCGCATGACACCCGACGTGGAATACTTCGAGGAGTCGGTGATATTTCATTCGGGCTAAATTTATTAACCACCCCTTTTCTCGATTATCGATTCCGTCACTATTATACTTCTCCCGCGGAGATTTATATCACGATGTTCCGCATTATTTACTGGTCATTTTTATTTATAATTCGCTGGATTCCGCGTATCAATGCCACTTTCGCGGGTGTAGTTGTTTGACCTTTCATCGAACTATTTATGCTTCGATCGCGCGGTAATCAATCGACCCGGAAAAATTAATAGACGCCGCGGTTTCGGCGAGTTTGATTGTGTTTGACAGAAGCTTTGACCCGGAGGACAGAAACCGTCATTTTGCTAGGTTTTTCGTGCATAATTAGAATTGATCTCATTTATGAAAAGTGTTAAAGTTGCGGGAACAGACGTTTCAAATTCGAAGGAACTCTCAAAACTTCAAGATAAACTTCGGAGCCTCGAACTACTTCGAAACTCCTCGACGGACGCTATCAAACTCGTTCAAACCCTGCTTCCTCAAACCGAGCATAAGCTAGGATAATAATCGACGCATCTTTTTTAAGAGAAAACATTTTCGTAATTTCAGCAACTGCGAGAGCAAAAATTAAGTTCCAAGAAATAAAACATCGACCAACGCGCCGTGGTTTGAGCAAGTTCGACCACGACGGACGCGGAAGTCCCCGAAGTGAAGTATGATCACACTGTTCGATCGGGATCTAGAAAGAAACCACCTCGACGAAATCCGCGACAAACCTCCACAAACCGCTCTCCATGGCGATCAACGGACGAACAACGGGAACCATCTCCGCGAGACAACTTCAGAAACAGCTCTTCGCCGAACGCATCCTCTTCGCAACAAGCTAACTACTCTTCAGCACGGCAAACAGTAGATCCGGGGCTCTGCAGTTCGAACATCGTCGAGCACAAAACTCACTCACAACTGTTGTTTCTGTGGAACCGATCGCACTATCCACTGGCTTCCGTTCCGAAGGATCCGCAGAGGTTTCGAGAGATCGCGGAGGCAAAGTTCTGAATGTTGAAACGAGGGGCGACGGAGTTGGGCCGGGTCGGGCCGATACCTCAATAGCAATCAGCCGGCCAATTTCCCGAAGTCGATCGGGTTAATGCAGGTCAACACCCGGGGATCGTGTGATCGGCTCGATCGCTCGGGTAACTGGCTAGATCACGGGCCGAAGACCTCAACTTTGACCGCTCCTGTTCGAGTCGGAAGAGCCAGCTTCCTCAAAGGTGAACGGAGCTCGGAGGCGAAGGATATTTGCGAGCACGTTCCTCGGGAGTCTCTGGATCCAGGAGCGGTGGATCTCGGCGTGGATCATCCGACGACCTTCCACCCGCGAATCCACGTCGTTTTTTTCGTCCGGTGAACCGGACGCGCGCGTTGGCCGGGCTCCACGGCGTCTCGAAAATAGCAGTACACTCTTTCTCTGTCGGTGTGCGGCTATCTCGGCCGAGCTGCCGTTTCTTTTCCAAGAGGCTGCATCCCCTTTCGGAGGGAGGCTGATTCGGTGAGACGGAGATCTCAAGATAGAGTGTGGGGAGAGGGGAAAGAGAGAGAGAGAGAAAAAGAGTGAAGAAGATGGGAGTCTGAAGGCGGGAAAACTCCGGCGAGAGGAACGAGAGAACAGAGACCTGGACCAGCCGCAATCTATCGAGTGCAACGCGGCGCACGTCGCCACGAAACCGCTTTGCGCGAGAGACTGGGAGAGAAACGCGCTCGGCGGTCCCTCTGATCGTCGACGAGGATAGAACTAGTCGCGGGAGAAGGAGAGAGGAGAGAGAGAGAGAGAGAGAGGCGGATGAACCAGTCGCCAACGAGAGGAACCGAGGCACCCAGAGGACACGGTGAGGGTTGCAGAGGGGCACCGACGCTGAATTTTGAGACGAGGAGAGAAAAAAGAAATGGAAAACCAGGGACAGAGGAAAAATCGTGGTACAAGATGAGAGAAAGAGAGAGAGAGAGAGGAGAGCAGCTCGCGCACGCGTAACAACAGCCAAAGTCTACCGGGTGTGGAGTGAACCGCTCTCTCCGCTCCGTGTAGATGTAGATGATCGCGCGACGTTATTGTGCTCTCGCTGATGCTCGATGATACTTCCGCGTGGGAGTTCATGGAATCGTGTTTGCCAACCGGATGATTCGCTGGGTTTACGAGTGCACCGAGGCCGATTAGCGAACTTATGTTTCAGGGACGCTGTCTTTGGGCTTTGCTCGTACCTGATTTTACTGTCCAGGCTTCGAACTTGAGACGACTTGAAACAAGTTCGAAAGGTCCACGTTGCACTCAAAAACCTCGACAGCAGGGACTGCGTGATGGGTTGACGAAGCAACTGCGTCCCAGTAAAGTAAAAGTAAAGCAAAAGTAAATTAGTAAATAACTAGAATCCTACTAGATTTTAGGTCGAAAAAATGCGTTCGCGCGCTTCGGTTGTTTGACCTTATTTCAGCAAATTTTGGGCTGGATGAGGGCTCATTCTAAAGAGGAAGGTTCATCACACTGCGCTCTGGTCATCATAGCAGTCAAAAAATCTTTTAGAGACAGAAAAATGGATTGAAATCTGCGGGTTTTTTTCTTAGATTTTTTGTCTACTTTGGGCCCTCATATTATACATATTAAACATAATCTCGTTAACCTCATGACCAGAGCGCAGTGTGATGAACCTTCCTCTTTAGAATGAGCCCTCACCCAACCCAAAATCTGCTCAAATAAGGTCAAACAACCGAAGCGCGCAAACCCGTGTTTTCTAGCAAGATTCTAGTAAGATTCTAGTTGTAACCAGCGCTGGAACTATGCGTTAGTTACAACTAAAATCTTACTAGAATCTTACTAGAAAATATGGGTTTGCGGGAAAGCAAATGCTGTCCTTATTTCAGCAAATTGTGGGCTGGGTGAGGGCTCATTGTAAAGAGGAAGGTTTGACGCAGGCGGCTCTGGTCATGAGGCTAACGAGATTATATTTATATCTAATAATATGAAGGCCCAAAGTAGAGAAAAAATCTAGGGAAAAAACCCGCAGGTTTCAATGCATTTTTCTGTCTCTGAAAGACTTTTTGACTGCCCTGATGACCAGAGCCGCTTGCATCAAACCTTCCTCTTTACAATGAGTCCTCACCCAGCCTACAATTTGCTGAAATAAGGACAGCACTTGCTTTCCCGCGAACCCATATTTTCGACCCAAAATCTAGTAGGATTCTAGTTATTTGCTAATTTACTAGAATCCTACTAAATTTTGGGTCGAAAATATGCGTTTGCGCGCTTCGGTTGTTTGACCTTATTTCAGCAAATTTTGGGCTGGATGAGGGCTCATTCTAAAGAGGAAGGTTCATCACACTGCGCTCTGGTCATCATAGCAGTCAAAAAATCTTTTAGAGACAGAAAAATGCATTGAAATCTGCGGGTTTTTTTCCTAGATTTTTTCTCTACTTTGGCCCCTCATATTATACATATTAAACATAATCTCGTTAACCTCATGACCAGAGCGCAGTGTGATGAACCTTCCTCTTTAGAATGAGCTCTCACCCAACCCAAAATCTGCTCAAATAAGGTCAAACAACCGAAGCGCGCAAACCCATGTTTTCTAGTAAGATTCTAGTAAGATTCTAGTTGTAACCAGCGGTGGAACTATCCCCTTAAGGGGGTAGTCTATGCGCTAGTCACAACTAGAATCTTACTAGAATCTTACTAGAAAATATGGGTTTGCGGGAAAGCAAATGCTGTCCTTATTTCAGCAAATTGTGGGCTGGGTGAGGGCTCATTGTAAAGAGGAAGGTTTGATGCAAGCGGCTCTGGTCATCAGGGCAGTCAAAAAGTCTTTTAGAGACAGAAAAATGCATTGAAATCTGCGGGTTTTTTCCTAGATTTTTTCTCCACTTTGGGCCCTCATATTATACATATTAAACATAATCTCGTTAGCCTCATGACCAGAGCCGCCTGCGTCAAACCTTCCTCTTTACAATGAACCCTCACCTAGCCCACAATGTGCTGAAATAAGGACAGCATTTTCTTTCCCGCAAACCCATATTTTCTAGTAAGATTCTAGTAAGATCCTAGTTGTAACTAGCGCATAGACTACCCGCTTAACCCGTTGCCGTACGATTTTCTTCGTGGTTACAATAATTACTCTTCGTCTTTAATAATTTCACAGATGAGAAAACTTGCGTCTATTGTATACCCGCATTTACTTTAATGCTGAAATACTGATTGCAAAATAATTGAATTTTATTCTGCCTTCAAAGAAACACGTAACAGTCATATTTAACAAATTACATTTCAAATGTTCGCCACGAGTCAGCATCTCCATTCGAGTTCGGATAACAGAGGTCCCAGTATATCGCGGATTAAACAAGCATAAACCATCGAAACCGCATCGTGTTTGGACTCATTTCAACCAGAAAACCATCGTGAATAAGTCGATAAAGCAAAAGTTTAAGTCAGATCAGGGAATACGTTTTCCCGACTAGTTATTTGCTAATTTACTAGAATCCTACTAGATTTTGGGTCGAAAATATGGGTTTGCGGGAAAGCAAATGCTGTCCTTATTTCAGCAAATTGTGGGCTGGGTGAGGGCTCATTGTAAAGAGGAAGGTTTGATGCAAGCGGCTCTGGTCATCAGGGCAGTCAAAAAGTCTTTCAGAGACAGAAAAATGCATTGACACCTGCGGGTTTTTTCCCTAGATTTTTTCTCTACTTTGGGCCTTCATATTATTAGATATAAATATAATCTCGTTAGCCTCATGACCAGAGCCGCCTGCGTCAAACCTTCCTCTTTACAATGAGCCCTCACCCAGCCCACAATTTGCTGAAATAAGGACAGCATTTTGCTTTCCCGCAAACCCATATTTTCTAGTAAGATTCTAGTAAGATTCTAGTTGTAACTAGCGCATAGACTACCCCCTTAACCCGTTGCCGTACGATTTTCTTCGTGGTTACAATAATTACTCTTCGTCTTTAATAATTTCACAGATGAGAACAGAAAATTGTATATCTGAATTTACTTTAATGCTGAAATACTGATAGCAAAATAATTGAATTTTATTCTGTCTTCAAAGAAAGACGTAACATTCATATTTAACAAATTACATTTCAAATGCTCGCCAGGAGTCAGCATCTCCATTCGAGTTCTGATAACAGAGGTCCCAATATATCGCGGATTAAACAAGCATAAACCATCGAAACCGGATCGTGTTTGGACTCATTTCAACCAGAAAACCATCGCGAATATGTCGATAAAGCAAAAGTTTAAATCAGATCAGGGAATATTGTATACCTGCATTTATATTAATGCTGAAATACTGATTGCAAAATAATTGAATTTTATTCTGCCTTCAAAGAAAGTCGTAACAGTCATATTTAACAAATTACATTTCAAATGTTCGCCACGAGTCAGCATCTCCATTCGAGTTCGGATAATAGAGGTCCCAGTATATCGTGGATTAAACAAGCATAAACCATCGAAACCAAATCGTGTTTGGACTCATTTCAACCAGAAAACCATCGCGAATATGTCGACAAAGCAAAAGTTTAAATCAGATCAGGGAATACGTTTTCCCGACTAAAAACCTGCACTTCCAACAGCGCGGAATGATCGCTCTCGAGGCAGGATAGCGTCCTAAAAAATGTTTAAGAGCTCCACGGGACATTTGAAATGGGACACCGTGATCTCCAAGGACATGCCGTGTAGCCATTCCAAGAGGAGGACAGATAGAAAAGGGAAGTTCGACGATAAAAACGACCCTCCTCGTCGTTAATGCCGGGACGCAATACCATCGAACAGCGGAGACGCAAGATTTTCTTCTGCATCTTTCTCTTGGCCGAGTTTCCGCCTCCGTGGGGAAGCAGGTCCGCAGGATTAAGGATAACGCTCGCTCTGCATTTTCATTTGCGGGACATGTCTTCTGTGTTTGTACACCGGGCTGGAATCAAGTCGGCTTCTTCCGTCACTGTCGGTTGTTCCCTTTTCTTCTCGCCCCGGACGAATGCATCACGCGACATTGAATTGACCTTCGCCGCCGTTGAAACTGCGGGGGAGTGTCTTCTCGGAGATTTCGTTGGTTTCCGATGACACGGATGTATCTCTTTTTTCGAAGGGTAGCTCGCAGATATTGACACAACATGTCTCTGCATTGCGGATTTGGCAAATTGTCTCGAGACAAAGCATATGTCAATGGGAATTAATAGTATTTTATTTTACAGTCGCATATTCGGGCGATTAAGAGTCGTACGATTCGAATGATCGAGGTTCCACAAAATCGTGGATTGAACAAGCAAACTGAACCTGAATTGCATCGTGCGTTGGCTCGTTCCAATCGGGGAAACTTCACGGAAATGCCAATACAAGTTCCACGGAAAAAATATTTATCGACAACAAAGCTTTTGTCGCTAAATAAATAAAAAACGTCCTTTCTCTGTACCGACTCCTCCAGTTCGCCGTGCCGACGATTTTCCAGTGGAGAGCTGTACTTTTGTGCGGAAGTTGACAATTTGGCGTCGTTATTCATCCGACGGTAATTAAACGGGCCTCGAGGACGAGACTTTGCGCGGCGGTGGGAGTCGGCCATTACCAGAAATTTATTCCGCAAAACGATTTGAATGAAAACGATCGATGTGAACGGAGGCTCTCGTGGCGCAAGCAGAACGCTACAAATTACTCTGTTGTGCGCACGCGAGCGCCGGCCGTGCATACAAGGATCTGGATGACGAATCTCGGCGATGCTCTTTTTCCGACGTCGCGAGCCTCGGGAAAAATATGGAGGTCGACGTGAAAAGGTGTTTTAACCGACCGAGGGAAAATTGCGAGCGCCGCTTTCTCTTTTATGCTCACGGCCGTCGCCGTTGGAACGTCGAAAAACCGAAGGTCCTGGCTGAAGCTGCTTTTCCCGGAGAGGCAGAGCGGGGGGAGAGGGAGAGGAGGGTCTCAGGGTTCCTTTTTTCTTAGACCGATGTTCCAGGAGGGAAACTCTCCTGCAACCCAATCGATACGATAAAGCAATTCGCGAGAACGACTGGGGAAATCTGTTTCAGGAAGAACTTTCATCCTCCTCTCTCTCTCATCGCTCTCTTATTCTCGCGCATTGACGCTCCACGATTCATAAATCTCTGTTACAGTTGCTCTTTAATAAAGCTTACTCGAGACCACTGAATCTTCGAGTTAGTTTAAGGGCCGTCCGAAGATGGGTTTGAACCACGGTAGTGCCACTCTACTTGTTCTCCGTGGAATATCGCGAAGGGTTGTGAGCGTTCGACCAAATCTACTAAGAATTTCGTCGGGTCTGTGAGTTCGAAGCACGCTAGTGCCTCTCTACTAGTGTTCCAAGAAGTATCTTGGCAATAGAGGAAACTACAAGTACAAGAATGCTTTAATCAATCTGTTTAGGTTTGTAGATTGGACGAGGTTCTTGATAGATGGATTTAAATGAAACTACAGTAATATCCATGAAATCCACTAAGAATTTCGTCGCGTCTGCGAATTCGAAGCACGGTAGTGCCTCTCTACTAGTCTTCCAAGAAGTATCATGACAATAGAGGAAACAACAAGTACACGAATGATTGAATCAATCTGTCTAGGTTCGTAGATTGCACGAGGTTACTGATGGATGGATTTAAATGAAACTACAGTAATGTCCATGAAATCCATTAAGAATTTCGTCGGGTCTATAAGTTTGAAGCACAGTAGTGCCTCTCTACTAGTCTTCCAAGAAGTATCTTGGCAATGGAGGAAACAACAAGTACACGGATGCTTGAATCAATCTGATTAGGTTTGTAGATTGCACAAGGTTCCTGATAGATGGATTTAAATGAAACTACAGTAGTGTCCATGAAATCCACTAAGAATTTCGTCGCGTGTGTGAGTTCGAAGCACGGTAGTGCCTCTCTACTAGTCTCCCAAGAAGTATCTTGGCAATAGAGGAAACTACAAGCACACGAATGCTTGAACAACCTGTTTATGTTTGTAGATTCCACGAGGTTCTTGATAGATGGATTTAAATGAAACTACAGTAATGTCCATGAAATCCATTAAGAATTTCGTCGGGTCTATAAGTTTGAAGCACGGTAGTGCCTCTCTACTAGTCTTCCAAGAAGTATCATGACAATAGAGGAAACAACAAGTACACGAATGCTGGAATCAATCTGTTTAGGTTTGTAGATTGCACGAGGTTCTTGGTAGATCGATTTAAATGAAACTACAGTAATGCCTCTGTAATAGATCCCAACCATTAAGTAACGCGTCGAGCTTCCCCCAATTCTGAACGATTTCCAATAAACTTAAATTCCGAGACAATGATCTTTTAATACCACGCGAACATTAAATATAAATTTCAGAACTACAGTAACGCCTCTGTAGTAGGTCGCGGCGTTTCAAAACGCATTTAACACCGATGCATCACCTGTTTAGCAGCTCTAAGCGATTTCCAATAAACCGTGAGCATTAAATGACTCTGTAACAGCTCCGGGAAGCTGGTAGATCAATTCCAGGAGTACGGTAAAGCCTCGCTGCTAGTCCGTTCTTGAAATAACACCTGTTCCTTACAGCCTATCCATCTGACAATGAAATATCACTGTTCGATGCGCACTTTAACCCTTGTACGCCCAGCAGAAAAATGGTGGCGGGGTTAAATTGAGTAACAAACTGAGGCAGCTCGTTAGCAGCCGGCGACCATAACAAACAGCATGTTCCCGCGAGAGAAGTCGATTTTCAGGGACCGTTGCCAAGATATTCGCGGGGAAAAAGGCATCGAAAGAGCAAGCCCGTTTCACTGCTGCTCGTTTCGTGACCCATGTTTCCGGTTCCCGGGGACAATCCGTTTGATCGTGGTTGATAATTGCGGAGAGGACTATATATGTCAGCTGTAAAACTTTTACTGTCCCATATTCGGGAGCCCGCGTTTCCCTGGAAACTACTATACTCCTGGATACCTCTCGCGCAGGTATTCACCTACACATACGTTCGTCGCGTGTGTGCGCGCGTACGTGTGCCACCGTATGCACGTGCGTGTACGTATGACTGGCTGCGAATGGTGTCTATGACCCATATAACACGCCCAAGCGTAACTAGGTCGTGCACCTCTGTATCCCCTGGAATAATACAGGGTGTCCTCTTTTTCGAAACACTGCGGCGCACGTTCGATAACGCAACGCCGCCCACACAATTACCCGAAAAATTCGGTGGACTTCCACAGAGGAAAATCAACGATTTTGCGGCTCAATTTCAAGGTTGGTCTTCAGGGTGAAAAATTGATTTTTGCGAGGGCTACCCTCTCTGACCTACTTCCGAGATCCAAGGGGGGGGGCTGTTGGATTAAATGTGTGGTAGCCATGTTTCGAGTAAATTGCTATCAATTTCAGCTCGCACTATTCAACTATTTGAATATCTCAATTTAGATTACTTCGAGCATTTAACTAAAATTGTTTTAAGTAGCAGTAATAAATTTCCGAACGTGAATTATCTTTAATTCATGAGTTCGGTGATGAAAGTATGTCGAGAAGAAAAATTTGGAAATGTTGGCGGGCGTTTGAGCGAGAGATGAACCATTTTGCGTGGACTCGAAGGCCACCGGTCGCCTTAGAAAAATTACATCTGATCTTTTATTCATCGCGAACTACCTTCAACTTCTTCGATCGTTTATGACACGCGACCAGGCTATTCCCACTCGATGACGCATCCTGAATCAGCCAGGATACTAACTGCGGCCTGCTTTCCGCAGGATCACGCCCCGCGGAAGGACTAAAAGACTATAAACGATCCGATGTGGGTGCGCTCCGTTTGCCGATGCCTCGACACCGGTTTGCGCAAACATTCCCGACGCGACCCTAAAAACCAGCGACGACGATCGATACACCGTTCCGGCGAATGGAAAACGCGATCCTTTAACCACCCGACAGGACATTAATCCTTCGATTATCGACGGCTGAGTGGTTGAATCGAGTCGAATTGAATTTATATGAAACGCGGTGAAACCCCGGCCTCACGGGTTTCTTGAAAGGACGAACGTTTTTCAAACGAACTTTGCCACGGAACTGCAGTGTGCCGCTGTTCTTCGATGCGAGATCCTCTTTGAGATCAAAGAGAATTATGACAAAGCGTTTGGAATCAAATTATAGATGAATTTAATTGCGCCTGAGCTTCTGAAGCATTTTTTTTAGTGTTTGTAAAGGTTGGTGTTGTTTGCGTAGAGTTTCTTCGAAGGAAAAAGTGCTGTCGAGTAGAATCCTGAATACACAATATGGCTGCCTTTAATAGGTTCTTGCAACGCTAAGGAAGATTATGGTGAATCATCGGGAATTTAACGAGATCGAAATGAATTTCTGAAGAATTTTCTATCGAATTGTATCTTGGAAATACAATATTGCAATTTTAGCTGAATTTCGTCGAAAATTAATTTGTGTAATAAGTGCTGTTTCGATGCGATCACGGGTGAAATCCTCACGTTTCAAGATGGCCGACAGTGTACGACGAGGAATTAATCCTCTCCAAACCAAAGGAAAATATTTTAACAGCTTTGAACGCACACAGACTCGAGTTTCGCGAAAGTAAGCTCGAAACTGAACACAGTCGTCAGCTACAATTTACATTAATTAACGCTGCGAGCCATCGTAATCCACGGGATTACCATCCTGTAACATGAAATAAAACTCTTTTTCACCGGACGAAATTCCCTTGGTGCCCGGCGCTCGCGAATCTTACGGAAAATCTATTCGAAACTGGATTCAACGGATCGATCCACGCGCGCCTGGACGCCATTTTCCAATTAAACAAATGTTATCTTTGCCGATGAAGCAAATAGCTTGAAAAATTCACCTGCATTCGTCCAGTGGAATTGCACGCGTCTACCAAACAGAATACTCTGGACGGTGCAACAATTTTTTGCTGGAGTTTTCTTTTAAATTACCTGTGGAAATAGACATTCGCACTTTGAAAAACTTGTAATAAAATTTGTTGACGATCAGGCAGATCTTAGCTTAATTATTCAGCTGTTGCGCCAAAAGTTAACGTTTCCATTCGTGGAGACAGAAAAAATGGTACGAGGGACGAATTTGGACATTGGGGAACTGAAAAATTTACGATAAAATCTGCTAGCGACTCGATAGGCATTAATATATTTATTCAACTATTTAATTATTTACTTATTTAGCTGTCGCACTGCAAGATAACGTTTGTGTTCATGGAAGTAGAAAAAATGGTACGAGGGACGAATTTGGACATTGGGGAACTGAAAAATTTACGATAAAATCTGCTAGCGACTCGATAGACCTTAATATGTTTATTGAACTATTTAATTATTTACTTATTTAGCTGTCGCACTGCAAGATAACGTTTCCATTCATGGACACAGAAAAAATGGTACGAGGGACGAATTTGGACATTGGGGAACTGAAAAATTTAGAATAAAATTTGCCAGTTTCTCGATTGACCTCAATGTATTTATTAAACTGTATAATTATTTACTTATTTAGCTGCCGCACTGCAAGATAACATTTGTGTTCATGGAAATAGAAAAAATGGTACGAGGGACGAATTTGGACTTTGGAGAACTAGAGAATTTATAATAAAATCTGCTAGCAACTCGATCGACCTTAATATGTTTATTCAAGTATTTAATTATTTACTAATTTAGCTGTCACGCTGCAAGATAACGTTTGTGTTCTTGGAAACAGAAAAAATGGCACGAGGGACGAATTTATACATTGGGAACTGAAAAATTTAAAATAAAATTTGCTAGTGACTCGATAGGCATTAACATTCATTCAATATTTCCTTATTTAGCAGTCGCACTGCAAGATAACGTTTCCGTCCATGGAGACAGAAAAAATGGTACGAGGGACGAAATTGGACATTGCGGAACTGGAAATTTTCTAATAAAATCTGCTAGCGACTCGATAGGCATTAATATATTTATTCAACTATTTAATTATTTACTTATTTAGCTGTCGCGCTGCAAGATAACGTTTGTGTTCATGGAAATAGAAAAAATGGTACGAGGGACGAATTTGGACATTAAGGAACTGAAAAATTTAGAATAAAATTTGCCAGTTCCTTGATAGACCTTAATGTATTTATTCAATTTATTCAGTTGTCGCACTGCAAGATAACGTTTGTGTTCATGGGAACAGAAAAAATGATACGAGGGACGAATTTATACATTGGGGAACTGAAAAATTTATAATAAAATCTGCTATCATTTACGTTCAATGAACTATTTCCTTATTTAGCTGTCGCCCTGCAAGATAACGTCCGTTCATGGCGACAGAAAAAATGGTACGAGGGACGAATTTGGACATTGGGGAACTGGAAAATTTAGAATAAAATTTGCCAGTTCCTTGATAGACCTTAATGTATTTATTCAATTTATTTAGCTGTCGCACTGCAAGATAACGTTTGTGTTCATGGAAACAGAAAAAATGGTACGAGGGACGAATTTATACATTGGGGAACTGAAAAATTTATAATAAAATCTGCTATCATTAATATTCATTGAACTATTTCCTTATTTAGCTGTCGCCCTGCAAGATAACGTTTCCGTTCATGGAAACAGAAATAAAGGCACAAGGGACGAATTTGGACATTGGGGAACTGAAAAATGTACATTAAAATTTGATAGTGACTCAATAGACATTAACATTCATTCAACTATTTAATTATTTACTTATTTAGCTGCCTCACAGCAAGTTAACGTTTCTATTTACGGAAACAGGGATACAAAGGACGAGTTTAAACAGCTCCTTTTCGAGCTTGCATCTGCATCCTGCATTATTCCCTGCACCGTTCCACCGACTCAACACGAAAAGACAAATTAGGTTGAGCGGGACGAGGTACGGACGATGGTTAATCCCGTCAAAGAAAAATTCTTCGACGTGCTTCCCGACGCGTAGTCACAGCCCGATGCTAAATTTACCGGGGTAGATTGAACGGCTAATCACTGTCGATCGCGATCGGATCTTGGCAGTTCAAAGGTTTACCTTGGAGAACCGACCCCGGTCCAGTTGTTGGCCGGTGAACGCCGACGAGAGAAGAGCACGAGAGAGAGAGAGGGTGAGAAAAAAGGCGACAGGAGGAAAGTGGGTCAGAGCTATTATCAGTAGCGCAGAATTAATCACGCTTCTATTCGTTCCATCGAGCGGTTCGACCGGGACCGATGGTAATTAATGGTTTCGGGGGATGGAATCACAGGTCCGCGCGGCCGCATGCCATTGTTCCAAAGAACGGTCCACAGTGTCCTCACAGACACCGGCTACGTCGATAAGTACCATAACGCCTAGCATGTTCCAATGAACGGCATGTCGAACAACAAGGCTGTAATAATTGCAAGCAGCTTGCAATGAGATTATTCTCTGAACGGTTTGTGTCAATATTTCTCACTGTCTTTCTCTTCAGTTCCTATTAACCCTCGGACGACCGACCATTCTCATAACTAGACTGCGGATCTTTGCGCAAAATGAAATTGTACTAACACTGTTCATTTAATTAATTTGCCGTGAGCTGAACGATCGAATATGTTGGGTCAAAAGACTGTGGATCTTCATGCAAAAATAAAGTTGTTGTAATATTATTCATTTAATTAATTTGCGTTCGATTAATGTTGGGTCAAGATGGACCCTGTTGTGCAAGGGAAACACTTTGTTCGGCGGAGTCCCGGGTTCCGAGAGGGGCTGGTCTCATTCTCATAACTAGACTGCGGATCTTTGTGCAAAATGAAATTGTACTGACACTGTTCATTTAATTAATTTGCCGTAAGCTGAACGATCGAATATGTTGGGTCAAAAGACTGCGGATCTTCATGAAAATAAAGTTGTTCTAATATTATTCGTTTAATTAATTTGCGTTCGATTAATGTTGGGTCAAGATGGACCCTGTTGGTAAGGGAAACACTTTGTTCGGCGGAGTCCCGGGTTCCGAGAGGGGCTGGTCTCATTCTCATAACTAGACTGCGGATCTTTGTGCAAAATGAAATTGTACTAACACTGTCCATTTAATTAATTTTCCGTAAGCTGAACGATCACATATGTTGGGTCACAAGACTGCGGATCTTCATGCAAAATAAAGTTGTTCTAATATTATTCGTTTAATTAATTTGCGTTCGATTAATGTTGGGTCAAGATGGACCCTGTTGGTCAGGGAAACACTTTGTTCGGCGGAGTCCCGGGTTCCGAAGGGGCTGGTCTCATTCTCATAACTAGACTGAGGATCTTTGTGCAAAATGAAATTGTACTAACACTGTTCATTTAATTAATTTGCCGTAAAACGATCGAATATGTTGGGTCAAAAGACTGCGGATCTTCATGCAAAATAAAGTTGTTCTAATATTATTCGTTTAATTAATTTGCGCTCGATTAATGTTGGGTCAAGATGGACCCTGTTGGTAAGGGAAACACTTTGTTCGGCGGAGTCCCGGGTTCCGAAGGGGCTGGTCTCATTCTCATAACTAGACCGCGGATCTTTGCGCAAAATGAAATTGTACTAACACTGTTCATTTAATTAATTTGTCGTAAGCTGAACGATCGCATATGTTGGGTCAAAAGACTGCGGATCTTCATGCAAAATAAAGTTGTTCTAATATTATTCGTTTAATTAATTTGCGTTCGATTAATGTTGGGTCAAGATGGACCCTGTTGGTAAGGGAAACACTTTGTTCGTCGGAGTCCCGGGTTCCGGGAGGGGCTGGTCTCATTCTCATAACTAGACTGCGGATCTTTGTGCAAAATGAAATTGTACTAACACTGTTCATTTAATTAATTTGCCGTAAGCTGAACGATCGAATATGTTGGGTCAAAAGACTGTGGATCTTCATGCAAAAATAAAGTTGTTGTAATATTATTCATTTAATTAATTTGCGTTCGATTAATGTTGGGTCAAGATGGACCCTGTTGTGCAAGGGAAACACTTTGTTCGGCGGAGTCCCGGGTTCCGAGAGGGGCTGGTCTCATTCTCATAACTAGACTGCGGATCTTTGTGCAAAATGAAATTGTACTGACACTGTTCATTTAATTAATTTGCCGTAAGCTGAACGATCGAATATGTTGGGTCAAAAGACTGCGGATCTTCATGCAAAATAAAGTTGTTCTAATATTATTCGTTTAATTAATTTGCGTTCGATTAATGTTGGGTCAAGATGGACCTTGTTGATAAGGGAAACACTTTGTTCGGCGGAGTCCCGGGTTCCGAGAGGGGCTGGTCTCATTCTCATAACTAGACTGCGGATCTTTGTGCAAAATGAAATTGTACTAACGCTGTTCATTTAATTAATTTGCCGTAAGCTGAACGATCGAATATGTTGGGTCAAAAGACTGCGGATCTTCATGCAAAATACAGTTGTTCTAATATTATTCGTTTAATTAATTTGCGTTCGATTAATGTTGGGTCAAGATGGACCTTGTTGGTAAGGGAAACACTTTGTTCGGCGGAGTCCCGGGTTCCGAGAGGGGCTGGTCTCATTCTCATAACTAGACCGCGGATCTTTGTGCAAAATGAAATTGTACTAACACTGTTCATTTAATTAATTTTCCGTAAGCTGAACGATCGAATATGTTGGGTCAAAAGACTGCGGATCTTCATGCAAAATACAGTTGTTCTAATATTATTCGTTTAATTAATTTGCGTTCGATTAATGTAGGGTCAAGATGGACCCTGTTGGTAAGGGAAACACGTTGTTCGGCGGAGCCCCGGGTTCCGAGAGGGGCTGGTCTCGGCAAGGTGAATTTTTCAGTCGCGAGGAATCGCCCGGAAAACCCAATTCCAGGAAGTAACCTAATTCCTGCGGGAGGGATGACCCAGCCAGCCGCGAGGAGGTAGCCGGAGCACGCCAGGATGTTCCGCAGGAGGTGGGAACGTTGTACGGGGTCCCGTTGGAGGGGGTAGGTTAGAGGCTGCCAGGGGGGTACGTTCGGTTTAGCGATACGTGCCAGTCCGATGCACCCCTTGTCGCCATGGAAACGACCTACTCTCCCTGGACAGACGCATCGGCCACCCTCCGCGTGTTAAACAGTCGAATAAAGGATATCTGCTGCTCTTTGAACCCTTCTCCGACCCTCCCGCTCTCGGCTTCCTCTCTCCTCGAGGAGCAGCCGTGCGACGACAGCTGATCGCAGACTATGCTATACCATAGCCGTTGCACCCGGTGATCTTGAGCTAGAAACTTCGACACGCTGACCCGATGCGGGAATCGTCGACGATTAGAATTTCAGATTCGAAGGATAGACCTCGCGGAAATTTTATGTGCGGTGTACCAGATGATTCGTTGCTTCCGGTTCGAGGCTCGAAGGGAAAGGGCTCAGAAGTTTTATGGTTGATGCCTGGGTTGGCGGGGTGGTAACTCGTGGGAGAGGATCTAGGATACCCTTTGAACTTTGTTAGTCCTGACCTCGTTTTCGGAAGACCGGTTTCAGGTCGGTCTTTGAAGGCTCAAGATGGTCGACGTGTCTAGCTGGGCAGCATACGTCAGTGATCATTCTTAATTTTTATTTTGCGTAAATATCTGCTGTCTACTTTCGACATCTGACCATAGACAGTTTCGTTCTACTTGCCTGATCGGAGACTATTCTTCACGACTGATCAGAGACACTCCAGAGACTCCACTGCCTGATTAATTACTGTGTTATTCTTCTTGCCTGACCAAGAACAGCTCTATTCTACTGTCAGATTGCTAGTCTTACTCTTGTCTAACACATTCTCTTAAATTCCTTTTATAACTGTTTTATCTTGTATTCATTTTTGTCGTAAATGCATCAAATCTAATGAATAATCTTCTTCTTATTGTCTGATCAACAGCAGCCACATTCTACTGACACTGATTCTTCATGACTGACCGTGGTAACAGTCTTCTGCATCTTGTCTGATCATGCACGACCCAATTCACTTGTCTCCCCAAGCACGTCCCATTTCTCTTGTCTAATTAGCAATATGCTTATTTGCCAAGGACTGTCATAACCGCAAGCCTGACCAGATCAGATTGTATTCTACTCGTCCAATTACGAGATGTCACATTCTACTTGCCTAATCGTGTGCTGTCGTGTTCTATTTGTCTCATTAGAAGCAATCGTATTCTACAGAGTGGCGCACAAGTTATGACCTGGTTTTCAAGATATACAATTTCTTTATGGATTTTTATTGAATTGTTCTATCAAGAATTTCGTTGCAGAGTGTCAAGAGTGTTGATTATGTGGTTCAAATTTCATCGATGAAACGCGGATACCCAGAGGAATACAAGCAGAGAAAGTCGAGCAGTAGAACCATCGAAACCCCCCGAATGTTTCTAGCTCGATTCTCGCAAACCGACTGACTCAGTTTAGAACGTCGCCGGCCACTTTCTACCCCTAACACACACTTCGTTCGCGGCTCCTAATTACTGCGACACGCTGCCAAGCTTCGTTGGCACGCACTCCCTGCCGATACACACCGCATTTATTACCGAATTTCACTGACACGGCCTCCGACTCCTGTACGACAGCCAGGAAAAGAATATCAACCCTTACTGGCCCTCGAACCCACAAACCTAACACAGATGTTTAAAAAAGGCTAATCAATTCGGTCTATCTATCTCGTTAGGTATTGATCCAGCAAGTTAGAAAGCAAAAGAAATATTTTAGGATTTAATCGAATATTTAAACTCTAACACCACAGTCTGCACTGAAAGTCCCAAGCTCCAAGTTTCCAAAAATCCAATCAATTCGTTGTATCTCATTAGTAGACTGCGGATCTTTATGCAATTATGGCCTTTGAAAATTTGTTAAAAATGCTGAGATATAAGATACGACAGAATTTAGTACGATTTTAATTTATTTCAGATCTAAAAAGGCGAGTACTACGGAAAATAAGATTTTATTTGATTCGACTTTCTTAAAATGCGTCTACAAAAATTGCAAATTGCATGTACATACGCAGTCTACTCATTAGTCACTAATCTAGCAAGTGACGAAGCAAAAGAAATATTTTAGGATTTAATCGAATATTTAAATTCTAACACCACAGTCTGCACTCAAAGTCGTAAGCTCCAAGTTTCCAAAAACCCAATCAATTCGTTTTATCTCATTAGTAGACTGCGGATCTTTATGCAATTATGGCTTTTGCAAATTTTCAAAAAATGCTGAGATATAAAATACGACAGAATTTAGTACGATTTTAATTTATTTCAGATCTAAAAATGCTACTACTACGGAAAATAAGATTTTATTTGATTCGAGTTTCTTAAAATGCGTCTACAAAAATTGCAAATTGCATGGGCATTCGCAGTCTAGTCATTAGTCACTAATCTAGCAAGTGACAAAGCAAAAGAAATATTTTAGAATTTAATCAAATATTTAAACTCTAACATCACCCAATCAATTCGTTCTATCTATCTCATTAGTCACTAATCTAGCAAGTGAAAAAACAAAAGAAATATTGTAGAATTTAATAGAATATCCAAACTAAAAGAATCCTGCGCTACAATTGATCAACTTCACCACAGTCTGCACTGAAAGTCCCAAGCTCCAAGTTTCCAAAAATCCAGTCAATTCGTTCTGTCTCATTAGTAGACTGCGGGTTTTTATGCAATTATGGCTTTTGCAAATTTTCAAAAAATGCTGAGATATAAAATATGACAGAATTTAGTATGATTTTAATTTATTTCAGATCTAAAAAGGCTACTACTACGGAAAATATGATTTTATTTGATTCGAGTTTCTTAAAATGCGTCCACAAAAATTGCAAATTGCATGGGCATTCGCAGTCTAGTCATTAGTCACTAATCTAGCAAGTGACAAAGCAAAAGAAATATTTTAGAATTTAATCAAATATTTAAACTCTAACATCACCCAATCAATTCGTTCTATCTATCTCATTAGTCACTAATCTAGCAAGTGAAAAAACAAAAGAAATATTGTAGAATTTAATAGAATATCTAAACTAAAAGAATCCTGCGCTGCAATTGATCAACTTCACCACAGTCTGCACTGAAAGTCCCAAGCTCCAAGTTTCCAAAAATCCAGTCAATTCGTTCTGTCTCATTAGTAGACTGCGGATCTTTATGCAATAATGGCTTTTGAAAATTTCCAAAAAATTCTGAGATATAAAATACGACAGAATTTAGTACGATTTTAATTTATTTCAGATCTAAAAATGCTACTACTACGGAAAATATGATTTTATTTGATTCGAGTTTCTTAAAATGCGTTTACAAAAATTGTAAATTGCATGGGCATTCGCAGTCTAGTCATTAGTCACTAATCTAGCAAGTGACAAAGCAAAAGAAATATTTTAGAATTTAATCGAATATTTAAGCTCTAACATCACTCAATCAATTCGTTCTATCTATCTCATTAGTCACTAATCTAGCAAGTGACAAAGCAAAAGAAATATTTTAGAATTTAATCGAATATTTAAACTCTAACATCACTCAATCAATTCGTTCTATCTATCTCATTAGTCACTAATCTAGCAAGTGAAAAAGCAAAAGAAATATTGTAGAATTTAATAGAATATTTAAACTAAAAGAATCCTGCCTGATCAACTTCGCCACAGCCTGCACTCAAAGTTCCAAGCTCGAAGTTTCCAAAAATCTCTGAGAACCCTGTACAAACCGAAGCAAATCTTGTTCCTGAGCATCGATTCCCCAAACGACGAAGAGCATTCTATTATCGTCCGAATTCTCCCCTACGAAACGAAAGGAAGATCTCGCTGAGAGAACAGGGATCCACTGTGCTCGGTCTGTGCATGAATATCGCAGGGTTCCTGAAATGGAGCCTGAGGGTATCGACACAGGTCAGGTGATCGAAATTACCAGGGCAACGAGCGTGAATGATCGCGGTAATGTCGTAATAGGCGATCGACACGTCGGCTAATAGCGGAGAATATACAGCTAAAATAATACAGATTGGCGAGTCGCCAGCTAGTTGCCTGTTCCTCTGCCTCTTCCTCTCTCTTTCTCTCGTTCGTTCTATCTCCGTTCGGGCTCTTTTTCGCTGTCGCCTCTCTTTCTCTCTCCATTGTCTTTTTAACCGGGGAGCAAGCTAGCCGCGAGCCTTGCGTTCCTCCGGAGGCCCAGAACGAGGAAATCGGCGATCGGCAGGAATTTATTTTTCGTCGTTAGCAGCTGCCTCCGCGGCACGTTCTTACAAATCAACCGAGAAACAGGGGGTCCGAACGCGGTTTCCCGCTATTCCGGGATGGCGATCGATAATTTTGCGTCTGGCTTCGCCACCGGAACGCAATCTCCAGATCGGTTTACACCGCGAGGATCGCCTATCCCGCCTGTCTTGAATTAGGATTATCGCCGTTAATGCTGCCTCGACGTCGCCGTCAAGTCGATTGATCTCGCTCGAGACAATTTCGGAATTGCTGCTCGATGGAGAACACCGCGAGAAATGTCGAAAATTATATGTAGATGTGTAATTTTTATGTATAATGTGGATTTTCATGGAAAATACAAATTGTTCGTCTGTATCACAAGCAAGAGGAGCCACATAAAATCCTTTCTCCTTTTAATAGTATTAACAAGCTGGACGGATACATTGAAATACGTGAATATTTTCTCAATTGCACAGATAAGTAAGATTGCGGATTTCTATGGAAAATAAAAATTGTTTGCATGTATTACAAGCAAGAGGTGCCACGTATAAAATCCTTTCACCTTCTAATAGTATTAACAAGCTGGAACCGATACGTTGAAATACGCGAATATTTTTTAAATTGCACCTAGATAGGTAACAATTAAATTGCGGATTTTTATGGAAAATAAAAATTATTCGTCTGTATTACAAGCAAGAGGAGTCTAGTAGAAAATCCTTTCTCCTTTTACTAGTTTTAACAAGCTGGAACCGATACATTGATATACGTGAATATTGTTTAAATTGCACCTAGATAGGTAACAATTAAATTGCGGATTTTTATGGAAAATAAAAATTATTCATCTGTATTACAAGCAAGAGGTGCCTAGTAGAAAATCCTTTCACCTTTTAATAGTATTAACAAGCTGGAACCGATACATTGAAATACGTGAATATTTTTTAAATTGCACCTAGACAAGTAACAATTAAATTGCGGATTTTTATGGAAAATAAAAATTATTCATCTGTATTACAAGCAAGAGGAGCCACGTATAAAATCCTTTCACCTTTTAATAGTATTAACAAGCTGGAACCGATACATTGATATACGTGAATATTGTTTAAATTGCACCTAGATAGGTAACAATTAAATTGCGGATTTTTATGGAAAATAAAAATTATTCATCTGTATTATAAGCAAGAGGTGCCTAGTAGAAAATCCTTTCACCTTTTAATAGTATTAACAAGCTGGAACCGATACATTGAAATACGTGAATATTTTTTAAATTGCACCTAGACAAGTAACAATTAAATTGCGGATTTTTATGGAAAATAAAAATTATTCATCTGTATTACAAGCAAGAGGAGCCACGTATAAAATCCTTTCACCTTTTAATAGTATTAACAAGCTGGAACCGATACATTGATATACGTGAATATTGTTTAAATTGCACCTAGATAGGTAACAATTAAATTGCGGATTTTTATGAAAAATAAAAATTATTCATCTGTATTACAAGCAAGAGGTGCCTAGTAGAAAATCCTTCCATCTTTTAATAGTATTAACAAGGTGGAACCGATACATTGCTATACGTGAATATTTTTTAAATTACACCTAGACAAGTAACAATTAAATTGCGGATTTTTATGGAAAATAAAAATTATTCATCTGTATTACAAGCAAGAGGAGCCACGTATAAAATCCTTTCACCTTTTAATAGTATTAACAAGCTGGAACCGATACATTGATATACGTGAATATTTTTTAAATTGCATCTAGACAAGTAACAATTAAATTGCGGATTTTTATGGAAAATAAAAATTATTCATCTGTATTACAAGCAAGAGGAGCCACGTATAAAATCCTTCCACCTTTTAATAGTATTAACAAGCTGGAACCGATACATTGAAATACGTGAATATTTTTTAATTTGCACCTAGACAAGTAACAATTAAATTGCGGATTTTTATGGGAAATAAAAGTTGTTCGCCTGTATTACAAGCAAGAGGAGCCACGTAGAAAATCCTTTCCACTTTATTAAAATATCAACAAGCCGGAACCGGTACGTTGATGTTTTTAAACATTTTTTAATATTGCACCTACTCGTCTTCATCAGAAATGCATAAAATCCGCCGTCTGGTCGCAAAATAATTACAAACATGAATATCCTTTAACCTGACCCACTCGAACCTCGACCATCAAGCCTGGAAGTATCCCGAGCAAATTTCCGCAGAATTTTTCAAAAGGCTCGCGAGCAGCAGAATATTCCAGTGTGAAGGCAAGGGAAGGGGGGAGATGAGTAAAAAGCGACGCAGGATTAACGGATTCCCTTTGTCTCTAAAGAAATCACGCTGCGAGACAGAGCCGGGGAATAAAATTCAAAGGGAAGCCGAGGAGGGATGTACGGGGCGAATAAATCCCTGAAACGGGATTACAGAGAATCCCCTAAGTTCGACAATAAACAGGCGAAGGCGTGGGGTCCACGGTTGGGCTCAGTGAGCCTGAAGCGAGCCGGCCATGCTCGAGCAACCTAATTAACGAAAAACTAGCGTGGCGCGGGCAGATCAGACAAATTACTGCCACCTGGCTGGCCGAGAAAGTAACGAGAAGTAGAAGTAGAACTCGCCTGCCTGCCTGCTCGACCCCGGAGCGTTCTACATCGTTGCGGGAGTGAGAAAGAGAGAGAAATTCTAGGTGGAAAGATGATGAATCCTCTTGCAGGATGCCAGAAGACACTGTAGCCTGGGCGAGCACGACCAGAGAGAGAGAGAGAGAGAAGAGAGAGAGAAGAGAGAGAGAGAGGAAAATCATGGGGAATCGGTGTACCGGATAAATTTTATTCAGGTCAACCCGTACAGTGGTCGACCCGGGTGAGGAGGGTTGCTGAACTCCGTGACCTATATTCCAGCAAATGGGGCAGAGAATAAACGACGAAGACAGATCGAGCTACTCCCCCACCATGAAACCTTCTCTCCCACGCTACGACCAGTGTCGAACGATTTTTCCGCGATTCCATCAAACGAACGGACCTCCCTCGATCCGAGACATCCGGTTCCGTTTAAGCATACTTTCTCTCGGACTCGCTACCCGGGAATATATTGCACGTCGCCGGCTCTTTTCTGCTCGCCGGAGGATAATTGATCCGATGCGCTATCAATCATACGCCTCCTGGATACAGCTGCAGCTGGTGCATTGAATATTGGATAACTGACCTTTCGGGAAATTACGATTCGAACATTAGAACAGGAAAATGTGCCTCGACACACTAGAGCGAAGTAGAAATCGATTTTCTTTCGACGGAGATTTAGTGAGCGCAGGGTAATCGAACAATGTTCGCTTGTAATGATTAGTACACGGATTTGACGCATTTGGCTGGAATGATTTATGTGCAGATTTTATTACGAGAAACATGTTTGTTGTACATGAAAATTCGCAGTCTAGTGACGATTATATTTGTGATGTTACAGAGAATTGTTACGAGCTTTTATGTTTGACTCTTTGAGGCAACAGCAACCCGTTGGAGACGTGCTTTTCTATTTTCTCAACTATGTCTGCTTTCCATTTAATTGCTAATAGAGCTCCTCCTGCCCCAGTCTGTTATTTCATTGCTGTGTAAACTTGCGAAACGAAGGACTGCGGAAATGCTTGCCACATTTGTTACTTAAATTCGATCCCTGTGACGTTAATTTGCCTGAACAATAGCTTGACAATCAACCCCTTACATTATTAAATTTGTTCGTATTTAAACATGTATGTATTTTATGAAGTATTATATGTATCAGCTCCATACGCATAAAACGAAGAAAATCGTCGAAATATTCTCAGTCTGAAGAAATGTTCGGTTTTCGAGTTAAAATGTCAATTTCGACCGACAAGTGAGCAACGTGGCAATCAATGTGTTAATAGATAAATGTATCTGCTCCCTCAGAAAAGTCGTTCGACATCGGTGATTCCATTGTTGCTCGTTCCAGAACGAATCGGTCGCTTCTGCCGTGAATCGGCGGTTCTCTCGAAAGGAGAAAATCCATTTTGGCGAGCGACGAATAACGGCGGAGAATGCTGGATATCGACGAAAAGATTTTCCTCGACGACAAACCGACCAGACGAGAAGGCGCTCGCCGCGAGGAAGAGCCGCGAGTGGCTTCCGCGCCGGTCGCCCGCTATTTATAATGAAAATATTTTCACGACGGCCACGATGTCCGAGAGCTGCCCACGTATCTATCGACGGATATATATCTCGAGACGCATTTAGCACCTACGTCCATCGATCTCTCGACGTCTTTTTTCCACCATTACCGCCGGCAAACGATAAACAATTAACCAGCGGTTCCTCCTCCAGGGAACCGCGGTCGCGCGAATATTCACTTGAGGGTCTCTCGATTCGAAACGCATTCTCCGTCGCATTGTTCAAAGAATTTACGGAACACCTGAATCCCTCGAAATGAAAAATGAAGCACACCTCTCCCAGCCATTGCGAACATGCTAAATTGTTAACACTTTGCAGTCGGAGCTGATTTAACTTGAAAAATAGATTAATAAATTTTTATTATAATTGAAAATAATTTTTTAGAAGAAAATTTAATATAAATTTAAAATTGAGGGGATTTTGAATTATATGATAAAAATTGAATAGATTAGTAAGTTTTTATTATTATAATTGAAAATAATAATTTTTTAAAAGAAAATTTAATATAAATTTAGAATTGAGGGATTTTAAATTATATTATAAAAATTACGTAGATTAATACATTTTTATTATAATTGGAAATAATAATTTTTTAGAAGAAAATTTAATATAAATTTAAAATTGAGGGGATTTTGAATTATATGATAAAAATTGAATAGATTAGTAAGTTTTTATTATTATAATTGAAAATAATAATTTTTTAAAAGAAAATTTAATATAAATTTAGAATTGAGGGATTTTAAATTATATTATAAAAATTACGTAGATTAATACATTTTTATTATAATTGGAAATAATAATTTTTTAGAAGAAAATTTAATATAAATTTAAAATTGAGGGTATTTTGAATTATATTATAAAAATTAAATAGATTAGTATATTCTTATTATAATTGAAAAGAATAATTTTTTAAAAGAAAATTTAATATAAATTTTAAATTGAGGGGATTTTAAATTATATTATAAAAATTAAATAGATTAGTATATTCTTATTATAATTGAAAAGAATAATTTTTTAAAAGAAAATTTAATATAAATTTTAAATTGAGGGGATTTTAAATTATATTATAAAAATTAAATAGATTAGTATATTCTTATTATAATTGAAAAGAATAATTTTTTAAAAGAAAATTTAATATAAATTTTAAATTGAGGGGATTTTAAATTATATTATAAAAATTAAATAGATTAGTGAATTCTAATTATAATTGAAAATAATAATTTTTTAAAAGAAAATTTAATATAAATTAAAAATTGAGGGGATTTTGAATTATATGATAAAAATTAAATAGATTAGTATATTCTTATTATAATTGAAAAGAATAATTTTTTTAGTCCATTCAACATTCCTTCCGGCCTAGAATAATCCCATTGTATATGACATTTTTCATTTCATGGATATATTATTATGTCTTATTATATCTTGTCAGACTTTTCTCTTAAGTTGAAGTAAAATTGCATTGGTTAATAAATATTTGTGAGTATTTGTTACAAAATTGACTGCTTTAGAAATACACCGAATATAAAATTTCCAGGAACGACGAGAGAAAAGAAAGAAAACTGACGTATTTGCACGTAGTTCGACGAACCTGCAGCTGCAGGTAAAAATTGTTTAACAAACTACAGCTCGAAAACATCGAGCAGAGTGCAGTCTCCGCCTTTCATTAAAAAAATCGAATCGATTGCGGCGCCGCAGGACAAATGGAGATCGACGGATACAAGCAGCCGCCCGTACACCACCGGAGGTTTAACGTCCGATTTTCATTTTTTTTTGTCTGTTTTCCGGGCCGGGAATAAACAAAACGAAAAGCCCCCGAACAGCCTCGAATCTCGTTCCGCGCGTTTTCCGCGTGCGGCGGCGGTGGAAATTTTATTTCCCGGTACGTCTTCCCTTCAATTTCATCCAGTATTGTTTTTCCGGGAAGCAATCGCGACCCAATATTCGAGTCCACGATATACAGACGAGTGCATCCCGATGGCGTATCGAGTGGATTTGTTTTTCGAAAGATTTGATTTCCACGGCGGAACACGGGGCCGGAGTTCCGCTCGCCACACCCCGAGAAATTATCCGGGGATTGTGTCCGGTTCCACGGAACATTAAAAAGAAATTTTATTTTCCAAAGAAGGAGAAGTATTGGGGGCCGAAATCATATCTTTGAAAGACAACAGTGAAGGTGTCTGTGCACTTGAGAACAACTATCGAGGATGTCCCGTAATTTTACTATTTATTCGTGGATTTTCAGCTGATTCTTGGAGGCAGCAGAGATATTAAAGAGTGAAGTCTTTTCGATGAAGAATGCTGTGTATCCACTTGAGAACAACTATCGAGGCTGTCCTGTAGTTTTACTATTTATTCGTGGATATTCAGCTGATTCTTGAAGGCAGCAAAGATATTAAAGAGTGAAATGTTTTCGATGAAGAATACTGTGTCTCCACTTGAGAACAACTATCGAGGCTGTTCTGTAATTTTACTATGTATTCGTGGATATTCAGCTGATACTTGAAGGCAGCAGAGATATTAAAGAGTGAAATGTTTTCGATGAAGAATGCTGTGTCGCCACTTGAGAAGAACTATCGAGGCTGTCCTGTAATTTTATTATTTATTCGTGGATATTCAGCTGATTCTTGAAGACAGCAGAGATATTAAAGAGTGAAGTGAATGCTGTGTCTCCACTTGAGAACAACTATCGAGGCTGTTCTGTAATTTTACTATGTATTCGTGGATATTCAGCTGATACTTGAAGGCAGCAGAGATATTAAAGAGTGAAATGTCTTCGATGATGAATGCTGTGTCTCCAATCGTGAACAACTATCGAGGCTGTCCTGTAATTTTACTATTTATTCGTGGATATTCAGCTGATCCTTGAAGACAGCAAAGATATTAAAGAGTGACATGTTTTCGATGATGAATGCTGTGTCTCCACTTGAGAACAACTGTCGAGGCTGTCCTGTAATTTTACTATGTATTCGTGGATATTCAGCTGATTCTTGAAGACAGCAGAGATATTAAAGAGTGAAATGTTTTCGATGATGAATGCTGTGTGTTCACTTGAGAACAACTATCGAGGTTGTCCTGTACTTTTACTATTTATTCGTGGATATTCAGCTGATTCTTGACGACAGCAAAGATATTAAAGAGTGAAATGTTTTCGATGAAGAATACTGTGTCTCCACTTGTGAACAACTATCGAGGCTGTCCTGTAATTTTACTATTTATTCGTGGATATTCAGCTGATTCTTGAAGACAGCAGAGATATTAAAGAGTGAAGTGAATGCTGTGTCTTCACTTGTGAACAACTATCGAGGCTGTCCTGTAATATTACTATTTATTCGTGGATATTCAGCTGATACTTGAAGGCAGCAGAGATATTAAAGAGTGAAATGTCTTCAATGATGAATGCTGTGTCTCCAATTGTGAACAACTATCGAGGCTGTCCTGTAATTTTACTATTTATTCGTGGATATTCAGCTGATCCTTGAAGACAGCAAAGATATTAAAGAGTGACATGTTTTCGATGATGAATGCTGTGTCTCCACTTGAGAACAACTGTCGAGGCTGTCCTGTAATTTTACTATGTATTCGTGGATATTCAGCTGATTCTTGAAGACAGCAGAGATATTAAAGAGTGAAATGTTTTCGATGATGAATGCTGTGTGTTCACTTGAGATCAACTATCGAGGTTGTCCTGTACTTTTACTATTTATTCGTGGATATTCAGCTGATTCTTGACGACAGCAAAGATATTAAAGAGTGAAATGTTTTCGATGAAGAATACTGTGTCTCCACTTGTGAACAACTATCGAGGCTGTCCTGTAATTTTACTATTTATTCGTGGATATTCAGCTGATTCTTGAAGACAGCAGAGATATTAAAGAGTGAAGTGAATGCTGTGTCTCCACTTGTGAACAACTATCGAGGCTGTCCTGTAATATTACTATTTATTCGTGGATATTCAGCTGATACTTGAAGGCAGCAGAGATATTAAAGAGTGAAATGTCTTCAATGATGAATGCTGTGTCTCCAATTGTGAACAACTATCGAGGCTGTCCTGTAATTTTACTATTTATTCGTGGATATTCAGCTGATCCTTGAAGACAGCAAAGATATTAAAGAGTGACATGTTTTCGAAGATGAATGCTGTGTCTCCACTTGAGAAGAACTATCGAGGCTGTCCTGTAATTTTATTATTTATTCGTGGATATTCAGCTGATTCTTGAAGACAGCAGAGATATTAAAGAGTGAAGTGAATGCTGTGTCTCCACTTGAGAACAACTATCGAGGCTGTTCTGTAATTTTACTATGTATTCGTGGATATTCAGCTGATACTTGAAGGCAGCAGAGATATTAAAGAGTGAAATGTCTTCGATGATGAATGCTGTGTCTCCAATCGTGAACAACTATCGAGGCTGTCCTGTAATTTTACTATTTATTCGTGGATATTCAGCTGATCCTTGAAGACAGCAAAGATATTAAAGAGTGACATGTTTTCGATGATGAATGCTGTGTCTCCACTTGAGAACAACTGTCGAGGCTGTCCTGTAATTTTACTATGTATTCGTGGATATTCAGCTGATTCTTGAAGACAGCAGAGATATTAAAGAGTGAAATGTTTTCGATGATGAATGCTGTGTGTTCACTTGAGAACAACTATCGAGGTTGTCCTGTACTTTTACTATTTATTCGTGGATATTCAGCTGATTCTTGACGACAGCAAAGATATTAAAGAGTGAAATGTTTTCGATGAAGAATACTGTGTCTCCACTTGTGAACAACTATCGAGGCTGTCCTGTAATTTTACTATTTATTCGTGGATATTCAGCTGATTCTTGAAGACAGCAGAGATATTAAAGAGTGAAGTGAATGCTGTGTCTCCACTTGTGAACAACTATCGAGGCTGTCCTGTAATATTACTATTTATTCGTGGATATTCAGCTGATACTTGAAGGCAGCAGAGATATTAAAGAGTGAAATGTCTTCAATGATGAATGCTGTGTCTCCAATTGTGAACAACTATCGAGGCTGTCCTGTAATTTTACTATTTATTCGTGGATATTCAGCTGATCCTTGAAGACAGCAAAGATATTAAAGAGTGACATGTTTTCGATGATGAATGCTGTGTCTCCACTTGAGAAGAACTATCGAGGCTGTCCTGTAATTTTATTATTTATTCGTGGATATTCAGCTGATTCTTGAAGACAGCAGAGATATTAAAGAGTGAAGTGAATGCTGTGTCTCCACTTGAGAACAACTATCGAGGCTGTTCTGTAATTTTACTATGTATTCGTGGATATTCAGCTGATACTTGAAGGCAGCAGAGATATTAAAGAGTGAAATGTCTTCGATGATGAATGCTGTGTCTCCAATCGTGAACAACTATCGAGGCTGTCCTGTAATTTTACTATTTATTCGTGGATATTCAGCTGATCCTTGAAGACAGCAAAGATATTAAAGAGTGACATGTTTTCGATGATGAATGCTGTGTCTCCACTTGAGAACAACTGTCGAGGCTGTCCTGTAATTTTACTATGTATTCGTGGATATTCAGCTGATTCTTGAAGACAGCAGAGATATTAAAGAGTGAAATGTTTTCGATGATGAATGCTGTGTGTTCACTTGAGAACAACTATCGAGGTTGTCCTGTACTTTTACTATTTATTCGTGGATATTCAGCTGATTCTTGACGACAGCAAAGATATTAAAGAGTGAAATGTTTTCGATGAAGAATACTGTGTCTCCACTTGTGAACAACTATCGAGGCTGTCCTGTAATTTTACTATTTATTCGTGGATATTCAGCTGATTCTTGAAGACAGCAGAGATATTAAAGAGTGAAGTGAATGCTGTGTCTCCACTTGTGAACAACTATCGAGGCTGTCCTGTAATATTACTATTTATTCGTGGATATTCAGCTGATACTTGAAGGCAGCAGAGATATTAAAGAGTGAAATGTCTTCAATGATGAATGCTGTGTCTCCAATTGTGAACAACTATCGAGGCTGTCCTGTAATTTTACTATTTATTCGTGGATATTCAGCTGATCCTTGAAGACAGCAGAGATATTAAAGAGTGAAATGTCTTCGATGATGAATGCTGTGTCTCCAATCGTGAACAACTATCGAGGCTGTCCTGTAATTTTACTATTTATTCGTGGATATTCAGCTGATTCTTGACGACAGCAAAGATATTAAAGAGTAAAATGTTTTCGATAAAGAATACTGTGTCTCCACTTGAGAACAACTATCGAGGCTGTTCTGTAATTTTACTATTTATTCGTGGATATTCAGCTGATTCTTGAAGGCAGCAGAGATATTAAAGAGTGAAATGTTTTCGATGATGAATGCTGTGTCTCCACTTGAGAACAACTATCGAGGGTGTCCTACACTTTTACTATTTATTCGTGGATATTCAGCTGATTCTTGAAGGCAGCAAAGATATTAAAGAGTGAAATGTTTTCGATGATGAATGCTGTATCTCCACTTATGAGCAATTATTGAATTTTCACACCAAACGCCCCTCTGACACTTCAATTCCCCAAAATATATTCTCGTAAGTAGAAAAGGTCACTATTAAACGCTACAGAATCTGCAACTGTTAAAACCTAAGCTGCGTCTCCACACAGAATTTACCACCGACAATGAGATTATACCGCCACGAGTGAGCAAGTTTTCGTCGGTTCCCGTCGCAGAAGTGGAATTAAGAGCCATCGAACAGCGATTCGGCCGTGATTCGTCGCGTTTTCGAGTTCCGAGTTCGGCTATACGTATTCTCGCGGCAACTTCGAGCCGGTAATGAATGAGGCACCTCTCGGTCGAGTAATACTAAAAAGCTGAAATAAATGATGGAGCGGCTTCAGGCCCGAAACGGTCTCAGGGGATTAATTAATACGATCGTTGCTCTAATAACGTCCCGGCGGATACGATACGTCACCGGGCGAATTTCTCGCGGTTTATCTTCGTCGTGATTTCGCCGTCGAATTGGGACGGTCTAATTGAAACGTCGATTTCGCCGTTACAGCGGAGCGTGTGGCAAAGCTAGGTGTGCACGTCGCCGGTTCTGAATGGAACCCGTAGGCGAGCGAACTATTTTCAACCTGACCGAGCACACGTGCGATCGATCATATTTTTTTCTCCTTCCTACATTATACTTCGCGTTCGAAGGAAAAATCCTTTGACCGATCAGATGAAGAGGGCAGCTGAATCGGAGGAGAGAAAATTCCTTCGAGTGTTTTCCGGGAATCGAGCCTGCACAAGGGTTCCGATCATCTCTCCCTCTCTCTCTCTTTCTACTGAGTGAATCGAGGGTTCGAATAACAGAAACGGACGCGAGGAAATATACGGAGAAAAGAGGCAAGCGAGATGTTAGGGAAGCAACACGTGCGACCGTTTATCAAGGTACATGAATTCACGGACGGCCGGCCCGGAAGAATGCTCTGAAATTGAAAGGAGGTATAGAGAGGCCCGCGGGTTTTGGCTCGTGCCGGATCAATACCGTTCGTATCCAGTTTTCCTCGTTGTCGACAGTCGCATTCCGCGTCCTTACCAACGTCCACTCCGCTGACAGGCTCGCATTAAAGTCCATTAAATAGAAACGAAGCCTGCGAAATTCACGGCGAGGAATGATTCAACGGCATACGCGACATTCTGACGCTTAATAAACGAACCTCGCGTGCTGCCGCATGGAAATGCGGATTCCAACGGGCACCGTCTACGGTAACACCTCGATAACAGACGGGGCTACGGTCGTGTCCACGTCACTGCATATTTCGTTAACCGTATACTCGGTTTCGCCGCAGTTTTTCCCAAATTCACATTTCTCTTCGAGAATTACAGTAGTGCCTCGATAAATGCTCATCTGTGGATCGAATCTGCTGATTTATGTTACTGCAGTACGATTATTTCAAGAAATTCGAAAATGCTAGAATGATTATCCCGAGTTTCTTTACAACTCGTTACAAGGAACCTACAGTAGTGCTTCGATAGAAGTACCCAGTGCTTCCAAGACGTTTTCTTCTCGTTTGTTTCCAAGATCCCGAGGCGTTCCTCGGGGCGGAGAACGAAGCGGAGAATCGATGAGCATTGTCATGAAAAACTAACCGTGGCGTGAAAACCGGACGCGTTCTCCGAGCGAGGAGCGTGGGCGATCGAAGAAGTTCGAGCGTGGGCGAGCAACGCGGAAGAAAAGAAAGGAAAGAAAGGACAAGGGCGCCCTGTTGATTCCGTTGAATACAACACGGGTCTATCCCCGACAGTGTAGCAACTGTATTTAACGAAGTAACCGCCACTAAGTCGTACGTTCCCGACGAGGCCTGGTCAATTTTGGCGGCGGTCCAGGGCTACGTCAGGATCGTCTCTGACGCCAGCATCAATGAAAGAACGTGCGAGAGGAAGCGAGAGGGCGAGAGAAGCCGCTCGAGCGAGAGTTGACAGGTTATATCTCTCTGTAGGCCTGTGGACCAAAAATAACGCGGGTGTTTTAACGCCGGAGCGATTTTCACCGAGAGCTCCTTGGCCGTGCGAAGACGATAGTCCTCGCCGTTAGATCCCCTCGTTACCGAACGGTTACGTTCAACCGAATGCCCTCCAATCGCGTCGATCCGTTCGCGTTTCGATTACGTAATCCGTCGTTTTATCACCGACTTCGGCGGCCTCAGGTGCGAACCACTTCCGTCGCGAACTCCAAACAATATTGAAATGATAATATTATTGGATGTCGAGTTTCGTTATTTATTATCAGGTCGCTAACTTGGACAGGAAAATAGAAATTTGTTCCTTTTTTTAATTCAAATGTCCCTATACCTCTCTACTTGTTCACGAGCAGAGACCCGCGGCGAACATATAGCGAAGCAAGCCACTAAATATTATTAACTTTGCTTCGTTTCATTTCTTTATAAATTAATGTTTCAACAAACATTTCACCATCCCTGATGTACAAACTGTTCCACGTTTTCTCGGTGAATACATTTAAATAATGTTAGAACGAGCTGTACGATTAATTCAAAATAAGCGTACGAAAGTTTACCTTTTGTTAATGCTTAATTGCCTCGAAAGTATGTGTTCACGTGTTGGTAGGTTTTTGTCTAGTTCGAAGAATGTGTTCGCAGTATGCGCTACTGACGAGACACGGCTGTCTCTCGACTGTGGAAGATCAACGCTTCCGATCTAGGAAAACCAGTTAGCTGGCACTCGACTGATGGCGAAGATCGTGCGATTCACACGTTTATATAGATGCACGAGTCTCCTGTGCATCTTGCAGCTCGCTGTTGCATTATTCAGCTGATATGAGGCATATCACGTTGACTAGAAGTTCGTCGGTACATGTGAAAGAAAGCAGACGTATCGTGCTATGTCATTTACTTCCACTCGGGCCTTAAGCTCCGTGCACACCGGGGAAAACACCCTGATCGAATCAGTTGAACAAGCACCGTCCTGAAGAGGGTCTTAACAGATGATCAACTATTGAGGCACTGTGTTCAACGTCTGTTATGTTTGATATTCTCTTGAACATAGTTCATAAAATTATATCACTTTATATCAGGAAAATCATTCTAATAAATTGACTTCTACGGGAGCGATAGTGAAGCGGATCTTAATGCTGCGTATCCACGGATGATCAACTATCGAAGCACTGTGTTCAAAGGCTGTTATGTCCGATATTCACTTGAGAATTGTTCATAAAATTATGCTTTGTACCAGGACAAATATTCTAATAAATTGACTTCTACGGACGCGATACTGAAGCGGATCTTAAGGGTGTGGGTCGGATTTTGACCTTGGTCGTAGTATCGATGCCCTCCGCATTTGTAGCTAGGAGCGCTAGTGTTTTTAGTCACTGTTTTACCGATTCAGTCACTGTATTGGTAAAATATCGGTAAAATAGTGACTAAAAACGCTAGCACTCCTAGCTAAAAATGCCATGGAACTAATACTTGCACCAAAATCTCCCGTATAGGGATCTACTTCGTAGATTTCGTTTGCTGTGTTTAAACACGTATAGTTTAACATAATAAAGGTTTCATTGACATTGTATGTGACCCTGAATTCCGGGATGCCTACATTTTTTTCTATAAGAACCCTAAATCTCTCGATATTTAAGAAAATGTATGTGTCTCGACAATGGCAGCACTGTCGCTTCGTCCAATATTTGTGAAACTGCGCTACATGCTGCCGAATAATGCAAATTACGCCTCGAAAACGCAAAAGTAGGCCATATAAGGAAGCATCCCGTAATGGTGGGTCTTTTATCTAGCGATTGTGACTACGTAGGGGCCCCAAATGTGCGTTAGAGAGACAGCAAACGAAATCTACGGAACCCTTGCAATCTCGTGTATGTATACAGTATCTATCGGTGTGTTAAGGTACTACCACACTCGCACTCGACCAAGGTCAAAATCCGACCCACACCCTTAATACTGCGTATCCACGGATGATCAACTATCGAGGCACTGTTTTCAATGTCTGTTATGTCCGATATTCACTTGAGAATTGTTCATAAAATTATGCTTTGTACCAGGACAAATATTCTAATAAATTGACATCTACGGGCGCGATAGTGAAACGCATCTTAATGTTGCGTATCCACGGATGATTAACTATCGAGGCACTGTATCCAAAGTCTGTTATGTTCGCTATTCACTTGAGGATTGTTCATAAAATTATACTTTATACCAGGAAAAACATTCTAATAAATTGACTTCTACAGGAGCGATACTGAAGCGAATCTTAATACTGCGTATAAACGGGTGATCAACTATCGAGGCACTGTGTCGAAAGTCTGTTATGTCCGATATTCGCTTGAGAATTGTTCATAAAATTATACTTTATACCAAGACAAACATTCTAATAAATTGACATCTACGGGCGCGATACTGAAGCGGATCTTAATGCTGCGTATCCACGGATGATCAACTATCGAGGCACTGTGTTCAAAGTCTGTTATGTCCGATATTCTCTTGAGAATTGTTCATAAAATTATACTTTATACCAGGACAAACATTCTAATAAATTGACTTCTACGGGAGCGATACTGAAGCGGATCTTAATGCTGCGTATCCACGAATGATCAACTATTGAGGCATTATGTTCAACGTCTGTTATGGTCGATATTCACTTGAGAATTGTTTATAAATCATTCTAATAAATTGACTTCTACGGGCGCAATACTGAAGCGGATCTTAATGCTGCGTATCCACGGATGATCAACTATTGAGGCACTATGTTCAACGTCTGTTATGTCCGATATTTATTTGAGAATTGTTCATAAAATTATACTTTATACCATTCTAATAAATTGACTGCTACGGGAGCGATACTGAAGTGGATCTTAATGCTGTGTATCCACACATGATCAACTATCGAGGCACTGTGTTCAAAGTCTATTTCCTTTCAAAAACGTAGATGCAGCATCAAATAATTTTCCGAGGGTGCAACTGGGTTCGATTGTGAACGCCGCATAAGCCATAAGGTCGAATCATACGGGAAATTGACCGAGCGAAGTAATACAGACGCGTTCCGTCCGTTTCCTGCTTGGACGGCAAAGACACCGTCAATTGTCGCATGAAAAATGCAACGTACACGTGCGCTCTCCGCGATCCTGTCGGCCGATGGATTGTGATCGAGCGAGAGAGGGTCATGGAAATTTTAGGTCGTTGTCCCTGCAACAACGCGGTGCACGCGCCGTCTGTGGCTTTTCTCGCGGCGGGAAACTGACCCGGGGGGAACACGTATCGGACAGATCAATCATTCGACAATTTTTTCCTCACCGTTTTCCCGAGCCGATTCTAATCCGTTCGCTTCCAGGAACGTTTCCGCGACGAGATCGAGACGCACGCGACAAACGAAACGGAAAACACGGAGCCGAACAGGTAATTTATTACGGTGCCATGACGCGATCGGCCGCCCTTCCTTAGCGAACACGCGCTTTTCGACGAACTTTTCAGCGAACGACCCTGACTCGGCCCCAGCGAATGGCATTTCGCGATGGAAAGCTTTATTAAATGTCAACCGGTGTCCTTATCCGGCTTAACAGCAATTTTAGACGCTGACAAATTCTGTTGAAACGCTTCTAAACAAAGAAAATCGAACGCTTCGCTCAAGTCATAATTTCTTCCCGAATCGGCAGAAAGGGTATAGCCGGATAAGCATGGGCCAGCGGCCCCCGCTCCGATTTTCCTGATTCCTGTCTTAAAACATCGTTTTATGTCTAAAAAAACATTGTGTAAAATTTCAAATGTCTACCCCCACCGATAAGGGTGATATTGAGGTAAATTCCCCCGCACTTAAATGCAATTTGCGCTAAAACGAGAAAAGATATCGACATGGGATAAACGGCAAATAAAAGATATAGATACACTCTATATTTCAGATTTTTTTCAGAATTTTTTGCTAATTATTTATAGTCGAAAATAATTAATTAATTTTTTGGGAATTTTTTTAACTATCTTCCCCTAGGTTGACATCTACCAAAAAATTCTAAAATATTGCTATGATTCTAACCTATTTTGTAAAAAAATCTCAGAAGTGTCCGTTTGGTGGAACAGTGTCAAAAAAAATAAAGTATGCCGGCGAACGCTCGGTTTGATCGGTAACGACGCAGCGACCGATTCCCCTTGCGGCGGCTAGTGACGGAAGCGAACGGGAAGTCGGCGCATTTCTTGTTTTTTTCTTTTTTTTATATGTATTTATAAACTAAACGATTTTTATTGTCTAGAATATAATTGTTTAGACTTCTAACTGTAATCATGTACTAGAAGATTTAGTCGCATTTTTACATATATCAGCTTTTCCGTACAAGCGCCGACTTCCCGTTCGCTCCCGTCACTAGCCGCCGCAAGGGGAATCGGTCGCTGCGTCGTTACTGATCAAACCGAGCGTTCGCCGGCATACTTTATTTTTTTTGACACTGTTCCACCAAACGGACACTTCTGAGATTTTTTTACAAAATAGGCTAGAATCATAGCAATATTTTAGAATTTTTTGGTAGGTGTCAACCTAGGGGAAGATAGTTAAAAAAATTCCCAAAAAATTACTTAATTATTTTCGACTATAAATAATTAGCAAAAAATTCTGAAAAAATCTGAAATATAGAGTATATCTATATCTTTCATTTGCCGTTTATCCCATGTCGATATCTTTTCTCGTTTTAGCGCAAATTGCATTTAAGTGCGGGGGAATTTACCTCAATATCACCCCTATCAGTGGGGGTAGACATTTGAAATTTTACACAATGTTTTTTTAGACATAAAACGATGTTTTAAGACAGGAATCAGGAAAATCGGAGCAGGGGCCGCTGGCCCATGCTTATCCGGCTATACCCTTTCAACATAGAGAACCACCCTAGTAGCACAAAAATATTGGATAAATATTTTTTAAGCCACACTTTTTAATATGAGAAAAATATGTCTTCCTAACTTATAAGTTAAAAAAGAATATTTGGTACTTAATGTAAAATAAATATTGTATGTATATTTGAATATTAAAAACAAATTGAATCTCTTTTTGATATTATAAGAATGTGTATACAATATCTTGTGCTGCTAGGGCAGTCTCAAAGCAGCAACATTTCACAAATCGTTAAAACATGAAAAAGGAGAGTGAAACCGATCATTTAAATTTTACATCGCACGTCACGACGCCAAATGACCATCTAAAATTTAAATGTCCTTTCTCATATTACCTTCGTTCGGAATTATGATCGTGACAAGTGACGTCCATATTGAACGCTTCCAATTGGATAAATGCAATTAAACGGGAGCGAAATGACCGGCTTAAAAAATTCATAAAAATTAAAATTTTCAATTCTAGGTGAACGTAGCTCTCGCTCAAACCTGAGATGAAAGGAATTCGTTAGCCAATCCGAGGGCTCGAGAGTTACGACGAGTCGGTCGCCAAACGAACCAACGTCTGTCGTCGTTAAAATCCACCGAGACGAGCAATCGTCACGAAACGTCGACGTCGAGGAAATTAATGATGTAACGTGACCCTGTTTGCCTGTCCGATGACTCAGAATCCATACCCGGACAACCATGTTTCGCGAGACAACTCGGCGAAAGGTATAGTGGTCTGACTATAGGCGCACGTGTTCCACTCACGTGACACGAGCCGACCGAAAGTTGTATACAACACGCCGGAAGTCGGTTTCCGCGATCACGTAACACGCGGCGACGTCGGCGCATTTTCGGAAAATTTGTTCAACCATTTTTCAAGTTTACAGTCCCTGCTCACTTTATTAGACTCACCTGAAGAATTGGTGCTTTTTGAAATCCTATAAGGAATTCAACGCTGTTTTCAACCTATGGGGTAATGATTTTATACCACAAGGTTGCCTTACGGGTTGCCCATCCAAGTGTAAAATTTTCTTGCAAGAGCAAAAAATCTCACCATGGCCCGGCAACTCACCGGACATGAATCCGATTGAAAATGTCTGGGAGTGCCTGAAAAGAGAACTGGCCAAAGAAAATATAACGACAAAGACCAAGTTGATAGAGAGAAGAATCTATCACTGGCACCATAACGTTGCATTAAAAGAAATTGCACAAACTTGCATAGATAGCATGTCCAGAAGAGTTGCGGCTTTAAGAGCAGCTAAGGGCGGATTAACAAAATATTAGTGTTTTAAGAATTATATTGATCTATTTGTGTTTGCATCCATTGTTTTTGTAAAATAAATATATGGAAAATTCATTGGTCATCATTAAGTGATATTTGGATGAGGCTACTATACCCATTATTAATGGTAAAACTAAAAATATCATGATTATAGAGGCGAGTCTAATAAAGTGAGCAGGGACTGTACACTCTTGCGCATTTCTCTAGAAATTGTAATATTTGTACATTGTTTTGCAATTCTTTCTGGCAAATTCTCAAATTGTTTTTTATTCGCCATGTTAGAGACTCCTCGAATTCCCAACTTCTTAAACGGTTTCAAATTTCGATTTCATACAGGTACCTACGAATCCAGCAATAACGAAGATAATTACGGCGAGCGTCGTAATTATTCCATGCCGCGCACGTCAATAAATTGCACACGCTCCCACAAATTTGTTCGAAACTTCCCCGAGCATAGTTTCAACGTAGCTTGTCTGAACTACCACGTACGTTTCGAAACTTTCTCAAATATAGTTTTGCGATGCATCGTCCACTGAATTATCCGTAAGTTTGTCGAACACATTGTCCGCGCTTGCATACTTTTTTCCGACTTCATCGAACCCGGTAGTTTCGCTCTACATTGTGCTCATAAATTCGCCGGAACTTTTCGCGGACGTACAGTTTATCGAAAGAGTCGCGTACTCTATACCTTCCTAAAATGGCAGTCACTTTTTCGAAAGTGCACTGGACATGAAATATTTCAAGAACGAAATTTTTTGAAAATCAATTCAGGTTATAACAAGCGATTATTAACACGTTCCTTGTTCGAAAGTGTTATTGAATGCAACGTACCCAATTTTGAACTATTAAAACAGCTTAGCAGAAGAAAATCACAGATTCTCTGAGAATTATGCATTCTACTATGACTTTAAACAAAGAAGTGCATAAAATTGATTTTACTGTTTTTAAGTGAACTGTCAGATTGTGGATGTCACATATTTGTGACGGTGGTAAGGTGAAGTGCCCTAAGTCTGGACAGTCCAAAAGTGATACCTAAATCTGGACAATTGAATTTTCATAGTAAAATCAGTAATTAAGAGATTAAATAATTATATTATATATTCTGAGGCCTTAGCTACAAGTAGGTGTGAATATTATTTCATTAAGACATCAATTGAAATTTAAAAATGATTTCAAAGTTCATCTGAAAACAGTATACAAAATAGTCTATTTACATGCGAATCGTGTGCATTTATAGTTCGAACTTTTGTTAGAAAAAAAGATATAATTTAAGCCCTCAGACAAAAAATAATTATTACGCATAATAATATTGATATTTTAAAATAAATTGGCAATCAAACTTAATGTAAATAATAATTATTAATCCAAATATTAGATGTCCAAGATTAGGACTGTTTTCAAATATAAGTACTCCATACTGGGACGCGATGACAGTAGCTGTCCCACTCTAATCTTATACGCAATGTGCTTACGCCTGAAGCCGGACACGCGTTTGTGAATAAAATCAACGCATTGTTTGCAAATTGTTTAACTACATGTACGTATAATTAGTCTTCTATTAGCTTGAATAACGTATGTAGAAAATGTATTCCGGTTGTGACGTTGATAATACTTTATGTTTACATCTTAAATCTATCAGTATTACTACCTAACCTTAAAAGTTGTATTATGACAAGTTTTATTAAAACAGTAAATGAATATAAATATATATTTGGTTAAATAATACAATACTATAATCTATGATAAGAATACTACATATTACGCAAAGCATCTTCTATTCGTCATGCGCAACAGCGCCACCAACCAATGTTTTAGATTATGTTCGCTCGATCAACTCGTAAATTGAATTTGTCCCGATATAGGCTTTACTTCTGTCCAGGTACTAGCTTAGATTGGATTTAATATGTCCAACTATAGGTTTGAATTATTCTTGTTAATACAATTAAGATATTAACCTAAACAATGATTTTTTTATTTTAAATTACTTTACAAACTCTGAACTGTATGTTAAAACTCTTAAGAAATTGTTTTTGTTTATTTAAAGTGATAAAATTTAAAATAGAAAAACATGCTGTCCAGGCATAGGGCACTTCACCTTAGCGAACAGGTTAATTTCGTCAATAAAATCGCATTGTTTTCAATCGATTAAACTGATTAAGAGATTTTTTTCTTCGGAGAAACTTGGCAACGGTTTTCAGTAACCAAATTTTCAAAGTTCAGTTGAATTAGTTGAGCTGTAATTATTTTTGAAATTGCACACGCTGGTCTGTTAATCTTGACCTTTCCTCGGTTTTATAATTTTTTAACGTTGAAAATAGTGGGTCGTACATATACATTGTATGTGCTACCACTGCTACCGAACATACATAGCTGAAATACGCCTAATTGTACGTAACATATTGGGAAATCGATCGACAGATAAATAATTGTATAAATAATTAGATAAATAATCCAAATTCTCATATGGAGTAATAAATCCAATAAATCGCATTATTGCTAGCTCTAACATATTCTGTAACAATATTGATTTTTTTAATGGCTCGTTACAGGTATTCAAAACAAAATTGCGCAATACTATTTGTTAATCGTACCTGTATTTGTTTAGTTTTGCGCGGTCCATTATTATGTAAATTTTAGGTTAAGACCTTTTCTTTGTTAAGTTTTCTTTTTGTTTTTATCAGTTATACTGTAAAAAACTGTATACATTTGTATAAAAGGACCTTGGTCCGTATATAATATATATATAATAATAATAATAATTGTAGAAATCTGAAATCTCAACATCCATATATTTTAGTTTCAATACGGAATCACACTGTATTTCGATTAATTCTAAATTGTCAGCAACAGTTTCAAAGTTTTTGGTCGCGAGCCACAGAGTACATGTGGCTGCGTGTTTGACACGCCTGTTCTAACATCTCGAGCAAACTCAAGTCCGTCGAACGCATTTTGAGAAAGTTTTTCTGTTTTAGACGGTGTATCGAGATTGTTTTCATTGTCTGTAGTTCGTCAAAGTTGCGGACCCGGTTCAAATAGGGTATGGTCGAGCGATGGCGGTGTCTCGTTAGAGAGAGGTCGATTTCTGGACAGTGTAGGTGTGGAAGAAGCCAACAGCTCATTAAGGGGATGACGGGTAAGTCCTTAGAGGAGCAATTCGGTTTCTTATAGAACCGTAACACGCCACCCTCGTCGAATCGAGGGCCACTGCAGCCACTTTTTATCTCCAGGGACCTCGAGGAGCCCTCCTACACATCCCGCTATCTCTTATCGAAGTCTTTATCCTCGGCTGATCACTGTTTTTCTTTATTGTAACGCCGTTAATCACCGCTCCACGTCGATCTATCGTTCAGAAATGATCCTCGAACTCCTGTCCACCCTAATCTCCGCGACCTGTGGCCACAATTCCATTAATAATGGAGAATCGGTTGACCCCGAGGCCAGATTACGAGACAACGCCGGAGAATCGGAGACGATAACCATAAGCTCGCTCGAAATTGCGTGTTCCATTCTCGTTAATCCCGCTTTAATTAAACGACTTCGCTGTATCGCATCTTTCGATCTTTTATTAAAATATTATTCGATAGATCTGTTTGTGAAAAAACAATCTACCGTGTTATCTTGTCCTGCAACTTTCGTGATTATCGCAACAGTAGTTTAATCATTTCTAGTTTCAATAATTGTAAAATACAAAATGTAGTATGGTTAATGTTAATAATCGAACTCGTCGTACACGGGCAGCTCCTCGCACAAATGGTAGGCTCTGTTTCGCCGGAATTATGGCAGCATTGCCACCGAGCAAACCAACAATCCGTCCCAGATTCGCGGCTGCGAGCACGGTCGCGTAATTAAGAGCCACCCGGTGTAATAATCGCAGTCCGGGCGGCTCGGTGGGCGGGGGAGGATTAATCAAGAAAATGAGGAGGCTCGGAGAGCCCAACAGCCCGTGTATGTGTCTGTGTGTGTGCAACGATGCTCGAATCAAGGAGATAGGCCGAGTCCGACTGGTGAACTTGACCTTCACCCAGCACGGCTACCTTCGATCGAGCCTCCAACGCCGGGAATCCCCCCGAAAGAAGGTTAACAGAACCTTCTTGGAGGGCACACGTGTGATGCCGCATTAAGAAGGGCCGACCAGGGTTGGCGTGACTCCTACCCGGCCTTTCATCCAACCACGATACAATCGAGCGATTCGCGTGCGAATTCACCGACGGGAATCATCCTAACCCGCACCACGAGCCTCCCACCTCTCTCATCAGCTGCAATTTGTCTCTCCTAGCATCAATCAATGACAATACCTCTTTTGTCCCTTCAATTTATGAAACTTTCATCCATACGTTCATCTTCTTTTCTGGTAAAAACGAGACGATACAATTAGGATAGTATCGAGTTGTGCAATTCACGATTGGAGCCTCGATTATCCGTACCGATGATATCTAAATTCTGCTTTATCGAAATATACAGTAGCGGACAAAAGTTTAAGACCGCTCTAAAGAAGACGATAACTTTTTAAATTAAAAAATAATACTATACGATTTGAACTCTTTTTGGGAAGCTAGAGCAATTAGTTTACTAAAGGATGTAAAAAGAAATTTTTTCAAAAATTGCAGATTTTCAAGATTTTCGACAATAAATCGTGAAAATTTGCAATTTTTACCATCTTTAAACGTTTGTAGTTCATTGCAACGTCGACCGATTTTGACGAAATTTTCAGAATATGTTTAATTGACACAGATCTACAAAACGCATTTTTTAAATTTTCGAAACTTTTTAATTAGTTAGTGATAACTAAATGGCAAATAGTTGGTCACAGCTCTAAGTATTCGTTAGGTGTTGCTTATTAGTGAATTAGTAGTTGATGATCAGTCATCAATCTTTAGTCATCAGTCACTATTGTGCTATTAATATACATTAATATTATTAATCAGTTATTACTAACTAATCAAAAAGTTTTGACTAATGACTATTTTACTGTGACTTACATTCAAAAAGATTATTAGTCATTTTTAAATATTAGTTGATTATTGCCCTACTCTGCCCTCTACTATTAGGTTGTAAAGAAAGAAATGCAGGATTTTTGTTCCTTTTTTTGTTCCGTTTTAATTGCAATTTTATACCAATAAACATTTACCTTAATTTAATGAGTTATATGTCATATTAAAGCTTGTTTTACGCTCTATTTAATTATGCTTTTGATGTTTAATTTTATTCAAGTTTTTATTAAATTTGTCTCTCCTAGCATCAATCAATGACAATATCTCTTTTGTCCCTTCAATTTATGAAACTTTCATCCATACGTTCATCTTCTTTTCTGATTAAAACGAGACGATACAATTAGGATAGTATCTAGTTGTGCAATTCACGATTGGAGCCTCGATTATCCGAACCGATGATATCTAAATTCAGCTTTATCGAAATATACAGTAGCGGACAAAAGTTTAAGACCGCTCTAAAGAAGACGATAACTTTTTAAATATTGTACTATACGATTTGGACTTTTTTTGGGAAGCTAGAGCAATTAGTTTACTAAAGGATGTGAAAAGAAATTTTTTCAAAAATTGCAGATTTTCAAGATTTTCGGAAATAAATCGTGAAAATCTGTAATTTTTACCATCTTTAAACGTTTGTAGTTCATTGCAACGTCGACCGATTTTGACGAAATTTTCAGAATATGTTTAATTGACACAGATCTACAAAACGTATTTTTTAAATTTTCAATATAGGCCCACATAAAAAAGTTAAAAATTCAACTTTTAGTATTTTTTCAACAATCCCGATCAATTGCAATTTTTGAAAAAATTTATTTTCACATCCTTTCGTAAACTAATTGCTCTAGCTTCCCAAAAAAAGTTCAAATCGTGTAGTACAATATTTAAAAAGTTATCGTCTTCTTTAGAGCGGTCTTAAACTTTTGTCCGCTACTGTAAGTACACAGTATAAAATGCACACATAATGCAGGATTCTTTGTACAAATCGATAGAAAGATTTAATCCAGCACTGCGGCTAGCTAACTATTGGGTCGGCAAGAAAGTAATTTCGGTATTTTAAGGTGAAATGAAAGTGAATTTCTTTATTCAAGCGATGAACTTTAATCAATAAAGTATTTTCTTATTCACTCTTTTTAGCAAAAGATCGCCGAACAAAAGGGAAAATAATATCTTATTCATTAAAGTTCATTGCTTAAATAAAAAAATTGGGCTCTATTTCTTGTAACAAGGGAAGGACCCAAGTGTCCGACTTCGATTTTGATAATTTTTTGTGAGACGATGGTACATGGATCCCTAATTATGTGTGCAAAATATTAGGTGTAATTACTCAATAGTTTTAAAGATATGAACAATTGAACTTCGTAAACTTGAGCTGCAAATCATGGTATATCAAAAGGTATGAAACTTTAATTGTTTATATCTTTGAAACTATTGGGTAACTACACCTAATATTTTGTATACATAATTAGGGATCCGTATACCATCATCTCACAAAAAATTATCAAAATCGAAATCGGACACTTGGGGTCCTTTCCTTGTAAGTATATTAGAAACTACTTTCTTGCCAATTTAACCCTTTGCACTCGGAGTTATTTTAACTGGAAAATTAAACATTTCTTCCGATCTAGAATAATTCCATTCCCTATGATTTATGCAATTTTATGGATATGAAATTGGTGTAATACCCCATACAATACGAAAATGTTTAGTAATTGATTAGATACCGATATATTTCATAATGTAAATAATATTTCGAATAATGGTACAGCAATTTTTAGAGGTGCCTCAGAGGGGACAACCGAGTGCAAAGAGTTAATATTATCTATTCTATCATACGAACAGTCGCATCGCTTTGATTATTTCGGATAACAGACGTTCTACTGCGTCGTATTCGGAGTCATTTTAACCGGAAAAGTGTCACGAATATGTTGGTGGGGATTTCAATTTTGCATAAAGAACCGCAATTGAATGGCGATAAAGGAGATGACGGCTTTCTAACCGGTTTAGAATTACAGTGAGCCATGCGTACGCAACACAGTCCGATAATCAATCCTCGTGCCCGGGGGTTGATCGAAATTCGCGGGGGTCGCGTGCAACAGCCGCGATCAAGGATTAAACGTCGATGAAAGTCGCGACTACCACGGGCAGGTAGTACTCTCGTCGCAGTGCACTGTCTTTATCCGGCAAGGTCATCGTCGAAGCGAATAAACGAGATGACTCACGCGGGATTCGCCGAATGCCTCCGCCATTGAGCGAATCGTGGCCGCATCGATCCGCTCCGCGACGAATTACGCGAAATCGTCGCGAACTATACCGTGCAGAGCCACGATTTACCCGAACACGCCTACCTCCGTTGCATCTAACCCTTTCGGCCCTGGTGGGCAGTGTTGGGCAAAAATTGTATTTAAATACATTGTCTTTAAATTGTGTTCAAATACAAATTTCGAATAACGAATAAAAGATACACTGAGAAAAAGAAGTAGTTACTTCAATAACGCGCGTGTTATTGTAATTTTTTACTTCGATGAATATCAATGTATTCTTTTCAATAGTATGAAATTTAGAAGCAAATCGTGATGTATTTGAATTGTCTATCATGAAATGATTGAAAATATTATTTGATTCAATACCGTATATTATTGTTCGTAATATTTCTTTTTTTCCTTCAATCAGATATGTTGTTAAAAAAATTTGGGAATTGGTTTGAGCCCATATCTTATTTTTTTGAAAACATTGATGGTCAAGCTATTGGCTTATATGATTCGCGGAAATGAGTTTTGCTATTGAAATTCAATAGTATTAAATATTAAAATAAGTTCATATGATATTGGCACTATTCAATAGTACATCTTATTGAATCAACATATATTTTTTTTGTTTCGACAGGATTTTTTTCTCAGTGTGCGAATCAGTCGTGTACAGTGAATTTTCTTCGTAACACGTGCACGTACTTTATAGTGAATAGACTGCGGATCTTTATGCATTTAGGAAGAAATTCGTTGAATGAAATACCAAATGGGAAAAACTTTAAAACAATCAAGATTGTTGTAATGTTGCTTTTAATGTAACAAAGTCGTCAAGGGATGAAATCAATTTTTATGTTATTCCAGCTTCTCACAATCAAAGGAAAATATTTTTATTTTGCATAAAGATCCGCAGTCTAATAATGAATGTATTACTATCATTATTAATGAACCGCAGAACTTTATGCATTCGTAGCGTGCGCAAACACTGCAAAAATGATAAAGCTCTGGATTACGTAGAACATAATACAGTTTCGCTTTATCGTCATCTCTTTCATGAATTTTAAAGAGAGTTATTCAGTTTCTAAGTTCATTTGCTCGCGCTAGGTTTACATTTTTAGCAATTTAATATACACAAGCAAGTGCAGCAGTTCTAGGATTGTTCCAAGATTGCGTTACACTGTTTGAAATTTCAATTTATTTTTATAACAAATGCATAGGATCCGTAGTCTAATTATAAGATGATTTTTAGCGATGCGCGATTGTGTATCACGAATTTGCAATGGTGCAATTTTGCGGAGATTCAAGGACGCGGATCCTCGCGGAGCAGCGTAGGTGTCCCACCAGCAGAGTTGGGCAGTATTTAAATACTTCTCGCCTCGGCTCTACAACGCCATCTCTGTACTACGATATGGAGTAACGAATAAATCATTAACCAACCAATTGGAATAAAAGATACATAACTTTTACTCAATATTCCAAGGTTCGAATAATAAAGTATCTTTCATTCGACTTTTATTTAAATAATTTTGTGTTTTATTCGAAGCTTCGAATACAATTTGTAGCTATTATTCGTCGAATACATGCTCGGCGAATACAAGATTATTTAAATAAAAGATACTTTTGTGTTCGAACCTTCGAATAACGAATACAAATTTTGTACACTGAGAAAAAAATCCTGTCGAAACAAAAAAAAATATATATTGATTCAATAAGATGTACTATTGAATAGTGCCAATATCATATGAACTTATTTTAATATTTAACCCTCATCCGTCCCTCATTTCGCGAACTGAATCTGTCCCTCGGTGTCAAATTGACACAGTGGTAAAATATCGACGAAATAACAACATAGAAAGTTATTTTTCGATATTTTTGTATTCAAATGGATGCGTTAACATCTGCATCTTAGTTTTTGCACAATTTTCGCATAAAATAAAGCGATGTGTGGGACATATTGCTTGTTTGGACAAATCACATCGGGCACTATGTATATTAGCATTCGGTCATTTCTCACATATGTGACACCGGGCTCGTTTTTTTGTTGGTGGAGTATGCATTATACGATTACTACAAGACGGTACAATCACTGTTGGTATACCCTTTATTTGTACAACAAGTGCAGTCGCATTAGATCCTCGCGGTAGATGTGTGCGAAGCGTAATACATATACGAATGTACCAAAGAATGTCCAATTTCAATAAAAAAAAGGCGTCGACGATATTTTTTATTTTTATTCCACGTTGCATTGAGTGAAGGAAATATTATAAAAGCATTGCATGCTGATATATCTAACATATTAGCAACAATTGCCATTGGTCATCTATTTGTTTCGCGCTTACATCTGTATGTGCCCACCATCTCCATATCATCGAGGACATCGACGCGACGCCTCCTTTCGTAGCGTTATAATACTTTATTATTTCAGGATTTTTTATCTACTTCACTACTCATTTGCTTTGACGTATGGTATGTACTAAGTAGAATAACAAATCGTCTTCTTTTTGTCACATAAGACACCATTGTACCTTTTAGTATGTGATCAAAAACAAACTCCGAATGATGAAGTGGCTTCTTCTCCATATCGAGTAAAATTTATTTTCTATTTTTTCATATGGTTCCTACAAGCGCCATCTTTTGTTTTTGTGATATAGTTGCTAATTCGTGTGAAGTAAAAAAATTGTCATACGTAACATTGCGTCCACCCAAACCTTCAACTAATTGTAGCACTACGCGTTGACCCTGCTTTACTTCTGTGTGGCAGTTTCGATCGCGTCCCGTGTAAATTTCCATACTATATGAGCAATACGTTTTCTTCTAATTTAGAAAAAATCAATTTTCCTTCAATTTCCGAATGCCGTATAAATTTCTCATTGAAATAATGGTGATTGAAAAACTCCGCGACAGTACGTAAGAGTACATGTGTCATATTGACACACAGAGACTCTTTCGTAACAAATTCGACTTTGCAGTTCTGACATTATTATTTTCCATGAACAATGCTAGGTGTATGTGTTTCGCATTAAAAAAATAAGTCACAAACTTTCGGGCAAATTTACCGACAAATAACAGAACAGTACCCCTTAATTCGCGAAAACTGTGTCAAATTGACACGAGGGACGGATGAGGGTTAATACTATTGAATTTCAATAGCAAAACTCATTTCCGCGAATCATATAAGCCAATAGCTTGACCATCAATGTTTTCAAAAAAATAAGATATGGCCTGAAACCAATTCCCAAATTTTTTTAACAACATATCTGATTGAAGGAAAAAAAGAAATATTACGAACAATAGGTAATATACGGTATTAAATCAAATAATATTTTCAATCATTTCATGATAGACAATTCAAATACATCACGATTTGCTTCTAAATTTCATACTATTGAAAAGAATACATTGATATTCATCGAAGTAAAAAATTACAATAACACGCGTGTTATTGAAGTAACTACTTTTTTTTCTCAGTGCACCCTTGGAGCGCAGTGAGGGTACCTGAAACCCATAAGCAGGATTCGAGCGACGACAAGTCTTGCGTCAAGCATGTCTTAAGGAATCCCGACGAGGCACCAGGAGACATAATCGTGTAAGCCTACAACCACACCACCGGAAGATGAGGGAAAGCCCGCAACGGCAAAAACATCAATGAAGTCCGCGGACTAAGTAGTATCACCGTGTACGGTGATCGTCTGACCAGTCCCCGGGCGTCACTACTTGGAACAGGGTCACCGCGTGACCGACTATTACGCAGCCCTAAACGCGGTGGAAATGCAAAAGGCTGACACCGTGCCGACCTAACCCACTGCGAGGAGTCACGATCGCCCACGCAGGCGACAGGAAAAAGCACGCTAATGAACATTTAACGATTCAGGGAACGGCCGGAAACGTTTCCGCAACGATCGAGCCCATGGCTCTGTTTTACGGGGTTCGAACTGTCGCAGAAAATACTCCGACACGAGAACATTAACGATAAAATCCGTTTTACGTCGTCCGCGACCATAAGCCCCGATGAGTTTCACTCAAAAACTGACCTACTTGTTAACCTCCTCGCGGTCCTACGTCAGACACTGATTTTCACGCATTTTATCGATTTATTCAGCATTCGCCAATATTAGAAGACTGCGAATCTTTATGCAAAATACAGTGGGTGTACAAAGTAATAGTACACCTTTTAAAAACTAATAACTTTTTTATAATTGTACCAAACGACCTGATTTTTTATAATCAATTAGAAGCATTGGATTACGAAATGACATGCAAAAAAGATTTTCCAAATAATTGTGATTACAAGGTTGCATGCAAAAATAAAAAAGGCATTTTTTAAAACTTTTTTCTTTGGGCCCTTAATCAAAATTTAAAATATATATTTTGTAGATCTATGTTACTTATACACATACAGAAAATTTCATCGAAATCGGTTGACGCAGGAAAAAACGACATGCATGGAAAGATGAACGATTCTGTGGATTTTAAGCAAAAACTGATCAAAAGTCGTCTAAAACTTCGATTTTCACCATTTTTAACCGCTTCTAGCTCGTATGTATGTTAATCGATTTCGATGAAATTTGAAGCATGTATATAACTAACATAGATCTACAAAACATTTATTTTAAATTTTTATTAAGGGCCCAAATAAAAAAATTTTTAAAATTGCCTTTTTTATTTCTGCATGTAACCTTGTAAATTATAATTTTTGGAAAATCTTTTTTGTATATCATTTCGTAAACCAATGCTTCTAATTGATTATAAAAAATCAGGTTGCTTGGTACAATTATAAAAATGTTATTAGTTTTTAAAAAGTGTACGAATACTTTGTACACCCACTGTAAATATTTTCTCCGTTGATTGCAAGAGCTAGAAACCAAAGAGAAAGTTCTTTATTTAACGATTTTAATATATTGATATGTTTAAATTCTTTGATTGCTCTCTACCAGAGTAGAGCAATAATCAACTAATATTTAAAAATGACTAATAATCTTTTTGAATGTAAATCATAGCAAAATAGTCATTAGTCGAAACTTTTTAATTAGTTAGTGATAACTAAATGGCAAATAGTTAGTCACAGCTCTAAGTATTCGTTAGGTGTTGCTTATTATTGAATTAGTAGTTGATGATCAGTCATCAATCTTTACTCATCAGTCACTATTGTGCGATTAACATATGCGATGTACATTAATATTATTAATCAGTTATTACTAACTAATCAAAAAGTTTTGACTAACGACTATTTGGTATGACCAACATTCACAAAGATTATTAGTCATTTTTAAATATTAATTGATTATTGCCCTACTTTGCCCTATACTATTAAGTTGTAAAGAAAGAAATGCAGGATTTTTGTTCCTTTCTTGTTCCCTTTTAATTGCAATTTTATACAAATAAACATTTACCTTAATTTAATGAGTTATATGTCATTTTAAAGCTTGTTTTACGCTCTATTTAATTATGCTTTTGATGTTTAATTTTATTCAAGTTTTTATTAAATTTTCGCATTATTCTTTTCTATGAGTTCAAAATATAAAATATCATATCAAAATATAAAATATCAAACTATTAACAATCAAACAATTATCAAACAATTAAGTATGGAGTGAAGGAAGTGTCAACGAATGCCCAGTGCAGCGCTGGTATTAGAAGCTTCGCGCTGGGACGACAGCCAAATAATTTAATAAAAATTTGAATAAAATGAAATATCGAAAGCATAATTAAATAGAGCGTAAAACAAGCTTTAAAATAAAAAAATGTATAAAAAAACTTTTTAAAATCCACGCTTATATTGAAATGCACTAAAAAGGAGAAAATAATTTTTTTAGACATTAGTGACTACAAATAAAAGCGTCGCTTTTCCACGACTTTATTTATAGTCACTAATGTCTAAAAAAATTATTTTCTCCTTTTCAGTGCATTTTAATATAAGCGTGGTATTCAAAAAGTGTTTTTTACATATTTTTTATTTTCTACTTTTTAGTCTTTTTTAAATGGAACGCAAGATATAGTGATACTAGTATGAAATAGTAAGAAATAGAAACGCAAGGTATGGAAATATCAGAATGGGGGAATGACTCCGAGAGACGACGCACAGTGGGGAAAAGTGACTTGCCTTGCTTCAAAAAGGAATAACTTTCGATAGAAATGAGGTAGAGCGATGATTTTTTTTTTAATTACAGCTGAAACTTTGCAGAATATGGGAAAAATAGGGAGATTACGGTACGAACGGTTTTTAACCTTGAGAAAATTCGTTAAACTTTCACAATTTCCGGAAAATGTGGTTTCTGCGTTACCACGGGCAGAAAAAAATTTTTTTAATTTTTGCTATTATCATTTCCCGTAGATTTTTTCACGCTGATTTCTAATCTGGTCTCAAAATTTGTCTACGACTTCAGGATTTTACAAGAAATCGATTTTTGTGAACGAATTGTTTAACGAATTTTCTCAAGGTTATAAAATGTTCGTACCATAATCTTCCTATTTCCCCATATTCTGCCAAGTTTCAGCTTTAATTTAAAAAAAAATTCATCGCTCTACCTCATTTCTATCGAAAGTTATTCCTTTTTGAAGCAAGGCAAGTCACTTTTCCCCACTGTGCGACGTCTCTTAATGGAGTCCGAAATTGTCCGAAATGGAACTGAATGAACGGTAACACCACAACCACACTGAGCTCCTTCGGTGCGAAGTGGCCCAGTGGAATGGGGATGAGTCGGAGTGGGAACGCGTAGTGGAGTAGGGAGCGCTGGCGCGCGGAGTGGGGATCGCCTAACGCGATGACGTACTACCGAGCATCGCGCGGCGAGGTGCGGCGGTTAATATACAATTTTTTTTTCTCCTAGACGCACAGTTTTTTTTAAATTTGTTTTTTAATAGTGCATTGTCATCCAGTTCTGAGCTATATTTAAAGTTTCAGGTCTCCAGCTCATCGGGAAGTGGTTTAAAATTCGATTACAAAATTTGGCGCATACAACAACAACTCGGCAAGCTAATACAAGCTTTAAAATAACATGTAACTCATTAAATTAAAGTAAATAATTATTGGTATAAAATTGCAATGAAAACAAACAGACAAAAATCCTACATTTCTTTCTTTACAACCTAATATTTTACCTGCTTACTCAAGTATTCAGACACAACTGACTCTTGCCGAAGCAAGGACTTAAGGATAAAAGGCAACTTTACGCTCATAAGAAGACATTTTATTCATGAGCATTTCCTCAGCGTTATCCATGGAACCTGTCCAATCACGAACGCCCGCAACGTCTTTCGCGTTGACCAATTAAGCCTGCAGCCACTGAACGAAGCACTAAAGAGTTCGGTTACACCCCTAGAACTTGGGATCCAGCTGGCTGTTGCCAAAGCAGGAGTTTGAAGATCAAAGACAACTCTTCCTGTAAGTAAAGAGAGGAACTTCTTCGGCGTTTTCTCAACTCTTTTCTGGGGAATTAGCTTGATGACCGACACAGTGACCGAATCAATCGGGCTTAGAGACGTTCAATGGGCCACTAAGAAGTCAGACCATAATTTCTCATCTACTGAAACAATTTGAAGAGTGTTGGTCATTGCCAACTAAAAGTCAGTTTAAAAATAAAGTAGGTAAATGTGACTCTTTAAAATTCGATAAACCCGTACAGATTTAGCAATTTTATCAGGTCATCCCGTGATTATTTAACGAGGAAGTTAATCTACTTCCATTTATTTTCAATCGTCGAATTTTATACGACCATTTTTTTAAAAAAATTGGTTTTCAGTTGAAAAATAAGATGAGGGAGGACTCTAATACTGCTTGTAAAGGAGGATTCCATCGTTCAGCATCAACTAACATGAACCCAAAGGATCCTAGGATCGACAAGAATTCGCGATTCGCGTCCGCGGGAATGCGCGAATCGATAAGCTAAAAAAAAGGGTGGAGCCGCGTGTACGATTTGGCGAGCGCGATAATTGCGGGGATAGATCGTCGGGCGATCGTGGCCGAAGACGGCGAAAGCTGAAAGCGAAATCGCGAGTGGATAAGCCGACTAATTAGCAGTCACTCGACCTAAAAACGGGTCTCGCGAAGTCGGATGAGCCGCGCGGAGACACATTAACGGTTCGACACGGTGGGAAAACGGGGAACCAGTATAAATATCCCCGAGGCTGCACGCGAGACGATGCAAACTAGCGAGAAGGGGCAGGAGAGAAACGTAGAGAGAGAGAGAGAGGGAGAAAAAAAGCCTTGCACCTCCGGACACGACGGTGTGCGCGGCTACAGGGCCTCTTCGAAAATAAACCTGCACCACGTGCAGCCTTGATCCTGTGCACGCAACAGTGCATACACATGTGACACGTAAGCGGTGCCGGTGCCGGCGCGGGCCACACGCACGTGCACACTCAGCCGCATACCGGCACCGCATAATATTGCAGGCCGATTTATGGCAGAGGGACGGGGGTAAGGCTTCGGAAAATTTACGATCGGCCGCGCGATTTGTGGCTTTCGAATTGCACAGACCTCGGACGGAAAGAGAGAGAGAGGGGGGAGTCTCGCAAACGCTAACGCGCGCGAACTCCCGGTGCATGCGACCCCGACGAGCACGGTGTGAACCACCCCTTTACCCTACTGATCGAGTTTGAGACAATGGGGCGGTCTGCTAGCCTCGAGTTGAAGGCAACACTCTTCGCGGTTACTCCAACCCAGTCGGAAATTAGAGAATCCTCCCAGCTCCAGGATTACCACGTAGTTTTCGAGCGCCTTTCGCAAGGCGAGACTTAACAGTCCCGATTCAGAAAGAACATATACAGTGGGTGTACAAAGTATTCGTGCACTTTTTAAAAACTAATAACTTTCTTATAATTGTACCAAACGATCTGACTTTTTATAATCGATTGGAAGCATTGTTTTACGAAATGATATGCAAGGAAGATTTTCCGAAAATTATAATTTACAAGGTTAAATGCAAAAATAAAAGAGGCATTTTTTTAACTTTTTTATTTGGGTCCGTAATGAAAATTTAAAATGTTTAGTAGATCTACAGTGGGTGTACAAAGTATTCGTGCACTTTTTGAAAACTAATAACATTTTTATAATTGTACCAAACGACCTGATTTTTTATAATCAATTAGAAGCATTGGTTTACGAAATGATATGTAAAAAAGATTTTCCAACAATTATAATTTACAAGGTTAAATGCAAAAATAAAAAAGGCATTTTTTAAACTTTTTTATTTGGGTTCTTAATGAAAATTTAAAATGTTTAGTAGATCTACAGTGGGTGTACAAAGTATTCGTGCACTTTTTAAAGACTAATAACATTTGTATAATTGTACCAAACAACCTGATTTTTTATAATCAATTAGAAGCATTGTTTTACGAAATGATATGCAAGGAAGATTTTCCAAAAATTATAATTTACAAGGTTAAATGCAAAAATAAAAAAAGCATTTTTTAAACTTTTTTATTTGGGTCCTTAATAAAAATTTAAAATGTTTAGTAGATTTACAGTGGGTGTACAAAGTATTCGTAGACTTTTTAAAAACTAATAACATTTTTATAATTGTACCAAACGATCTGACTTTTTATAATCAATTGGAAGCATTGTTTTACGAAATGATATGCAAGGAAGATTTTCAAAAAATTATAATTTAGAAGGTTACATGCAAAAATAAAAAAGGCATTTTTTAAACTTTTTTATTTCGGTCCTTAATGAAAATTTAAAATGTTTAGTTGATCTACAGTGGGTGTACAAAGTATTCGTGCACTTTTTAAAAACTAATCACTTTTTTATAATTGTACCAAACGATCTGACTTCTTATAATCAATTGGAAGCATTGTTTTACGAAATGATATGCAAGGAAGATTTTCCAAAAATTATAATTTACAAGGTTAAATGCAAAAATAAAAAAGGCATTTGTTAAACTTTTTTATTTGTGTCCTTAATGAACATTTAAAATGTCTAGTAGATCTACAGTGGGTGTACAAAGTATTCGTGCACTTTTTAAAAACTAATAACTTTTTCATAATTGTACCAAACGATCTGACTTTTTATAATCAATTGGAAGCATTGTTTTACGAAATGATATGCAAGGAAGATTTTCCAAAAATTATAATTTACAAGGTTAAATGCAAAAATAAAAAAGGCATTTTTTAAACTTTTTTATTTGGGTCCTTAATGAAAATTTAAAATGTTTAGTAGATCTACAGTGGGTGTACAAAGTATTCGTGCACTTTTTAAAAACTAATAACTTTTTTATAATTGTACCAAGCGATCTGACTTTTTATAATCAATTGGAAGCATTGTTTTACGAAATGATATGCAAGGAAAATTTTCCAAAAATTATAATTTAGAAGGTTACATGCAAAAATAAAAAAGGCATTTTTTAAACTTTTTTATTTGGGTCCTTAATGAAAATTTAAAATGTTTAGTAGATCTACAGTGGATGTACAAAGTATTCGTACACTTTTTAAAAACTAATAACATTTTTATAATTGTACCAAACAACCTGATTTTTTATAATCAATTCGAAGCATTGGTTTACGAAATGATATACAACAAAGATTTTCCAAAAGTTATAATTTACAAAGTTAAATGCAAAAATAAAAAAGGCATTTTTTAAACTTTTTTATTTGGGTCCTTAATGAAAATTTAAAATGTTTAGTAGATCTACAGTGGATGTACAAAGTATTCGTACACTTTTTAAAAACTAATAACATTTTTATAATTGTACCAAACAACCTGATTTTTTATAATCAATTCGAAGCATTGGTTTACGAAATGATATACAACAAAGATTTTCCAAAAGTTATAATTTACAAAGTTAAATGCAAAAATAAAAAAGGCATTTTTTAAACTTTTTTATTTGGGTCCTTAATGAAAATTTAAAATGTTTAGTAGATCTACAGTGGGTGTACAAAGTATTCGTGCACTTTTTAAAAACTAATAACTTTTTCATAATTGTATCAAACGATCTGACTTTTTATAATCAATTGGAAGCATTGTTTTACGAAATGATATGCAAGGAAGATTTTCCAAAAATTATAATTTACAAGGTTAAATGCAAAAATAAAAAAGGCATTTTTTAAACTTTTTTATTTGGGTCCTTAATGAAAATTTAAAATGTTTAGTAGATCTACAGTGGTTGTACAAAGTATTCGTGCACTTTTTAAAAACTAATAACTTTTTCATAATTGTATCAAACGATCTGACTTTTTATAATCAATTGGAAGCATTGTTTTACGAAATGATATGCAAGGAAGATTTTCCAAAAATTATAATTTACAAGGTTAAATGCAAAAATAAAAAAGGCATTTTTTAAACTTTTTTATTTGGGTCCTTAATGAAAATTTAAAATGTTTAGTAGATCTACAGTGGGTGTACAAAGTATTCGTGCACTTTTTAAAAACTAATAACTTTTTTATAATTGTACCAAGCGATCTGACTTTTTATAATCAATTGGAAGCATTGTTTTACGAAATGATATGCAAGGAAAATTTTCCAAAAATTATAATTTAGAAGGTTACATGCAAAAATAAAAAAGGCATTTTTTAAACTTTTTTATTTGGGTCCTTAATGAAAATTTAAAATGTTTAGTAGATCTACAGTGGATGTACAAAGTATTCGTACACTTTTTAAAAACTAATAACATTTTTATAATTGTACCAAACAACCTGATTTTTTATAATCAATTCGAAGCATTGGTTTACGAAATGATATACAACAAAGATTTTCCAAAAGTTATAATTTACAAAGTTAAATGCAAAAATAAAAAAGGCATTTTTTAAACTTTTTTATTTGGGTCCTTAATGAAAATTTAAAATGTTTAGTAGATCTACAGTGGGTGTACAAAGTATTCGTGCACTTTTTAAAAACTAATAACTTTTTCATAATTGTATCAAACGATCTGACTTTTTATAATCAATTGGAAGCATTGTTTTACGAAATGATATGCAAGGAAGATTTTCCAAAAATTATAATTTACAAGGTTAAATGCAAAAATAAAAAAGGCATTTTTTAAACTTTTTTATTTGGGTCCTTAATGAAAATTTAAAATGTTTAGTAGATCTACAGTGGTTGTACAAAGTATTCGTGCACTTTTTAAAAACTAATAACTTTTTCATAATTGTATCAAACGATCTGACTTTTTATAATCAATTGGAAGCATTGTTTTACGAAATGATATGCAAGGAAGATTTTCCAAAAATTATAATTTACAAGGTTAAATGCAAAAATAAAAAAGGCATTTTTTAAACTTTTTTATTTGGGTCCTTAATGAAAATTTAAAATGTTTAGTAGATCTACAGTGGGTGTACAAAGTATTCGTGCACTTTTTAAAAACTAATAACTTTTTTATAATTGTACCAAGCGATCTGACTTTTTATAATCAATTGGAAGCATTGTTTTACGAAATGATATGCAAGGAAAATTTTCCAAAAATTATAATTTAGAAGGTTACATGCAAAAATAAAAAAGGCATTTTTTAAACTTTTTTATTTGGGTCCTTAATGAAAATTTAAAATGTTTAGTAGATCTACAGTGGATGTACAAAGTATTCGTACACTTTTTAAAAACTAATAACATTTTTATAATTGTACCAAACAACCTGATTTTTTATAATCAATTCGAAGCATTGGTTTACGAAATGATATACAACAAAGATTTTCCAAAAGTTATAATTTACAAAGTTAAATGCAAAAATAAAAAAGGCATTTTTTAAACTTTTTTATTTGGGTCCTTAATGAAAATTTAAAATGTTTAGTAGATCTACAGTGGATGTACAAAGTATTCGTACACTTTTTAAAAACTAATAACATTTTTATAATTGTACCAAACAACCTGATTTTTTATAATCAATTCGAAGCATTGGTTTACGAAATGATATACAACAAAGATTTTCCAAAAGTTATAATTTACAAAGTTAAATGCAAAAATAAAAAAGGCATTTTTTAAACTTTTTTATTTGGGTCCTTAATGAAAATTTAAAATGTTTAGTAGATCTACAGTGGGTGTACAAAGTATTCGTGCACTTTTTAAAAACTAATAACTTTTTCATAATTGTATCAAACGATCTGACTTTTTATAATCAATTGGAAGCATTGTTTTACGAAATGATATGCAAGGAAGATTTTCCAAAAATTATAATTTACAAGGTTAAATGCAAAAATAAAAAAGGCATTTTTTAAACTTTTTTATTTGGGTCCTTAATGAAAATTTAAAATGTTTAGTAGATCTACAGTGGTTGTACAAAGTATTCGTGCACTTTTTAAAAACTAATAACTTTTTCATAATTGTATCAAACGATCTGACTTTTTATAATCAATTGGAAGCATTGTTTTACGAAATGATATGCAAGGAAGATTTTCCAAAAATTATAATTTACAAGGTTAAATGCAAAAATAAAAAAGGCATTTTTTAAACTTTTTTATTTGGGTCCTTAATGAAAATTTAAAATGTTTAGTAGATCTACAGTGGGTGTACAAAGTATTCGTGCACTTTTTAAAAACTAATAACTTTTTTATAATTGTACCAAGCGATCTGACTTTTTATAATCAATTGGAAGCATTGTTTTACGAAATGATATGCAAGGAAAATTTTCCAAAAATTATAATTTAGAAGGTTACATGCAAAAATAAAAAAGGCATTTTTTAAACTTTTTTATTTGGGTCCTTAATGAAAATTTAAAATGTTTAGTAGATCTACAGTGGATGTACAAAGTATTCGTACACTTTTTAAAAACTAATAACATTTTTATAATTGTACCAAACAACCTGATTTTTTATAATCAATTCGAAGCATTGGTTTACGAAATGATATACAACAAAGATTTTCCAAAAGTTATAATTTACAAAGTTAAATGCAAAAATAAAAAAGGCATTTTTTAAACTTTTTTATTTGGGTCCTTAATGAAAATTTAAAATGTTTAGTAGATCTACAGTGGATGTACAAAGTATTCGTACACTTTTTAAAAACTAATAACATTTTTATAATTGTACCAAACAACCTGATTTTTTATAATCAATTCGAAGCATTGGTTTACGAAATGATATACAACAAAGATTTTCCAAAAGTTATAATTTACAAAGTTAAATGCAAAAATAAAAAAGGCATTTTTTAAACTTTTTTATTTGGGTCCTTAATGAAAATTTAAAATGTTTAGTAGATCTACAGTGGGTGTACAAAGTATTCGTGCACTTTTTAAAAACTAATAACTTTTTCATAATTGTATCAAACGATCTGACTTTTTATAATCAATTGGAAGCATTGTTTTACGAAATGATATGCAAGGAAGATTTTCCAAAAATTATAATTTACAAGGTTAAATGCAAAAATAAAAAAGGCATTTTTTAAACTTTTTTATTTGGGTCCTTAATGAAAATTTAAAATGTTTAGTAGATCTACAGTGGTTGTACAAAGTATTCGTGCACTTTTTAAAAACTAATAACTTTTTCATAATTGTATCAAACGATCTGACTTTTTATAATCAATTGGAAGCATTGTTTTACGAAATGATATGCAAGGAAGATTTTCCAAAAATTATAATTTACAAGGTTAAATGCAAAAATAAAAAAGGCATTTTTTAAACTTTTTTATTTGGGTCCTTAATGAAAATTTAAAATGTTTAGTAGATCTACAATGGGTGTACAAAGTATTCGTACACATTTTAAAGACTAATAACATTTTTATAATTTACCAAACAACCTGATTTTTTATAATCAATTAGAAGCATTGGTTTACGAAATTATATATAAAAAAGATTCTCCAAAAATTATAATTTACAAGGTTAAATGCAAAAATAAAAAAGGCATTTTTTAAACTTTTTTATTTGGGTCCTTAATGAAAATTTAAAATGTATGTTTTGTAGATCTATGTTAGTCATACACATGTTGAAAATTTCATTGAAATCGATTAACATACACACGAGCTACAAGCGGTTAAAAATGGTGAAAATCGTAGTTTTCCACGACTTTTGATCAGTTTCTGCTTAAAATCCACAGAATCGTACATCTTTCGACGCCTGTTGTTTTTTCCTACGTCAATCGATTTCGATGAAATTTCCAACATGTGTATAAAGAACATGGATCTAGAAAACATGTTTTAAATTCTCATTAAGGGCCCAAATAAAAATGTTTTAAAAAATGCCTTTTTTATTTTTACCTGCAACGTTGTAAATTGTAATTTTTGGAAAATCTTTTTTGCATATCAGTTTGTAAACTAATGCTTCTAATTGATTATAAAAAAAGGTCGTTTGGTACAATTATAATATAAAAAAGTTATTAGTTATTAAAAGGTGTACGAATACTTTGTACACCCAGTGTAGGATAAACGGAAAATAGAATTTATATTATGCAACGGTGAAAGAACGAAATCTTGGAAGTATGAAAGAATATAGAATTGCAAGGTACGCAAACCTTGGAAGTACGAGGGAAAGTAAAATGAAAAGCTTTTCTGCAACGAAAGTTGTAGTCGAACAATTCCCGCGAAAGATTCATTAAGTACCGCACGCTTGTAATTGCAGGGTGGGAACCGATGGTAAATGGCGCGGCTATTTCCTCGGTTGTCGAATCAATACCACCACATCGTGAAAAATGTGATACTAATGCTTCACGTGCTCGGATAGCCGATACACAATTGGAGAATCTGATCCTTCACGCCTACACCCTTTTAGCCTCGCGTTGGGAAAGCTTTGACTCGTCTTCCGCAGTGGTCTACTGTTACAGAACCTCCTTTCGTCTATACATTGTTATTCACTTTCACAGGAAGACAACGCTCCTACTTGCATACCATCGAAATCGTTCGTGGTTGCAAAAAAGTTCAATCGTCTACTCGCAGAGATCAAACGCCTTTAATCTTGTGGATATTACAAGCGATTTTCCCTTGAGCCATTTTCTAATTACAATATTCATCTGAGAACGCTTAATTAACTTTCCACCTGTACGCTCTGGCAGAGTTTAATTACAAAACGCTGAACTTATCCTTCGCTCCTGATCTTCCCGAGTTATTGTCTGATCAAAACGTTCATTGGGAAATGAGCAACTGGGATGTACAATTCAACTCCATTTAGTTAGTGTAGTTGTAAAGCAAATTGAATTCGTCCCATTCCACAGGATAAACTTCTAACACGCGATTTTCACTTCTGTATTATGTTGATGGAAATATTCAGTGAAAAGCCTAATTACAGGAGGTTGAATTCATCCCCTTTCGCGTACGAAACATCATTAATCTTACGGATCATAACGCCACTTTTCCACGTTTACAAGTTTCTAACTGTAATATTCACGGAAGAATTAACCATCAGGCTTCGCAGTCTAAAATTCAACCCCTTTCAGCTCGTAATTGCAAAAAATTGACTTCATTCCCTTTTATAGACCGAACATCATTAATCTCGTGGATTCTAACACCACACTTCCTCCTTTACAGGTTCCTAACTACGGTATTCACTGAAGAATGAATGATTAGGCTTTGCAGTCTACCGCTTCTCCTAATTACAAAAAATTGGCCTCACCACCTTTTGGATCCTGCATTTCTAAATTTACAGTTTTCTAATTACATTATCCCCAGAAAAACTAACATTGCATTACATTGCGTTTTAACACTAGGTTTTCTCATCCACAGTCCTCCGACTGTAATATTCACGAAGAAAATGAGCAATTAGATCTCGCAGACCTCCTACAATTTAATTTGAATTTCGAATTAGATTAACCCCTTCTACAGCTCGAAATTTCGCGGAGACCATTTCCCTAGCATTCGTGAAAAGCGTGGATAACCAGTAGGATCCGTGGGATTTTCGTGGCAACGACGATTCCAGAGCAACGAGAACGGCGCAGCGCCACGTAGACGTGCACCGCGGAAGCGTGTTTCAGAAATTCCGGGAACAGCTAAAACCGGCACGCTTCCGCATAGTGGTGCAGCCGAAAAGCCGTCTTCGATAAACAGAACAGAAAGTTCCTCGATTCCGCCGCGGAGTCCATGACTCTGCCCCCGCGATACAACGGAGGGGTGCGAGGGGGATCGACCGACCGAGGGAGCGGATAGAGGGTAGCGAGGGACGAGGGGCTCGAGTAAAGTCATAAAAGTAGGGCAGTAGTGCGGTAGAGCAATCAATAGAGGCCGGATCATGGTGGGGGCTGGGGGGTATTAAGCCACCGTGGAATTTCGGACCGCCTCTGGAGGGGATGGACCACCTCCGAAACGAAAAAATATCATTTCGAACGATCCCGTGTCGTCCCTGACCAGACCATGCACCTCTCGCATCCGTTCCCGTCGCCTAAACGCCAATAGAAATTGTTCAACCCCCTGAAAAACATTGGGCACGTATTTTACATGTTTCTTAGCAAATGTAGCAAATATTTCATTTGTGGACAATCTGTTTTCAACCTGCTACCTTCACTAGGTCCTTCTTGACCCATTTTTGGCCCTATTCGAATACATATCGTGTAAGAATAATGAATATTATAAAATACTGAATAAATAATTCTTGGTTCTGGTTTGAGCACAATCAACTATGCATCAGCATCCGCAGTAATTAATTAAACCATTAAATTTTCGATATTAAATAGCTATGTTATGCGCAGGCAGCAGCCCCTACGCATTTGTTTCATTTATTACAGTGCAGCTTTTAATAAAATTGAGCGTTCCATTTATGTCATTCAACATTTCATAAGATGCGCAAAACATGCGAAATTAATTCATATGTCATTCAAGTTTCCGTTCCAGGAACGCCCAAAAGCGACGTTCTCGAAACAATTGAATTCGACTAACAACCGGTGAACAGAAACAATGTACAAGCTCGAGTATACTTTTATTTTATAATTAGAAAGCTCGTATCGATTCAGGGTATATATACGTCTATAACATTCAAAGTTTTAATCGTTATTCCAGATTTGTTGTTGAATAAAAAAGAACTCTAACGAACTTCTCGGAAAACAGATACGGGGGCATTTCCTTCTCCGAAAACGGAACCGAGTCACGTGACCTTCCCACATCCATAAAACCGTTCTACTTTAAATAAAAGGCCACGGGTAGAGAAAAGGTTCACCGATAACCGCGAGAATGTTAATCGTGTAACAGAACGATATTTCATTTCGCGTATACGTACAGCCGCTCATGCGATCTTTCAGCGTTTATTACTCGAATAAAATTATTCCCATCCCCCCTCCAGATTGCCGCGAAAACAAATGGGGATTGTGAACGCGAGAGTTCAAGCTAATCTTAAACATCGCATCTTGTTTATCGATCCTCGTATGGACTGTTCGCTGGAATTCTGTCAAGTATCGCATCTCATCGGTGATTCTGGAAAGTTCAGATCCAATGTCAACGAACAGATCTTGATCGAATGTAAATGATAGGGAAAAAAAAGAAAACAAAAACGATAACACCGTCTCGGAAAACAAACAGTTGACAAGACATCGGCCTTGTTACGTCTCCGTTTTCTTCAGTCCCGATTCTCCATTGTTTTCGAACGCGTTTTCGGCTGTTCGGGACTGATTTTACCCGGGGAAAAACGCACGACACGGGTAGAAAGTGTTTGTAAATACGTACAGGTATGCGGCGTCGGCGAGCATGTGTGAAACGATTCACGGATCTTATGTGTGACGTGCGAAGAGGTTATGATCCACGAAGGTACATGGTAACGAGCGACGAGCACGAACTGTTTCGTGAACGAAGCGAACGTGAGGATATGCCCGTCGACCGATTTTCATTCTTAAAAACCCGCTGTCGAAATTTGGACAGCGAGACACCTAGTGGGCCTGCTAAAGCCCCGTTCTCACCACCGAGTTCTGTATACGGTGGTGCGTAAACCGTCGCACGGACAAAGCGACGGCCTGAAATGAAACAGAAAATCGCTCGGACACACCGACACCATCGATTCCCGCACGCAGGACAGTAAACGAAACGGGCCGTTTAATTAACCAACTAATCCGCTTACCTTCTTCTAAATATATCCGCGACACAACTCCACCATTTCACCGATTTTTCACCGCACTCTCGAGGGATCGCGTTATTGTTGTCCTTTGCTGCTTTTTTAAACGTGCACGGATTATCGGTGACGCTATCTGTCCACGCGTGAACGTATTAAAAATCATTCAGCCGGAGGGCGCCACCGATCCCTCCCAGATGGCTCTGCCAGACACCATTTGAATTCTATTTTTGGCGCGAATCTGAAACATTCAAGGATTACTAAGTAGATGAGTCTTTGTGAAAAATAGAAAATTTTCGAGGAACTGCACTGAACTCGAGTAAAAGAGAAATTTAATTTCTAAATTCTTCTAATGCTTTTACTGTTTTCAGTTACACATACTCGATGTACAGTGTGAATTATTAAGAGCATAATTGAAAAAATATTTTACAGTGTTCCTCAAGCGGAAAAACATGCCAGAAAGCGTATAATAATTAATTAATTGATCAATTGTCAAATTGAATGCGGAAGAGGTCAACGGCTCCATCTAGCTGCAAGCGCCAGAACTAGGTTACGCGGAAAATTGATTTTTAAATTCGGAGGCGCGAAATACAAATATACTGATGCTGAGTAAATGAAATTGAAAATGGTACAAACATAAGAGAGATTGAATATCACTATCCCATTATTTTTCATTTATCATGAATGTTAAGTTCAGTCTATATTTGTAAAGAACATAAGATTGTTTATTGGATATCAAGGTTTACAAATATTATCACACACTTGTTATGAATGTTTCATTGGAGATGGCTGCCTTATACGTATCGTACAAATATAATAATTATATTTTATAATGGCTGTGTGTATATATATATATATGTATATAATGTATATAAATACTTAATTATCTTATAAAGTGGCGGTGTTTTTATGTACATACATCGGTGGCCTGTATTCTTTTTTTAATTCTTATCCTTGATTATCATCGGATCCCGTTATCAACAATAGCGATTCCGTGAATCGATGATCGAACATACGAATGAGAATGAATGACAATGAGATGAATGGGGTGAGCGTGAGGATGATGACGATGATAAAGATTATGATTACAATATATGATGTCGATGGAAATGATTAAAAGCAACCAGCCTCTGGCATCTCGCAACATTCATTTATCCTCGATATTCCCAGCATACACAGAAATCAATAAATAATAATTATATAGAGAAGGATAGAGCTATCCTACTATATACTTTTGTGGTAAAATATTTCCGCAGGCCGTCTCGTAGGCCTGTTTTTACTTTACTTACAAAGAGCAAGTCGCCCCTTGGATAGCGCGATAATTACAAATTCTCATGTATATATTACATATATATATAATATACTTACTGTACAAGCTGTTCTTTTCCTATCGGTATAGCTCAAACGCGTCTACGCATTCTCGTCACTGCTAATCGTAACATTTTACAAAATACTTCAGATTTCGAAACGAATAAAAAAATATTATACAGAGAGCTCGCTCGAAGAGACCTCGCCAACATCGGTCACCGGCCCCTACACACAGACTTTCCATACAACTTTCATATACTATAAATCATTTCACAATCTTCAAAGTTCAAAAGACTTAAACGAAGCAACCCTTCGGCGGGTGAATTGACATTGTCTTGATAACACCGGGATATTTCAAGAGAGTTCGAGCCGAACAAGATGGCCGATGTTCGCGCGGTATTCTAGATGGAGAGACGCTTCTGTACGGTCGCGTGTAAATTCGTCCATTCAAGAAAAAAAAAATTACAAATGTAGGGATTGAATGAAACTCGTGCGCGTACGACTACGGGTGTCTTAATACTACTCGCGTTACCCTAACCGAGCTAAGCCGACGACAAAAAGAACGTGTTCGCTCGATAAAACCTCGGTGTTTCACGCGCGGCATCAAATATTCGAGTAATATGCAATACTCTGGGCATTGGCCCGACGATTTCTAAAGCGGGAGTATCACATATTGCTTTGTACTATATCCATATTAGACTTCTGCCGCAAAACGGAAACCCCCGTCGGTGCATGAACCCATCGCGTACACAGGACTGTTTTGTACAATACAGGGTGTTTGTGTTACCCTGTATACTCAACGTTTAGGAAAATACGAAAGTGCTTAAAAATGATGGTATATAGTACGGAATACTACAAGCGACGTACGCCCTCGATCGCGTCACAATTTCTTCGCGTAAATTGTCACGTGATCCTGTTTATCTCCGGTATCTCAATCTTGTTAATACTAAAGAGACCGCATGATGGTCGCCGTAAAACGTGTACAAAAGTTATACGTAGCAAATCCCTAGCAATGGAAGGAAGTATTATTTCTATTATTTATATGTATATATCTCGACGGATATGGTAAAAAACGGTCGTTTAGATATTCTCCATTGTAAATATGCGGTGTCGGATGTATCTAATATGTTCGTGTGACGGTAAAAAGTTTTCAAAGCGACCACGGTCGCTCTCGCGGCGTCCTCGAATAAACGAAAACAACGTATACGCGCACACCTTACAAACAACAATTTGTAAACATCTGTTAAAAAATATCTCGCGAAACTCGACTACCGAATTTAATTTTATACATATACTATTCAATTAGACCGTACCCCTAACTGGACGTTTAGAACGTAATCGTTACTTTTAAGGTAAATCAACTACCGAAACTGTAAAAAACATATCCTTGTCACGTTGACGCAGTAAAGCCTACCGTAATACCCATACTCGATGTACGCTTTGTTTGTTTGTCTCTTCTTTCTATCTTTCTTTTTAATTCTAAAATAAGATTTCTCGACGAGATCGTAATACTACAAATGTCTCGGTTAGAATAATACACGCGTATCATTCTCTAGTGCGTATGAAATTCCTTAGCGAGCTGCCGCAGCCATAAAATACAAGTCAACCGAACGCGAACGTTTTGTTCTTTTTAAGGCCGTTTACAGATGGTTCAGCGTGGAAAAGTCTCCTCTCTCAGCCTGTCAAATCAAACTCGCAGAATCACAGGCAACTGTTTCAGTGAAATCTACAGACGGCTGGTCGTAACGCAGCCTGATAACACGTCAACTGTTCAGATCAACGAAATTCTGAATGTACCACACTATCGTTAAAGAAAATTTGTTTCCATTTATAAACTTCAATGAGAAAATTTGCATAAAGATCCCCGATCGTTTGATAACGAAGCATCAGCGACGCAAGCCAGTCAACGTGTTAACAATGAATTTCTCTTTATTTAATACTAAATTAACTAGTCTGAAAGTACTGTACCGTAGGAAAACCTATCATCGGAACGGTCGTTAAAGAATTCTGACGGAGATGAGAATTTCTCGTCTCACACACTGAACCGTAAATTGTTCACACTTAAGAGACTCACGTGATCTCGCCATCCTAAGCGTAAGTATGGCAGTCGACAGTATCGATATAGAAAATGTACTCTTATGAGTATAAATTACAAACCATGGCAAAGAGCACGTGAGTTTTTTCGATATAGTACGAATTTCTTTTTTTTCTTTTTTCTTGACCCTTCTTTTTTCTCCTTAGGCAAGATCGTCCGTTTTACCGAAGCACATAAAAGACAATCAATCCGATTACCAATCACACAAAACCGTTTCTCTTCCTTATGAATCCGATGTGTCATTAACGTAAACGCACTCTAGTCGTGAGAAAGGATTTCAGCGCACACAGGATAGACCTAATCTTTTAAAAAGTGACTATCTTGATAATCGTATGTTAAAAATAGTAGAACATATCCCGTAAACCTAGTGTTAAAAATAGAAACAGCTACACTATTGCAATTAATGTAAAAAAACATTTATAATCTCAGCGCGTAACTTTGAATAGCTGCCGGATCCCGTTACTCTTGACAAAGTTGAGTTTGAATACTTCTCGCTCAACATTCGCACGACATAAAAGTATACTGAACAGATAGGTCTATCCCACGCGTTGTTTGTAATCCCAGATAAGGTACAAACTTATCAGTTTTCTTTCGTCTCGAGTGTTGTATGCACACACTGTATGCACTCAAGCTGCCAAAAAAAAAGAGAACACATACACCATCAAACGCTCGTAATAAAATGTCTTATTCTCGCGTTGATTCACTGTAAAACCGTACCACTCACAGTCTTGTGAATTACAAGTCCACTACAAGAGTGTGGCAGTGTCAAGTTACAATTGGCAAGTATACTTCTGCGCTTTCGCCGTAAGAAAACAACGTTAGTACCGGAGGAAAAAGCAAATTGACTAGGAAACACTCTCGTTCCAGTCCAATCACACTGGGTTTGACGATGATCATTTTTGTAGGCGAACCATTTTTTTCGGAAACCGTTCGATACTGACGCCGTTCATCGGCTCACGTCTGTTGCCAATTACGTTGCATTTCCGTGTGCCGAAACATGATCCCCGCGGAGGAGTTTCTCTCTTTCTTTTTCTTTTTTTTCTTTTTTGTTATCGTGTAACGTGATCGTCACACACCTATATCTCTCAGGTACTAACATTGAGAATGTATGATTGCAGTCTATTGAATTGAGATGGCACAAGGTTTAGGAACCTCTTCTAGCACTCAAACTCGGACGCTGTTATGGCATTCAGGTCTTTCATCAGACCCTCCAGGTTCGCCATTTCCTGATTCAGTTCTTCTGTACTGTACGAAGGCTATGAAAAGCGATAAAAGTTAATCAAGTGTTCTTATCTACTCGAAGAAACGGATAGCTAAAAAAACGAACGTTAGAACCAGTCGTCATGCCAGTGTTCGTTTTTGTAATACGGGACTAAAACGCCATTCTCACCGTTTTACATCGTCAAGCGAAGATTTGATTAAGAGATTCGTTACCTTTAATCGTTCAACTTCCTCCGAAGTATGCATTGGGTTTGAAACCGAGGCTAATCGGTTCTTCGCTAATTGCGTGGTGCTCTGTGGCTTTTTGTAAGGGCTACCGGACATCGTAGGTCTCACTGTCACTTGAGAAACTGCACAGAAGATCGACAATAATAATATGCAAGTAGCAATGAATCATGAGACAGAGATACTTTGAATATATTGAGACAAACCACCATGTTTTTGTTGCGCTGGCGTAGAAGGCGCGGATTGCGGCGGAGGTGCCGGGACACTGAAGCTCTTCAAAGGATGTCCTTGCATCCTTTTACTGCTACCGCTGCCGTCGGTTCCTCCGCTGCTACTTGACGGCTGATTGCTGTTGCCGTAATGACCGGAAGCATATTGAGTGCTTCCGGTGTACGACTGTCCGCTTGCTCCGTACGACAGTGGCTGCAAGTTCAAATCATTTATATTGTGTGTCCGGTTTCACTATTAGGTTGGTGTATATCAAATTTCGAATTGAACTTCTTACTTGACTCTGCAATGGCTCGTACGAGCTCGAAATGTTGCAAGAATCTGGACTCGATTCCGGGGTCGGTTCCAGCGTAATGTGCGCTCGACTTAGGCTATATTGCGCCACTGTTCGAGGGTAGTTTTGTCTCACGGATGGCGTGTCGCTACAGGAAGTGTGAATCGTCGGCTGCGACATGCTCGTGTTCACGATCGGCGTAGCAGTCGCTATAGCTGCAACAGGTCGAAATCTTTGTCACACGGTTTAACAACATCGATCGAACAACTTCTACTACGTATCACAAACTCAAAAACTGTCTTGTTATCACAGACAAAGCATACAGTGGCTCGGATTAATATTCGAACACTTTTAAAACACTCTTTGTCGAATACGACAAAAGTTATTGTCTTTTTAAGAGTGACCGAATATGAATTCTGCTCACTGCACGTCTACCATTCACTGCAAATTCGTGTCATTATATTCAGCATTGACTTACGTTGGTGTAAAGACGCACTGTCAACAGGCAGTGTAATGAGTTTAGGTTTGTGGCTTCCTCGACTATGCTGTCTACTCAGGGTCGAGCACTTCTCGTCAGTGTTACCTAATATCGAGCGAACGAACAAAAACCGAAGAGAAATCAGGAAAACAGCGAACGAAATATAATTATCTTTTCTACAGTGATGGGCATTAACCAAGGACGCCAAAAAACTGTACATACAGAAATCATTAAAACTGTGTACTGAACAATGTTAGAAACATGTTGTATTTGTTTCTATGATCATAAAAGAATGTGACGCAAACCAAGTTTTGTGCACGGTGTGTTTGGTACGATAAGTGACTCTACCATGTTATTTTCTTCCCGGTAACTCACCCATGTAACTTGGCACGTAAGTACGTTTGTCCAAGGAACTGGAATTCCCGTGTACGTTCTCCTGATTGTAATCCGGATTGCTTGGCCTGGGTAACGTGTTACTGGCTACGCCACTGGTAGATGCTTCTCCATTTATCGATGATTTCTCGAGAGCTTTCAGCTCCATCTGGTCATGGTGAATCCACAAGTCTGGTGGCTTGATGTTGGTCTTTTGATTCACGTCTTTCGCGTATCTAAAAGATTTGAATAGAATTTATTTCATATAAAAACATTAATCACATTAACATTTGGTAATAGTACGCTCGTGTATTGTAATACACACCCTTTCTTCCGGTCTGGAGTATCCGGATTGCGTTTGCAGCACATCACTACCACTACAACCACTACACCAGGAATCAGAATAATAGAACAGCCGACAATGATATAGATCAATATATTCGAGAGTCCTCGTCCGTCTGCAAATTAAATTAACTCCTCAGTATAGGTCGCTACTACCATCTTCGTAAAGTAAATTTTTCACTGTATGATACGTATGCAACGAATATGAAATATCGATTTCCATTTTACTGTATGCATTACTTAGACATTCATTACTTCATGCGATTCTATAATAACGGATGATGATTCGAGAGAGAATAATATCTTACCTCGACCATGCAATTCATCATAGACATCCATGCCATTGCCTAGCATAGAAATAAAAAAATAAAAGGAATAATTAAACACACACCGATACTGTACAGACGGTATAAAGAGATCAAAGGAAACCAGAGTTGCTTTAGGTGACGATAACACTGTACGCAATGCTTAACAAACTCGTCCGAGACCAACAAATTGCCGAGTGCGTGCATAGAGATTCTGTAATATGTGGGAATGCTTACTCGGTGGTGTTTTGAACGGAACGGTGGTGGAAAACGGACCGTATCCCTTTGAGTTTCGTGCCTGAATCTTAAAGTAATACGTTGTATTTGGTTTAAGGGCTTTCACGACGAACTCAGTCTTGTCGCCGAGAACTGCTTCGATCAGCCAGTCGCGATCCCACTTCGTGTTGTCGGTAGAATAAAATATAATATATCCTGAAAATGGTTTATATAGTTTCGAATTTGTTTGAATGTATTTCTACCAAATCAAAAATCAATGAATACCTGTAATTGGTCCGTTAGGCTGCTTAGGGGGCTGCCATCGTAGCAAAACTGAAGTCGGTCGATCTTCCATCGTTTGTAACAGCAAATCCCTCGGCGCAGAACTTGGCGCAGCTTCTTGCGTTTGGTTCATGACAACCATACTCCACGGCGACTCTCGCTTCCCCTAAAGAAATGATTTTATCGGAAATGTTGAGGCTGCTAGCTAGACACACAAAGTGTTCAAGAAGCAAGAACGATCGGTTCCAATACATACCTTGACCAGTTTGACTGTGAATTCGTAGACAGTGTTCGGTTTCAAGTCGTGTATCATGCAATTGAGATCGGTAGCGTTGTGATACTTGTAACGAGGGGTACTGCTATGATGATTCATGTAACGTACCACGTAGTAACGATTGTCCGTTACGAACTGCAAACATCAATTAATTTTCATTTAGTGAAGAATTCCGTAGGTGTACTATGAAAAATACATTTTATCAACATACCTGAGTTTTTGGTAATGTTGTGTCGGTCCAGTACAATACTACGGTAGTGTCTGATAAAACAGCTGCTTTAAGGCCAACTGGCGGTATCCAAGGCGTAGAGGATTCAGATACAGAACGTTCAGTTGTTCGGATATTCGCATAAGCCGGCTGGCCATCACCGGCGTCGTTTGTTGCTCGCAAGCTTATAACGTATTCCGTCATTGGTTCTATAAAAGTATACAGTGAACGAAGTGTTTGCTATTCCCTTATTATCAGTTATGTAGACTCCAAAGGCGTACCTAAATGCTCTATGGTGAAAGAACGTTCCTTCCCATCGAGAAGCTGTACTTCAACGTCAGGAAAGCCCTTACCCCATCCTAGCTTGTACCCCTTCACTTTGATACTCTGATCCTTCGGCGAATTCCAGAATACTTGTATACTGTCCGACTTCACTTTTGCTGCGATGCACAATAAGACATAGTAAATAAAGAATCTGATTATAAGATTAGGAACGTTCGTGCAAATTAAAATTTCTTTCACGACTAAGGATTCGAGAGGAGTGAAAATAAAATAATTTCGTGGCAAAGGGTATAAAGGTCCGACTAACTTCTTAAATTGCTCGGTGTGTTCGGCACTCTCTTCTCGTCCGATTCGGTTTCATACGTCTTTATCTGTATCCACTCCGTCCAAGGCCCAGTACCATTCACGTTTAAGGCACAAATGCGAACTTGATAGACGACATGCTTCTCAAGTCCTGTGAGCACTCTTGAGCGTTGACTTCCTTCGGTAGTTATAGTAACTGGCTGTGAGCTGCGATCGTGTCGACGATAGCGGATCTTGTAGCCAGTGATAATTCCATTTTGTCCCTCCAACGGAGGCTCCCACCTTATTATAATACTCTACGTACAAAAAGAAAACATATAAGGTACGTGCCTCACGTACATTAACACTAGGTTTACGGTTTCTAATATTTTAAATTTACGATCATTGGAAATTATTCGACAAATTAATTTCTGTGGGTATAAAAATTTGGATAGACACATTCGTGTTATTTTTACAGAGTAATATAAAACAGTCACTTTCAGTGTTCCGTAAACCTAGTGTTAAGGGTCCTATGTATAATACGCACTGTAGGACTAGCTGGTTCTACTGTAACATTGTGTGGTGGTTGAGTAGGCTGTGCACTATAAGTCCTCACTATGATATCTCTACTAAACGCGCCAGGGCCGTTCTCGTTCACGGCTTGGACTCTAATACTGTATTCTGTATAAGGCACGAGGTCTACCAATTCGTGCATGGTACTAGTGGTCTCGCGAATGATATCCTCATTGTCACCCTTCAAAATCAAACAATAAATACTCATTTCTGTTCTCCTTTAACACTTTGAGTGCCGCATCTATTAGAGTTCGAAGTTGGATTTAATAAATTTCTTTGATTTTATGGAATTTTGAAGACTGCTGGTTGGCACTCGAAGTGTTAACAATCATCGATACTTTCACAAGGCAAAGCTTTTCTATACCTCGACAAACGTGATCAAGTATTTCGATATTCTGCCGTTAACAACTTGCGGTTTCTCCCAAGACAATGTGATGCTCACGCTGCTCGTGGCTTGACCTTCTAAGTTCAATGGAGATCCGGGAACATTGGCCTGTTACAAGAGATCAATTATAACAAACACAGTAAACCGAGAGAAATGTTCGCCGGTTCTTTTCGAAATTCTAAACGGACCTCAGTAAGCGTAATGACTTGCAACACTTCACTAGACATTCCAGGACCTCTCGCATTTAAGGCTACTACCCGAAACTGATAAGTCATACTTGGCTGCAAGCCCGGTATCATAGCTTCTAACTTTTGATGCGTGTTTACAACTCTTTCTCTGGAAAATTTGATCAGATAATATACACGAGATATAAACGAACGGATCGACTTCCTTATTCGAACGAGTAAAAAAGACTTTCGAATCACCTTTGAGCGCCCTCTTGTTTGTAATAAATCTTGTAACGTACAATCTCCCCGTTCGTGTTTTCCGGCTCTTGCCACCTTAAGGTGACAAATCGTGCGGTGACAATGACGAGACTTAGATTTCTCGGGGCTGAGGGAACGCTTCCTTCTATCGACTCCAGGCTGTCTGTGTCGTCTACAAAATGGGATGTCGGGTCGTGAGGAGAATTAGGAAACCGAAGAGATCCAGGAAGATCTGCTGGGTCGTCGGAGGGGCTAATGGAGAGCGGCGGATTCTGCGTGAATGCCGACATCGTGTGACCCAAAAGGGTGCTCGGATGTTGCCACGTTTTATTGTACAATTGACGGTGCTGTGGTAACTTTTTCTTGGGGATCATTTTCGGCGTGGTTGTCTTGTGGAAATTTACTTTTTCTGGATACGGTGGTTAGCATGCACACAGTTAACAAGGAGGACACGCAAATGGACAAAATAAATAAAGATCAAATTAAAATCTCAAACGGAAACAGGAAGAAAATAATGAATCGTTCGGAGCTAGTCACAGAGAATGGAATATACCTGAATACCTCTCGACCAGAAACTTTTACCGAAATATAAAACAGGATATAACATTCTGAATATTCGTTTATATTCACTTTCGTTTTATCGAATCTACTGCGGACATTCAGGTACAGAATATCGCGTGACTTACTCTGCATACATCGGCGAATTGAATCAAATAATAGATAAAACGAGAACTATGTACAAAATAATTTTCAGAATGATTTGCGAGCTAAGTTTTATATACAGCGAGACGGGTACTCACTAGGTTGACTAATCGTTAGACGTGCTGCGGCTTGCACGCTTCCAGCAGAATTCGTTCCGATACATTGAAAAATTCCAGCATCTATCTTCAGTAGACCGTTAATTCTAAGGTAACTGCTGGAAGTAATCACATCGAAGATACTTATCTCATGAGATAAACTCAAGCTGCTTATTTCTAATCGTACTAATAATTTACCCGTTAATGATCTGCCAGTATGCGTTAAACGTGATACGTTCTCCATTCTTGAGCCACGAAATTTTCGGCTCCGGTTTTCCATAGATTTCACATTCGAATTCTAAGTCTTGATTCTCGCTAGCTACCTTATCTTCTGGCTTTTTTATAAATCTGGGTGGCACTGAAGACAAAGGCATAATTATGTCAGAAATATCAAGAGAGAAAGACAAATGGAACTGATAAATTACGCCTACCTTGTACAATTAAGTCAGCAACTGCATCCAAAGTATCGAATTCATTCTCCGCGCGACACTGATACGAACCGTCGTCTATTTCTTGGGCGTTATTAATTACGAGACTGGACGCAGCTACTTTCTGGTATCTAAACAATAAAATCCGTGCTTTTAGTAAACAAAAATTCTCTTTCAGCTCTGTATAGTTTCTATGGATCCACTGTACACACCTAGAATCAAGCGATGCTAGGTCAATAGCTGTACCATCTTTTAGCCACAGTATACTTGGCTTCGGGTAGCCATTGGCAGCACACTCTAGAGTGACTGTTGATCCTTCAACAACCACTTGCCTAAATGGTTTAGCTATGAAGACTGGTGGTGTACTTTCTTGATCTGTGATACAACAAAGCAAGAGATTAGTATTATCTCTAGTATTATAGCAGTAAGCCTTAAGAGTTGTACTTACCAATATCACTTGTCAGTAAACCTAATTGTGCTTTATTACTCAGTCTATATTGTCCGTAACTACTAGCATTACACCTGTACGAACCAACGTCTAGTATGTTAACATTGTCGATCTCCAATGCACCTATTAGGCAAATGAAAAAAGATAAATGAACATTAGATTCAAAAGCAACTGTATTTTATATGCTATTTGCATAGCAATTTACCTGATGGCAACACTGTCATTCGACTGTCATCCAGTTCAAGTGGGTGTTCATCTTTCAGCCACTGTATACTTATAAAATTAGAGGACAAAGGAAGTGTGCAACTTAAATATGCAATTTGCCCTGGATGAACCATGGTGTCTTGAGGCTCCTTTTCAAATCCTGGCAGACCTTTAAAACAGAATTCTTGGTTTGCTTCTAGTTCATACAATACTTCATAAAGCTATGTACTGGATACTAACTTGCAAGTTTAATTGTAGCTGTTCGAGAGACAATAGCTCCGACATCGTCTACAGAAGCTAAACACTGATAGCTTCCAGTCAATTCTGGATTGCTGCCATAAACACTATTTATGTACAAAGACCCATTTGCTAGCTGAGATCTAGAATTGAAGAACAGAATTAGTATGGCAGAACAATTCGCTAGATGGACTATAATATTGATACCGAATATCCTTACCGAAAACTGTCCCCAATAAAAGTAATCGGTTGGCCATCATCGGTTCGCCACTGTATATTCGGTTCCCCGTAACCACTCTTGGCTTCGCAGTCCAGTCTGGCCGCACCACCCTGCTCCACCACTGCATCTTGTGGCTCAATGATAAAGTGCAAACCACCTGCGCTGGCTGTCAAGGACAAGAACGACTTATACTTTTCCATAATGTGAAATTATTAGCATGTGCCTCTACTCTTGCTAACAAGGAAAGATCTGTCAACTGAAAATTTAGAAAATTTCCAGATTGAATTGTTAAGAAAGATCTTTTTGTATTCCCTTGTGAGTCAATTATGAAAAACAGTGGAACTTTTTGTATTCTAAATTACATTCTCTATCAGATTGTACAGGTGTGTCTGACACCCATTGAGAGGCACTATGACCCAGGTGCGGCTTAGCATGATAAAGAACACTGTCCTCTAGTTTTTGCTATAAGAAAAAGCGTGTAAAAAGAACGGGTATTCTAGCAGACGTCTATCTTGCGAACCATCATCAGGGTAAACTCGATAGGGGCAGCAGGACTATCAAATTTCGATTGCATCTCCCGTAAGTTACTAAACACGTGCGTAGGCGTCCGCGTAAGTATCGTGATGGTGGATGTGAGAACTTGTGAGGGTTTACCTAACGAAGATGTGGGATGCGCGTGGTGGTGTGTAAATGGGAAGAGGGAGGGGGATAAAGGGTCGGCAACCCTACAGAGGCACCCTTTGGCCCTTTGGCGAGACACCCGAGCCGAGTGCCTAAATTCTCTTTTCCTTCCTTTCTTTCGTTTCTTTTCTTTCCTTTTCTTTCTTTCTTTCGTTGGGGCTTTGCGATCGTCCGATACGACGTACGCAACCGCACGATGCAGAACGATTCAACGTCGTTTTCTGAATAGCCCTTCGCGAGAACAAAGGAATAAGAGAATCTCGACGGGAACAATTTTATGGGACGCGATCCGAATGATTTCTAGCGAACGCGAGAGCTCTCTTACCTTTTAAATTCCATGCAATCGATACGCGCCGTGAGAGGTATTTCCTACGCAAAAGTGAACAGTGGCGGGGAACAAAGAATTTCGAATTTCAAGTTGCTGCGGGATCACGTGGATTTTGCGTGCGACTTTGCACGGGGTTATAGAGGGTTAATACATCGAATATTTTTTCTTCTTCTCCATTCGGTAACAATCCTCCCCATAAATTTTCCACGGATTATTCGCGTTGAGGCGAGCTTCGTTATTTCCATGATAAAACATTTCGCATTCACGCAACGCCGATATCGACCGAGCCGAAGAAATTCCACCGCGGCTCGTTAAATCCTTTCTCGCCGAGATTCTTAAGGCTCTTTATGAAAGAGATACGCATTATGCGCGGGACAATTATGAATATTTTCGCGGGCTAACAATCTTCCGGTGTCGAGACCTCGCCTCGGGAACCCTACTTTCTGTGCGGAACCCGTTACGTTACCGGGTGAACCGCGAGCGTCTCTCGATTAATGGAAAATTCGAAAGACGCGCGGTGAAACTTAACCTAGAAATAAAAAAAAATGTACGAAGAACGACTGCCCGGTGGAGTATCGCTTAGAAACCGTAGACCACATATATGTGCCCATAATTATGAAAGTAGTCTAAGTCATATATTTCTTGTTTCGAGGTATTTAAAGGAAAAGGATATTAACAGTAAATGAATTCCATATAATGTTGAAATAACAAGCACTATCTAACGGTTCATTTTTCACAACATCATAAAAATTGCATTGTAAACTTGGTGAGATACAGCGACGATTCCCCTGCCCCTAACCCCTCTAGATGCACTTTAGCTTGACTTCAGAGTATAGCACTTTGCCCACATCCGTCATCTGGTACATGAAATAATCTTGGAACACGTAATGTTATCTGAAGCCGGGTCTATAAGTATATGTATATGATCTGAGGGGTATACATATAGCTTCGCCAGTCCACGGATACCGTAGGACAGGATATCGATCGGATATAAAACTGGATACTCTTTTTTCGTCCCCCGGCGAGCGAAAGGGACGAGCAATCGATAATTGACGTCCATCAACGGCCGGAGTTGGCTAATTCGATCGACGCTTCCAGAAAATTGAGAGACACTGTCTACGGTTATTGGGTTACAGTTTCACGCTCACGGTGGTCTGTCACCTTTCCGTGCAATCTTCGCGAACGAGCGCGAACACGTCTTCAATGATCGACATAGAGAATTAATTCTTGCCGAGCCGATTTCTTTCTTGATTTTTTACCGCCATCGATCGCAGCCAACTTCGCTCGATCACGAACAAGAAAAAGTCGTATCGATTTATTTCATTCTTTCGATTCTCGAATCTATCGACACCCCCCACCTTTCTCTTTGAAAAATCGTTACGAATTAGTTCCGCTCCGCTTGACAGGTCCGTTCAACAGGCGCCGAGCTCGGACAAGCCGACAAATGAAAAAGAGAAAAGGGAACGTGCGAAATTTGGCGCCCGATAGCGCCACGACGCTGCATTCTCAAGGAAAATAAACCGTTCGCCGTCTGACTATTTGATTTATGAGTGCGGGCGACAACCTACCGCACGGCATACCGAAATAGATCAAGAGGAGAACCATTGCGGTGTGTACAGCCGAGGTAAATCCGTCGCGGGAACAACCACTGCACCTTATTTCGTACAGGTCGCTCTATAAATCTTTCCGTGCGACTTCAACATCTTTTTTCGTCGAAATATTAGTAACGAGCAATTGTCTTCATCCACCGAACAGCGTTTTGAAAGTCCGTCGATGCCGCGTCAATGTATTCAACATGACGGCACATTCAAAAATGCAGTTACGAAAGCAAAGTCCAGTCCACAAAACGACGCAAATGTTGGCAAAAGGAAGAAAGCCCATTGAAAATTTTTGTTTTCGATATAAGAGTGTTTTCGATTTAGAGGTAAATAAACATAAAGTTTAATAGAATATATAATACTATATAATACTATTAACTGAATATATGTATTTATTTAGCGTTTGCTGCAATTGAAAAATGACAGAAATTATGTAAGTTCAGATAAGGTATACATTTATAATATACTTTAACCGATAACGATAACAAACGATAACAACGGAACATATTACTTATGTCGTTTTGCCGTACAATCACGGAATTCTGAAGAACTGTGAATTCGAATGTGCACAATGGTCAGCCTATTCCTCACATCCAACGTACAGCTTCATGTCCTCGTACAAAAAAAATGTAGAAAATAATATATTAATAGGAACAACTTAGATTGCTGACTATTGGTCTTAAATAGCAAACTACGAGAACAATTATCTTGGAAGAAAAAATGATTTGTCTTCTCAATTACGATTCGATGAATGTTGATTTCGAATTTTTCTGTTTCAGCTCGAATTATTCGACACCCTATAGGCAGGGTGTTTGTCAGACATCAGTTTATACGTCTTGTTTAGTAGCATAACGGGAGCGGAAGAGAGAGACAGTGGAGGGAGGACGTAAGTACCGCGTACAAACTTACAACGAGTCTTGAAGTCGCTATCTCGGACGAGCTAAATGTATCGGATAATTTCCTGCAGATAAGGTTCACACGATCGATGCGGGAATCGTTTCACGATGCAAAGTGTTTTCACGGGGCTCGTCGAACGATTACACTTCGACAAAAATGCTTAGAAAGTAGTGGTACTTTCTCCTTCTACTGGTAAATGCACCTTTTTCAGAAATTGTCCTACGAGAAAAACCAAATAAAACTCCGCAACCGCAATAAAGTAGTCGATGCTCAGTTATTTCCTGTGTTCCAGGCTAGAAAGATGCGCAGTTGGAACATATACACAGTCCACTTAAACAAATACTACTATTCCAGGAAGTTATCGTGCCATCGCGGGTACCTATCACGATTTACAACCATCTGAGTAAACACATAAACGACGAACCATCACAATTCGCGTGTTCGTGCTCAAATGGTGCGAGCATTAACACTATCCCTAACAAAAAAAGGTTCACCCCATTTGCAAAACGTGATGCTTGTGACGTAAGGGGTACAGAAGAACTTCGGGTTGGCCGAAATGTGTACTTACTATGTAGTTTTGTTTACACAAATTTAAAAATACAGAGCATATTGTAATGAAAATTTCCATTCGGAAAAAATGTACGAACATGCACCACAGTATGGGACTAGAACAAATATTGGCAGCGATTGTGTTATCGCAATTTGACCTTCTCTATTGCATCCGACTGCCGATCTCCATGACTGTTCTACGTATACATATATGATATACGATACGTATTTTCTAGCGTTAATAAATCCTCAGGGGGATTTTTTGCGCGGCACGGATTAATTCGTGGGGCGAGTTTGCATGCCCATGATGGAAGTCGGCAAGGGAAGGAGGGAGAATGTTGAAAAACGTGGTAAAAGTACTCGACATGTGACGAACAGACCGTGAAGGAAGGCAAGGTACGTATACACCGTGGCACGACCGATATACGGGGTGTCACATAAATACTGATAAAACCGGTGCGCCTTCGGGGGATGAAGGATATTACGATCCCTCCTGCGAGGGAATCAATTAATCGTTCGCGACAGTTGGGGTCGCAGGGAGCACACGACTCTGACGCCCGGCCCGGATAGACGGAAATCTAGGCTTGACTTTAGCGATCGATAAATGAATTCCACGAGGCCCGGTGTCTCATCTGTCTTTCTCTTATCTTCTTCGTACCGTGACTGTTACTACTTCCGTTCCAGGCGCGCGCTGGCTCCGCGAAATGTCCACGAACAGACGAGAATTGGGAAAAGGACGCCCTGAAAGGATAACGAAACCATGCGACAGGGTATAGCGGTAATGGAATTGCCAACGTGATGCAACCGCCAGTGAACGTGATACCTTTGTAAGGAGAAGAAAAAGCAATGCGACCGGGTTTACAAAACAACCGCGCTGCCGGCTCGAACCTACCACCCTAAATCTCTTCACCTTCGGATGTGTTCCTTACAACACAACCGGTGCAGCCTATCTTTACAATAAATCCTCAATTTTTAACACATTTGCATCCGTAAACGGATCTATCAATTGAACATCTCGGATTTTCTGACTTGGTCGCCTATTTAGAGCTGTGGCGAAAATGGATCAAGCTTCTTTTTAAGAAGGTAGACTTGTATCATTTTGTAGACAAATTCTGGAGACTGTGGAATCATCAAATTAATTTGAGACCAGCCGAGGAGCTCGGGTGGGGGTCGCATGTCGAAATCAAATTAATCGGGGCCTGTTCCTTGGGATGCGGAGAGTGTCTTAGGTAAATCACCCTATACATCAATATGCACGCGCGTACGCCGCGTGGGCGCTGACCATTAAGGTGTTGTTACGACATCGGTCGCGCAGTACACGCGTTTGTAAATACCACTTTACAGGGAACACATTCAAACGCGGTTGTGTTGCCCCGATCGTGTTCCGTATTTGGGCTACCAGTGCCAGAGTAGATCTTCATGTGTCGAATTTACGTTATAAGCAAGCCCTTATACTTTATACGGACACGGTTCCAACCAACGATAACGAAAACCACTCTCGATGTGGGAAAAGATTTGTCGAGAAGAGAGCATTAGGCGTCGCTTTATTATCGTGATATCGATATTCAATGTGTATTTTAATTCGCAAATTCTCTTTCGACCGCGAAGAGAGTTTTCAAGATATCGACTGCATCTCGAAGTTCATAACGAGCCCGTGGAAAGGGCCAATGTATCTCTATCGGACTCTTTTGAATTATCGAACCGTACGGTGATCAATCAGTTCCACTTGATGAACCGACACGAGTTCTCCCGGACTAAAAATTGGCCTGAAATTGGTCTACGGGGAGAGATCAATGAACTGAAATCGGGAGCCGATGTCGGTGTTGAACTTATCATGTTCTGTTTGTTTGGGCCCATAATTGTTCTGCAGGCGAGCTACGCGCGTTGGTAGTGCCGTATCCCAGACAAAGCTAACTGGTTTATTTGGGGAAGGCACCCTTTTAAGACCCCTTTCATTGTTTGAACGCTTCACCACCACAGGAAATGGATCTTTATATCTAACTAGGCGCGCGTATATGTAATAATGAAAAGTAAATAAAAAGGATAATAAGAGGAGCGAGCGACGCTTGCGGGAAGGGCATCGCGAACATCATTAATTTCTACAAACATCTTTCCATCGGGTATATTTACAAAACCCCGGGCTAGTGAAATGGAAAAGCAAACGCAGTGGTTTTGAAACTATGTGTATTTACATAGAGCCTTACAAAATTCCTCGAAATTCTCGTCATTCAGAAATATAATCCCTGTAAGACAGTTTTATAAGATATCGTACGAGAGTATTATCCAGTGTCTCTGAATGTCAGCAATTTTTCTGCGAACCTTTTATCGCCAGAAAGAAATCTCGAACATTTCTATAAAATTATTTGACTCTCCAGATGCACGAAACGCCTTAAAGTAATGACATCGGACGTTTAGTAGATGCATTTTCTATCATGATAAAATCGCAAGGAGAGGCTTGCCGCGTTGTTGGAATACTTTACTCGAGTGTTTGACGTAAATGCTTCTAGCGGTGCAACTTCTTTAATGGGGTACTCTCATTTCGAGGTACGAAATGATCGCCTTCTAAAGCCATCGTTTGGATTTCCAAGTTTTTCGGAATTAATATGAGGTAACCACTTCTGGCGGTATTACTAACAGGAAAAAAGTCAACCAAAAATGCCCAACCATTTCTTAATTAAAAGAATCCCTTTTAAGCGGGAAGATCCAGTTAATAAAACGCTGAAATTAATTACATCGTTGTTACCCAGAGTAGATAAAACTACGTCCCAGTTTCCTTATTCCTCTCTCAGAAAATTTATTTATTAAATGACTGAATTAATATTCGTAATTCAAACGAATCAAATTACAGACTATCAAACTATACTCAATTATTAACCATTAGAAAATGTTTGAAAATCTTTTTTGTTTTTTTAATCATGTTCAGTAATCCTGCAATTTAACCGTAGTATTCATAGTAAATTGAGCATTAACTCCGCCACAAAAAAAAAAGAAATTCGTTTGTTAATGAGACTACCCCTTAATGAGTCTGTGCTGCGGAGGACACAGAGACTATTATATTTGTGTACACTGGGCCAGGGACTAGAACAATGGTCCCTAGCCCTGCGTTCTACCTCTCCCAATTCATCGTTACTTTTATCAGGGGAGCTATGCTGCCCTCGTTATTGCGACAGTATTGCCAAGGGATACTGTCCAGATCGTTGCAATCGGAAGTACACCCCGAATCACCCCCTTACACGAGATAACCTTCTCTCTGCATCAATAATAGCCACCCGAGGGCGCAGTGTCTCTCAACTTAATTCTTAAAAGACGCCTAAATAAAAATTTGCCGAACTCCTTTTCTCAGAACATCTTTCTACTGCAGTCGAATTCATTCATATTGTTTTCATTTGGCGCTCGGGGAGCACTCATGGCAAAACAGCTCGTTATTTAATTCAAAGGCTGTGCGGCGGAGGCGGCGAACAATAAAACGTCTCGTTCGAAGAATCAAGATCATCGTTAATCATTGCAGAAATACCCGTATTTGTAATAGTTATTCTCACGGTGAAGCAAAACGCGGCTGTCGAAAACAGGACCGAGACCGTTTTCCATGGCGTAATCTCCGGCGTAAAGATATTAGCAAACAGAAAATCGCGGATTGGTTCTCGTAAATATTTGCCCACTACTACAATGGGGCGAAACGCAAACAACGGTAACCGCGAAGCGATACCGTGTTTCCCAGTTTTCCACGTTCATCGATAAAACGCCGTGCAGAACGCGTCGAGAGGGCTTTATCACATTTTTCTCCGCGATCGCGAGAGTCCGTTTCCACGATATATCCGCGAGTGACAATGCTGTCCTGCGCAGACACTCGGTCTCTCGTTCGCACAATATACAATCACTTGGGATTTTAAATTTGTTCCTGTGAAAACCAGAGATTTTTGACAGAATCTACGGTGCCGGGGATTTCCGTGCGATGAAGATTACGTTGATTCATGAGATAAGAGGACGACAATACGGGGAACTTACCCGATACGACGAATGTCAACAAAGCCAACGGGACAGCGAGAGTACGCGGCTCCATTGGGCCAGCGGGTGTCACAGACTCCGACGCGTACGAAAACCCAGCGCAATTTCTTCACGCGATCGCTGCACCAGCATACAATGTCCTGTCCCGCGAACACATGCCAATTCCTTTGGCTCACCGTCACCCGTCAAACGATCCTGCGAATCTCGCATCCGTCAGCCTCATTCTCGCACTACACTGTCGCGAACCCAACGATAGAACATGGCTAAAGGACGGCTATACACCTCCGCATTGTCTCGAGTCGTGCGACAATCTGACTCGAAGCGCCATTTTGCGGGCCTTAACGACATTGGCGCTGTCCATGGAGAAACGTCGAACTAACAGGTGATTTAGAAATCCCTTTCTTGCCGATCGTGACTTTTAAATTTCTACTAGATTTTATTTATGGCTACTCTCACAACTTTTCAATTCAATTTTGTTGAGAGATATTGCAAAATATCATGTGCTTACCTGTTTTTAATTAACTTCTTATTCGAGTCAATTGAATCGTTTAAATAAATTACTCCTTTAGTCTATGTGTTCACATATAAAGATTCTATCGAACATAAAAAATTTTTACATAAATATAATTGTAGAAATAAATTGTTGGAGCAATTCGCAATAAATAAAACGCTTTCGAATGCCGTTTCCTTTAATTAAGATTTCTTCTCACTGGGGGAGGTAGAGATTCTGCAATTTGGATCTCCTAATCTAGGACATCTATGTAGGAGTAGCTTTGTTCATGGTGGCGGCATTAAGCGTCCTTCTGAGTTGAGGTTATGTTTCTGTTGCATTAAAAAGAATACATAAATAAATGTTCATGTAGCCGTCAAGTACATATATTTTAACCATTTCATTGAGTTATTTTTGTAAAGGCGTTACGGTGAGTCGCAAGTTCAATGTGGGGATTATATTCGCAACGTACCGTGCTTAATATGAGTTATTACCTATCCGGCTTATGTATACTAAATTTAGTATTTACACCGTTTTTATGATAGAAGTTCGCCACCGAATTGCTTTCGATGCCGATAAAAGTGAAAATTAGAATGTCGTGGTAATTGTTGTAAAAGGGAGAGAGAGCCGTACAAATAATTCGATTACTGTCATAGATCATTTTCAAACCAACAAAATGTCAGGGGGCATGCTTTATGGAGGAGATGAAATCGGAGCTTTGGTATTTGACTTGGGTCATCATTCTTTGAGAGTTGGTTATGCTCAAGAGGATACTCCGAAGGCTGAGATCCCCGCAGTTGTGGGAATAGGAGAGGATGGCAATTGTACAGCTACGAAAACAGAACCGATGGACATCGATGATAAAAAGCCGGATAACAATATCACACAATCTGGGACCAAATATTATATCGATACTACTATACTACATGTTCCACGTAAAAATATGGAAGTTGTAAGTTATATGAAAGACGGTATGATAGAGGACTGGGATCATTTCGAAAAGGTAACATAAACATATGTTCTTCGCTGAAATTATTTACTTTCCTATAATAAATAACATAAAACTATAATTAATAGGTTTTAGATTATACTTACTCCAAAGTAATTCAATCAGATGCAGAATATCATCCGGTACTGTTCTCTGAATCACCGTGGAATGTTCGTAGCAAGAGAGAAAAGTTAACTGAATTAATGTTCGAAAAGTATAATGTACCAGCATACTTTTTGGTTAAGAATGCAGTGCTTGCTGCTTTCGCGAATGGCAGAGCAACTGGTATTGTTGTTGATAGTGGAGCAACGCATACTTCTGCTGTGCCTGTTCAAGATGGTTTCGTATTAACACAAGCGATAGTAAAATCTCCTCTTGGTGGAGACTATATTAGCATGCAGTGTAGACAATTTCTTCAGGTATGAACATACTAGAGAAAACTGTTTGGTAATGTAGAAATATTGAATAATCGTATTGTTTAAATAATTACAGGATAATGACATTGACCTGTCTCCTTCTTACATGGTGGGTAGTAAAGAAGTTGTTAAAGATCACGACAAACCTCGGTGGGTTAAAAAGAAAGGCTTGCCAGAAGTCACTAAATCTTGGCACAACTATATGGTGAAGAAACTTATTCAAGATTTCCAAGCTACTGTTTTACAAGTATCAGAAACTCCGTACGATGAAAAAATAGTTTCCACGATTCCTGCAGTTCAGTACGAATTTCCAACTGGGTATCATCAGGTATATAAAAGCAATATTCATTGCCAACAGTATACATATTTATTTTGTTTAACAAATAATAATATTTCAAGGATTTTGGAAGTGAGAGATTTCGTATGCCAGAAGCTCTCTTCGATCCTAGTATGGTACAAATGCGTGGAGGTATGGTTGGTAATACTATGCTAGGAGTAGGTCACATTGTACAAACCAGTGTTGGAATGTGTGATGTTGATGTGAGACCAGCCTTATATGGAAGTGTCGTCGTTACCGGTGGAAATTCATTCATTCAGGTATAATTACACTGTTATCACTAGACTGCGGACGTTTATGTAATTTGCAATTTTTCGAGACGATTTTTAAGGAGGGGGAACCAAATAAAATATTATTTTCAGTAGTAGTAGCCTTTGTAGATCTGAAATATATCTAAATTAGACTAAATTCTGTCGATGGATATATTCTGGCATTTTTTGAAAATTTTTAGAAGCCATAAATGCATAAAGATCCACAGTCTAATTATCACTTCATCTATCGGATGCCGATTAATAAGCCAAATTATAACACGTTTGTTCGAATTTGTTGTATTGCACAGGGCTTCCCAGAACGTTTAAACAGAGATCTGTCTATGAGAATACCGTCTAGTATGAGACTGAAATTAATCAGCGTAAACGGATGCGCTGAACGAAGATTCGGAGCATGGATCGGTGGATCTATATTGGCCTCGATCGGTACTTTCCAACAAATGTGGATCTCCAGTCAAGAATATGAAGAGAGTGGAAAGAGTCAAGTAGAACGAAAATGTCCATAGATTAATAAGTTATTTTCATTTAACCTCGTCTTATAATGTCATATTTGTACAAACATTTCCTTGAAAGTTTCTTTTCATAAGCAAATAAGTTTGAAAGATCACGTTTAAACAAATTATAAAAAGATACATATACATACAGTGACAAATTTCACATTCTCCGAGATTCGTTTAAAAGCAACGCGCTTTTGATCTTGACCTAAGATAAGTATATTTTACTTATAAGTGATATTGAACAATGACTTGTAAAATATGCAGTCAAAAAAGTGAAAGTTTTATTTATTATCAATGCACCACATAAACGCAATAAAATTTTATAAGAAATGGTGTATACAAAGTTGTATTAAAATTTTTATAAAAACTTACCGTGGAAAATACAAATCTTTAACATCGACGTGCGTGCACATCAGTATCCCTTTGCCACAAGTATCTTTTGTAGAAGTGGGAACAGTATAGAAAAATACAGTTCTGTTTTCAAAGTTTCTTCCTTGTCATTATTCGCGGAATGCTATAGCAAAAACTCTATGTGAATAATGTATGACTAAAAGGTATAATTTCAAAAGAGAAAGAAACCTTTAATTTCGACATAGTTAATGGGTCTTGTGTCGGTGAAATTACCACAAGATCAAAGCCCACAATGCAATTTGCGCTAATGACGAAGTACATTAAACTCATGCTGGACTTTGAAATTAGTCTAAAATATTGATGAATCGCAAATTGATTTGGAGCGCTGGAACAATTAACTATTAATAATCATTTGACAAACGGTTTTCGCTATGTGCTGAAGCACGTTCACAGTGGCAAATGAAGTCTAAAGTGTCGGAAGTATGTTACTTTGACGAACTATTTTTTGAGAGTAAAATATAATGAATGTTGAGAACTATATATCCATAAACCTGTTCGTTCTAAAATTTGTTGGACTTTATCCAATAAATATTATAAGATATATTATATCCGTTTGTTGCATTATACTCATTGTTATACCACTAGCAGCGCACATTTATAAAAATTTGGACAGTCTCAACATTCTTTTGGAAACAAGGTTTGAACGTGATTGATTATAAATTAATTCGTGCTTGGTCTGAATGAAGTTATTCATTATTAACTTTTCTGCAGTTCTGTTTTACTGACAATATCACTTGCTATATTGAAGTCATTAATCTGGTTTTCGAAGAGAAAAAAATTGGAATTGTTTATCGACTTCATGTTAACAGATTATTGGAGATTAGGCGAAACTACCGTTTTTGAACACTTACAGGAATATGCAATGTAAATGATCTTGAGTGTTGAAGAGTGTAATATATTATTTAAATACATTATGTGTAATACACTGTTTCAGACATGCTAAAAAAGTTACGAAGAGCTACCTGTTCTTAATAGTGAATGCGTTACTATTTTTCTTCAGTGTGCCTATCATTGAAATATTTATTAACGCAGCTTATGTTTCGAACAATAACTCGACTGTTTTAAGGGACTTTCCATTTGTTGCATCGTATCCTTCGGCTTTTTATAGCTTTCCATTCTATGAGGTATTATTTGTAGAGGTGTGCGAGAACAAGAAAGTGTCGAGTCGGGAAGGGTCGAGAATTTTATTCGGGATGAGGATTTTAGGATATTCCGAAATTTTCGAGAATCCGACACGCCCCGACTTTTGTTTGCTTTGCGCACACCTCTAATTATTTGCTATTTCTTACTCTTATTGTAAATATATCGTCGCAAAATTTAATTTGACTATATGTACATATTATATATAGACAGTTTATGTATCTCAAATGGTGGCAACAAGCGTTTGTGGATTGATGATTCTTGCGACCGATACTTTGATCGCAAGCGCCTTGCTCCACACGTGTGGTCATTTTCAAATACTTAAAGAGAACTTAAAGCAAGTAGACTCAGAGATTTACTGTGTACGTATAAAATCACTCTCGTTACAGCCTGACTAAACAACGATCTAAAAAAATATAATATCTTGTAGTTAAATAACTTAAAAAACAATTCTGGAAGCATAAGTGCAAGTTTGTACAGAATAAAGATTCAAGTAGCGCATATTATTAAGCATCATCAAGTGATACTTTGGTAAGTTGATCTAATACTTGTAAGCAAGTTGGTTTCTTATTTAGTCTGATAAAATTTAGGTTTTGTGATAATATGGAAAAGAACTTTCATCTGATGCTATTGATGCAAACTGTTGCCAGTAGTCTTATACTCTGTTTCGTTGCTTTACAAGTTACTACAGTGAGCATCATTTTGAAATTGTTAATTTTCTATGTAGAGTATATTCCGCTGTCTATTATTTATGTCTTTGATTATAGACTTTAATGGATCATTCTAAGGTAATGAAATACGCTTCCCATTTGATGATGGCACTTTTCCAATTACTGCTTTTCTGTTTTCCGGGAGATCTCTTAATCTCTCAGGTAAAATGATTTTCAAACAAATGAAATCATACTATTCTATACAAAATAATATCTTTAATCTGATGTTATTACTTATTGTAACAGAGTAGTGGCATAAGTCAAGCTATATACTCTATACAGTGGTACAGAGTGTCGGCTTTCCTTAGGTGTGAAGCATCGATGGTGATGTTACGTTCGCAAAAACCCAGTTACATTACCGCTGGGAAACTGTACATTATGCATTTAGAAAACTTCAGTGCGGTAAAAGTTGATTCACACATTTACGTATAAAAATATATAAAATTACATACATTATTTCTATGGATTTTGTAGACTCTCAGTACTGCACTATCATACTTCATGATGTTCCGAAGCTTCAATGTGGAAGCTTAAGACTCTCAAGAATCGATTTTTGTAATTCGAGAAATTCGACGATTATTGTATTATATACAAATGTTGAATGGTCAAGTATTAATTACTCCTTACATGTACGCACCCCAACCCAAATACATTTGACAAAGATTATCGATGTTTGTTGCTTCCAGAATCAGATGATTGGTTTGCCCCTCAACGCTCAGATTTAGCGCGATGTTTTCTAACTTCTTCCCATGCGATCGGATCAGCCCTTTCAATCGCTGTTCTATATTTTTTATATGTTCCACAGCCTAAAACATTTTTATAGTTTTTCATCGCATACACAATTTATGGGATTTTTACACGTTTTACCTTTTCATTTGTTTTTTCACCGCCCTCGCAGACTTGATTTTTAGTCCAGCTGACAAGTGGATCGTAAACGAACGGTGTTAGTACACTCAGCAACGTGCTGCTTTGTTGCCGGAGAACCCTCATAGTAGTTTCGCAAGCGCGTCTAAATGGCCCCTCAATTTTTAATGGTCCCATAGCGTCCACCATGTTGTGTGTTAAACGAAATGGCACTCGCTCTGGCCAGTCGAATTGTTCCCCCTGATGAAGAAGATTCGACATTGCAAATATCCATTCGTTCGTTTTAATGTCTATTAAGTAGCACCGTGCATCGGACGTACTCTGTTGAATAAACAGTTGAAATCCACGTGCACACTATCTCCGCATTTAGAGTCGTATAGTATGTTCTCCCCATGTCGATCTCCTAGACCAAGAATATATCCCACCATGGACATCACTGCTGTGGTTCGAATATACGCGGTACGTGCCTCGTACCTGTATCACGAATTTACTTTGTCTTACACTTGAATAATAAGTTATTATAATGTTTGTAGAAGTGATTATAAATTTTACCATCCTAATGGGTCAGGGAATGTAAGACGGAACCAGTCTCCGAAAACAGACGGATGTCGTGGCAAGAGTTGCTGTACAAACTTCTTTCTCTTCTTCTCCAGAGGATCTTCAAGATCTGCAATGAAACAACGCAGTAAGTTAATTTCGACGTGAGTTACAATAATTCTGTCGACGTATAACTAGCACAATGATAGATCTTTGCTTACCGGATGCCATGCTTTTGAATTCTCTTTTCGTAACTGTGAGACCTCGTTCTTTATACAAACTCATTATGACCGGTCTAAAGCCTAATAGATTCGGCACCCATTCTATTAGACCGCATTCTTCGTTTAAAGGTACAACGCTCTGAAGAGAGGAACGCGTATTAGCAGGTGCCAGTGTGATATTTAAAATAAAACTTACGTATGTTCGAATGTACAATCTTCTTTGGCGAGACTCTGGATCGTTCTGTAGATATTTATTCACTATATCGTTGAACTCCATTAATCTGAAATCTCTGCGTAAATCGTCCTTCGGTTTGCACATGAATAGATATTGTCTACCATCTGATCCTTTCAACGTAATGCGACGCGGCCTCTGAAGAGATGGCATAACGGATACATCTTGTTCTATCCCAGATATATGCACCCAATTTCTAGATAACAAATTTGAACTAATTCCGAAACAGTATGGCGCAAATAGTTTCACACAAGTTTGTTCACTTACGATGAAAACGGATTATGGTTCTCCAGTGACACACCCTTGGAGGGTAGATGAAGCTGCTTAAATTTAGTCGTTGGCATCATAATTGAACTGAAGTCTTTCCGTAAAAGTAGACGAGGTAGAGTTGGTGATAGCTGGCTGACTGTAGTGGTATGAACACCCTGTTGCAAAATTCATAAAAATGCATAATAGTAAATAATACTTGAGCAGTTCTGATACAATGCACTTGTTACTCACATCCGGTATTCTTTTATTGGATAACTCAATTAGTTTCTCCCATAGTTCATGAAAGTCCTTGATGAGTTTCAGCATTTCGTCTGTTTTCAGTTTGGAATTATTTAGAATAGCTTTGCAACGTCTCTGTCGCGCAGGATAGGAAGACTGAAAAAATATATTGTTGCATATGAAATGTCTGATTTCAAAATGAAAATGTCATATAAAGCGTTCGTTTAACGTCGCTGTTAAAGATCGGACATTTTATGTGCAACAGCCTAATACATTCGAGTTCCTAGTACTTTTGAGAACTCACGTTAATAACTGACGCCATCATCCACAAGCAGTGCTGAGGGTAACCATGAATTAGCTTCACTAGAATTGTACAAAGCGTGTTCTGCACTTCTACCGATGGATGGCATATTCTAGACACAAGTTGGCTGAACGCAGTCAGCCACATAAATATCGGCAGCCGTTCTTGATACACTTCTATATTGCAAAAATAATCAATGAAGTTTTCTGTAAATTTCTAAATTCTTTGTTTACTCACCCATGATTTTCGTCATTTTTAATAACGCGTCGCGACGGTATTTCCTAACTTCATCGCTGACTTGATTAGATCGAGACGTTACACGAGAAGCAAAATCCAGCCATATAGTCAACATCCTTGGCATAGACTGATGAATATATTTGCAACCATACTGAAGTGATTTTCCATAGAAATTCATGGTGTGTACTTGCAAATCCCTGGAACATTTTCCATTAATTACGTTACTTTTATATAAACAGTTTCACATAAAATGTAAGATGATACTACCTTCCTTTCTTGTCCTTTTCTTCGTCAGACAATCTATCTATGACGGACTCGTAATATTGAGCACAGGAGAGTAAACTTTTCTCCCATTCTCTCCAAACCTCGATGGCCTCCTTATAATTCATAATGTTAGCATCTGTATCCACGTTGACCGTTTCATCGTTGTATTTTGCATACAAAAGTTTCGCCTATAGATAAACAAAAATGACCACGTAATATAGGTTCTTAATACTATTTTACAGTGTTGCATGCGAACCTTCGCGCATTGTTTCCTTTCTTCGACGCATTCCGACGATGACAAAGTTTTGTAATACGTAGATGGTTTGAAACAGCTTGAGAAGCAACGCTTCAATGTCGTAAAAGCATCTTCCTGGCAACCTTTTTGCCAATACAACTGAGCCTGTTCTATGTAGAGCTGTTGCAATGGACAGGAGTCACTAGCTGACAGGATGTACATGTACGCTTGTTGGTGCAATCCTCTCCTAACGAGCCAAAATAATTTTAAAATACAATAAAAAGAGGATTACTCTAACTTGTTAATAAAAATTCGTACTTCCTTGCGATTTTTGCGCTCTTTAGCCAAATCTTCCCTATCTCCTGTTTAAGCACGGAATTTTCTCGGTTGTTAATTTGTTTATCCAACTGAACTGCCAAATCTAGAGTAGCTCTACGCATGCTTAACACAAATTCCACTCCACGAGAAGACCTAACAAGCTGACCACGCTTCTCCCATTCTTCGAATAGCATTGGCAGCTGGTGTATGTCTGTCAGCATCGTGGACACTGCCTTATCGAACTCGTTTAATATGTGTAGCCTATTATCCATCATAGAAAATTGTGACAAACATTTTTCAATGTAGCCCTTCATAATGTGTAGCCAGCGGATCTCTATGCAAAATCAAAATGTTCTACCTGAATTGTTATAAATGTATAAAATCCGCTGGCTAGTAACGAGCAACAGACAAGGTACTTGCTTCATTATGTAGGAGTAACATTGTTGGTAAGCTCCAGGACGTGAAGCATCCTGCAACAGCATGACTAAATTTTTTTTTAACGATAGTAAGTCTGGTTTCACGCATTGCTTGAGATCTTCTAAAATACTATGCTTTATGTTCTTCTGTGGTGTGTCATCTAGCCTGGTGAAATGAGCTAATCTCCAGAAAGGCTCGTTCTCGGTCATCAATGGTTCCAACTCTGGTCTAAAATGAAAATAAAATAATTCGTTTTTGAGTTAAAATAGCTATGAGTGCAAAGTGTTAATAATTTGACACAGTTACCTGCTGCTCAAAACTCCTTCGGTAATATGCTTTGCAGTGAACGGCTGATCGAGACCAAGGTAGCATTCAATCATCCCTTGCAGATACGTGTGTTTTAATGTCTTTTTCTGTGCTAATCTTTCGTAGCACGTAGCTGCGTCCTATAAATTTTATTATTTTTGAAACAAGAATATTAATATTCTTGAAGGTAAGTTCTACGTTACCTGAAGCTGCCCATTAACTTCATGAGCCAAGATTAATTGTTGAACTGTCGGCGTGTGATCTTGAGAAGCTAGTATACCAGATATACCATCTGGCTCGTCCAATTGTGCATATATTTTCTAAAACAGGAAATAACATTGAACACTTCTACAATTATATTCATCGAAAGTTTACTTACAGCTAGTAATCCACCTTCCATGGGTTCAGACAATCCCTTATTGGAGGAAGTCATGTGCTGCTCCAAATACATTAGAGCTCTATGATATTCTCTGGACTGATAACAGCCTTCTGCTACTATCAGCGAATTCAATTTTTCGCAGAAGTCTAAAATATTAATAAATATCAATGCACAAATGCATAAAATCCGCAGTGCACGAATTACTTACTTTCTACTGCCTTGTATTTCTCATTACGATTCAATCGTTGCTCCCATAGCCATCTTTGTAAATGATCCAGTACTGAAAATACGATCTGTCCGAAAATAGAAAAACCAATTATTTAAGGAATTGCGAAAATATTGTCTTGCTAAATTGATATACCTGTGCGCAACGAGTGCGTCTAGTTTCCTCCGAAATTCTTGTCTCATCTGCTTTAATGCTGTGTCCAGTTCTAAGCGGTCGATGACGGGACAATTCAGGATCAAGAGTAGGCTTTTTTCGAACATCAATTATTGTCAGCATTTCCTCTCGTATTTTTACGTGTTCTTGCTCTGTGCCATTTGTTATTATGTACGCTGGTAAAACAGAATATTAAACTGCTATCTCAAGCAGGTTTCTAAAATAATTCTTTTATCAACTTACACACAACATGAGGCAAACAAAATGTTAATATTTTTATGTCTCTTTTCAGGGCCAATTTGCAAGCGCGCAGTACACTGTTGAGTCTTTCGTCTTGAATGTTGTTGAACATAGTACAGAGCCAATTGTAGGCCCAGTTTTCGACAGAGGAACCAGCTTCGGAACTGCAAAAACAAAATCACGCTTCAATAGAATATAATATGCGCGAAATCATGATTGCGTTCGGTGTTTACCCATAAATAGGATGAGGAAACATTTTATCGTCACTCACGGCGGCTATTTTGTAATGTGATGTTAAAAAGGGAAATATGATTTGCCTGGTGGTCAAAGGCAGCTTGTTCCACAGTTCACTGTTCTTGCCTTGAGGTGTGATCTCGTATGCTTTTAAAATTTCCTATAAAAATACAGATTTTTAAAAATCTATGGATAGTATACATACTGTTTATAAATAATTCAAATAGAAACCTGAATGGCAAGCGAGAAACAATCCATACTCTGACTACTCTTTTGCATTTGAAAAGCCTGCACATGTTCAAAGAGCATAGCACAGGCAAATTCTTCGTTCATATCGGAGATAAATTTACAATCGTCTATAATTAAAAAAATATTATCACAGGTCTGAAGAATACTGATCGTATTTCAACACTAAGTTTACGGGACACGATAAAATTACGCGTTCTAATAGTTTCAATTTATGATAATTGAGTGACTTTTAGTGCTCCGTAATACTAGTGTTAATGTTAATACCTCTAGACATTATTCGGCGTGGCAAGAGACTCGGCTCGATGGCACCTAATTCTCCTAAACATTCTCCATACAATAAGCGTATGTTTTCATCTTTGTGCTGGCATCCAATTAACAGCGTGTCTAACAACTAAAAGAACATTATTGTTCGATAACGTTTATAATCGCTATATCTATAATTTTGTAAGTTAGCTTTACCTCAACTATCAGCGGATGAATATCCGTGTCACTCAGAATCATTTGGTTCAGTTGACACCGATTTTCCGCCAAGAATTTTTGCAAATATGTCAAAGCTCTAGACCTCACTTCATCCGTTTCATGCGTGATTCGTTTCAGCCATAATTTCAAATTTGCTTCGAAACCTTTCGGTCTAAAAGGATAAAGTATAATCATTAATCTCGTTATTTTATATTAGGTAAAAAAAATCTGTTTTTGCATACCTGGCCTGCAAAACACGTGCCTTAATTATATTTGCAATTTCGTCGGGAAGATCTACGTCGTCTACGAAAAATAATTCTGCGATATGATTAGAATTTTCTTCATTACACTCGATGACGAGGAATTTCAACATCCCAATGATTTTATCAGGATAGATTTTTAACAACGATATTAACGATATGCATATGGTTGGTAGTAGCGGGCCAAGTTCTTTGATAACTATGCTGGACAATGAATAGAATGATGATTATGCTGTAGGATACATCGCGTGATTTCTTATTTCCTTTTACATACTTATGAATGAACGCGTTCCATGCATCACATATGAGAGGTCCGAAACCTGGTCTCTTGAATCCCAGAGAAGTTCTCAGCGTGGCTAAAATTTTGTATCTTAATGGACTTAAGTATTCTGGCCCCATACATCTCATTAGGGTGGCCAGAGATGCAAGTGCAGACTGCTGCGTGTGCTCGTCCGATTTCGAGCCAAGTTTTATGTCGAAATTGACTAGTATACCGTGCAAACGTAAATTCAAGTAGGATTCAATTCCTTCGTGTGTAATGTAATTCTTTTCCGAACTATTGTCATAATCAGAAATTATTTTCAACAATCCAATCACTTTCTCGGGAGACTCGTGAAAGTACAACATTAGTTCCTCAAATATACCCATGAATGATTGTCTTGTCAGTAGAGACAAATTCATCTGTGTGATGCTCGATACTAATCTTAAACATTCTGCGGCAGTGGCAAGAGGCATATTTAAAAATGCGTAACTACAAATGTAAGGGAAGTATTCTTTCAACATCTGTTTCTCGTCCATACTGACTAGCTCTGCTATATCGCGCAACAAGACTTTTGCGTGAGGTACATCGACACTGAAAGAAATTAAAAAGCACACTGCATAATGACCATCTTTGCGCAACAATTGACGCGATCCCTCGTATCCAATGCACTTTGCAACACGGTGTATCGAGGTGGCCACGTTGTAAGAATATTTTATAAAATTGTGCACCGCGCACTGCATTATGAGCTGAAATTAACAGGATTTGGAGATTATTAAAGAATGAATTTAAAGTGTACGCCGTCAATTATGAGACTTACTGTACATACCTTAAGCAAATCTTTTTTATATCTAACATATAACATTTTGGTTGAAACGTTTAATAATTTGGCGTAGTCGCTATAGGCGGCTGATGCAAACGCGACTGCTGCTGGAGACGATGTAGAATATAGTATAGAGATGAGGAATATATTTAAAATTCGTCTCTCAGCTATATACAATGGAACACTGAAAATAAATAGTTCATAATTGATTTCACCGAAATTTAAATTATCTTAAATTAATCGTACCTTGCAAAACTTTTAGCTGTAAAAAGTAAGGTCTCGTGAAGCGCATGATTAGAACTTCTAATAGCTTTCATAAGTGCACTCGCCATAGTATTAATTATTAAACTAACAAATTCTTCCAATGGTGCAGGTACATCGTATTCTAAAGATACGACCGACTTCTTCGTCATATTTATTTTATTATTTAATATTCCTTTTATCGCTGTGGCAATATTCGAACGAGTCGTGGCATTTTCATCTTCTATGTACGAAGACCACACCTTAGCTATTTCATTCTCATTAAACGAATTTATATGATTCGAAAATGATAATATATTTTCAGAAATGCGTAAACGCACCGAAAGAAAGTTTGATGATAATAAATTAAAATATGAACGCAAAAGATTATCGTTTTCTTTTGAAACATGATAGACATTCGGATTTACATCACTTTCAACATTATTACTACAACAGTTGCATTGTATTTTCCATTTTGTATTGTCTGATTCCCTGGAAAGAAAGAATAATTTGTTTAATAATTTGCGCCTTCGAAGAGAACGATTAAAATATTACCTTACAAAATTTGCATGTCCAGACAAGTAACAACTTGTTTTACCCAAGACGATTACAAGTTTCTCGTGAACTTCTTCCTTTTTCAACTGCAACGCTGGTTGAAGAACGTACCTCACGATATCTTTGAATTTGATTTCCCGGTTTCTTAGAAGTAGCACGCTATACCTGTAAATATTTCATTGTTATAAATATATACAAACTTTCAGATAAGAAAGTACTTACTCCAACGCTGCAACTGCTAAACTGCTTCTACCATTCGATACGCAAGTATTCAACATTTTCAATGCTTCCATTCCAGTACCAAATTCACAAAGAGCTTCAAGGCATCTTAACTTTGTTGCAATATCCAGAGATTCTGCTGCTTCTTTTACATGGTTATTAATTATTTCCGCAGGCATTTCAATTTGTGTAACAAACGGCAGTGTCAATAATTTTTGGAGAACATCCTTATTCGACTCGTTATGCGCCACCATAAGTATGAAGCATTCGAAAATGATTTGTCTCTGCTGGCACTGTCCAGACCTTAGATTCTGCACGAGTATTTTCAAAATATCATCTAAATCAGCCGCGTACAAGTTCATTGGTAATTTCACCTCGTTCAACCAACTCTGTAATATACCAGATGTTCTCAAAATGTGAACGCATTTATCTAATTTGTTCGATTGCACTGTAGAGATCAGTTCGTTTCTTATTAACTTCCATGGTTCGCAGAAATCGCTGACTAAATTACTGCTGCTAGAATTACGCCTGATCTCTGTAAGAATACAGTGGTTGAAAATGACAATGAAATCTGGGCAGTGCTCGAAATACGAAATAAATTCTCTTGTCTCGGAGACTGTAAAAACTCTTGGTTCCCTGATAAAGTACTGTCTAATTTTGTTACATATTATCTCTTTCAGATTTTTCATAGCTTCAACGTTATCTCCATGTTTGATTAGTTCGTGAACCATAAGGTGAATGATTCGAAAGCATAATTCAATACTATTCGGCAATACTGGAGAGGTCTGAATAAATCGTGCAAGTATCTGTACAAACTGACATAATTGATTTCTTTGTAATTCGTGAGAAGTCATCCATACAGGAATCAGTTTCACAATCTCGATAAAGTGGAGTATCAAACTTTCCAGTTCCTGTCTGTTCATTAACGAAAATTCTACTAATTTCGTGCATAGATTCAGGGCCATAATCTTTACGTTTGGAACAGATACAATGAGTATTCTCAACATAGCGTCTGAAAGTATGTTTTCATTCCACACTGAAACTCCAGTCTTCTCGATAATCTTCAAAATAGATATTTGTACTGCAGGTACATCGGAATACTTTATCGTAACTGGGAACGCTTGTAGATCCAAATTCTCGATGCTTTCTTTGTCGGCATTGAATTTGGATAATGTAAGTTCCTCCCCATGTCCGCTTATCTTATAAAACTCTAGTATCTCTTGAAGAATATTTATATATTCGACACTGATGACTTCAAACATTGTTACATGATGTCTGGACAATATTCTAAGCATACAGGCTTGAATCTCTATGCTGTTCGCAAGAATTTCATTGCTCAGAGGCTCTCCAACTACGTAAAACATCGTCCCAAAAAGCCAGGTAGTAAACGCTGCAAAAACAATAAGATAGAACTCTATTTGATACCCGCTCATGCTATTTCCTTACCTGCATATTGACACTGCAGCGTGTCATTTTGCAATCCGTTAGTGTAAGGAGGAACTAAAACTGTGGTTAAAGTAGCGGAGCCCTTTAATATCGACTCTAAAAGGGATCGAAGCATTTGTTCTGCGGTTGCATTTTTTAAATCGTTGAAGATCGCGATGATGGGGCTGTTGATAAATTTCCATACAGAATCGGCCACTGTTATGCTAAAAATACATAAATAGACGAATGTATCGTAACAATGTAATAAATAAGATGTGATAATATTCTCGATTTATTTCACGTCGTTCAAAGCGACGTTCTGTTTTCTGAATGAAAATTAATAACGCGCGAAATGACATCGATTAAAACGAACGATACGAAATGATTTACCTGCTACTGCTCTGTAGAATAATTGAATTATCATTTACTTCCATCTTACATCGTTAGCACCGACGTTGTTGCTCGCAATGGACAGAATTAAACATTTCATCGTAACATCGCGAAACAACTGTTGAACATTGCGCTAAATAGTGATCGGCATTCACACGTGATTTAGACAATGTTCCCTCATGGTTTTGTTGAACGGAGGCTCGAATTGAAATCGGCTCTTTTCATTCGTCAAAGGTGCACTATCCGCGGCGAGCGGTCTAGAGTCTAGGGTTTTAATTCAGCGGTAAAATCATCAACTTTGAATTAGCGTCATCCGAGATCTCTCCATGAGGAGTCGGCTTTAGTGTTTATGCCAACCAAACTTTAATGATTATGTGTTTTTCACCGCACGTTATTTCTGTTATGAACAATTAATTTCTGCCCGTGAAACACACACCGCTGTGCAACACCGGTCATGATTTAGTGCAGCGTCCCGTCCCCGTGCAACTGTAGCGGAGTTATTGTTAACATATTCACGGCTTAACCTAATACGCCAACGTAAATTTCAACCTGTGCGCTAGCTTTCTGAAAAATATGCAAACATTATTTACAGTGAGTATTCGACGTTCTAATAATTCGCTTGTATTTAACAGAGAACGATATTTTGCATAACCTTCCAAACGATACTACAACTGTTGCATCAAAACTCAACAGGATCAGTTATGAATCTGAATTGAAACCAAATAAGACATTCTTGTAAAATAATAGTATACAATTGTATAAAATGAGTGAGAGTGCTCCAGTGAACGACGTGTCCGAAAGCAACGGTGGACCTGAGCAGCCAACCTTCAATGGAGAGTCCGAGGAACATATGAGTAATTTTGAATCTGTTCGGTTTTAAATGTACGCATATATTTATTGCTTTTTGTATTTAAAATCATCATTTTCCCATTAGATAAATCGCCTGTGAGTGCAGAAGATAAAGCACCCGACTCTGTGTGTGACAATGGGGTAAAGAAGAACAATACAAACTCTGGTATTGGAAGTAACACCACTAGTACAACTAATAGATCAAAAAAACGTAAGAAAGCTCCCAGAGATGCAACTGCTCCGAAACAGCCGCTCACAGGATATTTTAGGTATTGTGTTTATGTAACCAATACGTTAGACCAGTGTGAAAGTATACATGTTAATGGATTATAATATAGGTTCTTAAACGACCGAAGAGAAAAAGTACGGAACGACAATCCGACTCTCTCATTTGCCGAGATCACAAAGCTTCTTGCCTCGGAATGGAGCACATTACCAGCTGATCTAAAGCAACAATATTTAGATGCAGCTGAACAAGACAAAGAACGTTACAATCGCGAATTTAGTGATTATAAACAGACAGAAGCATACCGGTTGTTTAACGAGAAACAATCTCTAGAGAAACAGCAAGAGAATAAGAAAGAAAGGAATGGGACCGATGTCAATTCTGAACAAAATGTATTACATATGTTTTTCTTTTTAATAACGTTCTATGCATTGTTCTTATGCTTATTTTCAAGTATCTTTTTTTCTCAGGACATTCAACAGGAAAAAGACAATGATTTCACGGGCTTTGATATCCCCATTTTTACAGAAGAATTCTTAGATCACAATAAAGGTGAGTAAAATATATAAGAAATTTACAAATTCGCTTGTGCTTTGATTAATATTTACAATGAACTATGTATCTAGCATGTGAAGCGGAACTAAGGCAATTAAGAAAAGCAACGTCGGATTACGAGGCTCAGAACGCTGTTCTTCAACGGCACGTGGATAGTCTGTATGCAGCTGTAAATCGTTTGGAGTCTGAAACAAATCAACAACGCACGACAAATCAAGCTTTACAGCGTCATTTGGACTCTCTCCGTTCGCAGTTAGCTGGTTGCTTCGCGACAGTACCTCTTCCAGGTTGGGAGATCCTGTATAAAAGAATGAAATACTAAAAAATCATAATAATCGTCTTCCTATTACTTTAGTTCAGATCTCTAAAGATCTTGACTAATCTTTAATCTCTCTTGACTAATGAAAGTAACTCTTTCATTTCAGGTACGCACGAAGGCGCAACCTTACAAAATATCGACAGTTATGTCGAAAGATTAGAATCATTAATAAACGGCAACACCGAACAGTCTTTAAGAAATGCTGTGCGCAGTGCCGTGTCTCGTCTCGAATTAATTGGATGACGATCGCCCCCCGGTAGTACAACTACTACGTCACTGAAGCATCATCGTTCGAGACACTCACATCGAAAATAGAGAAAAAGAAAAAACAAAAAGTGACTGTGTTGTTTTTTACATGTTTTGTAAAATACAATTCTTTCCTTCGAGAACAGATATGATCATTTATGAGTCGGTGATACTTATGTACGCTTCGTAGCTCGACGATTACAACATATCTGTACCATATGTAACATTAAAAACATTCTTTCTCGGTCATAGTTTTATGTTCGTACATTATTCTTTAGGTGAGTATAATTTATAAAAATATAATTTCATACAAAATATGTACACGAACACAGCTATTCGTTTATACTACAAATATACATACTGGATTTGTAGCTTAATATGGAGAAGTATCTTCATGGTACTGTCGATTATTTATTAATAAATTTTTTTAAACTTATACTACTGATTCGCTTTTATGTTTTTCATAGTATTTTGCAGTTGATTCCAGGAATACCTGTAACGTCAATGTTTAGATAATGATTGCAAAAATTTATATTCGGTAGAATATATATATACATATATTACCTGAATGATGCCGCGTTCGGGCGACGATTCCTCTCCAAATCAATTAAGGTACGTTCAATTTTTGGCGATAAGTATTGTAATATCTCGATCCTCACCGATAAAACTGATTGCAAAAATTCGAAAGTGCTATGCTGGTTTGTTGTAATTAATTTTTGAACGGTGCTGAATATCGCAGTATTGAACTTCTCTCTGAAATTGTTAATTTCATCAAATATAGTCCCAGAATCTTTGTAAACCCAAGAATAGTGATACTGACTGTAAAGTATGGCTTTCTTTGTAATACGGATTTCTGACAATATTTCTCACGAACTCTAAAGTGTGTTGTTTATGTGGATGATGATCGTGAACTTTTATGTAGCCTCCAATAATATAAGGTGTACAAATTAAAATAATATATTCTATTACATGACTGGCGTAATCTTTTCCTCCTTTGAGCAGATTTTGTAGAAATATCATTACCTGCATTCAATATTTCATTGTAAAATATTTCATAATAAACATCGAAAGGAAGAAATTAATACTTACCAAATAGAAATGCTTGTGAAACATGTTATCGCTCGATATGGTAAAAAAGTTCGTCATCAAGATTTTGAATACTAATTGTATAAAATCCGCTTTTGCATCTTTAAAAAATTTTAACAACGAATCGGACACTTTAAAATTGTTCGTATTATTAATCGAAGTTATTAAAAGCGGCATATATTGATCGAAAAGATCTTTTATCAGTACTTGAAGTGATAAGTCACTTTTAACATTGAGAGCCTCAATGCCCAAAAGTATCATGGAAAATGTTTTTTTCCCTAAATTTTTTAAAAACGGTTGATCAGACGAAAGAATAATTTTATTCAGTAACATTTTGAACATGTTATTCGGTTGATTCTAAAAAAGATTTCGATTAACATAGTACATCAATTCTCAAGCCCATTTTGTATATTAAAAGAATTACTTACTTTTGTATAAAGCATCGTAGAGGTGCAAAGAATTAATGTTCCAATGCATCTATATATCCACAGAGCTAATTCCGAATCTTTACTTTCTTCTGTGATCGGAGAAAGAACCCATTTTTCCAAATGATTAAAATACAATCTCCATTTTGCATCATATTGGATTCGTTCTTGTTCAGTCTGCAAAGGGCAATTTATTTTTATTGTTATGTTAACTTGTGCATTATTCCAATAATTTTAGTGAGCTATACTTTTAGAATATTTCGTTTCTTCATAGAGTACATGATGAATACTAAAATGGCCTCGTTACTGTCTCGAATCTCTTGGATATCCTGATTCGTTACAAACATCTGTTTTATTTCATTTAACAATAGTATGTAACCCTGTATAACTCTAATTTCATCCCCGTTTGTATCATGACCAATGATGGAGCATTTTACCCATGCCTGAAATTCATTCAATTTATTAATTTATCCTTTAATCATTTTGTCATCATGCTTTAATATCTTACTTGTATAAGTATCGTGTCGAAATTTTTTATTTCTTTCTTCAGAGCTTCAACTGCCTGCTGTTCTTCGAGTATCAACACTAAGTAATGTCTTGTGATCCTAAAATCAGATCATTTGTTTCATAAATCATTTCGTAGTTGTAGTATTAGAAATATTAAATACTGCGAGTATACCTAATATCTTTAACAATCACGGAAGACGCAAAATGCTGAAATAAAGACGTGGCCGAGTGTTTGTACTTTTTCGACGTTATTGGATTCCTCAACGCGTCCAAAGTAAATGAGACAGCAAGTTGTGAGACATCCCGATAATGATCACCCGTAAGTGCAGGATCAAAAACGAGCTGTCGCACTCTACACGCAACGTAACACCATAAAGCGTCTAACATTTTCCCTACTCCATCTAATAAACGTACAAATTAAAATGAATGCTCCGTAAACCTAGTGTTAATGATCAAGAAAACATCGAACCTGAATTAAAGGAGTTAACGCATTTTTTAAAAATATTGACGAGCACCCTTGTCAACGTTCCCACCATTTTATTCGAACATTTTGTTAAGTACCGATCTATCCAGCCATCAAGCAACAAATGTTCTTCCAGCTCTATGGTACTGGATGATAAAATTATACTAAACACATCCACGAAGTTCGTCATCATCGCTCGGGACGTATCGTCCCCGCGACAACTTATTGCATTCACCTAAAAATGATAATTAATTGTATCAAATGTATAAATTATTAAATGTAAATTTAATGTTATACCGTGTCGATGTAACATGGCGTTATGCTCGTAAAATTGAGCCTAAGTTCGCTGTACAAAAGAAGAATAGCCAATTTTCCCTTCCAAATCAGACTATATTTTTTATTATTCTCATTGTTGTATTCCTTCGTTGGTGGTAACAGATCTAACATCACCGAGCACTATAAAAAAATAAAGATCATGACAAATATAGTTGATAAGAATTTACAGATTTTAATGTACACGAATAACTTACTACGTTCATAGTATCCGCAGTAACTGCTAACGTTAGAAACAGAGAAATGAAGTTGTATAAACCTGTTACGGAAAATTCTTCCACTTTGCTTTTAGAAAACTTCGAGTAGATGCGACCTTTGATTTGATTCCAATGTTTCGTATCGCTGCTACTATAATTTATTTTCAGGAAGGATCCTATAATACATCATTTACATTAACATGTCTTTTAATGAAGTATCGTTTTTCAAACAGGATATTTACCGAGGAAATGTAGAAACATCCCGTAACTAGATTCTTTAACACATTCCGTGTTACTTAATCTGTCCCTCACTTGCTTCAGTATATCTACAGGAGTTTTCCTGTTAAAAACATCTTTAACAGATCAAACAAGGATACACATAGTTACATAAATTATTTTCTTACTTTTCGACCGACAAAGTCCAAGGACCAGACGTTTGCAACAAAAATGGCTCGTCTAATCTTTTATGAAAGCAGTCCCACAGCAGCGAAATTATAGAAACTCGTGTCTGCCACCAGTTTGTGATTATAGTATTTAACAAGGGAATCATGATACGCAATTCTTCATCGATTTCATCGCGGTCGCCGTCTTTTCCACCTTTGGAAATATATGTCTTCAAGATCTTCTCTAGCTGCTCATAATTAGGCCTAATCTTTAAAAACACGAACAAATAGTTAATAGTTTTAACACTTGAACAGTACGAAGAAAAATATTCGAAATACATCTACCCTTGAACACTTGAAGCCCAAATAGATACCATCTATGTTATATCCGTATAAAAGTGAAAGATTATAAATAATCCATAGACAAAACAATTCAGAGTTTTTACAGGGTGCCAAGGTGTAGCACATCGATTCCTCTCTGCAATTAGATGCTCTCCTATTTAATAATCCATTAACAGCGTCATTTACGTAGTCCCAGAATGTCTATAAAGATGAATATTTTATATTTTATATAAATCTGCAGTCTACATTTTATATATACCTTTGATTTCATTCTATCGGATAAACTATCAATGAATATCTGGAGCATCAGCCATAGTTCACGGATGCAAGTACAATTATATGGTGTCTTCTGTTGCATATCTATCAAAGGCATCTGAAATATATTTGAAAAAGAATAGTAAACACATGTTATATGTGTAAACATCATTTCAGCAGATAATCTTACCATCTCGAATATTTTCAATGATGTATAAATGAGATCATTAATAATTATTGTCTGAATATTTTCAAGTTCTTCCAGTTGACTCTCCATGGAGTACTGGTGATATAAACAACGTGTGTATACCAACGAGATAAAAAACCATCTCAATTCTATGTGCATATGATACATATGATATTCCGGTTGTTTACACTGCAACAAACAGTATAATAAGACTATTGTTTTTATCTTAGCTTTTCTATTATGATTTTTGTACAAACCTGATTGCCTAACTTAGAAGGTGCATAATGAAATGTAGCATCTGGGATACTTCTTAATCTACTAAGGAAACGTTTCACGGTAATAAATAACATATTCAATTCTTCTTCGACGTTTTCGTTTATAACTTGCAGAGATTGAAGGTTCCATTTTATACTAAAAGAGTAATATCACGAGGAACATTTTTAATACGACATTAGTACTAGTTCTACGAAATGAATTGTCTCACCTATTTAAATATCTTCGAGTGTACAAAACAAACTCACAAACAAGACGTCTTATATAATAAAAATCAGTATCGTTTGTCACAGAATTAAAAACCTGATTGTAAGCCTCGTGGCTGCCTAATATCTTCAACTGCATGCTGAAAAAGAATTCGGAGAATATCAATAGAAGATACAATTATTTGTGAAACGAATTAAAGAAAATATTCTTACACCATGCATTTGATGAAATGTTTCAAATCCAATATGCCTGTTGATGCAGGCACATTGCAATCAAACAGTCGCACGTCCAAATCCAGTAACGAATTTTCATCTTGTGGGTAAAGCACGTTCTCCACTTCTCCAGACAGAAATAGGCTATCTTTATTCAAATCCCAATCATTACAGTTCACCTTACCATTGCAATTAAAAGTCAAACACAAATCCATCGGAACAGTACTAGCAGGTACAGTGTAGGAGAAATCATCGAGTGGATTGTCGTTTAACAAACGATTGGCTTAACATACATTTTCAATACCTGAAATTACAGATTAACAGTGTACATTTTCCACGTCGAATTAAGCATTCTGCAAAAATACCTACTTTATTCGTCGCCAAAGACATATTCAACGCACGTCAGTGGAAAAAGCAGACGATTTTTCCCAAGTTTTGGCGGTTTCGACGCAAGCACCATCTGCACAGACAATGCACAGATGCAATTATACATTTTGCGACGAGAGCCAGCCCCGGTGCTATTCAGCGGAACCAGTGAAAGCGGGCGCGACCGGGGGTCGGGGATAACGTGGAATTTACAGTGATCTGAAATACCACATCGCTAAAAGTTCTACCACCGACGGAATACACGTCAAGTAGAAGAAGAATGATATAGTATAGAATGCTCACATTACCCACTATGTAATTGCCTCATAATACTATCACCGACGAGGTACTATCTCATCTCTTTATCTAAATAGAACCAGACGATATATGACATTGTTCACGCCCGGGGCGAACCAGCTTGAATAATACATACATTTTGTTCTGAAGGAAGTTGAAATTTCAAAATTTTATGGAAGACGATAGGTATAGGAATAGAATTTACTGAAAATCAACATATTTATTAACCTTCATCACCGACGAGATACTATTAAAGACTGCCAGCCTTATGGGAGTTGGTGTGTCTCGAATTTTTCGGTGTTCTCTTACGCCCTCTAGGATATATTCTGCCTGGAGTGAGAACCAGAACGTTCCTTTCCCAACGCGCCCGCGCGCTACACACACGAGCGTACCTCTACTATATCCGTGTGCGCTGCTTGTGCGCTTGCGCCAGCCATAATCTATTTTTAGCACTTGCCGTGTTGTATTGCTCTACAGAAACGAAACTGAAATTCGGCTGTCGAGCCGTCGAGCGTATGAGTAGCAATCTGGAGGTAGCCTTCGAATCCCTGTGCAGCGATTTTTATTTTTATTTCTTATTACTTTTTTAATTACATTTTTAACCTTGCAAAAAATTAAAAATGTAAAAACTATGTTCAAAATATGTATTCATTTTAAATAAAAACGTTTTGTTACTGTCATAATTGCATTAATAAAAATTGTTATATGAGAACCGGTTGATGGTATTTATTTGGACTGATTGGAGAATACGAAAATGCAGAAAGTATTTTTTAGTTTATGAAACAATTTGTAGATTTATTAGTTGTTAAACAAATAATAGGATAAATTGTATAATATATATAAATTGATTTTACTAGCATACACAAGTTTATTTGATCTTCTGTCTTCCTATAATAAAAAAATACAGTCATAATTATAATTATAATAGAATTTCATAGAATATTGAGGTTATTGCAAACTCATCTTTTTTCGCAATGATGTTCTAATTTCATTGCTTCTCTCAAATGTCCATTTCCTTCCGAGACAGTGGCGTTTATAGGTGTAAATAACAAATGTTGATATTCATCATAATTAAACTACAATTATTCTAATAACGTGGAATGTAGTACATATTAAGTGTTAGTTACCCGGATTTTCGTCTTCGACGTTAAGCATTCTTTACTGCTTCTCGTAATTTACGTATATGTAACATTAGGGTTGACCTTATTTTTCGACCATGACATTTTTTTGGTCCCGTAAACCAGAATTGCAACAAATGTTGAGAAAATGTTCTGGAAAAATTTTGGGGCCGTTTGGATGATGGGAAAATGAGGCGCAGCAAATTTGAAAATTTTGAATTTTTTAAATCTTGTCATAAATAGACGTTATGATATATCGTTGAATTTGTCTTTTTTCTCTTTAAGAGTCCATATATAGTATAAACAGTTGTTGACAGAAAAAACATCCGTGACCTTAAAAACTTTAAATAATAACTTTGAAAAATTGTTTTTTCTTTGAAACTATATCCACCTCCTTATATACTACAACTTTTGTTTGAAGAGTTTTTTCATATATACATAACGGGGCGGAATTTGCATTATTCGGAAGCATACAACTGCGCATGTAGCTATTTTTATAGCTACGTGCTGCCGAATAATACGCTGTGCGTTACAATGTTGCCTCTGATGCTGAATCACGACCGTATCGAACGTCGCGTCGCGTTGTGTGCCTTCTAGAGACAACAATGTAAGTGTTTCACCATCATTTATTAATAGCAATTAAATGTTTGTTACGATTCTTATTATGAACGTTACCATAATGATATCATCACCTATCGATTGAAAATGTTTTCCCAATCAAAATAAGCTCAAACACGGCATAAATCGGATAATAATAATAATACAGCCAGGGTGCACTAAAAAATATCAGGCGAAACAGTCATGCTTCAGGCGTACGAATCGTCAAGTCGGGGCACTGACAGGACAGACAGTCGAGGCGTCGAGCGAGCTCAAGCGGACTCGAGTCGGGTACGCGATACATCAGACACATCCGGCGGCCCATGACTCACCTTTGTCGGGCGGCTTCTAAAAGAATAGAACAAGACCGCGCGAGCGTGTTATCACGATACCCGAAAATCAACTCTGGGTTCTTATGAAATAGATAATGATAATAATGGTACGTATTTCTTTCATAACTTATAATGTGATTTTTAATATATGTACTTGGATTTTTTTATAACTACATTAGGTATATTTGGCACACATGTGCATGATCTCCATTTGTATTAAAATTTGAAATAATGCACGTTTCACGTGAAAAAATTATAAGAAAATATTGACAACGTGGTAATAAGTTATGATACCTTTTTAGTAGGTGATGTTTTTATTAACTGTTAAGTAACCTACTTACTTAACTATCATTAACCTTACACAAATTCTTAAAAGATAATATATAATATACAATATAAAATAAAATAGAAATTAACTTAAAATAAAATCATATAAAATAAAAAATTATACATATAGAGCCTATAGATAATACAGAATAAAATATAAACACGAAATATAATATGTATAATGTTTATTTTTATATTTCGTTTTTAATTATTGCTATATTTTACCATATTGTAACCTTCTAGGTGTATATAACTCCGTAAGCAGTGGCGCACCCAGGATTTAATCTTGGGGGGGGGGGCCGAGTTGAACGGACAAAATTTTGTGGCCTGGTGCAAGAATTGCTAATGTACAGTTAGCGCGTTATAACTAGTGATAATAATATGAAACACAATGAATGATCTTTTTTTTCGTTTTTTAGCCAAAATATCCCCTAACGATACCCAGGGCTGTTCCACGATTTTGCTTTTAGAAGCTAAACATGTTTTACATACAGGGAACCGGATTAATATTCGGGCGCTCCAAAAAGACGATAACTTTTTTAATATTGTACTGTACGATTTGAACTTTTTTGGGAAGCTAGAGCAATAAGTTTACTACAGGATGTGTAAAGAAATTTTATTAAAAATTGCAATTGATCGTTATTGTACAAATAATACTAAAAGTTGCATTTTACAACTTTTTTATGTGGGCCTATATTGAAAATTTAAAAAATACGTTTTGTAAATCTGTGTCAATTAAAAATATTCTGAAAATTTCGACAAAATCAGTCGGTGTTGCAATGAGTTACAAACGTTCAAAGATGGTAAAAATTGCATTCCCACATCAACCGATTTCGATGAAACTTTCACAGAGCATGTAATTGACATAGACCTAAAAATTTTAAAAATTTTCAATATAGGCCCACATAAAAAATTTCATCAATTGCAATTTTTGAAAAAATTTCTTTTCACATCCTGTAGTAAACTAATTGCTCTAGCTTCTCAAAAAAGTTAAAATCGTATAATACAATATTTAAAAAGTTACCGTCTTTTTTGGAGCGTCCGAATATTAATCCGGTTCACTGTATGTGTTACCATAGTTATTTAAGCTTTCTAATATTGTCTGAGATAAGTTTTTTCCTGTAGTATTTGTTACAGGAACAAATTGTAAGAATTGTTCACAAAGCTTGCTATCATTTTCTTCGTCTATATACCTGACACACAAGGAAAGTTGCTCAGTGGTAGAAATGTCACAAGTTTCATCAGCAAGAAGTGAAAAACATTTCGCCGAATTAATTTTTTTAACCAAATGGTTCAAAATGACTTCATTACAAGCATTTATGATTTGATTTTGTATGTTCCAGCTAATGTAGGTAGCGTTTTTAGCAGCATGTTTAAAATGTTCAGTGAGGTTCTCATCGCCCGCATCGACTCTCATTCTTAATAAAGCTCGCAAATTGCCTTCATTAGCGATTGGCTCCTGTTCAAATGAAATTTCTCCATAATCGCGATGTCCTCTCAAAGGTATATTTTGCCGACCACATAAAATTATTGTTTTTATAATCGGTTCCAATCGTTTCCGGTTAACTGCAGCTTGTGATATCTTGCTTGCGTCAATTTGTCGATCAACTGAAAGACATTTTCCATCTCTAATATTTTGTAGTTTTTCGTAAGTCTCTCTCTCATAACAGCTTCTACGTGATATTTTGTGTTTTGATGCTTATTAAATTTATCAACGGCTTTCTTCCAGTTGTTATATCCTTGTGTAACATGGGGAAAGGTCAGGCCCTTTTCCCATTAACCATCCAATAGCCCAACTATCAGGGTAGCCAACCCACGTATACAAAACTCTTGATTCGAAAATTCATTTTTTTTATTTTTGGCCACGTTTTGGAGTAAATCGACCACTGTGCGGCGCAGCGGCGCGGTAGGAGCACCAATACTGACGCGTACACGGCCGCAGACGCACAACAATAGGCAGAATTCAGTATTCTAGTATTGGCAGTTTTTGCAAATATCTTGGAACCCAAGCAAGTGCATACCTTATATGTATAGGGTAAAGTTGTTCAAAATGTTGAGTTTTACATATAAAATATCCAAAAATCATCGAAATCGTAGAGGAAGCAGCTATTCTACAGTTTGACCAATTTTCCAGTGTCATTATTCTTGGGGGGGGGACTTGGCCCCCTGGCCCCCCCCCCCTGGGTGCGCCACTGTCCGTAAGGATATTGTAATGATATATTATCGATACATATCTAAGTTCACTGGGAGAAAATTCGTTAAAAAGCCAGAAATATTGTCTTTTAAGTTTTTCACATGAAACGTGCATTATTTCAAGCTTTAATATAAATAAAGAGCAGGCACACGTTTGCCGATTATACCTAATGTAGTTATAAAAAAAACCAGGTATATTAGAAATCACGTTATAACTTAAGAAAGAAAACCATTATTACCATTATCTATGTCATAAGAACGCAGAGTATTTGAATCTCGGATATCGCAATAACTCGTTCGCCCGAACTTGTTCGATTCTTTTCGAACCCGCCCGACGAATTCGAAGTCGAATCGACGCGACGGGCCGCGTAACTTTCTGCGACCCGACCCGAATCCGAACATCGAGCGGCCCGCAATCTCCCTTACGTTTATAATTAAAAATTATATTATATTAAATAACCTATATCATTGCGAGTTATGATCACGCTTTAAATAAATAAATGTGGCTCAAATTATGACGTATTTAGATTAGACTCATTTTAATTGGAAGAATCTCACAAATACGTTGGTAATTTCATAAAAAACAATGAAAAATAAAATACTTTCCTATGTGTATTGACGTAATCGGTACTCAGCCTTTTGAACTGTGCCGGCTGCCTCGTACCTCAGTCCCTCTTTGTCGTTTACGCGCTGTCGTAAAAAAAGTTCTGGTATGTTGCTAGTCTAAAAATATGATCAATGCTATTTTTTAATTTCCCTAAAAAACCTGCATTTGTCGAATTTTTGCGTATTTTCACTTTGTGTAAATAACATTTTGAACCAAAAAATACGGAAGAAATCTCAAATATCATTTCAATTATATGCAATTAAATGATTAAATTAATGCAAGTAAATGGGAAAAATTGACCAAAAAATGAATGGCGCAACGGCTGTTTGAATAATTCGAAGGACTACCTCATCCGGCTAGGCCCTTTATTCCAAATTGTAATATTCCAATATTTCAAATATATCAATAATAATAATATATTAATGAGTTTTAACAACAAAATATTTTAAATAGAAAACTAAATTTTGACAAATAAAATACGATTATAGCAAGCTTCCTATAAATGTCGAAACCTTGAGTCTGGCCAGAGACATCAATTTTCAGGAAACACTATTCTGTGATGACGAAAGGAGAAAAGGCAAGCGAAGCTCGAGGGCTTCGGTCGCCGTGGAATGGAGCGAAACATTGTAACATGATACGGGTTGGGTCGGGTATAACAGTGTGAGACTTCTAATCAAATAACAAAACTTAATTATGTATCATTATTTTTTTATAGGATTTTCCTTAACATATTTGGTGAATTCCTTTGGTCCTTCTTTTAAGATTTCGACTTCCGACTTCAACTGCTAGCTCTTCGCCTCGTCGCACAATGTATACAATGTATAAGCGATTCATATTTCAGAAAGTGGTTCAGTTCAGAATGAAATAAAATCATGTTACACGCACTTTTTAAATAGCGTCATGTTGCAAGAAATTTTCGTATAGAGTGAAATAGAATTATTTTGTTAGATATCTTCGTACGAAATACTGCCTCTAAATAACATTGTATGGATAGGAGCCGTCGAAAATTAGTTTAATTAGTTAATACTTTTATCTTATTGTTACTACCTCTACTATATAATAATTGCAGTCAATTCTGTCGAGCATTACAAGTATGGGATAAATAAGTAAAAAAACTAGAGGGCTATTGTTGCTCGCTCGCTTCGCTCGCTCGCGAGTAGGGTTGTTGTTGCTCGCTCGCTTCGCGAGCTCGCGGGCAGGACTGCTCTTGCGAGAATGTTAGTGGTATGCATGGCTAGTAGGGCCCACAGCTATTAATGTCTTTCATTTTGTGTGTGACTCTCCACGAGCCACACAAAGAACTTCCCGATTCGTTAGTTGCTGTATATTATTATTATTATTTATTAAGTGTACGTTTTGAGAAGATTATACGTTTTCAGGGAAATTCAATAGTTTTCTACAATACTTATCAAAATGTTTGCTATATGGCGTCGCATTAAACCAATATCGTATGCTCGTTGCTCGCTTGGTTCCTTGTTATAGCATACTAATATTGCAAAATAAATTGTCTTAATTAGTTTTTCGCAAACGATACAACTCATCATTATCCGGGTTTGCAGTATTGATCTTGGTTTTCTTCGATACTATTAATTTAAATTTTCTCAAAATATATAAACCGCTCAATTTTGAAACTCTGCTCAGTGCTACATACAACATTTGTAAAGTTCGTATTTCTGATGTTTTAAAATCCATACATACTTTCTCGTATGTTTGTCCCTGACTTTTATGAATCGCAATCGCTTCAGCAGGAACCACTGGAAATTTACTACGTGTAATTTGTTATTTTCCTTCACTCGAAATATTTACTTGATTCGATATTTTTTTATTATTGGTGTTAAATTTTGATTTATATTTGCATTTTTCATATAATCACGATAACGAGTTCTTACTTTCACTCCTACCCTGGCCAATTGAAAATCTAACCACAATATAGACGGAATTTTAGTATTTTCTTGAAAAGTAATAAATTTTAATATTCCGCATGCTCCATTAACCAATTCGTCTTCAACGTCAATGTTATTAATTATCATATATTTTATATTAATTTTCAATTTAATCTCAGTTAACAATTCGTTTTAAACTCATTGTTTATTTAAAGATTGTAATATAAATGTTTTTGTACTTTCATCGATATTCTTTGAAAATGTATTCTCGGCGATGATTAACTCACTCTTGCATTGGAATAATTTTCGATTATTGTAAGCGGTTACATTAGCATTAGTTGCATAATTGGAAAATACATTTTTTTTAATTTAAAAAAAACAAGAAAAAATTTTTTTTAATTTTATAAAAATTTTTTTTTTAATTTTATAAAAAAAATTTTTTTTTTAAATATGTCTAAATATATATAAATAATTAAATAGAATTATTAAACTATGACTAAATATATATAAATAATTCTATTTATTCGTATAACTTGCAATGTTTAATCAACTCCTTTCGAAAAAAACTAAAAAACTACTTGACCAATATGGACCAAAATCTAATCAGCTCTAAGTTACAGCGAGGCACATCGATTGCATCATTCATCATTCCGATCGCGTTGTTACTTTTTCTGAAAACGTTAACGAAAAATTTGATACCATAGAAACGGACATACGTACACACACACACACACACACACATACCGACATTTTGATAAAAATAGTCTAAAATGACTCCAATGACCATGAAACGTGAAGATCTGCTAAAAATTCGATTTTCGATTTTCGGGGTAATTACAATAACTTCCCTATAAAATCGGGAAGTTAATAATATTAATGTAACTAACACCGAATATATTAAATAAGAAGGAATGGAATACAAAATAAACTAAATTACGCGGCGCGACTAAAACCTAAGAATAAGAACAACGCAACAATATAATAATGGAAATAAACTAAAGTAACGAACTAGAACTAAGTGAAATTAGAAGAAATAGAATGAATGTATGAAATATAACGAGATGGCAAGATCCGCCCTGACCAGGTCAGCGTTTGAGAACTAAATAGAATTACTCGCGAAGTGAATTTAAGGAACTGTTGCAGAGAACTGATTGATTTGATCGCGGATCTTGCCATATTTATAGGGAGAGCGCGGACCATAAGAATTCGGTGGAGCGTGAAATCAATTGTCTCGATCACAGGAGACATGTTATTATCGATGTATTATTACCCGTGTTTCTATTATTCGCGTAAGGCGCGATGTACATCGTGATATACACAAACGGTTGTTGCTATGCCAGCGTTCGCTCGCACCGGTGTCTCGTGGTGGTGATTTGACGAGGGTATATATATATATATATATATATATATATATATATATATATATATATATATATATATATGTGTGTGAAAGCATTTTGATAAATCTAACGAAAATATAATACGGTTGGGCGTAACGGCCATGATTCGCTCGCATGAATCATACATAACGGAATTTTTCGGCCAAATTCCGGAACAAAACGTTGGTACAACGTAACACCTCACCCCTTGGGGGCGCGAATTCTCCGGGGGGGGGGGAAGGGCAGGGCGCTGGTACGCGGGTGAACTGGTGTGGCGGTCGTCTTCGAGGATGGTGTCGGCCGAATGGGAGGACCAGCTCCAACGTCGGGACGACGTGACAATGGATTTCTCGTAATCGATAAAGACAGCCCTGCGAATCATGGTCGTTACAGACGCGGATTTAATGAGTTTGTCGTACTGTAACGAGCACAGTTGTTCGGTAAGGGTTGTCGGTGCTGTATCGCGGTTGTAAATCGCTCTCTCTTACGCTTCCAATCAAATATGTCGAGCCAAAAGGAAAAGAAGGGGAAGCTGCGAGCTTCGATCGCGAACGAAATAGCGAAGACCAGCGATACCATACGGAAAAAGTATTTAGCGTTGAAAGTTGGGAAAATAGCGACCGAAGAGAATTTGCAAGCGAATTTACGACCGATCGTCGAACCGTTGAAACAGCTAGTTCAAAATACGGCTACTGTCGACCCGAACGACAACGCGTTCTCGGATATCAAGGAAACGCCGCCATCGTCACCCGCCCCACGAAGAAAAAGAAAATATCCAGATATTGTAGGAACACCATCATCCGCTAAGAAAAAAAGGACGGTTGAGATCGAGCCTGCGACGACGACGACGACGACGCCGACGACGGTACCGCAACAGGATACCTTCGAGTCATCGAACCCAGCATCTTTAGAAATTTCGATGCGTGATATTTTTGAAAATCCTGAAACTCATCAAGAGGAATATCAACATCTATTCGAGAATTTAGGGCCGTTGGCGCGCGAGTATTTAAAAAATTTTTTCACCGAAACATCGATAAAATTTGATAACGTGTACGGAGTATATTCCGAAAACAATAAACTGATGCTGGGAAATTCCACGTTCGACGTGGGCAGCAACGATGACGTCATCGTTAACGGGGTACGGTACGCGGGGACTCGTGGTCTTTACGAATTGATATTCAATAAACTACCTGATAAGCGGCTGTACACCGAGGACGATAAGAACGTGTACAAAAAAATTCTCACTCTTACGAATGCGCATCGACGCGGGAATCAGTTAAAGGGAAACAGAGGTTACAAGTATAGAAAAATTATAGGGCCGTTGTTTTCGTCGCGAGGTGGAAGAGGGATTAAACTTCCAACTTTTATGCGCGTGACCGATCATCCAATCGATTACGTGCATTGGGACGATCCGAACGAACTCGTCGATCGTCTGAAATTGTTAACTGCTTCGAAGTATGCTGGTCATTCCAACCATGACAATGAGATAATGTCGATAATCGAAGAACTTCGCGAAGCCGGCATAATTATAAATTAAAGCGCGCGCGCGTTCGTCGGGTCAGTGATGAATGAAATGTCAATCGATGAAATTGTTACGGCTCGATAAAAATGCGTATTCGTCTTAATTGTTGCGAAACGAATCAAACGATATCCTCGGGAGGAGACGACGACGACAACGGTGAAAGCTGGAACTTGAAATTTCAAAGTCTAAGGATAAAACTGGATGAAATATTTCAACGAATACTGTGCATCGAAGAGCAGGTAAAACGGTTGTGCAAACGAACCGAGTTGTTGATAACTGAAGAAGAAGAAGAAGAAGAAGAAGAAGAAGAAGAAGAAGACTAACTCGAGCGAAAAAAATGTCTATCAACAAATTTGGCATGGTGCTTCGCGAAGCGAACAAACACGAGTCGAATGTTTCTATTTTTTCGGCCAACATTCTTCTATCGCCGGGCGAAATATATAATAACTATTGTTAGACCAATAATACATATACTTCGTAACCTAGGTATTGATGGAAAAATTCTAAATTTTATTGCTAATTTTCTTAAAAATAGAGTAATATCCGTAAAAGTGCTCAACAGTATATCACAGAGGGTGCACGTTCAGAATGGTGTCCCTCAGGGATCGGTTTTGAGCGTCACACTCTTTCTCATAGCGATTAATGAAATATCCTCCATTATTCCCCATCCGATTAAATTTGCATTTATGCTGATGATGTTACTATACTTGCCTGTGGAAAAAATCCCCACACTACACAAACTATTTTTCAAGACACTCTTACTAAAATTCAAGAATGGTCGTCTGGTACGGGCTTTAGATTCTCTAGTAGCAAATCCAAATATATTTTTTTCTCTAGAAAAAATACTACATCATCTCGTATAAAACTTTCCTTAGATAACCACGAAATCAGGGAGGCACATCAAATCAAAATATTAGGTCTAATTTTTGATCGCAAACTTTCTTGGTCTGCTCACATAAAATATTTAAAGAGTGAAACTTTACATAGACTAAATCTCATAAAAATGATCTCTTCAAAAAATGGGGGGCTGATAAAAATATGATAATTCTTACATACAAATCCTTTATCCGCTCCAAATTAGACTATGGGTCGGTAATATATAATTCTGCAAGGGAACCGCTTCTTTGTTCTCTTAACTCTATTCAGAACACAGGACTAAGACTAGCGTTGGGAGCGTTCAAAACTAGTCCTATCAATAGTATCTTAGCTGAAAGTAACATTTTACCCTTAGAATTTAGGAGAAAACAGCTATGTCTAAGTTATGCTTCTAAACTGTGATTTCTACACCTACTAATCCCACATATTCTTTCGTATTCTCTAACCATCTTGATTATTTATATACTTCTTCTTCACTTAATTTCCCTAAACCTCTTTCTCAACGTATCAAACTATATGTCAGGGATTCTATTAAATCTTTTCCAAATTTATTTCGTACTGTTCTTCTAATTGATCCTCCCTGGATGCTCATTCCTCCAAAAATAGACTCTACCTTACGTACATTTCCTAAGGATCTGACTAATCCTATTATATTTCAAAATTTATTTCACGAGTTAACACTAAAATACCCTCATCACATTCATATTTTCACTGATGGTTCCAAATCCACAGAGGGATGTGGATGCTCTATTATTTTCCCTAATCATCAGAAACTTTTCAAACTTAATGATTCTTGTTCAATTTTCTTCTGTGAAGCTTATGCTATTTTACAAGCTGTTCAAAACATTATCTCCTCTCAAGAAGATAAATTTATTATTTTCACCGATTCTGCAAGTATCTTAGACTGCTTATCTATACCGGAAAATCAAGATCCCATAATTACTCATATATATAACGCTCTAATCAAAGCAAAGAAAAATAATAAAGAAATAATCTTGTCATGGATACCTTCCCATGTAGGAATATCGGGAAATGAGATTGCAGATTCTGCGGCAAAGGAAGCTTGTAAAGGAATTCTTGATAATTGTTTATCTTCCCATAGAGATTTAATTAATCTAATAAAAAAAGACATCAGAGCTGAATGGAATGTAAGATGGATTGTTTCCCCTCCCTCTAAACTATTTTTGGTAAGGCAAGACACCTTTAATAACGATTGCCCCTTAATCTATAACAGAAGAGATCAGGTAGTTGTCACCCGACTCCGCATAGGTCACACTAGTAGTAGTAGTAGTAGTAGTCGTGTTTATTGCCGGGGAGGGGCGGTTCGGCCGCCCCTCGCTTCCTTAGGGCACACCGGTTTTTAAACACCAGTTTCACAATTGGCGCTGCCGGCACTCGGCCCTTTAGCGGGTTGCAATTTTCCTCGTTTTTCAGCCGTCCCCTCTGTTTTATTCGGCCCGGGCCATTTTCAGAGTCGTCGACTTACTAGACGGGTCGGTCGTCATTGATGAGCGGGCCATGCTACCTAATTTTTTGAGTTTTTGAGCTGTTTTACGGCTCGGTGTGGACGTCGGGCCCCCTCACCTTCAGACCTGCAGGGTGTCTCGCCTGCCCTTTTTTAGACTCCCCCCTTCACCATATTTTCATGTCGAATGTGTCAAGTTTTGAACCCGTCCCTACACTGTTTCCGGATAGTCCAGAAACTTACCCACACCCTCCCTCCCCTAGGGCTATTCCACACCCTCAGGGCTAATCCCTCCCCGCCTATGCTGTGAGTCTATTGGGAGTACAAATGCAAGGGACCGCGTATTGTTTTTGACCATTGGGAAGAAGTTACTGCTACTTCGGATCCAATCCGACTTCATCGAAATCTCGGCTGGGCCGAGATATCAATACCATTCGGTCTTCACCTGCCGACCTACTTCGCGATGGGGTTGAGAAGGAAGGGTTCACCAACTTCACCGAAATCTGTCTCCTCAGAGATTTGATATCAGGTTCATCGGGATCTCCCTTCTTGGGTGGGCTTGACACATCCTAGAAAATATGGCTGATTGTTCGGATGGGACCACCATCCTCGGTTCTGGTCGGTGTTCAGCAATTAGCTCCGTCCACCCGGCCTTTCCCTTAAAGGTTTTTAAGTGATGTTCCGTTTGCGTTTTTTTGATTCCGTTTTTTTTTTTTTTTTGGTAGGGTCCATCCATGCCCAGTTTCCAGTTTCCTCAGTAGTACCATTTTTGTTCGCTGACCACCCCCTTCCTTACTCTTGTCCCCCAAACAGAGGAGATAGAGCCGGCGGGTACCTTTATGAGGCGGGATGGCCAACTTGGGCTCCCAATAGTTTACCGATTCCCTGGATAAAGGGGAAATTCGTTGCCATTGGTTGCCCCATGACCCCGACAGTAGGCACTGAGTCCGTAGCAGGAGAAAAAACCACACCTTGGAAATTTATGCCACCCCGGGAATCGAACCCTGGCCTTCCTGCTACGAATCAGACACTCTACCACCTGAGCCACTGACCCGCCTTATAGGTCACACTAACCTAACTCATATCCATATAATACTAAAAAATCCTCCTCCTGTATGCTCTAGATGCAATGTTATACTTTCTGTTGAACATGTCATCCTTCACTGCCCACTTTTTTCCTTCTATAGACGTAGATTAAATATTGCTAATAATTTAAGTGAATGTCTAAACATTCACAAGAACATTGTCCAAACCATATCATTCTTAAAAACTATAAATATATACAACTCTTTGTAAACCATTATATGTACAGCGTATATATAATTTCTTTATAATGAACGTTCAACTATTCTATTAGGATTGGTGAAACGATAATTGTGGGTTTAAAGAGTTTACACGTAAATAGGAAAACACAGATATATTCACTTGAAATTATGTTACATTTGTAAATGTATCGCGAGTATGTGTGTTTGATAGTGTCAGAGTTTAAGAATATTACCTATAGAGCTCGATGTTGACGCACTGGCAAAATGTGGGGGTCTCGAAGTAACTTTATAGAAATGCCTAATAGATTGAATACCGGACTAGCGGAATCTATACGGTTAGCGATTGATCCGAAGGGGAACTTTAGCCCGATCTTACGAGAGAGTAAAAATGTACGGGTTTATATACCCCAAAAATGAATGGGGTGGTCTGTTCATAATCTAATCGCCGCTTAGGGCCAGACTCTAGTTTTTGTCAATTTCCATTAAGTCGAGCCAGAGGGGCACGCAGTGGCTCAGTGGGTAGAACGCGTGCCTACGGACTCCGTGGTCGCGGGTTCGATCCCCGACGCCGGCACCTCTGGAATACTCCATGTGCTCTGTAGACTGTGGTGCCCAAGGTGGTTCGGAACCCACCTTATAAAAACTGTAGGTCCCGTCGTGAAATAATTCCGAAAAGGAGTTCAAAAAGCGACGTTAAATAACAAACAAAAAAAAAAAAGTCGAGCCAGAGCTCGGTTTTCGTTAAAAGGGATCAACTAAGATAAGAAAGGTTATCTAGGACGTTTTCCTGCCAGAGACGATCTTGAAGAGATTCCTGTGAGAAAGTCAACGGAATCTGTTCGCTAACCGTCACAATACGAAAGGCGTAAGAAATTCCTGAAAACATATAATCATCTTAAAGCGTGCACTAAATAAATAATGATACAAATATACTGCAACTAACGAATCGGGAAGTTCTTTGTGTGGCTCGTGGAGAGTCACACACCAAATAACATCCGTACCACTAACCCTCTCGCGAGCTCGCAAAGTGAGCTACAACACCCCACCTGCGAAGCTCGCGAAGCGAGCGAGCAACAACCCCCCTCAATTTTTTTTTAAATTTTGTTCCATAATTTTTTTGCTAATTATTTGCAGGATATAGAAATATCAAAAATTGTGGAAGGGTCTGGTCTATTGAGTATAATTATCATTTTGTCAAATGGTTAAGATGGTACCTGGAGGAAGGAGAGGAGGCCCACTCCGAGGATGAAGAAGATGTACTCGATTCAGCAAGTAAAGGAAATTTTTTTTTTTTTATGTTATTTAACGTCGCTTTTCGAACTCCTCTTTCCGGAATTATTTCACGACGGGACCTACACAGTTTTTATAAGGTGGGTTCCGACCACCTTGGGGGGGCACCACAGTCTACAGAGCACATGGAGTATTCCAGCCAGAGGTGCCGGCGTCGGGGATCGAACCCGCGACCACGGATCCGTAGGCGCGCGCTCTACCCACTGAGCCACTGCGTGCCCCCAAGTAAAGGAAATTGTTGGCTTGTCTATATCTATATCTATATCCAAACCAAAACACTTCGTGTAAAGGTTGACCAAGTTCCCCGGCCCATCCACTTCAGTGATATGAAGGATGGACCAAGTTCCTCTCGCCTATCAAAGTTGTGATATGATGGATGGACCAAGTTCCTCTTGCCTATAAGGGCTGTGATGTGGGGAAAGACCAATTCCCAGAGGCCAATGATTGTTACACTTACCTATATATAATTCAAACTTTACAACCTAGGGAACTTGGCGTCGGCGCTGGCACTCAATGGCCATGGCTGTCAATGGCAATGACACATTTTATTTAGTTTCACAGTTTCTGTTTGATTTATGTCCTGATTGTGTTTTGCCTTACTTAGTTTAAAAAAAATTCATAAGATTTTCGCTTGAGCACTTGGGAATCCGTCTATAAATTTTCCTCATGCACGTCAAAATACTAGTGCCAGCGCCGACGCCAAGTTCCCTAGGTTGTAAAGTTTGAATTAGGTAAGTGTAACAATCATTGGCCTCTGGGAATTGGTCTTTCCCCACATCACAGCCCTTATAGGCAAGAGGAACTTGGTCCATCCATCATATCACAACTTTGATAGGCGAGAGGAACTTGGTCCATCCTTCATATCACTGAAGTGGATGGGCCGGGGAACTTGGTCAACCTTTCAACGAAGTGTTTTGGTTTGGATATCATGTTATTTTTGTAAAAAATTGCCAGATATTCAGATTCACAGGCGGGAGCTAATTTGCAGAAAATAGCATGATGATGCGTCTGACTTGAGACACGCACAGTGTATTGCAATATTGTTACACAAAAGATTTATTTGTGTGGTGTCCGTTGATTAGCGTAATCCGGGCAGCTGACGTATTTAGTCTTTTGAATTTTTCAAAACAAAAAAAAAACTAGAGGGCTATTGTTGCTCGCTCGCTTCGCTCGCTCGCGAGTAGGGTTGTTTTTGCTCGCTCGCTTCACGAGCTCGCGGGTAGGACTGGTCTTGCGAGAGGGTTAGTGATACGCATGGCTAGTAGGGCCTACTGATATTAATGTTTTTTATTTGGTGTGTGACTCTCCAAGAGTCACACAAAGAACTTCCCGATTCGTTACTCCTTCGCCAACATCGCTAACATCGTTTTTTTTGTACTTTCATCGATATTCTCCCAAAATGTATTCTTGGGAGTAGAGATGATAAATTCACTTTTGCATTGGAATAACTTTCAATTATTCCAAGCGGTAACATTAGCATCAGTTAAAAAAAAAATTTTTTTTAAATCTAAAAAGAAAATTTTTTTTTAAATCTAAAAACAAAAATTAAGAAAAAAATTTTTTTTATGAAATTGCGTTTGTTTCTTTGGCGGAAAATGTTCGTCCTCCCTTATAAATTGCATTGTAGAATCAACTCTTTTCGAAAAAAAACTAAAAATCTAAAAAACTACTTGACCAATATGGACCAAAATCTAATCAGCTCTATGTTACGACGGGGCACATCGATTGCATCATTCATCATCCTGATCGCGTTGTTACTTTTTCTGAAAACGTTAACGAAAAATTTGATTACATAGAAACGGCCATACGCACACACACACACACACACACACACACACACACACACACACACATACGAACATTTTGCTGAAAATAGTCTAAAATGACTGCAATGACCATGAAACGTGAAGATCTGCTAAAAAATCGATTTTCGATTTTCGGGGTAATTACAATAACTTCCCTATAAAATCGGGAAGTTAATTAATTTTCTGTTTCCTACTAAGGATCTTAATAAGAACGATTGAATTTTGTCATTACATAACATAACAGAATATTTTTTAAGAATCATTATTTTATATATAACGCAATAACGTTCAAATTACTTTTGAATTTCGATAAATTTGCAGAATATTACGTAGTAATTACTATCATTTTTCCTACATCTATAAACTATCGATTATATTGTAAAACTATTATTACAATGGTAATAATAAGGAAATAAGAATGCAATAAGAGAATTATATATAGTATTATAAGGCAATTACAGAATGGGTAATGTCAGCATTCTATTATACTATATCATTCTTCTTCAACTTGACGAATATCTCGTCGGTGGTGGAACTTTTGACTATGTGGTATATCAGCTCACTGTAAGCTCTACGTTATCTCCGCGCCCATCGCGCCCACTTACCCGTCTCGCTGTTTAACACAGGGGCTGGCAGTCGTCGGTGCCTTCATCCATCCCTCGTGTCAATTTGACACAGTTTTCGCGAATTAAGGTGTCCTGTTCTGTTATTTATCGGTAAATTTGCTCGAAACTTTGTGACTTTTATTTTTTTTAATGCGAAACACATATGCTTAGCATTGTTCATGGAAAATAATGATGTCAAAACTGCAAGTCGAATTTGTTACGAAAGAGTCCCTGTGTGTCAATATGACACACGTACTCTTACGTACTGTCGCGGAGTTTTTCAATGACCATTATTTCAATGACAAATTTATACGGCATTCGAAAATTGAAGGAAAATTGATTTTTTCTAAATTAGAAGAAAACGTATTACTCGTATAGTATGGAAATTTACGCGGGACGCGATCGAAACTGCCACACAGACGTAAAGCAGGGTCAACGCGTAGTGCTACAATTAGTTGAAGGTTTGGGTGGACGCAATGTTATGTGTGACAATTTTTTTACTTCACACGAATTAGCAACTATATCACAAAAACAAAAGATGACGCTTGTAGGAACCATATGAAAAAATAGAAAATAAATTCCACAAATTTTACTCGATATGGAGAAGAAGCCACTTCATCATTCGGAGTTTGTTTTTGATCACATACTAAAAGGTACAATGGCGTCTTATGTGACGAAAAGAAGACGATTTGTTATTCTACTTAGTACATACCATACGTCAAAGCAAATGAGTAGTGAAGTAGATAAAAAATCCTGAAATAATAAAGTATTATAACGCTACGAAAGGAGGCGTCGCGTCGATGTCCTCGATGATATATGGAAATGGTGGGCACATACAGATGTAAGCGCGAAACAAATAGATGACCAATGGCAATTGTTGCTAATATGTTAGGTATATCAGCATGCAATGCTTTTATAATATTTCCTTCACTCAATGCAACGTGGAATAAAAATAAAAAATATCGTCGACGCCTTTTTTTATTGAAATTGGACATTCTTTGGTGCATTCGTATATGTATTACGTTTTGCACACATCTACCGCGAGGATCTAATCCGACTGCACTTGTTGTACAAATAAAGGGTATACCAACAGTGATTGTACCGTCTTGTAGTAATCGTATAATGCATACTCCACCAACAAAAAAACGAGCCCGGTGTCACATATGTGAGAAATGACCGAATGCTAATATACATAGTGCCCGATGTGATTTGTCCAAACAAGCAATATGTCCCACACATCGCTTTATTTTATGCGAAAATTTTGCAAAAACTAAGATGCAGATGTTAACGCATCCATTTGAATACAAAAATATCGAAAAATAACTTTCTATGTTGTTATTTCGTCGATATTTTACCACTGTGTCAATTTGACACCGAGGGACAGATTCAGTTCGCGAAATGAGGGACGGATGAGGGTTAATGCTTTAAAAATGCAAGTAGAAAATTACACTAATTTTAGTAAATGTAGTTGTATTGTAACGGGTGGAGCACCATCAATGAGGGGACAAGACAAAGGATTAGTTGGGTTTTTGAGAAAAAATAATATTAATTGCGATGTTTTTCATTGCATAATACACCAGGAGGTATTATGCACAAAATCTATAAAAGCTTCAGAATCAATGAAATTTGTAACGAAAGTAATTAATCTTCTCAGAGCCGGTAACCGCTCTTTGACTCATCGTAAGCTAAAATTGTTTTTAGAGAATGAAGGTGCCGCGTATTCTGATTTGCTAATGTATACAGATGTTAGTTGGTTGAGCGCCGCTACAGCGTTACAAAGATTCTTTGCACTTCGCAAAGAATTAGTTGCATTTTTAAAATCGGGAAGCGGTAGCGCATCATTTGAATTTATTGAGAAATTAGAGAATAAAGAATTTCTGTGTACATTAGCATTTCTTACACATATGACGTGCCACCTCAATTCACTAAATATGCTTTTGCAAGGGAAAGGGAAGAATATTGCTAATTTGTTTTGGCATGTAAATAGCTTCCGTAGAAAATTAGCAGTATTCGTACAACAATTTGAAAGAGAAGATCTGACTCATTTTCCTTCGTGTCAAGAAATTAAGGATGAATTTCTTGATGTAAATTTTTGTTCATTTCGAGATAATATATTAGGCCTCGTACAGACTAGAACATTTCGACGAACTGCGCCGCGAACCGCGCCGCAAACCGCGCATTTCGACGAGCATTTCGACGAACATTTTGACGAACGGCGATCGAAACGGATTTGTGCTATTTCCAGATTTCCTTGCGGAACAACTATGGGAGCTGCAGCGGCGTATATTACACAAATAAATACAGAAAATGTTGGCAGTTTATTGAGTTGTAATGCTCAAGTCTGTACGAAGCATCAGATTCGAGATTAAATGACTTGAATTTGTGAGTATTATGACATTTCGGCGCGCATTTCGGCGCGCATTTCGACGAACATTTCGACAAACAGTGCCACGAACGTCGCCGCGCGCATTTCGGTGCGCATTCGTGCGAACGATCGATCCATCAGCTCTGGGAACGCAAACAGGTGGCACTTACAAATCTGTTTGCAGGATAGATAGCATATCATAAATATTCATAATAAATGTCAAGAAATAGACAGAAATTTATAAACAAAGACATCGGTGATTTAAATTGTCTGGAAAAATTACATTTCTACTTCATAATTTGTCTCAAATTATTAAAGAGGCCCTTGCTATGAAAACATTGCATTCTTTTCCCGGATATTTTACGGGAATTCTGAACATTTTCGGGAATCTCGCACACCCCTGCAGATATCCCGAAAAAATTCACGGGAAACCCGAACACCACCGGGAATCCCGAATATTCTCGGGAAAACTCAGGATTTTTGGGATCCCGTCCCGACATGATACGAGGCTTCCCATCCCGTTCCCGGCGTCGGGATTCGGGAATTCCCGGGTTTTTAGCGAGGTTGCCTTCAACTTTTTCTATAAGAACCGTACATCTCTCGATATTTAAGAAAATGTATGTCTCTTGACAGTAGCATCAAATGCTAGAGGTGTGCGGGACTTGACGGGAATTCCCGAATCCCGATGCCGGGAACGTAATGGGAAGCCTCGTATCATGTCGGGACGGGATCACAAAAATCCTGAGTTTTTCCTGAGAATATTCGGGATTCCCGGTGGTGTTCGGAATTCCCGTAAAATATCCGGGATCCCCGATAATATTTCCCGAATAATTTTCGAGATTCCGTCCCGATCCCAAGAAAAATTCCCGTCCCGACCGGAATCTATGAAGTAGAATTGTAATTTTTTCGGATAATTTAAATCACCGATGTCTTTGTTTATCAATTTCTGTTTATTTCTTGACATTTATTATGAATATTTAGAATATGCTATCCATCCTGCAAACAGATTTGTAAGTATCACCCGTTCGCGTTCGTTGCACCATTCGTCGAAATGTTCGTCGAAATGCGCGGTTCGCGGCGCAGTTCGCGGCGCGGTTCGTCGAAATGTTCTAGTCTGTACGAGGCCTTAGATATTTTGAATGAATTCAATAGTAGATTTTTAGATTTTCAAAATTTAGAGAAAAAAATATTATTATTTACAAATCCATTAGCAGTTCCAATTGAAGATCAAGACCACGATCTTCAATTTGAATTGTGTGATTTACAATCAGATCCCCTGTTTTCTTTAAAGAAAGAAACACAGGAAGACTTTTTCAAATTGTTGTTACCTGCCCAATATCCAAAATTGCGAAATTTTGGTTTGAAAATGTTTTTAATGTTTGCATCGACTTACATTTGCGAAACTAGTTTTTCCGCGATGAAACAAATTAAATCGAATATTCGTAATCGATTAACAGACACTTCTTTGGAAAGCGCGTTCCGTATAGCGATGTCTCAATTGGGGCTTGACGTTTCCGAATTAATTCGACTCTTGGAGAGTCACACACCAAATAAAAAACATTAATAGCAGTAGGCCCTACTAGCCATGCGTATCACTAACCCTCTCGCAAGAGCAGTCCTATCCCCGAGCTCGCGAAGCGAGCGAGCAAAAACAACCCTACTCGCGAGCGAGCGAAGCGAGCGAGCAACAACAGCCCTCTAGTTTTTGTTTTGCATTGCTTATTTAATGCTTATATGCGCATGTTTAAAAGTAGATTCTTAATTTATCTTTTTTTCAGAGGCAGCTTTTATGATGATACGATCGTTTTGGAATCTTTAAAGATTCTTTGAATTTATGATCAATTCTGAAGAGCGTTTTTATAAATATATTTTTTATATTAATATCGGGAAGGGTACGACCACATTGGAGCTGCGATAGAAGCTAAGACTATTAAGAGTAGCTCTGTTCACCGCTTCAACGTGAACGTTTCCACAAAACATTGTAGCATATTTAAGGTCGCGCGGGCCCGGAAATAGTAACTTCAACAGCGCCAATTGAGATGAACTACGAAGACAGAGAAGCAGATATGTTTCTCGCAGGAAGGACACTGACAGAGAATATGAAGCAGCTTGATTTTTTCGATCACGCGGGTAAGCCGCATTTAGCGAAGAAACAATATTTTTTTATACTCTTTGTGTTGAAATATTCTCTGAACTCTAGCGGGGTCCCGCACAAAGCCCTTTTTTGCAATTTGCCTCTTGGGACTTTATAAACAACAAAAGTGTACGTTTTTATAGAAGAAATTTTTTTCTGTACACTTTTTCCAAAAAAGGGCTCTGTACTCTAACCCGCAATAATACAGAGAGTATTTCGACACAAAGAGCATTTGGAAAAAGTGTACAGAAAAAAATTTCTTCTATAAAAACGTACACTTTTGTTGTTTATAAAGTCCCAAGAGGCAAATTGCAAAAAAGGGCTTTGTGCGGGACCCCGCTAGAGTTCAGAGAATATTTCAACACAAAGAGCATAAAGAAATATTGTTTCTTCGCTAAATGCGGCTTACCCGCGTGATCGAAAAAATCAAGCTGCTTCATATTCTCTGTCAGTGTCTTTCCTGCGAGAAACATATCTGCTTCTCTGTCTTCGTAGTTCATCTCGATTGGCGCTGTTGAAGTTACTATTTCCGGGCCCGCGCGACCTTAAGGTCGTCGCTCACTAGAACGCCCCGGCGCCCACCCGGCACCGTGCGGCCTCAGCTGTTTTGGATTTCTTCTATGTATTTTAATTGATGTGCGCACATCCATTTAAAATACATAGAAGAAATCCAAAACAGCTGAGGCCGCGCGGTGCCGGGTGGGCGCCGGGGCGTTCTAGTGAGCGACGACCTTTAGTATGTTTCGATGCTTCGTTCTCTCGCCAACCCTTACTGACCGTTACTTGTTTACATATGGTTTATACGTATGGTGGGGGCAACGAAGGCGCGAGCATGCGCGTTCGCGACGAAGGCGCGCGTTGCATGGAAGAGACGTTGGTGGGAGAAGCAGGCGTTTGAGGGGCCCCACCCGCGCCCATCCCGTAGATTGAAGCACCCCAGATACTGCGTAAAATTCCTGTTGAAGGACCATCAAAATTAATGTTTCACATTCCACAGTATCGGGAATTATCATCGAAGCTGTATCAGCTGCGGACCGATACGTTTAGGGTAGACTCGTTGAGTTCTTTATTGAGTTTATTGTTTACCGATGAACGCATTTATCTCGTCTGTAGAACGGCTTCGTCCTGGAAGTGAAGTGCACTTCAAAGTCGGCAACGGACCAATTGCAACGGAAACGTTCGCGTGCGTCACGCAATACGCGCATAAATTAGCGCGCCATTGAGCGAGTTAGCGGAACGAATTAATTGATATGAAAGATTTGATGGTTCGCGATCGCAATAATACATGTATATATCGTTGTAACGTTGTGACGTCAGCCGATTGTCGGTCGCTGTCAGATGACACCTGTATGACGTATCTTCTGCCGTGTACGTGTTGTCACGCTCTCAAATATCGAACATGTCGCTGTCACAGGGTGTCCCGTTCTGTTAGACGCGGAGCCAGTGACATGCACAACCTGTTGTATTCCGGATACTCAATACAAGTATATTTATTAGGTACAAATTCTAAACGAAATACAACTACGGACGTAATACAAAAGATCTTAGTAGTCTAGACAAGACTCGGTCAGAGAATGATCGGAAGCGAATGAAGACTGAGAAAAGAATGCTCGCGAGAAGAAGAAATCAGCAGGAGATATAGGTTTTCGGCTCTGTAAAGTGGGGGTTGTTTTAGGTCTAATGGTCAGTAAGGGATAGATCATGGGACTGAGGTACAAAGATGAGTAATGGTAGATAGAATGTCGAACTGAAGATAGAGAGACGAACTGAAACGTTTAGATTACATGAGTGATTACTAATGCTAGAGAGAATCTTATCGTTGGTATACAACAAACCGTACGTCGCATCGTGTTGCAATTTGCTCGACGGCAAATGCTACATAAACCGGATCCCTGCCACTCTCCAATTATCTATCGATTTTCCTTTGACCTCCTGATACTTTTCTCCTCCCCCCCCCCTCCCCTATTGTTCACAGGGCTCGCGTAGTCTTCTGCTCGACAGAAAATTACGAAAAAATTCACGAACACTCTATTCGATTTCTTTTAAATTCCAGAAACGGGTTACCACGTTCACATCATCGTGGTAGCTGGGTCTTATTGCGATTATTGATGTGTATTTTTCCCAGATTTTTCGGATTGGGCAAACATATTTTAAAAAATTGAAGATTTCTGAAAATTCATACTTCGCTCAGAAGGTTCAGAGATATCGGTCTCATGAAAACTCGGTGGTAAGACACAGTCGAGAGCTGTCGAGGCCTTAGGCCTCGTACAGACTAGAACATATCGACGAACCGCGCCGCGAACTGCGCCGCGAACCGCGCATTTCTTTAAAGAAAACAGGGGATCTGATTGTAAATCACACAATTCAAATTGAAGATCGTGGTCTTGATCATCAATTGGAACTGTTAATGGATTTGTAAATAATAATATTTTTTTCTCTAAATTTTGAAAATCTAAAAATCTACTATTGAATTCATTCAAAATATCTAAGGCCTCGTACAGACTAGAACATTTCGACGAACCACGCCGCGAACTGCGCCGCGAACCGCGCATTTCGACGAACATTTCGACGAATGGTGCAACGAACGCGAACGGGTGATACTTACAAATCTGTTTGCAGGATGGATAGCATATTCTAAATATTCATAATAAATGTCAAGAAATAAACAGAAATTGATAAACAAAGACATCGGTGGTTTAAATTATCCGAAAAAATTACAATTCTACTTCACAGATTCCGGTCGGGACGGGAATTTTTCTTGGGATCGGGACGGAATCTCGAAAATTATTCGGGAAATATTATCGGGGATCCCGGATATTTTACGGGAATTCCGAACACCACCGGGAATCCCGAATATTCTCAGGAAAAACTCAGGATTTTTGTGATCCCGTCCCGAAATGATACGAGGCTTCCCATTACGTTCCCGGCATCGGGATTCGGGAATTCCCGTCAAGTCCCGCACACCTCTAGTATTTGATGCTACTGTCAAGAGACATACATTTTCTTAAATATCGAGAGATGTAGGGTTCTCTTATAGAAAAAGTTGGAGGCAACCCCGCTAAAAACCCGGGAATTCCCGAATCCCGACGCCGGGAACGGGATGGGAAGCCTCGTATCATGTCGGGACGGGATCCCAAAAATCCTGAGTTTTCCCGAGAATATTCGGGATTCCCGATGGTGTTCGGGTTTCCCGTGAATTTTTTCGGGATTTCTGCAGGGGTGTGCGAGATTCCCGAAAATGTTCAGAATTCCCGTAAAATATCCGGGAAAAGAATGCAATGTTTTCATAGCAAGGGCCTCTTTAATAATTTGAGACAAATTATGAAGTAGAAATGTAATTTGTCCAGATAATTTAAATCACCGATGTCTTTGTTTATAAATTTCTGTCTATTTCTTGACATTTATTATGAATATTTAGGATATGCTATCTATCCTGCAAACAGATTTGTAAGTGCCACCTGTTTGCGTTCGTGCGCGCCGAAATGCGCGCGGCGGCGTTCCCAGAGCTGATGGATCGATCGTTCGCACGAATGCGCGCCGAAATGCGCGCGGCGACGTTCGCGGCACTGTTCGTCGAAATATTCGTCGAAATGCGCGCCGAAATGCGCGCCGAAATGTCATAATATCTTACAAATTCAAGTCATTTAATCTCGAATCTGATGCTTCGTACAGACTTGAACATTACAACTCAATAAACTGCCAACATTTTCTGTATTTATTTGTGTAGTATACGCCGCTGCAGCTCCCATAGTTGTTCCGCAAGGAATTCTAGGAATAGCACAAATCCGTTCCGATCGCCGTTCGTCGAAATGTTCGTCGAAATGCGCGGTTTGCGGCGCGGTTCGCGGCGCAGTTCGTCGAATTGTTCTAGTCTGTACGAGGCCTTAGGAAAGTGGAAACTTTACTGTTTAAAATGAGCCAAGGTAGATAGTCCTCCGATTTTTTCCCCAAAGTTGCAATAGATCAAAAATTACTTTGTGCACAAATTCAAGGTTTAAAACGATCCTGTGAAATGACTATGAATACTCTATGAGCACTCTGATTCACCAAGGGTAACATAAGCCTTCTTGCATTGTCCCAAACTGCACTGCCAATGACACTGTCACATTTCTGGCAGCGTTCAATATTTGATTATAGCTTCGTAATGAACTGTTTACAAACTTTCAAACTTCCTATAATTGTTTTCTCTATCTTTCCCAATATAATTTATGTTTGTGCAGTTTGGAGAAGTTCGAGCCACTCTGTATAATTAATGAGAGTGCGAGCACCGAGGGCTAAAAACAAGTAACGCTAGGTTAGAAAGAACTGAAAGAGATCTTTATTAGGTTTTGCCGACGTCTTTCCGAACCTTCTATCAGAGACCGGGTCACTTTTTCGACCATCGGAACCGAAACGGGCGTTGCGATCGATCTCCCTGGAGACGGCCGAGTCCCAGCGGAATGGTATTATCGGGTTTGAATGTCGCGCCGCTGGGCGCGTCACGAAGTTTCAGGTCCGACTACGCTCCTTAGGAGATTTCGATGCCCATCTTCCGCTGCTAATTGGCGAGAAATTTTGAGAACAGGCACCCGGAGAACCTATCGCAGGTCGGCGAGCACGGAAAGACAACGGGGATTGGACCGAGCCCGGATCCGTCAACCCGGAGACATCGACGAGGCTATTACGTTTAAGGGACGACCCTTGTCGATTCTCGCCCGGGCAGGCCCATGAGAGCCCACCCGGAATGGCTCACGTCCACCCACGGTGTATTATAGAGGTGTTCCGACTAAGCCCTCTGTAAGGCTGAAGTTTTGAAAAAGATAGCGCTGGGTTCTCTCTGGTCGCCGCCAGATGGATCCGTGTTCCGATACAGTTTTCGTGTACGTGTGAGAATGAGATTGTGTGTAGCTGCGTGTCCATACCAGGGAGAATTAGTTCACCTTAAAAGTAGGGGAGGATTAATCCACCCAAAAAGAAGCATAAACATGCTATTACCGAAAAATATGTTATAGAGGCAATTTCAACGAGACGATTCGATATACTTGATATGACCATAGATAGGATAATTAATAATTATAATTTTCACTTTCCATGCGAAGAACATAAAATCGTACAAATTTGATTGATTGTGCGAGGCAACCAGAGGCAACTGGAGGCAACATGTACATAGGTACATATCTTAGTATGGACACGCAGCTACACACAATCTCATTCTCGCACGTACACGAAAACTGTATCGGAACACGGATCCATCTGGCGGCGACCAGAGAGAACCCAGCGCTATCTTTTTCACTTTCCCGAGAGTAGCCAGAACACCTCTATAATACACCGTGCGTCCACCCTTTCCGCCCTCGCAGCGTTATCGAACGCCGCCTCGAGAAACTTAACAATTTTCGAAGGCACGGGTCCGAATCCTTTAGATTCGGCCCTGCAGCGAGGAGCCACGCGATAGGCCCCGAGTGTCACCACAGCGAAGGTGGATGAGGAAGTAGAGGGGATGCCTCGCTTCCGCGTTCCGAGCCGACACGAAGTAGGTCACTTAGGAAAAGGGACTGCAAACAGCAAAGTTTACCGAATTGAACTCGCGTAATTAGTATCGTGCGATTCCAGTGCTGCGAGAGAGGAGGCCACGAATTGGTAAGTGCCGGTCAGCTTTCGATATTAAAGAACCTGTGAATGCTCGTGTTGACTCGGGGCGTATTTTGACGGGATTAATAACGCCGTGTCGTGTGCCACTTGCTTTCGGCGTGTCCAGCGACCGGGAAGAGCTCTCCCGAGAGGAATTACTGCGTGTTGCGGGGCGTACGATCTTTCGTTTTCGATTTTCAATAGGAGATCCTCGAGACGTTCCACGGTGGGACGACGCGACGCGCCCGTTTCGTTCTCGTCGCGTTCTTTTCCGTCCTCGCCTAGTCGAATTGTACAGCATCGCGTATTCTATCGGGGCTCGGCAGATTTCGTGCCCTTCTGGGCTTGTATCATTTACGCGGAGGCCTGTAACTGCCGAGCTCGACGCGAAGAAATAGAATCCACGCGCGAACGGCCGAACTACCGCCGAATTTGACTGCCGCCGGTTCATACCAGTGGCTTGTAATAACATCCCGTTCGTAATAAACGGTAGTGATTTGCGCCAAATCCATTCTATTAATTTCGCCTGTGAGAAACGTTCCCGTCGCAGGGAATGCCGCGTCCTTTTTCCCACGTGGAATCCTGGCCTGTTCCCTCGCTATTCACGGCATCTACGCAGTCCTCGCAGATTCGAAAGAAATTCGTGTAGAGACAAAAGTTTCGCGTGGTACGGTAACGTGCCTGGCGCCCGAGTATCGATTTACGGTCGATTTAGTATTGTCCTATTTCGAGCCTGCGAGTGGCTGTTTGTCCCGGGAGGACCACGTTTCGCGCGACCGAGCGTGGCCCGGTCTCTAGGCCATAATTTCCCGAGTCCGGTTGCCGATTTTGTTCGCAGATCGGTAAACGGCGTGACGATGCATACAAACGCATATGTATCGTTGTTGTTAGACACGTGAGTGTCTAAAATCCAACGAGGTAAATGTCCCTATTCGCAGTTATGCTCTTGTTGCCGACCAATTGTGACTTCTCTTAAAAACTGCAAACTAACATTCAAGGTTATGAGACATAAATACATTCAGTCAGTTTAGATAGTAATGTGTAGAACTGGAAAATGGCACAAACAATTTCTGCTAAAGTTTTCACAAAAGTAAATCAGCTAAAAGAATTTATACTGGATTTTTCGACACATTTATGATTGTACCGCATCATATTTGAATAAATTAGAATAAATTGTATAATATAAGAATAAAATTTTCAGCAAGCTGGAAAAATTTATTTCACTCTTTTGTATCTTATTAGTCTTAAGATAAATGAAAATAAATTTTGAATTGAAAAATATACAAAAATATACTTGTGTAGTGTAATAAATATTATAATTTAAATTATTGTGTATAAAACACAATTCTATGGAAATCAAAATAGAATAAAATAAAAATTTTCTGAATTCGTTGCGAGACAAAAATTACATAATAGTCAATTTTTAGCTATTTTAAGTTGGAGGTAGTTTAATAATATTCTTATATTCTTCTAATACGTTTACCAACAAAATATAATAAAGAAAACTTAATTCTTTATAAAAGAAATTTTTGGGATGAAGTTTTGAATAATTTCGTTTTAAAAAACATCGCTGTGATTAAAAGATGTATTCAATTGAAAAAATTGCGAAAGCAACAGCAATAACTCCCAATTACACTCTTATACGCTCGCTCGCCATGTTATCATTAGCAGAAAGCTTGATAATTGTTTCGATCGCGGCGCTTAATTAATTAAGGGTTATTATAGGGTCCGGGCGAGGGATCAAATAATCGAATAATCAAAGAATCGTGGACGCGAAGACCTTTCCCCTCCGGCGCTGGGCCCCCCACTCTGACATACCTCGCCCACTGCCTCCCACCAGCATCCACCGTTACCATGGAGAAAGAAAACGCCTCGCCCGTAGCGAGCAGTGCGCATGTCTCGCGAAGGCTTCGAGCATCGCGGCCGCGAGGAAGCGAGGTGCGCCGTGTGCGCAGGTCTCGCCTCCTCGCGGCCGCGAGAAGGCAACGTGTGCGCCGCACAGTGGTTCCAACGGGGGAAAAAATCAATTTTTCGAATGTTAAGTGTAGCTCTGTTTACCGCGTCAACGTGAACGTTTCCACAAAACATTGTAGCATATTTAGTATGTTTCGATGCTTCGTTCTCTCGCCAACCGTTACTGACCGTTACTTGTTTACATCGTTGACTTGTTTATATCTCGCGCGCGGTTCGGCACGAAGATGCGTATGGTGCGGGCAACGAAGGCGCGCGCTACACACACAAACGTACCTCTACCCTGTCCGTGTGGACTACCTGTTCGCTGGTCGACGCCGACGCGTCCCTTCGATTTTCACGTTACATACCGAAGTTTCGGAAGTATGAATCGGAAAGTCGGCATCTGGAGACAGCGCGCATTTGAATCCCGGCACGGCAATGTACATTTGAAGCGATATTTGGACTAAATTTTTTTTGTAAAAAACCGGGTTTAATGGTCCATCCTAAAGTATGTTTTATATTTCTTAAATAATTTTTTCGTTGATTTTTTAAATTAAGATGGTCCAAAGGGCCCCCAACACAAATTGATTTTTAGTCGAACCATGCTCAATAAACAATTACGAAAAAATTTATAAATATTCTACCTAATAGCACACATGACTGAGATTTTTTTCATTTTTTTCAGATTATGCAGACAGGTTTAAAAAATTGGTAAATCTCCAAACATTCGAAGAAAATGCATATGTATTGAATGTATTGAACTTTTCGAGATACCAGTTTTATAAAAATTCAGTAGTCAGATATTATTGAAACAATTGTCCTTAATTTTTTTCAGAATTTTTTATAAATTGTATCGGTGTTAAAAAGATCCAAATCAATATTTACGATACTTCTTTACTTTTTTGTAGATGTATTATGTATTACTGAATATTTTTATATTCAGAAAAATAATTTACAGACTTAATAATGCAATACAAAACATTTTATTTACGTTATAAGTAGATAATACACACGGGTTCTAATTCACTTCTGTGGGGCTAAAAACGCGGGATGAGATAAACGAGGGAAGGGGTTATTGCGCGAGCCCGTTCGAAGGCGAGGGGGAGGGGGAGGGCGGTGGGCAATATAACGAGCCCCCTTATCTTGAAAAGGGGGTGTGGATGAACGTTTCGATGAACGTTTTATTTAATTTCGTGGGTGGAGATTTTGTTGCATCATTTTCCGGAGAGGGGATACATGAATAAAAGGAGGACCTAGTTGATGCTCTGATTCAAAACATTCGTAACCATGGAAAGTGTTTCCCGGATCATGGTGGACCAGAATGTGCGACTGAGTGAGACGGCGGAGTTGGTTGTAAGTACAAAGAAATAATATACGTAATATGTTATTTATTATTGATAATTATTTTATATTACAATTTTATATTATCCACAGATTTTCAATTCTGATGATGAGCGGGCAGCATTTGTACAAGGATGGAGGCAAGCAATGAAATACTACCGTATCGAGCCGCAGGAGGGAGACGAAGTGCACATTGACGCAGTGAGGGTGCAGTTTCAAAATGCGGTGAGTAAAGCTAAAATAATTTTATATATTTATTAATTAAAAATTAATACTTAATAACATTTCTTTTTTTACAGACGCCACTTGAAGAATAAGATGTACAAATAACATTTATTTTAAAAATACTGTTTCACAAACATTATTCGTTATAATGAAGATTGTTTTACGATCGCAATTATTTAAATAAGAAATTTGTTCTCGGCGCACAGGTTCGATCAACCTGATAGCATATATCGATCATTGATCAATGATCGAACTGATAGCTACATGATCGAACCTGTGCGCCGAGAACAAATTTCTTATTATTCGTTATGAAGGATTGTTTTACGATCGCAAATATTTGTTAAATAAATAACAAAATTGTTTTCGGCGCAACATGTTCGATCAATTACTACACACTAAACTAATATTTGTAATACTCTGTGGACTACGGCTTAGCTATCATTGTGTGATTCTATTGGAGGAACTGAAGGTGGTGTTTCGTCCTAGAATTATTATTCGTTATATCAGTTTTTTATTTTTTAATTTATTTCCGTTCGAGCGCCGATTCTTTCGCGATTCCACAGACATCCATACCACGAGGGTTTGGCGGGATTGTACCAGGATCGACTCCGATCGGCACGTTGCCGCAGTTCACCCCGCGGACGTATCCGCAGAATCTCGACCAGGCGCGATGCTCCTTCATGGGATCATCGTCCTCTTCCCATCGACACAGCCGTATACCGCATTCGAAACATTCGACGCTATCCTCATCACCTAGATGGAAAAATCCGGCGGCTGCGAGTTTCTCAGTGGTGAAAAGTGCGAAGTCTGTCGCGTTCGAGACGATAATCGGTTGTTGTTGCGACGGCTGCAGGATCCATCTCCGATTTCGCAATCATTGTGAAAGACTGTGTGAAGAAATCAAAAACATAGAAAGTGGTGTCGTGTATGTGGTTTCGATTCGCGGGGGAAAAATTCAAAGTCGCGTCTTTATAACTGATACTTTACGTGTTTTTATAATTGTTAAACCATGCTGGAAATGTTTGCACTTCGCGAAGACAGCAATGGTATGTGACGTTTTTTGCCGTTTGCCAACAGTGAAGTCGACACGGTTCGCCGCCAGCAATTTCATACACGGGATCGCGAACTAGTACGTCGTATTTCGGACAGTTGAAATCTTCCAAATTTATCGAGTTTATTTGCATTTTTCGAAGGATGTCTCTCTCGAAACATCCACCTTTGTACGCTACGACAGGATTCGCGTAATCGCGCACAAAATTTTGAATTCGAATATATCGTGCTGTTGATAGTTTTCATAGCCGAAATCTTTAAATGGAATCCCGCGTATGAAATTGCTGACATACCATGCAGACTTTTTGTCAGCGTCGAATAAACAACGAAAGTTTTTCCCTAAGCGAAATTCAGAGAGTCCGAACCAGCCGTCGCACAGTGTATCGATCAATGGAAAAAAGTCCGAAAATCAAAGTGTAAGATCGGCAAATTTATGTATCCTAAAATGTTCGTAACAAAACAGTTTCTAAAACTGCTTTCAATTTTAACTGAATAAATCAATTTGTTGTTAAAACTGAGACTGAAACTTCACTGTCAAATTCCGTGCATTTTTTAAAACGTGCGTCCCTCACAAGCTATTTGTTTTTTTAATTTGATTTTTACAGGGTGTGCATTATTAGACATAGTGAATTATTAGCATTATTAGACATTCAATCTCCCAAAAATTTTTTTTTAAATAATCGCAATTTGTCCTAATTTTTTATGTTTAACATTTATCAACTTTGATTAGAGTTTTAAAAAAAGTACCCCGAGGTAACCCCGTGAATTTTTTTACAGTAATTGGTGGCATATTAAACTTCAATTTCGCGTTGGTTTAAATCTGCTCACGTTTGCTCAAGCGGAGAAAATAATAAAAAACCATATTAAGACGCTCGCGCTCGGCGGCTTTCTGCGTAGTCTTTCGAAGAAATTTGTTGCAATTATTTTTAGACGCATGCCATTTGATAAGTACTTACATATGTGATCAAATTATTAACTTCCCGATTTTATAGGGAAGTTATTGTAATTACCCCGAAAATCGAAAATCGAATTTTTAGCAGATCTTCACGTTTCATGGTCATTGGAGTCATTTTAGACTATTTTTATCAAAATGTCGGTATGTGTGTGTGTGTGTGTGTGTGTGTGTGTGTGTGTGTGTGTGTGTACGTATGTCCGTTTCTATGGTATCAAATTTTTCGTTAACGTTTTCAGAAAAAGTAACAACGCGATCGGAATGATGAATGATGCAATCGATGTGCCTCGCTGTAACTTAGAGCTGATTAGATTTTGGTCCATATTGGTCAAGTAGTTTTTTAGTTTTTTTCGAAAGGAGTTGATTAAACATTGCAAGTTATACGAAAGGCGTATCCACCGAAGAAGTAAACGTCACTAAATATATATATTTAGACATATTTAAAAAAAAAATTTTTTTTATAAAATTAAAAAAAAAATTTTTATAAAATTAAAAAAAATTTTTTCTTGTTTTTTTTAAATTAAAAAAAATGTATTTTCCAATTATGCAACTAATGCTAATGTAACCGCTTACAATAATCGAAAATTATTCCAATGCAAGAGTGAGTTAATCATCGCCGAGAATACATTTTCAAAGAATATCGATGAAAGTACAAAAACATTTATATTACAATCTTTAAATAAACAATGAGTTCAAAACGAATTGTTAACTGAGATTAAATTGAAAATTAATATAAAATATATGATAATTATTAATAACAGTGATGTTGAAAACGGATTGGTTAATGGAGCACACATGCGGAATATTAAAATTTATTACTTTTCAAGAAAATACTAAAATTCCGTCTATATTGTGGTTAGATTTTCAATTGGCCATAGTAGGAGTGAAAGTAAGAACTCGTTATCGTGATTATATGAAAAACGCAAATATAAATCAAAATTTAACACCAATAATAACAAAATATCGAATCAAGTAAATATTTCGAGTGAAGAAAAATAACAGATCACACGTAGTCAATTTCCAGTGGTTCCTGCTGAAGCGATTACGATTCATAAAAGTCAGGGACAAACATACGAGGAAGTATGTATGGATTTTAAAACATCAGAAATACGAACTTTACAAATGTTGTATGTAGCACTGAGCAGAATTTCAAAATTGAGCGGTTTATATATTTTGAGAAAATTTAAATTAATAGTATCGAAGAAAACCAAGATCAATACTGCAAACCCGGATAATGATGAGTTGTATCGTTTGCGAAAAACTAATTAAGACAATTTATTTTGCAATATTAGTATGCTATAACAAGGAACCAAGCGAGCAACGAGCATACGATATTGGTTTAATGCGACGCCATATAGCAAACATTTTGATAAGTATTGTAGAAAACTATTGAATTTCCCTGAAAACGTATAATCTTCTTAAAACGTACACTTAATAAATAATAATAATAATATACAGCAACTAACAAATCGGGAAGTTCTTTGTGTGGCTCGTGGAGAGTCACACACAAAAAGGAAGACATTAATAGCTGTGGGCCCTACTAGCCATGCGTACCACTAACATTCTCGCAAGAGCAGTCTTGCCCGCGAGCTCGCGAAGCGAGCGAGCAACAACAACCCTACTCGCGAGCGAGCGAAGCGAGCGAGCAACAATTGCCCTCTAGTTCTTATAAATTATATATTTAGTTTCAAAATTGTTTAAATATTTACAATTTTTCAATTCAATATTAAAGAAAGTACCAAAAGGTTCCTTTGAGATTTTGTATTATATTAATTTAAAGCACATTAGACTTGATATGACGGTCGATCTTAAGTGCATAAATATATACAAATGTTAAAAATAGTAGAAAATGTTGACGTTGAGACGCGTGCGTTCGCCGTCCACGCCTTTAACGTAGCCTATCGAGTTCCCACTTGAGTCCGCGCGAAACGATAAGACACTATGTTTACTCATTATGCTATTGTAAATATACAGTCCCTTATTTTCAATTGTTTATACGATATCTGTCGAACATAATACCCGCAAGACATCAAGAGAAAATTCAAATAAAGACCTATTAAATCATCTACTGGAGTCGGATCCAATTATTGCCTATTATAAAAAAAAACATACGAAAAAAGAAAAAAAGGATTTCGCAGATATAAGAGACTATTTATTATTAAGGGGGCCGGCGCACAGTGGGCTGGATCGAGAAATTTAGTGACATTTTACGAAAGAGTCGACTTTCTCATATCGATTTCTAATAAATTTGTATTGCTTCCTAAATGTCCATCAACAACGAAGCTGAAAAAATTAACGTTCGTTCACAAAAACTGTAGTTAATATAAATTCATAAAGATAGACATTTGGGATGCAGTATTTTTCAGCCAAAAATTGCTTCTTTTCATCGAGGTGTCCTGATTACCCTATTTAATATTTCTTCTGGGTCTTTTTTGTAAATCTGTTAGTTGAGGATGGTTGCTCGCAATGTATTAAAAATTAATATTTAATGAAATGAATAAAATCTATATACTTTCTTAGAATTTGTAAGGTGTATCTTTTAGAGGACCTAACGGCACCTAATCGGATAAATCAGATCATTTTCATTGGACCTTCCTCTACATATCCCCACAAAAATCATATCCGAACCGATCCGATCTTGGAAATTATGATTGTTTAAAGTTATCGGGACGTGTCACCTGACGCGTAGCAACTCACATATAGTACTTAAATACCATCCAAATATGCATATTTTTGCAATTGCATTAACAGTTCATACCAACCTAAAACAAGTATGTAATTTTTAACAATAATATAAGTAATGTATTAATTTTATTGTTAAAAATACAATGAACGGTAATAATATAACTGGACTAAGAGTTTCTTAGTTTTTCTTAGTAAGTGTCACTGTTTTTGGGTAAGTATATCTGTCATTAAATCGTAGTTAACAATTGAGAGACGCTTCTAGCAAACTGTTTAGATTATCGAGACGCGAGATATTTTTATGCTATGCTGCAGATAAGGTTTCGACTAACGTCCACCGTTCCGTCTGCATTTAGTTGAAACAAAATCTTTGGATAGACCACAGTGATCCATATTGAGAGAACTTTTACATATTTAAACGTTTTGATATCCAGAAGCTGCAGATTTAATAATTAATTAAATTAAACAAATTGACCAAAAGTTTACCTGTTAACATCAATTTAAAAACGTTTTGGTAAGATTAATTGTCTTATCTTTTATATTTGTTATATTTTTGTTGATATTTTTATCTCTTATAAACACATTACACATACATGAAATAATGCGAAATAACAAAGGTCGTAATATGTATATTAGACATGATTTTAAAACAATTAAATTGAAAAATTATTTATAATTATTATAAATTATTATAAAAAATATCTTATGTGAGACGCTTGTGAGGCGTTTTTATCTCCTCGGTACATTTTGTATGCGTTGATTATTATAAAAAGATTTCTAGAATTTATATTTTCCATATTCTATAAACCATTACATGTATGAAATGTAAATATAAAATAGATATTTAGTAAGTAAAAAAAAGTTTGGAAGATTATACTTAAACAATTTTATTTTAATACAAAAATTCAATGAAAATTAATTAACAATTATTGTTTAACAAAATAGAAAAAATTTTATTTGTTTACAGTTAAAATTCACTATTTTTTAAATGAATTTTAGTGCAAATTTCATCCCGATATCTCTTATGGTTCAAAAGTTATAACAAGATGTCACCAAATTTCTCGATCCGGCCAACTGCGGCGCGGCCGTGCAAGAGTGTGCGGGGACATGCACACATCGCTAAATTCGCATATACGTATATGCAATTACACGGTTTACGAGAATCGAAAATCACGCTTCAATATTGCAATGAGGAGTTTAGAAGTAGTCAATTGTGATTCCTAAAAGTCTGCTACAGAGTCGTACGCTCCCCAAAATGCATATTAGCACGTTATAGAGGAATAATTTGTAATATTCGGCAGTCACCGCCTGTCACAAATAATAATACAGCACCTCGAAGTTTTTAAATTTTGCACTAGTAGGCACCACTGTCTCGTGCCTAATGTATCGATAATACAGTGTCCATCGTCCATGCAAATGCTTTTATTGATCGCAAACACTGGTACGCGAAGTGGCTATCTTCTGACGGATGCCTCGTGACAGGCCAACGCCAGTGGTGTTGGACAGGCAGTATCTGCCGAATATTATAAATTATTCCTCGATAACGTAACAATATACATTTTAGGCACCGGGCAGACATAGATTGGACTTTTAGGAATCACAATTGACCGCTTCTGAACCCTTCATTGCAATGTTGAAGCGTTAGTTCGCATAGAAAAAATTACCTTGTGTAACTTTCGTATACATATACACAAGCACAGACTTAAGATCCCTACAGACATTGCATCTTATGGACATTTTTGTCTAGGTTCCATGAGGCTCTTAGAGCCCCGTGGAACCTAGAGGGTTCGTGCTCAATGTTACCGATGTTCGCGTGTTAGTAAAAACTGAATATTCGGTATACTTCATTTTTACTACGGGTGTTGGAGGCTCCAAATGTATATGGCGCGTGTATTTGAACTTTGGAAATGAAGTATGTAATAAAATACTTACGAAGTACAGTTTGGCAGTAACATAGATTAATAGATTCACGAGTATAGATATCCTTACGTATGTTTCTTTTATTTTGATGCATGTAAGTAGTTTACGTCGAATAATTACGTTGTTATGTTAATATTTGTTATTAATAAAAATGCACAAAACTTAAAATTTTAAAAGTGTACATGGAATCTTTATATTACTTGGTCGGACTTTTAGATTTATATATATGTATCCACGTATTAATTAAAAAATCTACAAATAAAAAATTTTTAAAAATAAAAAATGATTGTTGAACAACTCAACGAATATTCAGATGATCGTTTAAGAAAATTATTTACGATTAAAAATTCTATACTTTAAATTACGAAGCAATATTCATCTGAATTTCAACAGATTCAGAAAGCAAGGGCAAAACCGCTCGGACGCTTTCGATGCCGAGCATCGACGGTTATTGTATGAACATAATGCGGCAACATTGCACTTTTAAAGCTGACAACGCTGTAAAATCTAGCGTCCCAGACACACACCTTTCGTGTTGCAACGTCATGTAGTTCACTAGCTGACCGTTGCATTTCGATAGAGTCCGCTGTCGTACTAGGGCATTTTCTACAGAGTCGGTATTTCAGAACCGTAGACAGAAAAATGCATCGTATGCAATGTCTGTACCACCGACGAGATACTATTAAAGACTGCCAGCCTTATGGGAGTTGGTGTGTCTCGAATTTTTCGGTGTTCTCTTACGCCCTCTAGGATATATTCTGCCTGGAGTGAGAACCAGAACGTTCCTTTCCCAACGCGCCCGCGCGCTACACACACGAGCGTACCTCTACTATATCCGTGTGCGCTGCTTGTGCGCTTGCGCCAGCCACAATCTATTTTTAGCACTTGCCTTGCCGTGTTGTATTGCTCTACAGAAACGAAACTGAAATTCGGCTGTCGAGCCGTCGAGCGTATGAATCGCAATCTGGAGCTAGCCTTCGAATCCCTGTGCAGCGATTTTTATTTTTATTTCTCATTACTTTTTTAATTACATTTTTAACCTTGCAAAAAATTAAAAATGTAAAACCTATGTTCAAAATATGTATTCATTTTAAATAGAAACGTTTTGTTACTGTCATAATTGCATTAATAAAAATTGTTATATGAGAACCGGTTGATGGTATTTATTTGGACTGATTGGAGAATACGAAAATGCAGAAAGTATTTTTTAGTTTATGAAACAATTTGTAGATTTATTAGTTGTTAAACAAATAATAGGATAAATTGTATAATATATATAAATTGATTTTACTAGCATACACAAGTTTATTTGATCTTCTGTCTTCCTATAATAAAAAAATACAGTCATAATTATAATTATAATAGAATTTCATAGAATATTGAGGTTATTGCAAACTCATCTTTTTTCGCAATGTTGTTCTAATTTCATTGCTTCTCTCAAATGTCCATTTCCTTCCGAGACAGTGGCGTTTATAGGTGTAAATAACAAATGTTGATATTCATCATAATTAAACTACAATTATTCTAATAACGTGGAATGTAGTACATATTAAGTGTTAGTTACCCGGATTTTCGTCTTCGACGTTAAGCACTCTTTACTGCTTCTCGTAATTTACGTATATGTAACATTAGGGTTGACCTTATTTTTCGACCATGACATTTTTTTGGTCCCGTAAACCAGAATTGCAACAAATGTTGAGAAAATGTTCTGGAAAAATTTTGGGGCCGTTTGGATCATGGGAAAATGAGGTGCAGCAAATTTGAAAATTTTGAATTTTTTAAATCTTGTCATAAATAGACGTTATGATATATCGTTGAATTTGTTTTCTTTCTCTTTAAGAGTCCATATATAGTATAAACAGTTGTTGATAGAAAAAACATCCGTGACCTTAAAAGCTTTAAATAATAACTTTGAAAAATTGTTTTTTCTTTGTAACTATATCCACCTCCTTATATACTACAACTTCTGTTTGAAGAAGTTTTTCCATATATACATAACTGACCGAGATATTAAGGGGCGGAATTTGCATTATTCGGAAGCATACAACTGCGCATGTAGCTATTTTTATAGCTACATGCTGCCGAATAATGCAAATTACGCCTCGTAAACGAAAAAATAGGACTTTTGAGGCAGATAGTGCCCTAGATCGATCTTTTATCTAGCGTTTTTGACTAGTGGAAAACCCCGTGTTTGTATTATCGAGAAATGAGAAGGTGAATCCAGCACCCTTGCAATCCTGGAAGTCTCTCTACTCCCTTAAATAAATTCATTAATACGCTCCAATCTACAAAAAAACAGTTCTAATATCGGAATAAGAAGTTATTATGAATAATAAGCAGTCTGATTGAAACATGGACTGAATGTGGTCAATGATACCGCTGAACGGGGCGTTAAACTAATGGAGGATCATAATTAAATTTTATCTAGAAACAAAGAGGAGAAATAATATGTACTATACAAACTGTGATGGAATATCGAAAGCAGTACATCCTGACGCCACAAAATAGAATTTGTCAAAGGATTTTTAAATATTTTTTAATATAGAGAGAAACACCTGATCAATCCGTACACGATTAATTGCATTTTTAAGAGGCATTGAAGACTGCTTATTAACTGAGAGTTATTACATTGTTAATTTTCCTCAGAGTCAGTAAGTCCTTTATTCTAACTTCCCGATTTTATAGGGAAGTTATTGTAATTACCCCGAAAATCGAAAATCGATTTTTTAGCAGATCTTCACGTTTCATGGTCATTGCAGTCATTTTAGACTATTTTTAGCAAAATGTTCGTATGTGTGTGTGTGTGTGTGTGTGTGTGTGCGTATGGCCGTTTCTATGTAATCAAATTTTTCGTTAACGTTTTCAGAAAAAGTAACAACGCGATCAGGATGATGAATGATGCAATCGATGTGCCCCGTCGTAACTTAGAGCTGATTAGATTTTGGTCCATATTGGTCAAGTAGTTTTTTAGATTTGTAGTTTTTTTTCGAAAAGAGTTGATTCTACAATGCAATTTATAAGGGAGGACGAAAATTTTCCGCCAAAGAACCAAACGCAATTACATAAAAAAAATTTTTTCTTAATTTTTTTTTAGATTTAAAAAAAAAATTTTTTTTAGATTAAACAAAATCTTTTTTTTAACTGATGCTAATGTTACCGCTTGGAATAATCGAAAGTTATTCCAATGCAAAAGTGAATTTATCATCTCTACTCCCAAGAATACATTTTGGGAGAATATCGATGAAAGTACAAAAAAAAACGATGTTAGCGATGTTGGCGAAGGAGTAACGAATCGGGAAGTTCTTTGTGTGACTCTTGGAGAGTCACACACCAAATAAAAAACATTAATATCAGTAGGCCCTACTAGCCATGCGTATCACTAACCCTCTCGCAAGATCAGTCCTACCCGCGAGCTCGCGAAGCGAGCGAGCAACAATAGCCCTCTAGTTTTTCTCGGAGTCGATACGGTCGTGATTCAGCATCAGAAGCAACATTGTAACGCACACCGTATTGGCATTTACTAACTAAAACCAATATTACTCATTATGAACGTTATCATAATGATATCATCACCTATCGATTGAAAATGTTTTCCCAATCAAAATAAGCTCAAGCACGGCATAAATCGGATAATAATAATAATACAGCCAGGTTGCACTAGAAAATATCAGGCGAAACAGTCATGTTTCAGGCGTACGAATCGTCAAGTCGGAGCACTGACAGGACAGACAGTCGAGGCGTCGAGCGAGCTCAAGCGGATTCGAGTCGGGTACGCGATACATCAGACACATCCGGCGGCCCATGACTCACCTTTGTCGGGCGGCTTCTAAAAGAATAGAACAAGATCGCGCGAATGTGTTATCACGATATCCGAAAATCAACTCTGCGTTCTTATGAAATAGATAATGATAATAATGGTACGTATTTCTTTCATAACTTATAATGTGATTTTTAATGTATGTACTTGGATTTTTTAATAACTACATTATAGGTATATTCGGCACAAATGTGCATGATCTTCATTTGTATTAAAATTTGAAATAATGCACGTTTCACGTAAAAAAATTATAAGAAAATATTTACAACATGGTATGTAATAAGTTATGATAACTTTTTAGTGGGTGATGTTTTTATTAACTGTTAAGTAACCTACTTACTTAACTATCATTAACCTTACACAAATTCTTAAAAGATAATATATAATATACAATATAAAATGAAATATAAACTAACTTAAAATAAAATCATATAAACAAAAAATTATATGAAGCCTATAGATAATACAGAATAAAATATAAACCCGAAATATAATACATATAATGTTTATTTTTATATTTCGTTTTTAATTATTGCCATACTTTACCATATTGTTATACCTTCTAGGTGTATTATAACTCAGTAAAGATATTTTAAAGATATTATTCATACATATTTGAGTTCATTCGTAAGTTTTTCACGTGAAACGTGTATTATTTCAAGCTTTAATACAAATAAAGAGCAGGCACACGTTTACCGAATATACCTAGTGTAGTTATAAAAAAAACCTAGTACATATATTAAAAATCTCGTTATAAGTTAAGAAAGAAAACCATTATTACCATTATCTATGTCATAAGAACGCAGAGTATTTGATACTCGGATATCGCAATAACTCGTTCGCTCGAACTTCGATTCTTTTCGAACCCGCCCGACGAATTCGAAGTCGAATTAACGGGCCGCCCCGCCTGACTTTCTGCGACCCGACCCGAACCCGAACATCGAGCGGCCCACACATCCCTAATATTTATAATTATAAATATATTATATTAAATGACCTATTATAATAACCTATATCATTGCGAGTTATGATCACGCTTTAAATAAATAAATGTGGCTCAAATTATGACGTATTTAGACTCATTTTAATTAGAAGAATCTCACAAATACGTTGGTAATACCGTAAAAGAAGAATGAAAAATAAAAAACTTTTCTATGTGCATTGACGTAATCGGTACTCAGCCTTTTGAAATGTGCCGGCTGCCTCGTACCTCAGTCCCTCTTTGTCGTTTACGCGCTGTCGTAAAAAAAAGTTCTGGTATGTTGCTAGTCTAAAAATATGATCAATGCTATTTTTGAATTTCTCTAAAAAAACCTGCATTTGTCGAATTTTTGCGTATTTTCACTTTGTGTAAATAACATTTTGAACCAAAAAATCCGGAAGAAATCTCAAATATCATTTCAATTATATGCAATTAAATGATTAAATTAATGCAAGTAAATGGGAAAAATTGACCAAAAATTGAATGGCGCAACGGCTGTTTAAATGATTCGAAGGACTACCTCATCCGGCTAGGCCCTTTATTCCAAATTGTAATATTCCAATATTTCAAATATATTAATGATAATAATATATTAATGAGTTTTAACAACAAAATATTTTAAATAGAAAACTAAATTTTGACAAATAAAATACGATTATAGCAAGCTTCCTATAAATGTCGAAACCTTGAGTCTGGCCAGAGACATCAATTTTCAGGAAACACTATTCTGTGATGACGAAAGGAGAAAAGGCAAGCGAAGCTCGAGGGCTTCGGTCGCCGTGGAATGGAGCGAAACATTGCAACCTGATACGGGTTGGGTCGGGTATAACAGTGTGAGACTTCTAATCAAATAACAAAACTTAATTATTTATCATTATTTTTTTATAGGATTTTTCTTAACATATTTGGTGAATTCCTTTGGTCCTTCTTTTAAGATTTCGACTTCCGACTTCAACTGCTAGCTCTTCGCCTCGTCGCACAATGTATACAATGTATAAGCGATTCATATTTCAGGAAGTGGTGTTCAGTTCAGAATGAAACTAGAGGGCTATTGTTGCTCGCTCGCTTCGCTCGCTCGCGAGTAGGGTTGTTTTTGCTCGCTCGCTTCGCGAGCTCGCGGGTAGGACTGCTATTGCGAGAGGGTTAGTGATACGCATGGCTAATAGGGCCTACTGATATTAATGTTTTTTATTTGCTGTGTGACTCTCCAAGAGTCACACAAAGAACTTCCCGATTCGTTACTCCTTCGCCAACATCGCTAACATCGTTTTTTTTTGTACTTTCATCGATATTCTCCCAAAATGTATTCTTGGGAGTAGAGATGATAAATTCACTGTTGCATTGGAATAACTTTCGATTATTCCAAGCGGTAACATTAGCATCAGTTAAAAAAAAAAATTTTTTTTAAATCTAAAAAAAAAATTTTTTTTTTAATTTAAAAAAAAATTAAGAAAAAAATTTTTTTTTATGTAATTGCGTTTGGTTCTTTGGTGGAAAATTTTCGTCCTCCCTTATAAATTGCATTGTAGAATCAACTGTTTTCGAAAAAAAACTAAAAATCTAAAAAACTACTTGACCAATATGGACCAAAATCTAATCAGCTCTAAGTTACGACGGGGCACATCGATTGCATCATTCATCATCCTGATCGCGTTGTTACTTTTTCTGAAAACGTTAACGAAAAATGTGATTACATAGAAACGGCCATACGCACACACACACACACACACACACACACACACACACACACACACACACACACACATACGAACATTTTGCTGAAAATAGTCTAAAATGACTACAATGACCATGAAACGTGAAGATCTGCTAAAAAATCGATTTTCGATTTTCGGGGTAATTACAATAACTTCCCTATAAAATCGGGAAGTTAATAATTTTCTGTTTCCTACTAAGGATCTTAATAAGAACGATTGGGTTTTGTCATTACATAACATAATAGAATATTTTTTATAAATCATTATTTTATATATAACGCAATAACGTTCAAATTACTTTTGAATTTCGATAAATTTGTAGAATATTACGTAGTAATTACTATCATTTTTCCTACATCTATAAACTATCGATTATATTGTAAAACTATTATTACAATGGTAATAATAAGGAAATAAGAATGCAATAAGAGAATTATATATAGTATTATAAGGCAATTACAGAATGGGTAATGTCAGCATTCTATTATACTATATCATTCTTCTTCAACTTGACGAATATCTCGTCGGTGGTGGAACTTTTGACTATGTGGTATATCAGCTCACTGTAAGCTCTACGTTATCTCCGCGCCCATCGCGCCCACTTACCCGTCTCGCTGTTTAACACAGGGGCTGGCAGTCTTTACTAGTATCTCGTCGGTGTCTGTACGACTAACCCCTTTCCCACTCGGTCGGTATTAGACGTCCCTGTAATCTCTTTTCGAGAGGTAACGCAGTACGCGACTTCCTGAGTCAGTGACAGTGTCAGGTTGACACATGCTGACATGGCCTGACACCGACGAGATACCACAGACGAGATTGTATCTCGTCGGTGCATACACAGTACACAGACTTCAGATGTGGTGCATTGTCTAGCGCCTAACTTCCTACGCTCGCCACAAGATGGACAGATAGTTAAAGAACTTTTCTCGCTAGTACCCGATTCGCCAACGATTCGTATATATACCGTCCTCAACCGCTGTTTCAATAGGAACTTTGTCAGCCGGGTGATTGCCGAGCGTTTCGTTCCGATAGAATTGCCGTCTTTAGTTACGATGGGATTTTAAGTGCAGTAAGTCCTATAAAGAAAAGAGGTGGCCTCTTCCCTCTAAATTCTCTAAATAGAGAAGGCGTGCTGCCCCGTAGCGAGGCAGTGAAACGCAGTAATAGCTGACATTACTGCATTTTTTTTAAATTTTTTTTTCTTTTTTTACAAAGAAGTTCCGCAATTGAATTGGCAGTTTTTGCACATCGATATCTCTCACGACACTTCGAACTCCGAACTTTAAAGACTAGCGTCTGACCAACAGCGTACAATGAAGTTGATAGAGAATCGAGCATTATTGACAACTTAAACTTTTATAATTTTAATACGAATAAGTTGTAGAGCTTATCCCGATGAAAATGAGACCAAATACGACATCATTTGGACTACTTCAATAAAATCATAATTTTTATCATAACACTACGTATCAATAAAAATTGTTCCATTACACTCGAGTTTGGTCCCCATTTTCATGAGGAAAAGCACCGCAATTAACTCGTAATAATTTTATGTAGGGTGCGGGAGGGGGAAATCCGCTTTACCTTCGGTCTAGGAGCTGATCCAGGCTAAGCGTCCGCTCTACCTTCGGTCTAGGAGCTGATCCAGGCTAAAAGTGGGAGGGGGAAATCCGCTCTACTGTCGGTCTAGGAGCTGATCCAGGCTAAGATTTTGCGTGAACAGTGCTCACTGAGCACTCTCATATCCTCTCTGGATATAGTATAGAATGCTCACATTATCCACTATGTAATTGCCTCATAATACTATCACCGACGAGATACTATCTCATCTCTTTATCTAAATAGAACCAGACGATATATGACATTGCTCACGCCCGGGGCGAACCAGCTCGAATACATACATTTTGTTCTGAAGGAAGTTGAAATTTCAAAATTTTATGGAAGACAATAGGTATAGGAATAGAATTTACTGAAAATCAACATATTTATTAAATGTGCAGCTATTAGCTCGATATTATCCTTTATTCATAAGATACTAAAAGATCTTACAAATAGAGGATAATATCGATTGCCCAGGTCTCACCACGAGGAGGTTGCTGCACAAGAGACCCGAAAGGGAGTCAGAACGAATGCAATATTCCTTCTGGCTCCCTTTCTTACAACGACGGACTTATACTAAATTACGCAAGTATGTCGAGTAATTATTGCGGATCAAAAGGTGTGAATCGGAGAAGAAGTCTCCGATCCACGGGGGTACAAAGGCGAATCAGGCAGAAGGCTCTGATTCTTTCAAAGTGAGAAACAAGAGCGAACCAGAGCAGAAGGCCCCGGTTCGAAGGAGGCGCGTACAATGCTGGCAGCCCAGCACCGGTCACAGCCGATACCCGACGTGTCCTCACCAAGAGAGATGCATCATGAGAAGTGTTCAAACGTATTACCATTTCTCTGCCAACTACCTGCCACCAGCAACGCAATGCGTTGAGGTGAACTCGGGTAGGATGACGAACAGAGCGAACTCTGCCAACTACCTGCCACCAGGCAACGCAAAGCGTTGCGGTGAACGGATAGAATGACAGAGAAAATGGCAACACGAGTGGACAGATCTCAATGACCCACCTCTCTCAATGATTCGATGCCGAATACCGGCTCCAACCGGTCAGGTACATGCAAGCAAGGTCCAACAGAGCAGAAGGCTGTGTCGGAAACGAGAAAACGAGCAAAGTGAAGTTACGGCAATAATTACTCGACATATTTACCCCGACGACATACAATCTTAATAACTAACGCACGCAAGCCGAGCAATTATTGTGGACCAAAAGACTAAATCACAAAGGGGAAGAATCAAAGCAGAAGGTTTTGATTCGCAAAGAAGAAACATGAACCAGAGCAGATGGCTCTAGTTCGGGGGTGACGCTAAGACAATAATTGCTCGGCAAATAAAACTAACTTAAGAATATGCCGCAGTCTTCTTGATTTATCTTCTTCTTGGTGTGTCCTCTTCTCGGTATGTTCTGTTCTTTGTTTGCCCTCTACTTGTTGTATTCTAACTAAAACAGACTAATAATGATTAGACATATTAATACATAGCCTCGCACACGAGTGCAAGCCTAATATTCGTTCGCGAGAACAAACCTAAGACCAGCTCACGAGAGCCCAACTAACCCGGCGCACGAGTGCGAATCTAACCAGCTCACGAGAGCCAACCTAATACCAGCTCACGAGAGCCACACTAACACCGCACACGAGTGCGAATGAAACCAGCTCACGAGAGCCAACCTAACACCAGCTCACGAGAGCCAAACTAACCCCGCACACGGGTGCGGCCTATAGGCGATTCGGGTAGCCCCGGGGACGCGACACCCCGAACTCGCTCACGGCCCCATCCGTGAGTGAGCCCCTGGGGGACCTCACATCGGAGGAATAAAAATTTCAGACAAGATGTGAAAATTTTTAGAAGTGGGACTTGTGAAATTTCCGAAGCGAATAATGGGAATTCAGAAATGAAAATTGTCGAGATCACTGATTGAAATAACAAACTCAAGATGGGCCAAGGGTAAAAACGAAGAAAGCATTGATGTACCCTTGGCCGACAGCAAGCTACCTGAAAGTAAACTCATATACAATTTAATGATATGTGGTTTTATATCTCTCAAGTCTTAAATTCTACTACACAATCTTATCGAAAATTATAAATGTGCAATGTGCAGCTATTAGCTCGGTATTATCCTTTATTCATAAGACACTAGAAGTTCTTACAAATAGAGGATAATATCGATTGCCCAGGTCTCACCACGAGGAGGTTGCTGCACAAGAGACCCGAAAGGGAGTCGGAACGAATGCAATATTCCTTCCGGCTCCCTTTCTAACAACGACGGACTTATACTAAATTACGCAGATATGTCGAGTAATTATTGCGGAGCAAAAGGTATGAATCGGAAAAGAAGTCTCCGATCCACGGGGGATCAAAGGCGAATGAGACAGAAGGCTCTGATTCTTTCAAAGAGAGAAACTAAAACGAACCAGAGCAGAAGGCTCCGGTTCTAAGGAGGCGCGTACAATGCTTGCAGCCCATCTCCGGTCAGAGCCGATATCCGACGTGTCCTCACCAAGAGAAATGGACAGTGAGAAGTGTTCAAACGATATCCCATTTCTCTACCAACTACCTGTCCCCAAGCAATACAAATTGTGGCGAACGCGGGTAGGATGACGAATAGAGAGGACACTGTAGCATGGCTACACGAGTGAACAGGTCTCAATGAACCACCTCTCTCAATGTATCGACGCCGAATACCGACTCCAACCGGTCTGGTACATGCAAGCAAGGTCCGACACAGCAGATGGCTGTGTCGGAATCAAGAAATCGAGCAAAATGAAGTTATGGCAATAATTACTCGACATATTTACAACGATAGTATACAATCTTAATATATAGACCAAATATAACTAACTTAAAAATACACTGTAGTCTTCTTCCTCTTTGTTGGTGTGTCCTCTTCATTCCGTGTGTCGTCTTCGTTAGCAGCCGGCTATTGTAATCTAGCTGAAACTGACTAATCGTATTTAGAAACAATGCTGTTGAATACAGAATTAAATCACGCACGCGAGTGCGAATGTAACCAACTCACGAGAGCAAATATAAAGCCGCACGTAAGCGGAAACCTAACCATGCACTTGAGTGCGAATACAACCAGCGAAGCAACTCAAAAGAACAATTGTAACCACGCACAGAAGTGCGAAAGCAACCAGCGAAGTAACTCACGAGAGCAATTATAATCCTGCACATGAGTACGAATACAACCAGAGAGAACCAGCTCAAGAGAGCTATTGTAACCCCGCACAGAAGTGCAAATACAACCAGCGATCCAGCTCGTGAGAATAGTTGTAACCCCGCACACGAGTGCGAGAACAACCAGCGAAGCAGCTCACAAGAGCAATTATAGCACCGCACACGAGTGCGAATGCGATCAACTCACGAGAGTTATGGTAACTGCTTACACGAATGTAGCCTATAGGCGATTCGGGTAGCCCCGGGGACGCTACACCCCGTACTCACTCACGGCTCCATCCGTGAGTGAGCCCCTGGGGGACCTCCGATTGGAGGAGTACAATTTTAATAAAGGAATATAAATTTGAAGAAGACTCATTATCGAAAGTCTCGATGAAAATTTCAATTAGTATATTAGAGATAATAATTGATGGTATTCGTTGAATTAACAGTTGAAGGACAGGTTTGTTGAAATTGGGCCAAGGGTAGACAAAGGAAGCTTTGGAAAATATTAGTAACCAAACTTACCGTTGATCGTTGAATGAAGAGTTGAAGGTAGGCCAGGGTAGCTGTGGATGACCCCTTGTCCACCTCTGGTCCACCTCTGGTCCACCTCTGGTAAGTCCCCGGTCCTCCTGCATCCTCGCGCTCCCGCAGCACGTCCGCTCGCGCCGCTCCCCCCGGCCCGACTGACTGACTGATGGTGGACTCTCGTCGAGCTCGAGCGGCACAAGCGCAGAGGTGCGTGACGCTCCCCACCCCACCGAATATCGATCGATGTCGATCTCTGTGAAAATTATTGATAAATTTATTATTTCCAGCTGGTTAATGTTTATAACAATTTTATTTTACAGCGATGTCCACAAGCAATCCCTTGGCTATCTGACCATCTAATTTTTTAGTAAAAGTGGCTAATAGTATTCGAGATACGGAATAACTTTTAAACCATGATCATTCGCACGCATTAATTTATTCAATACAATTCACAGATAAATTTATTAATTCTGGCTGTTTAATGTTTATAACAATTCCTTTTGCTAATGATGTTAACGAGCATTCCCTTGAGCACCTTGCCATCTAATTTTTTCGTAAAAATAGACAATAAAACTCGAGATACGGAATAACTTTTAAACAATGAACATTCGCACGCATCAATTTATTCAATACAATTCACAGATAAATTTATTATTTCTGGCTGTTTAATGTTTATAACAATTCCTTTTGCTAATGATGTTAACGAGCATTCCCTTGAGCACCTTGCCATCTAATTTTTTCGTAAAAATAGACAATAAAACTCGAGAAACGGAATAACTTTTAAACAATGAACATTCGCACGCATCAATTTATTCAATACAATTCACAGATAAATTTATTATTTCTGGCTGTTTAATGTTTATAACAATTCCTTTTGCTAATGATGTTAACGAGCACTCCCTTGACTACCTTGCCATCTAATGTTTTTGTTAAAATAGACAATAAAACTCGAGAAACAGAATAACTTTCAAACAATGAACATCCGCACGCATTAATTTATTCAACATAATACTATGATACATTTATTAATTCTAGCTAATTAATGTTTATAATCATTCCTTTTGCCAACGATGTGGACAAGCATTCCCTTGACCACTTTGTCATCTAATTTTTTACAGTGTTCGGTATTGGCCTAAACGGGAGCATTCAAACGAAGGCGGTTCGACCGTTGGTGCCGTCTCGTTATTGTTTTCGTGTCTCGAGCGCGCGATCGCGAAACCGCTGTCTTGTCCGCGTAAAAGTCATCGTCACCAACGGCGAACACCTCCATTTGAATCTTACATCACGGACAAAGGTAAAACCGAAGTCACTGATCCAAACAAAGCCGTTACCGCCCCCGTCGTTCGTGCGTTACCGTGCGTGGACGAGCGACTTCACTTGACGTTCAAATCTCGCAGCACTCGCTTGCAACATCGAATGTGCCATTTTCGGATCATATCGAATCCTCCGTTTATCGCGGCATAGTCGCTACATCTCTATAATTTTCATACTCTTTTTGCCGTCGAATTGTGAGCAATCTATGTTATGTTTAACGGTGTGGCTAAATTGAGTCAATAATAAAGTGGTTGTTGAACGATACTGGATTTCCCTCGTTTCGCCTCCATCATTAACCACGTCCTCAGCGCTCAGATCTGAGTGGTCCCGGCCTCAGGCTCTCAGACAACATTCAAGCCTAGACATGCAGTAAAGTCTCCAACATATTTCTGTTCTCACAGATCGATTCTTGGAACATTTATGTATAAAAAAGTGGAAGATAATAATTCTCGTTTATGAAATATTTTGAAATTACAAATTGAGAGGTATCTCATAAAATTTGAAATAGGAATTGTTGATTTTCCTAAAATTATGCTTCAATAATATATTTCTAGGAATTCTTTGTCCTTGAGTTTTGCTTTTAATATTGAAACCAACATCGTCTGAAATATCTGCTCGGTACTGAATGTAACAATTCATGATGATCAATATGGTTCCGTGACGATTTGCCTTCTCACCGACGAGATCATGTCGATGTCCTTCTGTTTCTCACTCCAGTCAGAACACCGAAATATTCGGGTGACACGATCTTCCATAAGGCTAGCAGTCTTTAATAGTATCTGGTCGGTGACCGTAGTATTCGAGTGACACGATCTTCCATAAGGCTGCATAGCAGTCTGGTTGGTGGCATGATTTTGCATAAAAAATTGCTACTGAAATTTCAATATTTACGTTACATAATTATCGTGCTTCTTATTAATACGAATATGAAAAATACATAGTTCGATATGAAATTAACAATTTTTAATACATTATTTAATTAACATTAATTTGTGGTAAAATTTTCGAATTTGTTAATTAACTCCGGTGTTAGATTCTTCAATTTCTCAAGTACCCTTAACAAACGATTTTGCAAAATAATCTTCCTGGCTGCCTGAACAAAGGGTGTAATGATATAATAGTGTAGAAACGATTGCTCTGCTTCAGGCGCCGACGACACAGTTTTCGGAAACTAAAAATAAATTGATAACGCGATTAATTTCTCAGGAATCATACACGATATTTTACAATTTGGAAATATAAGAACCTTATGAGCAAGTCTCAAAATTCTTTGCTTTATCTTTCGAGCTTTTTGTCGTTCAAAAATTTCTTCCTCAGGGATATAATTTTCTAATAAATTCTTGTAATCGCTCCATTCTCTCTCCCTTTGAATTTTTATCTCCGTTATTCGTTCTTCATTAAGTTCTCGTGTTTCATTATTCACTTTCGGTTTGTGACCAATTTTCGCCCTACTGTTCTCCCGGCGATAATTGTTTGCTTTTTTTATAAATTCTCTTAATTGTCGAGCTTTTCGCTCTAAGACGTCCAACAAACATTGATTCAATGGTCCTGCGCAATTCAAAAAATTTTTTGATCTCTTTCTACTCGCGAAGAAAATTCTATACAAAATCTGCAACCTTTTAGCTCATGCTCGGTGCACAAAGATCGAGGTTTCGCGATTAACATACAATTGACGGTGTGCAGTGAATACAAAGGCAAGTAGCCACAATCTTTCAATAATGCCTTCTCGATGCTCTTGTATTCCCCAATAGGCTTTATCGCGTTTGATTTCGATGGATTTCTTTCTTGCAAAGTGGCTTTTGTTTTTTCCCGAGATTTCGCGCCGACTTTTGATGGTTGCTTTTTGCTCTTCGTTTCTGGTTCGACTTTCTCCAATACTTCCCTTTAATTGATCGTATCATAGCGTATTGTTTAATTCTAGAAGATAGATAATTCAACACCGTGAACATTCTTACCGCAAAAGTCCTGGTCGTGTATAAGCAGAGAAATTTATAATGTACGGAGTTTTGCATAAATCCGTAATGAATATACGGATTTGAAAGTTCATGCTTATGTACCGTATAGGTCTATAAATAACCATTACCATTACAGGAGCTTGATTTGGTCTGACACGTCCTAGAAAATCAAATGAAATTTTGTTTTCATTGTGTATTCGATTTACCGACACTGATTATGGCAGTTTACCCCATTGCGGGTAGATGTCGACGCAAGGATCTTTCTTCGATGGTAAAATCGCGAATGCAAATTGTTCCTTTGCGTGAGGGCATATCGGAATTTCGTAACAAGCTCTATACAATAAACAATTATTCTCATCATTTACGAACTTCGTAAATAATTTAACGACAAACTTACGCTTTACCGAGCGGAACATCTCCAAAATTGATATGCGTAGGGAAAGAAAAATCGGTTTTAACGTTCCCGGTGATTTTAATTTCCAAAATACGATTGTCAAAATAGCGAATCTTTAACACGTCGTTGTAATTTCTCGGTTCGTCGGGAATAAATTGAACGTTGATATTGTAAACGGATCCAGGGGTTAACCACCTCGTCTGCAATAAATTAGCATTTATTAATACATTGCGCGATACCCGTCCTAAGAACAAAGAATTTTCTTTCACTTGAGAAGCACTTCCGAATCGGAAGTAAGGGGTTTCCGTTGGTAAAGGTCGAATCGGGCATGGTTTAGGGAAATAATTCGTGATTTTTAGTGTTTTCTCCCGTGCTTTCAGGTTTCTAGAACTGAAAGTGAAATTCAAATTTCTCGGCGACGCGTTCAGGAAGCCGTCCTTCGAATCGTCCTTGATCTTTACTCTCGGCTTCAACTTCAAACATTGTACCGAGTCAAATATACCGCTATCCATTTCGAATTACAATGTCGAATCGGCTGAACAGCTCTATTTACTTACAACAAAACAGGAAACAGATGAAAGATAACTTATCACTTCACACGATTCCTGTGCAACGTTAACACGTTGACTGCCAATCATCCCCAAGTTAAATTCGAAACGGGAAATTTGATTCGTAAGCGTCGGGCTTGTTTGCATTTTATTTCGATCAATTTGAATTTGAAATTTAATTTAGAATCTGAAAGATCGGAAAATTATGGCGGAACGAATATTCCATGACAAGTCTACTTCGAGGTCTCTCCGAATAAGATATCAATTTTATCGACTGTCGATTGGAAAACTGATTGATAATTTTCGAGGATTGTGAACGTTGGAAATATTCTAAGGAAATCCCTTTAATTTTCGCGCGACAGTGGTGCATGATATATGTTATATTCATCTGTTTACAAGCTCCTGAAAAGTTGACAGAAACAAAGATGGAGTACGCGAAAAGAAAGGTAGCTGTTACTGGTTATACAGAAGGATAGGATAATTATGCATATTTTCGTAGTTATTTTCACACAAATGATGCCGTTGTTTATCTGAGACAACGGTCGATGTTGTATACATTTACGAGCGGAATTGTCGACAGGCAAAATGAAAGTAACATGCCCGACCGTACGTGTTCGAGTATGACTCACACACTACTATGACAGTTTTTTACAGTCCTGTAACAGTGTTTTTTATAAATACTTCCGTATTTGTATAAATCGAGAAACTGGTTAATCATGAACGTGCAAGAATTACACAATGGGGTGAGTGGTTTTCATTTCTTTCAGCGAACGCGTTTCACGGAACAATCCCCAAGCATGTTGATCAAGCTGTAAAAAAGCCGGAGGTTAGACTCATGTGTCAATCCTACGAGACTTTTTTACTTTTCTTTAACATAACAATAACGATCGTATTTATTCATTACGTATTAGTCATCGTATCGAAGAAATTTTCGAGAATTTCACTTACCACCATTTATTTTTAGCTTTACACATGCGAATAATCGAGTGGTGCTCGTTTTTATGGGGTTTCAATGAATATTTTATACTAGTACAGATTAATCGAATTTTTGTTCATTAATATAATGTTCTTTACAGCCTCCCCTACTGCGAGCTATATTTTTCGGAGCTGTAGAAGAAGTTTTATCATTATTATCTAGAAAAGAAGATGCATGCTGGGAGGACAAAAAACAACGGACTCTCTTGCACGCAGCCGCATACATGGGAGATTCTAAGATAGTAGAGTTGCTACTATTGCATGGAGCCGCTGTAAACGCTAAGGATAAGAAATGGTTGACTCCGTTGCATAGGGCTTGTTGCTCAGGGAATCACGAGGTAGTACATGTTTTGTTAAGCCATAAAGCCAATGTCAATGTGTGGGACCGCAGTTGGCAAACTCCTTTACACGTAGCAGCAGCGAATAACGCTGTAAAATGCGCAGAGCTGTTGGTTCCATACTTAAAAGATGTTAATATAGTGGACAGGTTTGTAGCTGTATACTTTATACTAATTTTACACAACTATTAGCTCCTAGTATACTAAAATAATTCTTTCGTTTCTTCAGGACTGGTAGAACAAGCTTGCATTACGCAGCCTACAACGGACATCTTGAAATGACAGAGTATCTGATTCGAATCGGCTGTTCAGTAAATGCATATGACAGAAAAAAGAATCGGAGTGCTTTGCACTTCGCAGCATTTATGGGACACGATAGTATCGTGAAGACACTTATAGACAACGGAGCCGATGTCAAGGATAAAGTAAGAGAACACAATCTGATTAGAAGCATGAACAGTCACCCGTCTCGTTCATTGACTAAAATAAAGTCACAAGATGATATACTTAACACTTTATCTACTGGAAGCCAAGTAATAGACTTTTCAATAACTGTGCTGTACCGAATGGAAGCTTAGAAATCTTCTTTCTATTAAATAGTACAACGATGTTTCTAAATTCTCTTAATCTCTTCGCTATTTTAAATTTCACTCGCCCGTGTTTGTCACAAATGCATGAAACCCGTGGTCTATTTACGATTGAAGCTTCTAATGCTGTCGAAGAATCTATTAAAAAATCCTCAGCCGATAGATAATGTGTTAATGCGAGAGACCTAAAGCAAAAGAATATTTCATACTTGCCAATATTAAGAGCTATTTTCTCATGTGTGCATTTGCATGTTAAGGATTGCAATTCGTATACCCCGTTACATGCGGCTGCAGCTTCTGGTAGTGTGTCGTGTATAAAAGTATTAATCAAAGCTGGAGCCGATGTCGAAGCTAAGAACGGGCGTGGGAATACATTGCACGTTGCGTGTTTAAACGGCCACGTAGATGCGGTGAAAGACTTGATTGCCAGTGGAACAAATATTGGTGAGACGATCTACCAATAATCTCGTAGAATGCGGTGTTGTCCTATTAAATCTATTATCGCCGTTTGTCCAAAAACAGAGGCTGTTAGCTTACATCGACAAACTCCTTTACACGTCGCTGCCGCCAGCCCCAATAGCGTTGAATGTTTAGAAGTACTTTTACAAGCTGGTGCGAAAATTAACGTCCGATCGAAAGAGGGTTATACACCTTTGCACATGACCGCGATCTATGGAAGATTTACTCGATCGAAAAGTTTACTCGATGCCGGAGCGATAGCAGACGCGGAGGATAATGTTAGGAATACTGCCCTTCACATAGCGGCTTGGTAATTACTAGTAGCAAGTACAAATTACAGTCATAATTCGTTTCTTTTTTGTTTGTACATCGATTATTTATTTCGTTATAGGTTCGGCCACGAATGTTTAACGACAACATTGTTAGAGTACGGAGCCTCTCCTGCCCTGCAAAACGCTGAACTACATACACCGTTGCACCTCAGTTGTCTAACAGGTCACATCGAGGTAAAATATTGATGTAGTTAAATAATAAAATCAAAATTGATCGACTTGTACGATTGATCTTACTGTTACGTGATAACTTACAGGTATGTAGGAAATTGTTGCAAGCCGACAGCAACTGTATAGATACCAAAGACGTCGGCGGTAGGACACCGTTGCATTTAGCAGCATATAAAGGATTCGTCGATTGTCTAGATTTATTATTATCCAACGGAGCAAATTTCCGATTAACCGACGACGACAATAGGTTGGCGCTTCATTACGCAGCTAGTCAGGGACATTATTTTTGTGTCTTCACTTTGGTCGGTTTCGGAAGCGATTCGAATGCTCGGGACATAGACGGTGCGACGCCTTTGCATTTAGCTGCAGCATCGACTGCGACCGATGCTGGTGCTCAGTGAGTGTTTTCATACTCGAATAGAACTTTCGATGTTAAAGAAAACAAACTTCATTTTTAAGTTAAGAAACTTACTTCTACGATGCTTCAATGTTCTCAGATGCGTGCAGTATTTACTGAAGCACAGAGCAGATCCACGTTTACGGGACAAACGTGGCTTCACTGCGTTCCATTACGCCGTAGCTGGTGGAAATCAGCCAGCCTTAGTAGCACTTTTGGAGGCTTGCTCGTTAATTACCGCGGAGGGGTTCAATTACACGGAAGAACCAGACCCACCGCCACCGGAATTAACACCATTACACCTAGCCGTATGATTAATACAATCGATATTTGGTGAACCTGCAGAACAACTACCTACCCTCCGATGTCGATAATTTGTGGATATGCAGTAGAAATCGATATTGTGAACGACTTTTTCGTTTGCACATTAGTGATGCCACAGATGCGGAGGGTAGGTAGCTGTTCTGTAGGTCAAGTGTTGGAATTTTTCATTTACTCTCATTTACTGAACCAATTGGAGTAGAAATATTGATGATGCGTATGTGAATTTGCAGGCTTATTATGGGCACAATAGAATACTGAGTTTATTACTACCACTATTTTCGGATACAAATATCAAAGAGGACTCTGGTAAAACACCTTTGCATTTGGCCGCGAGTAAGGGCCATCAGCAGTGCGTGAAACTGTTGTTAAATCACGGAGCTCTAGTATCTATCCAAGTATGAACGGGTTCAGTAAAGTCTTTCTTCATTTGCCGATTGTTTGTATACCTGTTACTATTTATTATTACTTGTAGGATTCCGTTGGCAGACGCACTCCGATACATTGCGCGGCCGCGGCAGGCTACACTGCTTGTCTGTTGCTTCTTCTTAAAAACGTGGATGACCCGAGTATTGTCAATTGCTACGATGCGAAGCAGCGTACTGCTCTGACGTTAGCTGTGACAAACATGAACACAGAGTGCATTATTTCCCTTTTGAAATACAAAGCCGACTGTAATTTGGCGGACGTAAACAAACACACGCCGTTGTTTCGAGCAGTTATCAACGAACGTAGCTACCAGTTAGGCAAGTTATTGTTGTCGCATGGCGCAAAAGTGGCGATACAAGACACGAACGGTAAAACACCGTTGCATTTAGCCGCCGCTTGCGGAAGGTGGGTTCACGGGAATTCTTGGTACATCTTCTTGACCCTCTGATTACATAGAATTTCACATTTTCCCAGAGTGATAGCACTGGCAGAAATGGTACGAGCAGATCCTGCAGCAGCCACCTTAAGGGACGACCAAGACTGCACTGTTCTGCATTGGGCTTGTTACAATGGACAGTACAATTGCGTAAAATATCTTCTACAGGAAAACGTAGTCGACACTTTGGAGGGTAAATGTCTCTCTTCAAATAAATTTGAGGAGGCTGTCTCATGTAAACGGGTGAAGAAACGTTTTTTAAAATTATAAACGAATTTTTCAGCGATGAAACGGCCCCCTTAAATTACTCTTTTTTTGAGACACATTTTCAGAAAATAATTTGAATCATTTTATATGAACATGTTATAGGCAATTCGTTCTCCCCTGCACATTGTGCCGTGTTTCTGGGATCAGTAGATTGTTTAGAGTTGTTAATCAACAAATTTGGAGGGAAAACAATTGCCGCGCTGCGAGACACTCCTGGAGATCGTCTGCCTTTACACGTAGCAGCTACTTCCGGAGCACTGGAGTGCGCGAAATTAATTTTGAACTGTGTTGGCCCGAAATTAGCTGGCATTGAGTCTCCAGATTACTTGGGACGGACGCCTCTTCATTGCGCTGCTATTGCTGGTAAATGCGAAGTCATTGGTAGGTTTCGTTTGATTGACAAAATTAAGGGGCGAACTGCAAACAGCTAGTTCCATATTTTTTATCAACTTTATTCTTTGCATGATAAACGCAGAGTTGTTGCTCGAGCGGGAAGCCAATCTGAGTGCAAACGATTGCAATAAAAACACGGCGCTGCATTTAGCTTGTCAACGGCGTCAGTCAGCGGCTGCTTCGCTTTTATTGAAGTGGATAGAGTCGAACAATGCCAATGCGAACAGCGAGAATGCAACGCAGCCTCAGCAGCAACAGATATCGGTTATTAATATGCTCAACGAGCAGCACAGCACTCCGCTGCATTTGGCAGCGAGGAACGGGCTTGTAAAAGTAATTGAACGAATTCCGATGCTCTGAAATTATTTTTATATAATATCCGATAACGGAAGACACTTTTATTCTGCAGGTGACAAGACGTTTATTGCAATTAGGAGCAAGCGTCGTTGCTGTGGACGCCGAGGGCCTCACTCCTGCACTCGCATGCGCTCCAAATCGCGCTGTGGCACGTTGTCTGGCAACTATACTTGCCGCGCATAGTATGTTCAGCTTGCATTTAATAACACTGCTCTACAAAATTTTACTTTTTGTTTTTGGCACATCCGTTTCTTCATTACGTTTTCATAATAAATTGTATTTGCGTTATTTGTAAACAAATCGATGAACATTACAGGTCAACATTGGGAAACCGCACAACACTCGCCATCTATTCAACAAACCTCTGAAGTATATTTAAACGGAAGGAGCGGCGATTCGCAGCACAGTTCAGATTCGGAGTTTTACTAACAATAGTCGTAACCCTTGAGCCACCGGGGGTCTCAAACTCAGTACACTACTCCAGCGAACATTAACGCGAAAAGGTGGTGCATCACTCTTTACAAAATCCAGCTCTCGGGAGCTTGGTTTTATTACTTGGCACGTGACACTGCGGACACATGTGCAATGAATACTCTACACGCGGTACCGTTATGCGAACGTATAGCGAAGATGAGGATGGGATAGAAGAAATATTGCTTGTTTGTAGTTTCTAAAGCTACCGTTCTTCTGATTCATATTAGTATCTCCGTAGGTAGCGGTACCATTAATCTTCGGTTGTGACGTGTAAGAAATAACGATTTCTATGAGAATAACGATACTAATATGAAGAGAATCGGAACTAGGTTTAGAAAAATCAAAATAAGCAATTCTAGGCAGTATTGTATTCACAATTTATCGCTTTCGTAAGGAACGTCGAACTGGCCTATAAAGATCAATTTTGTAATTATAAGCGACCGACGTCCATCGCGTCCGAACATTTTGTACGTGTTTTTGGGACCGTATGTCTCCTTTTTATACAAATTAAGTAAATGTTATCGGGAAATGACGACGCGCTGATATAATAGTACGATTGTCCTTATTCGTTTCGCTTATCTCTCCTTCATCAAACTTCATGTATTTTTATTGTACATACTGATATTGCAATAATCGCTTGAGCAAAAGGGGCGAAACGATAGATATATTTAAATACAGGCAACCCCCGTACAACACGGTAGCCATGTTCCTAAAACTATCACGGGAAACTAAGTACAAACGTTCAGTATTCGATTTCAAAAACAAAACGGAACTAAGCATTTTTGCTACCACAATTACGCGAGATGCGTTTATCAAAAAGACCAGCGGATATCCAAACTTATATATGTATACAGGGTAGTCCACCTAAATGTAGCCATCTAAATATAATATCTTTACTTTTGACGGCGTAACAAATGTTTTTAATGCAATGTAAATGATATCACAAGGTGAATGCTTCGCAAATTTGATTTTTTTCGGAGTTTTCAAGGTCATCGATATTTCTGTTTCTTGCAAACATTTACATTTAGGTGGACCAACCTGTATATATATCTATCTATCTTTTGTAACAAACAAGATTTCCATGTTGTAAAATGACACTATTCTGTGCTCAGGGAAGCTATTATTTTTATTTCGATTTACATTCTCTCGGGAGGATATGTAGGCATTTCGTGCTTCTTTTAGTGCAAATGCCGTGTTATAGCGGGGGTTTCCCTAATTTTCTAACCGTGTTGTAGAATGCCGTGTTATACAGGAGTTGCCTGTAACGCGAAGCAATCTCCGCTTTTGTACGTAGTCTATGCGAAACGCGCGGGAACTCAGATACATTATTTTTCTCTGAAAGATAAGAAAGCAGTATCGACTGTACATATTGATAAATATTTTTCAATACCATCAACCGTGAATATATAAAAAAATATACATATATATATGTCTATATATGTATATATATGTATATACATATATATGTGTACACATATACGTATACGTATGTGTAAATATATATAAACATTCGTACATTACGCGAGTTCCGGGGAATTTAATATTGAACCACATCGAAATCGCGCTATAATTTAACAGCTATTGCCAGTATCGTGCATCTGTACTACATGACCATTTGTAATCAATAAACGACGTTACGATTTATTTTTACACAAGCGTTTTCTTATTTCACGACTTTCACCCTAAATTCCTTATTTTACAATTATTTGAAGTATACGACCCGTCTCGAATTCTTTACTGTACTTTATTACAATTATTAAAAGTATAAAGAGGCCTTTGTAAAAATTGATTTTTTAAAAATAGGTTCGTATGTTGAAAATGATATAAAAATGAATTTTTTTCTGCTTCTTCCAATTATAATAAAAATCAAGTAGCTTCGATTTTTAGGATCTTGCAATTTTTGTAAAAAATGTTTGAATCATGACGTAATCAGAGCGTAAAATATGTTCGCAAATTGTCAAAGATCAATCAATTTCGATTTGACTTGAAGTGTCTTTCTTCTGTGTCCTCGAGAGGACGATCGAAAGGGTCGAAACTCATGATTTCAGACCAGGCGACCATGTTGAAGAGGAGGAGTCATCCGTTCAACAATTTCTCCTCAGTGATGGTATTAGGTGCAAGTTTTTTCGCGCATGCTCGGCGATTTCACCCTTAGTAAAGTAAGATTCTCGACGAAACGGGGTACCTTGAGCACCCCGCAGAATTTTAGAAAATTAGTATGATTTGATTCTGAAAAATGAATGCATAACATGTGTATATTTTGTAACTCGTAGGATACGTCCTGGAGTCTTTTTGTCAAGAACAGATTGTTTCGGTACATCCCGCCAATATAACTGCGTCAGGGCTACCTCGTCTGCTACCTCGTCATCCTAATATAGACACATTACTGTTTGGCCGCGCATGCGCGAGAAAAGTTGCACTTAATACCATCACTGTTCCTCCTCCGTCAGCGGCAACGAAAGGGTTAGAAGCAGTTAGAAGCGGCAGCTACGATAAAGGAGAAACGTTCGAACTACTTCGAACGAAAATTCTTTCTTCCAGCCCGTGGTGAAAAGGGTCGAAATTCGTGTTTTCTGATCAGGAATGTACGTAGCTGAAGACAGTAAACATCGGGGGCCGATTTAAAACGACGGAAGTTCACGAGAAAAGACGATCGAATGACAGAGTAGCATGATGTATCAAGCAGTGAACCATAACTTGTCGTGACGTGCATTGGTACGACTGGGTTTAGAACAAAACAAGACAATCAGAAAAGCATGACGGAAAGGAGAAGTTCGAGCCACAACGTTGTTCGCGGATTTATTCCATTGCGCTAGGAGTGCAGGAGCGTGGAGGAGGTGAGTCAGCGCACACTATACAGTACGAGTAGGTGGTTATAGTACACAGTATATGTACTATGTATAAATTATTAATTCCGTTGTCAGTCTCCTCTTCTACCTCTCCTTCCGAAATGTTTCTAATTCCATTTTTCATTTAACACTTTACCTACCGAAAGCCTATTAATAGGATTTTCAATAATTGTGCTGTACCAAAAGAAAGCATAGGAATTTCCTTTGACATTACAGTTGTAAATGAAAGTATTAGATGACGTTTATTGAGGGTGACTTGTTAGTTCACAATGAAAATTGCTGTCATTGTTGAAGGTTCTATTAAAAAGTGTTTAAGTCATGAATTTTCAAAATTATGCAATAATCACCGGTCGGTAATGTGTTAATAATAATTATTGTGAATATTAATTGGGGTAGTTAATGTTTTGCAAGAATTGTTCGTAAAAATGAAATTCAATCCCGATTTAGCAAAAATACATTTAATATTGTACAATATCAAATAACATCATGTAGAATTTGCTGTGTCGCTATATATACACAGATACGACAACGCGCATAGCAACAACAACAAACATGTTAATACATAGTGGTCCTTATAAATATAAACGCGTCTGTATATACACAAATAACCGTACGTTTCAGCAGTTTCTGTAAATTGCTTCGAGTCTGTTCAAGCCTTTGTACAAAACTATATTCAACGTTCTAGTGCTCACCACCAATATGATCACAGTCGCACTCTTCGTCATCCAACATAGTCGCACCCGATCGTTCTCGAAGTATCTTGGGGATCACGGAGATCCATCACAATATTCGTCTGATGGCTTATGAAGAACACATTATACATAGAAGAGGCATAGGAATGTTCGTTTAACCGATGATCGAGATCGTTAACTGAATACCCAACGTCATCAGTATCAGAATATCACAAACGTACGAGGACCACGAGAATAATGTTCGCAAATCTTCCTCAACCTTTCACAATCCTCTCTTTCCTGAGACTCATCATTCCTGAAGAGTCCCTGATCCTCGTGGCCCAGCCTAAGAAATACTTACGACTTTTTAGCTTTGGTTTCGACTCAATCTTTAATTTCGTCTTCTTCTTCTTCTCAGATATAAACATGCTGCAACGAGAACGTGTGCACCACGTCGCTCTTCGTGTTCGAGTCTGTGGTCAAATCCTTCTTGCTCTTCTCGGTGTCGTTTGGAGACAAGTCCAAGCACAGATTGTCATAAGCGTACACGTTGCTGACGATGTTAGGATGTTTCTCCTCGGACAGGGACGCGAACTTCTCCAAGGTGATGTTCCTCGAATGGGTAGACACGGTGTGCAACGTCTGATCAGCGTTGTTCCACTCGGGTTTGCTGGAGAATTGACTTTCAATCTGATCCAGGCTTCGGCCTCTGGTTTCCGGTAGGATCAGCACAGCGAACAGAGTCCCGAGGATGCTGGCGACAGCGAAGGTCCACATGACGACCTCGATGCCAGCTACGGATCGCAGGTCCGGGTACAGTTTGATGGTGCCAAACGTGAGCAGCTGGGCTAAGCTGGTCGTAATACCTCCGAGAGGTCCTCTGAACCTGAGAGGATACAATTCCGAGGTCATCACCCAAGGCAGCGTGAGGAATCCTAACATCGAGGATCCGACGTGGCCTCCGATGCACACCAAGGAAACGATCGACGGAAGCTTGAACCTGCAAAGGAAATCGTGTTAGTAAGATGTTAGATGGGTGTCAAGGAGAGGAAACGTTCTACTGATCTACATATCTATCAGGATAGGGGATGTCCGTGGAGCAGCTGTGAATCAGGGCTCTATTTTCTCAGGATTATGATTTTCTTTTTTGTTCATGTCTATGAATTAGTCATTACTGTCTACGATGTCTTCCGGTTTATCTAGAAGGGCGACATTGACCGATCTATGGGAATCTTTCACGGTTGCGTCGAGTGGACTTGGGAGATATGGATCAGCCGAGAGACGGAAGCATCTTCGCAGAGATTAGGGAACCACAGCGAGCTTTTACAATAGACGATCGGAAGAAATCGATTTTCCGAAGTCCTCATGGAACTGTGCTCGCTTAAGGTAGGTCGATCAGCGACTGCTATTTCGAGCTTGCGCGTTTAATTAAACTACCAATTAAATAATAATGCGTACCTGAGGGTCAGAGCGACGCCTACGGCAGAGACCGCCATTCCTAGGCCGCTAATGAAGGCCAGCACTTTCCTACCGAAGCTGTTGGCCAGACCAGCGCCGGCGATCGAGGCGAACAATCTGATTACGCCGATCCCAACGCTAGCTGTGTACTCGTTCACGTCGATGTTCAGGCCGATGTCTTCCAGAACGTTCACAGCGTAGAACAGGATTATATAGATCCCGGACATCTGCTGGAGCGCGAAGAACACCAGCAGGATCAGGAACGGCTTCCAAACGTTGGGCATATGGAGAGCTTTGACCAAGCTGCTCTCCTTCTTCTTCTCTCGCTTCAGGTTCGTCTCGCAGAGCTCTTCGTACTCTTTGTCGGTGTTAGAGCCAGGTCCTCGAAGCCACAGCAGGGACTCTTTTGCTTCATCGTTTCGTCCCCTGGCCACCAGCCATCCTGGCGTTTCCGGGATCATGCTAATACAGGAAGAATGAACAAGGTACAGATGAAATGCTTAATGCTGGCTTTTTAGAGACATTGTTGGGATAGTAATTACCGAGTCAGTGCCAAAGAGAGGATCGCTGGCCCGATGCTAATCGCAGCAGCTTTCTCCCACGTGGTGAACGCTCCCAGGGTATAGACCATCAGGACGCCAAGAGAAACCAGCACTGGGCCGCAGCTTCCCAGCCAGGCCCTTTGGTTCGGCGCTGCCGTCTGAACAAACCGATTTGTTGTTTAAATATCGGGGTTACCCGTTACGGGAATGTTTGGGTAAAGAGTATATATAAAATTAATTACCTCGCTGACATAAAGGTACAGACCGTTCGCCATGCCCATGCCGATTCCACTGACGAACCTGCCAACGTATAGCATAGGCACGTTCGTTGACAGTGCTATCAGCAGCCATCCTGCAGCATGTGGCAAGCTAGCTAAAGCGATCGCTGATCTCCTTCCGAACCATTCTGCGCACAATCCTGCCATCAAGGATCCCAACGGGTTAGACACAACCCCTAAGGATGCTATCCAAGACCGTTCTGAGATGTCCGCGAAGTTGGACTGTCGAAGCTGAGGGAGCAGAATCGCACTGAACCCTTGGCCCAGCCCTACTGATATTTGCCCTGAATGAGCTGCCAGTCCTGCGAATACCTGCAACGAAAATGATAAGGTAATTTGAAGTTAGTGATCTTTCTTAAGTAAACATAGAAAAAAATGATAGAGGAAAATGTCACATGTTTTTGTTTGTTAAACTAATCGATCTTTTACAGTGTCCACATGTACCAAGATCATAAAAATCCCAACCCCACCCGGAAGACTGTAACGGTTCTCACCCGAGGAACCTCATCAAACACGGACAATAACTTATCCCGAAAAATCGTGGACCCACGTTGAACCAATTAGGTGCGGGCGCCTCAGAAGTACGTGGCAAGAAATCTATGTAGAGTTCCTTGAACGTGCTCTGAAACGATGATTGCACCGGTTCGTAACATCGTTTCGTTCACGTAAGCCGCGCACGAATCGCTTCGCCGGGCTTCCCGTTGCGGAAGACCCGAGGAATTTCGTGTGTTCTCTGTTCTGCAAGTCGAGCAGCGTGTCCCCGCTCGATTCCTCAGCGAAACAATCACGAACGTAACGTTCTCGCGATGACGCAAACCACTCGGTTATCGGAGTTCGCGCACGAACAGAATCGGCGCTCGTCCGATCGTCATCGACGATGACGTAGTTGGGTACATCGCCGGCGCTCGCAGGCTGCAATTATTCGAATGACAGTGGTCCCGAGCTTTGCTCCCTGTTTGGAAGTCAATCTCACAGGCGAACGATGAGTTTCGCTTCCTAGACCGGCCATCTTTGGACGATTGTAATAGCAAGGCGCGCGAAGAATATTTCGATGTGGTCGGCGGGGAATTTCGATTAGGTTCTTTTCCGTTCCAACTCGATTACGAACCTTGCTCGATCCTCTGATTAAAGATCCGATGATCCGTCGCAGTCTACGGAGAATCTTTCCTCCGTGCATTTCTTATCGCGTCGCTTACCGAAAGCCTGTCAGCACGATTGACAAAAGTTATAACTGCTTTCGAATAATTTCTTCCATTCCCAAATCACAAAGTTTACAATCTGTCAAACAGTCGTCCGGCAATTAACGCGTTAAAATCGACTGGAGAGCCTCCAACTGAATGAGTACTCGATGAACTCGCCTCAGTTTACTAGTTGACTGGCTTATCTTATCAGCCGTGTGAATTAGCATTAACCGCCTCTTTATTCTTAATTGCATAACCGCGGATGTAGCGTTGTTTGCATCTTGATAGAGCATGCTAATGCAGATGGTGGCATTTTCCGCTTCGTAAGGAAATGCAGGGACCCATAGCCGAATTTGGGTCTGAGTTAAATCTAATTCACGATTTATTGTCTTCACGAATATCGATCGTGGCACATTTCGAAATCAGAGTCGAAGCGTAATCTTACGATTATTTTGATAACCGCCATTTTGAATCCAGACTGAGGTCGCCGAAAATGAATCGTATTCTTCGGTCGTTTTGATTTTCGAGTAAAAAGATGAATAACTCGATTGTTAACGAGCTTGATAAATTAAAATCTGGCGCAATTTTCGGTTCAGCTAATATTGAAGCAGTCCCTTATTGAAAAGACGATGAAAGGAATGGCCATGGGCGATCATCTCGCTAACTCTATTTAGCTCGCGGTGACACGTTACATTTTCCGCGGAGGACGATCATGAAGGTTTTTGCTCGAAGCGAGTGTCTCACGATCGTCGTAACACGGCGATCCAACTGGGGAAAAGCATCCAAAGACATAGATCGTCTGTAGATCGTTGAATCGATCTGTTGGACAGGTTTGTTTGCCAGTTGATCGTCCGAGATCCCGTATGGCTTCGTTTAAAGCAGCCTGATGATGTTTTCCGCAGATAGCGGCCGATTCGCAATAATTACCGGACAGATCGCAATCGTTCAAGTGCATTATTGTTACGCGTACACTTTTCCAACGGATGCAACCGGTGGCGTTTTCCTCGATCCTTGCTGGAGACACTCGTCGACTTGCTGTCGACGATCGTGGTTCACTATTTCGTCGATCCATTTTTCCCCGAACAATTGGATGCTGTTAACACTTGACTGGCACAGATCCCCATAAACTCATAATAATGATCTTTGCAACCTTCTGGCAACTAACAGATTCTAGCAACTTAACGGAAAAGACAAAGTTTGTCATAACAACAATTTTTGGAACCAAATCATAACATATCTCGCAGATTCTAATAAAATTTGGACAACACTAAAGTTGTGATTATCATAATAATGATTTTCGTAAACAGGTAGTAGATTTTAATAAAAAATGGTTTGCAGTAAGTTCGGTGGGACAATTCTGTCGACAGTCGAAGTGTTAACAGCAACACTGTCAATAGTACACTGGACAGTGGGACCCTTTGGCAGTCTAGTTAAGTTCGCAATTATCTGTAGATCGATAGCGATCGATAAGCACCGTCGAAGAACAAATTACGTTCGTCGATCAATGTAAATTACCGATGACACAAGTGAAACGCCGTAATTAAGTAGTCTGGTTTGAGCTAATTATGCATTTTATCAGATCATACGCTCTCTGTAGATAAGAATTAATGATATTGATCCAGTACAGTACTGTTTTGCTTGGCAACTCGATTATCATGTTGACCGATATCGTATAGTGTTGCTATGAAAAAACCGGGAAGCGTTATTGTTGAACGAACGAAAGTTCGTAGCGTTTGTAAATTAAAATTGAAAGCTGAGATTCAGATATTTATTCATAGATTTATTCAATAACATATTTTCCATTCTGTTCTATTACTTTTTGCCATTTTCGAGGTAACTTCTCGTGTTATTGAATAGACATATGAATAAATACTTCTTACTTTTTTCTTATCGATTCTTAATTTGAAAACGTTACGAACGTCCTTTCCAACCCGATAGTTGGAAACATTTCAGAAACGAGTCAAGCATATTTGATTAGGAAATGAATTTCGAGAGCTAAAAATTCTTAGACGCGTCTCTCAAATTTTTGTTCGGTTGTTCGACTACGAAAAATGTCAGAGTGAGTTCATGCTCGTCTGAGCGACGAACTTGATTCAACCGTGATGAATGAACAAGTGTGTGAATAATGAATGGATCGATTGTTCGATCGTGTAATTGTTTAATTATGTTCCTTACGCCTTTCTGTTCGCCGGAATGTAGCAGTTTCCACCATAGTTTCGCTCGGGTGATCATCTTATCCAAAGTGCTCTAACCGGTATCTGCAACATCATGAAAGAATTGTTTCGTCAGAGATAATTAGAAACGGAACACACAGAGACACAATGTGTCTTATCCTTTTCTTGTTTTTCGGACAATATTAATTATCATACTCCAGAACATCTTAGAGCTGTTTTTTCCGTCGTGCTTGTCGCGTCAATTTTTCGTTACGCAAAGACGTACTAATGAAATCGCGAAATTAGAGGAAACAATGGATTGTTTGTTCTGGTAACAAAGTTCTCGTTTCTTTAGCGAACGGTTCGTGATTAAACCAATCACGGTATCGTTCATCTGTTTCCCGAACGACTCGGCGAACACGAGATGATCTATCTTCTATAATATTCTTCGTTTTTGCTCGTTGTTTTGAGTCATCCGCGAATTCTGCGCGACGAGTCCTCGCGCAAATAACACCTGTTCGCCACGCTATTTCGAAGACAATCGCGAATCTGCGCGACGAATCGACATTATCCCGACTCGTCTGTCCGAACACTGGCGATTTTTGTAATTATAGTGCTGCACGACACTGCTCGCAAGGTGGAGTTTATGCAAGCGCCGTGCAGCCGGACTTGCGACTGGAATTGCACCGGAAAAATCCCCAAGAAATCTTCGGAACGTATGATTAGGTCGTTGCACACGAAACATGCCCGATTTCGCAATGCCAATGTTGCGGAGAGGTCCCTAGCAGCACAAGATATTGTATACACATTCATATAATATCAAAAAGAGATTCAATCTGTTTTTAATATTCAAATATACATATAATATTTATTTTACATTAAGTATCAAATACTCTTTTTTATCCTAACTTATAAGGAAGAAATATTTTTCTCATATTAAAAAGTGCGGCTTAAAAAATATTTATCCAATATTTTTGTGCTACTAGGGGTTAATCAAAAAATGCAGCTTAAAGTGTGGCTTAAAAAATATTTATCCAATATTTTTGTGCTACTAGGGGTTAATCAAAAAATGCAAAATAAAATTTGTGTTAATTACAAGACACGAGAGCTACGTGGACATTTATTTCTACGTTTGGTTCAGTGGTTCAGAACGTTGACCTAGACAACATACGCAAGGTCAAGGTCATGGAGCTCATTCTGTCAATAGTTATCAAATGCGGATTCATTTTGGCGGTTCTACGACGTTCAAACCAGGTTCTAATTAAACTTTATTCAGATTTCACATTTGAGTTTAATCTGGTATAGAAAAATGTTACTTAATAAAGCATAAGTCTGCAAATGTCTGTCAAGCTTCTTTGACATTTATAAAATTCAGCGTAATCTACTCGCTTTTAAAAAAAGCCACTATCTTTCTCAGTAATTGAGTTTAGATAACTGCGAACGCGTTCACAATCTACGTTTAATCTTGATTCGATCAATTTAGACATGGTCTTGATTTTTTAATTGCAGGCTCAACTCAATCTTGGTTTTGCTTTGGTCTAGTTGTTAGGTTTAATCTTAGCTCAGTGTAGATCCTGATCAGACTAGTTGATGTTAACTGTACGTTTCATCTCGGTCCCGTGTAAACGATTAGTCTACTCTATGTTTAGTCTAGATCTAATCTTGATACAGTTTAGGTGTGGTCTAGTGAAAACGGAGGTATAATCTCCGTTTAATCGTAGCCTGATTTAGGAGTCTAGATAAGGCCAGATTTAATCTTGATGAGATCTAGCTTTAGGTCAACTCCAAGTTCAACTATCTTTAATCGAGACTTATTTCAGGTTCGTGCCTCCAAGTTTCTTGATCCCCACAAAGTTGCACTGTGCTTCGTTCCTCCTTTCGATTCATTTTGCTTTCGGCTCGACCGCAAAGTATAAATAAACCTTCCTTGTTCGAAACGGACACGAGGCTTGAATGAGATCTGGGACTCTTCCACCTTTTCACACAATAGCATTCGGGCGGACCAATTTATTGTCATCGGAAGCAGGTGTGTATACAAAATTTACATTAAAAAATTTAAATTAATAAATTAATTTACATTAAAAATTTAAATTAATAACCATACTATCCTAGATTCAATGAGCAGAGGTCGACTTCGGACAAGTGGGTTCAAAAATCCATAAAAAAATGGGTGCTTAATTTGAACGGATTCGGTCACAAGCGGTATGGCACCATCAAAAGCATCCTGTTTGCGAGGGTTGAATCCCAAATGCATAGTCCTACAGGGGTTAAATCCGGAATAGGTTTGAAAATAGGAAATTTGACTTCCTGTTTTGCTCCAGAGGCACTCGATCGAGGACTGACCGATACGGCAGATAAAATCGCAGTGACAGCGGTGAATCAAACCGACAGATTAATCACGGGACGAGATAATGTCGAAATTTAATGGGCTGGGTAAATTCGTTGATAGGTAAATTGCAGCTCACGTGCGAACCTGATGGAGAGCGTCGATCTCTAGGCTCGTTAGAGGATCACGAGAGTCTCGTGACTCACGAGGCGGTACGCGCTTTCGAACCTAACGTGCGTATGATGATGATTTAAACGGGGCCATTATTCAATATTCGCGTGCGCAGCGCGACCGGTTAGGCTTGTCGAAAACTACAAGGTAACAATAATTGGAACTGCCTGCACAACATTCACCGCAGAAACGATTAACTCAACGCGCGATCCCGCGACGCGAAAATTAACTACCGCATTCGCTAACCGTTCCCATTGTCGTCGACGAGCGGACAGGGATCAACGGATCTTCGCGGAGAGCATTCGGCTGCGAATGATTTACGGCTAGACGAGATGCAAAATCGATATTGTCTGCGTGAGTCGCGAGAAACGGATTTATTTTTTCCTCCAATGATTCTTGCAAGTTGATAATAATTTATCGATATTTTTAAAACCTAGGCTGTTTTAATGATTCATTTTTCGTCTATTCATTTCTGCAAGTCATCTCGGTGCAAAATAAAAATTGGATAGAGAATAAGAACTGCCGTGTCGTTGTAGTATGCGTCAAATCTTGTAATCGAATTTTAAACATCTTTCCATAGTCCAATCTTGCTGAAATTTTGTATACACACCTGCTTCCGATGACAATAAAAGTAGAAGAAGTGAAACTTCTTGCAGTCTAGTAATGTTTGGAAGTAAATTAAGATTGGAAATGGTAAATAATCCTAATGAAGCGACAACAAGATCAGGAACAACTCTGGATCCAGTATTTGCAAGACATTTAGACAAAATTGAATCAAGAATATTTATATCATATTTTAGCGATCACAAGCCAATTGTTTCAGTGATAGAATCATAAAAAAGATAATGAACGATCAAAATTTGCGACGTAAAGAAGGAGAGCGTATGGGAAAGAAAGAGACATAGTTCATAGCCTTTTTTGCGTCGCAAATTTTGATCGTTCATTATCTTTTTTATGATTCTATCATTGAAACAATTGGCTTGTGATAGCTAAAATATGATATAAATATTCTTGATTCAATTTTGTCTAAATGTCTTGCAAATACTGCATCGAGAGTTGTTCCTGATCTTGTTGTCGCTTCATTAGGATTATTTACCATTTCCAATCTTAATTTACTTCTAAACATTACTAGACTGCAAGAAATTTCACTTCTGCCGCGCGTGGTTCTCCATGTTTTTTTTTTTAAATTCAGAAGACTACATTCGTCATGTAGTTAGGCATACCCTAAATGCTTTCGGTTGAGCCTTTTGAAAATTTTGTTATTTTTGCGGTAGGACAAAATAAAATGTATAAAAAAACTTTTTAAAAACCACGCTTATATTAAAATGCACTAAAAAGGAGAAAATAATTTTTTTTCCGGTTCTCCATAAAATACCGAATCCAGTTAAATGATTCATAATATTTTTGCCCAAAATTTTAAGCAATTAAAAATTTCTTCCGTTTTCAAACTAGTGTCGGAATAGATAAAAAAATTTAATATATATTTAAATAAAAGCGTGGAGTGCCCACGAAGATTACGTCAATATAGTTTAGCGCTCTACGTTTTTATTTTTATAGTCACTAATGTCACGATTTTATTTAAATTTATATAGAACAAATTTTGAACTAATTGTTTAAAATTTTGAGGAAAAATATTATTAATCATTTAACTGGGTTCGATATTTTATGGAAAACCAGGAAAAAAATATTTTCTTTGTTTTAGTGCATTTTAATATAAGCGTGGTTTTTAAAAAGTCTTTTTTACATATTTAATTTTAATTTGATTTCCGAGAGGTTTCAAATGGGCTTCATTGATCGGCAGCAAATTTTCGTTGCACCGAGCACACTCATACCCATCATCAGCTCAAAACAGTAGAAAACAGCTTCCGCTATGACCAAACACTCTTTCCTCACAGACCCGGCAAAAACATTAGTCTCCAGAGCAGCAAACACAATTATGAAACGGTCGAGTCCTGTCATTTTCGCTTCCGTAAGATAAATACCTCAAACTACGTTCATTTCGAGAAAGGTTTACAGTTTTTGCGCGCATTAAACGCAATCGGGACCACAGTGAACGGCACTTTCAGTCTGTACAATGGTTTTATTACGCTAGATCTACGGGATAGGTGCAAACGGTTTGTCTTAAACAGCTGGTTGTGCAATCATCAACATGTTTAACCTGCTTGTCCTAAAAATGATCAAGTTAATTTTATACGCACAAGAGAGCAGTTCAAACTGTCCAGTCTATATCTCTCATTGTATACTAACCAAAAGATCGCATCTACTTCCGCTAGAAATTATTAAAATAAATCTGTCCGTGTAGAGAGTACAATTCAATCTAGCTCTCTTGTTACATAATTATCGAAAAGTGAAATCTATGTCAGCTAAACATTATTAAATAAATTTATCTGTGTGGGTGAAGAATGGTTCAGCATAGCTCTCTTGTTACGCAATGCTCCAAATATTAGATCTAGTTACGTTGAGAATTGTTACATAAAATTTGTATTTGCAAACAACAATTCGTTCTCCACCTTTCATCATTGTTTACCACTGTTCGCTAAGAGAATTAAACCTCAGCGACTTCGATCAATAGACCGACGAGCTCGGGATCAAAGGATCAATCGATCAAAAGCCGCAAACTAAGACGTCAGTAAACCGGGATCGACGCGTGTCGATCTAGAGTCACGCGGCTGTCCCTCTCACTCGAACTCGAGAGGATACCAAATTAGTTTGTTTTCGCTGTGCAGCATGTTTACAAAAGCCTGGCTATTTTTGCCGACTCGCGAATCCAGAATGCATGCTGCACTGCACCTGTCATCGAAACGCGGACTTTAATGATCGGAGGGAACGAAGCAGAGTATTGAAGAACAACGAAACGCAATTTCAATAGACACTGTTAGACTTATTAACAGACAGCGGATTTTATGCATTTATGGTAAAATTGGGTCGAGCAATGAAGAACAATTTCATTTCTGCGGTCTACTCATTGTTGTTGCACCCAGAGAAAATCACCCTTACCTTCGAACAATTGTCTTCACTTAAATTCCACGAGTTCCCGCGATTACTCGGTCCTCCATATCGCGGAGCTCATTCAGGATCACGTGGATCAGAGGAGACGTAGACCACTTTGCGCGGGGGTGTTCTCGCGGGATGATCGATAGATCCGCTGTCACGATCACTGTTCCGGCACAGAGTGGGTCCAAATGTCTTTATTCAAACTTCGATCGAGAGTAGTACATACAATTTTTAAAAAGTGGAATTAAAGTCGTTCGCGAGAATGATCGATAGATCCGCTGTCACGATCACTGTCCGAACACAGAGTGGATTTGGGTGTCCTGACTGGATCCCAGAAAAAATGGCAAACTTGGATACGGGGCAAGAAACAAAGTCTTCGATAGAAAAACGGATTAAATTCGTTCGAGTTGTGGAGATCGTTCTCGAGGATAGATCCTCGTTGTTTTACGCGCGGGATCTCGGTTGTAGATCGCGCACGTGGTTCCGACTTGATCGCAGCACTAGCAGAGAGCCAGGTCCGTCGCGAGTTTTTTCGCACTCGGCACTGAGATGATTTTCGCCGGCGCGTTCGCATTTATACGCGGCGTGGAAGGCGCCTCTCTTCTGAAAACGGCGCTCCGCGTCGCGAAGCGCCCTTCCAGGGCCGTCTCGAGGTCTCCCAGTCTCCCTGCTCGCCACCAAGAAGAATTCCCTCGATCCCCGATCCATCTCTTCTCTGTTTGCCTTCTCCGCAACGATACATTATCATTTCTATCTGTGGTTTTAGCGAAGAAGCCACGCTCGCTCGAAAATTCCCACCACTGTTCGCCATTCCGATTTCTATTAGCACGTTACGTCACTTTTCTATCAGATGGCAAATTCATACAATTTATTTTACGCCAGAACGATGCATTTGCTGAAGTCCAATTTTTCTTTCCGTACGTCTGTAGTTGTTGAATAGATATTGTAAAATTTGAATTTTCTTTCTGCGAATGTTCGTGAGGGAAAGATGGCTCCTATACGGGCGCCATTTTGTCTCCCTCCTTTCCAATCCACATTTCATTGCCATATTACATTAATTTTCTGAGAGATAAATATTGTTGGAGTCCCAAAGAGCCAAAAAATTGAATTTCGAATTTGTAGGAAACATTCGAACGAATACTTCGAGGGGAAATGGTGACGATGCGGACGCCATCTTGTCTCTCTCTTCCCACTTCGCACTTTTATTATCGCATTGTATCAATTTCCTATGGAATAGAGACACGCAACTAGAATTTTGAGAAAGTATAAAAGTGAACAATTCACAGTTTCGCATAAAAGAATTGTCGCGTTAGTAAAAATAAAACTTCTATTTTTGTGTATCCGATAGCATCTAACGGGGACTAATAGAAAAAATTGCGGCGTCTTTCAATGCTTAAAATTTTAATTCTGCATAAAAATCCGCAATCGGATATTGCTCTCGGTTCGTCAAGTCCCTAGGTCGTCTCGGTCCTCGTTATCAACGGCCTCTCGTTCTGTTTAAGGTCACGTTAACATAACGCGCACATGCACCGCGCATTACGATAAAAAAAGGCCGCGAACCGTCCGGAGCACTCTACGCGAAATCGATTCCTGATTTAACCGTCGCTTCTTAACCTTTAACGAGTCGCGGTTTTTCCGAGTAAACTCTTAATCGCAGACTACACAATTGACATGACAATGGTCTCGCGTTTTGCGACCGATCACCTCCATGCATCTTTCCGCGAAACCGTTTATTATATGGATAATTGATGTTGAAACGCCTTCGGAAACGGCGCCAACTGTTGCGGGAAACGCGAGATTTTCGAAGATTTCCTCGGAAACGCTTTACATCTCGAGGACACCTTCACTTCGGGATTTTCGAGCCCTGCAGCTATTTCAGAATTCTTGAAAAGTGAATTGTAAATGATGTAGTCTCGAATCCTTGCACAATTCTGTTCAACAAAAGACTCCATTCTCATACAATTTCGCTAGATTTTGCGCACGCTGGCGAAAGACGTCTTTCGGTGAAGACGTGTTACCGCATTAATGCTCGGTCACAGTGATTTGCCATTTAACGTTTTCTGGAAGAAGTCAAGAACCAAAGATTAGAACGATTTTCTCAGAATCCTCTTTATCGAAGGACCAAGAACTTTATCGGACACGTCCTCGTTAAAACAAAAATTAACGAGATGAAGGGATCCATTTTCTCGCGATCTATAACGAATCTCGTGATTGAGATATCGCAACAACGGATCCCTTTGATCCAGACACGAGTCCAGCGTTCTTGGACGATAAGTCGGTTTCACGTGCGATTCGCTGGTAAAAGGTGCCATTATATTATTCTGTGACAAAAGCCGCGACCTCCGGCACGATTGCCAGTCAGAATGTTCGCGACAAAAAAGTGACGTTTACAACGAGTAACGTGAGTTATGGTTACGGGGTTGAGTCGGCTCGATGGAATGGCGACAGGCGGCCGGTTTCCGCGAGGAACGGCTTTAAATTCGCGCACTGTCGATCCGCGGTTTCCTGAATGAACAAACCGAAGAACCGCAGTCCGCTACACCTTCATCGAATCATTTTCTGCATACACTAACAGTTTAAATAATCCTTGAACAAATCGATGCGTCATTTATTTTCGTTATTGTATTAGCGAGTAAACGATCGTGCGTCGACAACACAACATGAAGCTTCGTTGAATGCGCGCAGGGTTTAAATTAGAAAATTATATTAGTATCTTTGTCGAATCGTTTCCTGAAGAAGATAAAAATCGAAATAATCGTCAAGCAAATTAGCACGTGCTTCGTCCTCATTGTTGTATTAGCGGACCGAGATTTAATCTATAAATGACAGTGTTGTTGACCGCATGAAATCTTCATTTAAAAGAGAATTAGAAAATTAGAAAATAAATGGCACATCCTCGTCGAATAATTTTCTGAATGAAGTAAAAATTGAAATAATCGTCGCACGAATCAGTATTTATTTTCGTCATTGTATCAGCGAACGAGTGATTTAATCTACGAACGACCGTGCTTTGACAACATGAGGTGAAGCTTCATTTCGAATTCAAATTAAAAAATGGTAATAAATTAGTTACGTTTCCCACAGGCAATAAAGATCGAAATAGTGGTCGAACAAATTAGCACACGTTTCGGTTTCGTCACATTATCGGGCGAGTGATTTAATCTGCGAACGATCATGTCACTGACAACACGAAAGGAACAGAACCGATCCGATCGGCCGGAATCGTAACGATCCCTAAGTCTGCAGTTCCATTAACGGCGCACTGATCAGGTTTATGCTAAGCAATCCGAAGAAGTCGTCGCCATTTCAAACGGGACAATGTTCCATTAATTTTATTCCGAATCGATATATACACGCGGCTGGATTTGCATTCATTAAGCCGAGCAGACTTCGCGTCGCCAGACCGGCATGGCACAACCAGGCGTGTTTCCATTTCATCTGCAACCTGACTCACGAAAGCGAGTCGTGTGTTGACCGTGAATTATAATATACAATCACCGATTCGATCCAGTTCACGTTTTTCCTATGCCGAGCGAAACGTCGGTTCTTTAAGTAAATCTTCGCCTGTGAAAAAGGAATCGTGGTTAACGGAGTGATTCGCTAAAATTAGTCGCAAGATTGCGAAACCGCAAATTATATTTGAATGCGGTACTTGAAATCTATGTTTTCCTGGTTAAATATAAATGATTCCACAATTTGTCCGTCGTGCAATAAGGCTGAAATTTTCATCACCGATTTAGCCGATTAAATATTCAGCGAAGTGGACTCGACTGGCGTGTCTGGTCATCGACGACCGTCTCTACTTACGGCGCACAGTGGGGTATTTGGCCAGAAAAAGTGGAAAAAATTCAATTTCTAAATTTTTGCGTATGGCATAAAATTTTTGTTGTTCGTTGTAGTTAAAGGTCTGAAGAATAAGGCTGCAATATTATTGTTTCTATTTGTACACCCGTGAAGTAGTAAACTTCATCGAAAGTCGAGAGATTTTAAGGCGCGCTTGGCGTTCTTAAACAGTCTCTAAGACAGCGTCTGTTCATTGGCGATTTTCATGTGTTTGAAGGGAAATTCTGTAAATTCTTGTGTTACAAAAGTTGTTCAGGTAGGTATACAGAGCACTTTCGCATAGATTTTATTTTGTTATCATCTAAAATAGTATACTTATTAATATTTGAATATTACCAACCATTCTGTAAGCTTTTTGAAAATTACAAAACTTTATTGACAATTTTGTTATAGTATAAAGCCGTATTGAGTGCTCTTTTTGGTGTCATTACATTCGGTAAAGATTCGTGATTATAAGCCAACAAAGTTTGATTCCGGATATATCCGGATTCAAATTTTATAGCTAATTTAGAATTAAGTGTTTAGCAGCGTTTCGCGTACGCGTGCGTTCGGCTACGCTTGGCCTCAAATGAAGAAGAAACATTATTCGAGGAAGAAATTTCTTATGTATTTTCCGATGAAAATTAATGGTAATCATTTTAAAATATTCTTATAATATACCGGGTGAGCCATTTAACGTGAAACAGACGTATATCTGGGAAATGAAGCTATTTTGGAGAAAAATGTTTCAGACAAAAGTTGTATGGTTTAGAGGGGAGCATAAAATGGTGTCATTGATTTGACCTAGGATAGTCGTTTGAAAATCACGTGAAGGTCATCTTCCATTTCTTAAATAGAACTCCCTATTTTTTGTTGCATATTCTTGTAGCTTGTTTTGACAGCTTTCCAAAACACTATATTAAAATATTTTTTTCTTAAATATTTTTCAAGTTATAATAGTGCAAATATTCCACTATCGCCTTGCTTTTTCAGGGGTTCTCGATAATCTGAGGAAAAAATGTTTCGAACAAAAGAGGAACAGTATACAGACGTCTACAAATTTCAATATATAAAAGTTTTAAAAAAATTTTTTTTTCAAAAAATTGAGGTAAATTTGATTTTTCAAATACTAAAATGTATTTTGGATTTCATAATGTTGTAGCTGATCTTAAGGCGAATCCAACGATATATAATATTATAACCTTGAGCCTATAAATAACGCTACAATAGTTTTTTCCACTTTTTCAGGCCAAATACCCCACTGTGCGGCGTATGCTCCGTTGAGAAATATTTGGTCAGTTTGGAAATGATAAAAAATGTGCACAATATTATAATAACGTTCTTTGATCTATTAGAATCAGGGACCAAAAATAACAGTTATTCTAAAATTTTCTACGATAGAAATCATTAATAAAAAGTTGATTATTATTGAAATTTAAGATAAACTACACAAAATATAAAGAACAAAATGATTAAAAAATATTGATTTTTATACATTTTGGTTACAAGTAACAGTTATTATATAGTGTCCAAAAAATTGGATCCTCCTCGATAACTGTTATCGATGAAGAAAAACCGTTTCGATTGCTCAAAGCAGTTATCTATGAGAGAAAATTTCGATCGCTCATAACTAGACTGCGGATCTTGATACAAAATAAAAAATGTTTGCATTGATTGCAAGACACAGGAGCCAAATAAAAATTGTATTCTCCTTTTAATTATCCTATTGAGCTGAAACTAATACGTTGATGTCCTTAAATATTTTTAACATGTCCACTGCTTTAAATTGTACGTGACCATTTTTGTCATAAATGCATAACATCCGCAGTTTACTCATAACAGTTATCGATAACACTTGTTCATAATGATTATTGATGAGAACATTCATTTCGGTTGCTCAGTTAATTATTGAGTTGTCTACTTTTTTTCGGACGGAGCAACCCTGTGAAATTTATTGAGAAGGTTTCGTACAACAAGACGAATCAACAGACCATAAGAACAACACAAAAACTGTTTGTTTGCCATATTAATTTTTGATTGTAGCAATTAATTTTACGAATACAAAATTTATGTAATATTTGATTGTCTACTGTTTGGAAATTCTACTATTTAATAATAACCGCTACAAATTTTCTTCATCAATAACTGATATGAGCGATCAAAATGAACTTCTCTCATTGATAACTGTTATGAGCCATCGAAATAAAATTCTCTTATCGATAACTGTTATGAACGATCGAAATAAATTCCTCTCGTCGTCAACTGTTATGAGCGACCGACACAAACTTCTCCTATCGACAACTGTTATGTGATCGAAATGAATTTCTCTCAACGATAACATTTACCAACAAGAGAAGAAATTTTCGGTTACTTAGAATCCTTATTTGTAACCAACACGATTTTAGTCGATGAGATACTTGTTATTCCATGACATGTTTTCTTTTTGGTTATAACAGTTAGGGTTACCCCCGATTAGAATTATTGAAGAGAGGTCCTTTTGAAGAGAAGTATTTTTTACAAACTGCGAGACCATTCGCGAGTGAAATACGATTTGATTGAACTTAAAGAAACAATTTTTTCTTCGGCATTTTTTAACGATTCCTTATTAGAAAAATTAGAAGCAACATATTTGACAATTTTCTGCAATCTTTCAGGGTATTAACTCACTCATCAATAATAATTGCAAACTGCAATTGATTCCCACTGACCAATTCGAAGAAAAGAAGCATTAAATTGATTAAGTTGTTAAACAACAGTCGGAATTGCTTTTCGGCTGTAGTTTGACTGTTAATCATCTCGTTGACAAGGAAGAACGATGAGAGAATCTCTCTCCTTGGATCAGAAACTGACTTCGAAGGTCCTCGCGATCGTATAACGTAACCGTGATCCAGAGGAACGATCGTAAAGGGGTAACGAGCGGTCGATAAAAATTGCACACCCGTAGACCTCGATCGCGAGTGTTACCCCCTGTGGTTTGCGAATGTTAATGAGTGCTAAAACGAGGATAAGTAGCGTTGCCTCGAATGTTTCTCGAATTATTCGACTGGTGTTGTAATTGTGAGGATCTTATATCTAATTGTCTAACGTCGGTTTTATCAATTGTATAGCGTGATTCTGAGAACTGGGACAAGTCACTGTTGTTTTTTACGCGAAAATAGAAATAAATTATAGAGAAAAAAATCTATTGGGTTAGAACGAAAGTTCGCAGCGTTTGTAAATTAAAATCGAACGCTAAAGTTCAGATATTTATCGATAGATTTATTCAATAACACTTTTTCCATGCTATTCTATTAATTTTTTCCATTTTCGAGGTAACTTCTCGCGCGTCATTGATATGAATATACCTTAATTTTATCGCCGATTCTTAATTTGCAAACGCTACGAACTTTCTTTCCAACCCAATATTTATATAATCATAACCTTACTTTTTATGCGCATGCACCGATTCATCCCCAGGTGCATTCACATAACTTGCGAATTTAACATGTTCAGTCTTGATCGTTTTAGCAATTTTTTGAGCGATTTAGATTCGTCGAATGCACACCCAATGTGCTCGACCATAAGAAACAAAAAGATCCCGATCCGCTGCGTAATTGGCAAAATAATTCGCAGTGATCTATAGCGTGGATCCACGTGTTACCGGACACGTGCCGGCAGAATCGCATCCGGTGCGCGATTATTTTCGAGCGGTCAGTTACATAAATGAGCTAGTGACCATTTTTTTTTTACATCTCCGGTGATCATTACAACGCGGCGTTTATACATTATTAGTAAATACGAGCGTCCGCGTACGATAAATCCGAAGCCGGAAGGACGATCCGAGATCTACGATACTAGAACTTCTTTGAATCCTCCGGTGTGAAGATGCAATGAAGTATAAATATTCGATTCGTTGAATCCTTCGATTCTTTTAACACTTCGATGAGTCCTTCGATAGTTCTTAAACGATCATGCTTCCTCGAATTTGTCAGAAAATTGATTTTTTAAGATGTGAAGTTCGCGATGAGACTGCAGATTTTATGCACTTACGAGTAATTGGAATTTCATATAGCAGAAAAATAAACGAATGAAAGAGTATTGGCAATGTAAAGTGCAAAGGAAATTCGTTGGAGGCTCCTGTTTGCTGAAACGAGTGCAGAAAAATTTTATTTTGCATAAAGAATGGCTCTGTTTATAATAGACCGTGTGATAAAATAAGTTATAGTAGCTTTTTATGAATCAGCTTCATTTCTCGTCAGTTTTTCACTGGCGCCTTTGTGTTACAATCAAATTACAACTCTCTCTATAAAATCCAGCTTGCGTGAATAATTTGATAAAATTCAGGGTAAGACTTTATTTATACAGTATATTATGTAATGACTCGGTTAGAGTGGTACATGAGAGAATAGCGTGTAGAGCAATAATGATGCAAAAATTGAAGGTATCTTACGTAATACATAATAAAAGATTCCTCAGCCTAAAAATACATTAGGGTACCATTAGCGATCATGTCTTCTTGTATGTCATTTTCTAACAGAGAATAATCGATATACATTTCGACAAAGTACACAATGCACGATTATTTCTAGAAAACATATCTAAATAAAAAGTCTTCATAACCTCAAAAATACATAGTGAGATAAAGAAATTCGCCATTTTGATGGGTCGGTTGTCCCATCATTAAAATAATAATACAAAAAAAGAAATTCTAATCGATTCTATTTCCAAACGATCAGTGCAGAAAAGAATCATAGCAATATTTTAGAATTTTTTGGTAGGTGTCAACCCAGGGGAAGATAGTTAAAAAAATTCCCAAAAAATTAATTAATTATTTTCAACTATAAATAATTAGCAAAAAATTCTGAAAAAAATCTCAAATATAGAGTGTATCTATATATTTTATTTGCCGTTTATCCCATGTCGATATCTTTTCTCGTTTTAGAGCAAATTGCATTTAAGTGCGGGGGAATTTACCTCAATATCACCCCTATCGGTGGGGGTATGCATTTGAAATTTTACACAATGTTTTTTTAGACATAAAACGATGTTTTAAGACAAAAATCAGGAAAATCGGAGCGGGGGCCGCTGGCCCATGCTTATCCGGCTATACCCTTTTCGTATAAATGTTCTCCGAGTGAATTGCAAGAAACAGAATTTATTTGAAAATGAAAATGCAGTTCATCTTTTAATAACCTTGCTAAGTCGAGGATGACCGTCTTCGCAGTTTTGCGTTTTCAACATTTTCGTCATAAATTCATCAGATCCGCAGTTTGCTAATCATAGCCTGCTCACACACGGGAGTGTGAACGTGTTAAGTGAACAGACGGAACAATAAGTGACTTAACAAAATAATTTACCTGCGACTCTGCTGTTCGCGGAACAGTATGTCTCACCGGAAACGAGCACGGACATTTAAGCCGATCTCGGACGATCCACGGCGATCTTTAACCGATCCAGGAGCGGAAAGGACGGAAGAACGATCGGAGATCGAGACACGGAAGTCGGAGACGCGAGAAAGGAAACAGAAAGAGAAAGAACGGACGATTAAATTCGCTGGTAATTGAACTCGTTCATCGGCAACCCTCGTGAATGCCAATGTCAATTGGAAGACGGTCCTCGATCCAGTTGCCGATCAATTAACGCGTCGTACGACCATACTATTCGACCGATGTCGTAAAAGATAAACGACCGTGAGCGCAATGTTGTTTACGTGCTCCGGAAACCGCGTCCGCCACGTTTTAAATTAGTCCAGGTGTAATTAGAGTATCGCGAGTTCCTGTGTCCTTTATGCGCTACCTCTGCAGTCATATTTACAGCGAATTGGAATCATTTAATTCGTTTCTGCGAATTCTTGATCAATTGCATTCTATTTTTAAATGTTGCTAGTACGTTCGCTATCTCGTATAAGAAAACAGATCAATTTCGTGCACGTCGTTATTTAAAATTATGACGATATCGTCCTTGTCCGTCCCCTGTTAGATTAGAATATGCTTCAACTATAAATCGTGCTCGAGAGAGTGCAGCATTTCTCAGGTTTTGCGCATATAGGACAAACAATCCAATGTCAATCTTTGATCATGCTTACTCCAAAAAATATATTAACCCTTTGCATTCCGAGTTATTTTAACTGGAAAATTAAACATTTCTTCCGATCTAGAATATTTCCATTCCCTATGATTTATGCAATTTTATGGATATGAAATTGGTGTAATACCTCATACAATACGAAAATGTTTAGTAATTGATTAGATACCGATATATTTCATAATGTAAATAATATTTCGAATAATGGACAGCAATTTTTAGTGGTGCTTCAGAGAGGACAACGGAGTGCAAAGGGTTAAGGGGGATCTATACCCTCGGATTTTGGGGTATTTATCAATGTTATCAACCTCTGTGCAGAAAAAAGTTTGGTAACATTGATAAACACGCAACTGCATAATGAACACGAGATGGAGTTGCTTGCTATTTCCATATTCTATTCAGCTCGTCGCGAATGCCGTTATACAGGGCAGGTCGCACTAATATTAGTGCCATGAGAATATGTACCTCGTCTGTGTCAGTTTTGCTATGATTCCACATTGACAGCAGTGCAGCAGTGAAATGTTGCACAATATCGCAGCACTGATTGACAGTCCTTCTGACTAGGCACCATCTCGTGTAAACTAACTGAAATGAAATTGGCTCTAGATTGGCTCTACATCAGAGATAACCTCTGTCTTCATGAACGTAATATGGGGAAATCTCTGCTAATGTGAATGAAATCACGCGCGGCGATTTTTTGTCCTTATACGAGCATATTTTGAGCTACACAAAGGCTCATTTGATAGAGGAAGGTTCACCACGGCGCGCTCTGCTCATCATATCAGTCAGAAAAATCTCTTTGAGACAGGAAAATACATTGAAATCTGCGGTTATTTTTCTAGATTTTTTCTCTACTTTGGGCACTCATATTATTAGATATAAACATAATCTCGTTAAATCAATAGCAGAGCGCGCCGGATTTAACCTTCCTCTATAGAATGAGTCCTTACCCAGTCCAAAATCCGCTCAAATAAGGACAAAAAATCGCCGCGCGTAAACCCATGTTTCGACCCAAAATCTAGTAAGATTCTAGTTCCTTTCTAGTTACTTCATTGGGTATAGATCCCCCTTAAACATAGTCAACCCGGAAACATTATCTGATTGAAGAATAGTATCCGACCAGAGCTTCATTTTTAATTTGATAAATAATAATATAGATTGTCCCGCACCCCTGAGGCAAACCAATTTCTACGTACCTGAACGTGTTTCGGGAACGAGAGCAGGATTTCAAACAATGAAATCCAAATCCACATATGGAGTAATAAATCCTTTAAGGATGTTCTGGAGGTATATAAGAACGCAACAAAATTTTTGAAAATTTGACAAGATATAATTCTTACTAAATTGATGCAATTACCAAAGTTTGGGTTCGATTCACTGCACCGTTTAAGAATTATAGCAACTTAAAGTTTGCACATTTTAACACGTCTTCTTATGGAGAATTCATAAAATTCCACTTCAAACCCTATTTAAACCTTGAAAAAACGCAACTTGAAACTCCAGTTTTTTTATATGTAGTAAAAATTAGGTAATTAATTATGTTCAAAATTTATTAGGATTCACTAAACAGTTACAGAACAGAAAAATTATAAACTGTAACAAAACGTCAAATTTATCTTGTTGTCTCTCACTAGCATGGAAACGTGACAAGTGTAGACCACTGAATATAGCTACAGAGGGTACAGTATTCGCAAAAGTTTAATGCAAAATATACTCATGAATGGCTTTCATTGCCATGTATTGATGGATTTCGAATTTCTTGTATTTTTGTCTCCCATTGTACCTCCAGTATATCCTTAAATCGCATTATTGCAAGCTCAAACATACTGTATAGTAATATTCATTTTTTTAATGGCACGTTACAGGCATTCAAAAGAAAATTACGCAAGATTATTTGTTAATATCGTATCTGTATTTGTTTAGTTTCGCGCTTGTCCCTTCTTATGTAAATTTGAGGTTAAGACTTTCTTTTTTGTTACGTTCCTTTTTGTTTTTATCAGTTCTAACGTAAACAACTTTAATCATTCGTATAAAAGGACCTCGGTCCGTGTATAATAATAATATCTTTTTGTAATTTTGCTGGTAGCGGATCAGTCAATTCTTTAAAAATATTTTATTAGCCTATGCTTATCAGGAGGTGGAATATACCGTATAGAATGGCCGATCTATCGATCGCAAGTCGAGGATTTCTTTTGCAGCCACCTGTACGTCGAATCGACTGTTTTGAATTGACCGTCACTCTTCGAATCGCGTTTCTGTGACGTCGCAAGAACGAAAGACTGAAATATGTTCGCGTCGCCAAGGCGTCGCCTCGCGGTTTAGCAATAAATCCTGCTCTTCGATCGCTGTCTCCGATGATTTTTTGTCCTGATTTTCATTTCACAATGATCGCGACATGCCTTTCTTCCTGAAAACAATTATTCGTTTCGTCACCGGCCGCGCATTTTTCCTTTCCCTGCGTTCTTCGGATGAATCCGTAGGCTCTCGCGATCTTCTGGAGAATAAAAAACGAAAAGAATTATGGTGGCACATCGCAAGATGGCTGCCAGGTGTGATCGGCACGCGTATCTAACGGAATTCTTGTAATCGTGGAAGATCGTTAGCAGTGACGCGATCTAATCGGCCGATTTCATAACGATTTTTCGTTCCCTTATCGCTTTGTCGATCACTGGCGTCCATTAACGCTGGAACTACCGAGTAATAAATGTGTATACTTTATAAGAATGACACGCGACTGCGTCTACGATTTAGGCTTCGTACAGTTTTCATTACAATGTGTTCTTCGATAGTTCTCTCGAAAACTGACGAGAACATTTTTACAATTCCAGTAATTTTCTTTTCTCTTTTGTCATTTATTTCTTTTCGATATTTCATTTGATTGGTTCGATGGCTGCAGTGTCATTCCTCAATGATATCGATGATTTGTACTATCAATACGATTGTCTTGAAAAGCAGGCTTAATTCTCCTCCGCCGATTTAATTACTCTACTCCAGATAACGATCCACTTGTCAACTTTTCTCGGATTGTTCGCGTAGTAGACTGATAAAATTAATCAGTTTTACACATCGAAACGGTCGATGGCTTAACTGAGACTTGAACTGCAGAACTTTGTACAGATTTCGATACGACAAACATTAATTACAAGATCAATTAAAGAAAATCGGAATGACAGGAATGATCGATGCCACACTTGTCAAGTATTCATTCTGAATAAGTCGATAATTGCACTGATAAGTCGATGAAAATACAACGACATTATTAAATTATTTTAATCGTTTCTCGCTGTTTTATATTTTAGGTATGAAAACTCACGAATAATGCATAATTAACCCCGCAAGCGAAAGCGATCGAGCGATTTATTCTCGCGACCGCCGAGCGGCGGATCGCTTTTCTGGATCGTTCCTTCGATCGTGACAGTTTTTCGTGTGTTCTAATCTTCATCGTTTTTAATTATCATCTCTGGCGATGAATATTTCATCCAATCATAAAAAGTATACTACAATAATTATTTCTCCAATGGACATGTAAAATTGTCCAATTAACGCTGGAACTACTGAACCCGTCGAAATGACGAGCATGAGTGACGCCATTTCTTCCGTTCCGGTAGGCATGCAAATAACACTGTCCAACAACCGAAAAGTATTTCGATTCCACTATACGATTCTTATAGAGTTTTACGCGCTGATTCCAAATCTGTCCTTAATTTTTCTCCTAGACGCACAGTTTTTGAGAAAATTTAGTTTTAAGAAAAGACATGTTTTTCAACTCTGAACAACTATTGTGATGTTGTTATAAAAGATATTGAATTGTTCTTTACAGCAAAAGATTCTGTAGACTTTCCCGAATACAGTGATATCCAATATTAATACATTATGATTGTTTAAACATGTTTAAACAATGATTAAAGACGGAGAGACATCACTTTTGCACCAATTTTTGAGGATATTTTTAAATTTATCTCAAAAAATAAGGGTCCTGCGGAAAATTGAAGTATACCACGCGATAGAGCAGACTTTTATCTTGAGAAACCACCGTTTCAAGTTTGCGATGTTTTCTTCGAACAAGAAAGCAAAATATCTTCGCCCGACATGGCGAACGGGCGTTCCATGGGATACGGCGCACAGTGGGACCTTTCGTCCAAATCGGAGACAAAATCAAAGAACTGTTTTATATTTTAGGTATGAAAACTCATGAATAATGCATAATTAACCCCTTGCCGTATCATTCTCTTTACGGTTGCAGTGATTGAAACGTCTACATCCTGGAAAATGCCGCAGAAGAGAAAAGAAAATTTATATTTTGTATATGGTTATATTTATCTTAATGCTTAAATATTGATTACAAACGAATCAACTTTTATTTCAGTTAAAACGAAAGGCGGTAGCATTTATATTTGTTGGACTTTGTTCAAAATCTTCATCACGAGTGTAGCTCGTCAAAATACGGCAAGGGGTTAACAGAGACACGAATTTTGTCCAGCTTTCGCGATTCTAGGTCACCGTGCTTGCAAGAATTTCTTCCACTTCCGGTACAAGCGGAAGAGAAACAAAAAACGCACGCGTGAGATACGCGGAACAAGCGTGCGAAGTAAATCAAAATCGTAGGTCGAACATTTTTTTCCAGTCGAGTTTTATGTAAAACTCATGGCCTCTCGAGGAGGACTGTTTTAACATAAAACAGGTATAGCGCGCCTTCTTCCGGCACACTCGCAAAGAGAATTCCATTAAATTCGAAAGTATTGCACAATTTGCAGCTAATGTTATCCTTCGATTTGTTCGAATAAATCCGGGGAGCCTTTGACGGATGTTTACGAGCCGGTGTTTTGCATAAAACATGCAAACGAAGGTACCGTAACTCGACGGGAGATTTGCATTTTCCTCGGTACAGCTGATTCGTAGACAATTTATGGACGGATCGGGTATGCGAAATTTTTCGAAAAGGAAACTCAAACGCCGATTGAAATTCGACATGCCTCCCGAGCCCATTATTAACTTCCCGATTCATAGGGAAGTTACTGTAATTACCCCGAAAATCAAAAATCGATTTTTTAGCAGATCTTCACGTTTCATGGTCATTGGAGTCATTTTAGGCTATTTTTATAAAAATGTTTGTATGTGTGTGTGTGTGTGTGTGTGTGCGTATGTCCGTTTGTATGGTATCAAATTTTTCGTTAACGTTTTCAGAAAAAGTAACAACGCGATCAGGATGATGAATGATGCAATCGATGCGCCCCGTCGTAACTTAGAGCTGATTAGATTTTGGTCCATATTGGTCAAGCAGTTTTTTAGATTTTTAGTTTTTTTTCGAAAAGAGTTGATTCTACAATGCAATTTATAAGGGAGGACGAAAATTTACCACCAAAGAACCAAACGCAATTACATAAAAAAATTTTTTTCTTAATTTTATTTTTAGATTTTAAAAAAATTTTTTTTTTAGATTAAAAAAAAATTTTTTTTTTAACTGATGCTAATGTTACCGCTTGGAATAATCGAAAGTTATTCCAATGCAACAGTGAATTTATCATCTCTACTCCCAAGAATACATTTTGGGAGAATATCGATGAAAGTATAAAAAAAAACGATGTTAGCGATGTTGGCGAAGGAGTAACGAATCGGGAAGTTCTTTGTGTGACTCTTGGAGAGTCACACACCAAATAAAAAACATTAATATCAGTAGGCCCTACTAGCCATGCGTATCACTAACCGTCTCGCTCTTCGCGAGCGAGCAAAAACAACCCTGCGAGCGAGCGAGCGAAGCGAGCGAGCAACAATAGCCCTCTAGTCTTGATTTTAAATTATTCAAAAATCCGATTTCGTTTTGTAACCCCTGTTGGAGGATGCTGGATCATGTCAAGCCGTAGATCCCCAAAATTGTTGGGTTGCAACTGCATTTTCAAAGATTCTCCATCGGAAATCTTCAAGCAAGCTACAGTGGGTGTACAAAGTATTCGTACACTTTTTAAAAACTAATAACATTTTTATAATTGTACCAAACAACCTGACTTTTTATAATCAATTAGAAGCATTGGTTTACGAAATGATATACAAAAAAGATTTCCCAAAAATTATAATTTACAAGGTTAAATGCAAAAATGAAAAAGGCATTTTTTAAAACTTTTGTATTTGGGTCCTTAATGAAAATTTAAAATGTATGTTTTGTAGATCTATGTTAGTCATACACATGTTGAAAATTCCATTGAAATCGATTAACATACACACGAGCTACAAGCGGTTAAAAATGGTGAAAATCATAGTTTTCCACGACTTTTGCTCAGTTTCTGCTTAAAATCCACAGAATCGTACCTACATCTTTCGACGCTTGTTGTTTTTTCCTGCGTCAATCGATTTCGATGAAATTTCCAACATCTGTACAAAGAACATGGATCTAGAAAACATATGTTTTAAATTTTCATTAAGGGCCCAAACAAAAAAGTTTTAAAAAATGCCTTTTTTATTTTTGCATTTAACCTCGTAAATTATAATTTTTGAGAAATTTTTTTTGTATATCATTTCGTAAACCAATGCTTCTAATTGATTATAAAAAATCAGGTCGTTTGGTACAATTATCAAAGTGTTATTAGTTTTTAAAAGGTGTACGAATACTTTGTACACCCACTGTATGTATTCTTCTTTTGAAAAGCAACTCTGATTTTGGCAAATCTTTGACACAATCCAATTTCAGAAGAAAATGGACGTTGCTCTCAAAGAAGTAGTTCCGAAAATATATGAAAAAGATCTGGAAGAAATTGATATTTGGATTGGATGGTCACGACTGCAATGCAATCGTTAATTAGTTGCTTGAAATTAATACGAGAAATTGTGCAAGACACGGGGGTGTAAATATCGTGTATCAATAGCAGCCGAGGATACAATTTCTATGATAGCAATCGGACGGACGAGGTCGTTCAAAGTAGATCCAGTCGATATCTGAATGACTCACTCCTTCATCGAAAGAATTATATTGGAAAAAAACTATATTAAAAAGAACTTTTTAAAAACCACGCTTATATTAAAATGCACTAAAAAGGAGAAAATAATTTTTTTAGGCATTAGTGACTATAAATAAAAGCGTGGAGCGCTAAACTATATTGACGTAATCTTCGTGGGCGATCCACGCCTTTATTTATAGTCGCTAATGTCTAAAAAAATTATTTTCTCCTTTTCAGTGCATTTTAATATAAGCGTGGTTTTTAAAAAGGTTTTTTTTATATATTTTAAACTAAACTATATTGACGTAATCTTCGCGTGCGCTCCACGCCTTTATTTATAGTCACTAATGTCTAAAAAAATTATTTTCTCCTTTTCAGTGCATTTTAATATAAGCGTGGTTTTTAAAAGGTTCTTTTTATATATTTTTTTATTTTCTACTTTTTAGTCTTTTTTAAATGGAACGAAAGATATAGTGATACTGGTATGAAATAGGAAGATATAGAAACGCAAGGTATGGAAATACGCGAGATAGAATGAGGGGATGACTCCGAGAGACGATGTCTCTTGATGGAGTCCGAAATTGTCCGAAATGGAACTGAATGAACGGAACACCACACTGACCGAGCTCCTTCGGTGAGAAGTGGGTCAGTGGAGTGGGGATGAGTCGGAGTGGGAACGCGTAGTGGAGTAGGGAGCGCTGGCGCGCGGAGTGGGGATCGCTGAACGCGATCACGTACTACTGAGCGTCGCGCAAGGAGGTGTGATGATTAATATTAAAATTTTTTCTCCTGAAGGCACAGTTTTTTTTTTAAATTTTTTGTTTTTTAATATTACATTGTCATCCAGTTCTGAGCTGTGTTTAAAGTTTCAAGCCTCTAGCTCATTGGGAAGTGGTTTAAAATTCGACTACAAGATTTGACACATGCAACGACAACTCGGCAAGCTAATATACAGTGGGTGTACAAAGTATTCGTACACTTTTTGAAAAATAATAACATTTTTATAAATGTACCAAACAACCTGACTTTTTATAATCAATTAGAAGCATTGGTTTACGAAATGATATACAAAAAAGATTTCCCAAAAATTATAATTTACGAGGTTAAATGCAAAAATGAAAAAGGCATTTTTTAAAACTTTTTTATTTGGGTCCTTAATGAAAATTTAAAATGTATGTTTTGTAGATCTATGTTAGTCATACACATGTTGAAAATTTCATTGAAATCGATGAACATACACACGAGCTACAAGCGGTTAAAAATGGTGAAAATTGTAGTTTCCCACGACTTTTGATCAGTTTCTGCTTAAAATCCACAAAATCGTACATGTTTCGACGCCTGTTGTTCCTTCCTGCGTCAATCGATTTCGATGAAATTTCCAACATATGTATAAAGAACACGGATCTACAAAACATATGTTTTAAATTTCATTAAGGGCCCAAATAAAAAAGTTTTAAAAAATGCCTTTTTTATTTTTATCTGCAACCTTGTAAATTGTAAGTTTTGGAAAATCTTTTTTGCATATCAGTTTGTAAACTGATGCTTCTAATTGATTATAAAAAATCAGGTCGTTTGGTACAATTATAAAAAAGTTATTAGTTTTTAAAAGATGTACGAATACTTAGTACACCCACTGTAAGCGTGGTAAAAATGGGAATGTTCTCTTAAATAAATCGACGATTTCAAGGCTCGAGGGTGGGAACAAGTGTCGGGTACAACTTCTCCTGCGTAAAAATCATTGTCGAAGGTGTCCGCTCGATTGCCAATTGACTCAGTTCCATGATTATTTCAAAATCGCGATGTTTACTACAATAAATACTAATTTCTCGTACACCTCCAGTAAATGTTGCCCTAATTCGTCAAGTTCGTAGCGAATCATCATTCAACTCTTCACCGATCTCTTCGGCTTGATCGGCAGTGGTAGGTTTAGTGTTGAATAAAAAGTGATTATGTCTTTCTTTTTAAACAAAATAAAATGTTGTTCTTTCGTAGTCGATATTGAAGCATTGAAGTAAATGCGTAGCCATACAAAAAATATGTTTCTTCTGTTTTCTGCAACACTTTGTGTTCAAATATTTTCTGGAGACGCTGTATTTGTCCCGGGAATTCCCAACGAAAGGTTTACAAGTTCCAAAAGGTTGGGTCCGTGGAAAAACCCTGTCGCAACAGATTCGGAACAAGGAGATTTACCATTTACGGAAGAGATTCCCCGAATCCCTGCGAGATGGGTACCGAGGAAAAAGAAATAGAGCACTGTCACCGCTGTAAGGTCAATCGTTATCGGAAACGGAAGAGTCTAGGTACCAGGCGGGATGAGGGGTGGGTTCGGTCTGATAATTTGCATAAAAACCATTCGTCACGAGAGAGTGTGTGGCTTCCTGAGTCGATCGAGTCCTTGGACTTATTTCCTGGTTGAGACAGTCGAGTGGGACTTTCGTTCATTCACATCGCGGCCGATCAATGGCAAGGCCTCAACGGAAAGGTCGAGCCTGTACTTTCAATGATCTCGTTCGCCCGGTCATGAGAAACTACATCATCGGTTCGACGAATGCCGAGCTCCTCGATTTCCCCAACAGCGAACCTTGAAGCCGTTTATGTTAATAAATATTTTGTTACCGCGTGGTTACATTTACACCGTTTGACAGGCGTCGTTTCATTCGCCGAGCTCGATAAACGACGATTTTCAATGACCTCTAAAACGAGGTATCTGTATTTTTTGAAGAAATACGTTTCTAAAGATTTTTACCGCGTTTCATGGGAATTCATTATCTCTGTGTACTTCACAGGAATTACAAGATTATTTGGACGCCATTTTTATAATGATATATGATTGCATTCAGAAATTTACTCCCCGCGGAATGAGTCTTGATCATTTCAACAATTTTAAAACGAGAAATCTGAGATTATTAGTATTGATCATCGTGATCATGAAACATCGTTCGGTTCGAGTTCGAAAAATACAATATACAGTGACTCGGATTAATATTCGGACACTCTAAAAACGACGATAACTTTTTAAATATTGTACTATACGATTTTAACTTTTTTGGGGAAGATGGAGCAATTAGTTCAGTACAGGATGTGAAAAGAAATTTTTTCAAAATTTGCAATTGATCGGATCTGTGGAAAAAATACTAAAAGTTGCATTTTACAACTTTTTTATGTGGACCTATATAGAAAATTTAAAAAATACCTTTTTGTAGATCTGTGCGAATTGAACATATTCTGAAAATTTTGTCAAAATCGGTCGACGTTGCAAAGAGCTACAAACGCTTAAATATGGAAAAATTGCAGATTTTCACGATTTTCGGCCTATATCTAAGAATTATTACATCTTTCAATGTCTGTCGTTTTTTCCCGCATCAACCAATTTCGATGACACTATTACAGTGCATTTACAGTAGCGGACAAAAGTTTAAGACCGCTCTAAAGAAGACGATAACTTTTTTAATATTGTACGTTTAAAGATGGTAAAAATTGCAGATTTTCACGATTTATTGCCGAAAAACGTGAAAATGCAATTTTTACCATCTTTAAACGTTTTATAGCTCCTTGCAACGTCTACCGATTTTGACGAAATTTTCAGAATATGTTTAATTGACACAGATCTACAAAACGTATTTTTTAAATTTTTAATATAGGCCCACATAAAAAAGTAAAAAATTCAACTTTTAGTATTTTTCTCAACAATTCCGGTCAATTGCAATTTTTGAAAAAATTTCTTTTCACATCCTCTAGTAAACTAATTGCTCTAGCTTCCCAAAAAAGTTCAAATCGTATAGTACAATATTAAAAAAGTTATTGTCTTCTTTAGAGCGGTCTTAACCTTTTGTCCGCTACTGTATTTGACACAGACTCACAAACGGTACTTCTTAAATTTTCAATGTAGGCCTACATAAAAAAGTTGTAAAACGCAACTTTTAGTATTTTTTCTACAATTCCGATCAATTGCTATTTTTAAAAAAATTTTTTTCACATCTTGTAGTAAACTAATTGCTCTAGCTTCCCAAAAAAGTTCAAATCGAATGGTACAATATCAAAAAAGTCATCGTCTTTTTCAGAGCGTCCGAATATTAATTCGAGTAACTGTATAAGCTGTTGAAGTTCTTGCAAAATTGGATTGTGTAGAATTATACGTATAGACAAAAGCCTACTACGACAGTCCACACGAGCGTGTCGATGAGACAGAACATGATTGTGTGCGCGTCTCAAGCCACGCGAAATTTAAAGGGACATTCGTCGCTAGGCCCATAACATTCATTTTTAAGTTGCAAAATGTGAAAGAATACCTTATATCCATTGTTACACATAAGAACATTAATCCTACATTATAAAATACTAATGTAAAATTTGTAAGTACCTATACTTGAAACTAATATTTTATAATGTAGAGTTAACATTCTTATACAGGGTGATTGTTTTGTTATTTCTCGATCGTAAATGTTTAATAAACTAAAATATGCTCTCGGCGCACGGTTTCGATCAATAATACAGACAAAGCAAATTTGCAAAAATTAAATTCTCAACGTTTCGATCCGGATTTGGATCATTTTCAAGAGAAATGCGTCTGAAAATCCATTCCATACCGTTGACAGCTGGCAATTGGTAAAGGAGCTTAGAACCATCCAGATCCCTGCTGAACCACAATTAATATCCTTGGATGTTACAGCATTAATTACAAATGTTCCAATTGATTTAGCATTGCAAGTGTTGCCAATCGACAGTTGACGCGCCGGGCCGACTATGGCAACTCGCGCCTAGGTCGCGCTCTGATTGGTCCGTGTTTTTCGTTAATAACTCCTGAACAAAGCCGCGGATAACATTTTTGCAAAGGAAAATGTCGCTTCAAATGGTCTCAGAAACCTCCCATTTCCGGGATTTTCACGAATTTTGAGACACCCTGCATGTAATAATGGATATAAGGTATTCTTCCACATGTTGCAACTTCAAATTTATGATTATGAATGGGCAAGGAGACGATGACGTTGTACGGGCCTAGCGACGAATGTCCCTTCACAATTCGTGTTCTCCGACTGACTTCTGCATACATATAGTAGAATCGCATAATCCAGAACTGTTGAAAGTTTCTTCGAAATTGCGACATCCCTGTGGACGTTGAAGAAATAGGCGGCAAATGAGTGAGTAATTGCGAGATGGAGTGTTAAACGGGAGCAATTTGGCCGAGTCGCGAGGAAAATCTCCGTGCTCGGTTTTCGCGGCTCGGTCTCGATCGTTAGCGGTTAAATATTAAAGCATTGTCCATGGATAACTCGATCTAATTGGCCGTCTGCACCCACGATAAATCACGGCTCGTTAAATCACTATTCGGAATTACCGTGGATACAGATTAATTGACCCGGTCCGCAACCGCGAAGCCATCATCCATTGTTCGAATTGTTTCGTATTACATCAGTATTACGTGATACCGTTTCGCACGCGAAAGCGATCGAGCGATTTATCCTCGCGACCGCCGAGCGGCGGATCGCTTTTCTGGATCGTTCCTTCGATCGTGACAGTTTCGTGTGTTGCTTTGCGTTCGATCTAATCTTCATCGTTTTTAATTATCATCTCTGGCGATGAATATTTCAACCAACCATAAAAAGTATATTACAGAATTATTTCTCCAGTGGACATGTAAAATTGTCCAATTAACACTGGAACTACTGAACCCGTCGAAATGACGAGCATGAGTGACGCCATTTCTTCCTGTTAGATTATGTAATTTAACAAACAAAATTAACTAAACTGAACTTTATTAATACAGGCCAACAAATTAATAAGCACAAAGAAAACAGATCTTTTTGGTTCAAATGTCACATGTCAAGTGAGGATCACGGGCTAGAAAAATAGAATGAAGTGTAGAACAAATAAATAACAGTTTCTTCAACAAACTGAAATATACCAATATTGAATTATACCGAATCGATTATAATCGAACATTAGATTAATTTTAACATATTTCAATACTTCCGTTCCGGTAGGAATGCAAATAACACTGTCCAACAACCGAAAAGTATTTCGATTCCCACTATACGATTCTTATAGAGTTTTACGCGCTGATTCCGAATATGTACTTAATTTTGAACAAACATTGTGATGTTATTATAAAAGATATTGAATTGTTCTTTACAGCAAAAGATTCTGTAGACTTTCCTGAATACAGTGATATCCAATATTAATACATTATGATTGTTTAAACATGTTTAAACAATGATTAAAGACGGAGAGACACCACTTCTGCACCAATTTTTGAGGATATTATTCAATTTATCTCAAAAAATAAGGATCCTGCGGAAAATCAAAGTATACCACGCGATAGAGCAGACTTTTATCTTGAGAAACCACCGTTTCAAGTTTGCGTGGTTTTTTTCGAACCAGAAAGCAAAATATCTTCGCTCGACATGAGTTGCCGCCAGTGGCGCTCACCATTAGAACGGGCGTTCTATGTCGGGCGAAGATATTTTGCTTTCTGGTTCGAAAAAAACGTCGACCATGCAAACTTGAAACGGTGGTTTCTCAAGATAAAAGTCTTGTCTATCGCATGGTATAGTTCGATTTTCCGCAGGACCCTTATTTTTTGAGATAAATTGAAAAATATCCTCAAAAATTGGTGCAAAAGTGGTGTCTCTCCGTCTTTAATGATTGTTTAAACATGTTTAAACATGTTTAAACATGTTTAAACAATCATAATGTAATAATATCGGATATCACTGTATTCGGGAAAGTCTACAGAATCTTTTGCTGTAAAGAACAATTGAATATCTTTTATAATAACATCACAATATTTGTTCAAAGTAAAAATATGTCTTTTTTAAAAACTCAATTTTCTCAAAAACTGTGCGTCTAGGAGAAAAATTGAGGACAGATTCGGAATCAGCGCGAAAAACTCTATAAGAATCGCATAGTGGGAATCGAAATACAAAAAAAAGGTTGAAATTTGTTGGGCAGTGTAATTCTTTCAACGTGACTCGTGTACACATATTACCAATGTGACTTATACTAATTTATAATGTGAATTAGGTATATTGTTTTGCGTAACGTTTCGTTTAAATTTCCACGTATATATGTTGTAATTTAAAACGTCTTCATCCCCAAAAATGCAAAAGAGAAAAGAAAATTTATATTTTTTCTATTGCTAATTTTATTTGAATGCTTCAATATTGATTGCAAACGAATCAAATTTTATTTCATTTAAGTAGAAAGCCGTAACATTCATATTTGTTAGACCTTGATGCAAATCTTCATCGCGAGCGCAGAATAAAAATTTAATAATTGAAATTTTTAAACTCTTAAAAATTTGATTACCAATTGTTCTAGTTGATTGACGGCTCCCATGCAGATTGTTAGTTGATCAACGTCGGATTAAGTTATCTTGGCGTAGTTTAATCTGTTGATTGATGATCGATGTAAATCAATTAGCGCATCGAGCTTCTCCCCTTTCATTTAATTAATTAATCCAACTTTATCATCGAATCGGGGAACGATATTATCTAATAGATTCGCACGAAAAACAGGAAACTTACTATAACAATATTCCTGCTACAAAGTCGGCGCGTTATTATCCAAGAGAAGCGTGAGAAGAAGATTACTAATTTGATTTACGATACTGTTTCATTAAGCGATGCGGTAATATGTATGTAATGAACGTGATTTATTGGTGCACTTAACAGGCGGGACGTCGCGGTACATTTAAATATGCGATAAACGCGTCGTTCAGCAAGCTAAACAGTCTAAACGCTTTCGAGAAACGCAGAACACAGAGGAGAATGGAGGATTGAACGTAAAAACAGAAAAACAACAACAACGATTCGGATTCATTCATGATCGTCCGTTATCCACCGGTTATTTGGTGGCCATGCAGTAGTAATTATTTTTCGATTATCAATCTTCGACGGAGAGGAAGAAAACGGTATAAACTCACAGGATTAATAACAAGTCGCGCACACATCCTTGATAAACAGTAAGAAAAATAAAAAAAAAAAGATAAGAGAGAGGAAGTCCGCTAACACACGTTATGTGGTTATTATGCAATTTTCCGTGGCTAATGAAATCGCGCGATTAAACGATCCACGTAATTAATGTAACGTAATGACGGCGTGACCGATCGACGATCGACCGACGATTAGAATATACTTTTTTCGTGGCGATCGTCCGGCCGAACGGAAAGAACCTCATCGTCCTGGCGAACGAGTTCAACAAGCCTGTTCTATCGGATCGATCGAAATTACTTCTTATTCTTTTTTCTCCATCAACCGACCTACATAATGCGTACGTAGATCTCTCGTTACACTAATTACCGGCGGTAAACACGGCGGCGCTCGTCGATTTGGTCACCGAGAAACTAGTTTCGAGACGATTACCGATCGTCCAGCGATTTTTCTTGAACTAAATCGTGCTCTCCTGACGTAAGATTCTCGTGTGACGCGTCCGTGTTCTTTTCGTAATTGACTCATTCAAATGAGGATTCTTGTTTGGAGAGAACCTTGCGAATTATTAGAAAATTGTAAATTTGGGGTTATGTTCGCGGCGCACGGTTTCGATCAAATTATACACTAAATAGCAATTTTGTTATTTGATCGAAACCGTGCGCCGCGAACATAACCCCAAATTTATTAAAAATGTACGATCGATAATAATTTCTCATTTATTAGAAAATTGTTTCCAGAAACTTGTAATCTACAAAACGTATTTTTAAAATTTTCAATATAGGATCACATCAAATATGTAGTTGTAGAATGCAACTTTTTGTTGTTTTTCTACAATTCCGATCAATTACAATTTTTGGAAAAATTTCTTTTCGCATCCTGTAGTAAACTGATTGCTCTAGCTTCCCCAAAAAGTTCGAATCGTATAGTACAATATTAAAAAAGTTATCGTCTTTTTTAGAGCGTCCGAATATTCATTCGAGTAACGGTATCAATAGCTATTTGTTTGCGACATGAGGCTCCATTCAAAATCCTTCTCTTCTCGATGAGTAGAAGGTATTGTTGTAAAAACAAACTTTAATTTCGCGGCAAGTTTCTCTTACAAATGTCCACCTATCCAGGGGTGTAGATTCACCCCTACGACGGGTAACCATTACTTTTTCTACACCCTTACCTAAGATCTAGAAAATTGAAGAATGTTGGAGGACTTATTTTACGAAATCATTACTTTGATTTTTATACAGCATTTTTGAGATTGCTAATTTGGCAGATACGTATATTTTGTCAGCAACAATTTTGTAATAGATCAATATTTTTAAATAAGAAAATTGCGAGCCACTCTACATGCTGTTTTAAATATGAAAAGATTTTCTGAGTAGTCTCACTGTTTTTTAGAAAAAATTCGGAATAATTAGTTTTCTTGAACTCGATGAATATAACGAGCAGAAAATGCGGAGCAAGAAGACATTGGTGACGTCAGCAGCGCCCACTCTAGCGGTTACGTCGCACAGTGGAACCTTTCGTCCAAATCGGAGACAAAATCAAAGAACTTTCGATAGAAATGAGGTAGAGCGATGAAATTTTTTTAAAATTATAGCTGAAACTTAGCAGAATATGGGAAAAATAGGGAGATTATGGTACGAACGTTTTATAAACTTGAGAAAATTCGTTAAACTCTCACAATTTCAAGAAAATTGCGGTTTTTTCAATAACACGGGCGGAAAAATTTTTTTTTACATGCTGCACATCATTTCCTGTAGATTTTTTCACGCTGATTTTAAATCTGGTCTCAAAATTTGTCTACGACCTCAGGATTTTACAAGAAATCGATTTTTGTGAACGAATTGTTTAACGAATTTTCTCAAGGCTATAAAACAGTCGTACCATAATCTTCCTATTTTTCCCATATTCTGACAAGTTTCAGCTTTAATTTTTAAAAAATTTTATCGCTCTACCTCATTTCTATCGAAAGTTCTTTGATTCTGTCTCCGATTTGGACGAAAAGTTCCACTGTGCGTCGCGCTGGGCAAAAAGACAAATTGCCGCCCCTTAAGAATATATATATATATTTTTTGAGAATAAAGGTACATATTTTTTATCTTCAATAAAAATCAAATCATTTTATTTAAATTTTAATAGAAGCAAATTTTCTATTAATTGGGTATTTAGCACATCACTATTTTTCTCACAGTTACAGCCAAAATGGCGCCCCTAAATTTTTACGCCCCGGATAAATATCCCCCCCCCCCTAGAGCGGGCCCTGACGTCAGTAATAAAACGTTACCGCATCGGAAAATGATTTTGACAAGAATAGAAAGTGACGTTGTTGCAGAATATCTCTACGAAATTTATAATAGGCATTTTCAAAATGGACGGTGCGCCCGAAAATGCAGAAGAGTTTCTGGTGACGTCACGTCAGTTCGACAAAATGCCTGCGCCAAACGTCACAGTCGCGCTTTTTGTTGACAGCTCTTCAGCATGTATTCTGAATTCTGACTCGCGCGAAAAATATCGCGGATCATTTCGAAAAAAAAGAATCAAGCGAGCCATTGCGTGTGATTACGTGTCTTATCGGTGTAACGTTGCCGGTGGTCGCAGCGGTTCTATCGTTCGCGCATCACGGTTGCATAATAATACCGAACGAAACCTGATACGTAGTCCGTTCTCCGGAATTTCCTTCTGTCTTCTTCAATTCCTTCCACTCATTTTTTTTTCTCGGTCCCCACCTCGTTCTCTCTAGATTCATCGTTTGTTGTTTTTTCGTATCGCTCATCGAGTTTTTTTCTCTCGCTTTTATCTAAATACCTTCCCGACTTCGACACCATAAATCGATCCTTATCGGTTTAATCGGTCGTGTTAAAGGAATTGCGCAACGCGTGAGAATATGCGTTAAATTAAAATTTACTTGGCCGCGCTTCCGGTATCGTGTATCGCGGAAACGGAGAGCCCTGGCGAACGGGGACGAGAAGGATAAAACACCGAGAAGGATTAAGGGGAACGTGATTCCCTGATTCCGATTTCAATCTCGTCGCTGAGTTCGTTCGGGGATTACCGTCGTGGATCTAGACGAGGGATCTAGCGGCTAGATTCTAGCCGATCGCAAACCCTCGCGGATCCATCGATCGCCGATCACGTTTTCAGTTTAAGTGCCTCCTTCGTCTTTGAAAATTCGACGAAGAAAATTTTCTTTTCAGTTTATTCAGCACCTGGACCAGTACAAGACAATTAAAAATTGCTATGAATTCTTTTATTAATTTCTTCTTGTCTTCCCATTAAAATCGCCTGCGCATAACAATTCGACAGCGTTCTTCTAATGTTTGAGCTGTTTTAAACTACGCCCACTCGTTTTTGTTATAAATGCAGAAGTCCGCGGCCTAATAGTAATAAATTTCCTCGAGTTTGATGGTCGGATGGATAAATTCGGCGATAGTCAATTCCACCGTGGAAGAGAAAGTCTCCCGAGTGCATTATGCAACGGAAACGCATAACAACGAGGAGAAAATGAATGATCGCAGAGCATCGTAGGATTTTAGGAAGAAGTGGGGACCGGGTCAAGTTACAAAATTCTGACATAAAAACTGAAGCAATTGAATTCGCACGAAACGCCGCATTATTGTTACCTTGCCAGGTAAATCACCAACAAAAGCATCATTCCCTCCGATGAAGATATACAAAATACTCGACACGTTAATGATCGTTCATCGAGGGGGGAAAAAGCGTCGGCGATGATGCACCGTAATGGTGAACGACGCGATCCAGGCATAACTCGAATCAAAAGCGCACCGATGCGATCTGTTGACGAATTTTTTCGCCGTGGCTTCTAGTCGCCGTGGATGTTTTCATTTATAAATATTAATCAAGCGACATTGTGATCGTCGTTCATTTTTTTCCGGTTTATTAAATAGCAATGTAATCAATTAGACCGTCTTAATGTACGTATTAAAGGCGCCATTAAAATTCCTCCGTTTCTTCCTCGATCGTTTTACATGTCTTCGACAGCGACATAAGAACCAATTACTTCGCTATCATAGTAAACTTCCTTGTAAATCTACGTTGTTGTTAATGCTAATGTCAAATCAGCCTGCAGGACTCTTAAAAATTCGACAAGATCGTCTTTGAACCGTGAATATTTTGTTAATACTCTGGAAAAGTTCTGCGATATTTCTTCTTTCTTCCGAACTTGAAAATTAATTGAGCACTTAACGTAGCATCGTGTCAATAATAGTAAACTTACGTAAATCCAATGCTTTTTCTCCCGTTGCAATTTTTTATTCTTCAACAAATCCATGTTATTACTAATGCTAATGTTAAGACATCCATTGTTCTTGCATAAACCGATCATCTTCGAGTCGCGGACGGTGCTGATTTTGTCTAGTTTTTCTCTTCCGATTAATATGGACATTGATTGCGCCTAATTTACATCTATCGGCGCTGATTGTTACGAAACGATCGAGGGATTGTTCACGTTGATCTGTCGGGGATAAAACGGAACAGACGCGATTTCGAGGACCGAGGATGAAGACGAAAGCATGTGTAACATTTGCTGCGAACGCTTTCTAAATCTCTCTCTCACCAGAGAAATAGAAATCTCTCTCGAAGTCGTTGAACTGTTCACGAAATTCTAGGGATCCTTTAAATAATAAATTATCGGCAGCGATTTCCATATTGCGGCTATTCAACGTCTCTCCATGTTTCTTTTTAACACTTTTTAGCATTCGCGAATGCGAGTGACGTAAGACAAAGTGAAACTGAATCCTTTAGACGAATCTTCTTAGATTTTGTTCGGAACAAAAGTAATCTTCTTCGCCACGCGCTTGACGAGAAAATGGCGACCACTGCCGAGGACCAAAAAATATTATCATCGTCGACTTCGAGTTTCTCAGGAATTCTGGTTCACTCTGATAATTAATTTTTAAACTGATTCTTTATAAATCTAAACATTCTGCTTGTTTCGAATCGAAGGGGGTATTGCAAATGTCGACTTGATCTCGCGCGGATCAAGAAAATGGCGATCACTGCCGAGGACCAAAAAATATTATCATCGTCGACTTCGAGTTTCTCCAGAATTCTGGTTCACTGTAATAATTAATTTTTAAACTGATTCTTTATAAATCTAAACATTCTGCTTGTTTCGAATCGAAGAGGGTATTGGAAATCTCGTCTTGATCACGCGCGGATCAAGAAAATGGCGACCATCACCGACGCCGAAGAATAATCTCAGGTTTCGAGCATCTTGAGAACTCTGTGTCGAACAGACGAAGACGCAGGTTTTTCCACTGTGAATGGGATACGATGAAGGGGGCCATTGCGATACATAGTTATTATAACAGCGTGAACCAAAATGGCGGATTGACGCGGCGCCACGTGTTGCGTCACGAACACTTGAAAATCTGTAATCGTTTTGTTGTCTCATCGCGTCGCGACGACTCGATGAAAAATAACACAGCCGTGGTACTTGTGTGGCTCAAAGCACGCACTTACTATGCATCAACGTTAATGCCACAAACATGCCCTCGAATCGCGAAGGAGTGAAGAAAAGAGCGACTTAATCAAACGACTCTGATTACTTCGGCAATTAAGCATCCGATAATCGCGGGTTTAATTGCCCGTCACATGAGAGTTGAACACTTCGATCGTGTAATTCGAGATCCCGCGAAATCGGTCCGCGACGGTTCTCGAAAATCTACGAAGTCGTTAGATCCGAGGATGCTGCCTCGATCCTTTATCTCGCGATCGCTATTCTTGCGGTAAATTAATATCGCTGTAGCTAATTGAACCAGCGAGTGATGTAACGATCTGTTACCGAGCTGTGTTATATTACTTATTAGATAATAAGCACGGTCACTGCGAAGATCTTTGCGCCGCGCCGATAATGTTAATACTTCTATGTATGTAACAGCTGAATCTCCCTCGCTGCAACTCTGCGTAATCGACAGACGTAACACGAATGCTATGTAATCATAACGCTTTAGAAAATTCATTTCGTCCATTAAGCAATTCCGATTTTAATTAGGCAATGCCTTGGAAAATTTACTTCGTCCATTGGGGAACGTCGTTCGATCAGACACGGGTGCTCGATTCTGGGTAGGGGAAAATGAAAAAATAAAATCTATCTTTTGTCCACTTTATGCAAATATATTTATTACTACTTGGACTATATACTTAATTTATTTTTTTCAAGCCATAAATTCTTAAAATTGCTCGACCTGCACTTCTCCGAACAGGATCCAAAATGGCGTCTCACTGACTAAGAGGATTCCTGATGTTCTTATAATTTCAAACGAAAAAGTGCGGAGGCTACTTCATTACAATATTTTTCGACGACTTTATGTGCATATATTTATTACTACTTGGACTATTCATATAATATATTCTTTTTCAAGCCAAAATAATTAAAATTGCTCGGCCTGTACTTCTCCGAACAGGATCCGAAATGGCGTCTCACTGACTAACAGCATTACAGATGTTCTTATACTTTCAAACGAAATAGTGCAGTGGCTACTTCATTACAATATTTTTCGACGACTTTATGTGCATATATTTATTACTACTTGGACTATTCATATAAAGTACTCCTTTTCAAGCCAAAATACTTAAAATTGCTCAACCTGTACTTCTCTGAACAGGATCCAAAATGGCGTCTCACTGACTAAGAGGATTCCTGATGTTCTTATAATTTCAAACGAAAAAGTGCAGTGGCTAATTCATTACAATATTTTTCGATGACTTTGGCCTGTACTTCTCCGAACAGGATCCAAAATGGCGTGTCACTGACTAACAGCATTCCAGATATTCTTATAATTTCAAACGAAAAAGTGCAGTGGCTACTTCATTACAATATTTTTCGACGACTTTATGTGCATATATTTATTACTACTTGAACTATTTATATAATATATTCTTTTTCAAGCCAAAATACTTAAAATTGCTCGGCTTGCACTTCTCCGAACAGGATCCGAAATGGTGTCTCACTGACTAAGAGGATTCCAGATATTCTTATAATTTCAAACGAAAAAGTGAAGTGGCTACTTCATTACAATATTTTTCGTCAACTTTATGTGCATATATTTATTACTACTTGGACTATTCATATAAAGTACTCCTTTTCAAGCCAAAATACTTAAAATTGCTCAGGCTGTACTTCTCCGAACAGGATCCAAAATGGCGTATCACTGACTAAGAGGATTCCAGATATTCTTATAATTTCAAACGAAAAAGTGAAGTGGCTACTTCATTACAATATTTTTCGTCAACTTTATGTGCATATATTTATTACTACTTGGACTATTCATATAAAGTACTCCTTTTCAAGCCAAAATACTTAAAATTGCTCAGGCTGTACTTCTCCGAACAGGATCCAAAATGGCGTATCACTGACTAAGAGGATTCCAGATATTCTTATAATTTCAAACGAAAAAGTGAAGTGGCTACTTCATTACAATATTTTTCGTCAACTTTATGTGCATATATTTATTACTACTTGGACTATCCATATAAAGTACTCTTTTTCAAACCAAAATACTTAAAATTGCTCGGCCTGCACTTCTCCGAACAGGATCTAATATGGCGTCTCACTGACTAAGAGGATTTCAGATGTCCTTCTAATTTAAAACGGAAAACTGCAGTGGCTACTTCATTAATAAAAAATTACATTACATTAATTAAAAGACTCACTGAAGATATGTTCGCTGAATATTCCAAACGATTATAATTTCAGTTTCTACAGTAGATTCCCGAGTATGTACGCTTAACAACAATTGCTGTGTCGTCATGCAATGGGATACTGCGTTGTGCAAAAGAGAGCACTCAAGACTGTTCGACCATAGTCGTGTATCGATATCACCGTCGGGTAAGCCTCGCTTCCGCTTCTCATGTTTTAGCTTAGCGTAATTGAGGGTTTGACAGACTAATTTGTCTCGCCTGACAGTGAGTCATCGTCCGACGACTACTCGTTCTCTATGCACAATACGTGGATATTCGAGCACTGTCAATCTTCCCGTGAACGAAACATTTTATCCGTTTTCTTGTTATTGTTAGTCAACGTGGATGTACATTTCCATGAACAAACAGCGACACAAATGAGATACAGATTAGTTCTATCGATCAAACGGTGGCTAAATTGTTCGTGCATAATCACTGGTAATGAGACTGCGGATTTTTATCCGGGATAAAAATTGTCACAGCCGATAATCAGAAGCAGAAATTAAATGAAAATGCATTTCCGCCTTTTTATGCAATTGTTGATTTGCTGTCGATGAGTCTAAGCAACCAACTATCGTCAACTGACAGTTAAAAGAGAATTGGAAAAAACAATAAAACTTTTATAGACACCTATTCGCACACCTGAAATGGCATTTGCCATTGCCACCCATTCGGTGTGCTCGAATTGTTTGATAACAAAGCAGCCTATTGTTGCAGAGGTTTCTTCGAATCGTTAACGACCGTAGAAAATTCAGTGCGCACGTATTGCTTGATAACAGAGTGCCTGTAGTTGCAGAGGTTCCTTCGGATTGTTGGCGATCGTAGAAAATTCGGTGTGATCGAATTGTTTAAAAAATGAGCTGCCTATTGTTGCAGAGGTTCCCTCGGATTGTCGACGACCGTGGAAAATGCGGTGTCATCGGTCAATATGGAAGGATGTCAAGTTGTTTTATGGTTTTTGCGCGAGGCGCTGGAAAAACAGTCGATGGATCTACGGTCACGATCAACCATGCTCGATTATTCTAGCGGCGAGTTAATGACACAGACCGACGTGTACAAGTTGCCAACGCAACTCATAGTTAGTGGTCATTGCCAAGGTTGGTTCTCGGAGTCTTGCATAATGCTCCGGTGACCATTCGCCCGAGGATTTTGCACGTGCGAGCGAGCGAATTCTGTGCGTCGCGTCGTCGTCGTCGCGGCTCGAACGATGTCCTCGCGCGAATTGATCTTCAATTATGAACTGGCCGTCTCTCTTCCTCGATTTCTTTTCCTCTGTTCCTTCTCTTGTTTCCCTTCCTTCCGCCCGCGCTGTGTCAATTACCTGGCAGTCACGTGAGCGCGCCGGAAATTGTCTAGCGTTGTGCAATTCAAATGCTTGATTCCTATCAGCCACGACCTGGCACAATCCGAGCCTCTATCGCTGGATCGATGGAGGATCGAGCAGGATCCTGAAAAGATGTTGATTGCACAATGATGATTATTAACATTGGAAGGATTTTTAATCGCTAATCACGATGTAGAAGAAGCTCAATGACTCTCATAATTAAAAATTTGATTCTGAGAATTTGTTTTTGATCGAGGAAGGATCGAGAAGAATCCTTAATATGTACATATATGTATATCAGAAGTCCACAGGCCTTTTAATGACTGATCAGGATGTGAAAGATCAATCTTGTAATTAAGAATTTCAGAAGAGGTCGTTGCATTATATGAATTGTGAAAATTTGTTGAATTATGAAAGAAACTGTTGTTCTTTTTGATCGAGGGAGGTTCGAGAAGATCCTGAAAGGATCTCTATTCTTTGTACACTTTTACATTCTTTGCATAATGGTGTTCCATAATATTGGAATTCTTTTTAATGACTGATCAGGATGTAAAAGAAGCTCAATAATATTCTTGTAATTAAGAATTCCAGAAAAACTCGTTGCATTATATGAATTCTGAAAATTTGTTGAATTATGAACGAAACTGTTGCCCTTTCTGATCGAGGGAGGTTTGAGAAGGATCCTGAAAGGATCTCTATTCTTTGTACACTTTTACATTCTTTGCATAATGGTGTTCCATAATATTGGAATTCTTTTTAATGACTGATCAGGATGTAAAAGAAGCTCAATAATATTCTTGTAATTAAGAATTCCAGAAAAACTTGATGCATTATATGAATTCTGAAAATTTGTTGAATTATGAAAGAAACTGTTGCCCTTTTTGATCGTGGGAGGTTCGAGAAGATCCTGAAAGGATCTCTATTCTTTGTACACTTTTACATTCTTTGCATAATGGTGTTCCATAATATTGGAATTCTTTTTAATGACTGATCAGGATGTAAAAGAAGCTCAATAACATTCTTGTAATTAAGAATTCCAGAAAAACTCGTTGCATTATATGAATTCTGAAAATTTGTTGAATTATGAAAGAAACTGTTGCCCTTTTTGATCGTGGGAGGTTCGAGAAGATCCTGAAAGGATCTCTATTCTTTGTACACTTTTACATTCTTTGCATAATGGTGTTCCATAATATTGGAATTCTTTTTAATGACTGATCAGGATGTAAAAGAAGCTCAATAACATTCTTGTAATTAAGAATTCCAGAAAAACTCGTTGCATTATATGAATTCTGAAAATTTGTTGAATTATGAAAGAAACTGTTGCCCTTTTTGATCGTGGGAGGTTCGAGAAGATCCTGAAAGGATCTCTATTCTTTGTACACTTTTACATTCTTTGCATAATGGTGTTCCATAATATTGGAATTCTTTTTAATGACTGATCAGGATGTAAAAGAAGCTCAATAACATTCTTGTAATTAAGAATTCCAGAAAAACTCGTTGCATTATATGAATTCTGAAAATTTGTTGAATTATGAAAGAAACTGTTGCCCTTTTTGATCGTGGGAGGTTCGAGAAGATCCTGAAAGGATCTCTATTCTTTGTACACTTTTACATTCTTTGCATAATGGTGTTCCATAATATTGGAATTCTTTTTAATGACTGATCAGGATGTAAAAGAAGCTCAATAACATTCTTGTAATTAAGAATTTCAGAAAAACTCGTTGCATTATATGAATTCTGAAAATTTGTTGAATTATGAAAGAAACTGTTGTTCTTTTTGAGCGAGGGAGGTTCGAGAAGGATCCTGAAAGGATCTCATCTATTCTTTGTACACTTTTACATTTTTTGCATAATGGTGTTCCATAAGATTGGAATTCTTTTTAATGACTGATCAGGATGTAAAAGAAGCTCAATAATATTCTTGTAATTAAGAATTCCAGAAAAACTCGTTGCATTATATGAATTCTGAAAATTTGTTGAATTATGAAAGAAACTATTGTTCTTTTTGAGCGAGGGAGGTTCGAGAAGGATCCTGAAAGGATCTCTATTCTTTGTATACTTTTACATTCTTTGCATAATGGTGTTCCATAATATTGGAATTCTTTTTAATGACTGATCAGGATGTAAAAGAAGCTCAATAACATTCTTGTAATTAAGAATTCCAGAAAAACTCGTTGCATTATATGAATTCTGAAAATTTGTTGAATTATGAAAGAAACTGTTGTTCTTTTTGAGCGAGGGAGGTTCGAGAAGGATCCTGAAAGGATCTCTATTCTTTGTATACTTTTACATTCTTTGCATAATGGTGTTCCATAATATTGGAATTCTTTTTAATGACTGATCAGGATGTAAAAGAAGCTCAATAACATTCTTGTAATTAAGAATTCCAGAAAAACTCGTTGCATTATATGAATTCTGAAAATTTGTTGAATTATGAAAGAAACTGTTGTTCTTTTTGAGCGAGGGAGGTTCGAGAAGGATCCTGAAAGGATCTCATCTATTCTTTGTACACTTTTACATTTTTTGCATATTGGTGTTCCATAAGATTGGAATTCTTTTTAATGACTGATCAGGATGTAAAAGAAGCTCAATAACATTCTTGTAATTAAGAATTCCAGAAAAACTCGTTGCATTATATGAATTCTGAAAATTTGTTGAATTATGAAAGAAACTGTTGCCCTTTTTGATCGAGGGAGGTTTGAGAAGGATTCTGAAAGGATTTCTACTCTTTGTACACTTTTACATTCTTTGCATAATGGTGTTCCATAATATTGGAATTCTTTTTAATGACTGATCAGGATGTAAAAGAAGCTCAATAATATTCTTGTAATTAAGAATTCCAGAAAAACTTGATGCATTATATGAATTCTGAAAATTTGTTGAGTTATGAAAGAAACTGTTGTTCTTTTTGGTCGAGGGAGGTTGAAGAAGGATCCTGAAAGGATCTCTATTCTTTGTACACTTTTACATTCTTTGCATAATGGTGTTCCATAATATTGGAATTCTTTTTAATGACTGATCAGGATGTAAAAAAAGCTCAATAACATTCTTGTAATTAAGAATTCCAGAAAAACTCGTTGCACTATATGAATTCTGAAAATTTGTTGAATTATGAAAGAAACTGCTGTCCTTTTTCACCCAAGAAGGATCGAGAAAGATGGTCTCTGCGGTCTCTGCGAGTCCTGCAATACTTTATGGTGTTTCTTAACACCAGAGAGGAAATGATAGTGTCTTCATTTTTGTCAGTATACAGACATTTAGCGTGGAACAAAATCTATGCACATTTTGCAAACCACTTTGCAAACAAAATTTATGCAAACCACCCTAGCGGTCCATTTAGGAACTAAACAACGACGTCCGTACAGCGCCAATTGACGTAGTGGCAAAACGCCCAAACTGCTAGCCAAATTTACCGACAGCCGATCACTGTCGGTAAATTTGGCTAGCAGTTTGAGCGTTTCGCCAGCACGACAATGTGCGCTGTACGGACGCAAACTCGCAGCGACAATCGATACAGTATCGAAACACGATAGATCCGATGTTCGATAATTTTTAAATTAATCATCTTAGACACGTCGGAAGGAATCTCTAGTTCGACTACGCGCTGGCATCGCGACATCCAGGCAAATTTAAACGGCGGGACCATTACTCGAGAAAGACGACAACCAAAGATGTAAGAAACTTCTAGCTAATTAGAACGCTTGTATAAATACTTACACTTGAAATGCTTCCGTTCGAAGAAGCTGGAAAGCCGAATAGACGTTCGGCTCCGTTCGAATCATACTCGAGGAGGGATTGTCGTCGCCGGTGGTGGGTAAAGACGCGTTCTCGTAATTTTTATCGACGTCGGCCGCCTCCGGTGATGGGGCAAAAGGACGAACGAGAAGAAGCACCGTCGCAGGACGATGCAAAACGAGAACGGAAGAGAAGAGAAGAGAGAAGAAGAGGCAGAGAACGAGACAAAGAGTATGCAGGGTGACTGGGAGGCGGTGAGAACTTAACCGTGGAACCGGTAGCCACCCAAGAAGGCGGTTCCCTTTCTCTCTGCTCGCGGCTGTTTAACGCGGCCTCCTTCCATCGTTTTATTTTTTCGCTGGTTCTCTTCGTCAAGGTTGTCCGAACGCGACGCGGCGAAGGGAAAGAGAGACGGGAATAGGAAGGCGGCGGTCGTTCGCGACCGGAGAAACGGAGAGACGAACAGATATACGGAGAGGATGCGGAAAGAGGGGCGCAAAAGGAGCATCGGGAGAAGAAAGATAAACCGGCCTTTTGCACCTCACGACGACGATGCGGGCGAGCTTGTTAATCCGACGTCTCAATCGGAAAGGTTGGGCGGCGCGGCCTCGCATGCTCTCTCGCATGCTGGCGGCATGGTAGCTCCGGAGAGCCGTTGGAAAGCCGCCGCCGTCGTCGTCGTCGTCTGCGAGATGGTTCTCGTAGGGAATCGATGCGAGCCAGAAGAAACGGACCGCGGAAAGAGACCGCGAGGTACCAGGAAGAAATAAACGGTCTGATTTGAGGCGGCCTGCTCTGCGTTCGGGTCTCGCGAAAATTTCACTTACACGATTACAGCAAGGGAGGGAGCCTCCCTTCGCGGTACTATCCCGTTTACGAGTACGCAGCACGTACACAAATTCGGTGCGTACACCGAAGCGAACGAAAGAAGAACGTCGCAAACGTGGACAGGGTAGGGAGGGAGGGAGGGGGGGCGACTACCGGGGACCGAGGAGGGGGAGAGAGAGGGTGAGATAAGAGAGGACTGTACCAGCAAGGATTTTGGGAAAGATTACGACGAAAGAGGAGAGAGGATCGTAGAGAAAGTAAGAGAGGAGGATAGGAGCCTTGGCTCATAATAGGAGAAGAGACCGGCGCCTCTCGCAGCATCACCACGTGGCATTCGGCCAACTACCGTCTTCTGATCAATATGCTTAAAGCTAGTTCACTTCTCTTTCTATCTTGCCGGTTGCGTCTTCCTTCCCCTCCCCCACGTTGCCATTCCTTCCTTCCTTCCTTCCTTCCTTGCTTGCCCATGGAAAGAAGCGACTGTCGCGAGAACCGCAGAGATTACAGTCGGCTATCGTAAACGACAAACTATGTATTCTCCATCGCGAGAAACGCAAACGGGAACGGGAATGAGAACGAAAGAAGCCTGGGAACTGTAGGCAATGTTCGATTTTGCGAGACCGGTACTTTCCGAACAGCGGCTGCGTTTCTTCGTTTCTCGGAGAAACGAAGGGAACGGCGACGACGGAAGACCAATCCATCGGGTCCGTCCGACCGAAAAAAACTGTGGAAGCTCGTTCCCGTTCCTCGTCTCTCGCGAGCACAGCGGAAGCGGCCGTGGTACCACGCGTCAGCCACGTGGTGGCCGTTGGAACAACCCTTGTCTCCCGTTCTCCTCCCTCTCTTTTCCTGTTAGCCGGAGGATCCTCGAGAGCAAGAGAAACGAGCGGCGCACCGTGCGCCGAACCAAGCAAAATTATTCTCGCCCCCTCTGTCTAGTCTCCTCTCTTTCTCTCTCTCTCTCGATCCTTGTCCCCGGACCTGGAACGCTTGCGCGCGAGCGATACCTGTGCGCTGTGCACTGTACACGCGTGCCGAAAGATGTGCCGTTGAACGGCAGAAAACGCGGATCAGGCTGGAACGAGTAAACCAACAGACAGAGACAGAGAGACTGTTCACGCGACTGGGGAAACCTACCCGCTCTCGCGTGCAGACGATACGTATTGGACACGTCTCTGTCGACGGCCGTCGTCCGATCGTGCGATTCGATCGCGATTCGCCGAAGCCAACGTCGAGCAAAGTCGAACGTTTCTCTCCACGTAGCGTAACCGTTCGCTGCGTTTCTGAGAGAAGAGAAAGAAACTTTCGGGAAATAGAAGAAGAAGAAGGTATAATCGTCTGCGGAAAGTTCGAAGTTCTTCGAAGAAGAAGAACGAAGGGGAGGAATAAGTTCGAACGCGTTTTCTCCGAGAGAGGGAAAGGAAATTTTGGAGGAACGGAAGAAGAACAACGAAGAGGAGATAAAGGAATAATAAATTCGAACATATCTACGCACAGAGGAAAAGGAATTTTGGAGAAGCAGAAGAAGAAGAGGAAGGAGAGGAGGTATAATAAGTTTGAACGTTTTTCGTTGCACGTAGCGCAACCGTTTGTCGCGTTTCCGAGAGAGGAGAAAGAAATTCTGGAGAAACAGAAGAAGAAGGTAGAGGAGGAAAGAAGGTATAACCGTGGGCAGAAAGTTTTCGGGTGGTGCGTCGGTTTCGCGTGGTCGAGAACGTTTTCGGAACACCGTGTACAGGGGACCACCTATATAAAGTTATCGGGGAGTTTAGCCGGTCGTTGCAGTACCTATATCGTGGGTGGGTGGATGGTGTTTCGTTGGTCGGTGGTGGTGTCCGTGGTGGTGGTAGCTAGCGGTGGTGCTACAGCTTGGTGCTGGTGCTGGTGCCGGTGCTGCTGGTGCTGGTGCTGGTGCTGCTGCTGCTGTCAGCGGTGATAGTACGGCGGTGGTGGTATCGGTATTGGTAGTGGTGGTGGTGGTGGTGGATGCCCCTCAGTGTCCGGCGCGCCTCCGACAAGCGTGCTTCGGTCGTTACAGGGATCCTTCGGCGTTTCGTCTCGCGTTATCGTGGACGATATCGGTGGCTCGTGGGAACCGCGACCGAGGAAAGGGAACGAAAAGTAAAAGGACGGTCGGGAGAAGAGAATCGCGAGGGGAAAAAATAGGAGATCGGTTAAACATAGAGAAAACAGGGAAAACCGTGAAGGAACGGTGTGTTGGTCGGGTGGTCGTCGGTTGCAACGGTATCGGCGGCATCGGACACGTTCTTCGCACGGATCCACGGATAGATCGAGGGCGCAGAAGGATGCAGGCGGGATCTACACGCACGGAGAGGCTCGTGCACGTCAGGAACACGCGGTTTATCGGATCACGTTTCCTCTCGGACGTGCAGTAGGAACGAGTGCCGGCACGCCGGAACAAAGCGGCAGCCGCCAGCGGAAGGTGGAAAAGAAGGCTTTACTTGCCGGCCGGAACACCACGGGATCCTCCTAAAGGAGCTCTGGCGCCGGCTCGGATGCCTGTCGTTGCGCGTTCGGTCGCGGCAGACTTTTAAATGGTGCATCATTCCGAAGACCTTAGTCGTAGTGAGACATTAGGTACGCGTAGAAAGTGTCCGAGAAAGTCGAGGAGACCTTAGTCGCGGCTCTTGGTCGATCATCGCGGGCGGAATCGCGAGCACGCACGTTACAACGAAAATCGGAGGAAACAAAACGGAGTCAAAGGGGGAACATCGAACGACGAAGAAAAAGAGAAATCGATCGTCTCTCTCTCTCTCTCGTTTCTCGGAAGTTGTGCGGGGAACGTGGACGGAGTTCGCGGAGAGGAATTAGGGTCAACAACCCGGTTCTCCCTCTGGTAAAAGTCGAGGCTCTCGAGGACAGTACCAGGATCGAGATCAGGATCGGAATCGAACGCGAGATCTCTCGGTCCGGTCGCGGCGAGAAACGACAGGCACACGGGAGTCACGAGTGGCACGAGTGGCACCAGTGGCACCAGTGGCACGAGGCAAGGTATGATCGACGTGATCGGGAGGGTGACGATCGTCGTCAGTGAAACGGTGCGAACGGGAACAAGATAGGACCAGAGAACCGATATATCTAGCGATAGGTAGATAGTTAGATAGATAGTTGGACGGATAGATAGATAGATAGATAGCTAGATAGATAGATAGACCAAAGTAGAAGAACGAGAAGAGGAACGGATCGCGAGGAAGCGACAGAGAAACAGAGAGAGAGAGAAACAGAGAGAGAGAGAGAGACAGAGAGAGAGAGAGCTGAAAGAGATCACGAAGAACCGAAACGAGGGTTAACGGTAACAGGAACGAGGTACAGGGAAGCGGAAAAGAAGAGGAAAGAGAGGAAGAACGGAGAAAGGGAAACAAGAAGAAGAAGAAGCGAAAGATCGTGGCCGTGTCGGAAGGGGTGGGCCACGTACCTGTGGACGTGCAAGCCGCAACAGCGAAAAGGAGCGCGAATGGCCGAAAACACGAGCAGGGTGTACCCGGTTGTTACGGCGGTCCATCTTGCGGGTGAGATCGATCCTGAAACAGCGGCACCGGGTAGTTGGTAATGGGGGGTTTTGGCGAGAATGCCTTTTCCCTGTCGTCGTGGTCGTCATCGCCGTTCTCGTCGCCGTTCTACGCAATTCTCGCCCTCTCAACAGGTCCTTCTCGTCGTCGTCGTCGACGTCGTAGCCGTTGTTCGTCGCCGTGCCGCGGGTCAGAGGCAGCTAGAACATCCGCAACGGACATCCAACAGCAGCTACAACAGCAAGAACAAGAACAAGAGGAGAAACAACAGGAGGAAGAAGAACAACTCGGGCTCCGGTATCATCACCGACACCAACAAGATCAGCAGGATCGGCACCGGCACGTCGACTCCCTGCGGAATAGGCTCGCGCTCGCCACGCTCGGCCTGCTCGCACCGGCGAACGGACCGGCGAACGGTACCGTCCTCTTCGGTGGTATCCGCATCCGTAGCGGCGGTTCTACCGGTAGCAGTAGCAGTAGTAGTAGTAGTACTAGTAGAGGAGGGAGGAGGTGGTGGAGGAGGAGGAGGTGACTCGCCGCCGAGATGCACCAGGTGCCGTACAGAGCGGGACTCACCTCAAACGCAGGTCGAAACGAAAGCCTCTCGGAGAAGAGTGTCGCTGCCATCTCTCGGTTCGATCCGCCTCCGATCGATTCCGGTCGATCTCGGCAAGATCGAGATCGGGACAGAGACAAAGATCGGGACCGGGGACCCCCGACGGCACGGGTCGCCGCTTTCAGATACACCGTCGGCAGAGGAACCTGTCGACTTCCCTCGAATCTGCTACTGATAGGCCTGGCGATTTGCTGGCTGACCCTGTCGCCGGTTCAGCCGAGGCAGAACAACCATCATCAAACCTGCCCTGGTTGCCCGCACCAGCAGCAACAGCATCAACACATGCACGAGTCGCATCGGGGCGGTGGTTCGAAGGACACCGCCGCGCCCACCCCGGACGATCTCCGGCTGGAGGCGATCAAGCATCAGATCCTGACGAAACTCGGCCTGAGGAACAGGCCGGATGTGAATAGGACGCTGGCCACGGTGCCGAGACACCTGGCCCTCGAGACTCTCTACAGAGCCGAGGCGCAAACGTTTCGTTACCCGGACAAATCGCGAAACGAACACGAGAACGCGTACTCGGCCGAGTTTCTCTACGGCGACGACGATTACTCGTATCGGAATCTCGACCAGCAAGCCGAGAGCTCCACCGAGGACACCGCCGGAATAGGTTACGGGGACCACGAAGACCAAGACACGCAGGAAGAGATGGACGACTTTTACGCGAGGACCTCGGAGATCATCACTTTTGCCGAACCTGGTGAGTCTCTCTCTTCTACTTCACCCTCTACTTCTTCTTCGCCCCTTGTTCTCTCGCGTTCCATCCTCTCTCTTCATTGTTCTCCGAAATCGCCCATTTTTCCGGGCGAACCGGAGAACACGCGTGTCCATGCCTCGCCTCGCGTACTACGACTCGACGCAGGGATGAATGAACTGCTCGAGTGTCGGCCGTAAATGAACTTGTGCTCTGCTATTCTCTGCTCCGCTCTGCTCCGCTCCGCGTGGGCGTGCATGACAAATGTTCGGAACAGCATGCCGACATCGGTTTCGAACCAGCGCGACGTTCATCTGAACGGGTCTCGTTTCTAATTGCCAAAACATTTCGCGAAACGAAATCGTTTCTCTGAACGATGTTTAGTATTTGAGGTGAAAACCGCGTACATAATTACTAGCCAGTGAACGAGTCTGATCCGTCACGCTCCCAGGTGAAACGCTGTTCGGGTAAACTCGACGGAGACGAGTTTAGAGGATCGAGCGAGGAACAGACAGGTGTGCAATCGCCACAGAAGTTTTCGTTTCGATCGTGCGGTCTTGTCCGCACGGTATTGGCGTGTTTCTTTCTGTTTTCGAAAGTATTCTCCGCAGGGCGATTTTCTTTGGAAGAATTAGACTCGCGGGGCGGTGCGGCGACGCGACAGGAACGCTTTACGACGTCGAATGAATTACTCGAGCCGCAATAAAATCGTAATAAAATCGTCGGCTGATGTCGTCGTCGCACCAGGTACTCTCCGCGTCCCGCAAGTTGTCCCTCGAGACGGCACAGTGGCGAAGGATGTCCTCGCTCGCAGCGGATGATTTGACGTCGCGCACTTCAGCCAATAATTCGACTAGGAGCGAAAATGCGTGTGGAATGGTCCAATCTCGGCAGATCTTTATGCGAATTGAAACTTTTCTACCTGAATTACAGGAAACTCGAGTGAAATAGAAATTTATTTCTTCGTGTGTTTAACAGGTTGAAAATAACATGACAGAATTTTTAAATTCTTCTAGGGTTCTTACTGTCGCGTATTACACCTACTCATTTTCGGGTCGAATAGGACCCAGGCGCCGCGGCGGAGGAGACGCTGCCGCGGCAGGAAGCTCGCAGAAGTTTCGTAGTTTCCGGCTTGCGGAAGTTTAGTCCGCGGGTTAGGGTTGCTCGCGTTTATCGCGTTTATCGCGTTTATCGCAGCCCGGCTCGGCTCGTCTCGACGGTGAATGGTTTATGGATCCCGCGGGAGGCTAGCCACGCGAAAAAGTTTCGGTAAACACGGAGCACCGGTGAAAACACGTGGACAGAGCGGAGGCCGGAGAAGGCGCGGTGAAGTCGGGCTAGACGACCGTACGGCATCGATGCCGTATCTAGGCTGTCGAGGCTGGCGGGGGGGGAGACGAGCACGTATAAACCCCGTCTTTAGCAGCAAGGTGTAATGCTTGATGCTTATAACTCGGCGAAGAGGCGCGCGGCGCGAGCTAGCAGCCGCGAGAGCCGCGTTTAACTTCGTTAAGTCATTTGAAAGTCCACCTCCCCCACGAGCGAGACGAATAAATCTATTTTCCCGTTGCACGAACACGACCGCGACCGTAACGATTACGCGACGGAGTCTCATTACGACGATTATTGCGACCGCATACCGCGGGGGCGGTAATGCTCTCCACCTGTTACGGTTTACGGAGCAAATAAGTTTATTATTCAGCGGGTGGCCACGTCACCGGCACGGATCAAACCGCGCGCACCTTTCCCGTGCCTCCCTCCGCGGCCCGTTCTCTTTCCGTTCTTTATTTTCGTTCGAGTAACTGTCACGCGGAGTTCGAGTTCGAGTTGTTCTTGCTACTTCTTTTTCGAGAACGCGCGCGAGCGCTCGCGTGTACCGGTTCGACGTCCGACGCACCGAAAACCTGGGAACGCGCCGTCCGCGTTCGCGGGAAGAGAACGAGACCGGGAAAGAGGAGAAGAGGGAAGGAAGAAAGGAAAGCAAGACAAGAAAGAAATCCGCGAACGTCACGGATGACACCTTGGTCCGCGTGCATGCGTAGCCACACGCTCGCGGCCACGTGGCGTTCGGCGATGGGTGTTGCGGCGGCTCCGTGCGATGGTTGACGGGCAACGGGCGACGAGAAACGGCCGCGGCCGGGGCCGGGGCCGGGACCGGGGCGATCTATAGTTCGTTCCGTAGTTCGCTAACTCTAAGTTTAACAATAAGGGTAATAGAGCCGGCCGGAGGTAGAGGCGGTAATACCGGCGAGCGTTTATTCCCGCACGTTACGCCGCGTATCCGTATCTAGCATTCGTGCTCCTGCCAGTACCGGTAAATTAACGAGCCGCTGTTGCAATCCGTTTCGCCAATCTCTCTTTCTCCTGCTTGTCCAGCTGTATCGTTCATGGCTCTCTCGAACCGATCGCCGGATCATCGACTAACTACCATTAGCTTTGTGCGGCACCTTTTACCGATGGGCTCGTGGCGCACAGGAAACAAGGAGGTCTCATTCCGTCGGAGTGATTCACGCCGCCGCGATTCCCACCGCGAAACCGTTTCCACGTTCCTTCTGCCGTCGAACGATCACAAATCTCGGCGACGATGGATGTAGACGACTCGACGATTCGTTCGAATCACCGGGTGTCGACCCAAGATCGATCGTTGACATTTCCCGCAAGTTCGAACCGCGTGCGAACGTTGTTGGTTGCCTCTTCTCTTTCGGCGAGTATCGATCTCCGTAACTGTGTCGATAGCCGGCGAAACCGCGTGCGAACGCGAGACTACCGAAACGAACGTGTCCCACCGATCGACGATGCTTACCGAGAGCAATGCACTCGCGGTTAGCGACTCGAGGTTCCGCGACGTTACCCGGAAAGATTGCGAAATTCTCTGGCTTTTCCGGGAAAGGGCCAGGCGAAGAGAAATTTGTCGTCGGCCGGGACCCGAGTGGATCATCGATGGGCGCACCGTGAACCGTAATGCGCTCCCCGCGATACTTTAACGTTAATATCGCCGTCTCTATAGATAGCCAGCGAACACGTCATCCTTTTTGAAGAAACTAAAGAAACTATAAACCGCCACCGCCTCCCCGGTATCGATCCGCGGCGGCTGCCGGGGGGAGAAACTTTTTGTTCCATATTTTTTTCGTCCACGTAAGTTACGAAAATCGTAAGCGCTGGCGTCGTTGCGCTCGATCGAACATGGACACATCGGCGAGCCGGGGAATCGCTGAATCGCCGAATAGCTTCGACGAGCTCGCGAATCCGCGCGATTCGTAATCGGCACGCGGTGCGGCGCACAGTGGGCCAGATCGCCGCGCTAGCTGTTCACGCGTATTTCACCATTATTTCAAAACATAAAGACCACGTTAAATATGTCGTCGGATTCGTCTTGGCATCAGCTATAATATTATTGAATAAAAAATATATAGTTATAAATAAATAATGAAGGTAAACACCACTTTTTATTAAAAAAAAGGAATTATTGAAATTTTTTGTATTGAGATTTGTAGAAGACTGAGTACTGATTACTTTTTGTAGGAAACATTTTTTTGTTACATCACCGGAAATGTCTGTAAACTCGTGTGAATAATGAATAATATTGAAAAACTGGCTATTCAGCCATTCAAACAAGAGTAATTCATAATTATTGAATGAATGAAGTTTATTATATTTAATGAAATAACAAAAATGTGTTATTACTGTCTTATTTAAAAAATTACAAAAATTCGAACAAGATTAAGTATTATATTTTACAATGTTCCTGACTATATTCGATTGATCATACGGATTTTCTGCTTATAACTCTGTTTATCTATGAATAAACAAAAATCTATACTATAATTCCTCTTAACAAAGGTAAAATACAGGTCTTTAATATGGAAAAACTGCTCTGATGCTATACTACGATGCTGTTACTATAATCTCTCAAATACAAATGATTCAACTGTGAGCTAGTAATAAGTTCGAATGTTTATCAATGGTCGTATAATCTAAAAACTTCATAAGATAGGTCTGGGTTAGGTCTTTACACTCTTAAGAGCTGCTGAGTGGTCGTCAATGCGTCTCGCGCAACGCGATTCGCCGCGGAATTGCGTGACACGCGACGCTTTAAACCATCATAATTTCCAAGTTTGGATCGATTTGGATGTGAAATTTGCAGGAACTTTTAGAGAAGACGTTGCTGAAAATGTTTCACTTTGTTAGAGCACGACACTATATAACACTTTTAACTTATCCCTTGTCAAAGGTGAAAAACTTTGACGGTATTCCTTGGTTGACTGAGTATTTTTTTTTATAACAAATTATGAACATTAATGTTTAGTTCCTGGTGCGTTCTCAACATAGATATACATTCTTCATACAAAAACAAATTGGGCACTTAATCTTTAGTAGGTTCTCCAGGACATCGTTATGAAGAAAAGGAATTTTTTCGGTGATAAATCGTATCTGAAAAAGTTTGATCTTTGAACGCTTATTGTAACGAGAGTTTTCAATAACTTTAATTAATATTATCGTTTTTTAATGTAATGGACATTTAAGAAACATTGTACATTCGTTAAAAATCGATATGAGGACTTCGATTTTTTAGCTCATGAACAGCTAGCGCGTCGATCTGGCCCACTGTGCGGCGTAATGGCGTACGCCGACGTGGTGCGAGACCCGCGATTGTCGGGCCGCTGAGAACACGCGAAAAATGTTAACGAGTATTCCAACGACGTTCCGCGCACTCGGAATTACCGTCGCGAACATTTTTATGAGCTGTCACCGCGTCGTCGTCGCCATCCACCCTTCTTTCCTTCTCGCGAAGGAGCGAGACGCGATAGTTTCGATCCGCCATTGATCCTCGCGGATATCCGGCAATCCTTGATTAGGGTTGTTACCCCGGAATCTTCGCGTTCGATCGTCGAGACCGCGTTCTCTTTTCTCCGTTTTCGGCGCGGGGGCGCACAGTGGTCCGGATCGAGAAATTCCGTGACATTTTGTCGAAAAATGAACTTTCTCATATTGACATGTACAAAGTTTGTATTGCTTCATAAATATCCATCTACCTCGAAAATAAAGAAATTAATAAAATATAATTAAAATTGTAATCGCGACGAACACTTAAAGTTGGACATTTTGAAAATAGCCTGTTTCGCAGAAAAAGGATACTTATCTTTATCTGGATGCCCTGACACACCTGTTTAATATTTTTCCTCTGTTCTTCTTTTAAAATGAAGAGAATTCCATTACGGTAAAAATTTACACTGACAATTAAAAATTAATTTAAATAATGTATTAAAAAAATAATGTACAGTGAAGGCTCGGAAATTGTCAAAATTCTTCATCTTTGATACGGAATATCTTTTGAGTTCCAATTAGCGCCGCATGTTTATAAATTGTACAATGTTCGGTACACTTTTCCCTATATAGTTATGCACGATTTACTACCAACATCGTCCATCGACGCAAGTTATTAGTGATTCAAGTGTATCCATCGCTGCGTCGAGCGCCAGGATTGTGCGAGACGCGATGAACCTCGCGCGCGTGCGAGCGGACTGTTTTGATTGTAGCCTACAGTCAATTGTTTATTATATGCTGCTATAAAAGTAAAATCACAAAATAAAAAGAAAAGGCCGCTAGATCAAGAAGCTGCAGAATTGATACTTGCATAGATTTAAGTAAATCAGCCAGTAAAGTAAGTAAAATGTTATTAAAAATAATTAAACAAACACTAAACATATTAAATTATTTATCATTAAAAAGTGATTATTTTTTCATATTTTTCAGTGAAAGTTTCATCAGAATAACTTTTACGATTCAAAAGCTGTGGCAGTGTCACAGAACTTCTCGGTATGGACGAACAAATTTTAATTATAAATTATTACAAAAAATAGTTTGTGAACTTATATGTAAACAAATTTATTATCAATAACAAAGTATGAATGAAAATTAATTAATAAATATTGTTTAACAAATGCAAAAAACATTTAATTATCTATAATTAAAAATGACTATTTTTTAAATATTTTTAGTGAAAATTTCATTGCAATATCTCTAATGGTTCAAAAGTTATAACAAAATGTCACTGATTTTCTCGATCCGGACCACTGTGGGGCGGATCTCTCTCTCTCCCCCTCTTTCTTCGTGCCGTTCCTCTTACGTGCAATGTCCGTCGGCGGGTAATCGAATCGAGTAGCTTTCGCTGGTCCGGCAACCCTTACCGGGGAGAACGAAGAGACGGCGACGGCCACCTCCCCGATTTTGGGGTTGGAGTCGGAGTCCTAGCCGTGGACCGGACGCATTATCTTATTGAATCGGCGAAACGTCCGGCTGACGACTAATCTGCGTTCCCCATGAATTGGGGTCTCCGGGAACCCGATAAATTTACGGACATCTCGGAGGGTAACTCAAAAAAAAAATTCCCGAGGGATGGAAAGTTCCCTCTTTAGCGTGTTACGAGCCAGGGCCGCGAGCAGCACGAGTGGCCGGCGAAGGGTTGTTACCCTAGGAATATGGTATCAATTTGTTAGTTAAGGAATGCGGACGAACCCAATGCGAAATTGGGGAGCCGCTAAGATTATAGACAGCGAGAACGAACATGACGCGAAGTCAGGGAGCCTCTAGGAGGTTGTATAAGAGCACAGACGAACCTGATGCGAAACCAGGGAGCTGTTAGAATGCGGACGAACCCAATGCGAAATTGGGGAGCCGCTGGGGTGGATAAATCTGTGTTTGGACAATTGGAATGTCGCGAATGAACCTGATGCGAAATCAGGGAGTCGCTAGGATAATTAGTAAGCCTCGTAACTAGTATAATTTAATTGATACAATCCGAGCGGTAAGATTGTATCGTGTGGGGACGTTCAGTTACTTGATTAGGATATTGGTCAATAATTGTGGGTTTAATGAATTCGTGTTAATTACCAAAGAACATAAATATATTCTTACTATAGAATTCGTATGTATTACAGTTGTGTAATTGTCGCGAATTGAGTGAATTTAGAAAAGAAAGAATTGAAAGATGGTATTACCTAAACTAAGATGCACGGTGTCGACGCACTGGCAATGCGGGGGTCTCGGAACAACCTTATCACTGCCTAATAGATGTTATACCGAACTTACGGAATCTATACGGTTAAACCTTTGATTCGAAAGGATCAAACGCCCGATCTCACTGGTAGTTGACTTCCGAGATGCAGCACGACGCACAGTGGGGTATTTGGCCTGAAAAAGTGGAAAAAACTATTGTAGCGTTATTTATAGGCTCAAGGTTATAATATTATATATCGTTGGATTCGCCTTAAGATCAGCTACAACATTATGAAATCCAAAATACATTTTAGTATTTGAAAAATCAAATTTACCTCAATTTTTTGAAAAAAAAAATTTTTTTTAAACTTTTATATATTGAAATTTGTAGACGTCTGTATACTGTTCCTCTTTTGTTGGAAATATTTTTTCCTCAGATTATCGAGAACCCCTGAAAAAGCAAGGCGATAGTGGAATATTTGCACTATTATAACTTGAAAAATATTTAAGGAAAAAATATTTTAATATAGTGTTTTGGAAAGCTGTCAAAACAAGCTACAAGAATATGCAACAAAAAATAGGGAGTTCTATTTAAGAAATGGAAGATGACCTTCACGTGATTTTCAAACGACTATCCAAGGTCAAATCAATGACACCATTTTATGCCCCCCTCTAAACCATACAACTTTTGTCTGAAACATTTTTCTCCAAAATAGCTTCATTTCCCAGATATACGTCTGTTTCACGTTAAATGGCTCACCCGGTATATTATAAGAATATTTTAAAATGATTACCATTAATTTTCATCGGAAAATACATAAGAAATTTCTTCCTCGGATAATGTTTCTTCTTCATTTGAGGCCAAGCGTAGCCGAACGTACGCGTACGCGAAACGCTGCTAAACACTTAATTCTAAATTAGCTATAAAATTTGAATCCGGATATATCCGGAATCAAACTTTGTTGGCTTATAATCACGAATCTTTACCGAATGTAATGACACCAAAAAGAGCACTCAATACGGCTTTATACTATAACAAAATTGTCAATAAAGTTTTGTAATTTTCAATAAAGCTTACAGAATGATTGGTAATATTCAAATATTAATAAGTATACTATTTTAGATGATAACAAAATAAAATCTATGCGAAAGTGCTCTGTATACCTACCTAAACAACTTTTGTAATACAAGAATTTACAGAATTTCCCTTCAAACACATGAAAATCGCCAATGAACAGACGCTGTCTTAGAGACTGTTTAAGAACGCCAAGCGCGCCTTAAAATCTCTCGACTTTCGATGAAGTTTACTACTTCACGGGTGTACAAATAGAAAAAATAATATTGCAGCCTTATTCTTCAGACCTTTAACTACAACGAACAACAAAAATTTTATGCCATACGCAAAAATATAGAAATTGAATTTTTTCCACTTTTTCGGGCCAAATACCCCACTGTGCGACGCGACACGATTCGTGATTACGACAGTACTAGCCCACGATAGTAGAAACGTAAGGGCTTATGTAAGCCTGCAATGACGGGTGGTACTTGTCAGTACTGTTCAAGTGAACATTCGTATTTTGTCAACGACCAGTTGATCGTGCGTATGTTTGGGCCCTAAACTAAACTAAACAGCTATGCAGATTTTTCTAGGGTAGCTCTGTTCGTTTATCTAGGGTAGCTCTGTTCCTTTATCTAGGACGGTTCCTGCCAGAGATGATATTGAACACCTGTTCGTCATCCGTAACAAGCGCTTCACCTTCGTGTTGATCGATGTTTTATCTCGGGGAATGATCGTGCGCGATCTCAAAATTAAAATGGCACACCACGACACGTTTGTCCGGCTAAGGTCCCGATAAAAGGTATAGCCGGATAAGCATGGGCCAGCGGCCCCCGCTCCGATTTTCCTGATTCCTGTCTTAAAACATCGTTTTATGTCTAAAAAAACATTGTGTAAAATTTCAAATGTCTACCCCCACCGATAGGGGTGATATTGAGGTAAATTCCCCCGCACTTAAATGCAATTTGCGCTAAAACGAGAAAAGATATCGGCATGGGATAAACGGCAAATAAAAGATATAGATACACTCTATATTTCAGATTTTTTTCAGCATTTTTTGCTAATTATTTATAGTTGAAAATAATTAATTAATTTTTTGGGAATTTTTTTAACTATCTCCCCCTAGGTCAACACCTACCAAAAAATTCTAAAATATTGCTATGATTCTAGCCTATTTTGTAAAAAAATCTCAGAAGTGTCCGTTTGGTGGAACAGTGTCAAAAAAAATAAAGTATGCCGGCGAACGCTCGGTTTGATCAGTAACGACGCAGCGACCGATTCCCCTTGCGGCGGCTAGTGACGGGAGCGAACGGGAAGTCGGCGCTTGTACGGAAAAGCTGATACATGTAAAAATGCGACTAAATCTTCTAATACATGATTACAGTTAGAAGTCTAAACAATTATATTCTAGACAATAAAAATCGTTTAGTTTATAAATACATATAAAAAAAAGAAAAAAACAAGAAAAGCGTCGACTTCCCGTTCGCTCCCGTCACTAGCCGCCGCAAGGGGAATCGGTCGCTGCGTCGTTACTGATCAAACCGAGCGTTCGCCGGCATACTTTATTTTTTTTAACACTGTTCCACCAAACGGACATTTCTGAGATTTTTTTACAAAATAGGTTAGAATCATAGCAATATTTTAGAATTCTTTGGTAGGTGTCAACCTATTGGAAGATAGTTAAAAAAATTCCCAAAAAATTAATGAATTATTTTCAACTATAAATAATTAAAATTCTGTAAGAAATCTGAAATATAGAGTGAATCTATATCTTCTATTTGCCGTTTATCCCATGTCGATATCTTTTCTCGTTTTAGCGCAAATTGCATTTAAGTGCGGGGGAATTTACCTCAATACACCCCTATCGGTGGGGGTAGACATTTGAAATTTTACACAATGTTTTTTTAGACATAAAACGATGTTTTAAGACAGGAATCAGGAAAATCGGAGCGGGGGCCGCTGGCCCATGCTCTCCGTGGACAGACGGGGCCTCGAAAAGAAATTCCCGAGAGATACGGAAAAGGTTTTTCCTTTCTTCCATACATTCCTTCGAATGGAAGCGCCAGCCACCTGGATCCGCCGTCTCGATGGATGTTTCATCTCGAAGAATGATCGAGCGCGATCTGAAACTTGAAATGGCACGCGACGACACATCGACGACGAAGGTGCGCCACCGGAGACCTCTCTGTAGGTAATCGAGGAAGCGAAACGCCGATGTTCTTCGGTTTAACAGGGTTATCCGAGGAGGCGACGTGTTCGGTTCACTGTAGCCGCCACTCGAAATCGATGCGACGCGATACAACGCGGTTTGGATAAGGGAAACGGCGTCGGTTAGGGGTAGAACGAAGGGAAACCGGCGAGTTTCCGGCGCGAGGAGAGAGCGCGCGCGCGACAACCTCCGGGTCCAAACACGGCATGGGAACGTCGGATTTTACAGCGCGTGAGTAATGACACCGTGTAAAAACAACGTTTATATTCTCGCCACCCTTCGACAGCGAAGCGCGAGCCATTTCGGGATGCTCGGACTACGTAAGATACCGTAAGAATTTATGAGTCTCAACAGCCGTCGTCGACAGCGCGCCACCGTTCGCTTTACCGTTTCGCCCAGCCGTCAAGGACGAATATGAAATCGCCGGAGACGACGACGGAGGAGATAACGACGCACGGACGACGGCACGACGCCGACGATCGCGCGTCGGAGGCGAGAAGGCCGGGCGAGCCCCGAACGGAAGAGAGGAAACCGCGGAGTTAAGCGGAGGCTGTCTCGTCCCGAGGGAGGCGACCTTCGACGAGTCGACGGATTCAAGATTAGCCGATCGAAAGACGCGAGGGTGGGTTTTCCGCCGCGAAAACGGTGGAAAATGTGTGCGGCTAACAATAATTGCCACCGCGTTCCGCGTGATTCACGAGTAGCCGATCGAAAGCCACGGCGAGGCGAGAAGGGTGGAAAAGTGTGACGGTGCGGCTAACAATAATTGCCACCGTGTTCCGCGTGATCATCGAACTCGTTCGCCTAGTCGAGTCGAGGCACACGGTCGTTACCGGCGTTTTCTCCGCCTTCCGGCTCCTTTTTTTTCAAGCTTTCGCTCCCTCCGTTCGGTGGTGGCGAATGCCCTTGCCCCTTCGCTCCTTTGCCATCTCCTCGGGACTCGGGAGCCATTCTATCGGCATTGCCCGAACGATGCGCCGATGCGTATGTTGTAAGCCGGCTGCAGTCATAATTTCAGCGGTTTATTGTGCCCCGAGTTTTTCATGTTCTAGAAGAAACCATTACACGTGACAAGGGGAATTGCACAGTGTATTGCCAGTCGCGCCTGGAAACAGACGACCGGCTCAGGCTCTCTAGGCTGGTACGCACGGCTGGCGGCCTCCCCTACACCCCTTACAGCCACCCCTACGCGCAATGAGCGACGCGCGACAACCGACTCAACGCTCTGCCAACAATCATTCGCCCCGGTTAATTAGCTAGATCCGCGGCTCGACGAGCGCCGCGTGTGTGTCTCTTGTTTTCACCCTACCCCGATAAGCCTCCGATCCACTTTATACGGGCTCGGTTTCTCAACTATTTCACGCCCAACTAACTACCGGAATAATTAACCCGCTCGACTCGCGCTCGGCGCTCACCCTCCAGCCGAACGAGGACGAGTCTCGTTCTTCTATTCGCGTGAACGCGGTCGACCGAGGCGCGAACCGATCGAACCAGAAAAACAAATCGTTCGGTCGTCACCGGTTTTCTCCGAATTTCTCAACGTTCTTCTCTGCGACGACCGGGACCGTCTACGGAGATCGGGGATCTTGGTACGCGTGTGCTTTCCAGTAGAATATAGACGAGTCTCGCTGTTCTCTTCGCGCGAACGCGGTCGCACGACGCGGAAGAATCCACGGTTTTCTCAGAATTTTTTAAAGTTTTCTTTGCAACGACGAGTCTATGAAGATCGAAGATCGTGGAATGCGCGTGGTACTTTCCAGTCGAACATGGACGAGTGTCGTTCTCGTGTGAACGCGGTTAATTGAAACGCGAACCGATCGAAGAAAGGAGAAATCATTCGATCATCTACGGTTTTCTCAGAATTTCTTAATGTTTTCTTTTGAACGACGAGTCTATGAAAATCGAAGATCGTGGGACGCATGTGGTACCCTCCAGTCGAACATGGACGAGTCTCGCTGTTCTCTTCGCGTGAACGCGGTCACACGGAAGCGCAAACCGATCGAAGAAAGGAGAAATCGTTCGATCATCCCCGATTTACCCCAAATTTTTTGAAGTGTTCCTTGTAACTACGAGTCTATGAAGATCGAAGATCGTGGAATGCGTGTGGTACTGTCCAGTCGAACATGTACGATTATCGTTCTCCTCGTGTGACCGCGATCGATCTCACGCACACGAAACGCGAGCCGATCGAACGAAGAAGAAATCGTTTGATCATCAGGGAATTTCTTCTAACATTTAAAAGATTTTCTTTGCAATGACCAGGTCGGTCTATGAAGATCGAAGATCGTGGAATGCGTCGCGATACTATCCTGCCGAACATGTACGAGTGTCGTTCTCTTGACGTGAACGCGATCGATCTCTCGCACACGAAACGCGAGAAGAAATCATTCGATCATCAGGGAATTTCTTCTAACATTTAAAAGATTTTCTCTGCAATGACCAGGCCGGTCTATGAGGATCGGGGATCTTGGTACGCGTGTACTTTCCAGTCGAATATGGACGAGTCTCGCTGTTCTCTTCGCGCGAACGCGGACGCACGACGCGGAAGAAAGGAGAAATCGCTCGATCATCTACGGTTTTCTCAGAATTTTGTAAAGTTTTCTTTGCAATGACAAGCCTATAAAGATCGAAGATCGTGGAATGCCTTCTCCTCGTGTGAACGCTGTGAATTGAAACGCGAACCGATCGAAGAAAGGAGGAATCATTCGTTCATCCACGGTTTTCTCAGAATTTTTTAAAGTATTCTTTGCAACCACGAGCCTATGAAGATCGAAGATCGTGGAATGCGTCGCGATACTATCCTGCCGAACATGTACGTGTGTCGTTCTCTTCGCGTGAACGCGATCGCTCTCTCGCACACCAAACGCGAGCCGATCGAACGAAGAAGAAATCGTTAGATCATCAGGGAATTTCTTCTAACATTTAAAAGATTTTCTTTGCAACGATCCGGCCGATCTACGAAGATCGAAGATCGTGGAATGCGTCGCGTTACTATCCTGCAGAACATGTACGAGTGTCGTCCTATTCGCGTGAACGCGGTTAATAGAAATGCGAACCGATCGAAGAAAGGAGAAATCATTCGATCATCCACGGTTTTCTCAGAATTTTTTAAAGTTTTCTTTGGAACGACGAGTCTATGAAGATCGAAGGTCGTGGAACGCGTTGTGGTACTCTCCAGTCGAACATGGACGAGTCTCGCTGTTCTCTTCGCGTGAACGCGGTCGCCCGGAAGCGCAAACCGATCGAAGAAAGGAGAAATCGTTCGATCATCCCCGCTTTTCTCCAAATTTTTTAAAGTTTTCTTTGCAACAACGAGCCTATGGAGATCGAAATAGCGTTACTATTCTGCCGAACATAGTCGATTGTCGTTCTCTTCGCGTGAACGCGATCGATCTCTCGCACACGAAACGCGAGTCGATCGAACGAGAAGAAATCGTTCGATCATCAGGGAATTTCTTCAAACATTTAAAAGATAGAAATGCTTTATTTTTAGCCTTCCGGCCATAAAAAGGAACTCGGTTTACAATTCAGTCTTAACTCTCTCACCCTTCCATACCTTTCACGATCTATTCATACAATTTTACTTTGCCCTATCCTTCTCCCATCCTTCTTTCAGTGCTGTTCATTTCTTTTTTTTCTAGCTTCCTCAGTTAATCTATCGCTTCTTTTGACCTCCTCTCGCACACTATTTCCTCTATGTTCGGGCCTCTTTCAATTTCCCTACATTCCCTTACCATATGTTCCAGGTTTCCAAATCACTAACACTTAAAAGATTTTCTTTGCAATGACCAAGCCATTCTATAAGGATCGAAGATCGTGGAATGCGCCGCGGTGCGTCGTGGAATTCTCGCGGTTAGCCCGCAGCCGCAGCACAGGGAACGTATTCGATTGTTCCGGGCGTTCGACCGCAAAGCTGCTTCTCTTCTTGTTCTTTCTCTCTCACTCTTTCTCTCTATTTCTCTCTGCCCTCCCCGTTTCTCCCGTTGTTTTCTTTCGCGTTGCCCTCAGACACGCTCGCCCGTCAGAAACTTTTCTACGAAAGTTCCGATCGGATATTAATGTCGAGCGACCTTCTGAATATTTTATCCTCCCGGCCGTTGAAACCGAGGAAATCGATCCGCCTCCGTTAACCCTCTCCCCGTTGGAGGCGGACGGCCGATTTTCGGCCGTGCTTTCTCCCAAGGTGGCTTTTCCCGCTCTTTCCACAGGCCCACCCCGATCGGGAATCCCATTAATTGCTCCGCGAAGCGAAAACAATCCGTCGACGACGAGAGACGTCGTCGAGACCGATCGATAAGACTCGAATGAGATGCGTTCCGTAGCCTCGAAACCTTTCGTCGCCGCGGCTCGTCCCCCGAGAGTGAGTCGACATGCTCGATTCGAGATCAACCGTCGCGGCGAGACGCTCGGGAGACGAGTCGTGCCTCAAACCATTTTTTTTAGTTTAAGGAAAAATAAATTTGCGTGCAACCCTCCGAAGGGCGGAGTATGGGACTCGGGGAAAACAGGTCTTCGGTTTCCCCAGTGCTCGCTAGAAAAACCACATGTGAGGACTTATGCCCTTTCCTCCCTCAACTTCTGGCTCGCTGGAGGGCCAGACGGGGCCCCGCTTTTCGCATTTCTCCCGTCTGGTTTATTATGATGGCTCCACTCATGTTCTTGTCCAATCGTGCCTGAAACCTGCCAGCTGCGCAAAACGATCGTTTCACTGATTTTTCTTTTTGTTCAATTTATTTATTTATACAGTTCGCATCAGCATCTAGATCATTAACGGACAGTGGATTTTATGCATTCATGACAGAAATGAGTAGGTGTAATTCAAAACAGTAGACAGATTTCAACGATTGAAGAACATCAATGTATCAGTTGCAGCTCATGAACATTATTAAAAAGTGAAAGAAATTTCTATGTGGTCCTCGTCTGTTGCAGTTGATGCAAACAATTTTTATTTTGCATTTCGGATTTTATGCATTGACTTATTCATTTATTATTGCTTCAAACCGATCGGTTTGTTTAGCAAGTACAATATTGCTACACGCAGCTTACATTATATTTATGACTAGACCGCGGATCTTTATGCAAAATGAAAAATCTTTGCATTGATTGCAAGATACGGGAGCCAAGTAAAAATGTCTTTCTACTTTTAATTTTCCTGGTGGCCTTAAATCTTTTTAATAAGTCCGCTGTTTTAAATTGTACGTACTCCTTTTTGTCATAAATGCATATAATCCGCAGTCTATTTATGGCAAAAATGATTAAGTGTAATTTCAAACAGCAGAAACATTAGTAGAATTTAAACGTATTCTTATATTATTTGCAATTCATTAAACATATAACGTTAACACCTTACCTACCGAAAGCATCGAAATTTTCTTTTACATTATACAGGGTGTTCACGCTATTGCTAGCCAGCGTTTTTCTTGTAAATAGCAAATATTAGAAAAAAATGTGAAAGGAAAAAGTAGTGCTGTTTTTTGTATGCAACACAATGGCGTATGTAACTTTTTTGTGTTTATACTATTTTGTTAGATATGAAGGTCACCTTCATTTTTTTAAGTGGAATGAGGTATTTTTTAATACATCAATCGATGCAGCTGGACATTCGTTATAAAAAAGTACTAACCTATGTGTGTCGAAAAGTTAGTAGTTCAGGAGATATTTCAATTTAAATAACTCTAAAATACCATTACTTTAGTACGACAATAAAGGTATTTTAGAGTCATTTAAATTGAAATATCTCCTGAATTACTAACTTTTCGGTATACATAGGTTAGTACTTTTTTATAACGAATGTCCAGCTGCATCGATTGATGTATTAAAAAATACCTCACTCCATTTAAAAAAATGAAGGTGACCTTCATATCTAACAAAATAGTATAAACACAAAAAAGTTACATACGCCATTGTGTTGCATACAAAAAACAGCACTACTTTTTCCTTTTACATTTTTTTCTAATATTTGCTATTTACAAGAAAAACGCTGGTTAGTAATAACGTGAACACCCAGTACATAATCTGAAATGAAAGTATTAGATGGCCTTATCGAGGGTGACTTGTTAGTACACAATGAAAATTGATGTTGCTATCGAAGGTTCTATTAAAAAGTGTTTAGCCATGTACCATAAATTCATCAAAATGATGCAGTAATCACCGGTCGGTAATGTGTTAAGAATTAAAATAATTTTACTACATGTTTAAACAACCGCAGTGAACGCAAAGCCGACTTTCTCGTAGCTCCTTATTTCATCGCTATACAGGGTGGGGCGCCACATTTTGCCACCTCAAATATCTTTGTTGTTGTTAAAGATACGTCAAATGTCTGAAGGACAAAGTTGAATGGTAAAATGGAGCTTATACGATACCAGAAAAATTTTTGCTTTTATGTAATTTTTTTTAGAGATATGAAGGTGACCTTCATTTTTTTAAATGGAATGAGGTATTTTTTAAACCATCAATCGACGCAGCTGGACATTCGTTATAAAAAAGTACTAACCTATGTGTGTCGAAAAGTTAGTAGTTCAGGAGATATTTCAATTTAAAAAACTCTAAAATACAATTACTTTAGTACGACAATAATGGTATTATAGAGTTATTTAAATTGAAATATCTCCTGAACTACTAACTTTTCGACATACATAGGTTAGTACTTTTTTATAAAAAAATGTCCAGCTGCATCGATTGATGTATTCAAAAATACCTCATTCCATTAAAAAAATGAAGGTCACCTTCACATCTCTAAAAAAAATTACATAAAAACAAAAATTTTTTTGGTATCGTATAAGCCCCATTTTACCATTCAACTTTGTCTTTCAGACATTTGACGTATCTTTAACAACAACAAAGATATTTGAGGTAGCAAAATGTGGCGCCCCACCCTGTATACAGGGTGAATTCGATAAAGCAGGACACCTAAATATCTCCGTTACTTTTCGTTGTACAAAAAAACTTCGTAGGACAAAGTTACACTGTTCGATGGGCCACATATAACGGTGTAAGGGAAAAAAAATTTCAAGGTCATTTTTATGAGATTTCAAGGTTATCGATGTTTTTTTAAATGGAATGAGGTATTTTTTAATACATCAATCGATGCAGCTGGACATTCGTTATAAAAAAGTACTAACCTATGTATGTCGAAAAGTTAGTAGTTCACGAGATATTTCGATTTAAATAACTCTAAAATACCATACATAGTACATGAAATATCTCCTGAACTACTAACATTTCGACATACATAGGTTAGCACTTTTTTATAACGAATGCCCAGCTGCATCGATTGATGTATTAAAAAATACCTCATTCCATTTAAAAAAACATCGATAGCCTTGAAATCTCATAAAAATGACCTTGAAATTTTTTTTCCCTTACACCGTTATATGTGACCCTTCAAACAGTGTAACTTCGTTCTACGAAGTTTCTTTGTGCAACGAAAAGTAACGGAGATATTTAGGTGTCCTGCTTTATCGAATTCACCCTGTAGAAGCAACCGGACACAATTATTTTGATTTCCATTAGCTACCATATTGTACGTTTTCATAGAATGCATGCCGAAGGTCGAACGTCGCTCGAGATACAGAGCGTCAGGGGGTGTCTTGAGACATTGCGTATAAGACAAGTCACCCCACAAGGAGCGTTCCGTTAGCTGCATGGGCGAATCCGATCGCGAGGTCGAGAGAGACACGCGTATTTTATTTATCAGCCGCTTGTTACGTTACGCTTATGCTTCTTGCGCTTTTCTGCGATCCAAAGGTGAACGAGAACGGACGGGAAAGAAACACGAGGACGGAAAAAAGACGGGAATATCGGTAACGAGCGTCTCGCGAGCGACGCGCGACGCGTAATAAACGAGGAATCGTCGCGACGAACGATACACGCTCGAGACCCGCTATTTCGTAGAATGTTCGTCATTGCCGGATGAGCTGTTCTGGTAGACTTCTGGAGAGATTTCTGTCGTAGTGGCTTGGCCATTATACGCGCTCGACGGTTGTTCTCTTTTAAAAGAACTTGGCTGCGGCTCGCCCTCGCCCTCGTCCTCGCGTTCGCCCTCACCTTCGCCGTCAGGGCCGTGCGGTAGATTTTCTCAGTATGATGCAAGTCTACAAAACGCCCCTTAAATGTTTTTCATCTCGAATAACCTTAGATTGCGATAAAAACTTCTCTTTTGCGCTAATTGCTCGCCAACCATATACCTTAACCAGAAACCGAAATCAAAGGGCGTCGAAAGCGCTAGAGGCGCGCGGTCAATCATAAATCGTATACATTTATACATCAACATATCGGAATAACATAGATCAATGTAGAAAATCATTGAGCAGTGTGGATTGAACACAGTAGTTTTCGCAAAACAAATTTGTATATCAATGTAACACAATTATGATTGAAGTATTAACCCTTTGCACTCGGAGCTATTTTAACTGGAAATTTAAACATTTCTTCCGATCTAGAATATTTCCATTCCTTACGATTTTTGAAATTTGATGGATATGAAATTGGTATAACACTTGATACAATACCTAAATGTTTAGTAATTGTTTAGACACCGATATATTTAATAATGTAAACAATATTTTGAATAATGGTACAGCAATTTCACTGTCCAACAAATTTTAACTTCTTTTATGTTCCCTAATTACTGTTGGGTCCTTCTTATAGAGTTTTTTGCGCTGATTCCGAATCTGTTCTTAATTTTTTCCCTATACGCACAGTTTTTGAGGAACGTGGCTTTGTAAAAAAAACATATTTTTCAACTTTAAACAAATATTGTGATGTTATTATAAAAGATATTGAATTGTTCTTTATAAAAAAAGATTCTGTAGACTTTCCCGAATACAGCGATATCAAATATTAATAAATTATGATTGTTTAAACATGTTTAAATAATCACCAAAGGCGGGGAGACACCACTTTTGCACCAATTTTTGAGGATATTTTTCAATTTATCTCAAAAAATAAGGGCCCAGCGGAAAATCGAACTATACCACTCGATAGAGCAGACTTTTATCTTGAGAAGCCACCCTGTCAAGTTTGGATCGTCGACGTTTTTTTCGAATCAGAAAGCAAAATATCTTCGCCCGACATGAGTTGTCGCCAGTGGCGCTCGGGACGAGATGCAGCGCAGCGACGGGATACGGAGCGGCGAACGACCGTTGTAATGGTGAGCGCCACTGGCGGCAACTCATGTCGGGCGAAGATATTTTGCCTTCTGGTCCGAAAGAAACGTCGACGTTTCAAACTTCAAAGCGGGGTTTGTCAAGATAAAAGTCTGCTCTATCGCATGGTATAGTTCGATTTTCCGCTGGACCCTTATTTTTTGAGATAAATTGAAAAATATCCTCAAAAATTGGTGCAAAAGTGGTGTCTCCCCGCCTTTGGTGATTATTTAAACATGTTTAAACAATCATAATGTATTAATATTTGATATCGCTGTATTCGGGAAAGTCTACAGAATCTTTTGCTATAAAGAACAATTCAATATCTTTTATAATAACACCACAATATTTGTTTAAAGTTGAAAAATATGTTTTTTTTTCAAAGTCATGTTTCTCAAAAACTGTGCGTATAGAAAAAAAAATTAAAAACAGATTCGGAATCAGCGCAAAAAACTCTATACGAAGGGCCCAACAGTAATTAGGGAACAAATTTGGTGTTGGACAGTGTTTTTAGTGGTGCCTCAGAGGGGACAACCGAGTGCAAAGGTTTAATAATGCAGGAAATAAATGATATTCTATGTCGCAACACGTGCTCTCGCTCTATAGAATGTCTCTATCTCTCTATCACTCTCACTCGCTCTGAAATCTCTCTCGTAAACACGACTACTCTCTTCTGTGATTGTCAATATACTCTCCCATCGTGCACTCGTCACTCTCTCACCTCACATTCAGTCATCGACAATCTCGCAACCTACAGTCCCTGCTCACTTTATTAGACTCACCTGAAGAATTGATACTTTATGAAATCCTATAAGGAATTCAACGCTGTTTTCAACCTATGGGGTAATGATTGCGTACTACAAGGTTGCCTTATGGGTTGCCTATCCAAATGTAAAATTTTCTTGTAAGAGCAAAAAATCCCCCTTTTACCATGGCCCGGCAATTCACCAGACATGAATCCGATTGAAAATGTCTGGGAGTGCCTGAAAAGAGAACTGGCCAAAGAAAATATAACAACAAAGACCAAGTTGATAGAGAGAATAATCTATCACTGGCATCATAACGTTATATTAGAAGAAATTGCACAAACTTGCATAGATAGCATGCCCAGAAGAGTTGCGGCTTTAAGAGCAGCTAAGGGCGGATTAACAAAATATTAGTGTTTCAAGAATTATATTGATCTATTTGTGTTTGTATCCATTGTTTTTGTAAAATAAATATATGGAAAATGCATTGGTCATCATTAAGTGATATTTGCATAAGGCTACTATACCCATTATTCATGGTAAAACTCGAAATATCATAATTATAGAGGTGAGTCTAATAAAGTGATCAGGGACTGTAGATGGTCTTTCCGATACATCCTCATGCCTCATTCTCACTCCATTCATTCCTTAAAACCAAGTCCACACAAAGATGTTGAATTACCGAATGGTTCAAATTGTATTTCGATTTCACTGCTAATTCCGCTCCCTTGCGGTGCCGCTTTTCGCGGCCGCCTCTCTGCACCGTAGCACGGCACAGCCCTGTCCGCCATCGCCTTTCGCAATTCTTCGCGAAAGCTGAGGAGCGGTAACTCGCCGCACTCCGCGAACTACCGACATACGGCGTCGATTTTCTTTTTTTCCCGACCACCCTCGGACGCTCGTCCTTCCGAGAAACGAACCGCTTCTCGCAGGACCGAAAACATCCGGGGAATTAGAGCGACTTTGGGGAGAAGTCGGTACCCGAACCAGCGGCTAAACGTTTTTCTCTATCCTTCTTACCGGGAGACGAAGACAATAATCTCTCTCCCCCCTCCCGTCGTCTTTGTCTCTCGTTAGCTCCCGGCGAACTATGCCAAGGCTCGGAATCTTGCGGGCGCGCGCGATTGATCTATTTTCATTTAACGAAACCGTTCCTTGTTTTCGCGGACTGGCCGCGGACCCGAGGTCCGCTCCACGATTAGGTAATATAATCGATACGCGTAACCGCTGGCTGGATCCAACACGAGCACGTACACGGACACGGCTATTAAACGATTCGCGGCGACGCGTCGCGACGCGGTGTAATCCGTTAAAATCCATCGGTTTGCGCGCGCTCTTAGCCGTAATAGCGCATTCAAGGTCGCCTCGCCGCCTCACCGCCTCGCTACCTCGCCACCTCGTCGCCTCGTCACCTCGCCCATCGTGAAACCGTGAAACCGTGGAAAGGAGGTGCTCCGCCGAGACCTTCTCGACCTTGGCTACAAACTGGAGGATCCAACGGATCGGGGGAACGGCCCGTTACGATCGGGTTTCTAATGGATTCTCCTATCGGTGGAACGGTACGTGGTACAGCTCGGTGAAAGAGCGCGGGACGATTGCGTCTCCTCGATGGAAGGTGGTTCCTCTCGAACGCGGGGAACCGGGAGTTTACACGCGCAGGCGATAGGTAAGGGTGCTCGAAAGTCTTGGAAGGTCACGACGTCGGGGCTGACGAACCAGGACCAGACGAACTAGTTGCGAATAGTTCGAAGCGGGACAGGGTCGAGAGATTCTCTTCACCGTTCGCCGACGCTCGAACCGACTCGATCGAACCTGTCTCGAGGAGCGATCTCGATGACTCTCGTACCTGCCGAACGAATCGCGATGTCCTCCATATAGTTCGCCTTCCTTCGACGGAAATGCTAAACGCAAGAATCGAAATTCTCGCGCGATTTCCCTCGCAACGACGCGGATGGATCGAAGGGTTGCTGGGCGTGTCTCGTCGACACTTCTTCTCGATCTTTGACGATCGCGCACCCGCTTCAGGATGTTCTCGAGGTACAATGGGAGACAAAAGCACAAGAAATTCGAAATCCATCAATGTATTGGCAATGAAAGCCATTCATGAGTATATTTTGCATACTTTTGTATACTTTTTTTACACTTTTGTCGCGTTTCCATGCTGGTGAGATGACAACACGATTTTGACGTTTTGTAACAGTTTATAATTTTTTGCTCTGTAACTGTTTAGTGAATCCTAATAATTTCTGAACGTAATTAATTACATAATTTTTACTATACATAAAAAAGAAACTGGAGTTTCTAGTTGCGTTTTTTCGAGGTTTAAATAGGGTTTGAACTGGAATTTTATGAATTATTTATTTATTGATAATTTATTGATTTACTGTACAAGGATGTCATTCATTAAACGTTTCAAAATTATTAAAATTTGGAATAATTTTAATTATTATTTCAGAATTATTTTTCTTTATTTCTTTCTTTTGAACATACCTACATTGTGCTATTGCAACAAATATTGAAATTGGAGTAATATGACTAAAAATATTTTGATATTCAACCCTTACGATATCACATTATTAAATTCTATTATTTTAATTTCCTCAGGAAGGAAATTCTATACATAAAAAAGAAACTGGAGTTTCTAGTTGCGTTTTTTCGAGGTTTAAATACGGTTTGAAGTGGAATTTTATGAATTCTTCATAAGAAGACGTGTTATTATTATTATTATAAACGGACCGAAGCCCTTTTACATAAATGTTTACAATAGAGAACAATAAAGGATTACTCGTATAGTAACATAGAAGGGACATGCACAAAAGCTAATGGTACTAACTATATCGTATTCCCCTATAATTCTGCGTAATTGTTTTTTAAACATGTGCAAAGATTCAATGAAAAAATCCATACGATTATACAGAGTGTTAGAGTCTGCAATAATGCGATTTATTGGATTAATTAATCCATAGGTAGATTTGGCTTTAAGGGTTTGAAAGCCTGCTCGAGATCTCAAAGCACGTTCAGGTGCGTAAAAATTGATTTGCATAAGGAGAGAGGGACAATCTATATGGTTATTAATTAAATTAAAAATAAAGCTCTGGTCGGATACTCTTCTGCGAGCTGACAATGTTTCCAGTTGCTTTTAAGTTGCTATAAATCTTAAACGGTGCAGTGAATCGATCCAAAACTTTGGTAATTGCATTAATTTAGTAAGAATTATATCTTGTCAAATTTTCAAAAATTTTGTTGCGTTTTTATATACCTCCAGAACATATCTTACAGAAGATATCTTACTAAGCGTAATTTACTGATTTAATTCCTCTAATTTCTATTTAATATTATTTAACTTATTAAAGTTATTCATAATTTTATACCAATGATGACATGATGCAATTCGCGAAGGAACTGTACAAGGATGTCATTCATTAAATGTTTTAAAATTATTAGAATATGGAATAATTTTATTTATTATTTCAGAATTATTTTTCTTTATTTCTTTCTTTTGAACATACCTACATTGTGCTATTGCACCAAAAATTGAAATCGGAATAATATGACTAAAAATATTATCATATTCAATCCTTACGATATCACATTATTAAATTCTATTATTTTAATTTCCTCAGGAAGGAAATTCTATACATAAAAAAGAAACTGGAGTTTCTAGTTGCGTTTTTTCGAGGTTTAAATAGGGTTTGAAGTGGAATTTTATGAATTCTTCACAAGAAGACGTGTTAAAATGTGCAAACTTTAACTTGCTATAAATCTTAAACGGTGCAATGATTCGAAACAAAACTTTGGTAATTGCATTAATTTAGTAAGAATTATATTTTGTCAAATTTTCAAAAATTTTGTTGCGTTTTTATATACTTCCAGAACATATTTTACTAAGCTATCTTACTAGAAGATATCTTACTAAGCGTAATTTACTGATTTAATTCCTCTAATTTCTATTTAATATTATTTAACTTATTAAATTTATTGATAATTTTATACCAATGATGACGAGATGCAATTCGCGAAAGAACTGTACAAGAATGTCATTCATTAAACGTTTTAAAATTATTAGAATATGGAATAATTTTATTTATTATTTCAGTATTATTTTTCTTTATTTCTTTCTTTTAAACATACCTACATTGTGCTATTGCACCAAAAATTGAAATCGGAATAATATGATTAAAAATATTATCATATTCAACCCTTACAATATCCTATTATTTAATTCTATTATTTTCATTTCCTCAGGAAGGAAATTCCCTTCACAGAAAGTCAAAAATCACAGAAAGTCTATACAAATTCTACGATCTCATTTATACAAGGCTGCACGCTGACTGTAAATCCAGCAACACGCACATCTGACAAATTACTTTCATAAAAGCCGTAGATTGTCCAGTCGAATTGACTCGAGACATTTACGAGTTTTTCGTCGGTGTCGTCGCGCCTCACAGTGGGTCAGAAACCGATCTTTTTGGACAAAAATCTGCCGACAACTCAGTTTTTCATCGATTCAATTGGAATCTTTTTCAAAATGCTCGTGAAGGACTATACTTATCTACAAAGGCCAATGTCACGTCCGGTGGTTCAGCCATCGATAGAAATTAATCATAATCATGTATAATATACATATAATTTCTGAATTTCTTTTATCGTTCTCTTGGCTCGATCATGTTGCCCCACACATCCTGCCAGGTAATTAGTTAACAGTTTATTATTTATCAACCTCTTATTCATTTTGAAGTATCCATCTTCACATTCTTCAGCGATGAACAGTCTTCAACGGATATTCATTCGCAATTTATGTTACAAATTGGCGCTTTATTATTTAATAATTCAACTGTGAAATACATCTTATAAATTTTCCTTAATTCTGTTGATTCTGCCGCTCGCTATATAATATAATATACGACAATTCAATATTAGTTATTAACTACAGTATTTGATATTTAATTTCAATACAACATTACTTGAGTAAGTATAAGTATAAAAGAGATTCAGAAATTATATATTATACATGATTATGATTAATTTCTATCGATGGCTGAACCACCGGACGTGACACAAATAACTCCGATACTTCAGCATGTCCCAGCTGAATTGCCGACACTTCTGAACCCTAAACCTTAAACCGCAAAATGTTAAACTGTAAATCTAGCCCTGAGAATCACCAATTGAATAGAATTACATTCGGCACTTATGAGACTTACCATTAATTTATTGATCCACCAGCAGCGTTTTCGCTTCTTGAGAAGGAACTTCCTTGTGCTTGCCATCCTTTATTCTTAGAGAGCTTATAAGTGGATCGGATGATGATAACATATGCCATATAGTATAGTCCTTCACGAACATTTAAAAAAAATTCCAATTGAATCGATGAAAAACTGAGTTGCCGGCAGATTTTTGTCCAAAAAGATCGGCTTCTGGCGCACTGTGCGCCTGTTCGAGCGACTCGGTCATCGGGGGACCACGTCTTCGGCATTCGGCTCGAAGGGATCGCTAGGCGCGAACCGCGGACCGATCGCCGAAGATGAAATTCCAGTCGGCGGACGATATCTTTGGTGAGAAGGGAGTAGGTAGCGAGGAGGTCGCGAGAAAGAGCAGCAGGGGCGGGGGTTGGGAGAGAGAGAGAGAATCGTTCGAGAAAGTCGTGGACGAGAGCCACCACCGGAGTTCGTTCAACCTGAAGGAGCATCCCAGGGACAAACTCATCTCGGGCAGGACGTGGGCGAGCAGGGGTTAAGGCACGACCTTCCCAGGCGATGGCAACTGGGAAGAAAAAAAATTGGGGATTCCACCCCTTTGTTCCCCCGTCTCTGCTCCGCTATCGCGGGAAATATCGGCAACGGGGGGCAGGAACGATCCGAGGGTGGGACGGGGAGCGGCGGAGAAGTCGGAGGAGAGTCCGAGGAGCCCGAGAAGCCCGAGAAAGCCCGAGAAGCCCGAGGAGAACCAGAGGAGAGAATACGGCGTGGAGAGGAGAGAGAGAGAGGAGAAAGAGGTGGAACAGAGAGGTTGACGGGATGTTCAGGATGGGATGGAACGGTTCGAGAGATGCGTTGGAGTGGGACAGGGTCGAACTCATGGACGAACGAGCCGACGGATAGGACGGCTGGCGCCTGTAGTCAGATCGATGCACGTGGCTCCAGCTGGGCGCCGCTCTTCGTACATCTCCTACACTCCCTTTATTCCCTCTTGACTCTCCTCGTCCTGCCGCTACAGTACTCTGCTCTAGGATAGAAATCGAGGGTGTGTTTCTCCCTCCTCTCGCCGTCTCCTCTGCTTCCTTTTCCGTCGTGCTCTCTCCTCTTATCCCGCCAGCCCTTACCCTCTCACGAATTCTTCCGCTGCCACACGCGCGTGTCGTACATCTCCACCGCGTTTCTTCTCCTTTTTCGAATTTCCTCATTTTTTTCCCTAGTTTCTCCTTTCTTCCCCCTTTGTCCGCGAATTCGTTCCCGTTTCTCCGTGGACCCGCCTTCAGGGCGAGGAGAGGAGAGCAAGAGGAAAAAAAGAATCGGAATACGAATCGCCGCGTTCCAGCGACGCGAAAACTGCGTGGGTTTTCCGGTTCACCAACCCCGTGTACCCAATTCATTTAATCGCCGTAATCCGAGATTGGCGGGGTTGCGCTTGCGCGAGAGACCTCTCTCTCTCCTCTCCTCTTCTCTTGTAGCCTGTTCCCCTTGAAGCTGGAGAAAAAAGGCGAAAGAAAAGCAAAGAAAATTGAAAATCATAGGATCGTTGGGTCACGGGGATCATTCATCACCACGGTGCATAGTTTTACCCGATCGGTCGGTTGGTTGGTCGGTTGGTCAGTCGGTTCGATATTCGCCTGTACAAGAAGAACCTTCTTGGAGGGTTTAGAGATCCTCCGATGAGTTTCCGCGGCGGCTCCCGTTATCCGGATAAATTAATGATCACGATACTAGCCCGGAATGAAAGCAGCGAGATTCCTTTCCCGCGGAATGTCTAGGGCACAAAGGGCAGTCGTTGGGAATCATCCTTTAACAAAGGAGTATGATTCGTGTAATTGCTCGCCTCGCCGCAACAACAAGAAAGAGAAAGGCAAAGCGAAAGAAGATAAAGAGAAAGAGAGAGAGAGACGCTTTGGCTCGGGAAACGCCCCGCTCTCTCGCCGATGCTCTCGCCTCGGATGCGTCTCATATTTCCCGCAAAGTCAATCGATCAACTCTACGACTTAAAACGACAGCGTTTTCATTTTTCGAAATGAGAGGGCTCGCCGCCGTTGCGCAACTCAAAACGTTGCGCAGTCCGCGGCAAGGAACAATCGGATCTTCGTCAACATCTTTCGAAAAATGCAAGAAAGACGCGGGCGATGGAATAATCGGTTCTTCATCAACGTCCTCTGTCCAGACAAATCGATGAAGCACGCGAGCGGTCGATCGGTGATCCGGTGCTGAGACTACCCTCCGCCTCGGAAACGTAATTTTATTTTTCCCACCGCGTGCGCGCTTGTTATTTTTCATTTATAACCAGACTCGACCATAGCCAGGCTCGAGAAGTAAGGTCGATCGAGGAAAAGAGAAGAATAGTATCGATCGGTGCGAGGATCAAGGTGGAGCCGACATTTCCGTTGTTAATTTTCATTTCCAATGACCACGTCCGTAAAATTTCGAGCAGTTTTCTCTTAGCAATACAGCCAGACTTAGTTTTGAGAAGTAAGATCGAGGAGAAGAAAGAGTAGAATCGGTCGGAGCGAGGATCAAATCGTAGACGGAGTAAATTATTATGTTCGCAGTCGGTAGAGCCGACGTTCCCGTTGTTATTTTTCATTTCGGGCGACCACGTCCGTGAAATTTCGCACAGTTTCCTCTTAGCAATCCAGCCAGACTTAGTTTTGAGAAGTAAGATCGAGGAGAAGAAAGAGTAGAATCGGTCAGAGTAAGGATGAAGTCGTAGACGGAGTAAATTATTATTTTCGCAGTCGGTAGAGCCGACGTTCCCGTTGTCATTTTTCATTTCCAATGACCACGTCCGTAAAATTTCGAGCAGTTTTCTCTTAGCAGTCCAGCCAGACTTAGTTTTGAGAAGTAAGTTCGAGGAGAAGAAAGAGTAGAATCGGTCGGAATGAGGATCAAGTCGTAGACGGAGTAAATTATTATGTTCGCAGTAGGTAGAGCCGACGTTCCCGTTGTTATTTTTCATTTCGAGCGACACGTCCGTGAAATTTCGCACAGTTTTCTCTTAGCAATCCAGCCAGACTTAGTTTTGAGAGGTAAGATCGAGGAGAAGAAAGAGTAGAATCGGTCGGAGCGAGGATGAAGTCGTAGACGGAGTCAATTATTATTATCGCAGTCGGTAGAGCCGACGTTCCCGTTGTTATTTTTCATTTCGAACGACCTCGTCCGTGAAATTAAGCACAGTTTTCTCTTAGCAATCCAGCCAGACTTAGTTTTGAGAAGTAAGATCGAGGAGAAGAAAGAGTAGAATCGGTCGGAGCGAGGATCAAATCGTAGATGGAGTAAATTATTATGTTCGCAGTCGGTAGAGCCGACATTTCCGTTGTTAATTTTCATTACCAATGACCACGTCCGTAAAATTTCGAGCAGTTTTCTCTTAGCAATCCAGCCAGACTTAGTTTTGAGAAGTAAGTTCGAGGAGAAGAAAGAGTAGAATCGGTCGGAGCGAGGATCAAATCGTAGACGGAGTAAATTATTATTTTCGCAGTCGGTAGAGCCGACGTTCCCGTTGTTATTTTTCATTTCGGGCGACCACGTCCGTGAAATTTCGCACAGTTTTCTCTTAGCAATCCAGCCAGACTTAGTTTTGAGAAGTATGATCGAGGAGAAGAAAGAGTAGAATCCGTCGGAGCGAGGATCAAATCGTAGACGGAGTAAATTATTATGTTCGCAGTCGGTAGAGCCGACGTTCCCGTTGTTATTTTTCAATTCGAACGACCTCGTCCGTGAAATTAAGCACAATTTTCTCTTAGCAATCCAACCAGACTTAGTTTTGAGAAGTAAGATCGAGGAGAAGAAAGAGTAGAATCGGTCGGAATGAGGATCAAGTCGTAGACGGAGTAAATTATTATTTTCGCAGTCGGTAGAGCCGACGTTCCCGTTGTTATTTTTCATTTCGGGCGACCACGTCCGTGAAATTTCGCACAGTTTTCTCTTAGCAATCCAGCCAGACTTAGTTTTGAGAAGTAAGATCGAGGAGAAGAAAGAGTAGAATCGGTCGGAGCGAGGATGAAGTCGTAGACCGAGTAAATTATTATTTTCGCAGTCGGTAGAGCCGACGTTCCCGTTGTTATTTTTCATGTCGGACGACCACGTCCGTGAAATTTCGCACAGTTTTCTCCTAGCAATCCAGCTAGACTTAGTTTTAAGAAGTAAGATCGAGGAGAAGAAAGAGTAGAATCGGTCGGAATGAGGATCAAGTCATAGACGGAGTAAATTATTATGTTCGCAGTCGGTAGAGCCGACGTTCCCGTTGTTATTTTTCATGTCGGGCGACCACGTCCGTGAAATTTCGAGCAGTTTTCTCTTAGATATCCAGCCAGACTTAGTTTTGAGAGGTAAGATCGAGGAGAAGAAAGAGTAGAATCGGTCGGAGCGAGGATCAAATCATAGGCGGAGTAAACTATTATTTTCGCAGTCGGTAGAGCCGACGTTCCCGTTGTTATTTTTCATGTCGGGCGACCACGTCCGTGAAATTTCGCACAGTTTTCTCTTAGCAATCCAGCCAGACTTAGTTTTGAGAGGTAAGATCGAGGAGAAGAAAGAGTAGAATCGGTCGGAGCGAGGATGAAGTCGTAGACGGAGTCAATTATTATTATCGCAGTCGGTAGAGCCGACATTTCCGTTGTTAATTTTCATTTCCAATGACCACGTCCGTATAATTTCGAGCAGTTTTCTCTTAGCAATCCAGCCAGACTTAGTTTTGAGAAGTAAGATCGAGGAGAAGGAAGAGTAGAATCGGTCGGAGCGAGCATCAAATCATAGGCGGAGTAAACTATTATTTTCGCAGTCGGTAGAGCCGACGTTCCCGTTGTTATTTTTCATGTCGGGCGACCACGTCCGTGAAATTTCGCACAGTTTTCTCCTAGCAATCCAGCTAGACTTAGTTTTGAGAAGTAAGATCGAGGAGAAGGAAGAGTAGAATCGGTCGGAATGAGGATCAAGTCGTAGACGGAGTAAATTATTATTTTCGCAGTCGGTAGAGTCGACGTTCCCGTTGTTATTTTTCATTTCGGGCGACCACGTCCGTGAAATTTCGCACAGCTTTCTGCGATCGAGGAGGAAGAGAGGATAGAATCGATCTCGATTATTATTTTCGTAGTCGCTGGTGCCGACATACTTTTATTGAATTCGCACGACCGGGAATAACGTGTGCCGAGCGTCGTGGAGGATTTCCTTCTGGAACTCTCCAGTGGAAACTGGGGAATTAGGATAGCCGTCGAAAAGGTCGAACTCCGAATGAAATCAGAGCGGAGCTGTGGTGGTGGATGGTCGCCGATGGCGTGCGACTCGTACTCGCGACGGCGGCTATGATAATGAACAGCATCGATATTTACGGAACGAGGATGGGGATGGTGACGAGGCACGCGACAATCGACGACCGAGCCGCGACGCTAGATGCTTTTTTCCAGGAACGTAACCTTCTCCCTGCTTTCTTATCGCCCAAACAAACGAGTCGATTCGCGTCATGATTTTCCCGTGAATCAACCCTCCCCTTTTTCCTCTCCCTCTCTCTCTCTCTCACTCTTTCCCTTTTTTTTCAACGCGCTAACGACCGACGAATCGATTCGCGACGCGTCGACGACGCGCCCCGGGAACCCGTCCGCGTGTGCACGTTTTCACGCGCGTCAACTCGAGACTTCTCCTCTGGAGAATTGCTACGGGCACTCGAAGCAGGCGTATCGGTAATAACCAGACTTCGCGCCGCCTCGACACATATGCGAGAAAAAATAATCATCGTCGTCGCGCGAATCAAGATCGGAGGCTTTCTAATTTTCCTCCGGCGCGCCGCCATTGATAAAGTTGCCCGTTCGCGGTACCCGTCTCGTTCCACGTATATTTCCGTAGTCGAGTATAACTGGATTGAATTAAGGTGAAAGCACCAATTGTTGACCATTGAAGGAAAATTCTCTGCGTGAATTATAGTGAATGCCTCTTATGTTTTATTAAATAGAGAGGCTCTGTGCGCGAAAATGCTGTTTGAACTTTTTATTCGAGGCTTAGACAGGGCGACGGAGTCGGTAGACAAAATTCTTAACTCCGACTCCGAATCCAAATCCAGCTCCGACGAAAATTATATTGAAAATTATAATGAAAAATTATATTGAAAAAATATGTACTCAGAATAATTAAGAGTTGTAATAAAACTGAATGAATAGTTGAAATATCGTATTAAAAAGAAGAAATAATTTTCGATCGTACATTTTTCAAATCAATTTTAGGGTTATGTTTGCGGCGCACAGGTTCGATCAAATAATACACAAAGATAGCATTTTTGTAGACATTTATCAAACGTTCGATTCGGATTTGAATCATTACGTTATGAGAGACAATCTATATTCTATAGCAAACGTGTCTCTCATAACGTAATGATTCAAATCCGAATCGAACGTTTGATAAATGTCTACAAAATTGCTATCTTTGTGTATTATTTGATCGAACCTGTGCGCCGCAAACATAACCCTAAAATTTATCGTATTAAAGTCTCAGAATATGGAACACACAACTCTGATACAACACAACACGACTGTTACTTTCTCACTTTCAGGAAATAGTTAGAAAATACTACTACCATAACTTTAACTGTTTCTCCTCTACATAGTGCCGAGGTATATACAATTACTCGAATTAATATTCGGGCGCTCTAAAAAAGACGATAACTATTTTAATATTGTGCTATACGATTTTAACTTTTTTAGGAAGCTAGAGCAATTAGTTTACTACAGGATGTGAAAATTCTTTTTTTCATAAATAGCAATTGAACGTAATTGTAGAAAAAATACTAAAAGTTGCAATTTACAACTTTTTTAAGCGAGCCTATATTGAAAATTATAGAAAAATACGTTTCGTAGATTTGTGCGAATTAAACGTATTCTGAAAATTTCGTAAAAATCGGTCGACCTTGCAATCAGCTACAAACGTTTACAGATGGTAAAAATTACAGATTTTCACGATTTTCAGCCTCTAACTGCAATAAATCGAAGGATTCTTGCATCTTTCAATATCTGTCGTTTTTTCCCGCATCAACCGATTTCGATGAAACTTTCACTAACACAGTTTAACTCTCACAGACCTACAAAACGTACTTTTTATATTTTCAATGTAGGCCCACATAAAAAAGATGTAAAATGCAACTTTTAGTATTTTCTCTACAATTCCGATCAATTGCAATTTTTTAAGAAATTTCTTTTCGCATCCTTTAGTAAACTAACTGCTCTAGCTTCTCAAAAAAGTTCAATTCGCATAGTCCAATATTAACAAAGTTATCGTTTTTGTGAGAGCGTCCGAATATTAATGGGAGTCACTGTACATATACAACACGTCTATACTGTAGATCGAATATTAGCAATTTATTTATGTATACATAAATCTATTAATGATTTATAAACAAAAGAGCCAGAGTTGTAGTCGGAGTCGATATATTTATTTCCGACACTGACTCCGACTCCGGGAGTCGATATATAGCTTTTTCTTATTCCGGCACCGACTCCGAAGCCCTGGTTTTATAGACATCTTTGAAGATTCAATAATTGCGTCAGAAGTCGTAGTAAAGCTAGAAACACTAAAGGTGGTTACTTTGTTATCGTTTACTTGCAACGATTAGTACGAAGTACAAGTAAAAAGGCAAACACAAATGAGAAAAAGTGAATATCATGTAAAATCTAATTTAAGCACAGAGAAAAATGGTCAACCACCGATACGAGGTCAATTACTGGTACTAGAAACACTAAAGGTGGTTACTTTGGTATCGTTTACTTGCAACAATTAGTACGAAGTACAAGTAAAAGGGGCAAACACAAATGAGAAAAAGTGAATACCATATGAAATCTAATTTAGGCACAGAGAAAAATGGCCAACCACCGATACGAGGTCAATTACTGGTGCTAGAAACACTAAAGATGGTTAGTTTGGTATGGTTTACTTTCAACGATTAGTACGAAGTACAAGTAAAAGGGCAAACACAAATGAGAAAAAGTGAATACCATATGAAATCTAATTTAGGCACAGAGAAAAATGGCCAACCACCGATACGAGGTCAGTTACTGGTGCTAGAAACAATAAGATGGTTAGTTTGGTATGGTTTACTTGCAACAATTAGTACGAAATACAAGTAAAAGGGCAAACACAAATGAGAAAAAGTGAATACCATGTAAAATCTAATTTAGGCACAGAGAAAAATGGTCAACCACTGACACGAGGTCAATTATTGGTGCTAGAAACACTAAAGATGGTTAGTTTGGTATCGTCTACTTGCAACAATTAGTACGAAGTACAAGTAAAAGGGCAAACACAAATGAGAAAAAGTGAATACCATATGAAATCTAATTTAGGCACAGAGAAAAATGGCCAACCACCGATACGAGGTCAGTTACTGGTGCTAGAAACAATAAGATGGTTAGTTTGGTATGGTTTACTTGCAACAATTAGTACGAAATACAAGTAAAAGGGCAAACACAAATGAGAAAAAGTGAATACCATGTAAAATCTAATTTAGGCACAGAGAAAAATGGCCAACCACCGATACGAGGTCAATTACTGGTGCTAGAAACACTAAAGATGGTTAGTTTGGTATGGTTTACTTGCAACGATTAGTACGAAGTACAAGTAAAAAGGCAAACACAAATGAGAAAAAGTGAATATCATGTAAAATCTAATTTAGGCACAGAGAAAAATGGTCAACCACCGATACAAGGTCAATTACTGGTGCTAGAAACACTAAAGGTGGTTACTTTGTTATCGTTTACTTGCAACGATTAGTACGAAGTACAAGTAAAAAGGCAAACACAAATGAGAAAAAGTGAATATCATGTAAAATCTAATTTAAGCACAGAGAAAAATGGTCAACCACCGATACGAGGTCAATTACTGGTACTAGAAACACTAAAGGTGGTTACTTTGGTATCGTTTACTTGCAACAATTAGTACGAAGTACAAGTAAAAGGGGCAAACACAAATGAGAAAAAGTGAATACCATATGAAATCTAATTTAGGCACAGAGAAAAATGGCCAACCACCGATACGAGGTCAATTACTGGTGCTAGAAACACTAAAGATGGTTAGTTTGGTATGGTTTACTTTCAACGATTAGTACGAAGTACAAGTAAAAGGGCAAACACAAATGAGAAAAAGTGAATATCATGTAAAATCTAATTTAGGCACGGGGAAAAATGGTCAACCACCGATACGAGGTCAATTACTGGTGCTAGAGACACTAAAGATGGTTAGTTTGGTATGGTTTACTTGCAACGATTAGTACGAAGTACAAGTAAAAGGGCAAACACAAATGAGAAAAAGTGAACACCATGTAAAATCTAATTTAGGCACAGAGAAAAATGGTGAACCACCGATACGAGGTCAATTACTGGTGCCTTTACCTTTAGAAGGGCCGCGTGCATGCTGTTCATTGGCAATAGGAACCGTGAAGAGCAGAGCAGCGGTCCGTGCGGTGTACGGTCAAAGGGTAACAGAGACGAGCCCTTGGCGCGCTCTCGAGGAGCGTAAAACGTGAAACCACCTTCTAGGAACCGATCGAGATCGCGAATTGAAAGCGAGACACGCGTTACTGAAAACCGGCAATCCGGTGAAGCGCCGATTAGCCGATGCGCGACCATCGAGGCAACCACGTGGCGATAGATCTGGATCAGGGTTACCACTCCAGCTATATCTGACCCTCTTATTTGACTGACCGTATTACGGTCAATAGCCTCGGCCCTATAAGATGCGATATATCGCGAGGCTGTGGCACTAGCGCGGATGGCGCGGGCACTATCGAGTCACACGTCGCTTACGTGTCGCAGCGTAATTAGATTCGCGCTGAGGTCGGCGAGGTTCGACTTTCGACCGTGGATGGAGCTTGGCGACGCTCGACGGTCGTCGCTCGTCGACGATAACGGTGACGGTGACGGTGACGGAGTTACCGCGCGACGGTGTCGGCGAAAACCGTTCTACCTCTCGCACTCTCGCGACCGCAACCAACCCCTCCCGGCCCCCCGTTCACCGTCCACCGTTCCACCTCCATTCCCAAGCCGTCGCGTAATCACTTTAAACGGTTTTATCGATAGTCCGCCGTGCCCGACACTCGACTTTTACTTCGGTCGCGACACTACGCCTCGTCCAATGATTTCCAGATAAAAGTTTCCTGTAACCCGTACACTCGTTTTGCCTCGCCCCCGATCATTCCCTAAGCCGATTCCTCGTTAGAACGTCGCGACGACGTGAACCTTCTGTCCCGTCACTCCCGCGACGGAACTTTGACTCGTCGCTAACTTTCGACAAGCGGAGAACCAACAGGCGGCTAACGACGTTATTTCGAGGTTTCGGTTCCCTCTATTGCATCAACCCTCCGAGTGCGGCGCCGGAGTCATTTTTCACTCAACCCGCAACATGGTACATACCCTAGTAGCATTTATGTTCGCATTTTTGTTGAAATATTGGTTGACGAACTTTTAGGAATGTCGCCTTTTTATGCAGGCGGAGCCAACGTCATTGTTAGACTGCGGATCTTTATGCATTTATGAAGAAATTCGTTGGGCGATGTACAGGGTGGTCTTTTTATCTGAAGACATTGAAATATCTCGAGAACTATGTATCGGATCAAAACAAGTGGGCAATGAAAGTTGTTCGTCGCGAAGGGGGACATCCAATGATACCAAACTGGACCCCCCACCGCCACCCCCTGGGGGTGGGGGTGGGAGAAGATAAAAAACTTAAATGGGAACCCCCATTTTTCATTGCAGATTTGGATTCTCCAGAAAAAACACACAAATTTTATGTAGGAGTTTTTGTATTTTGGTTCACAGATGGCGCTGTAATGGACAAAAATCAAAATGGAAAAGGTCGTTGAAAATTGGGCATATCTCGAGAAATACACATCAGATCAGAAAAATAAAAGTAGACGTATTCAATATTTTTAAGAATGCTATTCAATAACACCATAATTGACCCCCCACCCCCACTTCCTGAGGGTGGGAGAGGGAACTATTTCAAAATCTTCAATGGGAAACCCTTTTTTATAACAAATCTTGGTTCTCCATTGATTTGATATTATTGGTGTAATTTCTTTCACAGATGTCGCTGCAATCGAAAGCAGTTGGAAAAATTCATTGGTTTGTTTATCAATCCTCAGGAAGTGGAGGTGGGGGATCAATTATGGTGTTATTGAATAGCATTCTTAAAAATATCAAATACGTCTGCTTTTATTTTTCTGATCTGATGTGTATTTCTCGAGATATGCCCAATTTTCAACGACCTTTCTTCACGAATTATTGCAGAAAATCGTGAAAATCTGCAATTTTTACCATTTTTAATCGTTTGGAGCTCATTGCAACGTCGACCGATTTTGACGAAATTTTCAGAATATATTTAATTGACACAGATCTAAAAAACGTATTTTCTAAATTTTCAATATAGGCCCACATAAAAAAGTTAAAAATTCAACTTTTAGTATTTTTTCAACAATTCCGATCAATTGCAATTTTAGAAAAAATTTCTTTTCACATCCTTTAGTAAACTAATTGCTCTAGCTTCCCAAAAAAGTTCAAATCGTATAGTACAATATTAAAAAAATGATCGTCTTCTTCAGAGCGGTCTTAAACTTTTGTCCGCTACTGTAGCTGTCCTTGTCTACGTTTGGCTCGGTCTTAGAAGATGAAAAAAATAGTGTCCGTCAACAAACTTTGCAAACTAACCTCCCCGAGGCTTTTGCGACAACAGAGGATTTACTTGTATATCCGTAGCCTAAGTCGTCGGAGGTCGGAAGACCGAGAGTGCCGATGCCCGCGGGGTACACGCACGCGAAACGCTGGGAAAATGTTTGAAAAAGGACGCGGTTTACGACCGAAAGCCTCGGATCTCCGTTCGCGTACGATCCGCTAAGCTGTTTCTAATACGCTTGTTTGCACCGGACGAGATCGCGAGCGTGACGTTACCGTCATTCGATATCCACGCGACGGGCGACGTGTCTGGGAGAACGGTGGGGAAGGGTCGGAGGGCGGCGGACGTATTCCAGCATCGTAATCGAATTGCGAAACGCGAAGAAGAAATTGGATTTGAGGCTGCGATTGTCGTTTACACGAATGTCTTTCGTCGTTGTCTGGAGCCTTCGGGATCCGGGAGGCTTTCGCGGCACGACCACGACCGGTGTCTGTTTGTCGGAGCTCGGTAGAATCTTCGAGCTCGCAATCTCACCAGAGAAATCTGACCCCGAAGAATTTGTTTGTTCGAGTCCTTTGTTGTTCGGCTCCCTCGAGGGGGGGGGGGATCAATTCGGTAGACTCTCGGTCATTCATCCACGAATACAGCGATAACAGTTTGCGAAGAAGGTAAAAGCTTTCTCTTCTTCTCATCGAATCGTCTCATCGGTCGAATTTGCCTCTCCGGTTCTACGTGCCACCATTTTTTTCCCTTTCAATCCAGCCCGAGTCAGCGGTATTGCATAACTATATCCGACCGACCCTCACGAGATGTCTCGCAAAGGATTTCTCTCGATTGAGTAGAAGAGGGAAACTGTCTACGACGACGACGACAACGGCGACGACGACGACGACGACACGTCGAATCTACGTTTATCGTTCTATCTCGGCTAGATCGGAGGGCGACGCCAAACACCAGCACAGCGGTCGACGCCGCCTTTTTGACGAAATTGCGAGGCTACGATTTTCTTCAAGTCTCGACCCGCCAAATTGTTTCCCGTCTCGGAACCAGTTTCCTTTCAATCGAGCCATTCGAGAGCAGAACCTCCCCCGAAATAGGCTCCGTGCGCGGGACTAGAGGACGTTCGAAGGGAACCAAGGGTCGCTCGGAGGCGGAGGAAGCTTGAAAATCGGAATTTATCGGCGAAGTGTCCTCGTCCGGTTGTTTCGCGCCGTCAACTCGCTGGATTTCCGGCTGGCTCTGTTCTCCTATAACTATAGCCTTCTATAGCCTACAGTTTATCACCTGTGACCCTCGCCGTTCACTCCTCAGCGATTCGGTGTTTCGGTGTGGTTGAAACAGGTAAAACTTCTTCTTATTAATCTCTCTTCTAGGTATGGACCGAATGTGCGAAATAAGATAGTTTTGTACAGATAGGTTATCGTAAACCAAGTTAAAGGGTATAGCCGGATAAGCATGGGCCAGCGGCCCCCTCTCCGATTTTCCTGACTCCTGTCTTAAAACATCGTTTTATGTCTAAAAGAACATTGTGTAAAATTTCAAATGTCTACCCGCACCGATAGGGGTGATATCGAGGTAAATTCCCCCGCACTTAAATGCAATTTGCGCTAAAACGAGAAAAGATATCGACATGGGATAAACGGCAAATAAAAGATATAGATACACTCTATATTTCAGATTTTTTTCAGAATTTTTTGCTAATTATTTATAGTTGAAAATAATTAATTAACTTTTTGGGAATTTTTTTAACTATCTTCCCCTAGGTTGACACCTACCAAAAAATTCTAAAATATTGCTATGATTCTAACCTATTTTGTAAAAAAATCTCAGAAGTGTCCGGTTGGTGGAACAGTGTCGAAAAAAATAAAGTATGCCGGCGAACGCTCGGTTTGATCAGTAACGACGCAGCGACCGATTCCCCTTGCGGCGGCTAGTGACGGGAGCGAACAGGAAGTCGGCGCTTTTCTTGTTTTTTTCTTTTTTTTATATGTATTTATAAACTAAACGATTTTTATTGTCTAGAATATAATTGTTTAGACTTCTAACTGTAATCATGTATTAGAAGATTTATTCGTATTTTTACATGTATCAGCTTTTCCGTACAAGCGCCGACTTCCCGCTCGCTCCCGTCACTAGCCGCCGCAAGGGGAATCGGTCGCTGCGTCGTTACTGATCAAACCGAGCGTTCGCCGGCATACTTTATTTTTTTCGACACTGTTCCACCAAACGGACACTTCTGAGATTTTTTTACAAAATAGGTTAGAATCATAGCAATATTTTAGAATTTTTTGGTAGGTGTCAACCTAGGGGAAGATAGTTAAAAAAATTCCCAAAAAGTTAATTAATTATTTTCAACTATAAATAATTAGCAAAAAATTCTGAAAAAAATCTGAAATATAGAGTGTATCTATATCTTTTATTTGCCGTTTATCCCATGTCGATATCTTTTCTCGTTTTAGCGCAAATTGCATTTAAGTGCGGGGGAATTTACCTCAATATCACCCTTATCGGTGGTGGTAGACATTTGAAATTTTACACAATGTTTTTTTAGACATAAAACGATGTTTTAAGACAGGAATCAGGAAAATCGAAGCGGGGGCCGCTGGCCCATGCTTATCCGGCTATACCCTTTCTTAGCTGTAAGGCTGAAATAAAGCAAATTATTCTCCCTTCTACAAATCTCTCCATTCTCGTGGCACCTGCTCCGTTCTGTGCCGCTTGCTCCTTCGTAGGGATTCGTAGACACGAAATTCGCAGAGGGATTCGTTAACAATAACTAGTACGTATCCGTTTTTGCTCGGCGAACCTAAAAATAGAATGGATGGATGACGAACGAGACGATGTCGCGTGGATAACGCCGGCAACGAGATGACAGTCTCGCAGAGTTTGGCACGCCTCTCGTCGGTCCCGCGGAAAAAGGAACAAGGACCGGGAAGGAAGCTTTCGTTCCGTCGAAATATCGTCCCTGGAAAATACACATCGGGATGAAATAGAGTGCGCGGCGAGAGATCCAGGACTGGACCGTGGCGAAGGAGGTCGTCCTCTACGCGCTCTTTGCTTGAAATCGATCGGGAAATTTTTATCCACGCCTTTTCTTGATTCCGCCATTTTTTTCCCCCCAATCGAATGCGCGTCGCGTCGCTCGGTAACGAGTCGTCGCGAGCGGAAGCTCGAAATTCCGCCAACGCGGTTAACGATTGGCGCCGCTGAAAAATTGATGCCGATAGAGCGGTTCTCTGCGAGCGCGTTTCGACGAGCGAACGCAGTGATCGAACATTCCGGACGTCGATTCGCAAACGATATGGAAACGATTCCGCTTCTACGATAATAATTCTTGCGCGTCGCTCGTCGTTACGGGCCGGTTAGCTGCGTCGATTCTCGTCGCTTGTAAATTGTCAAGCCGATTCTCGCCATCTTGGCCACGCAGCTGGGCCGATTCGCCAATTCCCCGACTCGACGTCGTCTCGCGTACACGCCGCCGCGTCGTGGAGGACGACGCACGTCGCCGAGCTGGCGAACGGCGAACTCTTCGACAGATTAAACCGTGGAAGATTAAAACGCGCGCACCGCGTCGCGTCGCGCTGCTTCGGGACCTGACCCAAAAACGAAGGCCAGCGTTCAACCCCGGGTCGAATACGCACGAATTACGATGGGAAAGACGACGCTGCCGGTGTCCCAAATACCACATTAGAATATCGACCGAAACGCGCGATGGAGCTACGAAAAAGCAACCGTCGAACAAATCGCTGCTCGAGATTAGCTGTACACGGACATTAGGCCTGTTGGATGCTCGAGGCCGTTTCGGGAAAGAGCCGTGTCCGTTTCGTCTAAATTATTCCAAGGTTCCGCTAGGGTTGCGGCTATCCTCGTCGACGGGTCGAGCGACGCGCCGAGACTGTTGCGTGTCGCGTGGGGACTCTCTATTAAAGTGTGCCCTGCTCGTATTCCGGATCGATAGACACCGACCACAGATTATAATTGGTCAGCCGGCCAACGCTACGCCGCAACGCCGGCAAAACGTTCGGGTTGTCCGAAAACGACTGTCCTCCCAGCAAAGACGCACGGAAAACGGTCCGAACTTGGACGCCGCACCGCCCAGTGGGCGAGAAACCGATGTTTTTGGACAAAAATCTGCCGACAACTCAGTTTTTCGTCGATTTAGATGGAATTTCGTTCCTGTCATTATGACGTCGATCTACAATTTTTCCGAACCAACAAAATGTTTTTCGACCCGATCTAGCACACAGTAATTTTCAACAATTTCCTCGTAGGTTTATTGTTAATATTTCTCGAAAGTGCAGATGTGTGCCCAGTCACACATCTGCCACCATGAGGTTTAAATAGTATTCATACTAACTTCAATAATTGTTATAATGTATTGTCCATTTTTCTGCACAACATGTAAGTATTATTTATATACGGGGTTGTGGTTTCCTTTAATCTTGCATACTGTTATATCATTTAAAATATTTTTCAGACGCAATAATGATTCTTTGAAAAAGATCCACATCGGGATCGAAACGTTAGAAACATGTAATAATTGCACATTTGTTGTTGTTCTAAAATTGATCGAACCTGGCGCCGATAACATTTAAAGGTTAAATTTCTCGAAAGCTTTCCTTGCTGTCGGACCGGTGCACAGTGGGCGAGAAACCGACCTTTTTGGACAAAAATCTGCCGACAACTCAGTTTTTCATCGATTTAGTTGGAATTTTTGTTTAAATGTTCGTAAAGGATTATACTTTGGCGACGTGCTGCGCGAAAATCGTTAACTGTCACAAGAAATCAAGAACCCTTATCTACAAAACCCAATAACTTCGATACTTCATCCGCCCATACCATAAATTTGCATGTTCCAGCTGAGATGCCGACACTTCTTAACCCTAAACCCTAAACCGCACAATTTTAACCCTTTGCACTCCGTTGTCCCCTCTGAGGCACCACTAAAAATTGCTATACCATTATTCGAAATATTATTTACATTATGAAATATATCGGTATCTAATCAATTACTAAACGTTTTCGTATTGTATGAGGTATTACACCAATTTCATATCCATAAAATTGCATAAATCATAGGGAATGGAAATATTCTAGATCGGAAGAAATGTTTAATTTTCCAGTTAAAATAACTCAGAGTGCAAAGGGTTAAACTGTAAATCTGGCCCTGAGAATTACCAATTGAATAGATTTTAGGGTTAAGAAGTCTCGGCAACTCAGCTGGGACATGCAAATTTACAGTGGGTGTACAAAGTATTCGTACACTTTTTAAAAACTAACAACATTTTTATGATTGTACCAAACAACCTGATTTTTTATAATCAATTAGAAACATTGGTTTACGAAATGATATACAAAAAAGATTTTCCAAAAATTATAATTCACAAGGTTAAATGCAAAAATAAAAAGGCATTCTTTTTAAACTTTTTTATTTGGGTCCTTAATCAAAATTTAAAATGTATGTTTTGTAGATCTATGTTAGTCATACACATGTTGAAAATTACATTGATATCGATTAACATACACACGAGCTACAAGCGGTTAAAAATGGCGAAAATCGTAGTTTTCCACGACTTTTGATCAGTTTCTGCTTAAAATCCAAAGAATTGTACATCTTTCGACGCCTGTTGTTTTTTCCTGCGTCAATCGATCTCGATGAAATTTCCAACATGTGCATAAAGGACATGGATCTAGAAAACATATGGTTTAAATTTTCATTAACCCGGCTACGCTTATCGGGTCCATTTGGACCCAAAGCGTTCTTTGCGCGCTTATAACTTCGAAACGGAAAGGCCGGCGAGTCTGAAATTTCTTGGCGGAGAATAATTAATTAAAATCCTTCTTACACTTAAAAAAATATTGAAAATCCTTTTTGAAATAGTTGTAATAGAAATTGTCACACGTAAGGCATTTAGGGTCCAAATGGACCCCTAACAACTTATTAAGTTCCTTTTTTTTAAAGCGTAGCCGGGTTAAGGGCCCAAATAAAAAAGTTAAAAAAAATACCTTTTTTATTTTTGCCTGCAACCTTGTAAATTGTAATTTTTGGAAAATATTTTCTGCATATCAGTTTGTAAACTAATGCTTCTAATTGATTATAAAAAATCAGGTCGTTTGGTGCAATTATAAAAAAGTTATTAGTTTTTAAAAGGTTACCAATACTTTGTACACCCACTGTAGATCTACTAAACATTTTAAATTTTCATTAAGGACCCAAATAAAAAAGTTTAAAAAAATGCCTTTTTTATTTTTGCATTTAACCTTGTAAATTATAATTTTTGGAAAATCTTCCTTGCATATCATTTCGTAAAACAATGCTTCCAATTGATCATAAAAAATCAGGTCGTTTGGTGCAATTATAAAAAAGTTTTTAAAAGGTTACCAATACTTTGTACACCCACTGTAGATCTACTAAACATTTTAAATTTTCATTAAGGACCCAAATAAAACAGTTTTAAAAAATGCCTTTTTTATTTTTGCATTTAGCCTTGTAAATTATAATTTTTGGAAAATCTTCCTTGCATATCATTTCGTAAACTAATGCTCCCAATTGATTATAAAAAGTCAGATCGTTTGGTACAATTATAAAAAAGTTATTAGTTTCTAAAAGGTGTACGAATACTTTGTACACCCACTGTATGGTATGGGCTGATAAAGTATCGGAGTTATTGGGTTTTGTAGATAAGAATTCTTGATTTCTTGTGACAGTTAACGATTTTCGCGCAGCACGTCACCAAAGTATAGTCCTTTACGTACATTTAAAAAAAAATCCAATTGAATCGATGAAAAACCGAGTTGTCGGCAAATTTTTGCAAGGAAAGCTCTCGAGAAATATTAACAATAAACCTACCAACACCGGTCGAAATGACCGGTTCCAGGCTCTTTATTTTACAATTAGAAAAATGTAATGAAACTGATTTCATGAGAAACAATTGTATAGATATCTTTAGTAGTGCACGTATCACAATAAGAGCCGCAGAGTCTAAATGAAATCAATCTTGTCATTTTTATAAGAGAACGTGTACCAGTTACTTTTGGGACTTGGTAGGTTTAGTGTTAACAAGGGAGGTTACCCCATAGACCGGATCGAAAACTTGTGATTCGGCGTCATAGCGACAGTATTAAAATTTCGAAGTTGTGCGATAATGACTCTACGTTGCGCATTCAGCCCAAAATTTGAAAATTTTCAACATTTTCTTTGCAGTGATTAACACGTCTTTATCCCTAAAAGTAGAAGTGAATATGGCTACATTTATTTTAATGCTTAAATATTGATTTCATCTAAAAAGAAAGACTCAACATTCATACTTGTTGGACTTTGTTGAAATCTTCATCACGAGTCTGACTCGTTAAAATACGGAAAGTGGTTGAGAATATCAAGATTGAAATATATTCTGTTATAGACGGCGCTCACGCCTTAACCCTTAAAATTCTGAGTAATGCAGAAAATGCAGAAAGTATTTTTCCTTAATAACTTTGTAAGTAATTGGTTGTAATTTTTCATATTTTAAGTATTTTCCCTTTTTTCATCGTCAACATTGTGGATGATTTGTCTAATACAAATTGTAATTTTTGGAAAATCTGTTTTGCATATCAGTTTGTAAACTAATGCTTCTAATTGGTTATAAAAAATCAGGTCGTTTGGTACAACGACTTAAATGCTTCAATATTGATTTCATCTAAAAGAAAACACGTAACATTCATACTTGTTGGACTTTGTTGAAATCTTCATCACGAGTCTGACTCGTTAAAATACGGAAAGTGGTTGAGAATATCAAGATTGAAATATATTCTGTTATAGACGGCGCTCACGCCTTAACCCTTAAAATTCTGAGTAATGCAGAAAATGCAGAAAGTATTTTTCCTTGATAACTTTGTAAGGAATTGTTTGTAATTTTTCATATTTTATGTATTTTCCCTTTTTTCATCGTCAAGCATTGTGGATGATCTGTCTAATATAAATTGTAATTTTTGGAAAATCTTCTTTGCATATCAGTTTGCAAACTAATGCTTCTAATTGATTATAAAAAATCAGGTCGTTTGGTACAACGACTTAAATGCTTCAATATTGATTTCATCTAAAAGAAAACACGTAACATTCATACTTGTTGGACTTTGTTGAAATCTTCATCACGAGTCTGACTCGTTAAAATACGGAAAGTGGTTGAGAATATCAAGATTGAAATATATTCTGTTATAGACGGCGCTCACGCCTTAAGCCTTAAAATTCTGAGTAATGCAGAAAATGCAGAAAGTATTTTTCCTTAATAACTTTGTAAGTAATTGGTTGTAATTTTTCATATTTTAAGTATTTTCCCTTTTTTCATCGTCAACATTGTGAATGATTTGTCTATTCTAAAAACATTGCCGTCACTTTGTTTTTAGCTACAAACATTCTCGGGTCTCAAGGAGACCCCATACAATTATAGATAAGATCTAGCGACAGAAAAGTAAATATTCTTTGTGAAGAATGTCGAATGTTCATCTGCAAAGATCATAGATCTATCATAAAATAATAGAGAAGAAAACTGTACGTTGCTTGGACCATGACGAGTGAAGAGTATACTCTATTGTTTACAATCTTGATGTATTAATTTTTTTTGTAAAGAGAATAAAATTTAATTTTATGTTTTTACACCATAATTATATCAATAAATATATATATATTAAACATATCTATTTTTTATTTTCAATTGTACAATTTTGTAATTCCTCAAGGGACCCCACATCGTTATCAGTGTTGCCAAAAAGTATACAGCATTTTAAGGGTTGAGAGCAATCAAGAAGTATGATTAAACATGTTGAAATTCATTCAGATGTTGATATCATACAATAATTCCATTAAAATCGGGGTGTTGAGATCGGGTAACCTTCCTTGTAAGTATCGAATAATTTGATATTGACAACCCGGTCGAGAGACGGCTGGAAGAAAGCAAAGGGAGATCTTCACCGGATCTCGAGGCAGACCACTTGACCAGAGTAACGATTCCACCGAAAATGGTGCTAGACTCCGAACCCGGCAAAAAGTTGGCGTGAATGTCGCAGCCCAAGAGTCTCTTGTCTGATCAAAACTCAATTTTCCTCGTCGATCGAGGACGCTCAACCCTTAATGAATCGAGAGGGTCGCTTCCCAGGCTGGTCAGATTCTACGCCTTCGACTACCCTTTCTTTGAATCTATGGAAGTTTGACACTAAACCTACCAAGCACTGAAATCGATTAAAATTTCATCTTACAAAAATGACAAGCTTGTATTGTGATAAAACACAAGTAAGGTGAAGTGCCCTATGCCTGGACAGCATATTTTTCTATTTTAAATTTTATCACTTTAAATAAACAAAAACAATTTCTTAAGAGTTTTAACATACAGTTCAGAGTTTGTAAAGTAATTTAAAATTAAAAAATCATTGTTTAGGTTAATATCTTAATTGTATTAACAAGAGTAATTCAAACCTATAGTTGGACATATTAAATCCAATCTAAGCTAGTACCTGGACAGAAGTAAAGCCTGTATCAGGACAAATTCAATTTACGAGTTGATCGAGCGAACATAACCTAAAACGTTGGTTGGTGGCGCTGTTGCGCATGACGAATAGAAGATGCTTTGCGTAATATGTAGTATTCTTATCATAGATTATAGTATTGTATTATTTAACCAAATATATATTTATTTTCATTTACTGTTTTAATAAAACTTGTCATAATACAACTTTTAAGGTTAGGTAGTAATACTGATAGATTTAAGATGTAAACATAAAGTATTATTAACGTCACAACCGGAATACATTTTCTACATACGTTATGCAAGCTAATAGAAGACTAATTATACGTACATGTAGTTAAATACTTTGCAAACAATGCGTTGATTTTATTCACAAACACGTGTCCGGTTTCAGGCGTAAGCACATTGCGTATAAGTTTACAGTGGGACAGCTACTGTCATCGCGTCCCAGTATGGAGTACTTGTATTTGAAAACAGTCCTAATCTTGGACATCTAATATTTGGATTAATAATTATTATTTACGTTAAGCTTGATTGCCAATTTATTTTAAAATATAAATATTATTATGCGTGATAATTATTTTTTGTCTGGGGGCTTAAATTATATCTTTTTTTCTAACAAAAGTTCGAACTATAAATGCACATAATTCGCATGTAAATAGACTATTTTGTATACTGTTTTCAGATGAACTTTGAATTCATTTTTAAATTTCAATTGATGTCTTAATGAAATAATATTCACACCTACTTGTAGCTAAGGCCTCAGAATATACAATATAATTATTTAATCTCTTAATTATTGATTTTACTATGAAAATTCAATTGTCCAGATTTAGGTATCACTTTTGGTCTGTCCAGACTTAGGGCACTTCACCTTACAGCATATACTTGGATTGTGTACCATTTTGATCACAGTATATGCTGGAATAAAGAAATTTATTGAAACATTTCCCACGGGAGTAGCTGTATAATTTTGATAGTTTTAAAACAGGACTCTCCTCTGCAGGATTGCAAGGGTGCGAGATGCGCCATCTCATTTCTCGATAATGCAAAGATGGAGTTTCTCAGTAGTCGAAAGCGCTAGATGAGAGATCATTCTAGACCACAATCGCCCTCAAAAACCAATTTTTACGTTTACGAGGCGTAATTTGCATTACTCGGAAGCATAAAGCCATTTTATAATGCAAATTACGCATCGTAAACGTAAAAATACGACTTTCGCGGGTGATTGCGGCCTAGATTGATCTTTTATCTAGCTCTCTTAGATCCCATCCGTCTCGGGTTGAAACCGAAAAGTGTCGCTGAAGGATATACTTCTCGCATTCCTGAAAAATAATGGAGCTCCAGCTATCCCCATCCAGTCTCTCGTTATCATTTTACTTCGTTCGTTGCCCAGAATTCTGCGATGTAGCTTTTTAATTCGGTCCGTACAAGATGCGGGAACCTTGCCATGTCGTACACGTCGACCGACACAGGTTGCATCGTGTTTTAATTTAAGACAGCAATTACGATACTGTTGGAAATTGGGACGATCGTCCAATTAAATGAAAAAAGTGGACAGTAGTTTCCGATGGAGCTAACGAGAACGCTGTCAGCTGACGACGTCGGGACGCGTGGTCATGGCCGGTCGTGTAAATCTGTCGACGAACGAGCTGCAAGGGGATGCGATCCCCTCTGAAGATCTAGAATCCCGGCGGGAGGGGCGCGATGATCCCCAGAAAAAAAAAGAAGAGACAGCTCCCGTGTCGCAGCGGTGTTCTACACCCAAATAGGCCTAAGAGTGTCCGCTGGAAGCTCGAAGCCCGTCGACGCCGCTAACAACCCTTCCAAATGATGTTGTCCCGACAGGAGACACGAGACAGGAGAGAAGACAGGGGATGGCAGATCCGGTGGTGTCGCATTGCGGCGCGAAGGGGCAAAAGTACCCGATGCTACGCGATCCTACGCGATCCTACGCGATGCTACGCGCTGCGCTGCGTACCGACCTCGAAAAGTACGATGCACGGGTTCCCCTCGGGTCTCGAACGAGGCCGGACCAAAGTCGAACGACGCCCCTTCACGCTCCGGTGCCCGATGCCCAATGCCTGCTGCCCCTTGCGACTGGACGTTGCTTCGACCAGCTTCGAAAGCGATGACAGAGTAATCCAGAAATATTTTACGGGATACGGTAATTGTACGCACGATAACGCCGATTAGTCTAACCGACAAAGTCCGAGGTGAAATCTTCTCATTGGCAAGATTCGACGACCGAGAGAATGTTAAGCGAGAGAGGGAGAAGCTGTTTCGTCGAGAGGAGAGAGCAACAGATTAATTGGGAGCAACTCGAACGCGGCCGCGGCCCTAGTCGGGGGCGGCGGAGCTCGGTCTCTCCCGGTAATTATTTCTTCGGTTTGTTTACCGCATCCCGGCCCGTCTCAACGACAAGATCTCGACCCGAAAAGAGTGTTTGCCGACGGATTCTCCGCGCGAGAAGCCTCTCTCGGGGAAAGCGGACAGACCGGCACGTCGTTATCAAATTGTTCAGATACCGGTATTTGTTTAACGACGAACGTCCCACGGTAATTTCACGTTTTCGCGAATTAACTGCTCGATATATGGACCGTTTATTTAGAAAGTGGTGTAAGTCCATTTTTGAAAAAAATGAGATATCACGTAATTCATGCATAATTTAATGTAAACAAAATTTTTTTTTAATAAAAAGACAAGAGAAAATGGGCTTACACCACTTTCAAAATAAACGGTGCATATGTACTGCTTGGAGATGACAAGAAGGTCCCTGAGGGGGCGTAGAGGCAAGAGGAGTCTATTGTTCTGCATAGCAGTAGTAGTGTGTGTGTGACCGCTTCGGCCAATAGAAGGCGCGCACCTTCCAAGCTAACCAATCGGGCGCGCATTCTTGTCTACGTCACCGCATTCCTGCCAGGGACCTTCTCGTCATCTCTCAGCAATACGTTCTTTCGTGTCTTGTACTTAACGCTAAACAAAAAAACTTCAAACGTCACTTTGTTCCTCAAATATGTTCCTTTAATTTGTTCCCTTGCTTTGCGCCTGCATTTTGTTCCTTTACTTTCTCACTCGAATGTGTTGCTTTAGTTTGCTCCTTGCTTTGTGACCTGTACTTTGGTCGGTTAGTTTGTGTCGTTACTTCGTTCTTTTAATTTGTTCCTTTTAATTTGAGTTCCTCGACTACGTTGCTTTAGAAAACATCACCGGTCAAAGTGACCGTTTCCAGAATTAATATAAATTATTTCATAAGATATTAGTGTACAGATACACTTTTTAAAAACTAATAACATTTTTATAATTATACCAAACAACCTGATCTTTTATAATCAATTAGAAGCAATGGTTTACGAAATGATATACAAAAAAGATTTTCCAAAAATTATAATTCACAAGGTTAAATGCAAAAATAAACTAGAGGGCTATTGTTGCTCGCTCGCGAGTAGGGTTGTTTTTGCTCGCGGGTAGGACTGCTCCTGCGAGAGGGTTAGTGATACGCATGGCTAGTAGGGCCTACTGATATTAATGTTTTTTATTTGGTGTGTGACTCTCCAAGAGTCACACAAAGAACTTCCCGATTCGTTACTCCTTCGTCAACATCGCTAACATCGTTTTTTTTTGTACTTTCATCGATATTCTCCCAAAATGTATTCTTGGGAGTAGAGATGATAAATTTACTGTTGCATTGGAATAACTTTCGATTATTCCAAGCGGTAACATTAGCATCAGTTAAAAAAAAAATTTTTTTAATCTAAAAAAAAATTTTGTTTAAATCTAAAAAAAATTAAGAAAAAAATTTTTTTTATGTAATTGCGTTTGGTTCTTTGGTGGAAAATTTTCGTCCTCCCTTATAAATTGCATTGTAGAATCAACTCTTTTCGAAAAAAAACTAAAAATCTAAAAAACTACTTGACCAATATGGACCAAAATCTAATCAGCTCTAAGTTACGACGGGGCACATCGATTGCATCATTCATCATCCTGATCGCGTTGTTACTTTTTCTGAAAACGTTAACGAAAAATTTGATTACATAGAAACGGCCATACGCACACACACACACGAACATTTTGCTGAAAATAGTCTAATATGACTGCAATGACCATGAAACGTGAAGATCTGCTAAAAAATCGATTTTCGATTTTCGGGGTAATTACAATAACTTCCCTATAAAATCGGGAAGTTAAAAAGGCATTTTTTAAAACTTTTTTTATTTGGGTGGGTAATACAAATTTAAAATGTATGTTTTGTAGATCTATGTTAGTCATACACATGTTGAAAATTTCATTGATATCGATTAACATACACACGAGCTACGAGCGGTTAAAAATGGTGAAAATCGTAGTTTTCCACGACTTTTGATCAGTTTCTGCTTAAAATCCACAGAATCGTACATCTTTCGACGCCTGTTGTTTTTTCCTGCGTCAATCGATTTCGATGAAATTTCCAACATGTGTATAAAGAACATGGATCTAGAAAACATATGTTTTAAATTTTCATTAAGGGCCCAAATAAAAAAGTTTTAAAAAATGCCTTTTTTATTTTTGCCTGCAACCTTGTAAATTGTAATTTTTGGAACATCGTTTTTGCTTATCAGTTTGTAAACTAATGCTTGTAAAATAATTAATTATAAAAAATCAGGTCGTTTGGTACAATTATAAAAAAGTTATTAGTTTTTAAAAGGTGTACGAATACTTTGTACACCCACTGTAGCTCTAGTAGAGCATGTATCAAAGTCTAAATGAAATCAATCTTGTCATATATACAGGGTCAGTCACCTAACATTGTCAAATATCTTTGTTGTTTTTAAAGATACGTGAAATGTCTGAAGGACGAAGTTGAATGGTTCAGTGGGGTTCACATGATACCAAAAATATTTTCGTTTTTATGTGATTTTTTTTAGAGACCTCAAGGTCACCTTCATTTTTTAAAATGGAGCACCCTTTTCTGAACAACTACAATGCTCGTTCCTTTCATTAGAAATTCAGTGACTATAATTTATACTTTAATACTTTCTAAGTAGCTCCTAGCAGAGTTGGACAAAAATTTAATCAACGATTGACAACTACAATCGTTAATCGAAATTAACAACAATTAATCTCCTAGTTTGTCGTTGATTGCGGTTAACGATTAAATACTTATTAATCGTTAATTGCGGTTAACGATTAAATACTTATTAATCGTTAATTGCGGTTAACGATTAAATACTTATTAATCGTTAATTGCGGTTGACGATTAAATACTTATTCATCGTTAATTGGAAATAACGATTAAATTTCTACTTTAGTTGTTAACTGCGATTAACGATTACATTCCTTTCAATTGTAATGGTCAATCGGATAATTGATTAATGATTAACTGCTGAAATTTCGAAATGGAATACGGAGTCACAAAAATATTGTCATTTGGTCTATAATATAAACTCTGTTTACGTGCTTTTATGTTCTTTTTGATGATTTCTTTTTTTAATCAACGATTGATGATTAACGTCATTAATCGATTGAATCTATCGTCGATTTTTCGATGATTTCTTCTTGTAATCAACGATTGACGATAAACTCCATTAATCGATTGATAAAAACGTCGATTTTTCGACGATTTCTTGTTTTAATCAACGATTGACGATTAACTTCATTAATCGATTGAATTTGTTTAATCGTACACATTAATCAATCAATCACGATTAAAATTTTAATCGATTAATGCCCAACTCTGGCTCCTAGTCCATATAACAGACACAGAACATTATTATTTCGCATTAACCATTAAAAATTCGCAGTGTACTCGTTTGATCACTCACTAATTTTCGAAGCTCCTAATTTGTAGACAACATACTTGGGCTTTAAAAACAACAAAGATATTTCAGGTGACAACGTTAGATGACTCGCCCTGTATAAAGGAACATGTATCAGTTACTTTTAAGGCTCCGGTAGGTTTAGCGTTAACGAAACAGGAAAACGGCGCAGAGAGGTGGCGGTGGAGGTAGAGGACAACGAGGGGAATAGTCCGAGAGGATGCCCCCCGGGGGTGGGAGTGTGACGGGCGAAAAAGGAGCAAGGAATACCGCGCGCGATATTCCCGAAAAGATAAATGCTCGCGCGAGATGTCGCCGCAAGCGGTGATTTCATCGTCTTCTAGTCGCAATTGTGCCACAGATATTTCACCGCTAAAAATCCGAATTACTTTTTGTCGATCACGTGCCAAGGACGAAAAGCTTTCCGGAGCCACGCTTTATACCCTCCTCCATTGTGGATGTCCACATATGTTCCATATACGCGACGCCGCGCCATGCCACGGGCAAGACAAAGGTTCTCATCCCCGCCCCCGTTTCGACCGTCGCTGGAACGCTTTTCAATTTTATTCGGCTCTTATAGCGGCGGTGATCGTCGCCGTTAGGCTGCTGTCTGACACCGGTCCGCGTCGCGGGGAATCAAAGACTGATTCGAATTAATCGTGGGAACCAGGGCCGTGCCGTGCTATGATACGGAGAGGCGGCACCGTAAGGGGGCGGCGTAAATCAAAATAGAAATTGAACCATTCAATAACACTGTCCAACACCAAATGTGTTCCCCAATTACTGTTGCGTCCTTCTTATAGAGTTTTTTGCACTGATTCCAAATCTGTTCTTAATTTTTTTCCTATACGCACAGTTTTTGAGAAACATGACTTTGAAAAAAAAACATATTTTTCAATTTTAAACAAATATTGTGGTGTTATTATAAAAGATATTAATTGTTCTTTATAGCAAAAGATTCTGTATACTTTCCCGAATACAGCGATATCCAATATTAATACATTATGATTGTTTAAACATGTTTAAACAATGATTAAAGACGGAGAGACATCAATTTGCACCAATTTTTGAGGATATTTTTCAATTTATCTCAAAAAATAAGGGTCTAGCGGAAAATCGAACTATACCATGCAATTGAGCAGACTTTTATCTTGAGAAACCCCGCTTTGAAGTTTGAAACGTCGACGTTTTTTTCGAACCAGAAAGCAAAATATCTTCGCCCGACATGAGTTGCCGCCAGTGGCGCTCACCACTACAACGGTCGTTCGCCGCTCTGTATCCCGTCGCTGCGCCATATCTCGTCCCGAGCGCCACTGGCGGCAACTCATGCCGGGCGAAGATATTTTGCTTTCTGGTTCGAAAAAAACGTCGACGATCCAAACTTGACAGGGTGGCTTCTCAAGATAAAAGTCTGCTCTATCGAGTGGTATAGTTCGATTTTCCGCTGGACCCTTATTTTTTAAGATAAATTGAAAAATATCCTAAAAAATTGGTGCAAAAGTGGCGTCTCTCCGCCTTTAATGATTGTTTAAACATGTTTAAACATTCATAATGTATTAATTTTGAATACCACTGTATTCGGGAAAGTCTACAGAATCTTCTGCTGCAAAGAACAATTCAATATCTTTTATAATAACATCACAATATTTGTTTAAAATTGAAAAATATGTTTTTTTTCAAAGCCATGTTCCTCAAAAACTGTGCGTATAGGAAAAAAGTTAAAAACAGATTCGGAATCAGCGCATAAATCTCTATAAGAAGGACCCAACAGTAATTAGGGAACATAAAAAAAGTTGAAATTTGTTGGACAGTGTAATTGAAAATCATTACTAGAGGCGTGCGAGAACCCGAAATATCGGATCGGGACGGGAACACGAAATTTTTTCGGGATCGGGACGGGTACCCGAAAATTTCGAAATTCTCGAATTTATCGGGATTCCCGAAAAAAATCGGGATTCTCGAATTTATAGGGATTCCAGAAAATTTCGAGAACCCAATAATCATTTATATTCGTTTTAATGAATACATTCATACAGTCTCTGCTTACTTTATTAGACTCACCTCTATGATTATGATATTCTGAGTTTTACCATGAATACATAATGGGTATGCAAGTATCACTTAATAATGACCAATGAATTTTCCATATATTTATTTTACAAAAACAATGGATACAAACACAAATAGATCAATATAATTCTTAAAACACTAATATTTTGTTAATCCGCCCTTAGCTGATCTTAAAGCCGCAATTCTTCTGGGCACGCTATCTATGCAAGTTTGTGCAATTTCTTTTAATATAACGTTATGGTGCCAGTGATAGATTATTCTCCTATCAACTTGGTCTTTGTTGTTATATTTTCTTTGGCCAGTTCTCTTTTCAGGCACTCCCAGACATTTTCAATCGGATTAGTGTCTGGTGAATTGCTGGGCCATGGTAAAAGGGGGATTTTTTGCTCTTGCAAGAAAATTTTACACTTGGATAGGCAACCCATAAGGCAACCTTGTAGTACGAAATCATTACCCCATAGGTTGAAAACAGCGTTGAATTCCTTATAGGATTTCAAAAAGCATCAATTCTTCATGTGAGTCTAATAAAGTGAGCAGGGACTGTAGTTTCGGATTTTTTATTCTAGATGTTTTCGAGGTTGAAAGAATATCGTCCATCACGAATTCTTTTTAAGAGTGTCTTATGTCATATTCTCGAAATTTTCGGGAACCCGATTTCTTCGGGAATCTCGAAATTTTCGGGAACCCGACCCGACCCGGCTCGATCCCTTCTCGACTCGTTCCGACCATCGGGTTCCCGATATCTCGGGTTCTCGCACACACCAATCATTACGCAACGCTGTTCTACAGGGTGTCTCAGCTGAAGGAGGCCACCTAAATATCTCCTTTATTTTTAATGGCACAAAAAGAATATTTTTAGGATAATTTAAATGGCATCGAAGGAGGAATATTATAGAAGAACAATTTTTTTGTCCGGTTATTCTTTCATGGTTTTTTCAAGGTCATCGCTATTTTTTATCGGGGAAACTTATTTTTTTTATTCCATCTCGTTAATGACTTCAGCATATTCGGCATCTATAACATGAAATTAAAAAAGAAATAATTTTTCCAGATTAAAAAAAAAAAGCTGACCTTGAAAAAACTATGAAAAAATAGCCGGACAAAAAAAATTGTTCTTCTATGATATTCCTCCTTCGACACCATTTAAATTATGCCATTAGAAAAGGGAGAAAAAAAGGAGGTGGCCTCCTTCAGCTGAGGCACCCTGTATATTGGTCGTCTACAGGAGACTCCCGTATAACGCGACCTGGAACTTTTTCAATAATACTGTTCATATGTATTGCATGTTGTAATGATTGTACAGTACATGTACAAAACATTTCGTAAGACGACTGTACGGTTACTGCCGCAGAGGATACAGATACATAGTAAAAAGAACATCTTTTTCGAAATTGAAAACGCCCCACACAAAATATTTCAATTTAACGTGCGTAAGTCATACCCATAAAATATTTGTTTAATCGTGTTTTTCGTCGCCTTTACGCCACACAGTGGGACCATTCGTCCAAATCAGAAACAAAATCAAAGAACTTTCGATAGAAATGAGGTAGAGCGATGACATTTTTTAAAAATTATAGCTGAAACTTGGCAGAATATGGGAAAAATAGGGAGATTATGGTACGGACGTTTTATAACCTTGAGAAAATTCGTTAAACAATTCGTTCACAAAAATCGATTTCTTGTAAAATCCTGAGGTCGTAGACAAATTTTGAGACCAGATTTAAAATCAGCGTGAAAAAATCTACAGGAAATGATGTGCAGCATGTTAAAAAAAAATTTTTTCCGCCCGTGTTATTGAAAAAACCGCAATTTTCTTGAAATTGTGAGAGTTTAACGAATTTTCTCAAGTTTATAAAACGTTCGTACCATAATCTCCCTATTTTTCCCATATTCTGCCAAGTTTCAGCTATAATTTAAAAAAAATTTCATCGCTCTACCTCATTTCTATCGAAAGTTCTTTGATTTTGTCTCCGATTTGGACGATAGGTCCCACTGTGCGCCGTCTATATAACAGAACATATTCTTCAAAATGCCGATATTTTCAAATTTTCGACTGAATGGGCAGGCTGAAGGCATCATCGCACAACTTTGATATTTCGTTCCTGTCATTACGACGTCGATCCCCAATTTTTCCGAACCAACAAAATGTTTTTTCGATCCGGTCTAGCACACAGGAATTTTCAACAATTTCCTCGTCGCGTTACAGTGTACAAAGTATTCGTACACCTTTTAAAAACTAAACTAATAACTAATAACTTTTTTGTAATTGCACCAAACGACCTGATTTTTTTGTAATCAATTAGAAGCATTGATTTACGAAATGATATGCAAAAAAGATTTTACAAAAATTATAATTTGCAAGGATACATGCAAAGATAAAAAAGGCATTTTTTAAAACTTTTTTATTTGGGTCCTTAATGAAAATTTAAAATGTTTAGTAAATCTACAGTGGGTGTACTAAGTATTCGTACACCTTTTAAAGACTAATAACTTTTTTATAATTGTACCAAACGACCTGATTTTTTATAATCAATTAGAAGCATTAGTTTACAAACTGATATGCAAAAAAGATTTTCCAAAAATTACAATTTACAAGGTTACAGGTAAAAATAAAAAAGGCATTATTTAATGCTTTTTTATTTGGGCCCTTAATGAAAATTTAAACCATATGTTTTCTAGATCCATGTCCTTTATACACATGTTGGAAATTTCATCGAAATCGATTGACGCAGGAAAAAACAACAGGCGTCGAAAGATGTACGATTCTGTGGATTTTAAGCAGAAACTGATCAAAAGTCGTGGAAAACTACGATTTTCACCATTTTTAACCGCTCGTAGCTCGTGTGTATGTTAATCGATTTCAATGAAATTTTCGGCATGTGTATAACCAGCATAGATCTACAAAACATATATATTCTAAATTTTCATTAAGGGCCCAAATGGAAAAGTTTTGAAAATGTTGTTTTTTAATTTTCACATGCAACCTTGTAATTTATAATTTTTGTAATATCTTTTTTGCATATCATTTCGTAAACCAATGCTTCTAATTGATTATAAAAGATCAGGTCGTTTGGTACAATTATACAAAAGTTATTACTTACTAAAAGGTTTACGAATACTTTGTACACTCGCTGATATTGATGTACGCTATTGATGATATACGATCTATGATTTATCGTATTTTCTCAAATGACAATCATCGGAACCGGTCCGAACCCCTTCCGAAAGAAAGATCATCCCCTCCAAGACGAGAACGTGGACTCGGGGGCGTGGTTTTCGGGAGAAGCGACGTCAATAGCAATATTAATGATAATAAACGATGCACCCCAATCGAACGGCGATCGAGGCAAAGATGTCGGGATTCCGGTTTGGCGATAGGTGTACGGCGGCGTAGCGCGGCGGGAGAACGAGGGGAAGGGGGGTGGCCGAATGTATCTTCGCCGCGAGAAGATGAATTCGCAGGGGGCGCGATTCGAACAGCGCCCGTGGTACAGTTATTCGAGAGTTCGCCATGTGGAACGACATAACCGTGCGGCATTAATGTCCCATCGATCCTGTTTTTTACGGTGCGTTCGTTCCCGAAGCATCGAAATCGAGGGTATCTCCTCGCCGAGCTATTTTATGTATCGGTCGTCGAAATCCGCACCGACAGACGGTGCTTGCCCCGTCCGCGTTCGTCGCGTCATCCCCGCCCCCCACCACCCCGGCCCGATAAATCCGCGCGATCTTTAATATTTACTGGCGCTTACACTCGGGCCGTACCACTAGCCGGGCTCAACCGCTCGTTTCTACTACTCGCGAACTCCGACGATCGTTTCCTTTCGAGTTCCGGCCCCTCTCCAGTCGGCTAAACTCTGGAAGGGGGATCGAGTGTCGCAGCGAACGCGACATCCGCGATTATGTTTCGACTGATCCGCGTCCGAATTTCATCGGGGCTCGTATCCACCAGCAGAAAATCGTCTCGATAGCGGTCGAGGCCCGAGTTCCACGGGAATCGCGACCGAGTACGAAGTCGGCGAAAAAAGAAAATTGCGGAAGCGCGTCGGGCGCCGCGCGCGTTATCTGGACCAAGAAACCCGGCTACGCTTCCCTTTCTTCTCCCTCCGGTGTTCTAGCGTTTGGAGAAGCTCGCCGGTCTTTTCGAAAACGGAAAAAGGGAGAGAGAAGCTCGTCGGAGATCCGCTTCGGAGGATCGAACCGATCGATCCTCTCCGAGAGAAGCACGGAGAAGGGAAAGACAGTGTTCTTTCTAGAGGAAACTCGTCGGGCTCGTTATTCCGCCGTAATTCGGTAACTTATAATGCCCGGTTGGAACGCGACGGTCTTATTGAAACACGGAGCCACGGAGAAACGAGCGCCGCGGCCCCGAGACCAGTCTCGTGGCAGCTCTCCCTGATCCGCGAGCCAAAATCTCGCCGCGAGCGGCGCGTGATGGACGATCCCGTATCGATCACACGCTCTCCCGAGACCGAGCTACCGAGCAGCCGAGAATCCTCCGGGTTGGAGTCGCTCGAACGATTTGTTCCGGCGACGACGACGACAAAGAAGACGATGACGACCACGGGCACGACGACAAAGACGACAAAAGACGATGACGGACCGTTCGAAGCTACCGTCGCGTGAAAGAAGCGACGTGTGCGCGACGAACACCAACGTTTTCAACGAGTTCGCGAGACCGTTGGTAACGAAAGGGGGCGCGAGACGACGCTTCCAGCCATGCTGCGAGCGACTCTCGCATGCGAAACGACGGACGAGGTGTGAATACGGCGATAGGTGAACACGAGTGGCCACGGAAGAGCCCTGAGAAGAGGGTGCGAAGGCGAGCGACGAGCGCGACTCGTCGACGAACGGTCTCGTCCATCTACACCGACGCTCAAAAGTCGCGAAACCAACCCCTGTTCGACGTGTTCCTCCTCAGAAAGAAGAGTCTCCCTCGTTTCGACGAGTTTTGGCAACCCAGCCCCGACCACCGTTTTATTTTGTATCGGGTCGAGGTCGCGCAAACTATACCCGAGAAATTCCACCCTGCGGCGGTGTCTCTGGTCCCTTCTCCATTTCGCCGAAATCCTTCACCCGCTTGAAACAACCGCCGAGTTGCGATGTACACCCGGCGTCGTCAAAACGAGCCGTTCTTCGGGAGAAGCTTCTTCGTCCCGAGGAAATTCCGCGTCGACTATAACGCCGTAGGTCAGAGAGAAGGGACGAATTGCGCGACGCATCCAAGCTTCGTAGAAAGGCTGGATGTCTCGAGGTCTGAAAGCTTCGCAGGGAGAGAAGGTCTCCGGTTTGGATCGGACGCATCCCCGACTTTTGAGCGGCGGTGTATATCGGTCGGTCCGCACTTAAAAGGTTAAGCGCGTTGCCGGGAGGCCGGTGGGTTGAATTTCTCCGCGGCTGGCGTCGCGTCGCGTCGCGTCGTGTCGCGGCGGTCCACGTCGCGGCTAGGCGAGGAGACTCGTGCGCGCCGCGCGGAAGCGGACGAGCGCGAGCGGGGGTGTGGGCGTCGTTGACTCTCGTAGGGGAGCCTCCGGCGGTGTCGATGTCGGTGTCGGTGGCGGTGCCGGTGTCGGTGTCGGTGTCGATGTCGGTGGTGCTTGCAGGCTGGCTGTACAAGAGAAAAGAAGGAAGGGAGGGGGGCGGGACGAGGGAAACGGAGAGAAAAGGAGAGGGGAAGAGAGAGAAAGAGAACGGCGAAGGAGAAGAGGGCGAGCAGGGGTGAAAGGCGGAAGGCAGACGGGCGGCAGACACCCCATGCTTATCCCCGCCCCTCCAACGACTCCCGGTCCGTGACTCACCAAACCGTTAAGGGATGAAGCCGCCCTGCTTTCAATGTAACACACAGGCGCGTACCACCGCAAAGACATTCGCGGATAGATCGGCTTGTACGCGCGCGCGCGCGCTCGCTCGCTCGCTCGCTCACGTTCTTTCCCGGATGCCCCCGCGCGGTACACACGCACACTTACACATGCGGGCGCGAGCGCGAATACACGCATTCCCCGCTTGGCCATCGTCGTTGCTCGATAGCCGCGATGTATCTCTTGTTACGCTCCTGTACAAGAGAGAAACAAAGTGAGACAGAGAGAGAGAGAAATCTACCTTCTCTCGCGTGTTGTGTTTCATCGCGGGGATCGGTGTATGCCGCCACCCTCTTTCCTCCATGCATCTACACATAATACAGGCGGACATCACCCCTCCGCTACCCCGGGATCTATGTTCACGCGTTCACACGCACGCAAGCACGCACATACCCGTGCAGTATGCTCGCATGCATATCTATTCGCGCATTGTTACCGCTGTGTGTAACGCTCGCTGCATTACAACCATTCGGTCTCTCGTGCGCTTTCTCGCGGTCTCCAGCACGCTGAGACGACGACGATGGAGGTTGCAAAGGGGTGGGCGCGGACAAGAGACAACGGGAGCAAAAAGAAGGACTTCGCCTACAGAAAAATCCACCCTCTGACCGCTGCGATCGCTGCACGGTCTCCCCGTGGTTCTTCCGCTTCGTCTCTCCTTTTTTCCCGTTCGCTTTTTCGCTTTATCGACCGCCGGTCGATCGACGATTAGAACGATGTACGGGCAACGGCGGGGCGGTCTTCCGAAATTTTTGCGAGCGGGTCGCGTCCCGGTAACCCTTCTCCAACTCCCCGAGCCGTCGATCCCATCGAGTAATTTCCCAAATAGATCGTATATCTATCTCCCGCTCGAGGGGGTGGTCTCCACGAGATAGAACGATCCCTTTTTCTCTCTCTCTATCGCTCCCTCTCTCGTCGCCTGGTCGCGTCGCCTCGTCGGAGGACCTCGGATTTACGGAAGCTAAGGGAAGACTTTGTCTCGCAACCCCGTCGAGTAACGCTTGTTCGCAGCTCGAACTTCGCCGGGTCGGAAGTTACGATCGCGATGGATTTATCGACGGCACGAAGTCGACCGGAGGGAAACCGGAGGAACACGCGTTACCACGCAGTACACGTTGTACACGCGCGAACCACGATCAACCCGAGGGTATGGGTCGCGGGGGTGTGGTTTGCGGAACGCATTCAAAAAATCGATAAGTTCTGCAGCCGCCGTGGAACGAAGAAAAACGAAAACGAAAACCGTGCGGACAACGGGTTGCCGCGATTTTACGCGTCGCGCGTTTTCGCCTGTACGCCTCTTTGCCTCTCCCTGTCTCTCCCTGTCTCTCCCTGTCTCTCCCTCCTCTGCTTCTCTCTCCGCGTCCGTCAACCGAATCGAGTATATTCCCTCTGTTGTTCTGCACGCAGGACGAACGCTGAACGGTCAACCGTTGCTGGAGTTCCCGATGTCCAGCGGGGAGCCGGCCTTGGAACCTCTCAGGATCAAACGAGCCACCCTCTGGGCGAGAGTCGAGTTCAGGCACGCCCATCATTATCAGCGTCACCGTACGGGCCAGACCAACCAAAGAAACATCACGCTATGGGTATTCAGGGTACGTTGCGGCAACTCGACGCACCTGCGTGGAAAGGTAATTCCTCGCCTGCTCCTCCTTTACCGATTTGCCACGGGACCAACCCAGCCGAACGCAACGGGATAGCTGTCGCTGAAACCTCTCGACCCCCGAGACAATGTTCGACTACTCGATTACTCGACTTACTCGACACCCGCTCTCCGCTCCGCACCCGCTTCGCGGGGGCTAATCGATCGAAAATTTCGGGTACTTCCCTCCGCCCCCGTCCTGCGCCGCACTCGGTTCAAGTCGAAAGACAAAGATCGAATTTCACAAGGGGAGCGGAAGAGGGAGGGGGTGCAAGGGACTTTCGCGCTTTCATCCGATTTATATAAATTTAATCGCGTTAAAACGTACCGCGATCTTAAGCCGCCTTACCAACAATTTGTCCAATATAACCGGCTACGGTTGACGGGTTTCAGCCGATCGGGAAGCTTCGAATAGTATCTAAGCTGGCGCGTCTAGGTGAAAAAAAAAGAACAGAGAGAGAGTGAGAGAGTTGAGAGACAGGGAAAAAGAGGGAAGAATAAGAACGGTACAAAAGAACCGGATTGGTTTCTCAGGAACTCGGGCAACACCTGGAAATGGTGACATCACTGGGGGTGAACATCGGGCAACTCGGCTGGTTGAAATTCGACGTGACCAGGGTCGTGAACAGCTGGTACACGGCGAGCGGAGATTCGGCGAGGGACAAGTTGACGTTGCTGGTCGATTGCACCGGATGCGGCTCCCACGTTTACGTGTCGACGTTCGACGGACACTCTGCGCACGTGATCGAGTCGTCCTTGAACGCGAAAGGTACCCGCCCCGAACATCCTCGATTCCGTTTCATTTCTTCGTCGAGTTGCACCGATTTTAGAACTTGCCGATGCTGTTCCAGGTGCTCAAGATCCGGACAGACCTTTCCTGGTGGTTCGCACGGATCCGGCGGCGGTGAAACGCGTCCGGAGACGAGCGGTGGAATGCAGCGGCGCGATCAAGGGCCAGTGCTGCAAGCAGAGGTTCTACGTGAACTTCTCGCAGCTTGGCTGGGACGACTGGATCATCGCGCCTCAGGGGTAAGCGACGGAATCGGTATCGGTCTCGGTATCGGTATCGGTCGATAATCGCGTCGGATAATATTATCCGGGTCTCGCGAGCAGAACGAGCAACGTTGGACGACGCACAGTGGGGCGAAGTAATGAATTTTGTGTAAAAATCGAAGAACTTTCGATAGAAATCAGATAGAGCGATGACTTTTTCACCACGTTTTTATTAGCTCGCTTTTTTGTCTGTCTGTTTGTTTGTTTGTTTGTTTGTTCGGTACTTTTGCAATTGATTTTAAACTAACTTCCCGATGAGCTAAAGACATTTCAAACATATCTCAGAACTGAATGACAATGCAATATTTAATAAAAATATTTTTAAAAAAGCCTATGTTTTAATTAGAGCTGAAATATTGCGGAATATGGGGAAAGTAGAGAGATTATGGTAGGAACTCTCTTTGAAAATCTCTGTTAACCACTTGCCTTACAAAACCGAGTCAGACTCGTGATGAAGTTTCTGAATAGAGTCTAATAAATTTGTGTGCTATTAATTTCCTTTAAATCCAAATGAATTTCCATTTTGGTTTTGTTAATGTACAGCTATTGGAGAACATATACAGTGGGTGTACAAAGTACTCATACACTTTTTAAAAAGTAATAACTTTTTTATAATTGTACTAAACGACCTGATTTTCTATAATCAATTAGAAGCATTGGTTTACGAAATGATATGCAAAAAAGATTTTTCAAAAATTATAATTTACACGGTTACATGCAAACATAAATATATGTTTTGTAGATCTACAGTAGCGGACAAAAGTTTAAGACCGCTCTAAAGAAGACGATAACTTTTTTAATATTGTACTATACGATTTGAACTTATTTAGGAAGCTAGAGCTATTAGTTTACTAAAGAATGTGAAATGAAATTTTTTCAAAAATTGCAATTCATCGGAATTGTTGAAAAAATACCAAAAGTTGAATTTTTAACTTTTTTATGTGGGCCTATATTGAAAATTTAAAAAATACGTTTTGTAGATTTGTGTCAATTAAATATATTCTGAAAATTTCGTCAAAATCGGTCGACGTTGCAATGAGCTCCAAACGATTAAAAATGGTAAAAATTGCAGATTTTCACGAATTATTGCAGAAAATTGTGAAAATCTGCAATTTTTACCATCTTTAAACATTTGTAGCTCATTGCAACGTCGACCGATTTTGACGAAATTTTCAGAATATATTTAATTGACACACATCTACAAAACGTATTTTTTAAATTTTCAATATAGGCCCACATAAAAAAGTTAAAAATTCAACTTTTAGTATTTTTTCAACAATTCCGATGAATTGCAATTTTTGAAAAAATTTCATTTCACATCCTTTAGTAAACTAATGGCTCTAGCTTCCCAAAAAAGTTCAAATCGTATAGTAGAATAATAAAAAAGTTATCGTCTTCTTTAGAGCGGTCTTAAACTTTTGTCCGCTACTGTATATTAATTATACACATGCAGAAAATTTCATCGAAATCGCTTAACACACACACGAGCTACAAGCGGTTAAAAATGGTGAAAATCGTAGTTTTACCCAACTTTTGATCAGTTTCTGCTTAAAACCCACAGAATCGTACATATTTCGATGCGTGTCGCTTTTTCCTGCGTCAACAGATTGCGATGTAATTTTCAGTATGTGTATAACTAACATAGATCTACAAAACATATATTTTCAATTTTCATTAAGAGCCCAAATAAAAAAGTTTTAAAAATACTTTTTTTATTTTTGCCTGCAACCTTGTAAATTATAATTTTTGGAAAATCTTTTTTGCATATCATTTCGTAAACCAATGCTTCTAATTAATTATAAAAAATCAGGTCGCTTGGTACAATTATAAAAAAGTTACTAGTCTTTAAAAGGTGTACGAATACTTTGTACACCTACTGTATGGTATGGGCTGGTGAAGTATCGGAGTTATTGGGTTTTGTAGATAAGGATTCTTGATTTCTTGTGACAGTTAACGATTTTCGCGCAGCACGTCATCAAAGTATAGTCCTTTACGAACATTTAAAAAAAAAATCCAATTATAAAAAATCGCTTGGTACAATTATAAAAAAGTTATTAGTCTTGAAAAGGTGTACGAATACTTTGTACACCCACTGTAGGCGTAGAATAGGTATAAAGTTTCTCCTTTTTTAGGAAATTAAGAATTATAAGAGAAGTTTTAATCACTGAAATCGTATAATAAATCGTAGGGCAAGGGGTTAAACTTGCAGTGTTACAAGAAAATTGTGATTTGTCCAAAGCCATGATTTCCTATAAATAATTTCCCGTAGATTAAAAATCTGGTCGTAAAATTTGTCTACCACCTGAGGATTTTAAAACAAATCGATTTGTGTGAGATGATAATTTTTTAAAACTAATTTTACAAAAGACATCATCGCTCTATCTCATTTCTATCGAATGTGTCTCTGATTTCGACAGAAAATTCATCATTTTGCTACACTGTGCGACGCTAGCACGCGAGACGATGCTTTATTGGCGCGGAGAAAGAGAGAGAGTCAATCCTCGGCCCGACAACCGGTAACCGACAACTCGAACTTCACTCGTATGGTATCTCGTGAAATCAGAGTGTGTCGCTCACAAGTGCAACGGCCTAAACCCTTAACTTACCAGCAATTTCGGGAAACGGAATCGTCCCGCGTGAATCGCGTGAACCGCGTCGGCCGAAGGAGATTATTCCGTAGTTTGCAGACAGCTCTTCCTTCCCGATTACTCGCGCGTCCCTGTCTACGTGTAGACGACAACGGTGATCCGATTAACCCTTACGTAGCCAACCGAAATGTATAGATTACTTAACCGTTCTCACTCCTTTGTTGAGTGTGACTCGACAGCAGAGAAAGAAAAGTAATAACAAATAAAACGACTTTTTAATTGCTGAACATCTTATCGAAATCGATTAACCCTTAGCACTCGAGTGGCGTATCTGAGGCGCCACGAAAAATTGCTGTACCATTATCTTCTATATAAATAAAAATGTAAATGTTTCTTTGTTCATAATCTAAGATCTCCGAAACGGCTGAACGTAGAAAGCTGGGGTTTCAGCCATTAGACGCAGCGTTTCTTCGGGAAGGTTTTAGGAGAATGCACATTCGAAAAAGTCCATTTGTTCAAAAGTTGTGACGTCATTAGTGGCCAGAATGACTTTTTCGCCCTCTTCTGGACACGTTTCTGCTTTTAACTTTTGACTACCAGCACTAATGTTCAATTTGAGGTACTCATTGGATTCAGCTCGCCGAGTTCTTTCCAATGGCCACCAATCCGATTCTGTAGGTTGTATAGTTTAGGAGTTATAATACAAAAAGTGTGCGTTTTTCTTAAACGTTTTGGTTTACCGACTTTTTAAACAGCTGTAGCTTTCCAACGGTAGGTTTTAGGAAAAATCTGAGACCACCTTGGCGATTGGAAATTTAATTCTCTACAACTTTTATATTTGACACTTTTTTCTCCGACGCAATCTAAGGGGTCATGCAGAAAACGATATCCCCCCCCAAGTTTAACCCTTTGCACCCCGGAGCTATTTTAACTGGAAAATTGAACATTTTTTCTGATCTAGAATATTTCCATTCTCTATGATTTTTGCAATTTTTAAATGTTTAGTAATTGATTAGATGCCGATATACAGGGTGTCCCAAAATTTCTGGTACACGGGATATCTCTTCATCCATCGTGTTTAGAAATAGATACTTTCAATGAAAGTGTGGTTTTCAAAGCTCTATAGAAAGGTGCATTTTTTAAATATTTATTTGACGTGTTGAAGGTCATTTTAAGGTCAAGTTCACTTTTCTAAATGGAAATGGAATAATTCTATTATTACACCAACCTATTCTATGAAAAAAAACAAGTCAGTTTTATTAGAAACGTTTCTTAATTCGACAACGAAGTGCGTAATAGGTCAGCGCGCTGTCCAGATTTGACGCCACTAGACTATGCATTCTTATTATTCTTATGACTTTGTCGTTAAATAACTTAAAAAGCCGATGTCGAATTAAAAAACGTTTCCAATAAAACTTACCTGTCTTTTCTCATAGAATAAGTAGGTGTAATAAAAAAATTATGTTTCCATTTAAAAAGGTGAACTCGACCTCAAAATGACCTTCAACACGTCAAATACAAAAAAATATAAAAAATACACCTTTCTATAGAGCATTGAAAACCATACAAATTTCATTGGAAGTACCTTTTTCCAAATGCGATAGAGGAAGAGATGTCCCGTGTAACAGAAATTTTGGGACATCCTGTATTTAATATAATGTGAAGAATATTTTCAATAATACAATAAAATATAAAAAATGCACCTTTCTATAGAGCTTTGAAAACCATACATTAGAAGTGTCTTTTTCTAAATGCGATGGATAAAGAGATGTCCCGTGTGATAGAAATTTTGGGACACCCTTTATTTAATATAATGTAAAGAATATTTTCAATAATACAATAAAATATAAAAAATGCACCTTTCTATAGAGCTTTGAAAACCATACATTAGAAGTGTCTTTTTCTAAATGCGATGGATAAAGAGATATGCCGTGTGATAGAAGTTTTGGGACACCCAGTAATAATGTAAAGAATATTTTCAATAATACAATAAAATATAAAAAATACACCTTTCTATAGAGCTTTGAAAACCATACATTGGAAGTATTTTTTCTAAATGCGATGAATAAAAAAATGTCCCGTGTGATAGAAATTTTAGGACACCCTGTATTTAATATAATGTAAAGAATATTTTCAATAATACAATAAAATATAAAAGGATGCATCTTTCTATAGAGCTTTTAAAACCATACATTGGAAGTTTTTTTTCTAAATGCGATGGATAAAGAGATGTCGCGAGTAACATAAATTTTGGGACACCCTGTATTTAATAACGTACAGAATATTTTCAATAATACAATAAAATATAAAAAATGCATCTTCCTATAGAGCTTTGAAAACCATACATTGGAAGTATTTTTTTCTAAATGCGATGAATAAAGAAATATCCTGTATGATAGAAATTTTGGGACACCCTGTATTTAATATAATGTACAGAATATTTTCAATAATACAATAAAATATTAAAAAATACACCTTTCTATAGAGCTTTGAAAACCATACATTGGAAGTATTTTTTCTAAATGCGATGAATAAAGAGATATGCCGTGTGATAGAAATTTTGGGACACCCTGTATTTAATATAATGCAAAGAATATTTTCAACAGTACAATAACATATAAAAGGATGCATCTTTCTACAGAGCTTTTAAATAATACATTGGAAGTTTTTTTCTAAATGCGGTGGATAAAGAGATGTCGCGAGTAACAGAAATTTTGGGACACCCTGTATTTAATAACGTAAAGAATATTTTCAATAATACAATAAAATATAAAAAATGCACCTTCCTATAGAGCTTTGAAAACCATACATTGGAAGTATTTTTTCTAAATGCGATGAATAAAGAGATACGCCGTGTGATAGAAATTTTGGGACACCCTGTATTTAATATAATGCAAAGAATATTTTCAACAGTACAATAAAATATAAAAGAATGCATCTTTCTACAGAGCTTTTAAATAATACATTGGAAGGTTTTTTCTAAATGCGATGGATAAAGAGATGTCGCGAGTAACAGAAATTTTGGGACACCCTGTATTTAATAACGTAAAGAATATTTTCAATAATACAATAAAATATAAAAAATGCACCTTCCTATAGAGCTTTGAAAACCATACATTGGAAGTATTTTTTCTAAATGCGATGAATAAAGAGATATGCCGTGTGATAGAAGTTTTGGGACACCCAGTAATAATGTAAAGAATATTTTCAATAATACAATAAAATATAAAAAATACACCTTTCTATAGAGCTTTGGAAACCATACATTCCAAGTATTTTTTCTAAATGCGATGAATAAAAAAATGTCCCGTGTGATAGAAATTTTAGGACACCCTGTATTTAATATAATGTAAAGAATATTTTCAATAATACAATAAAATATAAAAGGATGCATCTTTCTATAGAGCTTTTAAAACCATACATTGTAATTTTTTTTTCTAAATGCGATGGATAAAGAGATGTCGCGAGTAACAGAAATTTTGGGACACCCTGTATTTAATAACGTACAGAATATTTTCAATAATACAATAAAATATAAAAAATGCATCTTCCTATAGAGCTTTGAAAACCATACATTGGAAGTATCTTTTTCTAAATGCGATGGATAAAGAAATATCTCGTGTGATAGAAATTTTGGGACACCCTTTAAAGTAATGTAATAATGTAAAGAATATTTTCAATAATGGTGCAGCAATTTTTAGTCATGGCTCAGAGGGGACAGCCGAGTGCAAAGGGTTAAATGCTGAGTGCGCCACTGTTCGTGAGTCAGTATAGTTTCGAGCTGGTAGGAAACCGGTGGACGGGTGTAGCGCGGTTTCGATCGGGCGAGGTAATCGAATGAAACGACGCTGTTCGAACGGTTGCAGGTACTACGCGAACTACTGCAGAGGAGACTGCGCTGCCGGGCACAGAACGCCGGACACCTTCCTCAACTACTACACCCACGTGATCGAGGAGTACCGAAAGATGGATCGGCTGGCGGGTATGCAGCCGTGCTGCGCTCCCCTAAAATTCTCGCCGATGTCGTTGATCTACTACGGTCCGGACTCGAACATCATCAAGAGAGACCTGCCGAAGATGGTGGTCGACGAGTGCGGATGTCCGTAGACGTAGACGATCGTGTGTTCCCGCGTCGTCGCTACTTCCGTCCGGATAGAAGTGTACAGAATGATCAAGGATCGGCTCGAACGGACAAAGGCGCGGTTCTGATCTCGATCTTCGATCTCGAACCGATCTCCGTTGGGATTTTGGTCGAAACCGAAACGAATCTGTTAGAAACGATTTAGAAAGACGGAGAGAAACGGGTAGCGGACGCGAGAAGAGAGAGAGAGAGGAGTAGAGAGAACGAGGTAGGGGAAGCGGGCGTAGACGGCGATCTTTTCGATCAAAGTTCGTCTAGCGTGACGTTGGACACGTTCCAGATGAGCCTGGACGCGGTCCGGATCTTAGATTCGTTTGTAGCTTTACGGACGCGTTCCGAGTTCGTCCGAGAACCGATCGGAAAACACGGCCAAAGAGAGAGATATATCCCCGAGCGTTCTCGAACCAGGTCCAACCGATTTCTCTTACGGGGTTAGAGCTCGGGATCTCCTAACGGTCATGGGCTCCCAAGGATTCCTCTGCGATCGATCGCGAACGAAACGCCGGCAACCGACCGTGCCGATCGTCGGTTTTAGGGGCAGCTAGATGGGCCGACGATCGTGCTCGCAATCGGTAGCGAAGTCGTAATTTGAAACAATGTTCGTGCGAGTGAGCGGGATGACTGCGTTTGAGAGAATGACAGAGAATTAGAGTGAACGAGGTACGCTCGCGATTGGACTGCCAGGATAGAGTTTTCCGAACGAGGTTTCTAGCTAGTACAATAAAATTAAATTACTAGTCTAGAGCAGGCATTTGCAAGAACAGCACGCGTGCTAGGGAATTCAAGGAATACCCGTGGAATACCCCCACTTCTCCCGGCCGCGCGTCTCGCTCCCCGTGGCGGCCATAGTGCTCGGTGCAACTACGGCTCCCAAGGAGATTGAGGCGCGCGGCCGGGAAAAGTGGGGGTATTCCTTGAGAATCACTAGCACGCGTGCTATTTCTGCCCATGCCTGGTCTGGAGCGTCGATGTGGCGCAGAGCGAGGAACGTGGGAACCACAGCAGAAAGCGTTGTGGAGAAACGGAAGGAATGGAGCGCCGAAAACCGAAAGGTCGAGACACGGAGGGAATCAATGGGAAACCTCGATCGATCTAGGAACATGCATCTTTTACGAGATATAATATATTACAGAATAGATATTAGAAGGGTGGGAAACGGAGGAGAAGGAAAGCATGGAAAGGGAAGGGAAGGTGCGCGCAAAAAGCCAAGCGAGATTCTCAACTCGAGGAGATATTAGTCTTTTCTTAATTAGTTGCGCGCGACCCACGGAGTACGATGTTGATTCGATGAAAGTCAGAGATACAATGAAAGTAACGAGAAACAAAGAGAAAGTGATTTCGCATTTACTATATGTATGTATATAATACTCTCTACATATACACACGACAACTACAGAGAACCCGCGAGGTGATTCAGCGCGAGTATAAATACTGAGCACGGGCGGTTAAGGTTTAAGGATGTAAACGATATAAAGAACAAAGAAAAAAAAAAAGAAAACAAACACTCAATCTGATTGCCTTGTTTTTTATGCGAAACGTATGAAAGTGTCGAAGTAAGCGATTTAGCAAAATGACAAAAAAGAAGTACTATTAAACGCTCCACATACATATATGCACATACACGTATATACATATGAACAAGTGCGGAGCGTGTGTGCGCGCGTGTGTGTGTATGTATGTGCGTATATAAATACGAATATAAATACAAATAAAATTTAAATATATATATATATATGCGAGGAATGGGAGAATACTTTTGAAAAGCGACGGGGTCGGGGGGGGGGGACAAGATGGCCGAGTATTGAACAGTTCAAAAAATGGAGACGAGAAATTATTATTATTATTATTATTAAAGGATTATACGCGCGTACATGTATCTCGAAGACTTCGCCGTGTTGTCTGTCGGCCGTGGCGAGAGACACGGGACACGAGCACACGTACACGTACACGCAATACACGGTCAAACTGCGAGCAACGATACATTTGTTTTCTATCGAGCGTATAGGCGGCCGTTACGACAGTCTCTCCGAATCAAGTTTTCCTTTTTCGCTTCTTCTACGTAACGTATAACGTAACGCACGCAACTTGTACACTCGTATCTTCCTCTACCGTATCTCCGAGTCTAATTGTTTTTCGATTCGTTGTTGCCGGAAACCGCGTGGACGCGTGCGCCGACGCGGTCACATAGTCTTAGGGGCATTCCGTGATTTGTGCTTCGTTTATGTAAGTGTTTCGACACTGAGGTCAAAGTCGTTCGACACTCGCGCGTACACATACAACACGGACGAACAGGAACCAGTGTTCCGATATTGCCTAAGATTTTTCGTACGATGGATGGCCGCTAGAGGCGCTACGCGTAAAAAACAGTAACGTATCTATGATGACGAAGTGTGACGAAGTAGTGGAGCCCTGCGCCTTGCGCCTTGAACAAACTTCAGGACGTGTCCTACAAGTTACAAAATATACACAAATACATATGTCATACATTAATTTTTCAGAATCAAATCATACAAATCTTTTTAAATTCTGCGGGGTGCTCAAGGTACCCCATTTTATCGAGAATCTTACATTACTGAGGCTGGCAGCGCCTCTAGCGGCCATCCATCGTACGAAAAATCTTAGGCAATATCGGAACACTGACAGGAACAGGACTCGTTACGAATTCGACAGTATAGCAGGAGAACGATTCGAGACACGCCGCGCCACGTATGCTCGCGAATCGCAGATAGATTTGGCCCCCTCGAACTCGTCGGATACACGGACAGGAACAATATTGACGCGAAGGTTTTTCCGCGATCGGATCGTGGATAGTCCGTATAACGAACAATACAACGTGACAATAATCGATCGGTGGTCTTTTTGGGTAAAGGCTTCGAAGCGATCGGGCCGACAATTTCCTTCTTTTTCCGTGTTGGTTTGATCGTCTAAGTTTCGTTGCGCGGAACGAGGGGGTGGTGGCGTCGATCGAGCGAGCTTAACCGACTTTACTAGCGACGCCTAAAAGGTTTAGGGCCGATAGGGCCACCCAAGGGGGACCCAAGAGAGTCGTCGCGTCGAACGTAAACAAAGAAAAAGAAAACAAAATTGGCGGTTCGACGTGTCAGGTTCGCTCGACGGCGACGCCTGTCACGGACTAAACACGTCGCGACGCGACGCAACGTGACGCGACCGTAGAGGAACCGTGGTGATTTTTAAGCAAAAGCGAGAAATGTATATTAAATTTCTGTGGGATAGTTCGTTGACCCACGCAGCCTTACTGGGCCTTATTAAAGTATTATCGCGTTACTACTAAATTTAACTAGTGAAATAACGATAAAAACGTAAGACTACTTAAACGAGCGGAAGAGACAAACGAGAGAAAGAACAAGGGAGAGAAATGTGTGAGCGAGCAATCAAAGCGAGAACGAGAAAAGAGAAGGTATCGAGGGCGAAATAATGAGCGAGATAAAATCGTGGGCGGAAGGGAGAGAAAGAAACGGGGTAACGTCCAGATCGTTCGCGTGTCGTCCAAAGAAAACTGTCCGCGAAGAGAAAAACGGGAAAACCGATTCGATCGATGATCCAAAAACCCGATGAAAAAATGGCCGGTCTTGGTGAACGCGTGTGTGCGTATGTACGTGTGTTTGAGCGCGCCTGTATGTTTTGTGTGTGTGTGTGTGTGTGTGTGTGTGTGTGTGTGTGTGTCTGAGAACGTGTGTGTGCGCGCGCGTACAGGAGAGAGAACGAGGGAAAGAGGGAGAAGCGAGATATAACCGATATTCCGCCATTCGCTTTAGCAAAAAACTAAAAAAAAAAGAAGAGTAATAAGAAACTAATTGCGTCCAAAGTAATGTTTAAATGAAGTTTAAGCCACCGTATTTCTAGTATCTTTAAGGGACTTTTCTTCTTCTTCTTCTTCTCCTACTTCTACTTGAACGTCTTCTAGTTCTTTTTCTTCTCCATCAACTTCTTCTTCCTCTACTTCCTCTATCTTCTTCTTCTTCTATTACTACTACCACCACGACTATTACTATTATTACTATTGCTACTACTATTTACTATCACTACTTACCACTACTATTACTATTACAACTACTGCTACGATTACTATTACTAACTACTACTCTTACTACTACAACTACTAACACTACTACTACTGCTACTACTATTACTACCACTATTACTACCACTACTACTATTACTTTTACTACTATTACTACTATTAATACTACTACTACCACTACTACTATTACTACTACTGCTACTACTACTATTGCTACCAATTATTACTACTACCACTACTACTACTACTATCATCGCTACCAGTTATTACTACTACTAATACTATTACTACTACTTTTACTACTACTACTATTACTACTAGTACTTCTACCACTAATAGCACTACTACTATCGCTACCATGTATTACTAGCATTTACTACTACTTCGTTTTTCTAAAAGAAAGAGCAAGAGCAAGTGCGAGAGCGTTAGAGAGAAAGAGAGAAAGTGAATCGCGAGAACGTGAACAATTTTCTTCGGAGAAAGAAAGCGCGAGAGAGCACGCGTACAGATCTCCTGAAAGCCTTCAACGAGCTCAAGGATTGCGTTTTACGAGTACCACCCAGTTTATTGTATAATAATAAAGGTATAACAATAACGATACCGATAATAAAGTATAATGTAATAACGACTAACTTAACGAGCTAACGACGATGATAACGATTATAGTAATAATAATAATAATAATAACAACAATAATAATAACAATAATAATAATAATAATAATAATGCGTCGACAACACGAAGACGAATACATTGAAGAGGAAACAAGGGAAAACAAGGAGACAAAAAAGAAACGGAACAAGCTGAAACGTCATGGCTTATTCAAAATGGCCGCGGCGTCTATACACAATTCTCAAGTCTATCCTTCCTTAATCACTTAGGGTCTATCGAAGAGCGCGCGCGAGAGAGAGAATTAGAGAAAAAGAGGAAGAGTGTGAACGCGAAAATGAGAGAAAGTGTTTGAGAGAACGAGAGAGAGAGAGAGAGAGAGAGAGAGAGAGAGAGAGAGAGAGAGAGAGGGAACGAAAGAAAGGGAAACAGACGAAGAGTGAATGGGGTAAACACAAAGAAAAAGGGATATAGGCGATCGGACGAACAAGTATCTAATAACAATTGCGTAGCAATATTCGCCGGTTCGATCCACGATTTAATCATTTCGGAGCCGATCGTTCTTTCGTTTCTTTCCTTTCGTCGTTTCGTTTTTTGTTTTTGTTCGGCCTGTCATCATCTCAGTCAGTGACCTTGTATCCTCGCTAATATTCTAAAACGACAAGAATAATAATGATAATAATAGTAATAACAATAATAATAATGATAATAGTAATAACAACAATAATAGTTATAACAATAACATTAATATTGATAATACTAACGATAATGGTAATTCTGACGATATCGATAAATAACAACAAAAAAAGAGAGTGAAAAATCAACAATAATAATACCTCTAGCGTTATCGTTCCTGTTTATATAAATCGCTTGTACATTAAATACGTGAACGAATGTAAACGAGAACAGACACACACACACACACATACACACAGTATACACGCACTCGCTACGCACACACGAACACACACATACACACATCTAACGGTACATGCACCGATACACGCCCTCACTATCTATTTCGATAAAACATATTAAGAAGCGAGTTTTTTTATCTCTTCAAAGTAGCTATAATTATAATTGCACAGATATGAATGGAGGTGCGGGGTTCGCTAATTCAGGTGACGATCGCAGAGAGCGAGAGATAGATAGATAGAGATAGATAGAGAGCGACAGAGTGAGAGAGAGAGAGGGTAATAGAATAGTGAACAAAAGATGCGAAATTACGCGAAGAATCGGCGTGCTTTGGACAATTGAGAATTCGTATGGCGTCGGCTATTATCGTGCGCGATAAGTAGACTGCGGATCCCCGTGCGAAATGAGAACTTTCCAAGTTAATTATAAGCAATCAAATTCCTTTCAATGATTTAAACAAGTCGAAAACGACTGACATAACATTTTTTGAATTTGTTCACAATTTTGTGTGTCACCGATATCGTTTTTCATTACATCCGCAGTCTAGTGATAAGCGAGAGAAGCGATCGTTCTTCTCGGTGCCCGGTTCGGCGAAAAGTTCTGAGACCTCTTGGCCCCTCGGCCCCTCGATCTCTCGGACTAACGAAAAGTCAGATCGGGTCACAGACTGTGAAGTCAGACTAGAGAAGAAGAAGGGTCGAACGAAGCTCGGGCGCGTGCTCGCCGCGCTTGATGCAATTGTTCTTTTGGCGACGGAAGCCTTCTATCGATCGTGATCACCGATTCGACCGGTCTCGTCGTGCCCGAACGGCGTACCCGATTACATCGTCTTATCCGATTAACCGCCTTTGCAACCGATTCGCTGGTTCGACAGAAAGCAGCTCGCGAGCTCGATCAGATTGCAACCTCGATCGGGTTTCCGACAAAATATCCACTCTGCTGCATCGGAACAAACTCGGCCTGCGCGTTCACGGAGTTCTCATGGAGTTCTGCTCGGGCTAATTCGATTTACGGATTGATTCATTTACGACACATTAATTTCTCCACCTATCGACGATAGACTGCTACCGTTCTTTTCGTTTCGGTGTTTCTTTGCAACCTTGCAACCGGTTCGCTGGAACGGCAGATACACGGGGAATAGTCGGGTGACCGGTCTTCCGTCGATCACGAGAATTCACGGTTCACCTTGGATCGGGAGCTCCGAATCGCGTGATCTCAGCACGAACGCGTTCTCTTTGGTTACCGAACTCTCGGGGGACCGTTCGACATCCGCGATCGGCCCCCCAACCGCGTGTATTTGCGACGCAGATTCTCAAAGTGCCTTAACGACAGATCACGCGCGCGAGTTTCCGCGGGCCCGCAGAAGCATCCGGTATAGAAACGGAACTAAATGGAACCCGGGACCGAACGAAGAATCGTTCGTCTCGCGACGATCCATTCGCCCGGACGAACCAACGGAAACCAACAAGTCACGTTCGATAGAACGTCGACTCGATCGCAAAGCTGCCCTCTGCATTCGTTAATTACAACTCACTGTAATTACCTCGATCGCACTTGTAGACCAGCAACGATTAACGATTACGGAGAGCGACTCGCGATCGAGCCAACTGTCGCGGTTTCACTCTTATCGGTATCGAACATTCGACAAGCGTCTCTAGATCCTTCGATCGTCGATCAGCGTCTTCAGATTGGCAGGGGAGTCGATCGCTTGGTCTTGCTAGAGTTCTACGGTTATGGTTTGCAACCCGACGAAGTTATGAAGCAAATCTCAAGTTTGATTCGTTTACACAGCTACCATAGATCAGTCTCCGTCGAGAAAACGGTGGATGGTTAGGTTATGTAGGGCATGTGTGCCCCAGTAGAGCTTCGTTGGATCTCGCTGTTCTCGCATGGCGCAACGGCGGATCGGGTTTTAATGATTGTTCAGAAGCTTGAGGATCAAGACACCGGCACCGACTCTCTGCCAATCGAGTTACAATCAGCCTTCGAACGCGCGCAGATCCCGAATATTCGTTTCCATCGAAAAGCTTCAGACGTTCATCCTCGCAACCTTTCATCTAGGTCATTTCACTCTCGTAGCTCGTTGCAAATCATACCGGACGTCTTCAAGCTGGTACCGTTTCTAACAATAGCTTTAAACCGACTCTGATCTCTTGTAACATCTACGAAACACTGTTCGAGGATCTGCGATCCAAGATCTAGGATGTAGTTACGCAGAATCCAGATTGAGTAGCCGGGGAAAAAGAAGGAAAAAGAAATAACGATCTCCTCTCTGCGAGCGTCGAGCTCGCGACCACGAATCGTTTCACGAAAGACGAATCAATTCGGTTCGAGTTCTACTTGTAAATAAGCCCCGGGATGAAGAACCGTTCGCGATCGGCTTCGTTTGTAATTAAACACGAATTAACCATAAGTGAGCGTATATCTGTAAAATTTATTCCTACTACGGTGAATCGTGAACGCTTTAGCCAATGTTCGGAGCGTGTGTTAACCGATTTACGCGCATTATTATTGTTAACGATATAATTGTATTTACTTTTATAAAATAATGTCGGATATTGTAATTAAAATTCTATACTGAAATTACTCTGTATCCAATGAGAGACGAATAAATAAAATGGTCAATATAACTTTTTGCTATTCTACTTTATTCCACATGCAGTGGTTGTTACATTGTATATAATACGTACACTGGTTCGTTAACTACATAATTCTTCCTATCTTTCCCATGTGTAAGACAATGACGGAGGCAGCGTGCAACAAGGACAGGCGTCGCACTCGTGCCACCTTCTTTTCTACGGGGCTTCGAAAGCATGGTGAGCAAGGAGGTATACGATATAACCCTTCGTAAAGGGTATAGGTGGAGAACAAAAATCAACCAGTTTTGGTTAAACCGTGGACCGTGGATGGTTAAACATTCAATGAAATTGTTATTCAAGGCCTAAAAAAATTGGTGGGTGTATACTAGAGAATCCTCTGTGTCTGTATTGTACAATAAAGATAGTTTATTCATGCAAACTAAAAAATATTAGATATTCATTACAGCAGCAAATAATTCGTGCCGCTTTTCCCATAAGACCCAATGTTAATTCCGGCACGAATTATTTGCTCTTCCTAAAGCTCCGTGCAGCGGCAAAACGCTCAAACTAGATGGCGCTATTACCGACTAACTTCTCTGTCGGTAATATTTAGCTAACAGTTTGAGTGTTTTGCCGCAGAGCAAATAATTCGTGCCGGAATTTGCATTGCGTCTTATGGGGAAAGCGGCACGAATCATTTGCTGCTGTAATGAATGTCCAATACATTTCCTCTCTGCCAATACTCTTGATTTTTCATCAATAAGTGTAAATAATAACCAATTAATTTCTGGCAGAATTTACAGAAAATTGTCGCGGTTAGAAATTATTTATAGATATTTATGCAAGCTCCAGCTACAATCAGAATTGATTGTGCCACCTCCTTTCTGGGCTCATTTCATACGGCTCCTGATCGCTGTTTTTAACCAGCGGCGCCATCCGACGTTCGATATTACGACGTTTATCGTAATAAATTGAAAAATGTATAATGTGGGATCATTTTTTGTTTATTCGTTCGACAAGTTATTCTCGCGAATAAAACGAAATCATCATGTCAAGATCATATTTAATATTAACATTACAATTTGTGTTATCGTTACAATTGTTAAACACATTCAAATGGCATATTGAAACAGAAAAGCAGAAGGTGTCCTAATCGGTATTAATCTTCGATCTCCTCCTCGGTCCACAACTACATAGTAATTTCTCCCGTTAATTACTTGTTGTTTCCCCTGCGTCAATACATGTTGGGAGTTTCCATGATTCGCTTGCGGAATTTCATTTAAGAAATGCACTTGTTTAGCGGATGGAAGAGGTTTAACGAAAGTATTCGTCGCCCTCGCTGTTGTTGATCGAGAATTACGCAGGTTCTGTTGCTTTCTACGTTTCACCCAGCCTGCCAGACACGCGTAAATGATTTCTATTAGAAAGAAGATCGCCGCGATCGTGTATCCAGCTATGACAACTTTGTATGTCAGAAGAAGATCGGTGTTGCGGAGCTGTCTTTCGGTCGAGCGAAGATCCACAGGACAAATTTCAGCCAATGGGAGATCTTCCTGTTGCGTTTGTTGTACGATGCCTGACTCCACCAATCTGATCAACCTGTAATCAAATGATTAATGAACGTTCGTTCCTTTCGTAGACAAATATTTCGCGGATACTTGCATTTCATTCAATGGCTTTCGAGCGGTCGAACCATTGGAAAACCCGAATGCTCGATTCGTGTCCATAATGCTTCCAGGCATTATAACGTAGGTGCAACACAAGCTGTGGTCCGTTTGATTACGAGTTTTGCTCACATAATCCTCGAATATTAGCGTTTGCAGATAATGAGCTTCTGCTAGGAACAGTTTTTCTAAAGGAACCAATGAAACAACCCGTTAGTTCGAACGCGCGATTTAATGAGAAACATAAGACTAGATAGAATACTACGTACTTGTGCTCACAGAATTCAGTATGGCTTTTGACGGCTCGTAAAACTTGAATTCACCCTTTCCTTGCAATCTGCTAATATTCAGTAAACTCAAATCGTTGACGTGCCCCTGCAGAAGATAGTTTCTCCCGTGAATGCGAATCCCTTAAACGGAATATAAAAATAGAAGTATCACCTGAGAAAGAAGAAAGTCAACGAGACGGCCTTTGTAGGTGACCCAACTGTATCCTTTCTGGACGATGTCCTGCAAAGAGCTGATGGACAAAGTGAATTGCGGTTTCGTGAGGAACGCCGTGAGATTCGCGGTGTAGAACGACGTCAATATCAATATGAAAATCCACCATGTGGCGAAAAGCATTCGCGTCGAATCTGCCGTCGAGAAAATTACGATTCAATGTAAGAAGGAATCATATATTTCACGATCAAATATTTCTCACCTGTCTTAGCAACGATGTTCGTTCCTTGTTTCAAGAGAGAACTATAAGCGAACCAGGAGCAAGAGGATAAGGCAAATCCTTCGGGTTTCGGGTCGTGCCATAATTTCGCCCTGTAACAATATACATAAATTCGTGGAATTAGAATCGGAGATTTCAAGATTTTCCCGCGTCGATGCTATACAACACAGTTCTGACCTGATCATAGCGAAGAGGTAAATAATCGGTCCCATGAAGATCAAAGATGCCAAAACTAGGAACCAAACCGTTCTCTCGAACGGTGCAAGGAGACCCGAACCGCTGGCCGACTCCTTCGGCCTCTTCATTAGAGCAGTCAGTCTGGTCTCGTCCAAGTAGATGCTGAACTCGCAGAACCGTCCTATTTCCGGCAGAACCGGAAGAAACGCAACAGCCATGTCCACTTTCTGCTTCAAACGAAAAACAATTCTTTTGATCGTGCTCAAGGATAAGCTTTCTTGGATGATCAGGATAGATCTTGGACGAATGAAATTAACTAAATTAGGGGTTATGTTCGCGGCGCATAGGTTCGATCAATTATACACTGTAAATAGCAATTGTGTAGACATTTATCAAACGTTCGATTCGGATTTGAATCATTACGTCCTGAGACACGTTTGCTATAGAATGTTTTCTATAAGAGAAAAAGAAGAAAGGTGAATGAAATTAACATTAAAAATGATTCACCTTTTCGTAAAGCAATCCGAGAACACCGTTGTTCTCGTCCCCGAGGATATGCTCGTTTGGCGGGACAATGCTGTACGTGAAATTTAGCTTCGCGCTGACCAAATCGAAGATGTAGAACGCGTATCCTCTGCCAACCCATTTTCCGTTCTCCTCCACGATTCCAGAGAACGGCATGTCCTGCGACAATTACAAATTATTCACAATCGCTGGATCGAATTTTTTCAAATGAGAAACCACCGCTTCGTAATCATTCGAAACTAATCTACGTATACAGTATACAGGGTATTTCACCTAACTTGACCACCTTGAATATCTTTGTTGTGTTTAAAGGTACGTCTAATGTCTGAAGGACAAAGTTGAATGGTAAAATGGGGCTCATACGATACCAAAAAAATTTTTGCTTTTATGTAATTTTTTTAAGAGATATGAAGGTCACCTTCATTTTTTTAAATGGAATGAGGTATTTTTTAATACATCAATCGATGCAGCTGGACATTCGTTATAAAAAAGTACTAATCTATGTACAGTTAGCGGCAATATTAAGTGGACACTCTTACAAATCGCATAACTTTTTAAAAATTGGTCCAAAGGAATTGAATTTTTTTAAGATATTAGACCGGCTAGTTCGCTAGAGAATAAGTAAACAACAATTTATTACGATTGCAATTGGTAGGAATTATACAAAAATTTTAAAGCATGATGTTTTGTTTAAATAACTTAAATAATATAATTTAAATAACTCTAACACACCATTACTGTCGTACTAAGACATATCTCCTGAACTACTAACTTTTCGACATACATAGGTTAGTACTTTTTTTTATAACGAATGTCCAGCTGCATCGATTGACGTATTAAAAAATACCTCATTCCATTTAAAAAAATGAAGGTGACCTTCATATCTCTTAAAAAAATTACATAAAAGCAAAAATTTTTTTGGTATCGTATGAGCCCCATTTTACCATTAAACTTTGTCCTTCAAACATTTGACGTATACCTTTAAACACAACAAAGATATTCAAGGTGGTCAAGTTAGGTGAAATACCCTGTGTAAAGTTTGAAATTGCGAGGCGTACATTCCAGGACGTGACGACTATGTGCGACGGTATCGTAGGTCTATCCGTGTCGTTCGTCGTCTCCGCAGACTCATCTGCGAACATGAAAGAATAGTGAAAGGATAATGAATAGACTGCGGATTTTATGCATTTATGACAAAAATGGGCAACTACAATTTAAGGCAGTGGACATGTTAAAAATATATAAGTACATCAATGTATTAGTCTCAGCTTAATAGGATAATGAGGAATACAATTTTTATTTGACTCCTGTGTCCTGCAATCAACGCGAACATTTTTTATTTTCCATACAGATCCGCAGTCTAATAATGAAACAGCGTGAAAAAGATACTTGAACGCGAGCGATCGAATCTAAGATAACGCCGACCTTGACCATCAGCATAGCGGCTGCAGCACAGGGACCATGCTGCCAAAACGATCAACAGCGCGCGATGAGGATGCATCCTCCGATTGAAAATTCAACTACATTAATTTTCGTTGACTAAACTTGAACCGAGACCGATGACAAATTGATAGAGACCTGGGCTGCGGTACGACAGACCAGGTGCCAAGGTAAATCGATACTGACGTGTTTGCACGCATCCTGACTGACAGTGACCCGTCTGACATCCACGCGCAAACGGTTCACGCGTTCACACCGTATAATACACCGTTCAAACTTCAAACGTTCAAACATTGTTCGAACGCATTTCAACGTGTTCGTTTCATTCGACATTTGTTACACAATGTCATTAATTACCTGGTAAAACGTTCCAATAAAGTCTATCGCGTTTTGAGTAGATTCTAATGAATTTTACAATAATAAACGACAGCATAATATATATATATATATATTGTATACATGCATGTGCAGTGCAAGTTCATTCTTGCATGGCATATTCCGTAAAACTATCATTTCGATTCTGAAATAATGGATGTTAAGCGAAGTAAACGGAGATGAAGATTATATGTATAAAAGATTGATTTGAAGCGGTGCCTTCAAAATTGACGCCATCGTCGGTATATAATCCTGTGGCGCTTACCAATCTACGCACTCGTTGGAGTAGATGAAGATGTAGATGAAGATGAAGATGGAGACCCAGAGAAGAGAAGGGAAGGGAGTCTTTTATAGGAAAAACATTTTCTGTAACAATGAAAGATGAGAAATAAACATAGCTAATATACACGCTTAATAAATTTTACCGAACGTTGCAGACGTAACCGAATGAGAATATTTACAAGGATAAATGCATTCGTCAAGTTTGCCAGCCGAAAAAACCGAGGCAGCATTGGATTTATTATGTTCTAACATGGTTTTCTAACCAAAGAGTAGGGATGCTCTTCTAACGGCGCGGCGCATTCTCTGACAGTGGTTCCCAATTGTATTTAGTTGTGCGGCGCGGCGGGTAGCGTTAAATGGTGGACGGCAAAGCAATGGTAGCCCGGTTGCACTGAAATGACAACAAGTGATTGATATTATTAACGACGGTATAATGTGAGGTGCAAGAGGAAAGATAAACCGGCGCGAACGGGAGCGCAGTTTGTTGGTAAGTAGCCCGACAAACCATCCCGTTCGTGGATATGACCGCGGGTCTGGGAGTTTCATTCAAGGTGTAGGAAAAATTCCTTACCGAACCAACCCGTATCGATGAGCGCAGGTTATGTGAGGCCACGAAACGCGTCGTTCACAGCCGTTTTTCCGCGGACACCGGCCAGGATGGGCCAGGGTACGGACGCTTGCACCGACAGGCCCACCGAAGTCAGCGTCATCAGATTCGTATCAAGAAATCGCACCATCGAGGAAATAGCCCCGAAAAAGGTAAAACCGCCGGAGCCATTTCACGGGTTCAACGACCCCTAACTCAAAACAAATCGCTGCTGCGTTTTAACGTTTATCCCGTCGAATCTTCCCAGAGTTTATCGCACTCGTTTCCTCGGTTCGTTCTACTGCCATCCACTTAATAAACTATTATTTTTTTTATTTTAGGAAATTTATACGTGCAAACAACGAGGTTGCGGGAAAATATTTACAAACCAAGATGAATACAAAACACACGAGGCTCTAGAAGCTTTGAAAATTAGATTCATGTAAGTCGATACAGTTTTATTTTCCAATGTTCGTATGTATAACACATTTATATGGTACACAGCTGCAGAGAGCCAGGATGCGGAGAAGAGTTGTCCGATCCTGGAAGCATGTGGCGTCATTACCAAGAATGGCATAATAACGAAACAAATGTATTTATATGTCCATATACGAATTGCGGGTCTTTACACACAACCAGTAGTAATTTAGAAGAACATATCGAAAGCTGTCATAGACAGCCGCCAACACTGCCAACCGAACCAGAAGTAATATGCTTCGAGGATCTGGAAAACGCGATGGATGAAGAAATTGTACAGAGCACTGAGGATTGCTACGAGAAGAGACAGAGTGAAACTTTTGCAATAAAACCACACCAATACGATGATAATAACGAACAAGGTATTCATAGAAACGACAATATGCAGCAGCAAAAGAAAGAACTTCCCCACGAACAAAATCCTCCAAACGATAGCTCGAACAAAGATGATTACCCTTCTACCGGCGAGTCATTGAACGAAGCCAGTGGCTTTCCTCTCGCCGAGAATCTAATGTTAAGTACCGAGAATTTCCTATGCAAGTACGAGGGCAATACGAATAAGTGTTCGGAACTTCAAGTAGAACATTCCCAAGAGAAGAATAACGTAGTCTATGTAAACGGAGACATTACGATTACCAAAAATTCGAAGAACGAGGTTTGCACGATGAGCTCGAGGAATCAAGAGCACAGAATAGAATTGGATAATCTCGAACGAATCTTCAGAAACGATTTGAATCGAGACGTTTCAAAAAACGAGGAAAATACTATAGAATCGAACAGCAATTGTTCCGACGACGAAGAATACACTCCAAAGAAACAACGTATGTCTAGATACAAACAAGAGATCTACAACTGCGCCAGCAATGGCTGTGCGAGAAAATATAAATATATATCCCACTATCGTCATCATCAAGACAGCCATAAACTAGTAGCCAATACAATTAGTTCAAATTCTAGCAAATCGATAGTGAAAATAAAACAAGGGAAAGCCTCAACAGTCAGTTTTTTCTTGTAAGTTTACAAACATTTTCATGATTAGAAATATTACAACTAGACTGCGGATGTTTATGCAATTTTCAATTTTTGTAGATAAATTTTAAGAAAGTGGTGCCAAATAAAATTCTATTTTCATTGGTAATACAACAGCATTTATAGATCCACAATAAATTAAAATCGTTCTAAATTCTGTTGAATTTAATGCTCCAGCATTTTCTTAAAATTTTTATAAGCCATAAATGCATAAAGATCCGCAGTCTAATTATAACGCATGTTCCTAATTTATTGTGCACTGATCAGATGCAAAATTCCTGGCTGTGGAGCGCAAGTGAGCAATGTAACTGGTTTATGGAAGCATTACCAGGACAATCATGCTAATTCGAAACTGCCAGTAGTACAAGGAACTAAGAATAACGAAGTATTTCGGTAAGTTCACTGTATATATTGTACATACCCACTACTATATAGTGTTTCGATCCAAAGTGTTTTATCCGAAGGTACATTTCAGATGCAAGATTCCAGGATGCGAAACAGAATTCAGTACAACTGTAATGCTGTACAAACACTTCAGTGAAGTGCACTCGAATGGTTCTGGCAATAATGCTAGCACAAATACAAAGACTGGAAATGGGAGTAGTTTTCATTACACTGAAATGTTCAAAGATGATACTACCAGCCCCCAAGTAAATTTTAAGACTGACTTTAAGGCAAAGCATAATATTAATGTAAATGACTGTACGAAAAATGCCGATGAACAAAGATTATCGTCGATTGTTAAAAAGGAATCCCGGGATTGATTCGAGATGGACTAATATCGGTCTTTAATCGTGAAGATAAATAATTGTAGCGGTATAAATTAGAGTATTCGACTAGGGCCGTAAGCATTCGATTTAAGAAACATCATTGTTCCTTTTCTCTTTACGAGCTCTCCTGCTCGTTTTTTGATTCTTTTTTTATTACTTTTTACCCCTTTGGCTAGTCATTCTTTGTTACGCTTTTATTACCATTTTGAGTGCAACGACCCTTGTTCGATACTCACGTTTTTATCATCCTATTCCCGAATACTAGAGATTCGGAATAGAGAGGAAACTTCTGAGTCGTTTTTCGATAACTTCTAATCATCCAAATATAAACGAAGGCTATACGTAATACATAGCGACTTTCTAACTTGGTACATTACCTGAAGAAAAGTATTACCGTTGTTTTTCTATATCTTACATTTAAAAGTTTTAGCAATCTCGACACCTGCCTTACGCGTAACGGTGTCTATTAAAAATAAAATATTGCTATCAAATGCAAACGAAAAATGTACTGCGTCAAATTGTTTGTAATTATACGATGAATGTGAAAAGCAACTCAGACAAATGGGAAAAATATTAATTCTCGATTGAACAGTCAATGAACGAATCGAACCATAAATACAATTTCGTAGATCGATAAGCCTGGCGTGGCAAACTTAAAAATACAGTGCAAAGAACAGGATGAACTTGCTGCAGCGTTTGTGCGCGCACGTTGCATAAAATTCTTGACTTTCCATAATGATTTTTACTATTTTATATTATTGTATTATTTTAATGTAATTTATATTACACACATGTCATTGTAGTTATTATACTAGATATTGTAGGACTGTAAGTATTACGTAGCATTTTTATTTGTATGTCTGTACGTTGAAAAATAAAGTGCAATAGTGAGCTAAAAAAGAATGCTAAGCTCCTGGAATTGATTAGATTACTCCAGAAATAGGCCGCTCGATTATCTTCTGTAGCCGCGTAACATAAATACATATATGTACTCAGTACTCCCATTCTCTGCAGCTCCACCTGGAAAAGGAGTTCGTTGCTCTTCACTTCAATCGCGTTGCTCATAATAGGCTCAATCATACTGTTCATCATAAGATGTCCCTGACCCTCATAAGATGTTTTTAATATTATATTTAATGATTCTAATCGTTTGGTGTGCAGCGCAACAACACAATTTTCTTCTAATAATTATTGACGACTTAAGGCCAGCTCTAGAATGTTACGGCGATAAAAACGCTTATACGCCGAACATAAATCGCTTGGCAAAGAACGCTGCGATCTTTTCGCAGGCGTTTGCTCAGGTTAGTATCTTTAGACCATATTGTTCCAAAGGAAACGATACAACAGAATGAATTTGTTTTCAGCAAGCCTTGTGCGCACCAAGCAGGAATTCTTTTCTAACAAGTAGGAGACCGGATACGCTACAGCTTTATGATTTTTATAGCTATTGGAGGAAAGATGTTGGCAATTTTACAACGTTGCCTCAACATTTAAAAAATAACGGATATGTTACCAAATCTATAGGAAAAGTTTTTCATCCAGGTCTTTCATTTATAAGTCACGAAAACGTATTATATTGTACTCGAAGATTTCATACGGAATTTTTCACAGGGATTAGTTCAAATCATTCCGATGATAGCCCTTATTCGTGGACGGAAGTGCCGTTCCACCCATACACGGAGAGATACAAAGATCTTCCAGTTTGCCAAACTAATTTTCATATACCTCCTGCACAGAATCTCGTCAATATCGTTTCTCTGAATAATTCGTAGTTAACACGATCTTAAGATCTCATGGTTTCAGGTATGTCCTGTGAAAGTTTCGTCGATGCTAAACAAAACCCTGCCAGACATGGAAATACTAAGAGAAGCTAAACATTTTCTACAAACTCATGCGAACGTTCCGACTCCCTTCTTTTTGGCAGTCGGATTTCAGAAGCCCCACATACCGTTCAAGTATCCGAAAAGATATTTAAGTAAACTTCATTAATATTACAAGTTGCTTTTAACATTGCGCGAAATATTTAGAAAGAACACTTCCAGAACACCATCCACTCCGTAAATTCAAACTACCTGATCCGTACGAGTGGCCGGAAAATGTTAGTAGCATCGCGTACAATCCTTGGATCGATTTAAGAAAGAGGAAGGACATTGAAAGTTTGAATCTGAATTTTCCATGGGAAAGAATACCAAGTACGATTCAAAAGTTTGTATCGCTAATTATATCCTTATATTTCTACTGCTGTTCGATTTACAGAGGGCTTTGGCAAATTGATTATGCAATCCTATTACGCAGCTGTGTCTTATATCGACGACCTAATTGGTAAACTAATAGATCAATTAGATGTTCTATCGATTCGAAAGAATACTACCATAATACTCACATCAGATCATGGTGAGTTAAGATTGTGATAAGATAAAATATTTTGTTAATTTGTAAATGAATTCCTGGAAATAGGATGGTCGCTAGGCGAACATTCGGAATGGGCAAAATACAGTAATTACGACGTTGCTCTAAGGGTACCTTTAATAATATCAACCTCCGGAATAGGAGATACTGCGCTTAATCTACATAAAAAACAGGTGGTCATAGATTCCTTGGTAGAGTTGGTAGACATTTTTCCGACTATCGCTGATTTAGCAAATGTTCCAATACCAATCTGCCAAAATGAGAATGAAAGAAAAGATGCTATGCGTTCAGAACTCGTTTGTAGCGAAGGAGTTTCTCTTGTACCGCTTATAACAGCCGCTACAAAAGAAGAGGTAACAAAAATTAAAACAGTCGAAATCACGGATAATGCATTGGCATTAAAAAAATTTGCAGTCGCTACCATGGAAGAAAGCAGCTTTTGGACAATATCCCAGACCAAGCATCGAACCTTCGATGAATCCAAACAGCGACGAACCTCGTTTTAAGCAAATAAAAGCTATGGGATACACTTTAAGGACAGCTAAATATCGTTACACAGCCTGGTTGAAATTTAATCCTCAAACGAGAGTACCAAATTGGAATCGACTTATCGCAGAAGAATTGTACGACCATGAAATCGACAAAAATGAAAATAAAAATTTAGTAGTCTTTCCAAGATACCACAAATTAAAAGAGACTTTGCAAACATTATTGAAACGAGGCTGGAGGTTCGCTTTGCCTGGAAAAATGGACTTTTAATTTCTACAATCTTTAATTATCGAATCTACATTTTCTAAATATATATATATTATTAAGAAAGTGCAGTAAAGGATTGATCTAAGCAAAGCGTCAATCCTCTCCACTGCGGAGCAGTGTAATTATTTTTTATGGGACTTTTTCATATTAAAATGACACTAAGCATTGTCTCACCGGAGGTTTTGCTTAGATCGAACCTTTACAGTCGTATCTATGAATAGTAACAATATTATTATCATTATCATTATTATTATTATTATATTAAGATTATAACAGCATTATATTACATTAATACTGATGCTAGTATATAGTACGATACAAATTACTTCCACTAGTAATAATGAATTGTGTAAAGTACTCATAATTAAATAGACTTGTGGTGCATATATAAAACATAAAAAATCGTACGATGAATATACTTTTAGCTGTAACTAGTGACATGATACCAACACGTTCGACAGTCATGCGCCACATATGCGTATGATATGTTTATAGTCTATAGTATGAACATTTCATTTGCGCACTAGCATCACACATGTTTTATGCGATATTTACCTCGCTCGAATAATGATAGCGAACGTGTTATAATTACCATCGTAGGTAGATGCAAACATTGCATCGTTATTTCCCAGTTAACTAAACTTTATTTTCCTATAGCGCTCATTCTTCTTGATTTTTGTTTTTACCAGTTGTCGTCGTAGCAGTCGGAATGACCTATTATAAACATTATATCACGGTGCTTTGTTATCGTAGTAAAATTAAAGTATTTCCAATTATTTGAAATGAATGTAAACATTATAATTACCTCAACAATGTCATCGTCATCCCCGTGTTTCGGGTCAGCAGTCCTATTATTCACAAAAGTAAATGGAATATCGGTTCTGTTATCTTGACCACTTGTGTTGCTAAGATTCCTCACCATAGTAGGCATTCGAACAATATTCGGCACCTGTGCTGTTCTCATCTGTCGTTTAGAAAGTTTCAACGAATTACTATACAAATTAGGCTTTATCGATAACGATAGCAATTTCACTCTATTTACTTTAGATTCGTATCAAATTTAATTCGATCTGATTTTTACTGATTCCGAGTTTCCTGTAACGCGATACGAACTGAGCACGTTATACGGTAATCCCGTGATCTAAGCGCGGCGGAGCTTTGCGATCTAAGCCAGTTCCCCTACCCCTTCCACTGAAGGGCATGCCCCGCGAGGGCCCACAAAGCTCAAGCTGCTTTCTTTATTTTTCATTATTTCTTTATAGGACTTTCACCGAGTTATTTGTGGCATTTTTCTGTTTAAAATGACACTAAACACGATATAATTTGAACTGTATTTAATGGTGTACATGCCTTTATATTGCCGTTTGTATCCCTTCGCGATCTCTGTCACAGCACAGAACCGAGAATCGGTTTAGATCGCGGCATTACCGTAAAGGAGGGTTGACCATACCAGCAGATTACCGGTGGCAAACGTATTGAAACAAGACATTGTACATAGTCTATAGGTATAATTTGTACTGTTCAAGATACCATATCGGATGTTCCACGGAAAGACTGCTTCTCCCAATAGCTGTACATATCTGTCAAGACTCGAGCCGTCATCATTTTCTGATACTCGGGCGTTGCGTTCGGATACTGCAATACAAGTTGCACGAATAAAATTGTTTTACAGAAACAGAGAGAATCCATAGACAGTTTATTTCTATACTCACGTCTTTACGTATTAATTCTTGGAGTTTCTCGTAATCGTTGTTAACATTCAACCACGGCGACACATTGTTGAAATGATTCAACATTACATTGTTTGGATAACTTACTCCTCCACCCGGCTGCATAAGCACTGGTGGTTTTCCTTTCTTTTCCTCTTCGTACTCTAACCAGGCTTGCTTCCTTTCTTCTTCGTTCAATTCTTCCTCAGACTAGGCAAAATCGATATAGTACCAGTAGCATGAATAGATTATCAAAATCCATTATTTATTTCGAATTACCTTGTTCTCCAGAAGGGAATCGTGTTCGTGATAATTTTCCACGTAATCTTTATACTTCAAAAATATTTCCGCTAATAGTCTATCTTTTGGTAAATTCAACGTTGGTTTTTCTCCATCCGTGTTCGTCTCGAAAGTATACAATTCATTTAAATCGTTATTTCTATAGTGACGTTCTATTTGTTGCTCGTCCACGACTCTGCAGGAAAGAGACAGTTTCGTCACCTGTCGATTATAAATTTTCTCCTCCATCGTTCCAAACGCCAAAAATCGATAAACGTAGCATGGTTTTTTCTGTCCGAACCTAGATACATAAATTTTATACTTGATTATTAAAACCATGAGATTGTTCTTTTAAATACGTACAACGTTGTCCAATATAACATACCTATATACACGAAATATACTTTGTACATCGTAGGAGGGGTTCCAACTCGCGTCAAATATAATTACCCGATTGGCAGCTGTTAAATTAATTCCTAAACCACCTGCTCGCGTCGATATTAAAAACAGTCTCGCCCTCGTATTCGTTGGTCTATTAAATATTTTACACCATATATTTCTGTTCTCGGCAGATGTTTGTCCATCCAATCGGAAATAATCCAAGCCCAACGACCAACTACCTCTGTGTCCCATATACTCTGAATCGTCACCTTTTTGCGTCTCGTCGTCGATTTTTGCCAAAAATTTCTCGATTAGTGTCAACGAATACAACGACTGCGAGAATACCAACCTAAAATAAGTTTTACAAATTCAATGCTGCTGTTCGAAATTTCAAGAGCCAACAACGACAACTCGGAATACGTACACTTTATCACCGATTTGCTCGCATTCTTTCAGAATGCCGAAAAGGAGCATTAATTTCGAGGAGACACTCATATCTTCGAAATGATCGACTTCGGTGAACTGCATCCACCAATCTTCCTCTTTCTTTTCAGGTTCTTCGGGCTTAGGGATTAATTCGATATCTAAACACGAATATAATTCGTATTATATTGCACAACTTAGCCACCGTTTGGCCACGAATGAATAATTAATAATCGCACCAGGCTGGGTTCTTCTTGTACATCTCGTCGAGTTCTTCGGCGCAGCATTCGATTGTTCGCTATCATTTTCGTCGCTACTGCTTGAAGTAGAGTCGCTGCTGGAATCGTCGTCGTCAATAAAGTCCCTCAGAGAACCTTCAGAGTCGCTTGAAAATTTCTTTTCGTTCATTTTGTCTACCTTTTCTGAATTTAGACGCATCACTACAGGATGCGTCCATATCCTCTGCAACGTTTGAAAATCTGCGAAAAGGGATCCGTTTGCAGAGCGCTGACGTCTACGCAAAACGTAAAAGGAATGAAAACAAGTTTCTATTAATCTGTTTTAACGAAATCACATTAACATTTTTACTTTGCGTACCGAGCCAAGTTATCCAGATAGTAACGATACATTTTGATTTGTACTTCCGATAGTCTCACGAAAATCACGTATTCCTGTTTCGGCGGTAGAAATGGCGTCAACACGGAATAATCGAATCTTTGCACGCAACCTTTCAACATCTTGTGTAAAACGTAAGCTCGTTTCTTCATTAGTTTAACATCGTACTCTGTAGAGTCGTCGTATTGGCCGTTGTTTATTGGATTCGCAAATCTATTTAAGAATTCTTTCTTGGTTCCGAGGAGACTTGGTTTTACAAATTGCACCATGCAATGATCTGCAGGGAATCGATAGCAATTAAATACGCAAAGATTTATTATATGTATTGTTTGATCATAATCGATACTCACATTCTATTAAATTATTTTGTAGGGGCGTTCCGGTGAGTATGATTCTTCTTAATGTTTTAATTCGTCTCATAGATTTACTGAGAGCAGTGTCCTCGTTTTTTAATAAATGACCCTCGTCGCAAACTATTAGGTCAGGACCAGGATCTATCAAATAGCGTAGTATCTCTTCCTTCATAGCCTTTCGCATTTTATTATTCGTGCCGCTGAGGTTTCTGAACATTTCGTAGCCGATAAGAAGGACACCGCCAGTTCTATGCCAACTTTGTAACTGGTACTTTCTCTCTGCACACTTCTTTAATCTGTGATCAATTCAAAATTCACGATTGTTAGCTATTCGAGACATACGATTTAACAGTAATCACTTACTTAGTTAATTCATAGACATCGAGCTCGTCATCGCCGACGTCTTTCAACCAGAATCTAAATTCATTGTACCAATTAAGTACCGTGCTCAAGGGACAAACGACCATAATCGTCTTGACACCGGTTTCTTCGTGGTTTAAGAGCGTGTGCGTTAAAGCAATTACTTGAAGACTTTTCCCAAGACCCATACAATGCGCGATTATGCATCCGGTACCCGGAGTCGATTTTATTCTTTCGAGGGATTCGAAGCAGGCATCCCACATGAATTTGATTCCCTTAGCTTGATGCGGCTTCAAACGCTTCACTATATCCGGATGAACGCTTACAAGATCTTCTTTCGTTTCCGCATTGAAATCTAACACCAATTTATCCACTTTCTCTTCGCTGGCCAATCTTGCTTCGTACATCTCATTGTACTATGTGTGGAAAAATAGGGAAATAAATCAATCGACTCTAATAAAGATAAATCGCATAATAAGTACGTACTAATTTTTGACGATCCTCGATCCGTTTAAGCCTCTCTTCCTCTTCTCTTGCAGCTATTTTCGTATCATCTGCAACCTGCTTATCTTTCAGCACTTTCCGAATATTCTTGCGACCTTTCTTGCCAGGCGTTCCTTGAGAACTAGCACGGTCGTCATCAGAATCATCGTCGCTATCACTGGCCACCTTTTTTATGCGTTTCCTTTTTGGCTTCACTCTGAAATTGTAAATTGTATATAGCATGCACATCGTTCGGTAAGTAACAATAAAAATGTACTTTTTCTCTCCAAGGGACGAATCCGTGTCAGAAGATTTACGCATCTTCCGCTTACGCGATTTCTTTCCCTTCTCTTCATCTGATCCAGCGTTCGAAGATTGATCAGATGCCAATGTTACAGACTTAGAGGAGTTCGCGTCAGAATCCAACTGTACATCCGAATCAGAATTCAGAATTTTTCTAGGTCTCCTCTTACGTTTAACAACTGTGTCTTCGACATCCGAATTTTGTCTATGTAGAAAAATTTTTTAATAAAATACGGCAGTTCTCGAGCGAATTAGAAACTATGCTAAATATAACCCACGTTTCATTTTCTTCCGCCTTTTTCTTCAGTTTTTCTTTCTTTTTGTTCCACTTTGCACTTTCAACCTCAGAGTCTGAAGTCGAAAAGTTCGTTGTCAATAATTTGTTCCGTTTCCATCGACTTTTCTCTCGTTTCATCTGGGCGTCCTAATTTAGGTTTAAAAGCTGATTAGCTTCTTATTTTTCTTACTCGGAAATGTATTCTTCTTACCTCGTCGCTAGCGGAACCTTCCTTCTCTCCTTTTTGCGATGGCTTTGTTGCATTGCTTCCAGATATACTTTTCTTGGTTTTTTTCTCTTCATCGCTACTGCCATTCGACGAAGCCACGTTGTTCTGATTTTCTGAAAAACAAGAATAAACGATTCGAGTTTCATTTAATTTCCGAAACTCTTGAAAATAAAAGTTTGACGTTATACCGATGTCTGAGTCGTCGAAATTTAGAAGTAGATTCTTCGTGACTTTATCAGCTTCCTCCATTAATTCTTCATTGGTTTGAATATCGCATGTCGGTTTCATAGACATATTTTCAGTCTCCGCGACGGCATCTTCTGCAGTGATCTCGGTTAATTCCCCATTTTCTACTTTCTTCAAATGATCCAAAAGCGTTTCTTCTGTTTCGGTAGTTGGTTTCGATTTCTTAGACGTAGAACTATGCGACGAATCGTTCGCTTTCTTGGTGTTCCGTTGAAGTCTATCCAAATTAATAAGACTAAAAAAGAAAATTAAAACATTGTGGATAAACGATAAGAAGGAAACAATCGATAGAAATAATTCGAATTGAATTGAAACCTTTTAATTTGTTTAGAATCCAAATGTTGACGCGATTTTTCCAAAGCACCGGCATGTTTTACAAGAATTTCTTTCGATAATCTTTTAAGAACAACGCAACATCGCATTTCCAGCTTTTTATCAGATTCGAAATCGCATTTATTACTTAATTTTTGTCGTCTTTTCTTGTTTCTTTTGCTAACCACGCAGTCCACACTTTCGCTTCGCAAAGATTCCTTTTCCTCTTCAGATTTCTGCTTCTCCGAAGACGTACCCTGACCTAATTCTGGAAATTGCAGACTATTACCATCGTCAGAACTCGAGCCTTCGCTATTCGATGAATTTAATAGCGATGCCTTTGCTCGTCTATTCTTTTTATTGTCGTCAGACTCGTGTACTTTCTCAGACATTCCTTTTGTAGAAGATCCGATCGAATCGTCAGAATTGGAATCGAGAAGGGCACGTTTAGCAGAGAGTTCGGTAACGTCGTTGTCTTTACGCGACAAAGGGTTCATATTTACAGAATCATCTCCCGTTTCCTTTCTTCTGCCCTTCCTTTTAGACTTTGATTTTTCAACTTCCTTTTCTTCTGTCGAATTAGTTTTGGTAGGAAGAGTGCCAGACTTCTCAGAAACGGTTTCATCGTTTGAAATCATTTCTGAATCTGAATCCAACAATGCCCTCTTGGCTCGCTCTTCATCGTCAAGTTCATCCGAACAAGAATGTTTTGTTGTATCATTCTCAATTCTGACTGTTTCTACCGATTCTGTGTCATCGGCTTTCATAGAGATTGTTTCTGGAGAAAGAGCCAGTTCCAGCACTACAGTACTCTCTTCGTTTGTCTCTGAGTCTATACTATCAAATTCTCGATTTAATTTATTTCTTTTCGATGAATTATCATCATCGTTTAGGTCAGCGTTTGCCTGTGTTTCTACGTTATTTTCTCTTATTATAAAAGTCTCCTCTGCCTCGACTTCCATTTTCTCTTCTTCCAAAGTATTTTCGACCATGTCGTTATCAACTGTTGATTCTTCGAATATATCTTTTAGAGAATCATTCGCTTTACCCTCTTGGAAATCGTCAGAACATTCTTTAGATTTATCAATTACTTTTAATTTGTCGTTTGTGTTTGGGTCGTCGGATAGTAACTTCTTTGTGCTACTACCTAAGATAGGAGAGGCAACTTCGCTCGCCGCCGAAGATGTGGTATTTTTATTATTATCATCCTCTTCTTTTTCTGTTATTTCATCGACCGACGATGATTTCTTTTTCTTTTTCTTGTGGATATCTGTTTCGCTAGTTTCATTTTCAGAAAATATTTTGTTTTTGTCACATCCCGAGACTATGCTCTCGTCCTCTGAAGAAGTAGAATATATTTTGCTCCTTGATGCATTAGATTTGTTTTGTGCCTCCGCCATATCCAATGTTTCCCTGCTGCTCGAGGAACTGTCGTCGTGATCTGTGTTTTGTGCAGAACACTTTTTATTCCATTCTTTGGCGAAAATCATTAATTTGTTTTCTTGATCCTCCAGCTCCATTTTCAGTTTGTTGATCACGTTCTTTGATCTCTGTATCACGTCATTCGCAGATTCTTGATATATCAATTCTTTTTTAAAATATTTCCATTTGACATGTTCCATTTCTAATTCATACTCTGAGCAAACTGTCTTGAATCTGTTTAAAATCTTGATCACTTTTGATTTGAAATGCAAACTTTGGTCTTTGCTGATCCGAGCCTTGTCTGTTTGTTTTTCGGTACTCGATATACTCGACCTACAATCGTCTCTGGCACGGGAAAGCTTTTTTATCAACTTGGAACTGTCCAAAGAGATTTTAGATTTCTGAAATTCCTGGCTAGAACTCGAATCAGCTTCCTCGTTGTGTAAATGAACAAAATTCGGCTGCGATGATTTTGATGTAGCACGTTTTTTCACCATTCTTTCAACATGTTTCTTAGGTATTTCAGCCTCAGAGTTGCTACAACATTCCGACTCTTCGGTTTTATCTTTCCCCTTTTTCGAGTTGTTACTTGCTGGCCTGTCCGTGGCATTGCTTTTATGCTTATTAGTTCTCAAAGATTTTCTCTCGGGTCCTTTAAATTTTTGACTAGGCATTTTGGTCTTTTGCAATTCCGCGCTATCATTTAAAATTGTTTTTTTCACGTTCACTACCAAACTATTTTTGCTATTTCTATCGTATTTTGATTCTATACTTTTGTGCTTTATATGCTTTTTAACTTTTTCATACGAATCTTTTGAACTAGCCTTTTGCGAATTTAAATGACCACTGTCTTCGCTGGAACTAGAATTATATATTGAACGTATACATTCCTTAATTTTTATTTTTTCTTCGAGCGTACCCTTTACATATAATGAAACTTATCCTTGGGTCTTATTAAATATATACGAATCTCTTTCTCGATACTTCTTCTAAACTAGCATGTGTAATGTACTTTTGAAAATTACTTACTCGGAAGAAGATGACATGGTGGCAGCACAAATGTTCTGAATGTTTCGTTTTTTAATTAAACATAGAATACGTTTGCTTTTTGGCTTTAAAAGCCTAGGTCAATAGAATTTACATTTAGTGTATAATGGTCTGAAAGTAACATTTCCTTGTAAACATATATGCATATAGTTTCCACTTAAACAGATTATTAAAATAACTTCGTAGTTATATAATAAACCATAATTCTTGTTAATATTCTTTGTATAACTAAAATCACACTTACCATACTATTTTGTTTGTGCCATTAATGGTTGTGTCTAATTTAATATTTTGAAAGTTATCTATAACAAATATAACAAATACCGTTTAATAAATTAAATATTAATATTTCCAGATAGTGAACTCTATCGAAATATTGTAAATATCATAAAATGTATTTTTTCAAATATAACTATATCGATTCTACGAAAACTATTTTCTATAGTTTTCCTTTGCAGCGATGCAAATTAGATTTTCGCTTAGCAAATTGTTCATTTTCTAGTGGTTTCGTAAGTTTGATATGCTAATAAACAAAACACATTCGTAAAAAGTTGGAAGTGGAAATGGAAAGAAATTCCTTGTAAATACATAGTACTTCTGCTTAGTATGTACTCGAAATTGTTACCTGGTATTCCAACAATACTTTCATTGTTTACGATTATTGTATCGCAAATTAACTAACATACGTACGTCGAACGAATCACAAGTCCGAGAAGAAAGCATGCACAATTAAAGTAATCCTCGCTTAGCCGCTCAGTAAAAGCTGGTAAAAGCGGCCAGCTAAAACATCATTTATTCTCTCACCATAGAATACACTTTATTTATGCACATACACAGTCAGGCTCTGCAGTGCCTAGTACTCTCGATAGTACTATCGATAGTTCTCACTATCGATGGCTATCGATGGTTATCGATAGTTGTCACTATCAACATATAGGGATGATGGATGTCGGCTTTAGCTGAGCAACAGCTGAGCAATCAGAAAATTATACCAAATTATACGCATGAAAATATTTCCCAAACATTTAACTGAAGATGAATTATTTTTAATTTTTCTAGAAAAACATTATGTATTCTCAATATACATATACAGGTACCACAAAATACAAAGGAAATATACAGTAGTTGCATATGTACAAGTTACTTAACATATAAATTATGTACTGAAATATTATTTACAGGAAAAAAAGCTATTTACAGCTATAGTAATAGATTAAGTTTCGTCAGGAACCGCCTCCGTTTCTCGATCATCCGGAACCGAAACATAGTTCCCTGGCCTAGATAAACTCTTTCCGTTCGATGGAATAATCTTGGAGCCTAGGACCCGGTTTTCTCGATGCGCAGGCATGTCGCAAAAGAGGCAACTCGTTCCTCCAAACACTTGATCCAAACAAGGATGAAACATTAAACCGCATATTCGACATGTCTTGTATTGCATATCAGTTATTTGCAAGAGTGTAACGGCACATCTAGGCAGTATATGACCCTGTGAACATTTAGTAACTTTCCAGGACAGATCCTTTATTACTTCGCCACATAAATTGCATGCCTCCACTTTATTCATATCAAAATCAGATATCTTATCTAGAACTCGTTTAGCGAGCTTGGAAACCATGGTTGTTTCTTCGTTCTCTTCTCCCGCCAGATAAACTTCCAAGTACATTTTTAGCAAATATATAGAAAGCTGCTGTTCTTGGCTTAAAGAAGAAAGATTATCTAGCCGTTCGAGATAATTGCAAATTGTATGGATAAAAATTAAAGGCTGCGCTTCTGATACTTCTCCCGCGATGCTTCCTATACCATGAATCGCTTTTTTCTTCTCACAGATTTCCATGATTACGGATGTCCACATCGCTATCCGTAGCTCGTTCAATGGCAACGATTCTAAATTCTTTGGCATCCTCGGCAATACAGCTCCAGCATCTTCCGCTTTCGTCGCTTTCAATCTAATTACTTCTAAGCAGTCCCATTTGCGTTCTAATCTTTTTTCTTTGTTCTTTTTTAAAGCAAGCAATGGATCCCAATTTTCGTGCTTTAAAGTAAAGACATGAAGTCTACTGGGCTCTTTCATCACTAAATGATCATATACAGAACTCGGAGATGTTACGTTCACGAACATCATATAGTTCAAGGAATGAGCAAGACCTAAATATCGTGGACGACCTTGTTGCCACGCGATCTCTAATTGAGTTTTTGAAAAATTATCTTTGTTCGTATCAATCGCAAACATCAAGTTATTCTCTGTTGTAACTAATGCACAGTCCGCGTTAGCATAAGTCAATCCTAAAAATATTGAATTCCATTAAAATATAAAAGAAAAGACCCGTTAAACTACGATCTACAAAAGAATAATATTGTCTTTTTATACCTGAAATCATAAATCCTTCTAACTGGATGTGTTGGATACTTTTTAATGTTCCATTTGTTGCTAAGTGCAACAAGAAAAGAAAACTACCTTTTGGAATAAGAATTCTCACAGTTGCATCCAATCTAGGGAGCAGCCTGATATCACCGATAGGTATGCGGTCCACGTAATCGTAATATTTTATAGTTGCTCTAAGTTCGATTGTCTGTTCACGTTCTCCGATTGTCAGACCATGAATACGTCCATCGAGATATGCGATAATAATTATATGTTTTTTTATATCAACGCTAGTCCAATATATAGCATTTATCTTGACACACTCGTCCAAGTGTATCGTGCCCACAATTTTGATGTCTGGGATTTCATCATGACACGACACGCTCGGAACTTTATAAATAATTATATCTCCGTTCTGGTAGGCAACAGTAAGATACGCAAAATCTACAAAAAGCATGCTCCAAGTCATACAAGAAGCTTGTAACGCTTTTATAGAATTCTTTAGCGTCAGAAGCAAAGTAGGATTGCTTTTAATAACTTTCAGCTTTTCGGTAATTTCATTTTTCACATCTTTGTAGCGTATAGTACTCAAATCGTGCAAGGGGTACCAATCCGTGAGAATTTTGTGAACGATTAAAACAGCCCCCGTTGAAGTTAAAATTGTAAGAACACAATTGTTCGGATATATTAGATTCTGCGGTGACCAGGCCAAGTCCACTATTTTTGGAATCATTTCCTTAACATTGGATATCTTGGGGGTCATATTTTCTTCCATTAAGGATGAGTAAATCTCTTCGCGAGGCAAATCCAAAATTGTAGATTCTATTTTATCCATTATAGCTTCCATGGGAAAAATTGATGGTGCGTAAATGAAGGATCTTGAAAACTTTATGGTTGAGTGTGGGGACATTGGACTAGGTATTAGTTCCTGTACAAAATAATAATGTAGAATGTATTCGTTTTGTTTCACAAATCTTTTTATAAAACAACTAAAAAAAATATGTTACATTTCACTTACAAATACATGGACTCCTTTCTCTGTAAGAACTGATATATGATTGTCGTCAGACCATTGAACTGCAAACCTTGATATAACTGGTGGAGCGATTGCGAGACTATAAACTTCTTCTGTGTCCATTGTTCGTAAAGCATTCACGTTATACAATTGTTTATGAATCTTTGCTTTTGTCTACTGCTCTTAAAATAGAACTGTTACAAATAATATCATTACTTAAGAATAAGTATTCAGTTAATATCGAATGTTTCATCGTTCACATTGTAAGCTGTTGATTATCGAATATAAATAAACACTCAATGTGTTTCTATGAGATTTAACGCATTTTATAACAGATAGGTATAAAACCTTTCTGAAAATTGTTTCGTACTTTCAATTCTCAACGTAACGGTGTCTTGGACTTGATTCAACGAGAATACAAATAACAACAATAAAAATAACAAAAACACAATTTCTCGAAGATATATTGAAAACGTATAATTCTCTCTATGAAAATTTTTACTTTTGCGCGTATATGTATACTCAAGAGAGTATGCTAAATAATTTACTATTTAACGATGTATTTAGCTGTACGACTAACCTATATCAGTTGCAATTCCTTCCATATTTGTAAGAAACAAAATATCGCAGTATGCATGCACATTTGATTAATAACAGAAAATTCGATTTCTTACGCAATATATGCTTAATATAATATTGATTAACTACAAATGAGATAAAATTTTATCATAAATTTTTATGTACACGCAGCGAACTAAATAGACTGGTGCACTCCATCAATGTGTTCGTATTTATTTTAGGTACATTTCGTTCTCCGTTTTATCACGATTTCATTCTGACACGAAAGAATCGAATCAAATATATTACGTCTGCTAATGTACCATTAAAATTTTCGGCCGGTCCACGTTACTACAATATATTTGTGTTCGAAGTAAAATAGAAAAGAAATAAACGACGATCCGGCTCATTTTCTAGGATCTAGATTGAGACAGTTGTAGAAACGGTTCATTACGGATTGGCGCAGTAACTTTTCAGTTCCTCCGTGGTGCACGATTTTAGACAACACTCCTCGTAAATACCCCGTCGATTTCTTCGAGTTTTCAACATGTTCTTCGCGTTTTCCACGGTCTTGTAGGGGTCCATTTCTAGAAAAAGCGGGTCTTTTCAACTCAATAAGCTGTAAATATGTATTTGAGCCGTGCTATCATTATAAAGAAGTGTGTTAGCTCGCAAAACGATTGAGGATCGCTGCCGATATTTTACGAGCTGTAAGTATTGAATGATTTTTCTAATACCTTGGTTGCTTTTCTTGAATCGGGGATTGTAATCACTCCCGCAGATTATTTGTAAAGTGCTCGAAAGTTCTCGACCACAATATTTTCGCGCTTCGTGCTTAGCTTGGCGATTTCGTCTGTATTTGAATAAATCCGAGTTCGCGCGTTCCGCTTCGGACGTTAAGATCGTTACCACGAGTATCAAACTCACGAGCACAAGTAATCGGTATGCGAACATCTGAAATTCAAGTAACGCTTTTTAATTATAAATAAATCGATCTGCGAGAGCCGTGTTGTAAATGTAATGCTATCCGAAAGGAAACCGTGTATATATGAAATTAGCGGGAAATTTAATTATGGCGCCTGAATTCGAACGATCAAAGTAATGCGGCATCTGTCAACGTTCTTGAAACTAATGTATCGTTTTGAAAATTTCTACACGCTCTGACTCAATAGCGATCGATTGTATTATAATTGATGAATTTTTATTGAGACTTATCAACAACGATACCTCATGCTGTCGCGTACCGCTTGACGAGACCAATTTATTTTTAGATAGCATTCCTGTAAATATAATATAGCTGCGCCATAGCCCACGTAAAAGAATATTCGAAATGATTTATAGGGGCCTCAGAAATATTTTAACGATCGCAACCGATCTTATGCACCAAAATCTCAAACATCTAGAAAACAGCATTCTTTCCTTTCATTAATTAACTTTATTTTCCTTATTAAACTTCACCTTTGCATCAATAAGCGTTGCTAAAGAAGAAAAACAAATGTTTATTCTCGTCGGCGCCCGTAGTCGGTTCTTTTTCGTGTGAATTTATAAATAGAGATCTAGGTGAAAAAACCCATACCGACGATACACTCGACTTTATAATGTTAATTCCACTGCATGATTCACGAGCACCGATAGCATATAATCTTAATATAACTTCGTCTGCTAATATGGGATTTATTGAACAAGTATTTCCTTGATTTTATATAGGTAGGGCTAAGCCAAACACGATCCTTTGAAACGCAACATAATTTTATACGATCCATTTATCAGATAGGAGAAATGTTTATAATAAAACTAAAAAATATATATATAAATAAAAGAACTACTTACTTATTATTAGTACGAATCGATAAAACAGGGAGACATATACCTATATGTGTATACATATGTATAATATATATATATATATATATATATATATATATATATATATGTGCATGTGTATGTATTGTATATGTATTTGGTATTCATATGCATATATACATGTACGTATATCACGAGTTGCTATCACAGTCTGGTACTTTACTTTTCTCTCTTTTCTTTGTACATTAACCTTTACATTAATCAAGGAACAACATTCCAGGTAGTCTAATTTTCAGAATAAACCAACGAGTAAACACTGGCTAACAGTGGCTCGATAATCGAGACAAGCGTATAGCAGAGCACTGGCAAAGTATTGCAAATATTGATTTTCGTATGCCTCCTATTTTGATAAAAATTATAAATTGTATACCAGAATTGAAAACAAATGCATTAAAGCAGATAAGAGAGTCGTAAATACACCGATAAAACGAAATTAATAACGTGAACGATAGTACAAGTTATGCTTGAACGATGAAAAATATATATTCCTATTTTGCGCAACTGTATGTATATATAACTAACTATTCAATCATAGACATATGTCGCTCCTTGATAAATTAATAACAACAATTATAAGAACTCCTTTGCAGGCTCGAACATCTGCATTCTTTTTCTCTTTCTCCCTTTATCGGAAACGTTCTTTTTTTGTTTTACGAATTGCCAAGATTTCCTCTTGAATGTGTGAATCGCGAAGAATCTTCTTGTCGATGATCACGATGAAATGATCGATTTCCCCAGGGCGAATCTAATGTTCTATTATCACGGGGAAATTGTTTAAACATCCGCAATGAAAGTTACTAGAATATGGAAAACTAAGGAGACTCGTGGCAATGCATTGTTCTTTTTTCCTCTTGTTTGTCTTCATTTCATTTGATATCTATCAGCGCAACTAAAAGTTTTCTATCCTCGAAATTGTGAAACCATTTTTTCACGGGCGAGTTGCAAATTTACTTTTCCGTAGGTATAATACACTGCATGCACACTTTCAACACTTTTGATACAGAGACAGAAATGAAAATAGGGTCGGGAAAGCACGCGTTCGGCACACTAGATCCTTCAGCGACTGTAACCGTTCTGTCTTGTTTAAAATTATGACAACTTGTAAAATATATGATTCGCCGCTCTCTCCTCGGTATCAATCGCAGAAAGTAAATGTGCGAACAGTCGACGTACTTACTCCAACTTTACTCGGTTCTTTCCTTTTTTTCACTGCCGCGGTCGTATTCCCGACATTATCGCACTACTTCATTATCTATTATTGCTGCTTAATACTAATATTGTTAAACGCGCTAATATGGTAAGCATTCCGTTTCCATCGTCATTTATTCATATGTTTCGTTTGTCGCCCGAAGTAATTGGAATTGACGAGAGAACTTGCAAACGACGAATATCCCATTGACGTGCGATTCCTTCTCAAATTAATAAAACCGACGACGAGCATAGATTTCGCACGGCTCTTATTGTCCTAAACTCTAGAAGTACGAACAAATGAGTTGATGTTAAGTTGATGAATAAATGAATTTCGGTAAAATTAGGATAAGCGAATTAAGATGAGCCTGGAGTTTGTTAATACGCGTCGTAGTATAAACACTTACCGATCCCCGGAAAGGTGAACATACGCTGAGGACGGGTGAGAAAATTATGTCACTGAAAATGGTTACCGGGTTCCTTATAAAGCTGCAGACGCATCTTTAGTAATACTGAACGATCAGGACGTGTTCATTAAGCACGTTACACATATGCCACCTTTCTTTAATTATTAAACATCCGACGATGCAAGGCTAATGTGACATCTCGTTGCATACGCTTTGTCGGTACACGTGGCCAATCAACTGTGAAAAATGTTAAATAATTAATAGCGAAATCTACCTGGCAGTTTCAAGTTGCAAAATATTGCAGAACAATGAAATGTCAAAGAAATTGTTAAATCGGTAGGTACACTGTACCGGGGATAAAAACATAAAGTGTATACCGGTATATTACTAAATATGTACATATGTATCACGTTGAAAAATTGTCAAAAGGATACTACGAACGAATAAGGGCGAATTCCAATGGCGCGGGAGATCTATAAAGAAGAAGAAAAGAGATACACATTTTTTAAATATATTTTACAAAACATTCTATTCGTACAGCATATAAAACAATACTCTGTATTCATTTTATATTCACACATTAGCTCTATACGGCTGTACCACCATATTCTTTCGTTATACATAGAATATAACTTTATACAATATTCGGCGGATCGTAACGTCATTGTTATGAGAATGCGGTGTCCTTTGTTTGACGTGTGGTGTCTACGTGTTTTCCGCCAGCCGGGAAGATCGGCGCGACTTGATCAAATTGCTCGGAATTCATCGTTTTGCCTGCACGTTCCCGATCGATTGTCAATTCCGTCGCGTCCCCGCTGAAACCTCTTTCAGACGGATGTTCCTGTATGTCGTTCGAACTTGAACTCGGGCTCGGGCTCGTGGGTTTATCCATGTCGTTATGCGTATCCAACGCGTCTGCTTTCGCCTCGTTCAACGGAACCATTCCAGGTTTCGACGGACTCTTCAGGTGTATTATATTATTATTCAGCGAGTCTGTGCTACCTTGTTTACCTGCTACATGATTGTGGTGATTCGAGAAAACAGAATCAGTGTTCCCCAAGAACTGGTTACCACTGTTAACCATGTTCCCAGGTCCTCCTGCGACAGACGAGCCACCGGCATTACTGCCAGACGAAATGTCTCCCATGTTGAAATTTCTCTCCTTCGGAGTGGTCTGCCAGAACGAATCGTCGAAGACCTCTGTGTCGCGTTGTTCCGAAGGTAGCCTGTTGATACGAGCCTTCACGATGGCTAGGTGTCTGTGCACGTAGTCTTGTTGGGGTGCCAAAGCCGCTGCCCGCTCTAAACACTGAGCAGCCAAGCCCAACTTACCACGCTCCACCATCACCACGCACAAATTGTGTAGACCTTGGATATTCGTTGGATCCAATTGTAGTATACGGCGGTAACAGTTCTCGGCAGCATCCAAGTCTTTTATATTGTTTATGTAGATATCTCCTAGAAGAATTAATCCTTTAACGTGGTCCGGGTGGAATCTAACTAGCTGGTTCAAGAACGGCGCTGCTTCGAGAGGACGTTGCTCGTCTGCCAATAACAGAGCCAAATTGAACAGGGCAGATCGGAAGTCTTCTTTTAGAGCGACCGCGTTTCGGAACCATCGTTCGGCGCTTCCGCTGTCGTGATCATCCATGGCCAACATTCCGAGATTGAAATGTACTCGCTCGTTATTCGAATCCTAAAAGTATACGCGAATTTTGTCAGACTACCTTTTAACAAATTTAATAATACATGACGAGGAATAGATAGTACCTTTCTCAAAAGTTTCAGAAGTCTTTCTCGAGCTACTTTTCGCAGCTCTGCGCGTCCCAGTTCTTGAAGTAAAATGGCCGAATTCAGCAAAGCTTGTTCATGTTCCGGATCAAATTCTAACGCTTTATCCAAATATGCCAGAGCTTGGGATGCTTTTCCTTGTTCCAAGAATACAACTCCAAGCTTAACAAGTAACAATTCTGTAAACGCTGACATTCCTGCCGCGGCTCTCCTCAAATAAAATCTCTCCGAATACTTACATTGTAATAGATATCTGGATTATTACTGTCGTAGAAAAGAGCTCGCTCGTAAACTTCTTGGGCTTCTTTGGTACGATTTAGTTTAATTAAGACGTCGCCTCGATTAATATATGCTTGCGTGTAATCAGCGCGCATACTAATCGCCTGTCTATAAAGCAAATCGGCCTCTTCTAACCTAGTTGCATTCTTTGCTATTAAGTTCGCTAAATTCACAAACACATTCAAATGATTCGGTGCTATTCGCGCTTGGTAAGACTCTCCAGGTTTCGCTTTCGGTAATAACGATTTTGCCTAAAAGAAACAGATGTAATAACGAATATAGGAAAGTTAACAGATACAACCCGTTTGATGTTTTGCAAATGGAACTTACTTTCAAATACGCGTCTTCGGCCTCTTTGAACATTTTCAGATGATTGTAAGTTCTGCCTACGTTAATGTGTGCGCCAATATCGTCACCTTGAACTTGCACGGCCATATTAAAAAAGTTTAGTGCTTCTTTAAATTGTCCTTGACTTTCCAATGCGTGTCCGACATTATTCAACAATTTGGCATTGCGATTATTCACTTTCAATCCTGACATGAATATGGAATATTCGTCCAACCAATCGTAATTTCTGATAAAAGTTTTCGTCGAGTGGGCGGCCAGAAGTGTAATTAGTAAAAATAGTGTGAGTTTCTTGAATCTACAAATGAGAAGATACACATTAATGATAAGCAGGTTTCCCGAACGAGCGAGAATACGATAAATTTACTTTTTATCGCACAAAATACTCCATCCGTATCCGACAAGCATACAGAACCCCATAGACGGTGCGTACAATACTCTTTCTGCGATGACGAATCCAACCGGGAAAAAGAGATTCGAGGCAGGTAAAAATGGCAGTATCATCATGGCCAAACTCTGTTCAAACGATGATGACATAAAGATTTCGGAAGAAACTAATACATATCATATGTACACCAGCCATGTGTTACATTGAATTTTCCATAGTAAACGTATTCGATGCTAACCATAATAAGAACGATGGAGGTTTGCCTATTGGGTGTTAAAATTGCCGTTGCCAATAGTCCTAATACCGTCGTGTGTGTTGCTATAGTAGCGAGATTCCGAAGGTCTGTAAAACTTTCTATCAACGGTATCGTTCCCATAGTCCAATCACAGCATAAATCGTTTGGAAGAAATAACAGCCTTAAATTGACTGCTGCGAGGTAATTGTATGTAAGCTGCCTTACTGGCGTTGGTGCCACGGATGCAGGATTGTCGAATCTGAAACATAATTTAAAAGAATCATACAGTGCAATCTGCGAGTCACCTCGAATATTCTATGTACAAGGCGTATGGAATTTTTTGTGGATACCTGGTAAATACAGGTAACTTTGAGCCCATTACATGTAGTCGAAGTATGAGTAAACTAAATGTAACAAGTGTAAGGGCAGTCAAACGTTTTGTACCTTCACTGGACCAAGCAAGGGCTATTTTTTTCCCACCGAAAGCTGCCTTTAATGTCAGGAAAATATCCATTGCTCTAACCTGTGTAAAATAATATATCACAAATTTAACAAATATACCATAACGTTAATCGACTCTTTATGTAAATTTACCTTTTGTACAACGAAAATCTCGTACAATACGCAAACAGCGGTAGCCGTTATTCCTTGTTCTTTGCACAACATGGCGGTACAAACAAACAACATAGATAATATCAAGGACTTCCATTCTATAAAAAATGTAGATGTAAGTCGTACCATTTAAAGTAAAAGGTATGGTAACTTAATGGAAGTATAAGAGAGCCATCTTCACCTGTTGATCTTTTACTCCTGCAACATTTAGTATACGTGATTAAAGCTGCCAGGTAAAATAAAGAAGACAGTGTCTCTGCTCTTCCCACCACTCCTGTAACCTTTAATACACGATTATCCACTGATAATGTATTTGCATGCGATCTAGGAACTACGAAGCGATCGATCGCTCGACGTCGACCCTTTGAATCTGGATACAGTATTGAAAGATTATCGCCGAAGAGAGGAACAATGACTAGAAATAACGATCGAATCATATTTTCATACATAAATTCAAGGTAACGTCGATCGATTCGATCGAAATCAATACCAATTTGTGGAACTTACTGCCTCTGTGTGTATAGGATGCACCGCGAATAGGAGAGAAGACACAAACGTCGCGGAATCAGACAGAAACATCAAACAAGTCCTGCAACATCGATTGACATTGGTTTTGTACAAACTTACTGTAATTTCAACGTATAACTTAAAGTGATTTTTGACTTATCTGGTTAACGATCAATATACATTAAAGCAAACATACCTAAAATATAATAAGCATACTCCAACATGTAGGATCACATTAAGTAAATGGTATCCCATAGGATCCAATTGATGAATCAAGTAATTCCATCTAAATGTGAGAACGCACAATGGCCTGTAAGATTTGTGCGATTGCTCCTGTACAAAAGAAACATCAAAGTAATATTTTTTTCTCAAGTAAAAATACCGGCCGGCCGGCGTGTAAAGAAGTTCAGGAAATCAGATCGGTGCGAGATCGATTTAAATTTAATAAGATTGAATCGGATCGAACCGATTCGAACCGAACCGAATCGAACCCGAATCGGATCGAATCGAATCGAATCGAATCGAAAGGTAGGAAAAGGAGGAGAAGAGTTCAACGGATCAATACACAAGAAGGTAGACAAGAGTGACGGGGGAGGGGGAAGGAGAAGGGGAAAGCGCCTCCATCCTGTCAACCAACCCACCTTGTGCATAGGAGTGCCCCAGAAATCATTGTAAAACACATTTTTCAGGGGTGTGTGAGGCCTCAAGTCCCGATTATCCTTGATCGCCGAAATGTCATCGAAAACGAAGCCGCAATTCAAGCTGTTCAGATAGACGACGAAAGCGCTTATGGCGACGATCGCCGCGAGTGCTCCCCGCGCAGGCACTCCCATCACAAATAAGACATCGATCGGCCGTCTTTTTTTTTGGCGATTTTCAAATTGGAAACTCTGTCGAACAACACACTTCTCGATTTTTCTCCCACGCCGCTGGTATTCCGGTGTCTCACCCCGCGATCTTCTTCGTTCGCTATCTAACTAATCTATCTATCTGTCTAGCTATTTGTTGTGTCGAGTCGAGACGAGACTTTAACCCCGCGATGTCCAGAAGAAACGCAGGAATCTCATCTTCCGGCACGTAGACGCAGACTCGTTGGTTTTCTGGCTCATCGCGGACACTTTACGTGTCTAATGCGTCCAGATACGAGCGCGCTTTTTCACAGAACGACTTCCGGAACTTCGTCGAGAACATATCAAACGAGAAACAATCCTCTGTTCCCGATTAAACGTTTCACCCCAAGAGCAGTTTGCCTGTCAACGTCAACCGATCGAACGATCGTTGTACCCGCGCGTTAAGATCCAATTCAACTGTCAAAAGATAGACGAGTATATACGACCGAACGACGACGCACGCCACGTACCGTGAAACGAGGCACAACGCAAATACGACACTACGACAGCGACGACGCGGATCCACTTCAGCCCGAGTTCGCATGCGCGTATTTCGATTCAGCGCGAACTACACAAGTACGCTGCTCGAAACAATTACCGGCGATTTTATTTTCGTCCACGTAATGCCAACCGATTTTTACAGGTTTTGTTTAAAAACGTTTACGCATTAGTTAGGCGAGAATATATTTCTTCCTCGTGTAAACTTTAAATGTACCGTTTGAGTTTCTGTGTTCTGTATTCCTCGATGGCGAGGAAGAAACTGTATTCTCGCGACGCAACGCTTTCTATAAACAAATTAAAACTATTGAAATTTGTGCAGTTTGTAAAGCAATTGTTTTGAAATAATATCTTCTTTTCGACGAGAAAAAGTTGCTTATGTTGTGCCCATAATTATGAAAAAGTGGTCTAAGTAAAAATTTTAAAAATTGAGTTTATCAGTTATTTCATGTCGGTGTTTATTTATTTTCTATTTCGAAGAGCAAGGACGTTGGAAGGGCAGAGAGATAGTAAATTGTATTTACAGAAAATGTATCATGGTGTAATATTCCGTGTGCCTGGTCGAGGCTATTGTTGCATATGCACTCGTTCAAACGAAAATGACCGCGCACGGTTGAAACCAGCCAATGGGGGCGTCGCGTCGCATTTAAACCGTGGTGGTGGAGAGCCTCGTAGCGGAATCGTGGAACGACAGTCGAGGTAGGCACGCGCTTGGCGTCATCCTCGTTGACATTTGCGCTCGTTCAAACGTTTCCCTGTAAACCACCACGATCTCTTTACGCGTCTTATCGGCGACCAACCAAGTGATTGTTTTGAAACGGCAACGTGAACGTGTTCGTCCAGGTAACCGACTGGCTACTCAAAAGGTTTCGACCACGTGAATGTAGGAAGTCATCCTGAAAATTTAGTGGCGTCCTTCCTCGACGTACCCTTCGAAAAGCGTGAGTGTTTATACTTTTATCCGTTGTCTCTCAATGAACGCAATCCGCACGATTCGTGTAGCAGAAGAACTCGGTGAACAGAATCGTGAATGAGTTTGTTACTTATCGAATAAAAGTGAAAACAAATGACTGTGGATACGTAACAACAATGTACATGTTAAATGGGGGGGACCTTTCATATGTATACCATGAACACAATAAGATGTACGATCGTCTGTAGAGTTTTATACCATTAATTAAATAAATCATATCGTTCGAGAAAGAACGAGGGGGAGAGGTTGGAGGGAAAGGAGGAGAAACATTACAACGAATATTATTTATAACACTTTCAAGTTTTCCAGCCTATTAATTGGAGTAATTTTTCGACCATGAACATTAAAGATGTATAAGACGATTTACCCTATAATTCGTAGAAAAAGGATCTAGTTCGTACCATTATACAGATATGGATGTATTGCGACAAAATCGTGATGGTTTTCACGCGGAAGTTTTTTAAATAAAAAGATGGATGCTAAATGTAAAGAGAAGGACGCGTACGCCCTGTAGGAGTAGTGATTTATGAAAGAGAAAGTCGATCTGTTTTAGAGGCATGTAATATCGCAGTGCTTGATTCGTAGAGGAGGCCGACAAACCGTATTAGTATTAGCCGGCTTGCCACCCTCACCTGCTGCGTTTGAATGTTTTATGTTTCCTGGACATTGTCGGGTGGGAGGGGTCGCTAATGCATGCGTCCCTATTATTTCGGCTTCTAACGGCCAATATTTTGAAAACGATCGGGCACCCTTTCGATTTTACAGAGTTGTATAAATCAACGAGAAAATCGATGAACAAGCGAAATAGAACGGAAAGAATTATTTTAAAAGTATTCAGTAGCCATTGCGAGATTTGAAAAATAAATAACATTGTTATACTGTTTCCGCATGTTTATAATACGATTGTGCACGTTCGCCCGGTCATTGAATTGTTATCTCGTAAATATCTAACCTTCCCCCGGCTCTTGAAAAATGCAAGCCAGGTAACTATGTATGGCTAGACTCCTGAAGGCAATAGGCTCAGAGAGCAATGCCATCCGATCGATCGGTTTACGTCTGGGCGTCCCGACGCCAGCTGCAACGCTTATAGATACAGGACGATTCACATTGCGGTCTCCGCGCGTTTTCGCTGCAATTTCTTACACCGTTCGACAAAGTATATTTTCATTTGTTAGATTTTAGGATTTTAGGACGAGGACGCACACTAGAATTATTTATATCGGGGACAAACGGGAAGGGTTTTTTTGTATAGTGCTTCTGGAAATTCTGTCTCGAGAACAGTGGTTCTCAAAGCGTTCTCTGGGCGCAGCAATGTCGAAAAGAATTGCAGCATATCAAGTGAAGAAAAGTACTTTACAGTTAGATATGAAAAATGAATTTCGAGTCGTAGGTGGAAGGCAGTGAGTTTGAGCACCACTGCTCCGAAGGGATCAAACTAGTTAAAGGGGCGGCTCACACCTGAAAGAATAGCGAGAACGGTGTGATTCTGGTGAGAGAGAGAGAGGGAGCAGTTCTGATTTTTCGAACGTTCTTCAACAAACCTGTAGCGGGACTTGTCGACCGGTAAAAATGTAATCGCACTTATTTGGTATATTTTTAGCGAATCATGAGCCAGGGAGATCAGGAGAAGAGCATGGACAAGAAGGAAATCGCAGAGGAGGAGAGAGAGAAAATGCTGAACGCCGAGAACACGAAGCACACGGTATCATCGACCGCGCCGGACTCGGAATCCGAAGAACAGAAGCCCAAGAAGAAAATACCTATCGGCGGCATTAAGATGCCCGGCTTTTGTCGTACAAAGAGCAAGGAGCCTTGCAAAGTAATAATCATTCAACACCTGCGTTCTTTATTATAATTATTAAGCGAAGAAATCAAATGCAGCTTCTTTGTGTCATGCAAAAGATGCACAACATTTTTATTTAGCATGAAGATCCGCAGTCTAGTGGTAAATGATAGAAACGTTCTTGAAGTTGCCCGCGCGAGAATTAAATGGAACGTCTTATTTGCCTAAGCCTAAACTATTGTATGTTGCCCTTGGAATTAATTGGTAGGAGTGAGTTTTGTTTCCTCACAATCATTGACTGAACAAAACTAATTAGACGCTGCAGTTTTCGCATGATTCCTGTTCGTTCCTAAGGGATATCATATTTCATCTGTTCATTGCTAAGGGGTATCAAGGTCAGCAACGTTTTAAATGCTGTTGCTACAGTTTTTGCGAGATTCCTGGAACGTCTTAAACGAATTAGTTCTAACACGCTCGGTATAATATTTCGCGAGATTCCTAAGGGGTAGCAAAGTTCGCAACGTCTCGCTGCAGCATTTTCTTCTTTGCGATATATACCAAAATGTTCGCTGTGTTTATAAACCCTACGTTTATAAACCTACTCAAACCCGAATTCCCGGTTACCTGCCCACCCCTATTAATTGGTTTACTACATTGAGAAACATCGGGCAATGTTTATGTATTTGTATTTATTGGGCCATAATTCTTTTATTAGAGTAATATGAACTGCGCCCCTTATCCGTTCGTCGTGCATGACAAACGTTTGCGGTTTGATTATACATTGAATTCAGCACGCCGAAATGTACTGTTCCGCGTATCGCACTGAAAATTGTTCGACTGAGCGGATGCGATCCGAGACAAGGACTGCTCAAAACCACCGCGCCGCTTCCTTTTGCTCGATTAACATCTGTTTACGACAAGCCGATACTGCTGAAAAAGCACAAGTTCCCCGAGCACTATAGCGTGTTTACGAGGGGTGACCATAGCCCCGTAACGATTTCTTTTTTCCAACATTAAACCAATGGATGACGTCAGTCGAACAGTACACCTGGCATTATTGATCAGGCGCCCCTTTAAATGACGGACGTCGAGTACGATAATGATAATGATAACGACAGCGATAGTGACGCATCCAATATTTTGTTCCCGCGAGATTTTCAATTTTTTGTTAAATATCCATGTTTCTGGAATTTTTTTAAAAATCGCTATTGCAATCAAAAACTGAGAATATGCATAATCGCGTGTGTCATTCTTTTGGGGCCTATCGAATAATGTGATGAAAAACAATTTTTTTCCGGTCAATTTTGCCCATCTTATCCGGCTATACCCATAGCAAGTGTTTTTCATGATTTGTTTTTATTTTCCACTTTTCTTTTTATTTAGGACGACGAGAGCAAACCAGCCGACTCGGGTGATGCCGAGGTAACAGAGAAAAATGCCAAAGAAAACGAGCAGAACGTGTCTTCAGAGAAGGCGGCGAACACGCCGAGCAAAGATGCGAAAGAGAAAGAGGGACGGAAGGGATTCCTTGACGCCATAAAGTTACCCTTAGTCTCTGTTTTTCCTCGGAAAAAGAACAAGGTGATGCTTAGGGATCGATTTTGTAACTTTGTCTTGCGTTTATAAAACGGAACAATCGATTGCTCGATTGTAAATTTTACCAAGCGAAACCCATTGAAACCTTAAGACTCGAGTAAGTAACGCGACGCACTCGAGCACGTACAGTCTTTTCTTTGAAGTGTTCTTTAATCGATCGACCCACGTTCAACCTCTTCTTGCGTCTACATCGGTTGCATCCTAACGCGTCGTTGAACAGAACGAATCTCTGTCGCACGGTGGAAAGGCTTTTCTTCTCCCTCTCTTCAATGTTACATGGGAAATGTTTCTGATCGTTTAGGAAGGAGAAGTGGAACTAGGAACGACGGGAGCCGCAGGATTAGCCAGCGTCGAGACCCTGGATGACGGAGCAGGAGACAAGAATCCTGTGGGGTCCGAAGACGGAATGGAAACTGTTCGGCTGGATGGGGACGCGCCAGATGCTATCGACTCTCCTAAGCAACATTTTCTTATCGCTTGCATAGCCGTTGCCAGGAGAAATTTATTTGTATTAGGTATGTGGTTTAAAGATTTTTGGTCCTCTACAAAAAGTATAACCATAATAATCATATATTCTCTAATAGTGGCCACGCTCTGCATCCTGCTATCGGTGGTCATCATAGTCTGCGTTGCCTGTGTCGGGCCAAGAAAGGCAAGCACACAGCCGATGAAAGATGGAAACTACGTGGAAGCTGTTACATCTTGCGGTCCGGTGCAAGGTGTATCGGAAGACGGTGCATTTGCATTCAGAGGGATCCCATACGCGGTTCCACCGTTGGAAAATCGTCGCTGGCAGCCCGCGGAGCCGTTGCGAAGAATAGAACGTTGTTGGACAGATACTTATCTCGCGCACAACGCCTCGGAAGTCTGTGTGCAACGAGATGCTTCGGGTGGCACGATCGGATCCGAGAATTGCTTGCACTTGGATGTGTTCACGCCCGAGCTTAGATACGACTCCCCTTTGCCGGTGGTTGTTATGATCGGCGCGGAGACTCTCACCGGAGGATCGCCGGGTGTAATGCATCCATCCGCAAAGCTGGCACGTGTCCGCGACATGGTCTTCGTCAGACCGAACTTCCGGTTGGGCATCTTTGGTTTCTTGGCCGCCGAGCCGCTCTCGAGAGCAACCCATCCGCCCACATCGGGAAACTATGGACTGTCGGACATCATAGCAGCACTGCAATGGGTTCAACTGAATATCGAGAATTTCGGTGGTAACAAGCAGTCTGTAATTTTGTGGGGACACCGAGCGGGAGGATCCCTCGTCTCCACGCTCGTCGGAATTCGTCGTACCAAGGACTTGTTTTCTAGAGTTTGGATATCCAGCGGAAGCGCGATATTCCCGGGTAGAGAGTTGGAGGACTCGGAGAGGCTTAACGAGCAGTTCTTGAATTCTATAAAATGCAGCGACGCCGCGTGTCTCAGAGGCAAAAGCGTCGAGGAACTGATGGACTCTGTCCCGGATACGTGGTACTCGGGGAACGGCGGACTTCCCGAGGCCAGGGAAGCAACTTTGAGAGACAGAAGACACGAGTGGCTCGTTCTGGATCGTGCTATTCTTCAGGAGCCTGTTGGTCGAACCTGGACACGCGAAGAACTCCCGGTTAAGATCGTGATGGGCACTACGGCGCACGCGGGAGCTCCTTTGAAATATCTGAACTCTAATACGACTCTAAACTCCACGCAAGTCGAGAAACTGGTAAGGGAATCTTTGCTGGGGACATCGGGCTTGGCCGACGAAGCTCTCAAGTAAGTATATCGAAAATGTTCGAATGGTAGACGCGCGTGTTCCGCTGGAAAATGTCGAACCATTTCATTGAAACGTTCGTGCTTCACTTTTCAGACGCTACAACGCAACGTTGAAAGGTTTGCTGAGCATGATCTCCGACATACGTGTGATCTGCCCGCTGCTGACGGTAGCCCGAATGCGGACTACCATTCCGTTCTATGTGGCAACGCAACCGCGTGGCCAATTCGCAGACCCCGACAGCGATGCCGCTGCGATACTTGGATCGTTTGCTGCGCGTACACCTGCGGAAAAAAGGCATGTCTCTGCAATGCAACAGTTGTTCAATTACTACGTTTGGCACGGCGAAGTGCCCCAGGCAGATTCGAACGGCGTGAAACGAGTCCTGATCGTAGGACAAGACACGCTTCCCGAACTAGATTATCCGAACTGCGACGTCTGGATAGGGAAGGATATCGTTCCAGCTTATGGTCGGATTGATTGAATTGTTCTTTTCATTGTATATCGAATGGGGAAACCACCCGGGATTTTGAACAAGCTCTAAATACTCTTCGCGAAGACTATTTTGCTATCGAGCTTTTCAGACATGCTGCGTTGTTCCTGAGGTGTTCAAGACGAAAGAAACGAATCGAAAACATGACTCCAAGAAACGAGACTTACCGACGGACTAAACCGATGAACGGGGGAGGGGTATTTCCTTTATAACGTGTATTGCTCGTTCTCGAAACGAAAAAAAGACGATTCCTTGAATCGCAAAAAATGTCACAGCTATCTCGGATTTAAGTCTTAAGTGTAAAGTCATTAGCGCCTTTCATTAGAATCTCATCGTGCGGTTATAGTATTAAAATTAAAATACTCATCCATATCATACAGGTTTTATCGAATAACGATGAAAAGCGGACGAGGTGCATGTTATCTACTTGTTCTTCTCGTTAAGTTTTAGAACTTAAATAAGTAGCGTTGATCAAAGATCTAAGTTCGAAGTTGATTAGGAAAGAATTTTCGTAAGCATTTTTTCATTTAGATATAACGTGGCCGGTACTTGAACAACACTTTAATTCAGAAGTATTTTATTTTCTACCGTCGTAGTATTACGGGTTGTTTTTAAAGAAATTGGTGATATTATTTATTGCGTGAGATGATATTAGAGATGAGACACATTGTATGCATAAATTGTGTAAGCGTATATTCTAAACATTCTATGTTCTATCGAACGGATGGATATTTTGACGAAGAAAATATTAATTAACATAATTTTGACAAACTACTACTTAAATGGTGTTTAGTAAGCAGGGCCCTCTCCTGGAATTATCGTTTTCATAACAGTGCAAACTCGGTTACGCGAGATATCCGAGATTTTTCACCCTCGGGAAATATAAGCATATGAAATTACTCGCTTCGATATATTGTGTTGTGTACTTGGAAGAAACAAGCGTATAGTCATAGTCAACGGTACACATTAGGTTCATCCCTGCCGTTTCATATTGCCGTTGCTCTTTGTTTGTTTGTTTTATTTTGTTTTAACATCAATGTACTTAAATGTATTCCAGGTCTTATACATTGTTACAAGCACGGATACAAACACATCTAATTTCGGAAATGTAAGACTGATTTTACAGATCGGCATTTCATTTGCGTATGAATGTCTTTTTTATATGTTAGTTATAATCGAATAGTTTTATAGTATAAAAAGACCTGCTCCTGTGTAAGCAACGTTTGTTATACTGTTTAACTGTAAATTAAGGGATGTGTAAAGAATTTTTTCATTCATTATTTCGATACTAAACGAACACTTGTAAAACTTGTGATCACAATGACATTTTGATGACAGCCAAATTGCACTATATAAGCACATATTTATGCTATCGACCTTAAAATTTTACCAGATCTAGGAAGCCTTTTATATCTTTATACAAACTATAATTAATATTAAGGAAGTAGCGAAGAATGTACGCGTTCGAACGATTTCATTATTTATTACAGAAAGGTGACATTCGTAACTCTATTCTTAAATCTAGTAAAATTTTAAGGGAACAATTATATTTTTCATTTCATTGTGCATTCGGATGTTTGTAAATGGTATTTGAAGAAAAATAAAATGGTGTCATTCATTTTTTACACATCGTACGAAAGATTATAATTATATATGTATAATAGCTGGTAATTTATAGCGATGTAAGTATACCCGATTCTCAAATGAACAAGTATTTTATCCAATTTTCTATCTACGCAAAATATACAGTAAAACAATGTACGTGTACAACTGAAATGAAAATTAGGCACGATTATAAAAAAAGCTATATACATAGTTCATTTTACTATCAACATTCCTCAACATTAAATCATTATAACTCGTTCGTACGATAATGTGCTGGATCACATTGAAAATGTAAGTATATATTCTCGGAAGATTTGTATAACATGCATCAACGTGTAAAAATATTTATATAAATTTGTAAAACGATAGTCTGTACGACTTGTCGAGAAAATTTTGATTTCGCAGACTAATTGTACTCGTAATTGTGTGCATATTGTATTACAAATTACAAATGTTCTGTGTGTGCTGTTGAGCACCGTTGGCAAAGAATGCGAAAGATTTTCTGCATAGATACAACTGAGAACCACTGTTTGGAATTCCTGACTACTTGGTCGACAATCTCACATTTTAGAGTCAGTGGAGCAACGATAAGTGCAATGTTATACGTTATACCGTGCCGTATTTATAAATAGTTATCCTTCGAATCAACAGGTATCTTTCGCCGAGTTTCCCCGAAATTGAATAAAGAGGTATCCTTTGAACGTGAACCCGCAAAAAATGCACCGCCACGATCAAATAGGGAACCAAGGTACGGTCAGTCGATGAAAAAACTTCTATTTTCGAAAGCGTCCACCAACTATACGGACAAATTCCTGACATTCCAACGTTGGTCCAGGTTCTCGGGAGGCAGCATCTAGATGAGAATGTAACTTTTCTGATTACTCATTCGGTGACATCTGAGGAATGTGGTAAGAAAATTCGCTTCCTCCTACGCTTCGCGAACTTTTCTTTTCTGTTTTGTTACGTGTCTATGGTACGCAGCATTTTTACGAGTGAAGTTAGAAGAATTTTCGACTTCTAAATATGTAGTTCTCTCTCGTTAAAATGCCGACACGTTTGGCTGACGAGAAACGCAAGGAAGAAAATTTTCCTTCGAAACTTTTCCGCTATATTTTCGACTAATCTAAAAGCGTTCGGATAGTTTATTCTATCTGCAGACTATTTGCAGAACTTCTCGCTATTTGTATATATTAAACGCGAGGACAAGTTCAAAGATCGGTAACACACGGAAAAGAGCTGATAAGAATCGGTCAATTTGAATTTGTATCTGTCGATTACGACCACTCGTTAATTAAACGCTAACTTCACAAGAAACTTAAAAATGTTTCTCGTTAAACAATCGATTATCTTATTTGGATTTTTTCGGTAAAAAATTAAATTTTCTTTGACAACTGTGAGATTGAACTATTTCTGTTTTTTCATATTAATCGTTTCATTTTTCAGACGAATTTTCATACCGTGGAATGTGTGGCATAGGTTGATAAAAGGAAAAGGTGCTGGATAATCCAAATGGATAACAAAAGCCCATTATGGCCCAGCATCTACAGACACAGCATCAGCACGAATTCTTACCATTGTGTGATGTACTATTTAACATAATTTCTCTTGCTTCGTACTTCTGCGACGTTGTTTTCGATTTCGCAATGGTGTATGCCCTAGCGCATCATTCTGTTGCTCCGCCGATCCTTTTTCCTTTGAGCATTGTTCTTATCACCACGTCGTTAATTATCTCTCAGGTAATTGTCTAAATTATTATACGAATTTCTTGTTTTTATCACAATCAATTTATGTAATGATTTCATTAATTTCAGATCGTCAGTGTACGTTGGTACTTGTGGGGTGCCAGAGGAAGATTAACTGGTAAAACTATCACCGATTGCAATATCAATGAAAAGAAAGAAAATGGGAATTGGGCGATATGGTGTGTTTTATTGCTTCATTCCACTCAAGTTGGAGTATTGTGGAGATACTTCAAGTTATTTATACCGGTTAATTTAACTTATGTTAAACACGAGGTAAGCATCATTTTGTAAAGAAAGATTGTGGACTCACCCTGTATAAAGTTATGTACAAATTCATAATATTGCTTTGCGTTTTAATAGGTGAGGGAGCTTTGTGTACTCCGCCTTATTCATGCGTTCTGCGAAGCTGCTCCGATGTTGCTCTTGCAATTATACCTGTTATCCATTGGAGTTAACAACGACTCGAACACAGATGTAGGGAAAGGGAAAGAACCCGAACCCAGAGATAGCGTAAAACTAGCAAAATTAACTGCAGTATCTGCTGGACTTTCTTTATGGAGCGTATGCTGGGCAGTAGCTAGTTTTAGCAAAGGTGCAGCTCGACTGCGTAATTTGGAGCGTTTGGTACTGACCTGGCTAGGTGTGCTGGCACAACTGGCATGGAGGCTAGGAACTGTAAGTGCTAGAGTAGGAGTATTGGTAGCTTACGCTTCACTCTATGGTGGACAGTGGCTGTTAATTGTCATGGCTCTCCACTGGCTATCGATGTTGATGTGGCTGCTGCTTACTCCAGATGGTCTTTTTCATGGTGGCGAACATTTGCCTATCTTAAAGAAAACTTCTCTGGCCTCTCTTCTGGCGTTCGTTTATATATTTGCATATGTAAATTTGCATGAAACGAATCATCGCCAAAAGATGGTAAGTAAACGAATATTCACGTAATAATGTCAATAATAATAATAACATTCGTATTGATAATTCCAAATGTATTTGTGCAGGTAATATTTTATACAGTAATGTTTTTGGAGAACAGTCTGCTTATCGGTGTATGGATAGTAGGCATTAATAGAAGCGATCTCCTTCCGCATCAACATCATCCGAATCCTGTAACTCTAGTACTCACGCTGTTAGCTTTATTTTTCGGTGGTATGTTTTTCATGGGTCTTTATTACAGGTAATTATGAAAATGTGCAGTATAGTCTCTTCATTTTTATCGGATATGTTTTTCAATCGTTAATTTTACGTTTAGATTTTTTCACGTAAGAAGATTGAGGTACGAGGCTGGTGGTAGAATGACTGCTTCGAACCTTGCAACATTGCCGAACCAGGTATACACGAATAACTTCACTAAAAGAATGAAAAATATTTCATGAAAAAGATTAGTTACAGAGTAATGCTTGCAGGACAATTTGGAGGAGAAACAAATAGACTATACGGAAGATAAGAAAGTAAATATGAACATGGGAATGAGACGAGTCAAGTTGAGCAACGGTGGAATACCTGGAGTATTTAATTGCCGTTTCGCCAATCCGACTGTAGTAAATCCAAATCGAAAGAAGAAGAAACCAACCACGTTTGTTCCTCCTCCATCGCAGTCTCAGACAGGAGCTGTCGCAGCTTCTATGAACGGTGTAGGAGACGCGAAACAGTGGCTGGGTATGAACAGTAATTCGCGTCAATTAATTCCATTTTGGAAAAGATCCGTGACGTCTTCAGGTGTATTACAGGTAGCGAAATATTTTACGTCGCTCTATGTATGAATGCCTTTTCGAAATTTATAAAGACAATCGTTTCTTTCAACTTACATTCAGTAATTTCTTATTTGAGGCAGAATGATCACTCGGATGAGCAAAAGATCGGAGCAGATGCTGGATCTGGAGGTTCCCTGAGCGTGAATCTAATCAGGGAAAAGCTCCAAGAGAAAAAACAGCAACAGCTACGAGAATTGCGCGCTATACAAGAAGAAATAAAAGAAGGAAAATTGTTCCCTCCACCGTCGGCATCGGCGTCCTCGTTCTCGTCGTCGGCTGCATCGAATCAGCAGCCACCGCCTAACACGAAGTTGCATACCTCTCCTAGCTCGCCCTTGTTCACATCTGCTCCCTCCGTAGCTGATCAAAACGGTGGAGTCACGTTGTCTTCGTGGCCACCGGTGAAAATGCACTGCCTTTTACATCCGCCACCATCTTCCTCTTATTACCCGAACGTTCATCCTTCGAATTCGTGGAGGACAACGCAGAGGGAGAGAGCGGACACTCCAGAAATTTTACTGGCACCACGATGTCTTCCTCATCATTATTCGCATTGGGCACCATCTGCTCACGTTAATCATAGGTAAACACACGACTGAACACTTAAGACTTAAGGGGATTGTCTCGTTTAAATAGCTGTAAAAATAGGAAACGACCCCTTAAGGCTTAAGGATCAAAGTCACTACTCTGTAAAATTTAGAACATCCTGTATAAATAAATTTTAGATTGCGTTCGAGTCAAAACGGAGAAGAAAGCTTAAAGGGTGAAGGAGAAATGGAAGGAGAAATGAGCGATATGGAGGGCAGCCAAGTATCGTTACCTCGAAGTTACACGCTTCCTCGTGAATTTAAATATAATCATCCAAATAATACCGCGAGAGAACGGGAACGACGTGTAGGAAGCAGCAAGGTTACAGCAACACGTTTCTATTTGCCTTCCACCAACAGTTCCGACGGTACGAATTAACTAAAATCTGCCTTGTTAATATTTCGATGGATTATTTTTAATTCGAACATGTCAACAGGAGATGTAGATAGTGCAGACAACGAAGACGAGACAGATTCCGAAGTGCAATTTCGCGTGAAAAACGGCTACGGTCATAATAATTACATTGGCGAAGAGGAGCATCAACAACATCAGCAACAGCGATACGTGTTCGACGCGAACGGTCAGAATGAATTCTTGCATTCCAATTCGGATTCTACGGCAGCTGTCGTGATCTCTGGAAATTCTTATTTAAATAATTCGCAAGGAGTACAGCGACCGAATCAGCTTTTCAGAAACAGGGTTAAACACGAAACAAAACTCTGAAGTTATATTTTTAGTAATACATCTTCAGAGATTGTATAATAACTGATCGAAAAGTTCAGATAAAAAACAAGACTGTATTTTTATACGAAACGATTCCTATCTTTTGCGTCGTGCGAGAGATGCCCCGCACTGCGCTATTTCCAGTTTGAGACTTCGAAAAGTAGAATTCCAATCTAACGGCGGCAATACATTTGTTCCATGTAGAATGTAAAGGACGGCAGAAAGTCATCTTTGTACAAATTTAATCCAAGTTGGATGCCCAGGTACGTTTATTTACGTAATTGATCGTTAGATATTAAGTATACAGATTTTTATACGAATTTACTATTCTATGCATTTTATATGCGCCTTTTTTAAAATAAATTATTGACTCTTTCAACTGTATTTTATTAGAAAATATACAACTTACAAATCAGAAAAGCTAATTTTACACAGTAGGCTTCATTTTATTTGTGTGCTTCCACGAGAGGAACAATTACGTAAACATGTGGATTATTTGGATCAACGATATTTATTCAATAATGGAAATATAAATATTTTTTTTTTATTTTTACAGTAGCTAAAATAGTTCAGTTCCTTTATCGTATCTGTCATCAATATTACAATATATCGAAAATGTGTCACAAATTATCTCGGTGGTATAGAAATCAGAAATTCCTTGAGCAATGTTAAAAGAAAATTCTCCTCACATACAATAAAAATATTTAAAATAGTCCTGTTAATACAAATACATAGATACAAATGATACAAATGTTTACAAACCTTATTATACCTATATATATATATCACTATATATACACTATACTTTAGTAAATATTAATTATTTACAGAAAACTCGTTTACAAAAAACATTGCGTCAATAGAAATAATTGACCGATCTATGCGTTGTGCATTACTCTCTGGCTTTCGTTAGGCGACTGATATTTGTGCTTCGTTAACGATTGCATGAATTACTGATTCTAAAATCTTAAAGTAAAAATAGATAAATCATTCCACGAGGATGTCTTCTTGTAGGTGGCTCAACCAACTCATATGCATACAATATTAAACACGAACAGTTTAAAGGATAATTTCATTCTTAAAATTTCTCGTGAGCTCTTTGTGCGGCAAGACAATGGAATTCAATAAAATCTTCTCAGCCGCTAAGCGTACGCTTGTGCCTGAAACGTAAATGGTAGAAAATAATTGTTTCACGCACAAAGAACGTCTTGAATGAGAAATGAATTACCGAGAATTGTAATAGAAGGATTAAGTTTCCCATTTGTGTTGAACAATGGCAAGTTCTCCATTTTCGCGAATGGTTTATCAGGATTAGGATCGCATGGCGTTCCTTCTATACGTGCCCATTCTCCTACATAGCTGTTCTTGCCTACTATACTATGGAGAACGATTGAATGTGCTAGAATGTGAGCATTAGCTAATATAATTGATTCTCTTATTCTAACACCTGGTGCGATAATAGCATTAGGACCTATGCTTACGTTTGGACCCAACTGTAAAAGGAGTAGTACAACACGAATCAATCTATATTGAACGTTTTATCTACTGGAAGCCTGTTAATGGGTTCTTTAACAACTGTGCCACAAAGAAAAGAAGTTTAACAATTTATTTACCACTGCTGTTGAGTGAACCGTAGCTGACGGATGAATATAAACATCGCCGATAATTTTACAAGGCCCATTAGTAGTAAATGCAAGACGATCCGAGCGATTCGCTTTATACAAAGCTAAATAATGTCGATTAGCGTATATCGCAGAACCTGCTGTTTTTACTTGTGACCACCATCTTAGTACAGGTAGAGCGAATAAGCGACCAGTTCCAGCTAATCGAGTTAATATGTCTTGTTCAAGAGATATATGAGCCGGGTCTCTACCGTTTCCATTCAATTGCCTGGAAACAGAGTATCTATTAAAACTATAGTACCATTGCATGTTGTTCTTGGACGCTTTAGAAAAAAGTACACGCATATCCAGCACTAAAATATCCTACGTAAAAGTTTCTTGATTCTGTCCAGCATAAAAGGCATCCGCCATAATTTGAAAAATATCTGGGGAAGCTAGATAGACTCCACAGTTGATCAACGTTGAGACGAACGTCGACGGTTTCTCTACGTAATGCGCAACTTCCCCGTCTTTACCGAGAACCATACATCCATAATTTATGGATTGTTGTCTGGTCGCTTCTGTTGCCATAATTGTAAGTAACGCTTGCTTTTCCGTATGAAATGCGACTATTTCTTGCAAAGGAAAATCGGCGCAAACGTCACCATTCATCACAAAAAAGTGTGTAGGAGAACCAGATCGTATTTGATCACGAAAATGATACATTCCTCCGGCAGTTCCCAACATAGTGAACTCCTGAAGGTATCTAATAACTATATTGTACGTAGCTGTCATCTCATTAATAAATTGTGCCAAATCGCTTGCGAGGTACGATCCAATTATTAATATTTCACCAAGATTTTCCACTTTTGAGCATGCTTCTATGTGGTGCTGTATCACTGGTAATCCAGCGACAGGAAACAGTGGTTTCGGTATATCCAAGGAAAGAGGTCTAAATCGGGTTCCTGCAAAGTATATTTCTTCTTGTTATTTTGCATTATCAATTTAACGATACACTTAACTATTTAACGACTGACGTACTGGAACAAATGTTCCAATATTTACACTTGGGTTCGAGGTTATATTATTTTTATGTATAAAATCTATAGCAGACTAAGTGAAACCGTAGAAAAACAAACCTTTCGAAGGGCCTCCTATCAATATGACAGCTTTCAATATCATTTTTATATGTTTTATAAATTTCGTTACTGTCACAAAGAGTAAACTTGCCACGACGATAAAAAGCGATACATATATCGGTAGTCGGTAGGTTTAGGAACACTTCAAAATTTTTATTTCATAAATTCCAATACAGCGGACAGGATAAGATAAGAAATCGGATGTCCTGACATATCAGAACCTTCAAGAAATTTTCAATGAATGAGTTACAACTTACAACAAATCATGGTTTAATAAAACTACACGAAGCAAGAGAATTATTGAAAATTTTCTATTAAATAGATCGACTAAATATATATAGCTACTTATTTATTTATCGCCTTGTTCTCTCGACGTAAAGAAATAAAAATACAGGTTAAAATTGTAAAAAAATTTCCAGATTTTATTTCTCGCTTGCAATTACAAAATATTCGTATTACAAATTAACAAAATAGAGATTCCACAAAGAAAACAATGTTATATAACAATCCAATTGCTTATAAACTATAATTTCAGGAACAGCTACTGTAATAGCATCCATAACTATTTACTATATAAATAATCAAATAAATGTGAGTTAATAACGATGCTATTACACGTACAGTTCAGTTATGCTTCATATCAAAAATATATTGGTAGTTGCAATATATGCAATTAGATTATTAAGTGTATAATGTACTTTATAAAGCAGGCAACACCAGGTTTAGGAAATTCATGCATATTTCAAAACCGAGGAAGCATGCTGCGTTCGCTGGGAAAGCCCGGAGCATTACAGGTGCACATCCCTTGTATAAAGCTGTTGGCCCCTCTTTCTTCATTAAAGCTACAAAGACGTCTCGAATTCCATTTTTGTAAGTACCTTCCGGGGCTGTGAAAATTTGTGTAATAATATGGCACATTTCTAAGAGAAATAATAATAATTAAAATATACGTACCACTTTGTAGACGACTTTTCAATACATCAGGAGGCATCCCAACGATCCAATTGGCAATACCAGCGCAACCACCGGCAAATATCGTAGGAAATAGTCCAAGGCTTCCATCTTTAGGAGTCAACCAATTTTTCAGACATTCGTACGTCATAAAATACATTCCACTGGCAGGAATATCTGAAAGTTTTGACAATGGAATTTTACATGGAGGAAACAAGGAGGAGAAAGAACTATTCGTTCGAAATACTTCATAAAGAGAAAGAATATGGTAACACAATGAAAACTAGTTCTAATAATAACATGGAAAGTAGATTAAGTTCCACCTGGATCTACATAATCCAAGCATCTTGTGGAAACGTTATTTATAATTATAAAGCGAGAATAGTGTGTGTAGGCTGCTAGATAGGAAACATCCTGTTTGATAGGGGACATCGAGGCAGATAGATAACAGTTAACAAAATTCAGTTTCCTTCGAACCAGCGTACCATTACTGGTTTTACGATCCACTTTTTCTTCGTTCCTCTAGTTCCAAACGGATAATGACGATTATTTTAATTCTTCTGATCACTCTGCTGGTACAGAATTTTTCCTCCTAATTAAAAAAAGCTTTACTCGCTTCGAGAATATTTTTTTATCCGTACTAAATTCGACATTATTTCTTAGTTACAATTATTTTTATATCTATCTTCTTAAAATACGAGTTCTCCTCGAAACGACATGCCGTTGATCGAATAATAATACAACACATATCATTTAGAACGAGTGCTTCGGCCAAATAATCGACATCGGTGGTGTCTGGGAAGTGAAATGTCCACAAGGATGTTCTTGCGAGGTACAACGATTTGCTGACTTGCCTCTGCAGCGTTGGATTCGAACGAGTCAAGATCAGGTATGTGTGACAATAATTCGTTCTTTCTTCTTTCATAATTTAATCGAATTCTTTTCAACAGACATTATCCAGTGATGTCGAGTTAGAACTTGGTTTGAACATGGATCATTCTATGATCAGCGAATTCTTGAAGGTAGCAATCTGTGTTGTGGCAGAAGATTACGAAGAACTTTTGGAAAAACTTCCTTCGGATATACAAGTGAATACAATACAAGATATTACAAACATTTCATTATGTGTCAGAGAAATTAGTGTATGTTCATATATATGTATTCTTCGAAAATTTTTCAGATTTTTACAATACTCGAATCCGGTGCCAGAGATTTTGAGATTCTCCTGCAATCTACAACATTTCAGCGTTTTACAGAATTAATATCTTTAGACATACAAGGCATAGATTTCAATGAACCTGGACGGAAAGATTCGAACAATAAATACCAAAATCATGGCGGAATCATTTTATCTGTCGATTCTTTGTTTCCGCTGGGCTTGAATCTTCTTTATTTGAATTTGGAACGAGTGAAGCTAACAAGTCTGAGTCCAACCAAAAGAAACAAAGCCAATTTGGTAGTAAAGCCAATGAACACAACTGAGGAGGAGAATAGAAACAAGCAATTGCTAAATACAGGGCATAGATTGATATTTTTAAGTCAACAAAATAGCGATGACAGTAACGACAAGGAAATACTACCTTACGATATCTACAAGCAAGAAATGGAGGGCTACAGAGAAACTGTTGGGCTTTTTACTGGTTTAGGAAGCTTAACTCACTTAAGAGTTTACGACTGTGATTTACAAGATATATCGTGGCATATGTTCGATGGCTTGAACAGTCTTGTTCATCTTTCTTTGGAGAAGAACAATTTAAAATTTATTCCAGAATTTTGTTTTTATGGTACACCTAATGTAAAAGTGCTTTCACTCGCAAGTAACCAGTTGTTAACACTTAAAAGCGTTGACTTGGCAGGCTTGCTGATGCTTGAAAATCTTGATTTAAGAGGAAATAATTTAACTTTCTTATCAGAATTATCTCTGCCTCCTTTTCCGATGCTGAAGATAGCAGATTTTCGTGAAAATCCTTTAGATTCGGTATTTCCAAGGTAATTTCTACAGTTTCTAATTCAATGTAAATGCATCGTCGATAAACACTTAAAGACGTATCTTTTGCTTTTAGCACCTTCGAAATTATGAACACAACGATACAGTTGTACTTGGGAGGGGAATACTCGAAACTATATCTACAGAAAAACTCATTTTTGGGATTACATCAACTTCAAGTTTTGCATATATACAATCTGGAAGTACATATATTGGAACGCTTTGTATTCCAAGGAATGCCAGAGCTATTGCAATTAAAAGCACGTGGAAATATTACAAGCATAGAATTCGACGCATTCGTGGATTTAATCAAACTGCAGGATATCGATCTAAGTTATTGTCACATTCGTAAAGTCTCTATGGATGCATTTTATGGATTGCAGCATGTTAAGCGCATAGATTTATCTAACAACGAGTTAGAATTTATTCCGCCAGGTCTCTTTGGATTACAACAACAACAAGAACTGAAAGAAATCGTTCTTACCAAGAATAAATTGACCACACTACCTTTAGACTTTTTCAAGATGCTGCGCGGTCCAAATAAACAACAACAGCAAATATCAACCGTAAGATTAGACAGTAATCCATGGGACTGCACTTGTTCCATGGCCACATGGAATCCCCAATTGGTAAAGACAAAATGAGGTGCTCTTTTAACCCTAATTGCTTTTTAAAGCAAACATATTAACAAAAACATTTGTACTTTTGTCAAAAATAGGTAAACAGATTACGAGAAACAGCACCACGTTGCTGGACTCCAAAGGGATTGCGAAACTGGGGCGTTTTCTATGCTCTACGAAAAGGTGGTCTGCAATGCAGGAGTTTAAGAAGAAGACATTTAAAAAAATCTTCCTTTGGAAAGAGCTCTTACGAAGACAATAACATAATCAGTTAGACAATTCCCAAGTAATTAATGTTTGTATAAAAACAGCAAAATTCGAATATAGCAAAATTCTTAATTTTCAGCTCCTACGAATTTATTTGTTTTAAATATATCGTTTTTAGAGTATATTTGCATGATCAAACACGATGTAACTGAATCTGTAGTATAAACTTGTGCATAGGTAGGAATAGATTATATATAGAAATAAAAAGTTTAGAATGAAAATAGTAAAACACAATGGAGCGCGGTGAAAAAGTTAATGTATGTTAGTACTGTGTCACTGTGAAAATAAATGGAAAAAGAAAAGAAATGATAAATTGATATTTCACATACCTCTCAGAAGAGTAGCACAGGTACCTTTATATATACTTCTTATTCCTCCCTCTTTGTACAGTTGCTTCGCGCAATCGACAGGCCCCTTGTATTTTGGTTTTGCATCTCCTTGTTGTATCTGTAGAAGACATTTTATTCTTTCACCAGGTGCCATTATAAATGTTGTAAAAATGCCACTGAATGCACCGGCAGCAAATAATTGTGTCGGGGTCAATTGTTCGTTGTCGGTCTTTCTTAATAGTTGTTTGCCAAGACCAAAGCCATAGAAGCTTATAGCGAATATTGGAGCTACGCCGCATAAAGGTGCACCCATACCTAAGAGAATAAGTACACGTTGTAAATGATTTAGTAAATAAACGTTTTTTGCTTAGAATTTCTAATCGATTTTGAGAATCAACAATCTACTTTGTACCTTTATATAAGCCACGCACTCCTTCTCTTGCTATTGTTTTCTTAGCGCAATCTAGTGTTCCATTATACAGAGCTATTTCATTTACACCTGGCACAGGCATAGTTTGAAGACGTACCTGTTAACAGTCATTGTTCTTTTTAAAATATTTATATTGACAGATGAAATACTTGTGCTTAATTTAAAAGGAACTTGATAAATAAATAAATAAATAAATGTAAGTAAATAGTAGAAGTTCGTTAGCATCGTTTACCAATTTATCGTTGTTTATTTCGAATGTATGGAAGAATAAGTATTCGGCTTTATAAACAATTAAGAGTTTTTTCTTTAACGGTATTTAATTTTTTTATTTAATAACAATCGTGTAACCTTACTTTTATCGTATCTAAAGGATGTCCTGCGATTACGGTGCATATTCCACCGAATCCTCCACTTAAAAAATATTTAATCGGGCTTTCTTTCTCTGACATTGCGACGTTACTCTGTTTGGTATTAAACTAAACCAGGAACATTAACAAGTTCAACAGTCAGATTCAATTACAAGCTTATTCTTGTTCCTTTTACTGAAGGAACTTGCAGTACAAAGTTCGGACGTAAATAGTGGGTGCATTCGGTTTCCTTTATTAATTATTTACGAATATAATTGACAAGCTGTACAACAACGAAGCAATTGCACAACGATTTGTTTAAAACCTGGAAGGAATTAAGAGACATGTAATGTTATAAACTTTCCAAATTGTACGGTTCAGAGATACGTACAAGTGCGTAATACATTCCTTCGAACAAAATTAAATCGGAGGAACATAAAATTTATCAATAATACTAGTTGTACATCTAGCTTCCGATACAATTTTCGAATATCTTTTTTCGAAAATATGAAAAGATAATTTCATACGTGCCGCCAACCCGGTTTAAGACAGTGCTGCGTATATAGAGTGCACTTAGAGTGTGAAACATTTCGATAATGAACAGTTCTAGCTTTCGAAAAATCAAAAATACAGATGTATTTCTATCTACGGACAGAAAATTGATCAGCGGCTTCCTATTCTTTATGCTACATGATAAATGATTGAAACATTGCATCGAATGGCTGTGCAATAGTGTCCAATAGTGTCTTCAAGATAATAAGTGTCAAAGAACATGTAAATAGTGTCAGGTGATTGAAATCATTTGCAATCTGATTTATGATTTCGCGAAAACAAGTATTCTTTTAACTTTACGGGCTTTTATATTCTTCGACGTAACAATCGCTATTTTATTAAGAAAAAAAGAAACGAATTCACCGAATGCAACTAATTTTTTATTCTATTCGACCTTGCTGTAATCTGCTATAAATTTATCGCGTACGTGTGATGACAGTAATTAATTGCGTTGAAAGGTGTTTACAACGGTTTGTCTTTAATATTATGACAAGTCTCTAAATGTTAAAATACACTCGTATTCAACAGTTTCAAGTGTTCAGCTCTCAACAATTCTTCTAATCCTTTATTGCAGAAATATTCAAAATGTCTGAAAAGATTCCGTCTAATCAACCACAACCTATCGTTAAGATAGGTCATTATACGCTTGGACAAACGTTGGGTGTCGGAACATTTGGTAAAGTAAAAAGTGAGTCAGTTGTTTCATGTGTGTGTTTTCAGAAAATGTATAATTGTCAAATTTATAACTCGTACCTTTTCCGCAGTTGGAGAACATGTTCTGACGAAACATAAAGTCGCAGTGAAAATTCTGAATCGCCAGAAAATTAAAAGCCTCGATGTGGTCGGAAAGATTAGAAGAGAAATACAAAATCTGAAACTCTTCAGACACCCTCACATCATTAAATTGTATGTCAACGATTCTATACGTTGAAATGTATAAAATAACGGTTGATCAAATCTACATTTTTGATTAGGTACCAAGTGATAAGCACACCTACAGATATATTTATGATAATGGAGTATGTGTCGGGCGGGGAATTGTTCGACTACATTGTGAAACATGGAAAGCTGAAGGAATACGAGGCACGAAGATTTTTCCAGCAGATTATTTCAGGAGTCGATTACTGTCATAGGCACATGATAGTTCACCGTGACTTGAAACCTGAAAATCTTCTTTTAGATCAGAATCTACATGTAAAAATAGCAGACTTCGGTATTTGGATAGAGCTGGGACTTTATTATATATTGAACAAAAGCTTCGACAAAGTACAAGACATTTGGAAACCTTTGTGGAATCTATTCAATTTATTTCACTTTTCGAATATCTATGAATCAATGTCTTGTATCTTACATGGAATAAATGAGTTTCGCTTATGTCGAATTTTATGTAACTTCAGGGTTATCGAACATGATGATGGATGGAGAATTTTTACGCACTTCCTGTGGTTCACCGAATTATGCAGCGCCAGAAGTAATTTCGGGAAAGCTGTATGCTGGTCCCGAAGTTGATATCTGGTCATGTGGAATAATATTATATGCGCTCCTTTGCGGAACATTACCATTCGACGATGAACATGTACCAACACTTTTCCGTAAAATTAAATGTCAGTAGTACTTATATAATAATTATTATTATTATCGATTTTTTATGCGAAAACTGAAACAGAATATTCGTTTCAGCTGGAGTTTTTCCCATTCCGGAGTACCTGAATAAAAGTGTTGTGAGTCTTTTGTGTCACATGTTACAAGTGGATCCAATGAAAAGGGCAACCATCGAAGATATCAAGTACAAAAAATTCTATACAATTAATTTGTATTTATACTTTGAAATGTAACAATGCCCTAGTTAAACAACGATTTTATTTTAGGAAGCACGAATGGTTCCAAAAGGATTTACCCACATATTTGTTCCCATCTCCTGTCGAACAGGATTCTTCTGTAATAAATATAGACGCGGTAAATGAAGTTTGCGACAAATTCAATGTAAAGGAAGCAGAAGTTCACTCTGCGTTGTTGGGCGGAGATCCGCACGATCAACTAGCGATCGCCTATCATTTGATAATAGACAATAAATTAATCGCCGACGAGGCTGCTAAAGCAGAATTGAAAGATTTCTATGTGGCTTCTAGCCCACCTCCTGTAGCTTTTAGTCCCAACGATTCCAATAACAGCCCTCTGAGACCGCATCCGGAAAGAATAGCACGTATGTTTGTTGTAACAAGTATCGATTCAAACTATAAAATATTATTAACTGTGACATATTTATTATTTATATTGTATAATCGTAGCGTTGCGAGAACGACAAAGTTCTCAAGGAAGCACATCGTCGCAAACGCAAGGCAATCGTGGCACTCCGGTAAAGCGGGCTAAGTGGCACTTAGGAATACGCTCGCAGTCGAAACCTAACGACATCATGAACGAAGTTTATCGCGCTATGAAAGCTCTTAACTTTGTAAGCAATTCTATTTGTACATCATGAAAATTACTGTTTTTTTTTCAACAATTCAAGATTGTCCACCTTTTCTTTTTAGGAATGGAAGATTATAAATGCCTACAGTGTTCGAGTGCGTCAGAAAAATAAAATAACCGATAGATTTAGCAAAATGTCGTTGCAGCTTTACCAAGTCGATAGTAAAAGTTATTTGTTGGACTTCAAGTCTTTGTCTAGCGAAGAAGGAGAAGAAATAGGACGTGGTAAAGTATCATAAATAATAATCACAAAAATCTTCGTTTCATAGTTTTTCTACTAACAATTTTTATTATAGATCCGACACTTCCACCGCCGCAAATGACTGGTCACCATACAATGGAATTCTTCGAAATGTGTGCAGCATTAATCACACAGTTAGCCCGATGAGTTTGCTACAGACATGAGTCATTGTTTCTCCGAATTCCGTTTAAGTAAAACCCATGTGTTTCTTGGTTTAATTAGAACACATACCATGCAGTTTTTAGGATAATGGGGTCGTGTTAGGACGAAAAAATCAATATCAATTCTACAGAGAATTCACGCGCTAGCAAGAAAAGATCTAATAAATCTGTGAAAGGTTAAGCACTGTTTTCTTAAACCTGCTCCTCATATTTCAAAATTCATGACTATATAGACTGCGGATTTTATGCATTTATGACAAAAATGGGTAAGCACAATTTAAAGCAGTGGACATATTAAAGGGATTTAAGGACTTCAGCGTATCGGCTTCAGCTTAGTCAGACAATTAAAAGAAGAAAGAAATTTTTATTTCGCTCCTGTGTCTTGCAATCAATGCAAACATTTTTATTTTGCATAAAGATCCGCAGTCTATACATGACATATCATTAGACTGTGGATCTTCATGCATTTATGACTTATAAAAATCTTCAAGAAAGGAGAGAATATAAAATTCGACAGAATTTTGTACAATTTTTATTTGTTTTTGATCTACAAATGCTGTTTCCATTAAAAATAGGATTTTATTTCATTTCACTATCTTAAAATTTGTCTTAAAAAATTACTAATCATATATACAGGTAGCATATACATCAAGCAGATCGGAACTCAATTTATTCCTCGTTAGCATAGACTAGAACTGTACACCAGTATTGAAGGACCTTTGGTCAACCGTCAGCTGGTTGAAAGTGGGCCAGGGTAGCTCTAGATGATTGATGGTCAGTCCCTGGTTAGTCCTAATCTTTGTTAGTTCTGACCGATACGGTAGGATATGACACAGAAATGGTAAGGGTCGCTGTAGAGTCTAAAGTTTAGACAGTTTAGACTCTAAACAGAGCCCGGACGTGAGACAAAAAAATACAATGGGTGGTTGGACCACTCCTATACCCCGTCTGGGGTTCAATTAAAGTTAAAAGAATGCATTTTATGCTATGTTAATTAGGATTTCATAATAATTACGGCGACATACTAGAAATCGAAAGGAAACGTCGTTTTCTATCATGTTACGCGGTTCAAATATCGCCGCGCTTTGCACCGTTTCCAATTTCTCGCATTCAGCCTTTTCGTCCTGTTTCACCCTGAAGGCCACTAGAAAGGACAGACGTGGACAGACGTATCAACTTGCAAAGACGGCAATACTGTCCGTATGTAGATAAACAATTTCAAGATTACGAACATCAAAATTTCCGACGAGAGTTTCGCCTCTATTGTTATCATTCTCTGTCGTTAGCACGTTAGCAGAGCCTGGCAGAGCTGACTTGAACGACTCATTGGCTGTTGTTTTTATGTCGTAGGTAGATAATGCTGGTTACCATTTTCGAAAAAGTACAACTCGAAAAAACGTTCCCATTCGTATGTAATTAACGATAAGAATTCTTATCCTTTGTGCAATTAAAGAAAATAAAAGGGAGGAACGGGGAATTAGTGCAACGTATTCGATGTGAGGGAGAAACCTATCAAAAAAGGAAGTAAGCACTTGTTTCGAACATGTTTGCGTTCGTTCCAATCGAATACGCAACTTCAGGCGAGACACTCTTTGACAAGTGATTTTCAAAAAAAAATTGATTTGATCTCGTTGACCGAAAGCTTCACGAATGTATTTATTTGCTGTTCGTTCGAAGGCGGTGTCTTAAAACGCGTTGCATCGAGCGATAGAAACTCTTCGGGGAGGACTGTTTATAATTTTGCTATGCAGACGTTTAATAAAGCCACTTCGAGAACGGTGCTCTTTGATATTACAGGATCTGTGGAAAAAAAGAGGGACTCGATTCGGGATTCGAACCCGGGCCTCCCTCCGTCCCAGAGAAGGGCGCTATTCGCCGCGCGATCCAGGCCCTATTGCGTTTTTTACTTTTTCCGGGTCCTTTTCACACACACATAGAAGAGGCGCTCCTACGATATATTGATCAACAAGTATACAAATTCAACATCACCGATCTTGACGGATTCAATACCGATTGCTTGCAAAACAATGGCTGCTACGTTCGATCAATATGACAGGTCTAGGTAAATAACCACGCATTTTCTCTTTTCCGTTTAACTTCTGTCTATCAATTTGATTCTCGACGTGACTTCGTATAATAGACGTTTGTATCGACTGTTAACCTGTAAATCTACATTACGCCAATCGCATAACTTTTCGCCAGGTTTTATGTTCAAATAACCTTCGCGATACAGAATATTTTTCAAAATATTCGATTCAGAAAATTTCATCTGTACGAAGATGATTCGTCGAGCATCCAGTATTTTGATTTTAACTCCTCGCTGATGTTTTTTCGAACGATCATTTCATGAAATATTGGAACGGAGTATTTATAATTGTACTGTTTTTCAGCTGGTACTTCGGCGCAATGTCACGTCAAGATGCCTCGGATTTACTCATGGGTGAAAAAGAAGGTGGTGTGTTTTTAGTACGTGACAGCACGTCGATACAAGGGGATTTTGTATTGTGTGTACGAGAAGACAGCAAAGTTAGCCATTATATAATAAATAAACTTCAGCAGGGTGATCAAATACGTTATAGGATCGGAGATCAAATGTTTCCCGATATTCCCAACCTTTTGGCTTTTTATAAATTACATTACTTGGACACAACACCGTTGATCAGGCCTGCTCCCAAGAAAACACAGAGGGTAATAGCAAAATATGACTTCGAAGGCAACGATTCCGACGACTTGCCTTTTAGGAAAGGTTTGCTTTCTTCTTTATTTAATTTTGTGAACGATCGATGTAGGTAATTTGCTAACGTATACATATGATTTATCACAGGTGAAATTCTCACGATAATTTCAAAAGATGAAGAGCAGTGGTGGACTGCCAAGAACAGTCTTGGTCAAACTGGATCGGTTCCAGTTCCATACGTTCAGAAGTATGATGAGGATAATCACTCGGTACTGGAAAATAATTCACGTCCAGAAAGTGGAGGAAGTTCAACGGTGAATTCGAATTCTGTACAAGTTACCGGTTCACAAATGCCTTACCCGGAAAGCGGACAAGGGACCACACGCAGATCAAATATTCAGCGAACATTACCCGCGTTTGCGAAAGTAAAACAAGCGAGGGTACCGAATGCGTACGATAAAACGGCCCTAAAATTGGAAGTCGGAGATGTGATAAAAGTAACAAAGACTAATATGAATGGCCAGTGGGAAGGTGAACTGCACGGCAAAATTGGTCATTTCCCATTCACGCACGTCGAGTTCGTAGACAATGAGACTGGAGAAGACAATCAGGAGATTTAACGGAAGTCTTCCCGAGTGTAACGAGTAATGAAGTTGACTTGGAGAATTCTGTATTGACAATTTAGGTTTACATTAGCAGTTTTCCTATGTACCGGTACATAGACCTCGGTCTCCTATATTTTATAAAATTGCCCGAGTTTAGAAAGCATTTGAAAAAAAAGCACTACTAACACACTCCAGTTAGTTGAAAGTAATTAGAGTAAATTAGAGTGTAAATTTTTTACAGTGATACATTTTGTGCAATGCGTACCAAATGATTGTTTTCTCAAGAATGATTTCTTCGGTAAATATATCGAAAAATACAGTATTGTTAAAAACAACTTTTTATGTTTTCATATCGAAGCGTGAATAATTTAGGTAAAATATATTCGAAACAGAATGAGATAACGACATTTTCTGTCTATAATTTTTAGTCATAATTACACTTGTTAATATAGCTCACGAAATATCTCTATCAAAGTCAATAATGTCTTTTAATTTCTCTAGTCAAAAGAGCGATATTGAAAGAATTACATGATCACTTATCGACACCGTTCGGTTACAAGTTAGAAAACTATTTCTCTGTTTTACGCATACTTTCGTACCGGTACATATTGTGCTGCTTAGCCATAGGTTGTGCCACGGATGGAGCAACATTTTCTACTAAAATATTCTATTTAACGATGGAACTGTTAACCACATTACGATTGTAATTATACATGAATCACGCTAAACTATATATTAATAACGTAATTATATAAGTTGCGATTATCATATAAGTTAAGAAAGCAGAAACTATGAGTTTAAGTTTATAAATGCATCGTATTACCATCGTGTTTATAAGTTATGCGAATTACTTGTTAATATGTAATTATACAGATAAAGCATATTAGTTTTGTAAAAATAGTAGCAACTTTAAAGTTCCGCTTAATCGCTATATACGTTGATTCTATTGTAATCATAGTCATAAATGAGTTAATCTGAATTATATATTTTCATATATAATTACGCAAGTCGACGATATATAGTAATTTCTTTCAGGATAATGCATCTCAAAGGTTTCTTTAAGATTTTCTTTAAGGATAGAATTAGTATAAATGCAGTTATGTATGTATAAATACATTTTAATATATATTTACATATTATTATACATTTGTATAAATTGTAATTTTATCTTACAGTATAATCTAAAAAAAGAAACAAATTAGCAACTTTAAAGTTCTGCTCAGAATGGTATGTATTAATCGCGTTTTAATATATAATTATATGTATAAGTTGTACGTATATTGTTTATAACTGTGCAGTAATCATTTAAATATTCTGCAGTTCTACAGACCAGGCAGTAACAATATTAACAACTGTTAACAACGACAGTACATATTCCTATCTTAAATGCATAATTATATTTTCAGTGATCTTGATTTCGATCATATCAGAACTTCGATAAATTGTCTTGATGAATTATAATAGATTCGCACAAGGAATTGTGATATATAATTTTTTACGCTAAAAATGTGGACAGTTCCTAAATCGTTACATTCGATGTATTTCGTTCCTGTATAGGTCATTTTCGAACGCAATGTACATCTCGCAGAAATTATTAGTCGATCGATTCGATGGAATTATTTAAAATATGAATCCGAAAAGAGCAGGAGATTGCACAGCAACATGATCAATTGTTCGGGTATAAAAATTCCGTAAATGTTTATATATAAATTTCTAACATTTTTATACAATTTATACTCCGATTTCGAAGAATGTAGAAAACGAGAATGTAATAAAGGGATGTCTAAATTAAAGAAAATATATGTACTCCGTGCATTCATTTATAAATATTTTGGAGTCTAAGTTGTATATACATATATATGTATTGTATATGGCATATATATACGGCTGCCTTCGAATAAAACAATTAACTTTACCATAGGAAGTTCGTGAATGGTCTGTTCCTCGAGTCCGCAAGTAAATCCGCCAATGAAAACGTAGGAAAACGTACCTTACGTCATTCCCGTTTCATATCTCTATATTCTCCTGCTACGGGTGCTACGGGCCTTCACAGTTTCTTCCCGCCAAATTCCATTTTTGCTAGACGCCAACAAGTGGCGAGACTAGCGGTGACAGCGACAATTGGCGCTGAGCCGTTACAGTTTACCTGTGCATATGCCCTGTGCCGTGCGGTCCCGTGGCGTACGACTCCTGTAGTTTCTTATTTATTAGATGAACGTTTTATTTTTCTGTAATTATTTAATTCTGAAGAAACGCACCGGAAATGTATGTTAAAGTAAGAACAATCGATGGTAAACGGGAGGCAATATTGACTATCTCGAAATTGACGGAGGTGGAAGATTTCAAGGTATTGTTTGTCTTATGCACATAAATAGAAAGGCATTAAAATTTAAATCAGTACATTGTACATTATTAAGCTCCAACATGTTAGACGCGTACATCTAATAATATATAACGTGCATGCGAAACTTAAGCAATCTTATTGTTTACACGGTAACATTCTAGAATTAGTTTCACATATGTTTTCGTACTATATTCTAAAATATTGTTTCAGTACAAGGTAGAAAAGGAATTGGACGTAAAAGCTGATTTACAGAGATTATTCTTTCGCGGGAAACAATTGGAAAATGGTTATAAGCTTTACGATTACAATGTGAACTTGAACGACGTGATTCAGTTGATGGTGAAAGTAAATGTCGACGTTGTGGAACTGAAACCTACCTCTAGTAACACAGGTACAACTGCCAAATCGGATGCCGAAGAAGTTATAGATAATTCTGACGAAGATGAAGGACTCGTCGAAGCTGAAAGTTTATATTACAAAATTGGAGACGCTGTGGATTGCCTGGATCAAACTAACGGAGCTTGGTTCGAGGCGATAATATTGAAAATTTTTAAAAAAGAAGACAAGATATTTCATAATGTACAATGGGAGTTCGACGAGAAAAGCCCACCTTTTAATGTACCTGAAACATTGATAAGACCACGTGCTAGGCACCTTTTAGACTTTAATGCTTTAAAAATAGGTCAGAAAGTAATGATTAATCACAATGTGGACGATCCTAAAGCAACAGGATTGTGGTACGATTTTTCAATATCAAAAGTAGAGAAGAAAAGAAGAGCACAAACGCTTATTGGAACATTACACATTGGAAGGTAAATTTTTGTTACTCATTATCGATACTTTATTCATTTCAATATATAATTGAGTTCTATTCGAATAGGAATCAACCGATTGAAAATCGCAAAGTAAATCCCAGAGGTGAGATTTTTTCAATAGAGGAGCCAAAACTTCTTAAAGAAAGAACACCCGAAGATGAGCAACAAATGATTAGCAATGGTAAACGAAGACGTCTGCAAGCTAACTGTCATGCATGTGCGGATAATCCTAGTAAAAAGTGTAGGGAATGCGGTTGCAGAATCTGTGCTGGAAAAGAAGATGAACATAATCTTCTATTGTGCGATGAATGCAACTTTGCGTTTCATCTAGGGTGTTTGACTCCTCCGTTAACTTCTATACCGGAAGAAGACTATTGGTATTGCCCAGAATGTAAAAACGACGAGAACGAGATTGTGAAGGTTATTCATTGCACAGTATATTTTTGTTTTGTAGAATTTTTCGCCATCTTATAATTAATAACTTTTTAAAGGCAGGTGATAAACTGAAGCAAACGAAAAGGAAGACAAATGAAAATAGTAATAGTAAACGAGACTGGGGTACAGGAATGGCGTGTGTGGGAAGGACAAAGGAATGTAGTATTGTTCCTCCTAATCACCGCGGACCTGTTCCAGGTGTAGAAGTTGGAATGTGTTGGATGTACAGAGTACAGGTAATTCAAAGATTAAAGTATTGTCAAATGTCGGCGATAATTCCATGGTTGAAAGGAAGAATAATACAAGGAATAATTGTAATAATAATAATAAACATAAATAAATGTAATAATAAGAGGAATATTGCCGTTTAAAGTTTTGATTATTAATTCTTTGACATAGGACATTGGTTAAATTGCATTATTTTCGGAGCTTTTCGAGTTTGTTTTCATGACTTTTCTTCTGGTAAATACATAAATCCTATACTCTAAACCTCAATTAATGTATTAACCCAAATTTTTTGAAATTGTGATATGCGGCGTTTTTCCTTACAACCACAGAATTGTATTCTGTTTCCATACATTCAACCTAATTTCTAGGTATCTGAAGTTGGAATACACAGACCGCATATAGCGGGAATTCACGGACGAGAAACAGATTGTGCGTATTCTATTGTGTTGTCTGGTGGATACGAGGACGATATAGATAATGGTGACGAGTTTATGTACACCGGTTCTGGAGGAAGGGATTTATCAGGTAAGTACATACTTATTCATATATTTATTCACTTTCTCAATCCTAATGAATTATGCGATATCCACTAAGGGAACAAAAGGACGGCTGAACAAAGTTGCGATCAAACATTAACTAGAATGAATAAAGCATTAGCTATAAATTGCAATGCCAAGTTGAATGCAACGATTGGTGCTACAGCCGAAGACTGGAAGGGTGGTATACCCGTAAGAGTAGTTCGAAATTTTAAGCTTGCTAAACACAGCAAGTATGCGCCCGAAGAGGGAAATAGGTATAGAAACGCTACTTGTACTTTGTCTAACTAAGTGCTTGATTGTTTCGCATAATACGATATCATCCTGTCTTAGGTACGATGGCATTTACAAGGTAGTCAAGTATTATCCAGATACAGGTAAAAGTGGTTTCCGAGTATGGAGGTATTTGTTGAGAAGGGACGATCCAGCACCTGCCCCATGGACCAAACAAGGTAAAGAAAAAATAGCTGCGCTTGGTTTCAAACCGATGTATCCGGATGGATACTTGGAAGCAATGGCAAAAAAGAAGGCTGGCAAAAAACGAAATGAAATGGCAAAGGGGATAGATAATTTGCTGCTTTCGACGAAACAAGAACCGCCAAAGAAAAAGCAGAAACGCGAAGTTTATGAAATAGAGACAGAAATACTGAAATTTATCGAAGAAGATCAAGGAAATAACAAATTGTGGGACGAATGTCGTCGAGTTCTGTCAGACGGGAAAGCTGCGTTTTTGCGACAAATATCTGAAAGGTATCGCAGATTGTTATCAATATAAGCTTTTCTGGTAATCTTTCATCTCAATCTTTAATTATACCGTTTCAGATTTACGTGTCCCTGCTGTTTGGAATTGGTGTTCAATCCGGTAACAACATCTTGTGCTCATAATATCTGCCTGAATTGTTTAAAGCGTAGCTTTTCGTCTGGCGTACATTGTTGTCCATCGTGCCGACATTTACTAGACAAAAATTATAAGATGGAAGTTAATCAGTCGTTGTCGTCTGCCTTGCTATTACTTTACCCAGGCTACGAGGGTGGCAGATAGCATTAACTTAGAAGAAAATCACTATTATTTTTGAAATACATACGAATTGAAGTGCGCTTAGACTCTATTAAATATTTTTCTAGTTAAAATTCTATAGTCGTAATGAACTGTACTGGACTACAAGAGATTCATTATAATATATACATAGTCTCATACAGGAATAAGGTAAATAACGCGTTTTAAATTTGGCTGGTACAAACAAGATTGTTCACATAATCATAATCGATCAAAATAATCATGATTAATTTTATTATTACTTTATTTATTTCGGCTTCGAAGCCCATCAACTTGGTTTACAATTTACTTAGTTTCTCACTCATTCTCATATCGCTCACGTACGTTTCTACCGATACTCGAGTTACACCTATATTTCTTACCCCTCTTACTCCTTTCCCTCCTTCCCTCTAATCATCTTTTTTAAATCTTTCATATCTTGTTTCATTGATAATTCATTTTATTATCAATGTACATCATACTGAGGAATTGACTGATAATAGTAATAAAAGAATTAGAATAACATTTTCTTCATCGGGAAAATATGAATTTCCAAAGAATGAAAAAACTAATAATCGTAGTACTTATCTTTATATTAATCATTGGTTTATATAATTCTGTTTCTATGTAGTATAGTTTTTATATATTGATTAAATTACCATTAAGTTATCTATACATATTATACACACTCGTGTGTCTTATTACCGGAAAAAAATGACGAAAAATGTGATGGTATATAGCAAATAAATCTTTTTGTTACAAGCTTTTGCCTATCGTTAATTAATCAGTAGAAACTTTCTTATCGTTTATATTACTGACCCATCGAAGATAATCTTCGTTTCCATTTTCAATCTGCAAAATATTTCATGGAGTTCGACAATTATTATAGAAATCATGGATTGTAACGACTAAACCATATGAAAATATAATATTACTTACTGGTAAAGAAATTACTTCACATACTTCGTACGGATGATTAGCTCTGTACAAAAGAGTTTTAAATTAATTGTAGTAATATCATTCTGAAATAGAAAAAGTTGTACTTACTTAACGTATTTGGTCAAAGCGTCCACAGTATCAGTTCTCGTCTTTATCATCTGTAATCAGAATAAAATAATAACAAGCATTGTAGATTGGTTTTGCCTTAACATTCCTTATTGACTTTGTACATTCGTACCATTAGTAATTCACTATCCTCGTTTATTTCATTCTTCCATTCATATCTGAAAACGTTTAGTGTTTACATTTTTGATTATACAAGCCAACATTATTGGTCTCAGTACGAATCTATACACAACGAGGTAATACTTACACAGATATAATTCCGGGAATGATATTAACACACGCGGCCAACTTATTTTGCACCAAACCACTATCAAATGAAAAGAAATTATTTAATATATAGAAATTTGCAGGTTGTTTTCTCAAATGCTTACTGTGCTAATTTTTTTGCAACTTCTTGCGTTGGAACGGTGACATAAGCCACAGAATTAACACCTGCAAAACTACTCATATTTCTGTAAGTTTGGGCACTAATATTTCTAGTGAAACAAAAAAACATAAACAATCCAAAGATTGGCTTGCGCGTGATAAGTGACATTTGATCCAAACTTTCGGAGCCGGTTATTTTTCACTGGCTTGAAGTTGGCTTTGCAAGTCACAGCTGATTCAATCGATAGCAAAGAGGACAAAAAGGAGAAAGTCTCAGTAATTATTCATTTTAAATCCCACTTTGTATAATATCTTTTTACGCAGAATTCCATAATTTATCCGAACTTGGGAAAAAATAGTAGACATTCCATTTAAAAACTGAAGGTGACCCTCATACCTCGATAAAAAAGCAAAGTAATAAAAAACAGATTAGACTACTGTATGTCCCCCAGGAAACCATGCAACTTTTGTTCGAAACATTTTTTCATACAATAAATAACTTACGAGTTATTTGACCCGAACTCTTCCGGTACTTTCCCGCCAATAATAGTTCTCCACTACTTTACCCACAAACTTCCTGTATTTAGATTCGCGCATGCGCGAAGAAACCGTGCAATGCTATAGGTTAGTACGTTGGCAGTTTTCCCGTTGTCCGTACTGCGTACTTCGCGGGCTTCGCGGCAAACACCCTTCGGGACTCGAGACCAGGTCTATCTAGGGGTTGACCAGGGGTTCCCAGAGCTACCCCGGCTTACGATAGTCCATTTTGATAAAAAACTTGGCGTATTTCGGCCCACTTTTCAATTATTAATCCAAACAAAAAGTTCCTATTTCAAAATTTCTGGATTTTCAAGGGACACGAATAAATAGAAAACCATCATTGTATACGTGTTTAAATATATTTAAATATAATGACAATATAATATGTATATAATGCGCAAATTTGCATAAGTTATGGAAGACACGGATTTGTTATCTTACATCGTAAAATCACATAAACATTAAGTGTCGTTTAATGTTTTCTTTGTCATGGAAGATTTCTTAACTGTTCTTATCGCGGTATTACGCGTACATACGTTTAAGTTTAAATACATCGTCGAGTCGTCGACGTCGTCGTGTATTAGCGCGCGTCCTAAAGTTGCATTTCTCTCGTGACTTGCTTATCGACGTGCATACGTATTGAAAGTATATATTTCCTCGCGAATATTCCTCGGGTGTTTTAAAAAATTTTGATCGATCGAATGGCTGGAGTGATCGATGTCCGCTATGTCGATTCAATTTGGCAAATAATACTCTCGTGGAATGTATTCCGGCTTGGGACTGCTCGGCTCGATTCCAAGCAGTTCCCCCATGAATGCGATGTACGTAATTGCCAAACGTAGAGTTTCGATTCTTGATAGTCGTTTTTCGTATGCGAATGTCGGCACCTGAAGAGAAAGCCGAGTTACAAAATAAAATTACTGAATTATTGTTACCGAAATGAAATTCTAGATTCTAGATGAACAATAGGTTTCTAACAAACGATCGGATTCGAGATTCGAGTCCGAAAGAAAGAGACGGCGACAAGAGCTTCCACATAGGTGGCGCTCGAGTCGTTTTGGTCGCACTTGATCTACGGAAGCAGAAACTCACCTTCCGGCGGAGTTTGTCGAACGCTTCGTTCAAATTGAACATTCTTCGTCTTTCGCGAATATTCGCGGCTCTCCTCTGGGAAACAGTTGCCACTCGACGCCTTGGTTTCTTCGTGGTAGACGATGGAAGATTCGGAGATCTCCCGTTCGACGAGTATCGACTGAAATCGAATCGTCTTTAGTAAGAATTTGAAAAGCACTCGAGCAGCTTCGATTTTTCCGTTATACCGATTTACGCTAATACAGCGATATACGATTATACGATTATACGAAAAATTCAAATTAAAATTCAAAACATAATCTTTTTCCATTTGTTCACTACTTGAAATCACGCCAACTCATTTTTGTCCTAAATGCATAAAATCTGTAGTCTACGTTATCATTGCTATTACCTTTGATGCAGTAATGCACACGGTTGCCTATACAATCCGTGATCGTTCACATGGGAGTGCGATGGCGGTGGTGCTTGATACAAAACAGAACTGTCCCACATAGGGTAGCTTCCGAGTTCGCCACTCACGTATTGCGACATGTCCGCTGTAATCACCTATTTCATTTACTTCATTTACTCATATTTATTCTCATTTATCTATTAATAGGACAACGATACATTTTTGAATAGCGGTAACGATAAAGCGGTTCGATAAAGTTACAAGGTATCCGCCATTTTTATACGCTCTCTTTTAAAGATTGAGAAAAATATTGATGAACTCCGTATTCTCTGGCTCTTGGTTTCAGATATATGTAACGCTTTTTTTGAAATACGCGACGATGTAATAATTAGTGATTTCTGACTGCAGGATCAAGCGAAATCAAGCGGGACCGGGCGGAATCCAGAAAACTCGCAACCAATTACGATATGATCAATTCGAAGTACAAGATACAATGTATAATAAAGTATGATATTGATGAGCTCCGCATTCTCTGGCTCTGGGTTCCAGATATTGTATGAAACTCTTTAACCAATTAATTGTTCATTTTTTAAATCTACGACGATGTAATGATTAGTGTCTTCTGACCGCAGGATCAAGCGGGATCGAGAGAAGAACCCGCAGCCAACTACAATAGGTTCGATTCGAACGTACAAGGTATAAAATACAATAAAGTATAATATTGATAAGCTTGAACCAATTAATTGTTTATTTTTTAAACCCGCAACGATGTAATAATTAGTGACTTCTGACTGCAGGATCAAGCGAGATCTAATTGGATCGGGCCGGGACCCAGAGAAGAACCCAGAAGGATCCAGATGTATGAATATAAAGGACCGATTAGAGACCGATTAATCCAAGTAATTATTACCGGCCCGGCGGAAAAAAGCGTTTTCTACTACTCACTGGTGCTTGGTTTCCATTGATCTCCCACAGCGGTTCGGTGTAGCTCATATCCCGCGTTCTATCCAGCGGCGAGCGAGCTCAGGAGCACCGTGTTCTCGATGAAAAAAAAATGAAAAAAGGCTCGACGTCGCGGACGGATTCTCTTCGAAATGATTGTCCGTCACCGGGACAAGTGTCACCTTCGATCTGAGGATGTCGAGGCAACCTTTGACCAGAGCGTATCAGGCTCCTAAAGCTTTGAACCCGCCCCTTTTGGATACTACCCTCTGCAGCCACGTTTATTCACCATTCTCGGACGCTTGCGTGACGGTCTCGCGTTCTCATTCGACGAACTCATCCCTGCCTAGATTCTCGAAGCGATCAACCATTGGCGAAGGGGTCCGGGAAATGGGAACAGGCGGAGCCTACGGGAACCCCTCGCCACGTTACTTGTCTGCTGTTTCGCGGCAGGGGTTCCACTGCAATATCGGGATTATCGACCGAGGTATTTTAAAGATGGACAAACCACCCTTTGACATCCCTTTTGATATTTTTAAGAATTTTTTCTATATTCGCCGGATATTGTTCCATCGTTATTTCTATTATTACTTTGTACATTTCTAAAAATTATTGTACAAAATCTCGCATTTACATAGATGTGCCCCGAAGCCCTTGTATTAACTCGTTAGAATGAATTTTCCGTTCAGTTTCATTGATGTTCTTTTCTATATACTTTTGGTAATTGTTGTTGCGCTTTTACATACTAGGAACAATTCCGTTGGGCTCCTTTCTAAGAAGGATTCATAAGAGCTGGTATATCCTTTCACGCGGACCAATCCTCTGGTAAATCTCATTTCGAGGATAAGTTTCTCATATTCTTATCGTTTCTATAAATATGAATAAAACTTCAAGTTGTTCCGTCTCCATGAGTCTTCGAGGAATTTCACAGAGTAGATCTCTGTATTTTTTTCGTGTTACGCTTCCACAGTGTGGTACAGACATGTCGGGGATAATTGTAAGCGACAGAAGCTAAATGAAAATGTATATAATATTTTAATAATTTTAGAAAGTCAAAAATAATTTTTAATAGTTCTTCGGACTAATACTCGCATCGTTGTTCTTTCTTTTGGTTTCTGACCGACTCCGACTGTCCATTTCGAGACAAATTGATTCATAAATCGAGCCCCAGAATCGTAGCAGTAGGATCGTTCAAAAGGTTGTAACGGACTGTCTCTGTCGGAAGGGTAGCATATTGTTGGACGGAGGGTGGTCTCCCCTAAAATTAATTAAATAGATATTAGCCGATTCACTTGACGCGAGAGTCTTTTCCCTTCGAACGCGTCTAAACATCGCGCGGAATATCAACGTGTCGAATCCTATTGTGTCCGCTTGGAGAGGCGGGGGTGCGTAAACTTATTAATATTCGGCCACGAGAAGTCATTTTAACGGGATCATCCCTCTTCTTGTCATTCCCCGCTGCTGCTCTGTTATTGCAACACCCGATCGTTTAGCGTATCGTTGACAAGCTCCGAATTCTCATAGAGAGAACCTTCCAGTCTGACATTCGCAAGATTTTCTCAGACGAACAAGATTCGCATATTTTTCGAAGTCTTTCCATTTCAAATCGAAATAACATGAATGACAGTCTCGACACAAGAACCGAGTAGAAAGTTATTTTCATCGATCCACGGTTGTTATTATAAATAGTGTCGTATTAATTGAACACGCGGTACGTATTCCGTAGGTTTCTATCCGCTAAACGCGTCGGCGGATCTTTAATTCGAGGCTAGTAATATGCACTATATCCATAACTGCAAGCTGACGCTTCGGATCGATGCCTCGGGCGTCGGCGCTGAAATGTTTCATCACGGAATTTCGACGCTTTCCTAGAATGAAAGATATTCGTCCCGTCAAAATAACGATACCGAAAGGCTCGTTTCCTTTTGTAATCAAAGTCGAAACTATCGTATGAAAAATGTAATTTCGTACAGAAAAATGTTACGTGATTTATGCGAAAAATGGCGAACATGTGAAATACAGAGTAGCCAAGACGGAAGAATAGAAGAAGCTCGTTACATTTTCAATTTAACGAAACTATGAAAAGAATAAATACATTTTTCTTGATCCCCTGTCGCTTATAATTAGACAGCGGATCTTTTATGCAAAGTAAACACTTTCTACCCGAATTGCAACAAAGTGCGGAGTGAAATAGAAATTTAGTAGAGTAGGTGTAATTTAAAACAGTAATGGCATTTTCAACATATTATAATATGTTTTTACTGTTTTAAACAGGGCTTCGGACTTCGGAGTCAGAGTCGGAGTTTGGGAGTAATTGCTGATCACTGGAGTCGGAGCCGGAGTAAGAAAAAGCTATATATCGACTCGGAGTCGAAGTCAGAGATGGAAAAAAATATATCGACTCCGACTCCAACTCTGGCTCTTTTGTCTATAAATCATTAATAGATTTATGTATACATAAATAAATTGCTAATATTCGATTTACAGTATAGACGTATTGTATATGTATACATATACCTCGGCACTATGTAGAGGAGAAACAGTTAAAGTTATGGTAGTAGTATTTTCTAACTATTTCCTGAAAGTGAGAAAGTAACAGTCGTGTTGTGTTGTATCAGAGTTATCTGTTCCATATTCTTAGACTTTAATACAATATTTCAACTATTTATTTAGTTTTATTACAACTCTTAATTATTTTCAGTACATATTTTTTCAATTTGGAAAGTCGGAGTCGGAGTCGAAATCGGCGTCGAAGTCGGAGTCGGATTCAGAGTCGGAGGTAAAAAAGAAGAGCAGTTGGAGTCGGAGGTGGAGTTAAGAATTTTGTCTACCGACTCCGAAGCCCTGGTTTTAAATTACACCTACTCATTTTTGTCATAAATATGCATCAAATCCGCTGCCTACGTATAATTGACGCAGAAAACGTTTATCTTGCAGAAAGATCGGCAGTTCAGTTATCAGAATGGTGATAAGAGTCCTGGAGATGAACTTTATTGGCAATTATCGAAGCCATCGAATTGCCCATTCGATTCCATAAAAATGATGCAACGCGCGACATCGCGTCACGAAGAACATTCGAAATCAGAACAAAACAAGACAGAACAGAGCAGCGATGATCCTTGCTCCCCTCCGGGTGCACGTGTTCATCCGATCTAATTCTGATGCGTTCCTAACAATGAACGAGCCCCTAATTCCGCAACGGGGTCACGCCACTGACAGAGAAGTTAGGCGATTTCGTCACAGGGGTTTCCACCTTTTTCAATGGTTCGTAGCTTGTTACGCAAATTTGTCACGGAATCTCCCTGCGTTAGGGAAACCTCCGCCGCAAATCTGATCCTTTACAACAACCGATCTACTGCTCATCCAGCAACGAATTTCAAAAATCTTCCATTTCTCATATCATAGAACATTATTTTACAATCAGGACATTGGTTATTCTATTAATTATTTTAACTAATGGCAGAAGTATTATAGAATTTCTCCGACAAACGTTCAAATTATTTCAATCTGTGGAGACGGAATAAACAGTGATCGAACCAGTAAATTAAAACAATGTTATTTCTTTTTTTGTTATTTTATTTATTTTACATTGACCACATATGTACTCTAAACATCTTCTACAAGCAATTCGTTACATTAGAATTTGATCAAAACATAGTATGTACGTATGCAACATTAATGTCTAAATTAATTGCATGTGCTTGCGAAAAAACCGAAGTATTGCTTGTCAATTTCTAAAAAGTTGTCTAACATCAGAACGTTGAACGATGCTTTGTAACACTGTCAAACATTAAATCTGCCAACTACAATCGTAATACTAAAAGCTCCAGTCACATTTCCGAAGGATTAACGATTTTTTGCGATGTTCGTTTATAAACGTAAAATCAATCGTTATTGAAAAATAGACGAAAATAACCTCGTTCAAAGTTCTGATCGAAACGATGCTTCGTTCAAGCACGATTCACAGAGTGAAACCAATTGATTTCTCATCGATTAAGTAAAATAACAATCTCAATTCCTTGTCGTTTAATTACAAACACGTAAGATGCTTCGCTTTAATTCTTCTACCGCGAAAACATCCTCGATTTTCTTTCGCCGATCTCGTAAACGCACATGCATTTGTTTTATTGCCAAAAATAGGGGAAGGCCAGTTACGAATATAATCAGGTGAATTTACGCAGCACGTTAAATACCGGACCACGTCAAGATAACAATCAATTATATCTCTGCAACTTTCAACCGTCGTATCTCTTCCGACAACAAGCTTGTTCGATACATTCGTAAGAAAAATAGCATATGTATATCTTCTATTTACACTGAAACGAATATTAGATTGTTACAGAGCGATTACACAACACTTTGTACTTATTAGCCTTTGTACATTCACGAGAATCTATGTAGAATACACCTGAATTTAGTTTAATGTACAAAATTAATAAAAAAAATGAATATTAAGTTATAACGATCAATAAAAATACTGTGAGTGGCTTCTTCTATTCTTTGTGTTTGGTAAGTAACGAGAGCTTGTTGATCACTCGTGAATTTAAGTAGTTCGTTTCATCGTGATCCGACGTTCGATCAGTAAAGCGTTTCTTTTCGTCGATCAACCTCGCATCATCTTTTATCTCTCGACGAAGCGTGAACGTTCTGCCTATACTATCTACAAAAATACAATCGTAATATACACAAGCGTGAGTCAAAAGAAAATCAATTCCTTTTGATATAATAAATTCATATAAGTACAAGGTTACACCATCGGCAGGAGGAATGTTACTTTTGCTATTGAATCAGTTGTTATCGAATACTTCCTTCTCAGTCAACAAAGTCAATCACAACGGAGTACTACTATTTCAAGCCATCGACGGGACATACATACGTATTCTTATCCACGGAACTAGAATTAAAGGAACTCGGTTAAGAAATGAGGTACTCGAATCCGTCTAGGAACGCTAAAGAAGAATCAATGTCGTCCTCTTCGAATAAAATGCACAAGCTGCGTCGCATCTAAATCGTTGTTTACCCGTTAGACGCGTAATAGAAATTCTCATTTATCCTGCGGACTCTCTTTGTGCTTGTAAGCAACAACCGTGTATGCAAAAATTACATCTATAGTCGATCGTCTACTAAAAAATAGTGTTCTAATATCGATACACCCGTTTCGAACGAGGTAATACTATTTAGTTACTCTTCCTTCTCTTCGTTCTCCTTGTTCTCGTGGACGTTGAAACCTATGGTTACGCTGGAGCTGCTCGTCAAACTGGCTGCCACAGTTAGTATGGGTTCTTGTTCGCTCGCTAAAGGCGAGGTAGGCGGCTTCGCGTCGACCAAGATCTGCTTCCAATCTTCCAAATCCTTGTCCGACATGTTCGACAACGAGCTCAATTTCGACGCGCATTTGTAACTCAGATTTGTTTCAGCCTTTGGAACGGCTACCTTCGGAGTGGAAACGCTCTGCGACCGGGAGAAATTCTTCCTCTTGTAGCTGTTGAACGAATGAGTCTTTTCCGCGCCGCTGTCTCTGCTTCTCTGACCTCTTTCCGCGTTTGAGGATTCACCTTTTTGCGAGGTAGATACTTTCGTTTTATCGAAGACGTCCTCTTTGATCCTAACATCCTCGTCCGCTATGTCCATGCTCTCGACGAGGAACCTAGAGAGAAACGCGCACCGTAAGCTTTTCGTTGGTTTCCCTATTTTGTAAACGACACCCACCTTCCAATCTTTTTGCAGCTGGTGCTAGGTTTTCTCGATTTTTCCTGTTGCTCAAATATCCGCTTGACATCCTGCTTCCTTTGCTCCTCGGTTTGCTTCAACGTTATGGTACGGTCCTCGTCGTCATCCATGTTGTCGAGAGGTAGATCATCGGTGCGTATGATTTTCTGTAGATTGCTACCAAAATTCGTTCCAAAAGTGCACTTTCGAATCTGTCCGTCCTCGTTGCTGTAATAGTCCGTGTACGACACGCTGCCACGACTTTCTCTATGATCTTGATCGATGTTCATGCAGAAGTCGTTGAAGTCAACGTCCAGACAAGGTGTCGTCGGACATTTAGGGCCCGTGCTGAAAGATTGCGCCCTACAAGAAATGTCATTGCGTTCTCTTTAGCTCTCCTGTTCGCTAATCCTTGTGCAGGCAACCGAAACGTAGAAATAAGAGTATCTGGATACCTGATTGCTAGGGGTGTGCGAGAAATCCCGAAACCATTCGGAATTCCCGAAAATATCTGTGATTCCCGACATTTTGTAGTTTCTCCATACTTCCAATAATTACAACAATGTGAAAGCCATTGTGTTCTCGAAGATTACATATCTTATTAGTCGGGAATGCTTATGTTAGTAATATTTTAGAAAGTAATTGCGAATAACGATACTTTCGGGAATCCCAAATATTATTCTATATCCCGCACATACTCGGGAATCTCGGATATTTTCGGGAATCCCGGATATTTTACGGGAATCTCGCACACCCCTACTGATTGCCCACATAAGGATCAAGTATCGTTCAGAAGCTTACCCTTCGTTGCTGATTAAACTTATAGACATACTGCACTCTCCTGTGGAAGTTGGAGCAGGAGACGACGGTTCGGATGATATGAACGATTGTGGCTCGCTACTCCAGCCAGTACCTAAGTAAGCGTAATCGTGTGATGAACAAGGAACTCAAGCATACCCAGCTAAGATATACTCACTGTTCGGACTGGTTGGCGACAGTTGGTTCCTTATATCGCACGGTTCCCCATCGTTCGAAGACTTGTATTGTATTGGAGTCGGGGTGATGTATCTAATCAAAAATTAATTTCAACGTAAGAACAGACGCATCAACTGTACGTATAAACTGAATTCGGTGAAAACTACACAGCCAGACATGAACGTCCGTGACATGGTAAAAAAAAATTGTATAAAAAGTCCTAATACTCACAAAGGTAGTTTATTTAATTTTTTCTTACGGTACCTGACAGCTTCCAAATCGGAAGAGTGGTACTCGCAACTGATCCCTCCGACGCTGAGATTGGGATTAACGGATTCATGAGTGGACCCTCCCGGCGACGGATACTTTGGAGGCGACGAGGCAGGTGTACGAAACAGTGGAGCTGTAGTCATCATTTCCAAAAAGGAGTCCAACTGGCGGAGAGACAAGGCATTGTGGAGCGTCTCCAGTGGCCTGATAGGCGGTACACCACCGAAGCCTTCTATCGCTGGTTGGGATAAAATCGAGTAGTATGTACATACTAACTAACAAACTACCCAGGGTGGGGCGTTATGAACAGATCACCTGAATAACTCGCTTACTTTTGAAGATAGAAGAAAATGCACCACAGACCAAACTTACTTGGTATGATGTTACTCAGAAAGAGATATGAAGGTCAACTAAGAATTAGTAACATCAGATTATGAGCGCCTCGATACCAAGAAAGTTTGGTCTAACGTTTGATCATTTTCCTCTATCTTCATAACACCCCACCTTGTATACCTTGTATACGTATACGTTCGTTTTAGAGCAGGGGTGGCCAACCTGCGGCGCATTCGCCAAACGTGGCGCACTGGATGATTACAAGTGACGCATTGTATCTTCGTGCCTGCTTATTCTTTTGAAGTTTTTATCATTCATGTTGTCTTCATGTTTTCAACACCTGAGTGCTCTTAGTTCAATTCATACTCATCTTCTTGCTCATCAGTTCGTCGAAATTTTTCAACAGTTCACAATTGCAGGATGTGAATTGCGGGGTTGACGACAGCGATCGACCTCTCGTGCAAGAGATCATTTCTCACTATTGCAGATTCGTGCTCCAGTAATCGTGTGTCTTTTGAACTAGCGTAAATGAATGGATTTAGTTGCGCGATAGAGTTGTATGGCGCATCCAAACCAGGGATGCGAACCCGAACCCGGTTCGGTTCTCGTAACCCGAGTAACCCGTCTAACCGGGTTACAGACAGCGATGCGAATGCTAACCCGAACCCGGTTCGGTTCTCGTAACCCGAGTAACCCGTCAAACCGGGTTACTTGTGTTTCATAATGTACACAAACTTTTTTTTATGTTCATTACTTTCATTATTATTTCAAATTTCAATAACATCGTATTGTTGAAACAATTGTTCGAATAATCATATTTTTATAATTTGTTAATTTATCCATTACTTTCATTATTATTTCAATAACAATTTTTTGTTAAAATAATTGTTGAAAAAATTAATTTTTATAATTTGTTTCTATATTCGATATTTGAATTGTTATTTCAATAATTTGTTGCTAAAATAATTGTTTAAACAAATTTTTATAATCTGTACAAATTTTTATAATTTGTTTCTATATTCGTTATTTGAATTGTTATTTCACTAATTTGTTGTTAAAATAATTGTTTAAACAAATTTTAATAATTTGTACAAATTTTTATAATTTGTTTCTATATTCGATATTTGAATTGTAATTTCAATAATTTGTTGTTAAAATAATTGTTTAAACAAATTTCTATAATTTGCTTCTATATTCCATATTTGAATTGTTATTTCAATAATTTGTTGTTAAAATAATTGTTTAAACAAATTTCTATAATTTGCTTCTATATTCGTTATTTGAATTGTTATTTCAATAATTTGTTGAACAAATTACAAATTATACAAATTTGTTTAAACAATTACTTTAACAACAAATTATTGAAATAACAATTCAAATAACGAATATAGAAGCAAATTATAAAAATTTGTTTAAACAATTATTTTAACAACAAATTATTGAAATAACAATTCAAATAACGAATATAGAAGCAAATTATAAAAATTTGTTTAAACAATTATTTTAACAACAAATTATTGAAATAACAATTCAAATAACGAATATAGAAGCAAATTATAAAAATTTGTACAAATTATAAAAATTTGTTTAAACAATTATTTTAACAACAAATTATTGAAATAACAATTCAAATATCGAATATAGAAACAAATTATAAAAATTAATTTTTTCAACAATTATTTCAACAAAAAATTGTTATTGAAATAATAATGAAAGTAATGGATAAATTAACAAATTATAAAAATATGTTTAGTTGAACAATTATTTCAACAGAAAATTGTTATTGAAATAATAATGAGAGTAATGAATAAATTAACAAATTATAAAAATATGTTTATTCGAACAATTGTTTCAACAATACGATGTTATTGAAATTTGAAATAATAATGAAAGTAATGAACATAAAAAAAAGTTTGTGTATATTATGAAACACAAGTAACCCGGTTTGACGGGTTACTCGGGTTACGAGAACCGAACCGGGTTCGGGTTAGGATTCGCATCTCTGTTTGTAACCCGGTTAGGCGGGTTACTCGGGTTATGAGAACCGAACCGGGTTCGGGTTAGCATTCGCATCGCTGTCTGTAACCCGGTTAGACGGGTGTGTAATCCGTGTAGAGTTACAGAAACCTTCCTCGGTTAACCGGGTTCAGGTTAGGGTTAGTTCCGCGGTTCGCATCCCTGATCTAAACTCTCGTATGCGAAAGAGATTGCCGCACGGTATGTGAAAAGTTGGCCACCCCTGTGTTAGGGTTTCGAGCGGTTCCAAACGTAGAGACTCACCAGCGACAGCGGACGCGTGAGGAGGAACCATGTCCTTCAAGTTAGGAGCACTGGAGGATCCGCTGATAACCGCGGTGCTGAACAGACTATTGGCTGACCCGGTCAGCTTCTTGTTGATGCTGTAGCCCAACAGCTTGAAATAACTCATCTGTCCGGAGATACTGTGACGGTGGCGCCTTGCTGTGCAGGTAGGGTCAGGTTGAATGATCGAAGGTCGTGTGTCTGGAGATGAGAAGGATCTCTGAGGCTGGAGTCGGGAGAACGGTGCACGTGGACACTTGGACCTATGGTTAGACTCGCGCGTGGGGATGTCATGATCGCCGTGAGCATCATTACCGTGCACAGAGGACGGATGGTAAAGCATACTAACACGATCGGGTACATCATCTACCAGTCTACCGTGCCACTGGAGGGTCACATTTGTGCAAGACCAACATCTGCGCACCAACGAACAACCGGCTGAGAAGTTCTCCGTCGAACAAACCGAATCGCCGAGCAAAAAGTTATGTAAATTTGGACACGACATTGTTCCAGTTGGTCGACGAACACTCTCGAAAGCAGAACCACCGCCGCACGTCCTTCGAACGGCTTCCTTGTCGAACCTCCACTTCCGTCTTTCCTTGGACACCGGGTACCGTTCACTCATCGAAGTTTCTCCGGATCCTAACAAGGAACAACCGAGAGACGTTGGACATTGTCCTTGTCCAGACTCGGTGGACGAGCCAACAACCTCTGGATCGAAGCTAACCGACTGCGTACTATCTTTCGCTCTCTCGTATCCAGAGCTGTCGGTGGAGGAGACGCTGCAAGAGGAGCGGTTCGACTCGTCCTGATAGAGGCTTAGATAACAAGAACAATTAAAGAACTTGTGTGACAACGAACGGGCAAAGTAGGTGTCGAAGTTGGACCGTTCTACGGGCGGCAGGTCCCTGCTTCGTAGGATCAGCTCTGACACGTTACAATTATAACAGAGACACCTGGGCAGATAGGGTGACAACGAACGAGACCGTTTACCGAGCTGAGCCGGGCCTCTCGCTGTCTCTGGGAGTTTGTCGCGATAGGATAAGAAACGGGAAGACATTGTTGTCCACGGATTGCTCCGTAAACCAGATCTGATCGAACTCGATCTAGCTGCCGACGACGGGTCACGCGCGATACAAGGGAGAATTGTATCTGTATGGGAACGTCCGTATTTCTTACTTTGAAAACGTAGACGAGGGTCAGCCTCTTCGAGATTGGTACCGAGGCATGTCGAGACACGAACCGTGGGGACTGGGACCACGATATCCGTGATATCCGAGGCTCTGCTGTTCGGCGAAAGTAGAGGGGTATTGTGTAAAGTCACCAAAGGTGTCGAAGTGGAGGTTTCGATTGAAGGAACAGGTAACTCCGGTGAGCTGAAGGAGTGCGGCAAGACCACCTTCCCCGTAGGCACGTGCAGCAAAGCCTGGCTAGACGTCTCTATCCGGGACTTTGTCGTCGCATGCTGCCCCTTCTCTGTTTGTAATACATTTACATTTGCGTTCGAGCGTGTGTGTGCGTGTATGTATGTTTGTCGCGTATTTATGTGTTCGTGTACATGCAGTTGCGTGAAATGAAACGAATGCAGTTAAAATGAAAATAATGGCAATTTAGCAGCGCGGGACAGGGCACAGAGGAGGGAGAAGAAAAGAAAAGAAGAGAAACAGAGTATTAAATTAACCCATCGTAGAAGAAATAAAAAGTAATCATTGGCAAGAACCTTTGGCGCTACGTCGATGACACAAGTCTCTCTAATGAAATTTCGTTTTTTGTCGTTAAACTGTTTAGCGGAACAAGATTAATTATGCAACTTGCAACGACGCTCCAAAGGAAACGATTCAAAACCAATGGCGGAACAAACTAACTGAAATACAGAGGAGACAAATGTGACTTGTAGTTTCATCCGCTTGCGATTAAAAGGCACAACTTTAGTTAGTGTTAGACACCCGTGGCACACGATAGCCATGCAACCAGTAGCCAACTATAGACAACATCGATATTATTAATGAAGAGTAACGATGATTATGAATAGTTATGAGTAGACTGCGAATCTTTACGCATTTATGGCAATTGGATTTTTATTTATTCCAGATCAGTGTTCCGATTGATGGTACAGTTTCTCGCGCATGCGCGACCAAAACAGTAACGTATCTACAATGACGCAGCAGAGCGGCCAGAGCCCTGACGGCCTGTGGCAGTTATATTGGCAGGTATGTACCGAAACAATCTGTTCCGGACAAAAAGACTTTAGGACGTGTCCTACGAGATACAAAATATACAGAAATACACATGTTATACATTCATTTTTCAGAATCAAATCATACCAATTTTTTAAAAGACTGCGGGGTGCTCAAGCTACCCTATTTCATCGAAGTGGTTACGTTACTGAGGCTGAAATTGCCGCGCATGCGCGAGAAAGTGCACCATCAATCGGAACACTGTTCCAGATCTGCAATGGCTACTACCGCTGAAAATAAGATGTTATTCGATTCCACTTCCTTCAAATTTGCCTACGAAAATTGAAAATTGCACAAACATCCGCAGTCTAATTATGAGGATCGATGGCGATCAAAGACTGCGAACACTTTCGGAGACTTTGATCGCCATCGACGCGTTCGACGATCTAAATACGAACACAAAACTCTCTCTCGATGCAGATTTCGTGTTGCATTGTTTATCACACCGGTAAAGAAAACGTGGCTCCACACACGAGAAATGTAAATACATGTACAGAACACAAACGAAACTACTTGTTAACGAATCGTCAACGGAAACACACTAGTGGCAACTAACCGGAAAATCATTTGAAAAGTTTTGGATGAGAACGTTCGACAAAATCGGACAGGATGAAAACGAATGATGAACGAATGATTATACAATGAGACTGATGTGTTAACGGTTTACGTGTAAAAGAAACAAGCGGACACGATCCTCGAGAACAACTAAGGCTCGGTTAATTGCAAATCCTGATGGAACAGTGAGCTCAGGAATGAAGGAATATAATCAGGAGGACAACTGAATGAGTCACGCGACAAATACAGTTGTTTGTGTGTAACTCAAACAGTCGCCGACATAAATTAGTTGGCTTCCACGCGCACAACTATCGCTGAGCAAAGAGTTATTTCAACTGAATTTTCCTTTTATCAGCTTATGCTCGTGATCTTCCTCTTTCGTTTTCGATCGATTACGTTGTTCAAGCTCTGGCTCGTAAACTATTATGCTTTAACCGAACAACTAATTTCAATTTCAACTCCAATAACGTAATTGGCTTGGTATCGAAACACTTGAAAAATCAAAAACAAGTGTCAATCGTATGCTACAATACAGAAAAAAATCAGTGTGATTAAACGGAAAGTGGCACTTATAATACGGGGGAGAAAAAAGAACATTACAATATCAAGGATTCGGTGTGACACTAAGGGGAACCACTAGTATATACGGTTGTGTATATCATTCTATGGTTACTACGGTTACTAGTAGGATGGATGCTTAATAAAAAAGATATCGGAGCACCGATAAGTATGCGGAGATGCTACATCGATAACAGGAACGGTAGGTAGAGAACGGAAATTTCAGCAGTCTACGTTGCAACTAAAGATTGCTATCGACCAAGCAAAGATCAATTATTTTTCTAACGATCTAGATGCTAATTGTACGACGAGAATCGTAAGAAAAACACAAAGAATTGCTGATCTGTAAAGATACGAAGAATCGAGTCTTCTCAGATTATACATATTTCGATGTCACAGAAATCCTGCAACGATCATTAACTAGAATATGGGAAAGAAAGAAAAAGAAAAAGAAAAAAAAACACTAGCACATTCTTTTCAACATTGTCCTGTTATAGCACCATAGCAGGAAGTCTGAATGACATACCTTCCTTGTTGACCGCGTCCAAGCTCTGATACTGCAGCTTGTCCGCAGCTATAAAAAGACATGAAAACACCAGACTTTGTCATGAAAAAATCGAATCGTGAATTCCCGTCGACCGGTAAATCCCAGCCCATCCCATTCCATTCCGCTCTCCCAAAAAAAGTTAGTTTTGCATCGCGGAAGAAAATTCCTCTAATTGGTTCTAGCAATACTCGACCCACAGTGTATGCGACATCTATTTACACAGGTCCTTGATCTTTGTTATAGTAAAAAAGTGAAGTGCTTGTAGATACATATCTATCATGCATGTCCAAAGATATTAGCATCGATCCACATTATTGCTTGGAGAAAAATATATACACTACCGACCAACGCCGAAACGCTCTTACCTTTCTCGGGCTTGTCTTGTCTTTGATGATCGTAACTGCGTGCACGTGGCTCCACAATTCCGCCTCTTTCCGCGTCGCGTCGTTGACGCTGACTCGCAGCCAACTGGCTACCGAGTCTAGCTGCTTCATGACCCGCCACTGTTCTGGCACTAAAAAGTATTTCGTCGAAATCGCTGTAGATTCTATAGACACAGTGATCCCGCAATCTAAGCCGATATTGGGTTCTGTGCTGTGACAGAGATCGTGAAGGGATACTACAGTGTTTTATCGATGAATATTCCAAGTGTCTGGCCTATAATTGTCCCAGAACTATTCCACTACTCGAGATCGGGAAGCTCCGTCGCGCTTAGATTGCGGGATTACTATACTATAGGTTGCACGATTTTCGACCGTGTTGTACGGCTGTGCCCACCTTATCGGAATGGGCGCGGAGCTTTGCAAGAATCCACTGTCGAATGGTTCATCCATCATATTTGGATCCAGATCCATCATATCGACGGCTCTGCTCGTTGTTGGACTATCCAGTATCGAGTTCCCCGCGTCGGTTTCCATCACCAGCGGAGGGGTGTCCTTTAAATTGCAATAAATATTAGGCTAATATTTAACTAATAAATTCTAATACTAATCATAATTATTCGATTAACGATAAGGTCGAGTAGTTCGAAAAGCCTCTGCCGATATGTCTTCGACAGCTGAAGCGTTTCAAAAAAGCTTTGTAACAAAAATGAACGAGCGCATACAGATTGCATCGGTGGATTCATGAAATCGTCGTCCGAAATTGCCAATTCAACGTCTTCTTCTTCAATCCGTGCGCTGCACTGGGAAATAGTGTCTTGCGTGGATCCGCCGCCACTTTCACCCTGAAGATATAGATCGTATCGGTTTTCGATGTTTCCGTTCGAGGTACAGTAAAGTCGCGATCTTGCTCCCTGAAGATCTCCGCGATCACTGTCCCTTCGCCTATCCCTTCCACTGGGGGGTATCCCCGCGAGGGGCCGAGAAGCGCGGTCCGTGTTTACATGCTATCCTTTTCTACGTTCGACATCCCTTGTACTTTCGGCGCGGTCGACGCAGTCAGAAAAAAATAGTTTCCCTACACGATCTCTGTCCCTGCTCGGAACAGGCGATGGGAGCTAGATCACGACTTTACTGTAATCATTTCGGCGAACTTACGATATTGTGGCTACTCTCGTTTCGCGAATGAGGCCTGAACCCTGGCCCTGGCGGTAAATTTTTTTGTACGCAACAGTTCACGCCAGGACTGAAATGCAACTCAACATGGAAACGTTCTTCGCTGCTGGGATCCTTAGTTGGATCTTCGTACAGCATGACTACAATTTGCGACATGTAGTTTAATTCGGACACCATGCTAACGTACTCCATAGCTCGTCGCCATTGCTCGTCTTTTACTATCTATAACATTTCAAACAAATAGAGAACGCAAACATTGGCCACGCTGTTACTTACATCGAGCAAGCCGCCGTAACGTAACACCGTCAACAAAGAGTGCACGTGACTCTCGCTGGTGAAATACAATCTTGTGCGTACGTGTCGGCCAGGACTCGAAACACCGTGAGAATATCTAGAATATTTACGTCCCATTAAATCAAAATTTTAAAGCGAAGCAAATCATGACCAGTAGAGATTACTCTGTTATTAGCAGTCCGATCGAAAATCTTTTTATCGGGTATAGCGTGGTTTTAAGAGAGTTTTGACGTGATTATAGCAAATTTCTGTAAAAGAAATTAAAAAAGCAATTTTTTTAAATCCTCTAACAAATTGGCGTAAAAAAATAGATAGATGTACATATTTGTAAAAAATGGAAGGTGACCTTGGAAGTGAAAGCTCTCTTGAAACCATGGTATACCTGATAAAATCATTTTCGATCGAACTGCTAATAACAGAGTAATCTCTACTAGTCATGATTCGTGGTTCACCCTGTATAATGTCGGCAATTGTGTACCTTGGATTGAGTCGATTTACTGTTTCTTCTCCAGATTCTTCGATATTTCTTTGCAAATCGGCTCTGATCTTCTTCAAAAGGGGCGTACAAATACCTTGTCCTATAGTTAATTTCTCTTGTACCGTTAATCCGTACTCCTATTGTAAACAACAACGAATCGGAGTATTAGCAGGCGAATAATGTTAAGAGGATAAAAGTAGGTCACTAAAAAACTTGCCTGTGGTATAACTATATCTGCCAAATATTTTGAGTAAATGTACAATTCCTCCGCGTGCTCGAATTGCAACGTATGGTTGTTGTGTTGCAAATCATACTTGATGCAGTCGTAAATATCAGGTATTTTTGATATATCGAATCTCTTGTTCTTAGTACAAAAATCCTTTTCGATCTTTCCCCAGCGGCGACCCATTAACTCCCATGTCTCGCCGTGATAAAGAATTGCATCTAATCAAGCAGAGATGTCGCGTGAATTTCCAAAAAAAATATTCGCATAGGAGATAACGTGATTCTATATTTTATACAACACCTTTCGTTTTCGAATCATCCTTCTTAATCCTCACAATGTCCATCAGTTTCTGAATCAATATATGTACATGCTGACAACAGCGAACCGGATTTTTCACAAAATCCATGGCAGCATTGATACTCAACGCGTTCCCAGGATTTATTTGTTCTCTGTCCTCGCGAGTGAAGTCTCGATCTTGTTGCAACAACTCGTGGAGCTTTGTCTTGACCCTGTAAGATTGAACTCGTCGTTTCGTGTTCGTGGCATTCATTCCCATAGTACATATATGTACAGTAAATGCACAAATACTTTGTTTTAAAAACGAATAACTTCTTCAAAATTGGACCCAACAGCTTGAGTTTTTTTGAGACGTTAGAACGATTAGTTTAACAGCTAATGTGTAAATAATTTTTTAAAAAGTACGAGACATGATTTTTAAATTTTTTATCTGTGCCTGCAATGAAAATTTAAAACGTATATTTTTTAAATCTAAGTAAGTTATATACGTGTACAGAGTTTCATTGAAATCGGCTGACGCATAAAAAAACTATGGGCATTGAAAGATGTAGAAATCTTTGAATTTAGGGTTTACGATTCATTTAAATCGCAGATTCTTACAATTTATTCGTTATTCGTTTTTAAAAGGTGTACGAATACTTTGTACACCCACTGTACAGTACATATATCTTTGCGTTTGGTACGTACATGTTCTGGTATTTGCTACTGTCGCAATCGTTGTCCAGAAGACCATTGGTGTTAGCGCTCTTGACCATCTGCACCAATATCGGAGTCAATTCGCCCTCCAGAGCGAGCAAACCTTTCGCGAATGCTGCTGCAGTCATCTGTACTCTTCCTTCGTCGCTCGCATAGATCTTCAAATCGTGACGAAAGGTTGAATGAAGTCGCAGCAAACCCAAACCTTGAGCACCGGCATAATCACCTATGTTCGCAGGAGAAAACGTTTTAGAACACATTGCAATGACAGAATGGAATTGAAACGTCTCTTTGAACCTTAACAAACATAGAGTACGAGTATGATTCTGCGAGTGATCTATGTTCTGGTAAGAAGATCGTAGCTAATCGATATTATCCATGATATGTCGATGACTGTCTTGAACTGCTAAACACATTTGTGATTATTCTGTCGTCGATTGACTTGTATGAATAGTTTGTACATAGTCTTTATTAATATTTTGCAATGAATTCTTGTATCTGTTGTCTGTTGAAACAAAAGAAAGTGCCCTGTTTAAAAAAAACTGTTTTAAGAAAGAATAGAAAAGTGTGTCGATGTGTGCAATTCTGCATGATAAATGGGCAGTGAAACACTACTAGAGAACAGACTTATTCCAGAATAAGATAGATACATTTAATGCTACAGAAAATGCACACAAGCATCTACCATCAAATTATGCAACGGTTCATTGGAATGTTGTAGAGTGCACATACAGTCAGCACAGATACATTCTGAATGCTGCTCGAACGTTATGATGATCGTAATCGAACGCGCTATCACTATGTCTATGCATTATGACACAATCTACAGACAACTACGGAACAAGCGTTGATTCAGAATAAACAGTTACCGTGGTTTGGTAACATCTCTGAGTCTTCCTCTGAAATAATATTTGAAATTGTTCGTGAATTTCCAAGATTTCTTCGATAAAAATGAAACAATACAGATATATTTTCTACTACCCTTTTCATCTAACAAGACGATTACAACGTACAAGTTAATTAAATTACAAACTTGTCGCGCTTTCGACAGCTTTCTCGGCAGTTTAAAGATAAAAAGTGCTTTTCACCTGGATCAATTCAGCTGGATCTCAACACACAATATTTTACGCGTACGCTATGCAAGTTACAGCAACCTTATGCATTTCGGCCAACTTGTAAAAAACTTATTAAAGGAAATAAATTCTTTGTGGCGTATGAAATAACTTAAGAAATGATTATGACAAGCGTATGAACATAAGATACGAACCACTAAGGTGTCTACCTTGACCACCAGGGTACATGCAGCGAAATATTCTTCCTAGTTCCTCCGCTTGAATGCGACCAGCGGGTGTTAATTCTCCGCCCCATTTCAAAATAAGTACAAGCGACGGTTCCCCCAGCCGATCTAAAACCAATCAACAAGATACGTAACGTCTGGCCGATATCCAATTTGATAACGTGAAAAGAATGTGTTACTTTTTGTACCATCATCCGAGGAACTTCCTCTCGGTCGTCCTCTTGGCTGATACTTCATTTGTACTTTACGGTTTATCCCTGAAAAGTGACCGTACCTGTAACCAAACATTAATCGTCTCAAATTGAACCAATATCTTTTTATTTTTTTTCAGCATGAAATACCTACATTTCTAAAACGCTTTTCAATTGTTCGAGTTTTCCTTGCTTCTCTTCCAATTCCGGGCCTGCAGCCCTGTGCTGTATCTCGGCCAGTAGACTCCGAGCAGTGTCCAATATTTCTTGCAGCTGTTTGGGTCGCTTCAATTTAATGTGGCCGTGCTTGTAACCGTCGTATTTTGCAAATATCTCGAAGAATCTATCCCGAAGAGTAAAAAGTGCGACTTATGGTATTTTCGAAAGATTGCCTGCATCTACGCGTATTTATCTACAAGGACTTACTTCGGATGACGAACTTCCACCTTCATTTTTTGCTTCGGGGTTCTGTCACCGTGTCTTATCACAGCGACAACGCAACGTAATTCCATCCTGTGGGGACACAGAGATATTATTAAACATTCAAATTGTATTATAGAGATATTAGTATTATAAAAATGTACTAACATCTTTCCAAATGTCGTGGGTACGATTGGCGGGTCGTCCAATTGAAACGGAACACTCCACGGAATGTGCAAAGTAGGCGCTAACTCCCTGAGAATCATGTTCCCCAAAATCTTTGCGCAGTCGTCGTAGTATTTGTTCGAATTTTTGACGAAACTGAAGCCATTAACGTCGCAGACGAACGACTGACCGTTTGCTCTGAATCAGAGAGGGAAAATTAATTATCGCGGTACACTTTCGAGCGGTTGTTAGAGACTTTCCGTCTCTGTTTCTACTCACCTAAGCAAATCGAAACCGCAAACCGTTTGCTTGAAAGCTAAACACACTTTTCTACTTATTAGCTTCTCGGCATTGCTTAGTATAACAGGATACCGAATTTCTTTCCCTTCCGAGTCTCTTTCCACTTTTCCATCCAACGCAGGACTTTTCCGGGCTTCCGCGTGCGCATAGTCGGGCCCCACTGTATAAACTTTAACATCTGTCCCGTCGGTGGGCATAAAATCTTCGTAAATGTAAGAACCCGTTTTACGTACTCGAGATTCTGGCGAATACACGCTACTGCGACTTCCAATCTGTGAAACAACCGTTGAAATTGTATAATTACGTCCTGTTGAACATTGACGTTGAATCTGCAGAACAGCTACCTTCCTGAATAGTCTCTGGCTGCCTCCACCCGCAGATGTAGGATAATAGATGTAGATGTTATGATCTTCGGCAGACACTGGCTTTTCCACGAACGGTTTGTTGAATGTAACACCATTGACCTCCACATGATCTTCCGACTCCACCAATTCGTGATCTAAACAAATTCTTTTTTGTATAAAGTGAATCTAAGCGAAGCAGAAGCCTCTCACATACGTTTTGGATCGGAAGAATCTCTATCTAGAACGGCATATCGTGGAATCTCGATACCTTCGCTGCTTAGAATAGCGTAAACTCTCCTGCGATCCTGCGACATCAAATTATAAGTGATCTCTAATCCTCGTTATTTACTCCATTCGAATTTGATTTACTTACTTGAATATCATACTGCATTGGCAGATTATTGATGATGAAGGGATTTCTAAGATTAGCATAACTTATAGCTTTGTCGAGAGGAAAACCTTTACTGTGAAAACTTATTAAGCAGTCGACGATCGGCCAGTCTTCTACAGATTCCTGTGTATACAGACTTTCATGTAGAAACGAATCGACTAATCTTTTATTTATCGTTTCTCTTACCTTCAAGATTACTTCTTCGGGGAATACCACTATTTTAATATATTCAAATTCTTCTAATCTCGTCAAAATCTCTTTCATCGGTTTACTTTGCGACTTCTTCGCCATCGCACAGACTCCAACCAACACTTGCTTCCCTTCTCCTTCCAAATCACTGCCACCCATGCATCCATCATCATTGCTGCACCCGTCCGACAGTTCGGCCTAAATAACGAATTTCCATCATATAATTCGTATTAATTACTGTTACATCATCCACGCTATTTCTTGTATTCTTTTCTATACATTTGAAAAAAGCTAATAACAACGAATTTATTAGAGCAACGGAATCGTTTTTGTTAGTATACACAATATTAAATTTACGAATATGTTTATGAAAACTCGAGAATGTAACTTGCGTTACTATCCTCTATGTAAATTTGGAATTTATGAATTTTATGAAGATTTATGTTAATCATTGTGTTAAATACTGCTCACCCAATATGCTTTCAAACAGGATAAAAAACCAGGTCTGTCTAGAGTGTTTTCTGTGTAATTCTCATGCAGTCTTGACTCGCTATTCATTCTATTATGTATGTGTTATGTACTTTACTTTCCATGCAATTAGATGTAAAAGTTATAGACCGACCAGAAGCATTATTCCCTATGTAAAAAGGGAAACATAAATGGAATCTAAAGATTATACTTTCAAGTAAATATAGTATCTGTTCGACAATAAAATTAATAGGAGAAAATCATGAAAAATATATATATCACTTCTAATTGTTTTTCGGGAAAAATTCGATGATTTATCAATTTATAATATCATTTAAAATGAACATGACTCTATGTTAAACTACTTTGTAGTTCTTCTAGTCTTGAAAGATCACTAGTCGGATAATCGTATGCTTAATCGAGAACAAGTACGAGCAAACAAACTGAAAACTCTTTGCTTAAAGATAAAGGAAGAATTGTGTCGTTAATAAATCCTATTTTACACAGTTTATGTTACCATAAAATTGCATCACTCGAATGTTTTGTACGATATAGTATAAGTTTGATTTTCTACAATAAGTTAAGAATAAATTTCTTAAAATCCTGTAGTTCCCCTATGTTTAAATATATTCACAATATATTAGTGATAAATAAGCATAAGTGAAAATAAAGCGGTGTAAGAAACATTTAATAGAAAGGAAAATGAAAATAGCAACTCTACCATCATTTGCCAATATGGTTCTGCTTCGTTATCGCTATCAAAGATGTAAACATCGGGAACCGTAGTACACGAAGGAGAATTTATATTTTCCATTATTGATCCCCGCTCGAATTGTTCACAATTACGTAGATATGCATGTGTATACAAATAGAAACGAATGTTCTTATCTAAATAATGTTACTAAAACATAGTACAGGTACGAACAACAACCAGTAGAGTACAACGCTCGAAAGAAAATGACAATACACTTAAAAACATTGGTCTCCAAGAATGCGGCTACCAAAAACAATATTACAGAAGTATATTTTATTTATTTTAAATCTATAATAGTCAGAGATTTCATAAGTGTATAATAAATTTAGATCACAAAGACAATGACCTTCTACTTTGATTCGTAATGATCATACAATAAACACACAGAGCACATTAATTGTACATTCGTTCACTAATCTTTCTCAAGTACCATTGATAACAAATATTCACCGATTAAAGTTACAACGTGTATAGAAAAACATTGACATTGTGTAAAAAATGTGATAATTACGTATTATACATGCTTTTAAAGAAGAATCCAAAATGCATCTGGTATAGGCTTTATTTATAGGCCAATTCTATTTTTAGACTAGCAACAGCTAACAAGTATTTTTCGTTTTATAAATTACCAGATTGTTCGCGAGTAATCGAAAAAGCAGATCAATTAAGCAGCAATGAAAGTATCGTAGCATTTAGTTATGATAGGTGTTCACCTTTTTTTCTCTAAAGAAGAAGATAAAGTGGTTAAGAAGTGTTACATAAACGTGCTATCTTAATGAAAACAAATATAGTCACAAGCGAACGGAATAACTTGCTTGTATATATACCATGTGTAAGTGTATTTGTGTAAATACCCTTAATTATCATCATCTTTCTGATAAAAAATTGATTCCCGTTAAACACCTATAGATAACATAGACTCTCGATTCATTGTCAATATTGAGACAGTAAAAAGTATACTATTCTCTGATAAATTATTCAATATTTGTAGAATAACTTTTAATAAACTTATTCAACTACAAACGTGCTATATACAAGTGTGTGCATTAAAAAGTTAAACGAGAAAGTAATGTTTATTTATGGTCTAGTATTGGTAACATTACATATTCTTCGTTGAAAGAAATACAGTTTAATCGATCAAAAATTTATTCGTGTTAAACACCTATAGATAACATAGACTCTCGATTCATTGTAAATCTTGTGACAGTAAAAAGTATACTATTCTTTGATAAATCATCCAATATTCATAGAATAATTTTTGAACAAAATTATCCAAATACAAACATGCTATATAAATGTGTGAACATTAAAAAATTATTTGTGTTCTAGTATTGGTAACATTACATACTCCTCGTTGAAAGAAATAGAGTTCAATCGATCAAAAATGATTATTTACACAGGCAGCATGTTTAGTTAAATAAAATGAAGCTTACTCTTTTTGATGAACGATATATAGAAGAAGCAACAGGACCCACAAGGGTTGGTTGAACCGTATTTAAATCCCCTACATAGAAAATTGGTCGACTGGCATTCCGTAGACCCTGTGAATAAATAATTGTTCGAGTAAAATCATTGTCCACCTTCTAAACAAGTAGTATTCTCGCTTACCTGATAACCATGTTCCAATTCAGTGTAAGACATGTCAGAACAGGGTTCATTGAGGAAAAGAAAACAGCTCAGCTGTGATTCAAAGAATTTACTATAATTCTGAAACAAATACACACTCTGACCATTTAATCGAACCACAAGGAAAACGTACCATTGAATGTATTTGATATAAATACAATAATTAATATACAACGAATAATTTTCGTTGATATTACTTGCAACGTATAGTTCTCACGTTACAGCATAACAATAATATACATTACCAATTATCGTCTTACCGTTTATTCAATTTACGTATGTTTACGACTTATTCAGTAGGATAATTGATAAATACATGTATATGTAGCTGAAAAAGAATAGAAGGTAACCTCAGCGAAGAAATTATATTTAATCCTTCACAAAGATCGGGTTCCAATAAATATGATTTTTAAAAGAAAATAGTGAAACATTTCATATATCGAGTAAGAATTAAATATTGTCAGAAGTAGCTCGACTTCATGTTACGACGCGAATTGACATCTACTTGTTTAACTGGACATCAATAAAGATCCCATCGATATTTAGGTACTCTCGCCTAAACTTACCAGTCTCACTTTTACGAATTAATCTACAGTCTCAGCTTTATGTATGACAATGAAGATTTAATAAATAATTTCATCGGTTTAATTTGATTTTGAATTCTTATCAGGGTTTCTCAATTTTTCGACATCTTGTCAAACTTGAATCTCGATTCCTCGTATCGTTGAGTCACGTATCCGGTTAACACTAAATATGAATCGATATACATAACAGGCTGATAGGTACGGAATTTGCAACAAAAGTTCTTTCTGAATTGTTTGATATTTATTTGTTTTCATTATTAACACTTTACACAATGATTGTTAGAAATAATATAGTAAGGTACAGTTATATATAAAAGTGTGTGATTCATTTATAAAATTTTATTGCATATTTACATCGCAGTAATTTTTGCACGAATGCATAACAAATTTTATGCGATTGCTACAGCGATAGTACTTATAATTGAGCAACATAATATGGTAGTTTATGTCACGTATATATATAACAAAAGTAATTCGATACGATGAATAGCGTTATGCGGTAAATGTAAATTACTTTGATAAAACAACGCTATACCGTTTAAAAAGTTACAAATCAGTACAGTCAGACGATTTCAATCAAACACTTGATCCAATGTTTGTTTTTCGTTTTAGATCTGAAAATTCTGTTTCAACTGTTTGCTTAGTCTGTTTGCATTTGTTTCGAGTCTTTTGATACGAGGTACATGTACGAATTTTAATAATAATTATCGTATATCTGTTCAGCAATAAACGAAGAAATTATATGTACAATGTTTAGAACTCATCTAAAACTTACAAACTCTTAACAATTCAATAATAAATCATAGCCAAGATTTCATGTCTTTTACCATCCCATAAAGATGAATGGTAAAAATGTTCAATAAATTAACATTCCATATTGCTAGTTGTCGCGTGTATCTGGTTCTACGATATTCTACAGTAAACAATATTTGTCTTTACAAAACTGAAAGATTTACATATATTATCCGCATAATGTATATACATTACTTAGTTACGAAAGTAAATAGATAAAAGATATACATATAAATATTGCTTGTTAAGTATGGCGTATAAATAATTTATGAAAAATTATAAAAACTTAAATTATTGAAACGTACAGGTTCCAACCATATAAATTGTGAAAATTTCTATGGAAAATTTGTACTAGTACCTTATGCATTTAGAAATATTACTAATGGCGAAAGACTCTGCCACTCGTTATTCGAAGACGTTTCTCTGAACCAAACGAATTTTTGGATTTGTTTAATTTCGTCTGACCGAAGGAATGATATCACTTGTTTTTTTAATATACAATATATATGTATATGTACACATATATATTAAGTATATTAAATATATAATATATATATGTATATTATTCAGTCATTTATTTCCTATTTGTTTTCAGCCTGTGGCTAGACATTAGACGTCATTGCGATTTCATTGATACAAGTTTACGTGCACGTGCTCGAGCTTCCGTGCGAATATTCGTATACTCGAACCAGAGAATATTAGGAATTAATGTTGTATCACGTATCAGTAGGTACTCTGATATCCGCCTAAAATTACATTATGATATTATAGTCTTTGTATCGTAAATTGTATAAAATTTTCATTATCGACATTGTTACATACCATGAAACAATATAAGGAAAAATTGGTATAAATACTACATGCATTATTAGAAACCATATTACGCCCAATATGATTCCTATGAGCGTACCATATAGAACTTGAGAAATAGAATGGTATAATAAATAAACCCTACTGTACGTCACTAAAAGAGAAACAATTATACAGGCAGCTATAGTAGCAATTCTCCAGAATCTTTCCGAGACGCTGCTATTATTGTTATGATGCAGCCTGAAAATAGGAAAACATTAAGGAATAGTTTTTCTGAATATTCGTTAAAGAAAAATGTGAATTACCTGACGCATATAAAAAGTGTTGTATACGCAGCAAAAAACCACATAAACTGTGCGTGCATCGACGGCATACCATATTCAACGAAAACACTATCGCGTCTCATCGGTCTTGCTTCGCGAATTGTATGTTTCAATACAAAATTGATAAAGTCATTTATTATAATACCACTAAAAAAAGTGATCTACAAACACAAAAGTAGCAATGTTATTTCACTTGTAAATCGTCAGTATTACAGGATTCTTACTCACCGTTTGCAAGTCTCTTCTAAATAAGATCAATGTTATAAAACCAGCTATAATAGCAAACGGTGCTAAACTTATCAGAGCTAAAAATTTTCCGAATAGGTCACCTGAAAACATAATAATTACATTAGAGAAAGTGAGTGAAAAGTCAGACAAAAAGTACACAACATTGTTCCAGTAACTATAACATTCGTCAACAGTTGAATATTTATAGCTGCATCTTTCCAACAAGTGTCTTTTCAACTATATTATAAATTGTTAATTAAATGTCGTGCATGCGTAAATTTCTGTGATAAAAAAAGTAATTTCGTGGTTAACGTACAAGCTGTGAAATATAAGCTAAATTCTAAATGAAAATATGTTAGGAATACCATTCAAATAATAGTTCTTCTAAAGAAAGGAAAATTTATGCATATACTGAAGGTAATCGAAATTTACATAAATTTTGTTACAATATTGAAAGGTACTTGCCCTGGGGATATTCGATTAAAGTAAGAGACAAAGGAATCCATTCTGTTTTTTGCATAGTATCCTCGAAACGTCTATTAACTTCGCGAAATGACTCGTCCTCTAATGATGCCATATTACCGAAATTTTTGAAGTGACCATAACTCGAACTCGAACAACTCACCGCGCAGCAACAATCATGGAATCCACAGAGTACATAGTGGCATAGTAGTAGACTCGGCATAGGACACAGTGTTCCAAGATAACAGAGTATCTAATGCCCACAACTGACGTCACAAGATAATTCAAAATAGTAGATAGCGATATAAAAACGAGGTACATATAAGAAATTTTATTATTTTATTTCGTAAACATTTTTAAATTCATAAAGAATTGTAAGGAACGACAAAATCGTGATATAAACATAATCTCGTTAGCCTCATGACCAGAGTCGCCTGCCCTACCCTTAACAGAGAGGATATGAGAGCGCTCACGCCCGGAGTCTTTTCTGCCGCCAGTTTTACCCAGTTTTACCCTATTCGAATTATTCAGAAATTTCAAGTGTATGTATGTTATTTTGATATAATTTTGACTATGTAGCGTAAACTAATGAATACCTGTAATCTATTTGCGATAGATTGAAATTTCTTTTATTCGTTCGAGCACAATTGGAGCACAATTCATTTCTCGGCTAGTGATATAAAAGTTACCACTTGCGAACAATTTTCTTCAGTGTCTCTCTGTATAAGATGCGTGCGTTTTCACATTTCACGGTACGCAAGAAGCGGGAGAGATAGTAAATCGGATACATTGATACAATAGTATAGTTGCATGTTCGTTTACTTACTCGGTACGTAAACTTACTCGTTTACTTACTTCCTGTACGTGGTATGAATTTCGGACATGAATTTCTGTATTCGTGCAATATTTCGTGTATTCTTTAAAACGTATTGAGAAAGTTATAATCTATCCAACGTTTGACAACGATCCTGTTTATCTGCGTCTCTTGCATAGACACTTTTCCGACTATAATGAGTTAATGTTTTAGGTAACGTACGAATCTTTCTACACTGTATTACGCTGTGAATGTTGTTGGTATTAATTTTGCATAACATTCTCAAGATTAGATATAATTGTACGTGTGTTTGTTCGTTCGGCTGCGCATTTACTGCGTTTATAGCGTGTAGAAGTACGATGAATGCAATAGAATAAATGCTTCAGTTAGATTCACTTAATTTTAAACTTCTCAAATCCATTCACAAAAGAAACAGACTTTTATGTAATTCTAAGTTTCAAAAAACAATAAAAACATCTGTATTCGCAGAAAAATCTGCAGTCCAGTTATCAGATTATTGTACTGAGTTTATCATTTGATAACATTTCTTAGACTCTAGTGCTATTCTTTCTCTTCGTTTGTACGTTTTAGAAATTGTATTATGTCGTGTTTGTTCTATTATTTGCAGGTTATACGCTTGGAATGCTAAATGATACCTCATAAAACACATGGCAGACCAAGACGCTACAGATTATCATGCACTCTGTGCAAACGATAAAGACGAAATTGAAGGTCTTAACGAGAGATTGTTACAGTTATTATCCGCACAAAAAGTTTCGTCGCAAAATGTTGGAAACGACACGTTGCATACGCTGAGCGACACCAGTACCAATAACGGTAGCTTTAGATATGAAACGAATGCATCTACTTGGCTGTTCAGCCAACGCAAACACGATTGTTCCCTTTTACATCATGAGAGTCCGATCAATTTGCCAACTTTACCAGCATATCTACCACCTATCGGAGTATTTTGGGACATAGAAAATTGTCATGTTCGTATCGCATTGTCGACAAATGATTGATCGATTAGCTAAAGTATTGGTGTACATTTCAGGTTCCTAAAGGACGATCTGCTATAGCAGCGACACAAGTAATTAGAGATAAATTTTTTAGCGGTTACAAAGAAGCAGAATTTATTGTTGTTTGTGATGTTCGGAAGGAGACTAGTCAGGTTGTGAAAGAATTAAACGATGCTCAGGTAAACTAATCAAACGTATATGTAAAGAATTTGTATTATCTGTTCTACAGAAATTTTCGCATTAGGTTAATTTAATACACGTTTCTGGAAGCTGTAAGAACGCTGCAGATGAAAAGCTAAAACAATCCATAAGGAGGTTCGCGGACATACACGGAAGTCCAGCAGCTGTGATTTTGATATCTAGCGATATTGATTTTGCCGCTGATCTCAGTGATTTACGTTACAGAAAGAAAATCCATGTGATACTTATACATATGAAGGATACTTCCGATGCGTTAATACTCTGTGCCAACGAGCATTATGAATTTTCAGAACTTATGGAATCACTGCCGTCCAATACTCTAGAGGTAAAAGGTTCAATAATATACACTGGGTCCTACCAGTCGATAATAAGGGCCTATAAATTTTTTTCATTATACAATAAACTGCTTTTCATAAGTTTTACGCTTTCTGACTTTTTTTTTAAATTTTTAACATTGTGCTTGTCTCTCTGTCGATTTGTTTGTCTTCATTAACATTTCTGTTGCTACTAACACTTGCGTCTTTGCATAACGAACGAAAGTATTAGTTCTCCCGAGATTTTCAACTTTTTAGTATTTTGTAAAACTCGTGTTCCTTACAGGTTACTGCATTTTATTATCTTCTAGTTTATAATCTTCCTAAAGATCAAGATGTTTCGTCCATTAAACGTCGCCTTAAACAATTATCAGAAAACTGTGGTGGACGTGTAATAAAAGTCCAATCGAGTAATGCAGTTGTACGTTTTACTTCGCGAATCTTAGCAAAAAGGTATATATTTTTTATGCGTTAAACAATGTTAAACGTAGCTTTATACGATGTACGTGCAGTACCATTCTGTGAGTTTCTTACCGTTTCTTTCATTGTATCGCAACGCGGTAATAACATTGGTAGTACGGGTTGGGTTTAAAGAGGCCGCCCTTTGTAGAACCAATCACCTATTAGTAATTACCGATATCCCATTGGACTGTCGAGTATTAAGAAAACACCTACTTCCCGAGTAGTAGGGACAAACACATAAATAAGATAGATTTCAAACTGTGAACAGCAATGTAACGAACATAGTGGTACTGTAGAAAGATTATAATTTAGATTTGTACAACGTATTTGTTTCATTTATGTACATTGTGCTGTTACCATTGAAACTTATTATCCGATATACCGTTATTATTTATCGTTTTATTTTATGTGTTACAACGTTGACTCGATCCAATGATTTTATTTATATACAAGGTAAGTCGTTAGCGTATATGTACATAAATTAAAAGAACAAAATTATGTATTTTAAAGTAACTAAGAGAAACCATTCAAATATTAAAACATCTAATACATCAAATATATAATATATCTATTATATCAAATATTTATTATATGATAAATATAACATGTTCTGCGTCCTCCAAAGGTCATTTATAGACAAATTTGATTATCTTTCTGTAGTGGAACCTTGTAATTACAGTTACTCAGCATTGCTCAATAACAACGTTTTTTTGTTAGGGCTCTGAAACATATGAATAGGAAAATTGTCCTTGGTTCGGAAATTTCGGTAAAATTGCTGAATAAAAGCGAGACTTATTCTCAAAAATTTCAAGGTAATTTATTCCGGTATTATATCTCTATGTTCATATATATGATACACGTTAATAACATAATGATTTATGATCACAGGAAACTTTACAAACAGAAATCGTGCAGTGAGTGAATCAGAAATTGCAATTAGTTCGTCAAAACAAATGTATAGTGCGAGTACTTCGGTTTCGGGTGGAAGAACCCTTCAAATTCCACATTATCAGTCGGCGTCACCAGTTCTTGGAACATATGCTTCAGCCTGGAATGCTCATTGCGCTCCTGTCTCTGCTCCGCCAGGGTAATTCTATGCACCGCATCCAACGCTTTACTTGCCTTATCCATTTTATTTGTAAGCCAACCAATTATTTCGAATGGCATATATTACCAGCTAATTTCTTTCTTTCTTTTTTTGGAGATCATTGAACGAAAGAGAATTCATTAAACTTCTTTTCGATATAGCACGGCCATTAAAAAAAAACTAGTAACAAGTTTCCGGTAGTTAATAATATATGTATTTAGTAATAAGTAGACTGCGGAGCTTTATGTATTTATGGCTTCTGAAAAGTTTCAAAAAATGCCAGAATATATCCTTCGACAGAATTTAGTCAAATTTTGATGTATTTCAGATTTAAAAATTGCAAATTGCATAAACTTCCGCAGTCTAGTAATAAGTAATCTTTCACAAATGATGAAATCCGAGATCAGAGCCTTCGAGTCGCAAGTAGACGATTACTATTGTCCTTGCTGATTCGGGCAGTGAAGGTTTGAACTTTGATCTTATCTGATTTGTCGTTGCAAAAGATTACGATACAATTCATAGAAATATTTCTTTTTCATCTATTATATTTCCCCTTTACAGGATGATTCAACAACCATCAATTTTCGTTGGAAGACCATACTCCAGTAATAATAATGTATCTTTTAATAGAGCCTATAATGAGCTTGCAAGGGTCCAATCTCCATTATTTTGGCAAATCTCTGGTTCATCACAGTTTGGTCATATGTGGGAGGAGCAGTATAAAGTATGTAGAAAATGTTTATATTACTTTCACGGGTGTAAACGTTTGCAATGTTTGTGGTAATCGATTTTTACGAATATTTTGAAGGTGGAGAAAAAATTACTTAGTAGAAGAATTCATATCCCGCAGGCTCGGGATAATACAGCCACGAGTAATGTATCCTCTCGAACTCCAGAGGGTTTGAGGCGTATACGAGGAACACATAATTCTTTTGTTCAACCTCCAGAGTGGACTGGGTCACGGCAGCAGCATCCTCAGTTAAATGTTTCATCGAATTTCAATGGAAACGGACACTCTCAGTTGAATTCGTTCAAACGTCGCAGTCCGTCTCCTATGTGCGATCTGCAACCGCGAGAACGAAATCAGTGGAATGGACAGGTACGAAATATATCATGTATGAAATCAATTTTCATACACCTATGTATTTTCATTGTTCGTCATTTTATTTTTGAAGAATCAACAACCGACCCCTGCGTCTAACGCTAGGACACCGTCACCGTACGAAAATTCCATACAGCCAACCAGTCATCAGAACAATCGTACGTCTCCTTATCAACTGAGCGATGCAGAGAACGAAGAAGTAGAGGTGCTTTATCGTTTTTATTTATTTTAATCGTAATTCCTTGCGTCCTCTAGGCAATTATTACATATAAGATCTTTCTGTTATTTCAGAAATTCTTCAATCCAATAAATAGCCACAATGGAAGTTCAATAAACAACGAAACTTGCACGCCTATCGAATTGCAAGTAACAAATCTAGACCAAAGTATTAATCCAAAAAAGATGAGGCACATGCTTGCCTCGATCTTCCTGGAACACGTAATGGTATTGACATTTAATATTTTTCTTGGGATAACAAATGAGCAACCTAAATACTCACTGTACTCGTATTTTTTCAGGTATTAAACGTCTCAATTTTTACACAGTCCGATGGTAATTTTGCTGCCAGCGTCAAAGTACCTTCTCTGTCGGACGCTCAATATGCGATTTCCCAATTACATCGACGCAAAGTTGGCTATAAACGTATTCTAATAGCGTACGCCCATAGCGGTAGAGCAAGTCCCCAGGTTGTACGTGCGCAGATCGTGATGTTGTTGCAAGAAGTACCAGGCCACAAGCTTCCGCTTTTTAAATTCCGTGAAATGTACGAGAGTCGTTTCATGATTTCCATCAGCGTTTCGGAGCTGTACAAGATGAAGGATGTTTGTATCGTCACCGAGAATCCTGGTGGTAGGATGGTATCTCTAAATCCAGATCACAGGAATACCCCATCGCCTTGTCTCAATACAACGGCTCAGGTGTGTGTCGTTGAAATCTTTAGCATTATCGAGCGTTTCAAATTATCAGATGATTGCATAAGTTTGTGCCCGATTTGAAAATGAAATGCAATGGTTAAATTTTAAAGAATACAGCTTTATTAATAAATTATATAGTCACCATTCTTTTCTACAATTAGAAAAGACACTTATGCAATCATCTGATATAATCAACAAATTAAGAATGATGCAAAAGAAGCCGAGTTCGAGCTTTTCCAGTAACAGTAGAGCTACACCGTTGTTCCTTTTACCGTCGAAGAGCCGTGACGACAGCTCCAAGCGATTAATAGTTTCTGAAATAATAAATATAGCTTGCTTGTATCGAATGCATCGTGTACACAAGATCAAAGGGAAATGTCTCGTTTTTAGGAGGAACAAGTGGAACTACCATACTGTACCATTCATATGATGAAACCATGGTCTGACAAAGGATGGGCTGAACAGAAAGTAGCGTCGCTTCCTAATGTAAAAATTTCTTTAAAAGTTCTTGATGCGCGTATACATCAATTACTAAGCACACACAACGGAAGTTTACCACTGCCTAGGTATATCATTTACAATATTATTAACTTCTAATTACTCGCATACAGCATTTACAATCTCAAAACTTTAAATTTAGTGTTTCAAGCATAAACGAAGGTGACGACCGCACCAGCAAATATCTGTTTTGCATTTTGAAGTAGTTATTTCGTTCAATGAAAATTTATTTGTGTTGTAATTGAGTAATTGACGCGTTCAGTATCGTATCTCTTTCAATCAATCTACCCGCGATTAATCGTTTCAGCTTGCCAAATTGTTATGAGGCCGAGTTCAAAGAAAAACTACAGGTAGTTGATAGCGGGGTACCTTTGGAGCATTTGGTATCCTGTTTGTCTTGCGTAGAATTGAAGCAAGGTATGGGCAGCGTTAAATATCTTATTTGGACAGGGGATCAAACCCACGATCATAATCACGAAGGTAAGATCATTCGATCGGAATCTACATACGTACAATATCGGTTTCTTGTTTTCTAACGATAAACCCACGTACCACATTCTTTTCCAGAAAACAAGTGTGTAAGTCCGCCACTTGCGAATCAACTAGCACTCTTCAGTCGCGAGTTGGTCGATCTTTTGAAAACTGCTCCTCACTGTCAATTGCCGTTTAATCGATTTATACCAGCGTATCACCATCACTTTGGACGACAATGCAGGGTCGCCGATTACGGATTCACTAAACTTATCGATCTATTGGAAGCGCTAACACATACTGTGCAGGTAAATCGAGGAAAAGATTATTCAGTTTTCTTCATCGTCCGTAATTTGCAAGAGATTGAATTTAACCCTTTGCACTCCTTTGTCGAGTGTGACTCGACATCGGAGAAAGGAAAATGTAAATGAACCGTGTGTATACGTATTTAGTTCTTATTTTATTTATTCAAGTCGTATTTTTTAGTTAAAAACAAATACAAGCTCCAATATAAATTACAACAAAGCTTGAGAGCTATATTTAACATAATTAGTAAACAAAATTGTTTAAAACAAGTAGCAGTTAACGAACTGTCCTTTGAAGAAAATTTCAAATAAAACACTTAAAATAGTAGAGAGTTGTTGGCAACAAAATTGAAAAGAAATTCGGAGTGCAAAGGGTTAAGAAGAAGAAATATGAATTACATCGCTCGTCGTTTCAGGTGATGGGCGAAGGAAACAATCGAGTAGTAACATTGTCTCACCGAGCTCAAGTGCGTCGTTTTACATCGGACCTGTTAAGAGTTCTAAAATCCAAAGCCAGCAAGCAAGTGGCGCTATCAGAGTTCCCAAGTGTTTATGTCAGAGTAATAGGTAGCTAAACGTTTCTTTTTCATTAGTTCAAACAATTACATTGTAATATCGTATTGTATTGAGATCAGATAAGTAATCGGAGTACTATGCACAGCCAAGCCATGGGACATCGTGGATTACGGCGTTTGCGAGATTGAAGACATCCTTGGCGAAGTGTCCGAAAACACCGTTGTCGTCACAACTATCAACGACGGAGACAAATTGATAGCAATACCGAAACGGGAACAAACTGCGGAAGAGATCGAGAGAACGAAACAATTCTCTGTAGAGGTAAAATATAGTAACCAGATCTTGTGGAGATAATTATTAGGTTGGAAGGAAAGTTCTGTCGTATTTTAAAGAAAATATTTGAATCAATTTTAAAAATAGATGTTTAATATTTGTATTAATGTTTATTATTCAATGATAGAATTTCCATTATTTGTAACTACTTGTTGCCATCTTTCAGATAAGCTGTACATTCTTGTTTACCTATCACTCGCTGGCAACATGTGTTTTTCATTTGCAAAGGAAAATTACCTGCTTATTTAAAATACGACAGGAAACCATGCAACATTTATTGGAAACATTTTTTCGTACAATAACTAACTTACGAATTATTTGAGATCGTCACGTTACGAGACTCACATTGTACTTTAATGAAACTACATTGATCCCTTCGCGCACAGGTTGTGGAATTGCTACGACACGCGCCTCAATGTAGAATGCAGTTTAATAAATTCGTGCCTTCGTATCATCATCATTTTGGTCATCAATGTCGAGTATCCGATTATGGTTTCACCAAATTGATCGAGCTGTTTGAGGCCATACCGGACGTGGTCAAGATCGAGGATAACAATTCAGGAGAACGACAGATCTCCCTAACAGAAAAGGAAGGTGTCCGCGTACTTTCCGAACAGATATCAAAATTAATCGGACGGTCGAAAGGTAGTCTCAGCATCTCCAGCATACCACAGAGTTTTCTGCGACAGTTCGGTTACGCGCTGAAACCAGAACTGTTCGATTGTGCGTCTATTCTGCAACTTATGCAGAAGCTTGGAGATACAGTGAAGGTAGTCTCAACTTCAAGATCAACATCAAAAACTCGTATTCGTTTTCAGCTTACGTTAACTAACGACGATTCAACTTTCAGATACTTTATTTGGCAACTGGTCCAGTAGTTGCGATGATCGATCAGTCTCATATGCAACAATTAACTTTACAATGCCGTCGAGTATTGATGGACAAACCTGATCACAAAACTACGCTTAAACAGTTCCAACAATTGTACAGCCAGTATTATTCGAAGCAATGCAACATGGACGAAGTGAAACAAAATCAGTCGAACGTTGTTAAGGTAAGTCTTGAAACGAATGGTGCTACAAAGAATTTTGCGGATGATTTCTTTACATAAGCGGAACGACGATTTTTTTAGTTTACAACGGTAGGCAACGAGGAATACATAGAGCTCAGTCCGTTGCACAGCTTCGCTTGCAACTTATACCGCGTGATGATGAATTACGGTGGATCATTGAGACTCCCACAATTTGAGACTGCATACTTGTCAACTATAGGTACTGTCTGCAAACCTGCGAAATACGGATTTTCAACAGTATTCGCGCTTTTGCAAGCCTTGCCCTGTACAGTCACGATACAGTTGACGCAACGTAAAAAGACAATTATACACCTAAATAAGAAACTTGCTGGTACGTAATCGATTTGTGGAATTATGGAATTGTTCATATTTTAATGATGGATTTCCTCTTCTTCCGAAACAGCCGTTGGTATACCATTGCCACCCGCTTCCACGTCGGCATCGTCGCACCGCGATACGGATTCCAGCAACGAATCGTTCGAAAGCGATTCCTCCTACCGCGTCAATGTTTCAATTAACCCGTTGTCGTGTTCATCAAAATGGGCAGGACAAGCCACCGAAAACCAGATTTCCTGGAAGCAATCCAACGAAACCACTCTCTGGTCCAAGGAATCTGATGCGTACTGGAAGACGTCGACGTCGAAAGATCAATTGATTAATTGGTCGTTGCAGGAGAGCGGAAGCGAGAGCTTCCTCAAGAGCTTGATGCGCACTCCGGTCATACCACCTGCTTTTCCACCACCACCACCAAAACCAGATTCTCCATCTGAGGTATTTTTCAAGTGTTTCGTCATTCTTCTGTTTGTACGGCGGTATTTTTCAAATTATTTCATTGGTAAATCTAACTCTAGGAGAACAAAGATCAGTGGGAATCTTCAGTTTGGACGACTCCCACCAAGTTTATGTATCCGCATGATGAGCATACCAATGTACAGGTGAGCGATTGGGTACTCTTTTTCTTTGACGGTACAGTTATTAACGTGATTTATTTGACTTGACTATCGATTTTGTTCTGTACAGGTTCCTCCGCTAACTCTACCACTTTCTTGGAGTCAAATCCTGTCAGGCGACAGCGTATCCAACTTGCTGTCACCGACAAAAAATCTGCTGCCGGCAGCTGCGAATCCTTTGAATCCACGCACGTCTCCTTACTTTTCCTCGAAACGTAACTTGGTCGTGGCTCCTCATCCTTCCGAGCTACCGCTCCCTTCGCTATCGTTGACTCCGAAGAAAAGTGGGTTTACGGAGAACATTACAAGCACGCAATTCGTTGCGGACAAACGAGAGAAACGGGCCAGTAAATCAACGGACGAAATTGATTCTAAGAACACAGATAACGATAGCAGTATCGCGGCGGTTGCCGATACTGAATACGAGAAACAAAACACTCCCACGAAGCAATGTAAGTAGTCAGCCATAGCGTTCTCTAGTTATTCTTAGTTAGGTGATGATCTCAAATAACTCGTAAGATATTTGTCGTACGAAGGAATGTTTCGAACAAATTTTGCATGGTTTCCTGGGGGACGTCCAGTGCTCTAATCTGTGTTTTATCGTGATATGAGGACGTATTATTAGAAACACTGGGATGCAAGTGCATTGACCATTTTAAACTTGTTTGAAAAATATCTCATTAATTACTCATTTTAAGTCCCACTTTGTATAAAATACTTTTGTACGCAGAATTTCATAATTTATCCGAATTTCAGAGACAATAGTAGACATTCCATTTAAAAATTGAAGGTGACCCACATATCCCGATCAAAAAGCAAAGTAATAAAAAACAGAATAGACCACTGTATGTCCCCCAAGAAACCATGAAACTTTTCTTGGAAACTTTTTTTCGTACAACAAATAACTTACGAGTTATTTGACCCTGTAGATGGTTGTTCGTATGTTAACGTTCGTTTTTTGCAGTGTTCACGGGAAAACGTCGTTTAGCTGCTCAGTTCAATCAACCCATCGAATCCTAAAGAATGGTACATATGTATATATATACATATATACATATATATATACATATATATATATAGAGAGAGAGATAGTAAGAGGGAATTAGAGATTGAGAGAGAGTTTGATCATGTACAAACGTCGTCGTGTACGCTGAAAGCGATGAAACTCTGGCATCGAAGCACACACACGCACACACACACACACACGCATACACACAAGCATCGCTAACACGCATTTCTTCAAATGTGTGTTATTCGGAATTAATAAAGAAGGGATTTCTAGCATCTCGGTAGGCTGTTACACAGCAGGCTCAATACCTATACATCGTTTCCTGACTGGTAGGTACCCCTCCTTATTTATATTTGAAATATAATGCTAGTAGTATATACATATATTTACATATGTATATATATTTATATATATATATATATATATATGTGTATATGTGTGTATATACGAATTTGATACATACGCGACAAAGAGCAGAATTTATTTTCAAAGAGTGTGAAAAGAAAATATGTATGTATGTATGTATCTATGTATGTATGTATGTACGTATGTATGTATGTACGTCTGTATGCATGGATGTATGTATGGATGTATGAATGTATGAATGTATGAATGTATGTATGATTGTATGGATGTACGTACGTACATATGTATATACTATACATCTCCACACGATAATAATACCTATGTACTAAGTAGCTATGATTTCTGATTTGAAAAATGTGAATACGTGTGCGGCGTTTGTACCGAGTGATATGTATCGATTATACTGTGTAAAAAAATTCATGTAGCATTTTTCATACTGTGATATAGAATAGAAAGGGAGAGTGCAAACGATATATAAATACATGAGGGTAAACTTAAAATTGGCAATAATTCTGCATATATCATAGGTTTGGGCCAGCTCTAATATTCATTTCTGAATTGATAATTGATAATCGCCAATTGATAACAGTCCTGAAAATATACTGTGTAAAGAAAAGAATCATACATCACTAAAAAATAAATGTACTTCTACATGCAATATTATACATATATGTATATGCGAGATAATTGATACAATTTTGTTTGTCTCTAATTAACAAAACTATCGTGATGAGAATACCACTGGCCCGAACCTATTATTTATTGTAAATTATTGTCCTGAAGAATAATTTGCATTAAAAAAAAAAGAGTCGAGACATATTAATGAAATTGTCGTGTCTAGATATAGTATCGTTACCAACTATAAAACTATTTATGTCAGTCAATTCCCTTCATTATTATCTGTTTGTTTTTATATAGCACAAATGATTTTTTAAAATTGTATTACAAGTGAACGTATTTTGAATGTTTTAATGATAATTGGAGGACCTTGTATAATACTTTGAAACGTCACACTGTCTCATTGTGTCATTGTGTACGCGAAAGTAATTTTAAAACGAATATAAAATATGAATGCACGTATAGTCATTGCAAAAAAAAACTTAAAGTCGCAAAAAATCGAAAAGATCGTACGGCACAAGAAATCAGACTTTTATGAAATCAAATTGAGACTAATTTCTCGGAGATTGTAATGCGGTGACAACTAATTAAAAAAAAATGTTTTATCGAGAATAAGACAAAAACGTAAGACTCTGTAGAATTGAATTGTATCGATCGGATCGCAGAGCATTCACTTTTAAAACGTCGGTACTATTTTATTAGAATATTTTGTGTTTTCAGTTTCGAATGAGAACAATTGGAGAGAAAAAAAGTAATAATGTTGGCATTCGATATGCTGCAACAATGCATTGGTAGATTTAAAGACATTAACGCGTGATGGTAACAGGAAAGATTGCTCTCTACGAGTTACACGTAAATGATCTTGTTGATCTCATATTTTATTTTAATTATTAAGGGATTTGTTCGATTGAAAATAAAGTATGTGTACAGTTTCGCAGTCGTAAGGAAGTCCAAATCGTGTATTTACTGTAACCGAGAGACACGGAAATTGCCACTATGTCATCGTAATTCGAAGCGGTTACATTGCTTGAAAATGAAAAAAGAAAATAAAAAAGGAAAAAAAGAGTAACGATGCGATATATCAATCAATTTCATAATATTAAAAATTTACGATTCGTTGATCGACAATCATGTATTAGTATTTTTATGAGACTTCCCGGTATCCTGCGATCATTAATCGATATCTATTAATTTATACGAATTATACGAAATACTTTTGTTACGTGTTATATTTATTACGTAAGAATCGATTCTATTGTATTTTATATTTACGCAAACACTAGTGATAATTTTTATTTCGCTTTTTCTTCTGTTTTTTTTTTAAATCGAATGAATCTGATACAATTACGATTTTCTATTAGTCGTGTAAGGTATGTTTTTTTATATACTTTTAATTTATTCTTTTAAATTTGTAATAATACCCCCACTTAACTTACGTTTCTGTAAGTACATCTATTGCTTTATGTGTGTATTCGGTAATAACATTCCGACTAATAGAAAATTCAATTGGTCCGTATGCAGGAAATGTTGATGAAATACATAATAAAGCATTGTAAGGAAAGAATTGTATCGGAAAGTTTTATTGTAATAACGAACGTAAACAAAATTGTAAAGTGAAATCTTCGATGGAATCAATGGAATCTTCTGAACAAGTATTTAATAAAATAATTTGTTATACATGTACAATAAACATCGACGTTTTTATATGCCGTTGAAATAGGAAACGAATAAAAAGAAAATTTCCAGAACACGCATAAAACAATAAACTACGAGAAATATTGGTTACAAAAGACACGAAAAAGTATAGTTTTGTATACTTTATAAATTAGTTTATTTGGCTCGTTTTATCGAGTCACTATACAACGATGTAAACGCAGATTTTCTCTTCAAATGCGCTATACGTGTTACATCGATTAATTATCTACAAAACTTAATATTATTAAGAGGTTTGAAGTTGCTCTTTCATACCGCTTCCAACAGGTCCGTGTCGTCTTTCCCAAACCATACGATGCTTTTGCTTCATGAAAGCGGAACGCACATCACAGTTAAAACCAAGGTCCCCATCTGTGTTTTTCAAGATACATCTGTATTAAATCGTACGCACAACACTTTTTATATAAAAGATAAAACCTTACACTTTATAAAGTAGTTTGTGGCATTATTTTCGTATATTTTCCTTAAATGAGCGCAAACTTCTTGATCCTCAAAGTTCTCCCATGCACAGTGTTCATATCGATCTCTTAGTATGACCAAGACCTCTTCGTCGACCATTCTAAAACGAAATTTTACCGTACAGACTGCATTTCATATATATTCATAGCGTATCTGATTGTCTACAGTTCTTTACTTGCAGCAAAAGATTCCTGGTCTCTTTTTTAATGTTTAAGAGGGTAATCTTGTTTCCAGAATAGCAAGGGTATGGGATGCGCCTTTCCAATTCTCGGTAATGCAAAGATGGGGTTTTGCAGTAGTCAAAAGGGCTAGATAAAAGATCAGTCTAAGCCGCAGTCTCCCTCAAAAGGCAGGGAGTCCTCCCTTTGTGAGGCATCATTTGCATTATTCTGCAGCACGTAGTTGTCACAGCTTTATAATGGAAATTATGCCTTGTAAACGTAAAAATAGGACTTTTGGGGTAATCCCCATCGCATATATTATCGAGAAACGAGAAGGTGCATCCTGTAAATCTTGTTGGAATCCTGGAAACAAGACTACCTTCTTAAGCAATTATAAAACAAAACAATACATTGTTCCTGATCAGGAATCTTCCTTTGTCAATTCATAATTCTGAAAGCGCTGTATATTGGTTTCAATTGAACGTTAGGAAAACTGATATTACTTATCACGTTTAAATTGATAATTTGCCTCGACGTAACAAGCTAAATCTCGTTCATGACACGTATCAATTGTTGGAACTCGACGGAATTGCTGATGGTACCATGGATACTTCTTCTGATTTGGCTCGACAATTTTTTCTATTAAACATAAGAGGTTTATTTAGTAATTATTTCTTTCTGTATCTGTTATAATAATAACATAACCAAATGTCTGGTTAGATAATACCTCGGACATAGGTGCATGGCCCATCTACTATGTAAATTAAGTTTCTTATAAATCGGCTGAACGCATTCGGATTATTATCTTCCATTTCGTTACGATCAATCAAATACAAAAAACCTAGAGAACGATGAAATTCGCCTGAAAAGATTATTGCAATCACAGAACCCTTGGTCCAAGGACTGCCTAACAAGCGCTTTAAAAAAGGCCTGATTCACTGGATTGGTTGTTACGAACAGGAACAGTACCAAATAGTACACGTTAGACCTGTTAAAAAATCACGATGATTATCGTGCACATTTCATTTGAAATTCGAAGGAATTTTTCAATCGAATAAATCGATTTTGATCAATTTCACCTCTATTTCTATATATGAACTATTTAGTCCATAAAAATTAGTTGAATAAACATCAAATAAACATCCAATAAACATCTGTCATCTGGTGACTATTTAGTTTTGCATCAACTGCAACTGCAACAAACAATGAAATAACGTTCGTAAGCAGTAAACAATGTCTGAAAAATAACATGTTCGAAATACATAGAAATGTTAACATAAATGTGTACTTATATAAATCTGTATAACAATTTGTTTTCAATTTTTCCGGATTTTCTCCAGAACCTAGGGACTTTTTTGTCGTTGCATTGTAAACCTGACCAAATCCCGAAGGTATAAAAGCGATCTTAACGGAAGTGATCCTCCATTTTCTTCGTTGCGAGCATCATGGTAAGTACGTTACACGTATTGTCGAAAATTCAACGCGTCTTGAACAGATTATTATTCGATTCTCAATTTCTTGCAAACTATAATTTCGTTAAATATTGCACAACATAACTGTTACCGCAAGATTTGTTTTCAATTTCTATCGAATTGATCCTAAAATTGAGAAGTATTTGTGCAAATAATAGATCGAGACCACGTGTTCCGCGTTCACAATGATGATTCTAGATGTGTACAGTTTATGGTTTTACCTGAACAACCATGAGGAAAATTCTAGGGCGGTCTGATTCCTAAATAACTCAAATATTTCATTCGTTCCATTCGTTTCGCGAATTTAATGGAAGATTTCGTTTGATTGTAGTCGCACAGGAAGTTCAGTGCACCCCGCCATGGGTCTATGGGATTCTACCCGAAGAAGAGGTCTCAGCGTCATCGTGGTAAAGTAAAGGCCTTCCCCAAAGATGATCCCAGCAAACCAGTGCATTTGACCGCGTTCGTTGGATATAAGGCTGGTATGACCCACGTGGTCAGGGAAGCTGATCGTCCTGGATCGAGTGAGTGATCATTTCATGCGATTACGATAAGATTACACCTCATCAATTTTGATAAGATTTAAATATGTTTTAAAACTCCACATTCCAAACAACTTTTTCCTGTACATGTAACCACTGCTCAGCCTTATTTAGTTTCTGAGATATTCGCGAGAAACTGCAGCTACTACTGCATTGAATTTTGCCTATACAGTCAAGTCGCTATCTATGCCTTGACAAAGATAGTGAGGTGATATCGTTTTTTGTAGCCGCGTCGACCACGCCGAACGTAAATAGAAAAGGACAGCGAAGCTCGAGAGGCCTCATAAGAAGTGTAAACATAACTAGTCCAACGACAAAACTTATTTATTTTTCATTATTTTTTTATTGGACTGTGACAAACATTCGTGTTATTTTTATAATGAAAATGACACCAAATATGATATAATTCCGATGATATTCACTTGGGGTAAACTTTACCTTGCGTAAGCAGACATTTTTACCTTTCTCCTATAAGGTCGAGCTTCCTGGCCCCTCGCGAGGTTGGCCCCCAGTAGGAGGGTTAGGTGAACTGATTTATGTAGATTGATCACCTCCGTCGCGCTTAGATTGGGGCTTTACTGTATATCTGTAGAAACAGTTGACAATATAGCAAAAGCTGCGGTTTTCCGCGAATATCTTAAAAACTAAGGCTGAGCGACGATTACACATATAGAAAAAAGTTCAGAATCTTCACCCCGACGACATATTAGAAAATCATCGAAATCGGTGAGGTGCGTCACCTTTTATGCACAATTACCATAACCGACACGATAGCCTTAGTTCGATAGACGCAGAAATGCGTCGGTCGTCTTTGGTCGTGGTTCAAGAGCTGCTTGATATTGTGCAGTAAGATCTTTACCACAGTGTCGGAGAACAGCTCTATGCCCTGCGTACGCAGTGAGCAAGGAGGCACGGCATATTCCATATTCTCTTGGGAACCCATTGGGTGATGATCATTGAGACAAACCATGCCTGGCACAGCATTCTACTATTTCTAAATAAATGTTCATCTTTAAACGATTCATATCATAACTCTAAACATCGTTTGTGTTTTGCAGAGGTGAACAAAAAGGAAATCGTAGAAGCAGTCACAGTCCTCGAGACACCACCCATGATTGTGGTCGGTGTAGTGGGTTATATAGAAACTCCTCATGGTCTACGTGCTCTCACCACAGTTTGGGCTGAGCATCTTTCCGAAGGTTGTCGTAGAAGGTTCTACAAGAACTGGTAAGAAATTGTTCTCAGTCTTACAATGTGTTCACGATTCCATTGTAATGCCATTGTACAACATTACTAAAGTAATCTGAAATCAGCTCTCCGCTCGTTTCGATGAGAGCAAACTTTTGGATTTAACCACAAAGGGACGAACTCTTTGGAATGGTTGATCTAAGAATTGTGTACAGTCTCCGCTCGATCTACGATGAGACTGGCACGTTTCAGACGGCTACTTGATTTCGATGTACAGAGAAAGACAGCCATTACGGTTACTTTTCTACAGGTATAAGAGCAAGAAGAAGGCATTTACAAAGGCTTCAAAGAAATGGCAGGATAATCTTGGTCGTAAATCAATTGAGAACGACTTGAGCAAGATTAGGAAATACTGCAAAGTCGTACGAATTATCGCTCACACACAGGTAATTTTCGAAAATTAAGAATTACTTTCGATGTTACGTACATGTGAGATCAAATGTGTGTTCTCTGTCTGTGAATAGATGAGATTATTGAAGCAACGCCAGAAGAAAGCTCACATTATGGAGATTCAACTGAACGGTGGAACCATCGAACAGAAGGTTCAATGGGCTCGTGAACATCTGGAAAAGCCTGTGCCGATTAACAATGTCTTTGCTCCAGATGAAATGATCGACGTGATCGGTGTCACGAAAGGAAAAGGATACAAAGGTTGGATCAATTGATTATTTGTTCATATATCTTGTAATTATTAGACTGCGGATTTTATGCATTTATGACAAAAATGGAGAGGTGTAATTTCAAACAGTGAAAACATTAGAAGAATTTAAAGATACTATTACATTATTTTCGACCTATTAAATATATTTCTATTTCACTCCAGTTTATTGCAATTGAAGTAGAATATTTTTATTTTGCATAAAGGTTTGCAGTCTAGTAATCATAGTTCCGGACTATATGATGAGAACACGAAATGTGTAATCTATCTGATTCGATTGAAGATAATATTCGTGCTGCCTTCCTACTGATGATGTCCTTTGCTAAAAAAACATTTATTAACTTTCACCGGAGGAACTTGTCTACGCGATAGATATTTAAAACGTACGACTATATAATTTCAGGTGTTACGTCCCGTTGGCATACGAAGAAATTGCCACGTAAGACGCACAAGGGATTGAGGAAAGTTGCGTGTATCGGTGCTTGGCATCCGAGCCGTGTGTCCTTCACTGTTGCGCGTGCTGGTCAAAAAGGATACCACCATCGTACCGAAATGAACAAGAAGATCTACAGAATTGGCCAAGGCATTCACACCAAGGACGGCAAGGTATATGCCGATGTAATTCTTCGAACTCGCCTCGTCCCTACGTTACTCTTTTTTGTGAAGATTAACAATCTCATACGAGGCGGATAGAAACGTTCTATGTAGTCATAGTGCCTAAAGACGTATACTACCTCTTACTCTTTAGGTCTCCCAAAGCATACGACACTTTACATTCTTTTACTTAAGTGGGTAGTCTCCTTTCCAGGACTGCAAGATTGAGTTTTCCAGTAGTGAAAAGCGCTATATAAAACATCAATCTTAAGAGTCCTATTTTTGCGCCTCGTAAACGTAAAAATAGAAAATTTGTCTAGCGTTTTTGACTACTGAAAAACGCCATCTTTGCATTATCGAGAAATGGAAACAAGAGTCTACCCCGTTAACCGGTTATATTGTTGTACGATTATACTGTTATTTAACCGGTTTTTAAATAACATTTACCTCTTCGTTTTAGATCGTAAAAAACAATGCTTCCACGGAGTACGATCGTACCGAAAAGACGATCACTCCCATGGGTGGTTTCCCTCATTACGGTGAAGTGAACAACGACTTCGTTATGATCAAAGGATGTTGCATGGGGCCAAAGAAACGTGTGATCACTCTGCGCAAGGTAACCGATCTCGATTACAATTTTTCTTGAAGAATTCTCTGTAGTTTATAGTTCACCGTGATGAATATGTAAAGAGCCAAATATTTACAGTATATGAATCTGCAATGATATTTAATGATAGGACTGATACGTACGATGGAATACCAATATGTTACGTTTCAATACGATTACAACATAACGAATACTTATTTTTGTAGTCTCTGTTGGTGCACACCAAACGGGCCGCGTTGGAGAAGATCAATCTTAAATTCATCGATACCAGCTCCAAATTTGGACACGGTCGTTTCCAGACCGCTGCTGACAAAGCTTCCTTCATGGGTCAACTCAAGAAGGATCGCATCCGTGAAGAACAAGCTAAAGCTACAACTTCTGCGCCATCGGCTGCAGCTGCACAGTAAACATTTTACTCTTTGTACGCTGTACGAAGTGAACAATAAAGTGTTTTTGAAAACAAATGTTGTATCGTTGTATTTTGAAAATAATGTTTAACATTGTGACTTCACTGTTATTCGAGATTATGCACGAGCATCGTGGATCCATTCAACTTCCTTTAAATTAGTTTGCAATCCCGCGAGACTAATGATTTCGTTCTTGAATGTAACAAAGAAACAAATTTTACTTGACGAGACAATCATGGTAATCAAAATTTATTTGGAGAAGAAACTTAATTGAAATATGTATATACCCATATACTTCAATTATATATAATTGTATGTATTTATCACTTTTAGAGATAATTTATTTCTGAGCATAAATATCCTTCAATTTTTAATTCATTAGATAAATTATGGGATTTCCGGGCTGGAAAATATCGATCATAATTTCCATTTTCCTGGAAAGCAGCAGGAACGCAATTTAGACCAGTTTATGCAACAATCTTCGTGCCACAAGTCTATTTTTTGTTCTAAATTATTATTTCGCATTCTGGATCGCTTCATTTGCGTGCAAATAGGTGAAATGAGAATTGCAAAGGGGCTACGTGACCCTCCGATCATGGGACAGAAAAATATAGCGATATAGCGTTCAAATATTGCCGCGCTTTCAAAATTTTTCGATTTGTCCGGCACACAGTATCTCCTTCCTTGTTTATTCAGAGGTCTATAGAAAGCGAAGGGAATTTGCGAAAAGAGACGGGTAACGCTTTCTCCAAGTCTAAGAATTGTGTTTGAGGACTGAGGATTCCGAAATTTGAATTTCCTAGAATAGTCTTGTTTTGGTGCTCAGTACAGCCAATTCTATACAAAATATATATAAAAGAATTATTGTTCTTGCTGTAATCAGCTGAAATCTTGCTTGTTCATCTAATACGCCGTATGCATATGCAATAATGCAATTGATGGTAGATGGTAGTCGTACGTCATACACTCGTACGTCGTGCACCTCGTATACATGTAGATTTTGCAACAAAGAAGGGGTTAAACGTCCGATCACTTAGCGCGCATGCGCCGTCGTGAATCTGTGATTACCGGACGGACGATCGCCAGTCATCAATCGGTGATCTGTCATTTGCTTGTTGTCCTGTTTACGCGTATCTTTCGCTGCTCGTGTTTCGAAAGTGGATCGATCGATGACTTTTCAAAATTATTTCTGTTCGCTATAACGCCGGCTAACTCGATTCGAAACGATCGATATAAACAAAAAAGCGAGGAAACGTCGAGGCGAAGCAGGTCTGTGTATCTATCTGTTAAAAAAAAACTGCAGATTTTGCCATGACGACAGAGGAGAAGTTTCACGCGGCTGTTAATGTGATTAGGAGTCTGCCAAAAAATGGTAAACTTTACATCCACTGTCCTGAATCATTTTTCAATTGAACGTCTCGCTGTGTGAACGTGTATCGTACATTCTGCTTTCCTTCGACAGTTTTAATCTCTCCGTCCGCTCGATTCTTTCGTGTAAAGAATGCAAAACACACACTTGTTACGAGAGACACGATCGCCTATCGTGCACGCAAGTTCGTTACCTCACTTTTTTTTCTCTGTTCGCGGAAGCATTTTTTATTACACACAACCAGACCCGTCCAACTAGTTTCTTTGTCCTGTGAATTTTTAATACGAAAAATGCATGCGAGATTGCTTGCTTTGCACACAGACGAACAGTCGTACAAAGTTCACGCCTGACTTGACAAAAGATTTATCTATATTTTTTCATTTAAATTCGTCGCGACAAAGCGTGTTTTGCTCGGACCGATCTTGTCGGTTTTTAATAATGACGCATTCCTTTCGCGACGCGCATACAATACACACTTTACATGCATAACTGCAATAAATTGCAAATGAATATGGTAATGACAAAAAAAATTGTTATGTCATTGTTAGTTTAATTTGTTAGTTCAAAGACTCTTAACTCTGAATGCTTTAATCAAATTTATTTCTATTTTCTTTCTGTTCTGTACTACTAAATCTATGTATCACAGGTGTATGTATCATAGGCGTGGAAATGTGCTTTCCACTTGTTAGTATCTGTGTGAGTATCCTCATTTCACTTTCTAGCCAGGCAAGACTAGGTGAACTGTACTTTGTGTTGAAAACCATGATGTTCTTCTTCAGCGATCACAAATATATAGGGTGATTCTGGGAATTGGGACGAGTGGCTGCTCTTTTTTAAGTAAAAATAGAGAAAAATGATAGAGTCCTAATTCTCTATGACCTTGGTTTGTATGCGGATGTACCGATGCATCTGCCAGGTGCAATTGCACTCTATTCTTTGACCCTTATGTCAATAATCAGGTACCCAGATACCCATTTTTAATTTTTTTTTAGAATTCTTTTAATATTTTTGTGGACTTTTGTATTCTTGGATGATCACAGATTCATTTCTGTTTGAAGTATAAAACTATGTTTTGAAATTATAAAGTGTAACATCACAGATTAATTTACATTTGTTACGTAAACTCTATCATTTTTTGCTTACTTAAAAGCTAAAGGCTTTTTGAAATCATGTGTGTTTATTTGAACACATAGGAATTTGATGCAGAAAGAGATATATCAAATGTTATCTTGATACATATTTATTGTTCGGGCAAAGGTCGATCGGTAAAATCTTTTCATCAAAGTTACTGTGCAGTTTGTTAAAATATTTATAAACACCCATCGTTAACCGGGAAATACCAAATGTAATGGAATATCGAGAAGAAAGTATTTCGATTATTCACATTCTTTTCTCTTATTACATTGCAGGAGCGTATCAACCTAGCAATGAAGTTATGCTACGCTTTTACGCATACTATAAACAAGCAACAGAAGGACCGTGCCAACAACCAAAGCCTGCTTTCTGGGATTTAGTCAAAAAAGCTAAGTGGGATGCTTGGACTCGACTGGGTAATATGAGTACAACAGAAGCTATGAATAATTATGTAGAAGAATTGAAAAAGGTTGATTTAAAAAGAATACACATACACGCATTTATGATATAATCGTGCTATAGTTTAATTTTGTAATTTACCGACACTCTCTAATGCCAATTTATATTTACATTAGATCGTGGAGACCATGTCTTACACAGACAAAGTGGCTAATTTTCTGGGAAGTTTGGATACATTTTATGAGAGTGTCCCGCAAGAGGACTTAGAGCTACTCGTTGGCCCTGTTTTGGAGCGGATGCGTTCACAGCCTGGTTCACCGCTATCTGGTTCACCTTTGGGTTGGTATTTAGAAACATTGATACGCATCAAATGGATGTTACGTCATATAGAACATACAGTGTGTCCCACGAACTCTGTCCGTTTGAATATTTTGGTTATTTCAAGCAATACTAGAAAATGTTACTTACAGAAGTTGTAGGGTTTAAGAAACTACATAATATGGTATAAATGGTATTCTTACAAGTGGAGGTGTACAGAAGATACAGAGGTCATCTTTGTCTTTTTAAATGGAATGTCCAATTTTTTATGCTCGATTTCGATAGATTGGCATATTCTGAGTATAACAGTACCAAAGCGTATTTGTCCTAAAACTTACCGTTACTTTCATTATGGAACGTATTCGATTTACATTTGACGTAGTCAGCATATCCTTGAATATTATGTAGTTTCTTAAACCCTACAACTTCTGTAAGTAACATTTTCTTGCATTGTTTGAAATAACCAAGATATTCAAATGGACAGAGTTCGTGGGACACATTGTACATTCCAAATTCATAATAAACAAATGTTACACAGCGTCCAGAGAAACATCGCCGCACAGAGTTTGCAATATGACCAGACACATCGCGAGTAGTTTAGAAACTAGTCCAGCCAGTAGTAACAGTGCAAGTCCATTGCCACCGGATAGCGACGGCGAGGAGGAAGAATTCATAGACACCGTCGAAGTAAGCCGTTGATATTAGAGAAAGTATGCGATATCGAGCTAATAGTTTGTTTTATTTTGAATTGATACAATGGACACTCTTTCACGCGCAGACTGCTCCGGAACGATCGCAAAAGGACACAATGAAAACTTCTACTTCCAGCCAGAAAGTATTAAATGGTGTAAACGTTAGCAACGACGCAATCAGCGAGACAGATGTTGTAAAGGCGAATCCTTCAGAATTGACTAATGGATACGCTAATATAAATGGTTACACGGAGACGGCGGTAGTAGACAGCAAACAAGACAGAGGCAGACAAAGGAAGAGAGATGAGAAATCAAATGCTGACTTTTTTAATCAAATCGCCGCGACTATGCAAAATTTACAAAGAGACTTGGATAGAATAACAGCTAGAGTGCGTAGCTTAGAAGGCCAAGCGTTGCAAGCGTTGGCGCCGAAAACCGTAAGATTACGTTCAATGTCCAAGTTCTAACTCAAACATTCGATTTTATCTATTTCGGTATATAATTCTTTAACGACATATTGCATTTCAGAGACAGCCTACAAGAGCTTCATACTCGAAGTGGTGGCCTTTACCGGAATGTTCCCCGCGATTGTTCACTATACTAATTTTATGGCCGTTTGTAGCACAGTTTTTGATTGTATACACGCAGCGATATCGCCAACGGAGACTGTGATCGAAATGTTGTTGTTTTGTTTAAAACCTATTTCATTGCTTACTATTAAGTAACATCAAACGCAAACAACACGGATATTGTAGGTACGGATGTATAGAAACATTTTCTAAGAAACTTGCAATTCGAGAATGAATTTCGTGGTTCGTTCGTGTACCATGCGAGAATCGATAACAAAGTGATCCCTTTATCGTGTAGAAAACCATTTTAGTAAAGTACAGCTGTTCGTGTAAAATTTTTCGAATTCCATAAATTGCTCGCATATATGTTTCTATGCGTAGCAATCTGTACAGAAAGATTTATTTATTTTAAAAATCGATAGTTGGGGGGTGGGCGGGGGGGAATGGGGAAGTTAGTTAGTCTTTGAGTATGTTTATATATATTCAAAACAGAAAAATTAATCTGGTATTTACCTAAGGTGATAAATAAATACATGTATTCGCATATTGTAATATAGATGAGAAGATTATATACAAATTTTATATTGTGAATTCAGGTTAAAGGTATAAAAGTAGGATATTTATTAAAATGTGCAATCTTAAGGAAAACGAAAAAAAGAATGAAAAAACGGAACTGTAATTCGTTCGAAACGATTCCATATTACTGTTCTTTATTATACAATGAAATCCTCTCCTCTTTTTCTTCTTTCTTTTCTCAATTACTATCATATAATATTAAAGTTTAAGATACACTAGTTGTTTTGTGAAATTTATGTACAGACATTGTATAAAAATATACAATTTTTAATTATATGTTTTAATAATGACCATCATCAACAATCAATCGATCTACCAATGCCATTAAATAATTACAACGACGATTGTCCCATACAATACACTTCGTATGTTTCTTAATTTTTGTACTATTGCAATAAATGGATTAAACGCAATATCTTTCCTGTATATGCATGCTTTATATAGCTCGAATAATCACTCTGACCCTGTACTCGAGCAATAGTAATAAACATTATCAAGGACGAATTTCGAAGCTGCTATCTGACACCGTTATACAAACTAATAAACCGTTTCATGTAATTACGATACCGATATTGCTAATTGGTAACAATTTGATACGTTAATTTGCATCGGAGAGGTCTCTGCTTGCACATACTCTGGCATGAGCAACGCTGACGCTGACTCGCGAAACAGACATGGCTGCTACCCTGCTACTTACTTCTAGCACATGTCGACAAATTTTGGAATGTGTCTAAAAACATTTTTCCTATAGTGTTGTCAAGACGATGTGGAATGTAAATAAGATATAATAAATAATATACCTTATACGATGTAATATGAAAATTGTTCTCATTCTTACACCTATCCCCTGAGCCCCTAAGCTACAGCTGGAAGAATTTCTAGAATCATTGAAACAAAGATTAATCTTTAATTATATCATCGATAACGAATTCATTTTATTTTCCTAGATTTTCTCATTTAATTACAAGCAGTTATATTGAAATTTACAATCGGAGCATTTCTTTTTGATTGTCGGAGCAATCGGCATTTGCGGATTGAGTTTTGTCTAATTAATTAGTTATTAACGATTTCGGAAAGGCTTGTATGCCGGTAATGTGTAAGACAAGGCGAGGTTAAGTGCGGGAAAAGGACAGAGCGAGACTCACTCGTGCCACTCGAGAGTGAGAGCGGTCTATATCTGTTCTTGTCGCTCTCCGTAAATCGCATAAGTCTGTCCTTGTCGGATACCTCCTTATTTTCATGTGCTCCTACTACTACGCCCTGGTAATTACCAGGGGATTCGAACCCGCGAAGAAGGAGTTGGCACGAGCGTCTTACACATTACTTGCATAGGAGAAACAAATACCATCTACAAAAATTGTTAATAACTAATTAAATATGAGTCAGATCTATACAAAATTTCTACTAGATTGTTGCTAGAGGTCTATTCTAGTTTCTTCGATCATAAATCTTCACAAATTATGTCTGGAGAGTGAGAAAACAATTTATTTATACGATGGTGTCAATATTTTCCGACTCACTTCTGGAGAGAGGCTCGGAAAATGATTAATAACTATTTAATAATAGACTAATTAAAAACAAAAATGGACTGTGAAAGTTGCTAATGGCCCAGTCTACATTCTCCGACCATAAATTGTTATAAATTATTATCGAAAAGCGAGTTATTAATGAATTTTCTGACAGTTTCATGTTATCAGGAGTAAGTATCAGGGGATTTGCAGCACCTTGAAAGTAGGTGGCACGAGTTTGTCTCGCTCTGTCTTTTTCCCGCACTTACAGTACGGAGTACGGGCATACAAGCCTTCCCGAAATCGTTATTAACTAATTAATTAGACCAAATTCAATCCCTAAATGCAATAGGAACTTTCGTTAAAGATCAGGCTGTTTTCTCCGACTGTAAATTTCAATATAACTGCTTGTAATTAAATCAGAAAATCTAGAAAAATAAAATGAATTCGTTATCGATGATGAAATCTTTGTTTCAATGATTCTAAATATTTAGAAATTCTTTCAGCTGTAGCTTAGGGACTCAGAGGATAGGCGTAAAAGGTATATTATTTATTATATCTTATTTACATTCCACATCGTCTTGACAACACTATAGGAAATATGTTTTTAGACACATTCCAAAATTTGTCGACATGTGCTATATAGGAGTGAGTAAGTAACAGCCATATCTGTTTCGCGAGTCAGCGGCTGTCAGCGTCAGCGTTGCCCAGGCCAGAGTATATGCAAACAGAGACCTCTCCGATGCAAACTATCAAATCGTTACCAATTAACAATATCGGTATCGTAATTACATGAAACGGTTTATTAGTTTATATAACAATGTCAGATAGCAGCTTCGAAATTCGTCCTCGATAATATTTATATTACGATTGCTCGAGTACAGGGTCGGAGCAGGTCGGAGTGATTATTCAAGCTATAAACAGCAATATATATGTATATATGTTTGAAAGATATGCAATAGTACAAAAATTAAGAAACATATACGAAGTGTATTGTATGGGACAATCGTCGTTGTAATTATTTAATGGCACTGGTCAATCGATTGATTGTTGATGAACATATAATTAAAAATTTTATATTTTTATACAATGTCTGTACATAAATTTCACAAAACAACTATTATATGATAGTACAGTATAATTTGTGTACTGTATTTCGAAAAAAGATTTTCGAGATGAGTACCACTGTCCAAGTGAATAACCCTACCCCGGACCCCGGACCCGGACACCACGATAATGGTTGGCAACCGATATCGGAGACAACAAAGCATCGGAACAAATTTCGCAACGATCAGGTTTTTTAAACGTCGCGTGTTTGTGTTTCGTGCATAATGCCGCGTACGTACGTAATCTCCAACACATTTTTGTCGAGCGGAACGTATTTATATACATATATGTAAGCCAGAAAATGTTAAGATTGTTGCAGTATTCCACAGGTTGTGGCAATCAATAGATCGATGTGTACATAATTGAATTTCCACGTGAAACCTCTTCCTAGAGGTTTTGAAAGTGTTAGGGATATTAACGAAAAATTGCGAACATGAATCGGAATCTGCTGATCAACATCCTGGTATTGTCAGTTTTGAGTTTATCAAACGCGGAAGACGAAGATGCAGGGACCATTATTTTCGCCAATATTGTAAGTTTGAAGAATCATTGAGAAATACCCGTTTATTTACATATTATATGACAATGAACATAAACACATGTATTCCTTAGCTTAGGTCAATTTGTGTAATTTTATTTGACACTGTATTTACTTTATAGCTGTACAGACACGGAGCAAGGACACCTATACGACCTTATTTAAATGATCCTTACAATAATGAGAGCCTTTGGCCTGTACCATATGGTCAGTTAACAAATGTAAGTAGATAGTCATCGCACATATGTTCTAACAATAACAAATAGTACACTTAGTTTTTAGTGTCTCCTTCTTTTTGTGAATTGTTGAAAAAGAAATTAATCGTATCTAATTTTCAAGCAAACATATTTACAATATGTTAAGATCCCTTTAAGGGGATAGTTTTGTTTCCAGGATTGCAAGGGTATGGGATGCACCTCATTTCTCGATAATGCAAAGATGGGGTTTTCCAGTAGTCAAAAGTGCTAGACAGAAGATCAATTTAGGCTGCAAATGCCCCAAATTTCCTATTTTTAAGTTTACGAGGCGTAATTTGCATTATTCAGAAACATAATGCTGCGCATGTAGCTATTTTCATAAAGCTACGACAACTATATGCTGCTGAATAATGCAAATTACACCTCATAGATGTAAAAGTAGGACTTTTGAACAAGACAGCGGTCTACATTGACCTTTTATCTAGGGTTTTTGACTCCTGAAAAACGAGGAATGAGAAACCAGACTACCCCCTTAAATCCCTGTTGTAGCAGAAAATAAATACCTACTAACATGTTTATTTTATAATGCATAGCTTGGAAAACACCAACATTTAATGCTGGGACGTTGGCTCCGCAAACGCTACTCCCATCTTCTGAGCAACTTGTATTCTCCAAACGACATCTATGTTCAAAGTACCGATGTAGATCGTACTTTAATGTCAGCAGAATCGCATCTTGCTGGTCTATATCCGCCATATGGTGATCAACAATGGGACAGTATTCCATGGATGCCTATTCCAGTACATACTATTCCCGAAGACAAGGACTATGTGTTGGCTGCCAAGAAATACTGTCCCAGATACGATTACGAATTGAGAAAGGTTCTTAATTCTGCCGAAATCAAACGTATCAATAAAGGAAATCAAAAATTATACGCGTATTTAACAGAAAAATCAGGGAACACTATTTCCTCTCTCAGAACCTTGGAACAACTTTACGACACCTTATTTATTGAGGTAGGATTAACATATGATTGAGTCAAGAAAGTAATTTATTGATTCGACCAAAGATCTTTAATCAATAAAATATTTTCCATTTTATTTGATGATCTCTTCATGATTCCAAAAATGCTTCAAAAAACTGATCAAACAAAATAGAAAATATTTTATTGATTAAAGTTCATTGCTTGAATCAAAAAATTTGATTTCATTTCATCTTAAAATACCAAAATTACTTTCTTGTCAACCCAATATATTTTTTGTGGATCATCACCAAATAAATCGGATATACTTTGTTTAGAGTCTCTACAACAAAACACTACCAGAATGGACAAAGTCTGTATTTCCTGACGCACTGAAACCTATTGCAGCCAAAAGTTTTACGATCAATGCTCACAATAAGATACTGCAAACTTTGAAGTCAGGTAAATAGAAAGCAACAGAAAAAAAGTTGGCAAATAAAACAATTGTATGTGTGTATAATACAGGATCGCTATTGGGAGAAATGGTAGATCACATGGAGAAGAAGTCGAGAAATACACTACAACCGGATAGAAAAGTATGGATGTACAGTGCCCATGACGAAACTATAGCCAACATGTTGATGACTTTGAATGTATTCGATCTACACTGTCCACCGTTCAGTGCTATGATTCTTATAGAATTGAGAACAAACTCGAAAGATCAGTATTTCGTAACGGTAAGTGTTCGGGATCTATCTATGGATCGAGATTCTCTGACCGTGTAAACGATTTGCAGGTTTCGTATAAAAATTCTAGCGACGAACCAATTCTTTTAACACTTCCTGGTTGTACTGCGTTATGTCCTTTAAACGAATTGATCGTGCTAACTAAAGATGTTATACCTCTGAATTGGGAAAAAGCGTGTGCAATGGATCGAGACAAATTTGGATACAATATAAACACAACTACAGTCATTGGTAAGCAATTCACTCCTATATGCAAAGAAATACTTAATCATACGTGTGATTCATAATTATTCATTTCGATTTCAGCCACTTTGACGTCTTCTATACTGATGCTAGTTTTATTAATCTTATCTATAATTGGTTTTATTTATTGGCATTATAAACGAGAACACAATCAGTATTACCTTCGGTTAACAACGGATCCTATATAATAATGAATATATGTATAGTGTTGTTCGAACTGAAAACATATTCTACAGATGGTATCTTTGTAATCGAGCGATTAGAAATGTTAAAGCAAATGCTAAACTCGTATTTCCTTTTGCATACATCGACAAGTAGAATATTGGCACAGGAAAAGGTATTCAACGCCCGTTGTATCCAGCACTTCAGAAAACGCGAAAAACATTTGTACTTTTCTATCGACGATATAACTATTTCAGTTTACAATCACACAAACGAAGGTGCAGGACAATTCTGTCCTAAAAAGAAAAAAACTAATATCTGTAATATACTATACTATAGTATTGCAAAATAATTGTTGAAAACAAGGCTGTCTTTTAAGATGAATTTTATAATGATTTTTACTGGCCTTACGGGGAAAAGAGAACATGTTAGACTTTTAACAGTTTTTGTGATTGCCAAGTGCTATGTTACTTAAATTGATTTTGATGAACGTGTGAGAAAATGATCTGTGATGCAGGATGAAATAGTTTACGAAACGAAGGCGAAAGAATTAATGAATTTAAAAGACGATTTTGTTCTTACGATATGATTAGTTTTACATAGATGTGATAATGAAATTTTTTAACGATACGTAAGAACTGTGAGAACCGTGTTTGTCTGCGATATGCCGGCGAGAGTCTAGTCATAATGTTTTAAGTTACCTACAGGAGAGTTAAAGGCATACGTTGTTCTTTAGCGAGATAGGATATTCCTAGCCATTTCACTGCTACGCTCTACTGGACTATTGTTTAAACGCGGATAGATTGATATACGTGTATGTGTAAAGAGACAATATGTACAACCGAATATAGAGAAATGATATTTTACTTAAAAGGTGTCGTTAGCTTGAACATTTTCTTGAAATGGACCACAATATTATTACGTATTTCCCGTTGCTCGATATAATAATCGGTGTACAAATATACATATAGGAATATAGCACTCGAAATATTTTTGTGACATTTGAGAGTGAATAAACGATATACTGCAGACGAAAACAATTGTTATTCTTTCCTGTTTAATAATGAGAAAATTAAAGAAATTACCTGTTCACGTTTTTGCAGAACCAGCACCGGTCAACGGTAGTAGATAAAATATACGGCAGCTTTCCGTTGCATACTGTTCATCTTTCGAAGTCTTTGTTTTTTTGTCTACGAACAATCATATTTACATAAAATACATAGTTCGATTGTTTAACAAAACGTTAATTTAGTTGAAGTTCCGTGAAATTAAGTGAAACACAGTTGGTACTTTTCTTCAACATCATTTTATAACAATATAACGTCCATTTATTTTAAAATTAAATAGTATACAAATAAGTTTGAATAGAGATATGTCTATGTACACGATTGAAAGTTTTAAGTACAAATGTTTTCTACTCTGTACAACGTTGAAATCCGTAAAAAAATATGAATCGTGAGTATTCAGTATATGGATTATAATCCTACCTATTACGTCACGTATGTATACATATATTTACATGCAGATGTCAATCTTTTATCAATAGTCTGGTATCGTGCTAAAGTTGCCATTCCCGTTTTCTTGAATATTGAACGCTGGATTCGATCTGAAATATTATTGTCAATTAATTGTGTATCTCGATCTAGAATGACTGTAGATTTGAAATCAACTTAATTTTTATAATTAGACTGCGGATGTTTATGCAATTTTCAAAATTAAATAAAATCTTAATTTTCAGTGGTAATAGCCTTTTTAGATCTGAAATAAATAAAATTGAATTGAAAAAATATTGAAATTCTATCGAATTTTATATTCCAGAATTTTTTTTTTAATTTTCAGATGCCATAAATGCATAAAGATCCGCGGTCTACTTATAATCCAGGGAGAGAACTTACCTTTCTTGGGAAGGTTTGCAAAAATCAAGTTAGAGTTTGATGGTTGACCCTTTGGTTGGTTAAAAATGCGCATGCAATGAAAATGTATTTAGTTAACAATTCAAGAAGTATTGTTACAAAAAATCACGTATGACAGACACACAGCAACTGACAAATAACTGTACTACGAATAATTGTAATAGGTACGCTGTACACTAAGCAATCTCTAAGAAACAAGAATTTCAACTTGCATGCTGTCATACTATTGTGTGCGTGTGTTATTGAAAAAAGGAAAATGTTTGAAAAACATTGCCAGATGATATTACATACCATATGCGATGATGCGATGATGTGTTGAAATCGGATAATCTTGCAATAGTTTGAAAACAGACATATTGTTCTGTACTTGGGAGAAGACGTCTTGTTTAAAATAGTATATCACAAGTCAAACTCATTTATGTACTTAATGATGTTTCTGACACATTGAAGAAACTATGAATGAAAAAGGAATCATTCGAACTTTTAGCTATGCTTGATTCGTTTGATGTTTACTGCCTATTAGATACTTAAACGATAATATACCGCCATAATATATGTATAATAACATGCTCCTATTAAATGTTAATATTATCTCTCTTGCTTAAGGGGGTAGTCTCGGTTTCAAGATTGCAAGGGTGCGGAAAGCGCCTTCTCATTTCTCGATAATGCAAAGGATCGATCTAGGCCATAGTCGTCCCCAAATTTTATATTTTTACGTTTACGAGGCGTAATTTGGAAGAATAAAGCTGCGACAGTTACATGCGGCCAAATAATGCAAATTGCGTCTCGTAAACGTAAAAATAGGAAATTTGAGGGCGACTACTGAAAAACCCTATCATTACATTATCATGAAATGAAAAGGCGCATCCCGCATCCTTGCCATCCTGGAAACAAGAGTACTCCCTTAATGATTCAAGCGTAAATCGATTGGCATCTATCACACACACCGCGTTAACCTTTCCTAAATGAACTGTAAGTAATAGAAAGCAACACAATCGGTTTTCCATACTTTGTATGTTAGTGTTTATTAAAAAACGTATACATGGTTAATAAAACGTGTATATACATATACATTTTATACCCACAAATAATTGTTCACCTTCAGATATATTGCTTTGAATTCATCTAAACTCAATTCAATACATACAAGGTGGAGAACAGAAATACCGGAGAATCACCTAAACATCTCTGGTATTCCTGGATAAGAATGCAGGACAAAGTAAATTGTTTCTACATGCAGTAGATATTTACGTGATCCTTGTAAGGCTACGTGATCCATTAAATATACAACATTCAGCATACACGCACGCACAGACAAGCGTTCATATTAATCCTGATTAAATTAAAAAATCGTTGTCTTGGAGGATTGTATAAAAACGATTAGTACACTTATGATGTTGCACGACATTAATCCAACTAATATAACAATAGTAAACATGCATACAACAAGATTCTACTGAAGAACAAACACCAGAAATACCCGATAAACATTTACACAAGACACAAACATAAAAATCGTTTATGAAAAACATATAAGATTTTTAAAATTACTAAATTACTGCTAACTGTAATCGTTTACAATTTACAAGCACGCGGAAAATAATATTTCCGTTTGCATATTAAACAATATAAAAATATAAATAAATCGGCTAACAAGAATCGTTAAAAATAGAAGAATAGAAAAACACAATCTCACCTTGCATATATAGTTGGATTTGATAATCCAAGCGTTGTAGATACAGGACTACCTATATATTTTCTTACAAACTGCAACAGAAACAAATGAAGTGGTAAATTCTGAATGATACAACGATACAGATAATGTCAACGTAACTCGTTCAAACGTACCCAATGATCGGCAATAGAAGTTGCACCCATACTAACAGCCATATGAATGACCAAGTAAAAGCAAAATAGTAGATACAAGATGGAGTATATCGAGATTGCTAATATCACTGCCCAATGATGTGGTAAATCGTCTTGGACCGTATTTATAACAAAATATATATTTATAGCTATCACTAACGCAGACAGTGCTGTCGCAACAATTTTGTTTGTTCTGAAAATTTGGAAGAATAAACTTTAGAATTTAAACAGTTCGACAGACATTGAATATTTGCTGGATGAATACGATTACGTACAGTCCATTTCGAAATTCGCCCATTATTTGAGAGCTGCTCGTAAATGCTATGGTTGGCAAGGTTGCAAAAGGTAATTGCAGCGTCATAATAGCGTTCAAAATGTCGTTCATGTTAGTTAACTTGTCTATATTGCTGAACATTGCTACGAGGAAAGTGGGAACGATGGCGATCATTCGAGTAAAAAGGACTCGTTTCCATCGAGCCCATTGAAGATTCAGGAATCCTTCCATTGCGAACTGTCCCGCGTATGTGCCTGTCATCGTAGATGATTGACCAGCGGCAAAAATACCCACGGCCCAAATGTACATTGCTGCGGCACCAAACGCGCAACCGAGATATACTCCACCTTTGTTGAGGTCTATCGAAACGGTTTCGTTATCATTCTACAATTGAGAAAACCAATTCAAAACTGTGAAATTCGACTTTAAAAAGTGATTAATAGACTGCGGATGTTTATGCAAAATAAAAACATTTGCATGGATTGTAAGACACACGAGCCAAATAAAATATTTCTATTAAGCTTAATTTTCTTATTAAGCTGAAACTAATACAGTGGTTCTTAAATATATTTTTAATATGACCACTGCTTTAAATTGTACATACCCATTTTTGTCATAAATGCATCAAATCCGCAATCTACTGATTACAATGATAAGATCATATACATAAATATCGGTGCGATTTAATTACTCACCGGAAATGTGTCGATCCACATGCTGTTATTACGAGCCTCGCATACTTGACGCTGAAATAAAATGTACATATGTATATCTATAAAACCACAGGTATTTTACAATCGACATTACATTTTCTATACTCACAACTTCTTCATTAGTTTTATTATGAAGTCCAAATGCAAAGACTGCTACGACGAATACATTTATGACAAAAGAGACCAACAACGCAATGCAAGCTTCGATGAAATAATACATATTTGCTTCCTTCACTTTTTCTGGTTTTCTACGATCGATGTCTCTCGACTAAAAATTATAAACAGGCGTGTTAAAGTAAAATTTTGATTTTGCCTTCAGAAAAGAGTATTATTTGTATCCTTTTTAATTTCCCTTACTTTCACTAGTGCACTGTGAAGATATAAATTGTGCGGCATTATAACTGCGCCGACAATGCCTACAGCCTTCAGCAACATTTGCTTGTCATAGTCTCTGTACCAGGGCACGAACATTCCCTCTATTACCTCGGCTTGCGGAGGCGCGGAGACAATATACTAACATAAACAGAAAAAAAAAACAAAGATGTAGAGAAGAGAAAGAAATGGTTGTATGAATCCTTATATGATTTTGAATACGATTTACCTCGTAACCAAAAGTCACAGCCATTAAAGCGATTAGAAATCCAAAAAAGAGCTCCAATTTTCTCAAACCATACTTATCTAACAATAAAAACGTGAAAGTGTCGATCACTGTGATGAGTACGCCAGCCCATATGGGTATTCTAAAATGTATAAAAAATGATTTGATAAATCTATGTAAGTCGATTGAACGTACACAACAAAAAGAATTAGAAAGTAAAGTGACTTTACGCTCTGTTCGTTAATAAAGATAGGGCGATGGCAGTTCCTATTACTTCTTGCATATCGCTGCCGATAATGGCTATCTCCATCATTATCCATAATATTAGTCTAGGTACTTTCTTGTATTGCCTATAACACATTTCAGCTAAATGTAAACCCGTTACAACGCCAAGTCTGGCGCTCAACCTTTGCATAATAAGGCCTAGAACCGTCGCGCTTAATAGTACCCATAATAACTGAAAAACAAAAAAGAACGTAGACACGATAGAAAAGAAAATATTTGTTTCCGCTAACTGCTCCATCGAATCGAGAACAAGCTTGGAAAATATACCTTGTATTTGGCTGCGACTCCGGACTGCAAATCGGACTCTATATTCCCAGGATCCAAATAAGCTATGGACATTAAAAATCCAGGACCCGTAAACGCCCATAATTTTCTGAAACTAAAGGCACCCTATAAAAGGTTCATTCAACATTAGTGAAGCTCGACAATTATAAATATAAGGTTGTTGCATATGAAATGACCAATTTTATAGGCTGATCCTTAAGGTCTAATTTTCAATTTAATTTATCTTTAATGAATAATTTTACTTTCTAATAAATCTCTTTTTTCAACGTCAATTAATGCGATTCTTGTGTACTCTTATTGATAGTGTTACATGATATGTGGTCAAAATATGTTGATCAATGAACACGCTATTTGTTGATAGTAAAGAAAACTACAAAATAGAGATGGCAGTCTTGTAAATAAACCAATCGAAAGAACAAAAAATTCAATATCTACCGTAATACAATCATGACACTTGTAATTCATTAACAGTCAGATCAGTAAGCTTACAAATCGGATATTTCATATGCAACCACCTAATAAAACTGTGTGTTTTCCAGAGTAGAATAAAACGAATAATCTTAGATACGTTACACTGTCTACGTCCGGTATAGGAACCTTTTCATCAGCGAAATACGCTTGATTACTGTTGGGTGATAAAGATGTGTTTTCCGTCGCTTTGTCATTATTCTGCGTTTCCCGTGTTCGTTCATGAGGCACTGTTGCGATCGTTGAATCATTACCGTTTTCGATAACGTAACTGTTCTGCATGGTATATCGATGGGACGTGTCTAAATGGGAATCATCGGTTAATTACTTACATTAACGATCAAAGTAATCGAGATCTAAAAATGTTATTTTAGTTGAGCAACGTGTCAACGTGCTGTTTGAAAGTGCAGCAGGAACACGAGTCATCTATTTTCTAACCACACGTAGTATGTATCTTCGAAACGTAAATGTTAACTAAACATTGCGTTACCGTAAACTTAAGAATAAGAACGTTAGAGCTCAGCGGAATCGGAGGAGAAACATAACCCAAAGAGAACTGGAAGAACGAAATACACAAACAATCGCGAACAATGAAACGGCATAGACCTTATGCGACCAAGTCGAATGACTGCGACAGTCTAACAACAGGTAATAATCAACGAACCAACAACAGCAGCAGACTGAGCTGAGGCAGTTGAGCAGACACACTGATAGGCAGACAACAGTTGACAACAGTACAGCAGAGCAGAGAATGCAAGAGAATGGCAGAGAATGAGAGAAGTGATGCCGTGATGCTCACTTGCTCACTGATGCTGCCACTGCCATCTGCTAAAATCCCCTTCACCCCTCCACAACAACCAATTTCCGAATTCGAAGTGGGGGCGTTTCTGGATTATTGTTCGAATCTAATGAACGCATAATATTCACGCAACTTCTACGTATTTGGTAGTATAGTGTAATAATAACAATCGCGTAACGACGCGTGATAGACACGACTACTCAAGGGATTCCCCGTCTATACATCGGGGACAATTAAAAATCGCATAACTTTTTTAAAACTGATCCACAGGATTTGAATTTTTTAAGATGTTAGACCGACTATATAGTTTGCTAGAGTCACATACAAAATTTTACAAATTATATATGTTTTGTCAACTTTTTTATCTGAGCCTGTATAAAAGATAATTTAAAAAATGAGTTTTCTAGATTTCGGTAACTTATATATGCATACTAAATATGAAGGTTTTAGCAAAATCGGTCAAAATTAATTGCATTGAACTACGTACGCAGATTTATTAAACGTTTGTAGCTAATTATTGCAGCATTAACTAACCGATTTCGATGAAATTTTCAATATGCATATGAGTTACTGAAATCTACAAAACGCATTTTTTAAATTATCGTTACAGGCTCATATAAAAAAGTTGATAAAACATAATTTTTAAAATTTTGCATGATTCCTATATCAATTGCAATCTAAACAAATTTTTGTTTACTCATTCTCTAGCAAACTAGTCGGTGTTACATCTTTAAAAAATTCAAGACCTTTGGACCAATTTTAAACAAGTTATGCAATTTTTAAGAGTGTCCACTTAATTAATATATTGTTCCCAACTGTACATACTTTACGATTACGATGGAAATGACTGTTGCTATGATAAGATGAATAATACCTAAGCAAATTGGAACGAACGCTTCCCGATCCCGACATTTTTCTACGAAAATGATTTACAGCGTACGAGACATTCGAGTCTAAACGAGTTGAAATTGATCTCACGATTCATAATTACAAAATAGCAATAATTGACACTTAGACTACTTACTTGGTTAGAGGAATCTCTGCCCTATCCCACGGAAGATTAATTTAAATGGAACGGTAACACCGATACTTATTAGAACTGATAGTTTACTTTACAGATACCACTCAATTGTAACATGATAAAGACTTGATTAACTTTTTCGATCGATTTCACGTATCCTAATAACAAGAGTTTAATCGACTATGCGATTAGATAGGATCTACGTACGCGGTTATCGATGCTGTGCTCGTACACGAAAGCACGTAAAATTTTTTATTGGACTTCGACGAAGCTTTAGAAAACAGTTGAAGCAACCGAACAGGAAGCAATAACTTTTGTATTGTTATGTTTTTTTTTTACACGTGCAAGTTTCCTACCTACGTGTACAATTATACATATACAATATTGTGTGTGTATATATATGCATAGTCGAATATCAAGAATGGCACAATTTCTTATCAATTTACTATTAGCTCGAGATAAACGTTACGCTGTTATTCACGAAGAGATATCATTTTCATTATATGTACATTATGCAATTTATTTCGGGAATCGTGTCTTCAGATTAACCGATTTATCATAATTTCGTGGGAGTAATAGCGAATATACATAAACATGATATACAGAGTGATTCTGAAAACTGGGACAAATTACTGCTATTTTTTAAGTAACCGAATTTTGTTAATAAATCCGTTTTTCCTTGCGGCTTTTCGATCACCAACAGCGATTGCAAAAAAGAAGACATATTGAAACGGGCGCCCGTGACAAACACGTGGTTATCCGTGTGCTCAATTTTGTTAATGAATCCGTTTTTCCTTACGGCTGTTCCTTGCAAATATCACATTTTTAAAAATTGGGCTACTTAAAAAAGACCAGTAACTTGTCCCAATTTCCAGAATCACCTTGTATACCGCTATACCCATACAAAGTGAATTGCACGACGCGTATGCTCGGTCCAACTGTGAATCACCATATGTCGTAGCGGTAATTCCGCCGCACAAGGAAAATTCTAAATAGCATCTTCATTTTTCTATGCGAATGTTTTTCAAGTTTCGCATAGAAGATTACGAAACAGTCGGAACGAATCGTGACCCGTGAGTTATTTAGAAAAATACTAAAGCGTTTATGTATATATGCATGTACTTATATGTTCTGCGACCAGCTAAGAAAAAGGGAAGACGACAGCGCGAAGTATTTCACAAACGATACATATATATACACTCCCGTCCATAAATCACCGGACACTTATAAGTATACTTATCTTCAACAAAAAGATTACAAGCTTCCAGCAAAATTAAATATATTGTATATAGAAGTCAAATTGGAAAATAATTACCCCACTTAAATTTAAAAAATGAGAAAATATAAGAATAATAATTAAAATATAGAATAATATAGGATATTTTGGTCAGATTTGATTTACATGTTCTCTACTTCTTCATGTTTTTATTTCATAATACAATCAAAAATCGTCTGCATCAAAATTTGAATGTGTCCGGTATATGTAGATATTCACATATTATTGTACCAGATTCTTGGAAATTTTAATAAAACACTTTCCCAATGGAAACAACCAATACGGTCCATGTATTACAGATATACTTAGCGATATCGAGTTTGTTATCGATCGCAATGTTACGTATTTCGAACTCCAATTGATACGATCGCGTACGTGATGATTGCCAGCTGCACGATAAATAGGTAAATAAGGTGTAAATAGTAAATAAGGGAAGAACGCTCTTCATTCGTCATTTGTCGTTTGTTCATTGTTTAGGCGCTCACCATTTGGTCCTTCAGACATTGAAGAAACTCTCGAGAAAAGCGCATTCATTCTACAGATTTTCCTTGACACACTAATTTTACTCGGGAAGGGTAAATTATCGGTGTAGCCAGAAAAACAGGACAGTGCGTACCCTTTGCGTCCGTTCGTGGAATGTGGAAACGATTTATTTGAAAAAAGGCTACTTTGGAATTTACGAGCGTACTTTACGCATGCTACTGACTAATCGTTGGAAAAACTGATTCTCGACCATGAAACGTGTCTCGTGGAATCTGACAATAATAAGTTTGGGTCGGCGAGAAACAAGAGGCACGAAAGGATAACGGATAACCCATTCTTGACCAGACAATACAGCAACCGACGACAATGATCATGATAAGAGCGAGGGTCGTCTGCGCTATAATTAGAACGAAATTAGTCAGCTGTTTCGTTCATAGCTATCAGTCGTTGGCAACACGTTGGTTTTGGACAAGTTGATGATTGTTTCACAATCCACAATCCTACACGCGTTTACGGTGGTCGTCGTTGTCGGTATCATTAACCCTACTGTGTAGCCAACGGGTATCCACTTCCTGCATTTCTTTCAACAATTTGTTAACGTTCCTCTAAGAATATTACAAATTTCTCTGAATGTCCATTCTTTGCTTGCTAATATATTAATTTATAGTCTTGAAATGAAAATTTGTGGAAATACCTCAATAATCCCAGATAGCCAAGCGATCCTCGCGCACAGATCGAGCCCGGCGTGTCGGGGTCAGGTAGACGGGCCGAACGTCGCTTGAATGGGCAAAAGGCACACGATGGCTATAATCTGAGGAGGGCACTTATGACCGTGAGGGCTCGTAACGTTCCCTCGGCGCAAACCCGGCACAAGCTTCCCCTCGGCCCGTCGGTCCTGGTTCCTGCCAAATTTTGACCGTGTGGGCTCGTAACTGCCCTGGCCAGAATCGAGCATTTTGGCTATCTGGGAAGGTTGGCTACATAAGGGTTAAAGTAATTATCAGTTATATATTGTTAGATAAAAATTGGCAGATTGTATCTTTTTAAGCCTGGCAATCTCTTTATTAATCCGAGGTAATAATATCGATCTGAAAATCGATCTTGAAAAGATTTATATGTGACAGATACGGCTAACGATCAACGCATTGATTATCAATTACGTAGAGTCATTGACGAGACATAACAATAGACCTAAAACCTTGTTAACTTTCCCGGCTTAGAGACTGATCGAGGCGTCCTCTTCGAATGGACCCGGGAATATTTAAACAAGTACATGGAATTGCAAAATACATACCATATATTCGCAGATACCTGTTCGCTTTATCAAGATCGATTGATCTACAAAAAGTTATCGTTTTTTTGAGAGCATCCGAACTGTATGTGCCACCATAATGGTGGCATTACTTGGACACGCATGCGCGTTGAAAATTCGTTTCGGAAAAAACGCGAGAGTTTCGCCTCTGTGAAAGGTCTATGCGTTTAGTATGTACATATATGTGCATATGTACATGTATATGTATATGTATACGGACGAGTCACAGCAGGGTGTGGTTTGGGTTTGAGTCACTCGCAAGCGCAAGCAAATCAAATAGCTATTGAGCGCCATGTTGAGCTATGTTGAGTTGTGTTGAGTTATGGTGAACCCCGCGTCGAGTGATAGTACCGCAAACGCAAAATTCTGAGTGGGGTGGTTTCTATGTATGTATACTACTATACATAAGTATATGTGTATGTATGTACGATGTACTGTAGATACATCTTACATGCTACAATCCAATGTTTGTCAATGATTCATTTCGTTTCTGGTTTAGTCAGTGAATTGTGAATCGCTATTCATCGATTGTGGCTCGAATGTGTAATACCGTAGGCGTGGAACAGGGCTACAATAGAGCCCGAAAGTCAACGTGAAGGAATTTCGAAATTCCCGAGATAAGGGAGCTTATCAGTCAGCCATTCGATCCTAACACGATCGGCTACCAAAGCATTTTCTATTGCAACATTTTTTGAATATTTTATATTTGAAGAACGTACCAGGGAACAATTTTCATAAGACACAACGTTTCTCTGACTTACCAGGTGAGTGTAAAGAATATTTCAATGGTATTTGCTCCATTCTGTCACGAGCAGGTGGTACAAAGTTTTACTTGAGAGATATGTACCTACTTGCACTGTCCAGCTAAGAACTACTACTACTGATAAAAATTTGAGTGTTTATCGTGCAACGTTACAGGCAGTTACATAATTGATACTTAAAAATTTGATTTCAGGAAAATGTCGAACAATGGTAGTAGCTTGGAGCAGCAAATCGCAAACTTACAAATTAATCATGGAGATGGTATTAAAATTACAAAGCCTGGCAAAAAGGTCGGGCCAGCCGTACCGCCGAAACCAAAAAAATCACAGCCTCAGGTCAGTATGTAATAAAAGTATTAGAAGATTGACCAATCGTTTTGTAGTTTATAATTAATACTATGCTTGTTTCTCATGTCTGATCCGTTATCGTGGGGACACATTCATGGTAAAATTTGATTTGGTTCGGAACCACTTGGAGATCATTTCCAATGAAACATTATTTTTTTTCAGGTATCGCAAAGTTACACTGTAAAGGCAGGACCTGCATCGTCATACAGTACAGTATTGAATAATGTGACGACAACCGAAAAGCCATCAAATTTCTATGCAAACTCTCCTACTCCGTACGTGCCTATAAATATAGAGAAGAACGATTTTTCGGTGTCGTCGACCACAAACGGAAAAGACACATCTAAGCTTTATCAGAACAACGATAACTTTTACGCGCGACAAACCAACGAGAAATTTGAACCGAAATATGGATATGACGAGAAAAACTTTTATTCTAACGTTGGGAATCTGCCAGCTCCTCAAGTCCCTGCCGAGGACCATTCGAGGAACGTCGTGTACAGTAACGTAGATCCTCCGGGGAGCATGCAGAATAAAACTGGAAGCAAGACTGAGAATGACATAATTTACAGCAATATTCAATGGAACTCAAAACCGGAAAACACGTACTGCAATATTTCCCCTGCTCACGGTAATCAGAATCAGAATCTAATCATTAGATTATAGCAGAATTGAGTAGATAAAATTCAAAATTGTTGGAAAATTTGAAAAACTGAAGAAATCAATATATGATTTCATTGATTTCTCCTTGATTAAAATCATTATGAGAAGAGATAACATTCCAGTTAGATAACAATCTGGTTTCTATCTCCTGCAATCGATGCAGACAATCTTTACAAAAATGTGCACGTACAATTTGAAGCAGCGGACATGCTAAAAATATTTAAGGACATCAATGTATTAATTTCAGCTTAATAAGATAATTCAAAGAAGAATGCTCACTAATAATAATGTTTACTAATGATCATTTGGAACGACTCGCTGTTCGCTACGTTTGTCTCCGCCGAGAACATTCGTTTACTTATTCAATGAATTTCATTTGCAGATGATTTACCGCCTCCACCGGAATTATCGGAGTATGTCCCTTGTGTTCCAAGTAGCTCTTTTCCTCCGCCGCCGGAAGAACTGCCACCACCGCCGAGTCCTGTTTCCTCGAGCTACAGCGAATTGAGACGCGCCACTTATCAGACCGATTTCCCTTCGGACAATTATCCGAACGATATTTATGGGACAAGCTCGCAGTCCAGCTCGACGTACGAGTCTATATACGAACCGATCAATCCGAGGCCACCGTCTCAGTTATCTTGTAATTACTCCATGTATTCCGGCTACGGGTCCGCTACGTCAGCCCAGCCACAAGGGAAAGTTTCACCGGTCAAAGAAGTATGCTTGGATCGATTTCATTTTTTCTTCGGTCCTCGATCAAATCTATGATTGCTAGGAAAAACGCCACTTGTCACAATTACAAAAAAATTTGAGTTTACGCATTAATTGAGCTTCATAGTATAGGATGACGTATTTACCAGGAAAGAGAATGCAATTTAACCGATGTCCTATACCAAAGCATTAGCGATCAAAACTTTGAACGACTATATCTCGAAAGTGAAAGTGTGTGACATGCGACATTCTTCCTGACAACCACAGAAATATAGGCATTGCCTACTTGCATCTTACACCGTTGATCCGTTTCAGGTGGACGATTTAATGGACTTACTGGTAGACAACGACGAGGACGACGACATATATGGAATATGCGCGCAATGCGGTCACAAAGTAGAAGGCAAAGGGTGTTCTGCAATGCACAAGGTTTTCCATATCGATTGTTTTTGTTGTTACGTTTGTAAAGTGAACTTGCGGGACAAGCCGTTCTTTTCACTGGAGAGCAAGCCTTACTGCGAGAAAGATTATTTGAACACTTTGGAGAAATGCTGCGTGTGCGCCAGTCCGATATTCGATAGAATATTACGAGCCACAGGGAAACCTTATCATCCGTCTTGCTTCACATGTGTGGTTTGCGGTCAGAGTTTGGACAGTATACCGTTCACGGTGGACGCTACCAATCAGATTCACTGCATAGAATGCTTTCACAAGTACACAGAATATTTTCATATCTCTTGTAGCGGTAACGCGTGTCCAACATAATTCTCACCTACTGTTCATGTTACAGGAAATTCGCGCCACGATGTTGCGTATGCAAGCTACCAATCATGCCGGAACCAGGCCAAGACGAAACGGTACGGGTCGTGGCCCTCGATCGCAGCTTTCATATTCAGTGTTACAAGTGCGAAGATTGCGGTTTGGTTCTGTCTTCCGACTCCGAGGGACGCGGTTGTTATCCTTTGGATGATCACGTACTATGTAAAAGCTGCAACGCGACTCGCGTCCAAGCGCTAACGTCGCATATGACAACAGAATTGTGAATCGTTGTTCAATCTGTAAACACGCCGACAACTGCCAAGATTATTCGAGCCATATATTACGATCAGTTGTTAAACTCTTTTTAGCTGCAGTTCCAACGATTTTTCAACCTTAGGAATAAGTATTATACAGTACTGTCGATTATATCGAGAACAAGACTCGAGAACTTTTTTATCATTGTTTATATTATTATACGTATTACGAAGAGATGTGTACCTTTCGCCGGAGATATCTTTTCGAGACGAGTGTGATGATTAATAGTTACGATAACGAATAATGTGATCCTAGGAAACATAACATACGCGGTTAGAACAAAGTATTCGATGTCTAGTGCGAGAGTGTTGAATTTTATACGAGATTGTATTCACGAAAATGGCACGCGAATGTGACACGAGAGGTAGAGGATTGTGCCATTTATATATTCGTTTTCATTTACCTATACTCTGGTGCGTCAAACCTGTTAGGTATTTTAGATTTCCGCTTTACGGTAAATCGTGCAAGAATACAATGTATTCGGTGCGAATACATTAAACCGTATCGTTCGTTTAACGATAAGAAAAAAGACTAAGCAATTATACGAGAATAGAAAGCGTAATTGTTAAGACTCATTGCTGGGGCGATACCGAATCAATAAATTATTCAATCTGTTTAACAGAGAAACAGTCTGATTTTCATTTCACGACTTCTGCTTCGTTACAGCATGAAACGTTGGAAGACGGATTAGAACAAGTAAGGTAAAGTGACAAATACAATATATGTGTATTGGAGCATAATATATTTTATATCTTTATGAGATTTTATTATCATTATTATTATCGTTATCGTTATCATTACTATAACATATGTATATATATGTATATATATACATATATACATACACATATATATATATATATGTATATATATATTTGCAGGAGAGATTCACACTCATTTTTACTCTATATACCTTTTCTTTGCTATGTCATTTTCCATCTATATAATGTTCATGCACAGATGATTTTATTTTCTTTTAAATATATGTATTCTTTTATACGTAGTATATTTGCTTTTATTATCGTTGAGTACTAGGATAGTTTCTTGTACGTACAACCTACATGTCATTTGTGTATAATTTATGTTTTTTTCTTTTCAATACATCAATTTCAGTGTTCTCGAAGGTATATGCCTTTTCAGATTGTCGAGCGTCGTTCGTCCATCTCGGTCGAAACGAAACGGAAATAATACGAATAACAATTCTCTTGTTATATCCGGTCGCTGCTACTACGGTTCTCCTCCTGTTTAGGCCATTGTTGTCGGGCGTCTGAGTTTTATCGCGACAACCACTTTAGATTTCCAAGAGAAATCAACGAAATAACGAGGAACGAGCTAGACGATATTTCCGGAATATCGAGAAATCGAACAAAATATCCCACGTGTAAACGCGAACGACGCACAATCGTAAAAAAGGGCACACCTTTCGCACCGTGTGTACAGTGTACAATATACATCAATTATATTTCTATTTTCAACTACGCTTACCCACTAATCATCTATCTTAGACTCCTTTTTCTTTTTATATTATATAATATACTTTGCGAAGTATATATATATATATATATATATATTATGTTATATTATATTATTTTATATTATATTATATTTTATACCGTATCAGCACCATTCTACGTTGAATTTAGTACATGGATTAATAAACGTATAATCGTGATCTTGAGATCGTTCCTAACACGCGCTTGTCTATAGAATTCGTTCGAACCAGTACCAAACTGAACATAGAATCGCGCAATTTCTTTTTTTCGCATAGATGTATGTATATTATATATTATGTATGTATTTACCTTATACATGTATACGCGCGGGCGCGCCTGTGTATGTGTATTATATTATATTTATTATATGTAAGTATGTATGTTTTTCGTATTGGTATATGCGTGTTTAAAAAAATCCGTGCGTACACGCGCGGGCGTACGATGAAACTATATAAGAATCGACACACCGACACGTCGCACGAATCATTTTATTCACGCGAACCTATCCTCTTTTCGTGGTTTTTTGTTGTTGTTGTCGTTGCTTGAACAACTTGCACGCAATAATCACAGCCACCTATCCAGATTCGCACTCGCACACACTCACGACGTTCAAATACGCGTTTTTTCGGTTTTTTTTTCTACGATTCTTGTCGCTGTCGCATTCGCATTCCATACGCACGCGCATACCCGTACTCGCTACACTTCTCGCTCTCCTCTATATTCTCCAACATTTTCCCGTCTGTTCATCTATCCGTTAATAATATATGTATATATGCATGTATGTAAGTATATATGTATATTGCTGAGATATATCTTTCGTGTATCATACATAGAAATAGGTGCCGAAACGAGCTGCTCTTTCTTCCCATCATTTTTCCGTTCAACTGTTTCGTCGATGAACGCGCGCAACGAGTTCGGTAATTTATATATATATATATATATATATATATATATACATACACACATATATACGTATATACATGTATGTATATATATTTATATATACGTGTACATATATACGTATGTGTATATAATAATCGTGTTGTAAAACGATCACAATGAGAAAAAGGGGTCACGCGACTCGAATAATGCCGTACAAAGTACGCGCCGATACCTTTACGACTCCCTACGAATTTTTCGCTGCTCCGAATCACTTTTTCGTTTCATTGTTCCCAACCGGAACGGAAGAGACGGTTTATCGGTTTTCAGTATATATTTTTTTTTTTTCGTTTGCTCCTTCGGCCCGACTACTAATCTCCTCCCTTCTCGAATTCGGAAATACCATTCTCGTCGAAAAAACAGCTTTCTCTTACTTTCACACGCTTTGCAATCCGCTGGGTACTGGTGGGCCGTGGAGCCCGTAAATCAATAAATAAATAGAGGAACAACATTCTTCAAACATTTTTTTTCTTATAACAACATTAGAGGCTCTTGGAACGTAACGCAACAAATGTTCAACAATACAATCACGAAAACAAATAGAAGGCACTCTTGCTCTTTTTTTCCTTATCTCGATAAATCAATTTGTATGTTTTTTGTTTTTGCTTTGTCTCGACGACTCAACGGGTAACCTACGCGTTCTAGGCCTTTGTCCATGGTGGTCTACGATACACTATCAACCCTCGTTAATTTTATATTCTCCCCTTCCTAATAATCTTTCTTCTCTTGTCCGTCGTGTTCGTCGTCCTGTAGTCATTGTCACAGTCGCTATAGATATCTTTTCTGTCTCGTTCCGTCTCTCGTTCGTACGCGTTTTTGTTCTTTTTTGTTCTGGAATTTCCTCAGGTTCGGCGGATACGTCGCCAGCTTTCAAGAAGAATAATTAATAGGACAGCTAATTCGGCGACGCCGCGCGAACCTTCGTTACCTGTTCTCTCTCACCGCCATTCGCTTTGTGTCCGCATTTCCCTTTTCTTTTTCGTCTTTTTTACGTCTTTTTCGTCGTCTTTTCTCCCCTCGGTTTAAATAGACAATAATAGCTACAATATGCGAGATATGAGATAACAAATTTCTCGTTATAGATAAAAGAAATTCACCATCGTAACAATTAGGTAGAATATTATTTAACTTCTTTTATATTATAATAATTTAATTATTGTTATTTGCTTGGAAGCTCACAGCCGACACATTTTTTTTTGTTTAATTCATTATTACATATACTTCTTCTTTGTCTTCTTCTTTTTTTTTTATTCTTTTAAATCGTATTCGTTAGGTACGGGGCATCCGTTTTTTTTTCGTGTTTTCTCCCTACCTCGTTCTTTTTTTTTGCTTTTTCTTTCAATGTTCAACGTTACGTTTAACAGCTACTTTACGATCATCTCGAATGTTTTGCGCGGAAATTTTGTTTCACGAGAAACGAACAAAGAGAGGATGTGTGTGAGGGTACGTGGGCAGGGGGGGGGGGCAAAGTGGAAACGATAAAATTAATGACCGCTACCGTTTCGAGAAATGCGTGAGAATATATCCATGGTTCACGGTTACTCTTAATCAAGAGGGGCGGGGCGGGGGTGGGGGACAAGAAGAAAAAAAAACAACAACAGAAAAACTATAAGTACTGTGACACGCGCAACCATGTTTCAGGTAGAAAATCAAAAATGAGACGTGGCAGTGCCTTGAGCAACCGTTTTTACGAAACTCAACTACATTCTGCCTCCTTCATTACCCTTCCGCGTATTTTTTCTTTCCTTCTTTTACGTTTTTTTTTGTTTATCTTTGAACACATAACAAATCGCTCGCGTTTGTACGATAACAACGTTATTTGTTTTGGTTTTTCTCTATTCTTCCTCTGTTCTATTATTTGTATGAATCTTTTTCATCGTCTTCGTCGTCCCTTTATTCTTCGTCTGTATATCCACATCTATCCTACTCTAGCCTTGCTCGTGAGATTCATGGTTTGCCGAGCCTATCGCGCTTATAACGTCAAATACTGCATATGACATAGATTTAAGTAATGTAGCGTACCTATAGTATCTACCAAGGACGCACAAACACACATACACACACAATATATCTGTTTTTTTGCTCTCTATATACACACATATATATAATACTAATATATATATACATGCATATATAGATACAGAGAGAGAAAAATGTTTGTATGTGTATATATACACACATATATATATTATATATATCCATACACAAACATATTATATATATATATATATATAATATTTTATATATATATATCCATACACAAACATATTATATATATATATATATATATATATATATATATATATATATATATCCATATACAGACATATATACACACATATATGTATATGATTTATTATACATTACATACATATATATATGTATGCATATACAATAGTTTCTCGTTCCGTAATCATTCAACCGTTGCAAGCGATAACGTAATTAACTAGTTTCCCGTGTTTCTTATCCGATCGTTTAATAATTTATATCTCGCCTATATATATAATTTTTCATAGCTAACATAATAATCTTTAAATATTGTATATATATATATGTATATATATGTATATATATATATTTAGATGTGTGAGTGTGTGTATGTGTGCGCATGTGTATCCGTATATATATATATTTATTTATTTATATATATAGAGAGAGAGATATTCATTTATAAATGCTTAACAATTTAGTATGTTTGATAATTTACCGAAGAATTAATAATTTACAAGTTTCGATCGTCTATAGTTTACTTGTCATTTCCCTTTTTTTCTGTTTTGTTTTTGTATATATATATTCGGTATTGAGATCACAAGAGAAGAATTCTATTTTCTCTCTTCTTTACACGGGTGCTAATGCAGCGTTGACGTTTGTTCGTTTTTTGAACAGGCGACAATTTGAAATTGTGGGAACGGGGGGACGGGGCGGCGGGGGGGGGGGACGTCGGACACGCGTTGTTCGTGTGTCCGATAATCGTGAGGAAAGATGACTGCGACGAAAACAGAAGATCGATGAGAAAAGAAATGAAGCGGAGAAAGATAAGATAAGAGAGAAAAGAAAGTTGAGAGAGAGAGAGAAAGGAAAAAAAGAAAGAATTCGAAGAAATAATGGATGAGAGCGCATCCGAAAAGTGGCTCAAAGGTTCGAAAGGCTCAGAGGCTCAGAGCTTGCATCTGATGGCACGTGTCGCCCAGCTGATTCTGATCGGCGGTTGCGGAATGGGCCGGTAGCGCTCTCGGAGTGCCCGGCGGGGTGATGGGCATTCTGCCGATGCCCGGCGGAGCATCTCCGGCGCCGCCCAGACTGTCGTCGGACACTTTGTTGCCCGTCTGCATGATCCCGTTCACCTTGTACTTGCTCTGCCTGAGTATCGCGTTGTTCTGGGTCGAGCCGGAACTCGAGTACTTCTCGGTGGTTTTGCGTCCAGCGGCGGACAATGCAGCGGGAGGGATGGCGTATCGGCGTTGCTGTTGGCCCGACTGTTGATGCTGTTGTTGTTGCTGCTGCTGATGGTGATGTTGGGACGGGGCTAAGGATGGCTGATATCGGTTTTGCGCCGGAACGTACAACGGGACCTGGGAGGTGGGTGGTGATAAAGTTGGAAGCGGTCGTGTCATTGGCGAATACGGGGCTGGCGGAGGGCTGACGGGCTTCTCCGAATTGCTACTATTCTCCGCGGTATTTTGTACGCTCTGCGTACTGCTTTGCGCGCTCTGCGCACTCTGCGAACCATTGCTACCGGTCCCGTCAGCTTCGAGTGTCGCGTTGTAAGTTTCCGAGGACGACCGACTATTCGAACCGGCGATATTCCCTTCGGACGTTTGCCCGTTGTTACGATAGACGTGCGCCGTGTTCTTGCGGCTCGAGTAGGTGCTCGACTTGATCGCGTGATCCGCGTACTGATCGTTCGAATGACTCCTGCGACCATTGGCGTACTCGTTCCCGAAACCATGACCGGACGCGACGTACATCTTCGACTGCGAGGTACCCGCGTAACCGGTGTTGTACGACTGAACGGGTGGCAAGTTCGACACGTAACCACCGACGTTCCCGGATCTGTGAGGACTGTATGTGTCGGAACGCGACGCTGCGTAGCAAGCCGGTGAAGTTTGTACTGTCGACGAGCCGCCAGCGGACGAAGACACCGATCTTCGTTGATTGCATTGCACGGAGAACCGCGAGCCCATCGCGGCCGGATATTTGTTGTAACTGCCGTCGACGTTCGCGTGCTTGTACGACTGCGAGTTGGACAGGTGCGACGGTTTCGCGAATGCCGGTTGATGAGACGACAACGCGATCCCGTGACCACCCTTCGAGTAACTGTTCTGTCCGTTCGCGGGACCCGATTTCGAATAGTCCCTCGAACTGAGGTAACTCTGAGGTTTCGCCGACGAGTCGAAAATCTGCTGCGACACGGAGGAGCTCGGAGCCGTAGCCGCGCCCGGTGTCGGCAACAAACTAGCACCGGCCGCGACCACGGAAGCATTCGCGTACGGGGCTGTCGTGTGCGCGTGAGGAATGTAAACTGTCGCCGGATGATAGACGATCGTCCTACAGTGCATCCGATTGCCGGCGCAATCCTCCGCCTCGTTCAAGCACGACTGAGAATTGTACAAGTTCGCGCTGTGTATCGCGATCGAATGGTAATTCGGGTAACGACCAGACACGGGGAATTTCACGGGCATCAAGGACACCATGGGTGCGGACGAACCCGCAGCAGCTTGCGTTGTTTCGCTGTGCGGTTGCTCCGAGTGGCTCGATGTCGAACGAGAGTCCTACGGTTCAGTTCACAGATATGGTAGCGTTGCAACGAGATGGCTTTTCGTAGCCTCCGATGCTTCGATTAACGACCGACTAGACTCGGCTCGAGTCGTTTCCGATTGCGATCTCGATCTCGATATCCGGACACTGCGGTACGGTTTTCGATCACCAGTTCGAAATGTAGCGGAACAAACGGAAAACAGCGCGATAGATCGGGCTTGATTTTAACAATCGCAACTATGGTCCGTCCAACGAGACGAGGCTGTCAAGCGCCAGGCAACTTCGACTCTGTCGCGCTCGAGTTGCTATTGGAGCTGTGCGAGAACCCGTAAATATTGAGGCGAGTTCACGAACATTTTGAAATTCTTGAAGGTTCCAGTATTCAAATACCGTTATGAGACTCGCTTTAAAAGCAATTGTGGTATGAGATGTCCGATATATTCATATTATAAAATTTATTCATCGAATCTTCTTTTTCTAATCCCGATACTTCTCGAAATTCTCGCACACTCCAAATGTTTGCTTTTACTGCCTCGTTTCGTTGGGCAGAGTATAGAACGATCGGTTGACTCGACTTACCTCTTGTGGAGCAGCTTGGCCATCGGACGAAGACGTTTGCTGGCACGATGTATCCGTGGGGTACAGCAGCATCTGCTGGTCGGCGATTCCCATGGCCGCGTGCGGAGGCGGCGGAGGATGGGCTCCGGCTGCGAACGGATAGTACAGATGATCGACCTGCGTCTGTGGCGGGCCAGCAGGCACCGGAGGATGATGATGATGTGGTGGCGGGGCAGCGGGGTAAAAGTGCGCGGCTGCTTGAGGAGGCAGAGAAGGCAGCGGCGCCGGCGGAGGTCCTGTCTGGGGACTAGTTGCCCCCGCCGTCCCGTTGTTCCCATTCCCGGAATTGTTGTTGCCAGCGTTCGCGTTACTCTGCGAGTTGCTACTAGGGTACAAGTACGGAGATGCTCCGGCTGCGGCCGCCCCTGGATAATACGTCTCGTACTGCACAGAGAAAAACAAACATTTGACCATCAGCCTTTTTGTTCTCACACGATCGTACAATACCGTCGTAGTGGGTATCGTAATTTGTGAAACGAAGCGTGTAACATTTGATCGGTCTATTTTACTTTACGAGTACAAGTATACAAGTACAGGCGAAAATATATCCTTTTCCTCTATCTCTATTTCTCTCTCTCTCGTTCCTTCGAAAATCCGAAAATTCAAAGGAAATCGAGATCTCGTTCTCGAGTGTACCGAGGTCGATGTACACGTCGTGAAAACTCTTCCGACGCCGACGAAGCTCTGAGACAGAGACACGCTCCAATACTTTACCGCGATTTGATCGTTTAATCTCTATTCTAATCTCGCGCAGAGCCATCGATTCTCGCGAAATATCCGGGAACATCGGCCGCTACCTCTGCAACGAATACGCTACTTTGCATCGGTTACGCGTTAAACACACAGATAACGGCGACACGAGAGATGACAGAGCATGAAGAGAGTACGAGGAGGAAACGCGAACGCTGCACACCGTGAAACGTCGCGCCAACGAGTCAAAAGAAAGTAAACTATCTACGACAATAATCTCTCTGTAAGTGTAAAGCATTCGATAATCGAATTTTCGTAGTCGAGGCAAGCATAACAGACGCGTGCTCGACAAATAAACGAATCGTGTAAAATGTGGAAGAACTTGTGCGTAAAACACATACGTGAAATATAAAACGATTCAATATAATGTAACGTAAACATAACGTAATATAATATAATGTAGTATAATATATTAATTATAATAGTAATAATAACAATAATGATGATAATAATAATAATAACAATAACAATGAATCGTGAAAGAGAATCGAGTGTGCATGCATCATAGTCGATAGGCCATGCAAAAGATTGAGAAAGAAAACGCACAGGGATGAATGCTAGTCGCTGCATGCTAGTCGTTTAGCATAGACCATGTACCTTTAGACCTCAATACTGTATAGCGTCGAGAAGGACGTAAGTAGGCATTTGCTGAGGGTTGGGTAGAAACGCCGGTGGTATGGCTTCTCCCATCAAACCATTTGTCTGTCAAACCGCAACCGAGTTACAGTTTAATAAAAAATACAAAGCTATACCCATAGACATAGACAATTGATATGGTACGTATGGATGTACATAGGACCCAAGAATTAAATTATCGGGAATATTGTAGAAAGAGATCCTTAGAATCCATAGTTTTCGTGTGCACTTTACTCACCGGCATAGGCGAATACGGATACTGCTGTGGCATAAAGAGAGACGGTGCGGGACATGGATACATCACAGGCGCGAAAGTTTGATGACCAGCGGCTTGAGGTCCTAACCGTTCGGATTTTTATTTTTAGAACCACTCTCGGATCACTGATTATTACCTACTAAAAAAGCTACGACCGTTTCAATTCGATTCAACTTACCAAACACTCCCGTGGTTTGATAGATGGTCGCTGGATCTGTCGGTGGAGCAATCGGTGTCGTTGGCGCTGGAGCCATTGTGTTACAATACATGCCGTTCTGATACAACCCCATACCTGAACAGAAAACATACGATGCAGGTTCCACTTATTCAACTGATACCACCAAAAACCAATTTTCAGAATCAATTTCTACCGACCGTTCGGGTAATAGTAAGTGTTAGTAGGCACAGAAGGCGGAGATCCAGAACCACCGTCGAAGGACCTGTTAAAGGGTTGCTTCTTGATCGCCGGTGCAATATTTAATTTCCTTTCTCTCAAGACGATGCAATCGGGCTATAATTGCAACGGTTCACAATTAGTAACACAGTTGTTTACTTCAAGCACGGTACACGAGTCCTACCTCTCGTTGAAGTCTCTTAGCTTCCTCTTCCGTTTCAAATGTAACAAATCCGTAACCTTTCGACACTCCGGCACGGTCTGCGATAATCTTTGTAGCTTTCACATTGCCATAAGAGGAAAACAGTTGAGTCAGTTCTTCGGGGCTGGTATTGGCAGAGATGCCTCCGACGAAGATACGATTAGGCACCAGTGTACCGTACTTTGGTGCAGCCATTGTGAGACTCGTAGCCGAGGCAGGGCTAGAGGCTGGACTAGACCCCTCGGTTCCACCCGTCGATGCTGAACTCTGCAAATAATAAGATCCAAGCAAAAGATTCGTTGGATTAGAGACATTCCCAATGTATTGGTCGTCATGCATGCATTATTTATTTATTACTTGGTGTATCACGTTTTGTAATTAAAAGTTGAATCGTTTCTACGACTAAACGTCGAGTACACGGTGGAAATATTGTATTTAGTCGACGACGAAATGTCTCGTCGAAATGTGTAATGGTCGGTGTTGTCTCTCGCGAATAGCGTGAGATCGGTCGCGTATTCGCGAGTCCAACGAAAATATTGACAGTCGCGAGCTGTCTGTTCGATAGGAATATTCGGATCATCGACGGTAAATGCAGGTTAAATGTTTGCGGAGGTTGTTTCGTTCGGACAACGTGTGTCGGTAGGTCGATATCGTTCGAAGGGATGCTCTTGTCAACACGAACGAGCGATCGCCGAGTGAAAAAAAGAATGATTGATTCGAGGGTTATATACGATGGAAACGTTGGTTGTTAGCGAAAGAGTGCTCACCATCTTCGCGAGAGTCGGGCGTGTGAACGTGTTTGCTGGCCGTGAGGTTGTCCTAGCAGCTTGAAGGTACCCTGGCCTCGCACGAGGTCACCTGGGTGCCCAGGGACTGCCAAGGACCGTTGCAACCACTTCAAAAGGACTTCCAGCCTCCGGCGAAGCTGCTGTTCCTTCTCGCTAAACCTCCAAACACTACAGAGACACTTTTACAAGATGGCGGTGATAGCCGCCGTTCAGGGCGCTAATTTTCCCGATTTGAAATTTTCGATCCGCCGTGTTCCGCGAACGCACGCTTTCGACTAAGCGAAACCGACGGAACGGATCGTGCCAACGCTTTTCCTCCGCGGAGAAAACCGACCGCGAGAGAGCTTTTTCCTCGCGTGACAGAAAACAAGCGCGACAATACGAGCGCGGCTCTTATCGAGATTGAACGTTTTAAACGAAACAGAAACGATAACAGAAACATTGGTAACATTGAACTTTCCCGACGCGCGGAACGACGTTCGAACGTTCCTCCGATGTACGTGCACGATTACCACGGCATCCCCAAGTTTCGATTCGATTTACCCGTACTCCCGGAAAATACCGAATCTACAGACTCGAATCGGCTTCCTATATTTTCTAAACGTTTACCTTTGCGATGCGTCCACGTTGTACTCTCGGTGCGGCTCATGGAAAGTATCGGATAGCGAACTATTTTTGTTTTTATTTAATTCCATTCATCTTGATATCGAGAGATCCGCGAGAACACGCTCAAAAGATACATATACATAAACGGAGTTGGTGGAATCTTGAATTCGGTTTTGCCGTAATGGCGTTGATTGGCCGCGGTTACTATGGCTCGCGCGGAAAATGCGAATTTCGTTTTTTTTGTTTCTGTTTGGAGCTTACCTATAGTTCCGGTTGCGATAACTTTCCGAGAATTTCTTCGAGCATTTTCGCCGAGGCTATATCAATTCTATATTTCGGAGGGGCTGTTACAGTCGCGCGACGAATAATCGTATAACCAAATGACCGAACAAAAACACTGAAATTCTAACGAGTAACGAGAACAGGGGGGAAAAACGAAAACGAGCTTCCTCACAGCATTGTTGACTTCGAAAGACTGAAACATTCACCGCCGCACTACACTGATCGCTGCACCGCGTCCGTAACAGTATCGATACCGCGTCAAACCGATCTTTCTTATCGACTCGGAATCCCCTCGATAAATGCCATCGATAATTCACAAGATTCCGTTTTCCTTTTTTTCTTCGTTCGCGGATAACGCGTTCGAGGAAATAGCGACGTTGTTTTCGAGCACGGTGCACGGGGTGCTCGCATCTGTTTCACAGGTTTCGATGCTCGAATGTTATGAGAAGAATAACAAAAGGCAAACGGTACGCGGCGATTGCACCGTCGATAAATACGTACCGATGTAACATTTATTAAACTCTGTATATTTAGATATATATGTATATATATATGTATGTAAAATGTACAATAAATTCACGTAAAACTATAACAAGAGAACGATATTATATATCGGCGAAATCGATATACGCCGACGAGATCGAATTCGCAGCGGGAACACCGTACGACAATCCCTCGGGACTCTGGTAATCCGAAATGACTTTCGAGGCAACGTTCAAGTTCTGAAAGGAAAGAATGAATATGCGATGACGCCGATTTGCGAAACGGTAGACTGGTAAACAAACAACACACGTGACTCGTAATGACAATAGTAGTAGTAATAATAATAACAACAACAATAATAATAGTAATTTTCATTGACGCGATTATCGGATGATCGATCTCGGTTCCTCCGATGTAGTTTGGACTTACGTATTTCTTGTGCATGGCCAGGCAAAAAGTGCAAAGCTGCGGCCTCGCTTGCGAATCGGGCCAGTGGTTCACCCCGTAAACACCGTTGCCGTCCTCACCGATACGTAAACAAGGTTGGCGGTTGATGGGCCCTGCAACGAGGACGGCCCCCAGGTGGCTGATGTAACTGCTGGCTAATCGCAAAGTCTCGATTTTTGATAATTTCCTATCCGCCGGTTCCGTCGGTATCAACGTTCGCAACGCACTGAACGCCGTGTTCACACTGCACAGGGAAGATTGCTTTTCTTCAGTGTTGTTCGCATTGTTCGCGCTCCTTACACATTCCAAAAGGATATTTACATCTTTTTTTTTCTTCCCAGTATCGCGTAGGTTCGCCGCTTGGAAATCGTCGCCATTAGTTTACTTTATATTTCGTACCGTCGCGATTTCCACAGCAGCCGCTACGAGGAAAGATCGATCGAAGAAAGAAAAGTAATGTTCACCTATGAGTGCGATCCCTTTCGCGCGCATTCGCTTGATAACGTTGTTTGGAGGATTCCTCGTTTCTCCGTGCAGCCATGCCGCGCCGTTATCGATGGTAAATCGTCCTGCAGCTCGATCGACACCAAACCACCGCGAGATTTCTGTTTCGCCGCACCAACAGCTCGCTCATGAATGACTAAGCTTCGCGGCTTTCTCCGTTTCCTCTGGGATTCCCTTTTTCACGTTCTTTCACGCTCTTGTTTCGTCCCCCTCCCCCTCCGTAAACAGACCTGCTCCGCTCCGCCTCCGTTTCCCGAATACACATGTGAGCTGCACGTGCATCCGATCACGGTTCAACGGAGCACTTGCACTGTAAAAGCATCGTTACAGTAAAAAAAGGGGGACGAATTGATGACAATAACAGTAGAGAGCAGAACCGCACGAACAATTTTGGCGGCAGTGTCAGCGATGGAGAAAGAAAATTGATAAACGCGAAAGAAAGAAAATAAAGAACGCAACGATTTTTCCAGGATAATTGTGTATATAATAATAAGTCATAATAAAGCGCGATTATTTCATGCAGCGATCAACAGCGATCCAGCATACTCCCACGTAAAGTGGCTGGATAGGCCAGCTGGGTTTCACATTACGGTCAACAAAAACGCGGCGCGAAGCGGAGAGGAGCGACGAGGCAGGAAGCCAGGGAGGCAGAAGGCAACAGGCGGCCGAGGCGAGGAACGCAAGTTCCATACAGTTGGAACGGTCACCTATGATGCTGGAGAACTCGATGACGTACGCGCGGTAAGATGACACGAAAAGATAGTCTTTCAGAAGACACTTATTTATTTAGTGTCCAGGGAATTCGGTGACAGGCAAACTGGTGGCACGAAATTATACATTGATTCGATGTTCGAACGTTCCGATTACAGAAAATGTTCTTGTTCCTTATTTTCAGCATACAACGAGTAAAGTAGACGACAAACGATGGTACGCATCCATTCCCGCCGGCTCCCAATCGATTCGCATCGGAGTTCGATCGAACTCTGGCACACGCTCGTTGAATATTATCAGGAGACTCGGAATGGAAAAGTAAAACGAAAAAAAGAAACGATGCGACGAAGAACTGGACGTTTCTATGAAATATTTACTTAGTTAAATAACTATAGATTACATCGAATGAATTGTATAGCGAAAAAATGTACACTTTTCCGAATGATCACCAGAATAAAAGTGTTTTGTTGTTCTTGTTCCGTCAATATAAACGTTCACGCATCAATTTCCAGCGCCTGCACCAACAGGACCGTGATTCTCGCGCGTGTGTGTTTCTCTCTGTAAAATACTGCGGACCGCATGACCATGGGAGATTATGCGTTCTCGGCGTACCGTTCTTTTTTTTTCTCTATAAACTTTTTTTCATTTTCTAAACTTTGGTCACTTTCTTACAAAGTTTTCTCTTTAATACTAATCAGCCGCTCGATCCAACCAGTATCAAACGCTCGTGGTCGTTAAGGGTAAAATCTTCAAAGGATACATATAGAAAATATACAAATCGTTCGACACAGAAGAATTACAATAATATTAAAACTTTAGTTACATTCTTATACTATGCATTTTATATGTACTAGAACACGGAAGATCGGCGAGCCGTCCACTAATATCCTCACGAAAAAAACGGACAGCTTTTCCTCTCTTCCCCCCTCTCCCTCCCCATCTCCCCACTCTGTCGGTCTCTGTCCAATATGTTTGGAAGTTAATCTACAAATCATAAAATTATTGTACGCTTCGAGGACATAACTCGCGCGCGTTTTGTCGACCTATCGGACATTCGAAAAATGAGAACCAGAGGATAGAACGATCTATAATCTCTTGTATGAGCATAGAACTACAATAAAAAGGAAAACCAGAACCGCGGTGACCCATTTCTCGTCTGAACACTTTGGTATTATCACCGCTCACAGAATTCAAATCAAACGGGACGAATCAATATCCGAGTTAACAACTAATATCGTGGATCGGTGATGTAATAATATTATAATACATACCTAGAGATTTCAAACAAATTTACATGTCAAGCGGGTGTTACATTTAGATGTATGTATGCGTCTGCACTTGTGTTCCTGTTGTCTGTGTGTAGAAATTTCGTTCCTGACCGCGCCGAATCAACGCCAGCATTATTCTATTTTCAATAATTCATATCGCTTGTCGTATTTACACTAATACGTAATGCAACGATCCATACGTTTTTTTTACCTTGTGTTTGCTATATATATAGCTATATATAGCTCTAAGAAACCGTAAAAATATTTTCTGATCCTAAATGTAAGGTCAGTGATATCTCTCTCTCTCTCTCTCTCACTCTCTCTCTCTCTCGTTATCTTTCTCTCTTCCACTCTCGCCGTAAACGCGTTCCTTCCACCATTTATAGATTTTTCTGTTTTTTTTCTCGTTTTCTTTCGTGCTCGAGTCTCGCGTGTAATTCTCGTCGAAGGAGATTCGAACGAGAACGTATTGTTCGCGATCCTAGCTACGAAAGATAATCGTTAGGATAATATAAATAAAATTACACTTAAGGGCGTGATCCACGTGCAGCTTCTTCCAGTGCGCGAACTTTAAGCTCACGCTCGCGTTGTTGTCTAAAAAACACCGTTCGTTAGTCCGATGCGGTTGTTCGTTACGACTAGTCTCGAGCATAAAGAGCATACGTAATTAGTAGACTGCGGATCTTTATGAATTTATGAAAAAACTGATTGCGGGACACAGGAGCCAAATAAAAATTGTATTCTTCTTTTAATTATCCTATTATGCTAAAACTAATGCATTAATGCCCTTACATATTTTTAATATGACCACTGTTCTAAATTGTACGTACTCATTTTTGTCATGAATACATAATATCCACAGCCTAGTAATTAGTTACAGAAAGTTTCTTACAGATGTGAAAGGACGAACCTTAGATATTCCTCGTGATGGGCGACGAGCGACGCGTGAGGCTGATATCGGTCGCGCTCCATCATCAGGTGACGCTGGAATTGCTCGTGGTGAGCTGCCATGTCCGCGTACGGTCTTCCGAGAAGTTCCGCCGGATGAAGCCCCAATCCTGGATCACGCGGCATCAATCCTGGCCGAGGGTAATTCGCGCCGGCTGCGGCTGTACAAATAGGAAACGTTAACGAACCGCTACCAACGATCCCAAGTATTTGGAAGCTATCAAGCTCTCGGACCAATGGACAAATTAGCATGCATGACAGAGCGTGAGAGAATGGTTTCGGCCCTTTCGGTGCGTCGTGTGTCGTGGTGTCGTATGTGGATCTGTTTCGATTTCTGTATGCGTGTGGGTAGGTGCGCGCTCACAAGGAATTTCGCGAATACTATTTATATAGTGAACGGGGCGAACGATGATCGTGCAAAATTTAAAGAACCAAGAAATTATGCTCTGCGACGACGATAAAGGGACGACGATGATGGTCGCGCGCGTTTTCTCGGATAATCGCTTCGTTCTTTATCGACGAACGATCAGGCTAGGCGAGTACGATGTGCAAATTCTTTGGAAAATGATTCGTACTATGCGCATCGTTTCATTCCATCCATCCACGCGTGTACACGCAAACGACCGACTCTCGCAACACTCGCGCGCACTTGCACCTTACACGATTGTATTATAAGTATATTTCGTTCTACATGATAACGTCGAAGCGATATTGGAAACCGGTTCGTGGAATCTGTTTGTTCGCTCGTACCTTCACCGAAAGAGGCTCGATGCCCAGTCACAATGGCATGGCGAGAAAAGCGAGAGAGAAAAATGCAAAAAAAAACAACACAGTAGGTTGCGCCGCAAAAGAAACGCTTGCGTTCGATTGCGTATTTCTCTGTTCTAGTTCAGGATTGTATCTTTCGAGACGAGCTTCGAGACGCGCGTTAGAAATTGGATTCGGACGAGAAGCACGTTTCGGTACGCTCACACGCGATCGACCTTTACCGGTGTTCGAACGAAGCGGACGAAGTACATAGCAAGGAACGAGACAGTAAGATAGCAAGATAGTATAGAGCGAAGCGAGCGAACCGTCGTGAGCGCGTACGTATGCTGTCGAAGTTTGAAACAACGGTATCGTTCGCAACGAGTTACGTTTTTCTATTTTCCGATGGTCGCGCGACGGAAATCGTTGCGTCCGTTCCTCGTTGACGAGAGAGCAAACTCTGTGTGTATGTCTGGCGAGAGGAGCGAGAGGAGCGAGAGGAGAAAACGCGCTTCGATTCTCGATTCCGACGAACTTCGACTAGGGTTTCGACTTTTGACGATTCTGACACGGCGAAAATTTGTGATAGGCGATCGCGGTGAAAGGGACGATCTTCGTGTAGGAGCGTACTCGAATCAGATATCCTGATTTGTAGGACCTACCAGGCAGGGGGAATCCAGCTGCAGCCGCAGCCGCAGCCGCTTCCTGCTGTTGCTGAGCCTGTTGCTGGGCCTGCTGCTGTCCCGGATGTAAGTGCAAGTGCGTATGCGCATGCGTATGCGCGTGAGTGTGAGCATGATACTCGGGCGAAATGCCAGCCATCTGCAACCGGACCATCGGGTCAGCAGCTAGAGCCAGTCGCTCGTCCAGCTGGCCGTGGTGATGGGCCGCCACGGGATGGCCAGCCCCCGCACCCGCTGGCCCCCCGCCGGCTGCAGTCGGTATCCCTAAACCCGACAGCGCCTCGATCAAACATACTGTTCTCTCTAATCGTCCTCTTAACGCTAGCCAACAACAATAACTATATCTTTCTCCTTTTCAAACGATTTTCTCGCTCGGTTGCAACAACGTTTGTGCAACACGGTTTCGTCGCTCGGACGTTTCACAGGCGTTTCACAGGCGGTTTCCGACTGCTGGCTGCGCCTCGAATATACGTTTCGTTTATCTCGTTTATCGTCGATTATTCCGATTATTTAACAGTTCTTTCATTATTCGAGCGAACACAGCAAACACTCGGAAACGACCACTATCACTATCGCTAACATCATCATCACCTCGCTCTGTCCGTATCGTGGCAAAAACCTAAGCTTGGATCGTATCGTTTAGAATTCGAAATCATGGCCATTATACTTGATGATTCCACGATGCGAGAAGAAAGATATGCGTACTCGAAGGGGTTGGGTGTTGGGTGTTGAGGGGGTGAGGGCGGGGCTGGGAGGAGAGTGTGTGTGCAAGGCGGGTTCGAAGGACAGTAAGAGTTACCTAGTCTTTCTAAACGTTCTCTTTCCAGTTGACTTGGACCGGGCGGTGCACCGTAGAGGCCGAACTGGTGCAGAGCTTGAGGTGGTGCTGAGGGGCCTGGCGCTAGGCCCGCTGCTGCGTAACGACGATGGATCTCGAGCCAGTGCGGGTCGACCGGTCCTGGCATCGGTCTCGGCGTTCCTTTCAACAGTTCCTCTTTGAGCCGGTCGTTCAGTTCCCTTTCACGGAGCTCCCGGATCTCGCGTTCCCTCTTCTCGCGCTCCAAGTGTTCCAACTCGAGGCGTTCCCTCGTCGCTGCTCCTCCGTACATGTAGTGCAGCATCGGGTCCGGTGGGGCCGGATGCCTGGCCGGAGAGAACGCGGCGTGCGGTCGCGCGTACTCCGACAACTGTCTGAGCGCGGGAGTGTCGGCGTAGGAGCCGGGCCTGGCGGCCGCAGCGGCTGCCGCAGCCGCGTACCTGTCGTACGGCGAGACCACCGGCTCTAGGGGTCCCCTGCTCGGCGGTTTGCAGACTTCCGGCTGTTTCTCCGGCGTGGTCATCTTCCTTGCTTGCTGGGCGGCGGCTCTATCCCGTTCCTCCCTTTCCCTCTCGGCCTGCTTGCGGGATCTCTCCTCTCGTTTTCTAGCCAGCTTCGAGTCCGGCACCGGCTTGAACATCAAATCCGTCCTCGTGCACGAATTGTTCTCGCCCCGGTTCCAGTGCCGCAGGAAAATGGCCGACTGCGATCTGTGGCACTCCGAATCCTCGATCCTCGGTTCCGGGGAAGGACCCCGAGGGCTTGGTGGCTCCTCCTGTTCCTGCTCGACCAGATCCGGTTCGATCTTGGGCTCCGGAACAACCTGCTGCTGCGGTTGCGGCTGCGGCGCCCTGTGATGATGGTGCGCCGAACTGCTCGACGTCAAACACGTCGCCGAGACCAACGACGGCTTCCGTTGTGTATTGTGCGAACTGTGTGAACTGTGCGAGGACGAGTGACTGTGGGAACTGTGCGACGAGATGGTCAACAGTTTGTCGTGGTGAAGCGCCGTCGCCTGATGCATGCTGGACGAGTGATGATGCGTGGCGATCAGATTCTCCCCTTCTTCTCTAGTGGTCACACTCGAACTGGTGCTCGAATGATGTGCCGTCATCATGGTGGTGCTCTCCTGGCTCCTCTGCGGCGATGGCGGCGGTATCGCGTGCGGCACCGGTCCGTACGGATACGGCGGGAACGAGGGGTATCCCCCGACGGCGGCGTACCCCGGGTACGCGTGCGGATGGTACGGGTGCATAGGAGAAAACAGCGAATGGTGCATCAGAGGATGATGAGGATGGAACGGATGGGCCATGTGCGGGCTCGGCTGTTGCGCGGGATGCATCACCGGCTGAGGAATCGACGTGGGCGGCGGCGGAAGCGTCGGAGTCGGAGATGCGGCTACTGACTGAATTTGAGGGACAGCTTGATTGCTGGCCATCGAATGTTTGCTAGGCGTCGGAGGTTTGCTCGAACTGTCCGGATCCTTCTTGATGTTCTCCAAACTCGGACCAGGAAACCCGGATTGAAACCCAGGAACTTTCACCTCTTTCAAGCTCTGCAGCGGATCCGGTTCTGGAGGGATGATCTCCTGTTTGATCTTCAAGTTCTGCGGCTCCATGGGCGGCGTACCAGCCAAATTGTACGGCTTTTCCATCGGCAGCATCCCACTCGGTTGAATCGGCTGGAACAGATTGCTCGGCTCGTTTCTCTCGGACTCGCTGTTCTCCTGAATCGATCGATCCGGAATTCTCTCTGGTATCCTGTCGGGCATCCTGTCCGGTATCCTGTCGGCTATCCTATCAGGCATTCGATCGGGCATCCTGTCCGGTATCCTGCTGTCTCGCATTCGTTCCTGGCCGAGTCTATCGTCGGAAATCCGTTCGGACAGTCTACTCTCAGACGACATCACCGTTAAGCCTAGAGGTTGCGGCGAACTCGGCATTTGCGGCATCTGAGACATGTTCGTCGGTATACTTTGAGAAATGTTCAAGTTCAACGGTGGTCCCGGCATATTTTGGGACATGGTCTGGCCCATGTTCTGACCCAGGTTCTGCCCGTTCGACATGCTTTCGCCGTGAGCTCGAAGGTTCTGCGTTGGTCCCATGTTTTGCGCGCTCGACATATTCTGCGGCATCTGCATGCTCTGCGACAAGTTTTGCGGAACATTTTGAACTGGAGGAACATTGGACGCGTACTGCATGTTCAGCGGCAGTGGTTGTTGCGTCGGAGACATGATCTGCGCGTTCTGTATCCCCTGTGGACCGGTCGACGCGCAAATACCACCGCTTTGAATCGTTTGTGATAAATTCCGTGGCATGTTCTGGCTCATGTCGTTCATGTTCAATGGTTGCGATGTGCTCAAGTTGAGTTGTTGCGGCTGCTGCTGTTGTTGTTGTTGCTGCTGTTGCTGTTCGGGTTCCTTGGTATCTTCGTTGCAAGGCGACATGGCTGACTCTATGGGCAGAGGTTCTAACTTTAACGGCTGATTCATAGCTAAAGGTACATCTTCTATCGGATGATCCTTGTTTTCCACCGGATCTTCCAGCAGCGGCTTCTTCTCCAAAGCGTGAATAACGGGAACGGATATCGGCAGGGTTTGTATAGGTGCTGGTACGGGGGTGGACACCGGCGTCGGTTCCGAAGGTTCTTCCGGCGTGGTCACAGCTGGACTGACAGGCTCCTCGGTCGGCACTGTAACCGCAGTGGGTTGATTTTCGTTCGTATCGCCTTCTCCTTCCCTTTCAGGCTCATCCATGAGAGAGTTACTATCGGTCGTCAGCGACTCGGATGGACTCTCGGGACGTTCGCCGCGTTTTCGTTTTTGAGATTCCTTGTCCTCGTCAACTTCGTCCGTTTGAGGCCGTTTCTGACCTTTCTTCGGTGTCTCTGGTTTACCACCACCGGACGATTTTTTCTTACTCTTATCTGGCGTTTGTTGTTGCTGCTGCTGCTGTTGTTGCTGCTGCTGCTGCTGGTGATGTTGCTGTTGCTTCTCTTGATCAGGAGTATCCGTTCCACCTGTACGTCGAGGTCTTGCGGGTCTAGGCGTTTCCTTGGCCTTGTTTCTTGTACGCATTCTCCCTGGGCTATCTGGTGATTCCGCGGGCACAGGGCGGAACAGATATGGAGGGGCTGGCGGTAGTTCTCCGGTTTTCTTCAAATGTATTCTGCATTCCGTACAAAGCAATAACCTGTCCTTGCCGGCTACCTGATAGTCCTTCGAATTGGTCGAGAAGCAATGCTGACAAGAGTGCGTTGCTCCGTTGGTGTTGGTGTCTCTGGAGTCGCTGTCCTCCTCCGAATTATCGTCCTCTGTCACAGAACTAATCTCCCCGCCGGGATTGTTGCTAGCAGGCGTTCCAACCGGCACGGTCTCGGGCTCTGAAATCGGCTCCTTCTGACTAACGTTGGCCGGTGGTGTGTCCTTTGGCGGCGTTGGGACCTCTTCTTTGGGCGTACCGGCTCTTGAGTTGCGAGTGTTCCGAATCCTTCGGAGCGAGCCTTGTCGCCGTCTTCGATGAGGTCGATTATTGTTTGCACCGGGCGTTTTCTTCCACAAGTAATAGAACTCGACCAATTCCGGCTAAAAATACAAAAACGTTTCGCGTCAAGATTGTTTTGTTTCTCTTGTGTTCCTGGTGAACATCTAAGCTACTTGTCTATGCAAATACAAATGCAAAAATGCAGATGTTGATCGCTACCGTGTCTTTATGGGGCAAGAGATCCTTTCTGATTCTCGAAAAGTTCTTTCCAAACTGACGGAGTCCTTTGACGAAGCGTTTCTACGAGGCAGAACATGACCACCAATTAATCGTAAAACTTGTGTCTTTTCTCTAACATTTCCTTAATTAGAAAATCATCACGATCACTGAGTATGATATATGGTACATGGTATCGCAGCTGTCTCATAACGTGATACTCGGAAGAAATGCCAAAGAAACCATCTGATTGGTCAGGCACATACAGTCGAGTCGTATGCATCTCGCTATTCGCTGAGAAGTTACCACTGCTACTTCAGGTGTATCGCATCACATGACAGTTGCTCCCTGTGCTATTCCAGGTCCCACATTATGAGACAGCGACAGTACATGGTATATGGTATATGATATAGCATAGCACAGGTTAAAATAGGATAGAATAGAGAAAAGAAGAAACGCTCGCAAACGGTTTCTCAGTCGATCGTTTCAACTTACAGTTTCCTCCTCTGACCATTTTTTATCGATGCCTTTAGGTACAGGACATTTAACGAGAGCCTGCAACGCTCTTCCTGGATCATAGCCAGAATCGTGCAAGATGTCCAGAGCATTGATAGTCGTGTCGTCTCGGGATGCAGCCACACAACCGTCGTCCGGGGATCCTCCATCACACATGCCAGCAAATGCAGCCATAGATCGAGCTGCTCTCAAGTACATCAGAAGATCCCCGTCTAATGCCATAGCTGGAATCCATCTTAGCTCTTCTCGTTCTTTAGAAAACTCTGGATCAGGAAGCAGCTCTCCAGGAGGTATACCCGGCCGATACTCAGGCAAACGGGCCTGACAAGAAACCAACTCCTGTACCCAAAATTCGGGGTTGTGCGTGGTTAGCACCAATGCCAAAGCGAGTTAGTTGTACGCACCTATACTCCGGCTTGCTTTTCGAGAAATCTACACGAGCCAGTATAACTTTTTTTTTCCATTCTGTTCCTTTTGTTACATTACTGGTACGAGAAGTAGCGTGAGTACTTTATGTTTGTGTACAAACTAATGATCATAAATATAAGCATGAAAAACGAGAATTCAAGTAATGTATGATTATTATACACATGTTATTATCGGCTTTACATTTAATAACATTAGTTATGTTCACGTTCACGATAAAAGCTATATCGAGTTAATGTAGCGAACGAAAGCACATTCACGTATACTCTTTGGTGAATCGATCAACGGAAACGGTGAAAATTCTCAAACAATGGGGGAGAAAAAATTCGTGATAATTCACAAACAAACAAACAATCAAACAAACAAACAAATAACATGGTATTTACACGATGAAAACGAAACACATTTATGGAAAAGGTAATATAAACGAATAGATAGACAGACAGACAGATACATAGAGAGATAAATAGATAGATAGAAAGATAGATAGGTAGACAAATGAATAGATAGATTCCTTCGTATTTCTCTACGTGTTGGTATTGTAGTTCCAGTACTTCAGTCGCAAACATTATATACTTATACGATACATTATATACTCATAGATGGTTCAAGTAACCAATGGGTTATCATGTAAACAGAGTAAGTTCTATATTTGTAGCAATGGTGTTTCTGTCATTTCACCGTGACTGAATACCACTATGAACGTGAAAATAATCTTACGTCGCATGTTATCGCCCTATGTATCATAATAAAATATTTCATCATAATAACTTGCATCATATTCAGGGTCTTTCAAGTAGTAATATTGTCTGAGGCATGGTACTTCGGCTCTGCGATCATACTGTCGAATAAATAAGAATCATTATCGTGCAGACTTAAAGAATAACTATCATTGTTATTTGAACCATCGGCGTACAACGAGACTGCGTAACGAATAGGTACCTGCTCTCTTTTTGCTATTCAAATTTAAAACTCCTTTCTCGACGTGTACAAATACAGGCAGATATCAAGGTTTCGATCGGATAATGAGAAAACATATTCTATGAATGTGTACTTCAAGCGGTAAACAAACACCGATATCTGAATTGCTCTAAACCTGTAACTAAGCACACGCCATGCATATTTTTAATAATCCTTGAAACTAATGGGATATCTACGTTTGGAACATCGTTATTGCCATTTTCATCGAAGAGTTATGACATTGACCGAAACCAAAATAATACAGCAAATGTTTAGATGATGGTAAACAATTTTGCATACGTTGAGATATGCAAAATTGTTTGAATCTGCGAGACGGTACGTATACATACCCAAACAAAATTTGGAACAACGTGTGTAACTCACTCGATTACTTTATCCTCCCAATTTTGATAAAATTCGAAAGAAAAAACTATGAAAGTTTAATGTAATTACCATGGAACATGTTAGGTAACGCGACAATGTTAAGTCACAGTTACCCGATGCTTCTGTGATCGTATCTCCGCCTTAATCTATTACACTCAAAATATATGTCTTAGGAGAACAAGCCTTGAGTTAGGTACATTGTGCAATATAGCTAAGTAGCAAAAAGGTTTTCAAGGTATATGGCAAACCTGGTGCGAAGGGCCAACCCGAATCTCGCCCTGGGTGCCGGCAGACATCTCCCCCTCCTCCGAAGCTCCACCGTCTTTCTCCAGTGTTTCGAGTGGCTTCTATCTTGGACTTTCAGTAAATTCCTATCATCCACCCCCTGAACTGTATAGTTATTCTATCAGTACATTTGTAATAATTTTAGAAAAAGAAGTACTGCTAACATGCTTCTTTCTTTAATGACCCCTTTTTTTAACAATGATGTCAGTTATTATGACATTAGTTTTCGCACTAATCGGTCGCACACATGAAACAGTGTCAACACGAACACGTTAAATTCTTTGCATCTTATATACTATATTAACTGTATACCGTATAAGGCAAGAAAGGTCCTGTGGTAAAGTACTCTTTTCCCTCGAATTATAAAAAGAAAAAAGTAGGCTGTAGACATTCGAAAAGAATTTCAGAATTTTTACCCCTCCCTCTCACCCTCCAAAAAGCAAAAAAAAGAAAGAAAATACAGTTGTCCGACCTTGCATACTGTTACAATTCATTAAGTAAACCGAATGTTGTCGTAATAACCCATTTAAATACACTCGCTGATACATATTTTGACTTTCCTGAAGTGGTCTTGAGTCACGGTGAAAGCGGTAAACGGTATAAATGAGGTATATTTAAATCGAAACGCTTTATCGCCACTGTAACGCAATCGAAGCGTGCCAAGATGCGACGGACGTGATAAAAAAATTTTTTTGATTGACTCATCGACGTACAATGCGAAGATACAAGAAAGAAAAAAAAAGAACATCTATTTACACAATTTCGTCATGTACGCAGAACAACTCGAATGAAATGTGTCCGTGTGCGGAATTGCGAACAGCGAACAAGTTATCGAATCATTCGACGCTGCCTCTCGGCCAGCACCGTTCGAAATTTGTCGTCGCATCGCGCTTCGCCTTGGCAGAATTCCGAAGAGTCGTTAAAATTAAGTGGAAAGCCATAAAATTTCAAGGCAAACTCACCCGTGATAAATGTTTCAACGATGTGCTCGCATTGTTCCTCCCAACACGACTCACTTCCGCATGTATACGCTACATACGCTACCACCCGTTTACGCTGATGAACAACCGATATAGAAACTGAACAATTCACTCCAAATTAACCATCGAGTATCATAGGATTATATCTTGCACAAATCAGTAGCCACAACACCCAAACGCAGCCATCTTGTACTGCATTTTGTTTCGTTTTTCTATTGTGGGGGTGCGTTCCGATTCCGAGCGTTCCCACGTTTCTTTTCCATCGATGGGTTTCTGGTGGCGATTCAAATTTCGAAAATTCGAAACTTCATGCTCGTCTTCGATTCCGTTCAACCTTTTCTTTTATCGTTCGATACTCAACTTTCGAAAAAAGTACAATAGAAAATTTATTGATCTCACTTTTTCAAAGTTGGTAACATCTTTTTAAACGTGCATGTGCATATATACGCACAATACATACTTATTTATCTATATGCATTTACGCGCAGGTGAAAACAGGGAAAAAGACTGGTGACTTTCGTGCAAAAATTCCTGCGGCCTGTTTTTACTCCGATTTTTAGGAAAAATGTTCTCGAGACGGTTCTCTGATTTCACCATATCTTGAACTTGTTCATTGAAGAGAAACGGTAAATAATGTATATATAAAATGATCGTCTCAAACTCAAACTGCGTTCGCAATTGACTTCATACCAGCATCTTTTGCTGTATTCATAAATGATCTCTTACCTCTTCATCATATACATATACTATTCATGCCTATGTATTTACATATGTACGCATTCACATATGTTGGGCCGCAAACTTGCAGATTTTGCACAGTCGATTTCTAAAATATCATTTTCTCGATTGAACGCAGGATATACCACAGATATGGCGAAAAAGACTGCGATTTTATTAATTGCTGACGGTTCGGAAGAAATGGAAGCAGTAATCACGACAGACGTCTTACGTCGAGCCGGAGTACGTTCTTTCCGGGTCATAACCTTACATTCACTTTATTCGCACATTGTAAATGATTATAACATTTTTAGATCAACGTGACAGTGGCTGGTCTACCGGAAAGTAATTGCATAAAATGCAGTCGAGACGTTAAAATTTGTGTTGACGCGTCTCTTAAAGATGCAGCTCAACAGAAGTATGATGTTGTTATATTACCTGGTGGTCTAGGGGGCTCGGAAGCTTTTGCATCGGTAAATGAACTTACATTTGTACCAAACAAAGAGAAATGTTAACTTATTTTTATGCATTGCCAGTCACAAGAAGTAGGAAACCTTCTGAAAGAACAAGAAAAGGAAGGTAGGATTATCGCAGCAATTTGCGCAGCACCGGTTGCATTGAAAGCACATGATATAGCGAAAGGAAAGCAGCTGACCTCTTACCCATCGATGAAAGATAAATTGGCAGATACCTATCAATATTTAGAATCTAAAGTTGTCACCGACGGTATAATCTATATGATCTATGAAGAGACTATCATTTTTTAAATGTACAACGACAATACACGTATTTATATTTTATAGGGAACCTCATTACTAGCAGAGGCCCGGCAACCGCATTTGCTTTCGGCCTGGCAATTGTGGAAAAGTTACTCGACAAAAACACTGCGGACCAAGTTGCGAAGGGAATGTTGTATACAGAGTAAAAGTGTTCCTAAAAGGATGTGCCTATAATACATTCTATTTATGAAATAAATTATTAAATTAAATTAATAACGCATATTGACATGTCTTTATTGATTTCCTTAAACTTTTTACGAGTATACGAATACATACACTCTTATTAGAAATGTTTTCCGTTGAAATTCAAATTACCCGCTCACTTTTCAATATGGCCGACCTCCGCGGTGAAATATCTTTTGAAAGTACCATCTTTCTTATTTTTATCGTTCATGGTCATATTGTATTTGACAGTTTATGAATTGTGTACATTTGTAGATAAATAGTACATACACGTGCGCTTATGTATGTACTTACTACATATATATGTTGTTACAGAACCTGTAAATATTTACTAATACAATTTTGCAATCGTGGTGTTTATCCTTTGGAAAACCTGAATTTCCTGAGGCTGAAACTTGTAATTTACATTCAATATCTAAACAGAAAATGTTTGAAAGCGATGATTGGGACTTGGACCAGGTAAAGTCGAAATAAATTTTGTCTCTAATTATAATATAAATGTTTTTCTGTTCATAATGAAGTGTGAATAAGACCGGATTGTTTCTAGGATTTCTTAAACGATGTGGACAGCAGATCGAGTAATATTTATTCTACGACGGATAACGATGAGGTAAAACCGAAAAGACGTAAAATAGAGATTTCAGACAATCCTATTTGTTCACCTAATAACAATGTCAATCGGTGCCAGGAGAAGTCGGTTGACAAAACTGAATCGCGAGAAGATGATAAAATGTCAAGAAAAAACCTGATACTTGGCATGTTTAATAAAAAGGTGTCGGACAGTAAGTTACCTGAAAATAATGTCGATCAAACAAATTCAATAAAATCCCAATCGAGTAGCACGCGTAGTTGCGATTATACTCAATCAAGTAGAAGAAATGTTGTGCTTGAAATACTGAAAAAAAAGAACACTGAAGAAAAAGTTGTAGAGAACAATACAAAAAATTTGGAGTCACGAAAAATTGAGAGAGACAACGGCAGTTGTATGCAACAACAAAGTACTTCGAACAATGATATTCTTCGAAGAAGTCCACCCGACAATTCTAAGAAAAAGTTGTTAGAAATGAAAAATAAATCCAGTTTTAAAATTCCTCAAGCCCAAGGAAATAAAAAAATGGCACTGATTAGAAGATTTCCAGGGCCAGCTGGTTTACTACCAGACGATATAGACATTAATGTTCCTATATCGTACTTGAGTAGCTTAGACGAAAGCGACAACCCAAAAGAATCGAATGAGTCCGATTTGCCCGAATATTGCTCGCAGAATACGAAAAATCTATTCACAGAAGGTGCCTGGCAATTGATGTTAGACGATTTACCGGATGGTTTTTTGAAAGGTAGCGAAATCGCCACTGTTAAACAACTGGCGAGCACGAATGGACGTAGCTGCTCGAAGGTCGACTTTTTAGCAGGAATAGTCGAATGTATAGATCACAGTCACGATAATCCGCCGATCGTTTTAAAAGATTTTACAGATAGCATTCGAGGAATTGTACATAGAGATATACCACTTAAGTATCCTGGCTTACTGGAATCGAACGTTGTTATGTTATTACGCGATGTCGGTTTATTGAAGACCTCTGGATCCTTTACTTCCAATAAGTATCATATTCTAATTTCACCTTCGAGCTTAGTAGCCATTTACTCCAACAAAGGCAAAATCGACTGTACAAGTTCCACCGGATTGGTTGTAGGAAATGTTTTGAATGAAAAGATGAAACGGAATCAAAAACAAATGGAAGAAGATGAAGTGTTTTCAAGAGTCGTAGAGGAACAACTACAAAAGATAATGGTTCACACTAGCAGAAACAGTTCTACAGAATTGAACACGTCTGAAAACGAATCGCTAAACTTTGATCTCGTAAACGATTTTTCTTTTTCTTCCAGCGAAATCACGAATTCGCAGAGTGCAAAAAATTTTGTTAGCCCAACGGAGAAAGAACATGTCCAGAAACAGCAAAGTTCCAAACAAGTAATCACAAGCGAGAAGAAGAAAACGCAAAACGAATCGAGGCAAAAGTCGGGAGATTTGTTAAACGCTTTGATAAGATTTTCTCCGAACGTGGATGCCGTGAAAAAATTGTCTCTTAATCCAAGAATTTCGAGAACGAATGTCGACGAGAAGGAATCGAGAATGTCCCGCGACAACAGCTACTCCGAAGAGATGGATGTCGTAGAGGATAATGTAGATACACGTAAGGTAGAGACGGAATCTGAGAAAACGAAATTACATGTATCTAGTACGGAGAAGAGCAAGCTGTCGGTACGATCAAAACTAAAGCAATTTCAAAACACGGACGTGTTAACACCTTGTGAAACTTCCGAGTCGACTGCTTCGTCGAGCGTAAATTCTGAGAATGATACGGGTCAAGAAAACAAATCAATCAAGAAAGATTCAGAATTCAATATACTGTGCACTACTGAAAATGATTCCGACGACGAAATGTTGTCTCAAATGGATATGGACACCATATTCAGTAATGCTTAACTGGTAGAACAATAAAAATTCTCGTGCGACGAGGATCATGATGTATAATAAATTCAAATGAAATGGATGATGTCCGAAAATTGTGTGAATCTGAGAGAATATATTTTCATAACTATCGTGATATTACGTGGAAATAGGAGAACATTTGTGTACTATATATTCGTCATATAATTTGTATATTTGTACGAAACATAAATACAAATAAATATAATTTTTTCAAAACGCGTTTTTGTTAAAACTCATATATTACATATAAATTAGTATAGATGGATTACTGGGAAACAAGGATGAACTACTTAAATATGCAATTGGTGCAAACACGAGTGAACACTGATAATACTATCGCAACGAACGCTTTTTAGTTATAACGTGCTTAGTTATACGTGTACATATACTACGTATTTATTTTTCGAGGACAAGAAATTATGCAAACGATAATATTTATAGTAATTGAGTCGTGCAGTTTTTCACGAAATGTTTAGTAAAAAAAAAAAGAAGATGGAAAATAATGAAATCAAAGAGTAGAATCAGAAGAGAACCAAATATTTCGAGGACACTCGAAGACAGGGACTCGTGTCGGCAACGATCTCAATTTTGCTGACATTAGCCTGAATATCAACCCCCGTCGATCATGAACGCAGGATTAATGATCCCGAATTCGTCGATGAATTCGCTGCCGAGTGGGCCGGGTATACGCCAATGCGGATCTATTAGATCAACCTTGATGTACCCTGATATGCGATGATACATCTAGGCGAATGATCGTGCGATTATGAAGTGCAATTTACTCACATTAGTTACGTGAGACAGAGACGTCTGCGTTACGATTAAATTGCACGATATGTTGGAATGCGTGTGAAAACAGGTAAATCGGAATCTAAATCTCCGATCGTGATTCGAGGGATTCTCATAGCCTCCGGCTAGGGTCACCGATAATCGATAAAGAAACAACGGGGTAAACATCTTGACATTTTTACTCTTTTTACACTGATACGTGCACGTAAACGATTTCTCCGTCACTCGATAGATTATAAATAGAAGAAATTACAGTAGCAATAAAAACTTAAAAACCTGTTGCGCTATTCGCATCGAGAACAAAAATTCCATTCCATTTCATTTCTCATTTCATTTCATCTCATTTCATGAACGATAACTCTAACATAAATAAATTTGTATTCAGTGAAATACCTATTTTAATGCAAGACAAATATTTGCTAGTGTAGATGGCACCTTTGTTTATGCTTGAAACACTAAACTTAATGTTTTGATATTGTAAATACAGTATACGAGTAATTAAAAGTTAAAAGGGGTCGACGCAGGAAAAAGGTTGGGAACCCCTGGTTTAGGTAATTCAAGTTTCTCGAGCGAAAAGCAGTGACTAAAAACCTACATACACATTACACATACTCCTGAAGGTTCGGTCGATTGTATCAGAAACGATTTCGCGACAATTGACAAACGCGCGCGAATATCGACGATGCGCGTCGGTACGACTCGCAGTAGTTTAGAAAACTATCCCTCCTTAGGAATAATAATCGATTTCATATCAAGTTCTACGTACAACAACAGTGCCATATACAAGACCGTATGTCTCGAGATAAGGAAAACGTGAGAATTCTTAGGTGAATACTCACGATCAAAACACGTGCGAATACCAGCATCTAATAATATGTTATCGGACATTTCATCCATGATCTTTTCGCGCATCTCCTTTGTTAATCGAAAAGATTACAATACAGATACATGTGCATACTTATCTGTACATACATATACATATATATGTACATAGAAAGTAATCGATGAGTTTCGATATTTGCAACCGAAACCAATGATAATAATTCCATTCGAATTGTAGGTTGAAATTGATTAGGGACAATCATGCAAATTGCGCGATTAATGTCAAAAGAGCCATTTAACAGTGTAATATATTTCCTGTTAACAGGTTAAACGTTACGACGCAACGTTTCATCTTATTTGCCAACGACGAGGGGATTTTGGGCGAGTCTAGACTACGTTTGCTCAAGTTCTTTGAACATTTACTCGTGTCGGAACGATTTCACGAATTCGCAACCAGCCGCGAAAACTGAAAATATTTTCGGTTTTTCGCGAAAAATTGTATCGCGCACGTAAACAATGTCTACGCGATGTCGTAACCGACCTGCAGAAATTCGAGGTAGAACAAACGATAATCTCATAATAACATTGGGCTTAACAATACCGTCACCGTTATCCTAGGAAAGTCTGAATTACGAGAGACAAATATGTCAATTGATATGACAATGGATACTTTGATGGATAGCGATCGATCAAATTCGATATGCACGTGTCAACGTGAATCGAAAAGCTTATTGATGCGCCACCACGCTGCGCGTGTCAAACTAATCCAATGTTTTGGGAAAATAGTTTCGTCGTCAGAGGGTCGTTCTTGGACGCGAGGTTCGCGAATTGTTCGGCGAACCACGCGTGGAATTTTAACGCGTTCCTCACGTTTAATTGTTTCGAAAAGATTTGTTTTTGAAATCGGGTCGCTGTGACGTTACAGGCTCTCGATAACGTAGGTAACTCACCGAGCGCAATCAATGTTTTGAGGAAACGTGGAACAGTTTGCGTCGCGCGAGAACGAATACAGCGAAATGTTCATTAACGATCGGACGCTAATTCCTGCCGCAATGCTTGTCGGTGGAAGATACGAGAACATGCGAATCACGTAATTTGCAAATCGTAAATCGACCTTTACCAGGAACGTCGCGAGACGCGGAGCGAGCGGTCGACAGACGTCAACAACGAAACAACAAACGAACAATATTTTAGTTTGAATTTTTACGGACAGTCTTGTGCGAATCTGCACCTGATCGAAAAAATTATTTAATTTTGTTGCATCCGTCTACCGGTAAATAACACCCTGATTTTCTTCTCGATAGGTTCGAGGGGAGAAGTCTGACTTTTGTCAATGGAGGCGGTGGTAAGTACCGCTTCAGTGAGGGGGAAGGCATTGTGTAAGCCTAAGTCGGGGTATTATAAATCTACGGACACGGGTAGGCATAGAGGTACGGGTATGTTCAGGTAGAAGAACCGAGACCGTTCGAAACGGTACGTGCCGGTATTCTCGAATCGGACCGATGAGGAACCGGTGAGATCGACGTCAGTAATGTTTCGGCGTAACGAGAGGGAAAGGTGAGCAAATATATATTAGAGATTGTTGTTTCGAATGCGTACTAAAATACACGAGTACACGTGGTACGTGAACCGTGTAGTACGAATTTAAGGCCGGCTATACATATCCATTTTTCATATCCAACATATCCAACTACGGTTCAAACAAATGTGCAGCGCCTACTTGAATCCATAGTATTTCAGACCGCAATTCCGGTACCGCACGGTTGCCGCACGTTAGAAAAACGGATGTGTGTAGCGGGCCTAAGGATCCGGGAGACTCGTTTCCAGGATTGCAAGGATACGCCTTCTCATTTCTCTATAATGCAAAGATGGGGCTTTTCGTAGTCAAAAGCGCTGGATAAAAGATCAATCGAGGCAGTGATCGCTCTCAAAAGTCCTATTTTTACGTTTACGAGACGTAATTTGCATTACTCGTCAGCAGACAGCTATCGCAGCTTTACGAAAATAGCTACACGCGCAACTGTATGTTTCCGAATAATGCAAATTACGCTGTCTAGTAATGCAAATTACGCCTCGTAATCGTAAAAATAAGACTTTCGCGGGCGATCGCGGCCTAGATTGATCTTTTATCTAGCACTTTTGACTACTGAAAAATCCCATCTTTGCATTATCGAGAAATGAGAAGGCACATCCCGGACCCTTGCAATCGTGGAAGTCTACTCCCTTAAATTCTTACTGCACGGCTCACGTAGCACGTGTATTCACGTACACGTGAAATAGTGATCTCTAGTATTGTAAATATCGATAGGCGATCTATCGGCAACTGGTACTTGCGACCGCGTAGGGAAAAGCGAGCAATTCTCGATAGATGATTAGGGTAGCGGCGGGGACCAGCCAAGGGGAGGGGAGGAATTCGTGCATCAGAGTCCAGGAACGATACGGAATGGTGCAGTGTTGGCCGGTGCGCGGCGCGAAACAGGTGATAGTGCACTGGGAAATGATAGGACGGTTTACGGTTCGATTCGCGAACGGTGAAGAAGAAAATTTCCCGCGATCCATCTGCCGAGGTTTCCGCAGCCGTTTTAATATTCTCGGTCCGTTCGATCGGACCCGAACTTTCGATTCGACCCATCGCATCGAGGCCTTGTTTCGCACGACACGCTCCGCAACGCGATCAAATTGAAATTGACTTTCGGCCACCTCGCGTTCCCGACTATGACGTTCTCTTTTAATTTCGCTATTTTCCACGACTAGTTTGGACACGGTCGAGCGATTGCCAGTTCCTTTACCGTGCTCTTTACCTTGAGTCGGTAATTTTCGATCGTTCTCCCACCAGCTTGCAGCGGCTCGCGATCATCTCGAACGGAAAATCGAGACGAGTACCACGGTGCATCGAGATCGGTTTCGCTTTCCTCGTCGTCGCGAAGTCCTACGGAGGTTGACCGGGTGGACAGTTGAAAATTCCACGGTACCGGAAGCTCGCTGGGAATGCACGAATTCGTGCAGAGAACTCAACGCCGGAGTGGAAACAGGACACGCCAATAGGCGCATCGAGACCGAGGGTAAGTACGAGAGAAATCGGGACGAACAGTTTCCTCGTCTTCGCACCGACATTCCGGCTACACGAGTGTTTCTACAATTTCGTAGAACTCATTTCACTAGCCTTCGCAACATCCGATCGCGACGAATCGCTTTCGAAATCTCAGCGGTCACTTTGGAGGAGAATCCTTCCGGTACGTGAAAATTCAATTCTCTCATTATCGTTCTTTCCCGTACCGATATCCGTTTAACCCGTTGCCGTAGCATTTTCTTTACAGTTACAGTGATTATAAGAAGAGAAAAGAAAGTTATTTATCCTGTATGGCTACATTTATTTTAATGCTGACATATTGATTACTAGACGGATCTTGATGCAAGGTCAAAATTGTCTGCATCGATGGCAAGAAATGGAAACCAAATTGAGTGATACTTCTTCCCTTACATCTTCGATTTGTTAAACTTTCCAACAATTTTGAATTTCATCTACTCAATCGTACGCGTTACATTCGTGTTTGTTAGACTTTGTTAAAATCGTCGCGAATCCGACTCGTTAAAATACGGCAACGTGTTAAGAACACAATCCATCGGAGTTGAACTACGGTCGGAAACGGGATCCGCAAAAATGGGAAAAGATACAGCATATCGGAGATACAAGATTTTCCGAGATAATAACGACATTGACGGTAACCGTACAGCAATAACAATACCGACAATTATAATGATGATTATTCATGTGTAATTAGCGTAACGACGTTGTTATACGACTTAATTGTGAAAACATGCATTTCAGATGAAAAAAGGTTCTTTCGCGTACGATGTGATACGAGTGCTAGAAATGAGCCTTGACGGTTCGGTGCACAGTCGCGTGGAATTGCGGACAGTTGGAGGATCGCGCCTTAATCCATTAACATCCAGAGTTCTAATTCGAAGACACCTCGTTTCGGAGTTTGTTTTAGTTAAAGCGCACAGTGGGCCGTAGTTTTAATGCATGTCCATTATATTCGAAAATCGTAATATTAACTAAAATGATTAAAAACTCGTTACAATGAGCGATCAAGACGAAGAAGATGAAGATCAAGACATTTCCAAAAATGATTAAAAACTCGTTACAATGAGCGTTCAAAGATCAAGATATTCCCGGTGGTGTGACAAAGAAATATTTTCTACAAAAAGTAATCAGTACTCAATTTACTACAAATCTCAATATAAAAAGTTTGAAGAACTTTTCTTTTTATATCACTATCTATATTTTATTTAATAACGTTGTTAATAAATTATATTGATGTTTTCAGCGCACTGGTTCGATCTGATGTTACTGAACTAAGCAATTTTGCAAATTACCACAAAATTTTCAACGTTTCGGTCTGTTTTTAGACTATTTTCAAGAAAAATTTTAATATAATTGCGGCTGTAAAAAATTATTATAATATGCAATTTATGTTAAATTCTGCACAAAAAAACCAAATGTTCTAAGAAACAAACCTACTTGCTAAGTGAATTAATTATTTAAAATTCTTTACGTATTTATGATCACGTGTCCGCTTCATGCCAGTAATATACATATGATCTAAGGTAAACGTTAGGATTTGAAGAGGCAATGAATCTAAAAATCGATGTTTTCAATAGATTATTTTAAATTCTTTACGTATTTATGACCACGTGTTGGTTCCATGCCTGTGATATATGATCTAAGGTAATCGTTAGGATTTGAAGAGGCAATGAATTAAAAAATCGATGTTTTCAATAGATTATTTTAAATTCTTTACGTATTTATGACCACGTGTTGGCTCCATGCCTGTGATATACGAACTAATGTAAACGTTAGGATTTGAAGAGGCAATGAATCAGAAAATCGATGTTCTCAACTAATTATTTTAAATTCTTTACGTATTTATGACCACGTGTTGGCTCCATGCCTGTGATATACGAACTAAGGTAAATATTAGGATTTGAAGAGGCAATGAATTAGAAAAACGATGTTCTCAACTAATTATTTTAAATTCTTTACGTATTTATGACCACGTGTTGACTGCATGCCTGTGATATACGAACTAAACGTTAGGATTTGAAGAAGCAATGAATCAAAAAACGATGTTTTCAACAAATTATTTTAAATGCTTTACGTATTTATGGCCACGTGTTGGCTCCATGCCTGTGATATACGAACTAAGGTAATCGTTAGGATTTGAAGAGGCAATGAATCAAAAAATGGATGTTTTCAACAAATTATTTTAAATTCTTTACGTATTTATGACCACGTGGTGGCTCCATGCCTGTGATATACGAACTAAGGTAAATATTAGGATTTGAAGAGGCAATGAATTAGAAAAACGATGTTCTCAACAAATTATTTTTAATTCTTTACGTATTTATGACCACGTGTTGACTGCATGCCTGTGATATACGAACTAAACGTTAGGATTTGAAGAAGCAATGAATCAAAAAATGGATGTTTTCAACAAATTATTTTAAATTCTTTACGTATTTATGACCACGTGTTGGCACCATGCCTGTGATATGCGAACTAAGGTAAACGTTAGGATTTGAAGAGGCAATGAATCAAAAAATCGATGTTTTCAATAGATTATTTTAAATGCTTTACGTATTTATGACCACGTGTTGGCTCCATGCCTGTGATATATGATCTAAGGTAAACGTTGGGATTTGAAGAGGCAATGAATCAAAAAATGGATGTTTTCAACAAATTGTTTTTAATTCTTTACGTATTTATGGCCACGTGTTGGCTCCATGCATGTGATATACGGACTAAGGTAAACGTTAGGATTTGAAGAGGCAATTAATCGAAACATCGATTTTTTTATTCATTGCCTCTTCAAATCTTAACGTTTACCTTAGATCATATGTATATTACTGGCATGAAGCGGACACGTGATCATAAATACGTAAAGAATTTAAAATAATTAATTCACTTAGCAAGTAGGTTTGTTTCTTAGAACATTTGGTTTTTTTGTGCAGAATTTAACATAAATTGCATATTATAATAATTTTTTACAGCCGCAATTATATTAAAATTTTTCTTGAAAATAGTCTAAAAACAGACCGAAACATTGAAAATTTTATGGCAATTTGCAAAATTGCTTAGTTCAGTAACATCAGATCGAACCAGTGCGCTGAAAACATCAATATAATTTATCAACAACGTTATTAAATAAAATATAGATAGTGATATAAAAAGAAAAGTTCTTCAAACTTTTTATATTGAGATTTGTAGTAGATTGAGTACTTTTTGTAGAAAATATTTCTTTGTCACACCACCGGGAATATCTTGATCTTTGAACGCTCATTGTAACGAGTTTTTAATCATTTTAGGACGGAAATGTCTTGATCTTCAAACGTTGAAAATTTTGTCGTAATTCGCAAAATAGCTTAGTTCGGTAACATCAGATCGAACCAGTGCGCTGAAAACATCAATATAATTTATTAGCAAATTGTCGTTCGAGATAAAGGAAACAGTAATAACGTTGTAGTCGGCACCGAGACGAGTCTTTGTAAAGAAATAATGCTAAAATAGGCGTGAAGAGCTAATTCGTCGTTCCGGCCCACGGCAAGGCGCGGTGCGGCTCGCGAGTACGCGCGTCGCGTCGCGACGCAACGATTCCTCCTCGAACTTTCCCCTAATCGCGCAGGCGGTGGTGCAACCTCTGCGAACATAACGCATAACGGCAGGTAAACAGACCGGTTGTTTTTGACCGTGGTTCCAATCATTCATCCGCGATTCTCGCGCGTCTCTTATCGCGTCCCATTCTTTCCAGCAGGGATTTGCGGTCTTTACGAAACAAACGAGTTCCGACCGTTTCAAAGTTGCACCGGGTGTCTCGTTACGCAACGGCCTTTACCTAAAAGTATGGAAACGCGAGTTGCATTTCTAGCGACACCGCGACACCGAGAACGACAGACGCAACGCTGCACACCTTCGACTCGATCTCCGAGGTTCCGTGACACATATTTCACAACGGAATTGAAATTGCGCAAACACCGCCGGTCTCTATTTACGGTGTTATCGGGCAAGATCGTACCCAGATCCAGCTCGACGATCTGTCCAACGGTTTTCTGAACGGCGACATCCGCGTCGCTCGTCGCATCAGGGAAAACCTTTGTCGACTAAACGTCAGCGGCTATCGTAGATTCGTTTCTTATGTAACGAAGGACTGCCGCCGGTGTCTTGCATTCCATCTAGAAAAAGGTGAACCAGTTTCTTTTTTTGTTTTTTCGTGCGAACGGTGATTCGATCGGCGTGGAAAATACCGATCGAGCCGCACCACCGCGCGTTTTCTTTCTCGCTCTCGCCTCCGTCAAGGAGACTCTTTCGACGAGGCACAGCTTTATATTATTTCCGATGCAGTGTCGGTCGCGTGTCGTTCCTGTTGTAATTATACGTAGTTACGGTCGCAGCGTAGTTTCCGTGGTCTCTTTTTCTTTGTTGATAAAGGGAATCGTAATAGAGGGACGACAACTCGACGAGTACCACTCGCTCTGTGCCGCGTACGCCGGTAACAGTCTTGCGTCACACGTTGCCGATAGATCTAATTATCGTTGGACAATGGGACGTTGCAATTATCGCAAAATAAGTGCACGATGTAAAGACGCGAGCATTGCGACGAAGACACCTTCGCGATTCTCGGCTTATCTTATTCCTCGCGCTGGAATAATTAGAACAATGGTCGGGAAAGAAGAGGGGACAGAGCATCGTTTTATTCCATTTTTTTCCGCGAACAAGCGTAATCGCGATCGTAATTGTAATCTATAATGCCATCGGAATCTCCAGTTTTGATCGGAATCTGATCGATAAATCTATTACGGGTAATGGCATCGGTAATTGAGTTCGTATCAGTAGTCGACCATTTTTTAACGACACTTGCAGTTAACTTGAAAATTAAACGTTTTTTCCGACTTAGAATAATTCCATTGTACATATACTGTGAGTGTACAAAGTAATTCGTACACCTTTTAAAAACTAATAACTGTTTCATAATTGTACCAAACGATCTGACTTTTTATAATCAATTAGAAGCATTGTTTTACGAAATGGTATGCAAAAAAGATTTTCCAAAAATTATAATTTACAAAGTTACATGCAAAAATAAAGAAGACATTTTTTAAAACTTTTTTATTTGGGCTCTTAATGAAAATTTAAAACATATCTTTTCTAGATCCATGTCCTTTATACACATGTTGGAAATTTCATCGAAATCGATTGACGCAGGAAAAAACAACAGGCGTCGAAAGATGTATGATTCTGTGGATTTTAAGCAGATTTTCACCATTTTTAACCGCTTGTAGCTCGTGTGTATGTTAATCGATATCAATGAAATTTTCAACATTGTGTAGGACTAACATAGATCTACAAAACATACATTTTAAATTTTGATTAAGGACCCAAATAAAATAGTTTTAAAAAATGCCTTTTTTATTTTTGCATTTAACCTTGTGAATTATAATTTTTGGAAAATCTTTTTTGTATATCATTTCGTAAACCAATGCTTCTAATTGATTATAAAGAATCAGGTTGTTTGGTGCAATTATAAAAATGTTATTAGTTTTTAAAAAGTGTACGAATACTTTGTACACCCACTGTATATGATTTCTCGTACAATACTTAAATGCGTAGTGCATACTTAATTAGTAGACAGCGGATTTTCTGCATTTATGACAAAAATGAGTAGGTATAATTTAAAACAGTAAACAAATATATAAATATACTTTTACAAATATAGTATTAACCCTTTTTCATTTATGTTTGCCTTTTTATTTGTAATTTGTACTAGTCGTTGCAAGTAAACGATATCGAAGTATACCAGCGTTTCTCTCTTTACGCTATACAGTCCCTGCTCACTTTATTAGACTCACCTCTATAATCATGATATTTTTAGTTTTACCATGAATAATGGGTATAGCAGCCTTATGCAAATATCACTTAATGATGACCAATGAATTTTCCATATATTTATTTTACAAAAACAATGGATACAAACACAAATAGATCAATATAATTCTTAAAACACTAATATTTTGTTAATCCGCCCTCAGCTGCTCTTAAAGCCTCAACTCTTCTGGATATGCTATCTATGCAAGTTTGTGCAATTTCTTTTAATGCAACGTTATGGTGCCAGTGATAGATTATTCTCTCTATCAACTTGGTCTTTGTTGTTATATTTTCTTTGGCCAGTTCTCTCTTCAGGCACTCCCAGACATTTTCAATCGGATTCATGATTTTTTGCTCTTGCAAGAAAATTTTACACTTGGATAGGCAACCCATAAGGCAACCTTGTAGTACGAAATCATTACCCCATCATTACCCCATAGGTTGAAAACAGCGTTGTCTAATAAAGTGAGCAGGGACTGTAGGTGGTCGACTTTTCAAGGATAGACAACTTCTGACACAGTTATTGAATTTTCAAAAATGTCTGTAAAACCTGAATAACACAATTATTTCTGAAAAGTCGGCTTTGTTACACAATGTAAGAAGTTCAAACAGCATTCTCGTGCACAGAGTCTCTCTATTTAATAGAGGATAAAATGCATCTACTATTATTCACGCAGAGAAGTTTTCTTAACTGGTCAACTATTGGTGTTTTTATCTTACACGATCAGTTTCAATGGTACACGGGGCCAGCGTGATGGGTGTGCGAACTGTGTCAAAATTCCAATACGTAATTTTTCAAAAATATAGCGCCGGCCCTGATCGTACACATACACTCCCGCTCAAAAGTATGTGGACACTTTGTTGCAAGTATAATGTATTCTAATAGTACCAATTTGTAGAATTTGATTAATGATCCATTAGCGTGTGGCTTGCTGTCTTTTCAAGACAATAATAATACTTATTAGTGAGACCGCATAAAATTGAATAAAACTGATAAGAGATTCATATAAAAATTAAACATGTTGTCCACATACTTTTGTGCGAAGGTGCATATATTGTATATCATAGACGTAAAAATAATTGTTTTATTAACCGACACATGTGTTAAAGAAGTTTCAAAAAGATATTTCAAGTGGGTACCCGATTATCGACATAAGGGTTGAACAAAAATTTCGAAATACGAAACACAATTATTATTAAAATAAATTCTCTAGTACTGCGTAAACTGGACCGCATAAAAATTGAACGAAACTCACATAATTATTATTAAAATATATTCTCTAGTACTGTGTAAACTAGACCGCATAAAATTGAACGAAAATCATCAAAGATTCATATAAAAATTAAACGTGTTGTCCACATACTTTTGTGCGAAGGTGCATATATTGTATATCATAGACGTAAAAATAATTGTTTTATTAACCGACACATGTGTTAAAGAAGTTTTAAAAAGATATTTAAAGTGGGTACCGATTATCGACATAAGGGTTGAAAAAAAATTTCGAAATACGAAACACAATTATTATTAAAATATATTCTCTAGTACTGCGTAAACTGGACCGCATAAAAATTGAACGAAACTCACATAATTATTATTAAAATATATTCTCTAGTACTGTGTAAACTAGACCGCATAAAATTGAACGAAAATCATCAAAGATTCATATAAAAATTAAACGTGTTGTCCACATACTTTTGTGCGAAGGTGCATATATTGTATATCATAGACGTAAAAATAATTTTTTTATTAACCGAGACATGTGTTAAAGAAGTTTCAAAAAGATATTTAAAGTGGGTACCCGATTATCGACATAAGGGTTGAAAAAAAGTTTCGAAAAACGAAACACAATTATTATTAAATATATTCTCTAGTACTGCGTAAACTAGACCGCATAAAAATTGAACGAAAATCATCAAAGATTCCTATAAAAATTAAACGTGTTGTCCACATACTTTTGTGCGAAGGTGCATATATTGTATATCATAGACGTAAAAATAATTTTTTTATTAACCGACACATGTGTTAAAGAAGTTTCAAACAGATATTTAAAGTGGATACCCGATTATCAATATAAGGGTTGAAAAAAAATTTCGAAATACGAAACACAATTATTATTAAAATATATTCTCTAGTACTGCGTAAACTGGACCGCATAAAAATTGAACGAAACTCACATAATTATTATTAAAATATATTCTCTAGTACTGTGTAAACTAGACCGCATAAAATTGAAGGAAAATCATCAAAGATTCATATAAAAATTAAACGTGTTGTCCACATACTTTCGAGCGAGAGTGTAGATCAGCGGTGCCCTCGAGGAGCCGCGAAGGGTGGAATCGTTGGGGCGACGATCGAAAAGTTCGAACGCGATCGGGGAGATCTGTAGGATCGAGCACATGGCACGTTGCATCGCGTCGCGCCGATGATTTCGCCTAACCAGTCGTCTGGCCTAGCATAGTCGGTGGCCAATCTATTCCGTGTCCACTGTCTAATTCAAGAGCACGGTCACCGTGATCGCGTTCATTGTCCAAGTACCTATTGGACGCGTCCGTGTCTATCCCGACCCCGCGTATCTTGTTCCACGGGATGGGCTCGTTAGTATTCTTTTCTCCGAGTCGTTTAATTCCATCCGAGAAATCTAATCGGCCGCTCTTCCTTGATTAGCGTTCTAGAGGGCCGATTAAAGGTGAACTCTGCGCACGTGCTCCTTCCTCGAAGACGAGCGAGGGATCCGGTTTCGGCGAACGAGCCACCAACCACCAGATCGTTACCAACCACCCACCGATCATCAGTCGCAGAAGCAAAAGTTGGTGGATCGACGGAAACACTTCGGAACACGTTGGTGTTCGACGGCCATCCGCGTCATCGAAGGATATTCAAGGGCATCTGTACAATCTCAGCAGCCAAACCCTAAAGTTATGACAACATCCGATGGTGAGTCGTCCCGCGAATCTTTTCGATTTTCCACCTTTTTTTTCGTTGCTGTTTTCCATCGGAACGCGGAACGGGAAACAGGAAACACCGGACCACGCGAAAGTACGCGTGTCCACGTGCTCGCAAGTTGCATTCGGAGTCGACCGAGGTCTCGATTATTCAAGTACGTACGCGTATGTCGGTCGGGGATACGGTGATCAACGTTTATTTACACGCAGATAAGGAAAATCGGTTTTACACGTTCCACGGTTGTCGCGATCTTCGGTGAACTTCCAACCGAACACGCATTCAATTTTTGTCGCACGAGATAGAAACACGCCTCGGATCTGCCGATGACCCGATAACGAAACCGCCGAGACGTTATCGCGATCGCGATCAGATTGTTTTCACGCGACTTACCAGATTTCTTCCGACGATTCGACAATAATAAAATATCGCCGGCACGAGTGTCTCCGATGTTGTGATTAGATTGAATCACGGTCGATAACGAGACCGAGTGGCACAATTTTTAAAAAAATCAAGTACGGAATACACACCGTACTCGATATCGCTGATTGCTTTCCGAGTAAAGCTGTAAACGATATCCGATCCGCCGATCGATCCCGCTCTCGAACACTCTCCCTCTCGCGCTGCTTCGTACAGATCTGAACATTTTGCCGAACGACGAACCGAACGGCGAAGACGTTCATTTTACGTCCAGATTGAATCTGAACGTCTTACGGCATAAATTAGGCGTCTTGAAAACGTCTTAAAGGCATTCGAACTGGAAGACTGGTTGTTTTTCCACAAAAATCGATTTTTTGAAAAATTCTGAGGTGGTAGACTTACACTAGCGAGCATGACTGATTCAACACACTTTAAATTAGAATAACTTTTTTATGGATGGACCAAACGACTTCAATTTCTCGGTAAGGCTAGAAGAATTAGTTTAGTAAATGACGTCTAGAAAATATTTTGAAACAATGCAGTTGGTCGGAATTGCGAAACAAAATAGTAAAAATTGAGCTTTACTACTTTTTTAGCTGGGCCAATAACGAAATTTTAAAGATGTGTTTGGTATGCTCGTGTAAATGATATACGCTCTGAATATTTCATTGAAATTGGTTAATTGGTTTACGATCAAAAGTAGTAAAAAGGCCGAAAATCTTGAAAAATTGCAATTTTTACCACTTTTGATCGTTTATAGCTCGTAAACCAATTAACCAATTTCAATGAAATATTCAGAGCGTATATCATTTGTAGTAAATGACGTCTAGAAAATATTTAAAAAATGCATTTGGCCGGAATTGCGAAACAAAATAGTAAAAATTGAGTTTTACTACTATTTCAGCTGGGCCAATAACGAAAGTTTTAAAGATGTGTTTGGTATGCTCGTATAAATGATATACAATCTGAATATTTCATTGAAATTGGTTAATTGGTTTACGATCAGAAGTAGTAAAAAGGCCGAAAATCTTGAAAAATTGCAATTTTTACCACTTTTGATCGTTTACAGCTCGTAAACCAATTAACCAATTTCAATGAAATATTCAGAGCGTATATCATTTATAGTAAATGACGTCTAGAAAATATTTTGAAAAAATGCATTTGGTCGGAATTGCGAAACAAAATAGTAAAAATTGAGTTTTACTACTTTTTCAGCTGGGCTAATAACGAAAATTTTAAAGATGTGTTTGGTATGCTCGTTTAAATGATATACGCTCTGAGTATTTCATTGAAATTGGTTAATTGGTTTACGATCAAAAGTAGTAAAAAGGCCGAAAATCTTGAAAAATTGCAATTTTTACCACTTTTGATCGTTTATAGCTCGTAAACCAATTAACCAATTTCAATGAAACATTCAGAGCGTATATCGTTTGTAGTAAATGACATCTAGAAAATATTAAAAAAATGCATTTGGCCGGAATTGCGAAACAAAACAGTAAAAATTGAGTTTTACTACTATTTCAGCTGGGCCAATAACGAAAATTTTAAAGATGTGTTCGGTATGCTCGTATAAATGATATACGCTCTGAATATTTCATTGAAATTGGTTAATTGGTTTACAATCAGAAGTAGTAAAAAGGCCGAAAATCTTGAAAAATTGCAATTTTTACCACTTTTGATCGTTTACAGCTCGTAAACCAATTAACCAATTTCAATGAAGTATTCAGAGCGTATATCATTTATAGTAAATGACGTCTAGAAAATATTAAAAAAATGCTCTTGGTCGGAATTGCGAAACAAAATAGTAAAAATTGAGTTTTACTACTTTTTCAGCTGGGCCAATAACGAAAGTTTTAAAGATGTGTTTGGTATGCTCGTATAAATGATATACGCTCCGAATATTTCATTGAAATTGGTTAATTGGTTTACAATCAGAAGTAGTAAAAAGGCCGAAAATCTTGAAAAATTGCAATTTTACCACTTTTGATCGTTTATAGCTCGTAAACCAGTTAACCAATTTCAATGAAATATTCAGAGCGTGTATCATTTATAGTAAATGACGTCTAGAAAATATTTAAAAAATGCATTTGGCCGGAATTGCGAAACAAAATAGTAAAAATTGAGTTTTACTACTATTTCAGCTGGGCCAATAACGAAAATTTTAAAGATGTATTTGGTATCCTCGTATAAATGATATACGCTCTGAATATTTCATTGAAATTGGTTAATTGGTTTGCGAGCTATAAACGATCAAAAGTGGTAAAAATTGCAATTTTTCAAGATTTTCGGCCTTTTTACTACTTCTGATTGTAAACCAATTAACCAATTTCAATGAAATATTCAGAGCGTATATCATTTACACGAGCATACCAAACACATCTTTAAAACTTTCGTTATTGGCCCAGCTAAAAAAGTAGTAAAACTCAATTTTTACTATTTTGTTTCGCAATTCCGACCAAAAGCATTTTTTCAAAATATTTTCTAGACATCATTTACTAAACTATCTCTTCTAGCCTTACAGAGAAATTGAAGTCGTTTGGTCCATTCATAAAAATGTTATTCTGATTTAAAGTGTGTTGAATCAGTTATGCTCGTTAGTGTAAGTCTACCACCTCAGAATTTTGCAAAAAATCGATTTTTGTGGAAAAACATCCAGTCTTCTAGTTCGAATGCCTTTAAGACGTTTTCAAGACGCCTAATTTATGTCGTAAGACGTTCAAATTCAAGCTGGACATAAAACCCAATTAACCAATTTGACCAAACACATCTTTTAAATTTTCGTTATTGGCCCAGCTGAAAAAGTAGTAAAACTCAATTTTTACTATTATTTTTCGGAATTCCGATCAAATGCATTTTTTCAAAATATTTTCTAGATGTCATTTACTAAACTATCTCTTCTAGCCTTACAGAGAAATTGAAGTCGTTTGGTCCATTCATAAAAATGTTATTCTGATTTAAAGTGTGTTGAATCAGTTATGCTCGTTAGTGTACCAGATTTGAAATCAGCGTGACAAAATCTACGAGAAATGACGTGTAGCATGTCAAGAAAAAAATTATCAGACCACAATTTTCTTGTAATTCTGCAAGTTTGACACAGATTTTCGATGTTAAAGAACGTTCCTACTGTAATCTCTCTATCCTTCCCATATTCTGCGATATCCCAGCTTTAATTTAAGAAAAAAATGATCGGTTCGTCGTTCGGCGCGAAATCGGCGAAATGTTCAGCTCCGTACGAAGCATAACACGTTTTTCGATCATGCAGGGGTAAAGGATGACCAAACGTCGGAAATTCAATGGCAAAGGATTCATACTGGCCAAGACGAGGATATGGTAAGCTCATTTCTCACAGTACCCTCTTCTCTCCTTTCTCCAGAAGACATACTTGAATCGATGATTTCAGCGCATTTATGGATTCGAGAGGAGCAACCTGAAACGTATTCTGACTTGCGTATCTTACGTATTGACCGTCGGTTTGATCAGACTGTTCTTCCACTGGTATCCTCATTTGCATGTCTATGCGACTCACAAGAAGTGCCCCTTGAATCGTGCTACGAAATTGCTCGTAACCGTAAGGAAATTAAGACTTACAGTCCTTATTGTTGTTGTTGTTGTTGTTACTGCGATAAGAGCGAACGTCTAATAATGATTATCGATGCGATTACCTATTAGGATAATTATCAAGGAAAGTACAAGTCCTACTTTGTGAAGGAAGTGAAGACCGTTTCCGCGAGGAACCTCAGGTTAGTTCGAGCTACCTTTTTCGACCAGGTTTCACGTTTTCTCGATCTTGTCCTTTTTCTTCGACAGCTCGCAAGAATTGTCGAGAATTTTCGGCAACAACGACAAGCATCTCGTCGAGAAGATCAAGTGCAAAAAGCTGCAGATTCGTTTGGAGAATGGCACGCAACGCGAGATGTTCGAGTACAGGGCGTTCTGGTGTAAAAAGCAGTGTTACGTCTGGGACACGCAGCAAAACACGTTCTCCAGATTGGTCGGTCTGGACAAGTACACGTTGTGTTCGGACCTACATTTGTACAGCAATCGAGGTCTCTCCAAGGAAGAACAATGCCTCAGGTATTTAGTACACTGTTATCGGTTGCCACTTCTGTGTATACGTAACGAACCAGAGAAATGATTTACGTTGGTTGTTTCAGGCGATTAGTCTACGGAAACAACGAGATCGTTGTGCCCGTGCAAAGTATCGGCGTACTACTGCTGCTGGAAGTTCTGAACCCGTTTTATATTTTCCAAGCGTTCACGCTGTGCGTATGGCTCGCAGAGGATTACCTGTACTATACCGCGGCGATCATATGCATGTCGTTCTTTGGAATCACCAGTTCCATAATACAAACGCGCAAGGTAGAGAAACGAGATCGTCGCGTTGCTTAAGGGGGTAGACTCGCGTTTCCAGGGTTGCAAGGGTGCGAGATACGCCTTCTCATTTCTCTATAATGCAAAGATGGGCGTTTTCAGTAGTCAAAAGCGCTAGATAGAAGATCAATCGAGGCAGTGATCGCCCTCAGAAGTCCTATTTTTACGTTTACGAGGCGTAATTTTCATTATTTGGCAGCATGTAGCTGTCGCAGCTTTATGCAAATAAGCTACATGTGCAGCCTGATGCTTCCGAATAATGCAAATTACGCCTCGTAAACGTGAAAATAGATTGATCTTTTATCCATTATCGACAAACGAGAGTCTACCCGCTTAACCGTATTGTGCGCATCGCGCTTGAAACCGATTCTTCGTTTTAGAATCAAATAAATCTGCGAAGCACGGTCGCGTTATCGGAGACGATTCGCGTACGCAGAGGCCCTTCGCGGTCGGAAACCGTATCGTGCAGCGACTTGGTTCCTGGTGATATCATAGAGTTGCCCAGTCATCGGGCCACCGTGGTATGCGACGCAGTCTTGTTAACCGGCCAATGTATATTAAACGAATCCATGCTAACCGGTGAGCCATCGAGTTTCGCGATATCCTTTGCTTCGATGTCTACACTGCGAATCACCGATTCTAAAACCGATCTGTATTTCAGGAGAGTCGGTACCAGTCACAAAAACTCCACTACCATCGCAACACGTTCTTTACGAGCCAAAAGAATGCTCTCATCACACGATATTCAACGGCACCAGCATCATCCAAACCAGGTACTCCGCCGAACACGTTCACCAACGCGAGTCTCTATAAATTCTATGAACGACTCGACTCCCATCGAACCGTTCCATTCGAAAATTTGGTTACTGTCCTGATAGATGTCACGGGAGTGGTCCAGTCCTCGCGCGAGTCATTCGAACGGGTTTCCACACGAACAAGGGAGGCCTGGTTGCAGCTATTTTGTATCCACCGCCGGCGGACTTCAAGTTCGATCAAGACTCTTACAAATTCATCGGCATCCTCGCCTTCATCGCCAGTTGCGGTTTCATTTACACCATCTTGACCAAGGTGTGTGGCTTTCAATTGTCGTTGTTGTTATTAATCGTTAATCTTAAATGTTAATCATTGACGTTCGTTCGTCCCCAGGCTTCCAGAGGAATTACGTTCGGCGACATTGCCATAAAGGCGTTGGACATAATAACGATAGTGGTTCCGCCAGCGCTTCCCGCGGCAATGACAGTAGGAAAACTGTACGCCCAGTCGCGGCTGAAAAGAGCACAGATCTATTGCATCAACAACAGGGTTATCAACGTATCTGGCAGTATAAATTGCGTCTGCTTCGACAAGGTAACACACCTGCGTTGGATTATGTTCTTTTCAACTCGGACTTCGACCGCACCGAATTGGACAATTTACGTTTTTCTAGACGGGGACGTTGACGGAGGATGGCTTGGACATGTGGGGAATCGTGCCCTGTACGAACGGCGTTCTCGGCGAAGCAGAGAGAAGCGTTCCCAAGCTAAAGGATCATCCTCTTTTCGAGGGCATGCTGGTTTGTCACAGTTTGACTCTGATAGACGAGCAACTTGGCGGAGATCCTCTGGACGTCAAGGTATCCAGATCGAACCCGAAACATACATCTCCAGCACCGATCTTCGATGAACGCCTTTCTCCTTTCCATTTCTTTATACTCGTAGATGTTCGAGAGTACCGGATGGATACTGGAGGAACCAGACGCCGGTCGCTCGGACAAATTCGATCCGGATCTCGTAACGTCGACGATCGTAAAGTCGGGCAACAACGAAAGAGATCCGTCGGCATTCGGAATAGTGCAACAGTATCAATTCTCGAGTTCTCTGCAACGAATGTCCGTGATAGCGCGCGAATCGGGCTCCAATGTTTACAAAGCTTACACAAAGGGCTCGCCCGAAATGATTCTCAGTCTAAGCAAACCGGAAACCGTCCCGAAAGACATCCTGTTCAGCTTAAGACGGTACACGGAACAAGGTTACCGCGTTATAGCTATGGGTCGCACAGAATTCGCCGAAGATAGCGCCAAGGTAAACGACGCGGTATTTTATTATTCGTTACCCGTTAATCATTATTAGACTGCGGACGTTTATGCATTTTCCAATTTTTTTAGACAACTTTTAAGAAAGTGGAATGATATAAAATCCTATTTTTAATGGGGACAGCCTTTGTAGATCTGAAACAACTAAAAATTGTACAAAATTCTATCGAATTTTAAATTCCGACCTTTTTTGAACATTTTCATCTATCTATCTTCTATCCATATATATAAAAAATAGAAAAGTATGTGTGTATGTATGTATGATCCCATCGATCTGATTCGATGGGTCTGTCGCACGTGTTATCCAACTGTCGGGGTTGAAGTTTTTCAGAGCACGGTGGTTGTAAATAATCGGCGTTTTTTCCCGGGGGGCCTAGTAAGCCATAAATGGATAAAAATCCGCACACTGATAATTATTATTAGGCTGAGGGTCTTTATGCAAAATAAAAAATGTCTCTACGTCCTAGAAAATGTTTTCTTCTTCTAATTATCATATACACAGTTGAAACTATTACACTGATGTCCTTAAATCTTTTTAATATGTTCAATGCTTTGAATTGTACGTACCTATTTTTGTCATAAATGCATAAAATCCGCAGTCTAATGAATCATGATTATATTATAGAAAATAGTACTAAACGATTCCCGTTTCGGGACAGATAACGAAGCTGCCCCGCGACGTGGTCGAACAGAACCTCGAGTTTCTGGGTTTGGTCATCATGGAGAACAGATTGAAAACGCCAACGAAAGCAATCATCGAGGAACTGAGGTCAGCCGACATGCACATTCTAATGATCACTGGTAAATGAGGCCGCGGCAATCATTTATTATCCTATACTATCATGGAATACTATTTCTATACACTTGTGTATATGCATATGTATATTATAGTAGAAAGTGAAATGACCGATTTGCCTGTTGCATGCACCGTAATGAAACAAGTTATTCCAGGGGATAATATCCAAACTGCTGTGAGCGTTGCAAAAGAATGTGGCATTTTGTCGCCGCAAGAGACTGTGATAGACGTCACTGTAGTTATGAAAGAAAACAAGATGCAACCAGAGATTTATTTTAATGCTCAGGAATTTCCTCCTAAACTGGTAATTCTGTTCGATCGCATGCGATCATTGTCCAAAATATATATACATACGCGCTATAGTAACGTTTTCAATGGAAACGAAATAAGCGCGCATGTTGATTCATTGCTTGTTCGTATTTTTGCAGAATCCTCGCGACAAGAAACTTAGGATAACCGAGTTACGGGATATAGAACAATCTGTAAGCGGTACTAATTATCGGTTCGCGTTGTCAGGCCAGACGTGGCAGTTGTTGCGCGAACATTATCCGGACATTGTGCCGAGAATTTGTGTACGCGGTGCAATATTCGCCAGGATGACCAGCGATCAAAAGCAGCAATTGGTGTTGGAGCTGATGCAACTCGGTTATTACGTTGGTATGCGTCGAACCGTGGACATGCGACATGTTTACGCTTTTTAATTATTACTATGTACATAGAACGACTGATGGGAATCTCGAAACCGATGTTCATGTTTCGTAAACGTTCCAGCTATGTGCGGGGATGGTGCGAACGACTGCGGTGCTCTGCGAGCGGCGCACGCTGGCGTATCCTTGTCCGAGGCAGAATCTAGGTAACTTTTCAAATCTTTGTCCCCACGTTACGCGGGTTTGAAATTATGCCGAAAATTACATGCACTCCCGTCCATAAATTATTCAACAAAATGGTAATTAAAGAATGCAAGCACCCAGCTTGATTTGATTGTTTTATATTGATTAGATGTAGCTATTATACGGTAATATTTATACTATTTGAATAAATGTTGGCAAAAAGAGATTGAGAAATTGTGAGATGATTATGGACAGCTGCTCTAGAAGCCAAATTGGCAAATAATTACATGAAAAATATAAAAATGATAATTAAAATGTAGAAGATATAGAATATCTTGGTCAGATTCGATTTACATGTTCTCTACATTACAATAAATTAGTAAGTACCATTTTTATGTCATAATATAGATCCTTTAATAACAAAAGATCGTCTGCATCAAAATTTGAATAAGTGACTTATGGACGGAGGTGTATATATCAAGCAGAAGAGAAGAGGTTCCGAGTTGCTGCGCTCTCTCGCGTTACGGTCCAATCAAGTTCAACCAATGTCGAACCATTCAAGGCTACGTGTCGCGCGTAACTCTTACGCTCTACAATTACAAGTTCATTTTCCTTTCCGCTGCGACGGAAGACAGATTACGCGCGTACACGTGTGCAGGCCAATCTAGCGCAGAGGGCACAGCGTTACCAGTTACACTCTCGCCTTGTATACACCGTGTGTTTTACATTGCGTCAACTGTTATGGTCATTAGTAGACGGCGGATTTTATGCACTTACAACAAAAATGAGTAGATGTAATTTAAAACAGTAAAAACATTAGAAGAATGTTAAATTACTATTATATTCTTTTCAACCTATTAAATATATTAAAAAAGAAAATAGACTGTTTCACTCCAGTTTGTTGCAATTCTGGTACAAAATTTTTATTTTGCATAAAGATCCGCTGTCTAGTCATTAGCAACGGGACCTACAGTTTATTGATTCATAAATTTATACTTATCGTATGCGTATTCGACGTACACAACGGCAGAATCGTTGCCGTTTCTGATTACTTTCTATTTCGTTCCAATTATTAGATGACCCTGATCGTCGAAAGGGATAGTCGCGAACGTAATCTCCGATCGATATTTATTTTTCCTTTTGTTTTGTTTGTTCTATAGCGTTGCTAGTCCATTCACGTCGAAGGTACCCGACATTACTTGCGTTCCAAAGGTAATCAGGGAAGGTCGCGCCGCTTTGGTGACATCGTTCGGGATCTTCAAGTTCATGGTGATCTATTCTCTGACGGAGTTTCTGTCCGTGATAATCCTCTACTCCATCGACTCGAATCTAACGGATCTAGAGTTCTTGTTCATCGACATTTGTTTGGTCGTGAATTTCGCCTCGTTCTTCGGGAAAACGCGGGCGTACGAGAAAAAATTGGTGAAGAAACCTCCGATGACTAGTCTTTTAAGTTTCACCACGATCTTCTCTCTGATTGTACATATGTTGATTATGATCGTTTTTCAAGCGTCAGCTTATCACGCGGTGCGTACTTTTTCTTGGTTCACTCCGTTCGTTTACACAGGCAAATCGTACGCGTGCTACGAGAACTATTCCGTCTTTTGCGTCTCCATGTTCCAATACATAACTATGGCAGTGATATTTTCTCGCGGGAAACCGTATCGAAAAGCTATTTATACGAATATCACGTTCATAATTTCCCTTATTCTACTGACCACGATCTGTACATACATCACCGTCTATCCTGCCGAGTGGATAGTGAATTTGCTCGAATTACGCGTATCTCCGGCCTACGACTGGAAAATCATTATTTTGGCTCTTGCTTTAGTCAACTTTGTAGTTTGCATTTTCGTAGAAATGTTTTTAATAGAGTACATGATAGAGATGAAATTAAAGTCGAAGTTCTACAGGCCTGAGAAATCGAAGAAAGAGTACTTGAGGGTAGATCACGAGTTACAGCGTGACTCGAGTTGGCCGAAACTCGACAGGGATCTGCCCGTTTTACCATTAACGCCGAGCGTAGAAAATATTATCAACGTGTCGTACATGCAGGAGCAGCGTTACACGAACGGCACCGAGAACGTGAACGAAAAGATTTTGAACGTCAAAGAACGGTATCGCGCCATCGAGTCGAACGACGACGGTAAAGGTTTGCACGGGTTCGATAATTCCGCGTTCGTTAACGACGAATCGCCGCGGAACGCAAACATGGTAACTAGATTTTGAGTCAGCACTTTTATCAATTAAGTATCGACGTCGGGCACCGGAACGAGATTACACCAGTATTTCTACACAAGTATTATTGAAATAATTATGAGACAACAATTTTTACTATGAAACGAACATTTCTCGTTGCTTTGCGCCTACTTTCGACGAGCAAACGCAACATACTTTGTTCGTTACTATTGAAACGTAGCGATTCGACTATCTTGACGATTGCATTCTGCAAAAATGTTTCTCTGAAATTTTCCTAATGCAAGAACGTATTAGTCTATCGACGAGGCAACATGTTGTTTCTTCCGAGTATTTCAACCATCCAACGTACATGAGAATATCTTTATTTATTACGGGAAATATGTTTCCCATTTAATAAAAAACTTGAGCGTCCAAGAAATAAAACAAATTACAGACCATGAGACGAGATTGTTTTTCATCTTCCGAGCCAATAATTTCGATCTTCTTAGCGTTTTCTGTAATAGAAACAACAGACGCGTTAATTTGCGCAGAACTGTATTCGAGACATAATTATGAAAGTGGTCTAAGTCATATATTTCTTGTTTCGTGATATTTAAAAGAAAAGAGGATAGTAATACTAAATGAATTCCATATAATGTTGAAATTACAAGCACTATCTAACGGTTCATTTTTGACAATATCGTAAAAATTATGTGATGTGAAATAACTGATATACTCATTTTTTTAATATTTTGACTTAGACCACTTTTATAATTACGAGCACATATACATGTATATGTATATTTATATAACATATATATGTATATTTGAAATTATAATCACCTATAATGTCATTCTGATTGGCCACGAGTTCTTTTTCAATCCAATCTCTGTAGCGAAGCACGACCTTATTTATTATTCGTATCGTACTGTCGTGTATCCTAGGCTTCAAAAGAAGGCTAGGTAGAGTTGAAATTATTTCCTTGAATACGCGTTCCCTGCGATGCATTATTTGAGTTTAGAAGAGTCGTCGAAGAACCATGCTAAACAAAGAGCTTCTTAACAGTACAAATACAAACAATTACCTGTGCAGTTCGTGTAAAGTATGATCTAACATGATATCGCTAATGGCAGAGAACAGCTGTAATTGCATCTCTTTCTTCGATTGACTGTAACATGTGTTTACAACTGTTTGTAGAGTCTCGCTAAGATCGAGATTATTTTCGTACCAAATTTTACTGGCTTTTAAAAACAACGTTCTCAGCAACTTTATCAACTGGGGTAACACAATATTATGCGTGCTTGACCAGTTCTCCAGTTTCTCTGTATAAAAAGACAGAAATAGAGATAGAGTCTATGTGTGAATTAAAGTACGATCGTGAACTCACCGTTTAAGTATTTGAGGACAGACGTAGAATAAGTTTTGCTTAATTTAGGTAGAATCTTATCGTCACTGTGTATAGCTGTAAACCATATGTAAATCTGGCAAAGTCCTAAATTATGTGGTAAACAAGCGTCGAACGATTCGTCGGCAGAGAAGTCTACCTGACGTTTTCTGTTCCTTATGGAAGCAAGAGAAATACCGGATGTACCTGATTTGTTGTAAGGAAATTTGGAGAGAAAATTTTTTACATAAACTTCCTCGAAATTACTTTTGAACCAATATTTCATGTTCACGTCGCATTCGACGTTCAATATGTCTATACACTCGATTATCAATTGCATGATTTCTACGGCGCTTTTCAATAATTCTAATGCCTCTGTACTTATCAGATGCGACGAACTGTCCATGTTTTTATCATCCGGACACACTTCAATCCAGCTGTCGTATATAAGAGGCATTAACGCTTCGACGTATTTCATAAGTTCCTCTGCGTCCAAAGCTTTTTCAACGGAGCTTTCCTTTAAATTGTCTCGCTGTTCAAAATCAATTTCGCAATTCTCGAAAAACGTATTTACATAAACGGGAAGGTATCTAGTATGCTTATTTACATGCACGACTCGCGCGGCAGTGTTCGAGCTGACGGTTTGTTGCGATTTATAAAAACTAACGATGGAACTGAACATTGTAGCCAGTCTTTCCAACACCTTTATCCTCCACTTTACATTAGTGTTCTTTGTATTCAACGTTGTTATCAACTGCCTCCCAGGCTTCATTTCGGTATGTAATCGACAGATCATGTCCAAAAAATTCGGTAGGACCTTTTTACTATTCTTTGCCAAAACAATATTGCAGTTTTGAACAAGTATGTCTAGAAGAAGCAAAGCATCTTCCTTAATACGAGGATCTATATGTGTCATGGCGCATCTCAAATATGAAATTAGAACGTCGCAGTGAGGATTCAGTTGACTATTGGACACTGGACCGAGAATTAAACTTAAAACTTTGAAGGAATCGTGCCTTATGCTTCTTTCTTTGTCGAGAGACAATGCGCAGATGCCTTGCAACAGAGACCCGAATTGTAAATTTAACAAATCCAAAGAATGTTTGGATAAGATATCTTTCAGTTCTCTTATGGCTTCTTGTCGAACCGTCGAATTATGGTGTTGAAGGCGCGATAGTAAGTCCTAAAAGATATGGTAACATTCTCTTAAAGAGATCCATTTCTTTGAAACAAACAATAATATTTAGACAGCGCATTTTATGCATTTATGACAAAAATGAGTAGGTGCATTTTGAAACAGTCAAAATATTAGAAGAATTTAAAAATACTGTTATATTAGTTTCAACCTATTCAACATATTACGAAAGAAAATGAATTTCTATTTTACTCCAGCTTGTTGAAATTCAGATGGAAAATTTTTATTCTGCATAAAGATCCACTGTCTCATAATATTCCATATAATATTACCTTAACATTAAGCTTTCTTTTACTAAGAATCTCTGTGTCATCGCGTTGCTTTAACTGTTCGCGTATCACAATCTTCTTAACTTTGAATGTGGCATCCGTAACGTTTAATCCCTTTGGTAACTGCTTTGTTTTCTTCGCTTTCAATTTCACTTTCGCCTTTTCAGACTTTAAGTGTTTTAGATGCTTGTGGCCCTTTCCCATGGTTTACATCAAAGTGATTTCCTGCAAAATATTAGGTTAAACATATATGTATTTACTTACTTACGAATCATACGAGTTTTTCTTATAATTTCGTAATAAAATACCCAACGGTACACCTAAAACATGCGTGACTTATGTTACAATAATAAGGAAATACATACTGTGTGTACTGTATATATTTATGTAAATATATACTCCAATGTAAATAAGTACTCTTCGACAGTCCCAAGTCCCAAGTCCTCATAGAAGTAAGGTTATGTACCCACTACCCACGCGGTTAGATCGTCAGATGTCATGTGTGCAAGAGCAGAAAGCAGAAGGCAGAAAGTCTCTCTACTGAGCTGTCATGCTGTTTAGAAGTCATAATAAGTCTGAGCCTCCTGGACAGTGACATACCTAAGTAAATAGGTAATAATGTATAATTTCTTATATTTGAAAAAATGGGGAGCACACGTAATTTGCGAACGCGTATTACAATCTTTATTCGTACAAATAAACTGAATGTACCTTGTTCGGTATTTTTGTCAAATCATTCTACACTACAAGGTTAGATTAATATTTCAAACATGTTTGCGGTGTTTTGGTATTACAAATACGTCGATCCAATTACATATTTATATGTAGCATGACAATAGTACATTTTTTACCACTAGCCGCTAAAAATATCAAATGTTTTGATTTTTTTCCTGTTGCTAAAAAATTACCGTGTCAGCATTAATGTTTTCTCAGCAAATCTTTCCGATATTTCACTGCAGAACCATTTTATTTCTTCGAAGAGAGAAGTATACTATATGAAAACAATGATATAACGTAATAATAATAATATTAATAATATATAAATGTAATAAATAATAATAATGATATAAATTGCAACGAAGCTTATATAATGATATCGTGATAAGATGTAAGATACAATGTCGGGGTAGAGATAAGGTTTGGTGTGATCCAATTGTTTAATTATAATTACAATTACATGCAAAAGTGTTTAGGATAACTAAATAATAAGTTCTGTATAACTTTTCAGTTGATGAAGTTTAACACAATACGACAATGCTATTAGACTGAGAAGGAAAATAGCGAATTAATAGTTGTGCATTCTAATCAAAGAGCAAGGAACAGACAATTCAAAATGAATACCACATTAACTTATTGTCCTCCGAACATAACGTTCACCGAAATCTGGGTAGATCATGGAATGTCGAAATGTTTCATGGACACGGTCAATACTATCGTGATCTCATTGTATCTGTTGATTTTTGGTACGATACAACTTTGGATGTACCGTAAATATGGAACGGAAACTCCTATGTCCTTGTTTCCCAGAAATAAACTGTACACTCTACAGAAAGTACTTTTGTACTTTATTCCGATACTTAGCGTACTGAGAATAATCTTCCAAGGTACAATTTTAGATGATAAAAAAGTTTATGGTTACATGGTAAGTGAACTAAACGTAGCATCTATACATGTAGATATTACTTAAGGGGATAGTCTCGTTTCCAGGATCGCAAGAGTACGGGATGCACCCTCTCCTTTCTCGATAACGCAAGAATGGGGTTTTTCAGTAGTCAAAAGCACTAGACAAACGATCAAGCTAGGCCAAAGTCCCAAATTCCTATCTTCACGTTTACGAGGCATAATTTGCATTATTCGAAAGCATAAAGCTGCGACAGTTACATGCAGCCAAATAATGCAAATTATGCCTCGTAAACGTGAAAATAGGAAATTTGGCGACAACTTCGGCCTATCTTGATCTTTTATCCAGCGTTTTGACTACTGAAAAACCTTGCAATCCTGGAAACGAGTCTACCCTATTAATCGTTAAATACTCCATAATCCTAATACTTTTAGATCCTCACAACAGTTTTGACTGTAATTATCTATCCATACTCCGTCTACATATTAAAGATAGAGAGGCACAAACTGCTACCTGGCGTGCCACCACGCGGCCATGGCATCGTCTTATTGGGCTTTTGGACCTTGGCATTTGTTGTTGAAAACCTCGTTTTTGTTAACATTGAGAAACTCGAATGGTGGTTTCATCTAAACACGTAAGTTTCACCGAACGACGCTGAAACAGAAGTACTCTGCGTACTCGAGCATTACACGTACTAATATATTTTCTATGTATACACTCATGCTATTTACAGATTGACCGACCAAATCGAGATGGCACTGTTCGTTCTGCGTTATGTCAGCAGCCTGGCTATCTTTGCCTTAGGACTGAAAGCCCCAGGGCTGACTGTTAATTCGGATCCAGATTATCATACTTTACCAGATGGTCCAACTACACGGCCAAGATATTATCAAGGTGTAAGTCACAGTAATATTTAGAACTAAATATAATGAATAAACAGCAGATCTTTATGCAAAATAAAAATTTTCTATCTGATTTGTAAACAACTGGAGTGAAATAGAAATTTATTTTCTTTCTTAATATATTTAATAGGTTGAAAATAATATAACAGTGTTTTTAAATGCTTCTAATGTTTTCACTATTTCGAATTACACCTACTCATTTTTGTCATAGATGCATAAAATCCGCTGTCTAATAATGAAGTATATTTAATAATACAATGATTTTTCAGAGACCCGACGATAACAGCTCAGCATGGAAAAATGCCTGGTACAAGGTGAAAACTTTAGCGCCATTTTTATGGCCTAAGAAAAGCTCGATGCTTCAACTGAGGGTTATTTTCTGTTTTGCATTACTTATATCTGGACGTTTGATAAATCTATATGTTCCAATTTATAATAAGAAGATCGTGGACAGCCTTACTGGCGATTCTGAAACGTTCAGGTGCATAACGTCTTTCGATAAATCCTTCAAATGTACATGGAAATTGCATTCATAAAATATTTAATCTTCGTAATAGATGGGACCTCGTATTAATATACGTGGCATTCAAATTCTTACAAGGGGGAGGTACAGGTGGCATGGGAGTATTGAATAATGCCAGATCGTTCCTATGGATTCGTATACAACAGTATACTACCAGAGAAATTGAAGTAGAGTTGTTCAGGTAATCGCGGAACATCCTTCTCTCAAATCTGCTCGATTCAAGCCACATTCGCATTGTATTCTTATCGAAAGTATGTTTTTATAGACATTTACATAGTTTGAGTTTACGCTGGCATCTTGGAAGGAAAACGGGAGAAGTATTGAAAGCTATGGATCGTGGTACCGACTCTATAAACAATCTTCTGAATTACGTTCTCTTTTCCATTATACCGACAATCGTCGACATTCTCGTGGCCGTTATATTTTTCATAAGCGCGTTCAACCAATGGTTCGGATTAATCGTATTCGTGACTATGGCCCTCTATATAGGTAAGCACATCATTATATGTAGCAGACTATACAAGTATAGTAAAAACAGTACACTTTATACAATATATGTTTGTTAGCCGCAACAATCATGGTTACCGAGTGGCGTACAAAGTTCCAAAGGCGAATGAACTTGGCAGACAACGCTCAGAGAGCTCAAAGCGTTGACAGTCTACTTAATTTCGAGACGGTCAAGTACTATGGAGCAGAAATGTATGAAGTGGATAGCTTTAGGGAAACGATAGTAACGTTCCAGACAGAAGAATGGAAGTCGTTGGTTACGTTAAATATTTTAAATACATTGCAAAATGTAGTTGTTTGCAGCGGTCTACTAGCTGGATCTCTACTTTGTATACACATGGTCAGAACGCGCATAATGCTTTTCGTATTTTTCATTTCAACTTGAACAAGATTGATTAGACACGAATGACAATTTGATTGTTTTCAGATTGTAGCCAAACAAGGTTTAACAGTCGGTGATTACGTTTTGTTCGCGAGTTACATCATTCAACTTTACATGCCGTTAAATTGGTTTGGGACATATTACCGGTAAACAGCGATTCGATCTCTCTCGTTGAATTCACTGGTACTGTTTGCTTGAAAGTGATTTATCTTTTACAGTGCAATACAAAAGAATTTTATCGATATGGAGAATATGTTTGACCTTCTACGGGAAGAGCAGGAAGTAATCGATGCACCAGGTGCTGGACCATTGATAGTGGAGAGTGGTCAGGTGGAATTTTCGAACGTGGCATTTGGTTACAGTCCCGAGAAAATGATTTTAAAGAATGTTAGCTTCGTTGTTCCGCCAGGGAAAAGCGTTGCTCTGGTTGGACCATCCGGAGCTGGAAAATCGACTATAATACGATTGCTGTTCAGGTTCTACGATGTAGAACAAGGTGCGATTCTGATCGACGGTCAGAATATCAAAACGGTTAAGCAGGATTCGTTGAGACGCGCGATAGGTGTTGTGCCTCAAGACACAGTATTATTCAACAACACTATAAAATATAATATTCGATACGGTCGTATCGAGGCTGTAGACGCGGACATAATCGCGGCAGCTCAAAATGCAGATATCCACGAACGGATTCTCTCGTTTCCAAGTGGTTACGAGACGCAGGTATATGTTACTTTTTGTTTAGCCATGTCTGTATTCGATTCAGAGATTATTTGCAATTGTTGAACGACATTGTTTCATTTAAAATGCTTAGGTTGGCGAAAGGGGTCTTCGCTTGAGCGGTGGAGAGAAACAACGCATCGCTATCGCGCGAACAATATTGAAAGAACCAGTAGTTGTACTTTTAGACGAAGCAACGAGCGCGCTCGACACTCATACGGAGCGTAACATTCAAGCGGCGTTGAGTAAAGTGTGCGCGAATCGAACAACCATCATCATAGCGCATAGATTGTCAACAATTATACACGTTGACGAAATCCTTGTCTTGAAGGACGGAGAAATCGTAGAAAGAGGCAAACACGAGGAGCTTATTTCTCACAACGGAATGTATCATTCCATGTGGCACGCGCAGTTACAAAACGATCAAGATGTTGCCGGCTCGTCGAATGGCGGCGTTCAACCAGAGCCCGATGTATCAACATCTTAGACAGGGAAAGACAAAACAGAAATTTCATTCGTTAACATATTCCTCTTTAATAAGAGAAAGCGTGTATGTGTTTCTAGAGAATGACAAGAATCTACCCTTGTTGCGTTGTGAATAATTACTTATTCACGAAAAACAAATTATGAATTTTTAGAACGGAGTAATACCGTTCTGTTTAGTTTCTATTTTCTTCACTTGTACCTATAAGAATAAAAATGTGATAGTAATTAGTCTTACGATCCCAATTAAAGACTAGCATGTTTTGCATTAATATTTTTCAGAATAAACGAAATATTCATAAGAAAAGCTGAACTTTTTTATGGAATAGATTTAGTAAGAAAAACATGTACACATGATACTTGCAAAACCTTTACTTTTCTACGATGTATACCGTTAGCTTCGAACGAGAAATTCCACAAAAAATTTTATTGATTGTGAGTTCGGCGAGTGGACATTAGAAATTCTTAGCCTTCCGGTTCTTCTGCTGCTGTCATAGCTCTACATGCATATGCCCCATCAGGTACCCAGCCTGATTCATCGATAGGATCTGTTACGGTCTCCTCTTGCGCTCCCCAGTAGTAGTAGCTTGCAAAACACATCCATGTAATAAAGTACAACGTCTAGTATAACAAGAATAACAGGTAAAGTAAATTTTTCAGGATAACATGAAACCAACAATTTCTTCCAACAAAGATAGATGTATTACTTTGAAAATATCTTGTTTGCCCATGATCACAAGTAACGGCTGTCAGCTTGAATTTAATAAAAATGTTATTATTCAATTTACTCTTGCATAATTTAAAGTAGTCTTGCAGCGTAAATCTAAATCTTGGCCCCCTAGTTGTACATTTTTCCTTATATCAAGAATTTAGCTTAATTAATGTGAGCAACATCTTTGACAAGATTGTTTTGCAAACGACAGCAAACAGCTGATAGCCGAATATGTATCTAACTTGATCTGAGTTTTATGGTGACATATGTATGTCCGTGACGTGTATACATAGAAATGTTTGCACGACGATAGAGAGAAAAACGCGCTGCTGTTATTGTTAATTTATTTCTTTTTATTATGCGTGACAGAAAATGAATAGTCTTGGTTTAAGTTTAATTTTAAAAATGGGCTGTATATGCTCGAAAGAAACTGTCACAGTAAATTCAAGAAATTATACGGTTCGTGAACATCTTGGTGAAGGGCAAGTTTCACATGAAACATACATTTTCATCGATTATCATAATAGTAATCGTTCGAGTTCATTTTGAAAATTATTCTTTAACTGGATCGTATATCTCGTAATACGTCTTTTTGGTTATTCACGAAATAAGTTTTATACGATCCCAATTAACCTACAAATCCGTTCCTTTTGTATGGTAATATTGACGAATTTCACATACAATTAGATCCCGCTGTTAATTAAACTCTCATCTACTTGCAGTGGATTCAGTACTGTACTTTTAGCCGAGGATACAGAAACGCATAAAAAGTATGCTATTAAAAAGATCATCTGCCATAGTCTGGAGGATCAGAGACTCGCTGCGAAAGAGATAGAATACCATAATCTTGTGAAACATCCGAATGTAATAGAATGTATAGATTCTACTTACAAAGGGATCGCGGATCCAGTTATTAATGCTACCAGTGAAGTATTAATCGTATTACCCTATTATCATGTATGTTTTATACTTTACAAATCGCTCGCACCAATATTTTTGCACCATTTTTCTATTCTTTATTTTCATTTTTGTTCAGAGAGGTACACTTGGAAACGAGTTGGAAAGACGAATGAAAAATAAGGATTACATGAGTTCGCTGGACATTTTAAATATTTTTTTACAAATATGCGAAGGTGTGAAAGCATTTCACGAAGCAAAACCGGATCCTCTTGCTCACAGGGATCTAAAGACTGCGAACATAGTTCTCGGCGATGGAAGTACACCGATTATAATGGATTTAGGTAAAATATCTTAGACTTTAGTTACTCGCATCTCGATTTGTGCAAAATTGCTTGCATGGGGTTTTGTAGGATCCTAATATAAGTTAGGTCTCTGTTAACATTTTTTTATCCTATGCGAGCAACTGAAGGTTAATCGTTTCGCATGTTTTGTATAGCTTAATGGCATCGCTTGTTTCAGGTTCTGTAGCACCAGCCAGAGTGATAGTTTCTGGGTCGCAAGCAGCTCAAACATTGCAAGATATAGCAGCCGAAAGATGTTCGATGCCGTACAGAGCACCAGAATTATTTAATGTGGAGAGTTATTGTATGGTAGACGAACGAACGGATATTTGGGTACATTTTATCGATAGAGTTTGTTAGATTTATGTAATTTCTTTTTACTAAAATCTGTAAAATACTTCTCCAGTCTCTAGGCTGTATACTTTATGCGCTGTGCTACTTCAAATCACCCTTCGATGCTGTTTACGAAAGGGGAGATAGCGTGGCACTAGCAGTGATGAGCGCAAATATTACATTCCCGGAAGATGCTCCCTATCACGAGGTTCATAAACAATACGTATTCTTTTTTACTGGTGTAACAATAACTTGACTATCCAATCTAATGTTTAAATTAAAAATTTTACAGGACTTGCAGAATCTGATTTTATCGATGTTGAAGGTGAATCCAATGGAACGTCCTTATATATATAGTGTTATAGAAAGTGTCCACGATCTTATCGCTAAGTTGGAGAATAGAGCATAACTGTACTGGGAACAATAATATAACTGTTTATTGTTCCAAAAGTTAGATATAGACAATTTTTTATACTTCTTTCAAATGTCCATTACAGTGAAAAGCGCAAGTCGCATAATATTATAAATGCAATAATATATGTTGGTAGATTTTTTACCAAACACTCGAAATAGTTACATTATTTCAAAATATCATTTGAGACGGATAGGAAGAAAATGTTTGCAATAATAAACTCTCGTATATGAATTTTCCACGGACGTTTGATACTTCTGGCATGAAAATGAATTTCAAATATGGAACAATCTTTTTATCGATATTGTTGGAAGTGTAGATATTGTGGAAAGTATTTTAAACGCGTAACTCGCAATATACAAAGGATTGAATAAAATATGTTTCACTTTATATCCGTCTTCTGCATTGACATTTATAAAAAGACGTACTATGACCATTTTTTCAAGTTTGGTAGCACTATTATGCTAATATGTTATCATATGTTATAAATAAATATAAATATGTTATATGCTAAAATGTTACTATTGGTAACATTGTTCAAATCTGCAAATGTATAATAGGATGGATGATTTGTTGTACTTGCATCAGTTATTGTTAGATTGCGGAAATTGTTGGAAAATTTGAAAAATTGAAGATGTCAATATACATATATCAAAATATATCTTAAAACCGAGAAATAACATTCAATTTAGTTTCTATTTCTTGCAATCGATACAGACAATTTTTATTTTGCATAAAGATCCGCAGTCTAATTATTATTATTAACGATATCTTGTGAATTATATTATCTACAGAATTTTCAACGCATGCATTGAAAGCGAACGCATACATTTGATCGAAAATTCACATGCATGCGTGTATTTAGGTAACGGTTGCAAGAATCATACGATGTGACGTATAGCAGCTACGTCACGTTATATATCGCGATGGTCCGATAATGTCCGAACACAATTCGCAAACTACCTGCTATATGTACCTATTTAACTGTTTTACGATAAACGCTCGTTATTGTGCCGCTTTACAAGAATTTGATTTGATCGCTTAAATCATGTTACCGCAGTTAAAATGATTTAAGTGTTGAAAATGCATCGATAATCTTTAAGCCGCACTTCACTCCGGTGAATGTCTTTCAACCTAAGAATGTAAAGTAGTTTTTTTCTCTGAGTAGTTGTAGTCCGCTTCTTTCCTGTTCGGACATACACTGGAGGTTTTACATATAATAAGTATCTCACGAAATATTGCATTCTCGTATCAACGCAGCGTACACACCATACGAATCGTAAGTCCTTCTTTTCAACATTTGCATGTGCTTATCAACACAAGCAACAAGCTAACCTTATCGGTTTCGAAAATTTTTCTTTCCTTATAAATATATATATTTTCTTTCCATCTTTAGTGATAACTTAACTAAATATGTATTTAGAACCTCATTATTTCACGTTATTCGTTTCCCACATGCGAAATAATTGATGCAACGAATTATACGTATATGTATTGTAAATATACACACATATATAAATACACATATTTATGTATATGATGAATGATATAGCAAAGAGGGAGGGAGAGAGAGAGAGATACAGTCCATCGTGTCGGTCAAGTATGTACAAACTTAACCTCGACCACTAAATTTCGAAAAAATTTCGTTAACCTCGAGAAATTCTGTTTAACGAGTAAACATGTGTATTATAGGTATACGTAACGTGTTATTTCTTTGGCGCTGTCTATTGCATCACTTACATATTGCGCGCTATCAGGATTATCAATTATTAATAACGCTTACTTTGATGTAACCGTGAGAAAATGGTACTCGACTGTGCTCTTTTCTTTTGTGTGCAAAAATTCGTATAATATGATGTCGCATTTGAACGCGAACGCTTGAATAACGTATTCGCTAAATTTTCTTCATATCACGTATCAAATAATAAATGGAATCATCTGCGGTTTTCTTTTCTAAGTGCATTTATGTTTAACCGGAAGACAAAGTACACGAGGATTCTATATACTTACACTACTACTACTCTGTCGTGACATAGCAAATGCTAATTCTTTGCGCAATAAATTCCACCTCATCCTACCTTTCTTACATATTTAGACGACTTGAAAAACGCGGCAAAAATTTATCAGGATAAAAAAAGGTCAATAATTAGTCTCTTTACATAATTTATGTATATCTTTGTCTGATCAAAGTTCGGGTCAAGTCCTGAGGAAACGCGTACCAAATATCTGTAACTCTGATAAATTTTGGTCGAACACATCGAAATAGATCGAGATCACGAAAGTCGAGCACTTCGATTTTGTTTCCTTGATTTTGTTTAATTCGACAAAACGAAAAAATTTTAATTGTTACGTAAATTTCGCGTTTTCTAACCGCAGTGTTCGCGAAGCTGTTATTAGAGAATTCGAACCCAGCTCTTCTGTTGAAAAAGGTCAAGGTTGCACTTGAACGAAGAAGATGCTTACAAGAAGTGGAAAGATAAGTGGAGATTTTCCATGAAGCTATTGTTGCCTAATTTGAGCTAATTCCTGTCGAGTTCAAAAATCATTTTCATTAAATACTAATTTCATCGCACAATAAAGAAATACAATGGTACAGTTTATTGAATTATTTAACAAGTTAATTGACGCTAATCGCTTTGAGAAGCGCTGTATTATACCTACCGTTCAGAATCGTAACGATCGCAAAGTGTCGTGAATTGACCATTTATACTTATACGGTAGTATACTACACCGTTACACCTGTTGATGTCCTTTTAAAAAATCACAAAATATTTTACGAAATACAAGATATTTTCTATTCAAATGTTCGATCGTATTGCCTATTTTATGCAGATTCTGTCCTTCGACCATTTCGCCGAGATATTCGGACTAGAATATATTTGGACATCGTAATTTATCCGATAACATAATCAATAACGAAAGAGTTTGAAAACCTTTACTCTGTCCACGTGTTAGGCGAAGATCGTATTATAGTCACGTGATCGCTATCCTCGTACGATTCTCTAAACTTGTACGCTGTCGTTCGATATCAATAATCAGTTAGCGCTATCTATAAACGCCTGGCGAATATTATTATATGTTGTATCTATGTACATACATATATTCGCGAAATATGGTTACATCTCATAATTATCAGTGTAGTGTGAAACTTTCTTCTATATACATATTATATGTATGGCTGTGAATGTATTACAGGAGAATTCGTTAAAATCGAAAAGTTCGAATATGCCGAATGTATAAACATATGTCATTTATTTCGAATTGTATGTACTGAACGAAATTGAAACGATTGAAAAAATTGGAAACGTTACATATACATATAATAGGCATGTAATATATGATAGCTCCAAAAATTTGGAATACGCAAAATCCACCGACATGCTGAATGTAATTAGAAGATGCATGTCGCTTATTTCAAATTGTACGAACTGTACGCAATTGGAAAGATTAGTAACGTTACATACATATATTAGGTTGGCAAAAAAGTAATTTCGGTATTTTAAGGTAAAATAATGATGACCTGAATCGCACTTGGTTCAGTTTTTGGCCGATAAGGACCAGAAGTTTTATAAGCACGGAAATAAAACCGAAAATTTGGAATATGCGAAATCGACTGACACGCCAAATGCAATTAGAAAATGCATGTTGTTTATTTCGAATTGTACGAAATTAAAACGATCGAAAAGCGGTAGAAACGTTAAAAACAACGTGCGTTTTCGTATCGAAATTTTTTAAATGTAAACGGACGGTCGCGTAGCTGTGGGAAGAATAATGAAAATTGGTTAAAATAACCGACCGTGAGAAAAAAAGTAGAATCGTACGATATCTCGAGATATCGTGAGCTCTTGGCATTACATACTTGATACTTATGCGCATGGTGTCACTTTGAACGTTCAGTTAACCGCTAGCAGCAGTGTGGGGCGGACGTTTCCCGGTATTTCCTGTTCCACTAGAAGTCTCGTAGGTTAGGAAATATACTCGTGTGAAGGTTAAGGTCGTCCCCTCTTGTATTGTATCCATCAATTCTACTATCGAAATATCGGATTTTGTTCAGTGAGTGATTGTGTTCTCGTCTCTCGTTTCGAATATCGATTCGTATTTCTATGTAGTTTCTCGTGTACCAAGCAAATTGTTCGCGCGTGTCCGAGATTCCAAAAACTTGAAACGAAACTATTCCCTTCAATTTTCTACTTATATATGTATATATATATTTATCTATGTATGTATGTATACATATAGATACGTATTCTATTGAGGATAGTTTCTACACATTTTATTGATGGCCAGCAATAGGAAAGAATGAACAAAAATCAAACAGGATTACGTGAACGACCACGTTGCAAAGTACATATTAGATAGCTGGAGTCGAGTGAAAGTACATATATGTTCGCTTTACAAGCATCACAAATTTCTCTTCTGAACACTGAAAGAAATTCTATGACGCGACATCTCGTAACTTTATATTTCAACTGAAATTGTTGCGTCTTCGTACGAATTTCATTTTGAATTATAATTTCAGTGTCAGTTCCCGATTGACACTGACTATTTCAATTACTAGTAAAATTCTTGGTAGATTCTGTGCGTACATAAGTACGTTTCCAAAGTGTTTGTCTGTTACAACGGTTCGAAAAACTATCGTAAATTGTAATTTAACTGGTGAATCATCGTAACGTTACAGTAGAAAAACCTCAAGAACGAAAAATGATTTTATTTGCACGATCGTCGGGCGGTAATCTGTATTTGTCGAGACTTTAATGTTAGAATTTAAAGTACACTTTACCACGAAACATGTACATACATTAAATAGATGCAAATATATGAATGCGCATGTGTTACAAATCGTATGCACAGCGGTTGTATAACTCTCAGAAAAATGCATGTACGTATATGTATGTACTATTCAAATGGCAAATAACGTCAAGTACAGAATAATTTAGTACGACGCATGATTTAGGGAAGAACAAAAACAGGTTAAATCATTCAACAGATTTTATCGACGTTCGAGTAGGAATTATTCGTTGGCGTTCGTGGATCTAAATAGGAATGTTATCGAATTGAATAGACTCGATTCGGTGAACGGAGCTGGTTTAACTCTGTTATTTATTTGAATTTCGGTCGGCTCGGTTGTTGTGTCCGTTCGACGCTGGAATGCGGTCGGTTAACTTTTACTTGAAACAGTTCACTGTAATCTCGAGGATTTTCGAAGCAAACGCCAGCTTTTTCTTTTTTATATATCCTTAATTTTAAACAACGACGCAAACGATCAATAGACGCATTTTCTCGATCTCGTACGGAAATTTTTCGGAATATTTGTGTTCTTTTTGCCTGAATTATTTAAAATATTGTATACATTATTAAATATGTTGATATCTAATCAGTAACCTGCGGAAGTTTATGCAATTTGCAATTTTTAAGAAGGGGGAATCAAATGAAATATTGTTTTCAGTGGTAGCAACCTTTATAGATCTGAGATATATTAAGATTTGACTAAATTCTGTCAAAAGATATATTCTGGCATTTTTTAAAAATGTCAGAAGCCATAAACGCATAAGGATCTGCAGTCTACTAATCAGTTACTAAATCTTCAATTATTAAAAAATCATATAGAATGGAACAATTCTAGCTAAGAAGAAGTGTTTCATTTTCGAGTTAAAACAGCTCCGTTTGCAAAGGGCTACTATTCATTGGTGAAAAATAATCATAAACATTTATTTTCAGGAATTTAAAAAATGTCGGCGAAAGCGATTCGCGAGGCAACAGGGAAGGATCTAATCAACCGTAAACTTCCTTCTGGCACCAATGCGGTACAATGTAGATTCGTGACCATCACAGAAGATACAAATTGGTCGGATGTGTTAAACAGCAATCCATGGCTAAAGTCAGAGAGCCTGGTCGTGAAGCCCGATCAACTGATCAAACGACGTGGCAAGCTTGGCTTGATTAAAGTAAACGTAGACTGGGCTACGGCGAAGCAATGGATCGCAGACAGAATGAACAAGGACCAACAAATTGGCAAAACAAGTGGAAAACTTCGAACGTTTATCATCGAACCTTTTGTTCCACACAAACAGGTAACCTTTTGTCGTTACTGTGACATTGTAACACAGGATACCATAGTTAATCGTGATCTACCGTGAACCATAGGAAGAGGAAGCTTACGTTTGTATCTACTCTCACCGGAAAGCCGATACTATTCTGTTCCATCACGAAGGCGGAGTTGATATCGGAGATGTCGACGCGAAAGCTTTGAAGCTAGACATACCTGTTGGAGAAGGGTTACCAGATCAGGCTACATTAATGAAGAAGCTGTTAACGCACGTAGCAAATGATAAAAAAGAGTAGGTTCTAAAAAGTATAATGTTGCATTATAAATTTAGAGCATATAAATTTAACAATTATTTTCTTTTCAGAACTATTGCCAAATTTATAGAATCTCTGTATAAACTTTACGTTAATTTATACTTCACATACTTGGAAATAAATCCGTTGGTAGTAACGGACAATGGAATTTACATACTGGATCTTGCTGCGAAGCTGGACACGACTGCTGACTTTGTGTGCAGACCAGATTGGGGAGAAATCGATTATCCACCACCGTTTGGACGGGATGCCTACACAGAAGAAGCCTATATTGCTGATCTAGACGCGAAATCCGGAGCTAGCTTAAAACTAACCATTCTTAATCCAGCTGGTCGGATATGGACAATGGTTGCTGGCGGTGGTCAGTAGAAGCGCACAGCAGTATCATTTACGTGATTAATCTGGTTCATTCTAACCGAATTGTGATTGTCAAGTCGATGGCTCTTTCACGGGACTATTCCGACATCTGCCTATCTTATATTTACAACATATTCTTTTTTTAGGAGCGTCCGTCATTTATTCAGACACGATTTGTGATTTGGGAGCTTCGACCGAGCTTGCTAATTACGGTGAATACTCCGGTGCACCCAGCGAGCAGCAAACTTACGATTACGCGAAAACTATATTGAGTCTGATGACAAAGGAAAAGCGCAAAGAGGGCAAAGTATTGATAATTGGTGGCGGTATTGCAAACTTTACGAACGTAGCCGCGACCTTCAAGGGTATCGTTAAGGCATTGCAAGAGTATCAGCCGAAGCTTGTGGAACACAATATTCAGATATTCGTGCGAAGAGCAGGACCTAACTATCAAGAAGGACTGAGGTACGACACGTAGAATTATTCAGAATTGTGTTCACTTACTGACCGTTCACGAATTTCAGAATTATACGGGAAGTTGGTAGAAGACTGGGCATTCCTGTTTACGTATTCGGACCTGAAACTCACATGACGGCCATATGTGCAATGGCGTTAGGCAAGAAGCCGATCCCCGATCCGGAGACTCAAGAATTTTCCACCGCAAACTTTTTGCTACCCTCTGGACAGGATGTCGGGCCCGCAGCTCCTTCGAAAAGTACTTCTTGTTCACCTACCAAACAACCGAAATTAAGAGCGAGCGAGTCCGTTGACGGATCCGCGAACAAACAACTTTTCAGTAGTAAAACTAGGGCCATCATTTGGGGGATGCAAACCAGAGCCGTTCAAAGTATGCTAGACTTCGACTTTGTCTGTCGTAGATCTGAACCGTCTGTAGCCGCTATCGTGTATCCGTTCACGGGTGATCATAAGCAAAAATTTTACTGGGGCCACAAAGAGGTACTTTCTTATTTTATCGTCTTAAACCAGAGATCGGCAAGGAGTACTCATTTTGGTCGATTTTCAAGGGATATGCTCCCTTCCCCTTATTTAAATTTTGTTGTCTTAAGATAAAATTTTAAATTGTTCATTTGTTACTTATCTAGTAGTTTTTCAGATAACTGAAATCACCGATGTGTTTTGTTATAAATTTCTCTGTATTTCTTGATATTTATTCATCATACATTTCAAGAAATACAGAGAAATTTATAACCGAACACATCGGTGATTTAAAGTTATCTGGAAAACTACTAGATAAGTAACAAATGAACAATTTAAAATTATAAGACAAAAAGAGCGCATCTTGTCGACCTCTTGTCTTAAACGGTCGTTGACTTCATACTGGTGAATAACCACTAAATCATGTCGTTTTGCGAATGTTGAATACAGGTGTTGATCCCAGTTTACAAGCAGATGAAAGACGCGATGACTAAACACACGGACGCCGATGTTATGGTCACGTTCGCGTCTTTAAGATCCGCATACGAGAGCACGGTCGAAACTATGCAATTCCCTCAAATCAGAACGATCGCTATTATCGCCGAAGGCATACCCGAAAACATGACGAGAAAACTAATTCTAATGGCACAACAAAAAGGTGTTACCATTATCGGTCCTGCTACCGTAGGTGGTGTGAAGCCTGGTTGCTTCAAGATCGGTAATACCGGAGGAATGATGGACAACATACTTCATAGTAAACTCTACAGACCTGGCAGCGTGGCGTATGTTTCACGTTCCGGTGGTATGTCGAACGAATTGAACAATATCATTTCCAAAGCATCGAACGGAGTGCTGGAGGGAGTTGCGATCGGAGGAGACCGTTACCCAGGAACTACTTTTATGAATCATATAATGCGCTACCAAGAAAACCCAGACGTAAAGCTGATAGTTCTGTTGGGCGAAGTCGGCGGTGTGGAAGAGTACGAAGTATGCGAAGCACTCAAGGCCAAGAGAATTACGAAGCCATTGATCGCCTGGTGTATCGGCACCTGTGCCAGCATGTTCAATTCCGAGGTTCAGTTCGGCCATGCTGGATCAATAGCGCATAGTAACTTGGAAACAGCCTCCTCTAAGAACGCTGCGTTGAAAGCTGCCGGCGCGTACGTGCCCGACAGTTTCGACACGCTCGGAGAACTGATGCACACTGTTTATGAGAAACTTGTCAAAGAAGGAGCGATTGTTCCTGAGCCGGAACTTCCGCCGCCGACCGTCCCTATGGATTACAATTGGGCCAGGGTAATGCATATAATACTCGATAGTTGTCCCATTCGGCCAAATATGATTTCACAGTATTCATTTCATTTGTAATCGTTTGTAACAGGAACTCGGCCTAATACGAAAACCGGCTTCGTTCATGACGTCCATCTGCGATGAACGCGGACAAGAACTATTGTACGCTGGAATGCCCGTCACCGAAGTACTAAAGCAAAACGTGGGGATTGGCGGTGTAGTTTCACTTTTATGGTTCCAACGGTGCTTGCCGGCCATGTATTGTAAATTCCTGGAAATGTCTTTGATGTTGACGGCTGACCACGGTCCTGCTGTGTCAGGAGCGCACAACACCATCGTATGCGCTCGAGCTGGCAAAGATCTGGTTAGCTCGTTGGTATCCGGCCTCTTAACTATCGTAAGTGAAGCCGTCAAACTCTTACTCTTACCGTAATTATACTCTCCATGGAGAACCGTCGTTGATATACATACATTCCCGTCCATAAGTCACCGGACACTTATTCAAATTTGAATAAGTTATGAAATAAAAATGGTACTTACTAATTTTGTAATTATAACAACAGGGTGATCGTTTTGGCGGAGCACTGGACGGTGCGGCTCGCATGTTCTCCGAGGCTTACGATGCCGGGTTACATCCGCAAGAATTCGTAAACAATACACGTAAAAAAGGCAAGCTGATTATGGGTATTGGCCATCGTATAAAGTCCATAAACAATCCGGACATGCGAGTGAAACTTATCAAAGAATTCGTGATGGAGAATTTCCCTGCTAAGCCTCTGGTCGAATATGCATTGGAAGTCGAAAAGATAACAACAAGCAAGAAACCTAATTTAATTTTAAACGTGGATGGTATTATTGCATGTGCCTTCGTGGATATGTTGAGGAAAAGCGGTAGCTTCACTAGAGAAGAAGCACAAGAGTATATCGAGATTGGTGCTATAAACAGTTTGTTCGTTCTTGGTAGGAGCATAGGTTTTATTGGTACGTGCCTTCTTTTTCATATTATATTATATTATTTGGAGGGAAAGTTCTGTCGTATTTTAAAGAAAACATTTCAAATGGTTGCATAAGTTCGTGTCCGATTTGAAAATAAAATTCAATGGTTCAATTCTAAAGAATACAGCTGCTTTATTAATTGATTATATAGTCAATTTTCTACAATCATCTAATATATGTTTAATATTATTCAATGATATAATTTCCATTATTTATAACAACTTGTTGCCATCTTTATAATTTAAAATACGTCAGAACTTTCATACAACTAAACTAACATATCGTATTACCCGCAAAACTAACGCTACGTTTTATCGTTTCAGGTCACTATATGGACCAGAAGAGGTTGAAACAAGGTCTGTACCGACATCCGTGGGATGATATTTCTTACGTATTGCCCGAACAATACAATTGAGTTCATCTTCCATTTGCATTGTCTATCGTAAACGCATAATGTTACGAGTTCATTTAAGGTTTCGATAGCTGTAACGATCATGATGTCGGTCCGTGCTTGCTCATAGCCGTAAAGACATGTTAATTTACTTAGATACAGGTAATTCAGAGTTGTTGTATAGTCCACCGTAACTCTATCCATTCTTACGAATCGAAGTTGTATTCGACGATGTTGCGAACGGAAAATTTCTATACACACTATTATTATATTATATAAGACGGATTTATTGAAAACAACAAATCCGTCGGTGTTTTACTTGAAAAAAGAAAAACTTGAATGAACCCGTGAAATAGTAAATGTTAATTCGCGTAATTCAAGAAGAACATTCCAGCGGAGCATTTTCCTTTCTTTTTTTATTTAGTTAAAAGGTGGGACTTGAATTGGAAAATCTGATAATTGATTGTTAACTAATCTACACTAGTATGTTAACTATTATGAATGATATTTATCGGTGCCAGCCCGGATTATGTTTTTCTCTCCCCGATTTAATGAGAATACAAATATTTACGTATTTGAGAAGCTTTGTATTAAAAAGTATATCAGCATTTTGTATATACGTGCATACACGAATGCTTTTATTTATACACGCGTGTACCAAAATGTCCTAATATGCACATATTATATATGTGCACGATACTACAGCAACAATTTGTTGCACAAAGTAGGTTTTCTCTCACGGCTAAAAATTATACAAAAAGGAAGCAGTGGCAAAATAAAATATGTCCAACATTTAAGTGGTATCGTCGATTTTTTACTTAGCCCCATTGAAATTCGTGAATGAATCGTTATTATAATTACAAATAGCGTATAAAAATGATTACCCTGTGCAATAATATTTTTGCTAAATAAAAGCTATAGTATTTTCGAAAGTAAACGCAGGCGAGGAGTGTGTCAAACCATGGTAATAGTGTCTTTCGATTTTTATTAAATCCCGTAACGATTGGAAAATATTCATACATCGATTAGGGGTAAAAGTACCTACATCGGTAAAAAAAATAAAGAAATTAAAAAGAACGCGACTTTCTAGGCAACGTGTAAATGTTGCGAAACGAATAATAAATTGGTAATTAGCTCTCGTAAAGATAAACGTTCGAAAAATACTTGTTTCGGGTGACAAGCCCTTAAATTCAAATAACACGTTTAGTATTTACATTGTTAAAAATATTCACAAGTTCGAGCGGTCTAGATCTCTAATCGAACCGTTTAGCACTTTCAATATCATGATCGATTTTATTATAAAGAGAAGCGAACAAATTTCGTCTATCATTAAGATCACAGGCTTTACCGTTCTTTAAAGAAACGAGACAGAATAGATCTTCGTATTCCACGGAGTAGTCGACATTCAAGAATAAACAAACTTTCACATTATTGAGTTTCTGGAATGTCGTCGGCAGCTATATTAATAATTCTCTCGCTTTGTGGTGGTGGTCTATGACGGCCTATCCAATATATACATTTCCTTACTAGTTGTGGCACAATAATATTATTATAGTACGACATTCCAGCGAGCAGAATGGTGAAGCCAACAAGCTGCAAAAAAGAAAGAGTATGTACATGTAATACAAGTAAAAATAAATCGTAGACAGTGGACAATGAATAACTTACTTGCAAATAATGAAACTTTTGCCACCTAAGTGCCAAAGAGAAAGCCCAAATGACAAACGTTCGAACACTATCTAAAATCATCCTCGTCGTAGCACTCATTTCTTTGGTAACGCTGATACCCGCGAAATTAAAGAATGCCATGCTGAAAGCGATACCTGTACAGAAAGATAATACGAAACGTTAATTTCTCAATTATTTTAACGACGTTATTTACGAGGTGCGTCCAACTAAATGCTAATGAAAAAATGCTGACCGAGCATCGCTGTCAGCAAACGTCCACTGTTCCCAATCTGAATAAACGCATCTTTAGTTGCTTCGAGTGTACCTCGAGAATTATCAGCGAACGGAGGTGGAGCGTATATAAAATTCAGAGGTATCATTAGCAAACATATGGTGGCGAATCCAAAAATACCTGAAAACATGTACGTGTTCAAATGCTGTATACTTGAGAAACAAATGGTTTAAACATACCCTCCCATCCAACCGCTTGCAACGCCGGTATGTTCTGACCGGCTACAAGTTTCTCTTCGACCACCATTTGAATAGCCGTTATCACCTGTAACCGCAGAAATTACGAAATTGTTTTTATAGCCGAATATGCTTTTGCATATTCATAGACTGCGGATATTCTGCGTCGATTGTGGGAAGCAGTAGTTAAAACAAAAATTTATTTTATCCCTTAGTAGTGTTTTCACGTTGAAAACAACACAACAACATTCTTAGATTTTTTATATTGGACATAATGTAGTCTGTAAATAGTCTGTGAATTTTGCCTGGGAAGCATCAGACTACCCTAGATTTTTTATATCTTTCATAGTTTTATATTTCACTTATAATCACTTAATTTCTTTGTAAATGCATAAAGATCCGCAGTCTATTCATAATTATATTCGTTAGTCATAATTTCACCTGTGCACATATAATGAGCAAATCTCCAGTCAAGATAGAGTTCGTGCTCATATCCGTATCTTCCATAGTTATTACGTCGCTGAGTCCAACGAGAACTAAACCGACTATCACCATACCTATGCCAGCCCATTCTCGACTTACGAGTTTCCTATCGAGAAAACCCATAGAAAGTATGGCTGTAAATATTATAACAGAACCACGTAACATTTGAAAACTGCTGGCATATGTCATATTCAAGCTGATGTACATGATAGAGCTGGCACACGTGTCGCACAATGCAGGTATTAGCAAAACAGAGGGATTGAAGATGCGCGTGCCTTTAGTCAAAGGATTGTTATCTATAGAACCATCCTGTAATAAGAAACATTCGATGACGAACATTTGGTATACGTATAATAGGATAGCGAATCTATACTCACGTCTCTGCGTTTATAATAATGATATACTATTTTAAATACAAGAAGACATAGCATTTCTCCTATGAACATTATGGAGGTTTGCATAAACGGATGATTGAAGTGCCTAGGCTGACCATCTTCGCCTTCTACCACTTGTCGGTCCGCGTATCTAATGGACAGGAAGATATGATTAAAAAAATTTGTGAAATAGGTATTTCTAGAGCTCTGTAAAACTAGTGTTAAATTCTAATTTGTTTACTTTTTTTTAATTACACCTACTCATTTTTGTGATAAATGCATAAAATCTGCTGTCTATTGATTAGACACAAACGTGTCTAATAATGTAAATTATATTTCAAATGTACAGCAATTTTTAGTGGCGCCTCAGAGCCACCACTAGAGTGCTAAAAGTTAATTCTTTCGATTAATTACACTGGAGTACTCACTTGACAATTAAGGTATTAAGTGACCCAACAACGACCATAAGCACAGCCAGAAGGCATTGATAAGGTGTCCATGCCATGCTTAAATAATTAAAAGTCTCTACAAAAAAACAAAGAAATTGATTACTTAAAAGTTACAGTAATCTAGAGTTTAAAATTATAATTCCAATTTTAACGATTTAGGAAAACTCTGCTATACTTCTCCAAGCATTAAAGGGGGAGTGGACATGGGTGGATGACTACCAAGACGCGTCATAGTTCGACGTTCGCTATACTGATTAATTCTAACATTTTTAAAATACCATTGTTCGATAAACACGTTTCCAGAAGCAAATAAATGTTACAAAGTGACTCATAAGCTACACCACGAAGAAATGAACGAACTACGTATATAACAACTGTATATAAACACCTTTACTTTCTAAATTTGATTAAAACGTTTCCTAACGAATTCGTATACATATTGTGACAACCACTGATCTCTCAGCTGGTGTCAAAGATGATTGGATAATAGAATTGATTGTTTGAAAAAAATCAAGTCACGATCGAATGAATGTTATTTGATGCCACGAACTGCTGACACCAGCTGACACTCTAAACTGAAAATATCAATTTCAATGTTAAATGTTCTCGACTTACTTTGGCACCATGTAATTTTACAAGTACACGCACTTACTTTACTCAATCATATTTATGAAATTTTGTCGAATCAATATCAAACATCACTACTCAACTATATATATATAATTGTGGTGTTTTTAATTCATGGTACGCGATGGTACAACTACACAACATCGAATTGCACGTGTAATGTGTATATGTATATGTGCAAATGGTATTACGAAAAATCTACTCTGTCCCGCCACCCGCGGAAAACTGTTCAAACTATATACATACGTACTAAACACTTCCTATTTAGTTCTTTGAGCGATCGTTGTTCACGAAGAGAGGACGCTTCAACGTAAACCTAAAGGATCGTGCATAGCAGAGAGCTGATATGCTGATACGCTGATAAGGACGCACTTGTAACTTGTAAGCAGTGATAGACGGTATTATCGCGCATGCGCGTCCGAAAGCAGTAACGTACCTGTATTATGGAGAAACCCACGCAAATCATCATGAATTTATTTTGTTTTATTTATTTATAGTTTGGTAACATCTTAATTAGAATATTCATACGTACAAAATCTCCGTGTTTTAATTTTGTTTGTAACGACAATGTCAATATATGATTTCTCCTCTATGAAAGAAATTACATTGAATTTATTGTATTATGTTTAGTTTCTATTTTTTGCAATCGATGCAGACAATTTTTATTTTGCATAAACATCCACAGTCTAGTTATAATAAATGATACATATATAGAGAAGTATATAATGTAATCGTTGTGTAATCGTGCAATTTTGAAATTTATCGCGGTATGACATAGATGACAGCACCAGGTTTGACAACGGTTGAAGGACATGATCGTGATAGAGGCGCAGTGTTGAAATGGAATATTGCAAGGTATTTTCGCGCATGCGCGACGAAATACAGGAACGTATGTATTACGTCCTAAGTTAGTGGGGAATGTAGTGGGGAAATATTACCGGTAGGAAAGTACCGGAAGAGTTCAGAAGTTTATATATTACATATTATATGTACATACACATTAAATTTTGATATAACATACGCATATTAAACATTCATATTTGAAAATCTGAAAACAAAATTTTGCGAAATTATGCGGGGTGACAAAGGTACCCCATTTTAGCCCAACTTTGTACTTTACTGACGCTAAAATCGTCGCGCACGCGCGAAAAAGCCGTGCAATATCCCAACACTGGATAGAGGCGATAGAGGCCGACTTCCGTTTTTTACTTACCCCCTCCCTCGTCTCAATAATTAGTATATTGTTAGTATATGCACCCTCCTTTAGGTCCACGCGCTTTAATCAGTTTCCAGCATTGCACAGCACTGCAGCACTCGAATAATTTTTACCGCTACATAAGACATATTTACTAGGTATAGTACCTAGATACTTACAAAACATATGACGCGTTCGGCAAGAATCTTTTCTCTGTATATACACGCTGAAAAATTATCAACACATGGAAGAGATATGTAGACTAATGTAAAGAAGAAAAAAATAAAGAGACAACTCTGTATTATTGCACAATTATTGAAATTTCTCATATGAAAGTAGAATGGCATCGTTAAAGCCAAGCGAAAAGTTATCCGAAGTTTTGGAGTTGTTCCTGTTGCCTAACTATAATATTGTATCTACTACTTATCTTGATCTTCTGCTAACCCATATTTCTGAGTCCATAAAGAAACGTAAGTAAACAATATCAAATGTATTTCGTATATTTTCCAATCTATTCTCTGCTCTTTCTTTACAAGTTTGGAATATACCATTCTAATAGTATGCTTTCATAAAATCTTTAATTTTAGCTGCCACAGATGAACATTGTGTATTGTTTCGAGATTGGGTTTTGAAAGCGCTAGATATTTGGAGCTTGAATGGAAAGCCTTCTCAGTCTATAAGCGTGTTTACTTTGAAACTTGTGGGACTTATATCTCGTAATGAGATACATTTCCATTACTGGCAGTACCAGAATGTATATAATAGTCTACGCGATCTTTTTGAATTTCGAGAAGACAATATAGCATCTTCTATAAAGATGGCTTACACTACAATGCTGCTAGAATTGATCCAACATCGAAGTGGCAGACAATGGGTTATAGATTCTGGTGAATATAACAACTTTAAGGGGATAGACCCGTTTCTCATTTCTCGATAATGCAACGATGGTGCTTTTCAGTAGTCAAAAGCACTAGATAAAAGATCAATTTAGCCCACAGTCGCCCTCAAAAGTTCTATTTTTACATTTAAGAGGCATAATTTGCATTATTCAGCATTATTAAATGTAAAAATAGGACTTCTGAGGGCGACTGCTGCCTACATCAATGGTTTCCAACCTTTATGCTACTACAACTCCCTGAAAAAGAATTTTTTTTCCATGCCTTCCTACCTTTTATATTTTGAATAAATGTAATAATGTAGACACATTTCAGAAACTGTTAAGTTTTATTTATTTGTAGATATTATGGAAACCGCTGGCCTAGATTGATCTTTTGTCTAACTGAAAAATCCCATCTTTGGATTATCGCATTCCTAGAAACTGGAATAATAATAATGTTAATAGTAACAATCATATCCACTTTATAGGGGTTTGGAAAGATGTTGTAAAGTATGCACATTGGAATCACACTATGTACGTCACACGGGAAAGTCAAAAGTTTTTGTGTCATCTGCTTCTAAATGAACAACAGAACATCAGCTTTTGCAAAGATGTTATCTTAGCAATTGCAGCACCGTTAATGACCAATAACTTTGAATCTCAAGTGTGTCAGAAGTTGGAAGACAACTATTTAGAGCAGAATAAATTGTTGTGTACCACGTTGGATTTATTAACCCATCTTATTGAAAATACATTATTCGTGAACATGGAGAACACTATACCCGAACTATGCCAGGAGACTATTAATTTAGATACCAGAGTAAAAGCCCTGTTCGAAGCATGTATCAGCACAAAATTTTTGCTTCACGTGCATAAGCTGTTAGTTTTGTGTTTGTTCATTCCATTGAAACGCGCTCTCAGAGAAGGACAGGAAACTATCGACGCCGAGATATCACAGAACTTTTGTTACGAAATGTGTTACATATCTATGATGCTGCTATCGAAAAAGTATATAACAGAGATCGTGAAAACAAACAAGTTTTTAATGACGTACTGGAAGAAACTTCAATCATTGCGCGAATTTGTTCTACCGCAGCAGTACAAGTTTGAACATCAGTGTATAAGCATAATGGTAAGCATCTTCTTACTTAATTGTTAGCAAATAATTTCAACGTATTTCTTGGGTTAACAGATCATACCATTGGCTGTATGCATAAAGCAGACATACATAACTCATGATATGTTCGACATGTTCGTAAATAAAATGTGCGATGTGACATGCACAGCGGTGCAAAGGCTAGCGTACAATATTAGAGACACTATATATAAAAATGAGCTACCTTTGCCACATATTTGTAAAGTGTCTATCGACATAATACTAGAAATGATGGATATCATGGACAGAGTATGCACGTTTTACATTATAAATTATATACATTAACTTTAATCTAGTCGCTTACTATTGTAATCTATATCACAACAGGATATCGCGGTAATTACGTTTCAAACATTGTGCCATGTGCTCAAGAATTTCGTACCACATATCTGCAATGAACTAAATGATACAGAGGCAAACAATATAGCACATGCACAAAATGGATCAAAGAAAACCACACTTATGTCTCCTTTGGAAGGGAATCCAATAGTTGAACATCCTACGTTGTTAGCGTCGCTTCTCGACGGTTTGGCAGTGATGACGGAGAAATTTAAATTGAAATGGCGAGAGTGCGTGGAAACTATATGTTTGTTGTCCCTTGGCCAAGAAATTTTAAACCACTCAGGTATTACACCCGTGGTATGTATATTGTACAAATCGTAAATCTCTTAAATTTTTTGAAATTTTGTACATTGTAAATCTTTGGTTTCAGATCTCTGTGAAAGCTTTGAAAGTGTGCAAACTGGCAATTCAAAACTTTATGCCGCCTAATTTAGTACTACTCGTCGAAGGAGACAGCCACATGAACGAAATAGGACCAACTCTTTTTAAAAGATTACACGATGTTAATTGGGAAGTAAGGGACAGCGTATTAGAAGTTTTAAACACTATTGCTGCAATTTCGGAAGATAGTACGTATGTATAGTTGTTGATAGCGTACGTTATTGTGCAGTATAATTGTAACACATATTTACAGAATATCCTGCATTCCAAGACTTTTTATTAACGAATAAGTTCCTACAAGTGGGACTCGACATTGCTAAGACGGACAGCGAAAGTTACGTTCGAGCGTCTGCTTTATCGTTCATCTCGACCACCGTTAGGATACATAAACTATGGGAAAAACAGTTATCACAGCTGAATCTGCTGGTACGATTACTAATTACTAGACTACGGATCTTTTATGCAAAATAAAAATTGTGTGCATCGATTGCGAGGAATAGACATCAAACAGAATGTTATTTCTTCCCTTAATAATTTTAATAGATGAGAAATCATATATGTACATCGACAATTTAAAAAATTTTCCTACAATTTTGAATATCATCTATTTAATTTTGCTATAAATGTCTACTAATTACATATATAATTGTAACAATGGGATACATGTTTTTCTTAATGTTTCAGGACCATGCGATACACTTGCTCAGCAATGAGAGCGAAGCTATAGTTCGAAAGGAAGCTGTGATATTAATTAAGGAATTATATGCCAACTATAAATGGCCGTAAGTGCGATTCCACAAAGTAGATGGATATTGCTTGCAAAATATAATAGAAAATTAAATTTCTGTTCGTTTAGGAAAGATATCGTCGATTCTATGACACGATCGATGTCTGCAGCTGCTGTCTTCGATCTCCATTGGGAAGTGAAAACGTGCGCCCTTCATTTCTGGGGACAATTCATAAAGTCACACATGTCCGATCAAGGAGTGCTCGATGGTTATTTTCCAAAAGTAACATTCTCCAAAGAACACCGAAAAATTGTGTCGTTAAACGATATTGAAATAAAGCGAAGACTCAACAAAGCATTAGATGAATTAGCCAAGCAGAATTGCTTAGGGGTAGGTGTAATTTAAAACAGTAAAAACATTAGAAGAATTTAAAAATACTATTAAACATATTAACATAGAAAATAAATTCCTATATCACTTCAGTTTGTTGCAATTCAGGTAGAAAATGTTTATTTTGCATAAAGATCTGTCTACTTATCATCCAACAAACTCTGCAGCCGGTGCATAATGTTTTGTTATTGGAAATTTCAGGTTCTCCTGGTTGCTCTAGAAGATGACAGTGATTTCGAAGTATGCAAAACAGCGGCAGCTATAATAAATAAATTGAAGGCGTTCCTTTTAAAGTACAAACTTAACGAACCTTTACCAGAATTGCTTCCACCTAAAGACTGTGCTATATTAGATTCCTCTTATGTGAAACAAGAAGCAATCAAGGTTGAAACTACAGATTCTGAAAAGAGGTTTCATAATTCTACTGATGTAATTGAAGAAATAGTGGACGAGAACGACGCAAATCTTCTGGCGTCTATTTACAATAATTCGATGAAAATGGATGAAAATCAAGAACCGCAAAGCACGGAAGTGGAGAGAACATTTCAGTTTATTTCTTGCGTGTCTAGGCAATCTTTCCTTCAAACGATTTTTAATTCAAACATAGAAGCTATCGTCGAAGAGAAACAAAAATGGTTGACTACGTACACTACCAGCTTCGAATCTATATTAGACGACATACTGACGATGTATAAACAGGGAGATGTGAATTCTATGGATTGTTATTAATTGAAGTGAACGTGTCTTAACAGCCGCATGTGTATGTATGTAAATACTGTGTGCAGCATTTCGTTTACATTATTATCCTTGAATCGTTCTTAAGTTCATTTGTTTTTCATGATCTCTACTTGTAATTTTTCTATCGAATCAAGGGATTAAATGCAAGCAAGCTTTGAAAACTAAACGATTCTCTAATTACATACTCTTAATAGCTACCCACCACTCTACAAGCGTATTGTAATTAAACTGGAGCGATCGTTATAAGACATACAATTTATTTGGTGTAGAAAAATGCATTACATCTTTTTACATTCTTGTATATTGTACATAGATACAGCAAATTAGAATAAATTAATGCGTAGTATGTTTTTTTTATATGAAAAGAAAACTAAAGACATTTTATTCTTAGCATGCCTACGAAGGAACTAAGCATCTTTTGCAGAACACAATAACTAAAGTTGTGCTCGACGACGCGAATCTACGCAGTTGGTGCTGCGAATACATTCCAGCAACAATTAGCAGACAAATGTGAAACAATGATATTTTCTAAGGCTATTCGAATGGATTGCATCGTTAATTTCTAGATCGTTACATAATTCACAGCGTAATTCGTTCGCAGCGAGGCTCGATCGTGTTGCAACTAGGGATGGCGTGAACTGCTACTTTTGGACCACTCGTGATTCGATCACATTCGTTCCCAATCACAATGATTTTGTAACTTATTAGTAGACTGCGGATCTTTATGTAAATATAAAGAAATTGGTTGGGTCAAATATAAACCGCTAAAAGATTTAAAAAATGAAAGAATATTCTAATGTTGCTTTTAATGTAACAAAGTCGTCAAGGGATGAAAACAATTTTATGTTATTCCTGTTTCCCACAATCAATGCAAAACATTTTTATTTTGCATAAAGATCCGCAGTCTATTTATTAAATTTGTAAAATTTTTTCAATGTATCATTTCAGTTTCCTATAATTGTTAAGTAATACATTATTGGTATCTTGTAAAACTTTATACGCAGCATAGGTATACATACAGAAGCATAAAAGAAATTGTCTGCACTTTCATACTATTTAAATTACGATTTCGAAATCGAGAGGAAGAATTAACTTTTTTCTTTTTTAAATACTGAAATAAGGTGCGGAAAAAAAATTAATATTTCTTATTTTTATCGTTAAAAGTGAAGTAAATTTACGTTATATGTAGATATTTTTATGCAAGCTGATGAAAGTATTTAAAATCACGACCGTGATTCTGCGATCGCTGTGATAAATTGCGACTAGTGATTTCGCACGTCGTCGCTAGTTGCAACAAACGAAAGTATTACATGGGACGTTCGGTGCAGGTGTATAAATAAAAAAAATGCAAAACTTAAATAGCCGCCGATTAAATTTAGATCGTAAGAAGTCGACCATTGCGCGCATCGGCACATTCGGAGTCTTATATCAAGATTCTGCGGTGGTTCAAGATAAATCGGCGAACGTAGCGGCATTGTGATTGGTCAACGATCGAGAACGAGCCAATGAGCGTGGACCGCGGCGACGCATGCGCGGTGATCGATGCTCTCGCCGCGGTTCGGCGCGGCTTTTAGTCTTGAACCGTTCAGTCGTGCGCGGTACTTTGACCGGGTTGGGTGTAGACGCATGTTCGATGTTGTCGATCACTCTTCCGAGCGAAATATTTCAGTCCGTGTCCGACTGATCGTGAAAACCGGCAAGTGAAGTACTCGAAGCGTGCATGAAACAGTTGTGCGCGCGTGCTCGACAAGATGTCTTTCTATTTTCGTGACAAGCCGAAATTCGGCGACAAACTGCGTGGCAGATTGGGGGACGAACTTCTGCAAGAGATCAAGCAACAATTCGACGAGGACAGCAAATCGTTCTTCGAGCCGACCGGTGGCGGCAGATCCGCAGCACGAGACCCATTCGAACGACAAACCGCTTTCCCAAGGGTGAGTCAAACACATTCCACATTGAAAAGTAAAGTAAAATACTTTAAAATAAAATAGCAACATAAATATTTTTTGACATTCGTCTCATTACCGATGGACAGAATCGAGAACATTCTGTAAAAATCTGTCAAAGTCCATTGCGTTCTGCTTCTTTTCTTTGTAAAAGAAAAAAGAAATACGGACCGCGTAATTACGATTTCCGATTATACAAAAATTGAATATTTATAGAATGGCCCAATTTCAGCACCGTTTCACCCGCGTGTATTTAGTTTTCTCTGGCTACCGGTTATTCTCGTCGCAATCTCGATACGTTCCGGGCACGGAGAGCAAAACAATTTAACTCGCCCTCGTACTTAATGTTAACCGTATTCGTACTTGTAAAGTAGCGATCATGTTTCATAGTTGATTTTCACCTGTTGTTCCGGACGCATCGATGCCATTCAATTGACATCTTTCCGACGAACCTACCGTAATCGCTCCCCCTCGTAATTCGTTGACCTCAAAAACTCGAACAAACGTGTAATGATAAATTCGGCACGCGAACCAATCCGATCCGATTCGTTGCTCGACTCGAACCTCTTGCTGACCTTCTTACGCATCTATGTACCTTGTTGTAAACAAGCTTTGTTAACGTACGTGCGCGCCATCTTTCACGATATTTTGCCAATTGATCTTGCGTTGCTTGCCGACGCGACGGCCGAATATATCGATAGGGTAAATGTACTTATGTATTATTGCAGGTGTACCTTTTTCTGCGGTACTTCTTCACGTGAAAATAAATATTTTGCCTCGAATAAATTTGTACTATTCAATGAGATTGTATTCTCCTTGGCGAGGCAAACAAAATTGTCATTCTTTCTCATATTTTTATAATCTCAGGATTTGAAAAAACATTCTTCATAAACGGTAAAAATAAGACCATTTTTCTTCTATCTCGATCACCGAAGGACTGTTATTCACGTGATTTTACATTCTTTATATTGCTTTAAATTACATAGAGGGAAGTTTTATTATTATTTAGACATTTACTTCGATACAATAAAAATATAAAAAGAAACTTCTCTTTACGTACACTAAAGTGAAGGAAGAGCTCATTACTGCGGCACAACAATCATTAGGAATGTCTCTATGTAATATGTACTGCAGTATGAACTGCCTAATGTTTTAGGTTAGGTACCTATTCGATACACATATATGTACATATAATTTAGGTAGGATACGGTGTTCAAATTATCAAAAGGTTTATTCATTTAAATTGAGATACGTAGTTTGTTTCCGTACGCTCGTATATTTCGTATTCTAATCCGCAGTAATTGGTACATGGCTCTTTCTCAAAATGTCATCGATTTAATTTTTCAATATTTTTTTTATGTTGCATTAGATTTTGAGGTCCACCAATTCTTTTTTGTGTTCAGAACACATCATTTTTCCACAAAATGCTAACACAAATAATTATTATGTGAAGCATGATACATACCGCAGTAATCGGTACAGTTACCCAAGATTCGAATGGAAAAAGTCGAGCAGCGTCGCTCCTCCTCTTTTCCGCGAGCAAATATTGACATAAACGCTCTCCAGACGCTTTTCGAACGAAGCGAGAGCGCTATGGATTTTTAAATTGCTTTCGCCGGCACAACCCCCGAAATATTATTCGGCCGAGGGAAGTGAGAATGTCATTGGTCGGATCAACGGGATGGATCGTTCTGGATCGATGTTCTTGCTCTGGAATGGAAGAGTATCAATGGCGGCTATTTTGAGAGGTCCCTCGACGTCGGCGTCGGCGTCGGCAACGTCGTCGAAAACATTCCTACGTGTTCGAAGACACGGTCGGTGCATGCTCGGATATCGTTAAAATTCTTGCCCCGAGAGACAATGTAGAGAAAAAAGAACAATCAGCAACCCCGACTATGAACTTACGTTCATCTATGGTTACCCTACAGGTTCTACAAGTGCATTTCATTTTTCAGTCGCTGCTGTACGCTCGAATTCTTTTTGTTTGTTTTTATCTAGTAAAATTAAAAGTTAAATTTCTTGCCTCGAGCAGAAAAAAGAACAACAGCAACCGTGACTATGAAGTTACGTTCATCTATGTTTACAGGTTCTACAGTGCATCTCATTTTTCGGTCGCTGCTGTACGCTCGAATTCTTTTTGTTTGTTTTTACCACGTTTTTATTATCTAGTAAAATTAAAAGTTAAAATTCTTGCCTCGAGCAGAAAAAGAACAACAGCAACCGTGACTATGAAGTTACGTTCATCTATGTTTACAGGTTCTACGGTGCATTTCATTTTTCTGTCGCTGCTGAGCGTTCGAGTTCTGTTTGTTTGTTTCTATCTTGTAGTAAGATTTGAATTTTGAAATGAGTTATATCTATAAATATCGCTTCGAATTTACAAAGTAACTGGACAGGGTGCGTTAGAACCCAGCCCCAACCCCATCCCCACTCTGAGACCCGGTTCCATTAAACGCCCCATTCGAACGAAAGAGGGTAACAGCGTCCTGGTTCAGGGATTCGAACGAGATCGATAACGTCTAGCTCGACGAGTCTCTCATATCGCGCCGGTATTGCACAATTTCACTGTTTTCGGTAAATCTTCCAACTGCGATCGTTGATCAACGTTGACGATCGATAACGCGAAGAAACGAGACGAGCACCAAAGTAGTCGTACGCGGAGTCCTTGTCAAATGAAATTTAAAACTCGTTACTTACCGTGTGTAAAGTCACTAAACGGGAAGATCCTTCGATCGATCGATCGATCGAACGACCTTGCCACGTCAGCTATGCTCGTTACAAACGCGTTAAATCGTAACGGAGAGAACGAGGGCGTCCACGGTGACTCGCGATATCCTTCGAGTCGTTCGTTTGACCATTTTTTTTACCATTGAACCCAATTCTACGGCCGAACGGATTAAAAATAGATCGCGTCCCGCTTAAACGCTCCGAGAAACAGCTTGTCAACGGGAATCCTGTACAAAAGTATTTACAGTATTACGGTATTTACAGGGCTCCCATTTTTTTATTTACAAATAATAATGTACATCGTGATGTACATTGTAGAATCAATAATTACGAATCTTTAATAATTACGATGAATGATTACGAATCGTGTTCAATTTGCTTTAAGTTGGAACAAAGGGTTATGTCAATCGGGTGAGATTAAGGGATCGTCGAAACGTTTGGAGAGGACAAAGTACGAATGAATAAGACTTAGACGTACGTGTGTTCTTAAAGTAATTTAATTTTTTCAATAAGGACAATAATTAGCATACGCGATCGAATCTTGATTAACACTAAACCTACCGAGCCTTAAAAATAACTAGTACAGATTCCCTTATAAAAATGACAAGATTGCAAGACTTATGAAATAATTTTTATTGTTTCAATAATTTTAAAATGAAATATCTGGAACGATCATTTCGACCGGTATCCCTCGAATCCGTGGATACGGAGTCGCACCCTTGTTCCGGCACCGATACATCGCTTCGGCGGATACCTTGACCTTTCGCACCTCTATTCGACCCAGCTTTTAGCTTTTAACTGTTACCTTTTAACGCACCACACCCAGTTGCGAATATCGATTACACCGATCGTAACACTATCGTAATTCGTGTTGTTCGTCGTTCTTGTTGTTAATTGCGCGACCCCAGCGTGAAAGGTGACAGGTGTACGAGCATCGATTTCGTTTTCGATCTCGCCTCCCATCGTTGTTGCCGTACAGTGTACAGGATCGTGGATCGAGGATCGTGGCGTCTACCATAGGCCCGATGACGTCACAGTACGCTTGCCGCGTTCGTTGAGTGGTGGTCGGTCGACTTCCTCAAGTCTTATGAGCTCCTGACTACGCTATCGATCACCGTAGATCATCGATCGTCATTATCGATGATCGTGCGAGCGATCGAGAAGCGAGATCGAAATTCGGGGCTCGGGATCGTCGAGAACTCGAATACTCGCGTAATATTAGACCGCATTTTACATATATACGTACAGTTCACGGGGAAACGCGATCTACGATCCATCGATCGATCAATCGATTGATCCCGTTTTCCTCCTCTACGTTCCGATTTTACTCGAGATCTATTCGAGTTGTTACGCATCGCTTAAGTATACTAGTGATGACGTGCAGAATTACTATTTAACCGTGATTTATCACAATGATCGCAGAATCACGATCACGGTCATAATTTTAACTTTATTTACGCCGTGATCGTGGTTTTTTAATCTGAATGCGCTCGCAGTGGTCCCAATTCTAATTCTTCATTTCGATTGAATATGTTCTTTTTTTAAAATGCGTCCATTAGCTTGCATAAAAATATCTGCATATAACCACCGATATAACGTAAATTTAGAATTAAGTTACCTTTTCTGTGTATAACGTAAATTTACGTCATTTAATGTTAAAAATATTCAATTTTGTTTACGGTACATTATTTCAGTATTTAATAAAGAAAAAAGTTACTTCTTCCTCTCGATTTCGAAATCCTAATATTTATCCAAATAGTATAAAAGTGTAGACAATTTCTTTTACGCATTTATACCTATGTTATGTATAAAGTTTTACAAAATATCAATATATTACTTAACAATTATAGGAAATAATAAATAAATAATAAATTTGACAAAAATGCGATATAACTCGCAATTTTGTCAGGTTATGGCTGTATGTCACTCTATGACTTGCGCGAAGAAATGTTATGCTCTCTACCAATCAGAAGCGATCACGCAAATCACGAATTACTGTGAAAAATCACCGTGATTGGGAACAAACGAGATCGAATTCGTTGACGAAAGCGTAAAATTGTTTAAATAATGAAGGAAAAAAAATTTTTTGTGATCATTTCCATTTTTAGCTATTATTTGTGTTTTGTCGGTGTCGAATCGGACTCGTCTGTGTTATTTTATTCATTTTATTGCGATACCACACAGATATCGCCTAAGCCTAAACGAACACATCAATTTGCTCGTTTTACCGTTAGATGGCAACACAGCTCCAGACAGCAGCGCAGCGGTTGGCCGTGGCCGTCGCTTCGTCTCAGCTATGAGCTAACAAGCTATGTAATTCAATGCGCCCACCCAATAGAACAATATTTTTCCACTACACTCGGGTTTCAATCTTGTGCGAAGGAGTCAACGAGAACGGAACTCGATTCGGCTCTCCGTAAGTGTACCTTTGGTATCTCGATTAGCTGTGTAACCGAAAGAAATCGCTCTTCTGAACCGACGGCCGATACTGCGTACATACGGTACATATATTATAGTTTGATTTCTAATCTTTCGCAACTCGAACATTGAAAAATCGCACGTTCGTCTTACGCGATTCCTTGTCGATTTTCATAATTGTTTCCTAGAATTCTTGGACGTTCGTAATCGTTACAGAAATCGCAGGTACCTATCTAGTTAATGTATCTCGTAGTGTCGCGTTGCGTTTGCGCCTTGCGTTTTAGCTCGGATAACCTCGAATCATCTAAGATTCCTGTACGCCTTCGCGCGTTCGTATCGAGCGCTGGAAAACCGTAAACCATTTTCCGTCGTGTTCTAACCGCATCGGAATCCATGAACGGTTACCCCGAGCGGATGATCGGAAACATTCACGAAACTAAATAGAACCAGATAGATCTGAGACGAGAGATTGCGAGTGCGAATCTGGATCATTCACGGTTCACGATTGCATTCAATTTTTACTACATATGTACCTCCTACGATTTGCTGTCTCGCGGGTCATACAAGTTGTAACGAGCTTGTACCATTTCAATAGAAGCCACGGATGCCGGCTTATCGATACGCTCTCGTTACGTAATCTTGAGTTCTGTTCGGTGTTCGAATAAACGCGTTCCTACTTCCGGTTCGTTGTCGCATGTGCTGCGAACCTTTGAGATCGATCAACAATTTTATCTTTCCAGCTTACCGATAGCAATTCGTTCCCGCTGACCATTGCGCGACGGTAACAAATTGCGAATATATGTGCCCATAATCGTGAAAGTGGTCTAAGTCATATATTTCTTGGATATTAACACTAAATGAATTCCATATAATATTGAAATAACAAGCGCTATCTAACGGTTCATTTTTGACAATATCGTAAAAATAACATTGAATTAATTTTGTGTAAAATAATGTGATGTAAAATAACTGATAAACTCTACTTTTTTTAATTTTGACTCGGACCACTTTCACAATTACGAGCACATATATCCATAAACTAGAGGGCTATTGTTGCTCGCTCGCTTCGCTCACTCGCGAGTAGGGTTGTTTTTGCTCGCTCGCTTCGCGAGCTCGCGGGTAGGACTGCTCTTGCGAGAGAGTTAGTGATACGCATGGCTAGTAGGGCCTACTGCTATTAATGTTTTTTATTTGGTGTGTGACTCTCCAAGAGTCACACAAAGAACTTCCCGATTCGTTACTCCTTCGCCAACATCGCTGACATCGTTTTTTCTTTTTGTACTTTCATCGATATTCTCCCAAAATGTATTCTTGGGAGTAGAGATGATAAATTCACTCTTGCATTGGAATAACATTCGATTATTCCAAGCGGTAACATTAGCATCAGTTAAAAAAAAAAATTTTTTTTTAAATCTAAAAAAAATTAAGAAACAAAGGCTATAGCCGGGTTTGATAGTGAAATTCGCCCCCGGCGGGATTTTAATCGTGCTTGGACCATTCGATAGCCTACCCAAAAAAAACCCTCTCTGCCAAGTTTCAGCCCCCTATCTCATCTGTAAGGGTAGTTATTGAGAAAAAACGAAAAATCAGTTTTTGGCCCATTTTCCCTATTTATTGACAATTAAAAATTCGGGAAAAAATCTGGCACATTTCGGATACCGAGCCACATATTAGGTATCATTTCCAGATTTTTCTGCTGCAAGCTCTGCTTGTGAAAAATGAAAAACACGAAAAAAATCGAAAAAATGCAGGTTTTATATAGAAATCTAAAAGGTGCTACTCCAGATTTAATTTAGCAATGAGGTATTACCGTAAGTATTATGCTCAATTTTTTTCAGATTTTTGTGAGTGGTGCGTCATAGTTAAAAAAAATAAAAACCGCTTTTTTCGGCGTTTTTCCTAAGTTATACTTATATTCCCTGAATCATAAAAATATATTATGTGATATTAAACGTTCCTACGTTCAGAAAAACATCTCCCAGACTTTAAAACTTGCCTAATACGAAATACGCAAATTATACCATGTACATATATTCGAATATTTCGAAGAGAATTTCAACAGCGTCGGTTGGTGCAGTGGCTATGGTCTCCGTCTGCGGAACCGCTGAAGACTTTTTGGACCGGGTTCGAGTCCTGATCAGGTCAATTTTTTTTTCTAAGTTTTTTAAGATTATTCTTCTAAGATTATTGTTGAACCATTGTAAAAAACTTATTTGAACTATATTTAGACTATCTTAAAATATTTTTTCGGAAAAATATTCTTGGAGTACTTTCGGCCAGTAAAGATAAAAAAATCAAGTCGATGCACAAATCCACATAAAAAATGTAAAGTATAGCTGTAATATAGTCCGTAAATGACTAGAGGCCGATAGTACTCCAAGAATATTTTTCTGAAAAAATATTTTAAGATAGTCTAAATATAGTTCAAATAAGTTTTTTACAATGGTTCAACAATAATCTTAGAAGAATAATCTTAAAAAACTTAGAAAAAAAAATTGACCTGATCAGGACTCGAACCCGGTCCAAAAAGTCTTCAGCGGTTCCGCAGACGGAGACCATAGCCACTGCACCAACCGGCGCTGTTGAAATTCTCTTCGAAATATTCGAATATATGTACATGGTATAATTTGCGTATTTCGTATTAGGCAAGTTTTAAAGTCTGGGAGATGTTTTTCTGAACGTAGGAACGTTTAATATCACATAATATATTTTTATGATTCAGGGAATATAAGTATAACTTAAGAAAAACGCCGAAAAAAGCGGTTTTTATTTTTTTTAACTATGACGCACCACTCACAAAAATCTGAAAAAAATTGAGCATAATACTTACGGTAATACCTCATTGCTAAATTAAATCTGGAGTAGCACCTTTTAGATTTCTATATAAAACCTGCATTTTTTCGATTTTTTTCGTGTTTTTCATTTTTCACAAGCAGAGCTTGCAGCAGAAAAATCTGGAAATGATACCTAATATGTGGCTCGGTATCCGAAATGTGCCAGATTTTTTCCCGAATTTTTAATTGTCAATAAATAGGGAAAATGGGCCAAAAACTGATTTTTCGTTTTTTCTCAATAACTACCCTTACAGATGAGATAGGGGGCTGAAACTTGGCAGAGAGGGGTTTTTTTGGGTACGCTATCGAATGGTCCAAGCACGATTAAAATCCCGCCGGGGGCGAATTTCACTATCAAACCCGGCTATAGCCTTTTTTATGTAATCGCGTTTGGTTCTTTGGTGGAAAATTTTCGTCCTCCCTTATAAATTGCATTGTAGAATCAACTCTTTTCGAAAAAAAACTAAAAATCTAAAAAACTACTTGACCAATATGGACCAAAATCTAATCAGCTCTAAGTTACGACGGGGCACTCATCATCCTGATCGCGTTGTTACTTTTTCTGAAAACGTTAACGAAAAATTTGATTACATAGAAACGGCCATACGCGCGCGCGCGCGCACGCACGCACGCACGCACACACACACACACACACGCGCGCGCGCACACACACACACACAAACACAAACACACAAACATTTTGATAAAAATAGTCTAAAATGACTCCAATGACCATGAAACGTGAAGATCTGCTAAAAAATCGATTTTCGATTTTCGGGGTAATTACAATAACTTCCCTATAAAATCGGGAAGTTAATAAGAATACAAAAAAAATCCATTTGTAATATAATAATTAGACTGCGGGTTTTAATTCATTGTCCAATTTTTGTAGACAAATTTTAAGAAAGTGGAATGAAATAAAATTCTATTTTAAATGGGAACTACCTTTGTAGATCTAGAACAAATAAAAATTGTACAAAATCCTATCGAATTTTATATTCTACTCTTTTTTGAATTTCATATGCCATAAATGCATAAAGATCCGCAGTCTAGTGATAATTAACAAGTTCAGTTGTAGCAACGTTCCTCCCGTCTGCAAGACGTACGATATTTAAATGTTGGTAAACATTGCTTGTGCCAATGTAGCATTATCATACGTAAATTTCTTGTTAATTAATCAACTATAACAATTGTAGGCCGAACGTTGGATATTCGTTGGCAAATTGTCATAAATTCCTTCGTAGGCTGTATGTTGGGAATTTGTATACAAAACCACCAACCATAAATGCTACTAGAGTATCGATCCGTCGATCTTCCGAATCGCGTTCCGGACATTCAGGAAGAAGATGCGTTTCGAAGGGAGCGATTCGAAATCGTCCCATTAGATTACGAAACCTTGTCCTCGGTGAACTTGGCGTTCGTCCAGTCACGGATCATCATCTGACAGTTACCGTATCTTATTAATTACACCTGCATGACATAACTGAGCTTGTACAGCGAACGCAGTGCTACCGTATCGTTTACAATCGCTAGGAATGCGATCGGTACGGAACCATTTTTCGTTGTATTCGTTCATCGCGTCGTTCGTCAACGGAACGGAACGGAACGAAACGAGAAGAGAGCGAAGAAGGAAACGTCATTTCTCGATCGCGAAACGCGCCGGTCTACCTGGCCCAAGCATATTTTCACGGCGACGGAACGACGGAACAGGCTGGACCCGGGCCAAGATCCGATCGTATGACTAATATTTACTGGCGGAGTTCGTACTTCACTCTCGTAAATACTTAAATATGTACATACAGCGAGGAATCGGCGCGCGCATGAGTTGTCCCGTTGAGAACGCGGCCGACGTTTCCCCGAACTCTGTTCGACAGATGAACCGTGCAACTATTATTAATTGCGGTCGTTTGATCGTGTTTATACAGTACGAAGTATTCGTACACCTCATAAAAACGAATAACTTTTTCAAAATTGGACACAACCGCTTGAGTTTTTTTTTGAGATGTTAGAAGAATTAGTTCACTAGCTCATGTGTAAATATTTTTATTTAATTGTCACTGGTTGCAAGTCGCAATTGTGAAGGAGAAAAAGTAAAGGTCACGATTTTTATACTTTTTATCTGTGCCCGTAATGAAAATTTAAGACATGTAGTTTGTAAATCTAAGTGAGTTATACATATACATGCACAAAGTTCCATTGAAATCGGTTGACGGATAAAAAGCTATGGGCATTGTGAGATGTAAAAAATCTTTGAATTTAGGGTTTTCGATTCATTTAAATCGCAGATTCTAAATTTTCATTATGGGCACAGATAAAAAATTTAAAAATCGTGACCTTCACTTTTTCCTTCGCAATTGCGACCGATAACAATTTTCAAAAAATTATTTACGCGGTAGCTAGTACACTAATCCTTCTAACACCTAAAAAAACTCAAGCGGTTGGAACGATTTTTAAAAAGTTTTGAAAAGGTGCACGCCCGCTTTGTACACCCACTGTATGTAAAGGGTGAGTCTCGTAACGTGACGATTTCAAATAACTCTTAAAATTTATTCGTACAACAAATAACTGTATAAGCGGAATGATTCTCGTCGCGCTTTTACTCTACATACACCTTCCGAGAAACAACATTCATTTCTCTATTTCAAATAAAATACGCAGGAGACATTTAGCTAATGGTATCCACTTGCAGGACTTACATGTACGATCGGTAGCATCTACATAGCGCGATGCGTGCGAAAGAGAAAGCGATGGAGTCGTGACCAACTTTTCAAATACGAATACGAACACGAAAAAGGAAGTCGAACTTTACTATTCCGTAAGAGTCCATATGTAAACGAGTCCCTGGAGGTTTCGATTAGAATATAAGAAAATCGCAAAGATGGTAATTTCGGATAAGCAAATCGGCCCATTTTGCATGAAAAATATATCGTCGGCCTCATATGAAAATTGCCTAAGTTCATTTTTTCTTCTGAAAATTGGCTTTTCTGCTTCGCCTTGTTGGGTACCTCAATTTACACGGTTTGAGGGTAACTTTTTTGTGAACTGCCTTAATTATTGTCTAAATGTAAACATAGTTTGAAAAAATCTCCGTGTAAAGCAAGATAGTTTCACTTTAACCATTGTGCATTTAACAATTTATTAATGATCCTCCAAAAAATATTACAAAATTTTACCCATTCACTGTATTTCTTTCAACAATTTGTTAATGTTCCTCTAGAAAATATTACAAAATTTCTCTGAATGTCTATTCTTTACTCACTAATATATTAATTTATTGTCTTATAATGAGAATTAGTGCAATCACGTTAAATACAGAAAGGTTTTAAAATTTACTTTTTTGTACTTGGGCAATTTTCATATGAGTCCAACGATATTTCGATCGATCGGTTTCGACGCATTCGAAATTTGTTTTGATTCCGCTCTGAATGACAGCTACGGTGCGATATGTATCGAAAACGCGTGGACGGTTTCTCGAAAGAGCCGAACAGAGAGGAGGAACGTTCTAGTAGGGTCTGGCGTGTTCGCTCGGCAGAGCTCGGTGTAGTTCGGCGTCGCTCGGGCGTGGAGAGTCACGTGGCTTTCGAAGCGACCCACACAAATATATTTAAGTCGCTCCGGTGGCGCGGTGACAGTTTTGTTAGCGAGTTTCGAAGGAGCGCGCGTGTTTTTCGGTGTTCCACCACGTACGTTTTTCTTTCGACTTGGACCGACTGGATCGGTTCGTGCGAGTGTATGACAAGTGGAAAAAAGAGAGAGAAAGAGAGGGACAACGGGAAAAAGGAGGCAGATATAAAAGCGAACTACAAGTGGTCAGGTTCTTGCGTCGTCTTGTTCTTGCGTAACGGAAACGGTTGGAGTTCGAGAAGATACGTATACGATAACACGGAGAAGAAAGTTGGCGTAGGAGAGACGTTCGTCCGAAACGACATTGTCGTATCTTCCGGTAATCATTGACAGATTATTAGAGAGCCGAGAGAGTGTGTTGGCAGTACCATCCACCATATAACTTTAAAAGTTCGTTTTCAAACGCGTTTTTGTTAACCACGTCATTGTTTAGCGAGCTTGGCTGATTTTGTTGAACCGAATAAAGTAGAGAAGCTTAACCCGCTGCAAACAACTGCTAAGTGCTAACGAGTGCGGGACGGCACGGCACGCGCGCACATCGCAGCCGCAAACCGCAGCCGCAGCACGCCTAACCTCTCGCGAACGTGCGAGGAAAGCCGAGAAGGCGGCCACGTATCGAACCCAGTCCAGAAAATGGACTCTCCAGTCGTCCTGGACAAAGCATCCGAATTCGGAGAACCGATCGATTTGGACCGGCCGTTCCCCGTAAGTCACGTTAACGTTTCTTTTTCTTCTCGTTTCAAATCAGAGAGAAACGATCACTGTTTCGCGCGCGCGATCGAACCGCTCGATTTTGGTTTTATGTATTCCGCTGACGACATCGGATCGGATCGTGCTCCGGACGCGCACATAGGACGACTTGCCGCGGTTGACGGTTCGCGGTTCACGACAGCGCTCGTAACGCCCCCGCGAAATTACAGCGAACACCGACGATGAGGCGCGAATCACGCGACGAGTCGATACAGTCATTCTCGCCGAGACTGTTCCAGATCCTTCGAGATTGCGAGCAACGGGCTAATCGTTCGCGCTCCTCGTTCGCAGGTTCGTGGACTCTTGCATCGTGTGCTTCAGCTTCGCGAATTTTCTTCCTAAAAAAACATTCGTTCCCTTACTAATTCGGAAAACGCAATGGATATCTTCGTTGAACAATAATTTCAACCCTTACGCAGCCAACCATCATTGTATATAGATTATTAAAAACCTTTTGTATTTAATACTAAAACTACTGGATTAGTCAAAATCGTTTGCTCCTGATTTATTTTAGAAATATTAAAATTATAGATATGCTTTTCTGAGAAATTTCTTTAGCGAATTTCTTTATTGATGTACATATTTAACCCCTTGCTGTATTTTCGCACTCGTGGTGAAGATTTGAACAAAGCCTAACAAATATGAATGTTACGCGTTTCTTTTTAGACGAAATAAAATTTGATTCGTTTGTAATGAACACTTAAGCATTCTTCTATCTTCTACGACATTTTTCGAGATAAAGACGTTTTAATCGCTGTAACTGTAAAGAAAATGTTACGACAAGGGGTTAAACAAAACTGGTACGGAATCTAAATAAATAGAATTTTGTCATTACAGTAGCATGTGCAAAACATTGCGTAAGACGACTGTACACTTACTGCTACAGAAGATATAGATACACAGTCATTTTTTTCATCGCGTTATATGAGAGTCTACTGCATAATAAGAAAATGCTTGCCAATTGCCTTTAACATATTTGCACGAATTTCCATTTGAGGCTACAAATTAATATATGTATAGTGGGTGTACAAAGTATTCGTACATCTTTTTAAAAACGAGTAACTTTTTCAAAATCGGGCGCAACAGGTTCGGTCAAAAAGAAAGGTCACGATTTTTAAATTATTTTTCTGTAAAATTTAAAACATGTATTTTGTAAATCGAAGTAAGTTATATACATGCACAAAGTTTCATTGAAATCGGTTGACGCGAATAGGATGTAAAGATCTTTGAATTTACATCCCTACAATTTCTGCTATTTTCAATTAATTATATTTCATAACAACATCGATCGATTTCAATGAAACTTTGTGCTTGTATATAACTTGTTGTTGTGTATGTTGTATATTGTACCAATTGTATTTGTACTTGTATATAAAAAATATAAAAAATATATTGTAAAAAGTTATTCGTTTTTACATGGTGTACGAATATTTTGTACACCCACTGTATTATCGATCAGAGAACGGACATTCAGAGATACTTTTAGAAGAACATTAACAAATTGTTGAAAGAAATGCAGTAAATGGCTGCACAAGGGTTAAGTTCAATCCCTAAAGAACTTTGCAAATAATAATTTACACGACCTCCGTCGTCGTCCGTTATCAAAAAACGGAAAGAGCCGTTCGACTTTTCTTTTCTGGTCTCCCGTTCGATAGCGAGATCGCGTGGAAGATAGAAATAGAACTTGCGAGGAGTGACGTGTATTTCGTTAGCACGGAGCACGTGAGTCCGAGCAACAGCCACGAAAAGACTTGTCCGCGCTTTCACCCGGAAAATCGGATTGTTCGTGGAGGATAAAACTTTTGAAAAATCTCCGGAGGAATGAATACTGTACTCCGAGCGTTCTTCTCCGCGAACGGGGAGGTACGTTCCTCCAAAACAGAAGCGTTTTGTTGACGCTAATAATAAACTAACCAAGACGTTTCTCCTCGGCAACCCTCACCGCGGAGGATATACGTTGCGCCGCTCCCCTCCTCGATCGCTCGCTCGCTCTCTCGAGGAAAAGAGAAAAAGAATCAACGAAGGTAACATAATCGCGAGCTTTGTTCCGTCCGTTTAGCCGTATTAGGCTCGATGCGACGCCATGCCGCGCCATGCGATCCGTCTTCGTTGTTTTTTCGTGTTTCCACTCGAATTGCACGACAGATGTTCACCGATACACTTGAGATTCGTCCAGATCGACCCGAAACGCGGGTCCGTAAAACGGCCCACGGACGATGCAATTTATAGTACAACAAATCGTGCAAATTAAGTTGCTTCCGTCTGAGAGAAAATTGCAACGTTTGCAACTTGTTTTGCAACGTGTTTGTACAACTTGTAGAACCACGCGATTGGTCGTACGACAAGTTTCACTTCCAAAAATTAAGAGATATTGAAAAAGAAAATTTAAGATCTTCATGGGAACTTTCAGTGGCCTATTATGTCAGAGTAACAGTCAATCTCTCTTCAGCACTAATTGTTTCTTTACTATTAGGTTGAAGGAAAAATTCTGTCGTATTCTAAAGAAAACATTAATTAATTAATTAATTCATAAGAATACCACATCCGCACAGACACGGAACGTAGCCGACCAGACAGTTATTCTTCAATGCAATCGAATGGAAGTGTTTATACCTACCGTAGCTGAACCACACAGATACGTACCGACACTTCTATTCAGATGCATCTACGTAATATAATTGCCAGTTCCTCTGTCCTTTGTAACGGGAAAAAATTCTCGAAACACAGAAGCCTTAGAAAGCTGAAATTTGGTACGCAGGTAGCCATTAGTCCAAAGGGGTGCACGAATATCTTTTTATCCCGGAAATCCTACAGGATTAAGTGCTAAAAATAAATTAGTGTTATTTAAGTTTCTCTGTCTTCTGTAACGGTCAAACAATCTCGAAACACAGAAGCCTTAGAAAGCTGAAATTTTGTACGCAGGTAGCCATTAGCCAAAGGAGCGCACGAATATTTTATGATCCCGGAAATCCTTCAGGATCAAGTGTTAAAATTAAATTAGTGTTACCTAAGTTCCTCTGTCTTCTGTAACTGTCAGAAAATCTCAAAACACAGAAGCCTTAGAAAGCTGAAATTTGGTACGCAGGTAGCCATTAGCCCAAAGGGGTGCAAGAATATTTTATGATCCCGGAAATCCTTCAGGATCAAGTGCTAAAAATAAATTAGTGTTATTTAGTTCCTCTGTCTTCCGTAACGGTCAAAAAATCTCGAAAGAAGCCTCAGAAAGCTGAAATTTGGTACGCAGGTAGCCATTAGCCCAAAGGGATGCACGAATATCCTTTTATCGCGGAAATCCTACAGGATTAAGTGCTAAAAATAAATTAGTGTTATTTAAGTTTCTCTGTCTTCTGTAACGGTCAAACAATCTCAAAACACAGAAGTCTTAGACAGCTGAAATTTGGTACGCAGGTAGCCATTAGCCCAAAGGGGCGCACGAATATTTTATGATCCCGGAAATCCTTCAGGATCAAGTGTTAAAATTAAATTAGTGTTACCTAAGTTCCTCCGTCTTCTGTAACGGTCAGAAAATCTCAAAACACAGAAGCCTTAGAAAGCTGAAATTTGGTACGCAGGTAGCCATTAGCCCAAAGGGGTGCAAGAATATTTTATGATCCCGGAAATCCTTCAGGATCAAGTGCTAAAAATAAATTAGTGTTATTTAGTTCCTCTGTCTTCCGTAACGGTCAAAAAATCTCGAAAAAAGCCTCAGAAAGCTGAAATTTGGTACGCAGGGAGCTATTAGCCCAAAGGGGTGCACGAATATCCTTTTATCGCGGAAATCCTACAGGATTAAGTGCTAAAAATAAATTAGTGTTATTTAAGTTTCTCTGTCTTCTGTAACGGTCAAACAATCTCAAAACACAGAAGCCTTAGACAGCTGAAATTTGGTACGCAGGTAGCCATTAGCCAAAGGGGCGCACGAATATTTTATGATCCCGGAAATCCTTCAGGATCAAGTGTTAAAATTAAATTAGTGTTATTTAGTTCCTCTGTCTTCCGTAACAGTCAAACAATCTCGAAACACAGAAGCCTTAGAAAGCTGAAATTTTGTACGCAGGTAGCCATTAGCCCAAAGGGGTGCACGAATATCCTTTTATCGCGGAAATCCTACAGGATTAAGTGCTGAAAATAAATTAGTGGCATACCTCCAGAAATAAGTCAGCCGTTGATCGTTCAACGGGAATTCTGCTAGTTGCAGAATACATATGTATTTCTGTTCGGATACGTTCCGTGTCTGCGCGGACAGTATAAATCGACCATAAAAGGGAAATAGGAATCGCCGCGGTTTCTCGTTGCCCGCGCACGTTGAAGCTTGTCTCGGCGGAAGATAACGCGATATTTTTGCGAATGATCTAATCGCTTGTTCGGTTTCGCGAGAAAAAGAAACCGGTTTCTGGTAAATGATTGCGGTCTCGCGATCGCGCATCGAGACGACCGATATCGCGCGTGGGTGTCCCATTCGTCTCCCAACGATCCAATAGCACGGGGACGGAAGCGAAACGCCATTGGAATTCGGGCTTAAAAATGTTATTCTCGAATCCGACGAGATATGGTTCGACGCGAGAAACAAGGAAACGAAGAAACAACGGTCGCGTCCGTCGCAGGCCCGATTCCAAAGGCCGTGACACAGTTTCTCCGAGGATCTGTTCGTTTCGCCGGAAGAAGCCTGGCTGACATTCACCCAGTTCGCTCGGTTCATGGCTGTTCGTAACCGCTCCGATGAATTTTTTCCTGCCGCTCCACTCGGTTTCTCCTTGGATCGTACTCGGTCGCGTTTCGATCGCGCCACCAAAAATACACGCCGCGACCGGCGACGCGACGCGACCAAAACGAACTCGCTCAACATCTTTTCGGCTCGATTCATCGTCGTCGTCGACATCGGCATCGTCATCGTCGATGCAGTTTCTGCTAGTTACGGCTGCGGCCACCAGAGGCGCACGATTCAACTGAATATACATATATATATGCTCATAGACTCGGCTCTAGATAACATGGCGTCCTCCAAGATTATCTACTAGATGACGGATGTGGGCAAAGTGCTATAGTCTGTTGATCTCATTCTGTCTAAATATTTATAGAAACTGTGAATGTAATATATATTTGATTTGATTACTCGTTCATTTTTACTTGACTCTTATTATTTTAAATCTGGCTAACTCATTTTGCCAATTATAAATTAGAAAAAGTTGTATTTATTTTTCCTCACAACTTACTTTAATTATTTAATTATTAAGTATAAAATACTTGGTTGTGAAAAGAAACAATGCATAAATATACTTGTATTTAAACGCTTTTATAAGGCTATTATCTTGTGACGTGACTCGTAGGCAGTGTTCCGATATTGCCTAAGATTTTTCGTACGACGAATGGCCGCTAGAGGCGCTGCGCGGAAAAAACAGTAACGTATCTATGATGACGAGGTAGTGGAACCCTGCGCCTTGAGACTGTTATATTAGCGCGAAAGTACCGAAACAATCTGTTCCGGACAAACAATCTTCAGGGCGTGTCCTACAAGTTACAAAATATACACAAATACATATGTTATACATTAATTTTCCAGAATCAAATCATACAAATCTTTCCAAATTCTGCGGGGTGCTCAAGGTACCCCATTTTATCGAGAATCTTACATTACTGAGGCTGGCAGCGCCTCTAGCGGCCATCCATCATACGAAAAATCTTAGGCAATATCGGAACACTGCTTGTAGGCACCAGACTCGGTTATCTTGGAACACTGCGTTCTATGCATATCCTATACCTATGCCGGGTCTATAAGCATACATGGTCTAAGGCAGTGGTCGGCAAACTCATTAGCCAAAAGAGCCAAATGTCAGCAGTACGTGAACGGTATTCAGAAGTCGGTTAAAACTAGGTACACTGAATAAAACATTGAATTTACATATAACGTTCAATATTCTATATAACCATTTGAATTTAGATGTAACACGTTGACTGATTGAAGATTGAAGAAACTCAAATAAATCAATGTTAAATACGTCATTCGTGGAAGAGCCGCACTCAAGCAGCCAAAGTGCGGCATGTAGCTCGCGAGCCGCAGTTTGCCGTCCACTGTTCTAAGGAATACATCATAAAGCCGAACGTTCGGCAACCGCAAACGGTCGAGAGATCACGTACAGAGATACCTTTGATTCTTCGAATCGACGCTTCGAGTCATCGTTTTCCTTCACCACAGAGCGGCTTCGAACGAAACCTTATTCGGTTCGTCGAACAAATTCCGTTTGTTCCAATTAAAGTAGCAAGGAGAACCGAATGCCGTTTCCCGCTACGAATCGCTATCGCAGTAGAAATGTACCGCTGATCGAAAGCTTCCCGACGGCTTGCTCGGGCTCACTTTCACCCATCGTAGTTTCATCGGAAGAAAACCCTCGGAGCGTTGCAGGAGGGTTCACGGACTCGGGGATTGTCATTATTATTTGCGGACGCGAAGTCTCGGCCGGCACGACCGAATTACACCGGCGTGGGTGAACGGGAAATACATAGGCGTCGCGAATACGTGCATGCGTCGAAAACTATATATAGTTTCTCGTGACGTAAAACCCGTAATATACGGCGTCACAAGAAGTTCGCCCACGCGAATTGGTCGTACACCGCGGTCGCGTTCGATCCACGGAGCAACGAAAGGAGGAGATCGTTTTCCTTCTTTCCGTGGATGGAACGCTGCGAAACAGCTTGCATGGCTAGTAGTTAGGGGTGAGCGGCTAACCGAATATCTCTGATACCCGGAATCGGGTCCAGCGAGAAAATTACAGAGTACCGAGCAACGTCATAATTTCATTAATTGTATAATTAAAAATATAAGACCGGTCATTTTACAGGCAGCGGTAGGTTTAGTGTTAAGCTCGGTACTCTGTAATTTTCTCGTTTCGCCAAGATTCCCCGGTTCTGCATTGTTGCGTTCCTGTTTGCTTGATCAATCGTTTAACGACGAACGTAACTCGATGTTTCAGGGATTCCCGTTCGACGACGAGGGCTTCGGTAGACGCGGCGACATCCGAGCTCACTTGGACCAACTAGCTGCCCGTCACCCAGAATTCGCGGACCACTTGCTCGGCCCGGCCTGGGGCGACATACCTTTCCACGGTTCGCTTCGCACTCGAAACCGCCGTGACTCCGGGAACGGGCTGAACAACAATTACCAAGGGTACTCGGACGAAGACGCGAGGTCGCAGGCGAGTGGAAGCAGCGCTGCCAGCGGGGCCAGCGCGGTTAGCTCTCACGGTGAACCGGAAGGCAGCCATAACCATCGCGAGAAATCGCGAGACAGACCGGACACCGAGCACCAACAATTCGCTGGGAGAACCCAGATACCGCAGTACGGATTCCGCAACACCGTTGACATAGGACAGCATCGTCACAACATGGACAATCCGGACAAGGGGAATCGCGGACAACGGTCCATGTCCGCTCCGCCGGAAAACAGGCAACAACCTTATCAGTGCCATCACAATTGTCAGCAACAGCAGCAACCACTACAATCGCCGCCACAGCCGCCGCAGCCAGGGCAAAGATACGTTTCAAGAATAGATATAACGCCCCAACACAATCAGCCTCCACAGCAACAACCTCAACCTCAGCCCCAGCCACCTCAACATCAGCCTCAGCCCCAGCAACCTCAACAGCCACAACAACAAAAACCAGCGTCGCAGCAACAGGGCAACGTCAGACACATACCGATCTTTGTCGAAGGAAGGGACGAGCCTGTTTTGCCTAGAAACTTCGACGAGCAACATTTCAAAAGAGAACCTTCTCCCACACAGTTCCACACGCCTCCTCATTTCCAAAGACCGTCGGCGTTCGGCCAGTCTCCTTTCGCGAGACCCCATCAGTGGTCCCCGCACTTTCAGGATTCGTTTTATCCACCGGAGACTGCCTACGAGCAACCTCCGCGTAGACAACAGACTCACGGCTTCCACCAACCCCGACAGCAGCAGCAGCAGCCGCAGTATGAAAAGCAGCCACAGTATGAAAAGCAGCCGCAGCCGCAGCAGTACGAAAAGCAAGCACAGCCGCAACAGCAGAGGCAGCAATATGCTCAGCATCCGCAACAACCGCCTCAACAACAACAGCAGCAACAACAACGACAGCAAGATGCTTCTCCTTCAAGGCCCAAACAGGTCGTGCCAAAAGATCCTTTGGAGAGGGTAGCCATGGTTCAGAAGGAAGTCGATTCTCTCGCAGAGCAGGTGAAGGCATACACGGGCAACTCTAGAAAAGACAAGCAATACATGTACCTCGACGAGATGTTGACCAGAGAGCTGATCAAGCTCGACGACATCGAAACGGAGGGGAGGGAGAACGTGAGACAGGCGCGAAAAAATGCGATAAAGACCATACAGGAGACGATCGGTTTGCTGGAGTCCATGGCCCCCCTCGCGTCGCAACCAGCGACGCCGCAACAAACGGAGAAGCCGATAATCCCGACAGTCGTCGATCAGCCTGAATCCATGGAGGTGGATCGAAAACAAGAGGAGCAGACCAATGAACCGATCCCATTGCCCCCTGGACCCTCGTCACCGCTGAACAAGATGCCTGAAGAGACGGTTGAGATGCGCGAGGAGGAGGAGAAGAAGGAGAAGACTACCATCGACGCGGAACAGCCGTCGAATCCACCGATCGACAGCGCTTCCGTCGAGCCGATGGACATCGCCGCCCCTGTTGTAGAGAAACCCGAAGAAAAACCGACGGAATCCACTACGATGGACGTGCAGGAGGGTTCGGAGGGATCGAACCTCGAAGATAAGAAGCTGAACGAGGGAACGGTCGCGACGGAGGTTCCTGAACAGAACGCATCTGATCAGAAGAAAGTGGAGAACGATTCCAGCTCGGCGACGTCGGACGTTGTTCCAGAGAAACCGTCCGGTGAATCGACGACCAACGTCCAGCCTGATGTCACTGCCCCCGAGCAGAAGATCGAGCAACAAGAGCCCGCGTCTGAGAAACTGGAAGTGAAACAGCCGCCAAAGATCCCCAAGAAGGGTAAGAAGACGAAGAAGCAGACAACGGTTTCGGCTTCTCCAGTCTGCGATACACCGATACCATTGCCACCGCCGGAGAGTACGGAAACGAAAGCGAAATAGAGGAGGATACGTTGAATTCCGAGTTCTCGGAATAGAAATACATTTCATCGCATCGAGATACAACGGTGATCGGTTTCCCATTCCTTTGGCAACAACGAATGGAGCATGACTACGCTTCGCCGACTACGAAGCGTATCGTATCACAAAAAAAAAAGAAGAAAGAAGCTCATCCTACTGTATCACCATCGTGTACCGGTAGCCGACGTGTTTTACTCGCGCTAGCTTATTATGTCTTTTTAACCTTTGCTACCAATTCGAAGCGTCGTGGATCGACGCGTTCCCAAAGTCGGTCGTGAACGGTCGCGAACGGTCGTTGTTCATCCGTAAGGAAACAGCGTCGAACAACGAATTACCTTTTTTTTTGTTTGTTTGTTTCTGTTTATTATCGTTGCGCACGCTGCTACTTGCATTTCGATGATCCTTTTCCTCGCGAGTTGCGATACTCTTGGTTTGCGAGACCGGTCCGAGTCGCGACGATAGCGAAACGAAGAAGAGATCGAATAGTGTTCTCTATCCTCTACCTTTTTCTTTGTCTTATCAATGATTTCTACCGTCGGAGATTTTCTTCCTTTCATACCAAACCGAGATGACACACGTACGTGTAAAAATCACAGCAGGTCTTGTACGTAGCGTACGTATTGTCGAGACTGACTCGATCCGCGTCGATAATTGTAATCGAACGCGATCAATTTTTGCGGGAACTTTCTACGGTAAAGTCGCGATTCAGCTCCCTGAGGATCTCCACGATCACTGTCCCATCGAAGCTCGAGCTGCCGCATGGTCCGTGTTTACATGCTGTCCTTTTCTACGTTCGGCATCCTTCGTATTGGGCTGGCAAGAAAGTACCGAATTTCTTTAATCAATATGATATTTTCTTATTTGTTCTTTTTGGCAAAAGATCATCGAACAAAAGGGGAAATCTCTTATTCATTAAAGTTCATTGCTTGAATGAAAAAATTGGGCTCTGTTTTACCTTAATTTCACCAGTCATGAAAATATAGTTTCCCTACACGATCTCTGTCCCTGGTCGGAACAGGCGACGGTAGCTAGATCGCGACTTTACTGTATATCGTCTGGAATGTACGTTGTCGAGCGGTGTTGGCCCATTTCTAATAGTATTACAGCTCGAAGTCCGATCACCTAACTTAAATATTATTATTATCGTTGTTGTTATTATATAATTATTATTTATAATTATTATTTATAATTTATTGAAGATCCGCTCGCGCCGGGTACACGGCTTGTCCGGTCTCGTCGACGAAAAACGCTAGTGCGCATACAAACCGTGTACATACTGTTAGGATCTTATTTCTCTATCGACCTGTAAGAAGCGATGCATCCCCGTTCGAGTTGTTCTCGACGCAGAGAAGAAAACGCAACGAATTTTACGCACAGTTCTTGACCATTTTTCTTCTTAACGTGACGCTGGATTGGGCTGCATTGTTTTTATGGTTCTACGTTCAGGGTGATACTCATTATTATTTTCATCATTTGTTTTTTTTCTTTCCTCCACCTTCCTTCTTCCCCTTTCCTTGTCTTTTCCTCTCCTCACCATTTTCTGAATAATGTTGTTTACGTATGCGTAGTGATCGCGTGCCTAAGAGCCAGAATTTTTGTATTTTTCCGACTAGAAGCGTGTGAATGTGCTAGAACTGCGAAAAAAAAGGAGTGAATGATGTAGAGAAAGAGAGATGTCGTGTTGTGAGAGAGACAGAGCGAATCGCGATAGACTCGTAACGAGAGAAGCTGTGCGTTCGAAGGTTGTATAAATATGAGGCGAGAATGTAATTATTTTATGAACAAACTCGTTCAGTGAAAATACAGTGTCTGGTCTTTGAATCCGTACGGAGATACGGTTGTTCCTTTCATCCGTCCTGGACGTACGCGATGTAAGTGAGGTTAAAGCACCGGTAGTTGATCGGTTCGGAAAAATTCTCTGCGTGAATTTAATGAATGTTAAACAGATGGACTCTGTGCGTGAAAATACTGCTTGAACTTCTTACATTGTCTAACAAAAATAACTTTTTAAAGATAATTGTATTATTCCAATTTTATAGACGGTTTTGAAAATTACAATGATATTGTGTCAGAAGTTGATCATCCTTGAAAAAAAGAAAACTGCTAATTGACCATACGTTAGTAGTTACCACTTATAGCAAAGCCAGAAACAATAAAGACGGTTACTTTGATATCGTTTACTTACAAATGAAAAATAGTGAATACCATATAAAGTCTAATTTAGGAACAGAGTAGGTAAATGTTTCGTGGTTTGCTTGTTGTTAATTAATATGAGAAACTATATTTATAATCACGTCAAGAAACGTTTCTCACGTTTTCCTGAAGAATGGTCAACTACGAGGTCAATTACTGGTGCCTTTACCTTAGCCAACGAGAACTACCAGCCCTTAGCAGTCGAGGGGTGACTTGGAGTCACCACTAAAAATTGCTGTACCATTATTCACAATATTGCTTATATTGTTAAATAATTTGGTATCGAATCAATAGACAGCGGATCTTTATGCAAAATAAGCATTTTCTACCTGAATTAAACAACCTGCAGTGAAATAGAAATTTGTTGTTTCTCTTAATACGTTTAAGAGATTAAAAATAATATAACAGAGTATATTTAAATTCTACTATTTATTTTTAAGCATTTTTGTCATAAGTGCATAAAATTCGCTGTCTACTAATCAAATGTGTTAACAACTTAACTAAGCTAAACATATCATATACAATAGAGTTATTCTAGGTCGGAAGAAATGTTTAATTTTCAAATTAAAATAGTTCCGACTGCAAAGGGCGTTTTCCTGAAAAATGGTCAACTGATACGTTGTCAATTATTGGCACCTTTACCTTTACCTTACCGTTGGCCGTCGGGATGTCCGATGGACCAAGCTGGAGAGCAAAACACCAAGTATAATTTCGTGAAAAATTTTACTCGAAAATAACCGAACGTCGATGCGGAGAGTCGCGAAGGCTGTTGGATGTTGGCGCGGATCCAGCTCAATAAATCGAAATAAAAATGTTCCGTGAAACGAGTCTCATTCTCGAGGATCCTCCGAACCGCGAAACCATTCTTGATAAATAAATGTCGAACCGCGAGTTCGCGAGTTCTTGAATTTCCGAATACATGCTTTCTGGTATATCTTCGATCTTGTAAACGAACTTTGCAACTTTGCAGACTTTGTTCTTCGCGGAGTTACACGGGACTTATAACAGCCGAAATGAAATCGAATATGTACGTGTACGTACACGACAAATCGGCTGCGAACTGGTACGGTCGACAGAGCTTGTCCGAAAACGAAGTTAATTTTATCCCGATACATTCGAAAAGACTTTCGGCCAATGCACTCGACCGGCGCGAAGTGCCGACTCTGTTATACGTGATTTCGTTTAGCTACCAAATACCTTTCGAACGTACAATCGAACTTAAAATATTTTGCAAACACATTTAAACGTTTCTCCGAATTGTCAAAGCGCGTAACGGTATGCGGTATACGGAATCGAAGTGTTCTCGCCTGTTACGTAAGCATTCTCAATGAATTCTCGACGACTCGATGAATTGTAACAGTCTCTTCAAGAGAATCAAAAGTCGAAATATTGGGAATTAATGCAATTAAAATGGAAAAGCGTGCACACTTTGTTAGCATCCGATACGAACGTCGTCGAAAACTTGGCACGGCGCGTGCATACGGGACGTCTAAAAATAGAGGGCTGCTTAGATTTTGAGAAGAGCAGGTTTTTGCGTCGCGACGCCAACTGCCTCTGGGGAATCCCGCTGAAGATGTCGGTCGGACGTTCCTTACCGACATTCTGGACCAGCTCCCTGAAATTCACCGCGGCATTTCAACCACGATTCGTTTACACTCCGAACGATCAACTCACGGTAAGGGGAGATGTTGAATCTGTGTATATACTTCGTTTCGAATAATTCAATTCGTAGGTCCAAGAGGTAATCGTGTGCGCGTATCATACTAAGTACGGGAATATAGTGGAGCGGCGAGGAGAGCGTTAAAATATTTTAGAATATTTCGCGCCGAAAGTGACAGTGATCGCAGAGATCCTCGGGAAGCTAGATCGCGACTTCACTGAACATTGGTTTGGCTATTCTCGATCTTCACCGCTCCACTATATTTGTACTCTAAAAAACAATCGATAGAAAATCCGTGGGGTTACAGCAAAAGCGCGTATATTCCGTTAATTACATCGCATTGATCAATGATATTATAAAACTATTTTTCAGTGAAGCACATATACGTGTTGACTCGTGGTATGCAACCGCTAAATTCGATGGATCGTGTGTATTAGTCTTCGCTGTGTCTGTGTGTGTGTATATGTATGTGTGTCGATACGCGTGAAATGCAAGAAATGCTTCTATTCGATGGTAGTACCAACATTCAAATTGTGCTTGATACTACTCCTCGAGAAGCATCTTTTTCGAAAATTTCTGCCCTATAAGGTACAATAATGCTGTGCTTTTTCAATTACAACGAGCGTGCAATCTTCGTAGCATACGCGACAATAATATCACCGTTACGACCTAAACATTTCTCTAAGTTTCGTGTCTGATTACACGTAACGCGCATAGACTTCCCTCCACCTTCTCCTTCCCACCCTTATCGGCTTCGATGCCTGCATTCGTAACGCTGACAGGATGATTTGCTTTCTACTTGCTTCCGGTCGAGGTTCGAAGAAATCAACGTTGCCTACGTCGATTTCCCGTCTGTTCGATTAGCTCGTGTCCTCTTCGTGTTTTGGCGATTGATTTTCTTCTATGATGATTGCATTTGCTCCAAATACTTCTTCATAGAATCGTTTTTCTACAGGTTTGGAACCTTTTTGTGCTTTTCCCGTTCAAACTCGTCGTGATTATCTTCGTAGCATACAGGACAATAAAGATCACCGTAACAACCTAAACATTTTGCTAAATTTTTAGTCTGATCGCACATAACGCACGTAGGCTTCTCCTCTTCGTCGTCGTCGTCGTCGTCGTCCTCCTTCTCTTCCTTCTTAACTCCTCCGTCGGTATGCTTTGGTGCCTGCAATTGTAACGTCATTAACAAGATTAATTCTGTTTATTTACTTTTCCCAAGAGCCAAAGAAATCAACGTTGCATACATCAATCTCCATTTCCTCCAGTTCATCCATGTCCTCTTCGTATTTTTTTTCTAGCGCTGCTTCTGCCAGAGCTTTTGCAATTAATTTCTTCGTAACGTGTGCCTCGTCGTCATCATCGATACATTCGCCCGACTGCTAGATTCCCAAACAATTCGTGATATAATTTCCAGACTAACGAGAATTCTGTTTGAACTTCTTACATTGTGTAACGAAGCTAACTTTTCAAAATAATTGTATTATTCAAATTTTATAGACAGTTTTGAAAATTCAATAATTTGAAGTTGACCATCCTTGAAAACGAGAAAACTACTAATTGACCATACGTTAGTTATTAGTTACCACTTATAGCAAAGCCAGAAACACTAAAGGCGGTTACTTTGATATCGTTTACTTGCAACGATTAGTACAAATTACAAGTAAAAGGGCAAACACAAATGAAAAGAAGTGAATACTATATAAAACATAATTTAGGAACAGAGTAGGTAAATGTTTTGTGGTTTGCTTGTTCTTAATTAACACATTACCGACCGGTGAGTATTGCATCATTTTGAAAAATCTATGGTACAAGGCTAAACACTTTTTAATGGAACCTTCAATGGCAACAGCAATTTTCAATGTGAACTAACAAGTCACCCTCAATAACGTCATCTAATAGTTTCATTTAAGATTGCAATGTAAAAGAAAATTTCTATGCTTCCTTCTGGTACAGCACAATTATTGAAAATCCTATTAATAGGCTTCCGGTAGGTAAAGTGTTACTATGAGAAACTATATTTATTCACGTTTTCCCGAAAAATGGTTAACTACTGATACGAGGTCAATTACTGATGCCTTTACTTAATTGTTTCTTCGAAATACACTTACCACCTTCCTGTGTACATTGCTCAGACCCTGCAGAGATCTCAGTCTCGACTGAATTTCACTAACAGGGTCGTTACCCGACGACAATTCCAACTGCCCCAAATACTCCTGTATCAAGTCGTCAGCTTTTTCTTGATCCGTTCTAGAGTCCGTTGGATGTATCTAGAAACGATAAAGTGACTGTACACTGAATGATTGTAACGAACCTATTCGATATTACCTGTCTTAGTGTTTAACACTAAACCTACCGAGCATTAAAAGTAGCCGTAAAGATATAAAGGCGCTACTAAATGTATGTATTGAATCATTTATCATGAAAGCATCTTTATAATATCAATAATTACGAAATCAAAAATCTGGATCTGGTAGGTTCACTGTTAAGGCTCACATTTATTTTGCTATTGCCGGCATCACCAGGTTCTTCGTCTTTCAACAACGCCAGTCTCTTCCTTATTTCGTCTACGCTCAAAGCTGTAGTTTTGTCCTCCTCTTTTAATTTTCTTAATCTATCTACTATCTCCTGATCGGCAGGTTCTAAACCCCTCTTGAATTTTTCCCAGCGATTGTGATGTTTATACATTACAATGGGTGGCTTCGCTGGATTTTCCAAGGAATCCAATCTAATAAACGTATTATGTTATTGTAAAGATCATGGATAACACTGGAAGAAATGTAGTGTACGGAGCACGAAAGAATTGTAGTGGGAAGGGAATGGGGCAAGAGGAATGGAAAAGACATCTGCATGGTCAGACTTTTTGCCTTGTTCCCTTCCCGCTACACAATTCTTTCGTGCTCCGCACAGTAGATACAAGCATATTACTTTTTAGTAATATCCACAGGTGCAAGGTGTTCCTCCTGCTCTTGCGACATGTCTGTATTGTCTATGGAATTTCCTTCCTTTCTAGAATTATTCTTGCTGTGACAACGTCCGCAGACTTTCTTTACTCTTCCATCCGGAAGGGTACACTTGTATTTGAGACACTTGCCGCAATACGAAAAACCACAACCTGGACAAGCAACCTAGATGCCATAACGGTGAAACGAAAGAATACGAAAATAAAAGCGAGATAAAGAAACCGGTTGCAAACTCGGTTACGCTGCAGTTAGAAACATCAAATTTGCCGGATTTAATTCGAGCAAAAACAGTGCAACATAACCTACATTAGAAAACGTATGTATCTAATATGAAAGAGCACTTACCTCTTTGGTAAAGAACGAGAATTTCGATTGACAAATGTTACAAGACATGCCGCATTAATTTACTAAGCTTGTTACTCTGATGTTGTGGTTAATCGAACACTCTAGCCTGTTGTTCCCTTGCGAAAATTTCTGACGTATAAACCAACGTTTTATCATGACTAGACTATAGTAGAACCAATTTTGTGCTGCCACATCCATATTGACATTCCATTCGTGTTATTGTTTTCAGAACTGATGATTAATGTTGATCAATGTGTAATGAAGTTATTTAAAATCTTGTATACATATGTCTTTGTTCATTTTAAAAATAATCATTATCATCGATCGTCGAAGAATTAAATGTCTGCACATGTCAACAAATTTTGTAATGTGCCTAAAAACATTTATCCTGTGGTATTGTCAAGACGATGTTGAATTGTAAATAAGATATAATAAATAATATACCTTATACCATGTAATATGAAAATTGTTCTCATTCTTACGCCTATCACCTGAATCCCTAAGCTAGTACAAGTACAGCTGAAAGAATTTCTAGGATCATTGAAACAAAGATTACAGCATCGATAACGAATACATTTTATTTTTCTAGATTTTCTGATTTAATTACAAGCAGTTATATTGAAATTTACAGTCGGAGAAAACAGCCTGATCTTTAACGAAAATTCCTATTGCATTTAGGGATTGAGTTTGGTCTAATTAATTAGTTATTAACGATTTCGGAAAGGTTTGCATGCCCGTAATGTGTAAGACAAGGCGAGGTTGAGTGTAGGAAAAGGAGAGAGCGAGACTCGTGCCACCAACTTTCAAGACGCTGCTAATCCCCTGATACTTACTCCTGACAACATGAAACTGTCAGAAAATTCATTAATAACCGCTTTCCGATAATAATTTTGTAACAGTTTATGGTCGGAGAATGTAGACTGGACCGTTAGCAACTTTCACGTATAGTTTTTGATTCAAAATTGTTAGTTGTTGAATAGTTATTAACAATTTTCCGGACCTCTGTCCGGAAGTGAGTTGAAAATAAATTGTTTTCTAACTTTCCAGACATAATTTGTGAAGATTTATGATCGAAGAAGATAGAATAGACCTCTAGCAACAATCCAGTAGCAATTTTGTATAGATCTGACTCGTATTTAATTAGTTATTAACAATTTTTGCAGATGGAATTTGTTCCTCCTATGCAAGTAATGTGTAAAACAAGGAGAGATTGAGTGTGTGACAAGGATAAATAGAGTGGTGCGACAGTGTCGCTTTCAATGGTGGCGGGATTGTGAACTAAATTTCCCTACCCTTCCCATGTGCAAGATAAGGACGGCGATAGTGTGAAGAAGAGGTATCGCTCGTTCCACCTTCTTCTTCGCGGGTTCTAATCCCCTGGTAGTTACCACGGGGTAGTAGTAGGAGTACATGAAAATAAGGAGGTATTCGACAAGGACAGACTTATGCGATTTACGGAGAGCGACAAGGACAGATATAGACCGCTCTCACTCTCGAGTGGCACGAGTGAGTCTAGCTCTGTCCTTTTCCCGCACTCAACCTCTCCTTGTCTTACACATTACGGGAATACTAGCCTTTCCGAAATCGTCAATAACTAATTAATTAGACCAATCTCAATTCCTACATGCAATAGGAACTTTCGTTAAATATCAGACTGTTTTTCCGACTATAAATTTCAATATAACTGCTTGTAATTAAATCAGAAAATCTAGAAAAATAAAATGAATTCGTTATCGATGCTGTAATCTTCGTTTCAATGATCCTAGAAATTCTTTCAGCTGTACTTGTACCAGTGATGCCATATGGAGCTCCAAACGGAGCTCCCGTACTCTCCTCCTTTCCCCTTCCACTATTCCATTCCAGCACCGTGCGCAGGCGCACACTCCACGGTCCCCATCGCGCACGTGCAACGTGTCTCCCATTTGCTCCACTCATTCCCCGTCATCAGAGAGGGGGTACATCATTTCACCGTGACTCCCCGCATCTGGCATCACTGACTTGTACTAGCTTAGGGGTTCAGGGGATAGGCGTAAGAATGAGAACAATTTTCATATTACATCGAATTTGTGTTTATTATATGAATTAGATTATTATTCTAATCCTCTTTGGTTTTATTATCGAATAGCCACCTTCATTCCTTACACAGCCAACGGCACATCTATCTATCTATCTATCTATCTATCTATCTATCTATCTATCTATGTATAAAGGTATGGTATAAACAGTATAAAGTCACCGAGAGGAAATGAGAGTGCTCACGCCCGGGGTTTGGCCGTGCCGCTTTTGTCTCCACATCATGTTTAGCCTGGAACAGCTCCTACATCATCTTTAGCATGGAACAGAACCTACACCATCTTTAGCAGGAAACAGAACCCACTTTACTGTTATTAAATCTGTGTAATGGATCAGAACTAGCTTCAACCACCGATCAGATACTATTAAATGATATTAACTATTATATAATAGCACCGACGAGCCATAGAATAGACCTATCATCTTATGGGACTTCGTGTCCATGCTATGAATTACCGACTGTGCAAAAAACCGGGGGTTTTGGTATGCCCTCTACGATTTAGAGTGGTGAGTTTAGGAATTAGGTCGAATTTCAGATATCGAAGGCGTAGTTGCCAAATCACATTTGAAAATATTCGTCGCATGGTTGCCAATTTACTGTTACTGCCATGTAATGCACAGCGCGTATTTTTGCTATTTTCTACGTTACAGTCACAATTCTGGAAAAGCAAACGAAACGAGTCGAGTCAGTCAATATATGATTAATTCAACCTGAATATTTCATCTCTGTTTAAATATAATGCTTCCTGTTTCTATATGATTTTAAAACTGGATAAATGTTTTCTCGATTTATATATAAATAAACTGTTATTGATTGATAGCAAACAAAATAATAATTGTTGTTGAAAATTGAATTACCTATTAAACGCTATTTTTATCTTGAAATTTATTCATATAAAGTGCGTTAATTGTTGGTTTCTTTAAACCTTCTGCTATAGAATACAATATAACTGTAATAAATCTAAGAATTTTTATATTTTTCAATGCCTGTCGTTTTTTCCCGCATCAACCGATTTCGATGAAACATTCATAGTGCATATAATTCATATACAAATCCACAAAACGCATATTTTAAATTTTTATTACGGACTCTAATAAAAAAGTTTTATAAAGTGTCTTTTTTACTTTCTCATGTAATTCTTATCAATTGCAATTTTACATGATGTTCTAACGGGTGTTTTGTAATGTTCCTGAAAATTTTCATAAAAATCACTTGCTATATAATGCACATATGATTTAATTAACGATACATTCATTTTATTTTATTTTAAAATACGTATTAATATTTGGCTGTTTGCGACATTTCGAATTTTGCAGTTAAACATATATTCTTTATTGTACGATGACTTTTACGCGGACAAGACAGCGGTTTCGCGATCGCGCGCTCAAGACACGAAAACAATAACGAGACGGCACCAACGGTCGAACCACCTTCGTTTGAATGCTCCCGTTTAGGCCAATACCGAACACTGTAAAAAATTAGATGGCAAAGTGGTCAAGGGAGTGCTTGTCCACATCGTTGGCAAAAGGAATGATTATAAACATTAATTAGCTAGAATTAATAAATGTATCATAGTATTATGTCGAATAAATTAATGCGTGCGGATGTTCATTGTTTAAAAGTTATTCTGTTTCTCGAGTTTTATTGTCTATTTTTACGAAAACATTAGATGGCAAGGTAGTCAAGGGAGTGCTCGTTAACATCATTAGCAAAAGGAATTGTTATAAACATTAAACAGCCAGAAATAATAAATTTATCTGTGAATTGTATTGAATAAATTAATGCGTGCGAATGTTTATGGTTTAAAAGTTATTCCGTGTCTCGAATACTATTAGCCACTTTTACTAAAAAATTAGGTGGTCATATAGCCAAGGGATTGTTTGTGGACATCGCTGTAAAATAGAATTGTTATAAACATTAACCAGCTGGAAATAATAAATTTATCAATAATTGTCACGGCGATCGACATCGATCGATATTCGGTGGGGGTGAGGACCGTTGAGCGTCGAGCGTGGGGCGCACGCCCGCGCTCGGTCAGAGAGCTCCAGTGATGCCAGATGCGGGGAGTCACGGTGAAATGATGTACCCCCTCTCTGATGACGGGGAATGAGTGGAGCAAATGGGAGACACGTTGCACGTGCGCGATGGGGACCGTGGAGTGTGCGCCTGCGCACGGTGCTGGAATGGAATAGTGGAAGGGGAAAGGAGGAGAGTACGGGAGCTCCGTTTGGAGCTCCATATGGCATCACTGGAGAGCTCCGTCAATCAGTCAGTCGGGCGGAGGAGGGCGGCGTGAGCGGTCGAACTCCGGGACCAGGAAGACCAGAAGGACCAGGGACCTACCAGAGGTGGACCAGAGGTTGACCAGAGGTGGACAAGGGGTCATCCGCAGCTACCGTGGCCTACCTTCAACTGTTCATTCAACGATCAACGGTAAGTTTGGTTACTAATATTTTTCAAAGCTTCCTTTGTCAGTTTCAACTTCCATGGCTCAGTTTCAACAAACCTGTCCTTCAACTGTTAATTCAACAAATACCATATCCTTCATACTAATTGAAATTTTCGAGACTTCGGTATTGAGTCTTCTTCAAATTTATCAATTTTATTCTTCATCAAATTTATATTTTGAGCGCTCCACTCGTGTGCGGGGTTATAATTGCTCTTGTGCTCTGCTTCGCTGGTTGTATTCGCACTTCTGTGCGGGCTTACAATTGCTTTCGTGAGCTGGTTCTCTGGTTGTATTCGCACTCATTTACAGGATTACAATTGTTCTTGTGAGTTGCTTCGCTGGTTGTATTCGCACTCATATGCATGATTACAAATGTTCTTTGAGCTGCTTCGCTGGTGTATTCGCACTTCTGTGTGGGGTTACAATTGCTCTCATGAGCAAGTTCGCTGGTTGTATTCGCACTCATGTGCAGGATTACGTTTGCGCTTACATGCAGGGTTGTATTTGCTCTCGTGAGCTGGGTTCTGTGCAGTATTATAATTGGTCTTCTAACCTGGTTCTATTCACACTCATGTACAGGGTTATAAATTATAATTGCTCTTGTGAACAGGTTGTGTTGGGACTCATGTGCATGGTTAGATTTGCGCTTACGTGCGGGTTTATATTTGCTCTCGTGAGTTGGTTACATTCGCACTTGTGTGCGTGATTTAATTCTGTATTCAACAGCATTGTTTCTAAATACGATTAGTCTGTTTCAGCTAGATTACAACAGCTGGCTGCTAACGAAGACGACACGCCGAATGAAGAGGACACACCAACGAAGAGGAAGAAGACTACAGTGTATTTTTAAGTTAGTTATATTTGGACTATATATTAAGATTGTATACCATCGTTGTAAATATGTCGAGTAATTATTGCCATAACTTCACTTTGCTCGTTTTCTTGATTCGGACACAGCCTTCTGCTGTGTCGGACCTTGCTCGTATGTAGTTTGTACCATACCGGTTGGTACGGGAGTTCGCGGTAGATAATATTAATGGGGGGAGGCTTTGAGAGATGTGGCTCGCTCATGTAAAACCTCTCCACTGTAAATTTATTCCACTCATGTCCGTCTCTGGCGGCAAGTGGTTGGGAGAAATGGGTATTGCAGCTTGAGTTCCTCTTGGCCATTCGCGCGTCACCCTCGCACCAGGGCCTTCTGCTCTGGTTTGCTTTAGTTTGTCTCTTTGAAAGAATCAGAGCCTTCTGCCTGATTCGCCTTTGGTCCCCCGTGGATCGGAGACTTCTTCTCCGATTCACACCTTTTGCCCCGCGATAATTACTCGACATACTTGCGTAATTTAGTATAAGTCCGTTGTTGTTAGAAAGGGAGCCGGAAGGAATATTGCATTCGTTCCGACTCCCTTTCGGGTCTCTTGTGCAGCAACCTCCTCGTGGTGAGACCTGGGCAATCGGTATTATCCTCTATTTGTGAGAACTTCTAGTGAAACTCTTATGAATAAAGGATAATACCGAGCTAATAGCTGCACATTGCACATTTATAATTTTCGATAAGATTGTCTAGTAGAATATAAGACTTGCGAGATATAAAAACATTATTTCATTAAATTGTATATGAATTTACTTTCAGGTAGCTTGCTGTCGGCCATGGGTACATCAATGCCTTCTTCGTTTCCCCTTGGCCCAGCTTCAGTTCGTTAGTTCAATCAGTGATCTCGACAATCTTTATTTCTGAATTTCGAATTGTTCGCTGCGGAACTTTCACAAGTGCCTATTCTAAAGAATTTCACATCTTGTCGGAAATTGATATTCCTCTGATCGGAGGTCCCCCAGGGGCTCACTTACGGATAGAGCTGTGAGTGAGTACGGGGTGTCGCGTCCCCGGGGCTACCCGAGTCGCCTATAGGCCGCACCCGTGTGCGGGGTTAGCTATGGCTCTCGTGAGCTGGTGTTAGGTTGGCTTTCGTGAGCTGGTTTCATTCGCACTCGTGTGCGGGGTTAGTTGGGCTCTCGTGAGCTGGTTAGATTCGCACTCGTGTGCGGGGTTTGTTTGGTTCTCGAGAACGGGCCTTAGGATTGCTCTTGTGAGCGGGTCTTAGGCTTGCATTCGTGTGCGGGGTAATATATTGTTATTTCTAATTATTATTAGTCTGTTTTAGTTAGAATAAACCAAGAAGAGGACACACTAAAAAAGAGGACACACCAAAAAGAGGACACACCAAGAAGAGGACACACCAAGAAGAGGACACATTAAGAAGAGGACATATCAAGAAGATTGCGACATATTCTTAAGTTAGTTTTATTTGCCGAGCAATTATTGTCTTATCGTCACCCCCGAACCAGGGCCATCTGCTCTGGTTCATGCTTCTGCTTTGCGAATCAAAGCCTTCTGCTTTGATTCTTCTCCCTTTGCGATTTAGTCTTTTGGTCCACAATAATTGCTCGGCTTGCGTGCGTTATTTATTAAGATTGTATGTCGTCGTGCTAAATATGTCGAGTAATTATTGCCGTAACTTCATTTTGCTCGTTTTCTCGTTTTCTCGACACAGCCTTCTGCTGTGTCGGACCTTGCTTGCATGTACCTGACCGGTTGGAGCCGGTATTCGGCGTCGAATCATTGAGAGAGATGGTTCATTGAGATCTGTCCACTCGTGTTGCCATTCTCTCTGTCAGCCTACCCGTTCACCTCAACGCTTTGCGTTGCCTGGTGGCAGGTAGTTGGCAGAGTTCGCTCTGTTCGTCATCCTACCCGGGTTCACCTCAACGTATTGCGTTGCCTGGTGGCAGGTGGTTGGCAAAGAAATGGTAATACGTTTGAACACTTCTCATGATCCATCTCTCTTGGTAAGAACACGTCGGGTATCGGCCCTGACCGGTGCTGGGCTGCAAGCATTGTACGCGCCCCCTTCGAACCGGAGCCTTCTGCTCTGGTTCGTTTTAGTTTTTCTGTTTGAAAGAATCAGAGCCTTCTGCCTGATTCGCCTTTGATTCCCCGTGGATCGGAGACTTCTCCTCCGATTCACACCTTTTGATCCGCAATAATTACTCCACATACTTGCGTAATTTAGTATAAGTCAGTCGTTGTAAGAAAGGGAGCCAAAAGGAATAATGCATTCGTTCTGACTCCCTTTCGGGTCTCTTGTGCAGCAACCTCCTCGTGGTGAGACCTGGGCAATCGGTATTATCCTCTATTTGTAAGAACTTCTAGTGTCTTATGAATAAAGAATAATATCGAGCTAATAGCTGCACATTGCACATTTATAATTTTCGATAAAATTGTATAGTACAATTTAAGGCTTGCGAGATATAAAAACATATCTCATTAAGTTGTATATGAATTTACTTTCAGGTAGCTTGCTGTCGGCCAAGGGTACAATAATGCCTTCATCGTTTTTACCCTTGGCCCATCTTGAGTTCGTTATTTCAATCAGTGATCTCGACAATTTTCATTTCTGAATTCCCAGTGTTCGCTTCGGAAATTTCACAAGTCCCACTTTTAAAAATTTTCACATCTCGTCTGAAATTTTTATTCCTCCGATCGGAGGTCCCCCAGGGGCTCACTCACGGACGGAGCTGTTAGTGAGTACGGGGTGTCGCGTCCCCGGGGCTACCCGAATCGTCTATAGGCCGCACCCGTGTGCGGGGTTATAATTGCTCTTGTGAGCTGCATCGCTGGTTGTTTTCGCACTCGTGTGCGAGAATAATCACGAGAATCGCTGCGTTTGTGCCAGTCATTCAGTCAGTCAGTCGGGTCGGGGGGCCGTCGTGAGCAGTAGGGCTCCGGTACCAGCAGGATCAGAGACTTACCAAAGGTAGACCAGAGGTGGACAAGGGATCATCTACAGCAACCCTGGCCTACCTTCAACAATCCTGATTTGTCCTTCAACTGTTCATTCAACGAACAACGGTAAGTTTTATTATTAATATTCTTCAATGCTTCCTTTGTCTACTCTTGGACCAACTTCAACATACCTGTCGTTCAACTGTTCAGTGAACGGTTACCATAAAATATTTTCTCTAATATACTAATTGGGATTTCCATCAAAACTTTCGGAATTGAGTTTTCCTCAAATTTATATTTCTTGATGAAAATTGGTATTTCTCCGATCGGAGGTCCCCCAGGGGCTCACTCACGGATGGGGCCGTGAGCGAGTACGGGGTGTTGCGTCCCCGGGGCTACCCGAAGCACATATAGGCTGCAATCGTGTGAACAGTTAGCACAGCTCTCGTGAGTTGGTTCTACTCGCACTCGCGTGCGCGGTTATAATTATTCTCACGAGCTGGTTCGCTGGTTGTATTCGCACTTCTGTGCTGGGTTACAATTGCTTTAATGAGCTGGTTCTCCGGTTGTATTCGCACTCATGTACACGATTACAATTCTTCTTGTGAACTGATTGTATTCGCACTTCTGTGCGGGATTACAATTGCTTTTATGAAGTGCTTTTCTGGTTGCATTCGCACTCATGTGCATGGTTAGAATTGCACTTACGTGCGGGCTTATATTTGCTCTATTCGCACTCGTGTTATTTCTGAATTTTGAATTGTTGGCTTCGAAACTTTGACAAGACCCTCTTCTAACAAATTTTACATCTTGTTCAAAATTGGCATTCCTCCGATCGGAGGTCCCCCAGGGGCTCACTCACGAATGGAACTGTGAGTGAGTACGGGGTGTCGCGTCCCCGGGGCTACCCGAATCGCCTATAGGCCGTTCGCGTGTGCGTTAGTTCTTAAGATCGTATACCGTCGTTGTAAATGTCGAGTAATTATTGTCTTAACTTCACTTTGCTCGTTTTCTTGATTCCGACACAGCCTTCTGCTGTGTCGGACCTTGCTTGCATGTACCAGACTGGTTGGAGTCGGTATTCGGCGTCGATACATTGAGAGAGGTGGTTCATTGAGACCTGTTCACTCGTATTGCCATTCTCTCTGTCATCCTACCGGGTTCACCTCAACGCTTTGCGATGCCTGGTGGCAGGTAGTTGGCAGAGTTCTCTCTGTTTGTAATCCTACCCGGGTTCACCTCATCGCATTGCGTTCCTGGTGGCCAGGTAGTTGGCAGAGGAATGGTGTTACGTTTGAACACTTCTCGTGACCATCTCTCTTGGTGAGGACACGTCGGGTATCGCCTCTGGCCGGAGATGGGCTGCAAGCATTGTACGCGCCCCCTTCGAACCGGAGCCTTCTGCTCTGGTTCGTTTTAGTTTTTCTCTTTGAAAGAATCAGAGCCTTCTGCCTGATTCGCCTTTGATCCCCCGTGGATCGGAGACTTCTTCTCCGATCTTCTTCTTCTTCTTTTGCCCCGCGATAATTGCTCGACTTGCGTGCGTGCGTTAGTTTTTAATATTGTATATCGTCGAGTAATTATTGTCTTAACTTCTCGTTACCGTTTTCTTGATTCCGACACAGCCTTCTGCTGTGTCGGACCTTGCTTGCATGTGCAGACCGGTTGGAGTCGGTATTCGGCGTCGATACATTGAGAGAGGTGGTTCATTGAGATCTGTTCACTCGTATTGCCATTCTCTCTGTCATCCTACCTGGTTCACCTCAACGCTTTGCGATGCCTGGTGGCAGGTAGTTGGCAGAGTTCTCTCTGTTTGTAATCCTACCCGGGTTCACCTCATCGCATTGCGTTCCTGGTGGCCAGGTAGTTGGCAGAGGAATGGTGTTACGTTTGAACACTTCTCGTGACCATCTCTCTTGGTGAGGACACGTCGGGTACTGGCTCTGACCGAGAAGTGCTGCCAGCATTGTACGCGCCGCGTTCCCTTCGAACCAGAGCCTTCTGCTCTGGTTCGTTTTAGTTTTTCTCTTTGAAAGAATCAGAGCCTTCTGCCTGATTCGCCTTTGATCCCCCGTGGATCGGAGACTTCTTCTCCGATCTTCTTCTTCTTCTTTTGCTCCGCAATAATTACTCGACTTGCGTGCGTAATTTAGTATAAGTCCGCCGTTGTTAGAAAGGGAGCCAGAAGGAATATTGCATTCGTTCTGACTCTCTTTCGGGTCTCTTGTGCAGCAACCTCCTCGTGGTGAGACCTGGGCAATCGGTATTATCCTCTATTTGTAAGAACTTCTAGTGAAACTCTTATGAATAAAGGATAATATCGAGCTAATAGCTGCACATTTAATAAATATGTTGATTTTCAGTAAATTCTATTTCTATACCTATTGTCTTCCATAACATTTTGCAATTTCACCTTCCTTTAGAACAAGATGTATTCATTATTCAAGCTGGTTCGCCCCGGGCGTGAACAATGCCATATATCGTCTGGTTCTATTGAGATAAAGAGACGAGATTGTATCTCGTCGGTGATAGTATTATAAGGCAATCAATATGTGAGCATTCTATACTACATCATTCTTCTTCTACTTGACGAGTATGTATCTCGTCGGTGGTAGAACTTTTAGCGATGTGGTATTTCAGATCACTGTAAGTTCCACGTTATCCCCGCGCCCGTTCGCGCCCGCTTACTGGTCCCTCTGAATAGCACAGGGGCTGGCAGTCTTTATTAGTATCTCGTCGGTGGTCCCGCGGAATAGCACAGGGGCTGGCAGACTGCCATCCAATGTATTTTAGTGTAGAAAAATTTCCGGGATTTTTGAGATTTCTACTGTTAGAACATGATAGTCAAAGAGGTGGCACAATTTTTGTAAATTTTCAAGATTTCTATTAGAACTTCTACAAGTTGGGAAATAAGAACGCATTGAATTGTAAAAATATATTCTTTATTTATTATCATATACCTATTACAATTTTAAATGTGTACATATGCTGTGTGAAAAATTTGTGTATAAACTATTTTTTATTTATCGCTAAAAGTAAAATACAACACATTGCATAACTAAAAGTCCGCTTGTTGCGACTAAAACCGAGTGATTCTCCCTTACGACTGTGGACCATCATAGCGTGCGTGCACTCTGGCGGGTGACAGGAGTCAGCACATCGCCAATCCACGTAGCGGCGAAACGTTGAAACTGCTAGCCCAACTTATTGACAGAGCTGCCGATATAGAAGGCACCACTGTACAGCGCCACTAGAAAAAGAATATTTTTATACATACAGCCTTATTTTAGAAACTAATAGAATATAAATATAGGATAGAAATAGGCTAGAAATAGAAATAAAAGCATAAGAAGAAGTTGCAATAAGGAAGGTGATAAGATATAGGATATACTGTTACAATTTTTATCATAGTATCTCGTCGGTAACCAGGATGTTCTTCGCCTTGTTTCAGATTTACGAAAAAGTCGTTGTTCCCACGTTTCGTGAAGAATCAACGGCGACTCTTCACTCCGGTCGAATCGAGTTCCTATAGCAAAATGATCGTCGTGCTCGTAATTGGACAGAGCAAAGGGACGGCGCGACGGATAGGGCTGCGAACAGCAGCAACAACAGCAAAAATAGCGGTAAAGGAAGAACCCAGAGGAACGCCGAGAGGATCGGAGGAACGGAGAGCTCGCTGTACGCGACACTCGTCTGGGGGCCATCCGAATTAGATTGATCTATCATTGGTGTTGTCTGGCCGTCGTCTTGACCGTCGATTGCGTTCGAGGCGAATATTATCTTCCTAGAACCGTCGCGGCTGATTTTATTTGCACACTCATCGATCATCGTCCGATCTCCTCGGATTAGAAAAGAGATTCGCGCGATCCGATCAGCGCGACTTTACTTCTCGTTTACTCGCGTCTAGGGATTGCAATCCCGCGGGACTAAGGATTTATTTCTCTTGAATCTAATACATATTTAATAAAAAAAATCAAATTTTACTTAACGAGATAATCATCTTCAATCACAAGTTATGAAAATTCATTAGGGGAGTGCAAACGAAATCTAAATCTATTAGGTTAATCGGAAAGTTCCGTCCGTTTTTTTACAAAAAGTAGAGCTTTATTTAAGAAACAAAATGAAAAAGTACATTAATTAAAATATTGTCAATCGTTAGCGACGACTTTTCCCCATCTTTCGGGCAGCGAGCGAATTCCGCGACGAAAGAATGAGTCATCTTTGGAGGTTATCCAGTCAGAGATCCATTTTTCGACATCTTCGTAAGAGTTAAATCGTTCCTCAGCAAGTGCGTGTGCCATCGACCAAAACAAGTGATAGTCAGAAGGGGCACAGTCTGGCTAATAAGCCGCATGGGGTAGCACTTCCCAACGAAGTGCTTCTAACGTTTCTTTGACAACTTGTGTGACGTTTCTGTCTCTTGTCTCTTGGCTTGAGTTCATATGGAACCCACTTTCCTTCCTTGTTAGACCTTCCCTAAGGCTTTTAAACGATCGGAAAGGACAGATTGAGTACAATTTAACGCTTCTGCAATTTTTTTTTGCGTTTGACATGGATCTTCATCCACCAATGCCTGCAATTCTTCGTCTTCGAATACTCGTAGCCGCCCAGAACGCTTTTTGTCCTCCACAAAGTTTGATTGGAAACAGCATTATCGCCATAAACGTCTACAATCATTCGATGAGCTTCAGCAGCAGCTTATTCGGCTGAAATTCCGACATTTTCAATGTAGAAAAAAACGATGTCATTGATGCAAGCGTATATTGTTAGGTATTGAATTTTATTCAAAGATGTCCAAACTAAAAAGATAACCTTACTTTATAGTTAACGACAGTTCCAGCTACAGCTACTCGACACTAAACGGACGGAACTTTCCGATTGACCTAATACATAAATTTAAATTAAAATAAATCTCTCTTTGGAATGTGAACTATATTTGAAATATACAATACATATACAGGGTGTTTCCTACTTTTCTGGCAAGATTGTAGGAGCATGATCTACAAGTGAAAATACGAAAAAATGTTATATGAAGTTTGTTTATAAACGATGTCAAGTTTGTATCAATGCAGAAGGTGGTCATTTTGAAATGATAATTTAAACATTTTTAACGATTCTCGTACGTTAAGGATGTTCTGGAGGTACAATGGGAGACAAAAGTACAAGAAATTCGAAATCCATCAATATATTGGCAATGAAGGCCACTCATGAGTATATTTTTGTTTTTGACTGTATTTTCTTTTTTGGAGTTTCTAGTTGCGTTTTTTCAAGGTTTAAATGGGGTTTGAAGTGGAATTTTATGAACTCTCCATAAGAAGACGTGTTAAAATGTGCAAACTTTAAGTTGCTATAATTCTTAAACGGTGCAGTGAATCCAACCCAAACTTTGGTAATTGTATTAATTTAGTAAAAATTATATCTTGTCAAATTTTCAAAAATTGTTTGGCTTTTTTATATACCTCCAGAATATCTCGTAAGTGCAGACAAAGTAAACACAATCGACCTTCTGTATTATTCAGCTTTAAATCTGCTGTTCCGCACCTATTCAGGCTACATTCAATATTTGCGTATAATATTGTGATAAAGCGTTTATAAATAAACTTCACATAACATTTTTTTACTACTATCTTGCCGGAAAAGTAGGAAACACCCTGTATATTACAAATACGTATATACAGTGACTCCCATTAATATTCGGACACTCTAAAAAGGACGATAACTTTTTTAATATTGTACTATACGATTTGAACTTTTTTGGGAAGCTATAGCAATTAGTTTACTACAGGATGTGAAAAGAAATTTTTTCAAAAATTGCATTTTGACGGAATTGTAGAGAAAATATTAAAAGTTGTATTTTACAGCTTTTTTATGCGGGCCTATATTGAAATTTTAAAAAATACATTTTGTAGATCTGAAAAAGTTAGGAAACACAACTTTTAGTATTTTAGTATTTTTTCGCAGCTCGAATTTGTCATGTTTGACTGATTATAACTCGATAACTGTTCATTATCCAGCTTTGTGCCAATTACATCTTTCGTTCAGTAGATCATAAGCTATGAAAAATCCAACTGATTTTACCGGGGTAGATTTTCCATATTACACTGTCCAACACCAAATTTGTTCCCAGATTACTATTGGGTCCTTCTTATAGAGTTTTTTGCGCTGATTCCGAATCTGTTTTTAATTTTTTCCCTATACGCACAGTTTTTGAGAAATTTGAGTTTGAAAAAATGACCTATTTTTCAACTTTGAACAAATATTATGATGTTATTATAAAAGATATTGAATTGTTCTTTGCAGCAAAAGATTCTGAGGACTTTCCCGAAATCAGTGATATCCAATATTAATACACTATGCTTGTTTAAACATGTTTAAACAATGATTAAAGACGGAGAGACACCATTTTTGCACCAATTTTTGAAGATATTTTTAAATTTATCTCAAAAAATAAGGGTCCAGCGGAAAATCGAACTATACCACGCGATAGAGCAGACTTTTATCTTGAAAACCTCCCCTTTGAAGTTTTCGACATCGACGTTTTTACCGAACCAGAAAGCAAAATATCTTCGCCCGACATGAGTTGCCGCCAGTGGCGCTCACCACTACAACGGTCGTTCGCCGCTCCGTATCCCGTCGCTGCGCCATATCTCGTCCAGAGCGTCACTGGCGGCAACGCATGTCGGGCGAAGATATTTTGCTTTCTGGTTCGGTAAAAACGTCGATGTCGAAAACTTCAAAGGGGGGGTTTTCAAGATAAAAGTCTGCTCTATCGCGTGGTATAGTTCGATTTTCCGCTGGACCCTTATTTTTTGAGATAAATTTAAAAATATCTTCAAAAATTGGTGCAAAAATGGTGTCTCTCCGTCTTTAATCATTGTTTAAACATGTTTAAACAAGCATAGTGTATTAATATTGGATATCACTGTATTCGGGAAAGTCCACAGAATCTTTTGCTGCAAAGAACAATTCAATATCTTCTATAATAACATCACAATATTTGTTTAAAGTTAAAAAATATGTTTTTTTTTCAAAGCCATGTTCCTCAAAAACTGTGCGTATAGGAAAAAAATTAAAAACAGATTCGGAATCAGCGCAAAAAACTCTATAAGAAGGACCCAATAGTAATCTGGGAACATAAAAAAAGTTGAAATTTGTTGGACAGTGTTATTAGTGCGGGGTTCTTTGCGGGATTTCGCGTTACCTGTCTAAGAAATGCGGGACCAATAAAAATGACGCGGGACTGCAAGTAGAAGGGTCGCAAAAATTGGTCCTGCACGCGTTTTCGTCGCCGGGAAGTTCGTCCAGCTTCTACACTTCTAGATCGAGTAGTTAGTATCGATGCACGTCTTGATTCGCGCAATTTTGATTACACGCGTAGCCCCGACAAAAAACCCCGCATATGGAAAATCTATCCCGGTAAAATCAGTTGGATTTTTCACATGTGTTGTAGCTTATGATCTACTGAACAAAAGATGTAGTGGGCACAAAGCTCAATAATGGGCAGTTATCGTGTTATAATCAGTCAAACATGACAAATTCGAGCTGCCGAATACTCGAATCTCGGGAAGTATTTATTTTTTGGAAAAATGTTTGAAATAAAAATAGTGTAGTTTCATAAAATCTGTTAGGTGGTGTCATTATTTTTGAATTTTGAATGACCTTGAAAAGGTCTGTGACAGAAATCTTTCACAAAAATCTTTCACAAACCCACGGTTCGTCGCTGTCGTAGTATTTTTCGACTCCAAACCCTCTCTGCTGTGTATGTACGCGTGTGTGTGTGGATTAATAAAAAAATGATCTTATTATGCATTACTCATTTGGATTCTGTTGTGGTGGTCTCTGATTTGAGTATTCGGCAGCTCGAATTTGTCATGTTTGACTGATTATAACTCGATAACTGTTCATTATCCAGCTTTGTGCCAATTACATCTTTTGTTCAGTAGATCATAAGCTATGAAAAATCCAACTGATTTTACCGGGGTAGATTTTCCATATGATTAGTGCGGGGTTCTTTGCGGGACTTCGCGTTACCTGTCTAAGAAATGCGGGACCAATAAAAATGACGCGGGACTGCAAGCAGAAGGGTCGCAAAAATTGGTCGTGCACGCGTTTCCGTCGCCGATTGTCCAAGGGCGAGGTGCGCGCAGACCGAGACGAAAAGAGAAGGAAACGAAACGAATCGAAACGAAATGAAACGAAGACGAAGACGAAGGGAAAGGGAAAGGAGCTGGCAAAGTTCGGGGACGGTTTGATTGAATGCGGATGTGCGTGCAGTCGGTGGCGGCGGTCGACAACCACGAATCGGGGGAAAATTATAGGTACTCCTCTTTCGTAGGTTCCCCGGTTCGATGCTATCTGCCTGCTCCTTCCGGGAATTTCGCAGTATAAATAGGAAGCGAGCGGGGCTAGTCGCGGCTCGCTCCGCCGTTCGCTTTCGAGCAAAACGCGAAACAACGCACGCCGAACAACGCGTTCGGCACTCGCGCGATTTATGCACCCCTTCCGCCCTTTCGTCCATTCGCCCTTTCGCCATGCCACCCTGTCAGCCCACAGAGTCGGCAAAGAACCACCGGGATTCTAGGCTGCCTGCACGAAACCCCGCGTTTGCTTCTCGTTTTTAATTGCGCGGCTCTGGCCCGATCGGTATCTCTTCCTCCGTCCTTCCGGAGAGACTGGTGTGCCCGCTCCTTTTCGATCTCTGCATTCTAATTCGCCACGTCCTCGCCCTCGCCCCTTCCAACGCCGACCGAACCCGTGAACTCGGAATCGAGCACCTTGAGTCACCGTCTGGACGGTAATCGTTTTATTCCGTCGTCGTCGTCGTCGTCGTTGTCGTTGTCGTTGCGCCTTTATCGCGCGTACTATTGCCAGCGGGAATCCTCGATCGACAACATCTAGCATCGGATTGGTATCGGAGCGATCCTAGCCAACGGATCTTTTCTGCTCTCGTGTCACCATTAGGCGTGGCCTCACTCGACGCTGTTCACTCGCGACTAATTATTACCAAAACGGTTCGCTCATTCGTAAATACTATGGGTGTGCGAGAACCCGAAATATCGGGGATCCAATGGTCGGGACGAGAAGGATTCGGGTTTCCCGAAAATTTCGAGAATATGACGTATGACACTCTTGAAAAGAATTCGTGATGGACGAGATTCTTTCAATGAAAAGAATATTATATACTAATTAAATTGTATCTGTTATATCTATTCTATTACATTGAATATACAGGGTGGCCCACATAACTCTGAACAGCTTAATATCTCCGTTACTTTTCGTTGTACAAAAAAACTTCGTAGGACAAAGTTACACTGTTTGAAGGGCCACATATAACGGTTTAAGGGAAAAAAAATTTCAAGGTCATTTTTATGAGATTTCAAGGTTATCGATGTTTTTTTAAATGGAATGAGGTATTTTTTAATACATCAATAGATGCAGCTGGACATTCTTTATAAAAAAGTACTCACCTATGTATGTCGAAAAGTTAGTAGTTCAGGAGATATTTCAATTTAAATAACTCCAAAATACCATTACTGTCGTACTAAGGCGTTACACAAGTAAGTAAACACTAACTAATATTCAGGAATTTTGAAAGTCAGTCTTTCATCTCTGATATTTTAACTGCGTTGAGCTAATAATAAGTTAAGTAAATAAGTTACATTGTAACTGTTTACGCGCATCGATCTCATATATATATACTTTATTTTCTTATATATAATAACTTAACTGAATATTCTACTTTTTATTTCTCTTTATATTTCAATTCCAAGACAATTTCCAATAGTAAGAAATTTTTCTCAATAATGTAAAACTTAAACATTCTATCTATTTGCATTAAATCGCCAGTCGTCCTGTATTGTACAAACAGATAAGTTCACTGTTATGACAGCTCGACGATTGATTTCTTTTATAATACACCGTTTAAATACCCATCGTTGCCTGAGAAAGCAGCGGTGTACGAAAACTCGAGTCGAAGCTCTTGAAACGCTGGGTCCTGATGGACCCAAGCACCGCGCCGCACAGTGGGCCCGATTGAAGAAGCACGCGACATGTTTGAATAACTCTTAAACCACTGAAGATATTGCAATGAAACTTGAACTGAATATATAAAAAAATAATTCCTTCTCAATGATTTGTATTGGGTTGGCAAGAAAGTAATTTCGGTATTTTTAGATGAACTAAAATCCAATTTTTTTATCAAAGCAATGAACTTTAATCAATAAAATATTTTCCATTTTGTTGTATGATCTTTTGCCATCTTTCTGGTGGCTTCATAATTCCGCGCTCATAAAACTTCTGATCCTTTTCGGTGAAAAACTGATCCAAGTACGATTTCAGATCATCATCATTAGTGAATGTTTTACCATTCAAAGAGTTTTGTAAACTTCGGAATAAATGATAATCTGATGGTGCAATGTCAGGGCTATATGGTGGATGTGACATCACTTCCCAACCAAGTTCCAATAACTTTTCACGTGTTACCAAAGATGTGTGTGGCCTAGCGTTATCATGGTGGAACACGATTCCTTTGCGATTTGCCAATTCTGGCCGTTTTTCTTTGATTGCTATGTCCAGTTTTGTTAGTTGTCGACAATAAACATCTGAATTGATGGTTTGGTTCCTTGGGAGCAGCTCAAAATACACAATACCTTTGTAATCCCACCAAATTCACAACATGATCTTCTTTTGGTGCAATTCAGTTTTCGGTGTGGTTTGGGCTGGTTCATCACGCTTGGACCATGATCGTTTTCGAGTTGTGTTATTGTAAACAACCCATTTCTCATCACCGGTGATGATTCGCTTGAGAAAAGGGTCAATTTCATTTCGTTTGAGATGCATATCGCATATGTTGATGCGTTGCATTAAGTGAATTTCTTTCAACTCGTGTGGAACCCAAATATCGAGCTTCTTAACGATTCCGAGACTTTTTAAACGATATTCTATGGTTGTATGCGAGACATTTAACCTGTCTGCAATCTCTCGGACAGTTATATGACGATCCGATTCAATAATGGCTTTCATTTGGTCATCATCAACTCCAGATGATCGACCAGAACGTTGGTCGTCTTTAAGTGAGAAATTTCCAGAACGGAATTTTTTAAACCAATTCTGGCACGTGCGTTCTGTTAAGCAATCTACACCGTAAACTTCGCATATATCTTTGTGAGCCTCGGCAGCTTTTTTACCTCTACGGAAATAAAAAAGCAATATATGCCTATAATGTTCGTTTCTGCACTCCATGTTCAAATTGACACAGAACTAACAATTTTAATCAAAATTACGTGTAATTTGCTTCAAAAGTAACCTAAAAGATGCAGTTATGAAATGTCAGAAAGAAAACAAACGCAACGTTAACAGAAGCCAATCAAACAAAACATAACGCCATCAGTTAGTGAAAACCGAAATTACTTTCTTGCCAACCCAATGACTTAAGATATTTCACATTTGTTTAAACGTTTTTATTAATTCCTTTAATTGAATTGTTCTAAAAACAGTTTTATAAATTATTTATTCATTGGTGAACTTTTAAGATTGTAGAATTCTAAAATGAAGCCTTGGCTACATTCCCATTTCCGTTTTATACAGCTTCGATGCTTAAATTGTTAGTTATTAACAAATTTTGGAGAAGTGGTATGTTATGTATGTCTGTCCTTGTCGAACAGTTCGACCCTCCTTGTTTTACGCATTATGGGAACCTCCGAAACAATCAGCCCGCGCAACAATCGTTAATAACTAATTAATCAGAGTTAATTTGTGAACATTTGCAATTGGATAACATAGAATCAACCTCCAGCTACTTTCACATGCAGTTTCTCATCGCATTTTGTTCCGACTGAAAGGTTTATAAACAATTATCTATGGACACGTGTCAGATAAGTAAAAACTCTCGATGCAGTATTTGCAAGACATTTAGACAAAATTGAATCAAGAATATGTATATCATATTTTAGCTATCACAAGCCAATTGTTTCAATGATAGAATCATAGAAAATCATAGAACATAGAAAAAAATAATGACTTCAATCTGCTTCAATCATGAAGGACTCTACATACATCTATCAGTCAGACTGATATTTATTTAATATTAAAGGACATAAATAAAATAATAAATTTATTAAAAATTAATATTATATGAGTATATAATTTATTGATTTATCCGAGCTTCCCGTGATTGAAGCTCGGATTTCCAAATATCTGGAAATCCGTCAGTCCATTTCATCAGTCCGTCAGTATTAATCTTTCACGATCAATCCGAATGTCAATCTTCGACGTGACTGTCATTCCGATTGACCGTGTAGGGTCTGCTTATGATTTTCTATGATTCTATCATTGAAACAATTGGCTTGTGATAGCTAAAATATGATATAAATATTCTTGATTCAATTTTGTCTAAATGTCTTGCAAATACTGCATCGAGAGTTGTTCCTGATCTTGTCGCTTCATCAGGATTATTCTCAAAATGTCGCGTGCTTCTTCAATCGAGCCCACTGTGCGCCGTACCGCAGGAAGGGTTAACGATCCAGAGGGCAAGGATCGTGCGAAATCGTTCGGCTTATCAGCGGTCAGCGATAGCAGCATCTGGGCACCGATTTCGCTTGCGAAGATCCCATACTGTCGCTGGTATTCGAATACAAGAAAAAATGAGGAGAGAGAGAGAGAGAGAAAGGAGAAAAATGCAGAACAGAGGGGACGAAACAGGAGAGAGTAAGAGAGAAAGGGACGGCCGGGAATAGAGGAATACCGGGATGATCCTGGGCGAGCGAATTCAGGTTTCGGTCGTTTGGGTGGCTGCCTGCCCGTGTTACCCGATGCCCCCTTCACCTTCACTGCACATATAAGGGCTGCGAGCACCGCGCCCCGAGCCACGCACCAGCGAAAAAACTGCATACGCATACGATAACGGGGGTGCGTGCCTGAGGGCTATCCTTATGGGGCTTGGGGAGGCCATACAACACTTTAGTAACCCCGTAATACCTCCCCTTTCAGCCAGGCAGGTAGCCTCCGACTCTCCGAGTATAAAGTAGCCAGCCACCGCGCGCCTCCTCTCTCTCTCTTAGCCCCGTGATGTACACCGAGATTAAAGGGCTGCTGAGGGACGAGAGCCTCGAAAGGGATCTTCTGCTTATGCCGGTATCTCACGTTGGAAAACCGTGTTGACGATTTATCGAGTACTACCACGGGGGGTGGGGTACCCCTCCATTGTCTTTTCGAAATCACGTCGGAATTCTGATACCACATCGACCTGAGAGAGTCGAGTGTCATTCCGCCGCGTGCCCTCCATCCTCCATCTACAACTTCACGAACAGGAGAACCCTGAGGACACCGCTCGAGAGCATTCCTGTCGCCCGCGCGCGCTCAGTGGAAACGCGATCGAACCCGAATCTCACTTCGATAACACCGAACCGAACAGACGACCCCCGTCTCACTGTAATTTTCAAACCCATCCTGGAGATCCGGTGAAATCCTGTACGAAAGTACCGGACCTGTGTGCTACACGCATGCACAAGTATTTACAGGGCTCCTGTTTGTCTATTTACAAATAATTTCATCTATAATGAGACCATTTGACAAAGAACAACACAGAAATCACGAAAAGAGCTTACAACATTTCACAATTGCATTTACAATGTAGACTCCTTTGTCTTTCTCATTTCTTCTTCCATTTTCTTTTCTTAAGATCTCCGTTCTTTCTTCGTTTCTTAAGTTTTCTGTTCCGCAAGTAACTTACTTGTAAGAAAGCTCACCCTAAAACGTTAGGTTTCGAAGTGAACCTTGTTTCTCATCGTAGTTGCAATTCAGACCGCAGTATTAGGGACATTCCTAGTGATTTTTGTGCCGCAGTAATGAGCTCCTCCTTCACTCTAGTGGACGTAATGCTGAGGGCTTAAGTTGTTTTACTGAAAAGGCAAGAGAAGTTTCGTTTTGTATTTTTATTCTATGAAAGTAGGTATCTAAATAATAATGAAAATTTCCCCAATGCATTTTAAAGCAATATGAAGAATGTGCAATTATGTGGATGTAATGCTGAGGGCTTAAGTTGTTTTACTGAAAAGGCAAGAGAAGTTTCGTTTTGTATTTTTATTCTATGGAAGTAGGTGTCTAAATAATAATAAAAATTTCCCCTATGCATTTTAAAGCAATATGAAGAATGTGCAATCATGTGAACGACAGTTCTTCGGTGATCGAAATAGATACGACAATGATTGACAATTTCATTTGCCTCGCCAACGAGAATACAATCTCATTGAATTGTACAAATATATTCAAGGTAAAATATTCATTTTTACGTATTTCAAACTGATTCAGACAAAATACCGCAGTAAAACGTACACCCGCAGTAATAGGTACATTTACCCTACGCGGTGACGACAGCGGCGAAGGCGATGCACTTGAATTAACTTACGGCGTGTATTTCTAGCACTCTCCGTTTAGCTCCGGAACGCTCTTTCGCGTTCTCGCTCGTTGTACACACGCCGCGTCGACGGAGTCCACGAAATTTCGAGCGCGCTTCGGCTTTGACATCGGTATCGGTTGAGACATCGGCATCGGAGTCGCGTCATCGTTTCCTTCGCCTTTGCCGTTGCTACGTCCCCGTGTCGATATTGACGCGAATTCGACCAACGCACAGGTGGGGTATTTCGATCGAAAAGTCGGAAAAAAGTAGACTCGTCTCCAGGGTTGCAGGGTGCGGGATGAATCTTCCCATTTCTCGATACAAGCGCTAGATATGTGATCAATTTAGGTTCCGGTCACCCTAAAAAATGTTATTTTTACGTTTACGAGGCATAATTTGCATTATTCGAAAGCATAAAGCTGCGCACGTACAGTGGGTGTAAAAAGTATTCATATGTTTTTTAAAATACAATAGCTTTTTTATAATTGTACCAAACGACCTGATTTTTTAGTATCAATTAGAAGCATTGGTTTGTGAAATGATATGCGAAAAAGATTTTCGGAAAATTATAATTTACAAGGTTACATGCAAAAATAGAAAAGGCATTTTTTAAAACTTTCTTATTTGGGCCCTCAATGAAAATTTAAAATATATGTTTTGTAGATCTATGTATAGTAGTTACACAAATGCTGAAAATTTCATCGAAATCGATTAGCATACACACGAGCGTTTAAAAATGGCGGAAATCGTAGTTTTACTCGACTTTTGATCAGTTTCTGCTTAAAATCCACAGAATCGTACATCTTTCGATGCGTGTCGTTTTTTTCCTGCGTCAACCGATCTCGATGAAACCTTCAGCATGTGTACAACTACTATAGATCTACAAAACATATATTTTAAATTTTCATTATGGACCCAAATAAGAAAGTTTTAAAAAATGCTTGTTTTATTTTTGGTACCTAACCTTGTAAATTATAATTTTTCGAAAATCTTTTTTGCAGATCATTTCGTAAACCAATGCTTCTAATTGATTAGAAAAAATTAGGTCGTTTGCTACAATTATAAAAAAGTTTTTCTATTCTAAACGACGTAAAAGAATAATGCAAATTACTAGATTGATCTTTCATCTAGCGCTTTTGACTACTGAAGAACCCCATCGCAGGCATTACCGAGAAAGGCGCAACCCGCACCCGATTGTGTTACTTTCTATCACTTACATTATCATCTAGGTAAGATAAACGCGGCGTGTGTGATAGCTGTCAAGCGATTTACGCTTGAATCACTATAATAACCCCTCCCCCTACAATATTGTATCTGACTCGTGTGACGAGGATTATTAACAGAATCTAATAAATATGTATGCTACTAATTTCCTTTAAACCGAAATAAAATTCTACTTTGGTTTTGTTAATGCACAGCTATTGGAGAATATGTAAGCATACAATAGATATAAATTTTCTCCTTTCTTACGTAAGTAGACGATTACAAAAAAGCTCTAATCAGTGAACCCTTAAAATAAATCGTAGGGCAAGGGGATAAAGACGTTGTCTGCCAAAGTTGTCGTCGGTCAAATCTGGAGTCGGTGAAATATTGTCCGTGAAACTTGTATCGGTGATTTTCATGGGACCCGCTTCGCTTATCCTTTACCGACCCTCGAATTTTTACCCGGGGACCGGTACCGCGGATGTTAGTTTGGGCTAGGTCTGGTTTCGAGGACTACTCGAGAGAGAGAGAGAGAGAGAGGGAAAGAGAGAGAGAAAGAGGGAGAGGGAGAGAGAGTCCGAAGAAAGCGACTATATTCGTGCGAGCGACACAGTATGTAGGAGCGAATGGTTGGTATTCCGCGTGCTATATCCGGACGAAGCTGGAGAAACGTGTCGCTACCCTCTTCGCGATCCGGTGAGACCAACCCTCGCAACCGCCCCGCGAGCTTCGAACCCCTCGCCGGAAAGTCTCCAGGTTGATGTACCCTAGCTAGAGGAGGCACACCACTTCATCCGGGACCCTCGAATAAGGGACGGGAGCCCCAGGCCTTTCCCTCTCTCTCTGCCTCTCTCCCTTTCTTTCTCTCCCGGATACCTCGAGTATTTTATCGATTGTCATCGGTTTCCTCGAAAAGCCCGCTAAGCTAACCGTTTAAGGGCATACCGGTGGCACTGTCCATAACCTGCGCAAAATTCGACGAGGCCCAATGCTATAACCGGGCAACCCGCATCGTTCTGGAACCCATTCTGGAACTCAATCGTTCTCGACCATGGAAAATCGCGAATCGCCGTTAGCGCAATTTCGTTTTTCGATTTTCGTGTCGCATTTTCTACGGTCCGCCATCGTTCACCTCTTTCTCTCCCTCGCGGTCTCGTAAAATGCAATTCCAGGTAATGGCCGTGCCCGACCGCTCGAAGCCGCCTCGCTCAATGGATCGTTAAACGCGAGCTAAAGACTGCCGCCGTTAGGCACCGTAATGATAATTACATCACGCATCGACAACTTGTTATTATCGCCACCGTTATGATTATGATTACTGGGATTGTTATTCCCAGTGTTCCCTATCGAGTTCCACGATTGCTCACCGTTCCCCGTGACCCACTATCCCTGTCTATCGAATGTTTCCAGGTTTCGAACGATCGCACGTTTCTCGCGAGATCGGGACACGCGTGAACTTTCACCCTCGTGCAGACGACAGCGTATCCGCGTACCCGTTCACTGCATTTCTCTCAACAACGTGTCAATCTTTCTCTTAAAACATCACAAAACTCCGAATGTCCATCTAAATGTCGCCACCGAAATGTCTTCTTTATTTGCGACGACTAGGCTGCGGATTTTTATGCAAAACAATCATTTTCTGCAGCGATTATGGGCAGCAGGAGTTACATACAAATTCATTTCGTCCCCTAATGGTTTTTTACAACTCAAGACAACAAGATTATTTTTATATTTTAAGATATTCTTCACTGTTCTAATTTTGGGGTGTCACAAAATTCGTGACCTTCCCGGAAGAGACCCGGAAGAGTTTCTGAGACCATTTCAAGCGACATTTTCCTTTGCAAAAATGTCAGCCGCGAATTTTGGGACACCCTGTATATTTTACATAGCCAATTTCTTCAGAAATACATAAAAATCCGTACAAAACAGAAATTCTACGAGCACGGGATCTTGAAGTTGCCTGAAAAATCGCAACAGATCGTAGAACAAAATGTCATAAAACTAAACGAAGTGACTTTGTCAGCCTTCAAATTTTGGAGTCCCGTCGATCTTTGATCGACTTCGAAAAAATCAATTCTTCGAAAAAAAATTGAAGATACTCAATTCGATCTGTATGTGCCTTTTTTTCTATGGATGTTCACCGATTACGCCGACATGGATGGACCAATGAGGACGAAACCTTCTGCATTTTGTAGGTTATGTCTCCCGATTGGTCCCTTGCGGTTTTTATTGCAAATAACCAATAAGATCGAAAAATCATCCTACGGCGTCCTACAAATTCTGCTCGATCCACTAAAAAGTGTGAAATAAAGAAATTTTATAAAAAAAATTGAACCGACTTCGAAACAACACACTGAAAAAAATGCACTAAAAAGTATGAAATGATTTCCATTTAATTGATGTGAAAATTGAAAATTTTCCAAATGACAGATGTTGCTGATTATAATTTGATTGGAATATGGTGAACTTGGAAATCAGTAGATGAGAAGAGAAGATGCATTAATATGTGAAAGCATGTAGAAGAATTTAAGGATTTTCGTAATTTCCTTTATCGAAAATTTTCAATTTTGTGCCGCCTCCGAAAAGATCGTATTGTATTTAAGTTCGTGTGTATTCACATAAATTAAATGGAAATTATTTCATACTTTTTAGTGCGTTTTTTCGAAGTCGGTTTAATTTTTTTATCGAGTCCAAATTGAATTCGAGAGATTATTCATACGTCCTTTAAAATAGAATAACTTTTTCATAATTGTACCAAACGTGCTGATTTTTTATTATCAATTAGAAGCATTGGTTTGTGAAATGATATGAAGAAAAGATTTTCGACAAATTATAATTTACAAGGTTACATGCGAAAATAAAAAAGGCATCTTTTAAAACTTTTTTGTTTGGGCCCTCAATGAAAATTTGAAATATATGTTTTGTAGAAAAACTTTTTTATAATTGTACCAAACGACCTGATTTTTTATTATCAATTAGAAGCATTGGTTTGTGAAATGATATGAAGAAAAGATTTTCGACAAATTATAATTTACAAGGTTACATGCAAAAATAGAAAAGGCTTTTTTTTTTAATGAAATGTATGAAATGATTTCCATTTAATTTATGTGAATACACACGAACTTGAATACAATACAATCTTTTCGGAGGCGGCTCAAAATTGAAAATTTTCCAAATGACAGATGTTGCTGATTATGATTTGATTGGAATATGGTGAATTTGGAAATCAGTAGATGAGAAGAGAAGATGGATTAATATGTGAAAGCATGTAGAAGAATTTAAGGATTTTCGTAATTTACAGTGTCGAAAATTTTCAATTTTGCGTCGCCTCCGAAAAGATTGTATTATATTTAAGTTCGTGTGTATTCACATAAATTAAATGGAAATTATTTCATACTTTTTAGCGCGTTTTTTCGAAATCGGTTTAATTTTTTTATCGAGTCCAAATTGAATTCGAGAGATTATTCATATGTCCTTTAAAATAGAATAACTTTTTTATAATTGTACCAAACGACCTGATTTTTTATTATCAATTAGAAGCATTGGTTTGTGAAATGATATGAAAAAAAGATTTTCGATAAATTATAATTTACAAGGTACCAAAAATAAAAAAGACATTTTTTAAAACTTTTTTGTTTGAGCCCTCAATGAAAATTTAAAATATATGTTTTGTACAAAAACTTTTTTATAATTGTACCAAACGACCTGATTTTTTATTATCAATTAGAAGCATTGGTTTGTGAAATGATATGAAGAAAAGATTTTCGACAAATTATAATTTACAAGGTTACATGCAAAAATAGAAAAGGCTTTTTTTTTTAATGAAATGTATGAAATGATTTCCATTTAATTTATGTGAATACACACGAACTTGAATACAATACAATCTTTTCGGAGGCGGCTCAAAATTGCAAATTTTCCAAATGACAGATGTTGCTGATTATGATTTCATTCGAATATGGTGAACTTGGAAATCAGTAGATGAGAAGAGAAGATGCATTAATATGTGAAAGCATGTAGAAGAATTTAAGGATTTTCGAAATTTCCTTTATCGAAAATTTTCAATTTTGCGCCGCCTCCGAAAAGATCGTATTGTATTTAAGTTCGTGTGTATTCACATAAATTAAATGGAAATTATTTAATTTACTTTTTAGTGCGTTTTTTCGAAGTCGGTTTAATTTTTTTTATCGAGTCCAAATTGAATTCGAAAGAATCGATGGTGCCACTCCGTCCAACGCGGTCAACGTTTATTCTAACAATTTATTCTAGTGGTTAAACTGTTCTCTCGTGCATTTGCAATTCTGTGTTTCGCGAAACAGCTGACATGTTAAATAAAGGTGGTTTCGGCAGGGGTATCAAGAACCGTCCGGTGATCCGCTGGTCATCACGGGCTGGTGCGTCTCCGTCTCGTGTCTCTCGTCTCTCGTTCGAGCGGACAAGTCAGCCAGTTGACTTGACGGCAGTCAACTGTTTCGCCAGACGTGCCAATTCTCGTTTTATTGTTTTTCTTCGACGGCGCCTCGAGCACTCGTCCTTGCCGACGGTCGGGTTAGTGATCCCCTTTCGCCGAAACAGAAACACGAAAATTCGCCGCGCGACGAACGTCCGCTCGAAACTAACTCGGGTTTAATTCCGTCGACGCCGCGAACAACCGGTCGCCGACGCGAGACCAGCTTCTGCGCGTCAATATTTTGAAAATTTCCCCGCCGCGCCGCGCACCGCGTTCCGTTCGCGTTGCCAAGGACGAGCGGAGGCGTTCCAAGGGCGCGGCAACCCTTGCCAGCGTGATTCCAATCGAGAAATTCGGGGGATCGTTCGTCTATCGCCTCCCTTTTCTCTTTCCTTCCTCGCCGAAATACTTTCCGTGTCACTCCGGTGCCTGGAACCGTCGCACAGTGGCCGCTTTCAGCGATTTAGCTGGCCAAAAGTCGATTTCAAAAATTGTACCTAAAGTGTGAAATTTTTGGTGCTTGCTATAGTTTAATATATGAGGGACAATGTACTAATATTTTTTTTGTCATTCAGGCACCCATGAAGTGCTGTACTTCATCGGAAGTTAAAGATTTTCGTAGTACGTGTCTTGCTGCTAAAATTCGATGAGACAGTTTTTATATGTTTCAAGTAAGTTGTACACATTTCTTTCCAGTATGAAAGTTTTGCAAGTAAGTATGGACTATACTTTCAACAATTTTGTATCTTTTTCTTGCATATCTTTTGGTAATTATTTACATTTCAAAACGATTAGTATGTAAATAAGATTTGTTACGATTGTAACACTTTATGAGTAATTATATTTGTACATCAGGGTACGTCCGGGAATTTTTTTAAGCGCGGTTGTAATTGTCAAAGGTTTGGGCTTACAGCAACACAAAAATTAGTTGCCCGAGTCTGCCCGCGTTCATTTTACAGCATTTTGTTTATCGCGCTTAGCGGCTCTTGCGTTTCGGGCGCGCACGCTTTCCAGACGTAAACACTGGATGATGACAAAGACAAAATGAAATGATCTTCTTATGTTTTATAAACACTCGAATGCCGAATGCAGTTTTGCCTCATTGTATCAGTCTTTTAGGAAATATCCGAAGCGAATGATCTCGAGCGAAACGTGTACTGTGTGTTATAATAAAGTGAAATTATATTGAAAATTGGCCTTGATCCACAATATTTTATGTATAAGTATTTGCTGTACACTGTTTAGAACTATCATATTTTAATTTAGTGTATAGTGTAATATAAACTAGTACTTTTTACTTAAAAACGTACCAAAAAATATTGAAAAAGTATTAAAAAATGTTTTTAAAATACTTAAATAAAAAATGATATTATATATGATTTGAAAATGTTGTGGAATCATTAAACATTATAAATAATTTTGGCCAGCTAAATCGCTGGAAAAGACCACTGTGCGTCGAGTAACCTGTTCGCGACCTGTAACAGTGGACCTGATTGAAAATCTTCCTACGCGATTAATTATAAGTAGACTGCGGATCTTTATGCATTTATGGGTTCTAAAAAATTTCAAGAACTGCTAGATTTTTAGTTATTTCAGATCTATAAAGGCTACTACCACTGACAATAAGATCTTTCTTCAAATTTTTCTACAGAAATTACAAATTGCACAAACATCCGCAGTCGCATTATAAGAAATTTCGAATTATAACGAATCGGATCAAGTTCAAATTTAAATCTGATGCGAATCACATCGCAATGTCACCCCGGTGCGGTGCCTGGAATCGTCGAGTAACATGTTCGCGACCCTAGTAGCATTTATGGTTGCAAATGGCAGCAATTGTTGATAAACATTGAGTTGAGAAACATTGGGCCAATGTAGTATTTTTTTATCTTACGTCAGGGCCCACTCTAGGGGCGGGCAACCGGACATTTGTTCGGGGCGCCAAAATTTAGGCGCACCATTTTGGCTGTAAGTGTGAGAAAAATATTGATGTGTTAAATACCCAATTTATAGAAAATTTCACATTACGTAGGATTAGCAGAGGAAATTTCAGCAGTATCTGCGCTTTTGGGGAAAAAATAATGCCTAAGCGATGTACTGAGCTTAATTACAAAGTTAAATTTTGCCCCAAATCTTACTATTGCTTTAAGAATATTGCTAACGCTACCAATAACTGTAGCAAGAGCGAAAGGAGTTTCTCTAAAATAAAATTAATTAAAAGTTAGTAGTTCAGGAGATATTTCAATTTATTCATTTTATTCAATTCAATTCAATTATTATATTCAATATATATATTCAATTCAATTTATTCATTTCAATTTATTTATTTAAATAACTCTAAAATACCATTACTGTCGTACTAAGATGTTAGCGTTTACTTGTGTAACATCTTAGCACGACAGTAATGGTATTTTAGAGTTATTTAAATTGAAATATCTCCTGAACTACTAACTTTTCGACATACATAGGTGAGTACTTTTTTATGGCGAATGTCCAGCTGCATCGATTGATGTATTAAAAAATACCTCATTCCATTAAAAAAAAAGAAGTTGACCATCACATGTCATTTACGCGTCCACCTGTAAAAAAAATAAATACACTACATACTGTACCCCTTCAGACCATGCAACTTCTGTATACAAAATTTTATCGTGCAATGCATACTTTGGAAGTTATTATAGGTGTGCAAGTTGCGTGGACCACCCTGTATGTTTCTTTCTAAATATATGCTTTTACTAAAATTTAAATAAAATGATTTGATCTTTATTGAAAATAAAAAATATGTACCTTTATTTTAAAAAAGTATATATATATATATATATATATATGTATATATATTTAATTTATTTAATTAAAATTTTTAATTTTTAATTTTAATTTTTTTTAATTTAACATTTAAATTTTATATATATATATATATATATATATATGTTGTATATATTCTTAAGGGGCGGCAATTTGTCTTTTTATCCGGGGCGACGTAACCTTTAGAGCGGGCGCTGCTTACGTAAATTTCTTGTTAATTAATCAACTATAACAATTATAGTCCCAACGATGGATATGAACAACCCTGCTACGACGCGGTTAATTATAAGAAGCTCCGAATGATTAAAAACCGGATCAAATTCAATTAAATCTCATACAAATCACTCCACCGGGATTTCGTGTACAGAATTATGAAATCGTTCCATTTTCGTCGGACGATGCGACGCACGGAGAGCGATCCGCGACATTTCTGGGCCGGAAACGGGCCAAACCGATGGCAATCTTAATCGTATGTTAACGCATCGCCGATTTCTAGCCGCGCAAGAATTTGAATGAACAATGCGGCCGTGAAGCGTCCGATGGTTCCTTTATTTTTTCTGTCCTCTTCTTCTCTCCCGGCAGATATCGGCGATAGGAGGCTGGTTGAGTAATCGAAATCGCAGATGAAGCTTTGCATTCGGCGTGTTCGGCATTCGGTCGGGAGCGGGAACGGGAGCGGGAAGCGGGCAATGGCAATGAGCACCCGATGCCACTGGCCCGAGCTTCGATCCGAGCAAAACGGCCTGTAGCTTACAGCCTGTACACGCCTGTGGCCTGTACTCGCCGGCGAGACTGTGCCTTAATAACCTTGCACTCCGAGCACGATGCGATATTGCCTCTGTCATCGGATCGGCATTTAAATTGCTAGTTTGAAAAATCCACGCCAAACGCTTTCCTCCTTCCACGGAGAACCCTGTCTTTCTTCGCGACCAGTGCCGCTGCGCCCACTTCTTTTCTCTCTTTCCCTTGTCTTTCTACTTCCACGATGAACTGCCCGCCGTTCGATAACGCGATCGACCACGATTAGCAATGGCAACGCGCTCCCGCCGTTTTGATCGAAGGAGGAGAAAGTTGGATGATTTTTAACAGCGTCCGGGAAACCGTGCTATTTTTACTGCGAGATATTTGACCTGAAAAACCGTCGTTGCACATGTTCTAACTCTTCCGGTGCTGTGTCGAGCCGGACTCGACAGTAGCTTCTGCAGCAATAGTTGCTTATTGGACTGAATGATTGTAAATTCATCGATAATGCCACAATTTATACTGCGTACGTATAACTCATTTGGTGCATTGAAAACAATAAATAATAAAAAAACGTCCTCGTTTTATATATAGCTTCCTAGCTATTGGGTTGGCAAGAAAGTAATTTTATTTTAAGATGAAATAAAAGCAATTTTTCTATTCAAACGGCGAACCATTTTGTTCGATGATCTTTTGTCATCTTTCTGGTAACTTCCTAATTCCACGCTCATAAAACTTTAAAATCTTACCAAAATTGAGTTTATTTTCACCTTAAAATATCGAGATTTCTTTCTTGCCAATATTTTTGAAGAAGTTTAAAACTAAACCTACCACTGCCGGTCAAATGACCGGTTTTATATTTGTAATCTCACAATTATTGAAATTATTAAGTTGCTTACATGGAAATTGTTCCGATCGATTTCTTTATCCAAGCACATATTGTAATAAAAATGGCAAGAAATCTAAACAAATAGAGTCGTGTCATTCTTACCACGCTTATATTAGCTTGCCAAGTTGTCGTTGTTGTAGAGACTTGAAACTTTAAACATAGCTCAGAACTGGATGACAATGCAATATTACGAAACAAATTTTTAAAGAAACAGTGCGTTCAGAAGAAAAATTAATATCAACCGTCACACCTTGTCGCGCGACGCTCGGTAGTACGTGATTGCGTTCAGCGATCCCCACTCCGCGCGCCAGCGCTCCCTACTCCACTACGCGTTCCCACTCCGACTCATCCCCACTCCACTGGCCCACTTCGCATCGAAGGAGCTCAGTGTGGTTGTGGTATTCCGTTCATCCAGTACCATTTCGGACAATTTCGGACTCCATCAAGAGACGTCGTCTCTCGGAGTCATCCCCTCATTCTTTCTCGCGTTTCTATATCATACTATTCCATACCAGTATCACTATATCTTGCGTTCCATTTAAAAAAGACTAAAAAGTATAAAATAAAAAATATATTAAAAAACTTTTTAAAAACCACGCTTATATTAAAATGCACTACAAAGGAGAAAATAATTTTTTTAGACATTGGTGACTATAAATAAAAGCGTGGAGCGCCCACGGAGATTACGTCAATATAGTTTAGCGCTCCTCGCTTTCATTTATAGTCACTAATGTCTAAAAAAATTATTTTCTCCTTTTGAGTGCATTTTAATATAAGACTGGTTTTTAAAAAGTTTTTTTTATATGTTTTTTTATAAGCTAAAACATTTTCATCGCTTTTAGTCCTCGATAGGTCTAAACCAGGGGTCGGCAACTTTTTGAGTCGGAAGAGTCAAAAATTACAATTTACAAAATTTCAAAGTTTTTAAAGAGCCGCAAAATATTTTCTTGCCAACAATAAATAGTACTCGCATAAATAAAGTTATTTGATAAAAAAAAACTAATCTATTTATTCATACGAAAAAACATCTAAAGAGCCGCAGGTTGCCGACCCCTGGTCTAAACCTATCAACATTAAGAATGTTTATACATATAAACGTATTGCTGTTTCTCTCCGTGGACCCGCGAGGACGTTCAGCGTCGATCTATCGTACCCAGCGACGTCGAAAAGAAGATGGATTCGCTGGCCGCGTCGCTTCTCTAACCGCCCGATCAACGGTACCGACTAAAAAGAAAGTTCTGCTCGTTACTTTGCGGCTTGATCGACGGGACCGCGTTCGTTCCTCGTCTTCTGGTCCGAGTAGTTCGCGGCCTTTGTAGGCTGAGCCAAAATACGCGCGAGAAGTCTCTCGCGAAATCATGACGGTTTGATAATCTCGCGCGATCGATTGTTTGTTAAGGAACGGACGCAGCACGCACGATAGCAGAGCAAGCGACCGCGGAAGAGTAGTACATACGTAGTACGCGTATACATGGACGTAGACGTACGTGCCTCGTGGAGAGGGACCTGCACTTCGATTAACGACTTGTTAAAACGAAGCCGTACATTGTAGATAAATTGACAAACGCACGAGCAGCATGCGAGGGGCAATAGTTCTTGGTCAAACACGACGGACAAACAAGTAGCAGAGCGGTGTGTCGTGCCCTGCCCTGCCCTGTCCCCTGAGCTTCGCTTCGGTGCGCACCGACTCGCGACGCGACTCGTTCAAAAAAGAATTAGTAATTTTCTCGATTGAAAACCATATTATCAAAATGTTCATTTTCAAATGTTTGATCTAGTTACAAGTTTTATTAATGATATCGACATTTTCAGCATTGCTAAACACTTAGGAAGCAATGTAGATGCATTAAATACCGATATGAGAGAAGTCATTTCTTATCAAATGGACTTCTACATGTTCATTTTTAAAGTCTAGTTCTAATTATAATTTTCATATTGACATTTTTGGCATCGCTAACATGTAGAGAGCAATGTATATGCATTAATTGCCGATACGTGACGATTAAGTTACCAAATGAACTGCTAAATGATAATTTTTAAACGTTTGTTCGAATAATAATTTTTATTAAATTACATTGATATCGACATTTTCGGCATTGCTAAACATGTAGAAAGCAATGTAGATCCACTAAATATCGACATGAGACAAGTCATTTTTCACCAAATGATTTTCTACATGTTCATTTTTAAAGTTTTGTCCTAATTATAATTTTTATATCGACATTTTCAGCATTGCTAAACACTTAGAAAGCAATGTAGATGCATTAAATACCGATATGAGAGAAGTTATTTTATAACAAATAAACTTCTACATGTTCATTTTTAAAGTCTAGTTCTAATTATAATTTTTATATTGACATTTTCGGCATTACTAAACACTTAGAAAGCAATGTAGATGCATTAAATACCGATACGAGACAAGTAATTTACCAAATGAACTGCAAAATGATAATTTTTAAATGCTTGTTCGAATTATAATTTTTATTAAATTACATTGATATCGACATTTTCGGCATTGCTAAACACTTAGAAAGCAATGTAGATGCATCAAATATCGATAAGAGACAAGTCATTTACAAAATGAACTGCTAAATGTTCATTTTTAAAGGGTTGTTCCAATTATAATTTTTATTTAATTACATTGATATCGACATTTTCGGCATTGCTAAACATTTCGAAAGCAATGTAGATCCACTAGATATCGACATGAGACAAGTCACTTTTCACCAAATGAACTCTACATGTTCATTGTTAAAGTTTTGTTCAAATTATAATTTTTATATCGACATTTTCAGCATTACTAAACACTTAGAAAGCAATGTAGATGCATTAAATACCGATATGAGACAAGTCATTTTTTACCAAATGATTTTCTACATGTTCATTTTTAAAGTCTTGTCCTAATTATAATTTTTATATTGACATTTTCGGTATTGCTAACACTTAGAAAGCAATATAAGTGCATTAAATATCGACATGAGACAAGTCATTTTCCACCAAATGAACTTCTACATGTTAATTTTTAAAGTTTTGTCCTAATTACAATTTTTATATCGACATTTTCAGCATTGCTAAACACTTAGAAAGCAATGTAGATGCATTAAATACCGATATGAGATAAGTTATTTTATACCAAATAATATTCTACATGTTCATTTTTAAAGTCTAGTTCTAATTATAATTTTTATATTGACATTTTCGGCATTGCTAACATGTAGAGAGCAATGTAGATGCATGAAATACCGATACGAGACAAGTAATTTACCAAATGAACTGCAAAATGATAATTTTTAAAGGCTTGTCCGAATAATAATTTTTATCAAATTTCATTGATATCGACATTTTCGGCATTGCTAAACATTTAGAAAGCAATGTAGATGCATCAAATACCGATATGAGAAAAGTCATTTACCAAAATGAACTGCTAAATGTTCATTTTTAAAGGCTTGTTCGAATTATAATTTTTATTAAATTACTTTGATATTGACATTTTCGGAATTGCTAAACATTTCGAAAGCAATGTAGATCCACTAAATATCGACATGAGACAAGTCATTTTTCACCAAATGAACTCTACATGTTCATTTTTAAAGTTTTGTTGAAATTATAATTTTTATATCGACATTTTCAGCATTACTAAACACTTAGAAAGCAATGTAGATGCATTAAATAGCGATATGAGAGAAGTTATTTTATACCAAATAAACTTCTACATGTTCATTTTTAAAGTCTAGTTCTAATTATAATTTTTATATTGACATTTTCAGCATTGCTAAACATTTAGAAAGCAATGTAGATGCATTAAATACCGATACGAGACAAGTAATTTACCAAATGAACTGCAAAATGATAATTTTTAAAGGCTTGTCCGAATAATAATTTTTATCAAATTTCATTGATATCGACATTTTCAGCATTGCTAAACACTTAGAAAGCAATGTAGATGCATTAAATACCGATATGAGAGAAGTTATTTTATACCAAATAAACTTCTACATGTTCATTTTTAAAGTCTAGTTCTAATTATAATTTTTATATTGACATTTTCGGCATTGCTAAACATTTAGAAAGCAATGTAGATGCATTAAATACCGATACGAGACAAGTAATTTACCAAATGAACTGCAAAATGATAATTTTTAAAGGCTTGTCCGAATAATAATTTTTATCAAATTTCATTGATATCGACATTTTCAGCATTGCTAAACACTTAGAAAGCAATGTAGATGCATTAAATACCGATATGAGAGAAGTTATTTTATACCAAATAAACTTCTACATGTTCATTTTTAAAGTCTAGTTCTAATTATAATTTTTATATTGACATTTTCGGCATTGCTAAACATTTAGAAAGCAATGTAGATGCATTAAATACCGATACGAGACAAGTAATTTACCAAATGAACTGCAAAATGATAATTTTTAAAGGCTTGTCCGAATAATAATTTTTATCAAATTTCATTGATATCGACATTTTCGGCATTGCTAAACATTTAGAAAGCAATGTAGATGCATTAAATACCGATACGAGACAAGTAATTTACCAAATGAACTGCAAAATGATAATTTTTAAAGGCTTGTCCGAATAATAATTTTTATCAAATTTCATTGATATCGACATTTTCGGCATTGCTAAACATTTAGAAAGCAATGTAGATGCATTAAATACCGATACGAGACAAGTAATTTACCAAATGAACTGCAAAATGATAATTTTTAAAGGCTTGTCCGAATAATAATTTTTATCAAATTTCATTGATATCGACATTTTCGGCATTGCTAAACACTTAGAAAGCAATGTAGATGCATCACATATCGATAAGAGACAAGTCATTTACAAAATGAACTGCTAAATGTTCATTTTTAAAGGGTTGTTCCAATTATAATTTTTATTTAATTACATTGATATCGACATTTTCGGCATTGCTAAACATTTCGAAAGCAATGTAGATTCACTAAATATCGACATGGGACAAGTCATTTTTCACCAAATGAACTCTACATGTTCATTGTTAAAGTTTTGTTCAAATTATAATTTTTATATCGACATTTTCAGCATTACTAAACACTTAGAAAGCAATGTAGATGCATTAAATACCGATATGAGACAAGTCATTTTTTACCAAATGATTTTCTACATGTTCATTTTTAAAGTCTTGTCCTAATTATAATTTTTATATTGACATTTTCGGTATTGCTAACATGTAGAAAGCAATATAAGTGCATTAAATATCGACATGAGACAAGTCATTTTTCACCAAATGAACTTCTACATGTTCATTTTTAAAGTTTTGTCCTAATTATAATTTTTATATCGACATTTTCAGCATTGCTAAACACTTAGAAAGCAATGTAGATGCATTAAATACCGATATGAGAGAAGTTATTTTATACCAAATAAACTTCTACATGTTCATTTTTAAAGTCTAGTTCTAATTATAATTTTTATATTGACATTTTCGGCATTGCTAAACATTTAGAAAGCAATGTAGATGCATTAAATACCGATACGAGACAAGTAATTTACCAAATGAACTGCAAAATGATAATTTTTAAAGGCTTGTCCGAATAATAATTTTTATCAAATTTCATTGATATCGACATTTTCGGCATTGCTAAACATGTAGAAAGCAATATAGATGCATCAAATACCGATATGAGAAAAGTCATTTACCAAAATGAACTGCTAAATGTTCATTTTTAAAGGCTTGTTCGAATTATAATTTTTATTAAATTACATTGATATCGACATTTTCGGCATTGTTAAACATCTCGAAAGCAATGTAGATGCATTACATACCGATACGAGACAAGTCATTTTTTGCCAAATGAATTTCTACATGTTCATTTTTAAAATCTGGTTCTAATTATAATTTTTATATTGATATTTTCGGCATTGCTAACATGTAGAGAACAATGTAGATGCATTAAATATCGATATGAGACAAGTCATTTTGTACCACATGGTTTTCTACATGTTCATTTTTAAAGTCTTGTTCTAATTATAATTTTTATATTGACATTTTCGGCATGGCTAACATGTAGAAAGCAATGTAGATGCATTAAATACCGATACGAGACAAGTAATTTACCAAATGAACTGCAAAATGATAATTTTTAAAGACTTAATTTTTAAAGCAATGTAGATGCATCAAATATCCATAAGAGATAAGTCATTTACAAAATGAACTGCTAAATGTTCATTTTTAAAGGGTTGTTCCAATTATAATTTTTATTTAATTACATTGATATCGACATTTTCGGCATTGTTAAACATCTCGAAAGCAATGTAGATGCATTACATACCGATACGAGACAAGTCATTTTTTGCCAAATGAATTTCTACATGTTCATTTTTAAAATCTGGTTCTAATTATAATTTTTATATTGATATTTTCGGCATTGCTAACATGTAGAGAACAATGTAGATGCATTAAATATCGATATGAGACAAGTCATTTTGTACCACATGGTTTTCTACATGTTCATTTTTAAAGTCTTGTTCTAATTATAATTTTTATATTGACATTTTCGGCATGGCTAACATGTAGAAAGCAATGTAGATGCATTAAATACCGATACGAGACAAGTAATTTACCAAATGAACTGCAAAATGATAATTTTTAAAGACTTAATTTTTAAAGCAATGTAGATGCATCAAATATCCATAAGAGATAAGTCATTTACAAAATGAACTGCTAAATGTTCATTTTTAAAGGGTTGTTCCAATTATAATTTTTATTTAATTACATTGATATCGACATTTTCGGCATTGTTAAACATCTCGAAAGCAATGTAGATGCATTACATACCGATACGAGACAAGTCATTTTTTGCCAAATGAATTTCTACATGTTCATTTTTAAAATCTGGTTCTAATTATAATTTTTATATTGATATTTTCGGCATTGCTAACATGTAGAGAACAATGTAGATGCATTAAATATCGATATGAGACAAGTCATTTTGTACCACATGGTTTTCTACATGTTCATTTTTAAAGTCTTGTTCTAATTATAATTTTTATATTGACATTTTCGGCATGGCTAACATGTAGAAAGCAATGTAGATGCATTAAATACCGATACGAGACAAGTAATTTACCAAATGAACTGCAAAATGATAATTTTTAAAGACTTAATTTTTAAAGCAATGTAGATGCATCAAATATCCATAAGAGATAAGTCATTTACAAAATGAACTGCTAAATGTTCATTTTTAAAGGGTTGTTCCAATTATAATTTTTATTTAATTACATTGATATCGACATTTTCGGCATTGCTAAACATTTCGAAAGCAATGTAGATCCACTAAATATCGACATGGGACAAGTCATTTTTCACCAAATGAACTCTACATGTTCATGGTTAAAGTTTTGTTCAAATTATAATTTTTATATCGACATTTTCAGCGTTACTAAACACTTAGAAAGCAATGTAGATGCATTAAATACAGATATGAGAGAAGTTATTTTATACCAAATAAACTTCTACGTGTTCATTTTTAAAGTCTAGTTCTAATTATAATTTTTATATTGACATTTTCGGCATTGCTAACATGTAGAAAGCAATATAAGTGCATTAAATATCGACATGAGAAGAGTCATTTACCAAATGAACTTCTACATGTACATTTTTAAAGTCTTGTTCTAATTATAATTTTTATATTGACATGTTCGGCATGACTAACATGTACAAAGCAATGTAGATGCATCAAATACCAACACGAGACAAGTCATTTACCAAATGAACTGCTAGATCAGCCAGCCGATCATTACGATATTACGTGGCTCTTCGATTTTTGTTGGTCGACCGGGACCGCGGAAACGGTGCGTCATTTTCGTTTGGTATCGGGAAGACGCACGCGCGACCGCTGATATACCCGAGGCACGTTTAACTTTGACCCGCGATAAACATTAAAAATATTGAGTATGGACACCGAGCTCCACGTTCCGAAAAAATCGGCGAATCTCAAAGCCGTGATACATCCGCCTTCTAGTTTCCAGGGAAAACACCTCGATAGGCGACCCGGTGGAAAAGGAAACGGAAACGGAAATGGACAACGAGAACAACGGTATTACGATTTAAAGTATTGCAATTCCGTGGACAAAACAACCCACGGAACAATAATCGTTTCGTGGCCCGAAAGTTTATCGCGTCATGTCGTCGCACCCTGAATCTTGGCGATTGCAGAAGAAACGGAAACATTCCGACGAGATGCAACGCGACGTTCTACGCCGAAGAAAACACGCTGGAAAGTGACGCACAGCCGCCGCGTCGTTGCCTCTCTCTCCTCCGGTGGCCGCTTTTATCCGGAGACTCTCAGGAATCTGTTGGAGGTCGAAAAACCGAGATGGATTCGGGAAAATCGAGACACGTTTCATCGAAAAACCATTTATTTCAGCGAATAAATATTCTATGAATACTCTCTACCTAGGAAGTACACGTTACATGTAATAAGTATGCGATATTCGCCGCCCTCGTTTCGATACTGGGAGTACACAATTCCATTACTTTCCTTTTTTTGTTGCTTTAATTATAGGTACACTGACAAACAAAGAAGGAAATGGGGACCAGGCGAGAGGAGAGACTCTGGTACGTGGGTCTGAGTGTGTGTGTATGCGTCTAGCGGGTAGAAGATGAAGGACGAGGGGACAGATTGGGAGGAGGGGAAGATGAACAAGAAGACAGCGAATCGAAAGAAGAAAAGGTGAATTCGTCGATGCTCTGGTTCCGCGAGAAACCGAGAGGTCGAGCAAAGCGTGTAGCTACAGCAAATCCTAACGTCGTAGAACTTCTACATTCACTCTAGAGCAAGGAGTTCCAACATGTGGCTCTTTCCCCGCTTCGGTGCTTCCCCCACTCTAGTTTTCATCGTTCCCCACCAGTATCCGTCGTTACTATGGAGGAAGGACGCGCTTCGTCCGTCACAAGCAGTGTGTAGACCAGGCATGGGCAAAAATAGCACGCGTGCTAGGGAATTCAAGGAATACCCGTGGAATACCCCCACTTCTCCCGGCCGGCTGCACCCAGTGCTCGGTGCAACTGCGGCTGCCAAGGGGATTGAGACGCGCGGCCGGGAAAAGTGGGGGTATTCCTTGAGAATCACTAGCACGCGTGCTATTTCTGCCCATGCCTGGTGTAGACCTCGCAAATAATGCGACAAGCGAGTCTGCGAGTCGCACAAGCCTCCGGTCTAAAGGGCGCACAGGGTCCCGAGAGGGCGGTGGGGTTTTAGAGGGTAGGGCACGGCCCATTTTCCGGAACCGTGCGAGTCCCACACTTCTTCCCGACTTCCATCAGTAGGTGGGAGTCAATGCGTAGATGCTGCATTTCCCCACCGCCCTTAAAAAGATAAGACCTCGCGAAAGGGAGGTTGGTGGGGGAAGCAGAGGTTTGAGGGGCCCCTACCTGCCCACCGTAGAACTTCGACCCTGTTAACACAGGAACTTCGTCCACAGAACTTCGTCCCTGTAGTTAACACTACGACTGTAGTGGTGGGAATAGGTTTGACTAACGGTGGGAACCTCGCGGCTCTTACAGGGGAACAAGTTGGAACTCCTTGCTCTAGAGAAACGAAGAAGAAGAAGAAAATCGGAGGAGCGGGAAGAAGAGAACGAAAGAGACAGATGGAGAATCACAGGAAAACGTTTCTGTCCGTAGAAGGATCAGGAGAATAGAGGACCCTCGGTACGCTGGGACGCTGTTCGCGGTCGGCGTGCTCTCGAGCCAAGCAACTAGATATCACAACGATTACTACCATAATTTACACTGAATCACATAAGACGCGGGATCGAGTATAAAACCACGTCGTCGAACCTCGTCCTTCCGTCCGGTTGTCTTTCGATCGCGACGAAGGACGCAAGTTGGCCACGATATACGTACACATAGGTATAAATTATAATTGCCACTGATGCGGTCCGTCGACGTCTAATCTAGCTACCTATTATACGCGCGGAAATTCCTCTGTCGCGTCCGGTATTCGATTCGTGAATCGCGGATCCAGCCACGCGAACGGCTCCCGCCGAGCGTCCCGTTTCCAGTAGAGATACTGAAATACACGTGGCACCTGAACCGTGTACATCCAGTTCCCTTAGACACGTTCGAATCCGCTGACTGACGCGTTTTATGTTCCTCCATCGAATTCTTTTCAAACGGAAAACATAAACGCATCAGCCGCCGGACTCGAACGTGCCGAACGGGTCGGATCTGATTCACGGATTGCCACGTGTACCCGTGAAAGAGAAATGCACGGGCATTAATCATTGCACAGACTGAGATCAGGATTCGTTAGCTACACGTGAAACAGGGATCTCTAGTTTCTATGGTAGTCTCCAGTGACGTGTTACCCTGTGGACAACTTGGGCAAATGCCCGGGGCCCCGAGCAAAATGGGGCCTCGAACACAAACCAAGAAACCAGGGGTTAGAAGTCCCGAAATTCTACTTTGCCCAAGGTTCTAACTAGTTATACCGCGCTACTGGCAGTCTCTACGATTCGAGCAAACCGGCGGGAACCGTTGTCGTGGCTGTCGACGAGGAGAGTTTCGTTGGTGTTCACCGAGTGCGATTCGCCGGCTATTGCAGTCGGTATCTACAAACGTGTCGGACGATACGCGATCGAGTAATCGCAGCAAGAGGAGAGGGACTCGTTCGCTCTCCCGCGGTTTTCTTCCGATCCAAATATTTTGATCACGCGGGTCGAAGCTTCTGGAGAATGGAGAATCGATGTCCGACGGAGATTTCATATCTGCGATGATATTTCAGAATGCGAATACGCGGGCTCTGCTCTCGGGGAAACACCAAGATTCCTGGAGGAAGCGACAATGAAAGGACAGCCTAACTTACCAAATATTTACACGAAACTCACACACGCACTCTCGTACACGCGCTCGCACGCTTCGTTGCGATACATACAGGGGAAATATGTATAGGTACGTGTATGTATAAACAGCCAGAGAGAGAGAGAGAGAGAGAGTGAGAGAGAGTTAGATAGATAGATTGTGAGAGAGAAATGTAGAGATTGAGTGAGTGAGAGAGATTCATCTTTCCATCTTTCTTCATTTTTCATTTGTTTTCCTGTGAAAAATGCAACAAGCTGCTCCCGTATAAAAAATAATTCTTTCGCGGGGTCGTTCTCTTGGGATCAGGTGCAAACGCATCGACACCACAAAAATAATACCGTGACTCTAGGAACTATCCGCCTTGCCATGGACCATCCTCCTGGACCATCGTTACGCATCGAGGTGCCCGTGTCTCGTGTCGGCTCGTCCAAGACCGTCATCGTCGCCGTCCTCGGCTGCTCGTTGCTTCGTTGCTCGTTGCATAGAAAAATCCAGCCTGAAAACCAGGCGCGAAACGTTCGTGTCTGTTTGTTCGACCGTTTAACGGGGGGGAAGGAGTCTCACGGCACCGAAAAACACACCCCAAAAACAAGGCACTTTCAGTCTATCGAACGAGGAATCGCCGAGGGAATCGTCGAGGATCGAGAACGCGACGACGAGGACGACCGATCAACGATCGAATCGCGGTCGAAAGTCTCTCGGCAGGTAAACAAAGGAACGAAACGGAAAGAAAAAGAACGGAAAGAAAGGAAAAGAAACGAGAACCGTCCAGGATCGTCGCGAGACAGGTCGGACGAGCGTCATTCCGTTGGCATCCTCCTCCAACTCCTCCTCCTCCTCCTCCTCCACTTTCTTCTCCTTCGGGTCTTCCTCCTCTTCGTCGTCGCCGTCGTCGTCGTCGGAGTCGCTCCTCGTCGAGCCGTACGGTGGACTATGTACATCCGCATCTCTCGACGACCATGCCCGGCAGCCGCGAGAACACGATCTGATACTCGTTGTCGAAGTAGAGGATCGTGATCTCGGAGAGCTTCCTCGGGGCGCAACACGGTCCGGTGTTGTTCGGCGGCAACGCCAGGCTCACGATGTGGGTGTTCGGATACGACTGCAGAAACGCCATTGGACAGTCGCCCGAACAGTAGTTCGCGTCGTACCTGAGGCAACAAAATCGTCGCGTGTCGGTTACCCGTCGCCCAAATAACTTCTAACCTACGCGATCTTCAAGTTAGAATATTGCGGCGTTATTAAACCGATGTAATTAACACTGGAACTACCGGATGAGTGAAAATGACCTGTTCCTGATTTGTTCTGTTAGTAAACTTCTCTATTGAAGTATATGTTTAAACAAAAGTGGTTAGAAATCTAAATAAATGCAATTTTGTCGTTGTGCACTTAGGAAGCTTGATTCAAGCTAATCGAAATCGCTAATTATTCGTATCGGTTTCGAGAAGAGGATCGACGTCGACGCCGAAGCAACAGAAATTTTCGGCTATTAAGGGTGTGGGTCGGATTTTGACCTTGGTCGTAGTATCGGTGCCCTCCGCATTTGTAGCTAGGAGCGCTAGTGTTTTTAGTCACTGCTTTACCGATTCAGTCACTGTATTGGTAAAATATCGGTAAAACTGTGACTAAAAACGCTAGAGCTCCTAACTAAAAATGCCATGGTACTAATACTTGTACCAAAATCTCCCGTATAGGGATCTACTTCGTAGATTTCGTTTGCTGTGTTTAAACACGTATAGTTTAACATAATAAAGGTTTCATTGACATTGTATGTGACCCTGAATTCCGGGATGCCTACATTTTTTTCTATAAGAACCCTAAATTTCTCGATATTTAAGAAAATGTATGTGTCTCGACAATGGCAGCACTGTCGCTTCGTCCAATATTTGTGAAACTGCGCTACATGCTGCCGAATAATGCAAATTACGCCTCGAAAACGCAAAAGTAGGCCATATAAGGAAGCATCCCGTAATGGTGGATCTTTTATCTAGCGATTGTGACTACGTAGGGGTCCCAAATGTGCGTTAGAGAGACAGCAAACGAAATCTACGGAACCCTTGCAATCTCGTGTACGTATACAGTATCTATCGGTGTGTTAAGGTACTACCACACTCGCACTCGACCAAGGTCAAAATCCGACCCACACCCTTAAGGGTCTGTTTTCACTGGAATATTTCCGAGCAGACAGATATTTTTCAATGCACTTTAATGGAAGTACATATCTAGGTTCTCGCACTAGCCAAGTTCTCGCACTACTTCCTTTTACACGAAACAACTCAGCCGTTCTTTAGAGGCTTATAACTCGGCACTGGAGGCAGATGGAGAGATGTAATTTGGTAAACTTGTTAAACGCTATCATGTCTCAATATTGACAAAACATTAATGTTGCAACTTTAGTAGGTTCCGAGATATAGGACCTCAAAAATCGCTAAATTTGTCACTGACTGACTGACAGATCATCAAAACCTTTTGGGTACTTCCCATTGACCTACAAGCTTGAAATTTGGTACATAGGTCCACCATAACAAACACTCAAAGGAATAATAACACTGTCCAACAGCAAATTTGTTTTCAATATACTGTTGGGTCCTTCCTATAGAGTTTTTTGCGCTGATTCCGAATCTGTTTTTAATTTTTTTCCTATACGCACAGTTTTTGAGAAACATGGCTTTGAAAAAAAAAACATATTTTTCAACTTTAAACAAATATTGTGATGTTATTATAAAAGATATTGAATTGTTCTTTACAGCAAAAGATTCTGTAGACTTTTCCGAATAATTAAACATGTTTAAACAATCATAATGTATTAATATTGGATATCTCTGTATTCGGGAAAGTCTACAGAATCTTTTGCTGTAAAGAACAATTCAATATCTTTTATAATAACATCACAATATTTGTTTAAAGTTGAAAAATATGTTTTTTTTTTCAAAGCCATGTTTTTCAAAAACTGTGCGTATAGGAAAAAAATTAAAAACAGATTCGGAATCAGCGCAAAAAACTCTATAGGAAGACCCAACAGTATATTGAAATTATAAAAAAAGTTGAAATTTGTTGGACAGTGTTATCAAAGTTTGAAATTTTACACCTTAAAGGGGTTGTATTGAAAAAAACCATAAGTATACGTTTTATTAGCTTCGAAGCCGCAACAAATACTGATGAAAAATACAATCGCTCTACCGTAAAGAAAAGAAACTGCACCGAGCAGCGTCTATAGCGGCGGGGGGCAAACGTATCCGAGCGTCGCTGGCAGAGTGTTAATCTTCGATACACTGAATTTGGATTTTGTCTTGCAGATTAGAAAAGGATTGTTTTTCTTCGATACCTACTTGATAATTGATGAAATTTCAACAAAAATTTATGAAATCCCAACAAAAACATCCTGTAAACAGGATCCAAGTTCATATAGCCGTAAAAAGTTGTGAGATCAAACAAAATACGGCCAAGTTCGTTAGCTTAGAAATACCTCTTGCAATACTGAAAAAAGCGTTTGTAAAAATTAGTTTAAAAGAACGCTATTTAATTTTTAAAAAGTTACATGGAGGGTTAAATTATTCAAACTTGCCGTTACTTTTTAAACCAATGGCCATAAAAACTGTTAGGTAGCGGCCAAGTTTGAATAATTTAGCCCTCCATGTAACTCTTTAAAAATTAAATAGCGTTCTTCTAAACTAAACTTCTAAACTTCTTCTAAACTCGGATACCTGGCCGTATTTTGTTTGATCTCACAACTTTTTACGGCCATAGGAACTTGGCCCCTGTTTACAAAATATTTTTGTTGAAATGTAGACCTACGGTATCTATTGAAAAATATCTGTCTGGTCGGAAATATTCCAGTATAAACAGACCCCAAAAATATCATCGAAGCAATCCGAAGACTTGCAACAACGTTAAGAAAATAAGAACTCACTTTTTGGGCGCGATTATCCAATCCCAGCCAAACTTCTCGAAGTCCACGGTGAGCTTGTACCGACAGCACTTGGTCTCCTGGGTGGTCTCGTCGCAATTGAGTCCTATGTTTCGTTTGATCCTAGCCCCCCTCCGGGAGTCGAGCTCCTGCGTCTGCACCTCGAGGTACGGCGCGTACTCGGCGCCAGGATTGGTTTCGACCAGCTTCGAGTTCCTACGGTGGTTGCCGCCGCTGCTGGTGCCTGTGCCGGTGCCAGTGCTGGGTCCAGGTCCGGAGATCTTCAGAGCTACGCCCAGATTATCCCTGGGGTGTTTGAACCACTCGGCGACCATTCTTCTGAGTTCGATCGTGACCCAGGAACCACCGCGGCCTCCGGGCCTCGGATGTTTGGTGGTCAACGGCGGGCCGAGCAACGGCGCCCCGGACTCTGTAACCCCGCGGAGGATCCTCTGCAACGTGATGGTCACGGGACCGTTGTCCTCGTGGCTCTCGGAATCGCCGGACTTCACGTCCGCCGTTTCCTGGCCGCCGCCCCATATCCATAGAGACAGTTCCGCCCTGGTGACGCGGTGCTGCACCACCTTGTCGGAGAACTTGAAGTAGAGAACGTCCAGGCTGCCCTTCGAATGCCTCAGCCTCTGATCTGAAACCGAATCGAACGTTATCCTTGAAAAACAGAGAGCTCCGTTACGGTGTTCGAACGTTTGAGAACAAGGGGCAACAGGATTCGAGAACGTCGCGGAATTGATGTCGGACGAGATCGGTCCGCGGTGCGGCGGCATCCTCGTGCTCCGCGATTGGCAATAAATCAAGACCGACCGGCAAGAAAAGTCGAGTTTCTTGCTGTCCGCGGGAAAGAGCGAGAGCGAGAGAGAGACGAACGGAGACGGATGGAAGCTCGCTCGAGCACGTGCGTCCGACATTTACCCCGATGGACGACGACCGACGACCACCGTACTCTGTCGGCGACCCGCGTTGTCGCTGATCTCCGATCGCCAGAGATCGCGGCGAGGGAACGGTGGTCGAGGACAGGAAAGGAGAGGAGGAAAAACGCCGAAGCAGATTTATATACGCGTAGGGAAGCGCGTTAGCCCCGGCCGACTCTATTCGGGTCATCGCTCGCTTCGAGACCGCTTCCATGAAGGGTAAAGCCACCTGAAATCGTACCGTTACGCGAACCACCGCATTTTTCCTTGAACCGATCCGTCGGCGTCGCGTCGCGTCGCGTCGCTCGACCTTTAAGCGCGTACTCGACAGTCCGCTCCCGCATCCCCTTCTAAACGGGCTCGTCCTGGTATTCGACTCATTCGACCGATTCGACCGAACCGGATCGGAACGCACCGAACTAGACCACCTTCGCGCCTTTTCCAGAACTGTCGCGAAATGTCGCGCGTTTCTTTCCGAGCGCGACAACACCGGGATCGGGAAAATCGCGGAGAAAGAACTGGGTTGCCGGGTTCTGGTTCCACAGGTTGCTGAAGAGACCCTACCGGAATCGCGGATGATTCGGCGAGGCACACTGAATAATTTCGACTACCCTACAATTCGAACGATGGAGCAGATCGCGAAATGTCGCGCGTTTCTTTCGGAGCACGTCAACACCGGGATCGGGAAAATCGCGGAGAAAGAAGTGCGTTGCCGGGTTCTGGTTCCACCGTTGCTGAAGGGACCCTACCGGAATCGCGGAGGAATCGGCGAGGCACACTGAATAATTTCGATTACCCTACAACTCGAACGATGGAGGAGATCGCGAAATGTCGCGCGTTTCTTTCGGAGCACGTCAACACCGGGATCGGGAAAATCGCGGAGAAAGAAGTGCGTTGCCGGGTTCTGGTTCCACCGATTGCTCAAGAGACCCTACCGGAATCGCGGAGAAATCGGCGAGACACACTGAATAATTTCGATTGCCCTACAATTCGAACGATGGAGGAGACCGCGAAATGTCGCGCGTTTCTTTCCGAGCACGTCAAGACCGAGATCGGGAAAATCGCGTAGAAAGAAGTGCGTTGCCGGGTTCTGGTTCCACCGATTGCTGAAGAGACCCTACCGGAATCGCGGAGGATTCGGCGAGGCACACTGAATAATTTAAATTACTCTACAAATCGAACGATGGAGGAGATCGCGAAATGTCGCGCGTTTCTTTCCGAGCACATCAACACCGGGATCGGGAAAATCGCGGAGAAAGAACTGGGTTGCCGGGTTCTGGTTCCACCGATTGTTGAAGAGACCCTACCGGAATCGCGGAGGATTCGGCGAGGCACACTGAATAATTTAAATTACTCTACAATTCGAACGATGGAGGAGATCGCGAAATGTCGCACGTTTCTTTCCGAGCACATCAACACCGGGATCGGGAAAATCGCGGAGAAAGAACTGGGTTGCCGGGTTCTGGTTCCACAGATTGCTGAAGAGACCCCACCGGAATCGCGGACGATTCGGCGAGGCACACTGAATAATTTCGACTACCCTACAATTCGAACGATGGAGGAGATCGCGAAATGTCGCGCGTTTCTTTCCGAGCACGTCAAGACCGAGATCGGGAAAATCGCGTAGAAAGAAGTGCGTTGCCGGGTTCTGGTTCCACCGATTGCTGAAGAGACCCTACCGGAATCGCGGAGGATTCGGCGAGGCACACTGAATAATTTAAATTACTCTACAAATCGAACGATGGAGGAGATCGCGAAATGTCGCGCGTTTCTTTCCGAGCACATCAACACCGGGATCGGGAAAATCGCGGAGAAAGAACTGGGTTGCCGGGTTCTGGTTGCACCGATTGCTGAAGAGACCCTACCGGAATCGCAGAGGAATCGGCGAAGCACGCTGAATAATTTCGATTGCCCTACAATTCGAACGATGGAGGAGATCGCGAAATGTCGCGCGTTTCTTTCCGAGCACGTCAAGACCGGGATCGGGAAAATCGCGGAGAAAGAAGTGGGTTGCCGGGTTCTGGTTCCACCGATTACTGAAGAGACCATACCGGAATCGCGGAGGAATCGGCGAGGCACACTGAATAATTTCGATTACCCTACAACTCGAACGATAGAGGAGATCGCGAAATATCGCGCGTTTCTTTCCGAGCACGTCAAGACCGGGATCGGGAAAATCGCGTAGAAAGAAGTGCGTTGCCGGGTTCTGGTTCCACCGATTGCTGAAAAGAACCTACCGGAATCGCGGAGGATTCGGCGAGGCACACTGAATAATTTAAATTACTCTACAATTCGAACGATGGAGGAGATCGCGAAATGTCGCACGTTTCTTTCCGAGCACATCAACACCGGGATCGGGAAAATCGCGGAGAAAAAACTGGGTTGCCGGGTTCTGGTTCCACCGATTGCTGAAAAGAACCTACCAGGATCGCGGAGGATTCGGCGAGGCACACTAAATAATTTCAATTACCCTACAATTCGAAGGATGGAGAAGATCGCGAAATGTCGCGCGTTTCTTTCCGAGCACGTCAACACCGGGATCGGGACAATCGCGGAGAAAGAACTGGGTTGCCGGGTTCTGGGTCCACCGATTGCTGAAGAGACCTTTCCGGAATCGCGGAGGATTCGGCAAAGTACACTGAATAATTTCGACTACCCTACAATTCGAACGATGGAGGAGATCGCGAAATGTCGCGCGTTTCTTTCCGAGCACGTCAAGACCGGGATCGGGAAAATCGCGTAGAAAGAAGTGCGTTGCCGGGTTCTGGTTCCACCGATTGCTGAAAAGAACCTACCGGAATCGCGGAGGATTCGGCGAGGCACACTGAATAATTTAAATTACTCTACAATTCGAACGATGGAGGAGATCGCGAAATGTCGCACGTTTCTTTCCGAGCACATCAACACCGGGATCGGGAAAATCGCGGAGAAAGAACTGGATTGCCGGGTTCTGGTTCCACCGATTGTTGAAGAGACCTTTCCGGAATCGCGGAGGATTCGGCAAAGTACACTGAATAATTTAAATTACTCTACAATTCGAACGATGGAGGAGATCGCGTAATGTCGCACGTTTCTTTCCGAGCACGTCAACACCGGGATCGGGAAAATCGCGGAGAAAGAACTGGGTTGCCGGATTCTGGTTCCACCGATTGCTGAAGAGACCCTACCGGAAACGCGGACGATTCGGCAAAGTACACTGAATAATTTGGGCAGAGCGCGTCACCGCGCCGATTACTGTACGACTCGAACGGCGGAGGAGAACGGTCGCGGTGTATCGCTGGCATTGTCACTCGAGCTGTCACGTTCCCCGCATCGCGTACGTCCAATTTCTCAAGACTCGTCCCGAGATAATTAGTTATGGGAGAGGCAGACGCGAGCTCGGATCGCCGAGTCCAACGATTTCCTGGATTCGTCGGATCGCCGCGTCAGGAACCTCCATGGAAACGAGGAATTATCGTTCCCTCCTTATTCCTCTCCCTCCTGACAACCTCGAGTCAATTTATCGCGACTAATTGCGCGAATTCGCCGGGTCGACGTCGCGTCCTTGTTTCGACCGCGACGTGGAATCCGAACGTTCCCTCCCGAAAATTCCAGCCGCGCGTCACAGCTCGCTAATCGGTTTACGGGACGCCCCCGTCCCGGCTCTCCTCTTTAATAAATAATTTCGTGCAAAGAAACTTGATCGAGTTAAGGCGGCATCTCCTGAGCGCGTCTGGACGCGGCGCTTTGCGATCCGTAATCCATTTATCGTAACTGCCTGCTGTGCGGCCAGAGGAGAGGTCGCGATTTTGAACGGGTACTAAAATACACGTGTACACGTGCACGTGAATCGTGCAGTAAAGAATTAAGGATCCGTTCTGCATGTTCCGGAAGGTTATTAATACGATCTGCTTTGTACATGCTATGTGAAATGAAAATTTGTAAACACTTCCTTATTGTTTGTCTTTTGGAAATTACTCAAGTTTGAAAATTACTTACTGCGATATTTCGTATTTGCAGAATTTTCAAGAAAAACATTTTTAGGCTTCCAAATGAGTCCCGTTTTGCGCCATTGGAAGCCATAAAGGTTTCTGTTTGCAATGCAAATTAACATAACTTTTTCTACTGCAATAGTTACCAGGATTTTTCAGGCACAGCTGATAATTTGACAGAAAAGTATTTCTGACAAAACTTAATCGATATTCAGTCATCTATAAATACCACTACGAAGAATTATAAAAAATTTCGGTTCTTGATAAAAAATTAATTCTACTTAATTGTTTCAATGCCACCATGTACTTTTTTAATTACATATTGTTCTAGCTGACGCCAAGACGATTCCAATGACTCGCTACATTATGCATGCAAGAGTTAAAATAACGCTAACATAACTTTTTCTACTGCAATAGTTACCACGATTTTTCAGGCACAGCCGATAATTTGACAGAAAAGTATTTCGGACAAAACTTAATCGATATTCAGTGTTTAAATACCACTACGAAGAATTATAAAAAATTTCGATTCTTGATAAAAAATTAATTCTACTTAATTGTTTCAATGCCACCATGTACTTTTTTTATTACATATTGTTCTAGCTGACGCCAAGACGATTCCAATGACTCGCTACATTATGTATGCAAGAGTTAAAATAATGCTAACATAACTTTTTCTACTGCAATAGTTACCACGATTTTTCAAGCACAGCCGATAATTTGGCAAAAAGGTATTTCGGACAAAAGTTAATCGATATTCACTCATCTATAAATACCACTACGAAGAATTATAAAAAATTTCGGTTCTTAATAAAAAATTAATTATACTTGATTTTTTAAATGCCACCATGTACTTTTTTATTACATATTGTTCTTGCTGACGCCAAGACGATTCCAATGACTCGCTACATTATGCATGCAAGAGTTAAGATAATGCTAACATAACTTTTTCTACTGCAATAGTTACCAGGATTTTTCAGGCACACTGATAATTTGGCAAAAAAGTATTTCGGACAAAACTTAATCGATATTCAGTGTTTAAATACCACTACGAAGAATTATAAAAAATTTCGATTCTTGATAAAAAATTAATTCTACTTAATTGTTTCAATGCCACCATGTACTTTTTTTATTACATATTGTTCTTGCTGACGCCAAGACGATTCCAATTACTCGCTACATTATGCATGCAAGAGTTAAGATAATGCTAACATTACTTTTTCTACTGCAATAGTTAGCAGGATTTTTCAGGCACAGCTGATAATTTGGCAGAAAAGTATTTCGGACAAAACTTAATCGATATTCAGTCATCTATAAATACTACTACGAAGAATTATAAAAAATTTCGGTTCTTAATAAAAAATTAATTATACTTAATTGTTTCAATGCCACCATGTACTTTTTTTATTACATATTGTTCTAGCTGACGCCAAGACGAATCCAATGACTCACTGCATTATGCATGCAAGAGTTAAAATAACGCTAAAATAGTTTTGGTCAACATTTCGGGGCAAATACTCCACTGTGCGTCGATTCAAAGGCAAACGCGACGGAGGAGAAAGACAGCGTCCCACCCTCCGACTGTCGCGGAAACGTGTAACGGATCGAAACGCGACGCGTAAGCGTCGACGATAACGACGCCGAACAACGATAACGAGAGCTGGAGGTTCGAAGGAACGCGGCTCGATAACCGCGCGCTATCGTCGGCGACGAGCATGCCTCCGAGACCCACAGGTTCCCGTAATCTGCTCCTCTCATCGTTCTTGTCCTTGAACCGTCACGTTCTGCAAATTATTCTGCTCGCTATTCGGCATCCACGCACCGACCTCCATTTTACGCTACGGAAACTTTGCACGGGTACTATCGAATTAACGCGACACGCGTTTCCCACGAAATTATTTATGTATCTATTCGGTTGGCAAGAAAGTAATTTCGGAATTTTTAGGTGAAATACAGTCCAATTTTTTTATCCAAGCAATGAATTTTAATGATTAAGATATTCTCCCTTTCGTTCGATGATCTTTTGCCAAAAAGAATAAATGAGAAAATATTTGATCGATTAAAGTTTATTGCTTGAATAAAGAAATTCGGTTTTTTATTTCATCTTAAAATACTGAAATTATTTTATTATTATATATTATATACGGACCAAGGTTCTTTTATACAAATGTATACAGTTTTTTACAGTGTAACTAATAAAAACAAAAAGAAAACTTAACTTAAAAGAAAAGGTCTTAACCTAAAATTTATATAATAATGGACCGCGCAAAACTAAACAAATACAGGTACGATTAACAAATAGTATTGCGCAATTTTGTTTTGATTTTCTTGCCCAACCAATAGTTTCGCGGACAGCGAGTTTCCATTTTCATTGCTGAGCGACTCCTAGTAGCATTTGTGCCCATAATTATGAAGGTGCTTAAAAGGGAAAGGATATTAACACTAACAAGGAAAGGACCCCAAGTACTCGACTTCGATTTTGATAATTTTTTGTGAGATGACGGTATATGGATCCCTAATTATGTATGCAAAATATTAGGTGTAGTTACTCAATCGTTTTAAAGATATAAACATTTAAAGTTTCATACCATGTTGATATACCATGATTTGCAGCTCAAATTTTCGAAGTTCAATTGTTTGTATCTTTAAAACTATTGAGTAACTACACCTAATACTTTGCAAACATAATTAGGGATCCATATACCATCATCTGACAAAAAATTATCAAAATCGAAGTCGGACACTTGAGGTCCTTGCCTTGTAAATGAATCCCATATAATGTTCAACTAACAAGCACTATCCAATGGTTCGTTCTTGACAATATCGTAAAAATTACATGTGATGATAAACTCATCTTTTTTTATTTTCACTTATTGTTTTAGACCACTACCATAATCATGGGCATATTTATAGTTGGCCAATGGTGGCCGACGGGTGGGACAGCGGATCTTTATGAAAGTGTCAAAAAAAGCGTACAATATAAAATTCGTCAGAATTTAGTACAATTTTTACTTATTTCTGATATGCAAAGGCTACTACCACCGGAAATAAGATTCTATTTCATCTCACTTTCTTAAAATTCGTCTACTAAAATTGCAAAGTGCAAAAACAATCGCAGTCTAATAACGACGTTCACCCACCTGCATAAAAAGAGCAACATTTCGAACGGTTTGCTCAGCCAATATCGCAACCAAGGCCCACCAAATGCTACTAGGAACTTATCGAATGAACACGAGACGCGTTTCTCGTGAAACTAGTTATTTTTCGCGGACAGCGAGTTTCCATTTTCATTGCTGAGCGACTCCTAGTAGCATTTGTGCCCATAATTATGAAGGTGCTTAAAAGGGAAAGGATATTAACACTAACAAGGAAAGGACCCCAAGTACTCGACTTCGATTTTGATAATTTTTTGTGAGATGATGGTATATGGATCCCTAATTATGTATGCAAAATATTAGGTGTAGTTACTCAATCGTTTTAAAGATATAAACATTTAAAGTTTCATACCATGTTGATATACCATGATTTGCAGCTCAAATTTTCGAAGTTCAATTGTTTGTATCTTTAAAACTATTGAGTAACTACACCTAATACTTTGCAAACATAATTAGGGATCCATATACCATCATCTGACAAAAAATTATCAAAATCGAAGTCGGACACTTGGGGTCCTTGCCTTGTAAATGAATCTATCCAATGGTTCGTTCTTGACAATATCGTAAAAATGACATGTGATGATAAACTCATCTTTTTTTATTTTCACTTATTGTTTTAGACCATTATCATAATCATAATCATTTATGGTTGGCCAATGGTGGCGGACGGATGGGACTTCGGATCTTTATGAAAGTGTCAGAAAAAGCGTACAATATAAAATTCGACAGAATTTAGTACAATTTTTACTCATTTCAGATCTGCAAAGGCTACTACCACCGGAAAAAAGATTCTATTTCATCTCACTTTCTTAAAATTCGTCTACCAAAATTACAAAGTGCAAAAACAGTCGCAGTCTAATAACGACGTTCGCCCACCTGCATAAAAAGAGCGTCATTTCGAACGGGTTGCACAGCCAATATCGCAATCAAGGCCCATCAAAATGCCAACCATAAATGCTACTAGGAACTTATCGAATGAACACGAGACGCGTTTCTCGTGAAACTAGTTATTTTTCGCGGACAGCGAGTCGCAGCGTTGATTCGCCGACGCGGACAGCTGTTGCTCTTTGTAGCATCGAGCGAGGCTCGTCACGACGAAAAATGTGGAAGACGGCAATTTTATTTTGGTCCAGACGCGGCTACCGACCGTCTGTCGCGGGATCTTTCAGTCTAGATTTAACCCCGAGCGGACGGGGAAACCACCGCCTCCGGATTTGGAAAAGACCAAAGGAGAAAAATGAAAAGGGGTAGAGCGAGAGAGAGAGAGACTGCGAAGACGATCGAGAATCGAGACGCATCTTTGTTCTCAGAATTCGGCGCTGCGACTCGGGATCGCGTATCCCGACGACGACGACGACGGGGGCAGATGCAACGTTGCAGCGTTACAAGCGTCGAAGTTGAAAGCGTGCAAAAGCGTCGCAGCGTTGCAGTGTTACAGTCCGGGGCTCGAAAACACGTGGCGCGCGGCGCGGTGCGGCGCGCGGATTTTAAATCCGGTGACGACGAGAAGAGCAGACACAAATAAATGCGTAGAGTGAGCACGACAGAGGAAGGAAAGGGGCCGCGGCTAGCCTGGCTGTCGGAAAAGAGAGGAAAAAAGCCTCCTGTCGGAGGACGAGGACAGTCGGCCGAAACGGAGGAAGAGAGAAGAAAGCCGGCCGAAACCGAGAGAAAGAGAGACGACGAGATAGACAATAAAGCTAAAGCACACTAAGTACACCGTGGCTTCGCCGCGCAGACACAGATAAATATAGTTTTAGCGAACGGAGGTCACTCGCATTGCTCGGCCAGGCCGCAATCAACGTTATCTAGTTTCTCGACAAACGATTTATCGATCGGTAACGCTCGGGAAGCTGTTCGATCGCGGATGGAAGGGAGGAAGAGGAAAAGTAAGAAAAAGCCGAAGGATTTTTCGCTCGTGGATATTCAGAACGAGTGGAAATGATGGAAAACAACGGTGATACCGCGGTGTCGTGGCCCTGCCTATAAATAAATGAAGAAATAATTGATACGAGACGACCCCCTGCGTCCCCCTCGCTCTCTCCCGCGCTCCGACTCGGTGTACCCTCGTCCGCACTTTTCGCCGTTATCGTTCGGTTCGGCTGTTTCACTCGCAGCCGCGACAACTCTTAAGGGCGACGACGTTTAAAAATATCGCCGCGACAAATCGTCTAGCGGCAACGCATGGCTCCGCGTGACGCACAATCGATCGCGTATCTGCTGCTCCTATCGTGTCCCGTTCGATTCGCCGAAATTTAATACCGAAATTTGTCGCACACGCTGTTATGTCTATATTGTCTATTTCCGACGCGATCTTCAGCATCGGGCGTCGCGTCGTATCCACGAAACCGAGAACGATCGCAGGAAAGGGAAAATCCGCGAGAAGAGACTCATTAAAGTTCAGGATCGAGCGAGGAGGGTGCGGGGAAATCGGAAGGCGAGGGGTGGGTTACGGAAGGGTGTCGAGAAGTTTGCGTCAGCCTAGGCTGTACCTGCTGCGACTATGACTAGGAGTACGACCAAGACCACCCACCCCAAGAGCGTTGAACCCCGAAATTAATGTTGTAATGCAGTGCCGTATCTCCGTCCCGGGTCTCTGATCCCACCCTGTCCCGGTCCGTCCCTCCCGTTCGGTCGAAACTCGCTCGATAACGTGCCCTCTAACTTCGACTTGGGAATACTTAATTGCGCCAACGATCTTCGGCTCGGATACCTGTCGAGGTGAACGACCGATCGCGAATATCTCGCGAACCGCTTCTTTTCTTCTCGCTGGCTTCTTCTCAAAGCGTGCTAACGTCACCCTAATCGCTGCTTTCTGGCGAAAACGACCGCTTTCTTTCCCCAGAGCGGTTCCGCGGCGAGGATCGCGATCGAGATTTCTCGTCACCCAGGACGAAACTCGTTCGATAACGTGCACCTCGAATACTTAATTGCACCAACGATCTTCGGCTCGAAGACCTGTCGAGGTGAACTCTCTTCTTGGAGCAAGTGATCGTCGATTTCAGGCGAAAAACCGATCGTTTTCGATTTCCAGAGCGGTTCCGCCGCGAGGATCGCGATCGAGAATTCTCGGCACCCACGTCGAAACTCGTTCGATAATGCGCACCTCGATTTGCGAATACTTAATTGCACCAACGATCTTCGGCTCGAAGACCTGTCGAGGTGAACTCTCTTCTTAGAGCAAGTGATCGTCGATTTCAGGCGAAAAACCGATCGTTTTCGATTCCCAGAGCGGTTCCGCGGCGAGGATCGCGATCGAGGTTCGTCGGCGCCGAGGTCGAAACGCGTCGAAACGGTTCGAAACGCGGTTACGTGTGTCGGGTGGCCGTAAACCGAGCAGTTAACGGAATTGGTTCTCGTGGCGATCCGAGGAACGCGATCCGAGGCACGTTAACGATCCCGGGACACGGTAATCGGGCGTGGAATCGGCGATAAGTTTAATTCGGCCGTGCGCGCGACTGTAAGAAAATCCTGCAGCCCGTATCTGCAAGCACTTATCGTATTTCCGGTGGTCGTTCGGAGGGACCGTGTTTTCCGCGTGTTCGCGAGAGGCAAGAAGGGTCTGCGACGCGCGCCCGGTCGCTCAGTCGACCAGCGTCGACTTCGAGGGACCAACACCGTGGCTGGTCTTCGGGGCTCCGCGTTACACGCCAGAAACCGGACGTAAAAACTGCCGCCCTCGAGCAATTTGCATCGCGTGACGAACGCCGCCCTGCAATTGTGACTGCACTTCGACAGTATAACAGCGTAACTCGATAAAATTCGCATTTGGGTCACGCGTCTCCCTCTCTCTCGCTTTTTCTCTCCACACATGCCATAGAGCCTGCTCGCCCTTTCTCTGGTTCTTTCGCTTCCTGTCTCCCGTTCTCTCGATCTTCCGTTCCTCGACCTTCGAAAAGCTCGGAAAGAATCTGCTGGGGATCGCGTGCGCCGAGAAAAATGCAAACGAATCGAACCGAAACGAAACGAGCCGTGCGATCGAGGTTGGGAACGCCTCCCGTTGCACCCCATCAACTTCACCACGTTTCACGAGCCTCGTCCGACGCAAATATCGACGGTGACGCGGCTTCGTTCCGTGACATCGATCCTTCGATCGCCAGGATCGCCGCGTAATTTAAAAATAGAACGGAATCGGAGAAATAATCGGTCGCCTGCGAGAAGAGAGGAGAAGAGGAGAAACGAAACGAGATGAGATGAGAATCCGCAGCAAGAGGCAGCGGTAACGCGATACGATCGATCTAATATTGTAGGTACACGTCCAAGCAAGCGATAATACCCATCGAATTGTTATGTAACTCTAGTAGTCCTTAAATGCGCTCGCGTTGCAACGCAGCACCGATATTCGCGACTGCTAATGCCTCCGAGAGAGTCAGGAACACGACAAACTGGTTTTCTAGATCGGCGCTACCGTCCAATCAATCGGTTACATACGGATCTATCGACGGCCGATCGATCCAGATCGTCGACTAAATATCTGCCACGACAGCGTGACTGCGATCGATCTTTCCGCGGCTCGAACCGCTCGATCGTCGTTCCCAAAATCACCGACGTCTTTTCGCATCAACGACACCATCTTTCCGCGCGATAGCTCGCAAACCGTTTTCCCATCGATATCGCGACGAACCGGGCGAAATCATATACATCGTTCCGATCGTGATCGTAATCGTAACCGTAACCATAATCGTTATCGGAATCGGTTCACGGCGAGGCTGAAACGATCCGCGTCGGATCGACAGAAACGATGTAAAATGAGAATCACTGATGGCACGGCGCCTGTCTGCGAGTATGCTGACCGCAGTGCCACTAACTGCACTGTCATTATTCAACGGCTTATATATCCGTTTCAGATTTATTAATTTCGCCAGGGCAGGTGTACCGACGACTGACTCGACCAAAGAAAACCGACAAAATCGGAGCCCCGATCTACAAACAGATTTTTCCCTTCGGCGATTCTCCCTTCTCGGGGGAAGCATCGCGTATTATTCGATCGAGAGAATCGTTGTTTCTACGACGAATCGAGACTGCTAGGAGACTCGCGGCTTGGTGACTTTTTGCTTTGGTATTCGCGCGATGGGCAAATGTATTATTTGACAGGCGTCGACGATTCTTAGTGTTTTCCCGTTTCGCGTTTATCGTCGAATATCGTTCGATTATCATGCTATTTCATTAGTTTGACAAGGAACAAACGAAATATTTACGTACCGATTTCATTAGTTCAACGACGATCGAAGAACACGATTGGTGAATCGGTTCGATTTCGTTGGTTCAAAGAGGAACAAACGAAATATGTACGTACCGATTTCATTAGTTTAACGAGGAACACTCGAAACATGTACGTACCGATTTCATTAGTTCAACGAGGAACAAACAAAATATGTATGTACCGATTTCATTAGTTCAACGAGAAACAAACGAAATATGTAGAAAGTATGACACTAACGTTACCATTGCTCCAATCCGATCTTACTCGATCGAAGAACACGATCGGTCAATCGGTTCGATTTCATTAGTTCAACGTGGAACAAACGAAATAGGTACGTACCGATTTCATTAGTTCAACGAGGAACAAATGAAATATGTACGTACCGATTTTATTAGTTCAACGAGAAACAAACGAAATATGTAGAAAGTATGACACTAACGTTTTACCATCGCTCCTATCCGATCTAGCGCGATCAAAGAACACGATCGGTCAATTGGTTCAATTTCATTGGTTCCACAAGGAACAAACGAAATATGTACGTACCGATTTCATTAGTTCAACAAGGAACAAACGAAATATGTGCAAAGTATGACACGAACGTTACACCATCGCTCCTATCCGATCTCGCGCGATCAAAGAACACGATCGGCCAATCGGTTCAATTTCATTGGTTCCACAAGGAACAAACGAAATAGGTACGTACCGATTTCATTAGTTCAACGGGGAACACTCGAAATATGTACGTACCGATTTCATTAGTTCAGCGAGGAACAAACAAAATATGTACGTACCGATTTCATTAGTTCAACGGGGAACAAACGAAATATGTGCAAAGTATGACACGAACGTTACACCATCGCTCCTATCCGATCTAGCGCGATCAAAGAACACGATCGATCAATCGGTTCCATTTCATTGGTTCCACAAGGAACAAACGAAATATGTACGTACCGATTTCATTAGTTCAAAGAGTAACACTCGAAATATGTACGTACCGATTTCATTAGTTCAAAGAGTAACACTCGAAATATGTACGTACCGATTTCATTAGTTCAACGAGGAATAAACAAAATATGTACGTACCCATTTCATTAGTTCAATGAGGAACAAACGGAATATGTACATACGTACCGATGTCATTGGTTCAACGAGGAATAAACCAAATATGTACGTACCGATTTCATTAGCTTAACGACAAACAAACGAAATCCATATATGCAAAGTATGACACGATCGTTACCATCGCTCCTATCTGATCTTCCGATCTCGCGCAAAAAGAAGACCGAACCGCAAACGAGGAAAAAAGAATACGTTCGCCAACGTAAAGCGCTTCTTTGACGCCATTCGGCGATACGGAATGCGCGACGATAAAGAGTTCGTTGTCTACTTCGGATCCGGTTCCTCCACGGACGAAATTTCCAAGTACGCCCAAACCAGAATGAATCGGCCTCGAACCGCTGCGAAGGTCAGGGCCGGTGCACACAGCCTAGGTCAGGCTCATCGCTCGTTATCGCGTTGAAGCTGCCCGAGTAGGTGGTAGGCCGCTGTTAGAACTCTTATATTTTCGGACGTTCCCTAGCAGATTCTTTGCGACGTTCTTGGCCACCGTGCCGTAATTCGGATCGTCGACGATATCGTAGGTCGTAGGCGGACGTCGCGGCGCGTCGCGTCGATTCAACTTCGTGCCGAGAGACCGAGCACCCGCCGTACTGCGCTGTCGCCTAACATCGTCGCTCTTTGATGGCGTTGTGAGATTTTCTTATTTCCGTGCGTAATGTTTATCGTTTCGCGTGGACGTACATTAAGAAAAATTCTCTACTTGAATAGTAGCGAATGCTTTTTATCCTTTATTAAATAGAGAGACTCTATGCGTGAAAATGCTGTTTGAACTTCTACATTGTGTAACAGAGCTAAATTAAAAAAAAACGCACTAAAAAGTATGAAATAATTTCCATTTTATTTATGTGAATACACACGAACTTAAATACAATACAATCTTTTCGGAGGCGGCGCAAACTTGAAAATATTCGACACTGGAAATTACGAAAATCCTTAAATTCTACATGCTTTTACATATCAATGTATCTTCTCTTCCCACCTACCGATTTCCGAGTCCATTATGTTCCAATTGAATATCATAATCAGCAACGTCTGTCATTTACAGTCACTTACATCTGTATTTAAGTTCGTGTGTATTCACATCATTAAATGGAAATGATTTCATACTTTTTAGTGCGTTTTCTCGAAGTCGGTTTAATTTTTTGTTATAAAATTTTTTATTTCACACTTTTTAGTGGAACGAGCAGAATTTGTAGAACATCGTAGGTGGTTTTTCGGTCTTATTGGTTATTTGCAATAAAAACCGTGAAGAATGAAAAAGGCAAAATTTGTTTTCAAGGGACCAATCGGGAGACAGACTCTACAAGATGCAAAAGGTTTCGTTCCGATTGGTCCATCCATCTCGGCGTAATCGGCGAACATACATAGAAAAAAGAAAGCGGAAAGAAAAAGGCACATACAGATCGAATTGAATAACCTCCTCCTTTTTCGAAGTCGTTTAAAAATAATTGTATTATTCAAATTATATAGACAGTTTTGAAAATGCAATAACTGCGTGTGAAGTTGACACATCGTTGAAAACAAGAAAACTACTAATTATATAATACGTTAGCTAGTAGTTGACCATCCATAATAAAACGAGAAACACTAAAGGTGGTATACTTTGAAATCATTTACTCGCAACGATTATTAAAAGGGCAACTACAAGTGAAAAGAAGAGTAGGTAAATGTGTTCTTGTTGGCTTGATCTTAACTTTTAATTACTCGTATATAGTTTTTACAATCTCAAAACTTTAAATTGAGTGTTTCAAGCCTAAACAAAGGTGTCGATCACGCCAGCAAATGTCTATTTTGCATTAAAGTAGTTATTTCATTGAACAGAAATTGATTTATATTGGATTTATGTAAAGTTCCGCTATTCTAGGTCGATTGAAATGCTTAATTTTCAAGTTGAAACAGCACCGACTGCAAAGGGCTGGTTTAGAACAGCGGATAAACGCCGTGATAGTTTGGCGATCGGGCGAGGACGAGGGCGAGGACGAGGACAAGGACGAGAAGGAGAGTTTGGCGAGGCGGTCGAAAATTGATATGGCGTAGGAACGCGACACCTACCCGTGGAACCGTGAGCGTTCCCCGCGGGCTGTTGTCAGCAAACGATCCGCAAACGATCGCCGACGACGAGCGTCCCGCGCGACGCTCGACACAGCGAACGTTGACAAAATTTCCCTGGGAACGGATGCCTGGACTTCCGGTTGCACCGTTTCGTCCTGCACGGCGAAAACGGCCGTTATTTGACGCTGCGCTCGCAGCGGCGACGTTGCAACATCCACGGGGGACGATGATAAAAACGTCCTTTCCACGGCTCGCGTTTTACAACGCGGGAGAGAGAGAGAAAGAGCGAGTAAAAGTTGGAGCGAACGAGAGAGCGAGGCGATCGACCGCCGCCGCGGTGACCAAGAGGCGAGGATCGATCGATCTCTCGAGGACGACCGACAAAAAATCGACGCGTTCGGTCGTTTCACCGAACGAGAGATCACTGCGTATAGGGGAGAGGAGGGAAAAATACGGAGAAAGGACGGCAGGAATTCGTGAAATGAGAGAAAGAGAGATAGATAGAGAGAGAGAGGAGCGACAGAGCCCCACGGGAGAAAACTGTGCGCGGGAATAAAGGTACGTGTCCAGAGTAAAACTATCGCGAGTTACTCTCCGGAGTCAAAGTCAAAGTGTCTTCATAAAACTCTCGGAGACCGAACAGTAAGTTGAAACTCGCGAATGAACACGTTCAATTTTTCCCTCGGCGAGTAACTATCAGCTGCGACGCAAACGCCATTCGTGAGAATCTTCTAGTTAATTTTCTCTGCCATTGTATACACACATTTATACATATGCATAAATCGAACAATGGGCAAATTAAAGATATGCATAAATCGAACAATGGGCAAATTAAAGATATTCATACATCGCCGCCGACCTTTCGATTTTTATTCGAAAATTACTCGTTCTCTTTCCGTTCACGAGTATTCTTAGAACTATCGGATTCCATCTGAGAGCTACACGAGTGAAATTCAAATGGCCACGTACCTGAGAGGACTTTCCAAGAGAGTCGACTCTCGCGTCGATCTCCGGGAGCAACGAATTTCTAAAGTACTCTGAAACTTTGGAGTACTCTCGCATGGACGCGTACCTTAAGAGAAAAACGCGTTCGGCCCACGAACGGAGGGGGCAGAAGGCGAAAAGGAGCTGCGAAAAGATCGCGAACCGAGTATGCGATGCCGTGGCGGGCTGCAGAAAAAACGAAAATTGGGTGAACAGTAGAGGAATGCCGATGTCCGCGAGAGCCAAACGAAACGGGCCGAGAAAAAAGGAACAGATTCGAAGCATGGGGGAGGGACTCGAAGTCGAAGAGGCGAACGGGCCCGACGCGACGGGCCGACGGAGATGGAAAGATAGCGAGAGAATAGTCGAGAAACACGCGAATATGGAGAAAGCCGGGGAGAGAACATAGGCGGTGGGGCGCGCGCGGTTTCGAGAGAGAGAGAGAGAGAGAGAGAGCAAAAGAAAGAAGTTCGCACGATGCGAATACCAGAGATCGCCCTGCAACGGGTACCAGGCGGCGGCGGCGGCTACGGGTTCCAGGCTGCAGGCGTTTCGAGAGCAATATGGATCGCCCAAGGTGATAACCCTCCGCGTTTTCGATACCCGTCCGCCATCGAATCGCCCTGTACTCTTGTTACCGACGTTCCGAGCTCGCGTATCTCGCAAAATTCTTTGCTACAGCCTCGCCTAGCCTTTTATCGGTTATTTATTTGTATTTAAATCGTTCGGCTAATCTGCCCGCCGATAGCAGAGCCACGACTTTCGAAACGCCGACAGTCTCCGGTCGTAACTTATCGTCGGTTCCCCGGAGTCGCGAGTCCCCCCCGAGCCCCGAATACGCGCGAATAAGTACGAATACGCGCGGTTCGATCGCCGCGTCCTTCGCCTTCGGCGAGCTCGATCGTGGCCGTTTTCTGCTGCGTTTGACAGCCGAGCGAGCAAGCAAGGCGCCTCAAGCTGACGCGTTCAAATCACCTAGCGCCGCTGAACAGGCGAGGCTTCAACCGAACCAGCTCCGACGAAACCATTCGCGGTCAACGCCGAGAAATTGCCCGACGACGATACGATCTTTACAAACACGCGGGACACTCTCCAGGAGAAATTGCACGGGCTCGGCGCATCGGCGTATGCTCGAGAGTCCCGTCGATGCACGGATCCAGTCTATCGACCGTCGAATCGGCCGCAAACGATCGGGTTTCGATCGTCGCGCGCCCCTGGGATAGGCTTTTCGAAGGGAAACCCTTGATTCGCCTCGGTCGAACGACAGAGGTTAAACACAGGTTGCCACCGGTGGATCCAGCGATCCAACGACGCAACGATTACTCGTGCGGCGAGGCGCGGCTCCCACCCGAGACGTCCTTTGACTTAACCCTTCACACTCCGAATTGTTTTCCAATTTTGTTGCCAACTACTCCGTGCTACTTTAATTGTCCAAAATTAATTTCAGCCGAGTCGAGTTTCTCGTAAATTTCGATCGACTTAGTTCCCCCTCCACTCCGATCGTATCGAAAATTGAGTGTCGAATTCATTGAGCGGGTTGTCCAAAGTGCGGATCAATTAACCGTGAGTCGATCGACCGCGAACCATTGCGTAAAACGATTTCGACAGAGCCAACAGCGGACAACAGTGGAGCGAACGAAAAGAAGAAAGAGAAAAAGAAAAGAAAGAAGAAGAAGGCTGACGGGAAGGAGGAGTTCGATAAGGCCCATTATCTCCTCGCGACCAGCCCTCGAAGCCTGAAGGCGGAAGATCGAATTTCAAATCGATCCCGGTCGGCCAGAACCCACACGAACGACCGGGGAAGCCTGGAATATCGTTCTGGCGAGCGAGCGAGGCAAAGGGTTCGATCGAGCGAATTTAGAATGCGTCTATCCGCTGGCTAGCCGTTCGCGCCTCGCCTCGCGTCCTAACTAACTGTCCTGACTGCCACCCTTCTTTCTTTTAGCCCTCCCGGTTTTCGCGCGCTTCAATCTTTTCGCGAAAGATCGCGAACGCATTCGAACGGGTGCGTGTCCGTGGGTCGAAAACGACCCCGGAGAACGTAGCAGAGGTTAAATGCCGCTGATGAAAGATCGGGACGACAGTCGGCTTACATAATTAATTTTACAGTTCGACGGAGAGGATTGACGCGACCAGTTGAGTGCGTTTCAATTGAAACTACAATGTTGCGAATTGCAGTTGCACGATATCGTGGGATGGTTGCACGGGAGTCGAGAGGTTAATTCGGTTGTTGCCAAGGAAAACTCCCGTCAGCTGCCACGAGTGTAGCCACGCGCGGTTTCGCAAGGTTTTTGCGCGCTTTCGCGTACGGCGTATGCGTAGTTTGCGACGGGACACGATGGGACGCGACGGCACGCGACGAAACGCGTTCGCGACGACTAGGGATTACGACTCGGCAAAAGAGATGGAACTTACGCGGCTGGGCCAGGGCGAAAACGCTCTCGGTCTTCGCGGCGTACTCGTCGATCTCCTCGTAGTGCGTGATGCCGGGCTCGAGGGGCTGTGGCTGATCCGCCTGCATCCCGTACATGTCCATCAGCTTGGAGATCGGCGGGATCCTCGGGAGCGCCCGGCCGGTCATGTTCGGCGCCTGCGTCAGCCCGAGCTTGGTCAGTATCTGTCCCTTGATTGCTTCGAGGCTAAGTGCTCTGATCTCCTCGTGCATCCTACACGTGTTGCAAGCGTTGACGGCCATCGCCAAGTACCTGACGGGGCGTCTCTCGATGCCGGGTGCGTCGAAGGCACCGAGGAGGACCAGCGAGAGTAGCAGCAGCGCCCTCCTGACCATCTTGCTCAAGGTCACCGTTAGTCGGATCGGTTTACGATCGGCCTTGGTCGCGAAACGAACGATCAGATGCTCGGCCTCATCGTGCTCGTACCTTTGCCGATCCTTCCCAAATCCTTCCTAGATCGTTCCCAGTCAGAGCCTTCGTAGACCGGCCCGCCTGCGAACGCTCCTCCTCCCGGATAGCCTCGCCTCTTATCTCACGAAGATTACCGCCGGTAATCTTTTGCAGAGACCTCGGTGTTCCTCTTCTCTCTCTTCTTCCTCTTCTTCCTCCTCGTCGTCCTCCTCCACCTTCACCCTCACCTGCTCCGGCTCTTACTTGGTCGCGATACTCTTCTTCTTCCGTGATTTATCGCGCGATACCGCCCTCCCTGGCCTCTTAGATCTCCTAGGGCAACGTCCTAGGGTGATTCTTTGGATACGCGCAGCTCGTCACCGCGTCCAGGAGCCGGATTAGGCGCATCACCCGAATTATCGGGCAATCGGCACGATCACAATCACTATCGGACTGGCGGTACCTTTGACGATTCTCACCTGCCTTCTTCCTCTTGTTCCCGTTCCTCCCGTTTCTCCCGTTTCGCTGACGGGCCGTCCGACCAATTCGACGAACGCGCGTAAACGCGAACGGAGCGCCGAGGTATTCCCGTCGACGTCGACGCCGACGACGTCGAGTGCGGCCGGTAACGGTGGAAACGAGTGCTCGAGACAAGAGAGGCACCGCTCTTCCGTCCACTGCTTCCGTTTAACCTGCTCACCGTACAAAATCATTTACCATAGTCACTCACTAGAAGCACAAAAGGACAGAAGGACATCCTTAAAAATCACATTGCACTTGGGGGCGATGCTCTGTCGCTCACCGGCTCTCAAGACCGTCTCTTCTCTCTCTCTCTCTGCGGCTCTCCTTCGGTGTCCTCCTCCTCCTCCTCCTCCACCACCCCCTCCTCCTCCTCTCCTCCTCCCCCTCGTCCTCCTCGTCGTTCTCCTCGCCCTCCCCCTTGAAACGTAACGAAACGAAACGAAACGAAACGGTCCGGTGAACCCTCGTGACCTCCGTTCCAGCGCGAACTTTAATCTCGACACGCGCGCGCTACTGATACACACAGTTTACCGGTGCACCGCGCGTCTTCCTGAACGTATCATGGCACCGCTGCTGTCACAGACCGCCGATCTTCCTTTCCTCTGCCATCCCCTTTCCAGAACGCACTCGTGCTCGATCTTTCAAGTCCTCTTTTTCCGTGTTCCACCACTTGTGTTGTTTCTTCGTGTTCTCCTCAGCGCGGGGTCCTGTCGATTCGCGATCCACGATCTACGGGATCGAGGATCCGCGACCCGCTTCCGGGGGGAGATCACCGCGCCACACCGGTTCAGCTGTTTCGGCTCTCCGGGACCACGATCTATCGGTAACCTCGAGCCTCGCGCGATCAGCTGGCGATACGATGCCAGCGGGAAAGAGAGAGAGAGAAAGAAAGTTAGACGTGAAAGAGATAAAGAGACAACGACCGAGCGAGTGAGAGTGAGAGTAAGTGTAAGAGTAAGAGAGAGAGGGAGAAAGAGAGAGAGAGATCGAGAGCGCCGAGGGTCGGATGTTGCGAACGGGTCCCGGAAGGAAGACAGATACTCGCCGCGATCCCTCCTAGCCGCGAGGAAGGAGAGGACGGAGCAAAAGAGAAGAACCAAAACCGCTGTCTGCGTGTACTCGCGTGGCAGTGGCAGGCAGCTGGCGAAGCGTGCCGTGCCCGGTGAAACCCGGTGGATCCTAAGAGCTTGCTGGCTTGTCAAGCACTGAGTCAGGAGGCGCGCGTTCTCACCGCATATATGTCGAGGCGGAGGCCTCCTCCTCTTCTTCTTCTTCTTTCTTCTTCTCTCCCTCTATCCTTCGCTCTCAGCTGCGTCTTTCTCCTTCGCGCGCGCTCTCTTTCTCGCTCTCTCTCTCTCTCTTTCTCTCTCTCTCTCTCTCTCTCTCTCTCTCTCTCTCTCTCCCTCTCTCTCTCTCTCTTTCCCTCTTCTCCTCGCGAACATTCAACGTCTCTTTCTCCGTCTCTTCTCTCCTGTAGTATCTTACGTATTCGCGTGTAGGGGCCGAACGTATACCTACACCCGCGTGCACCCACCGCCAACGACTAGCTCCCTCCTTCTCCTCCTCCTCCACCTCTATCACCTCCTCTTCCTCCTCCTTCTCCACCTCTTCCTGCTTCTCCACATCGCATCGCCACATCGCCACCTCCACCGCCTCCTTCTTTCTCCTACACGCGGAGCTCCTCGCCCTCTTCGCCCTCTTCGGTTTCTCTGCCGCCCCTTGATGCCCCGCTACCTCGAGCCTTGCGCCCCCCTCCGCCTAGCGGTCCTCCCTCCCTTCCGAGAGACCCTCTCTCTCTCCTCCACCCTCTATACATCGCTTCTGCCGCCATACTCCGCTCTTTCTCCAGTAATCTCCCTCCCGCGATCCCTCCGTGCTCACCTTCCTTCTCCTCTCTTCTCTTCGCTACTCTTCTTTTCTCTTCTCTTCTCTTCGCTCTGCTATTCTTTTCTCGTCACCGATTCTCCTTCGTCGTCTTCATCCACAACAGCTTCTTCTTCTTCTTCCTCTACGGTCCTTCTACGCGTCTACTCGTTCGTCCCATCCTCTCGGTTTCTACGCGCGACGCGTCGCAAATCGTAGAGCAACATCGAAACCACCTACCGTTCTCGCACCGTCCTCATCCTCCTCTAGGTTTCCCTCGAATTCCCGATCGCATATCGATTTTCACTTCCTCCGTCGATCATAGATCCACCTTAGGGGATGGTCTCCTTTCCAATGATCCAAAAATCAATTTTATTTCGTTCTCTTGTAGCGTCGAAAGCGTTCCCAGCGAGCAGCAGAAATGCACCTGCGAAATTACCTAATATCAGTAAAATGTTGAATTCCAATGCGCTTTCGATGACGCGATCGCGAACCGATCACCGAATCGGAATGCGCACCGGTTGAATTCGCGATTCGCGTGGCGCCGAGACGCGGGAGGTGGGACGAGGCGGTCGGCGAGCTGGTACTATCCGGTTAACAAACGAACGAATAAATAAATAAATAAAAGAGCGAATCCTCGATCGGTTCGCTGAATCCTTCTTCTCGTTCGGCCCCGGTTGTCGGTGACGCAATCCGCAAAATGGAAACCACGAGTGTATACGCGAGAAATTTCAAGGTTCTCGAAAGGATATTCTCTCTTCGACGACGGGAGGCCCGCGGCCACGCAGCGCTCCGCGAACCGCTTAGCATAGGTGGAAATTTAAAATTCGATCGCCCGGCCAGTGTGCAATCGTCTGCAATTTGTGCACGGTCACGCCGAAAAATCGATCGAATTTTGATGCGGTGCGAATCGAGGGCACGCCGCACACCGGTCAGATCCAACGGGCAAGATAGCGGCCGAAACTGCGAAAGAAGAGGTGAAAGATGAGAAGAGAGAAGCAGGCCTCCTCATGGAATCAGTTGTGGGGACATTCGAAATAAAGATTGATTTTCTAAACGATACAAATTATTACAAATCCCACGCAACGAGCAACGCACGCGTAAACGCGCAAGCCAGAACGCAAACACTGCGCCGCACGATGCACTGCCCCGCGACTCGTGACGCATTGGAAAACAGCGAAATCAGCTATTTTTACATCGCGCGTACATTTTGTTCGCCAAAGGCCCCCATCGAATCCCCGATTCGGTTTCTCGACCGAATTCTCAGTCTCTCCTCTAGTAGCATTTATGGTTGGCCAACGGTGGCTAACGATTGCGAGTTGGTTGGCCCCAGAATCTGGCAAAAATTTTATTTCGATAAAAATTTCGAAGTGGGTTTTCTCCAATTGGGTTTTAAACCCACTTCATTCGAAATTTTTATTTCATTAAAATTTTTGCCCAACTCTGGTTGGCCCAACATAAGGCCTTCGACGAAAATTTATGACAATTTGCCAACGAATATCCAACGTCGGGCTGATAATTATTAAAGTTGATTAATTAACGGGAAATTTGCTACAACTAAACACTTATTACTTATTATATTCCAAATCGACTTTTTCGTTTTCTTATTTACATTAATAAGCAACCATACAATGGTTGGTCGACTAAAGTTTTATTGTGCACAGCCTTGGAATTTATTTATTTCTTTAACTTTCCCATTTTCCGAGAGGAAGTAGAAGTAGTATAAGAAAACCGTTTAGTCGTTCTTCGGAATGTACCTTCGGTTTTTAGATATTTTGATACGAATGTATCTAGTAAGGTGAAATGGCCTAAGTGTGGCCAAAAGTAAAGCCTAAATCTGGACAATTGAATTTTTATAGTAAAACCTATAATTAAGAGAATAAATAATTATTTCATATATTCTGAGGCCTTAGCTACAAGCAGGTGTGAATATTATTTGGTTAAGACATCAATCGAAATTTAAAAATAAATCCAAGGAATCATGTGCATTTATAGTTTGTACTTTTACTAGAAAAAGAGATATAATTTTAGCCCTTAGACAAAAAAAAATTATCACGCATAATAATATAGATATTTTAAAATAAATTGGCAATGAAACTTAACTTAAATAATAATTATTAATTCAAATATTAGATGTCCAAGTTTAGGACTGTTGTGAAATATACTCCATACTGGGACGCTATGGCAGTAGCTGTCCAACTACATATGTAAATTTAATTTGTCCAGGTACATAGCTTAAATTGGATTTAATATGTCCAGCTACAGGTTTGAATTATTCTTGTTAAAGCAATTAAAATATTAATCTAAACAATGATTTTAGGATTTTAAATTACTTCACAAAATCTAAATTTTGTTAACCCTTTGCACTCCGCGCTATTTTAACTGGAAAATTAAACATTTCTTCCGATCTAGAATACTTCCATTCCCTATGATTTTTGAAATTGTATGGATATGAAATTGGTAGAATACCTCATACAATACCTAAATGTTTAGTAATTGATTAGATACCGATATCTTTAATAATGTAAACAATATTTTGAATAATGATACAACAATTTCTAGTGGTGCCTCAGAGGGTACAGCGGAGTGCAAAGGGTTAAAACTTAAAAAATTATTTTTGTTTATCTAAACTGATAAAATTAAAGGTAGCAAAAAATGTTGTCCAGGCATAGGGCATTTCACCTTATGTAGATCATAGTATTTACGTGCAAGATACCTGTTTGGGTTCGGCGGTAGGGCATCAGTTGACTACGCAGGCGATCCGGCTTTAAGTGGGTATTAAGTTTGTTCCTTTCCCCCCAATTTTTACTGTAGAAATATGGTTTATATGGGTATTATTTATGATATACTATAAAAACAACCGCAAAAGAAAAAGTCAGAGTAACATGTTAGCGGACCAGATGGCCGTTCGTATTATAATGACGTTGGCCCACCTGCAAAAAAGGTGGGGACATTTCTAACGGTTCGCCAGCCAATATTGCAACCACAGTGGGACGGATTGCGAATTCACGCGACATTTTGCGAAAAAATCAACCTTCTTCTAAATGTCCACCGACCACGAAAATTAAAAAGTTAATCAAATACAATAGCAGTTCTAGTTGTAATACACGCATGCAGTTAGACAGTTTAGGAATATCGATTTTCCTTACATAATGTGCCTGATCATTCTTAAAGTGTCCCAATAACTGCGATCAACTTCTTGCCCCGAATTTTTTTCTACATCAAAATGCATACTTTATTGATAAGAAATCATACTTTTCATTGACAATTATGATACATAACATATCTAAAGAAAATACTGAGCAAAATGAAAATAATCGTTAAAAATTTGTATATTTGACATGCGCTATCTTTTAGGTCCCAGGAGGTCTCACTTTCTAATAAGTAAGGATATTTTCAGTGAACCTTCCTCAATGTAACGTGACAAAAACTATTTCCAAGTTCGAACCGGTCTTTAAGATATTATTATCTGAAGACATCCGCGTCGCGTTATCCTGTCCGCGCGCTACGCGCTGAATTCGTCATGTACGCAGTCTCAAAGTCTGACAGAACTGTGTTGAATAGACTTTCGGCACTTGATATGTTTATATGTTATAAATCAGGCTTTCATCTCCGATGTTTTGACTTCGTTGAGTTTGACGAATTCTTTTCGACAGTGCACAACGATTGCAAAGACGTTTTTCTTAATTTAATTTTACAATTAGTCATAGAAATCCAAGAATTATTCAGAAAGAGACTGGGTCTTTTCGTGGATTATGTAAAGCAAGGATGGGGTAGCTCAAATGACGGAAATACCGCACGTTGTTTTTTTAAAAATGCTGAAATCTCAGCAGAAATAACAAAATTGGACATTGATCAAACGATTTCACATTATTCTTCAATTAATCTCATCGCCACATAAAATAGATCCGGATAAATTTCAGGCACATACTTTTGAAACTGCAAGCTATTTCGTTAAAAATTATGGATGGTATTATATGCCTCCTTCTGTACACAAACTTCTTATTCATGGGGCAGATATAATAAAACATGCATTGCTTCCTATTGGACACTTGTCCGAGGAAGTACAAGAAACTAAGCATAAAGATTTTAAAAAATACAGGACGAAAAGTAGTAGAAAAATGTCAAGGATCACTACCAATCGCGATAGATTTTTCCGACTTCTTTTAACATCAAACCCATTCTAGGTTAAGAACTCAATCGACAGATAAAACACGGAAAAAATTGGATCCAGAAGCTATGAAATTATTATCTACAGTGGGTGTACAAAGTATTCGTACACCTTTTAAAAACTAATAACTTTTTTATAATTGTACCAAACGACCTGATTTTTTATAATCAATTAGAAGCATTAGTTTACAAACTGATATGCAAAAAAGATTTTCCAAAAATTACAATTTATATGAGACAGATCATCCACAATACTTGACGATGAAAAAAGGGAAAATACATAATATATGAAAAATTACAAACAATTACTTGCAAAGTTATTAAGGAAAAATACTTTCTGCATTTTCTGCATTACTCAGCATTTTAAGGCTTAAGGCGTGAGCGCTGTCTATAACAGAATATATTTCAATTTTGATATTCTCAACCACTTTCCGTATTTTAACGAGTCAGACTCGTGATGAAGATTTCAACAAAGTCCAACAAGTATGAATGTTGCGTCTTTCTTTTTAGATGAAATCAATATTTAAGCATTAAAATAAATGTAGTCATATTCACTTCTACTTTTAGGGATAAAGACGTGTTAATCACTGCAAAGAAAATGTTGAAAATTTTCAAATTTTTGGGCTGAATGCGCAACGTAGAGTCATTATCGCACAACTTCGAAATTTTAATACTGTCGCTATGACGCCGAATCACAAGTTTTCGATCCGGTCTATGGGGTAACCTCCCTTGTTAACACTAAACCTACCAAGTCCCAAAAGTAACTGATACACGTTCTCTTATAAAAATGATAAGATTGATTTCATTTAGACTATGCGGCTCTTATTGTGATACGTGCACTACTAAAGATATCTATACAATTGTTTCTCATGAAATCAGTTTCATTACATTTTTCTAATTGTAAAATAAAGAACCTGGAAACGGTCATTTCGACCGGTGTTGGTAGGTTTATTGTTAATATTTCTCGAGAACTTTCCTTGCAAAAATCTGCCGACAACTCGGTTTTTCATCGATTCAATTGGATTTTTTTTTTAAATGTTCGTAAAGGACTATACTTTGGTGACGTGCTGCGCGAAAATCGTTAACTGTCACAAGAAATCAAGAATTCTTATCTACAAAACCCAATAACTCCGATACTTTATCAGCCCATACCATACAGTGAGTGTACAAAGTATTCGTACACCTTTTAGAAACTAATAACTTTTTTATAATTGTACCAAACGATCTGACTTTTTATAATCAATTGGGAGCATTAGTTTACGAAATGATATGCAAGGAAGATATTCCAAAAATTATAATTTACAAGGTTAAATGCAAAAATAAAAAAGGCATTTTTTAAACATTTTTATTTGGGTCCTTAATGAAAATTTAAAATGTTTAGTACATCTACAGTGCGTGTACAAAGTATTGGTACACCTTTTAAAAACTAATAACTTTTTTATATTATAATTGTACCAAACGACCTTATTTTACCACGTTTTTTTTTATAATCAATTAGAAGCATTAGTTTACAAACTGATATGCAGAAAATATTTTCCAAAAATTACAATTTACAAGGTTGCAGGCAAAAATAAAAAAGGTATTTTTTTAACTTTTTTATTTGGGCCCTTAACCCGGCTACGCTTTAAAAAAAGGAACTTAATAAGTTGTTAGGGGTCCATTTGGACCCTAAATGCCTTACGTGTGACAATTTCTATTACAACTATTTCAAAAAGGATTTTCAATATTTTTTTAAGTGTAAGAAGGATTTTAATTAATTATTCTCCGCCAAGAAATTTCAGACTCGCCGGCCTTTCCGTTTCGAAGTTATAAGCGCGCAAAGAACGCTTTGGGTCCAAATGGACCCGATAAGCGTAGCCGGGTTAATGAAAATTTAAACCATATGCTTTCTAGATCCATGTCCTCTATACATATGTTGGAAATTTCATCGAAATCGATTGACGCAGGAAAAAACAACAGGCGTCGAAGTTCTGTGGATTTCAAGCAGAAACTGATCAAAAGTCGTGGAAAACTACGATTTTCACCATTTTTAACCGCTTGTAGCTCGTTTGTATGTTAATCGATTTCAATGAAATTTTCAACATGTGTATGACTAACATAGATCTACAAAACATACATTTTAAATTTTCATTAAGGACCCAAATCAAAAAGTTTTAAAAAGTGCCTCTTTTATTTTTACATTTAACCTTGTAAATTATAATTTTTGGAAAATCTTTTTTGCATAGCATATCGTAAACCAATGCTTCTAATTGATGATAAAAAATCAAGTTGTTTGGTACAATTATAAAAATGTTATTAGTTTTTAAAAAGTGTACGAATACTTTGTACACCCACTGTATTTAAGTACGAGAAATATAGTTACATGACACGTAAGTTTTACATTACATATTTCCACTTCTAGCACTTTATTCTTTTATGCTGTATGCAATAACTAACTTATTTTTTTTTATTTACAGCATGACATTTTATTTACATAATAAAATAAATTTTATGTTTGATTTATTATATAATCTATAATAAAATTGTTTACAAAATTAATAAAACAGTGATTAAACAAACAAAAAACGTATCATGTTATATATCATTGATAAGGAATTATATTAATAAATATGCATGTCAAATTTCATTGCGATATCTCTAATGAGTCAAAAGTTATTCACAAATGTCGCGTGAATTCGCAATCCGGCCCACCGTGCGAAGGTCCAGCAAAATGCCAACCATAAATGCCACTAGACTCTCCAAGATCGTTTCGGTTTCACGTGGATGGGTACCGGAGAACTCGAAACCGATCGACCCGAGTTCAATTTAGATCGGGAAAGATATACTACATTGTCGTTAAACGGTATAATCTCGGACGCGCGTGCGATGCCGACAGCAATCAAGGCGATCCGAAGAGAGATTCGACGCGGTAAATTTTTCTGGAAATTATGCAGCTCTCGGGCCGCTTCGATCATGCTCCGGCCGTCATTATCGGCGAGATTACGTCGTCGAATCAAATTTAATCACCGATGCAACGCAATGTAACCAGACTGGAGGAGTTGCTCATTTTTTCGCAGCCTCGGCCCAATCGCATTAATTAGCATCCTCGGGACAAGGGGATCGAGCGTTGTTCGATCCATCGATCATTTTCTCTTTGATCACGGTGGCGAACCTGAAACGACACCGCCGTACGATGCGCGCACCGGGCCGATCGATCGAGGCGGCATAAACTCGCTTTCTTTCGCGATCGTTATCGCAATTTCCGATCGGTCGGTAGTCGGCTGCCTTTTTATAAATATTAATAGCGATCCTCGGCGAGCAACAGTGTGTTGTCCGACAAGTTTGTTCGGGACGCGCCGCCATCGTGTACCGTTCATTTCGCCGCGAAACACTCCTATGCGAGATCGCCGGGGTTCGATTATAATAACAGGGCAGAATTCTCGTCCGTTCCCCTTATCTCGCACGCTAGTTTCCAATTATAAATAGTGTTACCTAATACCTTTTTTTTCGCGGATTTAAAGATTAATACAAGTTACGTTCCGCCGACGACGGCGAATTAATCTTCTCCGATTAATTTCTACGTTATTTCGACCGCGCGTTATCGCTCCCAAATATTCATCGCGATAACACAGCCTTTTCGAGCTCTACGCTACGCCTATCCAATTCGATCATGTTCATCTTCCTATCGTCGATCTAGCTTTTAGGTCTTTGCTGCGAATCTCGATCTTCCCTTCGAGGAGAACTGCGGGAATTCGTGGGACGACCCGGATGGATTTTCGTTCGTTTTCGTAAGAGATGTTTCAGGCAGACTCGAGGCCTGCTCGAGAGGGCAGATATCGGTGTCGCGTCGTCCACATGTTTCCTGCTGCCCCACACGTCGCCAACGTCTGTCATCGTAAGGACCAATCGAGGGCTGCTGCCGCTGGAAGATGCGTCCTGTGTCTGTCCTGTGCCCTCCGAAAACGATCCGTCCCAGATCCCCTCAAATTTTTTCCGCGTCCCGCTGCATCCTGTTAACGAGCTCCTGTCCCATTATCCATCGATAATGCATCCTTCCCTCCTCGATACTGTCAATCCTTTCGACCCTTTGCAAACAGGAGGCCCACCCTCGCGATTCTTACAAGGGAAGGACCCCAAGTGGCCGACTTCGATTTTGATAATTTTTTGTGAGATGATGGTATATGGATACCTAATTATGTATGCAAAATGTTAGGTGTAGTTACTCAATCGTTTTAAAGATATAAACATTTAAAGTTTCATACCTTGTTGATATACCATGCTTTGCAGCTCAAGTTTTCGAAGTTCAATTGTTTGTATCTTTAAAACTATTGAATAACTACACCTAATACTTTGCAAACATAATTAGGGATCCATATACCACCATCTCAGAAAAAATTATCAAAATCGAAGTCGAACACTTGGGGTCCTTGCCTTGTAAATGAATGCCATATAATGTTCAAATAACAAGCACTATCCAATGGTTAATTCTTGACAATATCGTAAAAATGACATGTGATGATAAACTCATCTTTTTCGATTTTCACTTACTGTTTTAGACCACTATCATAATTATGGGCACATTTAAAATAAATATAAATGAAAATAAAAATAAATGAGTTTATCATCACATGTAATTTTTACGATATTGTCAAGAACGAACCATTGGATAGTGCTTGTTAGTTGAACATTATATGGGATTCATTTACAAGGCAAGGACCCCAAGTGTCCGACTTCGATTTTGATAATTTTTTGTGAGATGATGGTATATGGATACCTAATTATGTATGCAAAATATTAGGCCTAGTTACTCAATAGTTTTCAAGATATAAACAACTAAAGTTTCAAGTTTTCGAAGTTTCATTAGCCGTGTAAGCAAGTTGCGTGAAAGTTCAATTGTTCATATCTTTAAAACTATTGTGTAACTACACCTAATATTTTCCATACATAATTAGGGATCCATATACCATCATCTCACAAAAAATTATCAAGATTGGAGTCGGACACTTGGGGTCCTTCCCTTGCTAGCTTCACCCACATTTTCACAGCAGTCCTCGAGTTCCAAAATCTTGGAAAAAATCGAAGTAAATACCTAGAAGAGGGGACAGCCTCGCCGATTTCGAGAAATTTTGACAAGATATTGCAAGAACTAATTTTTACGGGAAATTTTGACAAGATATTGCAAGAACTAATTTTTACGGGAAATTTTTACAAGATATTGCAAGAACTAATTTTTTCGGGGAAATTTGACAAGATATTGCAAGAACTAATTTTTACGAGAAATTTTGACAAGATATTGCAAGAACTAATTTTTACGGGAAATTTCGACAAGGTATTGCAAGAACTAATTTTTACGAGAAGTTTTTACGAGATATTGCAAGAACTAATTCTTCCGAGATATTCGCAAGAAGCTACGGCTACTCGCTACGGCGAACTCTGCCTTTTTCCAAACCAAAAAAAATACCTTTGAAATGGCGAATTTTATAAAAAACTAGAGGGTTATTGTTGCTAGTAGGGCCTACTGCTATTAATGTTTTTTATTTGGTGAAATAACTTCAGATTCGTTAGAACTGAACTTCATGTTCAGTGAAGAAACTTCCCGATTCGTTACTCCTTCGCCAACATCGTTTTTCTTTTGTACTTTCATCGATATTCTCCCAAAATGTATTCTCGGGAGAAAAGATGATAAACTCACTCTTGCATTGGGATAATTTTCGATTATTGTAAGCGGTAACATTAGCATTAGTTGCATAAATAAAAAAAAATGAAATAAAAAAAAATTGTTTAAATAAAAAAAATTTTTTTTTTTAATTAAATTTTAATTTTTTTTAAATTAAAAAAAAAAATTTTTAATTAATTACGTTTGTTTCTTCGATGGAAAATTTCCGTCCTCTCGTATAAATTGCATTGTTGAATCAACTCCTTTCGAAAAAAACTAAAAAATAAAAAACTACTTGACCAAAATGGACCAAACTCTAATCAGCTCTAAGTTACAGCGGACACATCGATTGCATCATTCATCATTCTGATCGCGTTGTTACTTTTTCAGAAAACGTTAACGAAAAATTTGATACCATACAAACATACATACGCACACACACACATACACACATACGAACATTTTGCTGAAAATATTCTAAAATGACTGCAATGACCATGAATTGTGAAGATCTGCTAAAAAATCGATTTTCGATTTTCGGGGTCATTACAATAACTTCCCCATAAAATCGGGAAGTTAAAAATTATTCAAGATGATGATCTTCGCTACATATTTCAAGGTCATTGAGCGAGGAGTCCCTTCTTCTAAATATTCACCAAAATCGATTTCGAATGTCCTCTTAAAGTTTAAATGTCCTGAAATTGCAACCGACTACGTGGCCCGCAAAGAGATTCGAATGATAACGGGCGCGCATTCGCTGCGCGGGAAATTTCGAAAAGCGGTGGAACGAGAGATCGACAGCGTCGCGTCGGCGCGTTCGAGAATCGAAACGTTCGAAATGGCGGCTAGAAATTGACGAGCGATGATCCTAGGCTCGATGATGGTTCGAATAGATTTAAATAATTGTCTGTTAAAATTACAGATGCTTTTCGATGGTTCGAGCTACTATATGATAACGATACTGGGAATATGTTCCGATGCCATTAGAATCTCCCTGAAACGTTCGTCCATATTTGGGATTCAAATATATCGCCGGGCGAACAGTGTAATTGGCCGAGGCACGCGAATAGTTTCTACGAATTCTTTCGGAAACCGGTGCAAACCGGTGTGCGAGTATTAGCCGCATGTAATTTACGTAATTGTTAAGCGATTTTCGAATTGTAAAACGATTATGGCCGTCGTAACGGTCAGGTCGGAATCTTCTTGTCGGTTGTGTGCATCGCGAATGTCTCGCGAATCGATCAAGGAATGATTAGCACGATTTGTCGAATGAAGCGTTAAACTCGCGACAATCGATTTAGCTTCACGGAACTGTCGCCATTTTAGGTTATGGAATCAGTGGTTGTTCGAAACGCGACTCACCGGGATGATCCTCGAAGAAGACTCTCATCCTCCGGTGTGTCCCATCGGTAGGTAGTCCTCTAGAATGTTCGGCGTCCATTTCCCAACGTACCGGATCATCTTCCTGTCTATCGAAGCGAAATTTCCACGATTTCGATCCACCGGCTGAGATCACCACATCGATCGAAGAAGGCGCGTAAATACTGCGCTGTGGCTTTCGTTTCGGCCACTGCGCATTACCGACGCGCATGCGGCGACGCGACTGGCCGCCCCGCGAAAATTGATGTCCCTTCAAGCACGCTGCAGAGATTTACTTTACCTACCGCGATCAAAAACCCTGCAACGATCACGGATCTTTATTTTATGCAAGTCAAAATGTTTATGCATCATTTGCATGGAAACGAAGCTAAATGAAGATTTATTTCTTCTGTAACTAATTGTAATCAATCAAAATAATCTTCATATTTTTCATTTTACCAAATGCTATTTTTTTTTAAGTTTCAAGTACTCATGTTTGTCATGAATGCATAAAAACGTCTTTATATTTTTACATTTTTTAAATGTCTTTACTGTTTTAAGTTTCATCCATTCATTTTTAATAATTAAATAACTAACTTCGTTGATCCATTCAGTTCATCGAAAATAACGTCTTCATATTTTTACATTTTTTTAATGTTCTTACTGTTTTGAGTTTTGGGTACTCATTTTTGTCATAAATGTATAAAATCCGCAGTCTAATAATTAAATGACTAACTTCGTTGATCCATTAAGTCATCGAAAATAACGTCTTCACATTTTTACATTTTTTAAATGTTCTTACTGTTTTGAGTTTTGGCTACTCATTTTTGTCATGAATGCATAAAATCTGTAGTCTAATATTTAATTAAATAACTAACTTCGTTGATCCATTAAGTCATCGAAAATAATTCTCAAGTCTTCATATTTTTACATTTTTTAAATGTTCTTACTGTTTTGAGTTTCAGCTACTCATTTTTGTCATGAATGCATAAAATCCGCAGTCTCATAATTAGATAACAAACTTCGTTGCTCCATTTAAGTCATCGAAAATAAGTCTTCATATTCTTGCATTATTTAAATATTTTTACTGTTTTGAGTTTTGGCTACTCATTTTTGTCATAAATGTATAAAATCCGCAGTCTAATAATTAAATGACTAACTTCATTGATCCATTAAGTCATCGAAAATAACGTCTTCATATTTTTACATTTTTTAAATTTCTTACTGTTTTGAGTTTTGGCTACTCATTTTTGTCATGAATGCATAAAATCTGTAGTCTAATATTTAATTAAATAACTAACTTCGTTGATCCATTAAGTCATCGAAAATAATTCTCAAGTCTTCATATTTTTACATTTTTTAAATGTTCTTACTGTTTTGAGTTTCAGCTACTCATTTTTGTCATGAATGCATAAAATCCGCAGTCTCATAATTAGATAACAAACTTCGTTGCTCCATTTAAGTCATCGAAAATAAGTCTTCATATTCTTGCATTATTTAAATATTTTTACTGTTTTGAGTTTTGGCTACTCATTTTTGTCATAAATGTATAAAATCCGCAGTCTAATAATTAAATGACTAACTTCGTTGATCCATTAAGTCATCGAAAATAATTCTTCATATTCTTGCATTTTTTAAATTTCTTACTGTTTTGAGTTTTGGCTACTCATTTTTGTCATGAATGCATAAAATCTGTAGTCTAATATTTAATTAAATAACTAACTTCGTTGATCCATTAAGTCATCGAAAATAATTCTCAAGTCTTCATATTTTTACATTTTTTAAATGTTCTTACTGTTTTGAGTTTTGGGTACTCATTTTTGTCATGAATGCATAAAATCCGCAGTCTAATAATTAAATAACTAACTTCGTTGATCCATTAAGTCATCGAAAATAAGTCTTCATATTTTTACATTATTTAAATATTTTTACTGTTTAAGTTTAGCCTATTCATTTTTGTCATAAACGCATAAAATCCGAATCATTCTTTTCGATTGGACGTACAGAATTCCCACTCGACTAGCCCTCGACGCTGCTTCGAATCCTGCGAAATTCGGCCTGTCCATCAAACCCGACGCATCTAACAAACGCCATTCTTTCTTCGTACTTGTCAATCACATACTAACGATTACGCTTGTGCTTACTCACTGCGCTTCGACGAAAGCAACGACAGAAATGGAGCGCGCAGTGTCGAAGGATTCCGGACACCATGAACGTCGTGTTGCCGACGGTGAGCGCGCTACACATTATGTAGATCGGCCACAAAGTCTTTGCATTTTTCTGTCTAGTCTATCGATGTTATTATTCGAAAGAATAACTATCAAAATAACATAGAAACATTGCAATAAGTCGGACAGATTTCGAATAGACTAAACAGCATTTATATTTTACTAATCGCAATTCAACGAAGTAGAACTTGCCCGTAAACGTATTATTTGCAAGAATAGATATTAAAATAAAATAAAGACATAGCAATAAGTCGGACAGATTTCGAATAAACGGCGTTTGTATTTTAGTAGTTTCAATTCAAAAAGACTTTCTGACCAAGATACTTTGGCGAGCGACGTCCTAGAACGTTCTCGGACTGTTTCAGATATTTTTCACGTTTATCGCGTGTTCCGCGGCGAGAACGTGTATCCGGTTCCTGCGGAACGCCGAGGAGAAGATGATCTTCCGCACGATACCTGGACAAGTCTTCCGATGGAACAGATTCGCGGAAGAGTTCGAGGAGATCGAGGCCGTAACGCTGAACGGAACCGCCGTGTGCAGCGTGAAAATGGCGGACAGCCTGCGGGGGAAGACCATCGTCGTCGCCACTGATATCGTACGATCTTACAATCAGTTAAATACATTTCAACGGATCGAACGAATCGATCGTTTCAGATGCACCCTTACGTCACGAGAAAGTCGGACGACGCTTCGGTGAGCGGCTTCATAGGAGACATATGGACGACTCTGGAGGAGGTTCTGGGATTCAGGTGCGTTCGCGGTCGATAATCGTGTTTCGGGGGATTTCATCGGAAAAGGCACGAATAGCTTTTTTGCTGTGGTTTTTTTTTGTTTGCACCTGTCAAGTCGAGCTTATTCGCACGAATTCGTTGGATGAAACGACCGAGACGTCGAAATGATAAACGTCGGCCGCGTCGAAAGACCGTACGCGGAATCTGACCAATTTTCCGTGTACCACCCACACACGGCTCGTCGGTCAAAATACTCGCATGATTCATTCGTCTAGACAGGTATAAATATAGTACCGCGGGGAAAACGGGGGCGGCCGGGCGGGGGGTGAACAGAAAATAGTGGCGGGCCGGTGCGTGCACCGTAATAAAGGCGTTTCTTCGTCGAAAATGCAGGACGATTTACCGAAAAGCGGGACCGTCGGCCAGCCAGACGCTGATGAATGGACAGGCTCACGCACTACTGGTAGCCACGGTGATTTATTCGGACACCTCTGGTTATTACAGTTACAGCACGCCGATTACCACCAGCTCGTAAGCCTCGTTCATCCTTTAATTTATATCGGTGAGCCTACCTTCGAGACGTTCGCTTTCAGATCGTACCGCGACGTACCGAGACGTACCGCGACGTACCGCGGCGTGCCACAACATTTCACGGCATACCATGAAGATTTGCCGGTTCGCGATATTTCATCGAGCACCTGTTCCTTCCAAATACCAGTCTAAATACCTGTACGAAATCCACGGTTTCACGACAACCGCCGCGTCGACTATGTCTACACTCTACTCCAGGGTTTCCCAAACTGTGCTCCGCGAAACAATATTGATAACAAAGCTTTTTTCCTACATTTTCACTGCAATAATTTTACGTATGAATAATTCACGACATTCATGATTAAGTGTTATTACTGGACTGCGGATCTTTATGCAGAATAAAAAATGTTTGCATTGATTGCAGGATACACGAGCCAAGTAAAAATTGTATTCTTCTTTTAATTATCCTGTTACAGAGCCCACTCTAGGGGCGGGCAACCCGGACATTTGTCCGGGGCGCCATTTTGGCTGTAAGCGTGAGAAAAATATTGATGTGTTAAATACCCAATTAATAGAAAATTTGCTTTTTAAGATAAATGCTTTTATTAAAATTTAAATAAAATGATTTGATTTTTATTGGAAATAAAAACTATGTACCTTTATTTTAAAAATATATATGTATTCTTAAGGGGCGACAGTTTGTGTCTTTTTGTCCGGGGCGACGCACAATGGGGAAAAGTGACTTGCCTCGCTTCAAAAAGAAATAACTTTCGATAGAAATGAGGTAGAGCGATGAATTTTTTTAAAAATTAAAGCTGAAACTTTGCAGAATATGGGAAAAATAGGGAGATTACGGTACGAACGGTTTTTAACCTTGAGAAAATTCGTTAAACAATTCGTTCACAGAAATCGATTTCTTGTAAAATCCTGAAATCGTAGACAAATTTTGAGACCAGATTTGAAATCAGCGTGGAAAAATCTACGGGAAATGATATATAGCAAAAATTGAAAAAATTTTTTTCTGCCCGTGGTAACGCAGAAACCACATTTTCTGGAAATTGTGAAAGTTTAACGAATTTTCTCAAGGTTAAAAACCGTTCGTACCGTAATCTCCCTATTTTCCCCATATTCTGCAAAGTTTCAGGTTTAATTTTTAAAAAATTTCATCGCTCTACCTCATTTCTATCGAAAGTTATTTCTTTTTGAAGCGAGGCAAGTCACTTTTCCCCATTGTGCGACGTGCCGCTAGAGCGGGCGCTGCCTATTAAGCTGAGACTAACACATTGATGTGCTTAAATATTTTTAACATGTCCACTGCTTTAAATTGTATGTGCCCATTTTTGTACTAAATGCATAAAATACTCTGTTTAGTTATCACCTACCCTTCAAATTACACAAGGTGCTCCATCAAAATTCAAAAATCCTTGAAGTTCTCCATCAGAGAACAAGTTTGGGAAACCCTGCTCTACTCGAAACAATCGAGGAATCTCAAGTTACGACAAAGTTCCACCGAAAATATCTGATTGTTTCGAACAGTCACCTCGTTTCCATCGAGTCTCCTTGTCTCCTATCGTCGCAGATACGCCCTGTTCGTTCGATCCGACGGGACCAGGGTTTTGCAACAATGGTACACGAACGTGTTCAGCCGGGGATTATGGTCGACTATTCTGGCATTCACCCTGGCCACCGGTGTGATCATCGTCGGAGTGCACTGTCTCAAGAGGATCACGCGGACCAGCACGCAGGACGACGAGCAAACCAAGGGCGAGTTCTCTTCGGCGTCGTTCGGTTTGCTGGTCGTGTTGAGCTGCTTGAGCGGCCAAGGTAACGCATTTATGACAAAGTAAATATGCATTTATGGCATAAATGAATTTAAATGTAATTTAAAACAATAAAGAAATTACGAGACTTTAAAAAATTTATTCAGATCGTTGAAGAAACTGAGTAATTGTAATACAGTCAGCGGCAATAATAACTGGACACCCTTAAAAATCGCCTAACTTTCTAGAAATTGGTCCAAAGGACTTGTATTTTTTTAAGATGTTAGACAGGCTAGTTCGCTGGAGAATAAGTAAAGAAAAATTTATTACGATTGCAATTGGTAGGAATTATACAAAATTTTAAAAAATGATGTTTCGTCAACTTTTTTATCTGGGCCTGTAACGACAATTTAAAAAATGCGTTTTATAGATTTCGGTAACTTATATGCATACTGAAAATTTCATCGAAATCGGTCAACATTGCAACGAGCTACAAACGTTTAAAGATGAGAGCCTAAGGGTGAAAGTCGCAGATTTGACAAAGGTGACAATACATCATTTTTTAAAATTTTGTATAATTCCTACCAATTGCAATCGTAATAAATTTTTGTTTACTTAGTCTCTAGCGAACTCGCCTGTCTAACATCTTAAAAAGATTCAAGTCCTTTGGACCAATTTCTAAAAAGTTATGCCATTTTTAAGGGTGTCCACTCATTATTACCGCTGACTGTGTGTCTGCTTGTTGTAATTGATGCAAACAATTTTTATTATGCATAAAGATCCGCATAAAGATTCACGAGATACCCGGGTAATTTTTGTTTACCCAATTTTTGATTAGATCGAGAATGTTCGTGTAATTTTCGTAGACGCACTTTAAGAAACTCGAATCGAATGAAATCTTACTTTCCGTGATACAGAGTTGTGCTTTTTCATTCAATCAATTACATTGTAATTGAATTACATTGTATTTCAATTAATAGTAATTCAATTACGTCGTAAATGAATTACTATATAATTCAAATACAATGTAATTCAATTACTATATAATTCAAATACAATGTAATTCAATTACTAAGTATTTTAATCAGATTTGTAATTGAAATACAATATAATTGAAATACAATATAATTGAAATGCAATGTATAATTGAATTACAGTATAATTGAAATACAATATACTTGAACTGGTTGCGAGGGTGTGCCGTAAGTAGGTTACGAGCAACTAGTAAAATAAGTAATAAATCCCTTCTGTTTGAAACCTTTACATGAATTTTTCAACCTCTTCTTGCCTATTACTTCATTTTTCATAATTCAATTACAATGTATTTTATAATTGTGCTCCATTGCAATTACGAATTACATTGTAATTTAATTGACTGAAGATCTGAATTATAAATTACAACATAATTGAATTACAATTTAATTCAATTACAATGTATTTTATAATTGCGCTCCATTGCAATTACGAATTACATTGTAGTTTAATTGACTGAAGATCTGAATTATAAATTACAACATAATTGAATTACAATTTAATTCAATTACAATGTATTTTATAATTGTGCTCTATTGCAATTGCGAATTACATTGTAATTTAATTGACTGAAGATCTGAATTATAAATTACAACATAATTGAATTACAATTTAATTAAATTACAATGTATTTTATAATTGTGCTCTATTGCAATTGCGAATTACATTGTAATTTAATTGACTGAAGATCTGAATTATAAATTACAACATAATTGAATTACAATTTAATTCAATTACAATGTATTTTATAATTGTGCTCTATTGCAATTGCGAATTACATTGTAATTTAATTGACTGAAGATCTGAATTATAAATTACAACATAATTGAATTACAATTTAATTCAATTACAATGTATTTTATAATTGTGCTCCATTGCAATTACGAATTACATTGTAATTTAATTGACTGAAGATCTGAATTATAAATTACAACATAATTGAATTACAATTTAATTAAATTACAATGTATTTTATAATTGTGCTCTATTGCAATTGCGAATTACATTGTAATTTAATTGACTGAAGATCTGAATTATAAATTACAACATAATTGAATTACAATTTAATTCAATTACAATGTATTTTATAATTGTGCTCTATTGCAATTGCGAATTACATTGTAATTTAATTGACTGAAGATCTGAATTATAAATTACAACATAATTGAATTACAATTTAATTCAATTACAATGTATTTTATAATTGTGCTCCATTGCAATTACGAATTACATTGTAATTTAATTGACTGAAGATCTGAATTATAAATTACAACATAATTGAATTACAATTTAATTCAATTACAATGTATTTTATAATTGTGCTCTATTGCAATTGCGAATTACATTGTAATTTAATTGACTGAAGATCTGAATTATAAATTACAACATAATTGAATTACAATTTAATTCAATTACAATGTATTTTATAATTGTGCTCCATTGCAATTACGAATTACATTGTAATTTAATTGACTGAAGATCTGAATTATAAATTACAACATAATTGAATTACAATTTAATTCAATTACAATGTATTTTATAATTGTGCTCTATTGCAATTGCGAATTACATTGTAATTTAATTGACTGAAGATCTGAATTATAAATTACAACATAATTGAATTACAATTTAATTCAATTACAATGTATTTTATAATTGTGCTCTATTGCAATTGCGAATTACATTGTAATTTAATTGACTGGAGATCTGAATTATAAATTACAACATAATTGAATTACAATTTAATTCAATTACAATGTATTTTATAATTGCGCTCCATTGCAATTACGAATTACATTGTAATTTAATTGAATGAAGATCTGGATTATAAATTACAACATAATTGAATTACAATTTAATTCAATTACTTTGTAATTATAATTCTGGAGTAATTCAATTGTAATTCTGCACAACTCTGCCGTGATACATAGTAGCCTTTGTAGATCTGAAATAAATTAAAATCGCGCCAAACCCTGTCGCATTTTTAGAAAATTTTGAAAAGCCACAAATGCATAAAGATCCGCGGTGTACTCAAAAGTAACAACTCTAGTTCGAACCAGGTTGCCACAAGATGCCCACCGCCTGGTCTCTTCGGCTGATCGTGCTGTCCCATTTGATCACGGGAATGCTGCTGGCCGGAGGATTCAGCAGCACGCTCACCTCTTATTTGGCGATCCGGGGGAACTCGGTTCCATTGAACAGCCTCGAGGATGCGTTGCAAAAGCGAAGCCACTCGATCTGCGTGAGGAACGACAGCAGTGCCTACATCCACTTCACCGTGGTAGGCTAATCATCTAATTAGACTTTGCGGGTTAATCTGCTAGGTTCGCTTCTCATTTTCAGAACGGATCGCCGAGGGGTGAGCTGAAGACTGAGTGGAAGGGTCTGGTGAACAACCGGTGTCCTGACATGAGGGACGCTGCTCGGTTGAACCCACGGCAGCTTTGCGAACACGGGTTCGCCTATCTAGAGGTGCCGGACGTCTTTCTGCCGATTTATCTCAGAGTTCGAGACGCCTGCGCCTGTCGTATCGTTCGGACGCCCGGGAGCTACTGGAGATTGAAGATCTCGTTCCTGCACGCTAGATTTGGGGAGCATCGACGTCTGATGGACACCTAGTAAGCTCGGCTCTGTTTCCAGAAGACGAAACACTCGAGAAATGGATAGAGATCACAGTTTTGAACGTGTGCTAGAATACGCGAGGTAGGGGAACCGTGTACAGTAAATCCTCTATCCCAACAAAAACATCCTGTAAACAGGAGCCAAGTTCCTATAAAAAGTTGTGAGATCAAACAAAATACGGCCAAGTTCGTTAGCTTAGAAATAAGATAAAGTAAGGAGCTGTATAAGGAGAAATGTAACTCTGGATTTGTAACCCCGAGAGGATCAAATATGTATATCGTTCATTCATTCATTCGTTAGCTTAGAAATACTTCTTGCAATACTGAATAATTAGCCACAAACGTTTCCATCTCCAAAGGTTCAAGGGTGCTTTCTACCCCTAAAAAGCGTATTTAGCCGAAACAAAAGAACAGGTGTTTAATATTTTTCGGTGTTTAATAAGTTCGTTAAATTTCATTCAAATCAGTGGGCATCAGTTGGGTAGTGTTACTTGCAAGTTGGGGGGATATTCTTGGTCGCATCTATCGTATAGGGTAGCTATTTGTTTACTCCAAAGGCCGAGCCGAACGTAGAGAAGGACAGCGCGTGTAAATAGAGAACACGCGCGGGTTCCCCCTTGGGCGGTCAATCGCGCTACAAAGAAATTAAGGTATGTATTTAAATTGGGTGTTTAAATTGGGGTTTTATGATACTTGATGTATCATTCTGAGGTATAGAATAGCATTAGTACAATACCACTGTACTAAAGGTGAAATTTGTTTTTCAATCGAAATTGGATTACATGAATTTATGATTCCGGCGCCAGGTTCGATCATTCATAAAGAGACAGCAAATGTGCAATTATTTAACCATGTATCTCGACGTTTCGATCCCTATGCGGATCATTTTCACAAAGAACATTTATTGCGTCTGAAAATAATGCAAGAAAATTATAATTTGGCAAAAATACCATAACACAGCCGTGTAGATCCAAACGATCAAACAAAAAAAATACACTTGCTTGCTGCGGCAAGAAAAGGAAAAAACATTTTGAACGAAAATTGTGAGTTACACAAAGACAAACTTCCATCCATGGTGGCAGATATGTAACTGAAACCATGTGCTAACCCAAAAGTAAGAGCGTGAAGTGTCATACATATAGACAACAGTTTACTGATTGGTTAAGTACCACTGTACTAAGTTGGGGGGGGTATTCTTGGTCGCATCTATCGTACAGAAATTGTTGCGCCCATAGAGGATTTACCGTAGTACGAATTTAAGGGGGTAGACCCGTTTCTCATTCCTTGATAACGCAAAGATGGAGCTTTTCGGTAGTCAAAAGCGATAGATAAAAGATCAATCTAGGCCGCAATCTTTTACGAGGCGTAATTTGCATTATTCTTTATGAAAATAGCCGGAAAACAGTGATACAGGATCCTTGAGTTCTTACTACACGGTTCACGTACCACGTGTATTCACATACACGTGAAATAAGGGTCTCCGGAATTTTTTTCGTTTCAGCCTGATGCGATTGCGCTCCGCGGGGATTTTGAAGTACCTCGAGGCCAAGTGGATGCCGAAAGGAATAGAGACGGACTCGGAGGAGGATCGGTCGACGTTCCAACCGGTCGAGTACGCTCACGTTCATCTGCTGCTGCTGGGACTGGTCTACGCGACGATATTCAGCGCGCTCATTTGCGTTCTCGAGAACGTTTGGCACACACTGGGACGCGTTCGACTCGAGAATCCGAGTAGCCGCGAATGAACACACTCGCTCGTTTTATTGAATTCCTTCTTTATTTGATTTACACGTGCGTCATTGGTAAATATCGCGAGTAATGTATAGTATTGAGTGGCGCGACTCGGAAGAATCGTCGCGCTCTAAGGACTACACGCGCGAAATTCATTGGCAATCATAATCGAATCCGCGCGATCGTTCTCCGGCATCGACGACTCGTCTAGTGGTCTAGTACGAATCGGTGCGCGCTCGCTGCTGGTAGCTGATAAACGTACCGCGCGAGTGAAATGAAGGGGCTTCGTTTCTAATTCGTCGGCAAACCAGTGTAAAAAAAGAATCGCTCGAGGCATCTCGCGCGATCAAAAGCATTGAACGTAGGCGACACCCGGTTCCCCGGTCGCTATGATAGACTATACTTAACGGTATTCCGAAACAATGAAAAATAAAGATTCACGGCACATGATTAACAGACGTATCGATTACAGTGTACTCGTTTCGAAAGACCTGTGGAATCGCTCCGACTCGCTTCTCTCTCACACACACAATCATTCTCACTCTCGCTCACTCTCTTTCTCTCCCTTTGTCTTTTTACAGTGATTTGATTAAAAGATGGGGACCTGCTGCGTCGGCATCGTCCTGTTTGTACAAATAATCCCTTAAATTAGACGACACATAATTTAGTTGATACGGCCGTGCGTCGCCCGCCACGAATAGCGAGCTCTCGCACGATAACGGCACACGAAACAATATACGCACACTTAAGCACATTGAAAAATACTCCGTCTCGACGTAACGTATGTATGCATGTATATCCGCGGCGACGTATCCGCGCGGCATCGCGCCTCCCTATAGATTAACGCTCTAACTCTGCTCTAACTAGCCCGTAGCCTGATTAAAAAATTAAATTTCTTAAGCTTAACGCTAGATCCTGCCTGCAGAAATGACGGCGCCGCGGTTTCCCGGTCGTCGTGGCTCATCGAGATCGTTTCGAGTTCCCCCTGGTCGCGAGTCGCGAGCGAAAAACAAAATACAATCGATCGCCTCTCCGAACAGCGGTGACCATTCCCGCGCTGTCCTTGCAGAGGAAAATAGTAGGTATACACAGCTCTCTGTGTGCGTGTGTGAGGCGAGTGAACGTTCGCGGGGAATTTTGGCTGGCCTTTCGTGTTTGTGTAAACTCGAATCGACGACTGACAATCGAATAATACTGGTTCCAAGTATAAAAGTGAAAAAGGCGACTGGTGAGGGCCGCGCGTCGGCGTCCGCGCTCGCGATACGCTTTCGCGTTTCGCGTTCGCATTCGCCTGCGCGCGGTCAAGTGTGTCGGTCGGTTCGACGCGGCGCGGCCGCGAACAATTCTGTGGTTGCAAGGAAAAACGTCGTACGTCGCATTTCAAATAATTTGAGTGGTTTACGTATTCGCCAGAAAAAAAGTCATGAAAACAAATTCCTGTGTGAAAGCGTTAGTGATGAAAACTCTAAACGGCAACACCTCGAAAGTGAAAGTATGCGACACGCGGCGTTCTTCCCGACAACCACAGAGTTGGCTCGACAGATCTCGATGAACCACGGCGAGCGTCTCGCGTACATTTAGCCAAAAAGTTTCGCGCCCCGAAGTGCGTTCGACACAATTATACGTAAGAAGAGAATCGATATGCACGGCGGTCCTAGTGCCGGCGAGGACACGCGCGCTTCAGGACGTTCGACATACTCGAATCGGTGAGATCACGGACGCCATAGAAATCTGCACAACTCTCTGGCTTCTGCTCTTCGGTGGAAAGGACGTTCGACTCGCTGAAAAATCTCTCTGCAATCTCTCCTCTCCGAAACTCCGACGCGACGACTGGCTCTCGATGAGCGACAACTGTCGCCGCTCGGAATCGCTTCGGTCATCTGCGGGCCCATCCAAACGGGTCTCTGGAATCGTTCCGGACCTCGCCGTCGATCCGTGGACCGGCTCGCTGATAAGTACAAAGTGCCAGCGATCGCTGACTAGCGATTTCTCGCGAGACCTCGACTCGTCCGCGATCCACGGGGATCGTCGGAACGAGGAAAACCGAACGCGTCAGCGCCGCGTTACCAGACCTCGCACTTGTGGACCGGATTCATTGGCGAACCCTTTGGACAGTTGAACTCCGAGGCGAACTCCGGTAGGTTCGACAGAGGCCCGATCACCCTGTACTTCGGAGGACAGTGAGAATCTTTCTCGATTTGGAGCGATATCGCCTCGGATGTGGCAGCGGAACACCAGACCTGTCGGTGCAAATCAAAAGGAACGCGTTCACATTTTGTACGAGATTCTCACGCGTTTCGAACTTAGTGTACGGTTATAGTGGAGCGGTGAAGATCGAGGATAGCGATTGTGAATATCGCGCAAAACCAATGGAATTAAATGCGACTGGTTATAGTGGAGCGGTGACACGAGCTGTGAGCAAGTCAGATTCAGGATAACGACGTGGTGAACATCCTCGACGCTACGCTCACCTCGCCACTCCACTACATTCCCGTACTAAGTCAATGTGAAGTTAATAAATGATATTTAGTAAAAATACTTTCGGCCAACATGAACTTTCGAAGTCTTCGTGACGACATTTCGATATACAGGGTATTTCCCCTTGAATATCTTTGTTGTTGTTAAAGATACGTCCAACTTTGTCCTTCAGACATTTGTCGTATCTTTAAAAACAACAAAGATATTTAAGGTGGTCAAGTTAGGTGAAATACCCTGTATAATAAAGAAAAAGGTAGCTTGTTTGTTCCTCGTTGCTATCCGCTTCGCTATAAACACGCAGTAAATCGCTTTGCGTAGTTACCTGAGCAAAGTTCAGGAAGAAAAGCTGGCGGTGCGTCAAGTTCAGGCCGGGCAGGGGCATTTGGTCCTCGTAGGTTTTAGGCGTGGTGACGTACGCGTGGTACGCAGCTTTGAGGCCTCCGTTGTCCGCGATGTTCTCTCCTATCGATGGTCGAGTCGGTTAGTTCGGAACAAAGTTTCGGACAGAGAGGAGACAGTGCATTTACCCAGAGTTTGCCGTCCGTTCACGTGCCGGCCGTTTATTTCGAAGCTGTTGTACTGGTCCACGATGCACTCCGTTCTATTTTTGAACCTGTCTATAGTGGCGTTGTTCCACCACTGGTTCAGGTTTCCATTCAGATCGTACTCCCTCCCTGAAACAGTAAATTGTAACATTTAGGTGGCCTCGATTTACAAAACATCATAGAGAAGTATTCTATAATATTCCTCGAAAGGATAACGCGATATTGTCTCCTGCGATCTGACCAGAGTTTTCGTATCGAGCCTCCTTACGATATTTACCAGCATTCTAGAACCGCAGAAACCACTGTTTTTCGAACAGTGTTTAGCACAACGCATGCGTCGTACCTTGATCGTCGAACGCGTGCGTCAACTCGTGTCCCATCACCACTCCTATCCCGCCAAAGTTCAAGCTCTTAGGATTCTCCATGTCGTAGAACGGACTCTGCAGAATTCCGGCTGGGAAGACTATTTGATTCTTGGTAGGCCTGTAGTAAGCGTTCACCGTTGGCGGAGTCATGATCCAAGTGGTCTTGTTCACGGGCTTGTCCAGCTTGTCCAGGTTCTTCTTCAGATTATACTTGTTCACCCGAATGTTATTCGCAAAGTACTCGTTCTGCTTGACCATCAGCTCCCTGTATCGGTCGTCGAGCTCGTACTGGTTCAGAATGAAATTGGGGAAACCGATCATGTCGGTGATGGCATTCGCCTTCTCCTCCGCTGACCGCCTAGTCTCCGCGTCCATCCAATCGAGGTTCTTCAAGTTCTTGGTGAAAGCTTTCCGCACTTGCTCGATCATCTCCTCCGCCTGTAATTGTACCTCATTATCTCTCGTTTCTTGCATAATCGGCAGCTACAGTAAAGTCGCGATCTATCTCCCTGTCCATTCACCTACCCCTACCACTGGGGGGCATCCCCGCGAGGGACCAGGAAGCGCGAGCTGCGTCGTAACAAAATTGTTTCCCTATTCGTTCTCTGTCCCAGCTCGGAATAGACAATGGGAGCTAGATCGCGACTTTGCTGTATCAATCATACCATAGGCTTGCTCTTCCCGTGGAAAACTTCCCGGACGAACATGGCTCCGATCGCGAAGCCCATCGCGTTGCTGGTGTCGCTGACGCAATAACGCCACTGTTCCTCTCGTCCTTCCGAGCCGATCAATGCCTTCCGGAGGCCCTTGTAAGCGTCGCGGAACGGTTTCGACAAGCAACCCGTCAACGACCTCACGGTCTGCCAGACCAGATAATTGTTCAGCACTCTGCGAAAAGAACAGGCTCGAAAACATTCGGAGACCCTCTACTCTTTATGTATCAGATGATTGCACAAGTTCGCGTCCGATTTGAAAGTAAAATTCAACCGTTGTCTACAATTAGAAAAAAATAGTGACCATACAATTTTTGTTACATTCCGCCGTGCAGTTCAGTTTGCGACGTCTACGAAAATCGGACACGAACTTATGCAATCGTCTAATACAGGATGTATCAGCTGAAGAAGGCCACCTAAATATCTCCTTTATTTTTAATGGCATAATTTATCGAAGTAATTGTATCGAAGGAGGAATATCATAGAAGAACAATTTCTTTCGTCCGGTTATTTCTGCATAGTTTTTTCAAGGTCATCGTTATTTTTTTATCGGGAAACTTTTTTTTTATTCCATCTTATAGCGGCTGAAAAAATGCATTTGAATATGCTTAAGTCATTAAAAAGATGGAATAAAAAACGTAAGTTTTCCCGATAAAAAATAACGATGACCTTGAAAAAATAACCGGACAACAAAAAAACTGTTCTTCTATGATATTCCTCCTACGATACCATTTAAATTATGCCATAAATATTCTTTTCCTTCAGCTGAGACACCCTGCGAGCTTACATCTATATCGCGAGCTTACATCTTCTTCTCGTCCGTTTTCGTGTAGTTCGTGACGAGCTTCGACAGCTTGACGAAATACTCCGGCACAAAATTCACGATCGTCGCCTTGCCGTTGATCTTCTTGTTGATCAGTCTCGTGGCGTTTTGGAAGTAGGTTACCCAGTTCAGCTAATTGTAAGATCGGAAATGAATCGTTAGGTTCTGTACGGTGCTATACACGTATATGTACGTACGAAGGGTGCTTTCTCCTGGAGCTGGTTCAATGTCATCAGGTTGTAGAGCTTCTCCTCGTCCCGACGGTCCTCCAGCGGCGTCATGATCTCTGCCAGCTTTGTCTCGAAGTCGATCACCTCCTGCATCTGCCGTCTCGTCGAATTCTCTTCCCCGCCCAGCAGCACGCCGATCTGTGCAGAAACCGATTTCGAATATGGACATCTATGTAGCTGCATGGGTCCCATGGAAATCACCGACAACGACTTTAGTTAACGACGGTATTATTCGATATTAACATCGTTTGACAACAACGTTAGTCGACTATACGTCTAATTCTTTTTTTAGTGTAATAATTATATTTTTATACAAAAGTAAAAGTACCAGTGCTGGATAGTTAAAGAAGTCAGCACCATCTCTAGAAACGATGTTACTATCGGATAATACCGTTGTCGGCTAAAATCGTTATCGATTAAATTCGTCGACGGTCGAAGACGTCGTCGGTGATTTTCATGAGACCTGTACCTGCTTACCGCATTTATCACACAACATCTTCGGTTTATTATACAGAATTGTTATCAGGTTTATTATACAGGATCCGTACCTTCGTCATGTACTCCAGATAAGCGGTCAGCACCTTGACGTGCTCGGTAACGTTCAGATAGTTGTCGGCGGTCGGCAAGGTCAGCCCACCCTGATCGATCTGGGAAACGTCGAACGCTTTCGTTTATCGAGTGACGCGCCAAACGGCTTCTACGCGTTTCTAGTATGTACCTACGTCTAGAGCCGCTGCCTTACTTGTATAATGTGCCTGGTGCTATTTCGATCGTCCTCGTTCACCGCCCATGTAAACAGACCGTCCATATTGTATACGTTCTGCAGAATGTGCATACTGGTTTGCAGGGACCACGAGGATACGTCGAATTTCCCGGAAACATTCCAGCCGCCGATCGTCTCCAACAAATCCAGCATGGGCTTCGCGCCTAGGCTCTCTATGGTGTCGTTCGCGTCCATGCACGACAGGAAGTAATACTTGGCTTTCCTCTCCGCCTTGGACCTCATCTCGCTCAGCGATTTCTCTGTCGAACGAATTATTGTTAGCCTCGCCCTCGAAAACTCGAAACCATAGTTTCCCTGACTTTCTGACTTTCTGGCTAAAGGTGGGATCTCCTAAACGTGTCTGGACGCAGCGTTTCACGATCCATACTGCATTCGCTGTGACTTCCTGTTATGCGTCTATTAGATGCACAAGTTTGCGTTCATAATAAATAGAATATAAGAGTCCTCGGGATCGCATGACGCTTAGGGGATCCCACCTTTATACTCTATTCATCACGAACGCAAACTTGTGCATCCACACGCACAGCAGGAAGTTACAACGAATGGTAGACGCTTAGGAGATCCCACCTTGAAATGATACATTATGCGCGCAAAGTAATCGACTCTGGAACGATTTGCCCCTGCATTGGGAAACTATGTACGCTCGGAAACGTCCAGCGACGCAAGATCCACCGAGAGCACGGTGTATTATATAGATGTTCGGACTTCTCTCGGAAAGGTGTGATAGATAGAGGTTAGTTCGTCGCTAGGTGGCATATCGGGCATCCTCACAGTCTTTATGTACGTGTGTGAATGAGATTGCGTGTAGCAGCTGGTAGCAGCGTGTCCATGTAGCTCGTGCTAAGGTATATGTACGGTACGGTACATACCTACATGGCTACATGGACATGCTGAAAACTGTGAGGATGACTAGTATTCCATCTGGCGGCGACCAGAGAACTAACCTCTAAAATCTACCACATAACTTCAGTCTTACAGAGGTGCTTAGTCGGAACACCTATATAATACACCGTGACCGAGAGTTACCAAGAACGTTCTTGACCACCAGCTGATTGTCCTGCTCGAGTTTTCCGAAAGTGCCCCACATGCTGTTCCCGTCCGGGATGGGGTTCTTCTTCATCCATCCTCCGCAAGCATACCCGTAGAAGTCCACGCAAGGGTCCACCGAGCGGTCTATGCTGTTTATTATGTTCGCCGCGACGGTGACGCAGTGCTCCGTCAAACAATGAGTCCCATCTGCAACGAACAATCGCGATGTATTCCTGAATATCTGGATCGGACGTTTTCTCATTACCGTCTCCGTGCGACGTCACGTGGAGTATCGGCGCCTCGTCCCAGCCGTTCTTGCTGCTGATGACGATCGACAGCATCACGACCATCAGCAATAGGCCCGCGCATATGATGAAAAGGCATCGCTCGAGCGCACTCCTCGCTCTCCACAGCGACGTTCCCTACGCGAAACAAACGGCCCCGGCTCGTTTAAGCCTGTTAGAAAGCGTCGCCCGACCGTTGGACTCCGCGTCTTATTGCTAGAATCATTCTATTGCTCCCGCTCGGATTCAATAACCGCGATCGTTTGCGCGCGTTACGCGTTCCCTTGCAAACGGGGAAACAATCGTTTACCCGGGAGATCAACGGGCGGTATATGAACAACGGAGATCGTTGGGGAGGGTTTACCTTGATTGGGAAAGGTACCGAGCGGAATCGTACGTGCGGCGCCGACATGCTGAGCGCTTCGCTGTGCGGAGCGCTAGACCCTATGCTGCTCGTGTCCTCATCCTCGAACTCCGCCTGCTTGTACATCATCATCTGCGGACAAATCGAGGATCGTTCACCACCGTACCAACAATCAACATATACAGGAAAGCGGACGCAGAGGTGGGCGTTATCCGAATGAAATTTCATTCGAATTCCCAGCGAATAAAAATTACGAATAAAATTTTATTCGAAAGAAGTTCGAATAAATCTTTATTCGAATGAATTTTTATTCGAATAACTCAGCGAATAAAAATTTATTCGTAAAAACCCAGTGAATAAAAATTTATTCGAATAACCCAGCGAATAAAAATTTATTCGAAGAAGCCAGCGAGCAAATAAAGGTATCGAATGACATCGCGCCGACGACTCAGGGCCCCGAGTGTCGACTGTCGAGTGTCGACGTCGGGTTCCTACTTCAAAAGCGGCCCGCCGCCGGCTGCGCTTATTCTCGGCCTTTATTCTTATTCGCTGCCGTCATTTAGAATAACGAATAACGAATAAAAGTCCCGAGATTTATTCGTGACTAACGAATAACGAATAAAGCGTTATTCGTAAGCTACGAATAATTTCTCAGCGAATAAAATCGTTATTCGTTATTCTTTATTCGTTATTCGAAATAAAATTTGCCCAACTCTGAGCGGACGGACCTCCCTGGCACTCCAAGGTGAAAGATAGGGATGTGATCAATGGACAGCGGATTTTATGCATTTATGGCGAGAATGAATACGTGCAATGGAAGACGGTGAAAATATCAGAAGCATTTAAAAACACTGTTATATAGTCAATTCTGTTTTTGTGCGGTAGATAGGGACTGCAGAAAAAAAACCGCACAAAAGAAATGTTCACAAACTTCATAAATAGCTATAACAAATAATTTTTCACAACATATTTATTTTTATGCGGTAGTAAGGGACCGCATAAAAAAGGTCTCACATAGAAAATATGTCGAAGCTTTGCGAAATAGCGAGAAAGTGCTTTCCAAACAAAGTAAATAATTGAATTACACATGGAAACATCTCAAAAAATTTTAATTTCTCATTTTAAACACGGAGAAATTTTCAAAATGTGCATAATTCAATACATATACAGGGTGTCCTGCTGAAATGAGATCAGCTGGATATCTCGGAAGACGTTGTCGTTATCACAAAAGTGTTCCTACAAAAGTTGTTTGGTATGATGGGCTACATTACGTAGTATTCATTGTTTTCTTGTAGGTGGAGTGGTGGAGGACATTTCAAGGTCACCTTGATTTTTTTTAATGGAATGTCCTATTTTTTATAGCATAGATCGATAGAGTATCAAATTCCGAGTATAAAAGTGTTGACCTTCATATGTCCTAAACCTAATAGTTAACGAGATATTATCCAAAGAAGAAAGAAAATTGTTTCGATAATCTCTCGTTAACTATTAGGTTTAGGTCATATGAAGGTCAACACTTTTATACTAAAAATTTGATACTCTATCGATCTATGGTATAAAAAATAGTACATTCCATTTTAAAAAATCAAGGTGACCTTGGAATGTCCTCCACCACTTCACCCACAAGAAAACAATAAATGCTACGCAATGTAGCCCGTCACACCAAACAACTTTTGTAGGAACACTTTTTTGATTACGACAACGTCTTCCGAGATATCCTGCTGATCTGATCTAATATTCATATACCGCATAAAAAAAAATCGCACAAAAAACATCGTACAAAACAAATCGTATAAAAAATCGCACAAAAACAAGTTTGACTGTATTGTTTTCAACCCATTGAACATATCAAAAGAAAAATAAATTTTCATTTTGCATCAAGATCTGCTGTCTGGTGATCAAGTGCATCGCAAACAGGTTCGAACTTTGATTGATTGAATTCGAACTCTCTGTAAGTATACTCGAACTTATGCCAGATGGTTTCGAACCTTTTACAAGTACTTTGATAAATGGGAGTATAATGCCTGTAAGTATATTCGAATCTTGGTCGAACATATTCGAAGCTTTAATAAACATCGTACCAGAAATTTTCTGATTTTTCTAATGATTATCTTTTTACTTTTAGAATCAATTATGCTGTGCTTTTGTACCCCATTCCATCAAAAACTGCACGTGAATATCTTCGTATAATGGCCACTTCTGTATCTTCAGAAAGAGTGTTTTTGAAAGCAGGAAGTACCATGGATAAAAAAGGTACGAATTTAATAAATAAACTGTTTAAAACTCACAATGCAGTTCTGATTTCTAGATTCGAGTACTACTTGCGAAAGATTCGATTCCTTTCAACATCGAAGTACTTATAACTATCTCGAGGTTCGATATCAGTTTCTACAAAATGAATACTTTTACATTATCGCTTTCATATAGTAATCGAAAACCATGAAATGAAACTTGGTTATTGAAATTAACTCGGATTCGTGAGTATACATTGAACTTGACCGATCCCTAATGAAAGAACGCAGCGCCGATCTGCCTCGCCGTTGCACAATGTACTACTACGCGAGATAATGTAATTAGTAACTCGTAAATCTAAGACGAAATTATCTGAACGATAAGGTTCCCGCGGTTGCCACGACTCGACGGTTCCCGCCCGATACAGTATACAAGCTCCGAGATTAAACGTCCCTCGCGGATTCCGATCGCGTCGGTTTTTCGCGGCAAGCCGTGGAGGGTCTTCTCGTTTTCCCGGATAAACGGACGGTTGCGTATAAACGCGGTCGTACGTCAGACAGATGCAACATGTGAGACCTCGCGGCGGTGTCGCGTGCCTCGCGTCGCGCGTGAAGCCTACGCAGTTTCGGGCTTGTGGCCGGAGACCGATCGGGAAATTCGTCGGCGGAATTGCCACGGTTGGTGACACAGTTTTAGAGCAAACTAAAAATACGTACCCTCCTCGCGCGGCCGTTCCGTCTAACCGAATACCAGGGACCGTCGGGATCGCTGGAATAACATCGCGAGCCCGAGCACAACCTTCGGATGGAACGACGCGACGTCGAAGAGTCGCCGCGACGAGTTCCAGTCCGGGACTGGCTCGTGAATCAGGCGATTACGCGGTATCGCGACTGTCGCCGATATCCGGGGATGACAGAAGCTTTTTCGACTTTTGACGAGGCGATAACGAGGCCGAGCGTCCCCGACGGAACAAAACGCTCGTTCCCGTGACACGCTTTCAATCTTCCTCGGCTTGTTACTCGGAATCGCGGAGAACGAGATGCATTGTACAACGTCCAGCGTTCCGACGCGAAATTCAGCCGATAACAGCGTTGAAGTTTTATAAAAGATCGCTCGAGAATCGTTCGACTTACGTTGCGTTATCTCGTTGCAGATGCGAGTAACCGAGCTCGCGCTCGTGTCGTGGAAGAAGACGGACCGCCGTTGGAGTCTCGGATCCTCTGTGCGCCTCTATTATTCGCGGGAACGGAAACGAGATACAACCGGAAGCGCGAAGTAGGTGGAAACCATCGTCGCGATAACGCTCGAACGCGGCCAAACACTCGGAAACCGCGCGAACAATTTAATCGCGGATAGACGTGAAACGCGAGGACTCGAGCACGTTGACGCGAATCGACCGGACAGATCGACCGATCGCGGAAGAACGCTCGGCTGATGCGGCGCTGTCCGAGAGAGGATCGACGAGCTACGAGAGGAACGGGACGAAGCTCTTGTCGAAACTGCAAGCCGCCTGCACGCGTGCATGCACGAGGAGCCGCGTACTTAAGCACGCGCACGCGTATGCAATCGAGAGCTGTCCGTTTCGTCACCGACCTTTCGCAGCGGCAGGAAACGGACACTTGTGCCGATGTTAATACAATTAAAACGTTTTTCGCCACGATTCGCCAGCCAACTATTCGATCCCCGAGCGGTTTCGCTTCGCGGCGCGATTCGTCGAGAGATAGGAAAAGAACATTTCGGCGGCGCGGTGAATCGCGCGGAGGAACAAGGACGACGGGGATGTTGTCGGTCGCGGGGCTCGGGAATCGACTCGGTAAACATTCGAATTGAGCAATTACGTCTCTGATCCCGATTTCCAAAAGACCCGGCGGGTCGCGGGATCGTGGACGATCTACGCCGCAAAGTTGCAACGCGATAACAGCTGCGGAACGAAGCTGCTCGGACACTTAAACGTCGCTAATATTAGATCGTACAAAGATGCGAGGTTCGCGCAATTATTTCGTCGGAGAAGCGAATAGAGAAGCTCGCGGCGCTCGAGGCCAGAGCGAAGCTGTTTCCTCGTTGCTCGAGGAAGTCTCGCAGCCGTATCGATTGATAAATTATCCGTGGCTGGAATCGTGCCCGTGCCGTCGGCCATCGCGAGCCTACGTAGCGTGCTCGTTCGCGGGCGATCCTGTCCCCGAGGGAATAGAACGTGGCGGAGGATATCCCGAAAGCGACGCATCACGGAATCCCATCAATCGATCGCTCGGTCAGCTAATAATAATTCTTCGGTGCCAGCGTGTCGGGCGCGTTTCGGAATACGATCCGCGGTGGAGTGTCCTCCGTGACATTGACATTACATAACGAATACGCCCACCGTCGTAAAACGACGTCGCGCGGAGCCAGAGAGGTCTCGTCGACGCCTCGAGAGAGGGTGTTCTTCATCCACCCAGGCGGAGATCTTACTTTCGAATTTCACTCACCTTCACCGACATCTTGCCCGGCTTCCGATCTTCTAATCGTCGCACAATCACTTGAATTATTGATTCACTAGACCGGGAGAGCGGGGTTGGCCCCGGAAACGAGCGAGCACCGGAGCAACGAAGCAAACGGGACAACGGGGCCAGAAGGAACGCGGTCGAGTCCGAAAATTGAGGGTCGGGAGAGATAGAAAGAGAAAGAGAGAGAGAGAGAGAACACCGGGTAGGGAGAGAGAGGGAGAGAGAGAGAATCCGTGGCACGGAACTAGGTTCGTCCCCGCGACTATGACATTTTCCAGCTCGGATTTTGCGATGGTCGCAGCTCCGCCGCTGTATCGGTGCCGCCAGGTTTGCGCGGCTGTCTCTCTCTCGTGGGGATGCTTCGACGCACCTCCAACCCCTCTACCTATCCTCCTATTGATTTCCGTCGGGTCACTGGGTGGCACCTGCCATCTCTTTACCGTCGACCCGTGCTCCACCGAGCGTCGTTTACCATCGAAGCCCGTTTATCGGCTCAGCCGCCATACCGGATAACAAGCTCGACGTCCACACCGGAAACTGTACCGCGATCCTTGCCGAATCGATGAACAGGCTCTCCTTTCTTCTTCTTCTTCTTCTAAAACAATCGAGCGCAGAGATTGCTCGCGTTCGCAAGCGGTTAGAACGATTAAAACGAAATCGAATCGCGACACGTTCGCAAAGAAATTCCGCAAGCCGCGTCGCCGAGTCCTTCCCGCATTCCTGCGCGTTATCGTCGCGCGGAAGTAGACCCAGCGACGGCTGCGTCGCGACGATTTAAAAATGAAAGACGGATACCAATGTAAATGAGACGAACAGTCCGAGGAGCATTGTACGCGTTCGCCTGAATAAATATTTCGTCTTTATTTCAGAAAGACATCCTTCCATCTTCTCTTCATTCTCAATCTCATCCTCCTCCTCATCTTCCTCCTTCTCGTCCACCGGTCGTTAGGTACAATATATCTTACAGTATGGTAATACGAATATGATTGCACGTTACGGTCAGAGGATCGCTCGGACTAGTTTATTGGTTAAAGCTATGTAACACGCAGACACTACGCACGCACACAAAATATAGTGATATTCCTGAATCTACAGAAGAGCTCCGTGGATCCGGAGCATCGCGTGTCGTTTACCGTACGCGTTATAATATGTATTTTCATTTCGGGCGGACGCACACCGTGAATTCGACGGGTCCGTCCGAATTTTAGGATCGGTTACAAAAAATAATTGTGTATATGTACGTATATGTGTGTGTGTGTGTGTATGTGTGTATAATGCGTGTATGTATGTAAATAGGTATGTATGTATGTAGATATGTATGTGTGTGTTTGTACATATGTTTACGTGTGCACTCTTTCTTTTTTTTTCTCATTATTTTCATCTGTTATCATCTCCTCGTCACGTCTCGTCTGATTTAAGCTAACACCTTGGCTGCGCGAAAGACTCGGTTGCCCGGTCATTAATTTACCTAACGGACACGTTATTGGCACGTATGCTGTTTCTTTGGACCGCAGTTAGAATCGAGAAAACCTATCGAACGTAACCGAGAAGGAAAGCGACGACGACTCGACTGTTTTGGTAGGCGCGGCGACGCGTACAAGTCGCATCGCGCGAAAACCTTTGAGCGTGAAATCGTGAAAACAATCGTGTAACCTGGAGAAAGACGAAGACTCGAGAGAGAAAAAGGAAGTCACGCGTAGGTATACGCGTTCGCAAGCTATCGTCGCTCCGAAAAGACGAACGGAGCGCGCGATCGTTCCCATCAGACACCAGGTTTTCTATCGCTCGCGTCCGTCCCAAACTTACAGAGTTTTATGTGTGTCTCGCGCTCACACACCACTCCCCTTCGTCCCTCTTTCCTCGCTGCACGCTATATTCGTAAACAAACTAGAGGCTCTCTCGTAAATTACATTATCTTAAAGTTAATTGGAACAGCGATGGCTTGCCGGGCGTCGAAGGAGATCGAGCTTAATCTATGAATTCGTGGCTGCAAGGCAAAACGACGAAACATCGGTCTCATGCAAGTACAATGGAATTTACAGGATTCCTCCGATCGGGAAGAATCAACGTAAACGATCAATACAAATACAGATAGAAATACAAATACATATATCATCGAAGAATATCGAACGTAAGGGACGGGGGTGCAAGAATACGTGTGGACTCGCGTTGTTTTTGCTCGTTCGTATTGAAACCGCGACGTGTTTCCCCCCCTCCCCTCCCCTCCCCCGCAAGGTTCAATCGGAGTGTAAACTTTCCGATGTCGGTACAGCGCTGCGACGTCGTCGTTAAGGCAAGTTCGACAGAAAGGTCGAGAGGCGTGAACAGAAAATATTTGGTAAAACGCGACACGCGTTGTTTCGCCTTGTGAAACCACAGAAACGTTCGAGATTGCGTGAACGTGCAAACACAGGGAACTTATGTATCTACGAACGGTGCTCGATCGAGCCGGAAAACGGATCGGGTACTCTCGACGGATTCGTAGCGCCAGCTAGAACGGTTCACGGTTCACGGTACACGGTATAGAAAATCACGACGCGGGAGAGACGGTCATGCGATAAAACATTTTTCCTCCCTACTTAGATAGAACGGTTGATATTAAAAACGTTTACTCGTGGTTCGTAAATGTGTGCGACGATGTGCGAAGATTAGAAAAAGGGTGCGCTAACGAGTCGATTGGCATGCCGATATTAAAATGTAGGACGACGAGAAGTACGGCGTCAATCGACGGTTTTGTGCGTAACCGGAGTTAGTTGAGCCCATTCATAAAAACAGGGACACCGTTCGCGTAATTGAGTGCGCGCGGTCAACCGAATGCGACACGCGACACCGCGCCGCCACCTCGCGTCGCATTGTGTCGCGGCGTCTCACGGAAACGACGCGGACCGACTCCGAACGACGAATCGTATTTTTTTCGAGCGAATCGTTTTCTGGCAGTATCGCGTGCGTTCGCCAACGAAATTCCGTCGGCGGTCGTTGGACGCCATTGCCGGCTGGGAGAATCGATGTCCCTTGTCCACCGACACCGACGGCGACGGCCAAAAACCAGTTGCTTCTCACGGAGAAATGAAGACGGTGCTCTGAGTGTTCCCACAGGTTTCTCAGTAAAACGTTACGAGAATAGTTATTGCATCGATCAGCCCCTCGACGTCACGCGTCGCGCTCCCTGCTCGAAAGCGAAGCCTGCCGCGTGACGGTTGCGGATCGATCGAAAAATAGACAGGATCAACAAGCATTGTAGGTACAACATTAAATGTTTCTCTTAATACGCGACAAGTATACACCGACACATCGGAGGACCCGTTAAAAAAATAATACTGCGCTCGTTTTCTTTACACCGATTGCGGGATGGAACGTGTTGTTCGACGTTTGTCGCCTAACGATCGAGTTTTATATATAATATATATATATATATATATATATATATGTATACGCGGGAAATCGTACGTTAACGTGTATACAAGAATAAGGTATCGCTTAAATGTCGAATCGCTCGTGCATTCAGTCCAACGATTTCGATCTGTCTAATCTATGTTTACTTTCAAAATCAGAATTTGTACTGACGTTGGCGAAACGTGGACGACACCGTTGCTCGTCCTCGACGTTCTCCGTCGAGGAAGACCCGCCGTCGGAAACGAAAGACTCTAATATCACATTGTTGGATGGATTTGATTGGAAAGAACTCGCGCTAGCGTCAGCCGTCTCTTCCAGAGGACTCGAGTAATTCTGAGACACGCGAACTATCGCGGTCGTTGTCGCTGTCGCTATCGCTGTGGCTGTGACCGTGGCTGTGACTATCGCTGTTGCTGTAGCCGTAGCTGTAGCTGTAGCTGTCGCTGGCTCCGTATTGATAAGTCCCTCGCAGGAACGAGGCAGAGTTTTCGAGAACGCCCTTTCAACAGAATATTCGTCGCATTTCGCGTTACCCGCGTACCTGCCGGTCGCCTTCAAAGACCCACCGTACGCCCGACGGCTCCTCGAGAACTCCACTTCGAAATCTTCCGACGAATTCACCGTGGATTCTGAATCGTTCTCGCCGCGCATCGATGAAAATCCTCCGCCGGTTTCCATTGCGGTCAGCTGTTGCTCGTGTTCGCGATCGTTCTCCTGTAGTACTTCGTCCGCAGCTGTTCCCGGTTTTCCGTGCGTTTTCGGTACCGAACGATCGCTTGGTTGCCAAACGCTCGGGTCTCTGCTGCTACCCGCCGTGCAGTCGATGTTCACCATCGTGTACCTCTCCATTCTCGGCACCTCGAAGCTCTGGTTCTCCGGGTCCGAAGTGTCCGATGATTTGTCCAACGGATAGGGAATGTAGTTCGTAGATGTACCTTGATAGATACGTGTGAACCCGTCCCCGGGTACGAACGACTGCTCCTGGTAGTTGAACGGAACGTTGACGCATAGGTTCGGCCTAATCGTGCCATCCGGCAGCAAGTACGGCGGGAAACGCGGCAACGGCATCGCCTCCGGGTTCTCGAGCTGGCGAGGACTCACGTTCCCGCTCTGGTACGCCGCGTTCTGCTCCAGACCGGCGTTCAGCCTCGTCGACGGGTTGCACGCGTACGAGAAGCACTGCGGCACGCTCGAGTTTGGCAGAACGCTTGCCGATTGACCGTTGATCCGCGCTCCCGAGGTTTCCGGCGACGCTGGGTTCGATATCTTACCGCGTGTCTGCGCTATCACAGTCTCGTAGCTCGGCGGCGGACCGTACAGCTGATAGTACGGGCAATTCGCGTCGTTCAACACGACATTCATGTTCTGGTAATGCGAGGAAGCGGCCGGGCTACCGTTGTACGCTGGCACCGCTCCGTTTCTTTGAGGACCTGCCGATACAACCGATCGTTACGCACGCGAAACCAATGTTTAAGACTGTCTCGAGATTTATTCGATTAAAACGATGCGTGTACTTGCCTTTCCACATTCGATGCAACAACACGGTGTTCCTCGCCGAATTGTAGGTGATGCGAGCTCTTTGTCCCTGGCAAGGTGGTCCTCGAAGGGAACTCTGAGCTCGAGGATTCGAAGCTCTGTTCGGGATATTCGATGCGGCTGCTCTGTACCTTCCTTGCAACCAGTATCGGTACCACCAACCACCGCCGGAACACACCAGGAACATGATGACCACCAGTATCCTGGAAATACATCAAGATGTTCAAAGTAATACATACATACAGCTGATACAGCGAATGGCCGTCTGTGCGGCCGGTTGCCTCCGCAAGGGGCAACGATCGAATCGATTCGAACGTCTTTCGATTCTTTTCGATCGCAGTACATTTCTACTTACCAGTAATACCATAAATGATGAAAGTGTAATCCCGGCGTCATGCAACAACCGATACCGCAACAATATTCCGTTCTAGAACACCTGAAATAATGTTACGGCGTTTAGATCGTTCCCAATAACTAACGAAGAAACATGACATCAATATCTCGACGTTCTATTTTTCGAAATCGCGAGACCTGTGAATTATTTAATCGTTATACGGTGCAACTTATTCGAAGAACATTTGATCTCAAAAATGAAATATCGTGAACGGTGACGTCACGAGTCCATGTTGCAACAGTTGCACCCTTACGATCTTATAGAATAAACATAGTGACGTGCAGATGAAACTCACTCGTAGTATTTTATTTCTCCAGGCATTTCAGAGGCACAATATTTTGCTTCTGCCTAAAAAAAAGTAGTTGTTTTAAATCGGTTGGCGGGTTGACGATATAGAATTAATCGATAGAGAAAGAAGAGAACGAGAAAGTTTTATTGGCATCAGGCATTACCGTCGTGCAACGAGAGAGAGAAACATTTTTGAACGGGATCGATTGAAAACAAGGGTTCATCGATCGTGTTTCGAAAATGTTCTTCGGCGAGCGTGTCGAACGATTTCGATCGATTGATTCGATGTACAAGTAATAAATCGACCGTTCGCTCGGAGCGCAGCGAGAAGAAACGAAATCGAGGACTATAACGAGAACGTGTAAAACGAATCACTCACGTATATCAAGCACTTGGACGTCCCGGCGAATATCGCCAGCTTTTTCTTCGTGTTTCGCGCCATCTTCTCTCGATACATTCACGCTTTCGTTCCTGTCGAAGAAAAACTAGAGGCTCTGACAGAATGTTTTGACATAATCACCATCTCGCTCCGACTGTCATGTGCACACAACATTGAACACCACTTATTGATTTCAATTTCGTAGCAGTGTCGCCAGATCAGGGGAATTCACTCGAATTCAGGGGAAGAAGTCACCCCCTCTCTGCCAGTAAGGGATTGGTCACGTGACGTGGCGACACATGCATGACAGAGACGAAACGATTCACGTGACCGGACTGTGGTAGAAGCGTGGGGGAATAGTGTCGTAGAAGGGGAAGGATAGAGAGGGAGACTCTGGCGACTCTGTTTCGGAGCTTCGCAATGACGTCATTGGGCGCAGAGCTGCCAACCGAAAAAAACATTTGCTGATCTGGTTGGCACCAGTTGGCACCACTGGAAACCATTCGTTCCTTTCGGGACAAGTTCCGACTGTTCTGAGCACTGATATATATATGTCAGTGGTTCTGAGACACGATACACGATATACATTGATATACATTATACATATACACGATACGTGATATATATAGACGATATACCACAGATTAGCCTTAGATCATATATCGTCGGCCTCATATGAAAATTGCCTAAGTCCAAAAAAGTAAATTTTACAGTAGGCGAAGAAAAAGATTTAAAGCGAAACTATTTTGCTTTACACGGAGATTTTTCCAAACTATACAGTCGGACTCTCGCGGTGTTCCCATTTTTACCTTCAGCCTGAAATTCAAAATATCAGCGATATCGCTAACGACACGCCTAAAATAATGAAATTATTGAACACAGACTTCGTCTATTTTACGTCATTGCAAAATATATTTTTCTTTCAGAAGCATAAAGAATACATTTTGGTGCCTTATTGGTAAACTGCACATATGTTCATGCATTTACAGTTGACCCGATTACATCGAAATCAAAGAAATGCAAAGTTTACTGATACTGTTATTGTAATACTCGAATATAGATGAACCCCTTAACGGATCAGACAAACTCCTATCCACATCCAATTTTTGTAAAATAACATGTAGAAAACTATATCCGCATAAACATCCATATTCTACTTGTTCGTGTACGTAGAGAGGAAATTTCCTCTCTGGTGTACATTGTATTGTTTTACAGAGCCTAATAAAATTCGTGCTCTCCAACTGTTGTTTAAAATGCAATAAATTGGATAGAAAACACTGTCCATTACGAATTACAAGGAAACCTTTGTTGTCTGTATTTGTATCACAGAATCTTTTGTCGCCACATTTTGGTCTGCTACTTTGTTCTTCATCTGCGAAGACATTAATGTGTAGCTAATTTTTAAGTTTTTCTTCAGGAATGGAACATAGTAGCTGCGACGGGAGCCACAGTAGATGCAGACGCAGAACAGTGCCACAAAAAGCAATGCTCCAAGAATGAAAGCCCTGTTGAAAAACGTAATTTTCAGCAATGTGTATGAAATAACTAATAATAAGAAATAAATAAGAAAGAAGTATACGTTAAAAGTAGAAAATTAAAATCCGCCTCTCTGCAGCACTCATTATCACCGCAACAATACTCCCACGATTCGCACAAACCCCAGATACAGTAATGTACTAAACTCTGAAACAACATCAAAAATGTATGTATATACAACATTAAAAATATTTTTTAATTTGTTTACCAGAGAACGTTAAACGATAAACATTAAAGATCTGAATTACCATTGGGAAAGCGTAAATAGAATAAAACGGTACATTCACATGACAGCTGTTCTGTCAAAACATGATCATAGACTATATAAATACTCGATTGTTCGGTACAAGTGCATTCTTGAAAACACAGCTCATTTCCAACGAACTAAATTCGCTTGTTTGGAAACAGGGTCGACCTATCAAAGAAGCCCATGGATTATTCCTATATATATATATATATCCATGAAGAAGCTTTAGACTATATATGTATATTGTATATACACTTTGTCCCACGAGAGTTCGGACTCGTTTCGCGCAGCTGGGAAAATGGTGGGGGCGCAGCGAGCCTATTATCTTTTACTCCACTACCTACTCCCCACTTTCTTGAACCAATTAGGGCGAAGATGCGCAGCGACGAACGAAAACTGGTCTTTACGCGAGTCCCGAGTCGGGACCATGGATATAGGAATATATATCCATGGTCGGGACTCCCGGCTCTCGTGGGACAATGTATAGACCCGGCTTCAGATAACATACAGAGCATACAGATGATACACTCGTTCATTTTTACTTTACTCTTATTATTTTAAATATCGCTAACTCATTTTATCAATTATAATTTGGAAAAAGTAAAATTTTAATATGTAGATGTTGATAATATGAAATCTGTATTTATTTCTTCACAACTTACTTGAAAAAAAATAAATAGTAAGGACGGTTTTTTCTCCGTTATCTCACGTTATCTTGGAACACTGCGTCTAAGTAAGAAAGAAGTTAGTCGCTCGTCTCTAACATTCTATTACCCACGACTGTAAAAATAATCGAATAATCGAGTTGAATCGAGTCGAATTGCACATTGCACGATATCTTTGTGTCGAGGATTGATTACAACGTTCCACGCGTGATAATTTTGGAATTGTATAAATTATTCTAGAAAAATGGCATTGAGTCCGGTCACAAAGCAAAAAATTGCGACTGTCATAGAAGTGAGCAAAGTCATATTCCACTGGGGTTTTATTCCCACAATATTATTTTTAGGTTAGACTTGTGTTTTATTCGACATTCTTTCTTATTTATTGCAAATGTCGCTCTACCTGTTCGTTTTTACGAAAATGTAGAGACGAAATAAATTTGTGCAATTAATCAATTTATCGTTTACACAGGATTCAGGAAAGGCGCTGAACCCGGCACGCCAGAATTGACCATCATGAAGTAAGTATTTTCGAAATGTTTCTAATATGAAATAATAAGAAGTCTTATTGAAATAATTGTAATATTTTAATATCCGTTTTTTTCAGCTTACTGTGGCAATAAACATCCGTTATAGCATAATTCCTTTTTTTATTTCCAATACAATGCCCTAGTTGATCCATCAATGTTTCCTATATTTTCGTTAAGTCTACTATGTATTTATATTTATCGTTGCTCAGACGAAACCATAAAATTATTAGCAAGAAAATGTTAGCATACTGTTAAACGAGATGAAATAAAAGATTTCTGATTACATTTCGAAACGTGTTTCAATAATAGGTTATACTTGTATGGAAACATTGAAATTGTTTCTTGCTTATACTAATTGCATAATCACTGTTCGAACGAGTATCGAAACCCTTGAAACATATATAACGTCGCGAAAAATTGGTAACAGTTATTCAAATTTTGGCAGATCGTTTCGCGAGCAGTGCATCCAACATCGCGCGATTAAAAACGCTCCGATTTCGCAGAAACTGGCAGAAACCTTTTGTGGTTGTCATTCTCGAAAAAGTTCTACATCTCTCGTACGATTCTTTTCTTTATCTTGTTTTTTCTCATTCGCGGAATTATGAGACAAAGGTATACCGATAAAATCCAATGAATGAATACGAAATCTGATCGTAAGAACCGTTACTGATAAGACTGACATCTTCGGTGAACCGCCAGTTGAGTATACAGTGGGTGTACAAAGTATTCGTACACATTTCAAAAACGAATAACTTTTTCAAAATTGGAGCGATTGGAGCCAACAACTTGAGTTTTTTTTCAGTCGTTAGAAGGATTAGTTTATTAGCTAATTTTTTAAATTGTTATTAATCGCAGATTCTTACAATTTTTGTTATTTTCAATCAATTATATAATATTTCATAAGAACCGTGATCGATTTCGATGAATTGAATACGAATTTTGATGAATATATGTTTGAAATTTTCATTACAGGCACAGATAAAAAATTTTAAAATCATGACGTTTACTTTTTTAAAAAATGATTTACACATTAGCAATTATCTTTCTAACATCTGAAAAAAACTCAAGCTGCTGGTTCCAGTTTTGAAAAAGTTCTTACGAAAACTTTGTACACCCACTGTACTTCGTGTGGTGCAGTGTGGTGGGACTGTGAAACGCGTCGTTTTGTTGGCAACAGTGGTACCTAACCTGTCAGAAGTAGCAGATCACAACCGTGATCAGTTTTTGGGTACATTGAGACACAAGATTTTAGGTTCGTGGATCTGCCGTGTTTGTCACCACGGGCAGCAAAGAAATAATAATCGGAGGCAGTGAAAATTTCCCATCGATGCGTATATAGAGCGGAGGTAGCGGTGATCGTTAGAGGTGGCCACCAGATTTTCACGAGAACTCCCTTGTCCAACCCTGCCTGTTATGCGGTGGTGAACGTCGACAGGTGAGTGTACATTTTCCGTCTCACGATGCACACTTCCCTCGTTTTACCGACGAAAAAAAAACCAATTCCCTGATGGCGACGGGCTGCGCTGGACTCGTTCCTGCGAATTACTTTTCATCTGGATCGACGATAGTGACGGGTAGTAGTGTTATAGCACCAAGATTTTCGATGTTCCGAAGTTCCCTGACCAAAGATCGGAGCCACTACTAACGATGCGCATCCTGATGTAACTACTTCGGTATGGATCTTCCAACTACCGATTAACCCTTTCCGCGTAAACCATCGGTTTTCTTGGATATTTTTATATCCGGTCGAACCTATATATTCGCTCTCTCTCTCTCTCTTATTCACACACTCTCTCTCTCTCTCTCTCTCTCTCTATCTATCTATCTTTCTCGCTCCTATTTTTTTCTCTCTCTCTCTCGCTCCCTCGAGCTCTCCTAACATTCGACGTACACACGCGCAAAAAAATAAAACGTTTCACGCAGTTTTATTTATAGTTGTACAAAGCAGTTTTCAACAGCCTCAAGTATGTGCATAAGCAAGTAGTTGTGACATCAACATTGTGAAACTATCGATAGCTGGTTGGAACCACCGAATGTAATGTACTTTTTAAAAGCTGATTGCACCAACCGAGCGATTCTTTGTCTTTGTTTTCCTCGTCTTTCGGTTTACGTCTAACAAAGTATATACATACGACGATGTTGTACACCTTTATATAAATTGAAAGTAAAACTGTAAGCATCACCGTATTATTGATATTTCTTTTAATTCCCTGGACCTTGTACATTTACCTTACGAATTTTCTGTATTATATCTGACACGATAGTTACTATCTTTCCTATGTCTTTTCAACAGAAATTATTGTAGGAAGTAGTAACAGTGACGCTCACTCGACAAGCGTATAGAAATAGGATGTCAGGGCATCGAGGCAGCGGAGGAGCTGGGAGTTATTACGCAGGCTCAACAGGCCTCAGACAAATAGATTTAGATCAAATCTGGGGAGATCTTCGAGAGGGTATCGAACAAGTTTATAACAGACAATGCATGTCTAAGCCAAGATATATAGAATTGTATACGTATCCTTTCTACTTGTAAAAGCAATGAAGATCGCAATGTAATCGAATGACGATCTAGTAATTTCCTTAATTCATTATGTAATCCAATAGACATGTATACGATTATTGTACGAGCGTTCATCAACAATTAAATAGAACATCAACGAAAACCAAGAAGGGACAAATTTCTCAAGGAGGTGCACAGTTAGTCGGATTGGAATTATATAAACGTTTACGTGACTTTCTTAGAAATTATCTTATTAGTTTATTGAAGGTAAATTTGATTAATGTTCCACGTGTTATGGGAGAAATGAGATGTTTAAAATAATTGTTTCATTTTTCTGGATACAGCATGGTGTAGACTTGATGGACGAAGATGTACTACAATTCTATACAAGGCAGTGGGAAGAGTATCAATTTAGTAGCAAAGTTTTACACGGCGTGTGTGCATATCTAAATCGTCACTGGGTACGCAGGGAAAGCGACGAGGGACGTAAACATGTTTATGAAATTTATCAGTTAGCCTTGGTTACATGGAGAGAAAACTTATTTAAGCATTTAAATAAACAAGTAAGTTACTCCGAATCTGTCAGCAAGCACTTGCTCCGGGTGCCTCGCAATTCGGCTAGAACCGAAATTCCTTTTGAATTCCTGCCAGGAGACAACTTGCGAGGCACGGAGAGTATATGGACTATGCCAACATAACATGTTAACATTCTGCGTACTATGCTCCAGGTTACAAATGCAGTGCTTAAGTTGATAGAAAGAGAACGCAACGGAGAAACAATAAACACACGCTTAGTCAGTGGGGTAATTAATTGTTACGTAGAGCTGGGTTTGAACGAGGATGGACATAATCTTTCTGTTTATAAAGACTCCTTCGAAAATATCTTCCTCGAGGACACAGAAAGGTTTTACACGCGTGAAAGTTCGGAATTCCTCAGACAAAATCCAGTCACGGAATATATGAAAAAGGTTTGAACAGAAAATTCCTTTCAACTTTTATATGCTCTGTAGACGAACAACTTAAACAACTTAACAATCTCCGTTGATTCGATCGCAGGTAGAACAAAGGCTGCTAGAAGAACGAAAACGGGTTCATGTTTACTTGCATCAAACAACTTGCGACAGATTGGCGAAAACATGCGAGAAAGTGTTAATCGAAAAGCATTTAGATATATTTCATTCTGAATTTCAAAATCTTTTAAATGCTGACAAAAATGCAGATTTAGGTCGAATGTATCAACTGGCAACGAGGATACCTAATGCTCTTGGCGAACTAAGAAGTCATTTAGAAAGTCATATAACGAATCAAGGACTTGCAGCTATCGATAAATGCGGTGAAGCTGCATGTAATGTACGTTGCCTATTAATTTCGTAGTCGTTGTCGTGGTCGTGGTCGCGTTAACTATCTTTCTTTCCGTTGCAGGATCCAAAGGTTTACGTGAACACGACTCTAGAGATCCATAAAAAATACAATGCTTTAGTACTTGTTGCATTTAACAACGACAGTGGTTTCGTGGCAGCTCTCGACAAGGCTTGTGGAAGATTTATTAATAATAACTCGGTAACTAGATCAGCAAATAGTAGCAGTAAATCACCAGAGTTACTAGCAAAATATTGTGATCTGTTATTGAAGAAAAGTAGTAAAAATCCTGAGGAGGCAGAACTTGAGGATACACTTAATCAAGTTGTAAGTAAAGATCCTGTAATGAATAGAAATTATCGAGTCGAGTTTGATTCTCGTTAATACTTTTCAATCGCAGATGGTAGTATTTAAATACATCGAAGACAAAGATGTATTTCAAAAATTCTATAGTAAAATGCTGGCAAAACGTTTAGTACAACATATGTCGGCCAGTGACGATGCAGAGGCTTCTATGATCTCGAAATTAAAACAAGCTTGTGGTTTCGAATACACCTCAAAATTACAACGAATGTTCCAGGTACTGTTTCAGCTTAGAAAGCTGTGTATTCCTATCGTTTGTATTACTTTCGCATATCGGACACAATGGATTCGTTTTTGTTCCTGTAGGAAATTATTTTTATATTGTGTAACATTAACATTTGACAAAGTTGTATAACATTTGAATTATAGCAGTCTGTCCACAGGATATCGGTGTGTCAAAGGACCTAAACGAGCAATTTAAAAGACACTTGACAAATTCTGCTGAACCGCTGGATATAGATTTCAGTATACAAGTGTTGTCGTCTGGTTCATGGCCGTTTTTACAAACTTTTACTTTCTCATTACCAACCGAGGTAAACTCTATCCCGATAAAATTCGTCAAAAATCTGGATTTGAATTATGAACATTAAACATACATCGTTTTTGTATTATACATTACAGCTAGAACGATCTGTACATAGGTTTACCACTTTCTATAGTTCGCAGCATAGTGGAAGGAAGCTGAGTTGGTTATACAATATGTCAAAAGGAGAATTACACACAAATTGTTTTAAGAATAGGTAATACTTTGTGTATACTTAAAGGATAGACGTGTTATTATTTTTATAAGCGGTGGTAAATATTATTTTCATTGTAGATACACGTTACAAGCGTCTACCTTTCAAATGGCTGTTTTATTACAATTTAACGGATCCACAGTATGGACAATACAGCAATTGCACGATGCAACACAAATAAAAATGGATTTCCTGTTCCAAGTATGTATCGATATTGAGAAACGTTAAAGAAGAAGAATATTGAAATATGTATTGAGAAAATATTTTTCATATATCGCAGGTGATACAAATACTCTTAAAATCGAAACTATTAACGTCGACTGCAGACGATGTAACTGAATTGACTCCATTGTCGACAGTGGAACTGTTCACAGGATATAAAAAGTATGTGCATTTGCTTTTATGAAGTATTGAATTTCGTCAACGATTCTATATTGGTATATTATTTTTATAATAGCAAGAAACTAAGAGTAAACATTAATATACCAATGAAAACGGAATTGAAAATCGAACAAGAAACTACACATAAACACATAGAGGAAGATAGAAAACTTTTGATTCAGGCAGCGATCGTTAGGATTATGAAAATGAGGAAAGTATCGAAGCACCAGCAGCTGGTGGCTGAAGTATTGAATCAGTTGAGCTCTAGGTTCAAGCCAAGAGTACATATTATTAAGGTAAGTACGGATAAGAATTGTCTCGTAATTAGATAAATCTCCCAAGAGCTTGTCGACTGATTCTGCCTTCTCCGAAAAAATGGAACCGTCAATGAATCGAAATCAGATTCAGAAAAGCGTAATATTAATGGAGATCTTAACGATTTTGCTCTTTCAGAAATGTATAGATATTTTAATTGAAAAAGAATATCTGGAGCGCACAGAGGGTCAAAAGGACACTTATAGCTACCTGGCATGATCAAGTTGATCTAGGACAACGATACAGCAGCAACCATATACGCAAAAGAAAGATGACTCTCCAATCTCATTGCTACATACTGGAAATATTTATTTAAGTCTCGTATTTTGAATCTCATATATTTTCCTTGTACATGGATGCCCTTGTACCATGTTGTCCCTCTGGTCGCATTTAGAGTGGTTTTTATAATATATTAATAAAATTATTTCATAGTCAAGCTGCTAGGTGTGTTACTGTCTGTGCCGTCTTTGGAATAAGTTATTTGAAAAAACATTTATCGATCACAGATCTTTTAGACACAATAGTAGAAAACGATGTTCTTCGAACTAAAGCTGTTTAATAAAATGGAAGAAAATAAAAGAGACTAAATGTCGCGAAGATAAAACAAGAAAATATATTCTGTGAATAAAATACTGATAAAGAAACAAAAAAAATTCAGGGTACGTTGTAAAGTCGCATGACTCGGAAAGATCGAAAAGCTATAAAAAAAAGAAAAGATCATTTCAGCTGTTTGTATTATAGAATACGAAACGTGTCGTAAATTCGTATAAGCACATAGATAGTAATGCATTTTAGCAATTGCGAAGTCCCGTTAGTAATCACGTGTATAAGGAACAAAATTTTGTACCAGTGAATAAATGAAACTGCCCCAGAAATGCGAAGAATTGAGTTGTTCTTTCGTTCAGAGCAGTCTCAATTTCAAATCTATCGATCAAAATAGCTGGCAGTCTTTAAAATGAAAGAAACATTAACGAGTGGTTCTGTAAAGATCATCAAGAATTGACTAAGAAATATTAATTGTATACATTGTACCTAAAAAAAAAGCTTAGAAAGCTCTCGTTTCATCCATTAAGTGAAAATAACATTTAAAATATGAGACTAATGAATTCTCCTTGTTAATTGATGCTGGATGTATCAAATATTTGAGGCAAATCTATTCGAATATGGTTTCTTCAAAATTATACCTTTTTAGCGATTAGAATGCATTAGATGTTCACAGTGCAATATAAAATATTTAAAAAAATGAAAATTCGTGGTATGCTATAAACTTTAAGTGCAGGCACAAGAAGTGGCTTAGAATTTAATTTTACTAACCGAACGATGATTGTTAATGCATCGATGCCACTAATATTAAGAACGATATAGTAAACCACAATATATAAAAATATATCAATTTAATGCTTGCAAATATTACCACGACTTTTGGACGTTGACATGTAAAAAGGCAGAGAAATATGATGAGAAGTACGAGTCCTAAACTGAAAGTCATTGTAATTAAAGCCGAGAAAAAATTCAATTACAACTTATACTTGAGAATGAGATATGATGTCTTGATATTCAATTATATGAAAAGCAAAAAAAAATATTAACTTAATGTATTTTATTAAAATAAAAAGAGAAAGTTAGCATGAATTCGAACAGTGAAGCATTGAATTATTCAGTGTAGGTTGTACAGCACGTATTCGTCTGAATGTACGGATATGTATGTATGTACGTCGTGTTTATTCACTTTTTTATGATGTTTGACATCGTTTAATTGATTCTATGTGAAAAATTTCTAGATTCGATTACTCTCGTAGGTTTAGAAAACGTACGACGGTATATATTATTTAAGCTAGAACATCTACAGAATTTTCCACTGCCAGGATTAAGATTTATAAAATCTGTGCTTAACACAATTGAAAATAACAGCGATGGTTTTTTGTTCGTCTTTTTTTTTGTTCTTTTTTAATGCTGAGCACTTTCATTTTCAATGTGTGTCCTATTAACGTGTATTGTGTACGGAGAAAATCGTGAGGATCGTTTTACACATGCTAGCTACGGAGCATATTAATATCTTTGATTTTTGTACATATACAGCTAAAATTCATTGTTGTCCATTTTTATTGCTCGTGCACAAAATAGGACTTAACGTGTAAATAAGTTGAAAAAAAGTCATTTAATCTTGTCTAAAGTAGAAACGTTCGATTCAGTACAGTTGCGATGGAAATCAATCGTATACATATATCTTGCAATTTTTATCGAATTATTTTTTTGAACGATGGAAAGTGTAACATCGAGATAGAATGTCGTTTAGAATGCATGATTTCCATTGTAACCATGAGCCCACCTTTTATATATTTTGCTTTGGAATCTTTTGTTATAGATCCCATTTAACTTATCATCACTATTTTGTATAGCGCAATCGAATAATTGCTACGATTATGCCGTAATTTAAAAAAGTATATTTATTTGAAGTAAGGAAAAAAGTTAAAAAGGAGAAAAAACAGATTAAAACTCTAGTACGAAATCCTAAGTTAAAATTCAGGTATTCAAAAATCACAATGCTCTGACAAGTAATACGCGAAGCGAGGATACATAAACCCTTTTTCTGTGAAGACTATTGTTAAGAAACACATGTTGTAAAATAAAATTGTATAATACTTGTAGCTATGAAATGGAATTATTCCATCTTTCACAGTGTATAAGTTGTAGCAGTGATTCAATAAATGTTTTATATACAATTTATCATAAGCACTCGGGTTTTTGATCCAATAATCTCAGAAAATCTTCTTTTGTGAATCTTAATTGGCCGATAGTGATTAAGCATGCCTAGAAAATATAAGGTAATATTTATGTAAAGCGAGCGTCTCTTTTAGTTATCCACAATTTTGACGGATACATACATTTTGCTTCTTTAAGTTATCTATAACTAGCATCTGTTTTTTAAACGCTTGGACTATTTCTGTAAGTTGCTTTCCTAGATTATTGACAGCCTGTTTTTTCTCATCCTGTAGTTTCCTGACTTGATTTCTTAATTCCTAAACATACATCGCAGTGGATAAACTTTAGAGTTTGGAGAATATAAATAGTATTACATATGTATATTACATGTTTAATACCTATATATGTACCTTTTCTTCTATTTGGGAACATTTCAGTGCACTCCTTAGTTTGTTATTATTTTCTAATGATCTATTCAGTCTTATACTATAATTGCTAGACTGTTGATTTAACGCTTTAATTTGTTTCTGAAGTTTGTCCAAGTCCTACCAAAATTTAAAAAATTGATCAAATGTTGCTCTTACGATAATTTTTAATCTTATACCTTTTTAATAATCGAACTTTCAGTATTTAATGCCTGAGATTGACTATGCAACTCCTTGTTTGTGCTCTCCAGCTTTGCAATTGTATCTTGCAACGACTCTATTTCGTTTTGCAATTTTGTTTCAACTTTTTTATGTTCAGTTTCCGAGTCCTTGTAAATATCACACTGTAATGTACAAGTTATAAATTTTTAATGAGTCAATAAAATATTCGAATGATCACACGTTGAATGTTTTGTCACCTTCTTTCTATATTCGACGTGCAATGTTTGCAGTTCATTTTGCAGTATATCTATTTTCGACTTGAATAGATTAACAATTGTTTCGTGGGCTAAATTTCCTCTTTTATGTGCTTCGTTTACGTGGTCCTTTTGTGCGTCCGTTTTCCTGTATAGAATAAAATTACATAATAACAAGAAAAAATTACGTCATCGTACTTTACTAAATTAATTACTTTATTAAATAATAATTGTAAATAACTAAAAGACGAGTAAAAATAATTGTAAATAAATAAAAAACAAGTAAAAATAATTGCAAATAACTAAAAGACGAGTAAAAATAATTGTAAATAAATAAAAAACGAGTAAAAATAATTGTATCGATTTGTAGCTTACAATTTTGAAGATACTGCCCCAAAGACATACGGTAAGGACGCATCTCGTTTAGTCGAAACTTGAATATTATCATTTTCTCGTATTATTACGTTCCCGGCGATTTCTGTTTGTTCGTTCGTGGAATTGGTGAATCGTATTTTTGCATTGGGCACTGAATGTTCATTATTATAAATGTCTATAACGCGATCTATGTTTTTCATTAGATCATTCGCTCTTTGTTCAAGTTCTCGATTGAGTTGACGGAATTCTTTCTCTTTAATTAACAGGTCTTCGGTCATCTTTCGACGCCAATTAAAATCCTTACTGGTAAATATTACAGTAAATAAACAACTAATTAAACTATCTACTACAGATAAACGATATTTTCCTGTAATAATTCTTTGTTTGACAACTCATGTTGTTTACGCTTTTCTATTCGAGCGAAACACCTGCTCATGTTTGTTTAAAGAATCGCTGCGCTGTATCATGCGCAAAAGGCGGCAGTTTTTCGTTTTCAAATATATGATAGACTGATTCAAACTTCAAACAATTGGCACGAAGACGCGGTCAAAAGTGTAAATAACGTGGTGTGATGTTGAAAATTCGATTGCGATGACAGCACGGTCCATTTTGCAAGGTATAGTTTGAAATGAAAGATACTTATCAAAGAGTTTACGGTTCGTCGCAGTGACAGTTTCTGCATCGTTGCGATTGAACGTTATTTTCTTTTCAACTTTGTATCCGAATATGCGTCGCGTAAATTTTAAAAGAATTACAAACACATTTTTCACATCGAATTATATGCTACTTTGTAAAATTGATATTTAACTAAATATTACTAATTGGTATTTTTATTGCAGTTTTTGATCAGTATCAAAGGGCTCGTCTGCTTTTCGTGCAATCCGTTGCAGATTTCGCCACGAGACCAACAAATATAGAATGTTTAGAAGCTGCTGGAGTTTTGGATCTCTTACATCCTTTACTGACGGACCCTGTGCCATCCATTCAACACCAGGCAGCTACAGCTTTAGGGAAAATAGCGAACAACGACTATCGACTGGCAGAAGCCATTATGAGGAAGGATATTTTACCTCAGCTGTTGAAAAATATTACTAAACAAAATGTATGGGTGTTTATTACATCATTTTTTATTGGTAGAAACTTGACTGTAATGTTTCTTACAGAAATTTTATAAGAAAGCAGCTCTGTTCGTTATTCGAGCGATAGCTAAGCATTCTCCTGAAATGGCAGCCATAATCATTCAAAGTAACGGACTGGAAGTTATAATGGTTTGCTTAGAAGATTTTGATGCCGGTGTGAAAGAAGCTGCGGCTTGGGCGTTAGGATACATCGCCAGACACAGTAAAAACTTGGCTCAAGCCACTGTTGATGCAGGTAATATAATAATTCGCTACGGTAGTTTGAGCTTGAGAATATCAGTATTGTGTAATCCACAGGTGCTGTACCCCTCCTGGTTCTATGTATACAAGAACCAGAATTATATTTGAAACAAATTGGTGCATCCGCTCTTTGCGATATAAGCAAACACGAGAAAGATCTTGCAGAAATGGTAGTGAACGCCGGAGCTGTTCCTTTTCTCGCGAAAGCATTATCTAGTCCTGATGCTAAACTAAAGGTGAAATAAAATTGGTTGCCGTATAACTATGTAATACGACATTATGGTTCTTACTGATACATACAGCGTCAAGTCCTTTTTGCAATGAGCAGTATAGCAAAGCATACCGTACACTTGGCAGAGTCTATCATCGAAGCTGAGGTTTTTCCTAGTGTACTCGAACATATGGCACACCCCGACGAATGCGTTGTTAAAGCAGCAGCCAAGCTGACCAGAGAAATTTGCAAACATACGATTGAAGTATGTCGACCGAACAAACCCCTTAATCTTCTAGTCGTGTATGAATTATACTTGCTTTTAGATGGCCCAGCTGATTGTAAATATTGGAGGCCTTGGTGCACTCATAGAAGTGATCAGCACATCCAAAATAGCAGCTAGATTACCAGCAATAATGGCAATTGGTTACATTGCTGGACATTCCGATCAATTAGCCATCGCAGTTATTGGGTCAAAAGTATGGCAAAATAATATGGTGAAGGTACCGGATACTTAGTGGCGACTTGGAAATTTTTTATTAATTTCAATTAGATTGATTATCAACCTTTAAAAAAGTTAGAAAAATTATCTTGTCTTGGGAAATAAGTTTTCGTAAATAATGTTTTCTATATCTAAAACAAAAATTATTTTAAAACTTTTGATTTACATACGAAAGGGAAACATCAATTTTATTTTTAAAAATAATGTAATATAGTACTTCGTGTTATTTTTATTAATTTCTAAAAAGTTTGTTTTGTAACTGGTACCTTTACCCTACTCTGTTACAATAGTGTTCTAAAAGACAATGTCCACCTTAGGGAATTATTCGACTGTCTACCGTGTTGAACGAAGAGAAGGATGAACATTCGCTTGCGATTGCTACATGGGCAATCGGACAAATTGGTAAACACACTCCAGAGCATGCAAAGGCAGTTGCAGTTGCAAACATTCTTCCAAAGTTACTGCAAGTAAAGCTTCATGTCATTTACTTCGTATTGCGTTTCCTTACTAAAAATGTTATTAATTTACGAATGGTTTTTAGCTTTATAACGATCCAAGTAGCTCCGAGGATCTCAAACTAAAATGTAACGTAACATTGAAACAAGTACTACAGCGATGCATGTATATCGAAGCATTGGAACCTCTGGTGCATGATGCTCCGCCGAACATTTTGAAGTATGTTCTTGGACAGTATGCTAAGGTAAGAGATACAATGATATTTCAACTGGTATATAATTCTTTACTTTATACATAGTTTTTACAAGTTGCACTTAGAACTTACAAACTAGAGCATAACAATAGAATAAATGAAATAGTACTTCTGCTATACCTTGTAATTAAATCATTTACGGTTTTTTTATTTATTGCGCACAACTCGGTTAAATAACAGTTACATGAGAAATCAAATTTTCTTCTCTTGTATGTCGTTTTATTGAAAACTTTTCAAACAGCAGTATATTGCGAATAATTCTGTTTTTATCACATAACAACTATTATACCACAAATAGCATCCTAACAGTAGGACTATGATTTTGTGATACTAATTTGGTACACGTATAGTACACCGGTTTATTCGGTTCCAGTACAATCATTCTTATCGCGTTCACTATTCGCTTGTTTGTAATTGTAATTTTTTACAGATGACAGAAAGTTTAACACAAGTATCAAACGTCACATATTTCTAGTAAAATATAACAATATACTTCGATATGCTGCGTGTTACTGTATTCGTTTGACAGTAAGAATAATAGAAAGTGAAAAAATCGGTAATAGCATAAAGTAGTCGAAATTTTTCATTTATCTCTTCATGTATCTCTAATAAATATTATGGCACATTTTAAGTCCCAAAAAAGCACATTTCTCAGTCTTACGACAGTAAACGGTTCGGCTAAAGTACGAGGACGATTGAATTGTCGAATGATTTTTTGTTGAAAAATTTCAATGAAAATATGAAATGTCTAAACATACTCAAGCTACTCTCTACTTGCGTCTATTGTACCATGGTGTATTTCCTAATGGCAGTATTCGATATAAAGAGACTGAATGTATACAAACATTGTAGATACACGTAACAAAGAAGTAAACGTTAATCATTGTTCAATGAAAGTAACAGTCCGTGAAACTGTCGATCAATAAGGCATTGATTTGATACTTGCGGTAATACATTAATGTAATGTACAAATCTTATTATTACGTGCCTTGAATTATAGTTTTGATAAATGTTAAGCTCATTGATCGTAGTACTAACGGTAAATGCATTTGCATCCCAAAAAAGCTAACTGTTGTTTTATTATTTATTCGAATGGTACCGTTAACTTTTATAGAGATACATATAAAGAACTGTTGTGAGATGCAATCGGCAGTAGAGTAGTTACTTTCGCGCAAGTAAAAATATTATTTGTTACTCTCGCATTCGTTCGTTCATTTGAAGATTCTTTTTTTAGTAAAAACTACATTTTCACGAGTTACGATAGATAACAAATCAGGCGTTCAAAGGAAGGTAAAACTCAATTTCTAATGTGAAGTCATGCCTCGTAGTTACTGCCATTGTAATGGAAAGTTACCAGAATTTCTGTTGCATGACAAATTCGAGCTGTAAAGCAATTAAGGCATATACTCGGTTCAGAGCATGCAATCTGTCCAAGTACCTCTGAAAAATGAAAAAAAAAAGTTACATTATCGAAAAATGCAAAAAGAGCTGACCATTCGTTTTTATAAAGGAAATGAACGTGTTCTTTAATGTTACAACTTGAATGTCTCTAATGCGGAGAACAAAAGCGTGAAACAGCTTCTACAATTAAATTAATAAGTCATTTCACGGGAAAATGTTGCCTTGTAAAAAGTACAATATACAATATTTTGTGCAGATTGTAATTTCGGGACTTTCTCAAATAAAGATACGACTTCTGCTGTGCTACTGCAAAAGAAATTTACACGATAAGCATCGGTATGTAACAAAGTATGTAGGATACGTTCGCATCTCATTGTTTTAGTCTGATGCGCAGGATATCACGTTGATAAGCAGAATTTTATGATTTGCATAGTCATTGTGGTAAACATACTTGAGAATTATACATAATGGTAACGCATAATTGAGAGTCAAGTATTTACACAGATCAGTTATAAATTTCAAAGGCAAGATCTTTTCTAGATGAAATAATTAATAAGTACTAGACCGACGACAATATTGTACTCTTGTGAAATGAAGTCGACAGAATCATTGTAATCATTCTTAAATTCCTTTTTACAAAGCAATAATATTGTTCATGTAATTATCATCATAAATAAAAAGATAACTTTGGTCTCCTGATCCATTTATACAACAAAATGATTCTTTTACTCGTCATTGTCATCATTGGGTTTAATACTAGCATAATTGTTCATGTTTCTATTCACCCTCAGCATCTTGAGAAAACTTCCTAATACAAGTATAGTCTTCCTGTGTCTTCTGAAAATGCCAGCATAAAGTTCTTCGCGTACATCTCTTCTATCACTTACGTCCGAATCGATACTCGATACAGAAACAACCGACGGTTTAGCAGAGACCGGCTGGTGATAGCTGTTGGTCTCTCCCGAATTTAGAATAACACAATGTTGGTTGTTTATCATGTCTATTAGTATGCCTTACTTTCCTGTTTAATGTTACGGGATCAGTGTCGTCTTGTATATTCACGTTTTACGATCAATTTAACTTTTACTACACGATTCTTACTCAACTGTACAACATTGATTTCACATGTGTCCTGTGTAACTTCTCTGATTACACTGAATGATTTGGCAATCAGTTAACTTCTTATAAGTTGCAGATTTTTATTTTACCGTTATCAGACATATTTGCTAGGAATCTGACGATGGTACTGTGTAAGACAGTGCAATTTGCCTTTAATATACGATGATATCATCTCCGTTTTAATCACTTTATTGTTATGTGTTTGAACTTTAAGGCAGCTGTCTTCTTATCAAAGCCTTGGGCTAAAAGACTTTGTAGGACTCTTAATTGCCTACTTCTTGCATTCTCTGATAATTCACAGTTTCTCTTTTCTATCTCTTCTCTTTATCTCTCTCGATTTCCTTGATAATTATTTGAAATAGTTCATTAAACTCGTTGTATTTAAAGCTCTGCTTAGTACTTATTATTTCATTTGACTTTTCACGCGTCTACGCCTATTTTCTTTTAGTAAATTATTTCAAAAACGCTTTAAAAATTCAAAAATTCTGCTTATTATAAATGCTAATCGATTTTAGAGTAAAAAATTATAATTTATAATAAAAGAGATGCGCGCGGATTAAGATTAATTTTCCAATCGCTTTGTTAAAGGTACATTGACTCTTCTCTCGTTTTCTTTAGCGGTTGTTCACCTTTAATGCCACATTCATCTGAAAATAATTAATAGATTGAATTTTATTATGTGTATACATGTATGTATAAGCAGATCAAATTCTAAGTTATCTCGATAGCAAGTTAAAAGTCGCGATCTTCTAGAATTTTATTTTCGTAAACTCGGTATTTTGGGCAACAAAAAATATTTTTAAAAACTGCTCGGACTCAGCTATGAACTTCACACCGCGTGTAACGATATTACAATAATTATTCGCAACAATTTGTTTTCTCGTTGGAAATATTGACTGTTGAACAGTTATCTAAAAGTGCGTCACAGCAACAAAAATATTATACATATTAAGCTTCGTCTATTCCAACAAATATTTACGCGATTACGAAAGTTCGGCAACCAATTTTATCTTAACTGCCTTGCAATCTTGTTATCATTTTCATTCCTTTTTTCATTAATATAATCGAGTACAACTCTTATATTGGCAGATTTCGTAAAAATTGTATTTTCTTACAAGCGAGATTTCTCTAATAATGTTAATTCTTTACAATTAAGAAGATCTTATGAATTCAAAGAGAAAATAATAGAAAGTAGGTGGATTCATTTTAGGTCACGTTTCAGGAGTCATATTCTTAGGTACATTGCAACATGCAAACTGATTGCTAATACTGTTCCTCTTACCATCCACCCATATACATATACAGGGTGAGGCATCTAATTGTAAGACTGACACCGAAAATATCTCTGTTGTTTTTAGTAATACAAAGAAAAGCAGAACATGGTCTCCGTACGTTAATTTATGCTTTTTGAAGAATATCTCCTTCGAAGGTCATTCGAAGGTCAACATATTATATGTATATGTACATATATGCGTATACATCTTGACGGACTGTATATGTATATGTGTATACATCTTGGCGGATGTCAAAGTATTAAACAAGATAAAAAACATGATTTAATTTCTAAATAACTTTGCCCTTATATAGATTTTACCTAACGATGCCAGGGCAAGAAGACTATTCGTAACATCTGGCGGTTTAAAGAAAGTTCAAGAAATTGAAGCAGAACCTGGCTCGTCGCTTTCGGAATATATACAAATTATCAATTGCAGTTTTCCAGAAGAAATTGTCAGGTTGTTCCTACTCTTATACATTTATACAACGATTCCTATTCATCACCTTAAACAATTTACAAATCTGCAATTGTTAATGTAAATGCAACTATTCACGACTTGTGAAAAGAAGTAGAATTTCCACTTGCAATGACAAATTATCATGGCAATTATGATTATCCAATATTTTATTTATTAACCCAGGTCGAGTTTCTTGCATTGCTATAAAATTTAGTCGAGTAAAACATAGAAGCATCGGTCTATATCTAAGCGTATGTACATGTTAAGATAATGGCAACAGTAGATAATCATCAAAAACACTAGTTGCTTTTGACATAACCCTAGTCATGTTTTACTTACCGAAAGGGTTTGGTAACGTAGATTTGTTTCGATGAAAAAGTCCAGTCTTCTTAGAGTAGTTTACGCCAACAGCGAATGCAAATAACTGCAGCTCCGTTCCTGGTTCTCGTGTGTCTTAATTTAAATCAGGCAAGTTAATGTACGGCGCGATCGCCATGTTGTCACAGCTGATAGCATTGGAAAAATAGAAACCTGAAGTGTAATGGATCAATAATTTTATGGAAACTCGATCATTTTTGTAATTTACACGCGAATCGTGTGTATATGTAAAAATTTAATTCGAATGTCACATCATTTACACGCGGAAATTATGAAATTTTACTTTTGCAAATCGTCGACGTTCGATTCTTGTTACCAATCGACTCGAGATAACATATTTTTGACGTGTATCATTTAAAAAATAATCTCTAATTGTTACTTACATGTTTACGATGATATTTTATCGTTTATTCTGTGTATCGTGGAATTTCGACCTAATTTTCGTCGGTTTAAACATTTCATTTATTGGCATTAGATATTATTCTCCTGGGTATCCAGACAGTCTCCTGGAAGCAGTCGAACTCTATCAGCCGAAGTGTCCATCACTTTTTGCAATGGAAAAACATACGTTTTCTGATACCGATTCCAAATCTACTTTGTCATCTCATAATGAAGATTGTTAAAATAATATTTATCTTATCAGATACTAATGTTATACATGATTGTTATGATCGATGCTAATCGATAAATTAAACTAATTATTTGGCAAATATTGTTGATTGATACATTCAATCATATTTCAATTGAAACATGTTTTAAATTACTGTTCTATTTATACGTTCCTTTAACAATTTACGATTGATAAAATCAAGCAGTGGTGCTTAACTGGTGGTAACACAATTATGTATTGAGGAAGATATAATAGACAACGTAAAACTTTAATGAAAGACTGACGTGTATCGGGATTTCGCCAAATTGATAATAATGTAAAATATAAATTGCATTCGAGTTTTAAACATTCATGATCAATTACAAATTTAACAAGATTAGGAAAATAGGCAACAAACACCACTGCCTATAGTGGGAGGGTAGAGTAGGTTAGTTAGGTAATGCAAGGTTAGGTAAGGTTAGATTGGTATGCATGTTTAGACCATAGACCGTATATACTTATAGACCCGGCATAGGTGGGCATAGGGCATAATAAGTATAGAACATGCACAGGACTCGGTGTTCCAAGATAACGGAGTATCTGGTGCCTACAAGGGCATTACAAGATAATTCAAAATTATGGATAACGATAACAATATAAAAGCGACGTACACAAGTATATTTATGCATTATTTCGTAAACTCGTTGCATAAGGAACGACAAAAAACCGTAATACATACAAATATATCTTTTCACAAGTATTAAGTATTTTATACTTATATAGTATATCGCATATATATATTGTCCTTAATTATTCTTTTTATTAAATAAAGAAAGTTGTGAGGGAATAAATACAGATTTCATATTATATATCAACATCTACATTAAAATTTAACTTCTTCCAAATTATATTTGATAAAATGATTTAGCCATATTTAAAATAATAAGAGTAAAGTAAAAATGAACGAGTGTGTATAATAAAATCAAATATATATTAATTACAATTTCCCCTCTAAGTAACTAAGACTGCAACAGACTACAGTAATTTTTCGATCGGAGTCCCAACACCCGTGTGTTGAACGGACTTGGGTAGCGTAGAGAGGCTATTTTTTTATGACTCCGTCGACCGCGCCGAGACTTCAAACGACGAGCCGAACATAGAGAAGGACAGAATGAAATAGGATCGTGTGGCCGAAGCGTGTCGCTATCGCCGGCACAGTTTAAAGGCCCGTGCGTCATCACAATGAAACACCAAAATCTTAGCTTCTTTATTTTCTATGATATCATTATGGAACTTTCACCAACATATTCGTGGCATTTTTCTAATGCAAAATGATACCAAATACGATACAATTGGGCCAATATTTAGTAGTTTAATCGACGATGAAAGTTTCGAACGCAACGAAGAACAGCGACAACGCGGGCCTTTGAACTGTGCCGGCGACGGCTACTGTTCGCATCTCTTTCTCTTCAATACGCTCTTCTTCGTTGCATTCGAAACTTTCATCGTCGATTAAACCACTAAATATTGGCCCAATTATATCGTTCTTGGTACCAGTTTAATCAGCGAAACGCCAGGAATAAGCTAGTTAAAGTCCCATAAACCGATCATTAAAATTAAGAAGTTTGAGACTTCGATTCAGTCGAGTCAATGTGTGGTGTTCACACCGATATACCCGAGCCGAGATCAAACATCGCCGCCCTACGGCGCGGCGCAGCGTTGGCCGGCAGTGGAGTGAGTAGGCACTGGACTACGGTTAGATAGGCGACCCAGGACTCCGATTGAAAAATTACTGTATAGCACTTTTCCCACATCCGTCATCTGGTGATCTGGTATCTGGTAGCCGGGTTCATAAGTGATGCTAAGTGACGTATATGCGTATATGTGAATGTATGTGAACGAGTCCGCGTGTATGCAAAACACTGTATTGAGGTTATATGTTGGAAATACATAATTGTTTATTGTTTTGCTATGTATTGATTTAAATAAGTAATAAAAATGAGCGAAACGACTGCAAAGAAACATGGGACGGTCGCACGGAAATCCTCTGTGCATAAAAAGCTTCCAAAGAAACGTATGCCTACGAAGACACTGTACAATCAAAAATTTACCGAGCCTTTAAAAAAGAAACGGAAAAATAAATACAACCCAGAAGAAGAAGCCAGGTATAGTTTTCATATAATTCGTAAATGTCATTCGAATAAATTTCGTAAGTTCTAATGCATAATATTTTTTACAGGTTGGAAAGAATCGTGTTTGGCGATCCAAGTGATATTATAAACAATTTGTTAAACGACGAGGCCGAAGCTGATTCGGACGAAAGCATTGATGTCAATGATGATATCACTTCAGACAGCGATATAATTGAAGATTCAGATGAAGAAGGCGATGACAATGTTGACACAAACCGTCGGAGACGACAGGCATGGGTTGACGAAGACGACGATAAATATTCGTATGTATATTCACACATCGAACTATTATTTTGTTTAATTTGTTTATTATTTTCTGATTGTACTTTACATTAGAGTGCGAGCAGCTACGATTGCACAGGATCGATACCTACCCTCTGATATTCCACAGAAATTATACAAAGACTATCTGCGTACACAGCATAAACAGTATGTAGGCACTCCAAAGTGGGCTGAGTTTAAAAAGATAGAAGAAGACACTGATGAATTAGACAAAGATCTATTGAAGGTAATAAAAAGCTGGCACCCCTTAAATTTGGATTATTTTTAATAGTACTGTACTCTTTTAGCATAGTTGCCATTTGGAGAAACCAAAACTGAAAAACTTACCTAAGAGTATAATCGATATAAAAGCCTTAAATCCGATTAATAAACAAACGCACGTAGAAGGACCAGTTATATCGAGCGTAGAATTTCATCCATCTTCCACTGTAGCACTGGTTGCCGGCACGTCCGGTACACTGTCTCTCTTTCAGGTAATTACCTATTATACAAATATGTATAAAATATATTGAATGATTATACAATTACAGGTAGATGGTATAGAGAATACTAAACTGCATTCAATGCAATACAAAAAGTTTCCTATCAGCGCAGCAAAATTTTTAAGAGATGGTACAGAAGTTCTAATTGGTTCTCAATATTATCCGTATTGTCATTCCTACAATCTAATTAGCGGAAAAACAAATAAAATACTATTACCGCATGGAGTAACAAATATACCGGTCCGTATAACTATATTTCTGAAGATTTTACATGAAGATACGACCTAAACTTTCCAAATAAATATTTAGAATTACGAAGTATCTCCAGATGGGAAATTGATAGCTTTCGGTGGCCGTACAGGGGAAATTTATTTATTATCCAGTTCAACGAAGGAACTGGTCGGCACTTTGAAGATGAATGCACGATGTAGAGCGTTATGTTTCACACCAGACAGTAAAACGCTCGTTACACACGGCGGTAAGTGTTACGTAGCGCATATTCTTCTATATATTCTTTGATATATTACATTAATAATTGTTATTTAATTTTGTTATGAACAACTGCAGACAGCTCTGAAATGTACATTTGGGATGTAAATAGTCGTTCGTGTGTACATCGTGCTATCGACGATGGATGTCTAAGTTGCGAATCTATCGCAATGGCTCCGAGCGGTCAATTTTTGGCGACAGGTAGTAAGGAGGGTGTTGTAAACTTGTATGATACGAAAACTGTGTTAGAAAAACAAAATCCTGTTCCTTTGAAAATTTTCTTAAATCTTGTTACATCGATTACCAGCTTAAAGTTTAATTCTTATTCCGAGATACTAGCAATGGCTTCGGATAAAAAGCATAATGCATTTAAAATGGCACATTTACCGTCGTTTACTGTCTTTTCGAATTTTCCAACGTTTCAAACAAACATGTCCATGCCCGAAGCCATCAGCTTTTCTCCGGGTAGCGGTTACTTAGGCATCTCAAATAGATCCGGTAGTGCCTTTTTATACAGACTAAAGCATTACGGAAATTATTAGATGTCACGTACTTTGTATAATATAATATAATACAGATATTAAAACATTTTTAGAACAGAAACTGAACGCTAATTTCCTCATTATTCTTCGCATTTTATTTAGAAACGACATCTTGTGTTTGTACATAGAAAGTTCTCACTGGTAAATAAGATGCATAGAACCTATCAGTGGGAAAAAATATTAGTTTATTCATCTCTCTGGTTTTAAATATATAAAGGCAACAAAAACTGTCTATTTACTATCTACCCGGTAAAATGTTTCTACCATGTTAGATTGAGTAAACATATTTTCTCGTGTGTTTTATTTAAAAAAAACATATTAAAAATACTAGGCAAATAATACATCTTCGATTATGTATCACGTTCATCTTTTACTTGCATCATTTTCAGGAGTTTGTGTGGATTGTATACGATGTATACAAATCTAAAAATTGATGTTCTTAAAAATATTCAAGCGAATTAATTACGATTATGTTCTTGCAAAAATGATTCGATATAACAAAGTACGAATAAATGTATCTAATAATCTTTCTCTTAGTATTTGTACTAAAAAATTAATAGTAAAGCGGTATCACTTTTCAAAAATTTTACTAATAAAAATAGCATTACAAAATAATATCTACAAAACAGAAAACACTTTTGTAATGATGTACATAAATAGTTTCCATAGAAGCTTAACTATCTCCTTTGGTCGATTTAGATTTTTATTTTAAAAAAATCATAAAAGTATATTTTCTAATTTGTAATACGTATACATATGTATACACATACATATACCCAGACAGCACACCGGCTCGATTTGGGCCTGATTTTTATGCGCGCCATGGCCCGGAAATAGCCAGGCATGGGCTCGAGCCCACAGCCTGCCGGCCGTGCCAGATTTCAGCCTGATTTCAGCCCATTTACAAGATTGCAAGGGTGCGGCATTTGCGTTCGCATTTCGTGATAATACAAACATGGGTTTTTTCAGTAGTCAAAAACGCCAGATAAAAGATCAATCTAGGCAGCAAACGCCCTCAAAAGTCTTTTTTTTTCCTATACGAGGCGTAATTTGCATTATATATGTTATGAAAATAGCTACATGCGCCGTTGTATGCTTCCGTATGATGCAAATTACGACTCGTAAATGTAAAAATAGGACTTTCGAGGGCAATCACGGCCTAGATTGATCTTTTATCTAGCGTTATTGACTACTGAAAAATCAAATTTTTGTATTATTAAGAAATGAGAACGCGAATCCCGCACCCTTGCAATCCTCATTTCCATGCGACCCGCACTGTGACGCGCATGCGCGAGAAAAGTTGGGCTCAATCGAAGCACTGATTGGCCACATTAGTGTGACCGTGCTGCCCTCTTAAACTCTGGCTGAAATCTGGCACGGCCGGCAGGCTGTGGGCTCGAGCCCATGCCTGGCTATTTCCGGGCCATTGCGCGCATAAAAATCAGGCACGGATCCAACGGAATCAGCCTCGAGCCGATCCAAGCATTGTGTTAAATAGTAACCTGTGGTGGGCTCGGGCAGGCTGTGCTATCTGGGTATGTTTTAGGGACATAACATCGTATTGCAAATATACGTATTTATACGTGCATACATACGTATATGCATACGGCATGCGTACGCTTTCGTGAAGCACATTACCATGCAATTTCATTCGCATAATCATTTGGTATATGATTTTTGACCATTTCATCAACGTTTCTCATGTTCTCCGGCCATGATCCTGAATAAGTTTCCACTTCTCTGTATGTATATACTTATACACTTAATAATATCATTACACTTTAGCTTATACGCGTATAAAATATTTACTACGGTATATACAGAACTTTGACCTTCAAGTCATTAAACAAATCTGTTAAGTCTTCGTCTCTTCTATCAATTTTGAAGTTTGTAAGTTTGTTTGTTCAGTGTCTATATTCCTTTGGTGAATTGGTGTGAGGAACACTAGCTATTGGTCCCCCGTAGTCGTCGCAAGAGCACTGGTATCACCACTACTACTTTCTACTATTAGCATTACAGTTTCAGCAGCACCCCGAACACATTCTACTTGATGACCCGCCCAATCCTTACGTTGACAAAACGTAGAACAATACGGCGTTCGTCTACATAAAGAGCACTCTGCGAATGCTTCCCTGTTGCAATTGGCGCACTACAACACAAAACATAAAGAAATCGATTAAACATGTACAGATTTTATTTCTTTTTTATAGAATTCAAAGTTGTCATATATATTACTTTTTTGTTATGAGTATCCGATGCTGGTTGTAACCCAACAGTTTCAATAACATCTCCCCTACCTCCTAATTGGGCTACTAGTGCTTGCTCTCTTCTTTGTTGTCTAGTTACTTCTTTAGCTTCTTCTAAAGTTCTCCTAAACTCGTAAGCTAGCTTTAACATTTTATTCGACACTTCGTCGAGTTTTTTAAACACATCGTCGGTTTGTCCGTTTTCCGTTTGGTGTACGCTTTGAACGACTCCGTCTTGATCTTGCGGTTGCTGCACAACCAACCCATCCGTCGAAACAAACTGTGGCCATACTTCTTTGTCAGGTATAACGACTTCACCGTCGCTTTCGTCGTTGTTACTGCCATCGCGGGAGTTGTCGCTTTTGATCTTTCGCGTCGGTATATCTCCGTCCGACGGGTCCCTCGTTCTTTTTCTACGCTTGTAGGGCGTAAATAATCGTACTGGACCTGTCTGTAATAGTCAGTATACAATCCGTAATAACTATCGATTTTACGTACATACATTAAGAACTAAGTAATTCAATTAATATGCCTACCGCGCTATCGTCGTCGCAACACGCCGCGCAAGTACAAGAAGTAGCATGCGGTTTTAAAATTTGCTCATCTATCAAGGTCTGCAAACTTCTGCCGCCGAATCTAATACTGCGCTTCCAATCCTTGCTAGACGCTCTTCCGCAGAGCGCCTCAAATTCACTTGGGGTATACCATTCCTGGCCAAGCTTGATACATCTCCCTCTGGCTCCAGACCCGAACCGACTTTTGTGTAGCTCCGCATTCGTGTTCTTACACCTGACAGGCAATACCGCCAAATTAGCAGATTCTGACCAACTGCATATTTGCTGGTTATTCCCGGTCGAGACGTGTATCTGTTCGGATTCGTGTTCCTCTGTACTATTCTGAATTACTATGTGCGTCGCTTTTAATTCTCCGTTCCACCGTAGAGGATCAGAGTCCTTGTCGGTACGAGGTTCACAGATAAAACCGTTGTCCACGCATAGCATCTGCTTGAACTGGCCAGATCCGGGTAGCTGAAAGAGAAAACTGCTTATTACAAATGCACTGCATTTTGAATGGGATGCTAGTGACTCCAGAAACATTCTTTATAGAATTATAATCGTATCCAACTGATAACATTGGTGCAACCTGCAGAGGATTAACAGGGTAGATTAGTTTCCAGGATTGCAAGAGTATGGGATGCGTTTTCTCATTTCAGCAATTGAAAACGCTAGATAAAAGATCAATCTAGAGCTCAGTCACCTACAAAAGTCCTACTTTTACGTTTACAAGGCATAATTTGCATTATTCAGCAGCATGTATTATACTTCCAAATAATGCAAATTATGCCTTGTAAATGTAAAAACAGGAAATTTAGATGTGACTGCGGCCTAGAGAAGGCTAATCCTGCAATCCTAGAAACGAGTCTATCCCCTTTAACCCTTGTGTAACCAACCAGATATCCAGGTACCCATTTACTCCATTTCTTTCAACAGCTGGTTAATATTCCTCTAGAAATATTACAAAATGTTTCTGAATGTCCATTCTTTGCTCGCTAATATATTACTTTATAATCTTAAAATGCGAGTTTGTGCAATGCTAATATATTATTTTATAATCTTAAAATAAGAATTTGTGCAAATACATTAAACACAAAAGGTTTTAAATAGTCCATACATTTTGGTTGGCCACATAAGGGTTAACGTTGGACTATAATTTCTAAAATTTCTAACACGCGTGTGCGCTACGCGCGTACACCATGATCCGCGGTGTACGCGTAGAAAATGAAACAAACCCAACCCCCGTCCATGTCAATCGTGGATCCGTTGATCGAGAAAAGAAAATCATCGAGTATTAATCGAATTGATATCGATAAGAGGAAAGGATGAATGAAGAGATCCTTGTTTCGACGGACCTGCAACTGATCCGAGGTGATGACGTTGAAGGTCGTGCCGTTGGTTGAGTTCGCTACACCGATGATAGAACCAACAGGCAAAGAAACCGGTACACCGACTCCTGGAACACCAGCAACACCCGGTACCGAAGTGACGCTTGCCGTCACCGCGACGGGATGCGCCTCGTGTTCGGTCGTTAGGGCGGACGCCTCCTCGGTCTCGCTCGTCAACGGTTCGGACATGTCCGGTAGCACGGCGACACTTTCCGATGTTTGACTCTCCTCCATTTCGGCTGTTCTCGCCTCTCGAGCACACAATGGCGTCAGCGCACGCTCAACGCAGCGGCAGCGCCACGATTTTTTTATGGCCGCTGCTGCGTGCGATTACTCGCGACCCGCGACACAACGGGACGCTTCGGCTTCCTCGTTCCTCGACGATCGGGCTAGAAAATAACCACGATCGAATCTGAAATTACAAGTGTCTCGGCGAGACGAACACAACGTTAGATAATCGTATTTTCATTCTTTCTTTCCAACGGAATCCTTTCCGAGCTTCCTACGGTGTACGTACAGTATTTAGGAGTACCAGTCTCCGATGTCGAGTGCCATCTTTACGTTCGTCGAACAGCGCTCTATTTGAAATTCCTCTTTGCACGTTTCGAACGGTTCGTTGAATATCGACTCGCAGAATGTTTGCAAAAGATAAGTATCCTCTTTTATTGTAGTTGACGGTACGCAAGCATTGTCGAAGAAGCGGTACCAACCATGCTTGGACCGTACGGAATAACATTGCCGGCGGCTATGTATCGCGGAGACCAGTAACCTCTATTTTTCTGTTGGATTTGAATACGATTTGAACTACCGATCGCGTGAACACCTACGTCTCGGTAATTAATCGTATTTGTCCTGACCCCGAACAGTTGTCAACTTTTAATTATAGTTATCATTAGATTGCGGATCTTTATGCATTCATGGCTTATGAAAATTTTGGAGGAAGGCTCGAATATAAAGTTTGATAGAATTTTGTAGAATGTTTATTTGTTGTAGATCTACAAATGCTGTTTCCATTAAAAATAGAATTTTATCTTATTCCACTTTCTTCAAATTTGTCTACAAAAATTAGAAAATGCATAACATCCGCAGTCTATATAGTTATCATGCAGAATTTTTAAATGATTCGTTGTAAATATCAGTCACTATGCATTCGAAGAGTGACACTTCCTCGTACCATGCTGCACAGGGCGTTGAAGGTAATCTAGAAGAGGTAGAGGAAGCTGAATCGGCTGCGTTAGGTATATCGTTCATTCATTTTAAGGATATTCGAACAAATAGGAACAGGTTTTTATTATGTTAGACATGAGTACATGTATTTCAGAGAATGTTCAAGAGTCGAAGGAAACGGGATCGGTAAAGAGAATGACTGAATTATCGACGATTGGTACGCAGACCCCTCTAACGTTGGTCAGGCTAACTGTAACACAGTCGTCGTCCGGTAGGCAATTTATCGACTCGACGACATTACCTACTCGATTCAGTTACGAAACTGGCTACGATCTCGAAGAATCCCGCGAAAATGCGACATATTTTGCACGCAAGCTTTTGCAAAGCAAGGTATTGTCTCTGAAATCGAAAAATTTCAATCTAAAGCAAATTTTCAAGAATTCATTGCCTTTCTCCTATGTAGTCCAGTAGATTTGAACGAGAAAATGCCAAAAATCCAAGTTTCCATAATGGTTTCCATAAAGTGGTTCAAAATTTATGAGCGTTTATAGTTGAGCGATTTTCAGTGTTTTTGACAGGTAAGAGTGTCGCTATTCTAATGGGGACTGAAACTTGGATTTTTGGCATTTTTTCACCCAAATCTACTGGATTACGTAGGAGAAAGACAAACATTTTTGGTTGCCCAAGGTAAGTTTAACCTTTTCATTCGCTTCAGACGTCGGTCACGCTTAGCCGCGAAGCTACGACGCAAGCAACGCCGCCGCATCCGTCACTAATGCCCAAAGCTTCGCAAGACACTATGCAAATATCTGTGTCGCTCACCTCGTCGACATGTGGCCAACAAAATGAACTTTTAACCGTGACTACAGATTACGCAGCACCTTCACCCGATGCGCGTAGCTTATTGCTCCACGTCGTCAACGAATCTGGTATATTCTGTTAACGATTTCTTTGTGATTGCTGTCCAATCGAAAGCAGCTCAGAACATTTTATTTACTGGGTATTTATTGTAACGTACTGACGCTCGTACGTTTTATCAAGACAACGATGACACGCCAAATTCGTCTGGATGTTCGGGTGCGTTGGATGCGACATCGTCGAGCAACAGGGACACGACAAGTAGCACCCTGTCGTCGCTTGGAACTAGCAATCAGCAGTGGAGTTTTTCTAGTTGTTTGCAATGCGTGCCGATCACGAACGACGAAGTATTGAAATTTCCATACCGTAACCAGTGCCTTCTAGCATTAACCGAATCATACAGGGTCTGGCAGAATAATATCCCGGGTTTGAGATGTACATCGACGAGGCATTCTTAACCCTCATGTAGCCAACCAAAATGTGTAGATTATTTAAAACCTTTTGTATTTAACATATTTCCACAAATTCTTATTTTAAGACTATAAATTTATATATTAGCAAGCAAAGAATGGACATTCCGAGAAATTTTGTAATATTTTTAGAGAAGCATCAACAAATTGTTGAAAGAAATGCAATAAATGGGTACCCGGTTGGCTACACAAGGATTAATACTAGAATATCTTGTTTACAATCGGGATATTAATTGTGCTTGTTCGCGTACTTTTCAGAACCGGGAAATTATTCGGCCGATCCCGCAAGATAACGGAAACTGATTCACGGAATAGACGTACACGCGTGGTCACATGAGAGATGATGCACCGCCAACGTATTCGTCGATATTTGCCAGACGCCCGCCAATGCGTAATTGGGGACCGTTTCGACCGACAAATCGATCGTCTTTCGTTGCTCCGATACCACCCCCGAGTTACGCCCAAGCACAGGCACAAGCGCAAGGAATGTGTCTCACGTCTTTCTCCATAGAGGATCAGCTGTTCACCGGTTCACGTAACATAATATCTTCGTTCGATCGGGCGGATTATCGATTCACGATTTAGTAACGACTCGCTTTGCTTGCAGCGAACGAGAATCGACTATGGGCCCAAAGACCTACGACCGCCGTGTGTCCCCGTTGCACCGCGATCGTCGTCACAGCTGTAGAAGTTCGTCAATCCGCAATTACTCACATTACCGCTTTCGCGCTGCTATTCTGCGGGTATAAGTTTTACAAACAACAGTCGAGAAACACGTATTTACAAGCGCATAAAAGAAATGATCTATTTGCAGATGCTGGCCGTGTTGCATGCTACCGTACTGCTTGGGTTCGTGCAACAACATAGACCATTATTGTCCTGTGTGTCGCGCTCACCTTGGAACCTACAGACCGTGCTGACAAACGCTTAGTGCAGCATTTAGAAAGTTCGCTTTCTCTGTTATCAGCCTATGCATCTAACGCATTTTCCAGTCAAGATAATGCTCCGCCATCCATTGTACCAAACAAAGATGAAAAGGACCGTATTCACAAAGATGTTATCGTTCTTTACCGTCAACGGTTGTCGCTTTAGAGAGCGTTAGAATGCGGTCTCCGACGTAGCGCCGGCTGCAGCTCAAGGGGTCGAAATTCATTTAATTGCAGGTGGAAAGTAAAATTACCGTCTCGACACGATGGCTGAGCACAATGGTCAATAAAATCATTTGACTTTCACCATATTTGTTTACGAACCGTTTCGACGCTAGTAACCGCACTTCAGCAACGCGATGCGCGGACCATTTAAACGCGACCGCAAGTATATTATCTTTTCGCACGTGCTTTTGTCTCCCAGTCGTGTCAAGACCGATTCAGGCTTGCTTACTAGAACGGCAACAGAAGGTTCTTGTTACTGCGTCTCTTGTAACAATGCGTTTCTATCATTTTCTCGCGTTTATACTATACGCGTCCACAACGTGCATCGACGCCGATGCGTGGGATGCTCTGAGAAGGTTTACGCATTTCTGGCAAAGAAGCAATGTTCATGCGAACGAAACGTTGTCGCGGGATTCGCCGAAAAGTACGTTGAAACCGAGCAACGTCCAAAACGGTGCACCGAGTCACATTGGCCGAGAGAAACGAAGTAAGTGCGTATTGGTTGTCTTTGTTAACGAGATTTCATTCATTGGATTCATTTGTGTGTAGTTTTCCCATTATTCACCGTGGTGAGGTTCGACAATAACATTTGCGCTGGATTGAACGGCGAGAATGGTACTTGCGTGGGAGCATCGGAGTGCTCGCAACGCGGTGGCGTGTCTAGCGGGATTTGTGCGAACGGCTACGGGGTTTGTTGCATCGGTAAATTTATTATGTATTTATTTTTCGCTGTGATGCGTATTACAGTGTTTTCTCGATAAATGCCCCAAATGTCTGGCAATAATTCTTTGATTGCATCAGTAACTGTATCTTGCGGCGAGACGACTAGCATTAACAACACTTATTTCGTTAATCCGAATTATCCGTCGAATTTCGACAGCACGGAGTCTTGTCAGTTGACCCTCGTCAAATCGCATCCATCTGTGTGTCAGTTTAGGTGAGCTCGGCATTCTATTTTCGTATTTCAGTATTTTATTATTCTGAATCATTGGGAATTCGTCTGACTTTCAGATTGGATTTCATGCTGTTTAATATAAGGGGACCGGAAACCACGAACAATCAATGCGTTTACGATCAGTTCATCGTGTCCGGGGGAAACCCGGTGCCCCCTATTTGTGGCATCAACAATGGAAATCATAGTACGTAGCAGCACGCTCGCAAAACATCTATGTTATAACAAGTTTGACACTGTAGAATATATTTCCACTAAAAGATTGAGACATTATGAAAAATGACCGACATATCTTTCAGTTTACATCGACGTCGGGGTCGGACAAACGAACCCTGTCACATTAACGTTCGTCACGAGCGGAAGCTCCTTCTCCCGATCCTGGAAAGTTCGAGTATCGCAAATCCGTTGCGACACCATATACAGAGCCGAGGAAGGATGCCTGCAGTACTTCACCGGCATATCTGGCCAAATCAAATCGTTCAATTACGATCCAAACACGGGACTGCAGCTGTCGAATCAGGATTACAGTATTTGCATTCGAATGGAAAGAAATTTTTGTGGAATCCAATATATGGCGTGTCCGATCGATGGTAAGGTCAATCTCTTGTTGAAGGGTTCATTGAAATTGTACAGTAAAGTCGCGATCTATCTCCCATCGCCTGTGCCGAGCAGAGACAGAAATCGTGTGGGGAAACTATTTTTTTATGACTGTACAGGGTGTATAAAAAGTAATGGTCATCCGTTCTAGGGGTGAATCTACACCTCTGGATCGGTGGACATCACGGACCGTTTGCTTTTTGGCCCCTCGTGGGGATGCCCCCACTGGAAGGGGTAGAAGAAGGGACAGTGATCGTGGAGATCCTCAGGGAGCTAGATCGCGGCTTTATTCTATTTTGAATAATAAGTGGCTGATGTTTAACGAACAGGTCAGGCAATGGTACCGCCTAACGGGAATCCGGCCGCGCAGATGCTACGAAGCAGCTCGTTCACGTTGACGGGGAACACGCAAGGGACGCAGATTGCGTCGGTGACTGGAGCTGGTTGTCAGGCCGACTGGTTGACGATCCCGTGTGCATCGAACTCTGGTAAACTACCGACAGCGATGATGATGTGCGTCGATCGTATTTGCGGCGGAACATTCAACGCGGAGAATCAAAGTTTGAATTCGTCTTCCGTCGTCAGTAAGCGCTTCTCGTTAGACAGTAAATATCGGTGAACGTGTTTTCAATTAATTCATTCGATTCTCTTCAGGTACCGTGAAGCCGTTCAGATTGATTTTCCACACGGACAGCATCGAAGCGCCGAACGACGTCGGGAACAGAGGATTTTGCTTGAATTACGTGCAACAACCTTGCACGACCAAGTTGCGATGAGTTTCTGTTCGCTGATTTCTGTTCAGGTAAACCAAAGAATATTAACGACTACAGCGGATGAGAAAATACAAGTTGATGTGGTTTTGCAAACGTATTCGTATTTTATTTGCCCGCGACAGACCGCGGACGTCACCAGAGTCGATGAAAAAGTTATTCTATATTAACGTAACATAGTATCACAAGTATAGATCGAAGCATGTAACACAGAGGTAGGTTTAGTTCTTGTATCGTTAGGAGATGCAGAGTTTCGGTTGAACATCGTAGAAAGAGAAGGATCGCGACAAAGGTGTGTGAGAATTGTAGAATCTACGCTATTTAATCGTCTGCGTGCTCGCGTAACATTTCGTTCGATTGTTTGCTATCTAATTGTAAGATGAATTCCACTTTCTCTGCTCACTCGGGAAGGACCACAATTTACACGCATACACGAGTGGAAGTGACTATGTTCCCAGACGCTCCGAGATATATATACTTTCTTTTCTTTTTTAAAGATTCGCCCGTCGTCGCTAATCTAAAACATTCTCCATTTAATCGATCATGGCGGACAATAAACTTGCACAAAGACTCGCAGTCCGTTGATGACGATGCAACTGAGAGGTGATTTTGTACATTGTCGAATATCCATCGTTTTTAGTTAAGTCTTGTGTCGTCGGCTTAATCGAACATTTACGTTTAATGCCGGAAAGTATGCTCGAGAAACACGGACAGCTTTGTACGTTTTAATTGGTCGGTTAAAACGATCGAGTACCGTGTCGATAACGAGACGCGCTTTTATTCTCGTCGCGCCGCTAGAACTAGGCTACGATCGAGCGCATGGACAACACTTCAACACGTAGATTTGATATAGGGTGCTCCATTTTCGTGTTCGAGTTTGTCATGACAATATACGTGCTCGTAATTACAAAAGTGCCTAAGTGAGAATTTAAAAAAAAACAGTTTATCAGTTATTTCACGTCACATTATTTTAAACGAAATTAGTTCAATGTAATTTTTACGATATTGTGGAAAATGAACCGTTTGATAGAGCTTGTTATTTCAATGTTATGTGGAATACATTTAATATCTTTTTCAACAAGAAACAAGAAATATTTGACTTATTGTTAGACCGCTTTCATAATTATGGGCACATATGTGTATGTATATATTTATATATATAATATATAATATGGAATGTAACGAAAATAAAAATTCTAACAGATCTTTGATATAGCAAATTTCAATCTCGAACACGTGAAAATTCAACGTTTTCAACGACACAATGTATACAACGCGTATATGTATAGTTAGAACAAGTACATAGAAAAGATTTCTAACGTTAAACGTCGCGCTCTCGACTGACGAGGTCACGAGAACGAGAACGAGAATGCTGTCGTTCGATTTCATCAAAGTATGCGGAACGATCGACAGACTTTTTGTTGCACTATGTCGAATAGATCGTTCGTTAATCATTGTTGTACCTGACAGTGAATCGCTGTGGCTTGTTCCTCATTTGTTGCACCTTACAGTCTGTTTTAAGCAGTCGAAGTTAAATAAGTTATCAAAAAATACGAGTGAAAGTTCGAGAAAGGTATATACGGTGTTCTGAAAAATTGGTCGATATAATCGGTTAGTGTGCGGTCACGGTGCGAAAGTATTGTTTTGCGTCGTGGACGCGAGTTACAAACTTATGCTACTTAATACTGTATCGAATGAGCACGTCCGGAAAATCGTAAGTGAATAATTTTAGAGCCTGTACGTGTATCAAGATCGAGTATTATTAAATTAATGGTGTAACGATCACGTTTGAATATCGACAGCTCGCTTCGTGGATTCGAATTTTCTAGGGCGTGTATGAAGACCCCTATCACCCGGCTGTCCTCGCGATTACATCTAGTTCTCCTTGAGGGCGGTCGCTTTCATGAAGTAAGTCAACAAGTCGATAGGCAGCGGGAACACGATCGTCGAATTCTTCTCCGCCGAGATCGTGTTCAGAGTCTGTGAAGGATGCGAGAGTTAGTACGAATCGTAAACCGAGTTCCTTTTAATAATCCCTAAAAATGAAGCATATCTCTTCTAACCTACCTGTAAGTAGCGAAGCTGCAACGCGGCAGGAGAGTCTCCTATCACCTCGGACGCCTCCCTCAACGCTCGGCTAGCTTTCTGTTCGCCCTCTGCCGCGATCACCTGTAACCAACGCGAACAAATTGACTCGGCGCCTTTCTTGTAAAAAGATGTTCTTGTAATAATTTAATTTTTTAGCGAGACGAACCTTGGCGCGAGCCTCTCGAGCGGCTTCAGCTTCCGCGGCCATGGCTCTTTGCAGCTGGACAGGCAGCCTCACGTCCTTGCTGTACAATAAATTTCAAAAACGATACTCTCTCATGCTATGAAACCTTGGGATTCGAGGAGAGGAGTTACTCACATTTCCACACGCTCGACTTTGATCCCCCACGTGTCGGTAGCCTCGTCCAGCGATACCTGGAGGTTCGATTATACATGTAATCGGAGCGTTTACACTTTCTACGGTTTAATTGTCCCGGGAGATGATAATGCATCTACCTGCATGTTGCCTGAAATGGTCTCGCGCTCGCTGAGAATTTCGTGAAGCGGTCTGGTGCCCATTGTGTTCCGAAGCATGGTCTGAGCCAGCAGCCTGGTGCTGTGGTGTGCATTCTCGACGTTCGCGATCGAAATCGTCGCGTTGTTCACGCGATAGTACACCACCGCGTCCACCGAAACCGTCACGCTGTCTTTCGTCAGCACCTGTCACGATGCAGAGCCTTTTTACAGTCCGTTCGCGATTTATAGGAGGTTAGATTTACCTCTTGCGGTGGCACGTCGTAGGTCCGAGTTCGTAGATCGACGCGAGCGTAATTGTCCACGCACGGCAGGATGAAAAAGATTCCTGGAAGTTTCAGAATGTATTTCCTTGTTCCTGTGGTCGACCGTACAATATAAAATGAAAAAGTTACCGGGTCCTTTGGCACCGCCGGACAGGAGCCGCCCCAGTCGGAATATCACGGCTCTTTCGTACTCTTGCACCACCTGCGGGTAAATTGATGGAAAATCATTAGTCAGACACCACACGATGTCTCAAAGACGTCCACTTTATGTCCATTTCAGGTGTGAACGTCTTACGACCTTTTGTCGTATGCAAAACAATGTTTTTAGGTTGAAAGATAACCCCCAAAAACTTTATGACGCTACCCCTCATTTAATGGTATTTAATATGAAGGCAAACACCCTAAATTTTACCATTTTCTTCGCAGAAAATCCATTGAGAAGTTCGCGCCTGATTTCTCATCGAAATCCAACAAGGAATCGGGCACGAACTTTTCCGCACCGACCCGATATAATTCGCAGTGCGATTAAGGATGTTCTGGAGGTATATAAAAACGCAACAAAACTTTTGGAAATTTTACAAGATATAATTCTTACTAAATTAATGCAATTATCAAAATTTGGGTTCGATTCATTGTACCGTTTAAGAATTATGGCAACTTAAAGTTTGCACATTTTAACACGTCTTCTTATGGAGAATTCATAAAATTCCACCTCAAGCCCTATTTAAACCTTGAAAAAACGCAACTAGAAACTCCAGTTTTTTTATATGTAGTAAAAATTATGTAATTAATTATGTGTTCAAAATTTATTAAGATTCACTAAACAGTTGCAGAGCAAAAAAATTATAAACTGTTACAAAACGTCAAAGGGTATAGCCGGATAAGCATGGGCCAGCGGCCCCCGCTCCGATTTTCCTGATTCCTGTCTTAAAACATCGTTTCATGTCTAAAAAACATTGTGTAAAATTTCAAATGTCTACCCCCACCGATAGGGGTGATATTGAGGTAAATTCCCCCGCACTTAAATGCAATTTGCGCTAAAACGAGAAAAGATATCGACATGGGATAAACGGCAAATAAAAGATATAGATACACTCTATATTTCAGATTTTTTTCAGAATTTCTTGCTAATTATTTATAGTTAAAAATAATTAATTAATTTTTGGGGAATTTTTTTAACTATCTTCCCCTGGGTTGACACCTACCAAAAAATTCTAAAATATTGCTATGATTCTAACCTATTTTGTAAAAAAATCTCAGAAGTGTCCGTTTGGTGGAACAGTGTCAAAAAAAATAAAGTATGCCGGAAAACGCTCGGTTTGATCAGTAACGACGCAGCGACCGATTCCCCTTGCGGCGGCTAGTGACGGGAGCGAACGGGAAGTCGGCGCTTTTCTTGTTTTTTTCTTTTTTTTATATGTATTTATAAACTAAACGATTTTTATTGTCTAGAATATAATTGTTTAGGCTTCTAACTGTAATCATGTATTAGAAGATTTAGTCGCATTTTTACATGTATCAGCTTTTCCGTACAAGCGCCGACTTCCCGTTCGCTCCCGTCACTAGCCGCCGCAAGGGGAATCGGTCGCTGCGTCGTTACTGATCAAACCGAGCGTTCGCCGGCATACTTTATTTTTTTTGATATTGTTCCACCAAACGGACACTTCTGAGATTTTTTTACAAAATAGGTTAGAATCATAGCAATATTTTAGAATTTTTTGGTAGGTGTCAACCCAGGGGAAGATAGTTAAAAAAATTCCCAAAAAATTAATTAATTATTTTCAACTATAAATAATTAGCAAGAAATTCTGAAAAAAATCTGAAATATAGAGTGTATCTATATCTTTTATTTGTCGTTTATCCCATGTCGATATCTTTTCTCGTTTTAGAGCAAATTGCATTTAAGTGCGGGGAATTTACCTCAATATCACCCCTATCGGTGGGGGTAGACATTTGAAATTTTACACAATGTTTTTTTAGACATAAAACGATGTTTTAAGACAGGAATCAGGAAAATCGGAGCGGGGGCCGCTGGCCCATGCTTATCCGGCTATACCCTTTATCGTGTTGTCTCTCACTAGCATGGAAACGCGACAAGTTTAGACCACTGAATATAGCTACAGAGGGTACAGTATTCGCAAAAGTTTAATGCAAAATATACTCATGAATGGCTTTCATTGCCATGTATTGATGAATTTCGAATTTCTCGTACTTTTGTCTCCCATTGTACCTCCAGAACATCCTTAATTGCTAACGATGTCGTGGTTTTCAGGAAGCGTGGGACTGAAACCGATCAGCCGTTTAACGGCGTAACGCGACCATACAGAGGGATAACGGGAAGTGAATGGACACCGAAGGAGATCGCGACGCACCCGAGGAACAAGAATAGAGTCTGGTGAGTGGATGACCGATATTTTTAGATTTATAGTACGTCGTCGAGGAGGTCGCCGTACTCGTCGATAGAATGAGACCAGGGGCGGTAGGATCTCTCACCTTGAAGCAGATGAAGAGGGAAAACGGCATCGTTAATATCACGACGACCCAGGACAGTGCCACTAGGATGTTCTTGCAGTTGTTGGGGGCGTCCGGTGTCTTTTCATCCGCTGAAACATTCGGTAATCGTCGGTGAAACGAGTTAAACGCGGCCAGTCTTCGTGCTACGGTAACAAATTACTCTTATCCGGTCATCTCGAAAGCTGTCGCGAAGAAGAGCTTGCTGGAGACGATAACGTCTAGTTACATAGTCTAATTAGCCTGATCCGAGGGGGTGTTATTCAAGGGTTGGGATAGGTTCGCTTAGCTCGACTTGACTCAACAGGATAGTCGATATTTCGTCTATCATTGCACGCTAAACCTTGCCCTTCGCCCCACTTTCGTCGTTTCCGAAGGAACAACAGGTCCCCCTTTGTCGGCCACTCGAATCTTTCGATCGAGAGCGAAGCAACTGGTTCAGCCGGCTTGAGTCGAGCCGGTCGTATCGCGGAGATCTTGAACCACAGTTTAGCAACCTTCGTCGATCGATAACCCCGATCCCTACCGGTTCGATTATCGTCAAAGCTTTCCTTTAAACGTCCTACAAATTCCTGAATCAACCTGCGTTCCATTAGTCTAATGAACTTGTCCGAATTCCTGAAATATCCCGTCAACTTCGTTCTTCCACGGAATAATTAACATCTCCGAGCGTTGTCCGATTCGCGTTCACCCCCCCCCCCCGCGATTTCAGACTGGAACGCGACGGAGATGCGTATTTATAGTGGTATTCATTCTTCTTATTGATTGCAGGAATGGTCGGTTCTCGCTCGGATCGATATAAACACCGTGTGTACAACCTACATTCGCAAAACGGTGGCTCGATCGCTCGATGGCCTGACGGCGATAGATGAAAGAGGAGGATGAACGCGGCGCGACAACGCGGAAGCGATGGCGTCGCAAAATGGAACGGTCCTGGGGGACAGGATATTCGGGTCAGCCTGTCGGCTGGGACGTTTGCGCGACAGCTAATCAAAGCTGCCGAGCTTCGAGGAGAGCGTCGCGTCGTGGGAATACATTATCGGAGTTTCTAGGATAGACCCGGACAGAAGAGTAACCTAATTTCGACCTGGACCTACGCCACGATGTATCTGACAGATTCGGCTATTCATTTTTCAGAAGAAAGATCCCGACTACATCTCTGTATCGTACTAGATCATTTCAAAGCACTCCCCTCGGAACCGCACAGTATGTAACAGGTGAACGAGAAATTCGTTGTCCCGGTAGTTCGCGATCCGCACAGCTTACCGTCCGTCATGTCGACGCGGCTGTTCTCGATCCGGGGATCGAGCCTGCACCCGGCGAGAATCCTCTGAAGTGTCTCTCCGAAGTCTAAGCGGACAGAGAAGGGTGCCGGAGAGCCTGTTGTTCTCCGAGGGAACGCGAACGGATCGAGGCGGCTCGAAGTCGAGTTTCCGACGCGTTATCCGCGTCTCACGGTTCACTGAGCGAGACCAGTGGCTGCTCGGTCTATGTTTAACCACCCACATTGAAAAGGCCTACCTTCCTCTTCCTCTATCCCCGCGACTACATCTCCAGTTCATCCGCTCCCTCTCTCTCTGTCGCTTTATCTCGCTCGATCTCGATTTACCCGTCCATGTCCATCTCCGTCTCGCTCCGGCGAGAGCGGCATGCGCGAAATGCGCGAAGTGCGCGCGACCACCCCTTCCATCAACCCTCTCCGGATGTACTCTTCCTTCGTCCCTCTTTCGCTCCACCCGGCCGGTTCCATTACGAGCATGTGGCTGTTCGAATCGTTCGATCACCGTTCCCGGTGAAAATCGATCGCCGTTTCGCAGGCCACTCGACTTTGTTTTCTCGCGTGATCGCCGATTCGTGCAGATCGCGCGCCTCAGATTTTCCGCTGCTTTCAAATCGCATCTGGTTTATCGGGGACATTACATCGCGGACAGGAGCATCGCCATGGAAAACGGTCGTACAATCGCCGGCTGCCATATGAAATATGCAACGCGCGCGGGGGCTCGATAAATATTAAATCGGCCGCAGTGTTTCCACGCGACGACCACGGCTGGAATAAAATATTGCATCCCGAGGCTTATCGGTTGACTGTGAAACTTCACGCCGATTTACCAAATGTTTTCAATCAGAATTTCATCGATCCTTTGTAAACTTATCTTTCTATAATTTTGATAGACTAGTAAACATTGTAATGGTATGCCATATTTTTATTTCCAGGCGACCTTCGACGCGTTATCGATGACTATTCCGGACGGAACATTTTTCCCCGTCAACGACACAGCGACGCCGATTACGCTCGCTGGTGCGAACGCGTTCCATTTCGAAGCGCCGCGATCGATCTGTACTCGTTGTTAGAAACAATTTGCCGATTGTGTTTATACCCGGTCGGCGGCGATCCATAGGCAAGGTGAATGTTAAACGACACAAGTTCACCTGTGTAAGGCAACGAACGACTCCTCGAGACCGCAGGCAAAGACCGCGTATCTTATACGCCGCACTAGTACATACGTAATGTTCCCCGATCTTCGCCTATTGATGGCTGATCTATGGTCGACCGTTTCTACTTGGCGGATCTGGCGAGAAATCGTGGTTCATCACGCGGCATTCCGATCGCGTTCGATTCGACTTGTTTTTCCAGAGAATTTGGTCCGAGTCTATTTGTCCCGAAAGAAATCGATTCGACTATATTGTTCGGGACAACTTGTTGATTTTCGAATGAAATTACCGATGTTACCGAATAGTGGAACGGTCGAGAAACCCTCAGTTGTGTGAACAGTATTTTAAACTAAATTAATTCAATATAATTTTTACGATATTGTCGAAAATGAACCGTTATATAGAGTTTGTTGTTTGGACATTCATATGGAATTCATTTAGTGTTCATATCCTTTTTCTTTAACACTAGAACTACCGAGCACTAAACGCAATTGGCATACACTGCCTTATAATAATGACAAAATTGCGTTTGTTTAGATTTTGTACCAGTTTTGTTTAAATATGTACTTCAATGCAGAAGTTGACTAAAAACATTTCTCAGAAAAACATATTTATAATTTTAATATTTCTAATACAAGAAATCAGGAGCAAGTCATTTTGACTCATCCGGTAGTTCTAGTGTTGCATAACTCGAACCAAGAAATACATGACTTAGACCACTTTCATAATCATAAGAAGTATATGACTTAGAGCACTTTCATAATTAATTACGCATGGCGTTTGTTTACTCGTGGAGAAGTGATTGGTCAAGTTTAACTCGTTGCAGTCGGAGCTGTTTGAAGCTAAACCTACCGAGCACTACAAGCGATTGAAATCTTATAGCTTACAAAAAAGACAACTCCATTCGTTTAGATTTTGTGCAATTTTTATCACAATACGTTATTGGACGAGCCACTTTATAATTTCAATAATTGCCAAATGAAAAATATAGAATATTTAAAACTAGAATAATTCCATTGTACACGATTCTTTTTAATTTTGTGGATATGAAATCGGTATAATACCTTTTTTAATGGCACAGAAGATATTTATGGCATAATTTAAATGGTATCGAAGGAGGAATATCATAGGAGAACAATTTCTTTTGTGCGGTTATTTTTTCATAGTTTTTTCGAGATCAACGTTATTTTTTATCGGGAATTTTTTTTTATTCCATCTTATAGCGGCTGAAAAAATACATTTGAATATGCTTGAGTCATGAACAAGATGGAATAGAAAAATTGTACTTCTGTGATATTCCTCCTTCGATACCATTTAAATTATGCCATTAAAAATAAAGGAGATATTTGGGTGACCCCCTTCAGCTGAGACACAATAACGTAAACAACATCGTGTATAATGGTACAACAATTTTCAATGGCGACTCTGAGCCCCACTCGAGCTATGCGATAATACAGTGTTTGCATTAGTCTAGCCGTGGATTCCGGTATCGCTCGAACCTCTCAAAGGGGGCACGATATGATTGTAAGTTTGGTAAACAACGTGTTGGATAGTATTGTATACGTGTTCGTCCGAATCGTGGAATTACGGAGAACGGAAAATGATTGATGACCTTTCCCCTTCTCCTATATGTAGAACCTATATGTATACGTATATTCGATACGTACGTACATTAGTTGTTCGTAATGGAAAGTTTGACCTTCTTTACACCTGCGTAATATTTCATAGTGGGTCCCGCCCGATCCTATGGATACTTCGATCCCCCGAAACGAAACGAATCGAACTGAAGGTACACGTAAGCGAACAATTTGCGTTTTGAACCGGACCGATCGTCCCTAGAATCTCGTTTGACCCCGTTTGTTCGCGACAAGGTCGCGGACTGCAACTAGGAGTAAGTCGTAGTAAAGTCCACAGGATAAAGTCGGCCGGGTCCCTGGGGCATCATTCTTTTTTATTACAATATTTATACTCTTATTGCACGAGGTATTTAGTTATCACTCATTCAAGGGGGAGTGTTCAGAGCAGTGTTTCCCAACGTGGGACCCACGCTCCACAGGGGGGCAATTCAACAATTTCCTAATGATTTCTTCCTAAAGTGTACGACTTCGATTTCGATAATTTTTTGTGAGATGATGGTATACGGATGCCTAATTATGTATGCAAAATATTAGGTGTAGTTACTCAATAGTTTTAAAGATATAAACAAGTAAAGTTTAAAGTTTTCGAAGTTCCACTAGCCGTGTAAGTAGGTTAAGTTCAATTGTTTATATCTTTAAAACTATTTAGTAACTACTTCTAATATTTTGCGTACATAATTAGGGATCCATATACCATCATCTCACAAGAAATTATCAAAATCCATGTCGGACACTTGGGGTGCTTCCCTTGTCAGAGTCACCACTACAAATTGCTGTACCATTATTCACAATATCGTTTACAAGATTAAATATATTGGAATGTAACCAATTACTGAACATTTAAATTCATAATAAAATAAATATAACATAAATTATTCTAGCTAGGAAGAAATGTTTAATTTTAGAACGGCTAAATTTAGAAGGATTCTTCAGTGAACAATGAAATTTTGGAATATTCAAAATAACGTATACCTTACATAGGGGGCATAAGAATTTTAGAAAGGTTTATGTCGGAAAACACTGGTTTAGAGCGTAGTCCCGGTTCGCACTCGCCCGGAAAGATGTGCGTAAACGCATTTCAACCCTCTCCACTCAAAACGATATTAAAAAAAAGAGGTCGCGGATAACTCACCCCCGATGATGCGGTTCTGTATGTCGTCCGGTCGCGAGTTGATCTGTATCGTGGATCCATTTCCATTGCTTATGTTTGCCATGGGAATGGACATGTCAGGGTTCACTCGTCGATCAGGCCTCGACACCTAGAAACGAAGAAAGGATACGTGTCGCGTGATACATAGGCTGCGGCGCGGCAAGAGGAGCGTTTGAATCGCGCGGATCGGATCGGCCGATTCGTGCCAGTAAGAATGCAACGCGGATTTACCTTCATCAAAATGGGTAGCATTCGTCGAGAGCGAACGCGGTTTCGAGCACAGCCTCTGTCACGTTCAAACGACCATCGCGCTAGAACGTGAGTTTACGCGAACAGCAGCGTGGACATGTATCACACGGTACCGTCGTGGTCATGGAAATGCCTGATAATGTTAATTCTGATTGGAGCACGATATCAACAACGCTCTCTCCCTCTCTCTCTCTTTTCTGGGGTCGTCCAGCTTCCGGCACCGTGCACCGGAAGCCGAACGATGGATTCTAACGCGTTCAGTGCCTCGAGTACCGGTACTCGATGGTATATCGACAGTATCGGCCTGTACCAACACAAGGATCTTGCTCCGAATCTTGGATTCCGGACACGATGGACGGTTTCCAAGCTCTGGGAACTGGCTCGATACTTTCGAGATACCTGTGCACCACCCTATCGTTACGAGTCTCGCGTCGTTAGGATATCGAAACAAGTACGATAGAATAGAAACAAAACTTGTAGTCACCTTATCTGTTGGTTGTGCCGCGTCGTTGGGAGAACTAACGGTTCGAATGAAGCAGGCGTCGCGACGTTGAAACGCTTTATACGAGGGCGGCCGCCGCCCCAACTAGTAGTATAGGGTAACGATATACGTAAGTACAATACCTGTACGTATAGTCCGGCGGACGCGATCATTCACCGTTGTCCTCCGCTCTGGGAGCCTTCGCTTCACCAGAAATGGATAATCATCGATATTTTATTCGCATTTCTTTAATAATGCAATTTCCCCACCGGACGAGTTCTGCTCCAATTACATCGCCGATCTCTGTTCGGATTAAATGTCTGCTTCAGAGATTTTGCAAGGTGATGCGAAATCCCGCAAAATAATCTACAAGTGTAGAGGCTGAACGAGCTTTTTCTATTTTTTTCTAATAGCAGTTATTATATCGTATTGTAACTTCGTTATTAATATAATAATTTTTTACTCAAATACCTTCTTTTAATAATCAGCAGATATAACAAATTGTTATATTATATATATTTTATATTATCACACATATATACATATATGTATATGTATTATATTTAATACACATGTATTATATTTAATACACATGTATTATATTTAAATTATCGTTTATTTCCTCGAAAAAGATTTACTCCAATTTAAATTCATGTAGATTCCGATTTTATCATTAAGCAAAATTTGTTTCTTTATTAAATATACATGTATTAGATTGAAGACGAAATCCTTAGTCCCGTGGGATTGCGAACCCTACATGTTTCACTATACCGAATTCTCGACGATCGAAAATACAGCGCGACCATGCACAAAACTCGCGGTCTAATTATAATTCGTAGGATTCCCTCAGGCTTTTGTCGCTCGTGAGTCAAACGTTACGCAACGGCGACAAGAATATTCCGTCACTGCACGGTCTATTTGCATATAGTCGTGTCAAACTCGTGCACTTAGCTGCACTTATTATATCTGGGGCACGGGACGTAATTGGATGTCGAGTGGAGCTCGGTCGCGTGCTCGATAAACAGAAACTACTCGGTTTCTTTAACGTGCACGCGCGATTAGTTCGCGAGCACACATCATCACGAAATGCAAAAGTTTGGAAGTGGTTTCGAGGAACATGAAAGAACAGGCACGATCGATTTAAGAGCACATGTTTATTAACATACTCTTGGAGTTAATAACAATATTACCGTGTGATAAATCGCGCTTCCCGATTCGGTAGAAATGAGTCTTAATTCTAAATGACATCCTGAAACATTGTTTTCTTGTGTCGATTACGCTACGGGAGGAGACTGCTTGGCTTCTTTCTTTCGCGTCACGATCTTCACGGTCGATCGGCTCGAGGTTTCACGAATCGCGCGAGCTCTACTGCCGGATCAACCGAATAACAAGAGATGTATAAAAATGCACTAACGTTGTATCGGTCGATCTCGTGCTCGATTCGCGGAGTAAAGGTGACGAATGCGCTCGATTCTGAACGGGATGGTGCGGCAGTACTCGATTTCGAATCACACTGTTTTACTGTTTTACTGCGGTGCACGCGTCTACGCGTGCCGTACTTATCGTCGATGGAACGCGTCGGAACCGTCGGGCTTGCGAACAGGATCCTAGAGATCGAACGTAGGGTTTTACCCTTTTTTTCGGGAGCTTAGTCCCTGGAAAGCGAGCGCAACTTCGCAGAGCTTTGCACAACAGTGTTCGTTCCATCGGCGGTGCACGAGCGCGCGAAGTATTTCGTTAGGCAAATAATCGTTATTATAATTACGATGCGTTGAAGAAATCTATTCGTACGACGCGATAAACGCGACACATTCTCGCCGCTAGTTTTGGTCTGTTGTCGCTTGCGACTGGACAGTACCAGCTGGGCGATGTCGCGGATGTTGTTTTAAAATACTGGCTCATTATTTTATACACTCGTCTCGCCACCGATCTCGATCGATATCAGCGGTGCTCGGCTACCGACCACTTAAAATGCGAGTCCTGCTTCGGAGTAAGTGGTGAAGATCTTCTCGATCGAGTTCACGTAAGCCGCTGTCCTCAGATCCAGGCCGAGGTTGAATTTCATGGCAGTTTTCATGATGGCCTGTCGAGAAAGAGCAAGAGTAACGTGTCTGTATCTTTTGGTAAATGTCTATGCAAATTCATTGTTGGAATAAATACCCTGGCGGATCGCTCCATCGTGTAGTCCAAGCCGGAGTGGACGATATCCTTCTCAGAAGCACCGGAAATGCGTTTCTGGAACGCCTCGGAGGGTGTGACGGGGATTCGACCGCCCACGCGACCGAACCTACGTTCCAGCGACTCTTGCACGGATTCTGGAAAACGAGCATTCCTGTAGAAACGGCCGGACCGTTGTCAAAGGGTATTCTCCTTTTCAGGATTTCAAGATTGGGTTTTTCAGTAGTCAAAAGCGCTAGATGAAAGATCAATCTAGGCCGCAGTCGCCCTCAAAAGTTCTAATTTTAGTTTGCGAGGCGTAATTTGCATTATTCGGCGGCGTAATTTGCATTGTTCGACAGCGTAATTTGCATTATTCAGAAGCACAAAGTTGCGCGTGTAGCTGTTTTCATAATGCTGCAACAGCTATATTCTGCTGATTAATGCAAACTACGCCTCATAAACGTAAAAATAGGACTTTTGAGGGCGACTGCGGCCTAGATTGATCTTTAATCCAGCGCTTTTGACAACTGAAAAGCCCTATCTTTGTATTATGCAATCCTGGAAACGAGTTTACCCCTCAACCTTGAACTACTCGCACTCCATTTTCTACATAACTGATTACATGGAACTTCACATCGCTCCAACATAAATCAATTTCTACTTAACGAAATAAGTACTTGAATGCAAAATAAATATTTGCTAATGCGGTCGACACGTTTGCTTATGCTTGAAACACTAAATTTAAAGTTTTGAGATTGTAAATAATCACCTAGCAAGTGGTAATTGGATTCTCTCTCGTATTTGAACGTGAGACGACCGTACGACACGTGGTTGAGATTCTTGAGCCACTCGAAGAACGATACGGTGACACCACCGGCGTTGATATACAAATCCGGTATCACGAGAATGTTTCTTTCGATGAGAATCTTGTCGGCAGCGGGGGTGGTTGGTCCGTTGGCAGCTTCGGCTATGATTTTAGCCTGCGAAGAGGAAAAGAAATGATTATACAATTACAAACCGACGCGAGTACTCTTTTAGAATCCTCACCTGAATCTTCCCAGCGTTGTCTTTGTTAATAACTTTCTCGATGGCTGCGGGTATAAATATGTCGCAGGGCTCGTACATGAGATTTTCACCTTCGTACGGCTTGGCACCAGGGAAGCCAACGATAGTGCCATTTTCTATGCGATAATCTTCCAGTTGCTGTACAACCAAACAATCTTATTAACGATATTACATCATTGTCGATATTATTCTGTTCCGTTCGAACAGGTACGTCACTTGCCTTGGGGTCGATGCCTTCCGGATTACAGATTGAACCGTCGTGTTCGATCACACCTATGCAGGTGGCTCCGGCGCGGTGCAGATAACGCATCGAGTGCAGGCCGACGTTACCGAAACCTTGCACGATGAATGTTTTACCTCCCCAGCCGGGCGTAGTGCCTGCGAACGATCAATTCAATCCATAGAAACTATCCTTCCCTCGCGCGTCATTGCACAAGCATTCGCTATCTTCTCCTCCATGTCGCTTACTGTCCCACAGTATGATACGCGTGATTTATGCGAATTTACAGCTAAAGTGAATTCATTTAAAGCTATGTGCATACTGAAGCAACATCGAGCAACCTGTTGTCGCGTCGCCTCTTGTGAAAAAAGAAGTTGCTCGATGTTGCTTCTATTTCTCCATGTCGCTTACTGTTCCACATTATGATTCACGTGATTTATGCGAATTTACAGCTAAAGTGAATTCATTTAAAGCTATGTGCATACTGAAGCAACATCGAGCAACCTGTTGTCGCGTCGCCTCTTGTGAAAAAAGAAGTTGCTCGATGTTGCTTCTATTCTGCCATGTCGCTTACTGTTCCACATTATGATACACGTGATTTACGCGAATTTACAGCTAAATTGAATTCATTTAAAGCTATGTGCATACTGAAGCAACATCGAGCAACCTGTTGTCATGTCGCTTCTTGTGAAAAAAGAAGTTGCTCGATGTTGCTTCGGTGTGGATGTGGATATACTTATATAATTACTTTAGAGTACACGTTGGCAAAGAAAAATGCTTGTAGCATCGCAGCTGCATACGATATTAATCGACTAGGAATAGTGCTTTGGATGTGGGCCAGAGAGGAAATTTGGTGATCTCGACCCACCGATCATGCTCATGTAGTTTGCCTCGTTGATGAAGTTCTCCAGTCCGTGGAAGACACCGCGACCGGTCGCGGATATTCGGCCGTGAATTCCACCTTGGTTGATAGGCTTTCCGGTGACGCAAGCGTGCGCGTTGATGTCCAGGTGACCGATCGTCTTCGCGTAGGTGTCCGCGATCCAAGACATCTCGCGTTCGCCGGTTCCCATGTCGGGAGCGGGTACGTCCACGCCAGGCCCTGGGGATCATTCAGAATTCTATAAACGTTGTCAGAGATCCGCGTTAAGGGGGTGGTCTCGTTTCCAGGATTGCAAGGGTGCGGGATGCGCCTTTTCCTTTCTTGATAATGCAAAGATGGGGGTTTTCAGTAGTACGAGGCGTAATTTGCATTATTTGGCAGCGTAATTTACGTGACGCTGCGCACGTAGTTACTTTCATACAGCTGCAACAGCTACATGCTGCCGAATAATACAAATTACGCCTGTTAAACGCAAAAATAGAACTCTTGAGGACGACTGAGCTCTAGATTGATCTTTTATCTAGCGCTTTTGATTACTGAAAAGCCCCATCTTTGCATATCGAGAAATGAGAAGGCTACCATCTTAATTTCGTTACTTTCATTGATCGATCGATCGCCACTCGTCGCGAATTATGTTCGACTCAGCGGTGGAGATAGCATCATGTCGACGCGAGACGAGCAAACAATTTCTTGAAAACAAACGGATTACGAAATACCGCGATACGGTCGTGCGGATCGACTGCTGCTTCCTCGGGAAGGAATCGATCTCGTCGGACGTTGCTGCAACCCGGCAAAAATTTAGTAAATCCCGTTTAATGGCTTCCGAGCAATTGAACTTTGTAGCCTCGCACTATATCTACCCCCGAAACTGTTAGGAAATTTTTACAGAATGTCCAGAAAGATTCCAGTGTGGCATTGCGTAATCGACCGAGGAAAAGGCCGAGGAGACTCGAAGAAAATTTTATCGCAGAGAACAGCGAACCGCCATCCTCGAACCGGCGAGGAAAAGAAGAAGAAAAAAAGGGGAGGAAGAGGAGAAACCGCTTCGAGTATTTCGGAGCATCTCCGCCTCACCGATGAATCCCTTCTTCGCGAGCTCCAACGTGAATCTTCTGGTGATCTTCTCGAGCTCGTGTTCCGAGTACAATTTTGGATTAATCTTGATGCCGGCTTTGGCGCCACCGAAGGGGACGTCCACACAGGCGCATTTGAACGTCATCAGGGCGGACAGAGCTTTCACCTCGTCTCGGGAGACGTCCATCGAGAAACGGATACCTGAAAAGAACGGATGCAAACAACAGGCTGTAATATTTTCGATAGAATCTTGGCAAGCCACCGGTCCCACGATCGGTGCTAAATATAGCTACGCGCGAATAACAAGAGGAATGCGCGCAGCACAAACGATACCGTGCTTTTTTCTTGCGAGAGAATACAATCGATAACTAACGTGGCTCTTTTGTCGAGCAGAGCTCATTCTCTCCCTCTCCGTTCCTCTTCGAGGCGTGATCATTTTTACGATCGGTCGATCGCACGGTGTCACGAGGTATGTAATACTGGTCGTAATAATCTCGCAATCCCGTCGTCGGCTATCGAGAGGAATACGGAGCGGTGCGGCGTGGCGGAAAAGGGTTTCGCGAAACAGCGCTATCTAAAATTAGCTTTCGGTTTCGTCGACGACCAATTACGCAATAATTCGGCTTCGTCGACAGCCGCCGACGCTTTCTCGAGGATCCCGAAATTAATTTCGTGAACCAAGGTCGCGCGATTGCGATCGCGATCGGATACGAGAGTCGTTTTGTATCGCTCGCGATATCGAAATCTTCTTCGGATTACGGCTCTAATAAGAAGACAATCGATTTGTCATAGTTTCGGTTAACCCTTGCCGTATTTTAACGAGGCACGCGTGAAGATTTGAAACAAAGTCTAACAAATATGAATGTTACGCCTTTCTTTTCAAATGAAAGAAAATATTTGATTCGTTTGTAATCGATATTTAAGATTCTATAAAGTTTCGTTTATCTTCTACATTTTTCGGGACAAGGACGTTTTAATTGCCGGATCTGTAAAGAGAATTATACGGCAAGAGGTTAACGGCGACATGTGCCAAGCCGTGCCATCATCTAGCAATCGTGTTAATGGTTGTCTGTTGATTCGCGACAAGCGACGGGTTTATTTTTATTATATCGGAAACGAACGACCGTCGACGCTCGGTGTAAATCGGTCAGCGGCGTAAGCAGGCGTAAACGAACGATATAACACCGCGCACGCACGCGTTATCGTTCGAAAATAGTCACGCGACGACGGCTAGTCAGGGTCTCGCGCATTCGAACGACCTCGTTAATGACTTTGGCAAATAACAGCTGGAAGATAAGCCGAGTATTTGGGCGGGGCCTCGTTTTTTCGATCTGTCGCGTCGACCGACGAACGTGGAATTTCGAGCACTCGTGGGGGTACACAGCCGTTCCCCGCAGCGATAACAAATCATTACATCGTGCAACAAGATAGGCGAGAGCTACTTTTATGAGTCGCTGCTGAGGAGTGATCCCCGTCGAGTTTTCAGTAGCGATCGCAATTTTTATATAGAATGCAGTCGTTTCTTTTGAGATTGTTATTTAGATTGACTCGTTTTCCGCGAAAAATCGAGTACCGAATAAGTTTCGTTACAACTAGATTGCGGATCTCTATGGAAAATAAAAATGTCCTCTATTCAATTTTGTCATAAATGCGTAAAATCCGCGACGAACAACGGGTTTGTTAAAGGGGTGGACTCGTTTCCAGAATTCCAAGGGTGCAGGATGCGCACCCTTTTAGCCTATTTCTTTTTTTATCCACGATATTTCCTGCTTTTGGACACACTCTTTCCGAAGGTGCAGAAGTGGCCACTGTACAAAGACATTCTTGTGCTATTTTTCATCAAATGGGATACGAAAGGACAGCATAATTGATTTTGAAAGTAAAAGACAATAATGATTAGAAAAATCAGAGAATTTCTAGTACCATGTTCGCAAAAGATATTTCCTACTTTTGGAAACACTCTTTCTGAAGGTGCAGAAGTGGCCACTGTACAAAGATATTCTTGTGCTATTTTTCATCAAATGGGATACGAAAGGACAGCATAATTGATTTTGAAAGTAAAAGAGAATAATGATTAGAAAAATCAGAGAATTTCTGGTACCATGTTCGCAAAAGATATTTCCTACTTTTGGAAACACTCTTTCTGAAGGTGCAGAAGTGGCCACTGTACAAAGATATTCTTGTGCAATTTTTCATCAAATGGGATACGAAAGGACAGTATAATTGATTTTGAAAGTAAAAGAGAATAATGATTAGAAAAATCAGAGAATTTCTGGTACCATGTTCGCAAAAGATATTTCCTACTTTTGGAAACACTCTTTCTGAAGGTGCAGAAGTGGCCACTATACAAAGATATTCTTGTGCAATTTTTCATCAAATGGGATACAAGAGGACAGCATAATTGATTTTGAAAGTAAAAGAGAATAATGATTAGAAAAATCAGAGAATTTCTAGTACCATGTTCGCAAAAGATATTTCCTACTTTTGGAAACACTCTTTCTGAAGGTGTAGAAGTGGCCACTGTACAAAGATATTCTTGTGCAATTTTTCATCAAATGGGATACGAAAGGACAGTATAATTGATTTTGAAAGTAAAAGAGAATAATGATTAGAAAAATCAGAGAATTTCTGGTACCATGTTCGCAAAAGATATTTCCTACTTTTGGAAACACTCTTTCTGAAGGTGCAGAAGTGGCCACTGTACAAAGATATTCTTGTGCAATTTTTCATCAAATGGGATACGAAAGGACAGTATAATTGATTTTGAAAGTAAAAGAGAATAATGAGTAGAAAAATCAGAGAATTTCTGGTACCATGTTCGCAAAAGATATTTTCTACTTTTGGACACACTCTTTCTGAAGGTGCAGAAGTGGCCACTGTACAAAGATATTCTTGTGCTATTTTTCATCAAATGGGATACGAAAGGACAGCATAATTGATTTTGAAAGTAAAAGAGAATAATGATTAGAAAAATCAGAGAATTTCTGGAACCATGTTCGCAAAAGATATTTCCTATTTTTGGACACACTCTTTCCGAAGGTGCAGAAGTGGCCACTGTACAAAGATATTCTTGTGCTATTTTTCATCAAATGGGATACAAGAGGACAGCATAATTGATTTTGAAAGTAAAAGAGAATAATGATTAGAAAAATCAGAGAATTTCTGGTACCATGTTCGCAAAAGATATTTCCTACTTTTGGACACACTCTTTCCGAAGATGCAGAAGAGGCCACTGTACAAAGATATTCGCGTGCAATTTTTCATCAAATGGGATACAACAGGACAGCATAATTGATTTTGAAAGTAAAAGAGAATAATGATTAGAAAAATCAGAGAATTTCTGGTACCATGTTCGCAAAAGATATTTCCTACTTTTGGAAACACTCTTTCCGAAGGTGCAGAAGTGGCCACTGTACAAAGATATCCTTGTGCAATTTTTCATCAAATGGGATACAACAGGACAGCATAATTGATTTTGAAAGTAAAAGAGAATAATGATTAGAAAAATCAGAGAATCTCTGGTACCATGTTCGCAAAAGATATTTCCAGCTTTTAGAAACACTCTTTCTGAAGGTGCAGAAGTGGCCACTGTACAAAGATATTCTTGTGCAATTTTTCATCAAATGGGATACGAAAGGACAGTATAATTGATTTTGAAAGTAAAAGAGAATAATGATTAGAAAAATCAGAGAATTTCTGGTACCATGTTCGCAAAAGATATTTCCTACTTTTGGAAACACTCTTTCTGAAGGTGCAGAAGTGGCCACTATACAAAGATATTCTTGTGCAATTTTTCATCAAATGGGATACAAGAGGACAGCATAATTGATTTTGAAAGTAAAAGAGAATAATGATTAGAAAAATCAGAGAATTTCTAGTACCATGTTCGCAAAAGATATTTTCTACTTTTGGAAACACTCTTTCTGAAGGTGCAGAAGAGGCCACTGTACAAAGATATTCGCGTGCAATTTTTCATCAAATGGGATACGAAAGGACAGCATAATTGATTTTGAAAGTAAAAGAGAATAATGATTAGAAAAATCAGAGAATTTCTGGTACCATGTTCGCAAAAGATATTTCCTACTTTTGGAAACACTCTTTCTGAAGGTGCAGAAGTGGCCACTGTACAAAGATATTCTTGTGCAATTTTTCATCAAATGGGATACAACAGGACAGCATAATTGATTTTGAAAGTAAAAGAGAATAATGATTAGAAAAATCAGAGAATTTCTGGTACCATGTTCGCAAAAGATATTTCCTACTTTTGGAAACACTCTTTCTGAAGGTGCAGAAGTGGCCACTATACAAAGATATTCTTGTGCAATTTTTCATCAAATGGGATACAAGAGGACAGCATAATTGATTTTGAAAGTAAAAGAGAATAATGATTAGAAAAATCAGAGAATTTCTAGTACCATGTTCGCAAAAGATATTTTCTACTTTTGGAAACACTCTTTCTGAAGGTGCAGAAGAGGCCACTGTACAAAGATATTCGCGTGCAATTTTTCATCAAATGGGATACGAAAGGACAGCATAATTGATTTTGAAAGTAAAAGAGAATAATGATTAGAAAAATCAGAGAATTTCTGGTACCATGTTCGCAAAAGATATTTCCTACTTTTGGAAACACTCTTTCTGAAGGTGCAGAAGTGGCCACTGTACAAAGATATTCTTGTGCAATTTTTCATCAAATGGGATACAACAGGACAGCATAATTGATTTTGAAAGTAAAAGAGAATAATGATTAGAAAAATCAGAGAATTTCTGGAACGATGTTCGCAAAAGATATTCATCTTTCACCTAGCGCTTTTGACTACTGAAGAAACCGTGTCTTTGCATTACCCTAGAAAATCCTAGAAACGAGACTATCCCCTTAAGTACTTAGATGTTATCGGAATTTCGCAAACGACCGGGACCGTGCGGTACAGGTAGCATTCGTCGCGGATCGATCGCGGTCTCGGGCCCGTTAGATAAGAAAATCGGTGATTCGTCGCGTCGGGTCGCGGCTCGTGGCTCGGGGCCATTGACCCGAAGACGGCATCGTGACATTGGCACGAGATACCGGCGATTGCCAGAACTCTCGAATTAAAATGCGAATCAGCGGTTGGTTAGCTAACGTTTGGCAGGTCGGACGAAGAAAAAGGTAGACAGCTTGGCATCGGACCGCGTCACTCTGCTCGATGCTCTCATGCTCGTTGCAATTATATTCTAACTATAGAGCGAAATATTCCGATATCTCCGTACGCGTCATCCTCGGCGAAGGCTCGCCGATGATGCTCTCGTGATCCCGAAGCCGTTCGTTTTTCACGCGGATCGCCCGAAGATAAAGACGTTAGATAAAGAGGATTACGGTGCAACCGATGCGACGAGACATGTGACCGCACCTGGCTGTCCTGGTCGTAAAACACCGGTAAACAAGGTAATTATATTGGCTAATCGATGAGTAACCGCCGCGGGCGACGATCATCGAGGCGGAATCTGTTTACATATTTGGCTCGCGAGACAACTTCTCCGGCTCGCGATCGTGCGATCATCTCTTTGCTAATCACGAGCTCGTACAAATTTACACCAAGGAGATAACGATTAGGACGGACGGGCGGACGTCCGCGACACTCCCAGCGACTAGTTTTGCCAATTCAAAAATTCCGACGCGACCAATTAAAAGCGCGGCTTAATCGGTGTAACTCTATCGCCGTGGGCAGCGTTCCTCCGAAATGCAGACCAACCGTGAACGTTCGCGCGTTATCGTCGAGAGAAACGCGCTCATTGTAACACAACGATACAGCACCCTAACGTTATCGTTTCTCTGGAACTTGCATCCCAAAAGAAGGTCACAAGCGACCCGCATACGAAAAATTATAAAGCCTTCGCACTCGGAGCTCTTTAACTCGAAAATTAAACATTTCTTCTGACCTAAAATCGTTCCATTCTACACAATTTTCTTTATTGTGTGGATATGAAACTGTAATACCTCATACAATACTTAAATGTTTAGTAATTGGTTAATAGACTGCGGATCTTTATGCAAAGTAAAAATGTTCGTTTCGATTGCAGGACACAGGAGCCAAATAAAAATTGTATTCTTCTAATACATTGATGTTCTTAAATATTTTTAACACGTCCACTGCTTTAAAATGTGCGTGCTCATTTTTGTCACAAATACATAAAGTCCGCAGTCTATTATACAGTCAATATTTTGAACAATGGTACAGCACTTTTTCTACGGGGACTCTGAGTCGCTACTCGAGTGCCAAGGGTTAAATGAGTTACACGCATCGTTTTTTCCGCTACATATTTCTATAATCGTCGCGTTGGCGCGATCGCGAACGTGATAATGGAGCGGCAAAAGTGGAATAAGCGGAAACTAATTAGCAAATGGGTCGGACGCAATTCTCTAAGGAAAATTGAATCGAAAGATTAATGAGCAAATGAACAGTGAAAGACCAGTCGATTCGTGTTTATTACGTCACAGTGTTCGTGACGTATTCCAATCTTCACCGCGTCCTTTTTGTTCGCCTCGAGTCACGTGCTCGATAGTGTTTATAGTGTACAGCTCTCGCAAATAAGTAATCGCGAATATTCGTTGAGAGAATTTGGCGGGCGTTGTGTACACGCTTCCCCTAATCTGCTCCTCCGGAAACGAGGTTAAAACCGCGTCGTATACCATCCGCCTGAAGCCGTAAAATCGTCGTAAGCGTGACGAGTATAATCGCGTACGCCTCGACGTACAAGAATACTTAGAAGTAACCATGGAGACGGAGCTCGATCGGGAGCATATTCGCAAGGAAAAATTTTCTTCTACCGAGTCCTGCACGAATTCGTTGCGGTTAGGTTTTCAGAGGTTCCGTGCGCAGAGTGTCTCGATGCCGTCATCGATGACGTAATTGAAATGCGCTCGGCGATTTCGTATTCAAACGACTCTGGCGAGCATCCGTGGAAGAAAACAAAGAAATTCTAGCAGAGCACGATCCCGTTTCGGCGCGCTCCGTTTAATTCAACGAAGGGGAGAACGTGAACCTGAAACACGTACTCGTGTTAATCGATAGATGAATCGTTAGCGGTCGAACTGGTCGGAGAACACGATGTGGAACGCGGGTATACGCTGATCGAGAACAACAGTAGGTATGCGATGATTATACTGCGGATTTTATGCATTTATGGCAAAAATGGGCACGTACAATTTAAAGCAGTGGACGAATTACTAAGATTTAAGAACATCAGTGTATTAAATTCAGCTTAACCCTTATGTACTCAACCAAAATGTATAGATTATTTAAAACCTTTCTGTATTTAACATGTTTGCACAAATTCTCATTATAAGACTACAAATGAATATATTAGCGAGTAAAGAATGGAAATTCAGAGAATTTTGTAATGCTTTTAGAGGAGCATTAACAAATCGTTGAAAGGAATACAGTAAATGTACTACACAAGGGTTAATATGACAATTAAAAGAAGAAAGAAATTTGTATTTGGCTCGTATATCTTGCAATCGATGCAAACATTTTTGATTTCGCATAAAGATCCGCAGTCTAGCGATGACTTTACCTCCTTTGCAAGGTATTCTGTGAGTGGAATGCTGAGCACGGTAGCCAGTTATCATCTCGTAGTCGCCGGAGTCGCGTCTCAGAGGGAACACGGTCTCGAGGATGTGATCACATGGCTCCATCAGCATCAGAATACCCTTCACTTTTTTCTTCCTCTCCTCGACGGTCACCCTGGAACGTTTGCCGATGTCTTCGACCAATTTGTCCTCGACGATCTGACAAGCACGGTGGAAGAAGTATTCGACCATGTCGAAGAACTTTGGGTTAGCATCCGTCGGGATATCCTTGAGACGGTCCGGAATCTGATGGTCGGCGTAACCGCGTACTTGGAACGCCGGCACAGCGCGTATCAGCGTATTGTGAATAATTTCATTGTTCGCCGGCGCCTGTTTCAACGCGATCGACGGCCTCGCTAATCTTCTTACGTGAAACATTTTACCCGTCCGTCGTTCGATCCCCTGGACGTCCACCGAGAGCTCAGGCTTCCTCCGTCGACTGAAACACCACGACTGTGAGACTCTCACTCGACTAGCACACTCGCACTCTGAAGTAACTGTCTGTTCTGTTCCTCCGCTCCGCTCCGACTCCAACTCCAATCCAACCGCTCGCTCTCTTTCTCTCTTCCTCGATCTCGTCTCCCTCTTACTCGCGATCCTGCCTTTGCCCACCACCGTCGCTATAACGTCGAAACGAAACAACCTTGCCGTTCCGTCACTTTCCGGTCACCACTCTTCCGTTCCTCCACCACCTTGCGCCTCGCTATCCTCGCCAGCTATATAGGCCAATCGGTGCAGCTGACTCCCAGATTCTCGCCAATCGGCGAAATTCTCTAGGGAACGGATCCTCCAATGAGATTCCGCCGACGTTTCCCTAGGAAATCTACTTACCATCCGTTCGGCTTCGGAGTATCCTCTCTGCTTCGAACCAGTGGTGAGATATTGTGCAAGATTTCCCGCGCATGCGCGGCGATTGTAGTCTCAGTACAGTAAAATTCTCGATAAAATGGGGTACCTTGAACACCCCATAGAATATCGGTACTTTCCCGCCAATGTAACTGCCCCAGGGTCCACTACCTCGTCATTATAATATAGATACGTTACTGTTTTGGACGTGCATGCCCGGCGGTTTTAGTCTTAGTAAAGTAAAATTCTCGATAAAATGGGGTACTTTGAACACCCCCTAAAATATCGATACTTTCCCGCAAATATAACTACCCCAGGGCTCCGCTACCTCGTCATCATAATATAGATACGGTACTGTTTTGGACGCGCATGCGCGAGAGATCTTGCACAATATTTCACCACTGACAATGAGTGTAAACAGAGACCAACAGAGACAGAGCGTAGCCAGGTTAGACAGGTTTAGCATGGAACAGAACCTGTACTGAGTATACGCTGGAGTATACCAATCGATTACCCAATATATTTTTCCATCGTGTAGATACTCCAGACTCCAGAGCCTCGTTAGAATTTTTCTATCGCGTTCTAGCGTATAGACTAAAGTTTTTAATTAATATTTCATTCTTTCATTCATATAGCAACAATTAACACAAAAAGGGTTTCAAGTTTCACTTTGTTTCATTTCTAAGGTGCGGGGGATACGACGTACGTCGACGAATAATATAGTATTTTTTAACTTATAAAATATTAGATATTCCATAAGAAAATAATAAAGATCGATTTGAGTAACTATAATTTTGTAATTTTTATGCATTGCTATTACACATTTCGCAAGTGTCCGTATACTTTTGAGCATATATATATGTATTGGCGGGAAAGTACCGATATATGTATTGGCGGGGAAGTACCGATATTTTACCGGGTGTTCAAGGTACCTATTTAAAGGTACTCTATTTTATCGAGAATTTTAGTTTACTGAGACTAAAATCGCCGAGCATGCACGAGAAATCTTGCACAATATCTCACCACTGCGGTTATGGTACAGGTAATTGTACCAGAGAGTATATATCTCTCTGATTGTACCAGATAATTGGTGTTAGTGTTAGTGTATGTGGTTTATGTACCTCCGGGTTTACCGCAGATGGTGACATGTATTTTTGACCTTTATCATTGTACATTAAAAAACCAAATATAAATTACAATTGCTATAAACAACGATTGTTAAGATACATTATCGCTCCGAGGGGATTCCACAGACAATCTGATAGCGTTGAACGAAAGTTGTGATTGTACTTTGCTTCGCATCTCGTAAATAATATTTTACAAAATCAAAAAATTTATGTAATATTGAATACCCTGCCACAAGCAAAAGTTCTCGTTATAACGGATATTTATTGAACAAGCAAGCAAAGTTTTGATTGTCTCTCCAGCGATTGAAGTTAGCGATTCTTTCATTGATACGAGAAGGTTAGGATCCGAGAATGGAGAATTAAATCGCAATGCAATTAATTTGACTGTATCTTATTTTATTTTATTTTTTTTTTGTTAAATCGAGACTATGTTTCTAGGATTACAACACACCGACAGTGTGTTCACACAGTTTTTCGCATTGTTATCACCGAATCCGATAAGTTTGTCTCACATTATCAAGTCGCAAGTGATGCCACTTTTATATCAGTATTTTCCAATAACTTCTACAAGCGTTATCAAATAAATAGTAACTATATAAGAAGATTTGTCGTAATACAAAAATTCATGTGATATTGTCACTGTGACCGAAGAAGTTAGTCGAGTTCTCTTAAAAATATGTCTCGGACAAGGAGTATTCTTGAAAATCTTGAACATAAAAAGAATCCAACGGCACATTGCTTGAAAACAGCCAACGAGAATAATGGACAAAGAACGAAATGTTCTGTAAAAGTGGAAGCTAGCGGTAAAGAAACTGAAGAAATATGTTCCGATATTTGTTTTCCAGACGAGCTTCAAAATGATCCCAAACAGGTAAAATAATAAATTAATTTGCTGAAACTATTATAGTTCTTTTTATATATACAGGGTGAAGCACTTGAGACTTATACCGAGAAGTGATGGAGAAGTTTTTTTTCTCTGTTATATTTTCCAATATTTCAAGGTCATCGTTGGTTTTTTAATTTTGATTATTACCACGTATTTTGATTAGTGTAACATTATAGCTAATGAAAAGACAAATTCAACCATGTATCTCTGAATGATCTTCGAAGGAGTTACTCCTCAAAAAGCATAAATTAGCGTACAAAGGCCTGGTTCATACTTTTCTTTGTATTACTAAAAACAACAGAGATATTTTCAGCGTAAGTCTTAGGTGCCTCAGCCTGTTTATATATTAACGTTTAAATATTAGATTTTACAGAAACAACAAAAACCCAATAAAGTAAAAAAGGAGAACAAGAAGAAATTAAAAGAACAAAGAAAATTTGATAGAATATTAAAAAAAACTGAAGAAGAAGTGGAAAAACTCAAAGTTACAGATCACTTAATAACACTTAAAAAAGCAGAGAAAAAACGTAAATTTCCACATCATATGCCTCTACAGCAAGTCCAAAAACTCTTAAAGGATCAGAATGTGGAATATGTGGAAGGATATTTGCGCATTAATCCTAGATGCCCTAAATACGCATATTTACGACTGCCGAACGACGAGGCGGATTTGTTGATCGCCAGTGTATTAGAGAGAAATCGAGCATTAGACGGAGATCGTGTTGTAGCCCGTATAAATTCTCCGGCATTGTGGAAATTTAAAAATACACGAAAGACGGGCGTTATTGTTTGCATATTAGAGGAAAGACATCCGAGAGTAGCGGTGGGATGTTTGAAATACGAAAAACAAGCTTTCTATTTGTATCCTAGAGATAAACACATGCCAATACTTAAAATAAATAAAGAGCATGATCCGTTGATAAAAGTCGCTGCTGCAGCGGGAGAAAATGTATTATTTCAAGCTGAGATTACTGACTGGAGAAAACTTAGCTATTCGAAGGGGTACGATTACGATTTGGAATATTCAAAGTATCAAATAGTAAACGTGATTAATAATATTTTACATTGGCCGCAGGAGACTTATAAAAATGATTGGAACAGCAGGTGAAATGTCTACGGAATCGAGTGCAATATTGCTTGAACATAATTTAGATGTAACACCTTATGACGAAGAAGCGACGAAAGATCTTCCGAAAGAAGACTATCTTCTAACAGATGAAGATACAAAAGATCGAGAAGACTGGAGAAACGAATGCATGTTCACTATCGATCCCGAGGGTGCTGTCGATTTAGACGATGCAGTTTCCTGTAAACTCTTAGAAAATGGAAACTACGAAGTAACGTTCTTGTTATTTAAAATGATTTCTTATATAATTATTTGAGCACATGCTTAGCTGCTGTTCTATGCTTTCCCTATTATAGATTGGTGTACATATAGCTGACGTTACTCATTATTTAGAGTTTTTATCTCCATTAGACGTACAAGTAGCAAAACGTGCTACAAGTATTTACATGACCGATAACGTGTATCACATGTTACCAAAGCAGCTATGCAACGTATGTTCTCTAATGCCTGGTCAGGATAGATTAACTTTTTCTGTTATTTTCGAAATGACACCAGAAGGAAAAGTCGTGAAATATCGTTTTGCTAAAACTGTAATAAATTCTTGTTGTAAAATGTCTTATAAACATGCTCAACAATTTATTGAAGATCCGGAAAATAAAAGTTGGTCTGTCGACATGTTGAGTGTAAGCGGCAATTATAACATTAACGATCTATCTTCGAAAATAAACGTTCTACATCGTTTGGCTACTAAGAGACGCGACGAGAGATTTGCGAACGGCGCTTTGCAGATAGATCAACCAAAATTACATGTCGAGCTTGATAAAACCACAGGTAAACCAACATCTTACTGGATAGAAGAGCAGAAAGAAAGTAATAGGTATTAATATTATTTTGTGAATCGCAGCCGCACACTCGAACAAAGTTATTTCAATTAATGCGTACGTGTATATTATATTTTAGGCTCATACAAGAGTTTATGTTGCTAACCAATATGACGGTTGCCAAGTTTTTGTATGAAAAAGCTCCCAAAACGGCTTTACTGCGCAATCATAAAAAACCTTCGACACTTGTCCTGGCTAAAACGAAAGATACTCTAGAAAAGTTTGGAATTCATTTAGACATTGAAACCTCTGGATCGTTGAACACTAGCCTCAATCGTTACGGAGAAGAATTACAATCGGAAACTAGCGATTTCAAAGCTACAAGGATATATAGAATGATGGTTATCAACAGTCTTTGCACTAAAGCAATGAGTGTACGATTCGTCGTTACTTGTCAAATTGTTCTCGTAACACGAATAAGATACAAAGTTATTATTTTTTAGCGGGCAACTTACAACTGTGCGTCTAGTCTTGAAATGGAAGAGGACTTGAAGCATTACGCTTTGAACGTGTCTTACTACACGCATTTTACTTCTCCAATTAGACGATACTCCGATTGCGTGGTACATCGATTACTATATTCCGTCATCAAAAATGAAGCAATGCCAGAAATGTGGTCAGAAAAAATGTGCTCGGAGTAAGTTCAATTGGAAATTAGAAACAACTATTAAAACATGCACTCACGTTGGATTTATTGTTTTAGAATAGCGATGAATTGCAATTTGAAAACTTGGTCCGCAAAAGTGGCTCAGAAGCAAAGCAGCGAAATGTACCTAGCTTACTTAGTAGATTTAGTTGGTTCTTTCGTTACCATGGCTGTTGTATGCGACGTAAAGGAAACAAGCATAGACGTAATATTGTGTCAAATGGGTATACTCCTAAGAGTTTACTTCACGGACTTAAAACAGGTAGCGACCGTAAAATATTCTTCAGAATCTTCGGTCTCGACGATACGTATTTCGTGGAAAAAGCCTACTCTTGTCCAGGTAATGAACCGTACAATGAAACTTCGTGACGCACAATAATATTTCAGTATTAATACGTTCCATATGTTTTAGGAAATCGATATCTTCAGTTTAGTGTATTTAAAAATTGAGAAAGACCCTGCATTTTATCGACTAACAGGAACAATCGTTCCTGTCATTCATTCAAGACAATCGGAATAGATATATTCAAGAGGTAGAGGATGACGACATTCATACATTGCAACAGATACTTTTACTTATGTATACATTTTTAACGTATATGTGATATTTCGAATTGTATACAAACTTTATGATTAGATTTTAATTATTTTTTTACGATGTATCATTATATATTTGAAAGTTTTCTTTCTACATGTGTACAAATAAATCAGATTTTTACAAGGATTTTCTTTATTTCGAGAATGTTTTAAAGTACATCGCAAAAATGTCTTTACATCTTTAATGATCATATAATTTCGTTAATTTGTGTAGGATTGGTATACAAATAAATAGTTTTTACTTATATCTAACTTTGTACATAAAATTATGCATACCATATGTAAAACATATATTACGTGTGTGTATGTATACATATGTATATATATGTATATATATGTATACATGTATGTATATACACATATATATATATATACATATATATCAGTTCATCGTATTCTGAATGTATATACGGTTTAATTAACCCAAGCTCAATTTATTGACACTTATATTTTTATATAAAAAAAAATTCACATATTAAATTCAAAATATTTTATCATAAAGGGACATGTGTCGAAAACATAAATTGTGAAAAGTAAATATACTGTATTAACAATAACATGTTTCCATCTAAAATATAAAATTCAAATCGTTGTAATTTAACGTGAGTATTCAACGTCCAATGATAAATGGTAACTCAATTATTTAACTGACAAATGGTTTTCGCTAAGATTTTCAGGAAATATAGTTCTCTTTATTTCCATTCAATGTGTAGATATTTTCTGCTTAAGTCTTAATTTTTTTTCTTCTTTCTTTACAATAAAATATGATTGCGTTAATGTTTGTCCAACAACTTTTCAATTAAAATGCAGCTATACTTTCACGATATTCCTTGTCCGAAATTCTCTATTATCTAAGGAACAGAATACAGAATTTTCAATAAATTAAAACTTTGTACATTGTACCTCCAAGGTAGAGAGAACTTCATGTTCTACTTCAAACAAAACAGCAGTTTTATCAACAATGAACAGACGACGTTGAATTTCATGTTCCTTAAATCATATTCATTCGAAATCGCGCGTGTTTAACTTGTAACATCGAGATAATTTCTCTTGCAATGTACAAAATGATAAAACGGTACCTTAAACGATAATCGTTGGTATTCGAAAACGGTATCGTTTGCGCGTTAATAAATTACCGTAGCAAAAGATCGATTGACAGAAACGAATATCTGTTGTATTTCCGCGCGAAAGAAAGTGTACTCGCTCGTAGAAGTTTTCATCGATTTGATATCGCCATTGAAAAACGACTACGCTAGCAACTTTAGCTGGACGCTTGGGACTGTTGTTGCGACTGAGATTTATTCCGATGCTCGTAATTCACTAGTCTTTGTCCGACGAGGTATTTGTCATTCTTTATATGTTCGTAGAATTTCTTAAACTGACGAATTTGAAAATATATAATCATACACACTAAGTTTACCATCAGGAGGAAAGGATATAAATGTCTGGCGATCAGAATTTGTGTTTGCAAATTTGTAATCAATAATGGTACTATTCCATAGGCTACGGCATACGGAACGGCTAGGGCAAGACCGGAGCAACATATCACCGGAGCCGCCAATTCGGTTACGATAAATTTTAGATCTATTTCCCTAATGCCATCGTTATATGCTCGTTCGATCGCCATGCGAATTCTCCAGTCCGGTCCCATCATTGTAATGGCTGTTGCAATTTTCGTGTACAACACACCTAAAGCCCAATCCTGCCAGATGAATAATATTGGATTCTGTACCAGTGGTACGCGTAATGGTACTACGACAACCAATTCGAGAAGGAGACCAAACAAGAGAGGTATTAGGCCAATAAGTAGGAAAAATGCAACCGACGCTTTCACGCCTATGATCGCCCAATGCTTCACTTTGTCCAACACGGCTCTTCGTCCACGTGGTAGCCATGAAAACGCTAAAGCCAATCCTCTTGCTGCCGCCCAACATACGTACATTCCACAAGCTACCGTGTAAAGCTCGTGTACTCGTCCAGATAAAGCAACTACTGCTTCGTTCGTTTCTAGAAAATTCCGATAACAAGGTATAAATAATGTAATAGGTATAATTATACAGGATGAGTCTCGTAACATGACAACTTCAAATAACTTTTAAGTTATTTGTTGTACGAATCAATTTTTCAAACAAATGTTGCATGGTTTCCGGGGGAGATCTATTTATCGAGATACGGCCCCAATTCACAATATTTTTACTCGAATTCGGATAAAGTATTATATAATTCCTAAAATATTTGTAGGAGAAAGTTTATTTCTGATTATGAGTGAACGAATGAGTGAACTGTCTCTAGTGTTTCTACAGTTATTGCAGCACATGCCCTTAATGATACGTTGTCGCATCTCTACAGCCATCGTTGACGGCTTGGATAAATTTCATTTTTAATATTCAAAAACTTTGATTTTTATTAACTTTGGGTCCTATTTGGCTTTAAGAAACTGAAGGTAATCCTCGTGTCTCGATAAAAAAGCAAAATAACAAAAAATAGTTCACAGTTCAGAGATTTGAAGTCGTCATGTTACAGGACACCCTGTATACGAACTCGAGTATATTGTTATTGTAAATGTAATTCTCACCGGAACCACTTAAAGTAGGTGGTAACACTGGCGGAGATGGAGCAGGTGCTCCAACCATCCACAATGCCATTACTCTGCGTCCCAGCCAAACAGGAAGAGTCATTGCGATCAAACTTGCGATAACGAGAGAAACGCATACGCAAAACAAAAGACCGATCAGTCTAGCGGGAAACCAGCGTGGTCTAACGTATGGTTGAAAAGTCGTTGGTCCGTCCCTTTGTAGTAATGCCTGATGCGCGGCGCCTAAATCGAGATGTTGCGGCTCTTCGATCACCGCTGGTCCTGGATCCTCTGTCTGATCCCTTAGAAGGTACGATTGGAGATCCAACATCCAGGCCACTACTCGACACCAGCCCCTGACGAGAGATTTTAACCATGTACGCGTATGAGTTTGTTCCAACAACGCAGGAAGAACCACTTGCAGCAACAACAGTTCCAAGGAAAACTCGCTGACCTGTAAAAAGAGTATTTTAACAGATACAAAATCACTGTCGCAAGTAGTGATCGCTTACCTGAGCTTCACTTTGAACAGTCACTGTATATGGTAAAAATCCTGGCCATGCCCATCGTAAAAGTTTCACCGGCAGCCATAACATTAATAAAATAGATGTTCCAAATATAACTGTGGACGCAACGAGTCTTTTCACGTGTCTCAAAATTGGAAGATGTATCATTTCTTGGATAGGCGAAAAATCGGGATCGTTCAAATTCCTCAAGAACCATAGTACACCAGGCCGCAACACTTCCCGTAACAGTAGAATAAACGAAGCGAAATAATATACATAAATCATTCCAACCAACCAATGAATAAACATCGAAGTGCCAGGAGCTAATCTGAACGAGGATTCTCTGTCTCTGAGGGTAGCGTCGAACATTGCCAACGAACAAATGTCTAACCACCAGCCGCATACCAAAGGAAGTACGCCTATCTCCACGACAGATAGCAAAGAAACCTTTACTATAACGTAACATAAACCTAGTATACGTTGCGAGTCGTAGAAACCTAGGACACCCGCCAGTGTATGAAGAACTACCAAACAGACCCCAATCACATAATAACCGCACAATGTTGTCACTAGTCCTTCGAAATGGGACGCGGCTGCGTACTCTTGTAATCCTAATCCAGCTATCGCGAAGCTACCGATGTGGTAAGGGCAGAAAGCAAAAACCTGGAAAAGAAAAATAGAATGAGCTATTTCGATTAGCAGGAATGAAAACTCGTGAACGTTTCGTTGAAATTATTAGGTTGTTGCATATGAAAATTTTGCAATGCATTTTGATCAAGAAATACTATTACAGAAATTAAAATGTTAATGATGTGAATATTAAAAATCGAACATTTTATATGCAACGACCTAATATTTCGTCGATACATACCATGATAAATAGAGTATTCAGGGACACAACCCAGAACACGTGTTCGAGAAAAACTAAAGACCCATCCAATCCGAGAAGACGTTCCCAAGTTAATTCTTCAGCCGGTCTGTCCCATTCCATAGGGTTCCAATTGGCTTCTTCGGCTTCTCCTTGGGCTTGACCTTGAGCTTGACCTTGAGGTTGAGCTTGACCTTGGTCTCTCCACCCTTCGCCAGGTCCCGCGTTCGCTTGTTCACCGTCTACTCCCACCTGTTCTATTCGAGGTACTTCCCTGGGTGGTTGTTCGATGTTTCTAGGAGGCGTAGGTTCTTCCATGTCTCTAGGAGGTATTAACGGTTCTATATCTCTGGGAGCTACAGGAGGCTCCAAATTTCTTGGAGGTTGATCTATCTGTGGCTCTGGATTTCTCGCAGCTACTTGCTGTTCGATATCTCTATCGATCCCTTCGGTTCCATCTATCCTTTGATTATCCGCTAAATTATTATCTTCTACCCTAGGTTGTCCTTCTCCATTTCCGTCCCCAGGAAAATTTAGAACGTCTATTATCAGAACAGGAGGTTGGTTCACAAAAGGTGGAACGTTATTATTATCTTGAATTTCCTGTTGCAAAAGGGCTCTTTGCCTCTGAGGTATGTTCGCATTAAATGGAACCACAGGCACTACCACTATGTCTCGTTCGAGCCAATCTGGTCCGTCGGCATGTAAAATTTGTTCTCTCAACCACACCAGACCGATGAACGCGAATAGCGTACAAGTAACTACGAAACAGCCATGAAATACATCCGATGATATATTTTCTGTGGATAGCATGTCCCTTGGTAACGACATTATCTGCAACAACCAAGAATACAATATTGTTTTCTTTGTTTTACGTGTAGTTATATTTACAACCAGGGACTTAATACTGGTATTATGTTAAGAGGCTGTACCAAAACCGAAATAAATACCAGTATTTTTCGGTTTTTCCAATGAAAGCATGCCTAAATAAAAAGGAACTACATGCCATCTAAATTAGTTAAGTATACACAATATAAATACGTTCCGTCGTAAAACCCTCTGTGCAAAGGAACAAGCTTGGGTCTGAATTCAGATAAACTATTCATAGAGCCATCAAATACTCATAAAACATTAAGCCAAAGACCTTTCAGATGTACCTCCCAACTAAGTGATTTTTAAACATATTTAATCATTATATTTGACAAATATATTTTATTCTTATCAATAAAATTTACTAAAATTTGTATCTCAACATTAATTATTAGACTCCGGATTTTATGCATTTATAACAAAAATGAGCAAGTGCAATTTAAAACAGTGAAAATATTAAAAGACTGTAAGAGTATTAATATATTATTTTCACCACACTAAAATTATTAATGAAGAATATAGATTTATATTTAGCTCCTGCTAAATAAAGACATGTGAGTCGCGGAATACCTTGTGCATGATCGTGAAGCAGTTAATGTGTATCCTATACATTGGAAAAACCGAAATAATTACCAGTAAATACATGTAAATATACCAGTATTTTCATATACCGGTATTCCGATATTTCGATTTCTATAACGTTTAGGAAGAAATAACCGAAGAATACATATAAATATATATAACTGTTTATAACTTAGAATACTTACTCGAATCAGATCTAGAGGTCCACTGAATAAAGCTCTGTACGTTCTGCAAGCAGTTAATGGAACAACGCCGAGCCAAGCTATCGCAACTAAAGTATAATGTAGCCAATATTTAACAGCTGTGACTATGTTCGAGAATAATCCACCGATCACATCTCTTAATGGTAAACGGCGTGGCATGTCAGGGCTATAGATTGGCGTAAACGAAAATCGGTGTCCGCATAGTTCACAGTATTCTTTGCGCGAGTAACGCAACCATTGCACTAAACATTCTTGGTGTATCCATTTAATACTGCCGGTACAAATGCAAGGATGAAACAACGGTCTGTCTGCTAGACCTTCGGATCGGCAGACCCTGCAGATATCTGCACCTAACATGCCTTCTGTCATGTTTGGTTTGTCTTTAAACAATTGATCGGAGTAACAATGTTGCTGAAAAAATAGAATAATTAATATAGAACAGGTGTACAGAATCGAACAACAAGGTGCATATGTAGTGTTTTACGTATACATAGTGTTTACGATTATTGCAAGAAATTCAGATACGAACGGTAACCGTAACACGCCGTAAACAAAAGTGTTATATCGATCGAAAAGTTCCTTCGTAGAAACCGATCTCAAAATTGCGAAATGTTAACCGTGGAAAAACACTTCAACATTTATTAATTACTACGGAGAAAAATAGAAGGTTCTATCGAAAGCAGAGAAGATGGTATAGAAGACGAAGTATCTACGCGCGATATCAACTCGACGAGAAATAAATTCATTTCGAATTTAACGATATTATCTAAAAGCGAATTATTGTCTACTCACCTGTGCCTTGACGGAAACGCATGAAATCCAAAACTATCGTGCAAAATATTGAAAATGTCTACTGTTACTTACAGCTCTTTCTTTTTTATGTTAACATAGTTGCAACATTTGCGACGCAAAAGTTACTGTCGCCCGCGAGAAATATCGCTGATAATGTTTCGAACCGTTCGAAGGATCATTATTTCAGTAAAAATACGCTTGTCTAAAGATTTTATTACTGTTATCGATGATCGCTCGATCCAGGATATATTTTTATCAATAGGGATATTGCGACGTCAAGTTTCGCACATTGCTCGATACAATCGAAGTATCAGAGTAGTGCAGAGTAATGTCAACAGCGGCAACTGGCGGCAACCGAAAGTTCGTTTCGTTGTACGTTTTACCACATACAAACTAAATAATAATAATTTAAACGGAATGTAAAGTGCTCGGTAAATGTTTTGTGTGTTCAACGAAAGCAGTGCAGAGATTGTAAAATAAGAATATGCATACATAGTGGAACAACGTAATCTTATTTAACAGAAATGTTATATGTGTACTAGACAATTTATAACCTCGCGGGACTGGAATGTGTTGGACTTTGAATATGTTGATATTTTACACGAAGTCACTCGATGTGTTGACATTAAATCTTTCTAAACAGTACCTTTCTCTTGCAAGATATTCAAAATCGAAAGAGGTCATGAAAGTCCTGAACGTTGCGGAGAAAAATGATGCTGCGAAAAATATCGCCGGTTATTTGTCTCGGGGTAATAGCAGACGAGTAAGTAATATTTAGGATCTTTATGCATTTATCGGAAAATTGATTAGATGAAATTCAAAATTGTTGAAAAATTGTTTAAATTGAAGATGTCGGTATACACAGTCAGTCCCATATTTATAGCCCCCAACTTATTATTATATTATGGAATTTATGGGACTGACTGTATGATTTAACATTCAATTTGGTTTCTATATTTTGCAATCAACACAGACAATTTTTATTTTGCATAAAGATTTGCAGTCTAGTAATATTGTTTTCCATTTGAAACAAGTTAGAATTACAATGAAATAATAATTGAACTTTCCTACTGTGTTACAGAGAGAAGGACTTTCCCCTTACAATAAAATTTACGAATTCAACTCGAATTTATGGAATCAAAACTGTGATATGCTCATGACCTCTGTGTCTGGCCACTTGTTGAATTACCAGTTTACAGGAGCGTATCGTCAATGGCGAGGTTGTCATCCTCTAAGTTTATTCGATGCGCCGGTCACGAAGCAATGTATCGAAGAGACATCTGTAAAGATTAAGAAAACTTTAGAAAGAGAAGTGAAGAAGTGCAGCGCATTAATCATTTGGACGGATTGCGATCGCGAAGGGGAGAACATTGGGTTTGAGATTATTAACGTCTGCCAAGCGGTGAAACCTAATATACGTATATATAGGTAATAGCATAAATTTGCAAGTAAGTTTAGTATGATCTGTGTACTAATAACAAACTTGTCTGTTCGCAGAGCAAAGTTTTCCGAAATCACTCAAGCGTCTGTAAATAGAGCACTTGACAATCTCTGCGATCCAGATGAAGCGGTTAGCAATGCAGTTGATGTACGGAGTGAACTGGATCTGAGGATAGGTATACAGTGCCAGCATTTAATGGGTCGACAATGTCTTTAATCGACAACAACTTTACTGTCGACGAATTTAAATGACAACGATTTTAGTCGACGACAGTTTTATCTGGTAGTAATATTGATTGTAAAGGTGGTGCTGACATTTTATTCTTTAACTATTACACTATAAGATGTTAGATGTAGTCGGTTAACGATGTTGTCAAATGATGTTACTATCGCATAATATTGTCGTCGTCTAAAGCCGTCTTTGGTCAAAGTTGTTGTTGGTCAAAAACTGAATTGGTTATAGGTAGACAGCGGATCTTTATGCAAAATAAAAAGTGTTCTACCTGATATATTTAATAGGATGAAAATAATATAACAGTCTTTTTAAATTCTTCGAATGTTTTCACTGTTTTGAATTACAGCTACTCATTTTTGTCATAAATGCATAAAATCCGCTGTCTAGTTGTAAGACAACGTATAAATTCTTTGAATGTTTTCACAGTTTTGAATTACATCTACTCATTTTTGTCATGAATGTATAAAAACTACTGTTTATAGGTGCTGCATTTACTAGGTTTCAAACGTTGAGACTACAGAAGGTATTTCCGAGAACTCTTGCAGATATGCTGATCAGTTATGGCAGCTGTCAATTCCCAACCCTAGGATTCGTAGTCGAAAGATTTCTAGCCATAGAAAGGTTCGAGCCAGAACCATATTGGAAGATAAAAGTAATGGATATTCGTGATGACATTTCGGTGGAATTTAGATGGGCGAGAGGAAGATTGTTTGAAAAATTACCTTGCGAGGTTCTGCTAGAAACGTGTTTGGAACAACCCAATGCCACTGTAGAAAAAGTGACGAGCAAGCCTAAGAGTAAGTGGAGACCGCTGCCATTGGACACAGTTGTAAGTATAGAACAGTCGTTGAAAGAAAGAGAAAAAGATATTGATGAATTCTTTCTAACTGAATATAGGAACTGGAGAAACAAGGGTCTCGGAAACTTCACTTAAGCGCCAAGGAAACTATGAAAATAGCAGAGAAATTATATACTCAAGGTTTAATCAGTTATCCGCGTACAGAAACGAATATATTTCCAAAAGAATTGAATCTTGTACCTCTCGTAAATCAGCAGACGAACAGTTCTGCGTGGGGTAATTTTGCGAGCCAATTGCTGGAGGAGGGATTAAATCCTCGACAAGGAAAGAAATCCGATCAAGCACATCCTCCCATACATCCAATAAAATTTAGCAACAGTTTAGCAGGTGTAGTTTATCGTTTATACAATTGACAACACATTCCAAACGATTTGTTACGCCATTCTAATTAATTGTTTAATAACAGGCAACGAAGCAAAAGTTTATGAATTCGTGGCTCGACATTTCTTGGCTTGCTTATCGAAGAACGCAGTAGGTCATGAAACTACAGTGGAAATTGACATAGCCGGGGAAAAGTTTCTTGCCAACGGTCTGCAAATTATTGAACGAAACTATTTAAACGTGTACATATACGAAAGGTGGAGCGACAAAGAAATTCTTGTATACCAAGAAGGACAGATCTTTAGACCTACCAGTATAGATATGATGCAGGAAGAAACGTCTCCACCGCAATTATTAACCGAAGCCGATTTGATTAGTTTAATGGATAAATTCGGTATCGGTACGGATGCTACACATGCTGATCACATAGATACGATCAAGTCACGTCAATACGTAGGTATGGTAGATGGAAAACATTTGATGCCTGGAAAACTTGGAATCGGATTAGTGATGGGATACGATAACATGGGTTTCGAAATGTCAAAACCAAACTTGAGAGCCGATCTAGAGAGGAATCTGAAGTTGTATGTTTTTTCTGTTCTAATTCACTGAATTACTTTAACCTTTAGCACTCGAATTGCTGTACCATTATTCAAAATATTGTTTACTACATATTTAGGAAGAAATATATTTAATTTTCGAGTTAAAATAGCTCCGAGTGCAACGGGTTAAACAGTGAACGCAATCTGCAAGATTAACCGTTACTTTTCTGTACAGAGTTTGCGAGCGGCAAAAGGATCCAAAGGATGTTTTACAAACTCAGATAAATAAATATCGCGATGTGTTTAAAATAGCATTGGAACGTGCTAATTTAATCGACAACGCTTTGGCTGATTATCTCGGGGAACAACCAACGGCGACTGAAGGCATACAGATTAATAATCCACCCGAAGAAATTGTTATCTTGAAATGTCCGAAATGCAATTCAAATATGACGCTAAAGGACAAAAAACAGAACACTGGAAAATATATTGGCTGTATGGGATTTCCGACCTGTAAGAATGCCGTATGGTTTCCGGGAACTGTAGAATCCGTCGAAGTATTGGATGATGTTTGTTCGGAAGTACGTATAGCTAGTATATCTACGAGTTCCGACAACTGGTTTACAAATTAATTTGTTCCTTTCAGTGCGCAGGAAGTATGCGTAAGTTGAAGTTCAAGTTGAGTAGAAACGCGTTTCCGCTTTTGGGTACTAGTTACACAACTTGCATTGGTGGCTGCGATCCTTCCTTCAACGAAGTAATGAATATTAAAGATGAGAACGTTAAGCGTGTCAGGCAAACAACGAACGACAGTGGATACAGCAGTACATTCGATGGATCAAGATCATCTGCTGTTTCCAATCCACCCCCAGTAAGAAACAGCGGAGATGAACAAAATCGAGTTCGAAATAGGACAAATTTATCTGAAAATAACACGTCTGTAGGGCTCATTAGACCTCAAAACAACAATAACCAACGCAACAGATCAAGAGACAATAATAGGAACACTAAGAAACAACACGACTCGAAGAGCAACGACACATGGATCGACACGAATCATTTCAATACATCGAACAACGACTTTAGACAACCAAGAGTGCAGCAAAGTAACGCGTGGAATGACACCGATAATAATGCTGTTATTATGTGTAGGTGTCACGAGAACGCGATTCAGTTGACTGTAAGAAAAGAGGGGCCGAATCAAGGTACACATATCGAATTCGATTGTTCAAATACACACTTACATAATGAAATTTTTACCATTGCACTTGTAACACGTGTTTCAGGAAGATTATTCTATAAATGTGCCAAACCTCAAGGCACTGGCTGTGACTTTTTCCTGTGGGCATCAGATGACGCACAACAAACGCAGAATAGTGGAAATAGAAACACAAACTACATGGCAAATACCACAAATACTTATGCTGGACCGAGCACTTCTAGTACATGGGGACAAAGTGCAGGGACTTCGTGGGGACAGAACGATACGTCTGAATCGGGCAGTATTAAATGTAATTGTAATCAATTAGCGAAAGAGTAAGTCAATTTTCGATATATGTGGTTTTTCGATTAAGTGGGCACTCCTAAAGATCGCATAACTTTTTTAAAATTGGTCCAAGGAAAATCTGCGGTTTTCATCCTTAAGGAGGTAAATCTCGCTTCCAGAATTGCAAGGGTGCAGGATGCGCCTTCTCATTTCTCGATAATGCAAAGATAGGGGTTTTCAGTAGCCAAAAGCGCTAGATAAAAGATCAATCTAGGCCGCAATCGCTCTTAAAATCCTATTTTTACGTATACGTGGCGTAATTTGCATTATTTGGCAGTGTAATTTACGTGAAGCTGCGCATGTAGCTATTTTCATAAAGCTGCAACAGCTACGTGCTGCCAAATAATACAAATTATGCCTTGTAAACTTTTGACTTTTGTGGTCGATCGCGGCCTAGATTGATCTTTTATCTAGCTTTACTTTTTAAACGAGTCTACCTCCTTAAGCTTTCATTTTTAAACATATGCTCATTGCAATGTCGACCAATGTTGATAAAATTTTCAGTATGCATATAAGTTACCGAAATCTTCCAAACGCGTCGACAAAACATTTTTAAAATTTTGTATGATTCGTACCAATTGCAATCTAAACAAATATCATTCTCAAGCAAACTAGTCGATCTACCATCTTAAAAAAGATTCAAATCATTTGGACCAATTTTAAAAAGGTTATCCACTTAGAATTGTCTCCGAATGTACATTATTTTCACCTGTATTGTAGACGAACTGTTCAGAAAGACGGTCCTAACAAAGGGCGACTGTTCTATTCGTGTCCGAAACCGATGAACGAGTCTTGCAAGTTCTTCCAATGGGCAGACGATACCACTCAGAATCATAATGCATCTTTCGGGGAACGAGGTAGAGGTAAAGGACGTGGAAATACACAAAAGAAGCCACAAGCTACCGGTAGCAAAAGAAAATGCGGTGTTTGTGGAATAGAAGGTTCACATCTTTATTTATGTTTCAGTATAAGAATTATTATGTACATTCGTTGCTATTACATTACATTATATTTACACTTTTAGGGCACACGAGAAAAACTTGTCCACAAAATGCTATGGATTAGCAAGAAGATTGATTCAATAACATTGTACATACACATTATAATTATAAGCGGATTAATTTCATACAATTCCTGTGACTAATCCATATTCATTTTTAGAATTCACTATGTGCCTTCGATTGAATCAATGTGTACATACAATAATATATAAATATGTGCGTATTTATGTATTCGTGCTAAGTTGATTAAAATATGTGTAAAGTTTCAGCGTGTCTTCGCGATACAATCAATTTCTTTTCAGTCTATCCAATTCTTCCCTTTGCAGATTACATTCTGCCGTTGCCTGTGTCAACTGAAAAATGACAAATCAAATCATAAATTTTAAACAATATTAGTTGCACTGTAGAAGCTTTTTGTGTCTGAAACAAACAGAGAAACACCAACCATATCGAGAAGTACTTCAAATTTTAACGTTAATAAATTATTTTCCTCCTCCAATCTCCTTACTTCTTTCTTAAGCTTTTCATTTTCTTTGTAAGTTCCTCCAATCGTACCTGACTCTATATTAGAAAATACGCGCCAGATATTTTAATAAAACAAAAGTCTATTATTAGATCGATACAGTTTTGTTAAATTTTTTTTACCTGGAATCCATAAACCGGACTGAAAAATAGCTTCCTGATCGCCTAATTTCAAACGTATAGGCCCCACATTGGGACCGAGTTCTTTTTCAATTCGTTGCGGACTTAAATCCTTATTTACTAAAAAAACACCGGCCTTTCTGATAGGTGTTTTTTTTGGAGAAAATTTGTTGGAAAATAAAGGCATCGTATCTATCTATAATATCGCAGATATGATATTAAATACTCCAAATATACAGTTAAGTATATCTACTCATTTTATTTTTACAATAAAAGGTTGTTTGTCATAGTTACATTCCAGTTAACAGAAGCTTTTACGGATTATTAGAATAGGTTAGAATATGATAGCATATGTTTTTCTTTTGTTTCTGAGCAGACAACAGCAGACAATGCGTTAGAAAAGGAGAGCAGATTGTGCGACAAGGATAGAACTAGAAGAGAGGCGCCATCTACAACGGAAATATTAAGTATCACCTGATACTTACTCCTGATAACATGAATCTGTCAGAAAATTCATTAATAACTCGTTTTCCAATAATAATTTATAACAATTTATGGTCGGAGAATATAGACTGGACCATTAGCAACTTTCACAGTACATTTTTGTTTCTAATTGGTTTATAATTAAATAGTTATTAACAATTTTCCGGACCTCTGTCCAGAAGTGAGCAGAAAAATATTGACACCATCTTATAAAGAAATTGTTTTCAAACTTTCCAGACATAATTTGTGAAGATTTAGGATCAAAGAAGCTAGAATAGACCTCTAGCCACAATCGAGTAGCAATATTGTATAGATGCGACTCGTATTTAATGAGTTACATAACAATTTTTGCAGATGGTATTTGTTTCTCCTATGCAAGTAATGTGTAAGACAAGGAGAGGCTGAGTGTGCGACAAGGATAGAGTGGCACTACAGTGTCGCCATCTATGGTGGCGGGATTGTGAACTAATTTTCCCCATCCTTTCCATGTGTAAGACAAGGACGGCGATAGTATGCGACAAGGATAGAAGAGGTCTCGCTCGTGCACCTACTTCTTCGCTGGTTCTAATCCCCTGGTACTTACTAGGGCGTGGTAGTAGGAGTACATGAAAATAAGAAGGTATCCGACAAGGACAGACTTATGCGATTTTCGGAGAGCGACAAGGATAGACAAGGATAGACTCGAGTCTCAAGAGTGGCACGAGCGAGTCTCGCTCTGTCCTTTTCCCCCACTTAATCTCTCCTTGTCTTACACATTACGGGCATAGGAGAAACAAGTACCCTCTGCTATAATTGTTAATAACTATTTAAATACGAGTCAGATCTATACAAAATTGCTACTCGATTGTTGCTAGAGGTCTATTCTAACACCTTCGATCCTAAATCTTCAGAAATCATGTCTGAAGAATCAGAAAATAATTTATTTGTTAGATGATGTCAATATTTTTCAGCTTACTTCTGGACAGAGGTATGGAAAATTGTTAATAACAACAACAATTAACAACTAAAAAAACCCAACAAAAATCAACAAATTCAAATGCAAATTTAAATTCAAATTTTATTTCAATTCAAAGCATTGAATTTTAATGAATAAGAAATTCTCCTCTTTATGTAAAAGAACAAAGAAGGAGAGCGTATGGGAAAGAAAGAGACATAGTTTATAGCATTTCCAACACGCTCTCCTTCTCTGCGTCGCAAATGATCGTACATTACTTTTTTTCGCTTCATTAGGATTATTTACCATTTTCAATCTTAATTTATTTCTAAACATTACTAGACTGCAAGAAGTTTCACTTCTGCCGAGCGTGGTTTTCCACGCGTATGTTTTTTTTTCTTAATATGAACATTAAATAACATCACAAGGATTCATATAAAATTCTCATAGAAAGGGATTTACTTTTAATAACATACAATTAGTACAATTCAAGCATTCTTTTATTCTAAAACATATAAAATTTGTATGACAGACATTTGTATTAGATATAGATATATCTATATCTATATATAGACAAGCCAACAATTTCCTGCTGAATCGAGTACATCTTCTACATCCTCGAAGTGGGCCTCCTCTCCTTCTTCTATGTTCCATCTCAACCATTTGACAAAATGATAATTGTATTCGATTGAGCCTTCCACAATTTTTGATATTTCTATATCCTGCAAATAATTAGCAAAAAAATTATGGAACAAAATTTAAAAAAAAATTGAGGGGGGTTGTTGCTCGCTCGCTTCGCGAGCTTCGCAGGTGGGGTGTTGTAGCTCACTTTGCGAGCTCGCGAGAGGGTTAGTGGTACGGATGTTATTTGGTGTGTGACTCTCCACGAGCCACACAAAGAACTTCCCGATTCGTTAGTTGCAGTATATTTGTATCATTATTTATTTAGTGCACGCTTTAAGATGATTATATGTTTTCAGGAATTTCTTACGCCTTTCGTATTGTGACGGTTAGCGAACAGATTCCGTTGACTTTCTCACAGGAATCTCTTCAAGATCGTCTCTGGCAGGAAAACGTCCTAGATAACCTTTCTTATCTTAGTTGATCCCTTTTAACGAAAACCGAGCTCTGGCTCGACTTAATGGAAATTGACAAAAACTAGAGTCTGGCCCTAAGCGGCGATTAGATTATGAACAGACCACCCCATTCATTTTTGGGGTATATAAACCCGTACATTTTTACTCTCTCGTAAGATCGGGCTAAAGTTCCCCTTCGGATCAATCGCTAACCGTATAGATTCCGCTAGTCCGGTATTCAATCTATTAGGCATTTCTATAAAGTTACTTCGAAACCCCCACATTTTGCCAGTGCGTCAACATCGAGCTCTATAGGTAATAAACTTTAAATGTTATCGGCGCCAGGTTCGATCAATTTTAGAACAACAACAAATGTGCAATTATTACATGTTTCTAACGTTTCGATCCCGATGTGGATCTTTTTCAAAGAATCATTATTGCGTCTGAAAAATATTTTAAATGATATAACAGTATGCAAAATTAAAGGAAACCACAACACCGTATATAAATAATACTTACATGTTGTGCAGAAAAATGGACAATACATTATAACAATTATTGAAGTTAGTATGAATACTATTTAAACCTCATGGTGGCAGATGTGTGACTGGGCACATGCTATTCAAACGGTAAGAGTGCTGTGACATATATGTGACAGAACTCGTTAACGATTGGTGGATCGATAACGATCCATAATGATGCATGGACGAAACTGGCGGCAATTTCAAATGTAACCTCATGGTTACATCGATTTTCTTTGATATTAAATATAATTTTCTAATGAGTTTGTATCACAAATTAAGGGAAAAACCGTTTTTATAAATTGTGAACGGAAAATAAATATAATATATTATAAAGAAAAAATTAAACTCAAGTATGTCTAATTTTCAAACTTGGTGTTTTACAAGTTTGTGTGATAAAAAACAACTTTGTATAAATTATAAGGAGAAAAAATAAACAATTTTTTTGTGAATAACATTTAATTAGCAGAATCTAAAAGAAAAAGACTTTTTAATGTATTGGAAACATCATCATAAAAAACATTACTGATTCAGTAATGCCGCGTAGTAGTCATGGATCTTAGGTGTTTCATACCTAAGATTTACGCTTTGTTGTTTAATCATATGAATTGTTTCCAATAATAGTCTGCGTTGTAAATTAGATTCTTTGTCAATGATCTTTACATTTTCAAAATCAAAAGGGTGATCAAACTCAATTGAATGTTTTGTCAATGCCGTGTGTTTAGCAGGAGGTAAAAAGATGTTATGTTTGTGCTCGGTTATGCGTTTGTCCAATTGTCTGGAAGTCTGTCCAATATATGTCAAGTCACATTAGAAACACACAAAAAATATATCACTTCACCCAAATTTCTTGCCTCAATTGAGGCAGGTTTGGAAAAATTAACAGAAATAGACAATATCCAATCCACTACAAGAATTAGGATCATTAATAAAATCATGAATCATACCACTCACGTGATCAACAGAAATCACAATGACAAATTGAAATCCACAATAGTTTCTAATTTAGATTTAAAAGAGACAAAACATTTCTTAAAAAACAATGACAACTTACTATTGTTAAAATCAGATAAAGGTAGCACGACCGTTCTTGTAGAAAAACAGTTTTATATTTCTGAAATAACTAATATGTTAAATGACCAGAATACATATAAAATCAGTAAATTCCAATACACCTGTACCTTTCAACGTGAAGCAAACACTATCGTTGCTGAATTTGTTAAAAAAGGACAATTGGAAGAGATTATAGGAAAAAAACTAAAAACTTATAATGCTGTTACCCCTAGGGCTTATGGATTGCCAAAAACACACAAACAAGAACTAGCCTGGAGAATCATTGTCTCCTCAATTGGAGGTCCTACATACAAATTGTCTCAATTTCTTGCTTCACCTTTAACAAAGATTGTTGGAAAATCTAGATTCCATACAGTGGACAGTTGGCAACTCGTCAAAGAACTAAGAAACATTCATGTTCCATCCGATGTACAACTAATTTCTTTAGATGTCACTGCCTTGTTCACCAATGTCCCTATTGACTTGGCGTTACAGGTTTTGGACAAGAGATGGAATGAAATTTCGGTTTTTAATCTTATTTCGAATGAACGATCTGTTCAATACGTATTCCTAAAACAAAAAAAAAATTATACGAAAAACTGTAATACTGAAATATTATATTGTATGGTAGATGCAGATTGGGCAGGAGATTGTAATGACAGAAAATCTACAACAGGATACATTCTAAGATTGTTTAATAATATAATTTACTGGAAGTCACGTAAACAAAACACTGTAGCGAAATCTTCCACATTAGCCGAATATATAGCCTTATCAGAGGCAGTAACCGATGTAAACTTTATACGAAATATGTTGAAAGACACTTTTGAAATTCAGATAACAAAGCCAGTAAAGATATTTGAAGACAATTCGGGAGCAATAGCGAAAACACATTGAAGTTCAATACCATTATACAAACGAAAATTGTGACAAAGGTATTATAGACTAGCCACTCGTGGCGTGCCTGCGGCACGCCCTCGTAGCTAGGCCCTCCGGGCGGGTTGCCCTTGCGGGCGGCGCACATTGCGCGTACAAATGATGTCACATCTTTTGAACGACTGGACTTTCGCATGGACAGAATTTCATATCAACCAAATGATTTATTTTCTTGTATTAACTTTGAAATCACCTTAAATTTCGAAGTGTTTTATTTACATTTCGATTTCGATTGCGAGATCGATGTTAATGTGTACAATCAAAACAAAGAAATGCTTTATTTCAATTAGTTTTCTGTGATATCAACATTTCTCATTGCAATGCATTATTATTTAAAAGCATGTACGTGCTGAAGGTGTTTGTAATAATCTATTTCGTCCAATTCCATTTCGCGTTGCACTGTAGTTCTACCTCTCTCTCTCTCTTTCTCTCTCTATATCCCTCCCTCTCTCTGTCTCAGGAAGGTTTTAGAGCAAACCCCATTCGAAAAAGTCCATTCGTTGATAAGTTACGGTGTCAGTGACAGTGACAGTGTCAATGTGAATGTATTTGTGAAAGTCAATGTGAATGTATTTGTGAAAGTCAATGTCAATGTCAATGTCAATGTGAATGTCAATGTGAATGTCAATGTGAATGTCAATGTGAATGTCAATGTGAATGTCAATGTCAATGTCAATGTGAATGTCAATGTGAATGTCAATGTCAATGTCAATGTGAATGTCAATGTGAATGTCAATGTGAATGTCAATGTGAATGTCAATGTGAATGTCAATGTCAATGTCAATGTGAATGTGAATGTGAATGTGAATGTCATTGTCAATCTCAATGTCAATGTCAATGTGAATGTCAATGTGAATGTCAATGTGAATGTCAATGTCAATGTGAATGTCAATGTGAATGTCAATGTGAATGTCAATGTCAATGTGAATGTCAATGTCAATGTCAATGTCAATGTCAATGTCAATGTCAATGTGAATATCAATGTCAATGTGAATGTCAATGTGAATGTCAATGTCAATGTGAATGTCAATGTCAATGTCAATGTCAATGTCAATGTCAATGTCAATGTCAATGTGAATGTGAATGTGAATGTGAATGTCAATGTCAATGTGAATGTGAATGTGAATGTCAATGTCAATGTCAATGTCAATGTCAATGTCAATGTCAATGTCAATGTCAATGTCAATGTGAATGTGAATGTGAATGTGAATGTCAATGTCAATGTCAATGTCAATGTCAATGTGAATGTGAATAGTACGCCGGCAAGCAGGTAACCAAAGCGCAGTTCAAGAACCACTTGTTCTGAATCTTTCAAACGTATTACATGTGTATTTCTCAGTATCTATAAATTATATATTAAAAGTGCTTTTCATACAAAATGCAAGATCCTTTATCGGCCTAAATCCAACAACATTAACGAAAAATTTGATACCATACAAACGGACACACGCACGCACGCACGCGCACGCACACACACACACACAGACACACACACACAAACATTTTGATAAAAATAGTCTAAAATGACTCCAATGACCATGAAACGTGAAGATCTGCTAAAAAATCGATTTTCGATTTTCGGGGTAATTACAGTAACTTCCCTATGAATCGGAAAGTTAATAATAATAATAATAATTATCTTTTAAAGACCATACCTTTTGGCGACTTGGGGTTTTTCGACATCTAACCCTCGTCTCATTGATTGACCCCGAGGACGGCACTAGAACAATCAAATATGACGATATAAAGAAGTAATCTTAACAAGAAATATAGATTGACGAAAAATACATATAAACGCGCACACATTATAAACACACACACACACAAACATTGTAAAAATATACACACACGCACACTTACTGTAAATATACACACATCTTAGTAGGATATATACGCGGGTTCTAGCACACCACTTATCATAGTAGGTAGATTCCTGCCGTACCGGCATTTTACTGGTATTGCATTGAAGACCAATTTCCTGGTATTGCGTCCAGTTCCCTGGTATTGCGTAAGCCTGGTATGTTTATAATTTCGATGGCGGGCGTCGTGATCGCATCTCTGTTCTCACCCAGCTCATCATTTTTTAAATAAACATTCTTTGGCTCTGTTATTGCTCATTTCTCTCCTCGTCTTGTTCGTAACAGCAACACGGCGGAGTCGCGATATCTGACCACATCTGTTTTGTCTTTTCATTTCTTTTCGGGCTGATTGCAGTCGGTGGGTTGGAAGGTATCAATGAATAAATAGGGCGCGATGGATCTGTTTTAGCTCAATCTTTTCATTATCGTATTTTAAATAAACATCCTTTTTGACGACTAGTATCGAGTCGTGATATCTGATCACATCTGTTATCGCCCAGTCTTTTGACACCATCATTTTATGTTATAGCGCGACCGTATTATGCGGGGGGCGGGGAGTGGGGATTTTTTCAAGGAAGTGAATAAATAAACATCCTTTGACTCTGATCTCTGTTTTCGCTCTCCTTATCATTTCTCTCCTCGTCTTTATTGTATATTCGTAAAAGCAACACGGCGGAGTCGCGATATCTGACCACATCCGTTTTCACTCAGTCTTTTCATTATCATTTATTTCCTCTTCTTTATAGAGGGAGTCGTAGAATCGCGTTCGAACGTGTTTCTTACCTATGGGGGGAGGGGTTGACCTTGATTTTTTCAAAGACAGTTTCCCACAAGAACACGTGCACTTTCGTTTAAGACGATTGACCTGAACGATGTAAGAGAGAGAGAGAGAGAGACCGTTTACGATGTAAGAGAGAGAGAGAGAGAGAGAGAGAGAGAGAGAGAGAGAGAGAGAGAGAGAGAGAGACCGTTCACGATGTAAGAGACAGAGTTTTTTAGTTAACAGAGCGATATAGAGTTTCCCCTTATCTTTTCGACGCGACTATCGCGAAATAGCGCGAGCCCGTTTCAGACCGGTATAGAGTTTCTTTTTCGATGTAAGATCATGTCCGAACATCTTTTCTAATATCGCGAGCGGAGATTTCGTTCCATCTTTTTAAAAAATTAATACGAATAAGAATTTACGTGCTCAAGATGTTTTGAATCCGGATTTTATGAATAATTTGATTAAAGTTACTTAAAAAATATTCGTTCATCGCCAGCATATTGGGAACAAAAAAAGAAAGAGCAATGATCCGTCAATTGAGTAAACCCACTTTCTTTATGGCAGTGTCGGCTGCAGAAAGTTACTGGCCTGAGTTATTGCAAACATTTATGAAATATCGCAATGGCGGTAAAACATTATCTGTCGACAGGATGTTTATATTATTATAAACATACCAGGCTTACGCAATACCTGGAACTGGTCTCGAACGCAATACCAGGAAAACTAAAAATCCTGTTTAACAGTGTAACAATCATTGGCCTCTGGGAATTGGCCTTTCCCCACATCACAGCCCTTATAGGCAAGAGGAACTTGGTCCATCCATCATATCACAACTTTGATAGGCGAGAGGAACTTGGTCCATCCTTCATATCACTGAAGTGGATGGGCCGGGGAAATGTTGGTCAACCTTTACACGAAGTGTTTTGGTTTGGATATAGATACAGATGTAGACAATTTCCTTTACTTGCGATATCCAGGAGGTCATGGGTTAGACAGTCGTGGTGGGCCTCCTCGGTCGCTTCTTCTTCCACGTACCACCGCAACCATTTTATAAGATTATAATTATGTTGAAGCGACCCTTCAACAACTTTCGAGATTGATATATTCTGCAAATAATTAGCAAAAAAATTATGGAACAAAATTTTAAAAAAAAATTGAGGGGGGTTGTTGCTCGCTCGCTTCGCGAGCTTCGCAGGTGGGGTGTTGTAGCTCACTTTGCGAGCTCGCGAGAGGGTTAGTGGTACGGATGTTATTTGGTGTGTGACTCTCCACGAGCCACACAAAGAACTTCCCGATTCGTTAGTTGCAGTATATTTGTATCATTATTTATTTAGTGCACGCTTTAAGATGATTATATGTTTTCAGGAATTTCTTACGCCTTTCGTATTGTGACGGTTAGCGAACAGATTCCGTTGACTTTCTCACAGGAATCTCTTCAAGATCGTCTCTGGCAGGAAAACGTCCTAGATAACCTTTCTTATCTTAGTTGATCCCTTTTAACGAAAACCGAGCTCTGGCTCGACTTAATGGAAATTGACAAAAACTAGAGTCTGGCCCTAAGCGGCGATTAGATTATGAACAGACCACCCCATTCATTTTTGGGGTATATAAACCCGTACATTTTTACTCTCTCGTAAGATCGGGCTAAAGTTCCCCTTCGGATCAATCGCTAACCGTATAGATTCCGCTAGTCCGGTATTCAATCTATTAGGCATTTCTATAAAGTTACTTCGAAACCCCCACATTTTGCCAGTGCGTCAACATCGAGCTCTATAGGTAATATTCTTAAACTCTTACACTATCAAACACACATACTCGCGATACATTTACAAATGTAACATAATTTCAAGTGAATATATCTGTGTTTTCCTATTTACGTGTAAACTCTTTAAACCCACAATTATCGTTTCACCAATCCTAATAGAATAGTTGAACGTTCATTATAAAGAACTTATATATACGCTGTACATATAATGGTTTACAAAGAGTTGTATATATTTATAGTTTTTAAGAATGATATGGTTTGGACAATGTTCTTGTGAATGTTTAGACATTCACTTAAATTATTAGCAATATTTAATCTACGTCTATAGAAGGAAAAAAGTGGGCAGTGAAGGATGACATGTTCAACAGAAAGTATAACATTGCATCTAGAGCATACAGGAGGAGGATTTTTTAGTATTATATGGATATGAGTTAGGTTAGTGTGACCTATGCGGAGTCGGGTGACAACTACCTGATCTCTTCTGTTATAGATTAAGGGGCAATCGTTATTAAAGGTGTCTTGCCTTACCAAAAATAGTTTAGAGGGAGGGGAAACAATCCCTCTTACATTCCATTCAGCTCTGATGTCTTTTTTTATTAGATTAATTAAATCTCTATGGGAAGATAAACAATTATCAAGAATTCCTTTACAAGCTTCCTTTGCCGCAGAATCTGCAATCTCATTTCCCGATATTCCTACATGGGAAGGTATCCATGACAAGATTATTAACTTCCCGATTTTATAGGGAAGTTATTGTAATTACCCCGAAAATCGAAAATCGAATTTTTAGCAGATCTTCACGTTTCATGGTCATTGGAGTCATTTTAGACTATTTTTATCAAAATGTCGGTATGTGTGTGTGTGTGTGTGTGTGTGTACGTATGTCCGTTTCTATGGTATCAAATTTTTCGTTAACGTTTTCAGAAAAAGTAACAACGCGATCGGAATGATGAATGATGCAATCGATGTGCCTCGCTGTAACTTAGAGCTGATTAGATTTTGGTCCATATTGGTCAAGTAGTTTTTTAGTTTTTTTCGAAAGGAGTTGATTAAACATTGCAAGTTATACGAAAGGCGTATCCACCGAAGAAGTAAACGTAACTAAATATATATATTTAGACATATTTAAAAAAAAAATTTTTTTTATAAAATTAAAAAAAAAATTTTTTATAAAATTAAAAAAAAATTTTTCTTGTTTTTTTTTAATTAAAAAAATGTATTTTCCAATTATGCAACTAATGCTAATGTAACCGCTTACAATGATCGAAAATTATTCCAATGCAAGAGTGAGTTAATCATCGCCGAGAATACATTTTCAAAGAATATCGATGAAAGTACAAAAACATTTATATTACAATCTTTAAATAAACAATGAGTTCAAAACGAATTGTTAACTGAGATTAAATTGAAAATTAATATAAAATATATGATAATTAATAACATTGACGTTGAAGACGAATTGGTTAATGGAGCATGCGGAATATTAAAATTTATTACTTTTCAAGAAAATACTAAAATTCCGTCTATATTGTGGTTAGATTTTCAATTGGCCAGGGTAGGAGTGAAAGTAAGAACTCGTTATCGTGATTATATGAAAAACGCAAACATAAATCAAAATTTAACACCAATAATAAAAAAATATCGAATCAAGTAAATATTTCGAGTGAAGGAAAATAACAAATTACACGTAGTAAATTTCCAGTGGTTCCTGCTGAAGCGATTGCGATTCATAAAAGTCAGGGACAAACATACGAGAAAGTATGTATGGATTTTAAAACATCAGAAATACGAACTTTACAAATGTTGTATGTAGCACTGAGCAGAGTTTCAAAATTGAGCGGTTTATATATTTTGAGAAAATTTAAATTAATAGTATCGAAGAAAACCAAGATCAATACTGCAAACCCGGATAATGATGAGTTGTATCGTTTGCGGAAAACTAATTAAGACAATTTATTTTGCAATATTAGTATGCTATAACAAGGAACCAAGCGAGCAACGAGCATACGATATTGGTTTAATGCGACGCCATATAGCAAACATTTTGATAAGTAGAAAACTATTCAATTTCCCTGAAAACGTATAATCTTCTCAAAACGTACACTTAATAAATAATAATAATAATATACAGCAACTAACGAATCGGGAAGTTCTTTGTGTGGCTCGTGGAGAGTCACACACAAAATGAAAGACATTAATAGCTGTGGGCCCTACTAGCCATGCATACCACTAACATTCTCGCAAGAGCAGTCCTGCCCGCGAGCTCGCGAAGCGAGCGAGCAACAACAACCCTACTCGCGAGCGAGCGAAGCGAGCGAGCAACAATAGCCCTCTAGTTCTACATGGTGATTGTAGGTAAATATTTACAAAAGGGGACTCAGCTCCAATGATCTTGGCCTTGAAATATGTTGTCGAGATCAACATTCCGAACAACTTTTTCCTATACATACATATACCCGTCGCTCGGCTTAGTTTCCGAGATATTTGCAAAAATCTAAATAAATCAAGATTACGACTACAGTTAATTCTGCAAGTTATAAAATGCTAACCCAATCATCAAAAGTTCATGCGGTATGTATATGTATACATATAGATCGTTCGACGATCGCGTGATATATCTGTAGAAACAGTTGACGAGTGGTCGAATCATACTGACGCTTTTGCACACCACGCATGTGCACGTATACACAAAATTCAATGTATAGTAATAGCTGCAGTTATTCACGAATATCTCGAAAACTATTCACTCCCGACAAAAATGACAATTACATTTCGCGTTCAGCATGTCAAAACGAATGGAATGACTTCGGCTTCGCTTTACGGCCATCTTTTCCGGGACGTATCTAGGTCGTAAAGCGAGGTACGGATTAAATTTACGTATGTATTTAAATTTAAAAGAGACCCCCTCGTATGTGGAAAAGTTGTTCAAAATGTGCAGCTGCATAACCTCCTTTTCCCAAACTAAATAGACTTTAGGACTATAAGTATTATGTGAAACTCACCGAATGTGTATCCATGTGTGTCCGCCTCGACGTGCTCGACGAAAAGACCGGATAGACCCAGCGGTGCCGGAATCGTAGGACGTTTCCTGGACGTTTCCCCTAATATTGGCTCCTTAGGTTGCTTTTACTGCGCACGCGCTACACACAAGCGTACCTCTACATATGTAGTCTGTCCGTGTGAGGTGCTAGTTCGTGCCCAGAGCAGAGATATTGTGCAAGATTTCACGCGCATACGCTTACCAGCGCATACTATTGGCCGACTGTGCCAACTCGCGTGTATGTAAATCGCGCTCCGATTGGTCCGTGTTTTTCTGCGTTTTCGGCGTGAAATCTTGCTACATATCGCAACTCATTTGTTCGAGCCCGTTCAGATACGTTCAGATGCGTTCCTTCGAAATTCATATTTTACCGAAGTTTCGAATGCACCAGGGATCAAAAACCTTACCCGAATCAGGTTCGCTTCTCAATATCCCGCCGTAACCCGCGTAGCTTCGGTAACCGCGGTTACTATACAGGGTGTCTCAAAATTCCCCCTGAACCCGAAAATGGGAGGTTCCTGAGATCATTACAAGCGACATTTTCCTTTGCAAAAATGTCGTCCGCGGCTTCATTTTCCAAGTCCACCATATTCCAATGAATTCATAATCAGCAACATCTGTTATTTGGAAAATTTTCAATTTTGCGCCACCTCCGAAAAGATTGTATTGTATTTAAGTTCGTGTGTATTCACATAAATTAAATGGAAATTATTTCATAATTTTTAATGCGTTTATTCGAAGTCGGTTTAATTTTTTTTATAAAATTTTTTTATTTCACACTTTTTAGTCCTACAAAATGCAGAAGGTTTCGTCCTGATTGGTCCATAAATCTCGGAGTAATCGGTGAACATACATAAAATAATTCATTTTTCGCAAATGAAATCGTAAGGAATATAAAAATGGAAATTTTGTTCACGGGACCACTTCGGGGACAAACTCTACAAGATACAAAAGGTTTCGTTCCGATTGGTTCATCCATCTCGCCGTAATCTTTGAACATACATAGTTTAGGATGACGGGTAATTTGTTGTCTAAATATTTTGCGTGATTTAACAGACAACGATAATATTATTTATTAAAACAATAACAATTAACAATAACAAAAACAAACGAAATGTAATAACAAACAACGAGAAAACTAAACTACCAAAACGTTAACGAAATCTACTGTACTACTCGGGTACAATGACTCTAACGCGGCGCAGACAACTCTAGAGAGATGCTTTCTCAGCGAGTGCCACAAGCTTTCTGTCTACCGCTAAAAATCCTTTTTGGTGGGAGGATTAGCGACGTGGGAAAAACCGTTGAAACGAGGGGAGGAATTCTCCGTTCCTCAAGAGTACGGAGAAAGTTTCCTTCCCCAAAACAATTCAAAATCGTCGCTGTCAAGGACATTGCAACGGCTGGGTCGGGGTTCTGGCAATCGTCACTTTTACGACCGAACCTTCGACGCAACCGTCCAAAGTACGTACTTGAGAAGGATGGAATTTCCGCGTCCGAAAAGTCCATCTTTCTCACGCACCATGTCCACTACAATAGAAAAAAAGGCACATACAGATCGAATTGAGTAACCTCCTCCTTTTTCGAAGTCGGTTAAAAAGAAAAGGAGCCGAATTTGCGTTTAATGTTGGTGGCCCTGAGAAGGGCCGATTGTTATTCGAACAGGTGCTCGATGTATCCACCGTTCTGTCTAACGCAGAGCTCGGCCCTCCGTATAACTTGTCGCTGCACTCCTTTAAGGGTCTCCTTACTGATCATCCCAATGGCACCGTGAGCGCGTGCCACCATCTCTTCTGCTGATTGTACTGTTGTACGGTACACCTCATACTGAAATGACAAAAGAAAAACAAAACGTAAGCAAACACGTATACAACAATGAGAAGAAGATACTTGAAAATACATGGAAATTAAAATTACCTTTAAATAGCCCCAGAGGTAAAAATCCAGCGGTTTGAGATCAGGTGACCGCGCGGGCCACGCAACAGGACCACCGCGGCCGATCCACCTGTCCCGAAAGGTTCGACTCAAATGGGCGCGGACATTTGCGGCGTAGTGCACTGGCGCCCCATCCATTTGGAAAAACATGTTCAGCCGAGTCTCATAAGGAACATCGTCCACGAGACTCGGCAGAACAGTTTCCAAAAAGACTCGGAAGCTCGGGCCGTCCAGTCTATCGGGTAGAATGCACGGCCCCAGGATTTCTTCGCCGCAAATGCTGGCCCAAAAGTTAACCGACCAGCGGTTTTGTTCTCGACGCTCCATACATGCAAATTGTGGGCGTTGAAGCACCCTTCTCTTGTGAAGAGTGATTCGTCGGTCCACAATATGTATGTGAGGAACGCCGGATCCCGGGCAACTTCTCCGAGCAGCCACCTTGAAAACTCAAGCCGCCGATCGCAATCCCCGGGCTGCAATTGTTGCACCCGCACATATTTGTACGGGTGAAACGTATTCTCCTGGAGAGTTCGATGTACCGCCGAACGATTGATACTAAAACAAAATACATGAAAATGCATAAATATCTACTGTTGCATAAGCTTTAATCAAATATCGTTTTATACTTTGACTTACCCCAAATGGCGACTGATATCACGCACGCTCACGGTGCCATCCTCTTCAACGATGTCCAGAATGTCGGGTTCTCTACGAGTCGTCTTGGTCGTCTCCCGGCGTTTCTTCCGTCGCTCTCAAACGATCCTGTCGACATAAAGCCGCGACGCCAGTCCTCGTACGTAGCCGGCCGAGGGAGTAGACTGCATTCTTGGACATTCTACGGCTAGTCATCGTACCGTCTCTTCGGCATTGCCATCACACTGGAAATATATATGAATCATATATGATTTTCGAAAAATCAATACCATACGATTCTCGAAAAATCAATATCTCCTTGGGAACGATTTCATTTGTTTCAAACGACGCCTTCATCGAATACATTGTAAGTACAGCTTGTCAAATCTAGCTGTGCGGCTGAATGTCCCCCGCAAGGAGAAATGACCCCGCTGCGCAGTGGTAAATAGGCGGAATTTCATAACGATAGAGAACTGATCGTCACCTGTCAAATGATGCACGTGGCGACAGCTCAGTTAAAAAGTAAAGTGACAAGTGTATTCTTCACACAAACATATAAACAGTTGTTTTGTGTGTTTACTGCTGTAAGAAATAATGGACAGTACGCACTTTTGACGAGGTATGTACCTAACCGTTCAAATGTTGCATTCCTAAGTTTTGTTCAACCGCACAGCTACATTTGATAAGGAAAATGTCGCTTGAAATGATCTCAGGAACTTCCCATTTTCGAGTCCAGGGGGAATTTTGAGACACCCTGTATAGATCGTTCGACGATCGCGTGATATATCTGTAGAAACAGTTGACGAGCGGTCGAATCATACTGACGCTTTTGCACACCACGCACGTGCACGTATACACAAAATTCAATGTAGTAATAGCTGCAGTTTTTCACGAATATCTCGAAAACTATTCACTCCCGACGAAAATGGCAAATACATTTCGCGTTCAGCGTGTCAAAACGAATGGAATGACGCATGTCCCGTTTACTCGTTCCGCGAGAGTTTCAGCTTCTCGGCTTCGCTTTACAGCCAACTTTTCCGGGACGTATCTAGGCCGTAAAGCGAGGTACGGATTAAATTTACGTATGTAAATTTAAAAGAGACCCCCTCGTATGTGGAAAAGTTGTTCAAAATGTGCAGCTGCATAACCTCCTTTTCCCAAACTAGACTTTAGGATTATAAGTATTATGTGAAACTCACCGAATGTGTATCCATGTGTGTCCGCCTCGACGTGTTCGACGAAAAGACCGGATAGACCCAGCGGTGCCGGAATCGTAGGACGTTTCCTGGACGTTTCCCCTAATATTGGCTCCTTAGGTTGCTTTTACTGCGCACGCACTACACACAAGCGTACCTTTATGTAGTCTGTCCGTGTGAGGTGCCTAGTTCGTGCCCAGAGCAGAGATATTGTGCAAGATTTCACGCGCATACGCTTACCAGCGCATACTACAGGCATGGGCAGAAATAGCACGCGTGCTAGTGATTCTCAAGGAATACCCCCACTTTTCCCGGCCGCGCGTCTCAATCCCCTTGGCAGCCGTAGTTGCACCGAGCACTAGGGCCGCCACGGGGAGCGAGACGCGCGGCCGGGAGAAGTGGGGGTATTCCACGGGTATTCCTTGAATTCCCTAGCTCGCGTGCTATTTTTGCCCATGCCTGATTTATAATGTACTATATATATTATTTTAATTCTATTATTTAATAGTTAATATCATTTAATATTACCTGGTCGGTGGTTGAAGCTAGTTCTGATCCATTACACCAGGCATGCACAGATGTACGATTCGGGAGCCGGACAGAGCCGGAGCCCTCGACACAGTGATGCCAGAATCATGGGTCGTGGGTTTTTTCCCCTCCGCTCGCTCAGCCGACTCGACCCCCCACTCTGACGCACCGTCGTCGCCACGTTGCTTCTACTGCGCACGCGCTACAGAGTATGTCGGCAGAGTAGAGATACGTTCGTGTGTAGCGCGTGCGCAGTAGAAGCAACGTGGTGACGACGGTGCGTCAGAGTGGGGGGTCGAGTCGGCTAAGCGAGCGGAGGGGAAAAAACCCACGACCCATGATTCTGGCATCACTGCCTCGACATGACCTAGCTCGGTCGTATGGAAGGGGAACCCACTAATTGTAAACAGAGAGGAAATGAGAGTGCTCACGCCCGGGGTTTGGCCGTGCCGCTTTTGTCTCCACATCATGTTTAGCCTGGAACAGCTCCTACATCATCTTTAGCATGGAACAGAACCTACACCATCTTTAGCAGGAAACAGAACCCACTTTAGTGTTATTAAATCTGTGTAATAGATCAGAACTAGCTTCAACCACCGACCAGATACTATTAAATGATGTTAACTATTAAATAATAGTATCTGATCGGTGGTTGAAGCCAGTTTTGATTCATGCCACAGATTTTATAACAGTAAAATGGGTTCTGTTTCCTGCTAAAGATGGTGTAGGTTCTGTTCCATGCTAAAGATGATGTAGGAGCTGTTCCAGGCTAAACATGATGTGGAGACAAAAGCGGCACGGCCAAACCCCGGGCGTGAGCACTCTCATTTCCTCTCTGCATATACGTATTCGAAAATTAATATGAATTTAAATCAATACATATTAATTTTGTCGGTAAAAAGAAAGACTGCTACACGTTTGTACAATAAAAATTTACTTTACCGACTGCCACATTAGTGCGACCGTGCTGCCCTCTTAAACGAGGGCAGTATGCCCGCTCTTGCTGCCAGCGTAATGCTGGCATATGCGGCATGCGGACGCAGCAGCTCTCGAAATTGGCTGACTGTGTACGGATGATATATACCCAGTCAGCACAGCCTACCACCTGACCCAGCCTGCAGAGCCCCTGCAGATTACGGGCAAACACAACGCTTGGAGCTGCTCGAGACCCAGGCAGCTCGATTTTGGACGGGCCCCTGTGCGCACCAATGTGCCGCATATCACCTGCAGAAACTCGAGCCCAGGGCTTGCAGGCCGGGCCGGGGCCTGTTTTTGAAAGGGCAGCACGGTCACGCTAATGTGGCCAATCAGGCCGATGCCAGTATACAGAACACAAGCCGGGTCGTATGAATGTAGCACGAGTAAAAAAATAAGACTTTTGAGGGCGATTGCTGCCTAGATTGATCTTTTATCTAGTTATTTTGACTTCTGAAAAACCCCGTGTTTGTATTTTCACGAAATGAGAACGCAAATCCCGCATCCTTTTAATCTTGCAAATGGGCAGAATACCGGCCCGGCCTGCAGGCCCTGGGCTCGAGTTTCTGTAGGTGATATGCGGCACATTGGTGCGCACAGGGGCCCGTCCAAAATCGAGCCGGTGTGCTATCTGGTTGTATATATGTATTTTGTGCATCAGATACGTACATCTGCGTACATCACAAATGTTAAACATTCGTTTCAGAAAAGAAAGAGGCGATTGATGCAGCAATCTGGTTCACAGCGATTGGACTCAAAAATCTAGAACGCTACAAAGAAGAAAAACATTCTAAAGAAACTAAATTGTTGATGGTATTCGAGGAATTGTCCACCATGTCATGTCTGATGTACGCGTAACCGGTTAGCTCTCGAACGCCACCAACTGCGCCGTAACCGTAATCGTAGCTGTAGCCGTAGCATTGCGTAGCATCACGTAGCATCGTGATCGAACGTAGAGAGAGAGCTACGGTATATTTGTATATCTGCCATTTTGCAAGTGGTAAATAGGCGCGGGTCTTTCATTCGTAATCATTATACCAACAACAACGTCGAATATAAATTGATCGTGTAACACAACGGTGCGGTTTACGATCAATGGAAGGCAAACATCCGATTCAACGAATGGTTTTCAATTTCATTTCTGCCGTGATCGGAACGCGGAATTCACAAGAGCAGATTTCACGTTTTTCTTGTTTCTCTACGTTACCGTCTGAACAGTGACTCATAATTCCACGGTAATGACATTTCTGTCCCACGCGACATTTCCTCTACGTTTCACCTGCTAGTGCTTTTTTCAAGGTCTTCTGTATTTATATGCACCGTAAAGCGATGCAGTTTCGATGCGTCCGCGCGATTCTCTGAACCGTTTCATTCAACATTTTCCAACGAGATAGATAAACGATTACGTTTCTGTGTTTCGGTTCGATCAGAGAGCCGCGGAGTTTACGCTGGACCATTCGTCGTTTCGTCGCTTTGTCGCTTCGTCGCATTGTCGATTCGCAGCGTATACCCTTCAACGATCCACGTAAGTCCTCCTGCTTCGTAGACATTTTCGCAAATGAAGTTCTGTCTTATTCCTACTACGCACAACAATATTTAATTCGTTCGTGTGTCATTCATGATTCTACTTTCCACATTCATTGTTTCCCCGATTAGTTTAACAGCGGTATTATAAACGCGAAGTAGGTTAGATTGACGTTGCTCCGATCCTTTTTGGTGTAAATACCTCTGTTTTGCACCTACACTACTGTGCAAAAGAAAGACGCACCCGGTATGATTATAAGATATAATGACAAATAACATCTTTAGATAATCCACAATAACACATATAATTCTCAGAACTATTCTATTAAACAGTGGAATCCTTTTTCAAAACTTACTGTGTTCTTATTTGATTTTTTATGCTTTCCTATTAAATATCTCCAGGTGCTTCTTTCTTTTGCACAGCAGTGTATACAGAGCAATCATAGTTTTGTTGTCTTCGTTCTTTCTGTTTGCAGTTTTGATCTAACGAAAGCAACAAAACTTTCACTATAACATTGAATGTACCGTTGATGAGAATATTCATGACTTTTGTTACATGTATTTGCGTATTAGCATCATGAATAAACTGATCTGTTTCGTTGATAGGATGTTCCAGTACCATTGGTAAAATAGAAGAGATAGCGACTGTCATCTGCTTTCAACACGACAATTTGAAATTTAAACAAACTTGGAAATATTAGTAAAATGATGGACATCGACCCTCCGAAGTTTGTCTCCAAGGATGACGAGGCTCTGTATTGGAAAGATCTTGCGCATCAACTACATAGAAGGTAAGTTCGAACTTGCAAAGTTTTATTCTGGAAACACTGTGGAATCTATGCTGCAAGATAAAAGGTGATTGTTCTATGGTTATAGAAAAGAAGATACAGAAAGGGAATTGGAAGAGTTTCAAGAACACTCGCAATTGTTAGAGAAGGAATTAGAAGCATCTCTGGAGCAAGCAGAGAAAACTAATAGAGAACTACGACAACGAAATATTAGACTTGCCACCGAGGTGGAACAATTGAGAACGAGACTAGATCAGCAAACGTCGGACTGTGCAATGTTTCAAGGGAAGGCTCAAGATTTACAAGCGCAACACGATCATTTATTAAAGTATATAAGGGAATTAGAGCAGAAGAATGACGATTTAGAAAGAGCTCACAGGTACTTGAACGCACGCATATCGGAGAATAAACACAAGTTTGTTTAAAGGGGTAGACTCGTTTCCAGGGTTGCTAGGGTGCGAGATGCGTCTTCTCATTTCTCATTTCTAATTTGCATTATTTGGCAGCATGTAGCTGTCGCAGCTTTATAAAAATAACTATATGTTTTCGAATAATGCAAATTACGCCTCATAAACGTAAAAGTAGGACTTTTGAAGGAGACAGTGGTCTACATTAATCTTTTATCTAGCGCTTTTGACTGCTGAAAATGCCCATCTTTGCATTATCCAGAATTAAGAAGACGCATCCCGCACGCTTGCAATCCTGGGAACGAGTCTACCCTCTCAAATAAAAAGGATTACGATCCGTTTATTTCTCTTCTTAGGATAAATAGGGTAACGGAAGAGGAGATAGAAGCTAAGCTTAATTCGGCTATCGAGAAGAATGCTTTGCTGGAATCGGAACTTGATGAGAAAGAAGGCCTAAAAGTTATAGTTCAGAGATTAATGGACGAAATTAGAGGTCGAACGAATAACATAACACTCGAGCTCGCAGGAGATTTACGTGATTTTAATAATAAACATTGTTGCAGACTTAAAGCAAGAGATTCAAGTCCAAGAAAGGCATCAACCAGATAACGATAAGTCCGCCGACAGAGTTCGTAATCATGTCGATAGTAATAAGCTACAAGTTGAATTGGAAACTCATATATCATCCCCCCCGATAGTACAACAATCCATACCTCCAAGTAATACAACTTCGCCACTAAAAAGTAAGATACATAATACATTTCGTAAAACTAAGCGCATGTTTTGCTTTGGACCTAAAAGATGATCTTTAATAATCTGAAACTGAAGAAGATCGACGAGAATAATTATTAACTACTAAATCGATCGATATAAGCTGCGAGCAATAAATGGATGCAAAGTTTGATTATCGAATCGCAAATTTATATTTTTTTGTATGTTATATAATTTTTGTTCGATGATAAATAAGATTTATTTATCAGCAACATTCGAGACTTATTAAAAACAACTTTTTGCTCAATCTTGACTTTCATGCTTCAATAACATTCTTCTACGTGCTTTAATGAATTTTATCTTTCTGTGTGTGTGTGTGTATATATACATATACATATGTCTATATAAATATACATATATATATACGACATTGTTAATAACGCAAAATAAAAATTATTTTAACAAACTTGTTCTTTATTTTAGTTTCTAAAAAGAAAGAGAAATATATTGTGCATCCAACTTGCATGTAGACTATTTTTTTTATTTATTCATGTGGAAATATCGTGTTATTCGGTAGATGAATTCTCTATAAGTTTGATATTTTCATATTATGTACCTGTAGTAATTTTTGTCTTTTCCTGTTTGCGATTAGTTGGAAACAGAGTGGTAGGGGGTGTAACTGGGAACAACAATAACAATAATAACGTGAACCCACCGTTGGCACCGTGCACACGAATATTAGCAATGAATATGATCGGTGACCTTATGAGGAAAGTTGGAGTAAGTATTTTTTTTTATTATATACATACGTACACCTTATGTTTGTTTTACACATTGAGTACACACTATGACGTACATTGAAGTAGCTTGAAGCATGGCTTGTATACCCTGAACTTTTTAAAGTGCGCATCGGTTGCCGTAAATATTGTTTTTAAGCACTAGGCGACTGTTCCACTTGGCATGATATTCTTTTAATTTTCGAATCGTCAGTATTCCCCTGAACCCTAGATAAAATACGTTTGAAATTACACGGAACCTAGTACGTATGTTAGATCAGTAATGAGCAACCGGCGGCCATGGTTTTCAATACATTGTTGTTACTTGCTGGCTACTTTTCCTAGTAATCAACAGTCTTCGCTGAACTGCGTCAGAAAACACATTCTTCATATAACGATCGAGTATTTTCCTAGTTTGCTATACGATTATCTTTTTACTTGTATAAATGCTGTCTGTTTCATATGTAGTGAGAAAATATCTCTGTTGAAAAAATATAATATTAAGAGACATTATAAAAGTAAACTTTCTTTAAAATTGAATAATTTGCAAGGACAGTTACGCAAGGACATGGCGGATCAACTACAAGCGATGTTAAATTTAAAGCCACCAAACCGAAAATCTGCTGACATTTACGAGCTGTACCGTAGACCTGTTTCCAGGATTGCAAGGATGCGGGATACGCCTTCTCATTTCTCGATAATGCAAACATGGGGTTTTTGACTAGTCGAAAGATAAAGCTAGATAAAAGATCAATCTAGGCCACAGTTGCACCCAAATTTCGTATTTTTACGTTTACGAGGCGAAATTTGCAGTAAACGTAAAAATGGGACTTTTGAGGATGATTACTGAAAAACCCCATCTTTATATTATCGAGAAATGAGAAGGCGTATGAAATGAGAGTCTACCCCTTTAAATTATTTGACTTCGTTCAAACTTCTAAACAGATAACCCATTGTTATTAGTACGAAAACTCATTGGTCAACCTTTGAATGGCCAAACACTTTTTATAATGTTAACATAAGCGTAAATACAGACTGCAATTGGAGCTGGCAATGCAACAAAGTATTTAATAATGTGTTCATTGCAGCATACGCATAGTATTAGGTTTCCATTTTTAGCTCACTGCAGTCTGCGGGTTGCTCATCACTATGTTAGATTATGATTTTGGTAGCGTGACGTAGCTGGTGTGTTGGTAGCTTGACAGGTGGGTCTGCATGGAGTGTAGGAGGGTAAAGTGCACTTGTCTGGGTGGGAAAAAAACAGTGTCCGCTACACCTACCGATTTACCATCAGTCCAGGCTCATACACCTACTCAATGTATACAACAACAACCCAGATCAACCAAGTGCTGACCAAGTCTCCATGATACCTCACCGTTAAATTATTTTCTGCATTCTAGCGACACAGGTCTTTATTTGGATTCTTTTGCTTTGAACTACATTCTTTCGTTATTGTACATACGCTTTATCTCCTACTTTCCCGACCAAATTGTCCTAAGCGTAAATATACCAGTGTGTTCGATCATATGTAGATATGTAGAGAAGCAAAAACATATGGGCTGATATACCAACAATAACAATACATTCGTAACACTACAATGCATTAACGATAGCTGTTTAATCGACACAGGCATTGGAGAATAAGCTAAACACGTGTCAAAATCCATCTCGGGAGGAACAAGCTGTCCGTGATCTCTACAGGTAACATTAGAGCATTGTTATAATGTTGAAAAATTATGTCATTGTACCGTTATCTTTGTGCACTGCGTGTACTTGTAGCAAATGGTATCATGTATCAATATCCAGGATTAATACAAATCTTTTTTTTAGCAAACTGTCTGTCATTAGTAGACTACGGATCTTTATGCAAAATAAAAATGTTTTGCATTGATTATGGGAAGCAGACATAACATAAAAATTGATTTCATCCCTTAACGATTTTGTTGCATTAAAAGCAACATTACAACATTCTTGAATTTTTAAAATCTTTTACTGTCTCATATTTCACCCCGCCAATTTCTTTATAAATGCATAAAGATCTGCAGTCTAGTCATTAATTTGATCAAATTACGTTTCGTGCAATTGCCGAGAAATTTATAAATTACCGATACACAGTGATACATGATAATTGTTAAATCAATCGTACTTATTTAGTTCTATGTTCGCCCTTTACGTACATAGTGCTTCCTGCGAATGCTAAAACCATGAATTTGTGTATAATCAAGGCTCCCAATGACCCCGGTTCACTAGTGTTTTACTCTGAAAGTTCAAAATATCTCATAAGACTGCATTACGTTTTATAAAGTCCATCTTTTCGCTTGCGCTACTAATGTAGACAGTGCATCCTTCTTCTTTTCTCACATTGTCCTAATTGTAAGGCGTGTTGCGTCTTTTAGTTGTTAGTAGATACATCTCTGAGACAAAAGCGATCAAAATTAATTAGTACCACGATAGGAGATAAGGTTTACAATTTTTTCTTTTAAATTGTTCGATTTCTCTTTAACGCGACTTAATCACTTCCAGTTCTGTAATCGTACTTTGTTGTTCGTGAAATTTTAATATAGGTGTAGGTGAATACCGAATTGCATTTAACTTGTTGAATTTTTCTTTGTGATATTCTTAGTTTCGTGAATATCGAACACGGTCTCAACAATTTCAATCGGAAAAGTTCTCTGAGGAATATCTTTATTTTTTTAACTTTTTCGGACGACTCGGTTAGACAAAAATTATTGAGACCTTTGATCATTTTATATTTGTGCTGGCTCGACTGTTTCATTTTATCTCTAAGTTAATTAGTATTACTTTATTGTGCAATGTAAATTGAATTATTATTTGACGTATCATCTGAAAAATATCTTGTTCGTTTAAATATAATTTATGTACGTTCATGTTAGTGTAAAGCTTCTGTATATATTAGGTTGAGCCAACAACGTATTGTAATATGTATATTTTTCTAATCTTACTTTGACATAGTACGTTATGAAATTTAAATACATAGAAATATAAGTGACTTGTAAATAACAGATATACATACATGAATATGCATATCCAGAGAATTATGCTTGCACAAAGGCAATAACGACACTCGAAAATTTGCAGAACAAACTATGGCTCAATCTATGTTTAATCGTGCTCAATTAATTTTCATAGACTTCGCTCGCAGAGTTGTCCTGAAATTTTCACAAAAATGAATTCAAAGAATCAACACACAATTGCGTAATACAACGCCAATTGTTGCAATTTACGTTCTCCCTGCATGAGATGTATATGTCACTAATCATCATCATAGGATAAAATTTTTCATTATGTCTCTCTCTCTGTGTGTGTACATGCGTGTGTATAATATCAAACCGTTTGAATGTATTCGAAATTGCACAATATAGAACTAGTATTTCATCAGTTTCACGTAGACCGTGCATTAGTCATTTAATGCGAATAAGATTAATCTTGAAGATAGGGTGAAGGTACCAATTACAATAAATAACATGAAGTGCCTATTAGTATTATTTTATTTTGAAAAATAAAATTGATGTCTTCCCTTTGTATATAAATTAAAAGTATTATAATCATTTTTGTTTAAGATATAGAAAACATTAGTTGCAAAACTTATTCCCTGGGACAACACAATTTTTCGTTTCCGATTATAAAAAATGCTAAGGAACCGTGATACACCAGAAGATAATAAGATAATGATTTTATTGTGCTACGGCACACAAAAGAAAATTAATTAATTAATTTCTTATCAGAAATTTCTTGTGTCTGGTGAATAGGACCAAAGCTTTGTTAATATTTTTTCTACTTTTTAACAAAATCATTCAGAAAAATTGGATGACACAAAAGAAAGGTTGATAATCAATCGTTTATCACAAATGCTGCAAAATAAATTACAGAATAACTACAGGTAACTGGTATCTTTACGTATGAATTGCAAATCCTCAAGTATTCTCTTACTCGCATCGACATATGTATTTGCATGCTGTGCACAGGCGATGCACAATTCATAAATAATATGTACAGCATTTCTCAATCTTTCACTGTGTTGTTAACATTGCGTGCACTATAGCTGTGTGCGATTGAAACAATAGCAAAATGGGAAAACTTGAGAACAAACAGTAGAATACGTCAGAAAAGAACGATATTTGGGAAGACGATTGGGAAGCGCTGATAAAATTAAATGTGTATTCGAGAATCATAAATCATAGTCCTCAGTGTTAAGTTGGTAATTGAAGAATATTAAATTTTTTAATTAGGGCTAGGCGGCAAGTACGAGGCTTTGCCTCTGGAAACAGCAACCACATTCGATTATAAACAACGGATAATATTCCAACATAACATTTTTACTTCATACGACATACATATATCTTTTATGCCTGTTAATTTGTTTTAGTCCTAATTCAAATCTCGGTTATTAATTTATTTGTGAATTTGTAGTAGGGTGAGAATTATTTGTCTCTATCGTACTATACTTATTATTTAGATCTAATAATTGTAGAATTGTACGACTCCCCCCTTCATTCTGGAGAGACTCAGCAAATTATTTTCCGTTTTTTACCGATATTATTTAAAAAACATATACTTAACAATGGTATGTATGAACTTTGTAAATATTTTAATTTTTAACTATAAATTTGATAACGTGATAATCGCAAACTCGTAGTAATGTTGCGTTGTATAGGTATTCACAAATGATACTAGATAATTAATTTGTGAGCTATTATTTTCAGTTCATAATTTTAATACGATTTAGGAAACAATGTTGTAATGTCTAGTGCAAATTTAGCTTTTAGAGTAAGTTAGATACACGTCTATTTTTAATAAGAAACGAATGAATTTTCTCATGCGTCGTGAAGTAGTTCAGTTTGATACTTCAGAACATATAAAAAAAGTTATCGATACTAGATATTTCAACATAATTTGTGCGCCTTCACGCCACTTGCATAATTTCAAATAGCTTCGGATCTCTGAATATTTATACAAAGTAGAAAGTATACTAACACCGCTAAATAAAAAAATGTATTATCGAATAAGACAATTTTGTCGATCCTTACTAGAATTTCGCTTAGTAAATGTAATGCAAATAAAATTTATTCAAACGAACTTTCCACCGTATCGTTAATACCAAGCTGATTGCGAACTAGATATTCAAATGACGCTGACACCCAAATAATAGCAACTAATAGGAGACCTTTGTAACATAAATTTGTAAAAGTAAAATTAAAATATTTGTAAAATAAAGATATTTGTAAACAGTCTTCGAACGAGTATTTATGAATTCAAATTCATCAAGAGTTGATTCGTGGAGTGGTGTGGTCTAATACCTATAAAGAGACAAAGGTAGGTTACTCTTATTTTAAAGATTTATTTATGAAACGTTTATCTTTACACGAACAATGAGTACTTGGCTGATTGAAATGTTCTATGTAATTTTCATACAACCAGAGTTCTAGCATAATAAACACTACTTTGGATCCCTATAAAGAAACTGTCTTACATCCTAATGCAAAGAGTTTCGCTATGTATTATACCAATAATGATAATGATGACGTTATGTGTTGCAATAATGACAAATACAATATAACAGGATCGTAATGAGAAACTAAAGATCTTTTCTTTTTTTATTCTTACCAGTATTTGTGAGACGATTCGAGTTGTCTTTTATCAACATTATTGTTTTGCGCTCGTTTTTCGAGAAGTTGCATTGAATTAAAAGACCAACAATATCATTATTCGTACTCAATTATTTTTGCAAACGAACGCGCAGTCTTTGTGTGTTACGAAAAAATTATGCGCCGAAAGCAAAGACTACCAAACATACCGAACGTAGATGACAATAATTTTCTTTCGATCTAAAACAGCTCCAAAAATCTATGCACCTATCATAAGGATGAACTTGTACACTTTTTTGTGGAGTACAACATAATACATAGTCTGGAATGAAAATGCTCCATCCAGGATAGTTATGAATGATAATAATTAATAATAATAGTAGTAGTAAATGGTATGTGTGGGAGTTACATATTATTTAAGCACGCTCGCCACGGATTCGTCGAGCGAGCTGAATATCCTTCGGCATGATTGTTACACGCTTAGCATGGATAGCACACAGATTGGTGTCTTCGAATAGACCGACCAAGTATGCTTCCGATGCTTCCTGTAAGGCTCCAATCGCGGCGCTCTGGAAACGTAAATCGGTTTTGAAATCTTGTGCGATTTCACGAACCAATCGCTGGAAGGGTAATTTTCTGATCAGCAATTCGGTAGATTTCTGATATCTTCTGATTTCTCGAAGAGCTACGGTACCAGGCCTAAAAAACAAATCAAAGTTATTTTACATATTCTTCGCATTAATGCAATGGTAGTTATTATAATTTACAACGAAAACTGGGCTTACCTATATCGATGGGGTTTCTTTACACCACCCGTAGAAGGCGCACTCTTACGTGCTGCCTTTGTAGCTAGCTGTTTACGAGGCGCCTTTCCTCCAGTTGATTTACGAGCTGTTTGCTTGGTACGTGCCATTTTTTAAGCTGTAACAATGTTAAAGGTGACTTAGAAATTAGTTAAACCATAAACATGGATTGTGAAATTCTGCCTAAAATTTGAAAATTTAGGAAAAATATTGACATTTTTAAGAATATTAAAATCGAGGTTTATCCTGTTATAGACGGCGTAAGGGTAATCAAGAAGTATTTTTAAACATAATTAGACACATATTTTATGCGTATAGCCAGTTTACGTACTTCAGAGACAACGAGCTAAAATATTTAAATTTAGTATTTGTGCTCGTTATCTTTGAGGTATGTAAACTGGCCATATCTGGCCAAAGATCTGGAAGCGTCACTGCACAACTTTAAAATTTTGATCCTGTCATAGGGCGTCGAACCACAATTTTTCCTGTGTAGGACATTTAAGATTTCGAAAAAATTGTATGTAATACAATGAAATGAAATGAAAGTAATAATGCTTTCCCGAATATATACAATGTCTCAAAAAAGGAGTAAATCGGAGATATAAAGATCAAAGGACATAAACAGAATATACTTCGATTTCGAAATTCTTAAAATTTCTACGTGCCGGCCGAAGCGGTTGAAGAGTCGCGTTCAAAGTGCGAGCGACGCGGGAAAGCAATTTTGAAGATTGCATTTCGGAGTTCGTCGACAGAGTGTAAATGAAGTTTTCGAGTGGGGAAGAGAATCTCAGTGGTGGGGAGTTAATGGTGGGGGTACGATCCGTTGCTATTCGTACGAAGGAACCGTGCAGCGAGGAACGCTGCGCATTGCGCAATGCACAAACTTTCGTTCCTTCTGCATCGACGCGAAAAAAAGGCATGCTAACATGAAAAATATATGATTCGAGTTCCAAGGGTTGTCGTGTACATCTCGTATACAATTTTGTTGAGAAAAACGAACGATTAATAAACATTAGTGAACCGATGACACTGACGGGAAAACAAGCGGCGAGGTACGACCGCCGCGAGAGAGAGAGACTCGTAAACGATTCCCTCCACGAACGTCAATTGCAAAATGGAGGCAACACGACAGTACGTCGCGTTCCGACGTGAAAACTTCAATTTCTCAACACTTTTCATTTTCCACGATGCAACACTACACATGCCGCGTGTTCGTTGCAACTGTTAATTACACGTGGCCGATTATGATATGGAATATCGACGAGTTTACGTACCGCTCAAAGAGAAAATTTCACGAGAAGCGAGAGCTAACACTATCCGTTTCCTTGTACTCCGATGGCAGTGGACGCTCTCCCGAGTCACGACTCCCTTGTCCCTACCCCCTAGAAATTAAATCGCGAGAGGTACGTAAGCCCGCGGTGCGGTGCATCCAATCGGATGTCGGATAGCTGTTCTGCCTCATAGTGTAGGACCTGCGATTGGCTCAACCTCCTACGCCTAGAAGTCGAACCGAGAAGAACACTGTCAATTGTAATATACATGATACTCTTGAGGCTCTCGAGAGCAACCTCGTTTTACTTGCAATAATTGCCTTTTTTCATCGTTATCGAAAATCCTCCGATCGATATCCATTCAAGTCGGAAAATATTTCGAGCAACAATGAACCGATCAAAATCTCGCGAACTCGATTCATTTCCGATCGAATTTCCATCTGCTCCGGTGATTTTCTACGCAGAAATATCGCCACTTTGTTCCTGCAATTCTATTAGCAATGAAATTGGCTTCTTCGTGGAAACTTCCAGAAAATATATTTACACGGCTGTATGCAGCGCGATAATGAGCGCACGGTTTCGAATGTTTCGTTGATATGAAAATTTCAGGTTTTTCGGACGTAGTTCTCCCTTGAATATCAGATTCGAATGAGGATGAACTGTTGCTTCTGAGATTGAGTATTATCGAGCGCTTCTGCTCGGAAGAAGCAGACGCCATTGCACGCTGAACGTAAACATTATAGCGTGTGGGTTTATAGGTTCAATTTTGATGAAGATCGGTGTTGCGGTGTTGATGCTGATCGAGCGGATAAACACATATAGTATTCAAATTGTAATAATTTACCGATTGAAATTTATAATTATGCCCACAAGTATCGATTTAGGTTCTGTAAACACGAATGTATGCAGTTATAGCAGGGTAAACCCATACATACATATATGTATGTGTGTACATATATATGTGCGCACTTATAAAGTATAGATCGTGACAATTTATATTAATAGCAATCTTCGATCGAAAAAATATTTATACCGATATTGATGATAATGGATATGTATATAAGTGTGCATTCTAGTTATCACACGCGATAGAGTAAATTTTCAAGTTCGTAGAATACACGTTATCGATATAATTAGTTATGAAATAAGTATGATTCACTCGTTGATCATTAGTCATGGCAATTCCAAAAACAGTGTGATTTCTGAGAAAAGCATTGACAATTGAAGAATTCCTTCTGGGAAATAAAGACGCGTATTCTGTTACGAAGATAGCTCGAGTAAAGTTTATTCAAAGTTTCTATACATTAATTGAAAAATGTCGTAAATTATTAGTTATCCTTATTGTAATATATTGTACTTACTAAAATAATAACACATTGAACGAAAACTACCATACGATTTCATGGTCACGGATTAGTTTAATTCGAATTAAGTGTGAACATGAAATATATAAATGCAAAACAATTCTGATACTTTCGTGATACGAATACAGCTATAATAACGTAAGACTACGGGCACGCTCGGTACATAATTCTATAACATTTCAGTTTCCTACAGCTTATATTAAAGACGTGTTACAGTGTTACCTCTCTCTCTCTACTTGTACAGAAGAAATATTTTACACTTTAAATTCTTCCGAAGATCTATTGCAAAGTAAGTTCGTTCGGTAACGGGAAATACTACTAAACACTGCAAGTATATGCAATACAATTTTACGTACCCCGACAGTTGCTGGAGAGCAGGCTAGCGGAACAGTACAGAGGAAAGAAGAGTCCGATTGGACGTTAAGGGGTAGTCTCGTTTCCAGAATTGCCTTCTCATTTTTCGATAATGCAAAGATGGGGTTTTTCAGTAGTCAAACGCGCTAGATAAAAGATTAAACTAGGCCAGTGGTTTCCAGCTTGGAAGGCAACATTTCTGAATACAAAATTAATTTTCATATCATAATATCTACAAATAAATAAAACTTAACAGTTTTTGAAACGTGTCTATATTACATTATAAAATAATGAAAGGTAGGGAAGCGCGGAAAAATTTGTTTTCCACGAGTTGTAGTAGCGTAAAGATTGGAAATCGCTGATCTAGGCCGCAGTCGCCCTCGAAACCCTCAAATTACGAGGCGTAATTTGCTTATGCTTCTAATTAATACAAATTATGCTGCCGAATAATGCAAATAACGCCTCGTAAACGTAAAAATAGGACTTTAGAGGACGACTGTGGCCTAGATTGATCTCTTATGTAGCGCTTTTGGCTACTGAAAAATCCCATCTTTGCATTATCGAGAAATGAGTACCCCTACCCCCTTAAGATGGTCAAAATGACAATGTCAACCAATCAAGTTATGAAAATATAGAATCTTCTCTCACCCCTGTGCCGTTCTAGTCTCACTTTCCAGCAACCGCGTGCACGTTTAAATGATTTCTTACGACCAACTTCGCTCGTTACAACATCTAAAGAAGTATGAATTATGCAAAGTGTGTCTTACTATATCTGTTACGAACTACGTACTCTGATCTCTGTGCCTTTTTCCTATTCCTCTACTTCTGTTAAATCATAAACATATTCAGCTATTCTACAAAGTATATAATATTATTCGAACTTTTGCATCTTATCTTTCGAGGGCTTGGCAGTGTCAATTACAGTAATGATTCATGATAACAACACAACTGTAATGAATTTGATAGTTTGTGAAACAATTAAAGAATGCGACAACAAGAATGAACTCGATTAAGGGAACGGTTAAAGATTTTGTATGACGAGATGCTTAAGCACGTTCGCCACGAATTCGTCTCGCGAGCTGAATATCTTTAGGCATGATCGTCACGCGTTTTGCGTGGATCGCGCACAAGTTTGTGTCTTCGAACAGCCCGACCAAATAGGCTTCCGAAGCTTCCTGCAGAGCTCCGATAGCGGCGCTCTGGAAACGCAAGTCTGTCTTGAAATCTTGCGCGATTTCACGAACCAAACGTTGGAATGGTAATTTTCGGATCAACAATTCTGTCGACTTCTGATATCTTCGGATTTCTCTCAGCGCTACAGTACCGGGTCTGAAATAGAAGTATCACAATCAAATTACTGGCAATACTCCGGCAAGATATTTTACCGCAGGCTTGGGCAACGCTGGTTGCTTCTCCTCTTCGCCTTCTTTCCGTTAGCACGAGCCTCACAATGCTGCGACGGCAGGTTACTCGTATTCATTTCATTCTTTCAACAATTCTTTCAGCTCTGCGAATTCTTTATTTGTACCCGAATCGCCCCTATCATAAATTGACCCTTAGTCCCTATCATAAAAATTAACCCTTAGTCCCTATCATAAAAATTAACTGCCACTATAAATTGCCGTACCCTTATATTGTACGTGTATTATATTAATTTCATATTCATAAAATTTTCGAGTTCAAATAGCTCCGAGTGTAAAGGGTTAATGCAGGGAGTTCCAACTTGTTCCCCTCCGAGAACTGCAAGGTCCCCACTATTAGTCAAACCTCTTCCCACTACTATGTACAGCCATAGAGTTAGTGTGCTGCATAGCTACACAGGACAGGGACAAAGTTGGAAGTAGAACCTAAGCTAGAACTCCCTGGGCTAAAGGAATTGGTAAATTCCTTTGTTTTTTTTGTTGGTCTGGTATAAATTTGTTGGTCTTGTATACATGTACATGTACATTTGTGGACATTGTGGAGACTGACTCGCCGACCTACATTATTCCATGAACCAGCGTTACCCAGACCTGCTTGACTGTACGAGCAATGGAAAATGTTTTGACCTGTAACGATGAGGCTTCTTCACACCACCGGTGGAAGGTGCGCTTTTACGTGCAGCTTTGGTGGCAAGCTGTTTTCTGGGAGCTTTACCTCCCGTTGACTTACGAGCAGTTTGCTTGGTACGTGCCATGTCTGAAAACATTCATTACAGTAATTAGAAAAATTCTCGATATTCTTCAATGTATAAATTATCAGACGAAAGTAAATAATTATAATGAAAACGCGAAAGTTCAAACACATTGAATTGTACAATAAATCGGTTTCACCTTTGAAAATAGAACCAATCGGTGAACTCGTGAAAAATTCTAGTCCACGTAAAATAAATTTTAGTTTCCCTCCAAAAGCGGACACAATAAACAAAATGGTGGATAGTGTGCTTGTAAGAGCGATGTGCGTACGAATTTCGTAGATCACGAAAGCCGTTCGGTTTTGCGTCGAAGTGGATGGAATTACTTGTTAGCGGTTTCATTGAACGTTGAAGTCAACATATTTCGTGTATATTAAAATATGAAAAACAGGTAAACATACCTAGTCTTAGCCGCTTGAGGACAGGATCAGTAGTTGCACAAGCTGTTTCGACTGGTTTCAACTCAACCGACGATACTGATGTTCGGTGCTCGGTTAATGTTTTTACAGAAACGCAGTTCGGCCCTTCGGCGAGTAGGCGACAGCACCGTGCTCAGATACCTATCACAGGATTGGTCGTTGTTTCGTAACACCGTATCCGATTAGTCGGATACCTGCGAATAGACGCGTTTGTTATGGATTTCATAAGTTTACTATGATTTTCATGTAATCCGATGTATCGCGACCACCTGGATTTTACTTACCAACAATAAAAGATACAGGATATATTCGAATCTTGTATATTTCCTTCTTTTCGAAAAGGCGATAATAAACTTTCAGATTACGCGGGTAGCGTTGAAAGTTTCACGTTTGGCAGGTGGAATAACGGTCTGAAGTTGGCTCGGAATAATTATGCGCTTGCATATTGATTCGCGAGCAGTGGTATGTACGTATGTATTTTCAAGTATACATATATACGTACTACGTATATACGTAGGGAAGTAGAATAGTGTATAGTGTATATTGATAATTCGTGAATGTATTGCGTATAATGTAGCAACAATAAAGTTTGAAATTGAAAGGGTGCATATTTATTTTTTAACGTATGAACAGCTCGTATCCCCTGGTAGAAAATGATATCATGGTCCAGAGGCTATTGAGCTCAACACGCAGTACACATATATCTACCAGAATTAATAAACAACTGTCATAGGAGGTGATACATGTGCTCGTAATTATGAAAGTGCGTTCTAAGTCATATATTTATTCTTGTTTCGAGATATTTAAAGGAAAAGAATATTAACACTTCATTCATTTTTTAGAATATCGTAAAAGTTATATTGAATTCATTTAGTTTAAAAGAATGTGATGTGAAGTAACTGATAAACCCATTTCTTTTTAAATTTTGACTTGGACCATTTTCATAATTATGGGCATATAATGATTGAAAGTTGAATTTAGATTGAAATATAATATATTAGGAGTCGTCGAAATAATACAGTGGTTGTCAAATGTATTACCATATCTCTCTCTACTGGGCCTAGTAATGAAGAGTTAGTTTATTAACATCATGATACACAAGTTATCAATATAGTTTATTTTTCAAATGATCAATTTTATTAATTTACAATATTCATCTTTATAATCCACTACCTAATAATAGCATAAGAAGCAATAATGAACATTCGTTCTACAAATTACGCCATGAGACAATTATTATCCTCGTATCATCGTAATCATCATCGTCGTCGTCGTTATTATTCATATACATATATTCATATATTCTCATATATATATATATAATATATGTGTAAACTTTCAGTCATCAAGAAAATATGAGAACAAAATTTTATATTACTAACATTCTAGCTACTGCTACGCTAATTTATAATTGTTATTTAAAATTGTATTGCCAAAAATACGAGTCGTTAATATTTTTTCTTTTTTCAGTTGCACACAAATGATGCTTTTTTCCATTTTCTTTTTCATTTTCCATTTTTCTTTTTTAGTATTCAATTTGTACTGACATTTATTAGAATTTACTACAATTGTTCGTGACAACGAAAAAAAGTTCTTACTCCGTTCTTTCTTTTCTTTTTTCCCCCCATCTTCCTTTTGAATTATACAGTTCCATCATAATCATTTCCTCATCGGCGTTCGACCAGATATGAAAACTTGTTTGAACATTATGCAAACACTAATATTGATTATGCGAATACTTATGTCGTTTTTGGCAGGACGTGAAGATTAAAAATGCAAGCCCATATTACTTTTGTACTCTGTGAAAAATCCTCATTTGGAATGTCAACATTGTGTTACGCGACGCCGTGTACAACTATAATTAACGTTACGTTACAAATGAAAAAAATCATATTTTTCCGAATGAACAATCTCGATTCGAAAGCGTCGCGTTTCAAATAAAGGGAAACAAAATACGTCGTGCACACTCTTTGCTACATGTACAAAACTTGATTAACTATATATATTATAGAAATTGAAAATCGATATCGTAGTAGAAAAAGAAATTTACTAGCTTGGTTATAACGAAAGAAATAAATTATCGAAGCGTCGTAGACAAATTTTATAATCGTAACGTACCGGCATGTATAAAAATAAAATGTACCTATACACAGATGTTTAAGGATGTACTGGAGGTACAATGGGAGACAAAAATACAAGAAATTCGAAATCCATCAATACATGGCAATGGAAGCCATTCATGAGTATATTTTGCATTAAACTTTTGCGAATACTGTACTCTCTGTAGCTATATTCAGTGGTCTACACTTGTCACGTTTCCATGCTAGTGAGAGACAACAAGATAAATTTGACGTTTTGTAACAGTTTATAATTTTTTTGCTCTGTAACTGTTTAGTGAATCTTAATAAATTTTGAACACATAATTAATTACATAATTTTTACTACATATAAAAAAAACTGGAGTTTCTAGTTGCGTTTTTTCAAGGTTTAAATAGGGTTTCAAGTGGAATTTTATGAATTCTCCATAAGAAGACGTGTTAAAATGTGCAAACTTTAAGTTGCTATAATTCTTAAACGGTGCAGTGAATCGAACCCAAACTTTGGTAATTGCATTAATTTAGTAAGAATTATATCTTGTCAAATTTCCAAAAATTTCGTTGCGTTTTTATATACCTCCAGAACATCCTTAAATCCATTGGTTTCCTTGTTTATACAAAAAAAGAAAGAATAGGAGGCGAAGAACCGAACCGGCAATTTAGTATAATCAAATAATTGTGTAGTTGTCTTTTCTAATCCCAAATGTTTTCTTTAACCCTTTGCACTCGGAGCTATTTTAAATTTGGTGGATGCGAAATTGATATGATAGCTCATACAATAATTAAATGTTTAGTAATTGATTAGATACCAATATATCTAATAACGTAAAGAATATTTTAAATAATGGTGCAGCAATTTTTAGTGGCGTCTCAGAGTCACCACTCGAGCGCTAAGGGTTAAAATACTTTCCCTCGAACTTTCCCTCGAACCTAGTATTTTCGTTCCTCGACCTCGATAAGGTACTGCCTGATAATCTAAAACGGCGTCGTACGCGACTGCGTGACACTAAACATTTAATTTTGCAACTGAATACCAAACACTGTGAATTATACAATAGAAGGTTTACCGTTCGACCTGATCACGTGGAACAATCTATAATCGTTACTTGCATATAATTTCTAAATGAATACGATTACGAATACGGATACACGGATGATGCGGATACGGATACGGATACAAGTACGAATACGAATACGATTACGAATAGCTGAGTAGCTGCAATACTTGGTACAGTTTACAAATTACAAGTGTGAAAAGTATTTCTAATAATATTTTGAACGATTACACGCATGTTGAACCCGTAATTATATTCTAAGTCACACTCATAATTTGCTAGTATATTTAATTAGTATGTAATTCGAAATTGAAACGTTGCGTCACGTTGGATGATTGGTTTTCTTTTCTTTTTCTTTTGTTCACATCGAAGAACGTATACAAACGAACGATAATTCGATATCCCTCTTTTTTCATTTCGTCAAGTCGAACAGGAAATCCATATTTGACTTCATAAAAATTGATTTATAACACGAAACGCTATATTAAAATTCTATGTTGTACAAATTGCTTGGTATACGATTAATAATACTACACAGTCATCGTATTTTTTAAAAATTATGTTGCTGGTTGTTTCTCATACTTCCATTCGATAAATTCTTTTGAACTGGCAGCACCTTTCATTTCGGTTCGATCCTGTCAGATCGAAACGCTCGCAAAAATTTCGTTTCTCTCGTTCGCGTTACAGAGACGGCGGCTATCGTTCGTTTTCTGAAATTTTCATCGGTTTAGTCGAATCGGATCGTTTGCAGGATATGAATGACATTATCGATTCTTATTCTATTATAAAAACCTGGTAAAATCCGTCTCTGGTAAACTCCGGTGTACCTTGATACGAACCATTCTTTTCTATTAGGTACATATAAAATATTCAAATCCATAGAAAATTAGTAATGATACATGAGCTCGGAATACATAGAATCACAATTATCGTATAAAATGCATATACAGAAGTAACCACAACCAGAACAATCGTAGATATTCGTAAAACATTTGTTTTCTTGTTTCTTTTTGTTTTATAGTCTATCATTATTATCTTGCAAATATTGTTTCAATTATTTGCTACCGTTTTTTGTCAGGGTGACCGCAAACGGTCGCTCTTCCTCGCAATTTTTGATTTTCCTTTCCTTCGCACGCGTATGTGTTTTTCTGAATTAACACGATCGATGATTTCTTTCTACGACAAACGCTATTCGTTTAATTAATCGTCGAATATCAGGAAATGTCGTTCGAATCGCGGCGATCAGGATCACCCTGCAAAAAAATTGTTGTACGAGCGACGTTCGCGTCTTTTGATGTTGAAACGTTATCTGAAATCTGTATTCGTGAGAGAACGAGCCATTCCAATTCTCGAAAATATCTCCTCGGTCGTACAACAGTTCGATTTAAGTAAAATATTTATTATCACAATACACATGCTTCACATAATGCGAATATACCTTTGCTTTCTCTGTGTTTCTCGAATGTTTCTAGATTCCTTTGCACTGTAAGAAGAACGATGCCTAGGATACGTGACAAGCTTAACCGTATAATTTACAAATATCCTTCCACTCCGCAATATCTCAGAAATTCTTTGCTACTGCACGTTAGGCTATGCAAATATTATTGTACCGGAAGACGGTGTGGTAATATTGCAAAAATATTCAAATACCTTAAGGGGGTGTTCTCCTTTCCAGGATTGCAAGGGTGCGGAACACGCCTTCTCATTTCTCGACGATGCGGTTCTTCGCTGTCTCCCTCCAAAGTCCTACTTCTACCAGGCGTAATTTCAATTATCCGGCAGCATGTAGCTATCGTAAAGCTGCGACAGCTGCCGAATAATGAAAATCACGCTTGGTAAACATAAGAGTAGGATTTTTCAGGTAGACAGCGGTCTAGATTAATCTGTTGGTCAATCTAGATATTCATTCCTATATTTTCGAATTTTTTAAATTTAAGTGGGTAATTCTTTTCCAATTTCGTCCCTAAAGTTCCCCCATAATCATCCCACAATTTCTCGATCTCATTATTCAAACAGTGCACGAATACCGAGTGTCTCGGCTGAAGGAGTCCACCTAGATATCTCCTTTATTTTTAATGGCAGAATAAAAATATTTTTGGCATAATTTAGATGGTATCGAGGAGGAATATAATAGAAGAACAATTTCTCTAGTCCGGTTATTTTTTCATAGTTTTTTCAAGGTCATCGTTAATTTTTATCGGGAAAAATTGTTTTTTAAAAATTCCATCTTGTTAACGACTTAAGCATATTCTTAAGCATATAAAAAAATTAGTTTTCCCGATAAAAAAATAACCGGACAAAAGAAATTGTTCTTCTATGATATTCCTCCTTTGATACCGTTTAAACTATGCCATAAATATTTCTTGTGTCATTAAAAATAAAGGAGATATTTAGGTGGCCTCCTTCAGCCGAGACACCCTGTATATTTAATTTTGCATTCAAATATTATCGTGTAATAGCTATATCTAATCAAAATACAGCGATAAGATCAAGCTGGAAGCTTGTACTCTTTAATTACCACTTTGCTGAGGATAAGTACAAGTGTCCGGTGATTTATGGGCGGGAGTGTATAGCTGTCATAAAGCTGCGACAGTAAAAGTAAGACTTTTGAGAGACAGTGGTGTAAATTGACCTTTTAATAGCGCATTTGGCTACTGGAAAACTCCATTATTGCGTTACGTGTGATTTGAAATAGTAAAAACATTAGAAGAATTTTACAGTACTATTATATTCTATTAAACATATTGAGAAAGAAAATGAACTCTTGTTTCGCTCCAGTTTGTTGCAATTCAGGTAGAACATTTTTATTTTGGCAATCGAAAAACGAATTTCGAATTGAGAAGGCGTGTGCCGCAGCCTCGCAATCCTGCAAAGAAAAATACCCCCTTGGAGGGGCGCGTATTTCCACGTAATCCTGCATATACTCAAACGGCGGGAATCGAATCGGTAACAATAGCAGTTGCATCCTCGAATTAAAATTCAAATTTCTTCGGCGTCATCGTTACAACTCAACTTAACATACCGGGATACATTCGCGTATATCATTGTACGATGATCATTATCTAAAAGCAAAGAAACAAGACAAACAAGAATAAGGTATCGCTCGAAATCGTTTTGAGTCTCCGTCTTTTACCAGCGAGATGCAGAATTATTCGGAAACACTGACAGATCACATTCCCTTCTCGCAGAACGTAACTTTATTACTTTCATCAATTTGTTGTGAATGGCACTGTATACAGATTGGATTGCATTCTTTTCGTGCACGTAACTATTGCTTTTTCCTTCGACTTCTGCACAGAGGTTTCACGGCGCATCGGCGCTCTTCGAAACAATTCGATCGGTGTCGAGCGAAAATGAATTCTATGACGTACATTATTTTGACACGGGGCATTCATGTTAAAATATGAGGATGCAAATGACTGACTACGCACGGAGTTACGCGACAGTTGTCGGATAGAATCGCATCGTTCCGTTTAAACTTAAACATTGTAGATTTGGAAAATTAAACATTTCTTTCGACCTGGAATGATTTCATTCTATAAGATTTCTTTCTGTTTTGTAGATATGAAATTGATGTAACGCCTCGTACAATACTCAACCCTTTACACTCGGAGCTATTTTATCTCGAAAATGAAACGTTTATTCCGACCTAGAATAACTCCATTCTCAATGATTGTTTTTGTTGATGCAATGCCTCATACAATACTTAAATGTTTAGTAATTGATTAGATACTAACATATATATTTGATAATTATTACTGAGTCACCACTCGAGTGCTAAGGGTTAAATATTTAGTAATTGATTAGCAGACAGCGGATCTTTATGCAAAATAAAAATGTTTCACCCGAATTGTGACAAACCGGAATAAATGATATAAAAATATTTTCGAAATCGTCTAATGTTTTCAGTGTTTTAAATTACGCCTATTCGTTCTTATCATAAGTACATTTATCTTTATGCGAAATAAAAGTGTTTCACCTGAATTGCAACAAACCGGAATAACAGGAATTGATTTTCTCTCTGAATATGTTCAATAGGTTCAAAATAATATAAAAATATTTTGGAATAATGTTTTCAGTGTTCTAAATTACACCTATTCGTTCTTATCATAAATACATTTATCTTTATGCGAAATAAAAGTGTTCCACCTGAATTGCAACAAACCGGAATAACAGGAATTGATTTTCTCTCTGAATATGTTCAACAGGTTGAAAATAATATAAAAATATATTGGAATTCGTCTAATGCTTTCAGTGTTTCAAATTACTATTCGTTCTTACTATAATTCCTTTATCTTTGTGCAAACTAAAAATGTTCCACCTGAATTGCAACAAACCGGAATAACAGGAATTGATTTTCTCTCTGAATATGTTCAATAGGTTCAAAATAATATAAAAATATTTTGGAATAATGTTTTCAGTGTTCTAAATTACACCTATTCGTTCTTATCACAAATACATTTATCTTTATGCGAAATAAAAGTGTTCCACCTGAATTGCAACAAACCGGAATAACAGAAATTGATTTTCTCTCTGAATATGTTCAATAGGTTCAAAATAATATAAAAATATTTTGAAATAATGTTTTCAGTGTTTTAAATTACGCCTATTCGTTCTTATCATAAATACATTTATCTTTGTGCAAACTAAAAATGTTCCACCTGAATTGCAACAAACCGGAATAACAGAAATTGATTTTCTCTCTGAATATGTTCAACAGGTTGAAAATAATATAAAAATATATTGGAATTCGTCTAATGCTTTCAGTGTTTCAAATTACACCTATTCGTTCTTATCGCAAATACATAAAATCCGCTGTCTATTGATTAGATACCAACTTGTTCAACAATGTAAACAATATTTCTTTTTGGTACCGCTCGAGTGCTAAGGGTTAAATGATTGAAACATGTCAAAATAATGTGAACGAACCGAGTGATCGCTCGCATTGTCTTTGTTAGTATACCTTCTCGTGATTCCTTCTATTTTTTTCATTCAAAAGTTGTATGGGCTTGCTGCGATTGATTGTAGTGAGACACGCGGAATGTTGTTCGCATTCCGTAGTTCCTAGATGTTAATCGTCTATGTTCACCGCTATAATTCAACCATTCGGGATACGTGTCGAGTAACATTCGTCAAACGTGCGACCTCGTGTAATCGAATGCTTACAGCCTTGCTCGTTTTCTCGTATGTAAAATAGTTGAATCTTCGTAGATACCGACATACCGAATGATAAGATCTAAATAGAGAAATTGTTAATTACATAATCACAGTTGTACAGCCATTTGCTACCTCGTATTTAATACAAAAATGCTTAGATATCAGTACCGTGGAACTCGATCTGTACTTGTTCTCTTTTTTTTTCGTATTTTCATTCGTGTCTGTGCTTTATTCTGTCGATTTGTAGACTGTGGTTTCCTAGATGCGTATGCGTGTGTATCATGTTCGTGTTGATTTCAGTCTGATCAAGTAAATATACGTATTATCGGGAAAGCGAAAACAGAGAAATCCTGCTACGACATTCGAAAGAAATTCACGAATCTGAAGGTCGCCTAATCAAAATACACACGAGTTTACTAATCTAAGCAGTTTTGCTACGTTATAAATGGACAAAAATACGAATATTTCGAAAAGCGTACGTTCACATAATAATCGCATTAAGACGAGAGACACGTGAAAAAAAATCGGATCGTTATCAACAATGTGTCCACGTTTGCAGAAATAAAGAAACAATGCGTTAAGTATAAAGAAAGCATGGCGAACAAGCAATAAAGAAGAACAGTAATAGTTGTAGTAGTAGTGGTAGTAGTAGGAGTAGTAATAGTAGTAGTAATAATAGTAGCAATAATGTGACGGTAGTAGTAACAATCAAAGAAAAGTAAAGAACAGAGACGTTTACTAATTTCTTTTTCCGGATTACAAACAGCAGTCATTGTTGCAAACAAGAACACATTCTAGGTTGAATGAAACCAATTTTTTCTTTTGTTGTTTTTCAATATAGACAGAGTGCTCCTGTCGTCGGAATTCGTACACTGCTACCAACTATCTAAATAACAAATGCATTTAGTCATATATCAAAACTACAAGTGATTAAAGGTGATACGTGGTTTTATAGCAAGTATCTTTAGTTTATAAATTGTAATATAAATGTTCAGCAAATTTCCTTTTAGATATTACATAGTACTATTTTACGTAATTTTATTTATTGTACAGTAATCTAATGATTATGTGTATGAGTTTTTTTGCCATCTGGAGTGTGCAGATAATTCTTCCTTGACGTTAGGGAACCCTTCGTCTACCCTTCGCTTATCATGTATCTTTTTTCGTTTCCATTCTCTTTCTTTCACTTTCTCGCTCTCTCACTCTCTCCCTCTCTTTCCTTCTTACTTTGATCACGAATACTCACAAAAATAAAAATAAAACGAAGCAACAGGCAATCTCTGTAACGTTCAACTAGTGCATAAACAATTGCTCGCAACATGGTTCTTCTGGCTCTAATAATGATCAACACAGGAGAAGAATCATTCGCACAAAACAGAGCATGTAATGTTTTGTATTTGTATTATTGTAACTTGTCGAAAAATATATTGTTCAATTTGATCTGCCCTATTGTTGGTTTGTTTGTGCAGTGTTCAAACAAACGATACAATACTTTGCTCTCGTCGAACAAGAATAAAGAACGCCGAGAATCTTATACGAAAATATACAATACACAGAACAACAAATTTATCGTTGAATTGTCGTCGAAATTTTTGCAGCAACCGATCCGGATAAAAAACCAAACAAAATTTTTACCAAATCCGTTCAACGTGCGACAATCGATTAAAAAACATCGTGCTTTTCCTTTCTTGCGTGTGAATCATATAAACGCGATGGAAGAAAAACAATCACCGAAACCAACAACTGGAGCAGTATTATATAAATATTCAACTGTATGTTTTTTTTAGTACAGAATATTAGCTAATTAATTTATTTTGTTACTCTCCTATTACCCTATTTTGTAGCTAAATTTGTTGCTTTCACAATAATTTATATTCTTAATAATTAATATTTTAATCGTGTTATCGTTATAAGTAAAATAGTATATGTATATACATACATATATACACATACACACATATACATACATATATATATATATACACATATATAAATTGTAATTGTTTATAATATTCAATATTATATCATTCAGGAATATCTTTCCTAGATTTCCACGAGGCTCCTCGTAATCATAGTGTACCTTTTTTAGGGATTTGCTAAATAAAAATAAAATACTTTTCTCGGTTTTGCTCTATCTCTCCCTCTCTCTCTCTCCCGTACACGTTGACTATCATCTAGTCTCCTCCCCGATATTTGATTCTAAACAACGAAACGATAATCTCCATCGTTCTCCGAGCTTGCTATCGTTATCGCGAATACATAGGCAACCATATGATTACGCAGAGTCCATGTATACAGCATTCTTTACAAGTACTTTGCGTTTACCGATCTAGTGTGTTTAATTTATTTAATTGTTCAATCGTCTACTATTTTTTTTTCCTCTATTAGAAGAAGGTTCTGAAAATTCGTGAGATTTTTTGTTTGTTGTATCGTACGTATAACAATGTAACACGTCTATAATATTATCCACACGATGTAAAAGGAATTGGGATATAAGAATAGTATTTAATATAAAATATAGAACGCGACGATAAATACATACATTTTTTTGTTTATGTTCTCAATCTGGTTGTGTCGTTATTGTACTTATAAAGAATGCATTTAAAAACACAATTGAAAAATGCATCGTTATAGCGCTAAATTGATTAAATTCTAAATAGTACTTTGAAAATTATATCATGGTATACACGATCTTGCGGGCGAAAAATGAAAATATTCGTTTGCTTGCTAATTCGTGAAGACGCGAGATGGAATATAATAGAATTTGTATTTGTAACAATGTCTCTTTCACATTTAAATCTTTGCTCTCCCATATCCGTCCGTTCTTATCTCTTTCCATCTCTGTTCGAACGTTCTTCTATATCGATGCAAGATCGTCCATACCATGACATATAAATTGTATTTTATTTTTTTTTAGTAACATCTATTATATTTTAATATCAATAATCTGTAATAAAAACGGACCTAATAAAGATATTTATTTCATTTTTTTGGCCTCACTTTTGATACTAAACTATGATGGTAATTGAAGAAAGAAAATAAAGAAACAACAATCGGTTTCATTTGTTCAGTTGTTAAATAATTAAATAATTAAGTAAAGTTGTTATAATACCCTTTTTTATCATTTTCTCTCGTCGTTAGTTAAATTTTTGCGTGTCGTGCGATCTTTTTCTTCTCTTTCGTTTTTTTGCATTCGTATTATTTGGAATAAAACGTCCGCGTCGACGAGATTTGTCATTTTGTATGAAAAGAATTAGAGCTAGTCATTAAAAAATATATATATATATTTATATACTTGTTCTTCGACGTGTGTAATTTGTGCAGGGTATTATACATTTAAAATAATTTTAATTATATTGTAAATATTAAATAATAGTCTTTAAAAATTGGTTATTGTAACATTGTATGTCTATGAGGAAAAAATTTGATAATGTTGTCCTATCTATTCTAGTTATTCATACTTTTTTTAGGCAATATTTTACCTTTCTTATCTCGTGAATGTATAGTCACTGTTTTTTTTTAGTAATAGCAATTACCAGCTACATATTCAAAATAAAAATATTTATAGAGCCGGTATGCAAACGCGTTTCATGCGTTTCATTGAAAAAGCTAGTCGACATGCTTCATTAATTTGCATGTCCCGTTTGAGCTGTAACACGTATGTCACACGTTACCTGTATATGTGTGTATATAAATATATGTATAAATATAAATATACACGCATACACAATATGTGTATATACATATACATATACGATATATATATATCGTATATAGTATGTACACACACATTCATATATGTATATATATGAGTTACATCATCGTTCTTTTGATTAAATTGAAAAATCCTAGATATTCATAATTATCTTATTACCTAAAATGTAAAAACTTACAACACAAATATTCAGTTAAATTTAGTTTAGTAAATGTATTCTCGTCGTAGATAACATTCTTTCATTATTATCACACACTATATGATTTAGTGTTTCAATTTCCTCGATAAGTATATGTAATGCAATTGTATACATATATTAAGCATACTTAAATATTTAAAAAGTAAACACTGTACTACGTATACAGAAAAAAGCATGAATCGTATAGTAGACTACGTATTATAATGAAAACGTTACCAGCTATGAAATGAAAGAATGAAAAGCATATTTCTATAAAAATTTGTTAACTACTATATCGTCCCGTTCGATGTATCTAACGTATAAAAAAATTTGTTTCTTTTTCCTGTGAATTATAGTTTTAAGTATGTTTCATAGAAATTGCAAAAAGTGAAAAAATATCTATGCGTATCTAAGAAAAAGAAAGAAGAAGAAGAAGAAGAAGAAGGAAAATAAAAGAATTAATAAAATGATGAGAACGTTAGAAGCTTAAAATAACACATGTATCGTCCCTTCCACTTTCAGTTGTCGGAGCAACGATATCGTTCAATGTATTATTTTCTCACTCGTTTTGTTACGAATATGCCAATTTCTGTCTCGTTATAAATATGAGCAATTTTATTATTTTATATAAAAAACCTAGAAATCATATATATATATATATATATTTTCTTATAGTAAGAGATATCATCAATACTACCTTTCTCAACCAAAGATACAAAATTTGTTAATACTTGTTTGCGTCATTATTCATCAGTACGGGTAAATTGAAAGATCCTATTTAAATATAGTTTTAAATACAATAGAAATATCATTGGACGTGACATACGTTTAACAGCTCAGTAGCAATCGAAGAAAATCATCCCGTAAACGTTACGTGAGGGACAGTGTTGTCGTTTTTCTTTTTTGTTGCGTTTAATCATGATATTACAATTTTCCATTAAACAAATATATACTTTAGAGGTCCCAAAACTTTGTCCGTCATCATTCCGATTATATATCATTTTCTTTTTCGCTTTACAACACGTTGTGTAACCGATACACATACCTTGGTATTATTATAAATGCTAACTATTCCAGCTAGCACCCTGGCTAATAAATGTACTTTGAATTATATATTAAATAATAATAAAGGTATTCTTTTTTTTTCATTCCAAGATCTCGATAATATGCGGTTTTTCTTAATACAAAGGATGTGACGTCAGAATCTTTGTAGACAAGCTATATAGCAGGTAATGACTGTTGACACAAGAAGTATGACAAATAGAGACTACGTTCACGAAGTCTTATATCACATCCGTATTAACTTTGGCGATAGTCAAATTATAATATTGCTGTAATTTGTTTCGTCTCTCTCTCTCATCTCTATTGCGATCGTGCATCTACACCGCAGCGAAGAATTCTTCAAAATTCTCTTACATATGTGTGTACCATTGATCGTGTTGATTTCAAAGTACTGATTTCATGTGTGTGAAGTTTTTTTCTAATGCTCCTTTCTCTTTTTCTCTCTTTCTCTCACGTTGGAGCATCGGAGATAAATTTGTCCTTGTTACTGAGAAACTGCGGCAATTATAACAACGGGGAGTTCTAACAAAGTATTTCAGACCTAACTTGTGGAGACAACCGGAGTCTGGCAGTACGGGCACTCTCGTTGATTTGGAGCGCACGTCGAGCAGACCACGTAGTGGTTACAGGGTGAGAGGGTAACAGTGCGATTTTGTTCCTCACAAACCATGCACTTTGTTGCCGTTTCTCTGTACAGCACCTGTAACGGCAACGACTCAACTACCTATACTGTTCCCATTAATTCATCTAGTCGCAATCATTCATTATATACTATTAAGATTAGTTCATTTGAAACGTTTCTGGATTAACTTAAGAAAACGTATATAGAAGTAGATTCGTATGCATCGCGCCGGTTAAAACATTCCTGCTACTCCCGTATAACGAGGCCAAATTTATACGATCATTTATACGATACATTTATACGATCCTTCCAAGTAATTAAACTTTTTGATCGCGTTATACGGGAGCCTACTGAATATACAGGGTGAGTCTGATAACATGATAATCTCAAATAACTCGTAAGTTATTTGTTGTAAGTTATTTATTGTACGAAGAAAATGTTTAAATAAATGTTGCACGCTTCCTAAGGGGCATGCAGTGCTGCAATCTGATTTTTTAAGGTATGAAGGTCACCTTCAGTCGTTTAAATAGAATGCTCAATATTTTTGCTCAAACCCGGATGAAGTAGAAAATTCTGCGTAAAAAAGTATTGACCTTCGTATATCATAAATCATCTATTAGTTAACGAGATATTATGTAGTAGCTACATATGGAAAATTATATCAATAATATCTCATCAACAATTAGATTTAGGATCAATACTTTTTACACTATACAATACTAGAGACAATACTTTTTTACGCAGAATTTGTGCTACATCCGAGTTCGAACAAAAATATTGGGCATTCTATTAAAAAAAAACTGAAGGTACTGAAGGAACCGTGCAATATTTGTTTGAACATTTTTTTCGTACAACAAATAACTTACGAGTTATTTGAGATCGCCATGTTATCAGACTCACTCTGTATACGTATAAAAAGAATAACGCGATGAAGATGAGGTAGTACTAGTAGTAGCAATAGAAGTAATATGTAGTTAGAAATGAACGCTTTCGCATCCGCTTCGATAAACTAATAATTATTTCCGAATCGCTTGATATACCAGCTGTTCAAACCGGCGTGACAACTTTGCTTTACCTTTTCCACCTCTTCGAGATCCGAGCGGAGCTGCGATTGAATCGTCTTTAAAGCAGCTATCGATAACGATCTGAGTTCGCTCGTTCTTCTCAATGTATGAAGGTAAGGGCCACCGCCGCTGGACGCTTCGTTTTCTGCCGTCAAGGCTTTCATTTTCAATAAGGCCTGTCGATCATATGAATATGTTTACAGATACAAGTCACATGGGAATAATTACGTTGTCGCGACACACAGACAGTACATAATATATTATCGATCGATTGTTGATTAACAACCTTGCCCTACGATTTATTTTACGGTTTCAGTGATTAGAACGTTCCTCTGGCTCGTAATTTCTGTACATTAATAAAACCAAAATAGAATTTCATTTTGGTTTAAAAGAAATTAATAACTAGATAGCGGATCTTTATGCAAAATAAAAATCTTCTCGAGTGAAATAGAAATTTATTTTCTTTCTTAATTACACCTACTCATTCTTGTCATAAATGCATAAAATCCGCTATCTATTAATAGCATGCATATTTATTAGACACAGTTCAGAATCTTCATCATGAGTCTGATACAATATTGTAGGGCATGGGGTTAACGCTGAAAGCATCGAGCAACCAAATTTACTATATTTTGAATCATTTCGAAGATTCTGATGGTTCGTACGTAGAAAAAGAGGCACTTACTTCGTCTCTCTGCTGTTCAGCGATTCTTGCTCTATTCGTAGCTTCCTCGGTTTCTATTTGCCACGCGGTGCAAGCTGTTCTAGCTTGGTTAATTCTTTCCTCCCATGTGGCTAATTGAGCGCGGCTCGATGTTAATTCTTCCCTAAGCCTTTGTACCTACGAAAAATGATTATCTCATGAATTGCCCGTTCCGACAGCCGGTGTCTTCGATAGCATAACGAACGTTCGATTTAAAAAACTGGGGGAACGTCTAACCTCGGACAAAGATCCTGTATTACTAGGACTGATTGAAAATGCATTGACCAACGGAGATGCTGGGAGAGGTTGTGTACGAGATGGAGACATTCCTTGATTCGTAAAATCAAATAAGCTACTATTAAATCCACTAAGTTTAGAAGCTGAACTGCTAAGTTGTGAGATATGATTGCTAAATGGATCTGATACTTGATTCATAAATGGCATTGTCTGAAATCAATTGGAAAAAATAAAAAATAAATAACAAGTTCGAACAACAAATAACAACAACGTCTTAGCGATAAACAAATTTTTTTAAAAATTCGAACAAAGTTTTCATTTACCGATTCCATAGAATCTTGATGAGAAAACCTGGACCCAGTAAGAAAGCTTGCTGAATGTAATTGCTGAAGCGGGCTGGATGTAGACGGTGAAAAATTGGTAGGAAACGAACGATCAGCCATTCCAGGAATATTAACCGGAGCCGAGCTCCCCAATAATCCAGAACTCGCTAGGCCTGCTGATATTGAATTGCTAATTGGTGAATTAGTATCCCTATGAATTGATTCAACTAAATTTAAAGGATCATCTAAATGCAACTCGTCTAATGCATTCCCTGAAAGTCCAAGGCAAATTAATTACACACATCAAAAAGTCAAAAAGAAAAAAGTCAGAAATTAATCAAGAAAGAATCACAGAAAGAAATAAAGAAAAAGAAATAGAGAGAAAAAGATAGAGACCCTAACCAACCTTTCTTGGTACAACTTACCTACTACAGATTCAACGGTATCATTTGGATAAAATGAACTTGAAAGTGGTGATACGGTAGATGCTAACTGACTGCCCAAGGTTCCATTTAAACTATAAGCAATGTATAAACTTTGTTTTTGCTGAGCCTTCTCAGCTTTTGTTAATAAAGGATCGCTATCTATAGCAACCATTTGTTTTCGAATTTCGCCCTGTTTAATAATTTGAAAAAAAAACTCGCTGTTAAACCGTTCCCGACAGTTCGAAGCATCTAATTACTTTACTTTACTGTACTGTGTATAGAAGGTAAAACTTACAACCTGAAGAAGAGAACTAGGATTGTAGAGTATGCTTAGCTTCTGTTGATTCGAAGTATTTACAGCAGTATTGGAATTCGAGTTATGAAGTTGAGCACCAGGAGCTTTACTGTGCGAACTGTTGCTACCAATGCTACTGGTACTTGCTGACTCTGATACTTCGCCGCTTCCATTCTACAATTGAAACGTTTTATAAGCGTCTCTGATTTAAATTTATTACCTTCGCGTTAACGGGCGACACGGTTTACAAAAACTTACACTGCTATCGCTAAGTGGTTTATCTTTTTCATGACTGCGCTTGTCAGGTGGAAGCGCGTTACTGAGAATATCTGCCAGATTGGTGCCACAATCTATAGGTACCGCCATGTCCCTCGCCAGGCTCATTTCTTCTGTTGGCAACACTGCTCCATCAGCACACCATACCAACGTCCCAATATATCAATTTTGAGAAGCAATTTTGAATACTAAGTTTATCATTACGAAAGGCCTACATCTATTAGATACAATCCGCAAAGACAACTAAACGCCGAAATGTCTTTGCCTTTTGCAATAGAAGCGCGCCCTTGTCGGTTAGTAAATCATAAGAAGATGCTTCAGCTGCTGCTTTGGCCCTGCAAAGGCATTCTGTTTTCTTCGATCATTAGAGGATCTAGTCTTTAAGATCATCCGTACAAGCAAACGATCCCAACTGTTCCACTTTGATTTTCACGAGCTTCTATACAGGTAACCAAGACTGTAATGTTTCATATATTAGGTTGGAGTTTATAAAAATATATGTTCAATATTATTCAATGATATAATTCCCATTATTTGCAACAACTTGTAGCCATCTTTCAGATTTACAAGTGAAATTATCTGCTTATTTAAAATACGAAAGAACTTTCCCTCCAATCTAATATGTACAGTGGGTGTACAAAATATTCGTATGCAACAGCTTGAGTTTTTTGAGATGTTAGAAGGATTGGTTTACTAGCTAATGTGTAAATAATTTTTTTTAATTGTTATTGGTCGCAACAATACTGTACCTGTAATGAAAATTTAGAAGGTGCCTTTGTAGGTCTAAGTAAATTATATACATGTACAAAGTTTCATCGAAATCGATCAAGATTGTTATGAACTATAATTGATTGAAAATAGTAAAAATTGTAAGAATCTGCGGTTTAAATGAATCGAAAACCCTAAATTCAAAGATTTTTACATCTTACAATGCCCATTGTACATGTATATAACTTACTGAGATTTACAAAATACAGGTTTCAAATTTTCATTAGAGGCACAGATAAAAAATTTAAACAAAGCTGTTGGGTCCAATTTGGAGGTTTTCGTTTCTAAAAAGTGTACGAATACTTTGCACACCCACTGTATATCATCCTGGATCTGTACGCTATCAAAGTCGAGCAGTTGGGGCCCTCGAGAATCAGTGTGCCATTGCAGGGTGCTTACGAGAAGCGATTAGCTGTTCCATAAGCGGCCAAAGCGAAAAGAAATGTGAAAAGAACTTTTCAACTTACTAAGATAATAATAAGTGTTTTACGTACGATTTATGAGAGTACACTCACGGTCGACATGTGCGAACGCACAGAAGACTCCGCGGGGACAGTAACCAGCTTGCTGCACGTCATTGCATTTAGTGGATTTATATATTTCAGGATGAAACTGCTGTTCCGTACGCGTATGGCAGTACGTACAAGCGTCTCCCTGTTCGCAATTTCCTGGTTCACCCCATTCCTCTCCGTGCTTTACATTCGGACATGGTGTTGACCTGAAAAAAAGATTGATTACTTAGCAATCGCTCTAACACGATTTCTCATGTACAATATAATTAACAAATTACTCACCGATATTTATATTTTCGCGGACTACGTCTTTTATCTTTGCTATTGTGATATTGCGGACAAGCATAACCCTGACGGCAAAGTCTCGGTGGACGTTTGCAAGGCTCTGTCTTATAGTTACTGAGTACATAATTTGTATCCTGCCACTTTGGATCTTCATTCATTAAATTCCTTTCTTTATCGAGTATGTTTGGTCCATTCGACGACGAATTGGGATCAGAATCAGGATTTTCGAGTGCCTGTATCTCTTTGATGTCGTAGACAGGTGGACGAAGATCATGATTGCCGTGCGCAAAGGCACAATGAGGTCCATTTTTGACACAGAATCCACGCGTGTCCGTATCATGGACACACATGCAAGTCTTGTAATAACGTAGGTGGTAACGTCGTTCTGTGTCTCCAGCAGTGCGGTGAAGAAATGGACACCTGTCGAACAAAAAAGACATATTATAGGAATTATCTGAAGAGCAATGTATAATTTATTATTAACTAGGATCATAGTCACGAATTGATAAAACTTTATAGATACATTATAAGGAGAGTGCAAGTTGCAGCGTAACTCAGAAATACAGAAAAATGGTTACTGATTTCATGAAAACATGTACTGCGATATTGTGGTGCTCCTTCGACTCGAACAATTGGAAATGGATAGCCTATCGACAAAACAGAAATTCTAGTCCACAAAGTACAACTTCTAACACTAATTCCACTTAAATAGTATACAATTAGAGCGTCGATTAAGAGAAGCATCAATTATCGTAATTAAGATTACACTTACTACTTCGTTTCTTCAATTCAAAAACAAAAACACTTTGATAATAGCTCTGAATTATACATAACAGAGAGTAGAGTCATCAATTCGTTCTATCGTGAAGTCGTTAAAAAAGACTAAACGTAAACTTTCATCACATGTCCAAGATAATAATGCTCCATCCCGAGCAAACAGCAACCACTTGCTTTTTCGTATACAGGGTCATTCCAGGAACTAGGACAAGTTATTGCTCTTTTTTAAGTGAGTTATTTTGTCTGTGGATGCACCGATGCACCCACCAGGTACAATTGCACTTTATTCTTTAATATCTTTATCCTGCGTATAGAAGTACCAACCCAAGGTCATTGAAATGTCAACACATCACAAGATATTTGATATTTTGTGTCAGAGAGTAAACACTGCATTAGTTCCTATTAGTACTATGACTAACCTGCGGATCTTTTTAGTAATTAAAATTTACAAAAAATGCTAGGATATAAAGGCTACTATCACGGAAAATAAGATTTTATTTGATTCGAGTTTCTTAAAATTCGTTTACAAAAATTGCAAATTGCATAAACATTTTTTCCTCTCTCACTTTTTTCCATTTTTACTTAAAAAAGAACAGTAACTTGTTCCAGTTCCCAGAATCACCACGCACATTTTAAAATTTTTCTTTTAGCCGCGTTTCTATTTTGGAAAAAATGCAATTCTATTTTTAAAACTTCGATTAATTCGTGAATCGATAGCAAACCACGGCAAACAAAATTGTGATTCGTCTAATCTCTCGTAAGAGCGATATAATACACAACGTTAAACAAGAGCAATTAACGTTTCTTGGCGATATCTTATCTATTTTATTGATGATCCTTTTCCCGCGCATTTTTCCTCGATTCCATTTAACGCTTTCCATTCTCTCGTTTCTATTCTGAATTCGCGTTCCACTAAACAATGAATTATTTACAAAAGACGATTTCGACCATCGAAGAATTAACTGACAATGAGATAAATGAAAGAGGTGACCTAAATTCTGTGTCAAATGGTGTGTAGATATCTGGAACTGAATAAATCAGAGTCAATAACCACGATGTCGTAAATGCGGTCATTTCCATAATTTTTGTTTTCATTCCGTGTCGCGCTCGCTGTACGTATAGATAGAGGACACGATAGCGATTGCGATCGCGAATTAACAAACTAAAAGAATACATCGCAATGTATAGAACGTACAAGGGAGTACAATAGAATACGTAGCAAAGTTAAAAGAAAAAAAGGAATGAAAGCTTCATTGGAATCCATAGAGAAATTTCTGTCTATGGCTACCGTAGGGGGTTATCTACAATGGATGACAACAGGTTAGCAGTCGACGTCGACGGTAGTTATATTCTATCGTAAGCAATGGCGGTTGCAGCATGTAAGCATACGTTCTCGCGCCGATGCGAGCATGATTTACAACGCGTTTCCGTAATTTCGTTTTACAGCTTTCACTCGGATTAATTTAAATAATGTTTTACGTAACGAGTCGGAAGAAAATCCAAGAAAAGAATTGGGTGGAGCATAATGGGCTTCGACTTTGACTCTTCCATTAATTCGTTAACGTAATCGTTTCGATCATATTTTTTCCGTACGGGATTGGGGTCAAATTTATTCGCGTGTCTCTAACCTCGGTATTCGAATCCAAAAAATCTATATATAACTCTCGAAACTGTTCGTTACGTCAGTTTACTCAAATTTCATTAACGAAATGGGGAAGCAGGTAATTGATCAATGAATATATCGATTAAAATCAAAAGAAAGGGTCGATGAATGCGAGCGGGTGAAAGAACGAATCATTACCGAAACACAGGTAAAATAAAATGAAAAGCTATACGTCATTCAGCTGGATACGTTCGTGAACTCTGGCTATGAGTAAACGAAAGATTACGAAGAATTATGCAATACTTGGATTAGGAATGTGATAATGAGCGATCAACACACGTCGTGTGTTTACACATTGTAATTTGAACCGTTTTAACATATCTAGGAATAGGAGAGAGCTCTACTATCTTTGCAATTCTCTTTTCACGATCATTCACATGCCTACTTCAATGTGTTTGTTTACCAACACACGGTGTAACGTAATAGCGTGCGTGTCGTTTTCGTGTTTGTGTGTATGCGCACGCGTGTAGATGAGATCTGTGTATATACATATATATATAATAAGTGTTTGTATGAATATTTCGTTGATCCTACGGTGCGTCATGAACTAATTTACGAAGCAAGCAAAATATTTGTTGAGAATAGGACAAACGATTACGAAAAATCTCGGAATAAAATGCATAGTAAACATATACATATAAATATACATAGGCGCCTATCGATTCCATTCTACTTTCTGGTTGTATACAAATCGGACATGCGAGTGCAGCAGCAGCAATGTTTTCAAAGAGTTCGGATCTCGACACTTATACATACAGAGAGAGAGGAGGCAGGCGTGCACGTATTTACGTATATGTTGAAGACGGGCGCGCACGCGCAAGCGCACACAAGCACACGCACAGTCCAGCAGGGAGCGAGGCACGCGTGCGCGCGCGTGTCCTCGAAAGTTACGTCGAAATTGGCCTCCTCTTCGTTACATAGGTTATTCTCGTCGAGACGTTACGTCGTTACGCGTTACCACGCAGATGCATATTACATGTTACAGCACACGCGTGTCAACGACACAAAGAAAGCTTGCACCACCACGGAGCGGCTTTATTTTTTTCCCCTCTGAACACGCATCGATTAGCCGACGAAAAAAAGAACGGTTCCATTCGGCGCGATAGAAAGACGACGCGTTTACGCGCGATTCTCGTACGCCGCTTTTACCGAGAGCGGGGAAAGTTACGGTTACTATTATAGAAAATATGTACACGTACACCGTATTTCTACCCGTACGGTTGTACTACACGCATCCAGTGGTTGCGAGAAGGCGAAACAATGAATAAATGGCGCGCGCGACAGAGAGAGAGAGAGAGAGATCAATCGAGCAATGTTCTACATAAGAAGCTAACGAGGTTTAAAGGGGAACAGATACGGCGGAATAGGAGGAGCCCTAAACGTTTTTAATGGGCGACCACCGCGAATTCACTTTGGCGAAGAATTATCTGTACTGGTTCTTTTTTTGACACGAGCATCGCGTTAGTAGCTTTAACGTAAGATGGAAGGATCCATATCGTGTAACCGAGAAAAGTCGGTCGAAACGGTGAAAGACAGATGTATACTCACTCGTCTCCATCTGGACATATGCCGGTGGTCTCGTCGTACTTGGTGCAATAATTATCGGCGCTATAGTTGAAGGTGCGGTCCCTCTTTCTCACCGGTCTGCGCCTCCGCTGGTTCATAAAGTGCCAGTTGAAGCACGTGAAGGGTCGGTGTTGTGTGCATTTGCGCTGTATAAAGAGGGGACATTGTTCGACGCGAAATTCCTTCAAGTATCTGGAATGCGAATCCACAGAGCTACACATTATTTCGTGGCGTTTTTTGACGCGCGCGAGTTGATGCCGCGCTGCTCGCGGCCCTCCCTCTCTCTTATATTTCCGTTCTTTCTCTTTCGTTTATTATTTTTTTATCGTTATATTTTTTATATATATACATATATATTTTTATTTACATATACGTATGCGTATATATGTATACATGTATGGATATATATATATATCTGTTTTTTTGTGTGCACGTATATATATTTTATTAACGATACTCTTTTTTCGTTTTGCACTCCACTTCGAATCACGCACTTTTCGGCTTCCAATTTTTTCCTATTCTCTCACTTTTTTTTTCACGTAGCACGCGACCGGCCCGGCGGCCGCTTACTTACGTGTAATGATTCGCCTTTTCCGCCTGAGCTGTCAACAAAGGTTTAGAGTCGGACTTCATCTTGGGACAACACACAAGCGAGCAACGCGCGCGCACACACACGGACGTACGAGCGAACGGCACTCTCTCTCTCGTCTTTCCCGTCTTTCTCGTCGTCCTCGTCGTCGCCGTCGTCGTCGTTGCCGTCGCGTAGTCTGTCTTTCGCCCCTTCGCCCCCTCTTAGACAAACCTCTCTACCATCTATCGGACACGGAATGCGGGACGCAGGGCGCGCACGGCGCAATACACATTATATGCGCCTCGACACTGTCCAATCCGTGGGCTACGCTTCTGGTCACGTGACTGCTCCTCTTTCAAGGTCATTGATGTTTTGGTTCACGTTCGCACGTAAACACGCACTCTCGCACCGAAAGCCGGTGCGTTTTGGTCCAAAAAATATCAACCAGTAGTCCACTCTATCGACTCGAACATTTTTTTCCTCTCGTTTCTGCCGCGCGAAACCGCGTTCGCCGTTCTCGTTGCTCTTCTGTCTGATTGGAGGGACTAGGGGGAGGGGGGCGCGAAACAAGACCGTCGAAAATGCAACGACGATCGATTCTGCACGCTCGACTCCAATCGAGTTCCGATTCTGTGCTATGTTCTCGCCGGAGTCGACTCCCCAACGTGTAACTGCGCCTTTTGCAAAAACCGCCCGTCTATCTCTATCTCTATGTTTTGATGTATCGTGTGTCCCGAAATATTATACCGGTTATACGGTGTAAATAGATATGCGTATCCTTCGTTTTCAGTAATGTATTTCTTTTCAAGACCAAGAGTGAGAGAGAGACAACACGAGAACTCAGTTGTCAATGCATTCGATGGTTTAGCGTGTATATATATATATATATATTCCTCCGGTTACATCTTGTCCATGGTTTTACGAGTTGCTCGTGATCGTGCACGAAATGTTCTTCTGACGTCGATATAGACGATACACATCGGGTATAATTGCTGAACTGTATTTTTCCTTCGTACAAGTAAGGCTGCCTTACTTTACAGATGAACGATATTACGTAGTTTCGAGAAAACACTACGACTCGATGCACTCTCACTTTCACTTTTGCAGCATGCTTATCTTCGAAACTACTTCACTCCCATGGCCAATGATCTTACGTCGTGTTTCACAACTTCGACTTTCTGTAACAGAATTTTCTATACGACTGGCACGATTTTCTTGTAGTTAATGAAGTCTTGTTATCGTAAAGGTTGCGTGTATGAATCATCTCTTATCGCCTTCTCGCGGCGATTCCGACACATACGAAGATATACCTGTATCTGTATTGAGTACGGTCAGCTTCATTGGTTTTCCGTGATGACGATCGTTTGGAAATTTGTCCGACCACGTTTCGAGATTTCTAAATCGCGATATGCAACGTTTAACACTGGCTTGTCGCATACATATGTACACGTAACGAGCGATTCACTTTCTCCCCTGTCCCCCTCCACTCGTACGAAACGCAGTAAAATTCATGTTAAATACACTTTACACACTGTATTTACACATGCATACACACGAGCCTGGTCGCTTTCGCACCGAGATTTTATGAACCATTTCGTTTTATAGAAGCTTCACGAAGTAGAATTGACATAAATATAATATGTGTATTTATGATACATGTAACATCTAAGAGCATGCGCAATTATGCGTGTACGTGCTGCGAATCAAAGCGTTTACTCAGAACCAATTAGAAATGAATACCGCTCAACACGGTTTGCTAACGATACAAATCGAGCGACGAATATTAATTTCTTATTATTTATGGGGTTAGGAAATACGAAATTGTAGAATTGAAAATAAATACAGATCGATATGCGATATATATGTACATTGTTTTTTTTTCTTGTGATTAGCAATTTTAAGTAACTCGGACACCGTTATCAATGCGGAAGAATATTGAACACTTTCTTGCGAATATATTTACACGGAATATTGTAAGAAGGATTCGGACGATAATGTATACAAGACTGCTGATCTTTATGCAAAATAAAAAATGTTTGCATTGACTGTGGGACACAGGAGCCAAATAGAAATTGTATTCTTTTAATTATACTATTGATTGATGTCCTTAAATATTTTTAAAATATCCGCTACTTCAATTAGCAAATAACCATTTTTGTCATAAATGCATAAAATCTGCAGTCTAATAATGTATATATACGTAGACGTTTTTTTCATCACACTTATGTTTAATGTATACAAAAAAATTATGATAATATCGAGAAAAAAGCTACATACAATATTTAATGGAGCATGACAATTCTCATCTATCTATCCCACGATTTTCCTGTAAATTACTCTAAACGGGAAAGAAACACTTTGCAATAAACTGTAAAGCTGTATAGCTAATATTTTACATGTTCAAGTATGTCTTTGGATTATTCATAGTTTTTATACAAGTCTCGCATTGTAATAGCGACATTTCAAGTAAAACCTTAAGCCAGAAAAACGTAGGACTCTCTGCGACTATATAATCACAACGCATACAACATATATACCTTCTCGCTCAATTTAAATCTCTATGTGAATCGACAGCTAACAATGATCTCGAGTCGTTTACTGGTTCCGGTAGTATTGCAAATACGTTCTGTTCTATTCCATTTATAACTTATTTGCTTTTGTACAATTATTCTCTTGCCTAAGGAGTACTTAACTAAAGTCTTGTAGTACACTAACATACTTAGACGTAAACTAAATGCGAATCATTCGTCGGATCGATAAAAATATAATGCCTTTACGTTATATGAAAATAATACACATTTGGTTTGTACGTATGCATGTTTGATTAATGCTATATTTACGATACTAATTTTCTGTCTACTCTTTTCAAAACTATTACAATACATACTACTCGTTTTCTGTCCGCTCGTGTGTCAATTTCGCTCCGTAAGAGGTACTCTACTTTAAACCTCTCTGTTTTAAAATCGTTTTAATCCTTTGAAACATGCAGTTCTCAAAATTTATACAAGTTCTCGTTTACATAGCCGTTAAAAGGTTGGGTAACATATTTCCTAGAACAGTTGAATTACAATCGCTAGTAGTCCAGCTAATATCGAAGCTTTGTTTCAAAGAATTAATCGGTGCAGTTCTTGTGCTTTCCGAGTAACAATCTTCCGAAGTAAAAGAAAAAGAAGAGATCAGTACAATAATTCAAAAAGAATCTCCTTCTGACGATACGCGATTAATTTTGAAGTACAACGTAAGAAATATTACACCCATGTGTGTCCTTCCGTTAAAATAGGTTTCTTACTTTTTATTGTATATTGCTTCATTATGTTTGCCATCAGACACAGTTAGATTCGCATTAATATTGAGCACTCCTGGATGGACATTATGCAAATATTAACCATATAGTTGTTCGAACTATAACAGCATCTTCGTCGGATGTTTTCCATTGGATGGACTTGTGCATTATATTAGTAAATGCAGAGGCAATTTCCAAAATGTGCCTTTCATTTCGAAACGGAGCGCTTAGATTCTTAACTACTAGTTAGTTCGGTTTGACGGCAAACAAAGACTGGTCGAAAAACGGCAATTGTATAATTATTATCACTTTTAATAATGGTTCCTATGGTTTACGATATCTAGATTCAAATACCTATCGTTAATATTTTCCACCCGATGTCAGAAAGTATTTTGTCAAATATCCCGTCAACTGCATTCTGTAAAATGATCTTAGACGTACCTATCTGAAAGTCAGAAAAGTTTTATTATTTTAAAATCCTGGTTTTTTTTTAATTCGATTGTATCGAAGCGAGAGTCTGTCAACGTCACGATTCAAATGTATAAACGATTTTCTGCGATACATTGCGCCTGTTATTAATTAACACGCATCGCTACATGTTTCAATGAATACACATCCAAGATTCGAAACGCTATAATGTTCGCTTTCCGTATATGATGTAATTTATATTTCCATAGAATGCTTTTATGTTATCAATACAGCGGTAAACATCGTCGTACACCATCGATAAAGATCCAGACGCATATTCAAACAAGTTGAACTTCGAAGTATGCGATATAATAATTGTTAAATGTATATGTATGTCGACAATAATACATCGATTTAACATAGAACAGAATCGTGTGAAATTACAAAAATGTTTGGCCGTTCAAATCTTGACCGATGAGATTTTGTACTAATAACAACGGGTTGTCTGTTTAGAAGTATGAACGAAGTCAAATAATTTAATGGTCAATGATAGATAATTCTTTGTATTAGCTGATGCGTTTAATACATCTACTGGCAGCTTCAAACTTTCTGAACGATTCAGAATGAAGTAACCCTACAGTTTTCTTTCACATGAATAATGTAAATATTGAAAGAGATAGAGAAAGAGATAGAGATAGAGATGGAGAGAGAGAGAGCAAACGTTTCTTATTTAAATGTCTTTTACCGTATAAGCAACAAGAAAATGTGTTTGAAGTATCGTTACATTATAAGTTTATTTATACAATTAAACTATCTATGTACAATATATTAAATACGAATATTGTATAATTTCTTGTAACATATATTTAAAGAGGCTTTTGAATGGAGTCGGTGTCGTTCACACACTAAAATTCTACTTATTCGACTCTGTTTATATAATCTGTGTACAGAAAAATTATGAATCCGTAATGACATCCCAGACTTTGCAGATGAGCATTCTATATACTTATGATTATATCGACCACAGGAATTCACTTAATTTCCATAAAAAAACTAAATGTTCTTAGAAATAGTCACGGATTAATTTCTCGATCAGGGACACCCGTGAAAGCACAATTCGAAACGAATGAAATCAATAATTCATCTATGCTATTCTACGTATCGTAACAGAATTGGATTAATGAATTTTCTGGCAGATAAATTAGCAAATGTGAAAGCTAATCGTCCCCCCTGGTTAACTGGTTAAGGTAGATTCAATAGATGTTCGATTAGGCACGAAAAATAGCATCCACGTTGCATTGAAAACGATAGCAATGCACAGTTAATAATATACATAATAATACTATGTAGATCGATTAAAATTTCACTAAGCTTCATTCGGATACTTACTGATTATTATGCCTACGCGTGATGTATCTTTCTTGAATTAGTTTAAAAAATTCGGATGTACAATGACCTGAATCATATATTCTTTGCGATGGATTCACCTAACTCTCTATGGTGTTGTGATGTGGTTCAATACCGTACTTCGCGATACGGTAACAAGGTAATTGAAAGTAGAATGAAGCTCTTACTTATTCGTTGTTCTTAAATGTAACTTTGTCGAAGTTCAAATGACGTTCAAACGATATAGAAAAAGTATGAACTAAATCGAATAGATGAGAGCGAGTTATGCCTTACGTCCTTGTTTCCAATTAAAATATAGATGCATACAAAAATGTTTCGATAAATTGAATTTCCGTACTTAATCTACCTCGTACGATACAGTACGCGGTTAAAAGTCAAATAAATAAATGCAAATTTATGTTATAATTACGAATTATATTATGGACAAAAAATGATCGTACCTAACGTTATCATATACCGGCCTCTGTCTTATCTTTAGTTGTCTTCTATTCGCACCTATTATGTATATATCATTTCTATGTATAATATATAATTTACCTGATGTAATAGCGATTTAAACTTAAACAGTTGTCCCGTAGGTACTGAACATCACTCTGGTGGTATCTGTGTCCAGAGTAACATCTTCCGGCGATGCTAAATCGACTTTAATGGAGCCAGAATTGTTTCTTCTTCTCGTTATACCACCTCCCCAGTTCGATAACGTCCAGTGATAAGTTTCGCTCTCTTTCTCGGTGTTGGTGGTCTCCTGGGTGTCGTTGTCTTTGTCCAAACCAGTCTCGATCGAAACCGACGACTGAGACGCGACCGAATCGAAACTGGAATCTGCTGCTCCTCCTCTGTAACGACTAACGTACTCGGTGGACATTTCGCCGGGCGATTCTTCGATCGCTCTCAGGATGTTCTGACAGAGCTCCGAATCCAGCGGAATCGGATTCTCAGAGTCGCGGTTGTGAATGGTAACAGCTATGTGAGCCGGATGCGGGATAGGAAGAGGAATTTGTAATTTCTCCGCGCTGTAAGGGCGAATCTGCCGCTTCCATGGCTGCCAGCGTGCTTCTGTTACACCGTTCGTCGATGTTGTTCGCCGTTTGATCCTCGTCGACGTCAACAACCCGCCGGTATCGCTGCGAATCAAGCCGTGCACTTGTACAGGAGACTTCAAACAAGTTGACGCGGTCACGAAAATATCGGGACACTTAGAATCCAAAATTATATTGTGTCCCAATATTTTCTTGACTGATTGTATACATACATACTACTTCCGCTTCATTTACCTTCGTTTTTCCGACTTTCTACTATTGCTAGTTTGCTTGGCTCGCGGATTGAACGCCGCAACTTCCAAATAAGGACTGTAAACCTGTATATTGCCGCGTGGCGCGTAAACCGCCCCTAACAAGTCCGGGCCGTTGGTACCGCCGAGTTCGGTGCTGTGAACCATGTCGGTGTAACGCGACAGATCAACTCCCGGGTGCGGTTCCAATCGGAACTTGGTGTCCGCGTCGTCGAGGGGTTGTAGAAAGTTCAAACTGAAAATGTCCGCGTACATTAGGCCAGCCAAGCCGGCCCAGTCGGCAACGCTCAACCCTTTGTTCTCCCAAAAATCTTCCTCGTTTCCTGATAATCTCGCGAATACGTGAGTAGGATAGAGTCGTTCTAACATGAGTGCTCCCTGTTGTATCACTACCTGCACCATTGCGAAAAAATCCCTTCAATTCCGAATGTAACGTCAGACAGAACGAGAACATTCTAGAACACCGCGCGCAATTACCTTCAAGTCGAAGGTGGTAAGCTTTATTTTGCTTCTCACAACCATACCGAGGCCCGTTTGCAAATTCTTCCTACGTCTGTCTAGTTTCTCGTGTAACACGGCGATTAGATCTTTGGCTTCCTTTTCGAGCGATCTGTACGGATCCTTCGTTTTGGCTAGGCTAGCGGCGAACGGGCCAAAACAAGCTTCGACGAACTGCGTGAAGTCTCTCTGCGGCTGAGTGATCAATCGTTCCGTCTCTTGCTGGAACGCTAGCAACTCGTCGAGCTCCAGTTTCGCTTCGAACGCGGCTAATGCTTGTTCTGGCCTAATCTAGAAACGGAAGTAACAGAGAAGAACGGTGTATGAGTATCTCTTCGGATTTCGGTGATGTACAGGGCGAGTCTCGTAACGTGGCGATAATCTTTATGCATTGATAGCAATCTTCTCAATTTTGTAATATAAATGTATAGAGATCCGCAGTCTACTTACGAGTTATTTGAGATCGTCACGCTACGAGACTCACCCTGTATAAAGGGTATAATCACACGATCACGTACTTGATAATAGTAATCGGACGTCAATCCTGGTCCGGCTATTCGTTTCACTACGAAGCTGTCGCTGGCGGGTATGCGACCCCTGTTCTTTATTACTAAATGAAACATAACTGTGTCCCAGAACACTCTGATCCAGTAACGTATCACAGAAACTAGATCAAACAAAACGACAGAATTTCTATCCACCGTATAGCGAATGTATAGTACTTTCAGTGAAATTTGCCATAGTTGTACGTATGTCTGTATTATGTTTGTTTGCGTGTATGTGTGTATGCATATGTACGATACCTGTAAGTATCAGGAAAGAAATGATGGGGCAGAAAAGAAGAGCTACGATTAACGCTGCGACCGGCTGTAGACATCCTTGAATGCCGATATTCCATACTAACGCCTCCATAATGACTAAGTATCGATTCCTACTTGGTTCTGGACTATCAAGATCCATTATAAGCGCCATGAACGCGTGCAACGTCAGAGTAATTATAGGCATCCTAAAATAATGTTTTAAAGGTTTGCGGTTAAGCGGTTCCGATACGAGAGTCCGATAATATCCAAGATATTACAGATCGTCAACGAACCACAAAACCGCGGTGAGCGCAACGAGAAGCGATCCCAGACTCGTCAGTATACAAACAACAGGAAAAACAAATAATATTACAAGGGTCCCTAGCAGTCCCTTCACGCCGTAGTTCCATAGTCTGTTCAAATGCCTCGTCATTCCTTTGCCAATAAATCCTGTTGGACAGAGTTCATTGTACGGCACAAGTATAATTAATAATAATAATCTTAGAAGAACTTTCGGAAGTACGCGTCCACATGCTGGGACTTACCGGTGTCCGGTTCCGTTTCGAAATGCGTGCGACTCTTGCTAATGTGTCTCCAAAGCGCGATCAATCGTGAACAGAGGGTAGGCATCTGAGAAGATTTCCTGGGGAACAAGGTGCCGTTCAGCTGACTTAATTCTAGATCTGGGGTAAACGGTTGCACGAGCAACAAGGCCCTGATGGAGACCGGACAACACCACGGCACTGCTACGCCTAACAGGAACATCGCGTTCCAAGTCCAACACCATGTCCTGGCTACGTAATTTATCCAGCGCCACATAGGCCATCTGTTCGGGGCATGATCGAGCGTTCAAAAAATCTTTGACGTTGATTCGGCGCGGTGTACGTACCTCGTTGTGGTCGTGTGAACGATTTCTCTCTCGACCAAAAAGACCGGCTGACTGGGGTCTGCTCGGGGCGTTGTAATAGACGTCGGAGTGTTGCTCAGCACCGTTGGTATAATCTCCGACTGACCTTGGAAATTGCGCCTGACGATCCAGTTCTTTGGAAGCCATATTTGTGTCGGCCATTGGAAGCTTCTCGTAGGCGTTTTCACCTTTCGCAGCTCTTTCAATAAAACCGGCTCCCTCTGACGAAGCAAACGCAAATAATCAGTATGTATATTCTTCGGGAAGAAAGGTTTTGAAAGATCGTTCCGGATACCTCTTTCATGAATGTTAAGTCGCGATTTAGAAAGTAGACCGTCTGCTGTAAATTCTGATTGGTACAAAGGGTTAGAGCTTCCTCGTGTGCGCTCCACTCGCATTCCTCTATGAACTTTTCCTCCACCTCTCTCATTCTGTCGCGCATCCAAGGCTCTATTCGCGAGAGTACCGGGTGTTCGTTCTCGATATGACGTCTCAGCGATTCTTTGGTCTGGAACAACTTTCGTTGCACCGTTTCTACCGCTCGGTGCATCAGCACGACCGATTGCGCCTGCTGCACCAACAGCTGAGCAATTCCGTTCCCAAGATCGTGTATGTCCGGGTGCGATAGAATATTCGAAAATACTCTTTGAAGGTACTCTCGCATAACTGCTTCGTTGACTTCCTGCGAACAGGAGACGTTTCTCGTAAAAAGGATCAAGAACAGGGTATACAGAAACCCTGCGATCTAAGCCGATCGCGCTGAGATCGCGGGATTACTGTACTATTGAGTTGGAACGGAAGTTCGTAGCATTTTTAATTTATTCAATTATTCAATAACATGATGAAGTTACCTCAGGAATGGCAAAAAGAATGAAAAATATATTATTGAACAAATATCTTAATTTTATCATTGAATTTTAATTTAAAAACCCTACGAACTTTTGTTCCAGTCCAATCCCTAGCAGCACAAGATATTGTATACACATTCATATAATATCAAAAAGAGATTCAATCTGTTTTTAATATTCAAATATACATACAATATTTATTTTACATTAAGTACCAAATATTCTTTTTTATCCTAACATATAAGATAGGAAGAAATATTTTTCTCATATTAAAAAGTGTGACATAAAAAATATTTATCCAATATTTTTGTGCTACTAGGGATATGTTGTTTGGAGACTCGCTCGGAAACCATACTTTCTCGATCTCTTCGTCCGGCTTTTTCCGAGCTCTCAACTCCGATATCAGTCTTTCTCTGAAATGCAGAAACCAGCCTCGTGTCTCTCTCTCCGAAATAGCAACTAGAATCGGTAAAGCTTTTCTGATAATGTCTCTGCTAAATAATCTAAGGTCGACCACAGCTCCACCGGGCGTTCCGAACACAAAAGGGACCGGGATGGGTAGAAGTTGCGACAATTCCCTCTCCACCTCGAACTTCTCCATGGTTGCTCGTCGAAGCTGTTTCCGGACGAATCCGCATAGCAGCTCGAGCGAGTCCTCGTATTCCGGCTGTGACAAAAAGTAATTTCAATTTCCATCGAATTCGATATCGTTTAACGAGATCCGCGCTGCTTCGATACTCACCCTACACACCAGCTCGGCGACCAAGTAGCGGCAACGTTCCTCCCTGATCTTCGCGTCGAGATTATGCGCCTGAAGCGACGGCACGCCGATTATGATGTCTAGAGAACGGTTAGGGAATCAACATTGTTTTTAATCAATAGTATAATTTGTTTCGAGAACCGGAACCGATAACAGTTCTCAAGTTTTCTTTTCTGAAGTTCTTCAAGAATTTTATTTACCAAGAAGTCGCAACAGGCCGGTCAAGAACGCCTTCAGAGACTGCGAAACGCTGAAACAGTGGGACACCAGTCTGGCTTTCGCGGTGACCACGATGAATCTGGTAGCCAAAGCTAGATCCCGAAGCAGAGCATCTCGTCTCCTGTCTCTTCCACGCTGCAGCAAACCGCTCAATCTCCATCGATGAGTCTGTCCAGCGAAGTTTATCGAGTCGACTTCGAATTCCCTGAAAAAACGAACGAATCGTCAAGTTGGTTCACATTCGGGCACGGAAGCGACACGAATCTACTGGTTCTCTATGCTCGTAAACGAAACAACATTCACATACACGAATGGTTTTGCGGTTTCATTCTTTATTTGTGGGAGTACGAAAGACGAGAAGAGGGAAGATTATGTTGGGAACGTTGTTTCAATGAAACCTCCTCCTCCATCCCCGTGACGTTATAGTGCGTTTCTTCCCCGTGGCGTGTAACGCTAACAAGCTATATTAACAATCCTCGTCTATCCACACATTGGTAAAACCAAAACCAATCAACTAGATTACAAGCACGCTAAGAGGCTACAAAGGGGAAAGGGTTCGGCGAACGACTATGTACAGCAAAGTTAGCTATGAAACATAAAAGGTTTGCAATTGGCAAGCTGCGTGGATCTCTAGCAGGGATTGAAAACTGTTGTGATATCGGTTCCGGGTCTCGAAACAGTTATGGAGGATCAAAATGACGTTATAATTGTTACGAGAATATTATGATTCGGTTCTGCATTCTGTTCGACCGAAGAATATACAGACAATGTTAGAATATGCAAGAAAAATATATACATTTACAAGGCTCCGGAAAAAAGACCTTGAGAGAAAAGTAACATTTGCAAAGCATTCACCTTGTGATACCATCTCCATTGAATTAAAAACATTTGTCATGTCATCAAAAATAAAGGAGACATTTAGGTGGCTACATTTGGGTGGACCACCCTGTAAACACACCTTGTATATTACAATATTACACGTTCTTCGATCGAACAGAATACGGACCGAAGTCATAACCGAAACCGGAACCGAAATCCAGAATCACTTCGGTTCTCCATAACTGTTCCAATCAGAACCGACATGTAGCAGTTTGAAACAGTGATTTTTTCCCTGATCTCTAGCAAACATCCTAGAATCACCCTGCATAGCGCAACGCTCGACAGTGGATTCTTGCGGGCGAAGGTAGTCGACGCTTCTTGGGTTTCGAGCGATCCACCAACGCAAGGGGAAAAGCTGAACCTTTTGCGACGAAGTAGGGTCGTCCTGGTCTGCTGTTCGCGTTGCGTTTGGCGTTGACTCATTTCATTTATTTTTTTGTCTGTGCTCGGATCGATTTCGCGGTGGTGCACGATACCACGACAAAACAACGATCATGCTGTACGGTACAGTGCCGGTGCGACAATTTTGTCTAATTAGTTTTGCGGAGGGAACCCGGCGTCCGTCGTCAAAGGTCACGAGAACGAGCGACGATTCCAGTCTCTAAGTCACTGCCACGAGAGAGACTATCGATCCGTCGTTCGGTGAATATTGTGTGACGCTGATGCATGACATACCCGCATCTTCGAATGCTCTCCAATTGAGTGGCATTCAGCTTCTTCGGTTTTCCGTACTTCTCCTTCTGAAAGCTTTACAAAAATCGTTAGAATAATCCATGTTGCACAGAAGGTACGAGGCCCTTATCTTTCATAAGGACGGTGGAGGGATAACTGGGTTTGTGCGGTTTGGCTTAGTTCGATTCGGTTCGAGATAGTTCCCTTTTTAATCGTCGTTTACACGCTAAACTACATACGCTACAGAGCGCGCGGTACACCTTGTAAACAGGACAGATAGACTAGCGTACACGGTGCTACAGCTTCGTATATGTATATTCTATTCGTATCTTCTATCGTGGAACAGAAGCGTGTGAGTACATACCTGTGCGGTATACACCTGAATCGGAATCGCTAAATTCTAACTCTACGCAATACGCTCGCTACTGGTGTCGTGTTCGGAGAAGCGTTTCTCGAGGGCTTGGAAACTGTTCGGTAACATCGATCCCGGCTCTCGAAACGGTCGCGAAGAACCTCCGCTTCGAACAACTGTTAAAGTACGTGTCCATGTGAGAGCAAAAGTCGGAGAGCTAACGGAAAGTTGAAATTCGCAAATGGGCACGTTCAATTTATCCCTCGGCGAGCTACTGTCAGTTACACGAACGCCATTATACGCCATTATATACATATATATTTATACATATTCATAAATCGAACAATGGACGGGAGAGTCTGACGCAGGAGTCAGAATCCTCGATTTAAAAATATTTATACACAGTTCAATCATTATTGAAATATTAATCGACCAAATTATTATTACTGTACATTGATAAATATATAGAAATTAAACTCCAGGAGTACGCACTTTCTTTTTTCTTATTAAGTACATTGCAACAGTTCCAGCTAACTTTGGCGCATTAATTCTGTTCACAAGTATTCTTATAACTAGACAGCGCATCTTTATGCAAGATAAAATGTTTTCACCTCTGCCGCAACAAACTGCAGTGAAATGGAAATTTATCTTCTTTCTTAATATGTTTGATAGGTTGACAATTATACAAGAGTATTTTTAGATTCATCTAACGTTTGTACTGTTTTAAATTACGCCAACTCGTTTTCGTCATAAACGCCATAAAATCCGCTGTCTACTTGTAACTATAAATTCAAACGACCACACACCTGAGAGCAACAAATTTCTGAAGCACATACTCTCAAATGGACACGTACGTTTACGAATAACAGATTCGATTCTTCGTTTCCATCCGAAACGTTTCGATTTTCGAGACCGTTTCAAGCCCTGCTCGAGAGACACCGAGGAAGATGGATCGTTCACCCAATGCAATGGTTGCACAGCGAGAGAGAAATACTTTAGGAGTATCGCGAGTAACAGGGAGTCCCCGGCAGCTTGTGCAACTCTTGTGGATCCAGGACGTATCCGATTGCAGGGGGCGCGTCGGAACGAAGGGAGTGAACGGATCGGTAGATTCGCTGGAAAACCTACCCCCGTTTGCTGATGCTCTCCAGCTGTTTCTTGGTCAATCTTCTGGGTTCGCCTTTGCTGTCGACAGCGACCGAATCTAGCTCGTCGAAGCTGGGCGCGACGAACAGGTCCCTCAGATGGTGCTTCTTCCTGGCGAGCGTGTCTTCCGGTTCCGTGCAGGTGGACAGCGGCGGCGGAAGCACGATTGGGAACGTTCTCCAGTGGTAGAGGAATTGCTGCGCCACCTCTTTGATGTTGTGCACCAGGGCCTCGACCTCGGCCGGAGCGCCACGAAGATGCGACGTGTCGAACTCCACCGGCTCCTTCTGCGAGCGGACAGAGATCAGAAATCAGTTACAGATTGGAAGTGGTCGACGTTTTGCTCAATTTTTGTCGAAAACCGTTTATTTTACGAAAAAAGTAAAAAAATTTAGTTGGGAATATAATGTACATTTTAATTATGTCTAATTATTAATTATTCATCGGGCCTTAATTTGTTCGGGCTGTTTGTCTCCCGATCAAGCCGGTTAATCGAGGTCCTACTGTATTGAAACAATTTAACACTAAACCTACCACGGTCAAATGACCGGTTTTATATTTACTCATTTCATAATTATTGACATTAAGAAGTTGCCTACGTGGAAATTGATTCGATAAAATTCTGTATTCAAGCACATATTGTTGTAAAAATTGCAGAAAATCTAAATAAACAGAGCCTCGTCATTGTTTCAAACTAAAACATGTTAATCGCTTTTAGTGCTCGGTAGGTTTAGTGTTAATAGAAGATAATCACGAAGTCTCTAACAAGAACATCAAGTGTCCGACTTCGATTTTGATAATCTTTTGTGAGACGATGGTATATGGATCCCTAATGATGTCTGCAAAATATTAGCTGTAGTTACTTAATAGTTTTAAAGATATGAACAATTGAACTTTCACGAAATCTGCTTACACGGCTAATGAAACTCCGAAACCTTGAAAGTTCATTTGTTTATATCTTCAAAACTATTGAGTAACTAGGCCTAGTATTTTGCAGACATCATTAGGGATCCATTTACCATCGTCCCGCAAAAAATGATCGCGAAGTCTCTAACATGGGAAGGACCGCAAGTGTTCGACTTCGATTATGATAATCTTTTGTGAGACGATGGTATATGGATCCCTAATGATGTCTGCAAAATATTAGCTGTAGTTACTCAATAGTTTTAAAGATACAAACAATTAAACTTTCACGAAACCTGCTTACAGGCTAATGAAACTTCGAAAACTTGAAAGTTCATTTGTTTATATCTTGAAAACTATTGAGTAACTAGGCCTAGTATTTTGCAGACATCATTAGGGATCCATTTACCATCGTCCCACAAAAAATGATCGCGAAATCTCTAACATGGGAAGGACCCCAGTGTTCGACTTCGATTTTGATAATCTTTTGTGAGACGATGGTATATGGATCTCTAATGATGTCTGCAAAATATTAGCTGTAGTTACTCAATAGTTTTAAAGATACAAACAATTAAACTTTCACGAAACATGATTACACGGCTAATGGAACTTCGAAAACTTAAAAGTTTATTTGTTTATATCTTGAAAACTATTGAGTAATTACGCCTAATATTTTGCAGACATCATTAGGGATCCATATACTATCGTCTCACAAAAAATGATCGCGAAGTCTCTAACATGGGAAGGACCCCAAGTGTTCGACTTCGATTTTGATAATCTTTTATGAGACGATGGTATATGGATCTCTAATGATGTCTGCAAAATATTAGCTGTAGTTACTCAATAGTTTTAAAGATATGAACAATTGAACTTTCACGAAATCTGCTTACACGGCTAATGAAACTCCGAAAACTTGAAAGTTCATTTGTTTATATCTTGAAAACTATTGAGTAACTACAGCTAATATTTTGCAGACATAATTAGGGATCCATATACCATCGTCTCACAAAAAATGATCGCGCAGTCTCTAACATGAAAGGACCCCAGTGTTCGACTTCGATTTTGATAATCTTTTGTGAGACGATGGTATATGGATCCCTAATGATGTCTGCAAAATATTAGCTGTCGTTACTCAATAGTTTTAAAGATACAAACAATTAAACTTTCACGAAACCTGCTTACAGGCTAATGAAACTTCGAAAACTTGAAAGTTCATTTGTTTATATCTTGAAAACTATTGAGTAACTACGCCTAATATTTTGCAGACATCATTAGGGATCCATATACTATCGTCTCACAAAAAATGATCGCGAAGTCTCTAACATGGGAAGGACCCCAAGTGTTCGACTTCGATTTTGATAATCTTTTGTGAGACGATGGTATATGGATCCCTAATGATGTCTGCAAAATATTAGCTGTAGTTACTCAATAGTTTTAAAGATACAAACAATTAAACTTTCACGAAATCTGCTTACACGGCTAATGAAACTCCGAAAACTTAAAAGTTCATTTGTTGATATCTTGAAAACTATTGAGTAACTAGGCCTAATATTTTGCAGACATCATTAGGGATCCATATACTATCGTCTCACAAAAAATGATCGCGAAGTCTCTAACATGGGAAGGACCCCAAGTGTTCGACTTCGATTTTGATAATCGTTTGTGACACGATGGTATATGGATCCCTAATGATGACTGCAAAATATTAGCTGTAGTTACTCAATAGTTTTAAAGATACAAACAATTAAACTTTCACGAAACCTGCTTACAGGCTAATGAAACTTCGAAAACTTGAAAGTTCATTTGTTTATATCTTGAAAACTATTGAGTAACTAGGCCTAGTATTTTGCAGACATCATTAGGGATCCATTTACCATCGTCCCACAAAAAATGATCGCGAAATCTCTAACATGGGAAGGACCCCAGTGTTCGACTTCGATTTTGATAATCTTTTGTGAGACGATGGTATATGGATCCCTAATGATGTCTGCAAAATATTAGCTGTAGTTACTCAATAGTTTTAAAGATAAAAACAATTAAACTTTCACGAAACCTGCTTACAGGCTAATGAAACTTCGAAAACTTGAAAGTTCATTTGTTTATATCTTGAAAACTATTGAGTAACTAGACCTAATATTTTGCAGACATAATTAGGGATCCATATACCATCGTCTCACAAAAAATGATCGCGCAGTCTCTAACATGAAAGGACCCCAGTGTTTGACTTCGATTTTGATAATCGTTTGTGAGACGATGGTATATGGATCCCTAATGATGTCTGCAAAATATTAGCTGTAGTTACTCAATAGTTTTAAAGATACAAACAATTGAACTTTCACGAAACCTGCTTACAGGCTAATGAAACTTCGAAAACTTGAAAGTTCATTTGTTTATATCTTGAAAACTATTGAGTAACTAGGCCTAGTATTTTGCAGACATCATTAGGGATCCATATACCATCGTCTCACAAAAAATGATCGCGCAGTCTCTAACATGAAAGGACCCCAGTGTTCGACTTCGATTTTGATAATCTTTTGTGAGACGATGGTATATGGATCCCTAATGATGTCTGCAAAATATTAGCTGTAGTTACTCAATAGTTTTAAAGATACAAATAATTAAACTTTCACGAAACCTGCTTACAGGCTAATGAAACTTCGAAAACTTGAAAGTTCATTTGTTTATATCTTCAAAACTATTGAGTAACTACGCCTAATATTTTGCAGACATCATTAGGGATCCATATACCATCGTCTCACAAAAAATGATCGCGAAGTCTCTAACATGGGAAGGACCCCAAGTGTTCGACTTCGATTTTGATAATCTTTTGTGAGACGATGGTATATGGATCCCTAATGATGTCTGCAAAATATTAGCTGTAGTTACTCAATAGTTTTAAAGATACAAACAATTAAACTTTCACGAAATCTGCTTACACGGCTAATGAAACTCCGAAAACTTGAAAGTTCATTTGTTTATATCTTCAAAACTATTGAGTAACTACGCCTAATATTTTGCAGACATAATTAGGGATCCATATACCATCGTTTCACAAAAAATGATCGCGCAGTCTCTAACATGAAAGGACCCCAGTGTTCGACTTCGATTTTGATAATCGTTTGTGAGACGATGGTATATGGATCCCTAATGATGACTGCAATATATTAGCTGTAGTTACTCAATAGTTTTAAAGATATGAACAATTGAACTTTCACGAAATCTGCTTACACGGCTACTGAAACTTCAAAAACTTAAAAGTTCATTTGTTTATATCTTCAAAACTATTGAGTAACTAGGCCTAGTATTTTGCAGACATCATTAGGGATCCATTTACCATCGTCCCACAAAAAATGATCGCGAAGTCTCTAACATGGGAAGGACCCCAAGTGTTCGACTTCGATTTTGATAATCTTTTGTGAGACGATGGTATATGGATCTCTAATGATGTCTGCAAAATATTAGCTGTAGTTACTCAATAGTTTTAAAGATATGAACAATTGAACTTTCACGAAATCTGCTTACACGGCTAATGAAACTCCGAAAACTTGAAAGTTCATTTGTTTATATCTTCAAAACTATTGAGTAACTACGCCTAATATTTTGCAGACATAATTAGGGATCCATATACCATCGTTTCACAAAAAATGATCGCGCAGTCTCTAACATGAAAGGACCCCAGTGTTCGACTTCGATTTTGATAATCGTTTGTGAGACGATGGTATATGGATCCCTAATGATGACTGCAATATATTAGCTGTAGTTACTCAATAGTTTTAAAGATACAAACAATTGAACTTTCACGAAACATGATTACACGGCTAATGGAACTTCGAAAACTTGAAAGTTCATTTGTTTATATCTTGAAAACTATTGAGTAACTACAGCTAATATTTTGCAGACATCATTAGGGGTCCATATACCATCGTCCCACAAAAAATGATCGCGAAATCTCTAACATGGGAAGGACCCCAGTGTTCGACTTCGATTTTGATAATCTTTTGTGAGACGATGGTATATGGATCCCTAATGATGTCTGCAAAATATTAGCTGTAGTTACTCAATAGTTTTAAAGATACAAACAATTAAACTTTCACGAAACCTGCTTACACGGCTAATGAAACTTCGAAAACTTGAAAGTTCATTTGTTTATATCTTGAAAACTATTGAGTAACTAGGCCTAGTATTTTGCAGACATCATTAGGGATCCGTATACCATCTTCTCACAAAAGATTATCAAAATCGAAGTCGGACACTTGGGGTCGTTCCCTTGTAAGCATTATGCTGAGTACAACGACTGTAAACAGTTTAATCTTGTGCAGCATAGTTTGATATATTCCGCAGAGTCGTCCCAGAAGGGTGAACAGGTTTCCTCTGAAGAGGCGAGAAGTTTCGGCGAGAAAATACCTCTGGCTGGAGTCCATCTCCGTTAGGTCGGTGATAAGGATGGTGCGCGTAGGCCTGATGATTCGGTGCCGTGTTGGTGTTGCCGGTGTTGGCTGTGTTGGCGGTGTTGGCGGAAGCGGAGTTCAAGTTGTGGGGCATCTCGCGCGTGAAAAGCGTGCGCGGTGGCTGGGGTCAGCTGCCCCGTATCCCGACAATCTCCTCATAGACCATGCTGCTGGTCGTCACCATTTATCATTCCACGCCCTGTAACATTTTCAATTTGTTAGCCCGTGGCTATTTACATCCGATCTCCGCGTGTTTCAGCGGCGTTTCTCGTTCGAAGAGGCTGACTCCGCGCGATGAAGAATCGCATTTTCACGGACGAAAATAGGAAGGGACGAAGTCGAGGCGAGTCGGAGCGGCACGCAACGAGGGAGCCTCGGTTCAACGCAGGCTCCCATTAACCGATTATACGTCCATTAAACGATTAACATTCCGAGCATTCCGGCCGCTGGTCGCTGGCGGCATGCGACTCGGATAAAATCGACTTTTACGCCGTTTTCTCCAACGGAGTTGTTCCACGAGAAATCGGACGCTTTTTAGAGTACTGGATTTCGTTCGGATATGTTGTAGTCTTTACTGACTAATGAACACGTGTCAAAGGTTTTTTCGATAGAAATTGTTAATTTTACAGAAGTGTAGAGAAAAGTGTCGCCTTTTTTACCACGCTTATATTAGCTTGCCGAGTTGTCGTTGTCGTTGTTGTTGTTGTATGCGTCAAATCTTGTAATTGAATTTTAAACCACTTCGCGACGAGCTAGAGACTTGAAACTTTAAACATAGTTCGGACTGGATGACAATGCAATATTTAAGAAAAACAAATTTGTTAAAAAACTGCATTCAGGAGAAGAAAAGATTTTAATATTAACGCTTTACCTACCGGGAGATTATTTATAGGATTTTCAATAATTGTGCTGTACCAAAAGAAAGCATAGAAATTTTCTTTTACATTGCAATCTTAAATATAACTATTAGATGACGTTGTAGACGGTGACATATTAGCTCACAATGAAAATTGCTGTTGTTATTAAAGGTTTCATTAAAAAATGTTTAGTCATGTACCATAGATTTTTCAAAATTATGCAATAATCACCGGTCGGTAATGTGTTAACCGTCACACCTCGTCGCGCGACACTCGGTAGTACGTGATCGCGTTCAGCGATCCCCACTCCGCGCGCCAGCGCTCCCTACTCCACTACGCGTTCCCACTCCACTGACCCATTTCGCACCGAAAGCTCAGTCAGTGCAGTGTTCCGATTGTTGGTTCATTTTCTCGCGCATGCGCGACCAAAACAGTAGCGTATCTACAATGACGCAGCAGAGCGGCCAGGGCCCTGACGTCTTGAGGCAGTTATATTGGTAGGAATGTACCGAAACAATCTGTTCCGGACAAAAAGACTTTAGGACGTGTCCTACGAGATACAAAATATACAGAAATACACATGTTATACATTCATTTTTCAGAATCAAATCATACCAATTTTTTAAAAGTCTGCGTGGTGCTCAAGCTACCCGATTTCATCGAAAAGGTTATGTTACTGAGGCTGAAAAGTGAACCAACAATCGGAACACTGAGTCAGTGTGGTGTTCCGTTCATTCAGTTCCATTTCGGACTCCATCAAGAGACGTCGTCTCTCGGAGTCATCCCCTCATTCTATCTCGCGTATTTCCATACCTTGCGTTTTTATATCTTACTATCTCATACCAGTGTTACGATATCTTACGTTCCATTGAAAAAAGACTAAAAAGTAGAAAATAAGAAATATATAAAAAAAACTTTTCGAAAACCACGCTTATATTAAAATGCACTAAAAGGGAGAAAATAATTTTTTTAGAGGTTAGTGACTATAAATAAAAGCGTGTAGCGGCCGCGAAGATTACGTCAATATAGTTTAGCGCTCCACGCTTTTATTTATAGTGACTAATGTCTAAAGAAATTATTTTCTCCTTCTTAGTGCATTTTAATATAAGCGTGGTTTTTAAAAAGTTCTTTTCATATATTTTTGTTCAATAAATCATGAAACTAGAACTAACAAACCGATGGAAATGAGTTTTTAGGAGCTTATAGTGGAAACATTAGAGTAGCCACTAAAAATGTTGTCATTTAAAAGAAATGTTTTTTTCACCAATCATTTTGGAATTGTAGCCTCATTTTTCAAATTTTAAAAAGTTCCCTGCTATGAAAACATTACGTTTCTTTCAAACTTCGACATTTTTAGTAGGTACTCTTATGTGTTCACTATAAGCTCCTTGAATTATTTTATTTTACGTCGTTTCTTCAACTGTCATTTACTATAAGCTCCTGGAAACCCATTTTCATCGGTTTGTTAGTTCTAGTCTTATGATTTATTGAAGAAAGAGTGACACTTTTTTTTCTTTACACATCTGTAAAATCAACAATTTTCAAGAATACCGAAAAATCCTCTCAGATTCGTCCATAAGACTACGACATGTCCAGAACAAAATCCGAAACAGTACTCCAAGAAGTGTCGTTGCAGAGTCGACTCGAAACTCCGCGATTATCGCAGACGTTTCTCCGATAACGTTTGACCGTGGCAAAGGAACTTTTCAGGAGGAGAGATCGATTCGAGTTAAAATCCTGGCTAACCTTCAGCACGATCGATCGCCGGCCACCTGGCTACCTGGCCAAACATGGTAGCGCGGCGGTGGATGCAACAATGTCGATGGCTCTTTCGAAACGAAACGAACGGAAGCGGAAGGTGGATGGTATTCGGATCGCTTCCAGATTCGACCTGGCCGTCCCGATGTCCCGATGCGAAACGCGAGACGATTCATTGGTATTCTGCCAGCGTGAGACAATGCGACCGGTCGGAGCGCAAGGATAGAACCGGAACGTGGTCTTCTCTTGGCACGGAGCAAGGATGCTTTACAATAATTGCTACGTGTAATTGCAACGAGGGCTCGTTTATCGTGCGCGACCGAGCAGCACCGCGGAACCAGGACGGATCGGTCCAACGGAAGAACTAGAGATCGAATCGGTGTTACGGGTACCGGTCGAATACCGAGAGACTTTTACGTATTTATTTTATTAGGTCAGCGCATGAGTCGTATCGTCTCTTATCGCGCGTCTTCTGCGTGAATCGTACTTTGATCGTGCAATATTTTCATGCACAATATTATATTGTAGATTAAGTATGTTGTACAACATTTTGGAGAAGCGGAGAGTCATTTACAAAGCTGAGAGACAAGGCTATAATAATAATAAATTGATGCCATATTTTTAAAGACATTTTCCCAGACGATATTCTCAAGCACCAAATTATATTATAACTTAAACTTGTTGTACAAAACTGTATAAGAGCGGAGAATCCTCTACAAAGCCGAGAGGCAAGGCTATAATAAATTGATGCCATTTCCCGGATCTTATTTTCAAGCACAAAATTATATGGACCGTTTATTTTGAAAGTGGTGTAAGTCCATTTTCTCCTGTTTTTTTTAATTATCTTTTAAAATTTTATTCGCATTAAATTAAGCATGAATTACGTGATATCTCATTTTTTTCAAAAATGAACTTACACCACTTTCAAAATAAACGTCCATATTATAAATTAAACTTGTTGTACAAAATTGTATAAGAGCGGAGAATCCTCTACAAAGCCGAGAGGCAAGGCTATAATAAATTGATGCCATTTCCCGGATGTTATTTTCAAGCACAAAATTATATGGACCGTTTATTTTGAAAGTGGTGTAAGTCCATTTCATCCTGTTTTCCTTTTTTTTAAAAAATTTTATTTACATTAAATTAAGCATGAATTACGTGATATCTCATTTTTTTCAAAAATGGACTTACACCACTTTTAAAATGGACTTACACCATATTATAAATTAAACTTGTTGTACAAAATTGTATAAGAGCGGAGAATCCACTACAAAGCCGAGAGGCAAGGCTATAATAAATTGATACCATTTCCCGGATCTTATTTTCAAGCACAAAATTGTATTATTAATTAAACTTGAACAAACTTGTATAAGCGCGGAGAATCCTCTACAAAGCCGAGAGGCAAGGCTATAATAAATTGATGCCATTTTCCGGATCTTATTTTCAAGCACAAAATTATATTATTAATTAAACTTGAACAAAATTGTATAAGAACGGAAAGTTGTCAACAAAGCCGAGAGGCAAGTCTATAATAAATTGATGCTATTTCCCAGATCTTATATTCAAGCAAAAAAATATATTAGTAATTAAACTTGTTGTACAAAATTGTATAAGAGCGGAAAGTCGTCGACAAAGCCGAGAGGCAAGGCTATAATAAATTGATACCATTTTCCGGATCTTATTTTCAAGCACAAAATTATATTATTAATTAAACTTGAACAAAATTGTATAAGCGCGGAGAATCCTCTACAAAGCCGAGAGACAAGGCTATAATAAATTGATGCCATTTTCCCGATCTTATTTTCAAGCAAAAAAATATATTATTAAATAAACTTGTTGTACAAAATTGTACAAGAGCGGAAAGTCGTCGACAAAGCCGAGAGGCAAGTCTATAATAAATTGATGCTATTTCCCAGATCTTATATTCAAACACAAAATTATATTAGTAATTAAACTTGTTGTACAAAATTGTATAAGAGCGGAAAGTGGTCGACAAAGCCGAGAGGCAAGGCTATAATAAATTGATGCCATTTCCCGGATCTTATTTTCAAGCAAAAAAATATATTATTAATTAAACTTGTTGTACAAAATTGTATAAGAGCGGAAAGTCGTCGACAAAGCCGAGAGGCAAGTCTATAATAAATTGATGCTATTTCCCAGATCTTATATTCAAGCAAAAAAATATATTATTAATTAAACTTGTTGTACAAAATTGTATAAGAGCGGAAAGTCGTCGACAAAGCCGAGAGGCAAGGCTATAATAAATTGATGCCATTTTCCGGATCTTATTTTCAAGCACAAAATTATATTATTAATTAAACTTGAACAAAATTGTATAAGCGCGGAGAATCCTCTACAAAGCCGAGAGGCAAGGCTATAATAAATTGATGCCATTTTCCGGATCTTATTTTCAAGCATAAAATTATATTATTAATTAAACTTGAACAAAATTGTATAAGAGCGGAAAGTCGTCGACAAAGCCGAGAGACAAGGCTATAATAAATTGATGCAATTTCCCAGAGCTTATATTCAAACACAAAATTATATTATTAATTAAACTTGTTGTACAAAATTGTATAAGAGCGGAAAGTCGTCGACAAAGCCGAGAGGCAAGGCTATAATAAATTGATGCCATTTCCCGGATCTTATTTTCAAGCAAAAAAATATATTATTAATTAAACTTGTTGTACAAAATTGTATAAGAGCGGAAAGTCGTCGACAAAGCCGAGAGGCAAGTCTATAATAAATTGATGCTATTTCCCAGATCTTATATTCAAGCAAAAAAATATATTATTAATTAAACTTGTTGTACAAAATTGTATAAGAGCGGAAAGTCGTCGACAAAGCCGAGAGGCAAGGCTATAATAAATTGATGCCATTTTCCGGATCTTATTTTCAAGCACAAAATTATATTATTAATTAAACTTGAACAAAATTGTATAAGCGCGGAGAATCCTCTACAAAGCCGAGAGGCAAGGCTATAATAAATTGATGCCATTTTCCGGATCTTATTTTCAAGCATAAAATTATATTATTAATTAAACTTGAACAAAATTGTATAAGAGCGGAAAGTCGTCGACAAAGCCGAGAGACAAGGCTATAATAAATTGATGCAATTTCCCAGAGCTTATATTCAAACACAAAATTATATTATTAATTAAACTTGTTGTACAAAATTGTATAAGAGCGGAAAGTCGTCGACAAAGCCGAGAGGCAAGGCTATAATAAATTGATGCCATTTCCCGGATCTTATTTTCAAGCAAAAAAATATATTATTAATTAAACTTGTTGTACAAAATTGTATAAGAGCGGAAAGTCGTCGACAAAGCCGAGAGGCAAGTCTATAATAAATTGATGCTATTTCCCAGATCTTATATTCAAGCAAAAAAATATATTATTAATTAAACTTGTTGTACAAAATTGTATAAGAGCGGAAAGTCGTCGACAAAGCCGAGAGGCAAGGCTATAATAAATTGATGCCATTTTCCGGATCTTATTTTCAAGCACAAAATTATATTATTAATTAAACTTGAACAAAATTGTATAAGCGCGGAGAATCCTCTACAAAGCCGAGAGGCAAGGCTATAATAAATTGATGCAATTTCCCAGAGCTTATATTCAAACACAAAATTATATTATTAATTAAACTTGTTGTACAAAATTGTATAAGAGCGGAAAGTCGTCGACAAAGCCGAGAGGCAAGGCTATAATAAATTGATGCCATTTCCCGGATCTTATTTTCAAGCAAAAAAATATATTATTAATTAAACTTGTTGTACAAAATTGTATAAGAGCGGAAAGTCGTCGACAAAGCCGAGAGGCAAGTCTATAATAAATTGATGCTATTTCCCAGATCTTATATTCAAGCAAAAAAATATATTATTAATTAAACTTGTTGTACAAAATTGTATAAGAGCGGAAAGTCGTCGACAAAGCCGAGAGGCAAGTCTATAATAAATTGATGCTATTTCCCAGATCTTATATTCAAGCAAAAAAATATATTATTAATTAAACTTGTTGTACAAAATTGTATAAGAGCGGAAAGTCGTCGACAAAGCCGAGAGGCAAGGCTATAATAAATTGATGCCATTTCCCGGATCTTATTTTCAAGCAAAAAAATATATTATTAATTAAACTTGTTGTACAAAATTGTACAAGAGCGGAAAGTCGTCGACAAAGCCGAGAGACAAGGCTATAATAAATTGATGCTATTTCCCAGATCTTATATTCAAACACAAAATTATATTAGTAATTAAACTTGTTGTACAAAATTGTATAAGAGCGGAAAGTCGTCGACAAAGCCGAGAGGCAAGGCTATAATAAATTGATGCCATTTCCCGGATCTTATTTTCAAGCAAAAAAATATATTATTAATTAAACTTGTTGTACAAAATTGTATAAGAGCGGAAAGTCGTCGACAAAGCCGAGAGGCAAGTCTATAATAAATTGATGCTATTTCCCAGATCTTATATTCAAGCAAAAAAATATATTATTAATTAAACTTGTTGTACAAAATTGTATAAGAGCGGAAAGTCGTCGACAAAGCCGAGAGGCAAGGCTATAATAAATTGATGCCATTTTCCGGATCTTATTTTCAAGCACAAAATTATATTATTAATTAAACTTGAACAAAATTGTATAAGCGCGGAGAATCCTCTACAAAGCCGAGAGGCAAGGCTATAATAAATTGATGCCATTTTCCGGATCTTATTTTCAAGCATAAAATTATATTATTAATTAAACTTGAACAAAATTGTATAAGAGCGGAAAGTCGTCGACAAAGCCGAGAGACAAGGCTATAATAAATTGATGCCATTTCCCGGATCTTATTTTCAAGCAAAAAAATATATTATTAATTAAACTTGTTGTACAAAATTGTATAAGAGCGGAAAGTCGTCGACAAAGCCGAGAGGCAAGTCTATAATAAATTGATGCTATTTCCCAGATCTTATATTCAAGCAAAAAAATATATTATTAATTAAACTTGTTGTACAAAATTGTATAAGAGCGGAAAGTCGTCGACAAAGCCGAGAGGCAAGGCTATAATAAATTGATGCCATTTTCCGGATCTTATTTTCAAGCACAAAATTATATTATTAATTAAACTTGAACAAAATTGTATAAGCGCGGAGAATCCTCTACAAAGCCGAGAGGCAAGGCTATAATAAATTGATGCAATTTCCCAGAGCTTATATTCAAACACAAAATTATATTATTAATTAAACTTGTTGTACAAAATTGTATAAGAGCGGAAAGTCGTCGACAAAGCCGAGAGGCAAGGCTATAATAAATTGATGCCATTTCCCGGATCTTATTTTCAAGCAAAAAAATATATTATTAATTAAACTTGTTGTACAAAATTGTATAAGAGCGGAAAGTCGTCGACAAAGCCGAGAGGCAAGTCTATAATAAATTGATGCTATTTCCCAGATCTTATATTCAAGCAAAAAAATATATTATTAATTAAACTTGTTGTACAAAATTGTATAAGAGCGGAAAGTCGTCGACAAAGCCGAGAGGCAAGTCTATAATAAATTGATGCTATTTCCCAGATCTTATATTCAAGCAAAAAAATATATTATTAATTAAACTTGTTGTACAAAATTGTATAAGAGCGGAAAGTCGTCGACAAAGCCGAGAGGCAAGGCTATAATAAATTGATGCCATTTCCCGGATCTTATTTTCAAGCAAAAAAATATATTATTAATTAAACTTGTTGTACAAAATTGTACAAGAGCGGAAAGTCGTCGACAAAGCCGAGAGACAAGGCTATAATAAATTGATGCTATTTCCCAGATCTTATATTCAAACACAAAATTATATTAGTAATTAAACTTGTTGTACAAAATTGTATAAGAGCGGAAAGTCGTCGACAAAGCCGAGAGGCAAGGCTATAATAAATTGATGCCATTTCCCGGATCTTATTTTCAAGCAAAAAAATATATTATTAATTAAACTTGTTGTACAAAATTGTATAAGAGCGGAAAGTCGTCGACAAAGCCGAGAGGCAAGTCTATAATAAATTGATGCTATTTCCCAGATCTTATATTCAAGCAAAAAAATATATTATTAATTAAACTTGTTGTACAAAATTGTATAAGAGCGGAAAGTCGTCGACAAAGCCGAGAGGCAAGGCTATAATAAATTGATGCCATTTTCCGGATCTTATTTTCAAGCACAAAATTATATTATTAATTAAACTTGAACAAAATTGTATAAGCGCGGAGAATCCTCTACAAAGCCGAGAGGCAAGGCTATAATAAATTGATGCCATTTTCCGGATCTTATTTTCAAGCATAAAATTATATTATTAATTAAACTTGAACAAAATTGTATAAGAGCGGAAAGTCGTCGACAAAGCCGAGAGACAAGGCTATAATAAATTGATGCAATTTCCCAGAGCTTATATTCAAACACAAAATTATATTATTAATTAAACTTGTTGTACAAAATTGTATAAGAGCGGAAAGTCGTCGACAAAGCCGAGAGGCAAGGCTATAATAAATTGATGCCATTTCCCGGATCTTATTTTCAAGCAAAAAAATATATTATTAATTAAACTTGTTGTACAAAATTGTATAAGAGCGGAAAGTCGTCGACAAAGCCGAGAGGCAAGTCTATAATAAATTGATGCTATTTCCCAGATCTTATATTCAAGCAAAAAAATATATTATTAATTAAACTTGTTGTACAAAATTGTATAAGAGCGGAAAGTCGTCGACAAAGCCGAGAGGCAAGGCTATAATAAATTGATGCCATTTTCCGGATCTTATTTTCAAGCACAAAATTATATTATTAATTAAACTTGAACAAAATTGTATAAGCGCGGAGAATCCTCTACAAAGCCGAGAGGCAAGGCTATAATAAATTGATGCCATTTTCCGGATCTTATTTTCAAGCATAAAATTATATTATTAATTAAACTTGAACAAAATTGTATAAGAGCGGAAAGTCGTCGACAAAGCCGAGAGACAAGGCTATAATAAATTGATGCAATTTCCCAGAGCTTATATTCAAACACAAAATTATATTATTAATTAAACTTGTTGTACAAAATTGTATAAGAGCGGAAAGTCGTCGACAAAGCCGAGAGGCAAGGCTATAATAAATTGATGCCATTTCCCGGATCTTATTTTCAAGCAAAAAAATATATTATTAATTAAACTTGTTGTACAAAATTGTATAAGAGCGGAAAGTCGTCGACAAAGCCGAGAGGCAAGTCTATAATAAATTGATGCTATTTCCCAGATCTTATATTCAAGCAAAAAAATATATTATTAATTAAACTTGTTGTACAAAATTGTATAAGAGCGGAAAGTCGTCGACAAAGCCGAGAGGCAAGGCTATAATAAATTGATGCCATTTTCCGGATCTTATTTTCAAGCACAAAATTATATTATTAATTAAACTTGAACAAAATTGTATAAGCGCGGAGAATCCTCTACAAAGCCGAGAGGCAAGGCTATAATAAATTGATGCAATTTCCCAGAGCTTATATTCAAACACAAAATTATATTATTAATTAAACTTGTTGTACAAAATTGTATAAGAGCGGAAAGTCGTCGACAAAGCCGAGAGGCAAGGCTATAATAAATTGATGCCATTTCCCGGATCTTATTTTCAAGCAAAAAAATATATTATTAATTAAACTTGTTGTACAAAATTGTATAAGAGCGGAAAGTCGTCGACAAAGCCGAGAGGCAAGTCTATAATAAATTGATGCTATTTCCCAGATCTTATATTCAAGCAAAAAAATATATTATTAATTAAACTTGTTGTACAAAATTGTATAAGAGCGGAAAGTCGTCGACAAAGCCGAGAGGCAAGTCTATAATAAATTGATGCTATTTCCCAGATCTTATATTCAAGCAAAAAAATATATTATTAATTAAACTTGTTGTACAAAATTGTATAAGAGCGGAAAGTCGTCGACAAAGCCGAGAGGCAAGGCTATAATAAATTGATGCCATTTCCCGGATCTTATTTTCAAGCAAAAAAATATATTATTAATTAAACTTGTTGTACAAAATTGTACAAGAGCGGAAAGTCGTCGACAAAGCCGAGAGACAAGGCTATAATAAATTGATGCTATTTCCCAGATCTTATATTCAAACACAAAATTATATTAGTAATTAAACTTGTTGTACAAAATTGTATAAGAGCGGAAAGTCGTCGACAAAGCCGAGAGGCAAGGCTATAATAAATTGATGCCATTTCCCGGATCTTATTTTCAAGCAAAAAAATATATTATTAATTAAACTTGTTGTACAAAATTGTATAAGAGCGGAAAGTCGTCGACAAAGCCGAGAGGCAAGTCTATAATAAATTGATGCTATTTCCCAGATCTTATATTCAAGCAAAAAAATATATTATTAATTAAACTTGTTGTACAAAATTGTATAAGAGCGGAAAGTCGTCGACAAAGCCGAGAGGCAAGGCTATAATAAATTGATGCCATTTTCCGGATCTTATTTTCAAGCACAAAATTATATTATTAATTAAACTTGAACAAAATTGTATAAGCGCGGAGAATCCTCTACAAAGCCGAGAGGCAAGGCTATAATAAATTGATGCAATTTCCCAGAGCTTATATTCAAACACAAAATTATATTATTAATTAAACTTGTTGTACAAAATTGTATAAGAGCGGAAAGTCGTCGACAAAGCCGAGAGGCAAGGCTATAATAAATTGATGCCATTTCCCGGATCTTATTTTCAAGCAAAAAAATATATTATTAATTAAACTTGTTGTACAAAATTGTATAAGAGCGGAAAGTCGTCGACAAAGCCGAGAGGCAAGTCTATAATAAATTGATGCTATTTCCCAGATCTTATATTCAAGCAAAAAAATATATTATTAATTAAACTTGTTGTACAAAATTGTATAAGAGCGGAAAGTCGTCGACAAAGCCGAGAGGCAAGTCTATAATAAATTGATGCTATTTCCCAGATCTTATATTCAAGCAAAAAAATATATTATTAATTAAACTTGTTGTACAAAATTGTATAAGAGCGGAAAGTCGTCGACAAAGCCGAGAGGCAAGGCTATAATAAATTGATGCCATTTCCCGGATCTTATTTTCAAGCAAAAAAATATATTATTAATTAAACTTGTTGTACAAAATTGTACAAGAGCGGAAAGTCGTCGACAAAGCCGAGAGACAAGGCTATAATAAATTGATGCTATTTCCCAGATCTTATATTCAAACACAAAATTATATTAGTAATTAAACTTGTTGTACAAAATTGTATAAGAGCGGAAAGTCGTCGACAAAGCCGAGAGGCAAGGCTATAATAAATTGATGCCATTTCCCGGATCTTATTTTCAAGCAAAAAAATATATTATTAATTAAACTTGTTGTACAAAATTGTATAAGAGCGGAAAGTCGTCGACAAAGCCGAGAGGCAAGTCTATAATAAATTGATGCTATTTCCCAGATCTTATATTCAAGCAAAAAAATATATTATTAATTAAACTTGTTGTACAAAATTGTATAAGAGCGGAAAGTCGTCGACAAAGCCGAGAGGCAAGGCTATAATAAATTGATGCCATTTTCCGGATCTTATTTTCAAGCACAAAATTATATTATTAATTAAACTTGAACAAAATTGTATAAGCGCGGAGAATCCTCTACAAAGCCGAGAGGCAAGGCTATAATAAATTGATGCCATTTTCCGGATCTTATTTTCAAGCATAAAATTATATTATTAATTAAACTTGAACAAAATTGTATAAGAGCGGAAAGTCGTCGACAAAGCCGAGAGACAAGGCTATAATAAATTGATGCAATTTCCCAGAGCTTATATTCAAACACAAAATTATATTATTAATTAAACTTGTTGTACAAAATTGTATAAGAGCGGAAAGTCGTCGACAAAGCCGAGAGGCAAGGCTATAATAAATTGATGCCATTTCCCGGATCTTATTTTCAAGCAAAAAAATATATTATTAATTAAACTTGTTGTACAAAATTGTATAAGAGCGGAAAGTCGTCGACAAAGCCGAGAGGCAAGTCTATAATAAATTGATGCTATTTCCCAGATCTTATATTCAAGCAAAAAAATATATTATTAATTAAACTTGTTGTACAAAATTGTATAAGAGCGGAAAGTCGTCGACAAAGCCGAGAGGCAAGGCTATAATAAATTGATGCCATTTTCCGGATCTTATTTTCAAGCACAAAATTATATTATTAATTAAACTTGAACAAAATTGTATAAGCGCGGAGAATCCTCTACAAAGCCGAGAGGCAAGGCTATAATAAATTGATGCAATTTCCCAGAGCTTATATTCAAACACAAAATTATATTATTAATTAAACTTGTTGTACAAAATTGTATAAGAGCGGAAAGTCGTCGACAAAGCCGAGAGGCAAGGCTATAATAAATTGATGCCATTTCCCGGATCTTATTTTCAAGCAAAAAAATATATTATTAATTAAACTTGTTGTACAAAATTGTATAAGAGCGGAAAGTCGTCGACAAAGCCGAGAGGCAAGTCTATAATAAATTGATGCTATTTCCCAGATCTTATATTCAAGCAAAAAAATATATTATTAATTAAACTTGTTGTACAAAATTGTATAAGAGCGGAAAGTCGTCGACAAAGCCGAGAGGCAAGTCTATAATAAATTGATGCTATTTCCCAGATCTTATATTCAAGCAAAAAAATATATTATTAATTAAACTTGTTGTACAAAATTGTATAAGAGCGGAAAGTCGTCGACAAAGCCGAGAGGCAAGTCTATAATAAATTGATGCCATTTCCCGGATCTTATTTTCAAGCAAAAAAATATATTATTAATTAAACTTGTTGTACAAAATTGTATAAGAGCGGAAAGTCGTCGACAAAGCCGAGAGACAAGGCTATAATAAATTGATGCTATTTCCCAGATCTTATATTCAAACACAAAATTATATTAGTAATTAAACTTGTTGTACAAAATTGTATAAGAGCGGAAAGTCGTCGACAAAGCCGAGAGGCAAGGCTATAATAAATTGATGCCATTTCCCGGATCTTATTTTCAAGCAAAAAAATATATTATTAATTAAACTTGTTGTACAAAATTGTATAAGAGCGGAAAGTCGTCGACAAAGCCGAGAGGCAAGTCTATAATAAATTGATGCTATTTCCCAGATCTTATATTCAAGCAAAAAAATATATTATTAATTAAACTTGTTGTACAAAATTGTATAAGAGCGGAAAGTCGTCGACAAAGCCGAGAGGCAAGGCTATAATAAATTGATGCCATTTTCCGGATCTTATTTTCAAGCACAAAATTATATTATTAATTAAACTTGAACAAAATTGTATAAGCGCGGAGAATCCTCTACAAAGCCGAGAGGCAAGGCTATAATAAATTGATGCCATTTTCCGGATCTTATTTTCAAGCATAAAATTATATTATTAATTAAACTTGAACAAAATTGTATAAGAGCGGAAAGTCGTCGACAAAGCCGAGAGACAAGGCTATAATAAATTGATGCAATTTCCCAGAGCTTATATTCAAACACAAAATTATATTATTAATTAAACTTGTTGTACAAAATTGTATAAGAGCGGAAAGTCGTCGACAAAGCCGAGAGGCAAGGCTATAATAAATTGATGCCATTTCCCGGATCTTATTTTCAAGCAAAAAAATATATTATTAATTAAACTTGTTGTACAAAATTGTATAAGAGCGGAAAGTCGTCGACAAAGCCGAGAGGCAAGTCTATAATAAATTGATGCTATTTCCCAGATCTTATATTCAAGCAAAAAAATATATTATTAATTAAACTTGTTGTACAAAATTGTATAAGAGCGGAAAGTCGTCGACAAAGCCGAGAGGCAAGGCTATAATAAATTGATGCCATTTTCCGGATCTTATTTTCAAGCACAAAATTATATTATTAATTAAACTTGAACAAAATTGTATAAGCGCGGAGAATCCTCTACAAAGCCGAGAGGCAAGGCTATAATAAATTGATGCCATTTTCCGGATCTTATTTTCAAGCATAAAATTATATTATTAATTAAACTTGAACAAAATTGTATAAGAGCGGAAAGTCGTCGACAAAGCCGAGAGACAAGGCTATAATAAATTGATGCAATTTCCCAGAGCTTATATTCAAACACAAAATTATATTATTAATTAAACTTGTTGTACAAAATTGTATAAGAGCGGAAAGTCGTCGACAAAGCCGAGAGGCAAGGCTATAATAAATTGATGCCATTTCCCGGATCTTATTTTCAAGCAAAAAAATATATTATTAATTAAACTTGTTGTACAAAATTGTACAAGAGCGGAAAGTCGTCGACAAAGCCGAGAGGCAAGGCTATAATAAATTGATGCTATTTCCCAGATCTTATATTCAAACACAAAATTATATTAGTAATTAAACTTGTTGTACAAAATTGTATAAGAGCGGAAAGTCGTCGACAAAGCCGAGAGGCAAGGCTATAATAAATTGATGCCATTTCCCGGATCTTATTTTCAAGCAAAAAAATATATTATTAATTAAACTTGTTGTACAAAATTGTATAAGAGCGGAAAGTCGTCGACAAAGCCGAGAGGCAAGTCTATAATAAATTGATGCTATTTCCCAGATCTTATATTCAAGCAAAAAAATATATTATTAATTAAACTTGTTGTACAAAATTGTATAAGAGCGGAAAGTCGTCGACAAAGCCGAGAGGCAAGGCTATAATAAATTGATGCCATTTTCCGGATCTTATTTTCAAGCACAAAATTATATTATTAATTAAACTTGAACAAAATTGTATAAGCGCGGAGAATCCTCTACAAAGCCGAGAGGCAAGGCTATAATAAATTGATGCCATTTTCCGGATCTTATTTTCAAGCATAAAATTATATTATTAATTAAACTTGAACAAAATTGTATAAGAGCGGAAAGTCGTCGACAAAGCCGAGAGACAAGGCTATAATAAATTGATGCAATTTCCCAGAGCTTATATTCAAACACAAAATTATATTATTAATTAAACTTGTTGTACAAAATTGTATAAGAGCGGAAAGTCGTCGACAAAGCCGAGAGGCAAGGCTATAATAAATTGATGCCATTTCCCGGATCTTATTTTCAAGCAAAAAAATATATTATTAATTAAACTTGTTGTACAAAATTGTATAAGAGCGGAAAGTCGTCGACAAAGCCGAGAGGCAAGTCTATAATAAATTGATGCTATTTCCCAGATCTTATATTCAAGCAAAAAAATATATTATTAATTAAACTTGTTGTACAAAATTGTATAAGAGCGGAAAGTCGTCGACAAAGCCGAGAGGCAAGGCTATAATAAATTGATGCCATTTTCCGGATCTTATTTTCAAGCACAAAATTATATTATTAATTAAACTTGAACAAAATTGTATAAGCGCGGAGAATCCTCTACAAAGCCGAGAGGCAAGGCTATAATAAATTGATGCCATTTTCCGGATCTTATTTTCAAGCATAAAATTATATTATTAATTAAACTTGAACAAAATTGTATAAGAGCGGAAAGTCGTCGACAAAGCCGAGAGACAAGGCTATAATAAATTGATGCAATTTCCCAGAGCTTATATTCAAACACAAAATTATATTATTAATTAAACTTGTTGTACAAAATTGTATAAGAGCGGAAAGTCGTCGACAAAGCCGAGAGGCAAGGCTATAATAAATTGATGCCATTTCCCGGATCTTATTTTCAAGCAAAAAAATATATTATTAATTAAACTTGTTGTACAAAATTGTACAAGAGCGGAAAGTCGTCGACAAAGCCGAGAGGCAAGGCTATAATAAATTGATGCTATTTCCCAGATCTTATATTCAAACACAAAATTATATTAGTAATTAAACTTGTTGTACAAAATTGTATAAGAGCGGAAAGTCGTCGACAAAGCCGAGAGGCAAGGCTATAATAAATTGATGCCATTTCCCGGATCTTATTTTCAAGCAAAAAAATATATTATTAATTAAACTTGTTGTACAAAATTGTATAAGAGCGGAAAGTCGTCGACAAAGCCGAGAGGCAAGTCTATAATAAATTGATGCTATTTCCCAGATCTTATATTCAAGCAAAAAAATATATTATTAATTAAACTTGTTGTACAAAATTGTATAAGAGCGGAAAGTCGTCGACAAAGCCGAGAGGCAAGGCTATAATAAATTGATGCCATTTTCCGGATCTTATTTTCAAGCACAAAATTATATTATTAATTAAACTTGAACAAAATTGTATAAGCGCGGAGAATCCTCTACAAAGCCGAGAGGCAAGGCTATAATAAATTGATGCCATTTTCCGGATCTTATTTTCAAGCATAAAATTATATTATTAATTAAACTTGAACAAAATTGTATAAGAGCGGAAAGTCGTCGACAAAGCCGAGAGACAAGGCTATAATAAATTGATGCAATTTCCCAGAGCTTATATTCAAACACAAAATTATATTATTAATTAAACTTGTTGTACAAAATTGTATAAGAGCGGAAAGTCGTCGACAAAGCCGAGAGGCAAGGCTATAATAAATTGATGCCATTTCCCGGATCTTATTTTCAAGCAAAAAAATATATTATTAATTAAACTTGTTGTACAAAATTGTATAAGAGCGGAAAGTCGTCGACAAAGCCGAGAGGCAAGTCTATAATAAATTGATGCTATTTCCCAGATCTTATATTCAAGCAAAAAAATATATTATTAATTAAACTTGTTGTACAAAATTGTATAAGAGCGGAAAGTCGTCGACAAAGCCGAGAGGCAAGGCTATAATAAATTGATGCCATTTTCCGGATCTTATTTTCAAGCACAAAATTATATTATTAATTAAACTTGAACAAAATTGTATAAGCGCGGAGAATCCTCTACAAAGCCGAGAGGCAAGGCTATAATAAATTGATGCCATTTTCCGGATCTTATTTTCAAGCATAAAATTATATTATTAATTAAACTTGAACAAAATTGTATAAGAGCGGAAAGTCGTCGACAAAGCCGAGAGACAAGGCTATAATAAATTGATGCAATTTCCCAGAGCTTATATTCAAACACAAAATTATATTATTAATTAAACTTGTTGTACAAAATTGTATAAGAGCGGAAAGTCGTCGACAAAGCCGAGAGGCAAGGCTATAATAAATTGATGCCATTTCCCGGATCTTATTTTCAAGCAAAAAAATATATTATTAATTAAACTTGTTGTACAAAATTGTACAAGAGCGGAAAGTCGTCGACAAAGCCGAGAGGCAAGGCTATAATAAATTGATGCTATTTCCCAGATCTTATATTCAAACACAAAATTATATTAGTAATTAAACTTGTTGTACAAAATTGTATAAGAGCGGAAAGTCGTCGACAAAGCCGAGAGGCAAGGCTATAATAAATTGATGCCATTTCCCGGATCTTATTTTCAAGCAAAAAAATATATTATTAATTAAACTTGTTGTACAAAATTGTATAAGAGCGGAAAGTCGTCGACAAAGCCGAGAGGCAAGTCTATAATAAATTGATGCTATTTCCCAGATCTTATATTCAAGCAAAAAAATATATTATTAATTAAACTTGTTGTACAAAATTGTATAAGAGCGGAAAGTCGTCGACAAAGCCGAGAGGCAAGGCTATAATAAATTGATGCCATTTTCCGGATCTTATTTTCAAGCACAAAATTATATTATTAATTAAACTTGAACAAAATTGTATAAGCGCGGAGAATCCTCTACAAAGCCGAGAGGCAAGGCTATAATAAATTGATGCCATTTTCCGGATCTTATTTTCAAGCATAAAATTATATTATTAATTAAACTTGAACAAAATTGTATAAGAGCGGAAAGTCGTCGACAAAGCCGAGAGACAAGGCTATAATAAATTGATGCAATTTCCCAGAGCTTATATTCAAACACAAAATTATATTATTAATTAAACTTGTTGTACAAAATTGTATAAGAGCGGAAAGTCGTCGACAAAGCCGAGAGGCAAGGCTATAATAAATTGATGCCATTTCCCGGATCTTATTTTCAAGCAAAAAAATATATTATTAATTAAACTTGTTGTACAAAATTGTATAAGAGCGGAAAGTCGTCGACAAAGCCGAGAGGCAAGTCTATAATAAATTGATGCTATTTCCCAGATCTTATATTCAAGCAAAAAAATATATTATTAATTAAACTTGTTGTACAAAATTGTATAAGAGCGGAAAGTCGTCGACAAAGCCGAGAGGCAAGGCTATAATAAATTGATGCCATTTTCCGGATCTTATTTTCAAGCACAAAATTATATTATTAATTAAACTTGAACAAAATTGTATAAGCGCGGAGAATCCTCTACAAAGCCGAGAGGCAAGGCTATAATAAATTGATGCCATTTTCCGGATCTTATTTTCAAGCATAAAATTATATTATTAATTAAACTTGAACAAAATTGTATAAGAGCGGAAAGTCGTCGACAAAGCCGAGAGACAAGGCTATAATAAATTGATGCAATTTCCCAGAGCTTATATTCAAACACAAAATTATATTATTAATTAAACTTGTTGTACAAAATTGTATAAGAGCGGAAAGTCGTCGACAAAGCCGAGAGGCAAGGCTATAATAAATTGATGCCATTTCCCGGATCTTATTTTCAAGCAAAAAAATATATTATTAATTAAACTTGTTGTACAAAATTGTACAAGAGCGGAAAGTCGTCGACAAAGCCGAGAGGCAAGGCTATAATAAATTGATGCTATTTCCCAGATCTTATATTCAAACACAAAATTATATTAGTAATTAAACTTGTTGTACAAAATTGTATAAGAGCGGAAAGTCGTCGACAAAGCCGAGAGGCAAGGCTATAATAAATTGATGCCATTTCCCGGATCTTATTTTCAAGCAAAAAAATATATTATTAATTAAACTTGTTGTACAAAATTGTATAAGAGCGGAAAGTCGTCGACAAAGCCGAGAGGCAAGTCTATAATAAATTGATGCTATTTCCCAGATCTTATATTCAAGCAAAAAAATATATTATTAATTAAACTTGTTGTACAAAATTGTATAAGAGCGGAAAGTCGTCGACAAAGCCGAGAGGCAAGGCTATAATAAATTGATGCCATTTCCCGGATCTTATTTTCAAGCAAAAAAATATATTATTAATTAAACTTGTTGTACAAAATTGTACAAGAGCGGAAAGTCGTCGACAAAGCCGAGAGGCAAGGCTATAATAAATTGATGCTATTTCCCAGATCTTATATTCAAACACAAAATTATATTAGTAATTAAACTTGTTGTACAAAATTGTATAAGAGCGGAAAGTCGTCGACAAAGCCGAGAGGCAAGGCTATAATAAATTGATGCCATTTCCCGGATCTTATTTTCAAGCAAAAAAATATATTATTAATTAAACTTGTTGTACAAAATTGTATAAGAGCGGAAAGTCGTCGACAAAGCCGAGCGGCAAGGCTATAATAAATAGACAGCGGATGTTTTCGAATTTCAACAAGCTGCAGTGAAATATAAATTTATCTTCTTTCTTAATATGGTTAATAGGTTGAAAACGATATAACAGTATTTTCAAATACTCCCAATGTTTTTACTGTTTTAATTTACACCTACCCATTTTTGTTATAAATGCATAAAATCCGATGTCTCATAATAATATATTACTGCCATATTTTTATAGAAACTTTCCCAGTCCATATGTTCAAGCATCAAATTGTATTATAAATTAAATGTGCTGTACAAAATTGTATAACAACGGAGAATCCTCTACAAAGCCGAGAGGCAAGGCTATAATAAATTAATGCCATTTGCCGGATCTTATTTTCAAACACAAAATTATATTATTAATTAAACTTGAACAAAATTGTATAAGAGCGGAAAGTCGTCGACAAAGCCGAGAGACAAGGCTATAATAAATTGATGCCATTTCCCATATCTTATGTTCAAACACAAAATTATATGACTAATTAAACTTTTACAAAATTGTATAAGAGCGGAGAATCCTCTACAAAGCCGAGCGGCAAGGCTATAATAAATTGATGCCATTTCCCAGATCTTATATTCAAACACAAAATTATATTATTAATTAAACTTGTTGTACAAAATTGTATAAGAGCGGAGAATCCTCTACAAAGCCAAGCGGCAAGGCTATAATAAAGAGACAGCGGATCTTTTCAAATTACAACAAGCTGGAGTGAAATAGAAATTTATCTTCTTTCTTAATATGGTTAATAGGTTGAAAACAATATAACAGTATTTTCAAATACTCCCAATGTTTTTACTGTTTTAATTTACACCTACCCATTTTTGTTATAAATGCATAAAATCCGATGTCTCATAATAATATATTATTGCCATATTTTTATAGAAACTTTCCCAGTCCATATGTTCAAGCATCAAATTGTATTATAAATTAAATGTGCCGTACAAAAATTGTATGTATAACAGCGTAGAATCCTCTACAAAGCCGAGAGGCAAGGCTATAATAAATTGATGCCATTTCTCGGATCTTATGTTCAAGCAAAAAATTATATTATAAATTAAACAATTAAACTTGTTGTACAAAATTGTATAAGAGCGAAGAATCCTCTACAAAGCCGAGAAGCAAGGCTATAATAAATTGATACCATTTCCCGGATCTTACTTTTAAGCAAAAACTTATATTATAAATTAAACTTGTTGTTCAAAATTGTATAAGAGCGGAAAGTCCTCGACAAATCCGAGCGGCAAGGCTATAATAAATAATACATGGACTTTTCGAATTACAACAAGCTGGAGTAAAATAGAAATTCATCTTCTTTCTTAATATGGTTAATAGGTTGAAAATAATGTAACAGTATTTTTAAATTCTCTCAATGTTTTTACTGTTTTAATTTACACCTACTCATTTTTATTATAGATGCATAAAATCCGCAGTCTTATGATAATATATTGCTGTCATATTTTTATGAAACCTGTTCCGAACCGAGCGTTTCCCGCCGACGAAAGCTCGTTTCGCAGGGCACGTGGACGAACGACCGCAATTTAGAAGGGACGTCGTCGAAGACAACGCGAATGCATTCGCGTGGAACTCGAATGAAACTGATCGAAACAATTTCTGGAGCACTCGAGCCAGCGCCGAGCTGCAGTCACGAACCGCGATCAAGTGCGAAATGAAATACGAGCATGTCGGCATTGATTTACTGGTACGTCGAAACGGTCAGGTCGCGCGATTCGACCGAGGTCTTCGTTTCCACGGTTCCAATGTCTGGGCCACGATGACGATTTTCGCCAGCATTTTGCGCCGAACGTTGCCAGGAACGCGGCATCGACCCGAAATCCTGTAGACTGAACGGTTGGCTGGTCCACGCGATCGAAAAGCAACGTCGGAGAAAAAGATGAATGGCTATTGATCTTCGTTCGCGATACCCCGGGCCTCTCTTCGTCTTCGAGATCGTCACGTCGGTTGATCGCGGTAATTGCACGGTATCGAAGAGAGTTAATTGGCAGGATCGAGAAAACGATACACGGTATCGCGTTTCCACGCGTAGGTTACTCTGAACGTCGAACTCGATGCGGCTGCGGTTAGAAATCTGGTAGAAGGTTGGAAGTCGTTTAAAACGCATCGAGTTCGACGTTGATCAATTTATCACGATAAGATAAGCCGACCAAAAGCTTTCGAAGTGTGTTAGAGCACGAATTGGGTGGGCGTTCCTCGTTTCGCTTCGTATTCCGCTAACTTCGGGACCCCCAGGACCGAAAAAGAGATTCGTCTCCGTATGGAGACTTAAAATTCTGTTCGCGGTTCGAAAACGACCGGTCGATACCACGGGATGGATCGAGGAATGGAAGAATTGTCTCTTTCTTGAATTTTTTCGACGGTCTCGTCGCTTTCAATTTTTTGGGGACATTCTTGACCTAGGAAGTAGTTTTTAACACTAAACCTACCACCGCAGCTCAGTGGTCCAGGAGCAAAAATTCAATTTTTCGATTTTAAAATTTCAACAAAATTTTGTTTTTTCACAAATAAGAATACATTAGAATATATTTGATCTTTCAGATAACTTTTCGAACAGATATGTGCTCATAATTATCAAACTGGTCTAAGTTATATATTTGGACCGTTTATTTTGAAAGTGGTGTAAGTCCATTTTTGAAAAAAAATAAGATATCACGTAATTCATGCTTAATTTAATGTAAAATTTAAAACAAAAAATAAAAAAAACAAGAGAAAATGGACTTACACCACTTTCAAAATAAATGGTCCATTTCTTGTTTCGAGATATTTAAAGGAACAGGATATTAACACTGAATGAACTCCGTACAATGTTGAAATAAGAAGCATTATTATTATTATCTAATGGTTCATTTTTGACAATACCGTAAAAATTACATTGAATTAATTCAGTTTAAAATAATGCAATGTGAAATAACTGACGAACTCATTTTCTTTTCAATTTTGACTTAGACCACTTTCATTATTATGGATACATTTAAGTATTGTATGAGGTAGGGTAAAATGCCCAAGTATGAACCACTTTTGGTTGGTCATTGTTTGATTATTTTAGAATGCTCTTTTTCGACCAAAAAATTACCAGGTGTAGATGCATTTCCTCCCTATAATATTCTGAGGTCAAGTTTGTTAAAAAATTAATACAGCTTGGGAAAAATATTATTTCTTGTGGTGTGTCATTTGCAGGTTCCAGCGAAAGGGGTTCTTAATATGGTACACCTTGAGCCCCTAATGAACCACTTTTTGTTGATGTCATTTTTTGATTATTTTAGAATGCTCTTTTTCGACCAAAAAATTACTAGCTGTAGATGCATTTCCTTCCTATAAGATTCTGGGGTCGGGTTTGTTAAAAAATTAATACAGCTTGGGAGAAATATTATTTTTTGTGGCGTGTCATTTGCAGGTTCCAGCGAAAGGGGCTCTTAATATGGTCCACCTCGAGTCTCTAATATGACACCTAGTGCCATATTCGGCACCCACACCAAGAATGTCAATAGCTATACCCATATTAGGGAACCCTTGGTAGTGCCATATTGGGAACTCCACGTGGACTGATAATACTAGCTACTGACAAAGAGGAAATGAATTTCAACCCAAACCAACAGTTGGCAAACATTACTATAAATAAACTGAAACTACAGATATGTTCAAACATTTCAAAATCACTTATCTTCCTCGAAAAAGATACAATCGAAAATCTAACCACAAAAATATTCAACACGTTCAGACACAACTGACGGAGGGTCGATACTAAAATAAAATTATTTAGAATATCGATCGTAAATGTTAATTCAGTTTGAAAATGTTTTCGGCGCTAACGTTTCGATCATTAATACAATATAGCAATTTTGCAAAAGATTTACACCTTTATTCCTGACGTTTCGGTTCTGTTTTGAACCTTTATCAAAGGTTGGAAATTTGCTTCTAAACAAAAAAATTAAGAAATATGTGTGTGAATATAATTTTAAAATAATGTGTAATAAAACATTATGAAAATTGGTTTTGATGCATACATGCTATAATAACTCTGTTTATGTCAAATAAGACATTGAAATAGATGTGTAACGTTTGCTACTAAAATCTATTCGATACTAAAATCTATGGAATAGTGCGATTGCACTGCAGGCAGTTGAGTAAACATGGTAAACTATTGTTTGAGGATTTTCTGACTAGAGTGCGACTTCTCCTTTACAAGATATAAACTAATGCCATAATAGACGACTATATACCATATTTGGGCACTTTACCCTATTGTATCAATCTTTATGACAATAAAGTGAAATTCTAATAACAAATTACTTTCCTAACTACCTAATAATATAACAATACTTTTAAATTCTTCTGTTTTCACCGTTCCAAATCGCACCTACTCATTTCTGTCATAAATCCATAAAATCTGCTGTCTGCACATCGATCACTTTCGATGGTCGGTAGGTTTAATGTCAAAGAAATAAATAAAAAAATGATTCTTCCGCCCTTTTCCGAGAGTACGGCAGAGAAATGGAGGCAATGAAGGAGGACGAGCATGAAAAATCACGAGCGTTCGCGTCGAATCGGCGGAACGGTGTGATCGAGCGTGTGCGGGGCAGTATTAGAAGCATAGACTGGAATAGCCGCGGTGTTTTAAGGTTACGAGAGCTTGCGGGAGCTTCGAAGTGGGTCAAAAGGCAGCGTGGCTCGGCGCACGGCGCACGGTGCACGGCAACCTACTTGGAACGCATTCGAGCAGAGTCGTAAATATTCTTTCTCGCGAATCTCGTTCGCGGTCACCTCGTTTTCCGAGTCGCAGACCGTTCCATGAATCGAATGATCGCTGATCCGCAGATCTAGCGGCAGTGTTCGGGGAGGAGCGATAACGCGGATCAACCGGGGATGTGCTCACCCCGCGCGTCATCGTTCGGAGCGCGACCATAAGTGGAATGAATGGCGCCCATTCATGGAAGCGCGGGTTACTCGGTACGATTTCCCGAGAAACGGCGGCCGTTTTTCTTTGGTCTCGCGAGTACAATTGCCACGGGGAAACGGCGAAACGACCAACTGGAGAAGGAACTCGGAAGTCCAGGTTCTGTGGTCGCACGGTTTCCTCAATGAGACACTCGATCCTGACTACCGTCGATGCGTTTCTCCTGCTGTTGTTCGCGTGTGCGAGTACGTGCTCGGTCACGCCGCGTAAAGTTACAAGAACGATGTCGCGCCGCGCCGGTAGAGATGAGAGAACGAGTAGCATCGCGTCTCGTCGCGACTGCAGTGACTGCACACAATGAAGGCACGGCGGATGGATAAAGGGGAGCGTGTGCATCGTGCAGCTCCATTGTGAACGCGAGAGCCGCTCCTCTCGTTTCAACGTTTCGTCGTCCGTCGAACGACAAGCGACGAACGACACTTGAATCCAGGCCTGGTGAAAATGAGATTCGTTCCAATCGTTCACCGAAATCGATTCACCCATTCGAGCGGTTCGTCGACCTCGACGGACCGCGCTCTCTTTCCGATTACTTTTCCCTTCATTCTCCCCGTCGACGGACGCGGCCCTTTTTCCTCTCAAGCCGCGCCTGCATTAGAGATCGCGGTCTTGAACGTGTACTAAAATACACGTGAACCGTGTAGCACGAATTTAAGGATTCGCGAATACGGATACGTTCCGCATGCTCGACCCAAAAACAACGTCAGTTGTCTGACTCGAACTTGTCGAACTGATCCGGGCACACGGATCTGTATTTACGGATCCCCTCTGGTTGTAACTAGAATCTTACTAGATTTTGGGTCGAAAAAATGGGTCTGCGCGCTTCGGTTGTTTGACCTTATTTCAGCAAATTTTGGGCTGGTTGAGGGCTCATTCTAAAGAGGAAGGTTCATCACACTGCGCTCTAGTCATGATTTTAACGAGATTATGTTTAATATGTATAATATGAGGGCCCAAAGTAGAGAAAAAATCTAGGAAAAAAACTCGCAGATATCAATGCATTTTTCTGTCTCTAAAAGACTTTTTGACTGCTATGATGACCAGAGCGCAGTGTGATGAACGTTTCTCTTTAGAATGAGCCCTCACCCAGCTCAAAATGTGCTGAAATAAGGTCAAACAACCGAAGCGCGCAGGCCCATTTTTTCGACCCAAAATCTAGTAGGATTCTAGTATATTAGCAAATAACTAGAATCCTACTAGATTTTGGGTCGAAAAAATGGGTCTGCCAAATTTTGGGATGGGTGAGGGCTCATTCTAAAGAGGAAGGCTCATCACACTGCGCTCTGGTCATCATAGCAGTAAAAAAGTCTTTTAAAGACAGAAAAATGCATTGAAATCTGCGGGTTGTTTTCCTAGATTTTTTCTCTACTTTGGGCACTCATATTATACATATTAAACATAATCTCGTTAAAATCATAGTATATTAGCAAATAACTAGAATCCTACTAGATTTTGGGTCGAAAAAATGGGTCCGCGAAATTTTGGGATGGGTGAGGTCTCATTCTAAAGAGGAAGGCTCATCACACTGCGCTCTGGTCATCATAGCAGTAAAAAAGTCTTTTAAAGACAGAAAAATGCATTGAAATCTGCGGGTTGTTTTCCTAGATTTTTTCTCTACTTTGGGCCCTCATATTATACATATTAAACATAATCTCGTTAAAATCATGACCAGAGCGCAGTGTGATGAACCTTCCTCTTTAGAATGAGCCCTCACCCAGCTCAAAATGTGCTGAAATAAGGTCGAACAACCGAAGCGCGCAGACCCATTTTTTCGACCCAAAATCTAGTAGGATTCTAGTATATTAGCAAATAACTAGAATCCTACTAGATTTTGGGTCGAAAAAATGGGTCTGCGAAATTTTGCGATGGCTGAGGGCTCATTCTAAAGAGGAAGGCTCATCACACTGCGCTCTGGTCCTCATAGCAGTCAAAAAGTCTTTTAAAGACAGAAAAATGCATTGAAATCTGCGGGTTGTTTTCCTAGATTTTTTCACTACTTTGGGTCCTCATATTATACATATTAAACATAATCTCGTTAAAATCATGACCAGAGCGCAGTGTGATGAACCTTCCTCTTTAGAATGAGCCCTCACCCAGCTCAAAATGTGCTGAAATAAGGCCAAACAACCGAAGCGCGCAGACCCATTTTTTCGACCCAAAATCTAGTAGGATTCTAGTATATTAGCAAATAACTAGAATCCTACTAGATTTTGGGTCGAAAAAATGGGTCTGCGAAATTTTGGGATGGCTGAGGGCTCATTCTAAAGAGGAAGGCTCATCACACTGCGCTCTGGTCATCATAGCAGTCAAAAAGTCTTTTAAAGACAGAAAAATGCATTGAAATCTGCGGGTTGTTTTCCTAGATTTTTTCACTACTTTGGGTCCTCATATTATACATATTAAACATAATCTCGTTAAAATCATGACCAGAGCGCAGTGTGATGAACCTTCCTCTTTAGAATGAGCCCTCACCCAGCTCAAAATGTGCTGAAATAAGGCCAAACAACCGAAGCGCGCAGACCCATTTTTTCGACCCAAAATCTAGTAGGATTCTAGTATATTAGCAAATAACTAGAATCCTACTAGATTTTGGGTCGAAAAAATGGGTCTGCGAAATTTTGGGATGGCTGAGGGCTCATTCTAAAGAGGAAGGCTCATCACACTGCGCTCTGGTCATCATAGCAGTCAAAAAGTCTTTTAAAGACAGAAAAATGCATTGAAATCTGCGGGTTGTTTTCCTAGATTTTTTCTCTACTTTGGGCCCTCGTATTATACATATTAAACATAATCTCGTTAAAATCATGACCAGAGCGCAGTGTGATGAACCTTCCTCTTTAGAATGAGCCCTCACCCAGCTCAAAATTTGCTGAAATAAGGTCAAACAACCGAAGCGCGCAGACCCATTTTTTCGACCCAAAATCTAGTAGGATTCTAGTATATTAGCAAATAACTAGAATCCTACTAGATTTTGAGTCGAAAAAATGGGTCTGCGAAATTTTGGGATGGGTGAGGGCTCATTCTAAAGAGGAAGAGGCTCACCACACTGCGCCCTGGTCATCATAGCAGTCAAAAAGTCTTTTAAAGACAGAAAAATGCATTGAAATCTGCGGGTTGTTTTCCTAGATTTTTTCACTACTTTGGGTCCTCATATTATACATATTAAACATAATCTCGTTAAAATCATGACCAGAGCGCAGTGTGATGAACCTTCCTCTTTAGAATGAGCCCTCACCCAGCTCAAAATGTGCTGAAATAAGGCCAAACAACCGAAGCGCGCAGACCCATTTTTTCGACCCAAAATCTAGTAGGATTCTAGTATATTAGCAAATAACTAGAATCCTACTAGATTTTGGGTCGAAAAAATGGGTCTGCGAAATTTTGGGATGGCTGAGGGCTCATTCTAAAGAGGAAGGCTCATCACACTGCGCTCTGGTCATCATAGCAGTCAAAAAGTCTTTTAAAGACAGAAAAATGCATTGAAATCTGCGGGTTGTTTTCCTAGATTTTTTCTCTACTTTGGGCCCTCGTATTATACATATTAAACATAATCTCGTTAAAATCATGACCAGAGCGCAGTGTGATGAACCTTCCTCTTTAGAATGAGCCCTCACCCAGCTCAAAATTTGCTGAAATAAGGTCAAACAACCGAAGCGCGCAGACCCATTTTTTCGACCCAAAATCTAGTAGGATTCTAGTATATTAGCAAATAACTAGAATCCTACTAGATTTTGAGTCGAAAAAATGGGTCTGCGAAATTTTGGGATGGGTGAGGGCTCATTCTAAAGAGGAAGAGGCTCACCACACTGCGCCCTGGTCATCATAGCAGTCAAAAAGTCTTTTAAAGACAGAAAAATGCATTGAAATCTGCGGGTTGTTTTCCTAGATTTTTTCACTACTTTGGGTCCTCATATTATACATATTAAACATAATCTCGTTAAAATCATGACCAGAGCGCAGTGTAAATAACCTTCCTCTTTAGAATGAGCCCTCACCCAGCCTAAAATCTGCTCAAATAAGGTCAAACAACCGAAGCGCGCAAACCCATATTTTCGACTCAAAATCTACTAAGATTCTAGTTATAACCAGAGGTGTGACTACCCCCTGAAATTCTTACTATGTACATACAGGGTATCACAAAATTATATGTCGTGGACATCTTAGCGCGATTCTACACCCCCGATTTAGTCGAAAATGACGTAAGAAACCGCCCACAAAATTGACCTTGAACGTGAAAAACAAGGTAAAAAAAACAAAATTTAAGGATCCCCGATTGATCTATACCCTACCCTAAGGATCACAGATGATACTATTAAGGATTAAGATTCTTTTAATTTTTATACCAAAGTTTTCTTTTAAGATTTAAGATTTTTATCTTAAAAAAATTTATTTTTTTACCTTGTTTTTCTTGTTTAAGGTCAATTTTGCGGGGGGTTTCTTATGTAATTTTCGATCAATTGCAATTCTTGAAAAAATTTCTTTTCATATCCTGTAGTAAACTAATTGCTCTAGCTTCCCAAAAAAGTTCAAAACGTATAGTACAATATTAAAAAACTTATCGTCTTTTTTAGAACGTCCGAATATTAATTCGAGTACATAACTGTATCTCCGTCGACGCGACGTCTTTCGATCGACTTTGCACACTCTTCCGGATCGGAAGGCCGTCTCGAAGGAATCCGCCTCTGGGTAATTAGACCCTTTTGAGAGAATGGACAACACTCGGAAAAAGACATACGAACGGGGAGCAAGGGATGTTTCCGATAACGACGCCGCACGGTCTCGTTATTGGCGCCGATTACGTCGAGGCAAAGAGAAACAGGACCTTCGAACACGTTCGGATATCCCGGAGAGGCTTTTTTAATAACGACGGAACACGTAACAATGCTCTCTACTGTCGAACAGGGCGATGCAACGCAATTTTTACAATTCAGATGCGTCTCGGAGAGCTTCAGAGAAAACGGCCCGATAATGGAACAGGCCGGATCGATTTTCGCTGGAAGAACATTCCACATTTATCGTTTATCGTTCTGGGGATTCACCGAGTTGAGCCGCGTCTCGTTCTCGCAAGAAATATCAAGATCCCTCCGATAAAATTCTGATGCTCGATCGGTGGTCTAGGTCTTCGCCGATCTCTAAAGCTCTTCGCGCCGTAAAGGAGGGATCTCCAAAGCGCGTCTGGAGTGTCTGAACGCCGCGTTTTGCGATCCACAATCCATTTATATCGTAACTGCCGGAGAATTATTTAAGAATAGACGATGCTTTCCATGTCTTGTTAGAATTAGTTCGCCGTAAAATGACAAAACAAACCACAAATATCAGAGAAACAATTAGTGCTGAAGAAAGATCGAGGATTACTCTGAGATATTAAGCCACTGAAAGTTCCTATGAAGATCTTGAATTTTCTTTTTCAATAACTTTAGGATTGCTTCGGGCGTATTTCTTGCGTGCTTGTTTAAGTAAATCATCCCACGTCGTTCTACAAGTTGTACATACAACCGCACCACAAACGTTGCAATTGTCTTTCATACGGTTTTACAGAATACAAAATAATTTCTTCAAATCTATAGATTCTGTTAGAGGTAATCTTATTGTTTCCAATTTCTTCATGGCCTCAGGTAACATTTGGAAATGGCTCTAAATAATATTTATACAAAATTTATGCATTTGTGCAAAATTTATGCAAGAAATATGCACTTATGCAAAATATGCAAAATAAAAATGATATTTTTAAAATCCTCTAATGACAAAACAAATTTCTGTTTAGGTCCCAGTTTTTTATCTATTTTCGATAAAAATATGCATTTGCATAAACATCCGCAGTCTAGTAATCACTCATGTAATCTAAACGTTCCAGTTCGTCTCTCTATCTTCAGTTCGACATTCTATCTACCATTACTCATCTTTGAACCTCATCCCCATGATTCATCCCTTACTGACCATTAGACCTAAAACAACCCCCACTTTACAGAACCCAAAACTTATATCTCCTGCTGATTTCTTCTTCTCGCGAGCATTCTTTTCTCAGTCTTCATTCGCTTCCGATCATTCCCTTACCGAGTCTTGTCTACACTACTAAGATCTTTTGTATTACGTCCGTAGTTGTATTTCATTTAGAATTTGTGCTTAATAAATATACTTATATCGAGTATCCGGAATACAACACCGTAATACGAACCTAGAGCCTCGCCGGAACGTTTCGATAGATCTCTGCAGCAAGGAAAGTGTAAACGTTAACGAAAGGGGGAAAATGGGGTACGCTGAAAGCCGACTCTCGTCGCGCGCGCCGTGCCGCGCCAGTTAGGGGTTAAACGTTGCAGGTTGCATGTTGCAGGTTGCACGGAGCAGCCCCGCGGCTTCGTCGGAAGGCTCGCAACCCTCGAGAAGCTTCCTGCGAGCCTGTTCGCACGCGTTTTCCGCAATAAGTACTAGAACGTGTTCGAGTGTGCGTACCTAGACTCGATTCCGTCGTATCGACCCCTCGGAATCACCCCGGGGCCAGCCAGGCAGCCAGTCGCTCCGTTGCGCCTCGCTACGCGCCAGCCAGCACGCCCGAACTCTATCCGACCCAAGCCGGAATAGGATCCTCGCAGTCGCTTTGTCTTTTTTCGTGTACCACCTTCCGCTCTCTGGCTCGATCCGAAAACCGCGGGCGCCGCTCCGATTCATCGTTAAGGGGTAGTCTCGTTTCCAAAATAGCAAGGGTGCAGCGTACACACCTTTTCGTTTCTCGATAGTGCAAAGATGGGGTCTTTAAGTAGTCGAAGTACCAGATAAAAGATGTGTGCCCCACTGTAACATTCAGCTTTGTCCTTCAGACATTTGTCGTATCTTTAAAAACAACAAAAACTAGATGTTGTTTTTAAATTTTCAGAATATTTTTAATTAACACGGATCTACAAAACGTATTTTTTAAATTTTCAATATAAGCCCACACTAAAAAGTTGTAAAATACAACTTTTAGTATTTTTCCTATAATTCCGATCAATTACAATTCTTGAAAACATTTCTTTTCATATCCTGTAGTAAACTGATTGCTCTAGCTTTCCAAAAAAGTTCAAACCGTATAGTACAATATTAAAAAAGTTATCGACTTTTTTAGAGCGTCCGAATATTAATTCGAGTACATAACTGTATCTCTGTCGATGCGACGTCTTTCAATCGACTTTGCACAGTCTTCCAGATCGGAAAGCTGTCTCGAAGGAATCCGCCTCTGGGTAATTAGGGTAATTAGGGTGATTAGGGCCTCTGGGTCTCGTTTCTAAAATTGCAACGGTGCAGCATACACACCTTTTCGTTTCTCGATAGTGCAAAGATGGGGTCTTTAAGTAGTCGAAGCGCCAGATAAAAGATCAATCATGTGAGCCCCACTGTACCATTCAGCTTTGTCCTTCAGACATTTGTCGTATCTTTAAAAACAACAAAAATTAGATGTTGTTTCTAAATTTTCAGAATATTTTTAATTAACACGGATCTACAAAACGTATTTTTTAAATTTTCAATATAAGCCCACACTAAAAAGTTGTAAAATACAACTTTTAGTATTTTTCCTATAATTCCGATCAATTGCAATTCTTGGAAAAATTTCTTTTCATATCCTGTAGTAAACTAATTGCTCTAGCTCCCCAAAAAAGTTCAAACCGTATGGTACAATATTAAAAAAGTTATCGTCTTTTTTAGAGCGTCCGAATATTAATTCGAGTACATAACTGTATCTCTGTCGATGCGACGTCTTTCGATCGACTTTGCACAGTCTTCCAGATCGGAAAGCTGTCTCGAAGGAATCCGCCTCTGGGTAATTAGGGTAATTAGGGTAATTAGGGCCTCTGGGTCTCGTTTCCAAAATTGCAAGGGTGCAGCATACACACCTTTTCGTTTCTCGATAGTGCAAAGATGGGATCTTTAAGTAATCGAAGTGCCAGATAAAAGATCAATCTAGGCCGCAATCGCCCTCAGAAGTCCTATTTTTATTATTTTATATTGCACTAGCTGTGGCACTACCATTTTTACCATATTTTACCGTTTCGACCATACTTCTGCTTCTAACTTCTAACTGTTCCACTAGTTTTGTAGACCTTCGCACGCTACGTAAGCCTGTTTGCCCAAAACTTATTTCCGACAAACGGTTCAAAAGTTATGGCCGAAAATACCTTAAAGCAAAACCATCAACATTTTCGAGTTTATATCGTTTTTGCATGACCCCTTAGATCGCGTCGGAGAAAAAAGTGTCATATATGAAAGTTGTAAAGAATTAAATTTCCAATCGCCAAGGTGGTCTCAGATTTTTCCTAAAACCTACCGTTGAAAAGCTACAGCTGTTTAAAAAGTCGGTAAACCAAAAAGTTTAAGAAAAACGCACACTTTTTGTGTTACAACTCCTAAACCATGCAACCTACAGAATATGATCAGTGACCATTTGAAAGAACTCGGCGAGCCGAATCCAATGAGGACCTTAAATTGAATATTGGTGCAACCAGTCAATAGTTATAAGCAGAAACGTGCCCAAAAGAGGGCGAAAAAGTCGTCTCTGGTCACTAATGACGTCACAACTTTTGAACGAATGGATTTTTTCGAATGCGGATTGTCCTAAAACCTTCCCGAAGAAACGCTGCATCTAATTGCCCAACCCCAGCTTTCTACGTTCAGCCGTTTCGGAGATCTTAGATTATGGCAAACAAACATTTACATTTTTATTTATATAGATAGATAATGCTGAGCATGTAGCTATTTTTACAAAGCTACGACAGCTACATACTATCGAATAATGCAAATTACGCCTTGTAAGGGTAAAAATAGGACTTTGGAGAGGGCGCCTGCGGCCTAGATTGATCTTGCAATCCTGGGAACGAGCTACCCCCTTAAGTAGTTTCTTTTGCGGAAGATACTGTTAAATTCTATTCAGGGACCCCTAGTATATGGTATATTCGTGATCAGCGTGAAATTTCCTATAAGAATCCGTCAAGAACAGACTTTTGTCCACTCCGACCATAAGAACGCCGCACTGTGCGCCGGTTGCGACTGTTTCGCGAGTGGCCAAACGGGATCGGCGCGATGAAAACGACACTTAAAATCCAGTCTGCGGTTTCAATGCGGACAGGCGAACGCGTGTCGTTACACTCGCGCTACTCTCGTTCTCCGACCATTCTTTCTTTGTTTGTTTCTTTCTTTTACAGCGGCGTTTCGCTGCCGGTGCCATACATATTCTCTCACCGCACCGAGTTCTGTGGCGTCGTTAAACGGCCATTATCCAATCTGCACCGATACGCGTGCACCTGCACCGCCCCTACAGCCTCGTCGATCACGTTTACGTTTCACACCCGAACGTTTCCGGTGGATCGTGTGATTTCGTCCACTGGATTCGGACCTGCTCTCGATTTCGATAGGTGGAAAAATTGGCTCGGCGGGGAGTCTCGCCAACGATCGTGTTATCATTAATCGAAAGCCGAAATTGTTTCGCAAAACCGTGCCTCGACGCACGCAATTAACAAGGAAATCGACTGCGCGAGTCGTCGAACGGGAACACCATTAGCGCGAAGGACGCTTGTTTTACGCATCTGTTTAATTGGAGAAATCGTTAATTTTTTCGTTCAATTAATAACTGCGGTGTCGGAGGAAACCACTCGTGTCTCGGATCGGATCGGCCTTGCCCTCTCCTTGTTAGTTTAATTACAGTTTTAATATATTACTTTCACGGTCTCTACCATTTGTAAGTGGCAAATATAGATATTCAACACTAAAAGCGATAAAAATGACAAGACTCTAGTCACTTAGATATTGTGAAGTTTTTATTGCAATATGTGCTTGGGTAAAGAAATTTATCGAATCGATTTCCATGCAAATAACTTAATAATTTCAATAATTGTAAAATGAACAAAATCTATCCATACATGGTGTTGGATAAACCACAATTTTCTTGTATTTCTGCAAGTTTAACACAGATTTTCCAAGCCAATTGCAATATTTCAGCTTTAATTACCACGCTTATATTAGCTTGCCGAGTTGTCGGTGTCGTTGTATGCGACAAATCTTGTAATCGAATTTTAAACCACTTCCCGATGAGCTACAGACTTGAAACTTTAAACATAGCTCAGAACTGGATGACAAAGAGGTGATTTTTTCACTAGATTGGGAACTCTTCCACATGCGGCCTACTCTCCTGACATGGCACCTACAGATTACCACCTTCTCCGTTCGCTACAGCATCACCTAGCTGATACAGAGTACAAAACCCTTGAAGATGTCCAAAAACACCTGGATGAATACATGGACTCAAAGCCATCAAGTTTCTATCGTGAGGGAATTCGTAATTTACCCAAAAAGTGGCGAAAGGTCATAGAAAATAATGGCGAATATTTCGACGGTTCATTTTATATATCTCTTTCTAAATAAAACATTTATTTTACCAAAAAATCGGAAAGAACTTATTTCTACACCTAATAAAAAATGAATTATAAAAAAAACTGTCTCTAGGAGAAAAAAAATTTTATATTAACCGTAACACCTCGCCGCGCGACGCTCAGTAGTACGTCATCGCGTTCTGCGATCCCCACTCCACGCGCCAGCACTCCCTACTCTACTACGTGTTTCCACTCCGACTCATCTCCACGCCACTGGCCCACTTCGCACCGGAGGAGCTCAGTCAGTGCGGTGTTCCGTTCATTCAGTTCCATTTCGGACAATTTCGGACTCCATCAAGAGACATCGTCTCTCGGAGTCATCCCCTCATCCTATTTCGCGTATTTCCATATCTTGCGTTTCTATATCTCACTATTTCATACCAGTGTTATTATATCTCGCGTTCCATTTAAAAAAGACTAAAAAGTAGAAAATAAAAAATTATATATAAAAAAACTTTTTAAAAATCACGCTTATATTAAAATGCACTAAAAAGGAGAAAATAATTTTTTTAGACTTTACTGACTATAAATAAAAGCGTGCGGCGTCCACGAAGATTACGTCAATATAGTTCAGCGCTCCATCTTTTTATTTATAGTCACTAATGTCTGAAAAAATAATTTTCTCCTTTTTAGTGTATTTTAATATAAGCATGTTTTTTAAAAAGTTTTTTATATATATATTTTATTTTAAATCGTCGCTTTATCTCATTTCTGTCGCAAGTTCTTTGATTTTTACACAAACTTCATCGGTTTAGCGTGCAGCGTCCACGAAGATTACGTCAATATAGCTCAGCGCTCCACGTTTTTATTTATAGTCACTAAAGTCTGAAAAAATAATTTTCTACTTTTTAGTGCATTTTAATATAAGCGTGGTTTTTAAAAAGTTTTTTATATATGTATTTTATTTTAAATCATCGTTTTATCTCATTTCTGTCGCAAGTTCTTTGATTTTTACACAAACTTCATCGGTTTAGCGTGGAGCGTCCACGAAGATTACGTCAATATAGTTCAGCGCTCCACGTTTTTATTTATAGTCACTAATGTCTAAAATAATTATTTTCTCCTTCTTAGTGCATTTTAATATAAGCGTGTTTTTTAAAAAGTTTTTTATATATATTTTTTATTTTAAATAATCGTTTTATCTCATTTCTGTCGCAAGTTCTTTGATTTTTACACAAACTTCATCGGTTTAGCGTGGAGCGTCCACGAAGATTACGTCAATATAGTTCAGCGCTCCACGTTTTTATTTATTGTCACTAATGTCTGAAAAAATAATTTTCTACTTTTTAGTGCATTTTAATATAAGCGTGGTTTTTAAAAAGTTTGTTATATATATTTTATTTAAAATCATCGCTTTATCTCATTTCTGTCGCAAGTTCTTTGATTTTTACACAAACTTCATCGGTTTAGCGTGGAGCGTCCACGAAGATTACGTCAATATAGTTCAGCACTCCACGTTTTTATTTATAGTCACTAATGTCTAAAATAATTATTTTCTCCTTCTTAGTGCATTTTAATATAAGTGTGTTTTTTAAAAAGTTTTTTATATATATTTTTTATTTTAAATAATCGTTTTATCTCATTTCTGTCGCAAGTTCTTTGATTTTTACACAAACTTCATCGGTTTACCCCACTGTGCGGCGTACAGAGTACCGCGGGAGGTCGATACTAGACGATAACTCGGCCCGAGGCGGCCCGAGCAATAACGTTTTCACGGAGTTTCAATATCCCGCGGCTCGATACGAGCATCCAGCGCGACCCGGCCCGGCCCGCCAGGCCTGGCGTTTACGGCCGCCGATAAAATTCCTTAATTCCATAAAAACGCCAGACTATAGAGCCGGATCGACGTGCATCCCGCGCCTGTTCCGCGCAGAACGAACAGAGAAAGGGAAAAACAAGAAAAATAGTCTCGTGAAACGTATACGAATTTAACCGAACCCGATCCTTCCGCGTTCCGGTGGATCGTTTCGAATTAAGCGAGCGTTTCCGGCGAGTCCCCTGATCGTGTTACCAACATGAAAAATCCACCGAGCAGGAAACACAAGTGGAGGGTGACCACAGGTCGTGCATCATCGAATTCGAATATAAACTCGATCCTTTCGTTCTCATCGTCGTAATCGACGTTGTTCGTTGTCATTGTCGTCATCGTTCGCGGTTGGAATCCACTCGGCTACGATTCCAGGACGAATAAAGGCTAATTGATGCGACTCGTCCATTCTCTGTTCTTTCGCGGAATATTTTTCGCTCGGGGGCGAGGCTCCACCCGCGGCTGGAGGAGAATTTTTCTGCGAAGAAGAAAAGCCGTGAAACACGGCCGCTCCGACTATTCCACTAGGTCTCCTCGTTTCGCCGGGAAAAACCGATATTTTCTTTCGTTTTTTTTCCCCGGCCGCAACGGGGCCACCGTTAATTTTCGATCCGCTCTCTCTTTCGCTGTCTCTCTCCCTCCGTCTTTCTTTCTTTCTTCCTACGCTCCCGATGAAACTTTTCTGTTCCAGCGCAAAAAAAGCCCAGGACGTTTGCCTTTAAAGTTCAGGTGCCTCGGAACGATAATCCCGTCGATGATTCCACCCATCGCGAGGCAACCCGCAATCCGCTCGGGCGAGGCAAAACAACAATCGACTCTCTTCCTTCCCTCTTCCTCGCGGAAACTTTTCGAGTCACGAGATGGAATCTTCAACTTTTCTTATGGTTTAGACCAGGAATCAGCAAACTTTTTGGGGAAGGGCCATATTCACGTGGTCTACTCGTAGAGCAATAATAAAAAAACAGGTTCAAATTGTTTTTATTTGTTTTCTTTTGTTTTTTTTCGGCGTAATTTGATTTATTTCTAATTTTTCCATGTAAAGAGTAATATTAACACTAAACCTACCGTGTACTAAAAGCGATTAAAATGTTTTAGCTTACAAAAATGGCAAGGCTCTATTTAGATTGATTTTATGCAATTTTTATTGAAATACGTGCTTGGATAAATAAATTTATCGAATCAATTTCCATGTAAGCAACTTCGTAATTTTAATAATGGTAAGACGAAAAATATAAAATCGGTCATTTGACCGGCAGTGGTAGGTTCAGTGTTAACGTCACGGGCCGCAGTTTGCCGACCCCTGATTTAGACTGAACGAACAAATGCTCGTTCGGCCTCACATCGAAAATATGGAACTTCAAACGAATATTCGTCTATGCTTGACATACGGCAAATATTAATTCGCACGTGTTTGCCATTCAACAGTAAACCTACCGAGCCTTAAAAGTAACCTGCTCCCAAAGTTGGGCGCAAATTGAATCAACGATTGACGACAAAATTTCGACTTCAATCGTTAATCGCAGTTAACAATTAATCTCCTAGTTTAGTCGTTAATTGCGGTTAACGATTAAATTTTCAACTTTAATCGTTAATTTTGGTTAATGATTAAATACTTATTAATCTTTAATTGCGGTTAACGATTAAATTTTTTAATAGGATAATTGATTAATGATTAACTGCTAAAATTTCGAAATGAAATATGGAATCAAAACCATATGAATACTGAAAAAAATGTAAACTGAATTTAGGTGTATTGTCATTTGGACTATGTATATTGTATACGTACAATACAAACTCTGTGTACGTGCTTTTATGTTTTTTTCGATGATTTCCTTTTTTAATCAAGGATTGACGAGTAGCTTCATGAATCGATTGTATCAATCGTCGATTTTTCAATGATTTCTTTTTTTAAGCGGCGATTGACGATTAACTTCATCAATCGATTGAATTAATCGTCGATTTTTCGATGATTTCTTCTTTTAATCGTGCACATTAATCAATCAATCATGATTAAAATTTTAGTCGATTAATGCCCAACTTTGCCTGCTCCTTTATAAAAATGACAAAATTGTAATAGTACTCGCTCTCGGCGGATTGTAAGACATCTATACACTCATTTTTAATAATTCAACAAATGTGAAATAAAAAATCTGGAACCGTTCATTGTGACCGGTGGTGGTGAATGTTAAATTTGCACGAGCTTGTTGAAGTCGGGGTCGAACATTCGAGCATTTACGCATGTGTTCGCTTTCCCGGGCGACGCTCGGGCGAAAAATAGTCTGAGAGAATCGGTTGATGTGGCGCGTGAAATGGTGGCCACGATCGCGTGACAACCCTCCGACCATCCGGCAGCGGACGGTCATTACGCAGTTAGGGCCTAATTCGTCTTTGTCGACCGTGGACGAGGATACGGTTTCTGTACGTCGATCCCAGGCCTCTCGAAATTCGGCCGCGATCTTGCTCCCGTTTAAAAACTTGCAAAGACACTCTGATAGCGATCCCTTCGAGCCAGTGATCCATGAAATTTCCGATGGCCGATCGACGACGAGAGTCTTTCACCGACGACAACCCCGACCATTTCACATACGCCGCATTATCTACACAGGAACGAGCAGGAACGTCCTGTTCGTCTCTCGCCGGCAACGAAAATCGGGAATTGTTTCAGCTGCGTTTGCGTTATCGATTCAATAGTTTGACGCGCGTTGCTTTATTTCCTGGTTGCGTTCAATTGGAATCGTAGAAGCGGAAGGAGAATCGAAACACGGATACAAATGAATGGTCGATGTACAAGTAAATAGTCGACAGTCCGTTCACCTCGATTCCCACGCCCGAACCGAACAGCTGACTTCCAGTGCAAAAGCACTTCGGTGTCTCGGAAGTCGGGAGTTTGTTAGATCTGTGGAGCGAGGTATTAATGGACATCGATCCGGTAATTCGATGCACAGCAATTTCAGAATTGCGAGCAGGAGTACGGCAAACCCTCCTACGTGTAACACGATTTGTACCAATTCCGAGTTTCTCATAACGCGGAGCAAAAATCGCAATTTTATTTGTGCGATTTTCATTTGATCCGATTTGTACTAATTCCGACTCTTACCAGAAGCTCGGAACAAATACTAATTTTTCCAGTTTCTATTAACACTAAACCTACCACTGCCGGTCAAATAACCGGTCTTGGATTTTTCATTTTATAATTATTGAAACGATGACGTTGCTCACATGGAAATTGATTCGATAAATTTATTTATCCAAGCACGTATTACAATAAAAATTGCACAAAATCTAAATAAATACAGCCTTGTCATTTTTATCAGATGAAATATTTTAATCGCTTTCAGTGCTCGGTAGGTTTAGTGTTAATAATAATTGAGAATGATATGTAATAAAAAGTGTAGTTATATTTCTTATATTAAACCTAACACAAACTTAAGAAATATTCTAAAAAACTAAGAGAGATCGTCCACTATACAGTTACTCGAATTAATATTCGGACGCTCTAAAAAAGACGATAACTTTTTAAATATTGTACTATACTGTTTGAACTTTTTTTGGGAAGCTAGAGTAATTAGTTTACTGCAGGATGCGAAAAGAAATTTTTTCAAAAATTCAATTCATCGGAATTGTAAAAAAAAATACTACAAGTTGCATTTGACAACTTTATACAAATTTAAAAAATACGTTTTGCAGATCTGTGCGAATTAAACATATTCTGAAAATTTCGTCAAAAATTGCAGATTTTCACGATTTTCGGCCTATATCTAAGAATTCTTATATCTTCCAATGCCTGTCGTTTTTTCACGCATCAACCGATTTTGACGAAATTTTCAGAACATGTTTAATTTACACAGATCTACAAAATAACAGATAGTATAAAATGATAGTATGTTTTAAATTTTCTATATAGGCTCACATAAAAAAGTTGTAAAATACAACTTTTACTATTTTTTCTACAATTCCGATCAATTGCAATTTTTGAAAAAATTTCTTTCCACATCCTGTAGTAAACTAATTGCTCTAGCTTCCCAAAAAAGTTCAAATCGTTGAAACACCGTTTGACGGAATTCTGCAGTGTGCTCGCAGCGAATATTTACAAATAATTGTTTCTGAATTATATACAATATATGTAAATTATCTAAATAGTGCAATATTAAAATAGTTACCGTCTCTTTTAGATCGTCCTAATATTAACTCGAGTAACTGTATGTATAGGAAAAAGTTGTTTATCAATATTGTAATAAAAATTGCACAAAATCGAAATAAATAGAGCATCGACATTTTTTCAAGCTAAAACATTTTAAATTATATACAATATATGTAAATTATCTAAATAGTGCAATATTAAAATAGTTACCGTCTCTTTTAGATCGTCCTAATATTAACTCGAGTAACTGTATGTATAGGAAAAAGTTGTTTATCAATATTGTAATAAAAATTGCACAAAATCGAAATAAATAGAGCATCGACATTTTTTCAAGCTAAAACATTTTAAATTATATACAATATATGTAAATTATCTAAATAGTGCAATATTAAAATAGTTACCGTCTTTTTTAGATCGTTCTAATATTAATTCGAGTAACTGTATGTATAGGAAAAAGTTGTTTATCCATATTGTAATAAAAATTGCACAAAATCGAAATAAATAGAGCCTCGACATTTTTTCAAGCTAAAACATTTTAAATTATATACAATATATGTAAATTATCTAAATAGTGCAATATTAAAATAGTTACCGTCTCTTTTAGATCATCCTAATATTAACTCTAGTAACTGTATGTATAGGAAAAAGTTGTTTATCCACATTGTAATAAAAATTGCACAAAATCGAAATAAATAGAGCCTCGACATTTTTTCAAGCTAAAACATTTTAAATTATATACAATATATGTCAATTACCTAAATAGTGCAATATTAAAATAGTTACCGTCTTTTTTAGATCGTCCTAATATTAACTCGAGTAACTATATGTATAGGAAAAAGTTGTTTATCCACATTGTAATAAAAATTGCACAAAATCGGAATAAATAGAGCCTCGTCATTTTTGCAAGCTAAAACAATTGAATCGCTGTTAGTGCTCGTCAGGTTCATTATTAATCGCGTCATAGGAGGGTCGACTGTGCAATAACTTTTCTGTATCATCGAGAAAGCGAGAAGGAAAAGAAAATCGAAAGACGGCAAAGTTGCCGGTCTTTGCAAGTCTTCCGAGCACGCCCCGTCGGAAGGCACGTCCCGTACAGATCATTTGGTGGTGTCGTCGTTCGACTATAAAACAACCCGGGCACGAGCGACGCTGTAATGGGCAACGACGCGACGCAACACGAGACTGGCATATGGTACCGGGAGCTCATATAGGGGGTTGTGCGTTTGCGTCCACTTTCCATCATGCTACAAGAGATGATACAATGGATACAAGAGATGTAGATGATGCTATAGATGCCCGGAAACTTTGCTCGCGGCATGAACCTGATTATTCGAGGATTTCGCGGGACCGACGGGTTCGTCGACCATTCTTCAGGCTGGAGAGTGCTCTAGGTACGAGTCGATTGGAAACCGTCCCTGCTGACGACGAGCCGGTTACAACCTCTTCGATCTTATCTCGCGCTGATTAGCCGACGCGCGACGGGACGAGACCAGACGATTCCACCGGGGGTCGCTCTCCCTCAGAGAAACCCGAGATATATATATATATGTATACAGGGTGAGTCTCGTAACGTGATGATCTCAAATAACTCGTAAGTTATTTGTTATACAGGGTGTTAAGAAATGTTTGGTCTTGGCAAGCATAGGCGTATTCTACATCTTGGGATCGATGGAGATCTGTAAAAAAAAGTTGCCGCAAAATTGTCTTTGACCTTGGATTTCAAGGACAAATTTTTTTATTGTATTGTATTCTACGTATCATGAAAATAAAAAGTGTCAAAAGAACTATGGGTCAAAATTCAACCGTTTCGCCAAAAATTGATGCGGAAGTTTTGTCGGCTGTAAGATGAATTTTATTCATAGAAATTGGCGATTTCAAATGGATATTCTAATTGTTAACATAGACACAGTCTTGGCGAGAATACAAAAGAGAGTACAAAAGAAATGTTCAAAGAAATGCTGCATGGTTTCTAGGGGAACATATGGTACAGTGCTGCAATATGATTTTTGTTACTTCGATTTTTTATCAAGATATGTAGGTCACCTTCAGTTTATTAAATAGAATGCCGAATATTTTTGATCGAACTCGGATGAAGCACAAAATCCTGTGTAAAAAAGTATTGATCTTCGTATATTATAAATTTAATAGTTAACGAGATATTATCGAAATAATTTTCCATATGTACTTATTCAAATTGAGGATATCAGTTTCAGCACTTACAATCTTCCAGGTAAGGTGAAGTGCCCTATGCCTGGATAGCATGTTTTTCTATTTTAAATTTTATCACTTTAAATAAACAAAAACAATTTCTTAAGAGTTTTAACGTACAGTTCAGAGTTTGTAAAGTAATTTAAAATTAAAAAAATCATTGTTTAGGTTAATATCTTAATTGTATTAACAAGAATAATTCAAACCTATAGTTGGACATATTAAATCCAATCTAAGCTAGTACCTGGACAGAAGTAAAGCCTATATCGGGACAAAGTCAATTTACGAGTTGATCGAGCGAACATAACCTAAAACGTTGGTTGGTGGCGCTGTTGCGCATGACGAATAGAAGATGCTTTGCGTAATATATAGTATTCTTATCATAGATTATAGTATTGTATTATTTAACCAAATATATATTTATTTTCATTTACTGTTTTAATAAAACTTGTCATAATATAACTTTTAAGGTTAGGTAGTAATACTGATAGATTTAAGGTGTAAACATAAAGTATTATTAACGTCACAACCGGAATACATTTTCTACATACGTTATTCAAGCTAATAGAAGACTAATTATACGTACATGTAGTTAAATAATTTGCAAACAATGCGTTGATTTTATTCATAAACACGTGTCCGGCTTCAGGCGTAAGCACATTGCGTATAAGCTTAGAGAGTGGGACAGCTACTGTCATCGCGTCCCAGTATGGAGTACTTATATTTGAAAACAGTCCTAATCTTGGACATCTAATATTTGGATTAATAATTATTATTTACGTTAAGTTTGATTGCCAATTTATTTTAAAATATCAATATTATTATGCGTGATAATTATTTTTTGTCTGAGGGCTTAAATTATATCTTTTTTTCTAACAAAAGTTCGAACTATAAATGCACATGATTCGCATGTAAATAGACTATTTTGTATACTGTTTTCAGATGAACTTTGAATTCATTTTTAAATTTCAATTGATGTCTTAATGAAATAATATTCACACCTACTTGTAGCTAAGGCCTCAGAATATATAATATAATTATTTAATCTCTTAATTACTGATTTTACTATGAAAATTCAATTGTCCAGATTTAGGTATCACTTTTGGACTGTCCAGACTTAGGGCACTTCATCTTAATAGTTATTATACGGGAAATTATATCGATCATATCTCGTTCACTATTAGATTTATGATATATGAAGGCCAATACTTTTTTACGCAGAATTTTTGTGCTTTGTCCGAGTTCAATCAAAAATATTAGGCATTCTATTTAATAAACTGAAGGTGACCTCTATATCTTGATAAAAAATCGAAGTAACAAAAATCTGATTGCAGCACTGCGTATCCCCCTAGGAACCATGCAACGTTTGTTTGAACATTTTCTTTTGTATAACAGATAACTTACAAGTTATTTGAGATCGCCACGTTACGAGACTCACCCTGTATACAATCAGGGGAGGACCGGAAGAGTTTTCGACACCGTGAAGTGTACGCGCGGAGGATTTCGTCACCCCTGCCGATTTTCAAGCCCTGAGAATCCAGCGCGATTCGAAAGTGGATGGCGACCCTCGGTAGGCGTCCATGGGGGTGCACCTTCTCGCCTCGGGGCTCGCGTTGTCACCCCAGTACACAGTCTTTCGAGGGCTAGGAGCTGACTGGAGAAAACTACGCGTTCGTCGATACCGAATTCAATTCGAACGAATCGATCAAAAGGACCCAGAACGTTCGACTACGATTTTAATTTTTGCACGAAGCGTACGGCTCCGTAACGACGTATACGACTGTGTATTAGTAGTCTATGTAAGGAAGACTTACTTAAGGCTTACTTGTGGAAAGAGGACTCTTTCAGAGAGACTCTCGAGCTCTCGTAGATGATTCAAAGGATCCGTCGCGAACGCAAATAGACGGTTCTCGGTAGCGTAGTCGCGGTCGGAAAATTGCGTAACCGGATCCCGCGATCTTGGCCACAATGCGTACTCCCGCCGACCCAGATTTCGTCGTTCATCGCGAAACCCATCGGTTTTCTTTCGCTTTCGTTAACTTTTACGACGTTCTCGCGCGGCTGACCCGCATCGAGCCAGCCGAAAAACAGGAAACAAACGAAAACTGATGCATTCTGTGTCAAAATTAAAGAATTTCCGATAGAAATGAAATAGAGCGATGTCTTTTTTCAATTGAAGCTGAAATGTTGCAGAATAATTATTTCTTTTCACACAAATCGATTTTCTCCAAAATCCTTAGGTATTAGACAAAGTTTGCGATCAGATCTACGAGAATTTATGCATAAAATGTCAAGAAAAATTCTAACCGTACATATGATGTCAATTCTGCTAGTTTAACGCAGATTTTCAAAGTTAAAAACGTTCGTATATTCTGCAATGTTTCAGCTTAAAGTGTACAAAGTATTCGTACACCTTTTAAAAACTAATAGCTTTTTTGTAATTGTACCAAACGACCTGATTTGTTATAATCAATTAGAGGCATTGGTTTACGAAATGATATGCAAAAGAGATTTTCCAAAAATTATAATTTGCAAGGTTACATGCAAAAATAACAGAGGCATTTTCTAAAACTTTTTTATTTCCTTAATGAAAATTTAAAATATATATTTTGTAGATCTATGTATCTATGTATCAATTTCGATGAAGTTTTCAACATGTGTATAAATAACATAGATCTACAAAACATATATTTTAAATTTTCATCAAGGACCCAAATAAAAAAGATTTAAAAATGCCTTTTTCATTTCTGCATGTAACCTTGTAAATTATAATTTTCTGAAAATCTATTTTGCATATCATTTCGTAGACCAATGCTTCTAGTTGATTATAAAAAATCAGGTCCTTTGGTACAATTATAAAAAAGTGTATGTATTAGTTTTGAAAAGGTGTACGAGTACTTTGTACACCCATTTTAAACTGAAAACTTAACCCTTTGCACTCCGTTGTCCCCTCTGAGGCACCACTAAAAATTGCTGCACCATTATTCAAAATATTGTTAACATAATTAAATGTATCGGTGTCTAATAGATTACTAAACATTTAGGTATTGTACGAGGTACTATACCAATTTCATATCCATAAAATTTAAAAAATCATAGGCAATGGAAATATTCTAGATCGGAAGAAATGTTTAATTTTTCGGTTAAAATAGCTCGGAGTGTAAAGGGTTAAGGAATTCTATTAGCCTTAGTTATGCGTACTTACTACACGTAACACAGAATTATCGATTGTCAGTAGCGTATAGAATTTTGCACTAAATCTGCAGTTTTCCCCACTGCGCGACACGGCGCGAATAAGCGGTTCGGATTCGCTGCGGGACCGACAACGTAGGTTGAAATTGAATCGGAGGCTGTTCGAATCGATGCTACACGAAGAACAGCAGGATGATTACATCGCCTTGGAAACTCGGTCGGTCGGGTTATTGCTAACGAAGGGTAATATCGAATCAGAAACTTCCATCATTACCGCTGACGCACACGCCCGTGGATACTCCCACGCGATCAATTACAATTTCTTCCGTTTCGAGATTATTCTTCTCGAAACGGATGCGTGCGTCGCGTCGGGTGCATGAACGACGCCAGACCAACGTCAACGCGACTACATTATTAATGTAGTAATTCACTCAAACGTGAATGCTCCTCTTTGTTCTTTTTTCTTCCTTCTGATAGGTCCGACGCCGTTCATTCGCGGTGCAGATGATTTGTAACGTCGGCCGCCCCTTCCTCTCCGATCTCGTAAATTTGAAAGTTCGATGCGAACTCGAAAACAACTTTTACGGCCACCGGCGCGGAATCTCCGAGCCATTCTTCCAGCCCTGTCCAATTTCCTTTAATCCCGCGCTCGCGTTCGCGGATACCGATATCGCCGGAGTGAAACTTGTTCGTGTTAACACTAAACCTGTAGTACCAAGATCGATTACAATGTTGTACCTTGTAAAATGACAAGACTGCGTTTACTTGGATCGTGTACGATTTTTGTTGTAGTACGTGCTGGAATCATTTGAATGGTTGTATGTAAAATAAAAAATATGAAACCAGCAGTGGTAGGTTTAGTGTTAACGACCGAAGCGAGCAGTCGACAACTTCGAAGGTTTCGGATTTACGAGGCTCGATCCGGCTTTCCTCGGAATTTTCGAATGCTTTCCAGACGGACACGCGATTAACGCACTCCGTGGAATCGTTCGCGCTCCAACGATTTGCATGATGCAGTAAGTTCGTTAAACGGCGCTCCGAAAGAGGGCCGAATCTCGATCGACCGATCGATACAGTTCTCTCGATAAAACCAATCGTTTCGAAGAAGAGAACGGGTGATAAGTAGACCGCGGATTTTATATGACAAAAAATATTTGGATAAAGAATTTTATCGGGTAATTATTGCGAAAGGGACTGCGTACTCTGATTTTTATGAAATTTTAATATGTTATGAAGTAACACATTTTGAACAACTTTTTCCTTTTCCAATATAGGGGGGTCGCTTTTAGTTTTCGAGATATTTGCAAAAAACTATCGCTAATACTGTATTGAATTTTTCGTATTCCTGCACGCTCCGTGGCAACGTAAGCCTGTCCAGTGCGGCGTTTGTTTACATTTTGACGCTGTGGAGATGAGAGAGAAAACAGGGTCTCACTCTGGTCACGCATATACAGGGTGACTCCGAAGAAACAGAACACTTAAATATCTACGTTACTTTTCGTTGTAAAAAAAACTTCTTAGGACAGAGTTAGGCTGAACTTTAGAAAACCCCCCCTTCCTTTCGACATTTGACATACGTCATTCTATTCGTTTTGACATGCTGAACACAAAATGTAAGTGTCATTTTTGGCTGAAATGAATAGTTTTCGAGATATTCGTGAAAAACTGCAGTTACTACACATTGAATTTTGTGTATACGTGCACGTCCATGCTGTGCGTGTTAGGTTAGGTTAGGTGGGGGGGGCGGAGAGGGCCGGCCGTCAGGCCGGCCCGACCACGCATACGGAAATTCAGGAGTAGTCTATCAAAATTGAAAGACCCTGGTTTCTCTCCAATGTTTAGAAGCAAAATGTAAACAAACGCCGCGCCGGGACTGGTTTACGTTGCCGCAGAGCGTGGAGGAATACGAAAAATTCAATACAGTATTAGCGATAGTTTTTTGCGAATATCTCGAAAACTATTCATTTCAGCCAAAAATGACACCTTCCTTTTGTGTTCAGCATGTCAAAACGAATAGAATGATGTATGTCACATGTCGAAAGGAAGGGGGGGTTTTCTAAAGTCTTACCCAGAGTTACACTGTTTGAAGGGCCACATGTAACAGTGTAAGGGAAAAAATTTTCGAGGTCATTTTTTATGAGATTTCAAGGTCATCGATATTTTTTTAAATGGAATGAGGTATTTTTTAATACATCAATCGGTGCAGCTGGACATTCGTTATAAAAAAGTACTAACCCATATATGTCGAAAAGTTAGTAGTTCAGGAGATATTTAAATTTAAATAACTATAAAACACCATTACTGTCGTACTAAGACGTTAGCGTTTACTTGCTAGTGTAAATTGAAGAGTTGAAATTGAAATTGAAACATTGACGTTGAAAATGAAATTGTAGATTTGAAATTGACGTTAAAATTGAAAAATTGAAGTTGAAATTGAAGTTGAAGGGTTGAAGTTGAAATTGAAGTTGAAGGGTTGATATTGAAATTGAAGTTGAAAAATTGACGTTGAAATTGAGGAGTTGAAATTAACGAAGTGAAATTGAAAAATTGAAGTTGAAATGGAAGAGTAGAAATGTGAAGTTGACATGGAAGAGTAGAAATTGAAGTTGAAATTTAAACATTGACTTTGAAAATGAAATTGTAGATTTGAAATTGCCGTTGAAATTGAAAAATTGAAATTGAAGAATTGAAATTGAAAAATTGAAGTTGAAATTGAAGTTGAAGGGTTGATATTGAAATTGAAGTTGAAAAATTGACGTTGAAATTGAGGAGTTGAAATTAACGAAGTGAAATTGAAAAATTGAAGTTGAAATGGAAGAGTAGAAATGTGAAGTTGACATGGAAGAGTAGAAATTGAAGTTGAAATTGAAACATTGACGTTGAAAATGAAATTGTAGATTTGAAATTGCCGTTGAAATTGAAAAATTGAAATTGAAGAATTGAAATTGAAAAATTGAAGTTGAAATTGAAGTTGAAGGGTTGATATTGAAATTGAAGTTGAAAAATTGACGTTGAAATTGAGGAGTTGAAATTAACGAACTGAAATTGAAAAATTGAAGTTGAAATGGAAGAGTAGAAATTGAAGTTGAAATGGAAGTGTTGAAATTGAAGTTGAAATGCGAGAGTTAAAATTGAAGTTGAAATGGAAAAATTGAAGTTGAAAATGAAGTTGATGAGTTGATATTGAAATAGGAGTTTAAATAAAAATTTGATGTTGAAATTGAAGAGTTGAAATTAACGAATTGAAATTGAAAAATTGACCTTGAAATTGGAAAATTGAAATTGAAGGGTTGATATTGAAATTGAAGTTGATATTAACGAAATGGAATTGAAAAATTGAAGTTGAAATGGAAGTTGAAATTGGAAAATTGAAGTTGAAAATGAAGTTGAAGAATTGATATTGAAGTTGAAATAGAAAAATTGACATTGAAATTGAAATTGATGTTAGCGTTTACTTACTTGTGTAACGTTTTAGTGCGACAGTAATGGTGTTTTAGAGTTATTTAAATCGAAATATCTCGTGAACTACTAACTTTTCGACATACATAGGTTAGTACTTTTTTATAACGAATGTCCAGCTGCATCGATTGATGTATTAAAAAATACCTCATTCCATTTAAAAAAATATCGATGACCTTGAAATCTTGTAAAAAATGACCTTGACAAGTTTTTCCCTCACATTTTGTCCTAAGAAGTTTTTTTGTACAAAGAAAAGTAATGGAGATATTTAGGTGTTCTGTTTCTTCGGACTCACCCTGTATGTATGACCAGAATGAAACCCTGTTTTCTCTCTCATCTCCACAGCGTCAAAATGTAAATAAACGCCGCACTGGGACAGGCTTAGGGTAGATTTATAGTGGAGCAGTGAGGTGAGCTGTGCGGTGAAAAAAAAGAAAAACAAAGAAAATACATATGTACTTTTTCTTTAGTATGTGTCGAAATGTTGTCACGAATGTTGGTTTGTTTTCACCGCGCCGCTATCATCGATGCTCACCGCTCCACTATAAATCCACCCTTACGTTGCCACGGAGCGTGCAGGAATACGAAAAATTCAATACAGTATTAGCAATAGTTTTTTGCAAATATCTCGAAAACTAAAAGCGACCCCCCTATATGGGAAAAGGAACAAGTTGTTCAAAATGTCGAAATCTATAACATATTAAAATTTCATCAAAATCGGAGTACGCAGACCCTTTCACAATAATTACCTTTTATCGAATCAATTTCCATGAAAGTAGCTTCATAATTTCAATAATCGTAAGCTGAAAGATATGAAACCGGCAGTGGTAGGTTCAGCGTTAAGAAAGAAATTGCAGTTCCATTTCAGCCCAGTTTATTGCTATCCAGGTAGAAAGTTTATATTTTGCATGGAGATCCGCAGTCTAGTGATACGACATTGAGAAACTCGTTCGAAAACGTTCCGGAATAAATTCCGCGGTTACGCGACCCGTGGGAATTCGCATAATTCTTCGGTGGGCTGGGGATGCGAGCGCGTCCGACCTGATGGGGACCGGGAACCTTAATTTCCAAGTTTCCCATAATCCGGCTGAATGCTATTACGGCAAGAACGGACTGAACACGGGTGCCATAGGATCCTAGGGCGTCGCGACGGGAGTCAAAGAGAACCGCGTCGCAACTCGGGAGAATCTCCAGGAGGCAGGTTCGCTCGCGGGAGGAATCGACGATGGAACACGTGTCGGCGGACACGTGACCAGCTTCGAGAGCAGCGTCTTTCCAGGGCAAAACACCCAGAAGAACAGGAGCCCGTGACGCGCGCGCGAACCGTGCGAACCAGGATGCAACGGGATCAAAGTCGTCCAGCAGGGGGAACAGAGGAACTCGTAAGCTGCTTCCCCCTTCCTTGCTTTTTCCAGAACTAGTCTAAAGTTCGCAGCAGAAACGCAGAATAACGCGGATAAAGGCTGTCGCTCACTTAAAAGATGTATCCCTCCGTCGGTTTTTCCAGGGACTCGCTGGAAACGCGCGTTTCCATCCGCATCGGGATCGCTCCCAACTTCGAACGCAACGAGATGGCAATTTTTCCGGAGACGCGAGCGACGCCAGGCTGTCGAAAGTTCGCGGAACCGCGAAAAATACGGAGCCTTGATCGTCCGTTACTCGGTCGCGGAACGCTCCGGCTGAAAAACGAGAGGCAGAAACACCGGATTCGTTTCCAGCTCTCTCTCTCTCTTTCTCTTCACGGAAACTTTGTTTTCCACGATGGTCCTCCCAGTTCTTCCGTTATCTTCTTCGCTCTCCTTCGTATTACGAAACAAACTTTTCTCTTGTTCCCTCAGCGAGGTCTTCCGTCGAGTCGCGATCACTTTTTCACCTAAACGAGGTTTCCTCGTCGAACCGTGGATATACAACGAACTTAGGGCTATTCTTTACTTGTTTTTATCGACATCCGACCGAGGATGCTGGCGAGTCAATTATAACTGGATGGAGGATCTTCGTGCAAAATAAAAATTTTCTTCATCAATTACAAGATTCTGGAGCCAAATAAAAATTGGTTACTTCCTTTAATACTGTTAACAGGAGTCAATTATAAGTAGACGGAGAATCTTTGTGCAAAATAAAAATATTCTTCATCAGTTACAAGATTCTGGAGCCGAATAAATATTGGTTACTTCCTTTAATACTGTTAACAGGAGTCAATTATAAGTAGACTGCGAATCTCTACGCAAAATAAAAAGATTCTACACCATTTACAAGATTCTGGAGCCAAATAAAAATTGGTTACTTCCTTTAATACTGTTAACAGGAGTCAAATATAAGTAGATTGCGGATCTCTACGTAAAATAAAAATATCCTTCATCAATTACAAGATTCTGGAGCCGAATAAAAGTTGGTTACTTCCATTAATACTGTCAACAGGAGTCAATTATAAGTAGACTGCGGATCTCTTTACAAAATAAAAATATTCTTCATCAATTACAAGATTCTGGAGCCGAATAAAAATTGGTTACTTCCTTTAATACTGTTAACAGGAGTCAAACATAAGTAGATTGCGGATCTCTATGCAAAATAAAAATATTCTTCATCAGTTACAAGATTCTGGAGCCGAATAAAAGTTGGTTACTTCCTTTAATACTGTCAACAGCAGTCAATTATAAGTAGACTGCGGATCTCTATGCAAAATAAAAATATTCTTCATCAGTTACAAGATTCTGGAGCCGAATAAAAGTTGGTTACTTCCTTTAATACTGTCAACAGCAGTCAATTATAAGTAGACTGCGGATTTCTATGCAAAATAAAAATATTCTTCATCAGTTACAAGATTCTGGAGCCGAATAAAAGTTGGTTACTTCCTTTAATACTGTCAACAGGAGTCAATTATAAGTAGATTGCGGATCTCTACGTAAAATAAAAATATTCTTCATGAGTTACAAGATTCTGGAGCCGAATAAAAATTGGTTACTTTCTTTAATACTGTTAACAGGAGTCAAATACAAGTAGATTGCGGATCTCTATGCAAAATAAAAATATTCTTCATCTGTTACAAGATTCTGGAGCTGAATAAAAATTGGTTGCTTCGTTTAATACTGTTAACAGGAGTCAATTATAAGTAGACTGCGGATCTCCATGCAAAATAAAAATATTCTTCATCAGTTACAAGATTCTGGAGCCGAATAAAAATTGGTTACTTTCTTTAATACTGTTAACAGGAGTCAAATATAAGCAGATTGCGGATCTCTATGCAAAATAAAAATATTCTTCATCTGTTACAAGATTCTGGAGCCGAATAAAAATTGGTTGCTTCGTTTAATACTGTTAACAGGAGTCAATTATAAGTAGACTGCGGATCTCCATGCAAAATAAAAATATTCTTCATCAGTTACAAGATTCTGGAGCCGAATAAAAATTGGTTACTTTCTTTAATACTGTTAACAGGAGTCAAATATAAGCAGATTGCGGATCTCTATGCAAAATAAAAATATTCCTCATCAGTTACAAGATTCTGGAGCCGAATAAAAGTTGGTTACCTCCTTTAATACTGTCAAATGCAGTCAAATATAAGTAGATTGCGGATCTCTACGCAAAATAAAAATATTCTTCATCAGTTACAAGATTCTGGAGCCGAATAAAAATTGGTTACTTCCTTTAATACTGTCAACAGCAGTCAAATATAAGTAGATTGCGGATCTCTACGCAAAATAAAAATATTCTTCATCTGTTACAAGATTCTGGAGCCGAATAAAAGTTGGTTACTTCCATTAATACTGTCAACAGGAGTCAATTATAAGTAGACTGCGGATCTCTATGCAAAATAAAAATATTCTTCATCAATTACAAGAGTCTGGAGCCAAATAAAAATTGGTTACTTCTTTTAATACTGTTAACAGGTGTCAATTATAAGTAGACTGCGGATCTCTATGCAAAATAAAAATATTCTTCATCAGTTACAAGATTCTGGAGCCGAATAAAAATTGGTTACTTCCTTTAATACTGTTAACAGGAGTCAATTATAAGTAGACTGCGGATCTCTACGCAAAATAAAAATATTCTTCATCAGTTACGAGATTCTGGAGCCGAATAAAAGTTGGTTACTTCCTTTAATACTGTCAACAGCAGTCAAATATAAGTAGATTGCGGATCTCTACGCAAAATAAAAATATTCTTCATCTGTTACAAGATTCTGGAGCCGAATAAAAGTTGGTTACTTCCTTTAATACTGTCAACAGCAGTCAAATATAGGTAGATTGCGGATCTCTACGCAAAATAAAAATATTCTTCATCTGTTACAAGATTCTGGAGCCGAATAAAAATTGGTTACTTCCTTTAATACTGTTAACAGGAGTCAAATATAAGTAGATTGCGGATCTCTATGCAAAATAAAAATATTCTTCATCAGTTACAAGATTCTGGAGCCGAATAAAAGTTGGTTACCTCCTTTAATACTGTCAACAGCAGTCAAATATAAGTAGATTGCGGATCTCTACGCAAAATAAAAATATTCTTCATCAGTTACAAGATTCTGGAGCCGAATAAAAATTGGTTACTTTCTTTAATACTGTTAACAGGAGTCAAATACAAGTAGATTGCGGATCTCTATGCAAAATAAAAATATTCTTCATCTGTTACAAGATTCTGGAGCTGAATAAAAATTGGTTGCTTCGTTTAATACTGTTAACAGGAGTCAATTATAAGTAGACTGCGGATCTCCATGCAAAATAAAAATATTCTTCATCAGTTACAAGATTCTGGAGCCGAATAAAAATTGGTTACCTCCTTTAATACTGTCAACAGCAGTCAAATATAAGTAGATTGCGGATCTCTACGCAAAATAAAAATATTCTTCATCAGTTACAAGATTCTGGAGCCGAATAAAAATTGGTTACTTCCTTTAATACTGTCAACAGCAGTCAAATATAAGTAGATTGCGGATCTCTACGCAAAATAAAAATATTCTTCATCTGTTACAAGATTCTGGAGCCGAATAAAAGTTGGTTACTTCCTTTAATACTGTCAACAGCAGTCAAATATAAGTAGATTGCGGATCTCTACGCAAAATAAAAATATTCTTCATCTGTTACAAGATTCTGGAGCCGAATAAAAGTTGGTTACTTCCTTTAATACTGTTAACAGGAGTCAAATATAAGTAGATTGCGGATCTCTATGCAAAATAAAAATATTCTTCATCAGTTACAAGATTCTGGAGCCGAATAAAAGTTGGTTACCTCCTTTAATACTGTCAAATGCAGTCAAATATAAGTAGATTGCGGATCTCTACGCAAAATAAAAATATTCTTCATCAGTTACAAGATTCTGGAGCCGAATAAAAATTGGTTACTTCCTTTAATACTGTCAACAGCAGTCAAATATAAGTAGATTGCGGATCTCTACGCAAAATAAAAATATTCTTCATCTGTTACAAGATTCTGGAGCCGAATAAAAGTTGGTTACTTCCATTAATACTGTCAACAGGAGTCAAATATAAGTAGACTGCGGATCTCTATGCAAAATAAAAATATTCTTCATCAATTACAAGAGTCTGGAGCCAAATAAAAATTGGTTACTTCTTTTAATACTGTTAACAGGTGTCAATTATAAGTAGACTGCGGATCTCTATGCAAAATAAAAATATTCTTCATCAGTTACAAGATTCTGGAGCCGAATAAAAATTGGTTACTTCCTTTAATACTGTTAACAGGAGTCAATTATAAGTAGACTGCGGATCTCTACGCAAAATAAAAATATTCTTCATCAGTTACGAGATTCTGGAGCCGAATAAAAGTTGGTTACTTCCTTTAATACTGTCAACAGCAGTCAAATATAAGTAGATTGCGGATCTCTACGCAAAATAAAAATATTCTTCATCTGTTACAAGATTCTGGAGCCGAATAAAAATTGGTTACTTCCTTTAATACTGTCAACAGCAGTCAAATATAAGTAGATTGCGGATCTCTACGCAAAATAAAAATATTCTTCATCTGTTACAAGATTCTGGAGCCGAATAAAAGTTGGTTACTTCCTTTAATGCTGTCAACAGGAGTCAATTATAAGTAGACTGCTTATCTCTATGCAAAATAAAAATATTCTTCATCTGTTACAAGATTCTGGAGCCGAATAAAAATTGGTTACTTCCTTTAATACTGTTAACAGGAGTCAAATATAAGTAGATTGCGGATCTCTATGCAAAATAAAAATATTCGTCATCTGTTAGAAGATTCTGGAGCCGAATAAAAATTGGTTACTTTCTTTAATACTGTTAACAGGAGTCAAATATAAGTAGATTGCGGATCTCTATGCAAAATAAAAATATTCTTCATCTGTTACAAGATTCTGGAGCCGAATAAAAATTGGTTGCTTCGTTTAATACTGTTAACAGGAGTCAATTATAAGTAGACTGCGGATCTCCATGCAAAATAAAAATATTCTTCATCAGTTACAAGATTCTGGAGCCGAATAAAAATTGGTTACTTTCTTTAATACTGTTAACAGGAGTCAAATATAAGTAGATTGCGGATCTCTATGCAAAATAAAAATATTCGTCATCTGTTAGAAGATTCTGGAGCCGAATAAAAATTGGTTACTTCCTTTAATACTGTCAACAGCAGTCAAATATAAGTAGATTGCGGATCTCTACGCAAAATAAAAATATTCTTCATCTGTTACAAGATTCTGGAGCCGAATAAAAGTTGGTTACTTCCTTTAATACTGTCAACAGCAGTCAAATATAAGTAGATTGCGGATCTCTACGCAAAATAAAAATATTCTTCATCTGTTACAAGATTCTGGAGCCGAATAAAAGTTGGTTACTTCCTTTAATACTGTCAACAGCAGTCAAATATAAGTAGATTGCGGATCTCTACGCAAAATAAAAATATTCTTCATCTGTTACAAGATTCTGGAGCCGAATAAAAGTTGGTTACTTCCTTTAATGCTGTCAACAGGAGTCAATTATAAGTAGACTGCTTATCTCTATGCAAAATAAAAATATTCTTCATCTGTTACAAGATTCTGGAGCCGAATAAAAATTGGTTACTTCCTTTAATACTGTTAACAGGAGTCAAATATAAGTAGATTGCGGATCTCTATGCAAAATAAAAATATTCGTCATCTGTTAGAAGATTCTGGAGCCGAATAAAAATTGGTTACTTTCTTTAATACTGTTAACAGGAGTCAAATATAAGTAGATTGCGGATCTCTATGCAAAATAAAAATATTCTTCATCTGTTACAAGATTCTGGAGCCGAATAAAAATTGGTTGCTTCGTTTAATACTGTTAACAGGAGTCAATTATAAGTAGACTGCGGATCTCCATGCAAAATAAAAATATTCTTCATCAGTTACAAGATTCTGGAGCCGAATAAAAATTGGTTACTTTCTTTAATACTGTTAACAGGAGTCAAATATAAGTAGATTGCGGATCTCTATGCAAAATAAAAATATTCGTCATCTGTTAGAAGATTCTGGAGCCGAATAAAAATTGGTTACTTCCTTTAATACTGTCAACAGCAGTCAAATATAAGTAGATTGCGGATCTCTACGCAAAATAAAAATATTCTTCATCTGTTACAAGATTCTGGAGCCGAATAAAAGTTGGTTACTTCCTTTAATACTGTCAACAGCAGTCAAATATAAGTAGATTGCGGATCTCTACGCAAAATAAAAATATTCTTCATCTGTTACAAGATTCTGGAGCCGAATAAAAGTTGGTTACTTCCTTTAATACTGTCAAATGCAGTCAAATATAAGTAGATTGCGGATCTCTACGCAAAATAAAAATATTCTTCATCTGTTACAAGATTCTGGAGCCGAATAAAAGTTGGTTACTTCCATTAATACTGTCAACAGGAGTCAAATATAAGTAGACTGCGGATCTCTATGCAAAATAAAAATATTCTTCATCAATTACAAGAGTCTGGAGCCAAATAAAAATTGGTTACTTCTTTTAATACTGTTAACAGGTGTCAATTATAAGTAGACTGCGGATCTCTATGCAAAATAAAAATATTCTTCATCAGTTACAAGATTCTGGAGCCGAATAAAAATTGGTTACTTCCTTTAATACTGTTAACAGGAGTCAATTATAAGTAGACTGCGGATCTCTACGCAAAATAAAAATATTCTTCATCAGTTACGAGATTCTGGAGCCGAATAAAAGTTGGTTACTTCCTTTAATACTGTCAACAGCAGTCAAATATAAGTAGATTGCGGATCTCTACGCAAAATAAAAATATTCTTCATCTGTTACAAGATTCTGGAGCCGAATAAAAATTGGTTACTTCCTTTAATACTGTCAACAGCAGTCAAATATAAGTAGATTGCGGATCTCTATGCAAAATAAAAATATTCTTCATCAGTTACAAGATTCTGGAGCCGAATAAAAGTTGGTTACTTCCTTTAATACTGTTAACAGGAGTCAAATATAAGTAGATTGCGGATCTCTATGCAAAATAAAAATATTCGTCATCTGTTAGAAGATTCTGGAGCCGAATAAAAATTGGTTACTTCCTTTAATACTGTCAACAGCAGTCAAATATAAGTAGATTGCGGATCTCTACGCAAAATAAAAATATTCTTCATCTGTTACAAGATTCTGGAGCCGAATAAAAGTTGGTTACTTCCTTTAATGCTGTCAACAGGAGTCAATTATAAGTAGACTGCTTATCTCTATGCAAAATAAAAATATTCTTCATCTGTTACAAGATTCTGGAGCCGAATAAAAATTGGTTACTTCCTTTAATACTGTTAACAGGAGTCAAATATAAGTAGATTGCGGATCTCTATGCAAAATAAAAATATTCGTCATCTGTTAGAAGATTCTGGAGCCGAATAAAAATTGGTTACTTTCTTTAATACTGTTAACAGGAGTCAAATATAAGTAGATTGCGGATCTCTATGCAAAATAAAAATATTCTTCATCTGTTACAAGATTCTGGAGCCGAATAAAAATTGGTTGCTTCGTTTAATACTGTTAACAGGAGTCAATTATAAGTAGACTGCGGATCTCCATGCAAAATAAAAATATTCTTCATCAGTTACAAGATTCTGGAGCCGAATAAAAATTGGTTACTTTCTTTAATACTGTTAACAGGAGTCAAATATAAGCAGATTGCGGATCTCTATGCAAAATAAAAATATTCCTCATCAGTTACAAGATTCTGGAGCCGAATAAAAGTTGGTTACCTCCTTTAATACTGTCAAATGCAGTCAAATATAAGTAGATTGCGGATCTCTACGCAAAATAAAAATATTCTTCATCAGTTACAAGATTCTGGAGCCGAATAAAAATTGGTTACTTCCTTTAATACTGTCAACAGCAGTCAAATATAAGTAGATTGCGGATCTCTACGCAAAATAAAAATATTCTTCATCAGTTACAAGATTCTGGAGCCGAATAAATATTGGTTACTTCCTTTAATACTGTTAACAGGAGTCAATTATAAGTAGACTGCGAATCTCTACGCAAAATAAAAAGATTCTACACCATTTACAAGATTCTGGAGCCAAATAAAAATTGGTTACTTCCTTTAATACTGTTAACAGGAGTCAAATATAAGTAGATTGCGGATCTCTACGTAAAATAAAAATATCCTTCATCAATTACAAGATTCTGGAGCCGAATAAAAGTTGGTTACTTCCATTAATACTGTCAACAGGAGTCAATTATAAGTAGACTGCGGATCTCTTTACAAAATAAAAATATTCTTCATCAATTACAAGATTCTGGAGCCGAATAAAAATTGGTTACTTCCTTTAATACTGTTAACAGGAGTCAAACATAAGTAGATTGCGGATCTCTATGCAAAATAAAAATATTCTTCATCAGTTACAAGATTCTGGAGCCGAATAAAAGTTGGTTACTTCCTTTAATACTGTCAACAGCAGTCAATTATAAGTAGACTGCGGATCTCTATGCAAAATAAAAATATTCTTCATCAGTTACAAGATTCTGGAGCCGAATAAAAGTTGGTTACTTCCTTTAATACTGTCAACAGCAGTCAATTATAAGTAGACTGCGGATTTCTATGCAAAATAAAAATATTCTTCATCAGTTACAAGATTCTGGAGCCGAATAAAAGTTGGTTACTTCCTTTAATACTGTCAACAGGAGTCAATTATAAGTAGATTGCGGATCTCTACGTAAAATAAAAATATTCTTCATGAGTTACAAGATTCTGGAGCCGAATAAAAATTGGTTACTTTCTTTAATACTGTTAACAGGAGTCAAATACAAGTAGATTGCGGATCTCTATGCAAAATAAAAATATTCTTCATCTGTTACAAGATTCTGGAGCTGAATAAAAATTGGTTGCTTCGTTTAATACTGTTAACAGGAGTCAATTATAAGTAGACTGCGGATCTCCATGCAAAATAAAAATATTCTTCATCAGTTACAAGATTCTGGAGCCGAATAAAAATTGGTTACTTTCTTTAATACTGTTAACAGGAGTCAAATATAAGCAGATTGCGGATCTCTATGCAAAATAAAAATATTCTTCATCTGTTACAAGATTCTGGAGCCGAATAAAAATTGGTTGCTTCGTTTAATACTGTTAACAGGAGTCAATTATAAGTAGACTGCGGATCTCCATGCAAAATAAAAATATTCTTCATCAGTTACAAGATTCTGGAGCCGAATAAAAATTGGTTACTTTCTTTAATACTGTTAACAGGAGTCAAATATAAGCAGATTGCGGATCTCTATGCAAAATAAAAATATTCCTCATCAGTTACAAGATTCTGGAGCCGAATAAAAGTTGGTTACCTCCTTTAATACTGTCAAATGCAGTCAAATATAAGTAGATTGCGGATCTCTACGCAAAATAAAAATATTCTTCATCAGTTACAAGATTCTGGAGCCGAATAAAAATTGGTTACTTCCTTTAATACTGTCAACAGCAGTCAAATATAAGTAGATTGCGGATCTCTACGCAAAATAAAAATATTCTTCATCTGTTACAAGATTCTGGAGCCGAATAAAAGTTGGTTACTTCCATTAATACTGTCAACAGGAGTCAATTATAAGTAGACTGCGGATCTCTATGCAAAATAAAAATATTCTTCATCAATTACAAGAGTCTGGAGCCAAATAAAAATTGGTTACTTCTTTTAATACTGTTAACAGGTGTCAATTATAAGTAGACTGCGGATCTCTATGCAAAATAAAAATATTCTTCATCAGTTACAAGATTCTGGAGCCGAATAAAAATTGGTTACTTCCTTTAATACTGTTAACAGGAGTCAATTATAAGTAGACTGCGGATCTCTACGCAAAATAAAAATATTCTTCATCAGTTACGAGATTCTGGAGCCGAATAAAAGTTGGTTACTTCCTTTAATACTGTCAACAGCAGTCAAATATAAGTAGATTGCGGATCTCTACGCAAAATAAAAATATTCTTCATCTGTTACAAGATTCTGGAGCCGAATAAAAGTTGGTTACTTCCTTTAATACTGTCAACAGCAGTCAAATATAGGTAGATTGCGGATCTCTACGCAAAATAAAAATATTCTTCATCTGTTACAAGATTCTGGAGCCGAATAAAAATTGGTTACTTCCTTTAATACTGTTAACAGGAGTCAAATATAAGTAGATTGCGGATCTCTATGCAAAATAAAAATATTCTTCATCAGTTACAAGATTCTGGAGCCGAATAAAAGTTGGTTACCTCCTTTAATACTGTCAACAGCAGTCAAATATAAGTAGATTGCGGATCTCTACGCAAAATAAAAATATTCTTCATCAGTTACAAGATTCTGGAGCCGAATAAAAATTGGTTACTTTCTTTAATACTGTTAACAGGAGTCAAATACAAGTAGATTGCGGATCTCTATGCAAAATAAAAATATTCTTCATCTGTTACAAGATTCTGGAGCTGAATAAAAATTGGTTGCTTCGTTTAATACTGTTAACAGGAGTCAATTATAAGTAGACTGCGGATCTCCATGCAAAATAAAAATATTCTTCATCAGTTACAAGATTCTGGAGCCGAATAAAAATTGGTTACCTCCTTTAATACTGTCAACAGCAGTCAAATATAAGTAGATTGCGGATCTCTACGCAAAATAAAAATATTCTTCATCTGTTACAAGATTCTGGAGCCGAATAAAAGTTGGTTACTTCCTTTAATACTGTCAACAGCAGTCAAATATAAGTAGATTGCGGATCTCTACGCAAAATAAAAATATTCTTCATCTGTTACAAGATTCTGGAGCCGAATAAAAGTTGGTTACTTCCTTTAATACTGTCAACAGCAGTCAAATATAAGTAGATTGCGGATCTCTACGCAAAATAAAAATATTCTTCATCTGTTACAAGATTCTGGAGCCGAATAAAAGTTGGTTACTTCCTTTAATACTGTTAACAGGAGTCAAATATAAGTAGATTGCGGATCTCTATGCAAAATAAAAATATTCTTCATCAGTTACAAGATTCTGGAGCCGAATAAAAGTTGGTTACCTCCTTTAATACTGTCAAATGCAGTCAAATATAAGTAGATTGCGGATCTCTACGCAAAATAAAAATATTCTTCATCAGTTACAAGATTCTGGAGCCGAATAAAAATTGGTTACTTCCTTTAATACTGTCAACAGCAGTCAAATATAAGTAGATTGCGGATCTCTACGCAAAATAAAAATATTCTTCATCTGTTACAAGATTCTGGAGCCGAATAAAAGTTGGTTACTTCCATTAATACTGTCAACAGGAGTCAAATATAAGTAGACTGCGGATCTCTATGCAAAATAAAAATATTCTTCATCAATTACAAGAGTCTGGAGCCAAATAAAAATTGGTTACTTCTTTTAATACTGTTAACAGGTGTCAATTATAAGTAGACTGCGGATCTCTATGCAAAATAAAAATATTCTTCATCAGTTACAAGATTCTGGAGCCGAATAAAAATTGGTTACTTCCTTTAATACTGTTAACAGGAGTCAATTATAAGTAGACTGCGGATCTCTACGCAAAATAAAAATATTCTTCATCAGTTACGAGATTCTGGAGCCGAATAAAAGTTGGTTACTTCCTTTAATACTGTCAACAGCAGTCAAATATAAGTAGATTGCGGATCTCTACGCAAAATAAAAATATTCTTCATCTGTTACAAGATTCTGGAGCCGAATAAAAATTGGTTACTTCCTTTAATACTGTCAACAGCAGTCAAATATAAGTAGATTGCGGATCTCTACGCAAAATAAAAATATTCTTCATCAGTTACAAGATTCTGGAGCCGAATAAAAATTGGTTACTTCCTTTAATACTGTCAACAGCAGTCAAATATAAGTAGATTGCGGATCTCTACGCAAAATAAAAATATTCTTCATCTGTTACAAGATTCTGGAGCCGAATAAAAGTTGGTTACTTCCATTAATACTGTCAACAGGAGTCAATTATAAGTAGACTGCGGATCTCTATGCAAAATAAAAATATTCTTCATCAATTACAAGAGTCTGGAGCCAAATAAAAATTGGTTACTTCTTTTAATACTGTTAACAGGTGTCAATTATAAGTAGACTGCGGATCTCTATGCAAAATAAAAATATTCTTCATCAGTTACAAGATTCTGGAGCCGAATAAAAATTGGTTACTTCCTTTAATACTGTTAACAGGAGTCAATTATAAGTAGACTGCGGATCTCTACGCAAAATAAAAATATTCTTCATCAGTTACGAGATTCTGGAGCCGAATAAAAGTTGGTTACTTCCTTTAATACTGTCAACAGCAGTCAAATATAAGTAGATTGCGGATCTCTACGCAAAATAAAAATATTCTTCATCTGTTACAAGATTCTGGAGCCGAATAAAAGTTGGTTACTTCCTTTAATACTGTCAACAGCAGTCAAATATAGGTAGATTGCGGATCTCTACGCAAAATAAAAATATTCTTCATCTGTTACAAGATTCTGGAGCCGAATAAAAATTGGTTACTTCCTTTAATACTGTTAACAGGAGTCAAATATAAGTAGATTGCGGATCTCTATGCAAAATAAAAATATTCTTCATCAGTTACAAGATTCTGGAGCCGAATAAAAGTTGGTTACCTCCTTTAATACTGTCAACAGCAGTCAAATATAAGTAGATTGCGGATCTCTACGCAAAATAAAAATATTCTTCATCAGTTACAAGATTCTGGAGCCGAATAAAAATTGGTTACTTTCTTTAATACTGTTAACAGGAGTCAAATACAAGTAGATTGCGGATCTCTATGCAAAATAAAAATATTCTTCATCTGTTACAAGATTCTGGAGCTGAATAAAAATTGGTTGCTTCGTTTAATACTGTTAACAGGAGTCAATTATAAGTAGACTGCGGATCTCCATGCAAAATAAAAATATTCTTCATCAGTTACAAGATTCTGGAGCCGAATAAAAATTGGTTACCTCCTTTAATACTGTCAACAGCAGTCAAATATAAGTAGATTGCGGATCTCTACGCAAAATAAAAATATTCTTCATCAGTTACAAGATTCTGGAGCCGAATAAAAATTGGTTACTTCCTTTAATACTGTCAACAGCAGTCAAATATAAGTAGATTGCGGATCTCTACGCAAAATAAAAATATTCTTCATCTGTTACAAGATTCTGGAGCCGAATAAAAGTTGGTTACTTCCTTTAATACTGTCAACAGCAGTCAAATATAAGTAGATTGCGGATCTCTACGCAAAATAAAAATATTCTTCATCTGTTACAAGATTCTGGAGCCGAATAAAAGTTGGTTACTTCCTTTAATACTGTCAACAGCAGTCAAATATAAGTAGATTGCGGATCTCTACGCAAAATAAAAATATTCTTCATCTGTTACAAGATTCTGGAGCCGAATAAAAGTTGGTTACTTCCTTTAATACTGTCAACAGCAGTCAAATATAAGTAGATTGCGGATCTCTACGCAAAATAAAAATATTCTTCATCTGTTACAAGATTCTGGAGCCGAATAAAAGTTGGTTACTTCCTTTAATACTGTTAACAGGAGTCAAATATAAGTAGATTGCGGATCTCTATGCAAAATAAAAATATTCTTCATCAGTTACAAGATTCTGGAGCCGAATAAAAGTTGGTTACCTCCTTTAATACTGTCAAATGCAGTCAAATATAAGTAGATTGCGGATCTCTACGCAAAATAAAAATATTCTTCATCAGTTACAAGATTCTGGAGCCGAATAAAAATTGGTTACTTCCTTTAATACTGTCAACAGCAGTCAAATATAAGTAGATTGCGGATCTCTACGCAAAATAAAAATATTCTTCATCTGTTACAAGATTCTGGAGCCGAATAAAAGTTGGTTACTTCCATTAATACTGTCAACAGGAGTCAAATATAAGTAGACTGCGGATCTCTATGCAAAATAAAAATATTCTTCATCAGTTACAAGATTCTGGAGCCGAATAAAAATTGGTTACTTCCTTTAATACTGTTAACAGGAGTCAATTATAAGTAGACTGCGGATCTCTACGCAAAATAAAAATATTCTTCATCAGTTACGAGATTCTGGAGCCGAATAAAAGTTGGTTACTTCCTTTAATACTGTCAACAGCAGTCAAATATAAGTAGATTGCGGATCTCTACGCAAAATAAAAATATTCTTCATCTGTTACAAGATTCTGGAGCCGAATAAAAGTTGGTTACTTCCTTTAATGCTGTCAACAGGAGTCAATTATAAGTAGACTGCTTATCTCTATGCAAAATAAAAATATTCTTCATCTGTTACAAGATTCTGGAGCCGAATAAAAATTGGTTACTTCCTTTAATACTGTTAACAGGAGTCAAATATAAGTAGATTGCGGATCTCTATGCAAAATAAAAATATTCGTCATCTGTTAGAAGATTCTGGAGCCGAATAAAAATTGGTTACTTTCTTTAATACTGTTAACAGGAGTCAAATATAAGTAGATTGCGGATCTCTATGCAAAATAAAAATATTCTTCATCTGTTACAAGATTCTGGAGCCGAATAAAAATTGGTTGCTTCGTTTAATACTGTTAACAGGAGTCAATTATAAGTAGACTGCGGATCTCCATGCAAAATAAAAATATTCTTCATCAGTTACAAGATTCTGGAGCCGAATAAAAATTGGTTACTTTCTTTAATACTGTCAACAGCAGTCAAATATAAGTAGATTGCGGATCTCTACGCAAAATAAAAATATTCTTCATCTGTTACAAGATTCTGGAGCCGAATAAAAGTTGGTTACTTCCTTTAATACTGTCAACAGCAGTCAAATATAAGTAGATTGCGGATCTCTACGCAAAATAAAAATATTCTTCATCTGTTACAAGATTCTGGAGCCGAATAAAAGTTGGTTACTTCCTTTAATACTGTCAACAGCAGTCAAATATAAGTAGATTGCGGATCTCTACGCAAAATAAAAATATTCTTCATCTGTTACAAGATTCTGGAGCCGAATAAAAGTTGGTTACTTCCTTTAATGCTGTCAACAGGAGTCAATTATAAGTAGACTGCTTATCTCTATGCAAAATAAAAATATTCTTCATCTGTTACAAGATTCTGGAGCCGAATAAAAATTGGTTACTTCCTTTAATACTGTTAACAGGAGTCAAATATAAGTAGATTGCGGATCTCTATGCAAAATAAAAATATTCGTCATCTGTTAGAAGATTCTGGAGCCGAATAAAAATTGGTTACTTTCTTTAATACTGTTAACAGGAGTCAAATATAAGTAGATTGCGGATCTCTATGCAAAATAAAAATATTCTTCATCTGTTACAAGATTCTGGAGCCGAATAAAAATTGGTTGCTTCGTTTAATACTGTTAACAGGAGTCAATTATAAGTAGACTGCGGATCTCCATGCAAAATAAAAATATTCTTCATCAGTTACAAGATTCTGGAGCCGAATAAAAATTGGTTACTTTCTTTAATACTGTTAACAGGAGTCAAATATAAGTAGATTGCGGATCTCTATGCAAAATAAAAATATTCGTCATCTGTTAGAAGATTCTGGAGCCGAATAAAAATTGGTTACTTCCTTTAACACTGTCAACAGCAGTCAAATATAAGTAGATTGCGGATCTCTACGCAAAATAAAAATATTCTTCATCTGTTACAAGATTCTGGAGCCGAATAAAAGTTGGTTACTTCCTTTAATACTGTCAACAGCAGTCAAATATAAGTAGATTGCGGATCTCTACGCAAAATAAAAATATTCTTCATCTGTTACAAGATTCTGGAGCCGAATAAAAGTTGGTTACTTCCTTTAATACTGTTAACAGGAGTCAAATATAAGTAGATTGCGGATCTCTATGCAAAATAAAAATATTCGTCATCTGTTAGAAGATTCTGGAGCCGAATAAAAATTGGTTACTTTCTTTAATACTGTTAACAGGAGTCAAATATAAGTAGATTGCGGATCTCTATGCAAAATAAAAATATTCTTCATCTGTTACAAGATTCTGGAGCCGAATAAAAATTGGTTGCTTCGTTTAATACTGTTAACAGGAGTCAATTATAAGTAGACTGCGGATCTCCATGCAAAATAAAAATATTCTTCATCAGTTACAAGATTCTGGAGCCGAATAAAAATTGGTTACTTTCTTTAATACTGTTAACAGGAGTCAAATATAAGTAGATTGCGGATCTCTATGCAAAATAAAAATATTCGTCATCTGTTAGAAGATTCTGGAGCCGAATAAAAATTGGTTACTTCCTTTAACACTGTCAACAGCAGTCAAATATAAGTAGATTGCGGATCTCTACGCAAAATAAAAATATTCTTCATCTGTTACAAGATTCTGGAGCCGAATAAAAGTTGGTTACTTCCTTTAATACTGTCAACAGCAGTCAAATATAAGTAGATTGCGGATCTCTACGCAAAATAAAAATATTCTTCATCTGTTACAAGATTCTGGAGCCGAATAAAAGTTGGTTACTTCCTTTAATACTGTTAACAGGAGTCAAATATAAGTAGATTGCGGATCTCTATGCAAAATAAAAATATTCTTCATCAGTTACAAGATTCTGGAGCCGAATAAAAGTTGGTTACCTCCTTTAATACTGTCAAATGCAGTCAAATATAAGTAGATTGCGGATCTCTACGCAAAATAAAAATATTCTTCATCAGTTACAAGATTCTGGAGCCGAATAAAAATTGGTTACTTCCTTTAATACTGTCAACAGCAGTCAAATATAAGTAGATTGCGGATCTCTACGCAAAATAAAAATATTCTTCATCTGTTACAAGATTCTGGAGCCGAATAAAAGTTGGTTACTTCCATTAATACTGTCAACAGGAGTCAAATATAAGTAGACTGCGGATCTCTATGCAAAATAAAAATATTCTTCATCAATTACAAGAGTCTGGAGCCAAATAAAAATTGGTTACTTCTTTTAATACTGTTAACAGGTGTCAATTATAAGTAGACTGCGGATCTCTATGCAAAATAAAAATATTCTTCATCAGTTACAAGATTCTGGAGCCGAATAAAAATTGGTTACTTCCTTTAATACTGTTAACAGGAGTCAATTATAAGTAGACTGCGGATCTCTACGCAAAATAAAAATATTCTTCATCAGTTACGAGATTCTGGAGCCGAATAAAAGTTGGTTACTTCCTTTAATACTGTCAACAGCAGTCAAATATAAGTAGATTGCGGATCTCTACGCAAAATAAAAATATTCTTCATCTGTTACAAGATTCTGGAGCCGAATAAAAATTGGTTACTTCCTTTAATACTGTCAACAGCAGTCAAATATAAGTAGATTGCGGATCTCTATGCAAAATAAAAATATTCTTCATCAGTTACAAGATTCTGGAGCCGAATAAAAGTTGGTTACTTCCTTTAATACTGTCAACAGCAGTCAAATATAAGTAGATTGCGGATCTCTATGCAAAATAAAAATATTCGTCATCTGTTAGAAGATTCTGGAGCCGAATAAAAATTGGTTACTTCCTTTAATACTGTCAACAGCAGTCAAATATAAGTAGATTGCGGATCTCTACGCAAAATAAAAATATTCTTCATCTGTTACAAGATTCTGGAGCCGAATAAAAGTTGGTTACTTCCTTTAATGCTGTCAACAGGAGTCAATTATAAGTAGACTGCTTATCTCTATGCAAAATAAAAATATTCTTCATCTGTTACAAGATTCTGGAGCCGAATAAAAATTGGTTACTTCCTTTAATACTGTTAACAGGAGTCAAATATAAGTAGATTGCGGATCTCTATGCAAAATAAAAATATTCGTCATCTGTTAGAAGATTCTGGAGCCGAATAAAAATTGGTTACTTTCTTTAATACTGTTAACAGGAGTCAAATATAAGTAGATTGCGGATCTCTATGCAAAATAAAAATATTCTTCATCTGTTACAAGATTCTGGAGCCGAATAAAAATTGGTTGCTTCGTTTAATACTGTTAACAGGAGTCAATTATAAGTAGACTGCGGATCTCCATGCAAAATAAAAATATTCTTCATCAGTTACAAGATTCTGGAGCCGAATAAAAATTGGTTACTTTCTTTAATACTGTTAACAGGAGTCAAATATAAGTAGATTGCGGATCTCTATGCAAAATAAAAATATTCGTCATCTGTTAGAAGATTCTGGAGCCGAATAAAAATTGGTTACTTCCTTTAATACTGTCAACAGCAGTCAAATATAAGTAGATTGCGGATCTCTACGCAAAATAAAAATATTCTTCATCTGTTACAAGATTCTGGAGCCGAATAAAAGTTGGTTACTTCCTTTAATACTGTCAACAGCAGTCAAATATAAGTAGATTGCGGATCTCTACGCAAAATAAAAATATTCTTCATCTGTTACAAGATTCTGGAGCCGAATAAAAGTTGGTTACTTCCTTTAATACTGTCAACAGCAGTCAAATATAAGTAGATTGCGGATCTCTACGCAAAATAAAAATATTCTTCATCTGTTACAAGATTCTGGAGCCGAATAAAAGTTGGTTACTTCCTTTAATGCTGTCAACAGGAGTCAATTATAAGTAGACTGCTTATCTCTATGCAAAATAAAAATATTCTTCATCTGTTACAAGATTCTGGAGCCGAATAAAAATTGGTTACTTCCTTTAATACTGTTAACAGGAGTCAAATATAAGTAGATTGCGGATCTCTATGCAAAATAAAAATATTCTTCATCTGTTACAAGATTCTGGAGCCGAATAAAAATTGGTTGCTTCGTTTAATACTGTTAACAGGAGTCAATTATAAGTAGACTGCGGATCTCCATGCAAAATAAAAATATTCTTCATCAGTTACAAGATTCTGGAGCCGAATAAAAATTGGTTACTTTCTTTAATACTGTTAACAGGAGTCAAATATAAGTAGATTGCGGATCTCTATGCAAAATAAAAATATTCGTCATCTGTTAGAAGATTCTGGAGCCGAATAAAAGTTGGTTACTTCCTTTAATACTGTCAGCAGCAGTCAAATATAAGTAGATTGCGGATCTCTACGCAAAATAAAAATATTCTTCATCTGTTACAAGATTCTGGAGCCGAATAAAAGTTGGTTACTTCCTTTAATACTGTTAACAGGAGTCAATTATAAGTAGACTGCTTATCTCTATGCAAAATAAAAATATTCTTCATCTGTTACAAGATTCTGGAGCCGAATAAAAATTGGTTACTTCCTTTAATACTGTTAACAGGAGTCAAATATAAGTAGATTGCGGATCTCTATGCAAAATAAAAATATTCTTCATCTGTTACAAGATTCTGGAGCCGAATAAAAATTGGTTGCTTCGTTTAATACTGTTAACAGGAGTCAATTATAAGTAGACTGCGGATCTCCATGCAAAATAAAAATATTCTTCATCAGTTACAAGATTCTGGAGCCGAATAAAAATTGGTTACTTTCTTTAATACTGTTAACAGGAGTCAAATATAAGTAGATTGCGGATCTCTATGCAAAATAAAAATATTCGTCATCTGTTAGAAGATTCTGGAGCCGAATAAAAGTTGGTTACTTCCTTTAATACTGTCAGCAGCAGTCAAATATAAGTAGATTGCGGATCTCTACGCAAAATAAAAATATTCTTCATCTGTTACAAGATTCTGGAGCCGAATAAAAGTTGGTTACTTCCTTTAATACTGTTAACAGGAGTCAAATATAAGTAGATTGCGGATCTCTATGCAAAATAAAAATATTCTTCATCAGTTACAAGATTCTGGAGCCGAATAAAAGTTGGTTACTTCCTTTAATACTGTCAGCAGCAGTCAAATATAAGTAGATTGCGGATCTCTACGCAAAATAAAAATATTCTTCATCAGTTACAAGATTCTGGAGCCGAATAAAAATTGGTTACTTTCTTTAATACTGTTAACAGGAGTCAAATATAAGTAGATTGCGGATCTCTATGCAAAATAAAAATATTCGTCATCTGTTAGAAGATTCTGGAGCCGAATAAAAATTGGTTACTTCCTTTAATACTGTCAACAGCAGTCAAATATAAGTAGATTGCGGATCTCTACGCAAAATAAAAATATTCTTCATCTGTTACAAGATTCTGGAGCCGAATAAAAGTTGGTTACTTCCTTTAATACTGTCAGCAGCAGTCAAATATAAGTAGATTGCGGATCTCTACGCAAAATAAAAATATTCTTCATCAGTTACAAGATTCTGGAGCCGAATAAAAATTGGTTACTTCCTTTAATACTGTCAACAGCAGTCAAATATAAGTAGATTGCGGATCTCTACGCAAAATAAAAATATTCTTCATCTGTTACAAGATTCTGGAGCCGAATAAAAGTTGGTTACTTCCATTAATACTGTCAACAGGAGTCAAATATAAGTAGACTGCGGATCTCTATGCAAAATAAAAATATTCTTCATCAATTACAAGAGTCTGGAGCCAAATAAAAATTGGTTACTTCTTTTAATACTGTTAACAGGTGTCAATTATAAGTAGACTGCGGATCTCTATGCAAAATAAAAATATTCTTCATCAGTTACAAGATTCTGGAGCCGAATAAAAATTGGTTACTTCCTTTAATACTGTTAACAGGAGTCAATTATAAGTAGACTGCGGATCTCTACGCAAAATAAAAATATTCTTCATCAGTTACGAGATTCTGGAGCCGAATAAAAGTTGGTTACTTCCTTTAATACTGTCAACAGCAGTCAAATATAAGTAGATTGCGGATCTCTACGCAAAATAAAAATATTCTTCATCTGTTACAAGATTCTGGAGCCGAATAAAAATTGGTTACTTCCTTTAATACTGTCAACAGCAGTCAAATATAAGTAGATTGCGGATCTCTATGCAAAATAAAAATATTCTTCATCAGTTACAAGATTCTGGAGCCGAATAAAAGTTGGTTACTTCCTTTAATACTGTTAACAGGAGTCAAATATAAGTAGATTGCGGATCTCTATGCAAAATAAAAATATTCGTCATCTGTTAGAAGATTCTGGAGCCGAATAAAAATTGGTTACTTCCTTTAATACTGTCAACAGCAGTCAAATATAAGTAGATTGCGGATCTCTACGCAAAATAAAAATATTCTTCATCTGTTACAAGATTCTGGAGCCGAATAAAAGTTGGTTACTTCCTTTAATGCTGTCAACAGGAGTCAATTATAAGTAGACTGCTTATCTCTATGCAAAATAAAAATATTCTTCATCTGTTACAAGATTCTGGAGCCGAATAAAAATTGGTTACTTCCTTTAATACTGTTAACAGGAGTCAAATATAAGTAGATTGCGGATCTCTATGCAAAATAAAAATATTCGTCATCTGTTAGAAGATTCTGGAGCCGAATAAAAATTGGTTACTTTCTTTAATACTGTTAACAGGAGTCAAATATAAGTAGATTGCGGATCTCTATGCAAAATAAAAATATTCTTCATCTGTTACAAGATTCTGGAGCCGAATAAAAATTGGTTGCTTCGTTTAATACTGTTAACAGGAGTCAATTATAAGTAGACTGCGGATCTCCATGCAAAATAAAAATATTCTTCATCAGTTACAAGATTCTGGAGCCGAATAAAAATTGGTTACTTTCTTTAATACTGTTAACAGGAGTCAAATATAAGTAGATTGCGGATCTCTATGCAAAATAAAAATATTCGTCATCTGTTAGAAGATTCTGGAGCCGAATAAAAATTGGTTACTTCCTTTAATACTGTCAACAGCAGTCAAATATAAGTAGATTGCGGATCTCTACGCAAAATAAAAATATTCTTCATCTGTTACAAGATTCTGGAGCCGAATAAAAATTGGTTGCTTCGTTTAATACTGTTAACAGGAGTCAATTATAAGTAGACTGCGGATCTCCATGCAAAATAAAAATATTCTTCATCAGTTACAAGATTCTGGAGCCGAATAAAAATTGGTTACTTTCTTTAATACTGTTAACAGGAGTCAAATATAAGTAGATTGCGGATCTCTATGCAAAATAAAAATATTCGTCATCTGTTAGAAGATTCTGGAGCCGAATAAAAATTGGTTACTTCCTTTAATACTGTCAACAGCAGTCAAATATAAGTAGATTGCGGATCTCTACGCAAAATAAAAATATTCTTCATCTGTTACAAGATTCTGGAGCCGAATAAAAGTTGGTTACTTCCTTTAATGCTGTCAACAGGAGTCAATTATAAGTAGACTGCTTATCTCTATGCAAAATAAAAATATTCTTCATCTGTTACAAGATTCTGGAGCCGAATAAAAATTGGTTACTTCCTTTAATACTGTTAACAGGAGTCAAATATAAGTAGATTGCGGATCTCTATGCAAAATAAAAATATTCGTCATCTGTTAGAAGATTCTGGAGCCGAATAAAAATTGGTTACTTCCTTTAATACTGTCAACAGCAGTCAAATATAAGTAGATTGCGGATCTCTACGCAAAATAAAAATATTCTTCATCTGTTACAAGATTCTGGAGCCGAATAAAAGTTGGTTACTTCCTTTAATGCTGTCAACAGGAGTCAATTATAAGTAGACTGCTTATCTCTATGCAAAATAAAAATATTCTTCATCTGTTACAAGATTCTGGAGCCGAATAAAAATTGGTTACTTCCTTTAATACTGTTAACAGGAGTCAAATATAAGTAGATTGCGGATCTCTATGCAAAATAAAAATATTCGTCATCTGTTAGAAGATTCTGGAGCCGAATAAAAATTGGTTACTTTCTTTAATACTGTTAACAGGAGTCAAATATAAGTAGATTGCGGATCTCTATGCAAAATAAAAATATTCTTCATCTGTTACAAGATTCTGGAGCCGAATAAAAATTGGTTGCTTCGTTTAATACTGTTAACAGGAGTCAATTATAAGTAGACTGCGGATCTCCATGCAAAATAAAAATATTCTTCATCAGTTACAAGATTCTGGAGCCGAATAAAAATTGGTTACTTTCTTTAATACTGTTAACAGGAGTCAAATATAAGTAGATTGCGGATCTCTATGCAAAATAAAAATATTCGTCATCTGTTAGAAGATTCTGGAGCCGAATAAAAATTGGTTACTTCCTTTAATACTGTCAACAGCAGTCAAATATAAGTAGATTGCGGATCTCTACGCAAAATAAAAATATTCTTCATCTGTTACAAGATTCTGGAGCCGAATAAAAGTTGGTTACTTCCTTTAATGCTGTCAACAGGAGTCAATTATAAGTAGACTGCTTATCTCTATGCAAAATAAAAATATTCTTCATCTGTTACAAGATTCTGGAGCCGAATAAAAATTGGTTACTTCCTTTAATACTGTTAACAGGAGTCAAATATAAGTAGATTGCGGATCTCTATGCAAAATAAAAATATTCGTCATCTGTTAGAAGATTCTGGAGCCGAATAAAAATTGGTTACTTTCTTTAATACTGTTAACAGGAGTCAAATATAAGTAGATTGCGGATCTCTATGCAAAATAAAAATATTCGTCATCTGTTAGAAGATTCTGGAGCCGAATAAAAATTGGTTACTTCCTTTAATACTGTCAACAGCAGTCAAATATAAGTAGATTGCGGATCTCTACGCAATATAAAAATATTCGTCATCTGTTAGAAGATTCTGGAGCCGAATAAAAATTGGTTACTTTCTTTAATACTGTTAACAGGAGTCAAATATAAGTAGATTGCGGATCTCTATGCAAAATAAAAATATTCGTCATCTGTTAGAAGATTCTGGAGCCGAATAAAAATTGGTTACTTCCTTTAATACTGTCAACAGCAGTCAAATATAAGTAGATTGCGGATCTCTACGCAAAATAAAAATATTCTTCATCTGTTACAAGATTCTGGAGCCGAATAAAAATTGGTTGCTTCGTTTAATACTGTTAACAGGAGTCAATTATAAGTAGACTGCGGATCTCCATGCAAAATAAAAATATTCTTCATCAGTTACAAGATTCTGGAGCCGAATAAAAATTGGTTACTTTCTTTAATACTGTTAACAGGAGTCAAATATAAGTAGATTGCGGATCTCTATGCAAAATAAAAATATTCGTCATCTGTTAGAAGATTCTGGAGCCGAATAAAAATTGGTTACTTCCTTTAATACTGTCAACAGCAGTCAAATATAAGTAGATTGCGGATCTCTACGCAAAATAAAAATATTCTTCATCTGTTACAAGATTCTGGAGCCGAATAAAAGTTGGTTACTTCCTTTAATGCTGTCAACAGGAGTCAATTATAAGTAGACTGCTTATCTCTATGCAAAATAAAAATATTCTTCATCTGTTACAAGATTCTGGAGCCGAATAAAAATTGGTTACTTCCTTTAATACTGTTAACAGGAGTCAAATATAAGTAGATTGCGGATCTCTATGCAAAATAAAAATATTCGTCATCTGTTAGAAGATTCTGGAGCCGAATAAAAATTGGTTACTTCCTTTAATACTGTCAACAGCAGTCAAATATAAGTAGATTGCGGATCTCTACGCAAAATAAAAATATTCTTCATCTGTTACAAGATTCTGGAGCCGAATAAAAGTTGGTTACTTCCTTTAATGCTGTCAACAGGAGTCAATTATAAGTAGACTGCTTATCTCTATGCAAAATAAAAATATTCTTCATCTGTTACAAGATTCTGGAGCCGAATAAAAATTGGTTACTTCCTTTAATACTGTTAACAGGAGTCAAATATAAGTAGATTGCGGATCTCTATGCAAAATAAAAATATTCGTCATCTGTTAGAAGATTCTGGAGCCGAATAAAAATTGGTTACTTTCTTTAATACTGTTAACAGGAGTCAAATATAAGTAGATTGCGGATCTCTATGCAAAATAAAAATATTCTTCATCTGTTACAAGATTCTGGAGCCGAATAAAAATTGGTTGCTTCGTTTAATACTGTTAACAGGAGTCAATTATAAGTAGACTGCGGATCTCCATGCAAAATAAAAATATTCTTCATCAGTTACAAGATTCTGGAGCCGAATAAAAATTGGTTACTTTCTTTAATACTGTTAACAGGAGTCAAATATAAGTAGATTGCGGATCTCTATGCAAAATAAAAATATTCGTCATCTGTTAGAAGATTCTGGAGCCGAATAAAAATTGGTTACTTCCTTTAATACTGTCAACAGCAGTCAAATATAAGTAGATTGCGGATCTCTACGCAAAATAAAAATATTCTTCATCTGTTACAAGATTCTGGAGCCGAATAAAAGTTGGTTACTTCCTTTAATGCTGTCAACAGGAGTCAATTATAAGTAGACTGCTTATCTCTATGCAAAATAAAAATATTCTTCATCTGTTACAAGATTCTGGAGCCGAATAAAAATTGGTTACTTCCTTTAATACTGTTAACAGGAGTCAAATATAAGTAGATTGCGGATCTCTATGCAAAATAAAAATATTCGTCATCTGTTAGAAGATTCTGGAGCCGAATAAAAATTGGTTACTTTCTTTAATACTGTTAACAGGAGTCAAATATAAGTAGATTGCGGATCTCTATGCAAAATAAAAATATTCGTCATCTGTTAGAAGATTCTGGAGCCGAATAAAAATTGGTTACTTCCTTTAATACTGTCAACAGCAGTCAAATATAAGTAGATTGCGGATCTCTACGCAATATAAAAATATTCGTCATCTGTTAGAAGATTCTGGAGCCGAATAAAAATTGGTTACTTTCTTTAATACTGTTAACAGGAGTCAAATATAAGTAGATTGCGGATCTCTATGCAAAATAAAAATATTCGTCATCTGTTAGAAGATTCTGGAGCCGAATAAAAATTGGTTACTTCCTTTAATACTGTCAACAGCAGTCAAATATAAGTAGATTGCGGATCTCTACGCAAAATAAAAATATTCTTCATCTGTTACAAGATTCTGGAGCCGAATAAAAGTTGGTTACTTCCTTTAATGCTGTCAACAGGAGTCAATTATAAGTAGACTGCTTATCTCTATGCAAAATAAAAATATTCTTCATCTGTTACAAGATTCTGGAGCCGAATAAAAATTGGTTACTTCCTTTAATACTGTTAACAGGAGTCAAATATAAGTAGATTGCGGATCTCTATGCAAAATAAAAATATTCGTCATCTGTTAGAAGATTCTGGAGCCGAATAAAAATTGGTTACTTTCTTTAATACTGTTAACAGGAGTCAAATATAAGTAGATTGCGGATCTCTATGCAAAATAAAAATATTCTTCATCTGTTACAAGATTCTGGAGCCGAATAAAAATTGGTTGCTTCGTTTAATACTGTTAACAGGAGTCAATTATAAGTAGACTGCGGATCTCCATGCAAAATAAAAATATTCTTCATCAGTTACAAGATTCTGGAGCCGAATAAAAATTGGTTACTTCCTTTAATACTGTTAACAGGAGTCAATTGTAAGTAGACTGCTTATCTCTATGCAAAATAAAAATATTCTTCATCAATTACAAGATTTACAAGATTCTGAAGCCGAATAAAAATTGGTTGCTTCCTTCAATACTGTTAACAGGACAACAGTAATATGTCGATACTCTTACACTCTTGTAATGTATCTACTGTTTAGAATTGCGGCTGCTCATGCTTGTCATAATAATTATAAATGATGTCGACGTTGCTTCAACATTGTTGCAAAAGTTAATGTTCTGTTGATCTTGAAGATCATCTGGCATGAAATCGTCGAAAGTGTCTACGTCCAGAGAAGATAGAGAAACTGGCCTTAATTTCGAGGATCTCTAACAATAAGAAACGCGGCGGAACGTTGTCTCTGTCCGAGGTGGGACGATTAGAAAACGCATCGGAGGAAAAGAAAGAGCAAGTCGAATCGTCACGAATTTCGATGACGAAGAGAAACAAGATCGTTTCGTGTCGAGCGAGGAGAGATCAGTGAAAGGCGACGAGTTAATTCGTCTTGTTCGGCGCTTCGGGAGCATCTCGTAAGGATAATAATGTTTCGTGTGACGGGACTCCGGCAACGATACCGTTTCCATATGATAACGTTACCACAGCGCGAGATCGATTAAACTCGTGTGCACGCACACGCACACCGAATGGCAGAGGACAGGCACGCGTCATCGCACACGCATATAAAGGAGCCGAGGATCCCTTTCGCGTTTGAGGATCTTCCGAGGCGTTCAATGATTTCAGAAGACAACGCCCCGACATTGCACTTGTCTCGGGATGGATTAACGGACTTCGGCAAGTTTGTCACCTACGCGCCACTCGTCCTTGATCCCGTAACCCGTAAACACGCTAATCTCTGGCAAGAAGGAAATATGTTTTTCCGTGATCCTGATACGCCATCTTTCGCGCGCGGTTTCTTCAAATCGATTAGTTGGTTGAGCGAATAAAAGGCAATCGGGACGTTCTCGACCCTCGTCTCTCCAGTAAATGTTCATTTCTCTTCCTCTATCCTATCGAAAATTATCTGGAGAGCGTGGCAGTCAAAGGCTCGAGAAAGGTAATTTGGTTTATAGGTCGGCGATGAGGCGACCCGAGTAAATAACGGAGAAGAAGCGCAACGGTTCGCGTCAGGACCGTTGGATCGCGAACGAATTAACGACAAAAAGCTGCGGAAGATAATTACTATGCTGTCGGGTAACCTTCGCTGCGTCTAACGAGACGAATAGCTGTCAAGCGGCAGTGCGGTTAACGTTGCTACGCTCGATAAAGAAATTAAACAACGCACCGCTCCAACATTCTCTCTCGATCAAATTCACTTTGATCCCGCGACAAAGAACGCCCGGATTTAATTCGGCTTTGTCGGAGAAAAGACAGTTCGCCAGTGGCAGCGAACGATCAAACGACATCTCGATGGCATCGTGGACGTCTGCGAAGCGGAATTGTTTCTACAAACAATTACACGGACAATTCGGTTCTCATTCGAATAAGACAGCCAAAATACATGGCGAAAGAATTCGCGTTCGGATAAAGTTAAAGGGATTAGAAACCGCTTCAAACCATCGAGGACTGGTGACGAGGATGACCGTTCGCTCTCGGATTCGCTGACAATTCGATGGACCGAGCGACATTCTGTAAACTCGATTAATCCTCGGGAAGCGGTCTCCCTAACGACCGAGCAATCAAACCGAATCTCTCGGCCCTCCCTGCAAACGCGGATCGTGGCAAGTAACGTGTTTTCTAACCTTAGTCCAGGATGCTCATTCGCCAACCGTCAGATTGATCCGGCAAGTCGAGTGTCCGAGAATTTTGCAAGGATCCCCGCCAAATGTTTTCTAGGTCATTCGCAAGGGGCAGGACACGCTCGGCTCGGCTCCACAGCTGATTTTACTGGCCGCGGACAGATAAATCCACGGTGCCAACGGACCCCGTCGCAAACGAACAACCAAAGCCGATTTTCCCAACGATTCGAACGTCTACTTACCGCCCCACCGACCACTGACAATTTACCGCGGAACTGCACGCGAACTCGTCACAGAAACCACACAGCACTGACACCACGCCAAAACAGCCCCTGCGAACGACTGATTTTTATCGAACTGTCCGCGGCGAAATGCAGCTCGCGTTCCCGCACCGCCATCTTCCAGCAAACTTTCCAACGATCCCGCGTCGATCCAACAGGGACAACATGGCGCCCCAGTACGGCCCGATTTCTCCCGCGCGACTCCAAAATTATTCAAACTTCAAATCACTGACCGCGATTTATCACAGTGATCGCAGAATCACGATCATGGTCGTGATTTCAACTTCATTCGTGCCGTGATCGTGAGTTTTTAATCTAGAGCGAATTTGCTCACTGCCATATAATTCTTCTTCTCGATTGAATTAATTCCTTTTTTAATACACCAATTAGCTTGCATAAAAATATCTGTATATAACGTAACTTTAAAATTACGTTGCGTTTGCTATACATAACGTAAATTTTAAATGTACTTATGATGCTGTGGGAGAGCTACAATATCTTCGTTGTCGTATTTCTCTTTATTGTTTAATTATCCTTCAAGTACACCGCGGACAATTTCAAGAGGTGGTCGTAAAAGGAACAGGTACCGATCAAGCAGACGTCACACGTTTCCTTATTGAGTGCACGTTTCGGAACTTCTGCACTGTTCAAGAAGGACCAATCGCATCCATACGCCAGGCTCTTGTGCTCATTGTATTCACCAATGACGTGCGGCGCATCCGTGTTCTCGCAGTCGACTATTCGAAACCCGCCAAGCATGCAAGCGGCAAGCAAATATTTGCGCGCGAAAGGATCCCATTTCAAACGCCAAACACCGCCACCGAGATCCGTCCTCGACACAGGCGTCTTCCAATTTCTTGTGTCCCATAATCTCAACGATTCGTCGTAGCTGAAAATATTGAAACATTTAATCTTGATCGTTCCATTATTTCCCGTTTGCAATACATTACCTCCCGGATGCTAGTAAATGTTCTCTCGTCGCATTACTGTGCAAACTCGTAACGCCGGCCTCGTGAGCTTTGCTTATCGCGGTGGGATTTGTTCCTATTCTAGTATCGAATCTTCGAAACTTAGAATCGTCACCACCTTAAATTGAATTGTTGTCAAAAACTGTTTAAATATTTTGGTAATGGTTCGTTCGTACCGCTATATATCACGTTCGTGTCCCAGTAATCGAAAGCTGTAATCCAAGCTTCGAATTCATGCGCGTGCCAGGAATTAATACAGATCAGTTCGTTTTCATTGATTTCGAATAACGTTAGAGAACCTTTCGAATCGCTGACTACTATGCTTAAATTCGATGCGTTATCCTGTGACCATCTTCCGCTGCACCAGTCTAAAGATAAAGCAAGAACTTCCTCATCATCTGCAACTTTCTTTTCCATTAATAGCTCCAAATTCTCCTTCTCTTTGTTAGTTGTCATCTGGTATATTTGCAAGTATCCCAAAGAATTTACAACTCCGAGTAAAATTCTATTTTGCCATGTGTGTGCCCATTTCATGTCTAACACAGCAGGTACTTCTAACTTTTGCAACAACGTCAAATGCCCCTTGCCATCGACTTTGAACATATATATTCGTCCGAAACGGTTAGTCTTTGCTGTATCCACTTTTAGTTCGTTGTCTTTTACTAATTGATACGTTCCACATACAAACATGTTTTTGTGAGAATCGGATGGACACCATTCGACCGAGTCAGCAGATAATACTGTGTCGAAACTGTCCAAATTATAGAACATGTTTGACGGGTCAATCTGAAACATACATACAACCGAAGCATTACTTCGGAGCAAAGATAGAGGAAGAATATGGGGACTACAATCTTGTAAAAACCAACATGAGATGTACACTCAGACTTCTTTATTCGTCACATAAATATTACATTCGGTATAACTTAAATAAATATGACATACAATTTTCAAATTCTTGAAGGACTTACATGGACAAACGATTACACGTTTAAAATCTTAAAATAATTTTGCTAGATGCTTGTCGAATGTACTCTGAAAATATGGCACTTGTAAATTGTATAGTCATATAGACAAGGTACATTTTATTCAATAGTATATTATATCTTTGAAATTATACTATATCTCAAAGAGCAATACATTATTCTCTTAGTCAATTTCTCCTTAAAATTAATAAATTCTTATCATTCTGAGCAATAGATGATTTAAGTATCGTAGGAACTTTGTTTCTTTCACTCTCACAGTTTTAAAAATTTGTACGTTTAAACACACTGTAATATATTCATATATATTACAAGTACGCAATATACTGCTTAAATTAATACCATGCTAATATTTAATCGTGTAAATTCTGTCATTAAATATTCGTTTCTTTGATATTCAAAGAAATATTTGTACTATCAAGTATTTGGTCTATCTTCGTGGTTGCATTAAACATTGTGAAATGCATCGTTGGATAAATATTAAAATAAATAATTTCAATTACATCATTGAATCTATACTAGACGTTTATGCAACATCGATCCTGCAGTATAATTTTAGTAAATTATGCCATACATGATTATCGTACTCTTTGGCAGTATGGAAATCAATAAATACTTTCTTGTAATATAAAATACTATAAACGGTTGTTGTACTAATTACTTTATAAAAATATAGAGATGCAAGTACATCTTGTCTCTCGGTATGTTATATTATGTTTTCTAAGATTTGAGGTAGGCAGAACTCTCGAATCTTTGTGCGTTTACTATTACTTATAGTTCAATATTCTGAACACACTTGGTTGATTCGAGCTGATAGATACGGATACCGCTATAAACAAATTCAGTTTCATTGGCGTGCGCTTCTTTCGGTTTCGACTAAACATTCTCTGACTAGAATACGGGCATGTACGATCCCACGTTTAATTTTTTCTGCCGAAGTACGACTTCCAGCATAGGTAGGTCGAACTTCGTGACCAAGTTCTTCTATGACATTAAGTAGCTGTATATATTTTGACTGGCCAGGTACCGTGGGAACAGTTTGTTGAAGTACTCTTGGATTCGGTACACTTAATACCGGCTCTGTGACTTTTGTTGGGACTTCTATACTTCCTCGTTCTTCTTCCATCTTCTAACTTTCTTTAAATAAATATCCTAACAAATAATTTACGGAGAAAGTGTGAATTAGAAAGAACCAAATACAACGATACAATTTGACTAACACACCAATTTCGTTAGAATAAATAATAGTAAAGTATATATTTTAATAGAAATAATCTTCGTCAAACATTCGTGAAACGAATTATAACCTCAAACGAAATATTTAATTTGATTTGATACATTGTAGAGCTTACCTTCAATGATATATTAATGATACGTGAACGAGTACTTCACAGAACGAATAAATAAATAAATACAAAATGAAATTTGTAATACGTTCTAAATTAATTTATAAAATTTAGCGCGACTTTTGCCTCTCATCGCACCGCGTCAGTTTACTAACGTGTTTCCGATTTCTGAAGCATGCTTCTCAAAGGACCAGTAGGACCACAGGCTACGGACCATGTGACCAGGACCAAAGCGCGACTATATATACGCGTCAGATTTTCGCGCTATTTTTGAATTGGTCATTGGCCTTGTGTAATTGAGGGTATGAAATCAATAGACGTTGTTGTAGAAAATTGTTTTCTTTTTATTTAGATATACCGTGTAATCAGTTATATTCAATGATTATACTTTCCATAGGTACGTTCCGTTTGATCAATTCTTCTGTATGTATACTGTAGGTAATTACTAGGTACCCATTGTTTCAACAAAAAATGCGATACATTCTTCATAAAAAATATAAACGAAGACTCTGCAGTGTACAAATTGTTCCTGTTTAATATCATTTTTCCTAGTTACTAAATTAGAACGTATAACGAAGGACATACACCTTCACGATTTTTATTTATGCATAGAAACTCGGGGCTTTCGAATCCAGTCTAATAAAAAAAAAGAAAAAAAATGTACAAAGAGAAAAAAAGAACGAAGTCTCTTTTTTCATTTATATTTCATTTATATCCAATATTATGCACTATTAATTGATTAATTTTTTTTATTTAGGCATCCACAAAAGTGTACATGCTTTCTAAAAAGTCTGTTTAGTTATTATTGAAAGCGATAGTAAGTTTTAAATAACTATTATCTTCTCAGCCTCTTACACTTTCCTTTATTAAACTTACAATTGTTAAATTCGTATAAAATATGAAATATTAGGAATTAGACATTTATGCACATTTTTGTGGATGCTAAGACACTCCCTTTAAAATATACTGCTGTACTCCATACAATGTACATAGCATTATCTAAAATAATCTGCTAAAAATCTAATCGCTAAGTGTATTGGCAGATCATTGCCGTGCATTATGCTCTGTTTCCAACAGACATTCTCGTACAAGAATTCTTGCGTGTTGAATACCCATCTTGAGACGTTCCGCTGCGCTACGACTTCCTGCATATGAAAGACGAATGTCTCTTCCAAGTTCCTCAATTATGACCAGCAACTGAGCATATTTACCCTGTCCAGGTACGGTAGGGAAATTTATTGTACTGGATGGGCTAGCCTGTGCTACTTGTACGGTTTGAACATTTTGCAAATTTCTTGGGTTTGGCACAGTGATCACAGGTTCGGGAATTCGAGGAATTTCTGGTACTTTCGGTGGAGGGGGATCGTTTAATTTTGTTATCGTTATCTCGTTTAGTTTAGCCAGCTCTGTTAGCTTTGCCATCTCAGCCATTTTAGAATACTCCGGCATCTTTGTGATGTCATTTTGTATGTTCGCCATTTTAATCATTTCGTTCATCTTTGTTTTTTCATTCATTTTGGCAATTTCTTTCGCCATCTCATTGATTTGTGCAATCTCATTCAACTTCGTTATGTCGTTATTATATTTCGCCATTTCCGTCATTTTCACCATTTCGTTCAACTTAGCTATTTCATTCATTCTTTGAACTTCATTGATCTTCGCCATCTGAGACATCTTCATCATTTCATTCATTTTCGCGATCTCATTGATCTTCGTAATGTCATTGTATTTAGCCATTTCCGAGAGCTTCACCATCTCGTTCATTTTAGCTATTTCAGACATTTTCGCGATCTCTTGCATCTTCATGTATTCGGTTGTCTTGGCGAATTCTGCCATCTTCTCCATTTCGTATCTCTTCGCCATGTCCTGAGACATTTTATTTAATTCAGTCATTTTGCTGAATTCAGCAAGTTGAGCCATTTGAACTATATGTTCCGGTACTTTCCCCCTTTCCATCATTTGCTTGAGCTCCGCGGAAATTTTATTCATATTCATTTCCGACATTTGTGCTATAGTCGCAGCATCCGGCATCTTGGAAAGTTCAGCAATTTTCGATATTTCTCTTGCTAAATTTTCATCCAGACAACGCTTCTTTTTAGCTCGATGCCTGGCCATCCGTTGAGCTTCTTGCATCCTTCTTATAGCTGCTTGCTCCTCTGTTTCTTTCGCCCTGGCGTTCTTCATTCTTTCTGCGGCGGTATACAATCTAATAGCACGTTCTTCTATTGTCTCTGACCTCAGCTTTTCTCGTCTATATTCTCGCATTTCCCTTACCTTTTTAAGGTAAGATTTCTTCTTAGCCTTAGGCATAACATACAATTACGCATGGCATTGGTACAATCACCTATATTGACTGTCATTTTTGTAAGATTTAAGTATCAAACTATCCACAAAATATATTTTATGCATACGTTGCGGTTGTATGCCGCAGAGTTCCTCTTGCTCCTTTTTAGATATTGACTAAACGATTCGTACGTATACTTTTATGTATTCTCCGATGCTCAGCCTATTTTCTTCGCACCGCATAATCTGTAACATTGGAAAGTGAAAGTAACGTTAAACTCAACATTTCTTTGCTTGTCCTCGAAAAGTATGTTTAAATTTGTATATATATTCACGCACATATTTGAAAATAGATCGATTAGTAATAAATTCATCTACGTTCGGCAGCTCTGCTCAATTCTTATTAAGTAGAAACGCCGATCGAACAAGATCACTGACAGGTAGGCAGTGACTGAAAAACGACTTTGCTTTTGCGGGAATAGGAAGACGTCAACTCGACGATCCTATCGAAAATACTTCGTTAACCACTTTCATCGCCGCGGTCAGCGAAAAGATCATGGGGAACAATTGAATTTTCGATATCTAAAAAGACGCGGGCAACGAACTCAAAAAAAAATTCTATGGCACGTGCGCAAAAATCAAGCGACGAATACTGTTTTCGAAATGGCGTGTATGCGTGTAGGTGGGTGCGCGCGCGCACCTGTGTGTGTGTACACGTAGACGTGAGCTACCTGTGTCACGTTCCGTTGTGTGTGCGTGTCTCCCAAAATTCGAAAGAAGAGCGTCGTCAAGTAGGACGCCGGGCGCATGCGCGCCAATCTAAGAACGCCGTCTTCTCTGGAACGTTCACCAATCACAACAATGGCGGACGCAATTCGGTCAGTTCACTGAAACGCACGATTAACCTGCCGTGAAGTTAAACCGCGCCGTAGACCGAATTCATTTTACAATCGCATCTTCATTGAGGTGAAACGAGTCCGTTGGCGGCGTTCCCATGAAAATCAGTCGAGTTTTTCCTAAGATATCCTGCAGACAAACGCACAAAAGCAATATCGGCCGACATGTAAGATTTTCGTTCGGAGCCACTTTAAGGGGCCAAGCGGGGTCGCCGATAGGCTGCGTGTGACGTGGTTGCGTTTATTGACCATAACCCCTTCCTACTCCCGTCTGCAACTTCACGACGGACAGGTGTACGACTCAAGAGACCGCAAAACAATTGACCGAACCGACCGCGTCTTAAAATACACGACGACATTGTCAAACAACCGTGAACACTCTTCGCAACGTTCGGCCGTCTTATCCTCTTCTTCGCTGTTGCTGATCGGAGACTTTTTTCTTATAACACGATGCTTCCGTGGAAATATTCAATTTACGGTGAATTCTCTTAAGGGGTTAGGATGCTGTAAGAATTTTGAAAATTCAGCAATCTCATTGTAACTCGTAGGCTAGGTTCAACTCTTGCACAAAAAGTGCAAAAACGTATCCAAAGTTTTTGGAAACGAAATACAAGATCTCTTTATTTAGAATTGGGGATTCTTGACAGTAACCCGACCCCTTAACAGTTTAAACAAAGAATTATTCCGTGGAAGAATGAAAAATTTTTTACGGATTTTGTTGTTCTTTCAGACGAAAAGGCGGAAACTTGCTGAGAGGGTTTTCGTTTTCGAAGAACTTACAAAAACACGTTCGGCGCAATCAAATTCAGAATAATAATCTATAATTGTTTATTATACTTATTACTTTTTCGAACCCAAATGTTCGAGACTCAACAGTATCTTCTAGGTAATCGAAAAAACACTACAATGTATATACACTCGAATTATTTACCGATTAGTTTATTCAATTCGAAATTTCATTCGCGAGTTTAGAGAATTTTCTAAACGATTCTAGTATTGTCGCTCACTGTTTTTGTATGGAGCATTACTGTTACTATATCAATGAACTTTGTTTGTTGATACTATGTTTATACTCGTCGCTCATGTTCTATTCGGAAATGAGTTTAACCTTAAGATATACATTTTACCCGTTCGTGCAAGCAAAGCTTCATAATGTGACGTATCTTATTGTAACGATCATTCGTTCGGGAGAGAATATTTCTGGATAATTTAAATATTTTTCTACGCTGCAATAGAATTAAAAGTTATTCGTCAGCTTATTAAACCTGATGTATCTGTTTGTAATACAAATTACTGCCACAAATTCATTTTTGTCTCCGATAAACATTCTTTGATTAATATTCTTGCTTGCATTATGCCTGTCTTCAATCTTTCTGCTGAACTTTTGCTACCGGCATACATTAATTTAATATCTTTCCCCAGTTCCTCGATAACTCTCAATAATTGCGAGTATCTACTTTGTCCGCAAGCAATGCATACAATAGTCGATGAATTTTGTGTAGATACGGGTGGTTGAACTTTTCCAGTATTCTGTACATTAACAATAGACCTATTAGCTTCAAATATCATGTTCCTTTTTTTCAGTTCTGTGATCACTGTAAGCTCGTTAAACCTTAATGCTTCAAGCGCTTTCGCTTCTTCCAAAGTCTTTTTCTTTCTGGCTCTAAATCTTGCCATTCTCTGCGCATCGTGAAATCTGCGGATTATAGCTTCTTCTTCAGTTTCATGGGGCTTCATTACAAGTTTATGCGTGCTCTTTCTTTTCTCTCTGCTTGAATCGGTATTTCTTTTCGTTTTTAAAACATTGCAATCGTTCATTTTGTTGGATAAATTGTGTATCGCTCGAAAAAGTTATTTAAATTCGCCTCCTTTTCCTTGGTACGCGCGCATGCGTTATGTCAGCTTGATTCAAAGGCCAATCACAAGAATGGCGGACCTTTGTAGACAATGCCGTTGAACTTTCGAATCACGTGCGTTCCGACGGAAAATATTTGACACTGATAATCCGTTTTGCATCCGTGTTACAAGCAGATAATATTCTTTGTTCTATTACGGATGTCAAATGTTTGCCAATATCACGAACCTCGAAGACAAGAGAAAAATCATGGTAATACTTGCACGTAAGAATTCGCTGTGCACAATCGATGCAGTTTCACAAAAAATTCTAAGGTCTCGGTTTATCGGTTATTCGAAAGAGATAGCTGTCTTCTTCTCTGTATCTATAACTGTCTCAAGGTGATTCGCTCCCGAAATAGGGAGCTGCAATTAATCGATGACATTTCTTCTATATTCTATACCTTCGGTCTTCATAGTTAGCGCGATACGTCGTTCTCACGGCATTATCCGAACGTTCAATCGTAACGTTATTTATCTTGTGTCTCAATGTACGCTTTCTCATAACAGAAAAGAAAACAACTTTCTGTTAAATTTAATCGCATTATTTTTCGGTTACCATTTCTCGTTTGTAAGATAGAACATTCGGTTCTTTGCCAGCTATAGTCGAGGAATGTATAATTACCGTCATCCTAAGGGTGTTAACAGTTAGATGTTATACATTGTTGTTAATTGATATTTTACAAAAATGTATATTTTTCTTCTATACATATTGTATAGAATTACATGTTTGAATTTATGTTGATTAGATGTGCCTATGTTGTGAAAATAAATGTTAGAAAGAAATGTTGATTAAACACGTGATTTAATTTCATTTGATTTTCGTAGTAAATACATAGATAAGAAACAAGTATAAATAAATATATCCGAAAGTTCATAATAAAATATTCTTTCGTGTTCCAGGTTGTATGTAAAGGTGATACATTATTTTATTACACCCAATGCTAGAAGGTGTTTAAGACGAAGGGAACTGGTTTCAAAAATTAAATAAGATGAACATGTATACTCCATCGTATGAATATTATTTTCTTCTACTATTGGTACTTCTTCCTATATACCTTTTCTTTAAATTATGGTCTTGGCTGGGTTGGCAATTATTTGTAAATAATTAATACTACACTTTCTTTGTCTTCGTTTTCTTCTGTTCTTTATCACGTATAATACTTTAAAGTTACTCTTTGACATATTTTGAGCTTCTTGCGACTTAAAAATCATCTTTTTTGTATTCTTACAAAAGCGTAACATATATATAAATATCTCTTTTGTAATTAAAGATCTTCTTAGTAACCCAAGTAGTACACTTCCTCTATATTCTTAGAGGAGAGTTTTAATTAAATTTTGTTCGTAATTGCAAGTTCATCTAATCCCATTCTTCCTGTATGTTTCCATATCCTAAATCTAGCAACGTCTTTCCGTGTAATAATTCCAATCACCTAAAATATTATATAATCAAGGAGTATTCTTTTGTACATAGTTTATGTTGAAAAATACAATTGTTAATACCTCATTTGTATCATTTATAACTGGTAAATGACGAAGACCTAAAGCTCTGAAGAGTCTAAATGTGCGTGGCAATGTTGCAGACTGGAAAGTAAACTAGTATAAATAGTTGGAACTTTTAAATAAACAGTAGAATGGGTAATAAATTACTAACATGTTGTAACGTGTAAGTAGCAGGATTCATGAAAGGTCTCAGGTCTATCGTATAAGTTTTTTCTTCGTCGGTTATGTATACTTGTTCGATCGTCGGATATCTGGGATATTCTTTTCTAAACATTTTAAGGGTGAAATTTTTTTTCAAATACTCTACATCTTCGTTGAAAACTTTATTTTGCAATAATACTATCAACTGAGAACGTAATATTAGACCTCGGAATCGTCCATAGGAATGTATTTCAGTCTGAAACATAAGAAACATAAATTTTGATAATTCTTAGAATATAATTAGGGATGTGATCAAGTACCCCTCGCAACATCGAAGCACTTGTAAGTACTCATTCCGAAGTTCGATAACATTTTGTATAAAACGAATACTTTTCAAATATAATCATTGATACATTATTGCTTTTAAGTAGTAATCGTATATGTATATTGAACTTGATCCCATCCCTACATATAATGACGTAACTAGTAGCAACCTCGTCACTGCTAGGGGGGTCAACTACTGGAAATCCATTGAACGTTACACATTTAAGTAGTTCCACTATGTGTCCGACGTTCTCCACAGTTTTTAAAGTCACTACAGGGTGGCTCATAATTTCAGTGGCATATATATTGTTTGACAAAGGCGGCGCTTCCCATGGTAAAATGGGAACTCCAGCCATTTGTGTATGAATCTCATAAATTCCCTGAAAAGAATGAATGATAGACAATTTTTGATGTTGATCCTTTCCGCCGAATAACAGAAAAAGTTAATACATTTACATGCCTCATTGAAAAAGTCTCCGACCCATTTAGCCATTATAAGAACTATTATAACAGGTAAACCAAACGATATTCCCTGAGTAGCCTCTATAAGTATAGCAGTTAAACTTATTGTCATTCTAACTACTCCGCCTAACTGTGCAGCTGCACCTAGTAAAGCATATTTTCCAGGATCTAACACAACCTGCAATAGATAGCATTTTATATTTTGATAAACGGTGAGAGAACTAAACGTAGGAAACTATATTATTGTTAATGTTATTTGTAATATTTTCTTACACAGTTAGGGAACAGTCTGACAAGACCTGATCCGATTAATCTACCCCATGCAGAGCCGATAAGAAGGGATGGAATGAAGAGTCCGCTGGACATAGAAAGACCAAAAGTGAACACGGCCAGAATGAAGTAGAGTATAACAAAAATGGCTAGTGTTATTTCATTGTGAGAACCTAAAAGTAGAAGCCTGATTAGTAGTACAGTTTGCCACGTTTTCCATATGTTAGAGCGTATTAACATACCTTTTGGGTCGTGGAACAAAGATCGTACGCTACTTTCTGGTGTTTGAAACCATAATGCTGCGGCCGCATTATACTCGCCTTCACGGCAATACATTTGAATAGGAAATTTAGTAGGGTCTTGTCCTAGTGGTTTGCAATCGTTCAAAAAGTAAATCATTACAAATCCCATTGTTGCGCTCATCACACCGATCGAAAGCGCTTCCACCACTTTCAACGATCTCCTCTTTATAAATCTCAGACGGAAACACGAAATTTTATAGTTTATGTGGTTCCAAAAAGAACCCAACAGTCCACCTACTGCCCCCATCGTCATGAACAGAGGGATTTCGTAGTATTCGTAAGGTATCGAATCGAATTTACCCAGGTTTAGTAAACCCGGATCAGATCCGTTATATGCACTCAGCACAAGGTTTAAGATGAACGTTGTGATCATACTAGCGAAGAACGTTCTCCATGTAAGGCTTTGGTTAAAAAAGCTAGTCCCCTCTTCGATACTGAACAGTACTCCCCCTAAAATATTTTTTAACGATTAGAATCTTGAGAGTCTTGTATGTATTATCGTATCTATTATTATAGTTTACCAATTGGTGCTCCGAACGCAGCAGACACACCAGCTGCTGCGCCTCCCGACACGAAGTCGCGTTTCTCATGATCTTCCCGAAAGTATTGAAATATTTTTAAATCCTTTTTGAACGTGGTGCTCTTTCCTTGAGATATTCCTGCTGCTACCACAGCACCAGAATGTATCATAGGTCCTTCCTACAAAATATTTTGTTGTATCTTTTGGCAGTGCATAATTTAAGAAAAAACAGGAATCAATGATATTTACCTTTCCACCAGCTAGGCCTCCTACAACGGTACAGATCACTCCGATGATCTTTACGGCTAATGTCTTAATACGTACGACTCTTGGTATTTTAATTCCATTTAAATAACATTTCACTTGTGGAATACCGCTGCCTGCAGCGACGGGTTCCACATAGGCCACCAAAATGGCTCCTATCAATATTGGTACTAAATTTAAAACTAACCATAGCAGATATGGCAACCATAAGCAATTCTCTACTACACATCTATCCATATCTGTGATCGATTGTAAGGAACATAACGCAGAACTTCATTCAATCCTTGTATTCTTTATGATTAATGTCAAAGGATACAAATCTTAAGGTAACCATATTTCAAACGCGTCAACTCGTCTATAGATATATCCACGAAACAGGCGATAAACGCTGTACAGATGCCTATTAGTAAAAAAATAAACCATCTGGCAAAATTCTTTTTAACTACAAATTTATATCCTTTTTTCCTCTCTTCGTCTTGCAGAAGTTGGTTCTCGCAAGGATCGTAATCTAAGCTCTAAGAAAAAACAATGAAAAAAAGCATAGTTTGTAAGTCGAACACTCTATGAGATAAGATAGGGTACCTCTTTAACGATTAATATGTAGAATTCATCGAGAGAAGAGAAAAGATAAAAAAAACAGAGTGGTACAAGATGAAATATGAAGTTGGTAAGATGAAGCAATACTTTAACTTTAAATTTTATCGAACCGATGACAGAACAAATTACCTCGTAGTTGGCAGATAAGAAGTTTGTCGCTCCGGGAGTGATCTCATCCGTGATTTGCCTTCTGGGATTCCGCAAGACGGTGTCCACAATATTTTCTGAGGATAAACTGCCATGGTCGTAGATAACGTTCTATCAAGTAACGAAGAAAAAGATAAAACATTAAAAAGAAACAGAAGAATCGAACATTGTACATGTAATCGTGCATCGTTTAGCGTAATCGTTCGGGCAATTAGCGAGCGGGTTTAATGAGTTTTCGGATTCCACGGGAAAGAATAAAGAGCGTGGTGGCGTGGTGTACAGGAGGATGACAGATTGGTTAGGTTATGCTCGGATGTCAGACAAAATAAACACGGAAATGTGATTTTCCACGGTGCACGATGTTGCGAGAGCATTAGACATTTCGTACCCTGAATCTAACATTGATGTCATCGTTCGAATACGAGGCAAAATTGTTCCTCGGCCTGAGAAGTCGTTCCGTGTCTTCATTTGTACAACTATCGATGCTGTCCTCGATGGTGCTGTTTATCCGGACGTTCACGTGCGTTGGGATGTCCGTCATCTTTTCAAAACACTTTTTATCCTCTATCACATTTTACGGGAATTCCACAGGCAAGGCCGTGCGAATTATCGTGTCAACGCAACATGTACGCATTCATTTCGCAGAGTCGCAGCTACTGACCGCGCACACAAACACAAAGGACAAGCGGACAAGTGTCCATTAGGAGCATGCTAGCCACGTGATCAATTGTACTATGATTCACAATGATTCATGTTCGACAAGAGCGAGCCTCGATCAGTCGCATCTCTCCGAATCGATCGTACTTTCGACCCATCAGATAATTGCATTCGTTGAATATTGACATAGAAGTTTGTCCTACGGTGGAGGGAAAGGTCGAACATGTGGATCTAAGAAACGTTTATTTGCCATTTGTAACTCCTAGACTGCGGATTTGATGCATTTATTTAAAACAGTGGTCATATTATAAAAATTATTATCAACGACACCTGTGTGTATTAGCGTTAGTTCAATAATTTTTATTTGGCTCGTGTGTCTTGCAATCAATGCAAACATTTTTTATTTTGCATAAAGATCCGCAGTCTAAAAGTAATTTCAAACAAGATCCTGGGTGTCGTATACGCGAACGATTCTGAAGCAGGAAGTAGTTTTTTCTTTCCCCTTTATTTATTTACGTTTTTTTCGTTGTATTACTCAACCGATAATGTACTAATCACAATATGTATTGTTGTTTTCTTTTCTCGAAGGCCCTGGTTCGATTGTGTTATCGCGAATTATAATGAAGCGCGCGAATCGGAAGTCGATAATTCCATCTTCTGCGGTACCGACGTCATAGTGGAGGATCGTTCGTGAAAACATAGCTACATACACGTAACAATTCTATCTACATATTTACAATATTACGTCGTCCAACGCTAGTCCAAATGAAAAGTTAAAATTCGTTGGTCGGCGTGATTTGATAGCGAATCATGTGACGGTATCTTTTTACAAGGTTTCCTCGGTGCTGACGTCACCGTTCTGTGTTCGTAGTGGACGTTTCTCCTGCTCGAGAGGAAGAGGTCGATTTACATAGATATTTACAGAAGATTAGCATCGTTTTCGTTATGGTATGCGAATGCACGTGGACGTTGACGTGAACGGGTATCCGGCGGAAGTCAATACTTTTGCGCTCTCGCGTTCCGGACCTCGAGGAAAAGCGTGAAAAGCGTGTGCAGAGCTTCCAGCTTGAAATCCTCGTCGATGAGGATGTCGAGACGGTTGCAGATCAAGTCGACGAGCTCGGGTAGATCGCATTCCAGCTGGGTAAAGTCCACTTCCGTATCGTTCAACCTTTCCTCGATCTCAAGCGGCCATTGTTGCAGCAGAGAGTACGGGTTCCGGCGGAAGTCAATACTTTTGCGCTCTCGCATTCCGGACCTCGAGGAAAAGCGTGAAAAGCGTGTGCAGAGCTTCCAGCTTGGAGTCCTCGTCGACGGGGATGTCGAGAAGATTGCAGATTATGTCGACGAGCTCAGGCAGGCCGCATTCCAGCTGGGTGAAGTCCAAATCCGTTTCGTTTAACCTGTCCTCAACCTCGACCGGCCATTGTTGCAGCAGAGAGTCGATGTCGGGCATTGGTTTGGTCAAATGCACGGCCGGAGGGTGTTTGCTTCGGTGCAGCTGATTAATGTCGTCGATCCACTTGTCGATCGACTTGGCGTTCTTCTCGGCGTCCTCGATCCTTTTGACGACCGTTTGCCTGGCCGCACCCGCACTCCGCAGGTGGCTGCGCAACTGCAACTGCAACACTGCAGGGTCTGACTGATTGGTGCACGGCTCGTCCAGCACGGTCAACCCTATCTTGTCCTCCACTCCGTCGGGCCTAGGAATCTTTATGAACGCGTCGATGTCGCCGACCGCTGGGATGTAAGCGGGGATGAACGGGATCAGCTTGTAGTTCAGGTCTATCCTCTGCGGAGTGTACCTGCTCGAACGAGCCGAATGTCTCTCAAACTATTCAGTTAAAGAACAATTTTCAGATAGAGCACCTACCTCATGATGTTTTGGAACAGTTCCGTCACTTCCGCCGACGCTTTCAGATTCTCAAAGTCCTTGGGATTGTAGATCTCAATCTGCTGCGCGCTGCTCGTCCCCTGGATGTCGTCATCGTCGGTTTCCTCGCTGTCCGAGGGATCGCTGCCGATCTCCAGCGACTTCCCGAAGTTGTTCTCCACCTTGCTGTATCTTGAATCGAAACTACAGTCAAAGTTAAAGTCAGAGTCGAAAGTAAAACGATTACCTTTTGAATTTCAGGATCGCCTCGGGCAAATTCATCTCCGCAGAGTTCGAAGCGGCCTGTCTCGCCGATAGCCTAGGCCTCCTGGAACTGGAAGGTCTGTGGCGCACAGGGCTCTGGATCTCCTCGGCATTGCGGACCTCGATGCTCTCGTCGAACTTGGTGAACGCGGAAATGTTGTGCGCCTCCTCTTCCTCGCTGCTATCTTTAATGTCCATCGTGCCGATCGAGTCGAGATCACTCGATCTTTCACCCGCTGTTTTCCGTAAAGCGATCACGTTGAATCGCTGTCAGCACATTGTACAGTACAGCCCAATGGACGATTGTTTTGACTGTAGCATGCTTCGTGTTTCTATGGTTTCAAGCGGGTCGATGAGCGCAGGCTCGATCATAGTCGCGCGACGCACGGTGTCCCGCGAGACAGAAGTTAGCACGTTCACTACCAGCGTTTGTTATAGCAGCGTAAATAAGTTACTGCTCTTTTTCAATAGAAATAGATATATGATACACGAAAAAATCATGTGTCATAATACGTCCTAACTTCCTATGACTTCGTTTTTTACGTGGATGCACCGACGCTAAGTACAATTGCACTTTATTCTTTAATGCAACCCAATGTTTTTGATAAACCATTCTATCCCTTTTATTATCTTTTTTGTAGTAAAGTACGTTTCTGACAAAAAATATCTCGTGAAGTATTGACAGGGTGATTGGGTTAGTACTTTTATACGTAGGATAATAAAAGGGATCGATCGGTTTAACAAAAAAAATTGGGTTGCATTAAAGAGTGAAGAGCAATTGCACCTGGCGGTGCATTGGTGCATCCACATAAAAGACAAGGTCATAGGAAGTTAGGACATATTATGACACATTTCTACTTAAAAAAGAGCATCAGCCTGTATAAAATATATGTATCGGACTGGTAGCGAACGTGCTAATCCATTTGTACCTTAAGGAATAGTGGCAATAATGTCCACGATGCAGATTAACATTTTATTGGAACAATAAAATGACGCATAGAAAGCGGTTTCGCAACGGCGTGGCGCGTTCCATTATTTACAACGTGATTTACGATAGATCGGTAGACCTAAAGAATGATGATCCGTATATCATCGATAGGATGAACGTTTAGGAAATTTTTCGCAAGAGCGAGCCGTCTGATGAGCGCGATAAAACCATAGTAGTCTTTGCAACGGTGGATCCGGTGGTCGTAATAAGTTTACGACTTTTCCAAGATAAAAGCGCGTCCGGGTTTTTCGATCGAGCTATTTATTTATCGATAACGAGTCATCATCGCGGTTTACCTTGGCGAAATTCATCGACGCGTTAATGCCACGTAACAATGTGTTTTATTTGCTCGGGAGTAAAACATGAACAAAGACAACCTTACAAATGTGAGTATAATTTCACGGTGATAAAAGATCGCAATAAAAGTCGACAAACTTGTCGCGAATAAAATATACGGTACAAACGTCTCTCCCCGATCGACGGGAACATTGACAGAGGATAAAGGCGATACAAAAAATGGTGGGGTAAATGGCTCGAAAATACGAGTACACGCACACGGTAATCGGTAATGGATCGCGTCAACGCGTCGGCGGCAACCAGCTGCGAGAAAGAGTTGTAAATACATAATTCATTCGGATGGCTTTGAAGCGACGGCCGTAACTTCACCCGTAAATCGATTCTGTGTACGGGATTGATTTGTCGCAGCTCGCGAGACCCTGATAATGTTTAGCCGTCGCTAATTAGCGCGGAATGTTAAACAACCGTGAGTTACGCGTGTAACGATGGGATCGCTGTGAGCGGCGATCCGTTCACCAATTTTCTAGCGTTCCAGGCCCCTTTAGCGTTCTCGAGGAATCCGTCGAAGGAACTGTTCGACGACGAATGGGAACAGGGGCGAATCTACAAGGGGTATTTTCCATAAACCAAGCCGCTCCTCGTCCGCCTGACCACCCATTTGTAACTCATTTTAGGAACTAGCTTCTGCGTCTGGGTGCTCTGGGAGTTGTGCAGCTGGGTTCCCGTCAGGCCGAAGATCGACTTCTTCAAGATACACCGAGTTCTTCTTCTGTTAGCGGGTCGCACTCGTGAGAAGCTCTCGTGCGAGAAATTCCTTTCCGGGATCCTGCCGCGAGGGAAGATCGAATCTCCGCAAGCTTCGAAGCGGACCGTGGTCGAACTCGCGTTCGAGACGCGACACAGGCTCTCTTGAAAATCCAAGGGCACTCTATCGGTAACGAAGCCGCTGATAATCCTGATCGGATCGAAGAATAAATAGAAAGAACTCACGCTTCGATCCCGGCGGTAGCGTAAGGATTCCGGCCTTCTTCCTTCTCGCATTTGGACGTGAGAGTCACGATGACGAAGAGGACGACACAGATGACGGAGAAGGCGATCAGGTCCGCCGTGAGGTTTCTGAAAGAGAGACCGTGCAGCTTCGAGTCAGCGGCATCGAAGTCTTCGTCGACGGTGGACAGCCAGAAGAATTTGTACAGAATCAAATCCTGAGGATTCGCAAGAAGCTAACGAATTATTCGGTTTGGCAAGATGCTAACGAGAGGAGAGGTTAATCGCGCGCGAGCTTACCCGTAAGTAGACAAATACTTGGCGGACGATCAATTCCATGAGGTAATAGGCGTTGCTCAGCTGGTCCATCGTCGATCGCCGTTGGATGATCGTTCGTCTAGTCGGCTAGCAGCGGGTACGCTCGTGAATTTGTTAAGCCATCCTGCGCAGAAACGTCTCGGATCGATCTATCAGCTAACCGGAATTTGACAAACGCTTCGCAGTCGAATTCTCGGCGTTCCGCGTTTGTTTCGGCCATTCCAAGGTCGAGGCGATTCGAAATGCATGCTATTTCGTCGGTGAGCAACGTGCGAACGTTCTCTCCGACGCTAATACATATACTTGAACTCTTTAATTGAGAACACTATGTTTGCAGAGTGACGTAAGGGTGCCGCGATTAAGACGCAATTCTATGCAGTCTGCAGCTCCTTCGTATCACGGTGTTCCCGGAGCAGTTTCGCAACGCACCTGTACGGCTGATCGAGGGCCTTGAACGCTGCCTACCGGAGCTAACAATTATGGCTAATATTTTCCACGTCCAACCTTCGGAGATACATAATTTCCTTGATCCGTGATCGACGTAGCAGCGCGACAATAATCGACATATCGCTTGTTCGCCGCCAACAATGCAATCAGGCGACTCTGAAAATGTTGGAAGACGAGCCGGATTAATCGTCGGGATTAATTCCTGATTGTCTCGTTGTCCGGCATCGTTACCCCTGTGTCGTCAGGTGTCCAAGTATGACAGATCGTGTAATAATTGCGCGCGAGCGTAGAGCGAAGCGAGAGAACAAAGGATCCTAAATGACTTTATCTATCGGATACTGACTCGTGCGAACTTTATTTCTAAGAACTGACCTAATCCGGGGTATCAGTCGCGGGCTATTGCATATCGGAAGTCCTGATGGCGCACAGTGGTCCGCAAACGCGGTTTTACTGGCCACAATTCAAAGGGTTGAGAAAGAAAGGTTTTAAAAAAATGATTACGAGTGATAAGCGTCAGACTTGCTTTGTATAAAAGTTTAAACGATTGCGAATCCACCTTGTAGTTTATACGATAATTATAATAATATCTATATATAATAATAGTTATAATTGGACCGTTTATTTTGAAAGTGGTGTAAGTCCATTTTTGAAAAAAATGAGATATCACGTAATTCATGCTTAATTTAATGTAAATAAAATTTAAAAAAAACAAGAGAAAATGGACTTACACCACTTTCAAAATAAACAGTCCAATTATCGTAATTATTATAATTATAATTACAATTATACTCTGAGGCTTGTAAAAACACGTTTATTCAAACCATGTTCTTAGAACAATTAGTTTCACTTTAATCTTCAGAGTTTTGTCTTCAGAACGTTACCCTCGATTACACAATTATCTGAAATGGATGATATTCTGGATTTCGAAGGGTCAAGTATTGTTACTTTACAGCAAAAGAAGTTTTTCAGAACGTTCAACTTCGAAAACTGAATTTTGCCCAGTAAAATCGCGTTTTCGAATCACCGCACAGTGGCCCCTTTCAGCGATTTAGCTGGCCAAAAGTCGATTTCAAAAATTTTACCTAAAGTGTGAAATTTTTGGTGCTTGCTATAGTTTAATATATGAGGGACAATGTACTAATATTTTTTTTTATCATTAAGGCACCCATGAAGTGCTGTACTTCATCGGAAGTTAAAGATTTTCGTAGTACGTGTCTTGCTGCTAAAATTCGATGAGACAGTTTTTATATGTTACAAGTAAGTTGTACACATTTCTTTCCAGTATGAAAGTTTTGCAAGTAAGTATGGACTATACTTTCAACAATTTTATATCTTTTTATTGCATATCTTTTGGTAATTATTTACATTTCAAAATGATTAGTATGTAAATAAGATTTGTTACGATTGTAACACTTTATGAGTAATTATATTGTACATCAGGGTACGTCCGGGAATTTTTTTAAGCGCGGTTGTAATTGTCAAAGGTTTGGGCTTACAGCAACACAAAAATTAGTTGCCCGAGTCTGCTCGCGTTCATTTTACAGCATTTTGTTTATCGCGCTTAGCGGCCCTTGCGTTTCGGGCGCGCACGCTTTCCAGACGTAAACACTGGATGATGACAAAGACAAAATGAAACAATCTTCTTATGTTTTATAAACACTAGAATGCCGAATGCAGTTTTGCCTCATTGTATCAGTCTTTTAGGAAATATCCGAAGCGAATGGTCTCGAGCGAAACGTGTACTGTGTGCTATAATAAAGTGAAATTATATTGAAAATTGGCCTTGATCCACAATATTTTATGTATAAGTATTTGCTGTACACTGTTTAGAACTATCATATTTTAATTTAGTGTATAGTGTAATATAAACTAGTACTTTTTACTTAAAAACGTACCAAAAAATATTGAAAAAGTATGAAAAAATGTTTTTAAAATACTTAAAAAAATAAAAAATGATATTATATATGATTTGAAAATGTTGTGGAATCATTAAACATTATATTGGGTTGGCAAGAAAGTAATTTCGGTTTTCACTAACTGATGGCGTTATGTTTTGTTTGATTGGCTTCTGTTAACGTTGCGTTTGTTTTCTTTCTGACATTTCATAACTGCATCTTTTAGGTTACTTTTGAAGCAAATTACACGTAATTTTGATTAAAATTGTTAGTTCTGTGTCAATTTGAACATGGAGTGCAGAAACGAACATTATAGGCATATATTGCTTTTTTATTTCCGTAGAGGTAAAAAAGCTGCCGAGGCTCACAAAGATATATGCGAAGTTTACGGTGTAGATTGTTTAACAGAACGCACGTGCCAGAATTGGTTTAAAAAATTCCGTTCTGGAAATTTCTCACTTAAAGACGACCAACGTTCTGGTCGATCATCTGGAGTTGATGATGACCAAATGAAAGCCATTATTGAATCGGATCGTCATATAACTGTCCGAGAGATTGCAGACAGGTTAAATGTCTCGCATACAACCATAGAATATCGTTTAAAAAGTCTCGGAATCGTTAAGAAGCTCGATATTTGGGTTCCACACGAGTTGAAAGAAATTCACTTAATGCAACGCATCAACATATGCGATATGCATCTCAAACGAAATGAAATCGACCCTTTTCTCAAGCGAATCATCACCGGTGATGAGAAATGGGTTGTTTACAATAACACAACTCGAAAACGATCATGGTCCAAGCGTGATGAACCAGCCCAAACCACACCGAAAGCTGAATTGCACCAAAAGAAGATCATGTTGTCAATTTGGTGGGATTACAAAGGTATTGTGTATTTTGAGCTGCTCCCAAGGAACCAAACCATCAATTCAGATGTTTATTGTCGACAACTAACAAAACTGGACATAGCAATCAAAGAAAAACGGTCAGAATTGGCAAATCGCAAAGGAATCGTGTTCCACCATGATAACGCTAGGCCACACACATCTTTGGTAACACGTGAAAAGTTATTGGAGCTTGGTTGGGAAGTGATGTCACATCCACCATATAGCCCTGACATTGCACCATCAGATTATCATTTATTCCGAAGTTTACAAAACTCTTTGAATGGTAAAACATTCACTAATGATGATGATCTGAAATCGCACTTGGATCAGTTTTTCACCGAAAAGGATCAGAAGTTTTATGAGCGCGGAATTATGAAGCTACCAGAAAGATGGCAAAAGATCATACAACAAAATGGAAAATATTTTATTGATTAAAGTTCATTGCTTTGATAAAAAAATTGGATTTTATTTCATCTAAAAATACCGAAATTACTTTCTTGGCAACCCAATAAATAATTTTGGCCAGCTAAATCGCTGGAAAAGACCACTGTGCACCGCAGCGGCGAACATGTGTCGCGCACCTGTTGTTTGACCTCCGCGTTTCAAATCGGCGCGCGTCTATCGCTAAGATAGCTAACTCGTTTCGTCGGATCGGTGGAGTGTCCCTCTCTTGCTAGACATTTCACTATATCTTTACGATGTCGACCTATTCCGCGGAGTTTGATTGCGAGAGAAGGACGCGGGATTACGACCCCTTATCAGACTTTTTCTTCGCAGCCGTGTAATAACCGCTGGATCACGTCGCGTTTATTACTCTAAATTCAATAGGATTTAACTAGCGCTCACTTGAGTCTTCCCGAGAACGAACTTCACCGAATCAAAAGTCTTTTATCCTTCTTATCGATTCCGCGGAAACTAAACTTTTCCACGCGTGGCTTCAGTAGTAATTCTACCGTGTGACAATTTGTCCTTGCCGTTAATCATCGGGGAAATTTGTTGCGTCCGAAATATCGACCGGTTTCCCGGTACCGGAAAACCAGGAAAATTCGTCCGACACTATTGTCTGTCAGCAAACTGTTTCACGATCGGTACACGCGTGCGAAGCTGTGCGTACGTCTGGCAATTAGCGGCACGTGTTGCAGCGGTTACCTGCACGCCGAGTCGAGCAGGCTGCAGCCTGCAGCAGCAGAGATGAAATTCGAAGTACGCTGGAGAACGTTCAGCCTGCGTGTCGTATCTAATCAGCGCGCCAGCTAAAGGCTTTATTTTACGGATCCCGGTGCAAGAACAGCTCGTTGGTCAGACTCTCTCGGACAAGAGGAAGGATCATTCGTCGAGACCGTCCTCGGCACCATCGTCTTGTTCGGATTGAATTTCGCGGTTCGATTCGACCTGCTGATCGGGTATTGTCCTGTGATGACTTCGTCCTGCGTCGTCGATCGCGTCCTTCCCGTGGAAAGGATATTCTTCAAGTAACCAGAGGATTGTTGATTCTTCCTAAAAATGGCCAAGCTGGAGAACGGAGTTTTTGTGAGAACCCTTCGGCTAGTGTTCGAAACGTTTAACGATACGGTGATCGTGTTAACAACCCGGAATATTTCCAGACGCAGAACGGTTACACGAACGAAGCTTTCGAGATGGACACTGTTCGCGTTAGACAGAAGGGGAATGGCTCCGAGGGTGCTGAGAAGTCGGAACAGTCGCAGGAGACAGCGCAATCCAAAAATACGAACACCGTGAGTAATACTTTGCCAACTGCTTGATGAACATACACTCGACAGACAAATTGCCACATTTGTTTGAAATCCTTCAACGTTCTTGTCCCTTCACAGAGAGCAGAATGGGGTGGTGGTTTGGAATTCCTGATGGCGTGCATCGCCACTTCCATCGGCCTAGGAAACGTTTGGCGGTTTCCGTTCACCGCTTACGAAAACGGAGGCGGCGCGTTCTTGATCCCTTACATCATCATCTTGATATTCGTCGGGAAGCCGTTCTACTACTTGGAGGCTCTTCTGGGCCAGTTCACGAACCAGTCCTGCGCGAAGACGTGGGCCATGTCTCCGGCGATGAAAGGTAACTTCAACGGAGGGCCACTCTCGATCTTCCCCTTTTTTATGTGAGGGAATTCCTGCTCCATCGCTGAAGAGATCCCTAGACATTACTGCGTGGTGGACTCAGGAACTCTATTCGAACACATCTGGGCCCCCACTGCCTTCATATACGCCATTCCTTGAGGGGGGAGCTCCCCTCAAATAGTTCTAACGAGGAACCACAGCAACCACAACTGTGTTTTCCCCCTCCCTGGCTCACCCGATGGAAGGCCGAGTCCGGCTCGACCTCTCGATGACCCCGGTGACCCTGATGCTCGTCCGTTTCGGAGCACAATCGTCGTTCTCTCACTGATCCGCCATAATTTGGATTTTGAAGCTTTGAAAGGTCTTCTTCTGTTGCAAAAAGACTTTTTTAATATCTTAATCTTGAAAAATTGACTTTTGGGCCCGTCCCTCGGAGAGGTGCCTTTCGGGACCAACCCCGCATCCCGTGTAACGCTCGATCTCCCTTGCTGACGACGTGACGTGATATCGTTTCAGGACTGGGGTACAGCCAAGCGTTCGCAGCGATGTGCATAGTCTCGTACTACTGCTCTCTAATGGCCCTCACGTTGTTCTACCTGGTGGCTAGCTTCCAATCCGAACTGCCTTGGTCCTACTGTCGAGAAGAGTGGAAAGGCCAGTGCGTGGACGCGGTCTCGGACAATGGGAACGCGAACCAGAGCTCAGCCGCCATTAACAACGCAACCCTTCGGAGTTCCGCGGAATTGTACTTCCGGTTGGTCCACTTTCTTCACGCTCTGAATTCAACTCTCGGCTTCACTTCTAAACAGTCGTTCTTTTCAGGAAAATCGTTCTGAACGAATACGACTCCATCGAGGACGGCATCGGCACTCCATCATGGCAGCTAACCATCTGCCTGTTCTTCAGCTGGGCGACAGTGTTCTTCGTATTGTTCAAGGGAATCAAGAGCACTGGCAAAGCGGCTTATTTCCTAGCGCTGTTCCCGTACGTGGTGATGATCGCGTTGCTGGTCAGAGCGGTAACGTTGGAGGGTGCTGTCAACGGCATTCTTTTTCTGGTTACTCCTAAATGGGAGAAACTATGGCAGCCGACTGTCTGGTACGCCGCCATCACCCAGTGCTTCTTCTCGCTGTCGGTCTGCTTCGGACCTATACTGACCTTCTCGTCGTACAACAATTTCCATCACAGCGTCAGCAGGTCAGCTCTCCACGTGATGAAAGAATTGTTTAAAATTACTGTGTATCTATAGTTTCTGTGGCAGTAAGTGTACGGTCGTCTTACGCAATGTTTTGTACATGTACTGTACACGTGTTACTGCAACATACAACAAGTACAATACATATAATACAGGGTGAGTCTCGTAAATTGACGATCTTAAATAACTCGTAAGTTATTTGTCGTTCGAAAAAATGTTTCGAACAAAAGTTGCATGGTTTTCTGGGGGACATACAGTGCTCTAATCTGTTTTTTAATTACTTTGCTTTATTATCGAGATACGAGGATCATCTTCGAACTGTATACTTCTTATATCGTAAATCTAATAGTTAACGAGTAAAATTTTGCGACTGTAAAATTTTGCGAAGTTGACTTTATTGTGTTGGCGGCCTCAAAAGTGCATTTACTATTGGGTTGGCAAGAAAGTAATTTCGGTATTTTTAGATGAAATAAAATCCAATTTTTTTATCAAAGCAATGAACTTTAATCAATAAAATATTTTCCATTTTGTTGTATGATCTTTTGCCATCTTTCTGGTAGCTTTATAATTCCGCGCTCATAAAACTTCTGATCCTTTTCGGTGAAAAACTGATCCAAGTGCGATTTCAGATCATCATCATTAGTGAATGTTTTACCATTCAAAGAGTTTTGTAAACTTCGGAATAAATGATAATTTGATGGTGCAATGTCAGGGCTATATGGTGGATGTGACATCACTTCCCAACCAAGCTCCAATAACTTTTCACGTGTTACCAAAGATGTGTGTGGTCTAGCGTTATCATGGTGGAACACGATTCTTTTGCGATTTGCCAATTCTGGCCGTTTTTCTTTGATTGCTATGTCCAGTTTTGTTAGTTGTCGACAATAAACATCTGAATTGATGATTTGGTTCCTTGGGAGCAGCTCAAAATACACAATACCTTTGTAATCCCACCAAATTGACAACATGATCTTCTTTTGGTGCAATTCAGCTTTCGGTGTGGTTTGGGCTGGTTCATCACGCTTGGACCATGATTGTTTTCGAGTTGTGTTATTGTAAACAACCCATTTCTCATCACCGGTGATGATTCGCTTGAGAAAAGGGTCGATTTCATTTCGTTTGAGATGCATATCGCATATGTTGATGCGTTGCATTAAGTGAATTTCTTTCAACTCGTGTGGAACCCAAATATCGAGCTTCTTAACGATTCCGAGACTTTTTAAACGATATTCTATGGTTGTATGCGAGACATTTAACCTGTCTGCAATCTCTCGGACAGTTATATGACGATCCGATTCAATAATGGCTTTCATTTGGTCATCATCAACTCCAGATGATCGACCAGAACGTTGGTCGTCTTTAAGTGAGAAATTTCCAGAACGGAATTTTTTAAACCAATTCTGGCACGTGCGTTCTGTTAAGCAATCTACACCGTAAACTTCGCATATATCTTTGTGAGCCTCGGCAGCTTTTTTACCTCTACGGAAATAAAAAAGCAATATATGCCTATAATGTTCGTTTCTGCACTCCATGTTCAAATTGACACAGAACTAACAATTTTAATCAAAATTACGTGTAATTTGCTTCAAAAGTAACGTAAAAGATGCAGTTATGAAATTTCAGAAAGAAAACAAACGCAACGTTAACAGAAGCCAATCAGACAAAACATAACGCCATCAGTTAGTGAAAACCGAAATTACTTTCTTGCCAACCCAATAGATGTTTGTAAATCGACATAATGTAAATCGAGGCTGGTATTTATTATTTTATAAATTGAATTAACTTAAAAGTTGCAATAATAACCCACAATGTCTATAAACTACTCTCATAGAAGAATCAAACCGAATCTTCAATTTTTGCAGTTGTACTTCCAGTTTTGTATTGTACTTCCGGAGCAGCGATATGTACTTACCACATTCAAGCTTTTTATGTAGAATTTCATAATTTATCCGAAAATTTGAGGAAAGATATTAGACATTTCACTGAAAAAACTGCAGGTGACTCGTATCTCGATAAAAAAGCAAAGCAATAAAAAAACTTGCGAGTTCTTTGAGATCGTCACGTTCCAAGAGTCACCCTGTACAGTCTTTTTAAACAAGTTTAATATGTTGAGTTTGAACCATAGTGAAAACGAGACTCTCATTCCAGGGACGTGATGATAGTGACGACGCTGGACACGTTCACGAGCCTGATGGCCGGTTGCACGATATTTGGGATCCTCGGGAATCTGGCGCACGAGATGGGTACTTCGGACGTGTCCACAGTGGTTCGCGGTGGCACCGGTCTCGCGTTCATTTCTTACCCGGACGCTCTGGCTCGGTTCAGGGTTGTCCCGCAGCTGTTCGCCGTTCTCTTCTTCGTGATGATGTTCGTGCTCGGAGTCGGTAGCGCGGTGGCTCTCTGCGGCGCCATCTTCAGCATCCTCTGCGATCACTTTCCTAAAATAGCTCACTGGAAGCTGGTGCTCGTGGTTTCCGTCGTAGGGTTCGGCGTCAGTATCGTCTACGTCACTCCTGTAAGCGACTCGTTTTTTGTTGTATTTAATAAATGATTAGGAAATGATTATTACTCGGAGCATCGTTGTAGGGTGGTCAATGGTTCGTCACGTTGGTCGACTACTACGGAGGCACCTTCGTCGCCATAATCGTCGGAGTGCTGGAAATGATCACCGTCTTCTGGATCTACGGGATATCGAGGTTCGTGAACGACGTCGACTTCATGGTGGGTCGAAGGCCGTCGTGGTACTGGAGGTTCTGCTGGACATTCGTCACGCCGATTCTCATGATCGTTATCCTAATTTACACGATCGTCACTTACGTGCCGCCCACCTATGACGGCATACCGTTCCCTAGTTACGCTTACGGTCGGTATATCGTAAAGTTTAATAGCAAATCGAACTTGAAATCTGTCTATTAGGTCGTTGCATATGAAATGTACGATTTTTAACAGTAACGTTAAACAACTGCAACTATTTCTTATTGATCAAAGAATCACACGTTTCTTGATTGTATTATGGTAGAAATTGAATTTTTTTTACAAGATTGTCAACTCTACTTTGTAGTTCTTTTTACTACCAACGAATAGTGCGTTGATTATCAATAGACTGCGGATCTTTATGCAAAATAAAAATTGCTTGCACTAATTGCAAGTGACTGGGGTCATATAAACAGTTTATTCCTACTGTAATAATTTTAACAAACTGAGAAAAATAGATTTGCACTCTTAAATCATTGTAACTTTTCTACTGTTTTAATTTGCATCCACTCATTTTTCCCATAAATGCATAAAATCCGCAGTCTATTGATTAGTTACCACATTTTGACCAAATATCACATAATGCTATTGATTCACGTTGAAATCAAATCTGTTTAAAAGGTAATTCATATGTGTCAATTACAATTGAAGATAGGGTCGTAAGGGCTTTATACATCAAAGTGATGTACAATGAACCTGTCAACTGTAACAGTATTCTTTTATAAATACGCATTGCAACATTTGCATTCTAAAATCGGACACTTCATATGCAACAACCTAATCGAAAATCTATTTCTCTGAAAAATCGAATCGAATCGCTCTCGTATGACACAGGTATCGGCTGGTTCCTGTTAGCTCTGGGAATCCTCTCGATCGTAGGATTCGCGTTTCAGAAACTGATACAGAGTCGATCGTCATCGGCCATCGAAGTGAGTCGTTTTCGATCCAACCTGCTTTTCGATCGATCCTTTCTTTTCTAACATATCTCTCTGTTCCGTAGACCGTGAAAGCGGCGTTTCGACCGTGCGAGGAGAAATGGGGTCCGAGGGATCCGAAAACGCGGCTGGAATGGAAAGAGTTCATAGCCGAGAGGAACTTCAAGTATCAGGGCGGCTTCGTCGAGACTTTTCTAAAGTGACATTAAAGAAAATCAATCTTGGACGAATTAAATGTACATATAGGATATGATTTGTTGAACTTGGGATACGTTGGTCACCCTCCTTGATCTCCTTGCCGACGTCCGCTCTTCGTGGAACCGATCGACCTCAAGTCAATCGATAGAAAGTTGCTCTTAATTGTCGCCGCGATGGCTACGCTCGAAAGCGTTCGTGCGTGAAACATTCCGGGGAAAAAACGCGTCCGCAAGGAAAACGGGTGTACGCGTTCTTTCGAGATGTACTGAATGAAATTCGCACGACAGAAGCAATTGTCGCGATTCGAATCTGAAACTCGTTGACCGTGTCGATTCGTTTCGTCTTACTGGTCGCGGATCGTTCGTCGCGATCGGTTTGCAACACAATCTGTGCAGTTTATAGAACGACGGTAACATTCGTATTTGCTCGACTGTGTATCAAATCTTTGCCACGAGTGTGACTCGTTAAAATACGGCACGGGGTTAATGATTACAGATACTATGATTACTAGACTGCGGATTTTTATGCGCTTGTAGCAAAATAGAGTAGATGAAATTCAAAATGCCAATATACAGGGAGGTCCGTTTAAATAAGGCCACCTAAATATCTCCTCCAATTGTAGGGGTACAAAAAACATTTTGTGTACTATTTGAATGGTTTGAAGGAACCATTATATCGCAAGCAATATTTTTTTCCGGAGTTATCGAGATCATCGATATTTTTTGATACATAACTACATTTTTATTGCATCGAGTAACTGATGGAAACATACATTCAGATATGTATAATAACATAACCTTGAAATGACCTCGATCTTCGAAAATTGGCGTTCCTTTGCGTGGTCCACCTATTCAGATGTTTATACATATCTGAATGTTTTTTTCGATCAGTTACCGGATGCAATAAAATAAAAATGTAGTTATGTATCAAAAAACATCGGTGACCTTGATAACTCCGGAAAAAAATGTTGTTTGCAATATAATGGTTGCTTCAAACCATTCAAATAGTACACAAAATATATTTGTACCCCCACAATTGGAGGAGATATTTAGGTGGCCTTGTTTAAACGGACCTTCCTTTATTATTGAATTTGGTTTCTATTTCTTGCGATCGATGCAGACAATTTTGATTTCGCATAAAGATCCGCAGTCCAACGATTACGATATGTGTATAATCCACCTACGGCCATGCCGCGCAGCACCGCGCGCGCTTTTCGCGGCGAGAGTCGAGTGCCGAATTTGTGCGAGTCGCACGCGAACGCGCGCGCGCGATGTTTGTTTTAAGATAAGGGATAACACTAAGAAGACGGATCGCGAAGGAAAGTTGTCGCTGGTTGGCATTATTTCTCACGACGTATAGTTCATGCAGCAGAATAAAAGTCGGTAATCAGTCTTCCGAAGGCTGGTGCCTCGAAGAGACCGCGGTGCAGCCTACTGAATTAGAAACGGAGCGGAGGTGCGATCGTATATGTGTGCAAGTGATTATGAACTGTCGCAAGGTTCGTATCGTTCGCGTGTACGCGTGCGGTTATGCAATTGCAAGTTAAACAAATTCCTGTATAAAGTAACCACGGCGACCCATAAAACTTTACGGCGATTTAACGACGATAGACGAGGATCGAGGCGGGAAAATACATTGGGAAATTATTCGAGAGATTGTGCTTGCAAATTACGGTGCAATCCGACAGTAGTCTCGTTTCCTTGATCCTCTTTCTTTGTCGCTAGGAACGTAGAAACTCGGCAAACAATGCTAGCTAGAATTCGTAAATCATCCGTTGCCTCGTCGTAAACGTCGAACGCCTTCCTCGAGAGAGCCTAATCTAAATTGCAGCTGTAAACTGGTGAAGCCTGTTTCCGTTATCTGGCGAACAATGTAATTTTATTTCGAAACAATTTACGTATAAACAATGTTTCCTGTTCACACCGTTATTTTTTTTCCGCGAACACGATTCGAAACGGATTCAATACCTCGCGGTAATCACATTTTAATTACGGCTTACCCACGTCGCTTCGCAAATCGAGAGAAAATATTCGTTGATTCTATGCCCGGCTTACGTAAACACCACGCTAATTACGGAAACCTCGTCGCGCTAAATTGTCAGATAATACGGGACGATAATCGAGCTGTGCAAACAAACAGATAGAAATAGTAAATAGTGAAATTGTTAATTTTTCGTTCGTAGAATGACTTGGCGTGCACCGAGGATATGCCGGGTTCTTATAGGCTGTCCGTGATAGCGGGATATGAGAAGCAGCCGGAAAATCGAGCGGTCTGTATCGCAGAATTGCAATTATTATTAAAGGAACACTCTGAACAAATGTCTAAAAGATTTTATTCTTCTTCCAGCCGGCGTCGGAAGCGGCTGCACCAACTGCAGACGCTGGACCGGACGGTCGCGCGCAATGGGGTAGCAAAATGGAGTTCCTGATGTCCTGCGTGGCGTTCTCCGTCGGTCTAGGCAACGTCTGGCGATTTCCCAACACCGCCTACGAGAATGGAGGCGGCGCGTTCCTCGTGCCCTACATCATCGTGCTGATTTTAATCGGCAAGCCGGTCTACTACATGGAGATGATTCTAGGACAGTTCACCAGCAGATCCTGCGTCGAAATTTGGTCTCTGTCGCCTGCCTTCAAAGGTAGCTGCGACGCAATCCGGAAATTCAAAAAATTATGAAACATTAAACGTGTATTTTTGTTTTGAACGTGTATTTACATACACGTAGTTTAGTGCATGAACAATGGGTTAAAGCGTCCTCTTCTTTTCAGGAATTGGCTACGGCTTGGCCGTGTCCGTTTTCTCGGTGGTCACCTACTACTGTTCCCTGATGGCGTTGACGTTGTACTACCTGCTAGCCAGCTTCCAGTCGGTCCTCCCATGGGCTTTCTGTCGAGAGGAATGGGGCGACGAGTGTTTCGATAGCACGTCCGCCACCGGCGACGCGATCAATGTCAACAAAAGTAGTTCGGCCGACTTGTACTTCCGGTAGGTATACGAGGACCGCCAGCAGCACCAACGAGTCTCCAAATTGGTTTGTTTAGGTCGAATCTCGAAGCTTCGAGGGTGATGAGTAGACAGCGGATCTTTATGCAAAATAAAAATTGTCTGCATCGATTGCAAGAGATAGAAACCAAATTGAACGTTATCAGCTCCCGCTCTAGTGGTTACGTCGCCCCGGACAAAAAGACAAATTGCCGCCCCTTAAGAATATAAGCATTTTTTAAATAAAGGTAATATTTTTTATCTTCAATAAAAATCAAATCATTTTATTTAAATTTTAATAAAAGCAAATTTTCTATTAATTGAGTATTTAACACATCTATATTTTTCTCACAGATACAACCAAAATGGCGCCCCTAGAGCGCCGGGTTGCCCCCCTGGAGCGGGTCCTGATGTTATTTCTTCCTTTAATGATTTCAATAGAGAAGAAATCGTATATTAACATCTTCAAGTTCTAAAATTGTTCAACAATTTTGAATCTAATCTACTCAATTTTTCTATAAATGCATAAAGATCCGCTGTCTAGTGGTGAGAATCGAAGTCTCGAAGCTTTCAATTTCTAACCTCCGTAGTAAATTATTAGAAGATTAAAAGAAACGGAGTTTCGAAGCTCTGAATTTCGAAATTTTGCTGCTAAGTTATATTTCATACAATTACAGCAAGTGTACAAAGTGATTAGACACTTCTACAGTTTACTTTGTTCCCCGAATCCTTTGAATCTTCAAAGAGTTGAAGCCTCGGAAAAGTAACAGCGCTAGTTTGGTTCTCCAGGAAGATCGTCCTGAACGAAGCAGGGATGGAAGAAGGACTGGGGCAGCCCTCTTGGCAATTGGTCCTCGCCCTGTTGTTCAGCTGGCTGTGCGTGTTCCTGGTCCTGCGCAACGGCGTGAAGAGCAGCGGCAAGGCCGCCTACTTCCTCGCCATTTTCCCATACGTGATCATGATCGCACTCCTGGTGAGAGCGGTTACTCTCGAAGGGGCTGTCACCGGTATAGTATTCTTGTTCAAGCCTACCTGGAGCAAGATCCTTGATCCTGCGGTCTGGTACGCCGCCGTCACTCAGTCGTTCTTCTCCCTTGGCGTCTGCTTCGGCGCTGTTACCATGTATTCTTCCTACAATCAGTTCGACCATAACGTTTCGAGGTGATCAACGGTTCAGGGAATCAACTGAAATTTTTGCCTTTCCCCTATGTTATCCAGTAGATTTGGGCGAGATAATGCGAGAAGTCCAAGTTTCAAAAGTTGAGCGATTTACAGTGTTTTTGACAGGTAAGACCGCTTACTGAGCGGAGCCACTAGGTGACAGCACAAGCTTACCGGTCAAAAATACTGTAAATCGCTCAAATTTAAACACTCATAACTATGTATGTATAGAAATAGTTTGCATCAACAGCAACAAACAAGGACCAAGTAATAATTTCTTTCATTCTTTAATGATGTTTACAAGCTGCAACTAATACATTGATGTTCTCCAATTTTTTTAATTTGTCCACTGTTTTAAATTGCAACTACCCATTTTTGTATAAATAATGTATGAAATCCGCAGTCTACTCATAACTTTCAAAGCATTGATCCCCCATAACATAGGAGAAAGGCAAACATTTCTGATTACGCAAGGAAGAGTTTACCCCATTCATTTGTTTTTTGCAGAGATTGCACGGTGGTGACGACGATGGACTTGGCCACCAGCCTCATAGCAGGGACAACGATCTTTGGAATTCTGGGAAATCTGGCGAACGAGCTGGGCAAAGAAGACGTGTCCACCGTGGTACGCGCCGGTACCGGCCTCGCTTTCATTTCCTATCCGGAAGCGCTCGCAAAGTTCACCGTGGTCCCACAACTGTTCGCCGTGCTGTTCTTCCTGATGCTGTTCGTTCTGGGAATCGGGACCACCGTGGCGTTCACCAGCGTCATCAGCAGCATCGTGAAAGACAGGTTCCCCAGATTTCAAGACTGGAAGGTCACCGGGGCCGTCTCGCTCAGCGGATTCTTGATCGGCATCGTTTACTGCACGAGGGTCAGTTCACACTAAAAGTTCTAGGAACTCTGTTGATCACCTCGAAACGATGGATCGACATCTCTGTTGTACTCTAACATTGTACAACTGCAAATCTATTCAACAATTACTGTTGAGTAATTCTTTAGAGTTTGTCATTCTAAAACCAAATCCGAAAGTGAAATTGCCCTGATAAAAAATGAGGTCTTACAAAGTCCTTAAAAGGGAGAGGGCATTCTTCTTTATATATAAATGTAGTCAATTATATTTGTTTGTACTTTCTAACAGTTGTAAATGCTTGTTAAAGTTTGAAAAACAGCTGACGCGCCAAATGTTTGATAATTTACTATACAGCATTGAATTCTACAAACATTTCTGGCAAAGGTCATTCTAGAACCAAATCCGAAAGTAAAATTGCCCTGATAAAAAATGAGGTCTTACAAAGTCCTTAAAAGGGAGAGGGCATTCTTCTTTATATATAAATGTAGTCAATTATATTTGTTTGTACTTTCTCACAGTTGTAAATGCTTGTTAAAGTTTGAAAAACAGCTGACGCGGCCCATGTTTGATAATTTACTATACAGCATTGAATTCTACAAACATTTCTGGCAAAGGTCATTCTAGAACCAAATCCAAAGTAAAATTGCCCTGATAAAAAATGTGGTCTTACAAAAATCATAAAAGGGAGAGGGCATTCTCCTTTATATATAAATGTAGTCAATTATATTTGTTTGTACTTTCTAACAGTTGTAAATGCTTGTTAAAGTTTGAAAAACAGCTGACGCGGCCCATGTTTGATAATTTACTATACAGCATTGAATTCTACAAACATTTCTGGCAAAGGTCATTCTAAAACCAAATCCAAAGTAAAATTGCCCTGATAAAAAATGTGGGCTTACAAAAATCATAAAAGGGAGAGGGCATTCTCCTTTATATATAAATGTAGTCAACTATATTTGTTTGTACTTTCTAACAGTTGTAAATGCTTGTTAAAGTTTGAAAAACAGCTGACGCGCCAAATGTTTGATAATTTACTATACAGCATTGAATTCTACAAACATTTCTGGCAAAGGTCATTCTAAAACCAAATCCGAAGTAAAATTGCCCTGATAAAAAATGTGGTCTTACAAAATCATAAAAGGGAGAGGGCATTCTCCTTTATATATAAATGTAGTCAACTATATTTGTTTGTACTTTCTAACAGTTGTAAATGCTTGTTAAAGTTTGAAAAACAGCTGACGCGCCCAATGTTTGATAATTTACTATACAGCATTGAATTCTACAAACATTTCTGGCAAAAGTCATTCTAGAACCAAATCCAAAGTAAAATTGCCCTGATAAAAAATGTGATCTTACAAAACCATAAAAGGGAGAGGGCATTCTCCTTTATATATAAATGTAGTCAACTATATTTGTTTGTACTTTCTAACAGTTGTAAATGCTTGTTAAAGTTTGAAAAACAGCTGACGCGCCAAATGTTTGATAATTTACTATACAGCATTGAATTCTACAAACATTTCTGGCAAAGGTCATTCTAAAACCAAATCCGAAGTAAAATTGCCCTGATAAAAAATGTGGTCTTACAAAACCATAAAAGGGAGAGGGCATTCTCCTTTATATATAAATGTAGTCAATTATATTTGTTTGTACTTTCTAACAGTTGTAAATGCTTGTTAAAGTTTGGAAAACAGCTGACACGGCCAATGTTTGATAATTTACTATACAGCATTGAATTCTACAAACATTTCTGGCAAAGGTCATTCTAGAACCAAATCCGAGAGTAAAATTGCCCTGATAAAAAATGAGGTCTTACAAAGTCCTTAAAAGGGAGAGGGCATTCTTCTTTATATATAAATGTAGTCAACTATATTTGTTTGTACTTTCTAACAGTTGTAAATGCTTGTTAAAGTTTGGAAAACAGCTGACACGGCCAATGTTTGATAATTTACTATACAGCATTGAATTCTACAAACATTTCTGGCAAAGGTCATTCTAGAACCAAATCCGAGAGTAAAATTGCCCTGATAAAAAATGAGGTCTTACAAAAATCATAAAAGGGAGAGGGCATTCTCCTTTATATATAAATGTAGTCAATTATATTTGTTTGTACTTTTCAACAGTTGTAAATGCTTATTAAAGTTTGAAAAACAGCTGACGCGCCCAATGTTTGATAATTTACTGTACAGCATTGAATTCTACAAACATTTCTGGCAAAGGTCATTCTAGAACCAAATCCGAAGTAAAATTGCCCTGATAAAAAATGTGGGCTTACAAAAATCATAAAAGGGAGAGGGCATTCTCCTTTATATATAAATGTAGTCAATTACCCAGACAGCACACCGGCTCGATTTGGGCCTGATTTTTATGCGCGCAATGGCCCGGAAATAGCCAGGCATGGGCTCGAGCCCACAGCCTGCCGGCCGTGCCAGATTTCAGCCAGATTTCAGCCCATTTACAAGATCGCAAGGGTGCGGCATTTGCGTTCTCATTTCGTGATAATACAAACATGGGTTTTTTCAGTAGTCAAAAACGCCAGATAAAAGATCAATCTAGGCAGCAAACGCTCTCAAAAGTCTTTTTTTTTCCTATACGAGGCGTAATTTGCATTATATACGTTATGAAAATAGCTACATGCGCAGTTGTATGCTTCCGTATGATGCAAATTACGACTCGTAAATTTAAAAATAGGACTTTCGAGGGCGATCACGGCCTAGATTGATCTTTTATCTAGCGTTATTGACTACTGAAAAATCAAATTTTTGTATTATTAAGAAATGAGAACGCGAATCCCGCATCCTTGCAATCCTCATTTCCATGCGACCCGCACTGTGACGCGCATGCGCGAGAAAAGTTGGGCTCAATCGAAGCACTGATTGGCCACATTAGTGTGACCGTGCTGCCCTCTTAAACTCTGGCTGAAATCTGGCACGGCCGGCAGGCTGTGGGCTCGAGCCCATGCCTGGCTATTTCCGGGCCATTGCGCGCATAAAAATCAGGCACGGATCCAACGGAATCAGCCTCGAGCCGATCCAAGCATTGTGTTAGATAGTAACCTGTAGGTCACGGGCCTCGGGAGGTTTGGGCCGGTGGTGGGCTCGGGCAGGCTGTGCTATCTGGGTATATTTGTTTGTACTTTCTAACAGTTGTAAATGCTTGTTAAAGTTTGAAAAACAGCTGACGCGCCCAATGTTTGATAATTTACTATACACCCAGATAGCCAAGCGATCCTCGCGCACAGATCGAGCCCGGCGTGTCGGGGTCAGGTAGACGGGCCGAACGTCGCTTGAATGGGCAAAAGGCACACGATGCCTATAATCTGAGGAGGGCACTTATGACCGTGAGGGCTCGTAACGTTCCCTCGGCACAAACCCGGCACAAGCTTCCCCTGGGCCCGTCGGTCCAGGTGCTCGGCCCTGGACGGGCCGAGGGGCAGCTTGTGCCGAGGGAACGTTACGAGCCCACACGGTCATAACTGCCCTGGCCAGAATCGAGCATTTTGGCTATCTGGGCAGCATTGAATTCTACAAACATTTCTGGCAAAGGTCATTCTAGAACCAAATCCGAAAGTAAAATTGCCCTGATGAAAAATGAGGTCTTACAAAAATCATAAAAGGGAGAGGGCATTCTCCTTTATATATAAATGTAGTCAACTATATTTGTTTGTACTTTCTAACAGTTGTAAATGCTTGTTAAAGTTTGAAAAACAGCTGACGCGCCCAATGTTTGATAATTTACTATACAGCGTTGAATTCTACAAACATTTCTGGCAAAGCAACTGTTCATTGTAATTGTTGAACACGGAGAAAGTTTACTTTTGCTGGACACTGTAATTTTCGATTGAACTTGCAGGGAGGACAGTCCATCCTGAACCTAGTCGACTATTTCGGTGGGACGTTCATCATCGTCTTCCTCGCCTCTTTCGAGTTGATCGCGATCTCCTGGGTATACGGTAAATCGCAGGTGTTTCACGATGTACGTTATCTCGTCGCCGAGTGTTCTTACCGATCGTTCTCGCTGCCCAGGTGTAGATAACTTTTTGGACGACGTGGAATTCATGGTAGGCAGTCGACCACCCTTCTACTGGAGACTTTGTTGGGGTTTCATCACTCCGTTGTCGCTCTTCTCGATTCTAATTTATTTTCTACTCGAGCTGACGCCTCTCAAGTACAACGACGAATACTACACGACTTCGGCCTACGGTAGGAGGGCACCCTTATACAAAAATATATATAATACATACATGTTGTTAGGGTTGGGCGGGTAGCCAGAAATTCTGGTATCTACTAAAAATTTCACTCCTACTTGTATCTGTATCGTTTTAGCCGCTGGATGGGTACTTTTGGGACTGGGAGTGGTCCAGCTTCCCCTGTGGATCGTTATCACCAACATACGGAACAGAGGCAAACCTTGTTTGGACGTAAGCGACATAAACGATAGCGCGACGGAGAACAGTATTCTTCATACATTTTTACTCGCATACTTTCAGATCCTGAAACCAAGCCCCGATTGGGGTCCCAAGGATCCGGTCAAGTACAAACAATGGATAGAGTTCAAGAATGCGAAGAGGATCTCGCGGATGAACTTGAGTAAAAAAACTCCGAGAATTCTGAGAGCGGTGTTCGGCGAAGACTAGAAATATTTGCGGTGTATGTACGCACGGTCGGCGATCGGAGATCCCGTTTTCGTTTCGAGCAACGAGAGCGACGAGACTTCCGGCGATTCTCTGCGTACTCTGTATCAGGCTCGAGTCTGAAACTTCGTTATCGTAATTCTTATCGACCGTTCGCCAATGTATCGATCCTCACTCAGATACTTCTGATTCTTGATCGCTTCGCGAAATTACGGGCTAATTAATTTTGCAGCGCGCGGGCGCGTTATCGGCGTAAGTAGGTGCTTTGTAACCAATTAAAACAGCTTAGATTCCTGGAGAAAAGATTTTCTGTCGACGACGGCCTGTAATCGCGTCCGTTTACTTCGGTTTAATGCGGAATATAACATGAATCAGCTGGAGCCACCAGGGCTGCGTCCTGAGGCTCTTCTCCTTCTCTTTCTCCTCTCTGTACTGGAGCCAGGCTTTCTTGTACTTGGTCCCTCTCGGTCCCCATTCCGGCGCCGCGCCGAAAGACGCTTTCAGATTCTGAAGCGAAACGAAACGGGACGAGCGATAAGAAATATATTTTTCGCTCAAAAATTGTAATGTCTTCCACGAACATTTCGGAGAAAACGTTAATTTTTAACGTAGTTTTTAAACAAATTATTTTTTTGAAATCAATTTAGACTATAAGATCCGTCATTTAAAGGCGCACAATTTGGATTTTGAAATTTTCGCCCAGGCCTGATAGTCTCGGAGATATTCAATAAAATGGATTTTTCACCCCAACATTGAGGGCTACTTTCACCCCCTTAACATAAATGCCTGCAGCTAGAAAGAAATACGTGTGAAATATTTTTTTCATTTTTATATCATACCAAAATTTCATGAAAATCGGTGTGTTACGGCATGGGTGACCTTCCTTGTAAGAAATACGATTTTCCTGTGCGTACCAAAATATCAGATGATTACATAATTTCGTGCCCGATTTGAAAATAGAATTCAATGGCTAAATTTGATAGAATACAGCTTCTTTTTTACAATTACTTGGGCACGAACTTATGCAATCGTGTAATAGTACCTGCAGGAACGGCAACCGCCTGTTCTGCACGAGCCGCACCACGGCCCAGATCGGTATTTGCGAAACGCTGAAGCACAGTATCACGATCCCGGCCGCGTGAGCCGACGCCGGAAACGGTTTACCGCTGTACGTCACAGCCTCCAGGGTAGCGACGGTGTAAATGAAGATTCCAATGAGAATCAAAGGTGTCACCAGGAACCAACAGACCCTCCAATAGCTGCTCGTCTCCTTGTCGAGCATGAAATCGAGGTCGTTTATAAAGTTTTCCAAGCCTGTATCAAAAGCGTCAACCTCATAAACCACTTTTCCAACGTTGCAGATGTCTCAAAACCATACGAACCGTATATCCACATGAGCCCGGTGATCTCGAAGGACGCAAGGACGAACACGACGAACGAAGTGCCGTAATAATCGACCAACGTCAACAAGAATTGTCCGCCCTGTCAAGAACGAAGATTAGCGTGGCGATTACATCGATCAAGAAATTTTAATTGTTTACTGCGGCTATCGAGACGCAAAATAGACATTGAACAGTGCTATCGTCGCTTAATTATCTGTCTTCCGGTCGAGTGGTACACGCAATCGAAAATTGTTATAACATCATCCTTGGTACATTCTGATAATCGCGACCAATTTTCTCGATTCGAGACGTGTATAAAGAATTAATCAGATTTCGACGATACCGTCGCATCACGACGATAACACCTTACGGATAAGTGTCTAAAATCTAATCTCTTTTTACGTCTGTCGAAAGAGGAACTCCGATAGAGTGAAAATAAACAGGGAAAGATCGTTTACCGGTGTCACGTAAACCGTGCTGACAGCGAATCCCATCAGACAGACCGGAAGGACGATCTTCCAGATCTGAACGTTCGGTAGCTTCTCCGTCAACGCTGTCACCAGACCGGACACCATTCCTACGATACTGCCGACACCCAAAACGAACATCATCACGAAAAACAGAACCGCGAACAGCTGTAGAAAATATTCAAAATTGTTCTCATCGACGTTTCTATGTTGCAGGGCTGTTCGAGCATTTTACTACCTGAGGAACGACAGTGAACTTCGCGATGGCGTCGGGATACGAGATGAACGCCAGACTAGCGCCGGACTTGACTACTTTCTCGATGTCGGTTATGTTCATTTCGTGGGCGAGATTCCCTAGAATCCCGAAGATTGTGCAACCTGCTATCATACTCGTCACCGTGTCGAGAGTCGTCACGATCATCGCGTCCCTGAAGAGCGTATCGCGAGATTACACGGTTCAACGAAATCAAACTTTGTTCGTGTTCAACAATCACTGTTGGACGATTCTTATAGATTTTGTCTTGACTTTTGTTCCTTGCGAGGAGTATTTATATGAGAAATCCTTCATCTAGTAGGCATTTACTATACAGCATTGAATTCTACAGACATTTCTGGTAGAGAAGTCATTCACAAAAAGTATTTCGTTTGGTTTTTCAATGTTCAATCAATGTTGAATCAATGTTTCTCGAATTTTACTTTCGGATTTGGTTCTAGAATGACAAACTCTATAAGAATCGCCCAACAGTAATGAGTAGACTTCGGATCTTTATGAAAAATAGAAATATTGGGTTGGCAAGAAAGTAATTTCGGTTTTCACTAACTGATGGCGTTATGTTTTGTTTGATTGGCTTCTGTTAACGTTGCGTTTGTTTTCTTTCTGACATTTCATAACTGCCTCTTTTAGGTTACTTTTGAAGCAAATTACACGTAATTTTGATTAAAATTGTTAGTTCTGTGTCAATTTGAACATGGAGTGCAGAAACGAACATTATAGGCATATATTGCTTTTTTATTTCCGTAGAGGTAAAAAAGCTGCCGAGGCTCACAAAGATATATGCGAAGTTTACGGTGTAGATTGCTTAACAGAACGCACGTGCCAGAATTGGTTTAAAAAATTCCGTTCTGGAAATTTCTCACTTAAAGACGACCAACGTTCTGGTCGATCATCTGGAGTTGATGATGACCAAATGAAAGTCATTATTGAATCGGATCGTCATATAACTGTCCGAGAGATTGCAGACAGGTTAAATGTCTCGCATACAACCATAGAATATCGTTTAAAAAGTCTCGGAATCGTTAAGAAGCTCGATATTTGGGTCCACACGAGTTGAAAGAAATTCACTTAATGCAACGCATCAACATATGCGATATGCATCTCAAACGAAATGAAATCGACCCTTTTCTCAAGCGAATCATCACCGGTAATGAGAAATGGGTTGTTTACAATAACACAACTTGAAAACGATCATGGTCCAAGCGTGATGAACCAGCCCAAACCACACCGAAAGCTGAATTGCACCAAAAGAAGATCATGTTGTCAATTTGGTGGGATTACAAAGGTATTGTGTATTTTGAGCTGCTCCCAAGGAACCAAACCATCAATTCAGATGTTTATTGTCGACAACTAACAAAACTGGACATAGCAATCAAAGAAAAACGGCCAGAATTGGCAAATCGCAAAGGAATCGTGTTCCACCATGATAACGCTAGGCCACACACATCTTTGGTAACACGTGAAAAGTTATTGGAGCTTGGTTGGGAAGTGATGTCACATCCACCATATAGCCCTGACATTGCACCATCAGATTATCATTTATTCCGAAGTTTACAAAACTCTTCGAATGGTAAAACATTCACTAATGATGATGATCTGAAATCGCACTTGGATCAGTTTTTCACCGAAAAGGATCAGAAGTTTTATGAGCGCGGAATTATGAAGCTACCAGAAAGATGGCAAAAGATCATACAACAAAATGGAAAATATTTTATTGATTAAAGTTCATTGCTTTGATAAAAAAATTGGATTTTATTTCATCTAAAAATACCGAAATTACTTTCTTGCTAACCCAATATTTTGCAACGATTGTGGGCGGCAGGAGTGAAATAAAAATTCACGTCATTCCTTAATCGATTGTTTACATTGAAAACATCAATATTCTCAGATTTCTCTAATCTTTCACTGTTTAATGTTTCGCCCAGCCAGTTTCTTCATAAATGCATAAAAATCCGCAGTCTAGTAATGAACAAGTTTGGAGTCGTACATAGTTATCGAAATCTTGTTAATCTTGCTCGTTACCTGTAAATGTTGTGCTTGAAATCATTATGCGCCGAATAGGTGATGATGCTTCCGAAGCAGACGGAGAGCGAGAAGAAGCACTGAGTAACAGCAGCGTACCAAACGGTGGGCTGTAAAAGTTTCGACCATTTCGGCGTGATAAAGTAGAGGATTCCTGTTGCAGCCCCTTCGAGAGTCACCGCCCTGATCAGGAGGCAGACCAAGATGATGTACGGGAAAATGGCGAGGAAATAGGAAGCTTTCCCCGAGCTCTTCACGCCCTGGAAAGTGATCAGGATCACGGAGATCCAGCTACCGAGGAGACAGAGCGTCAATCTCCAATCCGGCAAGCCTATTCCGTCGTCGATGTTGTCCTTTTCCTGTAGAACGACTTTCCTAAAACGGGCAAACACGCGAATGAAGAGGAAGAGACTCGTCGGGCGAACGGCGACTTACGTGAAGTAGTATTCAGCTGAACTTCTGTATTGCGTGTCGTTCGCCAACAGCTGGAACGCGTTGGACTGTCCCAGCCCGTTGTCGAAGGTGTCGTTCGACTTCTTGCCAGAATCTATGCATCTGTCCCATTCCTCTCTGCACTTGGACCACGGCAGCTCGGCGGAGAAGGACGCGATGAGGAAGTACAGCGTTAGGGACATCAGCGAGCTGTAGTAGGTCATCAAGGCGACGGTGGAACAGAACTGGGCCCAACCCACACCTGCAGCGATCGACTTCGTTAAGAGAAAGAAAACGAGAGGAGGACATGCGTACCAGAGATCATTATTCCATATGTACGCGTGTGGTACACGAATCCGGATCGAATCCGTGTAATTTTTAGTACCTATGTATTTCTGTTTCACGACTACACGTGATACGTGTTGGAAACATGCGTTTACGTTTTACGATCAAATTCTTTTCGACTGTTGATGTTAGAAGTGAGACGTAAATTGTTCGACGTTACATCACCGTGTATTAGAATAAACAGGGACCTCCAGTGTACATGGCTAGTAGTTAGCTTGGTCGCGAAGTGTAATCAATTAATCTGCTGTTTATATTTTATAACGTCGAACAATTTAACGCGAATTTATGCGATTTGTAACGCGTACCGACAAGCGCGGGGCACACGCTCCACACCCTGATGGACGACGACGAAGAGAACTGTCCGATGATCATCTCCAGATAATAGAAAGGCTTCCCAACTAGCAGCAGCACGATAATGTAAGGAATCAGGAAAACCCCGCCGCCGTTTTCGTACGCGGTGAACGGGAACCTCCAGATGTTGCCGAACCCGATGGACATAGCGATGCAGGACATCAAAAATTCGATGCTGTTGTTCCAACTGCCCCCGGCTTCCGGTTCCGAAACAATGTCCGAACGCTGCGACACCGATCCTCTTTGTTTCCCGAAAGTCGTCTCGTTATCCGCCACGTCCGCCTCGTCCACGACGAACGCCGCATTCCGATGTCCACGATGAGCTAGATCGCCCTAACGAACGAACATCAAACGACGCGTGTTTCCGATCATTTTTTTTTTGAAAAGCCAGCGTCACGGCATCCCGCAGCTCGCAATCAAACGCTCCGCATTAGCCTTAAGCTCTTTATGTGCCCTGTGCCGATTCTTATCGCGTGAGTGAAATGTTGCTATCGCGGGTGTTCTCGTGACAAAAATGTAATCGGGGTCGCGTATATCGCTTCCGTCATTGTTCACGGTCCTATTAATTACACGTCGAATATTTCTGGCTCCATTGTTGATCCGCGGACGCGAATATGTACCTAGTTTCGAATCGTTTCGTTTCAAACGCGGTGATAAACAAGTTGTTGTGTTCTCTTGATTTATACGCTTCCCGTTGCGATCAAACGATCGCTGAATAATTATGGACGTGATCAAGTACCTCGCAAACAGGTTCGAGCTTTGGTTGATTGAATGCGAGCTCTTTATAGGCACTTCGAAAAAGAGAAATAGTACTGCTAAGTATACTTGAACCTATGCCAGATAGTTTCGCACCTTTTACAACTACTTTGGTACATGGAAGTAATACTTGCAAGTTTACTCGAATCTTGGTCGAACAGAGTCGAAGCTTTTATGAATATTGTACTAGAAATTCAGTGGTTTCTCTAATCATTATTTTTTTCTAAATAATGGGGTCCTTTTGTACACCATTTTATAAAGAATTGCACGTGAATATCATAAAAAAGAAATAAGCTAAAACCAAGTACTGTAAATGAAATACTATTCTTAAATAGTTAGGAATTTAATAAGTAAACTGCTTAAGATCCAGTTTTATTTATTTTTATGCAGTTCTAGTTTCCAAGATTCGGGTACTTCTTGTAAAAGATTCGATTCCTTTCAACATCGAAGTGTGTACACATTCCGAAGTTCGATATCAGTTTGTAATACACGAATACCTTTGTAATATAATCATTGAAACATTATTGCTTTTAAATAGTAATCGAAACTCATGAGATGAAACTTGGGATTCGCGAGTATACATTGAACTTGATCCCATCCCCACGAATAATCGATGACGTTTCCAAATGTGACATGATCATTATCTCCTAGCAGTACTTACCATGATCGTCTCGATTCAGCGTTCGATCAGACAATGAACCGTCGACGAGTGGAACCGGTACGATCGGTGGTGACGAGAGCGAATCGTCGCGCGTCGAACCATTGACGAATCGGTCGACATGGCGCTCCGCCGCCTCTTTATATGACGACACGCGTGTCGATACCCACCACTCACGAATACTGTAAAAAACCTTGACGATAAGATGATTACGATCCCAACATTTAGATTATACTGCAATTCTCTGCACTCGATCTGATTAGACACTCATCTAGCTCGAAAACTGATATCGACGTTAGTGGCGGCGCAACAAAAGAGCTCTTCCAGCGGACGTCGAATTCTTTCTTCGACGACCGAATTGTTCACGAATTTTAATCACGAATTTTAATTGAAACCGACGAATCTCAATTGTCCGTTTCATCCTTATTAGAAACTGTCCAGCTTCAGAAATCAATCATGTTCTCTCCCGGAAAAATGTTAGTTTGCATAGAGATTCTAGCGATCGGGATCGAACGTTAGATTAATGACAAAGTACGATATTGCAGAGTACACTCGCGTTATCAGTGTCGCGTGCAAAGGATATTGATTGATTAAAAATGAAGATGAATCATACGTGTTCCATAAAACGCAGCGAAGTTCGCGTCGCAACGCGAGCGCGGCAGTTCGAGACTCCCAAGCGATTAACCTTGATGATGATATGGAAGAGACCGAGAAAAGAAACGTCGAGGAAGCGATAGAAAATGTCTCACAAGATGTCGCAGATCGTGAACCGAAATTTAAGGATCCGTGCAGAACCAGGATCGAGAAAGACAGAGCGGAAGACATTTTCAAGGTTGTGTTGTTCCCGCGAAAGGAAATTGCAAAATTCTTACGGGATAGATCGATCAGCGAGACTCTTATCGAGACGATGCTAAAAGTCGGTTTCACGGATGAATTTCTCAGGTGATCAAATAAAAAATGCAACGTATATTTTCGTAGTTTTTATTAGTTACATGTACGCTGCGGACGTTCATGCAATTTTCAATTTTTGTAGGCAAATCTTGAGAAAGTGGAATCGTGTAAAATTGTTATTTCCGATGATAGTGGACTTTGTAGTTCTGAAATAAATTAAAATTATTATTATTTGTTAATATCCTCTCTGTTAATATCGTGCCTGTATTTGTTTAGTTTCGCGCTTGTCCCTTTTCATCATAGACATATAGAGATAGACTGCGCGGCCTGTACGAAGCGCTGAAGCACACAATGGCGGCGCGCGAGAGAGAGAGCATTAGCCGGGGGGTATAGCGTTCTCTTTCTAAGTGATGTGTCGGTGGGGAAAGATTCCCCTACTTGCTTGCTAGATAATGTAGATTTCTACATAGTATTGATTAATTTGTTAATATTTATTTGGTTTTTGACATTTATTTGAATACCATTTTTTTTATATTTATTTTTGAGAATGGATTACATGGAATCACAGCATCCTTGAACGTCCTTCGACAGCGGATCCCGCAGCGAGAAGAACTCGGGTATGGCGGTGCGTATGCTAAAGTATCGCTCCAAAATGACTTGTAAAATAATAACAATGAGAAAAAATATTTAAACCAGTATACATAAGTGCTTTATTCAAATTTATAATGAGAAATTCAGAATACAATGAATTTGTTGTATTAACGCATTTTATAATCTAACATTATATCGCATTTGCAATTCCTAACAAATTAACAAATTAATCAATACTATGTAGAAATCTACATTATCTAGCAAGCAAGTAGGGGAATCTTTCCCCACCGACACATCACTTAGAAAGAGAACGCTATACCCCCCGGCTAATGCTCTCTCTCTCACTCTTTGTACCGCGCGCCGCCATTGTGTGCTTCAACTCGCCCATAAGACGGCGCAGTCTATCTCTATATGTCTATGCTTTTCATGTAAATTTTAGGTTAAGATTTTTTAACTTCCCGATTTTATAGGGAAGTTATTGTAATTACCCCGAAAATCGAAAATCGATTTTTTAGCAGATCTTCACGTTTCATGGTCATTGGAGTCATTTTAGACTATTTTTATCAAAATGTTCGTATGTGTGTGTGTGTGTGCGTATGGCCGTTTCTATGTAATCAGATTTTTCGTTAACGTTTTCAGAAAAAGTAACAACGCGATCAGGATGATGAATGATGCAATCGATGTGCCCCGTCGTAACTTAGAGCTGATTAGATTTTGGTCCATTTTGGTCAAGTAGTTTTTTAGTTTTTTTAGTTTTTTTCGAAAGAAGTTCATCGAACAATGCAATTTATACGAGAGAACGGAAAGTTTCCACCGAAGAAACAAACTTAATTACACAACAAATTTTTTTTTCGATTTTTTTAAAATTAGAAAAAAAAAATTTTTTTTTTAATCTTTTTTTGTACCTTACGATGATGTTTCCGCTTACAATAATCGAAAATTATCCCAATGCAAGAGTGAGTTAATCATCTCTACTCCCGAGAATACATTTTCAAAGAATATCGATGGAAGTACAAAAAAAATTTATATTACAATCTTTAAAAAAACAATCAGTTCAAAGCGAATTATTAACTGAGATTAAATTGAAAATTAATATAAACTATATGATAATTATTAATAACAGTGACGTTGAAAACGGATTGGTTAATGGAGCACACATGCGGAATATTAAAATTTATTACTTTTCAAGAAAATACTAGAATTCCGTCTATATTGTGGTTAGATTTTCAATTGGCCAAAGTAGGAGTGAAAGTAAGAACTCGTTATCGTGATTATATGAAAAATGCAAATATTGATCAAAATTTAACACCAATAACCAGGTCGCGCTCTGATTGGTCAGTGTTTTTCGTTAATAACTCCTAAACAAAACCGCGGATAACATTTTTGTAAAGGAAAATGTCGCTTCAAATGACCCAAGGAACCTCCCATTTCCGGGAGTTACACTTATTCTGGGACACCCTGTATATAAATGTATGTATTGTAATAATGATAATAATGTACTGCAACTAACGAATCGGGAAGTTCTTTGTGTGGCTCGCGGAGAGTCACACACAAAATAAAAAACATTAATAGCTGTAGGTCCTACTAGCCATGCGTATCACTAGTAGTAGTAGTAGTAGTAGTAGTCGTGTTTATTGCCGGGGAGGGGCGGTTCGGCCGCCCCTCGCTTCCTTAGGGCACACCGGTTTTTAAACACCAGTTTCACAATTGGCGCTGCCGGCACTCGGCCCTTTAGCGGGTTGCAATTGTCCTCGTTTTTCAGCCCCCTCTGTTTTATTCGGCCCGGGCCATTTTCAGAGTCGTCGACTTACTAGACGGGTCGGTGGCCATGCTACCTAATTTTTTTGAGTTTTTGAGCTGTTTTACGGCTCGGTGTGAACGTCGGGCCCCCTCACCTTCAGACCTGCAGGGTGTCTCGCCTGCCCTTTTAGACTCCCCCCCTTCACCATATTTTCATGTCGAATGTGTCAAGTTTTGAGCCCGTCCCTACACTGTTTCCGGATAGTCCAGAAACTTACCCACACCCTCCCCTAGGGCAATTCCACACCCTCCCCTAGGGCTAATCCCTCCCCGCCTATGCTGTGAGTCTATTGGGAGTACAAATGCAAGGGACCGCGTATTGTTTTTGACCATTGGGAAGAAGTTACTGCTACTTCGGATCCAATCCGACTTCATCGAAATCTCGGCTGGGCCGAGACATCAATTCCATTCGGTCTTCACCTGCCGACCTACTTCGCGATGGGGTTGAGAAGGAAGGGTTCACCAACTTCACCGAAATCTGTCTCCTCAGAGATTTGATATCAGGTTCATCGGGATCTTCCTTCTTGGGTGGGCTTGACACATCCTAGAAAATATGGCTGATTGTTTGGATGGGACCACCATCCTCGGTTCTGGTCGGTGTTCAGCAATTAGCTCCGTCCACCCGGCCTTTCCCTTAAAGGTTTTTAAGTGATGTTCCGTTTGCGTTTTTTGATTCCGTTTTTTTTGGTAGGGTCCAGCCCAGTTTCCAGTTTCCAGTTTCCTCAGTAGTACCATTTGTTCGCTGACCACCCCCTTCCTTACTCTTGTCCCCCAAACAGAGGAGATAGAGCCGGCGGGTACCTTTATGAGGCGGGATGGCCAACTTGGGCTCCCAATAGTTTACCGATTCCCTGGATAGAGGGGAAATTCGTTGCCATTGGTTGCCCCATGACCCCGACAGTAGGCACTGAGTCCGTAGCAGGAGAAAAAACCACACCTTGGAAATTTATGCCACCCCGGGAATCGAACCATGGCCTTCCTGCTACGAATCAGACACTCTACCACCTGAGCCACTGACCCGCCTATGCGTATCACTAACCCTCTCGCTAGAGCAGTCCTACCCGCGAGCGAGCAAAAACAACCCTACTCGCGAGCGAGCGAAGCGAGCGAGCAACAATAGCCCTCTAGTTTTGTTATGTTTCTTTTATCAGTTCTAAATACTGTAAACAACCGTAAACATTTGTATAAAAGGACTTCGGTCCGTATGTAATAATAATAAAATTGTACTAGATTCTGTGGATTTTAAATTCTACCATTTTTTGAAAATGTTCAGAAGCCATAAATACATAAACATCCGCGGTCTAGTAATGTGTATTAATTTTATTTATTTGTTCGTACTCGTTTAGACTTCTGAGGGCGATGGGCTTTTCGAAAGAGGATATCTCGGAACTGGAACAACTGTGGGCCATCGAAGTAAAGAATCGCGGAGCGACCGATTCTGTCCGATCTTCGTCAGCGTCCTCGTGCGATTGCTTGTCTCCGGATGGAATTTATTTGAGTCACGGCTTGAGCAAGCCCCTGCGCCGTGCTCTTCGCGACATCCTCGCGAAGAAGCCTTCCGACCCGATCGAGTACCTTGGTCATTGGCTGCTGAACTACAAGGTCGTCTCCAGTGTCTCCACCTTCCTGGATTCCTATCGCGTCATTGCGTATAACCGTTATCAAATTCTGATTCCAGATCTGCCAGGAGCGACGGAGGAAATTCAAGGAGTTCGAGCTGGAGCTGTCAATCGAGCGAGCAAGACTCAAACCCAAAGTTATATTTTCTTGTTTGATTAATAGACAGCGGATTTTATGCATTTAAAACATTAGACGAATTTGAAAATACTTTTATATAATTTTCAACCAATCCTCATTTTTTTCAGTGTTTCAAAAAGTGCGCCGCTATGAAAATATTGCTCTTGTTTAAAACAATTGCAAAATAAATGGCGAAGAAAACAATTTTTTAAAATGACAACATTTTTAGTGGATGCACTTATGTTTTCACTGTAAGCTCCGAAAATCTCATTTTCATAGGTTTGTTAGTTCTAGTCTGATGATTTAATGAAGAAAGGGTGACACGTTTCCTTGCACACGTCTGTAAAATCAATAAAATAAAAATGATCTAGGTTTCAGAAACCTCTTGATTTTGGAATTCAAATGGAGAATGTTCATTTTGCATAAAATCCGCTGTCTGCTAATTATATCTGCCCCGCGATTCTATAACGCGCTGGTTTCAGGAAGAAGAGGACGCGGAAATGCCCGCGGAGGAGGGATACGAAGAGGAAGAGGAATATTTTGGCGATTGGGATTTTCCGGATCTCGAATGATTTGGAATAACGACACCGTTTAATAAATAAATGCGTGAGTTTATTTGCGTAAATGCTTTCCTGTGGCAGTCGAGCGATCGAACTAGCCTCGCTCGAACTAACGACGCTATTCATTGATTTACTAATTAATACTGTGATCTACGATGCTCGCGGAAGAGCTCCTTCCGGAAACGGCGGACGTCGAGGAACTGTTCTGGCTGCGTCGACGCTTTCGTTCGACGATAGCGTTTACCGAATCGCCGTTCAGAGGCTCGTGAATTTTTAATTTACCCGCGCATCGTTCGAGGACGTCCGTTCCCTTCGGGAGAACTTCTTTTCGTTCTACAAGCCGCTTTGTAGAAAAACAAAGGCGAGAAGTTAGAATTGCAAACGCATGCGCACGCGAGCAGATATGCGGAATGCGACTCCGTCGAGGTACGGTATCACGCGAGTTTATCCTCCGCGCAGAATATCACGTAAACGAATTGCTTGAATCTCGAGCACTGCCGCTTTTCCCGGAGTTTCCGCTTTGTTTCCTTGAACTCGCGCCACGAGGCCAGTTCTTTGGCGTTCTTGGGTCCCCAGTCTGAGGAAGGTCTGAAAGCTGACGCGATCATCTGTGCAGAAAAATGAATCGTTAAGACCTCTGTCCAACTTGCTATGAATCGACGTCGCTCTAGAAATGTGTCTAGATTTGCACCTCGGACAATCCCAAATCTTTTTTGGACAGCATGACATAAATGAGCCAGAAAGGAACCTGCAGTGCTCCGAAGGCGCAGATTGTCCAGCCAGCAGCTGCAATTCAACAGGGAAAACAGTGTGAATCGTGACGTCGCACAGTGAGGAAAACGTTACGTCAACATACATGTCTGTATTAGTTAAACTCGAGATATATATATAATTAGATAAATTAGTTAAAGTGAAAAAGATATTTGAATAAATTTTACAGAACTCTATTAGCCTTTTTATACTTACTTAATGTGTATAGAACACATGTAACATAGAATTATCAATTATTACCAGTGTTTAGAATTTTGCGAAAGCTACTTACATGTCTGTATTAATTAAACTCGAGATATATATATATAATTAGATAAATTAGTTAAAGTGAAAAAGATATTTGAATAAATTTTACAGAACTCTATTAGCCTTTTTATACTTACTTAATGTGTATAGAACACATGTAACATAGAATTATCGATTATTACCAGTGTTTAGAATTTTGCGAAAGCTACACGTACCGTGCGCGCTTTCGGGATAGGAGGTACCAATGTGCGTAATGGGCGTGAGATTGATCAACGAGTAAACCAGGACCACAGCCAGCAAAATAGGAGTGATAATAGCCCAGCAGAGTCTCCAGTACGCGGACGGTCTCCTCTTCAGCATGTACTCGACATCGTCCACGTAATTCTCGAGCCCGTACACCCAGAAGATTCCAGTGATCTCCAGAGTGGCTAGGATGAGCACGATGAAAGTGCCGCCGTAGTAATCGACCAGTTCCAACACGAATTGTCCACCCTGTTTACGGTAAAAATCGTGAGAACCGGTTCGAAGTGTCGTCCGTAACAATGCGAATTCTATCGCCGCTTACGTCCTACTTACAGGTGTACAATAAACGGTCCCGACGGAGAAGCCGAAGACCACCGTGCCGAGTATTATGTAAAAGTATTTCCAATGTGGAAATTGATCGCTGATAATGGTGATGATAGCTCCGGCCATGGCGATGGCGCTTCCGATGCCGAGGACGAACAGCATCAGGAAGAACAGCACAGAGAACAACTGCAAACAGGTGAGAAACCTCGATGTAGATCGTTCGCTCCGACGTGATCCGGATCTGGATCACCTCGGCGCGTCATTCGCGCCGGATCCTTTGATACCTTAATGCATTCCGACCACTCGAACACCTTGAATTACCGTACCGTTCGACCATGATCATTCTCGTTTGTTTTTCAGGAAATCCTGCGAGGTCGTCCTGTAAACCAGATCCGGGCAACTTCTTCCCCGTTGGCGTTGTCCGACCCCCACCGGGGTTTGCTGGTTCTCCCACTCTTCATTTCTAGCTTGGCTTTATCTTCAGAGCAAGGGAGCTGACGCAGCGCGGTTTCTTTCATAAATTCGAATGGTGGGAGACGCTGGGTGGCACTGAGAAGAGGGGAAGGAAGCGGGGTGCGGTTCGCGGGCCGCTAGTTGCCCGGCTCTGCTGTAGGTCGCTATTAGACCGAATTGAAGGGCTTTAAACGAGTTTGCGCCTCACCTGAGGTAGAACGGTGAACTTTGCGATAGCGTCCGGATAGGAGACAAAGGCGAGGCCGGTTCCACCTTTGACGACGTTCGCGATGTCGTCCGTGCCGAGTTCGTGGGCCAGGTTGCCCAATATTCCGAAAATCGTGAACCCCGCGATCAGGCTGGTGAATGTGTCCAGCGTGGTCACCACTATCACGTCTCTGAAACGATGAAGCGTTGATTGAAACTGCGACGATACAACGAACTGTGGAAAGACGGAAGAGTAACCTGTATATGTTGTGTCTGAAGTCGTTGTAGGAGGAGTACATGACAACGCCGCCGAAGCAAACCGACAGCGAGAAGAAACACTGGGTGACGGCAGCGTACCAAACCTTCGCCTCAAACAATTTCGACCAGTTCGGCTTAATGAAGAAAACGATCCCGTTCATGGCACCTTCCAAGGTGACCGCTCTGATCAGCAAGCTGATCATGATCACGTAAGGGAAGATTGCGAGGAAGTAGGCCGCTTTTCCGGAACTGTGCACCCCGCGAGCCAGAACGCCGAATATGCAGAGCCACGAGATCAGTAGGCAGATCGTCAGCTTCCAATCCGGAAGTCCGATGCCGTCGTCGATGTTCGACTTCTCCATTAATACTGTTTTCCTGGTGGCAAGGGTTTCTGTGCAGTAGACTCCCGTGTAACGCGATCACAAAACTGTTTAAAAATACTGCATACATATACATTTGTGTCTCTTGCGCCAGTAAATGTACAGGGTGTATGACAAGTAATGGTCATCCATTCTAGGGGTGTCTGCACCTCTGTGCACAATTGTGTACAACAAAGCAAATTGCTGTTAAAATTGTTTTTAAAATTATCAACACCTTCCACTCATCCGGAAGAGAAAAATGTTACAGCTTATACCTCGATAAATATTTGTTTGCGACGTACGTCTCCTTTCAAACTTTTTCTCTTCTGAATGAGTGGAATGTGTTGATGCAAATTTCTTGGTTGCAAACAATTTTGCGGCAAGTTTCTCTTACAAATGTCCATGACTATTACTTTTTATACACTCTGTACAGGATTCTTCAGCAGTCTTCGTATATGTAAATCTAGAGGATTGTCCTCTAGGAAATTCCAAGCGATTCTCTTACTGAAAGTAAAATTCGGCCGAGCTGGTCATATTGGTGTGGTTCCGTTTCGTCGAATTGTGATGACCCCCGGAATCGACGCAGGAGTCTCCCCACTCTTCGAGACACGTGGACCAAGGAAGCACCGACTGGAAGCTGGAGAACAGGTACAGGAGGGTCACGGACATCAAGGAGCAGTAGTAGGTGCCTACGCTCAGCATGGAGAACATCTGGGCCCAACCAACCCCACGAAATCCTGGCACTGCGAATCGGTCGAAGCAGGTAATCTTTATCCGATTTATCATGACAAACGCTGGAAAGCTTTTTGTGGCCAAAAGTATTTTAGCTATAACAATATGAAGTCAGAAATATATAGTACATTTAAAGAATCAAGGTGATCCCTATTTCTTATTAAAAAAATCTTTTTCTTAAACTATCATTTAAACTTGTATTTTGATAGCCTATGATGAGTATTTTAGACGTCTTATTTCATCTGAATTTTACAAAGTTCATCTTGAGAACGTTATATCTTAGCAAAAAATAATCTGAAATGAATAATAATTAATTTGGGAAAACATTTTTTCCAGAATTTTTGGCCACAAACAGGTTCCAAGGAGTCTGTATTATTACAGCCATTTACAACAATTATTACGAATTGCCTTTATAGGCAATTTCGCACCTGCCGCCCACATCTTGACCGAGGATCTGCTGCAGAATTGTCCCATGATCATCTCCAGATAATAGAACGGTTTGCCAACGACGAACAGAACGATGATGTATGGAATCAAGAAAACTCCGCCCCCGTTCTCGTAGGCGGTGAACGGGAACCTCCAAACGTTGCCCAGGCCGATGGACATCGCGATGCAGGACATCAAGAACTCCACACCGTTGCCCCAAGTCGCTCTCTGCTTCTCGTTCTCTACTATAGTCTTCGCCGCGACAATTACGTATCGTTAATTCGCATTAATCGCACGACTTACCGCTGGGAGCTCGGGTATTGGCACAGTCTGCGATCGGTGCCAAATCGAGCTCCCAAATCGTAAACGGACCTACCATTTCCTCCGGAACCGATAACGACAGCGGTAACTTGCGATCATCCTGCACCCCGTATCCATGGATCTGAAGAACATGGAAAGATTGGTTTGCGATCGAGCGATACTTTGACCGAATTGTGGCTTACCTTCTCCGTGACGACACTGGCGATCGGTTTCTGTAGGTTCGTGGTCGCGAGGCCATCGTCTCCAACGAACGCTGCGTTTTCTCTACCGTGCTGAAACCAACGAATTTCGCAGACAGCCATGAGTTTTCCACATGCGACGCGTACTTTTACTCGCGGAACGCGGAGTTTGGACTTCGATTGTCCTTGGACGCAGCGCACAGTGGGACAAAGTGATGAATTTTGCGGAAAGAATGAAGAACTTTTGATAGAAATCAGATACAGCGATGATTTCGTTTTAACCGAACGTTTTTTAATCTTGAAAATCTGTGTTAAACCTGCAGAATTACAAGACAATTGTGGTATATCCGATACCATGTACGGATAGATCTTCTTCTTTGCATGCTATACTTCATTTCTCGTAGATTTTGTCACGCTGATTTCAAATTTGGCTTCAAAATTTGTCTACCACCTCAGAATTTCGCAAAAAATCGATTTTTCTGAAAAAGACTAATGAAATCATTTTTTAGTTGAAATAATTTAAAAATATCATGATAATGAACAACAAAATAATGAAGTATTTGAACGTTCCGAGTTACTTACAAAACATGAAGCATGCTTTGCGAGTATCTAATTTAATGTAATTTAAACTAGATATCTATTTTTCATAATTATATTTTCATGCACACAGGAAGCAAATCTTTCTAACTTTTTAATTAATCTTTTAACTCAGGCCTGGCCAACACGCGGCCCGCCACGTAAAATTGTGCGGCCCGCCGGGCGATTTTACATTTCTATTGAAACTTTTGTTTCTCCTTGTATGTATAAAAAAATATACATCATTGTTATAATGCGCAAGTGCGACTACGAACTCCAGTTCTATATTTGATATCTTTGATATAATTGAGTTACAGTGCAACAACGAAATGAAACAAATTTTTGCGTCCACATTAATAATTAATTTTTACAATACTTATATTACATCCGAGAGATATTCCAACTTAAGATATTTTGCACAACGAGTTGTAAGTGCTTTTGGATCCACATATGTTCGTGAAACATTTTTTTCGAAGATGAAATTTCCAAGGAGTTCATCACGAGCTTCATTACAACTAACAAAAGATATGCAACGTCGAACATAAATATAGATTTACAAAAATTAAGCGAAAGAAAGGATAAACAAATATATCTCATTAATTAAGACTCGAGAGTTAATTATATAGAATCATAGTATAACAATCAAGTTTTATTCATTTTGTATTTGTATTACATTTTTTAAAAGCATGTTTACCTAAAGTCAAAGTGGTCCGTGAAACCATTTGGGTTGGCCAGGCCTGTTTTAACTTGTCAACGAAATTTTGTAACTTCTGGTGATACGTTATTATTTTTGTACAACTTTAATCGATGTTTTACTAACATGATTTTCGGATCGGTTGAGTATACTGCCCGATTGAAAGTTCTTTGATTTTGACACAAAGTTCATGACTTTGTCCCACTGTGCGGCGTACCGAGAACGAGAGTGTAGAGAAATTAGTAATTTCGCGTCACGGTTCGTTCGAACTGGATAATTAAGCGCTATAGAAGTAATTTATGACGGATGGCTGGATGCACTCGACGCTCATCCTTCGTCCAACTATTGACCGGTTGCCGCGAACGATCGGCGAAGCATTGTCTCGCGTGCCGATGTTTTGGCATACTTGGATCGTTGTACCTACTTCGCTCGGACGTCGCTCGCGACATTCCTAACATTTCGATCGGCCAGAAATGCGATCTAACGTTGCAAACAGGACAGGCTATCGAATTCTAAAAAAGAAGAAACGCTTAGTCTATATCGAGCCATTGCACCGATCCGATTTCTAACCATTGCATCAGTCCACGCCGAAGAAAGGATCGGCCTTCGCGGATCGCGAGTACCCAGTGCGATTACTTCGCAATTAGCCGATCGAATTGGCGATCGGTTTCTAAACTTCGTTGTTTCATTCCGGATAACACTGATGCGGCAGGAACTCGGCGAGATTCCTCGAACACGCTCTACAGGTTTTGCACTCCTTTACCCTTATTTTTATTTTGCATAAAAATTCGCAGTCTAGTAATTAGCAATTCATTAACTTTGTGATGTATGAAAACTATGTGTAGATATGTATATTTATTGTTGACACTTTATGAGTAATCTTGTCAGTATTTGTTGAAGCGTATTGAGTATTGAGTCTTATTTTTAACTCGCAGTAATGACACTGTTCACGTGTGTCTAATGTCATACAACTATTTTGCTGTACCCTCCTGTCCATGGTGATTTCTTTTGAACTCAAGGGAGGTACTTCCAAGTGTAATTAATTTTAAATATTTTTAATGGATATAATTGATTTGCAAAAGGTTGAAATTGATTTGCCCGAGGTTGAATTTGACTTGCAAAAGGGTGAACTTGTAGTGCAAAAGGGTGAAATTGATTTGCAAAAGGTTAAAATTCATTACCAAAAAGTTGAAATTGACTCGTAAAAAGTTTAACTTGATTTCCAAAAGGGTGTCATTGATTTACAAAAAGGTGAAATTAATTTGCAAAAGGGTGAAATTGATCTGCAAAAATTTGAATTGATTTCCAAAAGGGTGAAATTAATTTGCAAAAAGTTTAATTTGATTTTCGAAAGGGTGTCATTGATTTACAAAAAGATGGAATTGATTTGCATAAGGTTGAAATGGACTTGCAAAATGGTGAAATTGATCTGCAAAAGGTTGAAATTGATTTACAAAAAGGTGAAATTGGTTTCCAAAAGGATGAAAATGACTTGTAAAAAGTTTAACTTGATTTCTAAAAGGGTGACATTAATTTACAAAAAGATGGAATTGATTTGCATGAGGTTGAATTTGACTTGCAAAATGGTGAAATCGATTTGCAAAAGGTTGAAATTGATTTACAAAAAGGTGAAATTGGTTTCCAAAAGGATGAAAATGACTTGTAAAAAGTTTAACTTGATTTCTAAAAGGGTGACATTGATTTACAAAAAGATGGAATTGATTTGCATAAGGTTGAATTTGACTTGCAAAATGGTGAAATTGATTTGCAAAAAGTTGAAATTGATTTACAAAAAGGTGAAATTGGTTTCCAAAAGGATGAAAATGACTTGTAAAAAGTTTAACTTGATTTCTAAAAGGGTGACATTGATTTACAAAAAGATGGAATTGATTTGCATAAATTGAAATTGATTTACAAAAAGGTGAAATTGGTTTCCAAAAGGATGAAAATGACTTGTAAAAAGTTTAACTTCATTTCTAAAAGGGTGACATTGATTTACAAAAAGATGGAATTGATTTGCATAAGGTTGAATTTGACTTGCAAAATGGTGAAATCGATTTGCAAAAGGTTGAAATTGATTTACAAAAAGGTGAAATTGGTTTCCAAAAGGATGAAAATGACTTGTAAAAAGTTTAACTTGATTTCTAAAAGGGTGACATTGATTTACAAAAAGATGGAATTGATTTGCATAAGGTTGAATTTGACTTGCAAAATGGTGAAATTGATTTGCAAAAAGTTGAAATTGATTTACAAAAAGGTGAAATTGGTTTCCAAAAGGATGAAAATGACTTGTAAAAAGTTTAACTTGATTTCTAAAAGGGTGACATTGATTTACAAAAAGATGGAATTGATTTGCATAAATTGAAATTGATTTACAAAAAGGTGAAATTGGTTTCCAAAAGGATGAAAATGACTTGTAAAAAGTTTAACTTCATTTCTAAAAGGGTGACATTGATTTACAAAAAGATGGAATTGATTTGCATAAGGTTGAATTTGACTTGCAAAATGGTGAAATCGATTTGCAAAAGGTTGAAATTGATTTACAAAAAGGTGAAATTGGTTTCCAAAAGGATGAAAATGACTTGTAAAAAGTTTAACTTGATTTCTAAAAGGGTGACATTGATGTACAAAAAGGTGAAATTGATCTGCAAAAAGTTGAATTTGATTTCCGAAAGGGTGGCATTGATTTGCAAAAGGTGAAATTGATTTTATAGTTGAATTTTATATCCAAAACAACGAAATTGCATGAAATTTTTATATCCAACAGGGTGGAAAATGGATTTACACGAAATAAGGTTGAACTTGGCATGCATAAGGGCGAATGTAGAGTGCGAAACCTATCCAAAGATTCGTCTGCGACAGCGTCTAACGCGCGACTGTGATTATTAGTTGCTCGTTTCGCAAAAGAAGCCGGTTCGACCACTCTTCGTTGATTCTGCGTTTACGATATCGTGTGTCGATAGTCCCAGTAATATGCATAATATACACCACGTGTGGTGGTCCACAGGACTCCGGACGATCGAGCGACCCTTAACAATTTCCGGTTATTAACGGAATTTCTTTTTTTATCGCCAGCAGTAAATTCTGTTCGCTTCTCTTCTCGTCCAGCGACCACCGACTCGCGCCTCGTTCATTCAGGAACGAGAAGAAAATCACGGGGAATTCGTTCGAACGACGGAAGAAAACAACAAAGAGACTTTCACAATTCGTTTATCCAGATTTTTATTTTCGCCGGCCCAATTGCGTCACGACGAAAGCGATTGTTCCATGTCCCCGCTTTCTCGCTTATCACTGTGCAACATCAAATTTATTCAGCAATTACTGTTGGGTGATGCTTATACACTTTGTCATTCTAAAACCAAATCCAAAAGTAACATTGAAAATTTATATGTATGAGCGAACATGAACTTCATGACTTCATTCTTCGTGTATTAATATTTGTTCGTTGCATTTTAAGAACACCTTAAAAAAGAATCAACATTAAGAATTTAATTCCCCTAAATGATCTCTTTGGAGCTGCGAACACGCGTAGAGAAATGTAAATTAGCAGCCACCGGTGTCGACGCGTCGAAAATCACCGATTCTTTGTTTCCACTTTCGCGTGGACGCGGATTTATGTAACCAATTTCGCAAGGAAGTTGAAGAATCGGACAGTCTACCTTCGCTCCGAGCGTACGCCGTAGATCGGTGGATCCGATCTCGCGAGTACGCGGTATCGGATAAGTGTATAATTGAGAATCAACAGCAAAAACTTGGGAACTAAGTGGATCGAATTCGATCGAGGAAGAGACCTTCTTGACCGTCGACATTGGAGAACTGGTTCCAGATACGTCTGGTTACGACCGGCATATGAAATGTTTTAACTTGAAACCGATAGACATTCGAATGCCGACATTAATAGTCGCTGCCGTGTTACGATCGAGGAAAGTTGGCATTGGAGGCATGACGTAGTCGCGCGTTCAAATCACCTCGCGATCGCAAATTATCGTCCAAGTTCCCTCACGCTAGCTTATGAAACGCATTCCCATGACTTCTCTTTTCCTTTACAGGCCGCACGGACACACTCTCGTGCAGCTCTTAGACCGTATACATACACTTATAGACTCGGTATAGGTGTAGAACAGGGAGTTCCAACATGTAGCTCGCGAGCTACACGCGACTCCTTCCCCGCTTAGATTCTTCCCCCCACTCTTAGGCTTTATTGTTACATGTGTAGATCTATAATAGTTCTATTGTACTATAGTGGAACACGCATCTATTGTAAACGAGGAACTTCGTCCCTGTTCTCTCCCGCGCAAGTAGTAGTGGGAAGAGGTTCGAATGGTGGGGACCTTGCGGTTGTCGGAGGGTAACTCCCTGTTATAGGATATGCATAGAATGCAGTGCTCTAAGATAATGGTGGATCTGGTACCCACAACTGACGTTACAAACGTTAGTTTCCACCGAATATTAATTTAACTTACGATGGATGTCGCAAGTATATTAATTCTGCAAGACTATTAATTTTCTGCTGGATCCTACTTGAAGTTCTCATTACTATTCTTTCTTTAAAATAAAGTAAGTTGTGACGAAATAAATACAGATTTCATATTATCAATATCTACATTGAAATTTAACTTTTTCCAAATTATAATTGACTTCTGTCAAAATTCTGACAAAATAATAAGAGTGAAGTGAAAATGAACGAGTAATAAAGTAAAACATATATTACAGTTACAGTTTCCCGAAGATTCCCCTTTCCCCTCAAACACTTTAGCTTTGCGTACTGCGACTTGTCAACAGACTATAGCACTTTGCCCACGTCCGTTAGCTGATAGATGAAGGAACACGGCAAGTTATCTAAATCCAGATCTATAAGTATATGTATATGGTCCTATCCGCGACATTTTCAAGGAATGAACAAAACGAAAGCGTCTGATTCTTATCAATGTAGGACGTTGTCTCGAAAACGGTCCCATGCGTTCACCGTCGTGGCTCTTCTGAATCATTATCGCTGCTATCATCGAACAATCTGTCCGATCTACGAGGTTAGAGGTAATAGATGAGTGTCCGAACGAAACCCGAGAAGCTGGCCAACCATTAAACGCACTAGAAGAACATTAAAATGCTTTCTAAGAATACCGTGTAAATATTGATTAATATTGAATATAAATGTTTTTCTATCTATGAACATTCGTTTAAACATCAAAGTGAAACATCAATGTCCATCTTTCAATGTTTATTACAACTATGGACATTTAAGAAGTTCACTGATTGGATGTCGATACGAGAAAGTTGATTTGAGGGAAAATGTCACTGAATTTCCGGTACAATACTGTGCGGCGTGTCCGAAATTCTGGACAGCCCGGCCTGGAGACTGGAGGAGATAGTTCTTGAATGAAAACTGTAATACCTGTCGCATCTCGATCGAACGAACGAAGCCTGGAGACGTGGAGGCTGGGTATCCGATCGGGAGGAAGTGTTTCGTCGATGTGGGACGCGCGGAGAGCCTCGATCTTTGAACCGTGCAACATCTATGGCACCTGTTGCGACAGACGTGGTACCTTCGCGAGGACCAAACAACCACTGCGGTCTGCGTTCGTGATCACCGTACGTTTGTCCGCTAGTCGGCTTGTCCGCTTCTCCACTTGTCACCAAAGTGATCGAAGGTAGGGATCGCTCGGCACGGGACCTAGTAAACTCGATCGAGAAGGGGGAATCGTGCTCTCCCCCCATAGATTTCTGCAACTCCAACGCCGAAATTACGACACCAGCTCGCCTCAATTACCGGTAGCGATAGCACTCGGGCACGATCCCCGAGCACGTTACATCGTTTTCTCGTTTCCCTGCCAAAAACGTTCATTCGTTAACCAGTGAATCGACTCGAGGAATTTTATCGACGTACAAGATCGCGGTTCGCCTAGGCGCGTTACGTTGCCGCGCCATTGACACAATTTTTAATTGTGACGCGCGACACCGGATTGTATCATCGGTAAATTATTCAGGATAATAGATAATGGAATTCCATACCGCTCGTTATTTTTTATTGCACGATCATAGAAAACGTTGTTTCGTTGGCTTTCGAGGTCGCCGTTCCAGCATATCGGCCTTGACCATCCACTTACATCTACTCAGTTTGTTGCTACTCGAAACAATTGTTGCGAGCAGGATGTATTAGCTCGCTACGGGACATCTAATCGCTGAAAATGTATCGTTGGAATCGTGACGTGATCTAGGATCAGGATAAGTTCCATCCGAACGGGTTGCGGATCGTAGGAGATCGTAAGTTCGTTTTGGTCGGGGAAATTCCGAATACGTCACGAATGCTCAACATTTCCGACGTAACTACGCCGAGCGAGCGAACGCGTTCAAGGATTCCCCGTGAAAAACTGGTTACGTAGGTTTCCCGGCTATTGCTTCCAACCCTACCTAATGAAAACGTCTCTTTCGCGTACGAATTACAAATTCCAGGTCGTAGAGGACCTGCTCTCGAAGTTGCGTCACAAACGAAAAGACGATTAACCTTGAAAATATAAAAAATGTATATGTTAATACGTATAAATGTAAATGTATATATGTATGCATATTTGATCTAACCATCTTGACTTTCTTACTTCTTTCATCTCTTCTCTTGTTTTCTTAAGCGTACAAAATTAAAGAAGAATTAAAAGAAGCTTTAGCCTAAAGTGCAGGCCGAAATAGCTATAAAACGGTAAATAATATTGACAATACTTCTTTTATCCATCGTTATAGGTTAGAATCTATGACAGTTCATACTCGAAATAATGTATCTGAAAAGATTCACTTATTGTTATAAAGAATGAAAATTTTTGAACTTACAATTAGGTAGCGCGATAGTGGAGCCATCTACAGCGGCGAGTTCGTGAACTTATTTTCTCTATCTCTCCCATGTGTAAGACAAGGACAGCGATGGTGTTTGACAATTGCTCGTGCCACCTACTTTTCTGCGCGACTTCGAATCCTCTGGTACGTATTAGGAAAAGCATGATGGGCAGAGAGGTATCCAACAAGGAGAGTCATATGATTTTACAGCAAAGGGAAAAGGACAAAAGATAGAATAGAATCGATAGAAGATTTATTAATTGCTCGATTGTTAATGATGATTTATAAATATTTCCAATTGGGGAATACAGAACAGACTTCCAATAGAAATATACCTCCGAGAGAACGGGATGATGTATATAGGTTCTGGTCCAGGCTAAAAATTAGACTAGGGGGCAGCACTATGCCGGCCAATACAATATGTACCGTCAACAGAAATCTTCATTTGCCACACATCTGTAAACAGACGTTTCAGTCATTAGACGGGTGAAGGTGGGTGGAGACGAGTCGAATACGAGTGAGGTTAAATACATTTAGATTTGAAAGAATCCACTCTTTTTGCAGACACGTAGCAAAAAAGCAAGGTACGAGTTATAAATTTTAGAGCAATGATACGGTAACAATATTATTCGTGTTTGCCACTGAAATTTGATCGTTTATATTTTTGATGTCGTGACGATTTTGACAGATAAATACAAAATGACAACAATATGATAGAATTTGAAGGATTCGTTTAATTTTCAGGGCACAATGGGTGAACGTAAAGGTACAAACTTATATTACCCACCGGATTATGATCCGAAGGTTGGAGGACTCAATAAATTTCTGGGTACCCATGCATTACGTGAGAGAGCACGTAAATTACACATGGGTATCCTTATCATCAGATTTGAGATGCCGTACAATATATGGTGCGATGGATGCGGCAATCACATAGGAATGGGTGTACGTTATAATGCAGAGAAAAAGAAAGTTGGAATGTATTATAGCACACCTTTGTACCAGTTTCGTATGAAATGTCATCTGTGCGATAATCATTTCGAGATCAAAACTGATCCAGCGGTAAGTTTTGCTAGAAATCAGTAATCTAAAGATTAATTATTAATAGACTGCAGATCTTTATGCATTTATAGCAAAATTGAGTAGATGAAATTCAAAATTGTAGGGAAATTTAAAAAATTGAGGATGTATGGATTCTTTCTATTCCTTGCAATTGATACAGACAATTTTTATTTTGCATGAAGATCTACAGTCTAATTATACAATATCTCACGAATGGATCTTGTTTTGCAGAATCTAGATTACGTGATAGTTAGCGGAGCTAGACGACAAGAAAATAGATGGGACCCCAAAGAAAATGATCAGATAGTACCAGAGACCAAAGAAGTGTCTTGTAGACTTTACGACGATGCGATGTATAAATTGGAGCATGGTATAGAAGACAAAAAGACAGCAAAGTCTCGTGATACTTCCTTAGAAAGTGCAATAGCACTTAACGAAGCTACATGGAAAGATGATTACACTTCGAATTGCGAACTACGTTCCGCGTTTCGGGTATGTTATATTTACAAGAGCCACATAAAAATTTGTTTCTTCATTTTTGTCATGTATGCATAAAATCATGACAAATCGTCACAATTAGCATTATAGTGTCAGCATTCAATTATTCATTTATTGCATTCACATGTACTGAATTCCAGACGAGAAAAAGAGAGTTACAGAAGAAGCAAGGTATCGACCACATGCTGCTCAAGAAAAATGGGTTAAATATTGATTTGGTGAACGAACACGAAGACGATGTGAAGCTAGCAAAGTTGCTGATGAACAAGAAAAGTATGGTAATTTAAGTAACACATTTTCTCTGGCAACTACAATATCTATTTCACGTATTACAGATGAAGAGAAGAAACCTCATCCTTTAAAACGATTAGTTTCTATTGTACGTACGAAAGACAAGCTACAAAAATTATCGCTATTGGCTTCGACAAGCAACGCGAAGAAACACAAAAATGAAATACCAAAACTTCCGGAATTGAAGGCACAACCATCGTCATCGAAACCGGTGACCAGCACGCTGAGCACGTCATTGGTCACTTACGATAGTTCCGATACGGACGAGTCATAGTATTTCTCAAGAGTAGCTCGTGTAATATATTGTAAATTATATCTGTAATCAATACAATTTATACCATTCTGTTAACTGTGTACCATATTTATAATTGCGGTAACAAAGTCCGTGTAAGGAAGAAAATGTTTTCTGTGTTTTCATACGATTTTATTTATGGTAACAGATCTTCAAAATTATCTTACATTTTTCTTATTTAATGGAAATAGTTTTGTGTTTATATGTTTATACACAATCTTAACTTTGTACAGTCTTAGAATAATTTCATTTACAAATCAACAAGAGGCAATTGCTCTACAACTGCAGTAGTTGCGGAAACCAATCTTTTCTTAACTACATGGATCTTTTTGTTTGAAAGACAAATAACATAGCAATGGTCTGGATACGTTATGGATATCTTGTCGAATGCTTCGTTGCTGGGAAATCCCTTAGGATCGATTTTATTTGTCAGCGTGACTAGGCCCAAGATAACGTTTGCAATCCTTTCATCATTTTCTAATTCACCTCCAGACTGAAACAACAAAGTACATTGATTAACATGTTCCTTTTATGTATTAACAAAATAATTACCGTTAATACGGCTCCGTCTTCATTCATAACCAAATATCCAATTTGATCCGGGATACGTTCCAGCAACAGCATGGTGTATCTTTAATTGTGAAAGTTGCAAATAAGATATCTATAGCCTACATTTTGTTCAACATTTTGTTAACCTTGGAACGACTAAAAGACAGGCAATATTTTGATTATAAGTAACATTTTCAGTACACAAAGATTTCAAGAAAGAATTGATCATAAAATTTAGCCTGTAGTGTTTTAAAATGACATTTTACTTGTTATATCAGTAAATGTTTAATTGAATAAGTAAACGCGATAACAGTTACAGTGAAGTTAGAATGACTCTGCGTTCGAGGATTAACACCATTTATTGTGGATTGTCTAAATTCTAACCTGTTCAAAAGTCGTAGCCGTGGATACGTAGAAAGTAACAATTGCTACGAATTTATATCCAACTGACGAGAGATCAGATAAACGAACTGATTATGCCGCAGTGTATTGTATTTTGATTTCACTGAATCCAAAACAAAATCAATCGTCGAGCTGTCATAACAGTGAACTTATCTGTTTGTACAATACAGGACGACTGGCGATTTGTTTTGTTCGTGTCGGCAATGCAGAATTCCTTCTCCGAGATATAATCACAGACGCTCGTCTGTAATATAATGCATCATTGAAATCACCTAAACTCCAGCGGACGATTTTATGGAAGTGATGGAAGACGAATCGTCAAAGAAAGGTAATCAGATTTTTATGCATTTGTGAAGAAATTAATAGTAAAACAGTTGAAAATATAAAAAGTCTAAGAATATTGTCATGTTGTGCTCAAGTGAAATAAGTTTTTATTCAACTACTGCTTTATACAATCGATGCAGAATATTTTTATTTTGCATAAAAATCCTCAGTCTAGTAATTAACATGTTTTTGGATTGAAATTAGAGGATAAACATCTACATAAATGTGTTTCTCATTGTGGCTTATTTTGAGTCGGATGTGTGTTTAGCCGAAGTATAAATGAAACAGGTGAAAAATGCACTTGAAGATTTCGATAGATAAATTGATATCATATCGTATCATATACAGTTACGCACATAACTGATCACAGATTACACTTTAAATCATAAATTTAAAAGATGAGTTTTGTAAACTCGTATAAATTATTTATATTCGGAAAATTTCATTGAAATTGGTTAATTGGTTTACGAATTATAACCAATCAAAGGTGGTAAAATGGCAGTTGCAGGCCGAAAATCATGAGAAATTGCAATTTTTACTGCTTTTGAACACATCATTTAAATTTTCGTTATTAGCCCAGCTAAAAAAGTTTTTCACCTATTTATTAGACGTCTGTTAGACGTCATTTACTAAATTAATCCTTCTAACCTTACTTCTAGTCCATTCATAAAAAAGTTATTCCGATTTAAAGTGTGTGTGTGATCAGTTATATGCATAACTGTAATCTGAACGCTTGTAGTCATAATAGTTGTCCAGCTCGCTCCAGTTATCTCGGACAGTCTACACGTTAGTGGGTGGACGGTTATAATGACTACAATCGTGTTTCAGTTGTTCTTCCTAAAAACAGTGCGCAAATGTTGCAGAATTGTTTGCATGCGTCGCTGTAGAGACAGTTGCCTGTACGAGGGTTGACGCGAGATTAGAAAGGATTGCGCAGGGACGCTATCAGCGAGGGTGGAGCATGCGCAGTGACTTCCCAGTGGTTCTCTGCGCCAGGCTGTTCGCGGTATCAGGTACGCAGTCATTCGTCGCGCGACTTTCGAGCCGCGCTTGTTGTTCGTCCGTATCTGTTGCGACATGTTGGATCGTGTGCACACGCGAGTTTGAATTGGAGCCACGTGGTTTCCGGTGCACGAACCGTTCACCCCACAAACGCGTCAACAAACAAATCGAAGTTCGCTCGCCACATTTCCGTACGTCGAAATAATTGGCGAACACTGAACCGGTGAATAGTTGAGACGAACGATGTGGCATCGAACGTGATAAACACGGTTCTTCGCTCGACTTGTCGCAGCGAGATGTTACTCGGCGTCGCCATGGTAACTTCGCGCGGGTAACCGGATACTTTTTCCTCGTTCGAATTCGCGCGATGTCGTCCCTCGTCGCGTCCACGCTCCCGCGACAGTTTCATTAACGGTTGCGTGTCTCGCGCACCACGGACCGTTGGCCAGGTTTTGTTAACGGTGCGGTTTCGCGACGGACGTCGTTTCCAGTGCGCGGAATATCGAGTTTCCGAGGGAAGTGCGAAATGTGACTGGATCCACGTTCCTGCTGAGCTGTCATTGGCGATCCGGCCAGCGGACCGACCAACGCCACGCTGCTATGTCCAGGAGGAAACAGGCGAAACCGCGATCTCTCAAACGTGAGTACACATCCCCTGCGGATGTTTATGGAATTTACAATTTTTATAGTATTGTAGGACTATTGAAAGGATTTATGGTGTTGTAGGATACTGTTTGACTAATTGTAAGACAGTGGCATGGAATGAAATTCTATCTTTCATGGCAACAGCCTTTCTAAATCCAAAACAAATCAAAATCTGTTACTGCAGTCTGTTACCAACACATTTTTCATTTATTTTTCTACGTTTTATTCGATCTTTCCGCCATCATCGGCATCGCAATCTTCTACTACAGCCATGTTAAACTCGTTCGCCAGCAACGGCCTCGTTAAGCATTATAAATTAATTCGGGGGCCGCAATAAAAAAAGAAACATTTTTATTTATTAACATTGCAGTTACACGTACACAATAACATTAATAGTCATTATTAGACTGCGGATCTTCTGCAAAATAAAAATGTCCTGCATCAATTTAAAAAAAACAACAGTTCAAGAAGTTCTTAAATAATTTTAGTGGTTGAAAATGATGCATTGGTGTTTTTAAATTCTCTTAACCTCTACAGTTTTCTCAATTCGCATAAAATCCGCAGTCTAGTAATTATTATACAAATTATATGTATGTGCAGCTGTAGTTTGATTTTTAAAAGTTGAGACAACTCTCGAAAATCTGACTGTAAATAAATCGATCTATGTAACACACGTATGTATATTTATCATTTTACGGACAAACTTCTAGTTCTAAATTGGCGCGCAATAGCGCCATGACACTTTTATTAGAATTTCAAATTCGCGCGCGTTAGAGAGAATCAAACGGAAACGTAAAGACTGCGGCTGAAAAATGCAAAAGCCTCGTTGATCTTGCGAATCGATGGCACAATGCATTGCGCCGTCGCGTCACGTTTGTTTTTTCTTTCGTGTTTGCGAATTCGTGGCTGATGGCACGTGCCATTCTCAGTTTATCGGGTCCTTGAGGTGCGTAGACGGAAAAAGAGAGAGCATTGTTCCTCGAAGTATATACTCGATGTAACATTGTAGGATATAATTAATATTGACGAATCTCGCACGTATGATCATCAATATTTATTATATCCCCCAATTACATCGAGAATATACTTAACGAAAGGTGTTAATTGTCGTTAAAATTGAATTGTGATTCAATGTTAAATACGTATAGCGCCAAAGGCTGATTGAAAAATACACAGCTCAGTGTTGGGCAAATTTTATTTTGAATAATAAATAATTAAATAATAAATAAATGTGTGATTTTAATTGCAAATAATAACTAAACTTTCTATTTAAATAAATTATTATTTCTTACTTGAAAATAAAAGATTACTTGGATTGAGGTGGAAATCAAATAAAATAGTTTTTGATCTTCTCTTATTTCTTGTATTTTTTTAATACAATAAACACGTACGCGTTTTTTGCCTGCTATAGCAACCTTTTCGGGCCCGTTCGAAGGGCCTGGCTGCCTATAAAAAATACAATTTAATTTATTTTTTTGTCAATACAAATACAATTTAATTTATTTTTTGTCAATACAAATACAATTTAATTTATTTTTTGTCAATACAAATACAATTTAATTTATTTTTTGTCAATACAAATACAATTTAATTTACTTTTTGTCAATACAAATACAATTTAATTTATTTTTTGTCAATACAAATAATAATTGAAATTGTATTTGTAAATAACAATTAACTGTATTATTTTAAATAATTCAATTAGATTTGCTCAAATAATAGATAACTTGTTATCTAAATTTTTATTTAAATAATTATTTAAATAAATTTATTTATTGCTCAACACTGACACAGCTGATGGTTTAAGAATATTAAAAAATAACTGGAGGCATTCCCTATGCAAATTATCTTTGAAAAAAGCAGCGATAAAAAACTTCAAAAAGTTTTAAGACAATTTATCTGAAAGTTTGTGAGAAGTGTCGACGAGTGATCTTAGAATTAATCTTAGTTTAAATATTTAAATCTTTTTTTGTGCTATTTATTTGACAATACTCTTTTTCCCGTACTTGGCGGTTTTTTTTAAGTTTTTCATGGGGATTATACTTGCTCGAATTCGCTCGATGCAAATATTGGAGACGCGGATCACGTGCTGCGTCGCGAGAGATGTCGCTGCAGAGATTCGGATCGCGTCATTTACTAATCCTGTTTTTTTCCCCACGTAAAATGTGAACGACATGCAATTAAAATTGCATATCATGGAATTCTTGAGCATTTTTATCTACAAACACTGGGGCGGCTTATCGCATGGTCAGAGCTTCTTGCATAATTTGAAGATTCTCAAATGAAGGTCACGCGGTTCTTATAAACATGTTGTCATTCGTTGCGTAAATTCTTATTGCTTTATTTATGAAGCATCGGTGCATGCAAAGTGTATTTACCGACACACTGGACGAAGCACTGTTTCAAGATCCTCCTCGAACTTTAATCCGCATTGTATTCCGGCGAAGATAAAATTCTTTTACGCACACTTTGAAAATTTCAACTCGGAATGCTCGACATTGTGCACGGCGCGAGAGCTCAGTCGAAATGATTTTGAGCGACGGAATGAAGACTGCGGATCAGTCTTGTGAGGGTCAGGGCGAGCACCTGGTGGAAAAATACGGGGGTGCGTTGGCGAGCGCGCGAAAGATATTGGTACAGTTATTTTTTCCCCGGCGATGACGGACCACCCGGTACAGAGTGAGATGGTGGAAGAAGCAGCACGGTAGAGGAAAGGAGAAAAGAGAGAGAGAGGGCTGAAGGGGTGTGGGAAGAGAGGGAGGCTCGCGAAGGGAGAAAGAGAGAAAGCTCGCGTAGAGTGGCTGCCCGCGGTAGATGGAGAGAAACGGGATGGAAAGAGAAAGATGAAAAGAGGGAGACAGAGTCAGTAGTCAGCCAGGATGGAATTAGGTGGAAACCCGCGGGACCGGTGCCTCTCCCCACGGAATTCCCGGCCTCTGTAATCACCAGTTCTCCTATCCTATCCAATTCTGGTCGCGCTGCTGCGTTCCCCTCCTATCTCGCTTTTACTATTTTCTCACTTGCTTCATCCCGCTGGCCTTTCCCGCCCGTTTCTTTTATTTCAACCCCCTCGGTCCCTCTTCTCCTCCTTTCCTCCACCCCCGCGTTATCTCTCACTCTATCCTCCCCGCTCTCAGAACCCGCGCATCTTCGTCTAACGTTCCGCCTCGTCTACGGCGAGTTTTCGTCCGCTATTTCCGCTTTTCTTCCTGTTCCCGTCGTCGCGGGACCGGGCGTTGATGCGAGTCTGCACCCCCCTGCTTTCATGGGGGTGCCACGGGGTGTCGACGGATGCTCGGTGGTCTCGCGATGGCCGCGCGGTGGGCCTAGTGACGAATCTAACGGGAAAAACTACAGTGTTCCCGCGATTGTTGTGAGAACCTCGGGGGTGTCGAGTCTCGGGAAACGAAATGGTACATACTATGGTTTTTACGTGTGCCGAACATAGATTTCTCGGATAACTTTCCCAGGTGTAAACGACGATACTGGGTAAACAACGGTGTTAAGCGAGAAATTTGTTGTATTGTACTAATGATATTCCATACCTGAGAATGATACATCGAGTCAGGGCCGTTCCTACCAGGCGTGCAGTGCGTGCCCGCAGATTTTAGGGGGCGGCCGACTGCGGTCGAAAATAAAACAGCGCAACCGAAATAAAATAAAATTTTATATTAGGAATTGCGAATGCGACATATGTTTATAAAATGCGTTAATACAACTAACTCTTTGCACTCGGAGCTATTTTAACCGAAAAATTAAACATTTCTTCCGATCTAGAATATTTCCATTGCCTATGATTTTTTAAATTTTATGGATATGAAATTGGTGTAGTACCTCGTACAATACCTAAATGTTTAGTAATCTATTAGACACCGATAAATTTAATTATGTTAACAATATTTTGAATAATGGTGCAGCAATTTTTAGTGGTGCCTCAGAGGGGACAACCGAGTGCAAAGGGCTAATTCATTGTATTCTGAATTCCTCATTATAAATTTGAATAAAGCACTTATGTATACTGGTTTAAATATTTTTTCTCATTGTCAAGGTGAGGGAGGGGGCGGCGAAAAATTGCTCAGCACGCAGGCGGCTGTACACCTAGGAACGGCCCTGCATCGAGTATAAAACCCGAATTTAAACACCCTAATACCTTAATTTCCTTGTAGCGCCATCGACCGCCCAAGGGGAACCCCCTAATAGTGGGGATAAAAAAGTCACATCATCCGCATACCCGAAAGTCACATCAATCGCGGGAACACTGTAACTATGTATATTACTGAATTTCCAATTTGTTTACTGGTTGAATGGTTTCTTAAGGTCGTCTTGCCTAGGATACGTGGATGTTTATGCATTTTCCAATTTTTATAGACAAATTTTATGTAAGAAAGCGGAATGAAATAAAATTCTACTTTTAATGAAAACAGCCTTTGTAGATCCAAAATAAATATAAAATTGTATAAAATTCTGTCGAATTTTATATTATCTCCTTCTTTGAAGATTTTCACAAGCCAGTAAATGCACAAAGATCCGCAGTCCAGTGATCACGATCTCATTTTATCTTAGATCGTCCATTTTGAGGGCATTTGTCCTTGTAGCGCGATCGACCGCCCAAGGGGAACCCCCTAATAGTGGGGATAAAAAAGTCACATCATCCGCATACCCGAAAGTCACATCAATCGCGGGAACACTGTAACTATGTATATTACTGAATTTCCAATTTGTTTACTGGTTGAATGGTTTCTTAAGGTCGTCTTGCCTCGGATACGTAGATGTTTATGCATTTTCCAATTTTTATAGACAATTTTTATGGAAGAAAGCGGAATGAAATAAAATTCTATTTTTAATGGAAACAGCCTTTGTAGATCCAAAATAAATATAAAATTGTATAAAATTCTGTCGAATTTTATATTATCTCCTTCTTTGAAGATTTTCATAAGCCAGTAAATGCACAAAGATCCGCAGTCCAGTGATCACGATCTCATTTTATCTTAGATCGTCCATTTTGAGGGCATTTGTCCTTGTAGCGCGATCGACCGCCCAAGGGGAACCCCCTAATAGTGGGGATAAAAAAGTCACATCATCCGCATACCCGAAAGTCACATCAATCGCGGGAACACTGTACCTATACACGGTGTCCCAAAATTCGTGAACTTCCCGAAAGAGGGTAGTTCCCGAGACCATTTCAAGCGACATTTTCCTTTACAAAAATGTTATCCGCGGCTTTGTTTAGGAGTTATTAACGAAAAACACGGACCAATCAGAGCGCGACCTAGACGCGAATTGCCACAGTCGGCCAATAGACAATTGACGCGCCGGGCCGACTGTGGCAACTCGCGTCTAGGTCGCGCTCCGATTGGTCCGTGTTTTTCGTTAATAACTCCTAAACAAAGCCGCGGATAATATTTTTGCAAAGGAAAATGTCGCTTGAAATGGCCTCAGGAACCACCTCCTTTCGGGAAGTTCACGAATTTTGGGACACCCTGTATTACTGAATTTCCAATTTGTTTACTGGTTGAATGGTTTGTTAAGGTCATCTTGCCTCGGATACGTGGATGTTTATGCATTTTCCAATTTTTATAGACAAATTTTATGTAAGAAAGCGGAATGAAATAAAATTCTATTATTACTGGAAACCGCCTGTGTAGATCCAAAATAAATATAAAATTGTATAAAATTCTGTCGAATTTTATATTCTCTATTTCTTTGAAGGTTTTCATAAGCCAGTAAATGCACAAAGATCCGCAGTCCAGTGATCACGATCTCATTTTGTCTTAGATCGTCCATTTCGAGGGCATTTTCTTTAATTTGAAAGTTCGATTAGTTTCAGGGGCTTTTATACTTTTCTGGAGCACGGGTCGACTCGTTGGCACGTTTTTATTTTACTGGCGAGCTCGGAGCAGACTTCGGACATTTTCGCCCGCGCGAAATCTCACGGTGTGTCTCTCTGTGTGTGTCTTGGTTTTTGAAATATTCGTCGAAGAAATTCGCATTCTCCGTCCGCGTCCGAGGACCGCCTACTTTTCGAGCGGCGTCGCGTCGTTCGTGGCACGGCTCGCATAATAATTTAACGAACAGCCGCCAACTTAATCCTAGTTAGAAGTTGCATTATAATCACTATAACCACCGGGCAGGAATTAGGGCTGTCACTGCAAAAACTAATAGTGGATTAAGTTTTAGGGGCGGCCGCGGTTAAAGGGATTAAAACCGTAAGCTGGAAATTTACATTGTACCGTCGCGTCGTCTCGATGTCCCGCGGACCAGTCTTTCCCGAATTGCATAATCATTCATCGATTGCCATTAAAAGTCGGAGGACCGTTTGCAAGATCCCCTATGGGATCTTCATAGTGTCCAACAAGGATCTGTTTTCTCAGAGTTCCTCAAATCTTTAAAGGTCTTTTTTTCTAAAGGAATTTTGAACCCTTAACACTTGAGTGGTGACTCAGAGTCGCCATTAAAAATTGCCGTACCATTATTCAAATTTATGTTTACATTATTGAATATGTTGGTATCTAATCGATAGACTGCGGATTTTATTCATTTATAACAAAAATGGGTACGTACAATTTAAAACAGTGGAGGTATTAAAAAGATTTAAGGCCACCAGTGTATTAGTTTCACCTTAACAAGATAATCAAAAGAAGGATGACATTTTTATTTGGCTCCTGTGTCTTGCAGTCAATCCAAACATGTTTTATTTTGTATAAAGATCCGCATTCTACTAATCAATTATCAAACATTTAAGTGTTTTAGGGTAAAGTGTCCAAGTATGAACCACTTTTTGTTGATGTAATTTTTTTATTATTTTAGAATGCTCTTTTTCGACCAAAAAATTAACAGTTGTAGATGCATTTCCTCCCTATAAGATTCTGGGATCAAGTTTGCTAAAAAATGAATACAGCTTGGGAAAAATATTTTTTTTGCGGTGTGTCATTTGAAGTTTCCAGCGAAGGTGGTTCTTAATATGGTATACCTTGAGTCTCTAATGAACCACTTTTTGTTGATGTCATGTTTTTATTATTTTAGAATGCTCTTTTTCGACCAAAAAAATACCAGTTGTAGATGCATTTCCTCCCTATAAGATTCTGGGATTAAGTTTGCTCAAAAATTAATACAGCTTGAGAAAAATATTTTTTTTGTGGTATGTCATTTGCAGTTTCCAGCGAAGGGGGTTCTTAATATGGTATACCTTGAGTCTCTAATGAACCACTTTTTGTTGATGTCATGTTTTTATTATTTTAGAATGCTCTTTTTCGACCAAAAAGTTAGCAGTTGTAGATGAATTTCCTCCCTATAAGATTCTGAGGTCTAGATTGCTAAAAAATGAATACAGCTTGGGAAAAAAATTTTTTTGCGGAAGGGGTACTTAATATGGTACACTTTGAGTCCCTAATATGGCACCTAGTGCCATATGTCAATGGCTATACCCATATTAGGGAATCCTTGGTAGTGCCATATTGGGAACTCTACGTGGACTGGTAATACTAGCTACTGACAAAGAGGAAATGAATTTCAGCCCAAACCAACAGTTGGCAAACATTAATATCAATAAACTGAAACTACAGATATGTTCAAACATTTCAAAATCACCTACCTTCCTCGAAAAAGATACAATCGAAAATCTAACCATAAAAATATTCAACACGCGGAGACACAATGGTGCGATTGCACTGCACGCTGTTGAGTAAACGTGGTAAACTATTGTTTGAGGATTTTCTCACTAGAGTGCGACTTCTCCTGTACAAGATATAAGCTAGTGCCGTAATAGGCGACTATACCATATTTGGACATTTTACCTTATGAGGTATTATATCATTTTCATATCCACAAAATGAAAAAACAGACAGACAGACAGACAAGAAAGCGAGCTAATAAAAACGTGACAGAAAATCATATAAAATGGAATTATAATAATTTAGGTTGAACGAAATGTTTAATTTTCGAGTGCAAAGGTTTATAATTAGACAGCGGCTTTTATGCATTAATGACAAAAATGAGTAGGTGTGATTAAAACCGGTGAAAACATCAGAAGTATTTAGAAATACTGTTCAACCATCTTCATTCAACTATCTTCAACCTATTCAACATATTAAGGGGGATCTATACCCTCGGATTTTGGGGTATTTATCAATGTTATCAACCTCTGTGCAGAAAAAAAGTTTGGTAACATTGATAAACACGCAACTGCATAATGAACACGAGATGGAGTTGCTTGCTATTTCCATATTCTATTCATCTCGTCGCGAATGCCGTTGTACAGGGCAGGTCGCACTAATATTAGTGCCACCGATGAGAATATGTACCTCGTCTGTGTCAGTTTTGCTATGATTCCACATTGACAGCAGTGCAGCAGTGAAATGTTGCACAATATCGCAGCACTGATTGACAGTCCTTCTGACTAGGCACCATCTCGTGTAAACTAACTGAAATGAAATTGGCTCTAGATTGGCTCTACATCAGAGATAACCTCTGTCTTCATGAACGTAATATGGGGAAATCTCTGCTAATGTGAATAAAATCACGCGCTTCGATTTTTTGTCCTTATACGAGCATATTTTGAGCTGCACAAAGGCTCATTTGATAGAGGAAGGTTCATCACGGCGCGCTCTGCTCATCATATCAGTCAGAAAAATCTCTTTGAGACAGGAAAATACATTGAAATCTGCGGTTATTTTTCTAGATTTTTTCTCTACTTTGGGCACTCATATTATTAGATATAAACATAATCTCGTTAAATCAATAGCAGAGCGCGCCGGATTTAACCTTCCTCTATAGAATGAGTCCTCACCCAGTCCAAAATCCGCTCAAATAAGGACGAAAAATCGAAGCGCGTAAACCCATGTTTCGACCCAAAATCTAGTAAGATTCTAGTTCCTTTCTAGTTACTTCATTGGGTATAGATCCCCCTTAAGTAAGAAAACAATTTTCCATTTCCTTCCAGTTTGTTGCAAATCAGGTAGAACATTTTTATTTTGCAGAAAAGATCCGCTGTCTGTCCGTAATAGTTTTAGCATCGGCGTTTATCTATAAATATAAACCGGCGGAAGACCGCGGTCTACCAACGGGGGAACGGAACAATTTATTCCCAATCAGAACCGCAAACGAAAGTCAGCAAGTCTTCGATCCGCGGAACGAAACCGCGAATAATCGTCTGGGTCCATGCGTTAATTAGGAGATTATTATTATGCATTCGCGCGACACGCGCAAATTACAATCACGACCCTGAAGCATAATGCGCAGTGATTCTAGCCATTGCGGTCAGCTTTACGTTCATACGATCAGAGGCTCGCGAATATTCCGATATAATATCGAATATATTAACATCCAATATTAATACGGAATCCGAAGGTGATCGTTAAAAAATTCGCATTCGATTATTTCTCCGTAGCACCGGGTAGCATACAGTCGATGCACCGGGTGTGCCGATACGTTATTCACGATTTTTTCAATTCGGCAACAAATCTCCCACAATCAATTAATTCTAATTTTCTAAAATCATGGTCGACATGATCTTCTCACCTCGCGAAACTTCTTACTCGCTCGTTTCTTCACGAGATAAAATATTTTGCACAAACTTGTTCGATCGAAATGTAAATCTAACTGTATTTTGGGTTGTTGTATGTGAACCCTTTGCTCGCAGAGCTATTTTATCTTGAAAATTAAACGTTTGTTAGATCTAGAATATTTCATTCTCTATGATCTTTTAAATCTGATGGGTTTCAAATTGATATAATAACTCATACAATACATATTTAACGTATTTAAGGCGGTAGTCCCACCTCTAGTTGCAACTAGAATCTTACTAGAAAATATGGGTTTGCGCAAAAGCATTTGTTGTCCTTATTTGAGCAAATTATGGGCTGAGTGAGGGCTTATTCTAAAGAGGAAGGTTTGACGCAGTGCGCTCTGGTCATGAGGTTAACGAGATTATGTTTATATCTAATAATATGAAGGCCCAAAGTAGAGAAAAAATCTAGGAAAAAAACCCGCAGGTTTCATGCATTTTTCTGTCTCTAAAAGACTTTTTGACTGCCATGATGACCAGAGCGCACTGCGTCGAACCTTCCTCTTTAGAATGAGCCCTCACCCAGCCCAACTTGCTCAAATAAGGATAACAAATGCTTTTGCGCAAACCCATATTTTCTAGTAAGATTCTAGTTGTAACCAGAGGTGGAACCCCCTTAATAGTGTAAACAATATTCTGAATACCTGTATAGCAATTTTTAGTGGCGCCTCAGAGCCACCACTCGAATCAACAGCTTCATAAGGGGTTAGGCTGCAATTGGTGCAAAACTGAACGGCGAATCCGCGCGTTTTCACTGGAAAGGGGGTGTAAAAGGGTCGCGAAGTCGATCGAGCGAAATGGAATATTTCTTGGGGGGAATATATCGCGCGGCAGTCGCATCGCGTCGGCTGTAAATTCGCATAATCGAACGGCCGTTTCGGCGGGGGTCGGGATGCGATTATTTGGTGGACGAGTGACGAGCAGAAGTAGCTCGAAAGCCGGCAGCGCAAACAGATGGGCCCCTCCATTAACGCAATTACGAACGGTTCCGATGTACCTACGGGTCGTCCACGTTATGACGGGGCATTGGAATCCATTAATACAGCTTCGGTTGCGCCCAGGTTCATTATCGTGCATTAATTAGCGACACCGTATATCACCTACGCTCTCGCAATGCTATCGGGCCGGGCTTGCTATTTCGTGGCTAACCGCGTGTACGTGATGCTCCGAACGCGGCCGGTGCGCCGATGCTGTTGCTATTGCTGTTGCATCCATGCAGTTTCGCGGTGGCGATTCTCGGTGTCCGTTGATCCGATCGAACGACAGCGAATTGCTTTCGACGGGAACGCGCGATTTCTGCGCTCCGTTCCTTCAACAACGAAATTACCCGTGCATCGGGACCTCTGTTCGCGTCCCGTTGCATCGCGTTGCATCGGCGGATCGAACCGCGATCGGTCAAACGATTCAACGCGCCCGAACGAAACGTCGGGAGCGGGTTAGTTGCGGATACTGCCAGCTAAGAGAATTTCTCAGAAAAATTACCTCGACCCAGAAACCACCGGCAGAACCACCGGGAAACTGTAAAGGTTACTCGGCTAGAACGGCAATACCGTTCTCCAGATGCCTGTCTGTCGCGGTCCGTCTGTTTCTACTTACGACGCGGGGTTGCTCGCTGCGGCTCCCTTCGCGATAAACCACCGACGATCCTCCGAAGGTGCAATTAACGTGGATATCCACCTCATTCGGAAATTGAAAAGATTAATTACCCGTTATTGTATCGGTTAATCTGTTTAGTTTATTCGCAGACCTCGAGATCGCCCCGAGGAGAACACGGGTTTTCATGTCCTCAAAATGATTCTAGAGAACCGCCCTTTTTACCATGCTTTTTTTATGCTTATTTTTATGCTTATTTTTATTAGCTTGCCGAGTTGTGGTATGGGTCAAATCTTGTAATCGAAGTTTAAACCACTTCCCGATGAGCTGGAGACTTGAAACTTTAAACGTAGCTCAGAACTGGACGACAACGCAATATTAACCCTTTGCACTCCGAGCTATTTTACCTGGAAAATTAAACATTTCTTCCGATCCAGAATATTTCCATTCCCTACGATTTTTGAAATTTTATGGATATGAAATTGGTATAATACCTCACACAGTACCGAAATGTTTAGTAATTGATTAGATACCGGTATAATTAATAATCTAAACAATATTTTGAATAATGGTACAGCAATTTTTAGTGGTGCTTCAGAGGGGACAACCGAGTGCAAAGGGTTAAAAAACAAATTTTTAAAAAAACTGTGCGTCTAGGAGAAAAAAATTTGTTTGTATTAACCGTCACACCTCGTCGCGCGACGTTCGGTAGTACGTGATCGCGTTCAGCGCTCCCCACTCCGCGCGCCAGCGCTCCCCACTCCACTATGCGTTCCCACTCCGACTCGTCCCCACTCCGACTCGTCCCCACTCCACTGACCAACTTCGCACCGATGGAGCTCAGTGTGGTGTTCCGTTCATTCAGTTCCATTTCGTACAATTTCGGACTCCATCAAGAGACGTCGTCTCTCGGAGTCATCCCCTCATTCTATCTCGCGTTTCTATGTCTTACTGTTTCATACCAGTATTACTATATCTTGCGTTCCATTTAAAAAAGACTAAAAAGTAGAAAATAAAAAATATATAAAAAAAACTTTTTAAAAACCGCGCTTATATTAAAATGCACTAAAAAGGAAAAAATAATTTTTTTCGTGGTTCTCCCAAAAATTTAATATAAATAAAATCATGACATTAGTGACTATAAAAATGAAAGCGCGTAGTGCTAAACTATATTGACGTAATCTTCGTGGGTACTCCACGCTTTTATTTTTATAGTCACTAATGTCATGATTCGATTTTTTATATTAAATTTTTGGGAGAACCAGGAAAAAAATTATTTTCTCCTTTTTACTGCATTTTAATATAAGCGTGGTTTTTAAAGAGTTCTGTTTTATATATTTTTTAACTTTTGTGCAGCCAACCTCGATCCCGGGTAATCACCAATTTGTTAATGTTCCTCTAAGAAGATATTACAAAGTTTCTCTGAGTGTCAATTCGTTAGATACAAAAGGTTTTAAATGATCTATCTACGTTTTGGGTGGCTCATAATAATATAAGCTTTTACATTGCCACGTGCGAACGATACCGAGTCCGTCGTCGTTCCTCGATCATTGAATTACAACAAAGATTATAAATCGTCGGAGAAACTAGGCAAACGTTTGGATAAAGCGACGCGCAACTATAAAAATTAGAAGAACCGCGTGGTCGGCGCGTCGGCGTCGAGAGGTTGAATGGAAGATGCGGGTTTGCGCACATGAGCGCGAACCCATGAATCGGTTCTGGTCGAGTGAATGGGGTTGGCGGCGATATGTCGACGTTAACGCGTCATCGCGAGGACAACGGTGAGAGGCAGATGAGCCAGCCGGTGCTGTCTCCGGAGCACGTTCTCTCGGTATAGCGCTGTTGCAAAAGGAACGCCTAAGAAGTGTACAAGCGGTGAGATAAAGTGGGCGGCGGTTCGGGACGTTTGAGACTGTTTTAAAAGTGCCCGGCATGCGGAAGGCTGCGTAGCTACCCCCAGGATGGAGAGGAGAGGAGAGGATTGGAGAGAAGGTTGTCTCTTTCTCGGCGAGACATTCCCGGGATGCGGTATTCCTTTGAGGCGAGGCCACGCGTCGACGTTCGCCCCGGCTCGGCGTCCCTTTTGCGGCGAATTGTGCGTCTCGCCTGCCACGAGAATCGCAATCGTTGTCTACCTTTTGTACCAGTCGTCGCGTGCACCAGTTGCGTCCGCTTGACCCTCCTCCTCCTCTTTACACTCCTTCTCCTCACAGTCCCTCTTTCACTTTGTTACGAGCCTCGCATTGCGATAAAAAGGTCAGAGACGCGGCGCTGCTCTTACGCCGCAGGGTGCGGTCAATTTTAGGAAATTGGATTTCGCTAGGACACGGTTTATTGGAACGCTAATGCCCCAGCGAATCCCTGTGATTCACACCTGCAGGATATAGCCAGTCGAAGATTGTCAACGTGTTAGCCTCCGAGGCTTTCTCTAACAAAATCAAAAACCTGGAGGAAATTATTTCTACCTAGTCCAGTTGATAGGAACAGTTTTTGTTTTTATTCAAGAAGACGGTCTCTGCAGCTAGAATAGGATGAACAACTTAAGGGTCTCCGAGAGTTAATAGAGTAGATGAGAATCATCTTTCGTACGTTCGTACGTTCGGATTGAAAGGCAACAATAATTCCTCTCCTTTGACAAAACAAAATCCAAAAGCTGAAGGAAAACGCTTCTACCTGGTCGAAATGACAGGAACACTTCTTTTGTCCAAGTAGATAATCTCTGCACTTAGAATAGGGTCTCTCACCGAAATCTAGAAAGCTATCCTGCAACCTCGAGTCGAAACTTTCTAGGTTTCGGTCAAATTCAAATTCTCAAATTCTCAAATTCTCAAGTTCTCAAGTTCTCAAGTTCTCAAATTCTCAAGTTCTCAAATTCTCAAATTCTCGAATTCTCAATTTCTCAATTTCTCAATTACTCAAATTCTCAAGTTCTCAAGTTCTCAAATTCTCAAGTTCTCAAGTTCTCAAGTTCTCAAGTTCTCAAATTCTCAAATTCTCAAATCCTCAAGTTCTCAAGTTCTCAAATTCTCAAATTCTCAAATTCTCAAGCTCTCAAGTTCTCAAGTTCTCAAGTTCTCAAATTCTCAAATTCTCAAGTTCTCAAGTTCTCAAGTTTTCAAATTCTCAGGCTCTCAGGTTCTCAAGTTTTCAAATTCTCAAATTCTCAAATTCTCAAATTCTCAAATCCTCAAGTTCTCAAATTCTCAAGTTCTCAAATTCTCAAATTCTCAAGTTCTCAAGTTCTCAAATTCTCAAATTCTCATATTTTCAAATTATCAAATTCTCAAGTTCTCAAATTCTCAAGTTCTCAAATTCTCAAATTCTCAAGTTCTCAAATCCTCAAACTCTCAAGTTCTCAAGTTCTCAAGTTCTCAAGTTCTCAAATTCTCAAGTTCTCAAGTTCTCAAATTCTCAAGTTCTCAAATTCTCGAATTCTCAATTTCTCAATTTCTCAATTACTCAAATTCTCAAATTCTCAAGTTCTCAAGTTCTCAAGTTCTCAAGTTCTCAAGTTCTCAAGTTCTCAAGTTCTCAAGTTCTCAAGTTCTCAAGTTCTCAAGTTCTCAAGTTCTCAAGTTCTCAAGTTCTCAAATTCTCAAATTCTCAAATTCTCAAATTCTCAAATCCTCAAGTTCTCAAGTTCTCAAATTCTCAAATTCTCAAGCTCTCAAGTTCTCAAGTTCTCAAGTTCTCAAATTCTCAAATTCTCAAGTTCTCAAGTTCTCAAATTCTCAAATTCTCAAGTTCTCAAGTTCTCAAGTTCTCAAGTTCTCAAGTTCTCAAATTCTCAAAATCTAAAATTCTCAAATTCTCAAGTTCTCAAGTTTTCAAATTCTCAGGCTCTCAGGTTCTCAAGTTTTCAAATTCTCAAATTCTCAAATTCTCAAATCCTCAAGTTCTCAAATTCTCAAGTTCTCAAATTCTCAAATTCTCATATTTTCAAATTATCAAATTCCCAAGTTCTCAAATTCTCAAGTTCTCACATTCTCAAATTCTCAAATTCTCAAATTCTCAAATTCTCAAATTCTCAAATTCTTAAATCCTAAAATTCTCAAATTCTCAAGTTCTCAAGTTCTCAAATTCTCAAATTCTCAAATTCTCAAATTCAAATTCAAAGTGAAGAGTAGAAGAGAATCATCTTTCGTACGTTCGTACGTTCAAATTGTAAGGCAACAATAATTCCCCTCCTTTGACAAAACAGAATCCAAAAGCTGAAGGAAAACGCTTCTACCTAGTCGAGTTGACAGGAACACTTCTTTCATCCAAGTAGATAATCTCTGCACTTAGAATAGGGGCTCTCACCGAAACCTAGAAAGCTATCCTGCAACCACGAGTCGAAACCTAGCGAAGTTGTTCATCCAGGGCGAGGGTCTCCGGTAGAAGAGAATCATCTTTCGTACGTTCGTACGTTCAAATTGAAAGGCAACAATAATTCCCCTCCTTTGACAAAACAGAATCCAAAAGCTGAAGGAAAACGCTTCTACCTAGTCGAGTTGACAGGAACACTTCTTTTATCCAAGTAGATAATCTCTGCACTTAGAATAGGGTTTCTCACCGAAACCTAGAAAGCTATCCTGCAACCTCGAGTCTAAACCTAGCGAAGTTGATCATCCAGGTAGAGGGTCTCCGCTAGAAGAAAATCATCTTTCGTACGTTGGTACGTTTGAATTGAAAGGCAACAATAATTCCTCCCCTTTGACTCGGTGTCGGTGGTCCTCGGATGATCCCCGGCGGTCGGTGGACCGATCGATAAAAGAAATACTCGTGCGCCGGGAACGGTGGCACCAAAGTTATCCGCAATATCCCGGGTGTGCTCCAGGTACCGTGTCGGAGCCAGAGGGTATTCGTCGGCGGATGCTCTGGGTCCCGTGGGAGTCTGAGCCCGCGTCAGTGCTGGCCGGGCCGCGGGTGTACGGGGGAGATCGTTTCCCTCGGGAATCAGCTCGACTTCCCTTGTAGCAGCCATCCAGCAGCAGCAGTAGCAGCAGTGGTAGAAGCAGCCTAGCAGGGAGCAGTCATCCACCGCAGCAGCGCAGATCGGAGCGGAGCGGAGCAGAGCAGAGCGGAGCAGAGCGGAGCAGAGAGCAGAGGAGAGCAGCCATTGGGAAGGGCTGGCTGCTCTCTCGCTCGCCCTGGCTCTCTCACAGGCTGTCTGGCTGCCTGTCACGAGTCCAAGACGTACGGCGGCGGCTGCAACCGGGGAGCAGAGATAGCAGTCGGTCCGGATAACCCGCAGGGCGCTCCTTTATTCACGGCGTATCGATTAATGACTCGAAACCCTGCCAGCCAGGCTTCCTAGCCGCTCCTACAGCCTCCAGCCTCCGGGATCGACGTCTCCGGGACTCCCGCGACCTGCTGCCGATCCCCCCGAGATATCGTTAGCGAGATTATCGTAACCGGTAATCGGGAGCAGTCGCTGTTTTACCCCTCTTACCTTCCAGGCATCGTAACGAGATGACCCCAAGCCGGACCACCGATGCTTATTCCTCGCGTCAACCTGCCCGAGGTTACACACCCGCCCATAGACTTTGTAATTTCGTATCTTTCATTCGGTTTCGTGCTTATCACCACACTCTTAATCGGTTATGTCTCTTCAAGCCAGTCGTCAGAGAATAAGAGTTTCACCTTCGAGCCTATCTCGTGTGTATAGACCTGCAAGTGTACACTTGTTCGAACGGCTCCTTGTACAGTTTCCACGAGACTCCGCGTTTGAATAGGCTAATCTATTAATCAGCTTTCTCCGGGTTGACATCTTCAGACACAGAGGAAGAGGAAGCTCTGCCTCGAAACACTTTTCCGTGAGAGATCCAGCATGGTCTACGCCGGCGGAGGGTTTAGCCTCAATATGCAGTTATCGTCCCGCCGCATATAGATTGGCTTATAATAATACGTCTCTTCCGTATTAACCGGAAAACTGTTCCGCCCGCGTGGATTTCAAAGAACTCTCCCGGAAGAACCACCGCTGCTTTCAATATTCAGAATATTCGTCCGGTATCCGTTGAATCTATGCCGGATTAATCATTTAGATCTAGTTAGCAGCTCCCTTCGCGGAGAACATGAAAGAGAACGTGTTAGATAGAGTACAGTAGAACCTCTAGGACTGAATACTTACAAGGGACCCTAAGTGTCCGACTTCGATTTTCATAATCTTTTGTGAGACGACGGTATATGGATCCCTAATGATGTCTGCAAAATATTAGGTGTAGTTACTCAATAGTTTTGAAGATATAAACAATGGAACTTAACCTGCTTACACGGCTAATGAAACTTCGAAAACTTTAAAGTTTATTTGTTCATATCTTTAAAACTATTGAGTAACTACAGCTAATATTTTGCATACATAATTAGGGATCCATATACCATCGTCTCGCAAAAGATTATCAAAATCGAAGTCGGACAATTGGGGTCCTTCCCTTGCTAGTAAGTTGTCTAATTAATTAAGACAATAAAGAGTTCAGGTATCGAAGGCCTGTATAATCGAGGTCCTGCTGTAATTAATTCTGTATAAAGCAAATAGATGAAAGGGTAGGTCGAAGAAGAGCCTGCGAAAGCGACCGGTGAAGAAGCAGAAAGAAAACTGGCTCGTGGTGGAGTTTGTGCGGGCTCGTAACCGGAAGGAGACATTTCCCGGCGAGTTGTTGGTCCGAGAGGAAGGTCTCTCGCCGGCCTTTTACAGTCCACGTACGTCACGCGCCGTTACGAATGTATCTGTAAGCGTTATCGAAAGTACAACGTACGGGGTTAAGCCGCAATATGCAGTTATCCCCGGGACGAGGGTGCACGTGGGTCATAATAATACATCCGTTTAACGTTGCCCGGGACGGTGAGGTGGGGTTGTGGGAGAGCCCCGAGATTGCCCGAGCTGTATTTTCGAGAGCTTACATCGTCGTCTTTGTCCCGGTCGTCGAGCCGAGAGCTGGTACAGCAGCGCGTGGTGCGCCGCCTAGACCAGACAGGAGACCGTATTACGTGCCTTCTTACGCTCATATCGTACATAAACACAGGTGCACGGCCGCATAAAGCTACACAAGCGGACCAGGCCCGCCCGAGATGATAGCCAATCCCCTTACCTTTACGATTATTGTCCGACCGAGCTATTCCGCGGCCTCACCGCCGAATTGTTTACAGTATTTACGATAGATCGAGTCCTGGGGTGCCGCGAGAAGCATACGAACCAGCCACTCGGTATTCCACGGGGTTACGCGCTAAACCCCATGACCGGGGAGATTGGATTTCGCATCTAGATCCACCGTGGATCTTCGTTCTCGCCCCCAGCGAAACTGCTGCGCCGCGGAAATCGCGAAAGAACGAGGATAATATCTTCTACGGTCATTTGTTCAGCGTGCGCATTTGATGGATCGAAAGTGTCCTAGATCCTAACTAGATCCATCACCGACTCGTTAGATACCGGGATCCAAAGATTTCGTATCGAGTCTCAACCCGTGCAGGGAACATTGGGATTATCCACTTCTACGTCGCTTCGAAAATTTTGAAAAATCTAGGTTTTTATAGATACAGTACTTTTTCAATCGAAGTCCTGGGTCGCCTATCTAATCGAAGTCCGCAGGGCCGCGCCGTAGGGCGACGATGATTGATCTCGGCTCGGGTATATCGGTGTGAACACTACAACATTGTCTCGAGTGAGTCGAATTTTCACACTTCTTAATTTTCATTATTTTTTGTGGGACTTTCACTGACTTATTTTTGGCTTTCCTCTGATTAAAATGACACCAAATGCAATATAATTTCAACTGTATTTACTGGTTTAATCGACGGTGAAAGTTTTGAAGGCAACGGAGAACAGCGACAACGCGGGCCTTTGAACTGTGCCGGCGGCGGCTACTGTTCGCGTCTCTTTCTTTCCAATACGCTCTTCTTCGTTGCGTTCGAAACTTTCATCGTCGGTCAAACCACTGAATACAGTTGAAATTATATCGTGTTTGGTATCATTTTGCATTAGAAAAGTGCCACGAATATGTTGGTGAAAGTTCCCTTAAAAAACAATGAGAAATAAAGAAGATTAAATATTGGTGTTACATTGTGATGACGCACGGGGTTTTAAACTGTGCCGGCGACGGCGCCACGCTACGGCCACGCGATCCGATTTCATTCTGTCCTTCTCTATGTTCGGCTCGTCGATTGAAGTTTTGACGCAGTAGACACAGTCATCAAATTATTTAAATAAAAATAAATTTTTAAAAAATACCACTTTTTAAAACGGACTAAAAAGTATAAAATAAAATTTTAAAAAACGGACTAAAAAGTATAAAATAATTTTTTCTAGCCCCATTCAGATTCCTAACCCCGTACAGATAGTCCTGAAAATTTGTGATTGTGAATTTTGGAATTTTGGTAAGGAGTGTAGAGAGTAGCTGTCGCTGAGGAAACTCGCAAAACAGTTCATATCATTTGCAGTGCAATCAAATTGATAGTGATCTAGGTGTTCATGCATCAATTATCTATTGCATGCGCCCCACGTTTTTCGTTTTAAATTTTACAAGTATTTTCATGGCTATTCAAAATTCACAATCACAAATTTTCAGGACTATCTGTACGGAGTTAGGAATCTGTATAGGGCTAGAAAAAATTATTTTATACTTTTTAGTCTGTTTTTAATCGTGGCGTTTTTAAAAATTTTATTTTATACTTTTTAGTCCGTTTTAAAAACGTGGTATTTTTAAAAATGTATTTTTATTTAAATAATTATTTTCTGCTTTTTAGTCTTGTATGTGTGAAATTTTACAATCGATTTTGAACATTTTGATGAGATTATAACAGAGACATGTAGTAAATTTCAGACGGTATTGCGACGCGTCATATCGAAAACGAACGCCGTGGTAAAATGTCAAAGATAAAGGTTCGACGGAGAATTTCGGTGTAACTGTTCTTTCGCTTGGTAAACAAACATTATACTATAATAATACGTAGTAACTTTGTAAACACCGCACGGAGCTCGAACGCACACTGACGCACACTGAGCTCCTTCGGTGCGAAGCGGATCAGTGGAGTGGGGATGAGTCAGAGTGGGAACACGTAGTAGAGTGGGGACGCTGAACGCGAAGACGTACTACGTCACGCGGCGAGGTGGTGCAAAGGTTCAAATTATTAATAATTTATATCTCCTGAACGCATAGGCTTTTTTAAAAAATTTTTTTTAAATATTGCATTGTCATCCAGTTCTGAGCTATGTTTAAAATTTCAAGTCTCTAGTTCATCGGGAAGTTAGTTTAAAATCAATTGCAAAATTTGTACCGAACAAACAGACAAACAAGAAAGCGAGCTAATAAAAACGCGGTAAAAAATAGCCTCTACTACGCTACTGACGTCCGTTCAAAATACGGCTGTTGGTACTTCGATTGAAGAATTACTGTACTTCGACTTTGATTTTTTGAGAATCCCGAGCATCTGGGATAATATTGTCTGGATTGACAAAGTAGGCGCGAGAGATCCGGTTCTTAGGGGTGGAATCGGCGGCAATTAGCGGGACAAGTGGAACCGACGGAAAACTCCTCTCGCCCGGGTGCCCGGAGTTCTCGATGATGGATGAACCATTAACCGTTGATATCGTCGGCGAGACACGCGCGCACCGGCTCGACAGAAGCCTTGACAGCTGACAGGGCGGAGGGTGCGAAGGTTCAATCGAAGGGTGGTTGCCACCGGTGCCTTGGCTGATGTCTTCTGGAATATTTAAGACCGGCTTCCATTCCCTTGCTCTCCGATGCGCCCGTTGTTTCTCGTCACCGGGGCTAATGCTCCTTCCGTCTATGGGAGGACGTTCAGCTGGCTCTCTCTCCCGAGGCTTTCCAATAAAGTCGATGGTCGCCGGAATTTTCTCCGGGAGCCTCATCAAACTTTCGCGATTACCATCCCCGTGAAACGCGCGCTGCTGTTTCGTGTCTCATCTCTGCCGACCGCTTCGTTCCGTTCCATACTTGACCATCCCCGAATCTTTCTTCCGAGCAACTTTACCTCCGGCAAAACATAGGAATACGACAATAAGCGACACTCCGGGCGGTACCTTTGATGTCGGTCGTTCGACTGTCCCTTTAAATTGGTTGTGTTACGGATAGAAATACCTTTATATTTTTCTAAGCGGTGGACTCATGTATGCAAATAACACGGAACATGAAACGTGAAAAATTGTAAGGGATTTGTGGAGGACGGCTACTGCTAGTCGATTAGTACGAAATCGTGAATAATGCATTGGGCCTGCACCCGAATTCTCGTTGTGACACTGGCGACTACGCGATAGCGTTTGTTGCATTCAAGAAAATAGCGTGTAAAGGTGGGCACAATGTGTCTACTTTAGGCAGCAAAAACCTCGATTTGGAGAATATCTCACCTGAAGGTTTCTAGCGAGCACGGAGAAACCGAAAGGTGGATCCGGGGCCGCCAGGCTACAAAGAGTCGCGAGGTTCGGGAAGACAAAAAAAGAAATACGATAGTAAATATAAAGGTATTTCTATCCGTAACAGGTTTGGAAGTTATTATAGGTGTGCAAGTTGCGTGGGCCACCCTGTATATTATAATCTTTATATTGACGGCATGGATTGTCTCTCTTAGAAACGTCGTTTTCTTTCTAATCGGCAGAAATTTATTCGTCAATTGTTGACGAAAAGTGTACTTCAGAGTGTATTTTAAAAATATATAACTAGAGGGCTATTGTTGCTCGCTCGCTCGCGAGTAGGGTTGCAATGTCTTGCAAATACTGCATCGAGAGTTTTTTACTTATCTGACACGTGTCAAAATTTTTCAGGTTAGTTTGGAACAAGGGTTTGGATAATTGTTTATAAACCTTTCAGTCGGAACAAAATCCGATGTGGAACTGCATGTGAAAGTAGCTGGAGGTTGATTCTATGTTATCCAATTGCAAATGTTCACAAATTAACTCTGGTTAATTAGTTATTAACAATTGTTGTATTTATTGTTGTTTTATTTCTCTTTATATTTCAATTCCAAGACAATTTCCAATAGTAAGAAATTTTTCTCAATAATGTAAAACAAACATTCTATCTATTTGCATTAAATAGCGAAAATATTAAATACATTATAGAATAAACTAGAGGGCTATTGTTGCTCGCTCGCTTCGCTCGCTCGCGAGTAGGGTTGTTTTTGCTCGCTCGCTTCGCGAGCTCGCGGGTAGGACTGCTCTTGCGAGAGGGTTAGTGATATGCATGGCTAGTAGGGCCTACTGCTATTAATGTTTTTTATTTGGTATGTGACTCTCCAAGAGTCACACAAAGAACTTCCCGATTCGTTACTCCTTCGCCAACATCGCTAACATCGTTTTTTTTTGTACTTTCATCGATATTCTCCCAACATGTATTCTTGGGAATAGAGATGATAAATTCACTCTTGCATTGGAATAACTTTCGATTATTCCAAGCGGTAACATTAGCATCAGTTAAAAAAAAAATTTTTTTTAAATCTAAAAAAAAAATTAAGACAAAAATTTTTTATGTAATTGCGTTTGGTTCTTTGGTGGAAAATTTTCGTCCTCCCTTATAAATTGCATTGTAGAATCAACTCTTTTCGAAAAAAAGTAAAAATCTAAAAAACTACTTGACCAAAATGGACCAAAATCTAATCAGCTCTAAGTTACGACGGGGCACATCGAATGCATCATTCATCATCCTGATCGCGTTGTAACTTTTTCTGAAAACGTTAACGAAAAATTTGATTACATAGAAACGGCCATACGCACACACACACACACACACATACGAACATTTTGATAAAAATAGTCTAAAATGACTCCAATGACCATGAAACGTGCAGATCTGCTAAAAAATCGATTTTCGATTTTCGGGGTAATTACAATAACTTCCCTATAAAATCGGGAAGTTAAAAAGATTATAATTCGTGAAATCTGGCATTAAGTTTACGGCTGATTCTGGCTTAGAAATTAACCGCGGTGCAGACAATTTATGCTCCGGCGGAAGTTTTCGAATGTTTGGCTAAAGGGGTCGATCGTAATGCATATCGAGTGTGTAGCCGTGGAGCCGGTCCTTCGTCGGGCCGCGGCCGGGCCGTTCGTTGTTGTATATCATCAAACGCGAAACGACGAGCCGTGTTTTCGGAATGAAATATACCCGCGGAGCGCAGTGACGTGGCTGCCGTATACCGGAGCCATCCGTTTGTCACGCGGGACCACAAAATTAAACTTAAAAAATTACACCCCTGTCCACGTGGCCAACAGGTCGTTTGTTATTTTCCATTCACCCGCCTCCGCCGCTCCCCTTTCTCTTTCTCTCTCTCCCTCTCTCCCTCTCTCGCTGTTCAACCACCCCCGCAGTCGAGCAACTTGCCACTCCGGCCGATTGCCAGCATTTCCGAAGGTGTCGAATGCGGATTTTTTTGTAAAACCCGACTGGCCTCAGCTTTTACCTAAACGAGATCGTTCGTCAACCCCGCCGACTGATTAACCCATTCGCGGGCTGACCGCTTCTCGCTTTTTTTTTCAACGATATACCTACCGTTCGAACGGTTTATGATGTTACACCGTGCACACGGCGATTCTTTGTAAACGACACCCGTCCGGGGACTTTACGAATCAATTAATCAAAGACTGTATTCTGCTCGTTTCGATACACCGTTTACGGATTCCGTTGGATCTCATCTTTCGGGACGGCTGATCATTACGCGCCGTTTCTACTTGGCGCGACTGGAGTCCGGCTCACGCGTGACATTGTAACAAGTAACAATAGACTGTAATCGTAATTCGTTTTAGATTTTTATTGGTGTATTTTTATAAAGAATTTTTGTTTGTTATTTAACGTCGCTTTGTGAACTCCTTTCCGGAATTATTTCACGACGGGACCTACAGTTTTTATAAGGTGGGTTCCGAACCACCTTGGGCACCACAGTTTATAAAGAATTCTTTCATCTTTTCCATTCAGGTTAGCCGTCACGTAAAGGTACATACTCAACATTGACTTGTTTCCATTCTTTTAGATTGTTAGTAGACTGCGGATCTTTATGCATTTATGCAGAAATTCGTTGGACGAAATATAAAACAATATATGATTTAGACAAGACAAGAATATCGCGATGTTGCTTTTAATTTAACAAAGTCGTTGAGGAATGAAATTCATTTTTATGTTATCCCTGCTTCCCACAATCAGTGCGAGATAATAATGTTCAGCGTCAATTGCAAGAGACAGGAGAACCAGATTAAAATTTCATTCTTTCTTCAATCATATGGATAAATTGTAAATAATTAATGGATACTCTTAAATTCTTTCAATCTTTTTACTATTTTAAATAATGGCTAGTCATTTTAGTTATAAATTGTTAGTTATAAATTGCGCCGTTTCTACTTGGCGCGACTGGAGTCCGGCTCACGCGTGACAATGTAACAAGTAACAATAGACTGTAATCGTTTCGTTTTAGATTTTTATTGGTGTATTTTTATAAAGAATTCTTTCATCTTTTTCATTCAGGTTAGCCGTCACGTAAAGGTACATACTCAACATTGACTTGTTTCCATTCTTTTAGATTGTTAGTAGACTGCGGATCTTTATGCATTTATGCAGAAATTCGTTGGACGAAATATAAAACAATATATGATTTAGACAAGTCGAGAATGTCGTGATGTTGCTTTTAATTTAATAAAGTCGTTGAGGAATGAAATTCATTTTTATGTTATCCCTGCTTCCCACAATCAGTGCGAGATAATAATGTTCAGCGTCAATTGCAAGAGACAGGAGAACCAGATTAAAATTTCATTCTTTCTTCAATCATCTTGATAAATTGTAAATAATTAATGGATACTCTTAAATTCTTTCAATCTTTTTACTCTTTTAAATAATGGCTAGTCATTTTAGTTATAAATTGTTAGTTATAAATTGCGCCGTTTCTACTTGGCGCGACTGGAGTCCGGCTCACGCGTGACAATGTAACAAGTAACAATAGACTGTAATCGTAATTCGTTTTAAATTTTTATTGGTGTATTTTTATAAAGAATTCTTTCATCTTTTCCATTCAGGTTAGCCGTCACGTAAAGGTACATACTCAACATTGACTTGTTTCCGGTCTTCTAGATTGTTAGTAGACAGCGGATCTTTATGCATTTATGCAGAAATTCGTTGGACGAAATATAAAACAATAAATGATTTAGACAAGTCAAGTTGTCGTGATGTTGCTTTTAATTTAACAAAGTCGTTGAGGAATGAAATTCATTTTTATGTTATCCCTGCTTCCCACAATCAATGCGAAATAATTATGATTGATTTATTTTCTGAATTTATATTGAATTTTCTTTTGAAAAAATTATTACTTTCAATTACAAAAAAAATGTACAAATCTATTTAATTTCTATAATATAATTTAAAATCCCCGCAATTTTAAATTTACAGTAAATTCTCTTTTAGAAAATTATTATTTTCAATTACAATAAAAATTCACTTATCTATTTAATTTCTATAATATAATTTAAAATCCCCTCAATTTTAAATTTATATTAAAATATCTTTTAAAAAATTATTATCTTCAATTATAATAAACTTTTACTAATGTATTTAATTTTTATATTATAATTTAAAATCCCCGCAATTTTAAAGTTATATTAAATTCTCTTTTAAAAAATTATTATTTTCAATTATAATAAAAATTTACTAATCTATTTAATTTCTATAATATAATTTAAAATCCCCGCAATTTTAAATTTACAGTAAATTCTCTTTTAGAAAATTATTATTTTCAATTATAATAAAAATTTACTTATCTATTTAATTTCTATAATATAATTTAAAATCCCTTCAATTTTAAATTTATTTTAAATTATCTTTTAAAAAATTATTATTTTCAATTATAATAAACTTTTACTAATCTATTTAATTTTTATATTATAATTTAAAATCCCTGCAATTTTAAAGTTATATTAAATTCTCTTTTAAAAAATTATTATTTTCAATTATAATAAAAATTTACTAATCTATTTGAATTTTATAATATAATTTAAATTCCCCGTCAATTTTAATTATATTCAGAATGATTTAATTATGTTCAGCGTCAATTGCAAGAGACAGGAGAACCAGATTAAAATTTCATTCTTTCTTCAATCATCTTGATAAATTGTAAATAATTAATGGATACTCTTAAATTCTTTCAATCTTTTTACTCTTTTAAATAATGGCTCATTTAGTTATGACTCATTTTAGTTATAAATTGTTTGCATCGATTGCAATGAGTAGATTACAAAGACGATAACGTCCCTGTTTCCATTCTTCTCAAATTACTACTAGACTGATTATTTCAACGATAATTGGTTGCTGCGATAACAATCGGTAGATTACAAAGACGATAACGTCCCTGTTTCCATTCTTCTCAAATTATTACTATATACAGGGTGTATCCGTTAAGTTATCCGGTAGTGTGATTGAAAAATGTTTTAGACAAAAGTTTCTCAGCACTTTTTCAAGAAAAAGCATTTTTTCAGATTTAAGAATATGCGAACATGTAGCTCACCAATTACCGAGAAACTTTTTTCTAAAACATTTTTGAATTGCACTGTAGACTGATTATTTTAACGAAAATTGTTTGCATCGATTACAACGAGTAAGAGTTAAGCAGAAATTCCGTAAAAGACGATTGTTTGACAGGAATTGCATACGGTGCGGATTGTGTAATAATAATGTCCCGGAATAATGCATTGGCCGTCGATCAGGATCGTTGTCGAGTTCTTAATTGCGAGAAGAAGAGAAACACGGGATAAAATCGGTTGAAGAAATGGAATTAATGGGATTACATCGGAGAGAGTCGTGGGCGGCTCTTGTCGATACTTTTTCCCGTGGATTCCCGTTGGCCGGTCGCGTCACTGCCCTAAGAGCTTATTATTAATCGTCTGGTCGGCGTTACTCGAAATCCATATTCATGTTAGCTGCGGTGTCGGTGTCGGTGCCGCGCGTTGCTGTGCGGTCGTTGTTTTTGCCTGTTTTTCCGGGGCGCAAATACAGATTTCATTCTTGGCCGGTGATATGCAAATGAGACGGAATTAATGGTCGGTTGTCTCTCTCTCTCTCCGCAGGAGACGAGGAGTGGGAGGACGGGAACGAGCAGAATGTCCTGGAGGTAACCGAGCAGGATAATGGGACAACGGGAATTAAGCGTGAGTGTTACTAAATACTTTCCACCGTTATCAAATGTTTGCGTAAATCTGTTCTCTCTCTTTCTCTCTTTCTGTCCCGGAGAGCAGCGAGCCCCGTCGGTTGTTTTTCTTTTTCCTTCCTCCTCTCTTCTGCTTCTCTTTCTCTTCTATTTTTCCCGTGTTTCTCTTTCCTTCGCTGTGTCGCGCTTTTCCCTCCCCTGGAAAGTTCGCCAGCCTCGATGCGAATAATTTTTCCGTTACAGAGGACGACGAGGACGAGGAGGAGGAGGAGGAGCTGCAACGGGCGTTCAGTCGTCATTCCGAGGGTGAGTCGAACGATTAAAAACTAATTAGCTGACCCCCGTGTCTCGGCTTATCCACGCCGATGAATTACCCGCTCTATCCGCATATTCGTTTTGTCAAAGACGTGTAACACTCGATTTTTAGCAATTCCCTAAATACAAACGTACTGAAGACTCTTCTCGATAATAAAGAGTCTAGAGAAAAGAGATCTCGGAGGATTCTCGGTGTAACAGATAGTCTAATTCATCCAGCAAACAAGCTCAAACACGGTCGATCGATGGAAACCGTATCGAATCGCGGGCATTATGGTAGCTTCGGAAAGAAAAACGGAAAACCGAGAAAAAAGAGGAGCGACAGTAACGGTAAAAAAAAGACCGTGGAAGGAGAGGAAAGGATCCCCAATGGTTACGTGCGCAGCATGCACTCCCCGGCGAGCCAGTTAAAAGACCAACAACACGCACCGGTTACATTCAGCCCCGTTCAGAGATCTATGCTCGTGGATCTCCTTCGCGTTGCTCTCGAATACTCGGCACAATGAAGTATTGCTGCCAGGCAACCGTCGTTATGCACGCAACAATGGGCCAAGAATCGCAGGAGGGCATACAGAGCGAGAGAGAGAAAGCGAGAAAGAAAGTGTAAAAGAGAAAGAGAGAGAGAGAGAGGGAGGCGCGCGTGCAGTCGGCGCATTCTGGTGCATTACTTTTATCAGTTCTCGCGGGACGTTGCCTTGCACTATCCGCGACGCAACAATGCGTTCAGACGCGTCGTCATTGTTCGTAGCCGCTCAAGAAGCAACCAGACCCACCTTAGACTCTATGAATATGGGATTCCTTCGTCCCGGCGGATCCTTCGGTGTTGCGTGAGTTCACGTGGATCCTTCCAAACCTACACACGCTCCTACACACAGCCACGAACCAGAGAAAACCGTCCCACCGATGACTCCGCTCGTTTTCCGAGCGATGACTGGATTTTCGAGCGCATTCTCGCTCGAGAGGGAGAGAATGAATTCCTTCCTCGAAACGATCCTCCGCGGATCGTCCCTCGATGTGTGCCAAATCCGAGACAATGCTAAATCTGAATTTTCTGCCCCTCCTCTCTCTCCCTCTCTATCTCTTTCTCGCTCCCCTCCGATGCTGTTGTTGCTGCTGGTCGTGGCTCGAGATTCCATTTGGGAACGGATGAAAATGAATCGGGCGACGTTATCCAATAGATACAGAACCTACCATTTAGAAAGTGCATCACAAATTTATTTTGCAGTCTGATTTCTAAAAATTGCAATCTTTCGCTGTATGAACAGAGCTTTTTTTAATCAGCTAAATCCGTTTTCTGTGATTTCCTTGCAATTTTTGTTGCTGTACGAATAGAGTATTTTCGAATAGACAAACCCCTCGGACACTTGTACTTTTTAATAATTTAACCCGTGTGTTAGATCAAGGATTGAATATCGTTTCACGTTTTTTGGACGAAAATGAATCGGACGATGTTATCCAATAGATACAGAACCTCTCATTTAGAAAGTGCATCACAAATTTATTTTGCAATCTGATTTCTAAAAATTGCAGTCTTTCGCTGTACGAATGCTGTATGCGTTTTTTAATCAGCTAAATCCGTGCTCTGTGATTTCCTTGCAATTTTTGTTGCTCTATGAATAGAGTATTTTCGAATAGACCAACCCCTCTGCGCTTGTGCTTTTTAATAATTTAACCTGTGTGTTAGATCAAGGATTAAATACCGTTTCGCGTTTTTTGGACGAAAATGAATCGGGCGACGTTATCTAATAGATACAGAACCTCTCATTTAGAAAGTGTATTAAAAATTTATTTTGCAATCTGATTTCTAAAAATTGCAATCTGATTTCTAAAAATTGCAATCTTTACATGTATGAACAGAGCTTTTTTTAATCGGCTAGATCCGTGCTCTGTGATTTCCTCGCAATTTTTGTTGCTCTACAAATAAACTATTTTCGAATAGACCAACCCCTCCGCGCTTGTGCTTTTTAATAATTTAACCCGTGTGTTAGATCAATGATTGAATACCGTTTCGCGTTTTTTGGACGAAAATGAATCGGGCGACGTTATCTAATAGATACAGAACCTCTCATTTAGAAAGTGTATTAAAAATTTATTTTGCAATCTGATTTCTAAAAACTGCAATCTTTCGCTGTATGAACGCTGTATGCGCTTTTCAATCAGCTAGACCCTGCTCTGTGGTTTCCTTGCAATTTTGGTTGCTCTACGAATAGACTATTTTCGAATAGACCAACCCCTCCGCGCTTGTGCTTTTTAATAATTTAACCCGTGTGTTAGATCAATGATTGAATACCGTTTCGCGTTTTTTGGACGAAAATGAATCGGGCGACGTTATCTAATAGATACAGAACCTATCATTTAGAAACTCTATTAAAAATTTATTTTGCAATCTGATTTATAAAAATTGCAGTCTTTCGCTGTACGAATGCTGTATGCGTTTTTTAATCAGCTAAATCCGTGCTCTGTGATTTCCTTGCAATTTTTGTTGCTCTATGAATAGAGTATTTTCGAATAGACCAACCCCTCTGCGCTTGTGCTTTTTAATAATTTAACCTGTGTGTTAGATCAAGGATTAAATACCGTTTCGCGTTTTTTGGACGAAAATGAATCGGGCGACGTTATCTAATAGATACAGAACCTCTCATTTAGAAAGTGTATTAAAAATTTATTTTGCAATCTGATTTCTAAAAATTGCAATCTGATTTCTAAAAATTGCAATCTTTACATGTATGAACAGAGCTTTTTTTAATCGGCTAGATCCGTGCTCTGTGATTTCCTCGCAATTTTTGTTGCTCTACAAATAAACTATTTTCGAATAGACCAACCCCTCCGCGCTTGTGCTTTTTAATAATTTAACCCGTGTGTTAGATCAATGATTGAATACCGTTTCGCGTTTTTTGGACGAAAATGAATCGGGCGACGTTATCTAATAGATACAGAACCTCTCATTTAGAAAGTGTATTAAAAATTTATTTTGCAATCTGATTTCTAAAAACTGCAATCTTTCGCTGTATGAACGCTGTATGCGCTTTTCAATCAGCTAGACCCTGCTCTGTGGTTTCCTTGCAATTTTGGTTGCTCTACGAATAGACTATTTTCGAATAGACCAACCCCTCCGCGCTTGTGCTTTTTAATAATTTAACCCGTGTGTTAGATCAATGATTGAATACCGTTTCGCGTTTTTTGGACGAAAATGAATCGGGCGACGTTATCTAATAGATATAGAACCTCTCATTTAGGAAGTGTATTAAAAATTTATTTTATAATCTGATTTCTAAAAATTGCAATCCTTCGCTGTACGAACGCTGTATGCGTTTTTTAATCAGCTAGACCCCTGCTCTGTGATTTCCTCGCAATTTTTGTTGCTCTACAAATAAATTATTTTCGAATAGACCAACCCCTCTGCGCTTGTGCTTTTTAATAATTTAACCTGTGTGTTAGATCAAGGATTAAATACCGTTTCGCGTTTTTTGGACGAAAATGAATCGGGCGACGTTATCTAATAGATACAGAACCTCTCATTTAGAAAGTGTATTAAAAATTTATTTTGCAATCTGATTTCTAAAAATTGCAATCTGATTTCTAAAAATTGCAATCTTTACATGTATGAACAGAGCTTTTTTTAATCGGCTAGATCCGTGCTCTGTGATTTCCTCGCAATTTTTGTTGCTCTACAAATAAACTATTTTCGAATAGACCAACCCCTCCGCGCTTGTGCTTTTTAATAATTTAACCCGTGTGTTAGATCAATGATTGAATACCGTTTCGCGTTTTTTGGACGAAAATGAATCGGGCGACGTTATCTAATAGATACAGAACCTCTCATTTAGAAAGTGTATTAAAAATTTATTTTGCAATCTGATTTCTAAAAACTGCAATCTTTCGCTGTATGAACGCTGTATGCGCTTTTCAATCAGCTAGACCCTGCTCTGTGGTTTCCTTGCAATTTTGGTTGCTCTACGAATAGACTATTTTCGAATAGACCAACCCCTCCGCGCTTGTGCTTTTTAATAATTTAACCCGTGTGTTAGATCAATGATTGAATACCGTTTCGCGTTTTTTGGACGAAAATGAATCGGGCGACGTTATCTAATAGATATAGAACCTCTCATTTAGGAAGTGTATTAAAAATTTATTTTATAATCTGATTTCTAAAAATTGCAATCCTTCGCTGTACGAACGCTGTATGCGTTTTTTAATCAGCTAGACCCCTGCTCTGTGATTTCCTCGCAATTTTTGTTGCTCTACAAATAAATTATTTTCGAATAGACCAACCTCTCCGCGCTTGTGCTTTTTAATAATTTAACCCGTGTGTTAGATCAAGGATTGAATATCGTTTCGCGTTTTTTGGACGAAAATGAATCGGGCGACGTTATCTAATAGATACAGAACCTCTCATTTAGAAAGTGTATCAAGAATTTATTTTGCAATCTGATTTCTAAAAATTGCAATCTTTCACCGTATGCACAGAGCTCTTTTTAATCAGCTAAATACGTGCTCTGTGATTTCCTTGCAATTTTTGTAGCTCTGCCAATAGTGTATTTTTGAATAGACCAACCCCTCGGGCACTTGTGCTTTTTAATAATATAACCCGTGTGTTTTAGATTAAGGATTGAATACCGTTTCACGTTTTTGGACGAAAATGAATCGAACGTCGCTATCCAATAAATACAGAACCTGTCATTTAGAAACTATATTAAAAGTTTATTTTGCAATCTGATTTCTAAAAACTGCAATCTTTCGCTGCATGAACGCTGTATGCGCTTTTTAATCAGCTAGACCCTGCTCTGCTGATTTCCTTGCAATTTTTGTTGCTCTACGAATAGACTATTTTCGAATAGACCAACCCCTCCGCGCGTGTGTGCTTTTTAATAAATTATCTCGCGTGGTTGATCCATTTCCTCTCCACGCTGATGTTTTTCTTAGAATAAAGTATTTTCGAGTAGAACAACGCGTGTGCACTTGTGCTTTTCAATAAATTAACCCGTGTGTTTGATCAATTCTCTCGCGTCGCTGATTTTTTTTCCCGCGAGATCAAGGATTGAATATCGTTTCACGTTTATTTTTTCGCGACGGAAATTCGTACCGCCGTAATTAGAAATTGGAACAGAGGACGATGGCAGTGATTACGGAAAAATTGCCCCGCCTAAGGGTACAGTTTCCCATCCGGTGGTCGCATGAAATTTCACGGGGTGGTTATTTCCGGTTGGAGGGACATCGTGCATAGCGTATGGGGTGGAGAAGAAGTGGCAGGCCGCGGCAATTCCTTTCAGAATGGTAATAGGGGCTCAGGTGGCAAAGGTGATCCAACCCTGCTTATTATGTCGATATACCGCGAGTAAAGTACACGCGGTGAACAATAGTGTCTTAACGATACACGAGGCGGATAGTTTTCACGATCGTGCGTCATAGAACATCCGCCTCCTGTACATCGTTCTTCATTTTTAGACAATTTTTCTGAAACGAGAATCTTTCACTCGCGAACGAAATACAATGTTACATACAATGTAATACAATGCTTTCGAATTTTCTCAGGTTTCCATACAATGATGTACACTCCCGTCCATAAGTCGCCGCACACTTTCTTACCTTCCAGCTTGATTGTATTATTTCATTTTGATTGAATGTAGCTATTGTACGATAATATTTGAATGCAAAATTAAAAGAACTATTTGAATAAATGTTGGAAAGAAGAGATTGAGAATTAGAGGCTATGGACAGCTCTGGAAGCGAAATTAAAATATAGAAAATATAGGATATTCTGGTCAAATTTGATTCACATGTTTTCTGCATTAGAAGCAATTAGTGAGTACCATTTTTATTTCATATAATACAGGGTGTCCCAAAATTCCTGGACATCTCGGAAATGGGAGGTTCCTGAGACCATTTGAAGCGATATTTTTCGTTGCAGAAATGTTATCCGCGGCCTTGTTTAGGAGTTATTAACGAAAAACACGGACCAATCAAAGCGCGACCTAGACGCGAGTTGGCGCGCCAACTGTCGATTGGTCGACTGTGCCAACTCGCCTATAGGTCGCGCTCTGATTGGTCCGTGTTTTTCGATAATAACTCATAAACAAAGCCGCGGATAACATTTTTGCAAAGGAAAATATCGCTTCAAATGGTCTCAGGAACCTCCCATTTCCGGGATGTTCACGAATTTAGGAGCAGAAATACCCTGTATTTGTGCTCGTAATCATGAAAGTGGTCTAAGTCAAAATTGTCTAAGAGTTTTATCAAAATTACAAGACCTTTATTCCGACTTTTCACAATTTTTATAATAATACGTGCTCGAATAAAGCAATTTATTGAATAATTTCTAATGGAGCATCTTTATAATTTCAATAAGTAAAAAATAAGGAATGCGAAAGCCAACATTTGACTTTTGGGACACCCTGTATATTTAATATAAGTGTCCGGTGACTTATGGCCGGGAGTGTAATTACTAAGTAGACCCGTACATATTTCCCACGATTAATTGATTTGCAATGACAGACAGTTCAATTGTAATCGGGAATATCAATGCACCATTTACAATTTTTTCCCAGATTCACGTCACACTCATTTTCATTTTCATGGCCTACTTCCGACATGCAGAACGTCGTTCCACAGGTTAGGAATATCCCTTCCAGTAGAAACAGCGTGGGAAATATCTGAATAATATTCTGCAGCTATTGAACAAGTACGATTCACGTATCATCGACAATAGTGTTCGGGGTTAGGAAGTCAGTGTAATTTTCGGAAAGGGCGCTTCCGGGCTCGGGAGAACGGGAACGCGGGAACCCGTAAAAATTGTACGGAGCAATGAATCGGATATTAGCCGAAAAATTGTCAACTCGCGGTGCGTCCGCGTGCGAACGCGCAGTGAATCTCAATTAAACGAATTACATCGATCCCCGCCACCCAAAATAAACGACCGGAGTGCGGACATTTTCCGCGGGCGTTCACGCATTCCGCGGCATAACACTCTTCCGGAAATCCGAAAGGAAATTCGCGAATATTCTAGCCGCTCCTTCGCACAGTGGATCCGAAATGTAAATGCTCCACAAAGAAATTAATTACGAGTATATTCGAAAAACATTTTCTTTCTATAATTTTTGGTTTAATTTCCATAATAATGTTACGTATGCGGATGCTACCGTTGGTGACTCTTGACCCTTTCGGAGATATGTGTCGAAACAGAGGGCCTATTTAAGAACAAAGGGCTTACTCAAAATCGGATCATAAAGGGGCTCTTGCAAGCGATATAACTTCTAAGAATTCATTTCTAATCAGAAGCAGCACGTGGCCCCCACCATCGCTAGATCCGATTTTGGGTACTATACAGGGTGTCCCAAAATTCGTGAACTTCCCGAAAGGGGGTGGTTCCTGAGATCATTTCAAGCGACATTTTCCTTTGCAAAAATGTTATCCGCGGCCTTGTTTAGGAGTTATTAACGAAAAACACGGACCAATCAGAGCGCGACCTAGACGCGAGTTGCCACAGTCGGCCAATAGACAGTTGGCGCGCCGGGCCGACTATGACAACTCGCGTCTAGGTCGCGCTCTGATTGGTCCGTGTTTCTCGTTAATAACTCCTAAACAAAGCCGCGGATAACATTTTTGCAAAGGAAAATGTTGCTTCAAATAATCTCAGGAACCTCCCATTTCCGGGAAGTTCACGAATTTTGGGACACCCTGTATAAGGGCATGGACCCTTCCTATTTAGTAGGGTTGATTCAAGTGAATACGCGCAGTACGTACCGTTCCACGTCGAAAGTCAATTCGCGCTAGATCGGTTGTTGAAGTTCTTGTCTACCACTCTGTAGTAGATCGCCCCCGCATTTCTCGGTGCGTCAAAACTGAGAGAAAATGAACTTTAATCTCTTTCGTCCAACATTTATTTAAATAGTATACAGTGAGGAGCGTAACTGATTCCACACACTTTAAATCGGAACGACTGTTTTATGAATGGACCAAACGACTTCAATTTCTCTGCAAGGCTAGAAGAATTAGTTTAGTAAATGATGTGTAAAAATATGTTGAAAAAACGCATTTGGACGGAATTGTGAAAAATAATAGTAAAAATTGATTTTTACGACATTTTTAGCTGGGCCAATAACGAAAATTTAAAAGATATGTTTTGTCAACTTGTATAAATTATATACGCTCCGAAAATTTCATTGCAATTGGTTGATTGGTTTACGAGTTATAAACGATTAAAAGTGGCAAAAAGGCCGAAAATCTTGAAAAATTGCAATTTTTAACACTTTTTGATCGTTTATAATTCGTAAACCAATCAACCAATTTCAATTAAATTTTCGGAGCGTATATAATTTATACCAGTTGACAAAACACATTTTTTAAATTTTCGTTATTGTGCCAGCTAAGAAAGTCGTAAAAATAAATTTGTAGTATTGTTTTTCACAATTCCGATCAAATGCATTTTTTCAACTTATTTATTAGACGTCATTTATTAAACTTCTAGCCTTACAGAAAATAATTATTTAAATAAAAATAAATTTTTTAAAAATACCACGTTTTTAAAACGGACTAACAAGTATAAAATAAAATTTTAAAAAACGCCGCGTTTAAAAAACGGACTAGAAAGTATAAAATAATTTTTTCTAGCCCCATTCAGATTCCTAACCCCGTACAGATAGTCTTGAAAATGTGTGATTGTGAGTTTTTAATAGCTACGAAAATACTTGTAAGATTTAAAACGAAAAACGATTAACGATTAACATCTAATCAAAATGAAACAATAAAATCAAGCTGAAAGCTTGTATTCTTCGACACTAAACCTACCGAGCACTAAAAGCGACTAAAATGGCTTAGCTTTACAATAATTATTAGGCTCTATTTATTTAGATTCTGCGTAATTTTTATTACAATATGTGCCTCAGTAAAAAATCTATCGAATCAATTCTCATGTAACCGACTTCATAGTTTCATTAATTGTGAAATGAAAAATATGGAACCGGTAATTTGGCCGGCAGTGGTAGGTTCAGTGTTAATTACCTACCATTTTGTCGAAGATAAGTGAGTATCCGGTGATCTATGTACGGGAATGTGCGCGCTACATATTCTAATTGTAATTATCAAGTGCCAAGAGAATAGAAATGATTCAAAACTAATTTTGTCCACCTACAGTCGAAACTTTTACTACTGTGTGTCGGTCGGATAACTCGGTAGCAAGTTTTCTCGGTAGCGGAGAGGCGACTTGACCCGATTCCACTGAATGATTGTTTTCATTTATCATCGGCGGGCGGGTTAGGTTGCGCCTCGAATTTCTTTATTTCCTCCGGTTTGTTGGCTAACTAGCAGGGCCGATTCGAAAGATTCCTTTTTCGAGTCTGGAGCCGGCTGAAGCGGGTTAGAGCTCGGAGAGGAGAGAAGAGAGAGAGAAAGAGAGAGCTCTTTCGATCCTCTCCTCCCCGAGGAGGAAGCGGGATCCGACTTTTATCCGCTCCACCCTGCACTGGCCGATTATTATTTCAGGTTACCTTTCGCCAAGTGTACTTGCGCGCGCTTTATACTCGAAGGTAAAACCGGCTTGGAGGAGCTCGGAACGAGGTTGTATCCCCGAGGAGGCCACCGACTCCCGCGGGAGATGCCTCGATGCCTCTCTTTCTCTTTCTCTCTTTCTCTTCTTCTCTCCTTCTCTCGTTTCCTCGACTTCCCTTTCTCTCTCTCTCTCTTTACCTGCTCGCCTGAAAACATCGAGGCTCCTTCGTTTCTTTAATACATGCCCTCCTCCGCCAACGCTGCTCATTACCTCGGAATAAAATGACGGAACGTTAGCGGCTCAGGATTTCCCAGGGACATTTGTTCACCCTTTCACAACCTGACGACGTTTCCACGAGTGTCTGGGAACAGGTCGAATCCGACGTCGAATTATTTTCCTCGTCGGCCTCTCGCTCCGTATGGAACAAACATTTCGCCATTTCGCAATCCTTAAAATATCTCTCGAAAGCAGAGAACGTAATTGTAGAATCTTTGTCCGAGGTAGTGTTAACTAGTTTATACCAGGCTGCATTTAGATTCAAATTCGGAGTCCTGCGCCAACGTAGATAAGCTGGATTCTTTTTCAGTTTTCTCGCGAACGTGCTTCTTTCTCTCCCGTTTAATCAGACCGTTCTTCTCGGAATATAATACTCCTCGTGGTTGATAAGATTTGCCTCGAACTGTGTGAACCTTTTCCATCCCTTCGGTGCATTTCGCGAATGATCGCACAGGTAATTAACTATTCCATAATGGTCGATCAAAGATTCTTTTAATTAAACCAACACGTCAGCTGGCATAGAGAAGAATCCAAGAAGCTGCAGAACTATCCCCGCCTATCGGTGTTGTCTAGCAGCCACGGTACGCGCGATTTCCCCCGAGCAGCTCTCGCATAATCTCCCCAGTATCCCGGCGTCGTCTCTTTCGGTCGGCGTCGGGTCGAAGGACCTCGCAGCCTCCCCCTGAGAGCCGAGATCCCGCATTTTCTTAATGCCAGAGATTTCGATCCGTCAGGAGATCGGCTCGACAACTTTTCGGCTCCTCAAACTTCTCCGACCGTCCGACTCCTTTTCCACCGGCCTTCTCTGACGGCATCCTCCTTGTCGCGCAACTCCTCTCTACATTTATAATTAGACCGTAGATCTTTATGCGTTTGTAACAAATTTATATGTATAACATCGCCGGCTCTACAATGAATCTTCCGATCGGCATGATTAAACCGGAATCTGTACTTCGGTGTCAATCTTGAGGCCGCGAGCGACGATAAAATTTAATATAATTTTTTACCACGCTTATATTAGCTTACCGAGTTGTCGATGTTGTCGTTGTCGTTGTCGTTGTCGTTGTCGTTGTCGTTGTCGTTGTCGTTGTCGTTGTACGCGTCAAATCTTGTAATCGAATTTTAAATCACCTCCCGATGACCTAGAGACTTGAAACTTTAAACATGGCTCAGAACTGGATTACAATGCAATATTAAAAAACAAATTTAAACAAAAAACTTTGCGTGCAGGAGAAAAAAAATGTTTATTAATATAAACTACTTGATAGTAGTACGCGATCGCGTTCAGCGACCCCCACTCCGCGCGTCAGCGCTCCCTACTCCAGTACGCGTTCCAACTCCGACTCATCCCCACTCCACTGGCCCACTTCGCATCGAAGGAGCTCAGTATGGTTGTGCTGTTCCGTTCATTCAGTTCCATTTCGGACAATTTCGGACTCCATCAAGAGACGTCGCACAGTGGAACTTTTCGTCCATTTCGGAGACAAAATCAAAGAACTTCCGATAGACATGAGATAGAGGGCTGACATTTTTTTAATTACAACTGAGACTTCACAGAATATGGGAAAAATAGGGAGATTATGGTACGAACATTTTTTAACCTTGAAAAAAATCGTCAAACTTGCACAATGTCACGAAAATTGTGGTTTTTGCAATAGCACGGGTAGAAAAAAATTTTTTGGTAACATGCCATACATCATTGCCTGTAGATTTTTTCATGCTGAATTCAAATCTGGTCTCAAAATTTGTCTACAACTTCAGGATTTTACAAGAAATCGATTTTTGTGAACGAATTGTTTAACGAATTTTCTCAAGGTTATAAAACGTTCGTACCATAATCTTCCTATTTTCCCATATTCTGCCAAGTTTCAGCTTTAATTTTTAAAAAATTTCATCGCTCTACCTCATTTCTATCGAAAGTTCTTTGATTTTGTCTCCGATTTGGACGAAAGGTTCCACTGTGCGTCGTCTCTCGGAGTCATCCCCTCATTCTATCTCGCGTATTTCCACACGTTGCGTTTCTATATCTTACTATTTCATACCAGTGTTATTACATCTTGCGTTTCATTTAAAAAAGACTAAAAAGTAGAAAGTACAAAAAATATAAAAGAAACTGTTTAAAAACCACGCTTATATTAAAATGCACTAAAAAAGAGAAAATAATTGTTTTCGGCATTAGTGACTATTAATAAAAGCGTGAAGCGCTGAATTATATTGACTTAATCTTCCTGGGCGCTCCACGCTTTTATTTATAGTCACTAATGCCTAAAAAATTATTTTCTTCTTCTTAGTGCATTTTAATATAAGCGTGATTTTTAAACAGGTTTTAAAATATATTTTCTTCAAACTTTGAATTTAAAGATGAGCAAATGGGAAGGGATTCAGAGGATAAGGTAAAAAACAGTGAGGGGGGAAGAATGTTGGAAATGATGGAAGAGAATATGCAAGGAGTCGAAGAGAATTTACATGAATAAAAAAAAGAGGGGCGTCATTGATTAATTACGCAATTACCAATGTGAGGGGGTGGGAGAGAACAGAAAAATTTTCTATCGACATCATATAATTTCTCGAAGCAAGAGAAATAATGTTTTCTTTAGATTTTTTCGGAGGGTTCGAGGGGTCCTCAGTTTTCTGATTAACAGTCCCCGGGGCGAAGGGTTAAACGAACTCGCGCGTACTGTTTACGGTGGTGGTAAGAATGATCTAGCATCCGTCGAACCGCAAAGAAACGACAATGGTGATCGCTTTGGCTTGGTATATCGCGCAATTTCCAGGGGAGTCTGCCGGCAGTCTGGGACTGTGAAACGTTCGCCAGGAACCGGAGCAAACCATCCGGGGTCTGGCTGAGAATCGAGCTGACAATCGCTCGCTGCGTCTGTCCCCGAGACAAAGAGGACAATTAGATTGTTCGAGGACGCGCGACACGATCGCACCAGCCAGCCAGCCATCCAACCAGCACCCAACGGCAGGAGCAGTTTCAGCTTTTCTTCGATACATGGATATATATCGTTTCCAAGCAACAGTTTCCCCATTCACCTGTCTCTGAACGAGACACATCAGAAACCTGGTAGCACCCCTTAACCACCCTCCTGCTCGCTTCCTCATCCTCCTCATCCTCCTCTTCATCGTCCTCGTCCGCGTCCCCGCGGTTGCTTTTGTTGCTCGATAGCGCACGCGGGCGCCCCGCTAATTCCTAATTGGCTGCGCTCGCTCTGACGGAAAAGGGGACACACACAGCGTGTTGCTCGAATAATCAGGACCCAGCGGGGTTGCACTCTCACTCGCCGGCTCGGCGACAACAACTCTCTTCCCGCTGGAAAAACCCAGCAAAGCGCAGATGCCAACCCCCTCTCGGATTCTTCTGTCTCCGGACAAGGTGCGAGGCGTTAACCGTATACTGTTCCACAGAACGTATACTGTTCGCAGTCGATACTCCCAGGACAATCATCGGGCGGCGATGATGCGTCTGCAGGATCCCAGACAGGACCGCCTTGTTCACGGAGACGTTATTCGTTAATCACTTGAAGTATTTTCACGAGTCAGACTCGCGATGAAGATTTTAAACGGATAACAAGAATTTATGATTTCGGCGCATGGTTCGATCATTCATAAAGAGAGCAAATGTGCAATTATTTAACCATGTATTTTAAACGGAGTCTAACAAATACGAATGTTACGCCTTTATTTTTAAATGGAACAAAGTTTAATCGGTTTGTAATCAACATTTATTTATAAATTTTCTTTTCTGTTCTACGGTAGTTTTGGGGACAGTGTTTTAGTTACTGTAAATGTGAAGGAAATGATACGGCGAGGAGTTCACATCCCCTTTCAATCAACATTAACATCAATGTTGTTTAAAACGTTAACATCACCTAGTAACCAGTCAGAGCTAGGGATAATAGTATTTCAAATAGTAAATAATAAATAACTCTATTTCTTTTAAAGTATTTGTACAACTTTAAAAATAAAATATTTCATTTGATGCAGTAATTTTTGAAAATAAGATAATTTATTTGTGGCAGTCATCTTTTTTTGAAAATAGTATTTTATTTGAGAATTATTGGAAATATTTGTATTTTGTATTTATTTTCCATTTCAATTTTAAATATTATTGCTGAAGATAATGGTTCGAATTCAATACTTTTATGAGAAGGTAGACTGTATGTTTTTTGCGGTTTCTCAAACTGTTATAACAATGCAAAATGTAAAATATTTTATTTCGTGTTTCAGATTGTCAAAATAGGAATATTTTATTTTGTGAAATAATTTAAATTGTTGAAATAAGAATTTTTTATTTTGAGGTTCAGATTGTTCAAATAGAAATATCTTATTTTCGAAATTGTATGTCTTATTTAAAATACTATCTTCTAAAATCTAAAATATTAAATAGTATTTGAAATATTTGTTTCACCAAATAATGTCCACATCTGTAACCAGTTCAACTTTGAAACAAACAGAGGTGGGCATTATTTGGCGAAACAAATATTCCAAATACTATTCAGTATTTTCGATTCTATTTTGCTTAATTAAAATAGCATTTTATTTAAATTTTATTTATTTATTTTATTTAAAATAGTATTTCAAATAAGATATACAATCTCGAAAATAAAATATTTTTAAATCTGACAATCTGAAGCACAAAATAAAATATTTCTATCTTGACAATCTGAAACACGAAATAAAATATTTTACTTTCTGCTTTGTTGTAATACTCTGAGGAACCGCACAAACATACAGCGCATCCTGTAAAAAATTGAAAATAAAGACAAAGAACAAGTATCTCGAGTATTCTTGAAATAAAATAATATTTTCAAGGATTACTGCATATAAATAGGATCTTATAAATATTTCTGACTTTGTAATCAATCCACTGGCGTAAAATTGAATTTTTTTGGTCCATCACGTTCTTCATTTACAAAATTGTCATCTATGTTTCGTCGTCTATCATCGACGAACAGTGCAATGATTGATCGATACATTTCTAACACCACACACTGCTCACTTAAAAAAAGGTAATTATACGATTACGAATTTTAATGAAAAATAAAAATTGCTTGCATCCTTTTCAAGAAACAGGAGTCAAGGGAGATTCTTTTAATCCACCCATTGCTTTAAATTGCACCTATAGATGTTTTCCATAAATGCATAAAATCCGCAGTCTATTAATTATAAATTATTTATTTATTTATTTTATTTATTTATTTTATTTAAAATAGTATTTCAAATAAGATATACAATCTCGAAAATAAAATATTTTTAAATCTGACAATCTGAAACACGAAATAAAATATTTTACTTTCTGCTTTGTTGTAATACTCTGAGGAACCGCACAAACATCCAGCGCATCCTGTAAAAAATTGAAAATAAAGACAAAGTACAAGTATCTCGAGTATTCTTGAAATAAAATACAATTTCCAAGGATTACTTTATCAAATAAAATATTTTACCCAGTTCCGGAAACAAATCGCAAACCTAGCCTGATCAACGCGGAACAAAGAGAAAGATGCCATAAGTCGAAGAGAGTCGACACGTCGCCCGGCCATTGTTACCGAGCATTACCATTAGACATCATTTATATAAGTGTATCGTGTTCAAACTTCTGTGCTCCGGAGCGTCGCGTCGTCGCTTGAAAGTTCGCCTGCAAGGACGACGAAACTTCTCCGAACGACCTAACAAAAATGTCTGCAGTAGTCGTAAGGCGCGACGTCGTCTGCTCTCCGTTCCGAATTTCATAGTTTCGTTGGAGTTCTCGCGGATGCGGGGCGTAGGGTTAACAGGTTGCGAGTTCGTTTGGCTTCGAATCTTCCGATCAGTGGTATCGACCGTGCGTGGTCAGCCGCGAGGCTCCGAAGATTAACACTTTAACCACCGGAAGCTTGTCAATAGTCTCTATTAAGTGACCGCTCAAAATTACCGTCTCATAATTCCAAACAATTCTTGTATCTCTAGACATCGTCGTATATGAACAATTGCCGTAGCAAGAAAAATTAACAGGAAATGACAGAAAATTTGGCAAAAAGCGCGAATGAGGAGAGAGGCTGAAATACTGCGAGAGAGAGAGAAAGATGGAGGGAAAAAGAGAGTGAAAAAGGGAAAGAGAGAAAGGGGAGAGGGTGGTTCTCCCGTGGGAAGGTAGAAAGTCCTGTAGCTGGTAGAACCGCGACGTAGGATCCAAGAGGAGAAGAGGACGCGGAGGTGAAGAGGGCGTCGAGGGATGAGGAGGACGAGGAGGGACGGGGAGGGGGAGGGGATCGCGCGAGGGGAGTTGGGCAAGGGTATATTATGGGGAATGCCAGGGGAATCCCGAGGGACCGCGAGACCAGCCCAGTGCGCATGCGTCGAGCTGATTAGTTCTCCCTCTTCCCTTCTCCTCTCCCTTCTTCCCTCCTCTCTGCTCTCTCGCGTTCCCGAGTGCTGGCAGCGCCAGAGGAGAGCACGGACTCCCGTGGGATCTGGCCCCGCTGCCTCTTCGCACTTTCCACCCTCTCTCTCTCTCTCTTCTCTGTCTCCTTTCTCTCTTTGGCTTTCTTTCGCCCTCTCCGTCCTTCCCGCAGCTGTGTACTTTGCCGTCTTTCCGTTTCTCTCGATTTCGTTTCGCTGGGGCTCTCTCCTCTATCCCTCATTCGATTTTTCTCCTTCGCAGCCTCCTCGCGACCGCGGTTCTCCTCTTTGCACGTTCCCACGTATCCCGGCGCGATCAAACCGCTAATGAAGGCTCCACTACCTTCGCTTGACCTCCCGGACCCTCCCGGTGCGGTTTGCTTTCGCTAAATTCTTTGATAAAACATTTTCGTAACGATGGTGGGCGACCAAATCGATAGATAGATTCCGTCTTTGTCACCGGTTCAGGATGGCACAGCGAATCGAGTTAATTTTTAGAGGAACAATGCACGGGAGCGGGGAGATGCCAGGCGAAAAGTGATCTGGTATAGCCTCGAGATTATTGACACGATGCCGCCACACGGCGGCTCTATCGATACTTTGGGAAAGAGGGAGGCGTTAATACGATGCACCCTACCGCCCCCGTCCATTATCTATCAGCGTCGCGCCCCCGCGAGAGAACATTTCGAGGCACGAATCGCGGTTGTTCTCGAATGGCTCTTGATCAAGAGCAAGGAAAACGGCTTTAGGTACAATGGCACTTTCTCGGTGCGACTGTACTCGCCGATATAAGGCTGTCCCAGGTGACGAGCTGCCTCGGGCCGTGCCACGGCACTACGTATCCCTTGGGACCGACTATAGGTCTCTCTCTCTCTCCCTTACCCTCTTTCTAGCTAGAGGTCCTCTTTCTTGCATACACACACATTCTCTCTCTCTCTCTCTCTTTCTCCTGATCCACTCGTTCCCAGCAGTTGCACGAGGGATCTCTGTGGGCGAGCACGGACGAACCAGCACACTCGCGCGTCGATACGACAAGAGAGGAGATTCACCTGTGCTGCTTCAGAACGCTTCGAATCGCTGCCAGCCGTGCGCGCGTTACTGAAAGAAATTGGAATCTTCTTTAATGACGAAGTAATTTTTTTTCATCCCGCGAATCCACGTTACGCCGAACAGGGAATATTCTATGCGGCGGCTCTTCTCGCTCGCTGGAACAAGCTTTACACGGGACGGCTCGGTGGTAAACGAAAGAAAAATTGTAAAAACACCGTCAACAGATGACTCGCTCTCTCGCTCGCGATACCATTGTCACATCGATCGTAATTGTTAACCAGAAAGCACGACTGTTTTCTGAGGAGAAGTTTCTAATTCGACTGTGGCGATCAATCTGGCTTTTGCCAGAAATTGTCGTAGACTAGAATTAGAAAAATTCTTGTGTTCCGAGTCAGATTGCGTGGACTATTCCATTCAATGCATTGCGTTGGCTACGAACAATCAATCTCATTCTTACAAGGGAAGGACCGACTTCGATTTTGATAACTTTCTGTGAGAATATGGTATATGGATCCCTAATTATGCATGCAGAATATTAGGTGTAGTGACTCGATAGTTTTAAAGATATAAATAAATAAAGTTTCATACCTTGTTGATATACGGTGATTTGCAGCTCAAGTTTTCGAAGTTCAATTGATTGTATCTTTAAAACTATTGAGTAACTACACTTAATATTTTTCAGACATCATTAGGGATCCATGTACCATCGTCTCACAAAAAATTATCAGAATCGAAGTCGGACACTTGGGGTCCTTTCCTTGTTAGAGTTCTCTCAGTATAACGTTAATATTTTACACTGAAATAACTAGTATGCTGAGTTAAAACATCTCTCTCCTTGAAAAATCTAGTCTCACGAAAAATAATTAATAAATGGTTGATTGACCATTCCCCATAAAGTCGCTTCATTAACGATATAGCAAAACTCCGTTTCTGTAAATCGTTTAGATGAAGCTCTTCTCGAGTGCCTGATGCTCCTTAGAGTTCTCTCAGCATTGGTATTATACACTGAAATAAATATTAGATGATTGCATAAGTTCGTGCCGGATTTAAAATAAAATTCAATGGTTACATTTTGAAGAATACAACTTTAATCAATTATAGACATAGTCACCATTCTTTTTTAATTGTAGAAAATGTAACCATTTTTTGATTTTAATTTGACCAATCTTTAACGAAATCTTTAACCAATCTCTGCAATTTAACCATTGAATTCTATTTTCAAATCGGGCACAAACTTCTGCAATCATTTGATAGTATGCTAAATAAAGACGTCTGTCTCTCTGAAAAATCTTGTCTCACGAAAAATCTATGCGTACGAAAAATAATAAATGGTAGATCGATCATTCCTCATAAAATCGCTTCGTTAACGATATAGCAAAACTCCGTTTCTGTAAATCGTTTAGATGAAGCTCTTCTCGAGTGTCTGATGCTTCTTAGAGTTCTCTCAGCATTGGTATTATACACCGAACTAAATATTAGATGATTGGATAAGTTCGTGCCGTATTTGAAAATAAAATTCAATGGTTAAATTTTGAAGAATACAACTTTATTAAAAGCGACTTCATACACATAGTCAGCATTCTTTTCTAATTGTAGAAAATTTAACCATTTTTTAATTTTAATTTGACCAATCTTTAACCAAATCTTTAACCAATCTTTACAATTTAAACATTGAATTTTATTTTCAAATCGGGCACAAACTTCTGCAATCATTTGATAGTATGCTAAATTAAGACGTCTCTCTCCCTGAAGAATTTAGCCTCACGAAAAGTAATGAATAAATGATGGTAAATCGCTCCGTTAACGATATAGCAAAACTCCGTCCCCGTAAATCGCTCAGACGAAGCTCTCGCCGAGTGTCTGATCACAGTTTTCGCATTCTACTGCTTGTCTGGCCACGAGCGCACGTTTGTTTGGTTTAACGCGTAGGCGGCGGGAGCGTTCCACCGGTAGAACGAGCCCTGGAGGCGGCTTTCGTCCTCGTAAAAATTTCACCAAGGTAGAACACCGTTCGCCTCGTATGTGATCGCATCACAACGATCGAGGACAACGCGACGAGTCTCGCGAAGTCGCACGCGGAAAATCGCACGCACGCGACAACGATGAACCGCATCAGCGCGTTATGCGCGGCGCGATACGCAAACGGGACCCGGTATCTGTGATCCAGTAGACAGCTGGAATTGTGCCTGGGAGATTACACAGACGTAGAATTGCGACCGTAAATTGGCACGCGAACGTCTGCACGGACGTAGAATCACCTGGAATTACCATAGCGTAATTAACGCGGAAACGCGGAATTGTATTTATAAACTCACGTAGAAGCTGCTCAAGTTCTACGGGCTCTCTCTCGGTCGCGTTGCAATACGAAACAAATTCTCGATGATACGCGTGGAAAATTCGTTTTACAGATATCGCGATGAGTTCGCATTCGTCGACGCATTTCATTTCGACTTCTTGCGAAATTCTACTCCGGGATCGCGTGGCAATCGTCGACGGACCTATATCGCACGTCAGAATCGCAAAAAACAGAATGCTGATTGGACCTCGAAGTTGATCGTTGTTGGTGTCATTTTTAGAGCACGATTTTGTATGCAAGATCAAAATTGATTGATCCACTCATTGCTGTAAATTGCGCCTATAGGTTTTTGTCATTAATGGATAAAATCTGCAGTCTAGTAATAATAAATATTCCTGACTTCTTAATCGATCCTGTGGGTGAAAAATTAGATGTTTTTGGTCCATCACGTCCCTTCAATTTACAAAATAGCCATCTACGTTCCGTAGATTATTAGATCACCTTACTATTAGATCAAAAATTACTTGTATTCTTTTCAAGAAATAGGAGCCAAGGAAGATTCTTTTAATCCACCCATTGCTTTAAATTGCACCTATAGACTTTTGCCATAAATGGATAAACTCTGCAGTCTAGTAATTATAAATATTTCTGACTTCTTAATCGATCCTGTGGGTGTAAAATTAGATGTTTTTGGTCCATCACGTCCTTTAATTTACAAAATAGCCATCTACGTTCCGTAGATTATTAGATCACCTTACTATTAGATTAAAAATTGCTTGGATCGTTTTCAAGAAATAGGAGCCAAGGAAGATTCTTTTAATCCACCCATTGCTTTAAATTGCACCTATAGACTTTTGCCATAAATGGATAAAATCTGCAGTCTAGTAATTATAAATATTTCTGACTTCTTAATCGATCCTGTGGGTGTAAAATTAGATGTTTTTGGTCCATCACGTCCTTTAATTTACAAAATAGCCATCTACGTTCCGTAGATTATTAGATCACCTTACTATTAGATTAAAAATTGCTTGGATCGTTTTCAAGAAATAGGAGCCAAGGAAGATTCTTTTAATCCACCCATTGCTTTAAATTGCACCTATAGACTTTTGCCATAAATGGATAAAATCTGCAGTCTAGTAATTATAAATATTTCTGACTTCTTAATCGATCCTGTGGGTGTAAAATTAGATGTTTTTGGTCCATCACGTCCTTTAATTTACAAAATAGCCATCTACGTTCCGTAGATTATTAGATCACCTTATTATTAGATCAAAAATTGCTTGTATTCTTTTCAAGAAATAGGAGCCAAGGAAGATTCTTTTAATCCACCCATTGCTTTAAATTGCACCTATAGACTTTTGCCATAAATGGATAAAATCTGCAGTCTAGTAATTATAAATATTTCTGACTTCTTAATCGATCCTGTGGGTGTAAAATTAGATGTTTTTGGTCCATCACGTCCTTTAATTTACAAAATAGCCATCTACGTTCCATAGATTATTAGATCACCTTACTATTAGATCAAAAATTGCTTGTATTCTTTTCAAGAAATAGGAGCCAAGGAAGATTCTTTTAATCCACCCATTGCTTTAAATTGCACCTATAGACTTTTGCCATAAATGGATAAAATCTGCAGTCTAGTAATTATAAATATTTCTGACTTCTTAATCGATCCTGTGGGTGTAAAATTAAATGTTTTTGGTCCATCACGTCCTTTAATTTACAAAATAGCCATCTACGTTCCGTAGATTATTAGGTCACCTTATTATTAGATCAAAAATTGCTTGTATTCTTTTCAAGAAATAGGAGCCAAGGAAGATTCTTTTAATCCACCCATTGCTTTAAATTGCACCTATAGACTTTTGCCATAAATGGATAAAATCTGCAGTCTAGTAATTATAAATATTTCTGACTTCTTAATCGATCCTGTGGGTGTAAAATTAGATGTTTTTGGTCCATCACGTCCTTTAATTTACAAAATAGCCATCTACGTTCCGTAGATTATTAGATCACCTTACTATTAGATTAAAAATTGCTTGGATCGTTTTCAAGAAATAGGAGCCAAGGAAGATTCTTTTAATCCACCCATTGCTTTAAATTGCACCTATAGACTTTTGCCATAAATGGATAAACTCTGCAGTCTAGTAATTATAAATATTTCTGACTTCTTAATCGATCCTGTGGGTGTAAAATTAGATGTTTTTGGTCCATCACGTCCTTTAATTTACAAAATAGCCATCTACGTTCCGTATATTATTAGATCACCTTACTATTAGATTAAAAATTGCTTGGATCGTTTTCAAGAAATAGGAGCCAAGGAAGATTCTTTTAATCCACCCATTGCTTTGAATTGCACCTATAGACGTTTGCTATAAATGATAAAATCCGCAGTCTAGTAATTATAAATAATTCTGACTTCGTAATCAATTCACTGGCATAGAATTGAAATTTTTTCGTCCATCACGTTCTTTATTTACAAGATTGTCATCTACGTTTCGTAGATTATTAGATCACCTTATTATTAGATCAAAAATTGCTTGGATCCTTTTCAAGAAATAGGAGCCAAGGAAGATTCTTTTAATCCACCCATTGCTTTAAATTGCACCTATAGACGTTATAAATATTTCTGACTTCGTAATTAAAAAATAAAAAAAAATAAAATTCAATTTTTTTAGTCCATCACGTTCTTCATTTACAAAATTGCCATCTACACTTCGTAGTCTATCATCGACGAACAGTGCAATGATTAATTGATACATTACTAACACCACATAATGCTCATGTAAAAAAATAGGTGATTATTAGAGCATGGATTTTTATGCAAAATAAAAATTACTTGTATTCTTTTCAAGAAATAGGAACCAACGAAAATTCTTTTAATCCACCCATTGCTTTAAATTGCACCTATAGATTTTTTCCATAAATGCATAAAATCCGCAGTCTATTAATTATAAATTATTTATTTTATTTGAAATAGTATTTCAAATAAGGTATACAATCTCGAAAATGAAATATTTTTAAATCTAACAATCTGAAACACGAAATAAAATATTTTACTTTCTGCGTCGTTGTAATACTCTGAGAAACCGCACAAACACACAACGCATCTTGTCGAAATTGAAAATAAAGACAAAAAACAAGTATCTCGAGTATTCTTGAAATAAAATAATATTTTCAAGGATTACTGCATATAAATAGGATCTCATAAATATTTCTGACTTCGTAATCAATCCACTGGCGTAAAATTGGATTTTTTTGGTCCATCACGTTCTTCATTCACAAAATTGCCATCTACGTTTCGTAGTCTATCATCGACGAACAGTGCAATGATTGATCGATACATTTCTAACACCACACAATGCTCACCTAAAAAAAGGTAATTATTCGATTAAGAATTTTAATGCAAAATAAAAATTGCTTGCATCCTTTTCAAGAAACAAGTATTCAAGGGAGATTCTTTTAATCCAGCCATTGCTTTAAATTGCACCTAGGGATTTTTGTCATAAATGCATAAAATCCGCAGTCCTGCAATTATTTTTGACGTCATAATACACGAGCTGCTACACCACAACCTTAAACCTTGAAATAACGCCGAGACAATTATGGGGAAAGACGGGTTTTGGAAAAATAAATTTTTCCGCAGTAGAACGGGTCGTTCGTGATCAGCCGAAGGTTCGTGGATCGAGGATCGCAACCGTGCGCGCATCGTTTAGTATGGCAGCGTGGAGGAGAGTCCAGGTAAAGTGTTCGAGGGTTTCGCCGACTGTGGATCGACGGCGAAATGAAAAAAGTTACAAGTTAGGGGCAGCCTGGTCCTTGGGAAGGTGGTGTGTTATCGGGTTCTCCGCGGAAGGGTGTAATTACGAGCGAGGAATCAGGAGCGTGGCGCGCGGCAGCTCGCCGCCCGCTCTGACGATGAAGAAAATAATTACGTCGAGCCACGGAGATTAAAAAACCATGCAATTTTTGCGCCAAGCATTTTTCCGCGAGCAAGCGAGCGAGCGTGTGCCCGGCGCGAAAACCCGGGGCCGCGCGAGAGCGAGTGTGTATACACATCGGAGCGGAACAGCTCGGCTTGATTTACAATGCGCGCCGTGTGTATACGTTCGCTCGCGCTTTGGATGTTTCCGCTGCCACGCACGCATATTTTACACGCGAACACGCGTATTTACGCGAGACCGTTCGCGCGCGTTTATTGCGAGCCCGAATGCCAGATGTTTATGAACAATACAGGGAACACTTTATCCGCGGGGTGTCTGCTGAATCGTGATTACGAAATGGAAACAATTAGGAGCGCAACGAAACAAAAAAACATTTTCTTCGATTCCCTGTACGCGCCGGATCACCACCACACCAACACCGATACCTCGCCTGTCCTGCGTCCGCGAAGAAACATTGTTATAACTAGACTGTGAATTTAGTATTTTATTTTTACCACGCTTATATTAGCGTTGTTGTGTGCGTCAAATCTTGTAATCGAATTTTAAACCACTTCCCGATCAGCATGAAACTTGAAACTTTAAACACAGCTCAGAACTGGATGACAATGCAATATTAAAAAACAAATTTAAAAAAACAACTGTGCGTCTAGGAGAAAAAAAAATTTTTAGTGCGTATTTAGTAGTACGGGATCACGTTCAGCGATTCCCACTCCGCGCGCCAGCGCTCCCTACTCCACTACGCGTTCACACTCCAACTCATCCCCACTCCACTGACGAACTTTGCATCAGAGGAGCTCAGTGTGGTTGTGGTGTTCCGTTCATTCAGTTCCATTTCGGACAATTTCGGACTCCATCAAGAGACGTCGTCTCTCGGAGTCATCCCCTCATTCTATCTCGCGTATTTCCACATGCTGCGTTTCTATATCTTACTATTTCATACCAGTACTACTACATCTGGCGTTCCATTTAAAAAAGACTAAAAAGTAGAAAGTAAAAAAAATATAAAAGAAACTTTTTAAATATCACGCTTATATTAAAATGCACTAAAAAAGAGAAAATAATTGTTTTCGGCATTAGTGACTATGTATTAATAAAAGCGTGGAGCGCTAAATTATATTGACATAATCTTCGTGGGCGCTCCACGCTTTTATTTATAGTCACTAATGCCTAAAAAATTATTTTCTTCTTCTTAGTGCATTTTAATGTAAGCGTGATTTTTAAGCAGTTTTTTAAATATATTTTCTTTAAACTTTGAATTTGAAGATGAGAAAATGGGAAGGGATTCAGAGGATAAGGTAAAAAGCAGTGAGGAGGGAAGAATGTTAAAAATGATGGAAGAGAATATGCAAGGAGTTCAAGCAATTTACATGCATAAAAATATTTTTAGAATTTTTGGATTTTATATCAGTATTACTATATCTTGCGTTCCATTTAAAAAAGACTAAAAAGTAGAAAATTAAAAAATGTATAAAAAAACTTTTTGAAAACCATGCTTGTATTAAAATGCACTAAAAAGTAGAAAATAATTTTTTTCCTGGTTCTCCCAAAAATTTAATATAAATTTAAGTAAAGTCATGACATCAGTGACTAGAAAAATAAAAGCGTGGATTGCTAAACTGTATTGACGTAATCTTCGTGGGCGCTCCACGCTTTTATTTTTATAGTCACTGATGTCATGATTTTACTTAAATATATATTAAATTTTTGGGAGAACCAGGAAAAAAATTACTTTCTCCTTGTCAGTGCATTGTAATATTAGTGGGGTTTTTAAAAAGCTTTTCTTATGTTTTTTTTTATTTGGTTCGTACCTACAAATGTTATTACTAGACTGCGGGGATGTTTATGCAATTTCCAATTTTTGTAGACAATACTTTAAAACAGTGCAACGAAATAAAATTCTATTTTTAATGGGAACAGTCTTTGTAGATTTAAAATAAATAAAAGTATTACTGAATTCGATCGAAGTTTATTTTCTAGCATTTTTTGAAAATTTCCATAAGCCATAAATGCATACAGATCCGCAGTCTAGTTATTACCATTGAAAATAAGATTTGATTTGGCACCACTGTCTCAAAAGTCTACAAAATTGAAAATTGTATAAACATCCGCAGTCTAGTTATAACAAGATTGACAGTATTAAATTCTTTTCATCTGTCCATTATATACTTTAAATTGTGCTCACTCATTCTTGTCATGACTGCATAAAATCCCTATTTATTATCATTTCAAGATATTTTGCCTTGAAGACATATACTAACATATATTATCTTCAACAAAATGGTAATTAAAGAATACAAGCTTCCAGCTTGATTTTATCGTTTTATTTTGATTGGCTATTGTACGATAGTATTTGAATACAAAATTAAATATACAGGGTGTCCCAACTAACTTGACCACCTTGAATATCTTTGTTGTTTTTAAAGATACGTCAAATGTCTGCAGGACAATTTTTTTAGTATCGTATGAGCCCCATTTTACCATTCAACTTTGTCCTTCAGACATTTGATGTACCTTTAAAAACAACAAGATATTCTAGGTGGTGTAGTTAGCTGGGTCACCCTGTATATACATATATTATTTGAATAAATGTTGGAAGCCAAATTGGAAAACAATTTTGATTTTGTTTAGACTCGATTTACATATTCTCTATAATAGAATTCTCTACAATTATTAACAGACAGCGGATCTTTATGCAAAATAGAAATTTTCTACCTGAATTGCAACAAACTGGGGTAAATAGAAATTTATTTTCTATTTTGATATATTTAATTGGTTGAAAATAATATTATATGTAGTATTTTCGAATTCTAATATTTTTGCTGTCTTAAATTGCCATTTTTATTTCATAATGTAGATCCTTTAAAAATAAAAATCGTCTGCATCCAAATTAGAATAAGAGTTCGGCGACTTATGAAGGGAGTGTACAGTCCCTGCTCACTTTATTAGACTCACCTGAAGAATTGATGCTTTTTGAAATCCCATAAGGAATTCAACGCTGTTTTCAACCTATGGGGTAATGATTTCGTACTACAAGGTTGCCTTATGGGTTGCCTATCCAAATGTAAAACTTTCTTGCAAGAGCAAAAAATCCGTCTTTTACCATGGCCCGGCAATTCACCAGACATGAATCCGATTGAAAATGTCTGGGAGTGCCTGAAAAGAGAACTGGCCAAAGAAAATACAACAACAAAGACCAAGTTGATAGAGAGAATAATCTATCACTGGCACCATAACGTTATATTAAAAGAAACTGCACAAACTTGCATAGATAGCATGCCCAGAAGAGTTGCGGCTTTAAGAGCAGCTAAGGCCGGATTAAAAAAAATTAGTGTTTCAAGAATTATATTGATCTATTTGTGTTTGTATCCATTGTTTTTGTAAAATAAATATATGGAAAATTCATTGGTCATCATTAAGTGATATTTGCATAAGGCTACTATACCCATTATTCATGGTAAAACTCGAAATATCATAATTATAGAGGCGAGTCTAATAAAGTGAGCAGGGACTGTATATCTTTGGGGCCTGATTCCGAACATCTTTTTCCCGTACGTGTACCGCCTCTCGGCGTTAGTTTCTGAGATATTCTCGAAAAACATCGAGCAGCGACGTGTATGTCTCCGGTCGAATATTTCAGCGCGAGTCGAAGTTCGTTAGAGCGCAGACGAAGAAATTGTATTCTGTCGGTGGATGATGTTCCGGAATACGGTATTAAGCTCGTATCGAAATGTGACGGAGCCGGGACAGAGTGTCTGGGGACCGGAGGGCCGGTAGCGCGCAAGCCAACTTAACTTTCGTGCGAACATATAGGTATCAGGCGCCGCGCTAACTTTATGCTAATCTTTCTCTCGTTGGGCTGTGACGCCATTCCGTGGGATGGAGAGGCTCTGGTCTCTCCTCTTTACCCCCTCATCGCATCCCGGAAACCCTTTCTTCCGTTCCCTCTTCTTCTTCTTTTTCTTCTTCGAGGGAGAACGATACTTTGCAGATGCTCCACTCGCAAACGCGATCGAGAACACCGATACGATATTTTTGGCAACTTCCCGCCGCTCCCTGGAATTCCGAATCGACGATTCATTCTTTATGCAGCGTCTAATTTGACTAATAGCTCGGCCAGAGGTGGTTTAGTTTTGAACAGTTCGCCAGACCCGTATCAATTTGTTTAAGTTGGAATTAATAGCTGTTCTACTTTCGTTGATTCGATTCGCGGCGGAGAGAGGCAGACTATTTCATTTATTTAACTCTATGTATAGGTCGCAACTGCAACCCAGGCTGACAACAACGGAAATAGAAACTTGACGGAGGGAAATTTTCCAAAGATTTTCTACTTTTTCGAACTTTCTTAATATAATTTCACTTAGAGGACAAATTTTGTTAACGCGGACCATAACGCCCAGAAGAAACATTTTTCCAAGGATCGAGCGAGTCGGCGGATCGCATTGTTGGCCTAATTGCAGCGTACCATGGTCCGCGAGCGTCCGTACATCGTATTCATCGAATTTGTGATTCAACTCGACAGAGAAACATTAGTTCCGAGCGAGGCACAAATGGGTTGCGGGGGTGATGGTGGTGGCGGAGGGCTGAATTACGCGCGACCCTTTAGGACAGACAGAAGAGCAACCCTTTTCGTCGGAGGTTGCACCGACGGAAGGCACGGTTAGCGTAATAATTTCGAGATCGTAGTCACGCTAATTCCTCGACTAATTGGCTGCGTCGGGCTGACGTGAGGCCGAGAGCTTACGGCCTCGTGGCGTCATGTTTATGATACGCAGGTGTGTGCGTCGCTTTATGGTTCATCTCGCGCCCTGAACTATGACCTCGATCGATACCCGCGATACACAGGCCCGTCCGTCGCTAATTTCCAGTGATTGATCTCGCCGCGATTAGCTGCCAGGGTGGAGGGATCCTCTCCGAAAGCCTCGATTAAAAAGAATGCCAACAGACGCGGCCAATTTCTCCAAAGAATCGCTCGAATTCGAGTGTATTTCTCGACGGCGAACCTCTTCAAGTTCTTCGGACTACTCGAAAGATCCTGAAGGGTCTAATAGCTTGAAGAGCGTTCGGATCACCTCCAGATTCGACTCCTCGAGATACACTCTAGGCTCTAGAAACGCTTAATCCTGCTCGCGAGACTCTTAGAATTCTTCTTTCGATCAGTTTTAGAGCAGTTAGCCGTGGGAGCTGATTTTTTGAAGATGGACTGGTCTAAGCAGAAGTTAACCCCTCGCACTATAAGGATTTGATAGCCTCGAGAGGAATTAAGAGCTCCAAACAAGTTGCGGACAGTTTCCTCCGGGTCCTCTGGACGCAGAAGGCTTGTTGTCCAGGTTCTGATCGATTTCGAGGGCGTGGAGTTCCGGAAGTCGATTTTTCACGGACTGTGTGGTCTAGCTTGGATTCGATCGCTTCAGGAGGAATTAAGAGGCCCAAACGAGATCTGGACAGGTTGCTCGCGGGTTCTTTCGCTGGAATTCGCTGGATCGATTCCGAGGGCGTTGAGTTCCGGAAATCGATTTTTCACGAACTATGTGATCTAGCTAGGATTCGATCACTTCAGGAGGAATGCTATTGGTTCTGATCGATTCCGCGGGTGTGGAGTTCCGGAGTTCGATTTTTCATGGACTATGTGATCCAGCTAGGATTCGATCGCTTCAGGAGGAATTAAGATGCCCAGACGAGATCCGGACAGGTTGTTCGCGGGTTCTTTCGACGGAATTGTGTAGGTTCTGATCGCTTCAGGAGGAATTAAGAGGCCCAGAGTAGATCCGGACAGGTTGCTCGCGGGTTCTTTCAACGGAATACTGTTGGTTCTGATCGATTCCGAGGGCGTGGAGTTCCAGGAGCCGATTTTTCATGGACAATGTGATCTAGTTAGGATTCAATCGCTCCAGGAGGAATTAAGAAGCCCAGACGAGATCCGGACAGGTTGTTCGCGGGTTCTTTCGACGGAATTGTGTAGGTTCTGATCGCTTCAGGAGGAATTAAGAGGTCCAAACGAGATCCAGACAGGTTGCTCGCGGGTTCTTTCGATGGAATTGTGTTGGTTTTGATAGATCCCGAGGGCGTGGAGTTCCGAGAGCCGATTTTTCATGGACAATGTGATCTAGCTAGGATTCGATCGCTTCAGGAGGAATTAAGAGGCCCAGACGAGATCTGGACAGGTTGTTCGCGGGTTCTTTCGCTGGAATTCGCTGGATCGATTCCGAGGGCGTTGAGTTCCGGAATTCGATTTTTCATGCACTATGTGATCTAGCTAGGATTCGATCACTTCAGGAGGAATGCTATTGGTTCTGATCGATTCCGCGGGTATGGAGTCCCGGAATTCGATTTTTCATGGACTATGTGATCCAGCTAGGATTCGATCGCTTCAGGAGGAATTAAGAAGCCCAGACGAGATCCGGACAGATTGCTCGTGGGTTCTTTCGACGGAATTGTGTAGGTTCTGATCGCACAGGAGGAATTAAGAGGCCCAGACGAGATCCGGACAGGTTGTACGCGGGTTCTTTCGACGGAATTGTGTAGGTTCTGATCGATTTCGAGGGCGTGGAATTCTAGGAGCCGATTTTTCATGGACAATGTGATCTAGCTAGGATTCGATCGCTTCAGGAGGAATTAAGAAGCCCAGACGAGATCCGGACAGGTTGTTCGCGGGTTCTTTCGACGGAATTGTGTAGGTTCTGATCGCTTCAGGAGGAATTAAGAGGTCCAAACGAGATCCAGACAGGTTGCTCGCGGGTTCTTTCGATGGAATTGTGTTGGTTTTGATAGATCCCGAGGGCGTGGAGTTCCAGGAGCCGATTTTTCATGGACAATGGGATCCTGCTAGGATTCGATCGCTTCAGGAGGAATTAAGAAGCCCAGACGAGATCCGGACAGGTTGCTTGTGGGTTCTTTCGACGGAATTGTGCTGGTTCTGATCGCTTCAGGGGGAATTAAGAGGCCCAGACGAGATCCGGACAGGTTGCTCGTGGGTTCTTTCGACGGATTTGTATAGGTTCTGGTCGTTTCAGGAGGAATTAAGAGGCCCATAGTAGATCCGGACAGGTTGCTCGCGGGTTCTTTCGCCGGAATTGTGTAGGTTCTGATCGATTCCGAGGGCGCGAGGTCTTGGGAGGTGATTTTTCGGGGTCTCGGTAGGTCCGTTTGGAAAAGTGGTCGCGGGCAAACGGTTCGGGGCTGCGAAGAGACGTCCCAGCAGGGACATCCGGCCAAATTAATTCCTACCAAGCCCACCGGTGTCCCTATCTCGGTGCGCAGAGCTTGCCGCTCGAAGGTGTAGAGGGTCCTCGTGCTGCGGCGTTTCGCAGTGTTGGTGGACGCGCACATCGGAGCCCACGGTCGCGCGCGAGCACACACACACACAGCGGGCCGATCCTCGTGCGGCGGCGAAATACAAGGAACAGCCATCTTTCTCAGAAAGAAATTAAAGTTTTCCCGACGGTATACTTTCTCTCCTTCTCCGGCGGCCGTGTTCTCCCTTCGCTCTGCGGCCTCCTTCGTCTTCTTCGTCCCGGCCGTTCACGGAGGGGAAGGGAAGGTCGAAGGATACTGGCGCAGGACCTCGTCCTAGGACTTAGCCGGAGGCTCCTCCAAGGGTAACTCTCTCTCTTCTCTCTCTCTCTTCCCCTTGGACTCTGGCTAGCCTATTGCTATTGTTTGCGACGATCCCCCGGGACCGGGCCTGCCCTTAACAGTGGCATGTGCCGATGACACTGTACCGGGTGTCCGTAGTATCGCCGTTCTCCGTGGAACGCGAGCAATCTGCCGCGCCGGCTTGAAAAGACACCGCAATACCCTCCGATCCCTTCTTTCCTCCCCGCCGCTCTTTCTTCTCCACTCGATTGCAGCCCGCTTCATTCCGACCATGATTTCTTTATGCCCGTGCCCGGCACTCGAATTAGCTGATCGCTGGACAATAATGTCCCCGCGTGGCCCACAAGAATAGCTAACTGGACACCAAAGGAACACCTCGAAAAGTCCCACAAAATTAGAGCAACTCAGCTAATCAGGCTCCGTGACAATTTATGGCATCTTCCGAGAGTAAAGAGCAAAGTTCTTGCCCGGATCTATCACCGAAATCATCGGTAGCCCGCGGGTCGGAGGTACAGAACGAGGGTTGGCGATTAATGAAGACGATAGGCTTTCATTAAACGCTTTTAAAAGGGTCCGATACTTTCGGACGTTCTTCAAATTGCTGATAAGAGAATTTCAGATTCTTGCGAATTTGGACGACGCAAGAAATCGATGGCGGACCTGATCAGTCCTCCTAGAATTCTGTAAGTAGATCCGTTCGGACCCGTCCGGATAGGTCGCCTTTCATCCTGATACCGCTCGCACGTGTTTCATATTCCGGTGTGCGAGACGAAATCCTCCCTGAGGAACCTTCACCCCTCAAAAATCGTAACTACTAGACAGCGGATTTAATGCATTTATGGCAATAATGAGTAGGTGTAATTTTAAACAGTAAAAAAATATATAAACTAGAGGGCTATTGTTGCTCGCTCGCTTCGCTCGCTCGCGGGTGGGGTTATTGTTGCTCGCTCGCTTCGCGAGCTCGCGGGCAGGACTGCTCTTGCGAGAATGTTAGTGGTACGCATGGCTAGTAGGGCCCACAGCTATTAATGTCTCATTTTGTGTGTGACTCTCCACGAGCCACACAGAGAACTTCCCGATTCGTTAGTTGCTGTATATTATTATTATTACTTATTAAGTGTACGTTTTAAGAAGATTATACGTTTTCCGGGAAATTCAATAGTTCTCTACTTATCAAAATGTTTGCTATATGGCATCGCATTAAACCAATATCGTATGCTCGTTGCTCGCTTGGTTCCTTGTTATAGCATGCTAATGTTGCAAAATAAATTGTCTTAATTAGTTTTTCGCAAACGATACAACTCATCATTATCCGGGTTTGCAGTATTGATCTTGGTTTTCTTCGATACTATTAATTTAAATTTTCTCAAAATATATAAACCGCTCAATTTTGAAACTCTGCTCAGTGCTACATACAACATTTGCAAAGTTCGTATTTCTGATGTTTTAAAATCCATACATACTTTCTCGTATGTTTGTCCCTGACTTTTATGAATCGCAATCGCTTCAGCAGGAACCACTGGAAATTGACTACGTGCGATTTGTTATTTTTCTTAACTCGAAATATTTACTTGATTCGATATTTTTTTATTATTGGTGTTAAATTTTGATTTATATTTGCATTTTTCATATAATCACGATAACGAGTTCTTACTTTCACTCCTACTATGGCCAATTGACAATCTAACCACAATATAGACGGAATTTTAGTATTTTCTTGAAAAGTAATAAATTTTAATGTTCCGCATGCTCCATTAACCAATCCGTCTTCAACATCAATGTTATTAATTATCATATATTTTATATTAATTTTCAATTTAATCTCAGTTAACAATTCGTTTTGAACTGATTGTTTATTTAAAGATTGTAATATAAATGTTTTTGTACTTTCATCGATATTCTTTGAAAATGTATTCTCGGCGATGATTAACTCACTCTTGCATTGGAATAATTTTCGATTATTGTAAGCGGTTACATTAGCATTAGTTGCATAATTGGAAAAAACGTATTTTTAATTAAAAAAAACAAGAAAAAATTTTTTTTTTAATATGTCTAAATATATATATATATATATATATATATATATATATATATATAGTTACGTTTACTTCTACGGTGGATACGCCTTTCGTATAAATTGTAATGTTTAATCAATTCCTTTCGAAAAAAACTAAAAAACTACTTGACCAATATGGACCAAAATCTAATCAGCTCTAAGTTACAGCGAGGCACATCGATTGCATCATTCATCATTCCGATCGCGTTGTTACTTTTTCTGAAAACGTTAACGAAAAATTTGATACCATAGAAACGGACATACGTACACACACACACACACACACACACACACACACACACACACATACCGACATTTTGATAAAAATAGTCTAAAATGACTCCAATGACCATGAAACGTGAAGATCTGCTAAAAAATCGATTTTCGATTTTCGGGGTAATTACAATAACTTCCCTATAAAATCGGGAAGTTAAAAAAGTGTTTAAAAACCACGCTTATATTAATATGCACTAAAAAGGAGAAAATAATTTCGTAGACATTAGCGACAATAAATAAAAGCGTGGAGCGCTAAACTATATTGACGCAGTCTTCGTGGGCGCTCCACGCTTTTATTTATTGTTCAGACGAAATTTAAAGGAGCCTAACGACGAATACGCCTTTAAATTTCGTCTGTCTCGCGGCACGCACACGATCATCTTCTGTCTCATCGACACGGACGTGTGAACTGTAGTAGTAGGCTTTTGTCTATACGTATAATTCCACACAATCAAATTTTGCAAAAACTTTAACAGCTTATATCTCAATAACTATTTGTTTGTGACATATGGCTCCTTTCAAACTTTTCCTCTTCTCGATGAGTAGAATGCGTTGATGCAAAAAAAAACTTTAACACTAATTGTCTGTGTTATAAACAATTTTGCGGCAAGTTTCTCTTACAAATGTCCACCGATCCAGAGGTGTAGATTCACCCCTAGGACGGATGACCATTACTTTTTTGCACCCTGTACAATCGATACATATGTTATTTTTCTCAATATACCATTGCAATCAGTTTCAAATTATTTTCACCACTTCAACTTTATTACAAATGTAGTCCAATAATGCGGAATAACTGGTAAATCGGTACCGTTGAAGTCTCAAGCATGTCGGATTATTGAAATTCTACAGTAAATATTTTGCAGCTCGGATCTTGGTAATTAACGAGACATCAAATCATTGTACCCTTGTTTAATTGCATATTGGAATTATCGATCCGCCCTCCACTCGACTAACAAGAGTCTGGCAGTATTTTTTCGACAAGTGTTTTGTTTTTTTACCAGCCCATAGTCATTCGCATATTTGGCAGGATTTTGCAGAAGCCGTTAACTACCGAGCACTAAACGCAATTGGCATACATTGCCATATATTAATGACAAAATTTGTATATATTAACTTCCCGATTCATAGGGAAGTTACTGTAATTACCCCGAAAATCGAAAATCGATTTTTTAGCAGATCTTCACGTTTCATGATCATTGGAGTCATTTTAGACTATTTTTATCAAAATGTTTGTGTGTGTGTGTGTGCGCGCGCGCGTGCGTGCGTGCGCGTATGTCCGTTTGTATGGTATCAAATTTTTCGTTAACGTTTTCAGAAAAAGTAACAACGCGATCAGAATGATGAATGATGCAATCGATGTGACCCGTCGTAACTTAGAGCTGATTAGATTTTGGTCCATATTGGTCAAGTAGTTTTTTAGATTTTTAGTTTTTTTTCGAAAAGAGTTGATTCTACAATGCAATTTATAAGGGAGGACGAAAATTTTCCACCAAAGAACCAAACGCAATTACATAAAAAATTTTTCTTTTACATAAAAAATTCCACAAAATCAAATTTTGCAAAAACTTTAACAGCTTATATCTCAATAACTATTTGTTTGTGACATATGGCTCCTTTCAAACTTTTCCTCTTCTCGATGAGTAGAATGCGTTGATGCAAAAAAAAACTTTAACACTAATTTTCTGTGTTATAAACAATTTTGCGGCAAGTTTCTCTTACAAATGTCCACCGATCCAGAGGTGTAGATTCACCCCTAGGACGGATGACCATTACTTTTTTTACACCCTGTACAGTAGGATTAGAAATATTGACAAGATCTCTCAAACATCATCCGCTCTTTCTGTAAAATTTTCGTTTATTAAAGTTGCACATATTCCTATTATTAACTTCCCGTTTTATAGGGAAGTTATTGTAATTACCCCGAAAATCGAAAATCGATTTTTTAGCAGATCTTCACGTTTCATGGTCATTGGAGTCATTTTAGACTATTTTTATCAAAATGTCTGTATGTGTGTGTGTGTGTGCACGTATGACCGTTTGTATGTTATCAAATTTTTCGTTAACGTTTTCAGAAAAAGTAACAACGCGATCAGGATGATGAATGATGCAATCGATGTGCCCCGTCGTAACTTAGAGCTGATTAGATTTTGGTCCATATTGGTCAAGTAGTTTTTTAGATTTTTAGTTTTTTTCGAAAAGAGTTGATTCTACAATGCAATTTATAAGGGAGGACGAAAATTTTCCACCAAAGAACCAAACGCAATTACATAAAAAATTTTTTTCTTAATTTTTTTTTTAGATTTAACAAAATTTTTTTTTTTAACTGATGCTATTGTTACCGCTTGGAATAATCGAAAGTTATTCCAATGCAAGAGTGGGTTAATCATCTCTACTCCCAAGAATACATTTTGGGAGAATATCGATGGAAGTACAAAAAAAACGATGTTAGCGATGTTGACGAAGGAGTAACGAATCGGGAAGTTCTTTGTGTGACTCTTGGAGAGTCACACACCAAATAAAAAACGTTAATAGCAGTAGGCCCTACTAGCCATGCGTATCACTAACCCTCTCGCAAGAGCAGTCCTACCCGCGAGCTCGCGAAGCGAACGAGCAAAAACAACCCTACTCGCGAGCGAGCAACAACAGCCCTCTAGTTTAAAAATGTCATGGATTCCCAGAGATCTAGCTATGAAATGTCGTATCTCAATGCAAAATGGAACAATGACACATACATTGCTATATCGTTTTCCAACCTGTTCAACATATTTTGAAAGAAAATCAATTTCCATTTCCCTCCACTTTGTTGCAATGCAGGTAGACAATTTTTGTCTAGTAATTACCCCCACAAGGAGCCGCTCCAGAAGAAAAGGGTCCCTCATTTAATAATTGAAAGAAACGCGGCTGCTCACAAGGTCGATTAAAATCGCATTAACCACGGAGACAGATGACCATTGGAACATCGAGCGCGTTATCTCGAAGTGACCGACACTTTGATGTAGCAACGATTAAAATCAAATTTGGAACCAGCCTACCCGCCCGCTCTCTCGCGTTTCTCCCGCCGAACGTCGATTTTTCATCTGAATTATCCAGTCACGTCCATTCACGAATTTTTTCGCGGTTTTTCGCTTCGGCCGGTGAATATTGAATGTTCGATACATTTTTCACGAAATACTTCCGACCAGCAGATTTTAATTATTTCGCACGCGTTTCGGAGATGAAAACGCGGGCTCGGTACTATCGCCGGTTTCCATCGGGCGCTACTTAATTAAATGGCCCTCCTCGACGTATTGGACTCTCGATCGCGAATGATAATCTATAATATCCCGTCGCAGCTTGATCGGGCAGCAGGGACACGCCGCGGCGCATTCTGACGCGCATTAAATTCGTATTACTTAAGGCGCGACAATTAAACGAGGGAACTCGGTGTTATTAGTGCGCCGAACAGTCTATGATTACTTCGAATGAAATATGTCGCTAATGACCACCGTGGAACGATGGCCCGACACCGATCTCTCCAGCCCATTCGACGTCATCGTCTAATTGATTTTCGTGTGAAACGGGCGTCCGTGGATTTGTTTCCTAATTGGATTAACATACTAACCACCTCCCGTCGAACGAGTCCCGCGAATCGCGCGGGATCCTTCGACATAGCAATCAGCTAAACAGCGTCGCGCAAATGACCGACAATGATTGATGAAATTCCAAGTGTTTCTTCAATCATCGATTCAATCCAATTTTTATCCAACATGTCCAGAAATAAATGAGTTCGCTCGATTTCCTACAATGGTTCCTGGAAATGAGCTACTCCGATGCAACAGACGGTTCTACTATTATCTTTCCAAGCCGCCAAGTAATTCCTGCCCTTTAGTTCTACAGTTTCCCCGCTATTCAAGAGGGTAGACTCCTGTTTCCAGGTTTGCAAGGGTGCGGGATGCGCATTTTCATTTCTTCATGCAGAGATGGGGGTTTGAGTAGTCGATAGATCAATCTAGGCCGCCATCTCCCTCAAAAGTCCTATTTTACCACGTTTTATCAGCTCGCTTTCTTGTCTGTCTGTTTGTTTGTCGTACAAATTTTGCAATTGATTTTAGCTAACTTTCGATGAGCTAGAGACATGAAATTTTAAACATAGTTCAGAACTGGACGACAATGCAATATGTAAACAATTTTTTAAAAAAGCCTATGCGTTTAGGAGATGTAAATTATTAAATTTAAGCGTTACACCTCCCCGCGCGACGCTCAGCAGTACGTGATCGCGTTCAGCGATCCCCACTCCGCGCGACAGCGCTCCCTACTCCGCTACGCGTTCCCACTCCACTGACCCGCTGCGCACCGAAGGAACTCGGTGTGCGTTCGAGCTCCAGATATTCGAGAAAAATGAATTTAACATTAACGTTTTCCCAATTTTCTCAAAAACCGTTTGTTTTACGACGAAAAGTGAAAAGACATAAAAGACGCGGAATATGAAGATCTACGGGTTTCGTCTAACACGTTTTTCGATTCGATAAATAGTTTAGAAGTTATTCGAGAAATCTATTTCACAATGTACCATTAGCATTTTCTCAATTTCCTCGGAAACCGTTTGTTTCACGAGGAAAAGTGAGAAAACATAAAAGACGCGGAATGTGAAGATCTACAGGTTTCGTTAAACACGTTTTTCGATTCGATAAACAGTTTAGAAGATATTCGAGAAATCTATTTCACAATTTACCATTAGCATTTTCTCAATTTTCTCGAAAACCGTTTGTTTCACGAGGAAAAGTGAGACAACATAAAAGACGCGGAATGTGAAGATCTACAGGTTTGTCTAACACGTTTTTCGATTCGATAAATAGTTTAGAAGTTATTCGAGAAATCTATTTCACAATTTACCATTAGCATTTTCTCAATTTTCTCGAAAACCGTTTGTTTCACGAGGAAAAGTGAAACGACATAAAAGACGCGGAATATGAAGATATACGGGTTTCGTCTAACACGTTTTTCGATTCGATAAATAGTTTAGAAGATATTCGAGAAATCTATTTCACAATTTACCATGAGCATTTTTTCAATTTTCTCGAAAACCGTTTGTTTCACGAGGAAAAGTGAAACAACATAAAAGACGCGGAATGTGAAGATCTACGGGTTTTGTCTAAAACGTTTTTCGATTCGATAAATAGTTTGGAAGATATTCGAGAAATCTATTTCACAATTTACCATTAGCATTTTCTCAATTTTCTCGAAAACCGTTTGTTTCACGAGGAAAAGTGAAACAACATAAAAGACGCGGAATGTGAAGATCTACAGGTTTCGTCTAACACGTTTTTCGATTCGATAAATAGTTTAGAAGATATTCGAGAAATCTATTTCACAATTTACCATGAGCATTTTCTCAATTTTCTTGAAAACTGTTTGTTTCACGAGGAAAAGTGGGACAACATAAAAGACGCGGAATGTGAAGAGCGACAGGTTTTGTCTAACACGTTTTTCGATTCGATAAATAGTTTAGAAGATATTCGAGAAATCTATTTCACAATTTACCATTAGCATTTTCTCAATTTTCTCGAAAACCGTTTGTTTCACGAGGAAAAGTGATATGACGTCAAAAACGCAGAGTGTACAGATCTGCAGGTTTCACGTAACACATCGTTTGAATGTGTAGTTACAATTTTGTTTTTATCTCATACAGTTTTATTATAAATGCATAAAATCCGCAGTCTACTAATAATGCAAATTGCGCCTGGTAAACGTAAAAGTAGAACTTTTGAGAGCTTCTGACTATTGAAAAACCCCATGTTTGCATTATCGAGAAATGAGGAGGTGCATCCCGCACCCTTGCAATCCTAGAAACGAGTCTACCCCCTTAACGAAGAATTCGCTTCTCGCAATCAGATCGAGCGAACGCGAGGACGGACAATATTTCGCGGGAATCGTTGGCGTTATGGCGTAGGCAATGACCACGATGGCTGGTAGAATTCGCCGCGAGATGTGCGGGGGGATCCAATTTCCTCGGACAAAGGAGCTTCGGTTTTTCGAAGAGGGGGTCCGGGACGGGGCACACAATCAAGAAAACCGATTAAAGTAATGTAAAAGAGAGGTGGTACCCTGGAAGACGGCAAGACGGACCATTTTCCTGCGGCGTTAATGCCCGGAAATTACGACGAAATTCACGAATCACGAGGAGAAAGAGAGAGAGAGGGCGGTGACGGTGAGGGGGCGTGTTTTCCGAAAGAAAAACGCGAAATCTTGGGGGCGCGAGACAATTTCCAGGGAAGGCTGACGAAGCTCTACCGCTGACTTAGCTCGGGAAGACGAGATCGCCTCGGCAAAAGATGAGACCGTGAAGATACGAGAGCGCGATCTAACCGAGAGAGGATCGTTAGTATGGCCTCGGGACACTGACTACCTTTATCTCCTCGAGTTACCAAGTTTTACCGCGGAGAACTAAAACGCCTCGACAACGTGCCGAGCCGAGCCGAGCCGAGCCGAGAGAACCGGCCTCGAGTTATTAGCCAAGCCGAGGAAACTTCCGAGGAAGCTTTCTCATTCGTTTGCCCCGCGAATTACAGTTGCCATACCCGCTGCAACCAACGATGCAACCCGGCTACCGGAAACGGTAGCTGCTCCTGACAGTCGCAGGACACCAACTAGTCCTACCGACCTGTCACACTGACTCGGTAAAGATCCCCACGGAACCGCTCCGGAACTGGTCTGAAACGGAAAATTATTTTCTGCCTTCCTTCTTCTGCCCGGTGTCTTTTGTTCGCCGCTGAACCGCTTTTTACGGCTCTGTTGCGCTTATCTTGCTGCAGAGTGCACTCCGCCGCTTCCGCAGAGAGCCACCGAGTTTTCAAATTTTTGCGACCCGGTCATCCTTCTTTCGGCATTCGTCTTAATTGCACCACTTAGGAAATGTTCAGGCTAGTCTCTCAATTAGAGTGTCAACGCTAACAGCACCACGACCGATCAAATGTTGGCTTTCGCATTCCTTATTTTTTACTTATTGAAATTATAAAGATGCTCCATTAGAAATTATTCAATAAATTGCTTTATTCGGGCACGTATTATAAAAATTGTGAAAAGTCGGAATAAATTTGGTCTTGTAATTTTGATAAAACCCTTAGTCAATTTTGACTTAGACCACTTTCATGATTACGAGCACAAATACAAGGTGTTCAAAAACTCCTGAACTTCTCGAAAATAGGAGGTTCCTGAGACCATTTGAAGCGATATTTTCCTTTGCAAAAATATGTTATCCGCGGCTTCGTTAATAACTCCTAAACAAAGCCGCGGATAACATTTTTGCAAAGGAAAATGTCGTTCAAATGGTCTCAGGAACCACCCCCTTTCGGGAAGTTCACGAATTTTGGGACACCATGTACATCCCAGATCGCATTCCTAAAAGAATTTGGAGATTTTCTGTGCAGAGAGATTAAGATGAAGTGCCCTAAGTCTGGACAGTCCCAAAGTGATACCTAAATCTGGACAATTGAATTTTCATAGTAAAATCAGTAATTAAGAGATTAAATAGTTATATTATATATTCTGAGGCCTTAGCTACAAGTAGGTGTGAATATTATTTCATTAAGACATCAATTGAAATTTAAAAATGAATTCAAAGTTCATCTGAAAACAGTATACAAAATAGTCTATTTACATGCGAATCATGTGCATTTATAGTTCGAACTTTTGTTAGAAAAAAGATATAATTTAAGCCCTCAGACAAAAAATAATTATCACGCATAATAATATTGATATTTTAAAATAAATTGGCAATCAAACTTAACGTAAATAATAATTATTAATCCAAATATTAGATGTCCAAGATTAGGACTGTTTTCAAATATAAGTACTCCATACTGGGACGCGATGACAGTAGCTGTCCCACTCTAAGCTTATACGCAATGTGCTTACGCCTGAAGCCGGACACGTGTTTGTGAATAAAATCAACGCATTGTTTGCAAATTATTTAACTACATGTACGTATAATTAGTCTTCTATTAGCTTGAATAACGTATGTAGAAAATGTATTCCGGTTGTGACGTTAATAATACTTTATGTTCACATCTTAAATCTATCAGTATTACTACCTAACCTTAAAAGTTGTATTATGACAAGTTTTATTAAAACAGTAAATGAAAATAAATATATATTTGGTTAAATAATACAATACTATAATCTATGATAAGAATACTACATATTACGCAAAGCATCTTCTATTCGTCATGCGCAACAGCGCCACCAACCAACGTTTTAGGTTATGTTCGCTCGATCAACTCGTAAATTGAATTTGTCCCGATATAGACTTTACTTCTGTCCAGGTACTAGCTTAGATTGGATTTAATATGTCCAACTATAGGTTTGAATTATTCTTGTTAATACAATTAAGATATTAACCTAAACAATGATTTTTTTATTTTAAATTACTTTACAAACTCTGAACTGTATGTTAAAACTCTTAAGAAACTGTTTTTGTTTATTTAAAGTGATGAAATTTAAAATAGAAAAACATGCTGTCCAGGCATAGGGCACTTCACCTTAACACGTTGTATTAATTTTGGAAAACGTCATTGCGGATCGATCGAAAGCCACGACGCATACGGGGGAGGTTTTCTGGGCCGGACACATTGCAGATGATCGAGCAGACAGCGGCACCGCGTGTAAACACTAATCCGGCGTACATCCGCGATGGCTTCGGTACCGCGGGCGCTTCATCCGGTCGCAGTTGCATTTGCAGCTGCACGAGTTTACCGCTCCGAGTACAATCGTATTAGGTATGAGGCGGGGAATATAGCGGTGCCGGGAGAGCGAGTTTATAATGACGGAACAAGAAGGTCTAGTCGCGGGAGACCGTATCACATTTTACTCGCGTGTGCTTCTCGATGCTGGCCTGCTAGATGGCTAGTCTTACTGTCGCATGCATGCCAACACCCTCCGTGTCGTATTAGGAATCGAGAGTAGCACTCAATTTAACTTTGACGCATCCAAAAATCGTATAGGGGAAAGTCGATCTTCTTTGTTGTACTAGACAATGTACTGTGCTATCGACAATTCATCGAGAACATACATATGTAAGACAATGGCTACCATCCTGTTACATTGTGGTCACTTTTAGAACATTCTCTGATCGGAATGAATCGATCAGACAGTAACACAATGTGTATTACCCTGAAGACCTGATCTATCGAACTTCTACTGGCGGTATTCTTACAGACAACAGTGTATTAATCAAGAAACCACAGGGACAAGACAATGTCTGTCATCCTGAATACACGGTGGTCAATTTTACAACATTCTCTGTTGAGAATGATTAATTTTCTTACCCTGAAGACATGATCTGATGAACGATCTGGTAGTCTACCTACAGCAGTCAGCAGCGTACTCGTCAAGAACCCACAGGCACAATAAAATGTCTACCATCCTGAATACATTGTAGTCAGTTTTAGAATATTCTCTGATGAGAATGGATCGATCAGTTCTCTTACCCTGAAGACATGATCTGATGAACTTCTACTGGTAGCCTACCTACAGTAAGCAGTGTATTAATCAAGAACCCACAGGTACAATAAAACGTCTATCATTCTGAATACATTGTGGGCAATTTTAGAAGATTCTCTGATCAGAATGGATCGATCAATTTTCTTACCCTGAAGACATGATCTGATGAACTTCTACTGGCAGTCTACCTACAGTAGTCAGCAGTGTACTCATGAAGAACACACAGGTACAATAAAATGTCTGGCATCCTGCATAAATTGTGGTCACTCTTAGAACATTCTCTGATTAAAAAGGGTCGATCAGCCATAACAAAATGTGTGTTACCCTGAAGACATGAACTGGCAGTCTACCTACAGCCAGCAGTGTATTAATCAAGAACACTCAGGCACAATAAAATGTCTACCATCCTGTATAAATCGTGGTCACTCTTAGAACATTCTCTGTTCAGAATGGATCGATCGGACCGTAACAAAAGACATGATCCGACGAACTTCTACTGGCTGTCTGCCTACAGACAACAGTGTATTAATCAAGAACCCACAGCTATAAAAAAATGTCTACCATCCTGAATAAATTGTGGTTACTTTTCGAACATTCTCTATCCAGAATGGATCGATCAATTTTCTTACCCTGAAGACATGATCTGATGAACTTCTACTGGTAGCCTCCCTACAGTTAGCAGTGTATTAATTAAGAACCCACAGCTATAAAAAAATGTCTCATCCTGAATACATGGTGGTCACTTTTAGAACATTCTCTGATCGAAATGGATCGATCAGGCCGTAACAAAATGTGTATTACCCTGAAGGCATGATCTGACGAACTTCTACTGGTAGCCTCCCTACATTCAGCAGTGTATTAATCAAGAACCCACGGCTATAAAAATTGGCTACCATCCTGAAAGCATTGTGGTCAATTTTTGAACATTCTCTGTTCAGAATGGATCGATCAGCCATAACAAAATGTGTGTTACCCTGAAGACATGAACTGGCAGTCTACCTACAGCCAGCAGTGTATTAATCAAGAACACTCAGGCACAATAAAATGTCTACCATCCTGTATAAATTATGGTCACTCTTAGAACATTCTCTGTTCAGAATGGATCGATCGGACCGTAACAAAAGACTTGATCCGACGAACTTCTACTGGCAGTCTGCCTACAGACAGCAGTGTATTAATCAAGAACCCACAGCTATAAAAAAATGTCTACCATCCTGAATAAATTGTGGTTACTTTTAGAACATTCTCTATCCAGAATGGATCGATCGGACCGTAACAAAATGTGTGTTACCCTGAAGACATGATCTGTCGAACTTGTACTGGTAGTCTGCCTCCAGACAGCAGTGTATTAATCAAAAATCCACAGGCACAAGAAAACGTCTACCACTCTGAATGTATTACAGTTTTAGAATATTCCGTGCTCGGAAAGGATCGGTCAAGCCTCGCGAATGGTCATTGAACTGTAGGATTCGAGTGAAGAGGAAGAACCCGTCATAATTTCGTCATCCTGCGACTGTCGTGACGTATATCGGAGACGTTGCATAATTGAGCTCTCGAAAGAAATTGCAGGAGAAAGGTAAGAGAGAGAAAGAGACGGTAGAGAGTCGCGCGCGCGACAGCAGGGAATCCAATTTGGGTCGAATGAGAACCAGCGGGATGAGAGCCGCTGTTGTGCTCCCGCGGGACCACTGGGAGCAGTGGGAAGCCTCTGTACCCGTGCTGGGGCTATACCCGGCTACACCGCGGCGGGTCGGCGGGAGAGAGAAGGGGGGCCACACTCCCCAAGGAGGTAATTACCCTCCCTACGTTCGCCCCAGCCACCCACAAGCCATCGCAACTTCAACTCCTGCCGGAGTTACATGCTAATACAAAACCAAAACCGGTTCCCAACAGCTTCGAGTGCCGTCGAAATTTCTATACGTAGCGCGCGCGTGTCCCACCGGCGAGAATCGTAATGACGTCGAGGACCCCGAACAGTCGAACCCTTGTCGACGAGTGCGCGCGATTTGAATCCCGAATGGGTAACCCAGCAAATTTTCGAATTGCCGGGATCCCACCTACATTCGGCTAAACTCGCGGCGACAGCTTCCTGCATGCAACGGTTCGTCGCGAAAGTTTTTCCGAAGACGGGAAATGCTACCACGACAGGAGAAATTGCAGATTAGAATTAGGTAGAAATCGAGTAAAGGAGGACTGAGGGTTGAAGAATTTTTTGGAAGATGCTGGAAAGTGTGGTACAGTGAAAATAATTTTTAAGGTTGGTGGTGCATTGCAAGTGGACATTGCAGAAACTGATTGAAAGAGGACTGAGGGTTGAAGAATTGTTTGGAAGATGCTAAAAAAGTATAGTACAGTGAAGATAATTTTTAAGGTTGGTGCATTGCATGTGGACATTGAAGAAACTAATTAAATGAGGGCTGACAGTTGAAGAATTTTTTGGAAGAAGCTGGAAGTAGAGCAAAAATAATTTTTATTGCATAGCAAGTGGACGTTGCAGAAACTGATTAAAAGAGACTGAGGGTTGAAGAATTTTTTGGAAGATGCTGGAAAGTGTAGAAGAGCGAAAATAATTTTTAAGGTTGGTGCATTGCATGTGGACATTGAAGAAACTAATTAAATGAGGTCTGAGGGTTGAAGAATTTTTTGGAAGATGCTAGAAAGGTATAGTACAGTGAAAATAATTTTTAAGGTTGGTGCATTGCAAGTGGCCATTGCAGAAACTGATTACAAGAGGACTCAGGGTTGAACAATTTTTTGGGAGATGCTAGAAAAGTATACTGCAGTGAAAATAATTTTTAAGGTTGGTGCATTGCATGTGGACATTGAAGAAACTAATTAAATGAGGTCTGAGGGTTGAAGATATTAAGATAGAAAGAATTTTTTGGAAGATGCTAGAAAGATATAGTACAGCGAAAATAATTTTTAAGATTGGTGCATTGCATGTGGACATTGAAGTAACTAATTAAATGAGGTCTGAGGGTTGAAGAATTTTTTGAGAGATGCTAGAAAGGTATAGTACAGTGAAAATAATTTTTAAAGTGGGTGCATTGCAAGTGAACTGATTAAAGGAGGTCTGGGGGTTGAAGAATTTTTTGGAAGATGCTGGAAAGTGTAGAAGAGCGAAAATAATTTTTAAGGTTGGTGCATTGCATGTGGACATTGAAGAAACTAATTAAATGAGGTCTGAGGGTTGAAGAATTTTTTGGAAGATGCTAGAAAGGTATAGTACAGTGAAAATAATTTTTAAGGTTGGTGCATTGCAAGTGGCCATTGCAGAAACTGATTACAAGAGGACTCAGGGTTGAACAATTTTTTGGGAGATGCTAGAAAGGTATAGTACAGTGAAAATAATTTTTAAAGTGGGTGCATTGCAAGTGAACTGATTAAAGGAGGTCTGGGGGTTGAAGAATTTTTTGGAAGATGCTGGAAAGTGTAGAAGAGCGAAAATAATTTTTAAGGTTGGTGCATTGCATGTGGACATTGAAGAAACTAATTAAATGAGGTCTGAGGGTTGAAGAATTTTTTGGGAGATGCTAGAAAGGTATAGTACAGTGAAAATAATTTTTAAGCTGGGTGCATTGCAAGTGAACTGATTAAAGGAGGACTGGGGGTTGAAGAATTTTTTGGAAGAAGCTGGAAGTAGAGCAAAAATAATTTTTAAGGTTGGTGCATTGCAAGTGGACATTGCAGAAACTAATTAAATGAGGTCTGAAGGTTGAAGAATTTTTTGGAAGATGCCGGAAAGTGTAGAAGAGAACGAAAATAATTTCTATGTTCGCTGCATTGCAAGTGGAGATTGTAGAAACTAATTAAATGAAGTCTGAGAGTTGAGGAATTTTGTGAAAGATGCTAGAAAGTGTAGTACAGTAAAAATAATTCGTGAGATCGGTGCATTGCAAGTGGGCATTGTAGAAACTAATTAAATGAGGTCTGAGAGTTGAAAAATTTTTAGGAAGATGCTAGAAAGATACAGTACAGTGAAATTAATTTATAAGCTCGGTGCATTGCAAGTGGACATTGTAGAAACTAATTAAATGAAGTCTGAGGGTTGAGGAATTTTCTGACAAATGCTAGCAAGTGTAGTACAGTGAAAATAATTCGTGAGATCGGTGCATTGCAAGTGGGCATTGTAGAAACTAATTAAATGAGGTCTGGGGGTTGAAGAATTTTTTGGAAGATGCTAGAAAGATACAGTACAGTGAAAATAATTGTTAAGCTCGGTGCATTGCAAGTGAACTGATTAAAGGAGGATGAATGAAGGTTCTTTTTGGCAGTTCGCAGGTGTATCAATAAATGAAAGCAAGTGTGTAACCGTACTTGTTAAATTGTGATGTAATTCTAGGCCAGCTGTCGTAAGATTGATGATCGGAACAGTTAATTTTGGCTTCTCTAGGCGGTTGAGCCGGTTGTTTATGGGATTTAGGGAGCCACGGGGTTGGTTTTACCGACTGCCGAGGGGAGTGTTAGCGTTCTTTTAGGGGTTGAAACGCGGCAGTGATTGGATTAGCTGGATATCGAGTTGGAAACGTTTTCGGGGGAAGGGTTGCTTTCTCTCGGCCCTCGCCGCAACAATTCTTTCATTTCCTTGGTTATCTCCTAAACTCGTCGACGATTGAACCGAGTGAACATCTATTGTGAACACTCGTTGTATGACCTAACTCAATGTCTCTCTTCTCCGAATCTCGAGGATCGCTTAATTAAATTTCGAATTCTCCGATTCGCCTTGCATGTTTGCATAAAAATTTGATCGGTCCCGGTGTCTGCGGAGAGGCAGTCGAAGGCAGCGGGTTAAAAGCTGCCATTTTTATGATCAATACAACGGACACATCTGATCCCGACGTAATGGCGGATCCTGAAATTGCGCGACGCGGTACGTGCGCGCACGCTCGCCTCGCGTTATATTTTTTTTATTTTTAAGCTCGTTCACCTGGTATATTTCGGTAGCAACGAGAAACTGATTACCAACAGTGTCCCAAGCGCGGCCTTGGAACTCCCAAAAGTCATACTCGTAAAAAAAGACTATTGTACACCGCGGACTTCCGGGTTATTTATACGAGTTATCTCTTCTCTGAAACCGCGAACCGCGCGGGCGCGCGCGTTTCTGCGACCACCGGGCGTTGCTGTTGCTGTTGCGCCCGTTGCACACCCGTTGTTGCACCCGCTGCAATGTTCGCAACCCGGTGACTTATGAGCGATGATAATTCCAGCAGCTTGAGTGCCGCAGCTTTTCATGCCCCGACTACTTAGCCCGTAATTCACCAGACGTCTCCGCCGTCTCATGCGCCGCGTCTTATCAATGAGTTATTCGCGCGCTCGGACAAACAATTAACCCGCACCCCCAAGTCTCACGAACCACCCTCGCGAGTCGACTTTCGCGATACCGTCATTTCTAACATTCCTCATCGCGCTCATTGAATTTTAATCTTTCGACTAGCGTCCTCGAAAATCCCATTAGGTCGAAGTAACTGAGCAACGATCGTTTCTGTGGTTGCCAGGAGGAACGCCGCATTAAAGCTTTGATCACTAACGCTTTGACATAGAGGGCATCGGCTAAATTGCATTGTCTTTTAAGCCTTTAGAATTTGAAAATGACTTTTTTCTGGTAAATACGTGAATTCTATCCTGTACAGCTCATTAATGCATAAAGTGAGATTTTATGAAACTGTGAAGTGCGGCGTTTTTCCTTGCAACCACAGGTTTATTCGGCGAACCAACAGTGAAATGAGCGATTCAGTGGAATTCCCGACCTGTCCGAGGCCGTTTATCGATAATCGCACACGGACACGCGGAAAAACTTGGATCACGAACACAGTCGCACGAGCCCGTGGTTGTTTCGCGCAAGTTACGCTTAAAGTTGCGCATACGTCCGGTGGGAAATTTGAATTTTGGCCAGTTTTCCTCGATGTTGGCCCAAGGTGGTTCGGTCTCCTATGCGCAGGAATGGGCTATGGGAGCCAATATCACCGGGGTATGGCTCCCATGGGATCACCTCGTCTCTTTTCCACCCCTTTCTCGTATTATACGCATCCGTGTGGCAAAAGGGTCGTATGCGCCCATACTCGTGCCCACGTCCATGCCAGAACGCGAATTCTGCCCCCTCCCCTCCCCTTTTTGCTCTTGTACCCCCGCGTGGCCCGACTTCGTTCTGCTCGATCGCACCAAGTCCCATGAAATTTCAATGTTGACCCCTATTAGGGTCAACGCCACTGGATTTCGAAGGGACTGATCAAAGGAGACACGGAAACGATCTGCCCTTCGAATTGGAAAATAATTATATATTAAAAACAAAACATAAACGACGAACTATTAGATTTGTACAAATTTGGACTTTACCTTTTTCTTTCTAATGTAAAAGGTATTATCTTTTTGCAGACTGTGGACCAGTGTATACGAAATGGAAAATATTGTATGTTAAAATCGACGAACAATAAGAATTGCACAAATTCGTAATTTACCTTTTTTTACCACACTTATATTAGCTTGCCGTGTCGACGTTGTCGTTGTTGTATGCGTCAAATCTTGTAATCGAATTTTGAACCACTTCCCGCTGAGCTAGAGACTTGAAACTTTAAACATAGCTCAGAACTGGATGACAATGTAATATTAAAAAACAAATTTAAACAAAAAACTGTGCGTCCAGGAGAAAAAAAATTGTTAGTACGTATTTAGTAGTACGTGATCACGTTTAGCGATCCCCACTCCGCGCGCCAGCGCTCCCTACTCCACTACGCGTTCCCACTCCAACTTATCCCCACTCCACTGACGAACTTTGCATCGATCAGTGTGGTTGTGGCGTTCCGTTCATTCAGTTCCATTTCGTACAATTTCGGACTCCATCAAGAGATGTCTCTCGGAGTCATCCTCCCATTCTATCTCGCGTATTTCCATATCTTGCGTTACTATATCTTACTATTTAATATCAGTATTACTATGTCTTGCGTTCCATTTAAAAAAGACTAAAAGTACAAAATAAAAAAATATATAAAAAAAACTTTTTAAAAACCACGTTTATATTAAAATGCACTAAAAAGGAGAAAATAATTATTTTCCTGTTTCTCCCAAAAATTTAATATGAATTTACATAAAATCATGACATTAGTGACTATAAAAATAAAAGCATGGAGCGCTAAACTATATTGACGTAATCTTCGTGGGCGCTCCACGCTTTTATTTTTATAGTCACTAATGTCATGATTTCATTTAAATTTATATTAAATTTTTGAGAGAACCATATTTTCTCCTTTTTAGTGCATTTTAATATAAGCGTGGTTTTTAAAAAGTTTTTTTGTTCTTTCTACTGAAAAGGGCACGATCTTGCATACAAAAAGGACAAAAATTGTATGTTAAAATTGAAATACGCTAAAATCTTCGAACAATAAGAATTGCGAAAATTCGTAATTCACCTTTTTCTGTCTAATGAAAAGAATTTCTTTTTGCAGACTACCTCCAGGACGGCAGGCCGTCGTCGGTGCAAGGGCCGGACCTAGAGAACCAGAACAGCCTCGACAGCGGTGAGTTTTGATCAGAAGTTTTCCTCCCCGAACCGTGGGGCCGCGTTCTCTTGTTCTCGGAGCGATAACTCGGGCGACAGACCACGAAAACCGAGGTCGAAGAGCTCCGATACACAGGGAGAGAAAGAGAGAGAGAGAGAGAGCGGACTGTGCTCTTAGGCAGTCCCGTGACCCATAAAAATCTCGAAGATCCTAACAAGCGGCGAAGTCTCGGCGATAAAGAGGGTCGCGCACGCCGCCTCCCTTCTTGTTTCTCGGCCTCGACGCTTCCCAAGCCCGCAAACACGCGGGGGTGAATTTTTCAGGCTCCGAGGCCGAGATAGAACCTCGTACACCCACACCATCCAGGATTCGGACCTTGTTTGTGGACGATTTCTCGCCGACAAACCGCGATTAACTCAAAACTACGAAATCTCTTTGCTAATCAGCAAACTCGAGCAACTAGAAATAATTGCGTTAATTCGGAAAAGATAACCAGGCGAAAGTTTCCCGGACAAAAGTTCCAGAAAAACTGTTTGAAGCGCAGTTTCGAAATTGTTTAGTCGCTTCGAAATTAAAGTCCTGTTCTCCCGGCTGATTTTCGCGCGTTGTTTACTTGGCGCTGAATAATTGACCGAAAGTAGAGCAATTCGATCGCGCGGTGTATATAATGGATGTCTCCGCTTGATCCTACCGGGAGCAAATGATATTCGCGTTCATTAAATTTCGAGGTCTTCGACGACTCGTAAATCGACGGGGATAATTCGAGCAATTATTTATCGCTGAAATATTTATAGCGACCGAAAACAATCGACCCCGACCGCTCATTTAGAACTCGGCTTGTCTAGCTCTGGTGGTTGTTCGCCCCTTGCACCACCGTTTTCTTTACATTTTTAACGATTCCTGATCGGGAAACTAGCATTAACAACGACATTCTTCAATATTCGATGAACGAAGCAATGTTTATTAGAAGATTGCGGTTCTTTATGCAAAATAAACAAGCTCATCGTCGACTGCAAGAGTCAGGAACCAGGTCTGTTTCAGAGTTAACCCCTCGCCGTATCATTTTCTTTACAGTTACAGCGATTAAAACGTCTTTATCCCCAAAAATATCGTAGAAGAGACAAGAAAATTTGTTTTTTGTATGGCTACATTTATTTGAATGATTAAATACTGATTACTAGGCTGCGGATCATTATGCAAGATAAAAACTTTGTACCTGAATTGCAACAAGCTGGGGTGAAATAAATATTTAATTTCTTGTTGAATATGTTTAAAACTAATATGTTGAATATGTTTAATAGGTTAAAATTAATAAAGAATTCTTCAAATTTGTTTACTGTTAGAAATTAAACCATTGTTATCATAAATGCATAAAATCCGCAGTCTACTGATTCCAAACGAATCAAATTTTATTTCATTTAAAAAGAAAGGCGTAACATTTATATTTATTAGGCTTTGTTTAAATTCTCAATGACGAGCGGGACTCGTTAAAATACGGCAAGGGGTTAAATCGCAGCTGTAATAATAGCTGTAATAAATTCATTAAACCCTCGATGCAATTATTACATCGCGTTTGAAGCGACGATACTGACTTAAAGGGTCAGGGATTAATTCGAGCCGGATTGAAGGCATCGAAACAGTCTTTCGGCAGGCTTAAGGCTTCCCATAGGACCCCAGGGACACTTTCAGAATCGACTGCATATTCGGCGCGCTCTCCTACACGGCCACGAATTTCCACGAATTCGACATACGCTTACGTAATTCGATTACCGGCCGGGTAACAGAGGACCCAGTTCGGTTTCACTCGGTTTTACTCGACCAATCTCCCAAGTCCATTACTAGACACAGGAATATTGTCACAGACACAATTAACTATTTCGTTTGATTGATCTAGGACAGCGGTGTCCGTGTGCCGGGGATGCGCACGCGTCCCCACGGGAGCTTTGGTCCTGCTCCTGCTTCTGGTCCTCGCCTCGAAACGCGTAAATTTTATCCTGTTTAGAGCCCTTTCTGGCAAGCCTGCGTCCTCCCTCCCTCCCACCCGAAAGAACACAACCTAAATAACCGATAAACAGCCCGGAACCCCTTGGACAACTAATTAACTCGCTCCTTTAAACAATGGGATTCACGGTCCATTTCGGCCGCCCGAATCTGCTTCCAATTAGAACCGGCTTTAACACAGACCAAATTATTTCATTGTAGCAGGATACATACCTGAAAATGTTGTTCTTCATTTTGTCCTTTGAGGTATTCTTTAATTAAAAAACATTCTTGTATTAATAACACTCGTGTGCGTGTATTTAAGTACATAATACATCTTCGTTTTAATTTGTATAATTTTTAGAACAATTAATTCGCTCTTTTAAACAATGTCAATATTCTTCCAATTAGAACCGGCTTTAATACAGACGAAATTGTTTCATGACACCTGAAATGTTGTTCTCCATTTTGTCCTTTGAGGTATTCTTTAGATAAAGAACGTTCTTGTTGTATTAATAACACTCATGTGCGTGTATTTAAGTACATAATGCATCCTCGTTTTAATTTGTATAATTTTTAGAACAATTAACTCGCTCCTTTAAACAATGTGAATATTTTTCGAATTAGAACTGGCTTTAATACAGACGAAATTGTTTCATGACACCTGAAATGTTGTTCTTCATTTTGTCCTTTGAGGTATTCCTTAGATAAAGAACGTTCTTGTTGTATTAATAACACTCATGTGCGTGTATTTAAGTACATAATGCATCTTCGTTTTAATTTGTATAATTTTTAGAACAATTAACTCGCTCTTTTAAACAATGTCAATATTCTTCCAATTAGAACCGGCTTTAATACAGACGAAATTGTTTCATGACACCTGAAATGTTGTTCTCCATTTTGTCCTTTGAGGTATTCTTTAGATAAAGAACGTTCTTGTTGTATTAATAACACTCATGTGCGTGTATTTAAGTACATAATGCATCCTCGTTTTAATTTGTATAATTTTTAGAACAATTAACTCGCTCCTTTAAACAATGTGAATATTTTTCGAATTAGAACTGGCTTTAATACAGACGAAATTGTTTCATGACACCTGAAATGTTGTTCTTCATTTTTTCCTTTGAGGTATTCTGTAGATAAAAAACATTCTTGTTGTATTAATAACACTCGTGTGCGTGTATTTAAGTACATAACGCATCCTCGTTTTGATTTGTATAATTTTTAGAACAATTACCTCGCTCTTTTAAACAATGTGAATATTCTTCCAATGAGAACTGACTTTAATACAGACGAAATTGTTTCATGACACCTGAAATGTTGTTCTCCATTTTGTCCTTTGAGGTATTCTTTAGATAAAGAACGTTCTTGTTGTATTAATAACACTCATGTGCGTGTATTTAAGTACATAATGCATCCTCGTTTTAATTTGTATAATTTTTAGAACAATTAACTCGCTCCTTTAAACAATGTGAATATTTTTCGAATTAGAACTGGCTTTAATACAGACGAAATTGTTTCATGACACCTGAAATGTTGTTCTTTATTTTGTCCTTTGAGGTATTCCTTAGATAAAGAACGTTCTTGTTGTATTAATAACACTCATGTGCGTGTATTTAAGTACATAATACATCTTCGTTTTAATTTGTATAATTTTTAGAACAATTAACTCGCTCCTTTAAACAATGTGAATATTCTTCCAATTAGAACCGGCTTTAATACAGACGAAATTGTTTCATGACACCTGAAATGTTGTTCTTCATTTTGTCCTTTGAGGTATTCCTTAGATAAAGAACGTTCTTGTTGTATTAATAACACTCATGTGCGTGTATTTAAGTACATAATGCATCCTCGTTTTAATTTGTATAATTTTTAGAACAATTAACTCGCTCCTTTAAACAATGTGAATATTTTTCGAATTAGAACTGGCTTTAATACAGACGAAATTGTTTCATGACACCTGAAATGTTGTTCTTTATTTTGTCCTTTGAGGTATTCCTTAGATAAAGAACGTTCTTGTTGTATTAATAACACTCATGTGCGTGTATTTAAGTACATAATACATCTTCGTTTTAATTTGTATAATTTTTAGAACAATTAACTCGCTCCTTTAAACAATGTGAATATTCTTCCAATTAGAACCGGCTTTAATACAGACGAAATTGTTTCATGACACCTGAAATGTTGTTCTTCATTTTGTCCTTTGAGGTATTCCTTAGATAAAGAACGTTCTTGTTGTATTAATAACACTCATGTGCGTGTATTTAAGTACATAATGCATCCTCGTTTTAATTTGTATAATTTTTAGAACAATTAACTCGCTTCTTTAAACAATGTGAATATTCTTCCAATTAGAACCGGCTTTAATACAGACGAAATTGTTTCATGACACCTGAAATGTTGTTCTTCATTTTTTCCTTTGAGGTATTCTGTAGATAAAAAACATTCTTGTTGTATTAATAACACTCGTGTGCGTGTATTTAAGTACATAACGCATCCTCGTTTTGATTTGTATAATTTTTAGAACAATTACCTCGCTCTTTTAAACAATGTGAATATTCTTCCAATGAGAACTGACTTTAATACAGACGAAATTGCTTCATGACACCTGAAATGTTGTTCTTTATTTTGTCCTTTGAGGTATTCCTTAGATAAAGAACGTTCTTGTTGTATTAATAACACTCATGTGCGTGTATTTAAGTACATAATACATCTTCGTTTTAATTTGTATAATTTTTAGAACAATTAACTCGCTCCTTTAAACAATGTGAATATTCTTCCAATTAGAACCGGCTTTAATACAGACGAAATTGTTTAATGACACCTGAAATGTTGTTCTTCATTTTATCCTTTGAGGTATTCTTTAAATAAGAAACATTTTTGTTGTCGAAATAAATTTTCCTCCCACTCACTTTTCCATAAAATAATTGATAAATTAAAATCAATTGCAAAATTTGTACCGAATAGACAGACAAACAGACAGTCAAGAAAGCGAGCTAATAAAAATGTGATAAAATAGAAGTTTCCATAAAATTCCACGTGAAGAAACTAGATTTATGGACGACGCACCTCAAAGGTTGACAGCAGGACGAACCGCGAGGGGAGGGAGTATTGTACCCGTAATCTTACCTGGAACATGTGCGCCGCCCAAATGACAACAGCTAAGGTCAATTCAGTCGTTCCGCGGACGTCAAACAGCACGTGTCGAATCTCTTTGTAAAATTCACGACTCGGACAGAGATCAATGCACTTTTTGCTGCACGATGTGAGTACACTAAAGATGCTTTCAAAAATCATATATGTAGTGACTCTCATTAATATTCGGACGCTCTCAAAAAGACGATAACAATATTAAAAAAGTTATCGTCTTTTTGAGAGCGTTCGAATATTAATGGAGTCGCTGTATACAGTGGGTGTACAAAGTATTCGTACACTTTTTAAAAACTAATAACTTTTTCATAATTGTACCAAACTACCTGAATTTTTATAATCAATTAGAAGCATTGGTTTACGAAATGATATGATAAGAAAAATTTTCCAAAAATTATAATTTACAAAGTTACATGCAGAAATATAAAAGGCAATTTTTAAAACTTTTTTATTTGGGCCCTTAATGAAATTTTAAAATAGATGTTTTGTAGATCTATGTTAGTTATACACATGCTTCAAATTTCATCGAAATCTATTAACATACATACGAGCTAGAAGCTGTTAGAAATGGTGAAAATCGAAGTTTTAGACGACTTTTGATCAGTTTCTGCTTAAAATCCACAGAATCGTTCATCTTTCCATGCGTGTCGTTTTTTCCTGCGTCTACCGATTTCGATGAAATTTTCTGTATGTGTATAACTAACATAGATCTACAAAATATATATTTGAAATTTTGCTGAAGGGCCCAAAGAAAAAAGTTTTAAAAAATGCCTTTTTTATTTTTGCATTTAACCTTGTAAATTACAATTATTTAGAAAATCTTTTTCGCATATCATTTCGTAAACCAATGCTTCTACTTGATTATAAAAAGTCAGGTCGTTTGGCACAATTATAAAAAAGTTATTAGTTTTTAAAAGGTGTACGAATACTTGTACATTTTTTATTTTTAAATTTTACACAGTAAAAGTGATTTATTAAGCACGAATATATTTATTCATTTTTAATATTGTTAGGGCAATCAGTTTATTCCGTGACGTGAAAAGAAAGTCTTTCAAAAATTGTAATAGGTCATCGGAATTATAGAGAAAATACTAAAAGTTGCATTTGTGTTAAAATTGTTTTTCTGCGTGTTTTTTTAATTTTTCGGTTATGTGTTTCGCATTTAAAAAATAAAAGTCACGAAGTTTTTGAGAGCGTCCGAATATTAGTCGCTGTAGGTCGTAAATATTTCCATCGGAAAGAAATGTTTGAAGTGAGAATAGCTGCGAAGTGGAATTGGCGAAATCAGGATGAATTTCTTGGAAATTCCACGGTGGTTTCCCGGACAGAGAAACGGAAAAACCTAGTTCGCCGAAATCGGTGGTTGCAGCGAGATATCGAGCGACGTGAACAACAGTGGTTGTAGCCGAGGAGATTTTTAATCGGGGAGATCGAGGGCGGAAGGACAAGCTGAGCCTGTTTGCCGGCCGAGCAAACAGCGTGCTCCTCGAGAGCGTAATCGAAATTGCGGCCGGACGACGAACGAGTTTCCGCGGATTCCGTGATGCGGCCGCGGTGATTCGATTACCGTCGACCAACACACAGGGATTCAGCTTCAGTGTCGGCTCTAGAGCTGTGCAGGAGGAAGTTGAGCTGGTTCCCTGGCCCGTGAATAAGACCGAGAGGGTTGGGCTTTGCCCGCGGGCTAACCACCCTGGCCGACGCACCGGGAAGATGCGAATGTCTCCCTTCAGCTGCAACTTCCGCTACCACCCACACGCCCTTTGTTCATCCGGATCGCGTAATTACAGAATTTTTCCTCTGCGCCGTTTCCCCCAAATCCATCGCTTTCTGATTCTTCACGATTCTTTGTATCAGTGTTTCCTAACTTTTAATTTCTCCAATATAGTACTTACAATCTCAAAACATTTCTTCCGATCTAGAATAACTCCGTTCTATATTAATTTTTATCTTTGTGTGAATATGAAATTGATATAATATCCCATACCAGTGTTGGGCAATAAATAAATTTATTTAAATAAATAATTATCTAAATAAAAATTTAAATAACAAGTTATTTATTATTTGAGCAAGTCTAAATGAATTATTTAAAATAATACAGTTAATTGTAATGTACAAATACAATTTAAATTATTATTGAAGTATTATTCAGTATTGACAAATAACAAATTAAATTGTATTTTTTAAAAAACGCGCACGTGTTCATTGTATAAAAAATACACGAAATAAGAGAAGACCAAAAACTATTTATTTGATTTCCACCTCAATCCAAATAATAAATAATTTTTTATTTGCAAATAAGAAATAATAATTTATTTAAATAAAAAGTTCAGTTATTATTTACAACTAAAATCACACGTTTATTTATTATTTAAAATAAAATGTGCCCAACACTGCCTCATATAATATTTAAACGTGTAGTATTGGCAAGAAAGTAATTTCGGTATTTTAAAATGAAGTAAAACCGAATTGTTTTATTCAAGCGTTGAAGTTTTAATCAATGAAATATATTATTTATTCTTTCTGGAAAAAGATTATCGAACAAAAGAGAAAATATCGTATTCATTAAAGTTCATTACTTGATTAAAAAATAGGGCTCTATTTCACCTTAAAATACAATAGTTGATTACATTCCAATATATTTAATAATGTAAACAATATTTTGAATAATGGTACAACTTTTAGAGTGCACCACTCGAGTGCTAAGGGTTAAATTTAGTGTTTCAAGCACAAGCAAAGGTGCCGTGTACGCTAAAAAATATTTATTCCGCACCTCGAAGTAGTTATTTCATTGAATGAAAATTTATTTATGTTGGAGTAAACAGTTTTGTAGACAATGGAGTGCGAGTAACTGAAGTTTAACGGGGATTAGTGACTGCTTCAACTGTTTATTGTACTATTGTATGAGATTTTGTAGGATTGTCTTAGCCCTGAAGAGTACATTTCTCAGACTCCTCTCGAATTTGATTTCCTACACCCCCTGTGCTCGAAGACGTCTGATTCTCGAAAGATTTCTCGAATTGGCGACAAAAATGGTTGGATTAAAAATATTGCTCGAATTGGCGACGAAAATGGTTGGATTAAAAATATTGCTCGAATTATTGAAAGGAGAGGCGAGTTTCCATACAACCGGTACCTCTTATAATTAGCACAGAGGATTCCGGTGTCGCAACAAAGACCGCCGCGGGTTCAGCCGGCCGCTGTTATTTGTCAAATGCGTTTTAATGGCGGCTCGTCTGGCGCAACGGTGAAAAGATTGAATATTCGGCGAGAGACGAACATCGAAATGCTTTATCGAATTTGCAATTGCGGTGGTCGGTTGGGGTAGGGGGAGACGGGAGGGCGGGGGTGGGGGATTGCCGCGACGATAATAAACGATGTTGCTTAACTTGGACTGTATCTGACAATTTTAATTAACGGACAGTGCCGTGTAAATTTTGTTTATTGAGCCGGCCGCGGATAAATCACCATTTAATTATAAGGGAAATCAATAGAATTCAATTAAAAGTCGTGTACACCGGTACCGCCGCGCGGTATTATTTCTCGGCTGGCAAAAGGGGATCTGGTTTGTTTAACAGGCTGAAAATTTGTTACAAACCAGCAGCAGCAACCCCGCGGTAAGAAAATCAGGTGGAACGAGTGGAGGGAAAGAGGGAGAGACAGTGTGAGAACGAACGATTGGTGGGTTTAATAGGATCCGCGCGTGCACGTGGAAACAGTTTGTACTTTGCCAGTACACACGAGGCGCTTGTCGACCGAGCAAACACTTAATTAACCCTTCAAGTTCTCTGCCACCTACCCTGCCGGTACCTTCGGCTAGTGAAATAGTACTTCGGATGTAATGGGTTCGGTAAGATTCATTAAGAATCAACCGCGATACCCTGTCTCGCGATCATAGGGACGCTGTTAATTGTGCTCCACCTCGGTTCACGAGTTCATCAGTAAGAACGAGAATCATGCCACGGAAATCTTTATCTTTCTCGCGCCTGAATGGAACCAGCCAGGGCCGTGCGGTAGATTTTCTCAGTGCGATGCAAGTCTTCGAAATGAAATAGTGAGATTGGGATTTCTAGTTTCCAGAAGCTTGAAAAAGTTCATTTTAAAATCCTACTCTGTTAGGGGTTCGTCGACAGCTTCTTCATAGTCAAATGAAGTCAAAGTCCTTCTGGCTCTGACTTCAGTTTCGACAGGAAATATCGTGCCGCATTCAAGATTCTCTGTAATCTCATCAGCAGACATTTTCATCTGCTTGAAGGACTGGCCGTGAGGTATATTGCAAACAGAAATAATGGCTTCGCGCTGTTAGGTCGAAAGTTTTTGGCTCGCCAACGAAGCAGCAGCACCAGAAACCGAGATCTCGGAGGGTAGCGAAAGCGCTTAGGCAGAGACGTGCGATAAATGTTGAATCGTATACGAGTACATCAATATCGGAGTAACATAAATACATAGACCAATATAGAAAAGCGTCGCGTAAAGATTTTTTATTTTATTGTTTTTTATTTAAGCTTACCAGACTCTTAAATCCGTGGTTGTAAGGAAGAACGCCGCATGTCACATATTTTCACTTTCGAGATAAGGTGAAGTGCCCTAAGTCTGGACAGTCCAAAAGTGATACCTAAATCTGGACAATTGAATTTTCATAGTAAAATCAGTAATTAAGTGATTAAATAATTATATTATATATTCTGAGGCCTTAGCTACAAGTAGGTGTGAATATTATTTCATTAAGACATCAATTGAAATTTAAAAATGAATTCAAAGTTCATCTGAAAACAGTATACAAAATAGTCTATTTACATGCGAATCATGTGCATTTATAGTTCGAACTTTTGTTAGAAAAAAAGATATAATTTAAGCCCTCAGACAAAAAATAATTATCACGCATAATAATATTGATATTTTAAAATAAATTGGCAATCAAACTTAACGTAAATAATAATTATTAATCCAAATATTAGATGTCTAAGATTAGGACTGTTTTCAAATATAAGTACTCCATACTGGGACGCGATGACAGTAGCTGTCCCACTCTAAGCTTATACGCAATGTGCTTACGCCTGAAGCCGGGCACGTGTTTGTGAATAAAATCAACGCATTGTTTGCAAATTATTTAACTACATGTACGTATAATTAGTCTTCTATTAGCTTGAATAACGTATGTAGAAAATGTATTCCGGTTGTGACGTTAATAATACTTTATGTTCACATCTTAAATCTATCAGTATTACTACCTAACCTTAAAAGTTGTATTATGACAAGTTTTATTAAAACAGTAAATGAAAATAAATATATATTTGTTTAAATAATACAATACTATAATCTATGATAAGAATACTACATATTACGCAAAGCATCTTCTATTCGTCATGCGCAACAGCGCCACCAACCAACGTTTTAGGTTATGTTCGCTCGATCAACTCGTAAATTGAATTTGTCCCGATATAGGCTTTATTTCTGTCCAGCTACTAGCTTAGATTGGATTTAATATGTCCAACTATAGGTTTGAATTATTCTTGTTAATACAATTAAGATATTAACCTAAACAATGATTTTTTTATTTTAAATTACTTTACAAACTCTGAACTGTATGTTAAAACTCTTAAAAAATTGTTTTTGTTTATTTAAAGTGATAAAATTGGAAATAGAAAAACATGCTGGCCAGGCATGGGGCACTTCAGCTTATTGCCATTTAAATTTTTCATCACTAATGTTTTGACAGAGGACATCAGTCAAAATTGTATTATTTTTTCGAGCCTTTCGAATTTATTTACATGACTTTTTTCTGGTAAATACGTAAATCCTGTACTGTGAACCTCAAATAATGCACAAACTCGAATTTTTCGAAACTGTGACATGTGGCGTTCTTCCTGACAACCACAGAAATGTAATTTACATTAAACGTACAGGGTACAGTTGAATAACATTATTGTTTAGCATACCTGGTTATATACGCAGGTTGCATTCTTTCAAGAAATTAAAAATACGCAAACACGCCCGAATGTTGGGTCTGGCAAAGAACATATCGGCCCTGAGGGGCAGAAAGAACCCCATCCTGCGTAGATCCTCAGTTAGTCTAGTTCCATGTGCATCGAATAAGCAGCATTGCCACAAGCAGAGTTGGGCAAACGCTAGTCACAATTATGATTATTGACTAATAACTTCATAAGCTCTACAAAAGTGACTAATAATTAATGACCAAGTAAATACTTGAGCGTGACAATGAGTAATGACTACATAAGTATTTGAGCGTAATGATGAATGAATAATGACTAAATTTTTATTAAGGATGAATATTGAATACTGACTATAATGATGTAACTAATGACTAAATACGCAATCAGAATTTCACTATGACTAATGACTAAAAATGGTTATAAGTTAAAATAAGACATAATAATAACAAAAAATATCCTTTTAGTTTATAAACATGTAAAATACAGATTATGACACGTTTGGTCATTGCAAATTCCGATATAGTTTAAGTATACATATTAATGTATGTTAATCGCACAATAGTGACTGATGACTAAAGATTGATGACTGATCATTTAAACTAACTAATGATTAACTGAATGAATAACTAATAAGCAATAACTAACGATTACTCAGAGCTGCGACTAACTAGTGCCATGTAGTTATGACTAACTAACCAAAAAGTTTTAACTAACTATTTTTAAGTTTTGACTAACAATCAATCAGACTATTAGTCATTTTCAATTATTAGTTGATTTTTGCCCAACTCTGGCCACAAAACATGGTCTAGGTCAGGGGTCGGCAACCTGCGGCTCGCGAGCCACATGCGGCTCTTTGGATGTTTTTTCTTGAATAAATAGATTAGTTTTTTTTTATCAAAAAACTTTATTTATGCGATTACTATTTATTGTTGGCAAGAAATAATTTTGTGGCTCTTTAAAAACTGAAATTTTGTAAATTGTAATTTTTGACTCTTCCGACTCAAAAGGTTGCCGATCCCTGGTCTAGGTCCTCCATTTCGTAGCCGCACTTGCAGTTGGTACGATCAACAATGCATACACACGGAACAACGAGGCAGCCAAGTTGTATTGAACGGCCCTGATACGATTAACGGTAGCGTAAAGATTTTTAATAATTGAACGGTTCGAATTGTATTTTGATTTCGCATGTTCGCCGGCTCTCCGCATCATAGCACGGCACGACCCTGCGTCAACGGGGATGAATTTCTCGTGCAGGTGTCGCAGCAATTAAAGAATGGCCGAACGAGATTGAGAAATCGTCGGAAATGGCAGGGCACCTTGAATCGACATCGTTCCCAGTGGACAAGCGCCGGATTCGCCGTGCTCTCTCCCAATCTCTTAGGCGGGTCGCATCTTTTCGGTCTCAGTCAGTCAGTCACTCGATCCTGTCCTCCTCTTTCTCTCTGTGTGCCCCTTTGGCCACCATTCTTTATACTCGGGAGACCCATTGCAACTTTAAGCGCCTCGCATTACGAGCGTTCGGCTCGTTTCTCTCGGGTTCGGGGATCGCTCGAAGCTGTTCCCTTCTTTCTGCTCTTAATTTAGCCTCCCCTACGGTCGAGCCACCCCCGCGGCTTGTTGTCCCTCGAGCCACTTCTCCCTCCCTCTCTGTCTTTCTCTTTCGGAATTCATTTCATTCATTTCGGATGTTTATACGCAGCCAGATCTACGCCGGACCCCGTGTGCCCGATCGTCGGACATCAGGTTGGCGGAAACCCCGCAATTGGGGTTTCGGGGTTGGTTTCGCAAAGCGGCAAAGGGTTAGTCGCTCGTGATTAATCGGCATCCGCGTACACCAGTCTCGCAGACAGCAACCGGCTCTGTAACCGTAACAGGAGAGCGTATCGTGTTCTGTCTCGTCCCTTTTCCTCCTTAATTGGGACTCTCGCGAGCACTAATTACGTCTTACCATCATACCAGTCTTCGGCGGAGATACACCACTTCACAGAGATAGATGTCGCGCGCCGAAAATCCGACGAGCATTGCAGAAATTATGCGAAACCTTCTACTTCGCGTTGCAGAATGCTTTCTGTTGAATTTGCTCGAGTTTACAGTGACCCGACAAAAACATCCTGTAAACCAGGTGTGGCCAACCTGCGGCGCATTCGCCGAACGTGGCGCACTGGATGATTACAAGTGGCGCGTTGTATCCCCGCGCCTACTTATTCTTTTGAAGTTTTCACCATTCATATTGTCTTCATGTTTTCAACACCTGAGTGCTCTCAGTTCAATTCATACAGTCTTCTTGCTCATCAGTTCGTCGAAATTTTTCAACAGTTCATAATTGCAGGATGTAAATTGCGGGGTTGACGACAGCGATCGACCTCTCGTCCGAGAGATCATTTCTCACTATTGCAGATTCGTGCTCCAGTAATCGTGTGTCTTTTGAACTGGCGTAAATGAATGAATTTAGTTGCGCGATAGAGTTGTATGGCACATCTATATCGTATGCAACAGAGATTGCCGCACGGTATGTAAAAAGTTGGCCACTCCTGCTGTAAACAGGAGCCAAGTTCCTATGGCCGTGAAAAGTTGTGAGATCAAACAAAATACGGCCAAGTTCGTTAGCTTAGAAATACCTCTTGCAATAAAAATTAGTTTAAAAGAACGCTATATAATTTTTAACTTTAATTTTTCAACTTTGTCCAGTTCAGAAATGAAATTTCGCGTTTCATAATATAATCCTAACAAAAACATCCTGTAAAGAGGAGCCAAGTCCGTTAGCTTTGAAATACCTCTTGCAATACCGGAAAAAGCGATTGTAAAAATTAGTTTAAAAGATCGCTATTTAATTTTTAAAGAGTTACATGGACGGCTAAATTATTCAAACTTGGCCTCCTACCTAAAACCTTTTATGGCCATTGGTTTAAGAAGTAACGGCTAAGTTTGAATAATTTAGTCCTCCATGTAACTCTTTAAAAATTAAATAGCGTTCTTATAAACTAATTTTTACAAACGTTTTTTTCAGTATTGCAAGAGGTATTTCTAAGCTAACGAATTGCTTGGTCGCATCGTTAACGAACGCTTGGCCGTATTTTGTTTGATCTCACAACTTTTCACAGCCATAGGAACTTGACTCCTGTTTACAGGATGTTTTTGTAGGGATTTCATCAATTTTTGTTGAAATTTCATCAATTATCAAGTAGGTATCAAAGAAAAAGAATCCTTTTCTAATCTGCAAGACAAAATCCAAATTCCATGCATCGAAGATTAACACTCTGCCGGCGACGCTCGGATCCGTTTGCCCCCCGCCGCTATGGACGATGCTCGGTGCAGTTTCCTTTCTTTACGTTAGAGCGATTGTTTTTTTCATCAGTATTTGTTGCGACTTCGAAGCTAATAAAACGTATACTTATGTATGTTATGCTGCTATGTTTCATCCTACGTACCTATTTCGTAATGTTTCTTTTGCAATACAGACCCTTTAAGGTGTAAAATTTCAAACTTTGATAATTATTCCTTTGAATGTTTGTTATGGTGGACCTATGTACCAAATTTCAAGCTTGCAGGTCAATGGGAAGTACCCAAAAAGTTTCGATGATCTGTCAGCCAGTCAGTCAGTGACAAATTCAGCGATTTTTGAGGTCCTATATCTCGGAAACTACTAATGTTGGAAGATTAATGTTTTGTCAATATTGAGACATGATAGTATTTAACAAGTGTACGAAATTACGTCTGTCCATCTGCCTCCAGTGCCGAGTTATAAGCCTCTAAAAAACGGCTAAGTTGTTTCGTGTAAAAGGAGGTCGTGCGAGAACTTGGCTGGTGCACTACCGTGCACCTAGATTCCACAATTTGTCGAAAGACTTTTCGAAAATCTTACGTCCAATTTCTTCTTATTACTAATAGGCTTCCAGTAGAAAAAATTAAGTTAGTAGTTCCAGAACTTTCGCCAGAAGGTAAAGGCAATAGAGAGGTTGGTGCACTACCGTGAACCTAGATATACACCGAAAATTCTACGAACATTGAAGAAATTATGCGACACTTCTACTTCGCGTTGCGGAATGTTCTTCTGTTGAATTTGCTCGAGTTTACAGTAATAGTTCTGATCAAGAATACTCGTAATTGTGTCGTATACAGCGATGTACGTCGAAAATCCTATGAACATTGAATAAATTATGTGACACTTCTACTTCGCGTTGCGGAATGTTCTTCTGTTGAATTTGCTCGAGTTTACAGTAATAGTTCTGATCAAGAACACTCGTAATTGTGTCGTATACAGCGATGTACGCCGAAAATCCGACGAACATTGAAGAAATTATGCGACACTTCTACTTCGCATTGCGGAATGTTCTTCTGTTCAATTTGCTCGAGTTTACAGTAATAGTTCCGATCACAAGTACTCGTAATTGTGTCGAATACAGCGATTATTCATCCGGAAGGGATCTGGTCAGTCGAGTCTCGCTGGAAGACGGTCAGCGTCGTCCCTGATTAACTAAATCCTAACAGCCTCGGTGGACAGGTTGAAAATTTAACTGTAGTCCACCTTTGGCCACCATGGAGCGTCTCACGCTCGGTCATACATTATTCGCAGACCCGGAGAATCCGTCTTGGCGCGAGAGAGCATCCCCAAAATGTCGCACAGTAAAGCGGAATCGCAAAAACCTGTATAATATTCATATCTCTGTTAATTGTACAACGGAGTTAGTCGTACAGAATCCATTTACGACCGAAAAATAAATCATTAACTAATTTCCAGACCGAGAATTTTTCTGCTGACCGCACTATTTTCGTCCAAACAATGCGTCCCAGATGGATCTCGCCGGCCCTTCGCCCTTTAACCCTCGCCCGTCCCTTGTGTCAATTTGACACAGTTTTCCTGAAATTAGTTATGCTGTTCTGTTGTTTAGGTAAAACTTCGTCACTTTGATTTTTCTAATGCAAACACATAACTAGACAGCGGATCTTTATACGAAATAAACATTTTCTGCCGAATTGCAACAACCTGGAGTGAAACAGAAATTTATTTTCTTTCTTAATCTGTTTAATAGGTTGAAAATAGTATACCAGTATATTTAAATGCTTCTAATGTATTTAGAGTTCTAAATTACACCTACTCATTTTTGTTGGAAATGCATAAAATCCGCTGTCTACACAACCGAAAAATCTAACAAGGGAATGACCCCAAGTATACGACTTCGATTTCGATAATTTTTTGTGAGACGATGGTACATGGATCCCTAATTATGTATGCAAAATATTAGGTGTAGTTACTCAATAGTTTGAAAGATATAAACAATTGAACTTCGAAAACTTGAGCTGCAAATCATGATATATCAACAAGGTATGAAAGTTCAATTGTTTGTATCTTTAAAACTATTGAGTAACTACACCCAGTATTTTGCATACATAATTAGGGATCCATATACCATCATCTCACAAAAAATTATCAAAATCGAAGTCGACGAATTGGTAGAATCAGGATTAATACATGAAGAATTGTGAAAGATTTTATTTACGATGTCAAGGATCTTACAAGGGAAGGACCCCAAGTGGCCGACTTCGATTTTGATAATCTGAGACGATGGTATATGGATTCCTAATGATGTCTGCAAAATATTAGGTGTAGTTACTCAATAGTTTTAAAGATATAGACAAATAAACTTCCGAGTTTTCAAAGTTTCATTAACCGTGTAAACAATGACTAAAATGCGTGGAAGTTCAATTGTTTGTATCTGTAAAACTACTGTGTAACTATGTCTAATATTTTGTAGACATAATTAGGGATCCGTATACCATCGTCTCACAAAAAATTATCAAAATCGAAGTCGACGAATTGGTAGAATCAGGATTAATACATGAACCAATCGTGAAAGATTTTATTTACGATGTCAAGGATCTTACAAGGGAAGGACCCCAAGTGACCGACTTCGATTTTGATAATCTGAGACGATGGTACATGGATCCCTAATGATGTCTGCAAAATATTAGGTGTAGTTACTCAATAGTTTTAAAGATATAGACAAACAAACTTCCGAGTTTTCGAAGTTTCATTAGCCGTGTAAGCAATGACTGAAATGCGTGGAAGTTCAATTGTTTGTATCTTTAAAACTACTGTGTAACTAAGCCTAATATTTTGTAGACATAATAAGGGATCCGTATACCATCGTCTCGCAAAAAATTATCAAAATCGAAGTCGGACACTTGGGGTCCTTCCCTTGTAAGATGTAAATGTTAACTCATCAATTTGAATAAGAAACCAATAAGTGGTCGAGTACCTCTGAAAGAAACATCGAAAACTAACTGTTCACCTTGTTATTTGATCTATTTGTTTATCACTGTGCCAATTCGACACCGAGGGGCAGATTCAGTTTGCGAAATGAGGGACCGGACGAGGGTTGAAACGAAATCTCCGCGCGTTTCTGGCTGGAACATTTTTCCCGAGACGGCTCTGCCGGAAGCTAGAAGATCTCCGGGGGTACGTCGATCCTCGGGACTTCCGTCGGAATCGTCGGTGTCGCTGGATCCCGCTCGCCTAATTGACGTTAAGTGAAAACGGTGTCAATCGCGCGTGCAAACCGGCATCGATCGCTCGTGGAAACAGAGAGGAGAGAGAGAAAGGCGGTTTGACGGAACGGTGAAAAACCGGGGGACGAACCGGAAGCTCGTCCGTGGGATGGGGGTGGGAATGGGATTAGAGTGTAAGGGTTGATCGGCGTGAAAATGACAGAGGCGAGCGTAAACAAAGAAACGGAAGGGTGGTTCGCACCGCGCCGAAATTGTTTTGTCCACGACAACCATGCGATACGATACGTCGTGGACGACCGGCATCACCGAGACTCGACGATAATTAGGGAGAACGCGCACGGACACGGACGTGCACTTTAAATGTCCGCCAGCCGTCCCGCTGTCGGTTTAATTCGCTTATTATTTAATAAAGTTCCGTCACTGTCCGACGCGCCGCCGTCACGTGTCTTATCCGCGCAGATTACCGCGTTTCGGAGAGCTGATTCGCGGTTTAATAAGTTTTCCAAACTCCGCAGGGGGTGAATACACTGCGATCGTCCATCGATTTGTTCGATCGATTCGATCGTCCATTGTTTGTTGCGCTCCTCCGTCGAAATTTTTCACTGTTTCCTACAGAAGGGTGGATTCGTCGGACGACGAATCGAAATTTTTAATCACTTCAGCGAGATGGTTTGCGGAGATCGTATCTGAAATAATGAAATAATAATAATTTTGTTCCATCGGTTCGGAAATGTTGAATTTCTTTTTTAGCGGGGGTGAAAACATCCTCTTTTACCTCTCGACGCGAACGCCTCTTTGATCTCACCGGCAGCTCTCTAATTTACCGACCGGCGATGCAATCGCGTTCTTCTTACAGTTCGCTGTTTCTCCGCGGCGCTGTGCTCGATCGATAGCCGCCTCTCACCCCTGTAATCGAACAGAGATCGCCACCCCTTCGATCGAACTACTTGAACTTGAATTTTTTTAATTCTTTAAATTCTTCCCATGAAATGGAAGGAATCAGGAGTATTTTTAAATTCTTGCAATTATTTTACTGCTTTGAATCTGATCATTTTTACTCCGCAGTGTAGTAATGAATAAATAAATGATTTCGAATAAAGAGTGAGGAAAGATCGAGGGATCGGTTGCGTGTATCGGAAGTGGAATATTTTCCTCGAATATTCCGTGTTCGCGCAACGAATTAACATCCATCCCATGGCGCCTTGTCTTGTTCCGTTCCCCCGGCGTTTCCGCTTTCATAGCTTCCGCCCCCGGCGCTAATAAAATAATAAATACATGTCGTGGGGGTAGTGGACGGGGGAGGTGCGATAGCGTTTCGCACCTGCCGAGGTGTACCCGCGGCTTCTTCCTTCTTCTTTCCACCCTGTTCGTTCTTCTTCTTCGTTCGTCCTCCTTCTGGCGCGTTCTTCGGCCTCGCCACCCCCTCCGGTACCACGCCGCCGCCTTTACACCCCCTTACATTGCCTCGGCGTACATTACACACAACCCGGTTATTTCTCCAGGGAGTTTTCTCGCGTGAATGCCGCGAGAGCACGCACACCCCCGCAAGCCAACGCGCTTATTTACGCGCTGAGGCAGCTTCCTCCGCTCGGAGAATTTTCCCTGGCAAACCCCTTCTGTTCTCACCTTCGAAATTTACGGGATCGCGATTCGGCGGTCATGGTCGTCATCGATTTTTCACTGTCGATTTCGGTTACCATCCAACTGTTCCGACTTATTGACGATGGAACTTCTCCTGCGTTCTCCGATTAGTGTTTCTAAAGCAAACCCCACACCAAGAAAAAGACTGCAGTTCAAGGGATGGAAAGTGACTCCCTGCGAAATAAGAAAGTAAAAACTAAAAAAAGCCGAACTACGAAAGGCGTAAAGAAAGCCTGCAGAATAGAGGTCCAACTCTTCCGTAATTGAGCCATCGAGCACTCGATGTCCGAATTAGCTGTTCACCTAAGGGTCGCCGACCTTCCAAGAGAAAGACTGTAGTTCAAGGGATGGAGAGTGACTTCCTGCGAAATTGACTCCGAATTAAAAAAAAATATGTAAAAAAAGCTTTTTAAAACCAAGCTTATATTAAAATGCATTAAAAAGGAGAAAATAAGTTTTTTAGACATTAGTGACTATAAATAAAAGAATGGAGCGCTAAACTATATTGACGTAATCTTCGTGGGCGTTCCACGCTGTTATTTATAGTCAAGAATGTCTACAAAAATTATTTTCTCCTTTTATTGCATTTTACTATAAGCGTGGTTTAAACAAATTTATTTATTTTCTACTTTTTAATCATTTTTTTAAATTTTTAAATAGTTATAGTTAACTAGTTTTAAATAGTTATTAATTTTTAAATAATTAAAAATTAGTCATTTTTTAAATGGAACGCAAGATATAGTAATACCGGTATGAAATAGTAAGATATAAAAACGCAAGATATAGAAATACGCGAGATAGAATGAGGGGATGACTCCGAGAGACGCTGTCTCTTGATGGACTCCGAAATTGTCCGAAATGGAACTGAATGAACGGAATACCACAACCACAATGAGCTCCTTCGTTGCGAAGTGGGCCAGTGGAGTGGGGATGAGACGCAGTGGGAACACGTAATGGAGTAGGGAGCGCTGACATGTGGAGTGGGGATTACTGAACGCGATGACGTACTACTTAATATAAACATTTTTTTTCTCCTAAACGCACAGTTTTTTAAAAAATTTGTTTTGTAATATTGCATTGTCATTCAGTTCTGAGCTATGTTTAAAGTTTCAAGTCTCTAGGTTATCGGGAAGTGGTTTAAAATTCAATACAAGATTTGACGCATACAACAACGACAACTCGACAAGCTAATATGAGCGTGGTAAAAAGCCTTAAAGAAATGCTCGGTAGAATAGAGGTCCAACTCTTCCGTAATTGAGCCATCGAGTACTCAATGTCCGAATTAGCTATTCACCCAACGATGGCCGTTCTTCCAAGAAAAACACTGCAGTTCAAGGGATGAAGAGTGACTCCCTGCAAAATAAGAAAGTAAAAACTAAAAAGAGCCGAAATCCCTAAAGAAAGGCTGCAGAATAGAGGTCCAACTCTTCCGTAATTGAGCTATCGAGTACACAATATCCGAATTAGCTGTTCACCTAAGGATCACCGTCCTTCCAAGAAAAAGTCTGCAGTTCAAGGAATGAAGAGTAACTCCCTGCGAAATTGATTCCGAACTAAAGAAGCCCCAAAGAAATGCTGGGAGATAGAGATCCGACTCCTCCGTAATTGAGCTATCGAGTACTCAAAGTCCGAATTAGCTGTTCACCTAAGGATCACCATCCTTCTAAGAAAAACACTGCAGTTCAAGGAATGTAGAGTGACTCCCTGCAAAATAAGAAAGTAAAAGCTAAAAAAAGCCGAACTACGAAAGCCCTAAAGAAAGGCTGCAGAATAGAGGTCCAACTCTTCCGTAATTGAGCTATCGTGTACACAATATCCGAATTAGCTGTTCACCTAAGGATCACCGTCCTTTCAAGAAAAAGACTGCAGTTCAAGGAATGAAGAGTAACTCCCTGCGAAATTGATTCCGAACTAAAGAAGCCCCAAAGAAATGCTGGAAGATAGAGGTCCGACTCCTCCGTAATTGAGCTATCGAGTACTCAAAGTCCGAATTAGCTATTCACCCAACGATGGCCGTTCTTCCAAGAAAAAGACTGCAGTTCAAGGGATGAAGAGTGACTCCCTGCAAAATAAGAAAGTAAAAACTAAAAAGAGCCGAACTCCGAAATCCCTAAAGAAAGGCTGCAAAATAGAGGTCCAACTCTTCCGTAATTGAGCTATCGAGTACTCAATGTCCGAATTAGCTGTTCACCTAAGGATCACCGTCCTTTCAAGAAAAAGACTGCAGTTCAAGGAATGTAGAGTGACTCCCTGCAAAATAAGAAAGTAAAAACTAAAAAAAGCCGAACTACGAAAGCCCTAAAGAAAGGCTGCAGAATAGAGGTCCAACTCTTCCGTAATTGAGCTATCGAGTACACAATATCCGAATTAGCTGTTCACCTAAGGATCACCATCCTTCCAAGAAAAAGACTGCAGTTCAAGGGATGAAGAGTAACTCCCTGCGAAATTGATTCCGAACTAAAGAAGCCCCAAAGAAATGCTGGAAGATAGAGATCCGACTCCTCCGTAATTGAGCTATCGGGTACTCAATGTCCGAATTAGCTATTCACCTAACGTTAGCCGTTCTTCCAAGAAAAACACTGCAGTTCAAGGGATGAAGAGTGACTCCCTGCAAAATAAGAAAGTAAAAACTAAAAAGAGCCGAAATCCCTAAAGAAAGGCTGCAGAATAGAGGTCCAACTCTTCCGTAATTGAGCTATCGAGTACACAATATCCGAATTAGCTGTTCACCTAAGGATCACCGTCCTTCCAAGAAAAAGTCTGCAGTTCAAGGAATGAAGAGTAACTCCCTGCGAAATTGATTCCGAACTAAAGAAGCCCCAAAGAAATGCTGGGAGATAGAGATCCGACTCCTCCGTAATTGAGCTATCGAGTACTCAAAGTCCGAATTAGCTGTTCACCTAAGGATCACCATCCTTCTAAGAAAAACACTGCAGTTCAAGGAATGTAGAGTGACTCCCTGCAAAATAAGAAAGTAAAAGCTAAAAAAAGCCGAACTACGAAAGCCCTAAAGAAAGGCTGCAGAATAGAGGTCCAACTCTTCCGTAATTGAGCTATCGTGTACACAATATCCGAATTAGCTGTTCACCTAAGGATCACCGTCCTTTCAAGAAAAAGACTGCAGTTCAAGGAATGAAGAGTAACTCCCTGCGAAATTGATTCCGAACTAAAGAAGCCCCAAAGAAAGGCTGCAAAATAGAGGTCCAACTCTTCCGTAATTGAGCTATCGAGTACTCAATGTCCGAATTAGCTGTTCACCTAAGGATCACCGTCCTTTCAAGAAAAAGACTGCAGTTCAAGGAATGTAGAGTGACTCCCTGCAAAATAAGAAAGTAAAAACTAAAAAAAGCCGAACTACGAAAGCCCTAAAGAAAGGCTGCAGAATAGAGGTCCAACTCTTCCGTAATTGAGCTATCGAGTACACAATATCCGAATTAGCTGTTCACCTAAGGATCACCATCCTTCCAAGAAAAAGACTGCAGTTCAAGGGATGAAGAGTAACTCCCTGCGAAATTGATTCCGAACTAAAGAAGCCCCAAAGAAATGCTGGAAGATAGAGATCCGACTCCTCCGTAATTGAGCTATCGGGTACTCAATGTCCGAATTAGCTATTCACCTAACGATAGCCGTTCTTCCAAGAAAAACACTGCAGTTCAAGGAATGTAGAGTGACTCCCTGCAAAATAAGAAAGTAAAAACTAAAAAAAGCCGAACTACGAAAGCCCTAAAGAAAGGCTGCAGAATAGAGGTCCAACTCTTCCGTAATTGAGCTATCGTGTACACAATATCCGAATTAGCTGTTCACCTAAGGATCACCATCCTTCCAAGAAAAAGACTGCAGTTCAAGGAATGAAGAGTACCTCTCTGCAAAATTGATTCCGAACTAAAGAAGCCCCAAAGAAATGCTGGAAGATAGAGATCCGACTCCTCCGTAATTGAGCTATCGAGTACTCAAAGTCCGAATTAGCTATTCACCTAAGGGTCACCGTTCTTCCAAGAAAAGGACTGCAGTTCGCCGATCGAGGGGTGGAGAGTGATTCCCCGCGATTCGACGGCGATCACGGAACGATTCAATCTCCGTGGGTGATCCAGGCTGGACCTGCAGTTTCCATTGACGAGTCTCTCCAGGCTTCTCCCATGGCGTGGACGATAACGGGGAGAGAGCCCTCGGAAGACGGGGGCGATAACGCGGAATCGCCGCGCGCCGGCCGGCAAAGTACGTCGCCGGCAAAAGTTTCCGGGCGCCGGGTAAGAATTTCTCTCGCCTCCGGCCGGCCCGGCGAAAGTTTTCGTCTAAATTCCCGCGGGTGCCATGCGAGAAAGGGAGAGAGATAGAGAGCGAGCAGGAGCGAGGGGAGAGGGTAGGGACACAGGGGGTTGAAGTACAACGCCCCCGTCATGCAAGAAGCCGCGGCAACTGGTACACACGAACGAGCCTCCACACCCTTTTTCGAGGAACACGGATCCTAGGGGGTGGAATTGAAGAACCTGGCGACTGACTCAACAGCCGAAAGTGCCGCCACTTAACTCGCCGATTTATTCGCCGAATTATCCTACCAACACACCCGCAGCCGACCGTTTATTTTATCTCCGGAACGAGCGCGCTGCGAATTATAATCGCGGCGATGTCGCGGAATCCGTTTGGAACAATTATTTTGCCGACCAGGGAACTCGATTTCACGTGTAAACGCACAATAGTCGTCAATGTTCAAGAAATCGGATAAGGAGTTGAAAGCACGTAGAATTTTGATGGAGTTCAAATCGAAGAACCTAATGCAGCAAATGAGTGACGACTTTGCGATCATCATGTCGGACTCCGAAGGCTCCGAAACGGGAGAAGAAGCAATTTCCGAGGGCAGCCGCAGGGTCACGATCCATTAATGTTTTTCATCGTGGCGGTGGGTCATTCATGGTTCTGTAACATACATTATGCATCCTCGATGACGCGGAAAGGGAACTCTCGATTCTGCTGGCTCAGTAGTTTTAATGCGGATTGCAGTTGCGATCGGTCTCTCGCTTAAGTAATTCCGTCGGTTCCTTTGCCCTCTGTCGGTCGGACTTTTATCAATCTCGCGTTGTCGATTACATCGGAGCTATAAAAATTCATTGTATTTACTGCTGCCATTTTTATTAGACAACATTTACCTGATACCCGACGTCAGGGTCGATACTACATTTTTCCTGAAATCCTGAAAGCCACGAAGAAACAATTAATTTCGTCGAATTTACGCGATCGGTTTTCAATCCACACGTTTCGATTCGCGAAGTGCGTAGTCGAGTCAATCGAATGCCAAGTGTACGTGGATCAAAGATGATCTATGGCCCGAGCTGACGGATCCCCGCGCGTCAACGCTCCCGAGAAGGATCGCGCAAGGGTGACGAGCCTCGAGTGCCAATTTCGACGGGCAAAAGAACCCCGAAGATGATTCGAGCCGGTTGACTCAGAGCAGCCGGCGGTGTTCTCATCGTATCTCGAATTGGAAAGCGGCCCAAACGCTTAATGAACGGCGTTTCGAACTCGCGCGCGTCGGCCGCGATGCCGCATCGAGCTGTTGACCCATTTACATCCGATTACTCACCCGACTTTCTTTCGTTCTGCACCGAAATTTAGCTCGGGCGATCTTTTGTCGCCTAGAGACGCCGAAACCCATCGCCCCTTGACCCGTCACTGGCTTTGTTCACTCGAAAATTGAGCCACGACGCCGAAAAAATCAATTCCACGGTCACTAACTTCACTTTTAGCAAGGGAGAAAAGAAACCAACCCCTTCCCGATCGATTATTTGTCTGTTTACAAATCGGCCCGCATTGAATTCTTTTTTGGGAAGGGTTCAGAAATTAATTTTACAGTAAAACATTTTCCTGTGGCTTTGTTTCCAAAAATAAATTTTTTCTTCTCACAATTTGGGTTAGGGTATTAAAATAAGAAAAAATACAAATCGGTCCGCATTGAATTCTTTTTGGGAAGGGTTCAGAAATTAATTTTACAGTGAAACAACATTTTCCTGTGGCTTTGTTTCCAAAAATAAATTTTTTCTTACAATTTGAGTTAGGATATTAAAATAAGAAAAGATACAAATCGGTCCGCATTGAATTTTGTTTGGGAAGGGTTCAGAAATTAATTTTACAGTGAAACAATATTTTTCCGTACCTTTTTCCCAAAAATAAATTTTTTCTCTCACAATTTGGTTTGGGGTATAAACATAAGAAAAGATACAAATCGGTCCGCATTAAATTCTTTTTTGGGAAGGGTTCAAAAATTAATTTTACAGTGAAACAACATTTTTCCGTACCTTTTTCCCCCAAATTAAATTTTTTCTTCTCACAATTTAGGTTAGGGTATTAAAGTAAGAAAAAATACAAATCGGTCCGCATTGAATTCTTTTTTGGGAAGGGTTCAACAATTAATTTTACAGTGAAACATTTTCCTGTGGCTTTGTTTCCAAAAATAAATTTTTTCTTACAATTTGGGTTAGGGTATAAAAATAAGAAAAGATACAGATCGATCCGCATTGAATTCTTTTTTGAGGAGGGTTCAGAAATTAATTTAACAGTGAAACAACATTTTCCTGTGGCTTTGTTTCCAAAAATAAATTTTTTTTCCATACAATTTGAGTTAGGGTATTAAAATAAGAAAAGATACAAATCGGTCCGCATTGAATTTTGTTTGGGAAGGGTTCAGAAATTAATTTTACAGTGAAACAATATTTTTCCGTACCTTTCTCCCAAAAATAAATTTTTTCTCTCACAATTTTGGTTAGGGTGTTAAAATAAGAAAAGTTACAAATCGGTCCGCATTGAATTCTTTTTTGGGAAGGGTTCAGAAATTAATTTTACAGTGAAACAACATTTTCCTGTGGCTTTGTTTCCAAAAATAAATTTTTTCTTCTCACAATTTGGGTTAGGGTATAAAAACAAGAAAAGTTACAAATCGGTCTGCATTGAATTCTTTCTTGGAAAGGGTTCAGAAATTAATTTTACGGTGAAACAACATTTTCCTGTGGCTTTGTTTCCAAAAATAAATTTTTTCTTCTCACAATTTGGGTTAGGGTGTTAAAATAAGAAAAGATACAAATCGGTCCGCATTGAATTTTGTTTGGGAAGGGTTCAGAAATTAATTTTACAGTGAAACAATATTTTTCCGTACCTTTCTCCCAAAAATAAATTTTTTCTCTCACAATTTTGGTTAGGGTGTTAAAATAAGAAAAGTTACAAATCGGTCCGCATTGAATTCTTTTTTGGGAAGGGTTCAGAAATTAATTTTACAGTGAAACAACATTTTCCTGTGGCTTTGTTTCCAAAAATAAATTTTTTCTTCTCACAATTTGGGTTAGGGTATAAAAACAAGAAAAGTTACAAATCGGTCTGCATTGAATTCTTTCTTGGAAAGGGTTCAGAAATTAATTTTACGGTGAAACAACATTTTCCTGTGGCTTTGTTTCCAAAAATAAATTTTTTCTTCTCACAATTTGGGTTAGGGTGTTAAAATAAGAAAAGATACAAATCGGTCCGCATTGAATTTTGTTTGGGAAGGGTTCAGAAATTAATTTTACGGTGAAACAACATTTTCCTGTAGCATTGTTTCCAAAAATAAATTTTTTCTTCTCACAATTTGGGTTAGGGTATAAAAATAAGAAAAGATACAAATCGCTCCGCATTGAATTCCTTTTTGAGAAGGGTTCAGAAATTAATTTTACACTGAAACAACATTCTCCTGTGGCTTTGTTTCCAGAAATAAATTTTTTCTTCTCACAATTTGTGTTAGGGTATTAAAATAAGAAAAGATACAAATCGGTCCGCATTGAATTCTTTTTTGGGAAGGGTTCAGAAATTAATTTTACAGTGGAACAACATTTTCCCGTACTTTTTTACCAAAAATAAATTTTTTCTCTCACAATTTGGGTTAGGGTATAAAAATAAGAAAAGATACAAATCTGTCCACATTGAATTCTCTTTTGGCAGCAGGAGGCGATGGGTTCAAAAATGAATTCTTCAGTGAAGCAGTATTTTTCCGTAGCTTTTTTTCCAAAAATAAATTTTTTCTCTCGCCGTTTCGGTTAGGTTGTGATTCTGAGTTTTTGTTTGTCCTTGGCTTTCTTGAACCGCGTTTCGAGTTCCCGGCGAATTTTCCCGGGGGCTGTGTGTTTTCAGGATGGGCCGTTTATCAAAGGACGTCCATCAAACACGATACTACCGATATTTCGAGCGAGCAGGCTGTGCATACGCTGCCGGCGATCGCGACAAGGTAATACTATCCGCTCGGCAGCTCGCTTACGAATGCAAATGGGCTAAATTAATCCGGGCGGGGCTGAGTGCTCGGTAATCATCATTACCCGGGATTATTGTTTTCGTAGAGCGTTGGGGTGCTTCGAGACTCGGAAATTCCGTGCGCGGACAATAATCCATGACCATTACTCCCGTTTCACGGTCCGGGGAGCCTCGATCGCTGACCGATCTCTACCAACATCTCCATGAGTGCCCCTCTTCCAGCCGAATTAACCAAAATACATTTTTCCACCGACAACAGGCGATCCGAAATAAACCTGCAAGTTTATCACAAACATTACTTCGTCTATTTTAGCTAAATCAATTAAGAATTTTGATTTCTTTCTTGTGCAGTCTCGTTGACGGCAGGTTTCAAGAATTCCGTTTCGATTTCGACGGCCGAATCAGCCCCAGAAAGGATCCGCAAAGCGCCGATCTTTTATCTCTGGAGATTATGCTAAACTCGAGGGCGATTTCTCTCCGGTTCTGTTGCGTTGCGCATGTTAAGCACGCCATCTTCTGCATTCTCGCCTCGTACAGACACCGCTGGGCCAACCTTGCCCCAGTTTTTTGATCCAAGACGATGATTCGGGCCCTGGTTTCGCAAAGACGATGGAAACCTACCCGAATTGGTCTCTGTGTTTTCACGCTGCATCCATCTGGATCACACTGACACCATAAGTCACCATAGGGAGTCTACTTAGCTCATTGTTTCCCAATCTTCTGTGGCACGAAGTATTTTGTGAATGAACTCTGTTATTCAAATTTCCGAGTGTATTGGGTTGGCGAGAAAGTAACTTCTGCATTTTTAGGTGAAATAGAACCGAATTCCTTTATCTAAGATATTTTCTTGTTTTTTCTTTTTGGCTTGGGAAAATATCCCAAAAAATTGAGCTCTGTTTCACTTTAAAATATTTTCTTGCCAACCCAATAGTTAAATAATTTCTGAATATCACAATTTTCCAAGTGTAGTTAACGCCTTGCCGTACATTTTCTTTACAGTTAGATTGATTAAAAGTTAGATTTTCGTATGGCTCCTTTCGTTTGAAATTTTATTTCATCTAAAAAGAAACGCGCAACATTCACATTTGTGAGACTTTGTTCAAATCTTCGTGACGAGTCAGCCTCGTTAAAATGCGGCAAGGGGTTTCTGAATATCAAATAATTTCTGAATATCACACATTTAAAAAACGAGCAATTTGAATCTACCAGGAATATCACCTAACTTGACCACCTTGAATATCTTTGTTGTTTTTAAAGATACGTCAAATGTCTGAAGAACAAAGTGGAATGTTAAAATGGGGCTCATACGATACCAAAAAATATTTTGTTATCGTTAGCGTTTACTTACTAGTGCAACGTCTTAGTACGACAGTAATGGTATTTTACAGTTATATAAATTGTAATATCTCCTGAACAATTTCGACACCCAGCTAGCACTCGGATGTCCGACGGATGTCCAAAGTACGTCCGGTATCGGACATGTGTATGTAATAAGGATGTTATTTGAACGTTAACAAGACATTTATAGGGCGTTTATATGGGATATGATTTCTGCATATTAAAAACTGTTAAACAATATATACATAGGTTAGTACTTTTTTATAACGAATGTCCAGCTGCATCGATTGATGATCTAAAAAATACCTCATTTCATTTAAAAAAATGGAGGTGACCTTCATATCTCTAAAAAAAAAATTACCTAAAAACAAAAATTTTTTTGTATCGTATGAGCCCCATTTTACCATTCAACTTTGTCCGTCAGACATTTGACGTATCTTTAAAAACAACAAAGATATTCAAGGTGGTCAAGTTAGGTGAAATACCCTGTATAATTTAGCTACCTGATCGAATGGAGGTTAGGTTACATTTTAAGCCGACAAAGAATGTTGAACTCCCATTATACTGATTATTCTGGTCGGTGTGAAGATGAATTTAGCGAGTTCATATGCCGATGGATTTCATCGAGATTTGATATAGCTGTCGTATTATTATCGCGAGAAATAATTGATGACAGGAGAGGCAGTTGTTTCTATAAGGATCGATGACGCCTTCGGCTAGTGACCAGTCGTGACGGAAGATTAAAAATACTCGTTATCGGATTAGAAATAGGTGTCTCGGGGTGTGCGACACAGTTTCAAGATGGTCCATGAAACGCACGGAATAAATGGGATGTTCCGATGAAGGATTCATACGTCTCTGACGAGACTTCGTTCGGCTTAATGAAGAGTGACACCGGCGTTGACGAGGAAAATTTTAAATACCGTATTGGACCGTCCCCTGTTCGTTGGACCCGCGGGTGTAGGTAAAGTTAGATTGCTATAACTGGATTCCACGCGTGAATGTATCATTCGCGATCTTATTTGTCGTGGATCCTTCGAGCAGGAAATTGAATAGAGAGCGGGAACAGAAAATTAAAAACTTAATACAGAGAGAACGGGAGCAGAAAATTCAGCACTTCGTTGAAAGAAACAGCAAGAAGTTAAAAACTCAATCGAGGGCAATACAGAACAGGGGGAGGAGAATTAACAACTAACTCAATACAGAACGGGGGCAGAGAATTAACAACTCAATAGAGACCGGGGGCAGAGAATTAACAACTCAATAGAGACCGGGGGCAGAGAATTAACAACTCAATAGAGACCGGGGGCAAAGAATTAACAACTCAATATAAACCGGGAGAAAATAACTAACAACTCAATAGAGACCGGGGGCAAAGAATTAACAACTCAATAGACAGCGGCGGCAGAGAATTAACAACTCAATAGAGACCGGGGGCAGAGAATTAACAACTCAATAGAGACCGGAGGCAGAGAATTAACCACTCAATAGACAGCGGGGCCGAGAATTAACAGCTCGATAGAGACCGGGGGCAAAGAATTAACAACTCAATAGAGACCGGGGGCAGAGAATTAACAACTCAATAGAGACCGGGGAAAAAGAATTAACAACTCAATAGAGACCGGGGGCAGAGAATTAACAACTCAATAGAGACTGGGGGCAAAGAATTGACAACTCAATATAAACCGGGAGAAAATAATTAACAACTCAATAGAGACCGGGGGCAAAGAATTAACAACTCAATAGACAGCGGCGGCAGAGAATTAACAACTCAATAGACAATGGGGGCAGAGAATCAACAACTCAATAGAGGCCGGTCGCAAAGAATTAACAACTCAATAGAGACCGGGGACAGAGAATTAACAACTCAATAGAGAGCGGGGGCAGAGATTTAACAACTCAATACACAGCGGCGGCAGAGAATTAACAACTCAATAGACAGCGGGGGCAGAGAATTAACAACTCAATAGACAGCGGAGGCAGAGAATTAACAACTCAATAGACAATGGGGGCAGAGAATCAACAACTCAATAGAGGCCGGTCGCAAAGAATTAACAACTCAATAGAGACCGGGGACAGAGAATTAACAACTCAATAGAGAGCGGGGGCAGAGATTTAACAACTCAATACACAGCGGCGGCAGAGAATTAACAACTCAATAGACAGCGGGGGCAGAGAATTAACAACTCAATAGACAGCGGAGGCAGAGAATTAACAACTCAATAGACAATGGGGGCAGAGAATTAACAACTCAATAGAGACCGGGGGCAAAGAATTAACAACTCAATAGAGACCGGGGGCAAAGAATTAACAACTCAATAGAGACCGGGGGCAAAGAATTAACAACTCAATAGAGACCGGGGGCAAAGAATTAACAACTCAATAGAGACCGGGGGCAGAGAATTAACAACTCAATAGAGACCGGGGCAAAGAATTAACAACTCAATAGAGACCGGGGGCAAAGAATTAACAACTCAATAGAGACCGGGGGCAGAGAATTAACAACTCAATAGACAATGGGGGCAGAGAATTAACAACCTGATAGAGGCCGGTCGCAAAGAATTAACAACTCAATAGAGACCGGGGGCAAAGAATTAACAACTCAATAGAGACCGGGGGCAGAGAATTAACAACTCAATAGACAATGGGGGCAGAGAATTAACAACCTGATAGAGGCCGGTCGCAAAGAATTAACTCAATAGAGACCGGGGACAGAGAATTAACAACTCAATAGACAGAGGGGACAGAGAATTAACAACTCAATAGACAATGGGGGCAGAGAATTAACAACTCAATAGAGACCGGGGGCAAGGAATTAACAACTCAATAGAGACCGGAGGCAGAGAATTAACAACTCAATAGGGAACGTGGACAGAGAATTAACCACTCAATAGACAGCGGGGCCGAGAATTAACAGCTGGATAGAGACCGGGGGCAAAGAATTAACAACTCAATAGAGACCGGTGGCAAAGAATTAACAACTCAATAGGGAACGTGGACAGAGAATTAACCACTCAATAGACAGCGGGGCCGAGAATTAACAGCTGGATAGAGACCGGGGGCAAAGAATTAACAACTCAATAGAGACCGGTGGCAAAGAATTAACAACTCAATGGAGACCGGTGGCAAAGAATTACCAACTCAATAGAGCCCGGGGACAGAGAATTAACAACTCAGTAGGGAACGTGGACAGACAATTAACAACCCAATGAAGAGCGGGGGCAGAAAATTAAGAACTCGATAGACAGGGAGCAGAATATTCAGCACTCGATAGAAAGAGAGAACTCAATGGGGAACGTGCGGAGAGAATTAACAACTCAATAGAGATCCGGGACAGAGAATTAACAGCTTAATAGAGATCCGGGACACAGAATTAACAGCTTAGTAGAGATCCGGGACATGGAATTGAGAACTCAACAGGGAGAAGAATTGCAGAGCTAACTCAGAGAATTAATCGACTCGATTGAAGTTTTCAAGGGGCGGTGAAACGAGGGGAATGCGAGGAGTCAGCGCAGCTAATGGATCCAGAGGATCGAGAGATCGGAGGACCACGCGGAAGGCGATCCTTCCCAGTGATCACAAAGATTTTATCTGACCGGTCACCAGTACCCGAATACTAATTGGACACGGCTTTATTTATACAGACCAGGCCGGCCCCCACGGTAGCCCACGTGACAGAGGTTACACGTGGCATTCCTACAGCCGCTGTGTCTAGCATGGGTGCTCCACGAGTCAGCTTTTTAAGCGAGACAATCCATCGGCCTGAGATGGATTCCTTCCAAAAAGCGTGTCAGTTTCTTCTCCCTTAGAAGTAAGGTTGATTTTGATCCTCTTTCCGTTTATTATTATGCTTAATTGATTTTAATGGAGCTAGTAAAAATACTCGAGAACTGGTCAATATTAAATGCAATCTCGTTCTACTTTTCCTCGGGATTTCATCCATTAGGAGAAAATTAAATCTCTCCACGATTTGGGTCAATTTAGATTTGTCTACAGAAACTGCATCGTCTCCGTCTAAAAATACGGTTTCTTGAACATTTAAATAAGCTGCGACCACGGCGGCTGCACTCGATTCTTACAACGTGATCTTTCGACGATTCTACACAATACTCCTAACCACATTCGCGGACAGTTACTATTTCTACTAGAATAAAATGCCATATTAATTTTTATGAATCAATGATAACGGTCTCAAAGTATATGTAGATTAACAGGATAGGATAGAAATTAAAATACAGAATTAAAACCTTCTCGAGAGACTCCTCGAAAATGCTTAATCGCGTTTGCCTCGACTGAAAACCGTGAACCAGGATTATCCGATCTGATCTTTAAAACGCAGCAACATTGCAAAATATTCTTTCACGGGCTTCTTAATCTGCTTGAGAGTTCCTGAAAAATTCTCTTTCTGCCTGTGTGACGCATCGAGTAAAAGAGGAGAAAACGGGTAAATCGTCGGATGAAAAATTGCACGGTAGCGTAATCGTACGGAAGTACGTTCGCCGGAGGAAGAGACTACTCGAATAAAGAAGGAAAAAGGAAAAGAGAGAGAGAGAGAGAGATGAAGAGGGGGAAGGACATTGTCCCACAGTTTGCAATTCTCTTCGCGGAGAGAAAGGATTGCCGTTGAGGTGAGATTTGCGGTTTTCTTTCGCGATAACAGTAAAGGGATATACCTAACGCTATGCAGAGTGTGGGGACGAGTTATGCTGCACCTATACGACTCGCTGGTTAAACGGCTGGCAATACACCGGGCATTAACTCCGTGGAATTTTAATTCGAAACTGTCGTGTCCCCGTGGCCATATATTCCAGGGGTACTCTCAAATTTTACAATGCACGCTGCGCTGCGTCCTGCCACCCTCTCGATAAAATTCCCTGTGTCACGATCGCGTCATAGTACTTGCGAACCGTAGCTGCAATCTCCATCTTCCTTTACTCTGCTCTCATCACTCTGTAGCCTCCAGAATATTTTTTATAGGCCACAATATATTTTCTCCGAGATTCAAAATATCTTCTGTGGGCTGCACAATTTTCTCTGTGGGCTGCACAATTTTCTCTGTGGGCTCTAGAACATTTTTTGTGAGCTACGTGAAAATTGTAACAACACAATCTTTAGCTTCCTTTATTCTCATCACTCTACTACTCCAGTCTGCATTTTCTGTAGGCTCCAAAATATTTTTTATACGCCACAATATATCTTTTATAGGTCACAATATATTTGTTGTAGCCCACAGTATATTTTTTGTAGGCCACAATATATTTTTTGTAGGCCACAATATATTTTTTGTAGCCACAATATATTTTTTGTAGGCCACAATATATTTTTTGTAGGCCACAATATATTTTTTGTAGGCCACAATATATTTTTTGTAGGCCACAATATTTTTTTTGTAGGCCACAATATATTTTTTGTAGGCCACAATATATTTTTTGTAGGCCACAATATATTTTCTCCGAGCTTCAAAATACTTTCTGTGGGCTGCACAATTTTCTCTGTAGGCTCCAGAATATTTCCTCTGGAGTAGAAAATTTTCTCTGTACTAGAAAATTTTCTCTGTAGGCTCCAGAATATTTTTTGTGAGCTACATGAAAATTGTAGCAACAATCTCTGGCTACCTTTATTCTCATCACTCTACTACTCCAGTCTGCATTTTCTGTAGGCTCCAAAATATTTTTTATACGCCACAATATATTTTTTATAGGCCACAATATATTTTTTGTAGGCCACAATATATTTTTTGTAGGCCACAATATATTTTTTGTAGGCCACAATATATTTTTTGTAGGCCACAATATATTTTCTCCAAGCTTCAAAATACTTTCTGTGGACTGCACTATTTTCTCTGTAGGCTCCAGAATATTTTCTCTGGACTATAAAATTTTCTCTGTAGGCTCCAGAATATTTTCTCTGGACTATAAAATTTTCTCTGTAGGCTCCAGAATATTTTCTCTGGACTATAAAATTTTCTTTGTAGGCTCCAGAATATTTTCTCTGGACTATAAAATTTTCTCTGTAGGCTCCAGAGTATTTTTTGTGAGCTACAAGAAAAATGCAGCAACAATCTCTGGCTTCCTTTATTCTGTTCTCATCAGTCTACTACTCCAGCCTCCATTTTCTGCAGGCTCTAGAATATATTTGTAGGTCACAGTATATTTTCTTCAAGCTTCAAAATACTTTCTGTGGGCTGTACAATTTTCTCGGTTGGTTCTAGAATATTTTTCGTAAGCCACAAGAAACTCACTTTTTAAAAATTGTTCTTTTCTTTATACGCTTCTGTAAACCAGAATCGACACTGAAAGTAGTCTAAAAATCACTACAGTCAATCCTCGTGGCATCTTCCCCGCAGCTACCGATCTACGACGATTTACAATCTACAGGGATCGCAAGGCTCCAAAGAACCGAAGAAAACGGTGGAGCAAGGTTCGCGTTAGATCCGACCGGATGAATTGAAAATCGAAGAGGACGATCGACAGGGTTTTTGCTCGACAGAGAGTGAGCGAGAAAGAGACTCGTAATGCTTGCGCGTCCATCATGCAACGTCGAGTGCATGAGAGCAACATTGTAGCGATCGATCGTGTGCGTCCGTTCTTGAACCGGGCGTTCGATCGTCTCAGAAAGGAGCCGAGAGCCCTCTGAACGCTGAGCCCAATTACCGGCGTGTCTTTCACCGGCTAAATCATGCTCAATTGGATGACTCAGGAGAACCGTGTGTGTGGAACTCCCGGGTAATTCGCTCGTTCCAGCTTTCCGTTGGAAATTAGGAAGTCGGTCGTTCCTCTGATCTTCTCATCGGAGAGAGAGAGGAGAAGAAGGTGGAACCTTGCGCGATTCATCCAGCTTCTTGATGTTTCAATCTGTTCTGCTTGACACTGGCTTTTGGGTAGTCCACCAGCGGATTTCCCGATGTCTCGGCTATTCAAAAGTTGCTCCACGATGTTCCCGAACGAATAATTCCCGGAGAAATTACTAACAATAATCCATTCTATCCTGACATATAACTTCACCGTTCTTCCTTTGCTTGAACGAATATCCCAACGACTTCGAAACCACAAAAATCTCCGAGGATCCTCCTCGCAGCATTTAATACCCGTATTCTTTACCTTCCTCGATTTCTTCAGAAGGTCCTTCCACGAGTGGCCAATTTATTAACAAAAGAATCTCCGAGAAGTCTCCTCCGGCATATTAACATCGCGTCTCGATCCTCTAGAAGTTAAGAGAAGGATTCTCTTGATCCTTAAACAAATGATCGCCGCATTAAAATCCTCCCAAGCCGCAAAAACTCGAGAACTTCCTCCGGCGTATTCACATTTTCTAGTCCGCACCGGTCGCCATATTAACGGCTCTAAATCCTCTTAATATCTGCAATCTGGATCTTCAAATCATCGTTGCCATTGCGCTGTCCACCGAGAACATTATAAAATCGCATCAGCAAGAAGAAGTAGCTTGGTAACTGCTAGAAGGAACGAAGATCCAAGGCGTTTGGCTAGATCCACGATCTCCGGTCGCTAATTTAATCCGTTATCGATGATGTCCGATCGATACCAGCAATCAGGAGCAGCTGGTCGCGAATGAAAGAGAGAGACAGAGGAGGGAAGAGACGCGCGTATCTATTTGTTTCAATAATGAAGGATCAAGGCGGATCGCCGCTGGATCCCGGTTCTGTTCCCTTCGGCTTCAGCTTCAGGTACAGCCACGTCCTTCTCCTTCTGGAGGCGAGGTGTAGGTCGGCAGATTTTATCGCACAGGAGATTCCTGTACGCGGTACGTCTCTCCGCGGCTCTCCACGGCTCCGTTTTGTATTTCACTTGCCGCGACATGCGTCTCTCGCCGGGCCGTGCAGGATCACGCGAGTCGCCTTCAATGACTCCGCCACGGAATTCCGAATTCTGGTTCGCTCGCCGGTATACCCTGTTCCGGAAGCAGTTCTCCGCGGAGGACACCGGACATCTCTTTAACCGGACCGGCTAGAAACAGCGCCGGCGAAATAACCGTTCCTCATCTTCCGCGGCTCTCCGCGATCCTCTCAGCAATTATTCTCTGACCATACGACGCGCGTAAACTTCCCGAGAAACCTGCTCCACATTACCCGCGAAAATCGGTCCAGTCTCCTCGCGCGGTCACTTCTCTTTTTATAGACGAGAATAAATATTCCATTAGGTCGTTCGGAAAGCCGTTTCGTTTCCTGAAAGAATAAAAATTAAATAAAAAATACCACGTTTTTAAAACTGACTTAAAAGTATAAAATAAAATTTTAAAAAACGCCACGTTTAAAAACGGACTAAAAAGTATAAAATCATTTTTTCTAGCCCCATACAGATTCCTAACCCCGTACAGATAGTCCTGAAAATTTGTGATTGTGAATTTTGAATAGCTATGAAAATACTTGTAAGATTTAAAACGGAAAACGTGGGGCGCAAGATAATACATAGTAAGGAGTGTAGAGAGTAGCTGCCGCTGAGGAAACTCGCAAAACAGTTCATATCATTTGCAGTGCAATAAAATTGTTAGTGATTTAGGTGTTCATGCGTCAATTATCTATTGCATGCGCCCCACGTTTTTCGTTTTAAATCTTACAAGTATTTTCATAGCTATTCAAAATTCACAATCACAAATTTTCAGGACTATCTGTAAGGGGTTAGGAATCTGTATGGGGCTAGAAAAAATTATTTTATACTTTTCAGTCCGTTTTTAAACGTGGCGTTTTTTAAAATTTTATTTTATACTTTTTAGTCCGTTTTAAAAACGTGGTATTTTTTAAAAATTTATTTTTATTTATATAATTATTTTCTGCTTTTTAGCCTTATATGTGTGAAATTTTACAATCGATTTTGAACATTTTGATGAGATTATAACAGAGACATGTAGTAAATTTCAGACGGTATTGCGACGCGTCATATCGAAAACGAACGCCGTGGAAAAATGTCAAAGATAAAGGTTCGACGGAGAATTTCGGTGTAACTGTTCTTTCGCTTGGTAAACAAACATTATACTATAATAATACGTTGTAACTTTGTAAACACCGCACGGAGCTCGAACGCACACTGACGCACACTGAGTTCCTTCGGTGCGAAGCGGGTCAGTGGAGTGGGGATGAGTCGGACTGGGAACACGTAGTAGAGTGGGGACGCTGAACGCGAAGACGTACTACGTCACGCGGCGGGGGATGCAAAGGTTCAAATTATTAATAATTTATATCTCCTGAACGTATAGGCTTTTTAAAAAAATTTTTTTTAAATATTGCATTGTCATCCACTTCTGAGCTATGTTTAAAATTTCAAGTCTCTAGCTCATCGGGAAGTTAGTTTAAAATCAATTGCAAAATTTGTACCGAACAAACAGACAAACAAGAAAGCGAGCTAATAAAAACGTGGTAAAATATATGAAGAAGCTTTTTAAAAACCACGCTTATATTAAAATGCACTAAAAAGGAGAAAATAATTTTTTTAGACATTAGTGACTATTAATAAAAGCGTGGAGCGCCCACGAATATTACGTCAATAAAGCGTTAATAAAAGCGTGGAACGCTGAACTATATTGGCGTAATCTTCGTCGGCGCTTCACGCTTTTATTTACAATGTCTAATGCCTAAAAAAATTATTTTTTCCTTTGTGCATTTTAATATAAGCGAATTTTCCGCAATAAATCGTAAAAATCCGCAATTTTTACCATCTTTAAACGTTTGTAGCTCGTTGCAACGTCGACCGATTTTTCTGAAATTTTCAGAATATGTTTAATTGACACAAATCTACAAAACGTATTTTTTAAATTTTCAATATAGGCCCAAGTAAAAGAGTTAAAAATTCAACATTTAGTATTTTCTCAACAATTCCGATCAATTGCAATTTTTGAAAAAATTTCTTTTCTCATCCTTTAGTGAACTAATTGCTCTAGCTTCTTCCAAGAAAGTTCAAATCGTATAGTACAATATGTTAGGAAATATCAATGTCCAAATTCAAAGTGATATCCGTAACAGGAGAAAACTGTCTTATTGTTAGCAGCCTGGTTGTTATGGAATCCAGGATAATGATTTCAGGTTGTCTGATGGATGGCGCATAATATAAACAGAGGTTACAATTACAAATACAGCGGATAACGAAGAGCACTCTCCTTCTTCTGTGCCCTCTCGAAGTGTAAACAGCTTGTCTGTCGCGTCGCATTGCTTTATACATATTATATTACATTGAATTATTCGTTTGTTAAAAAGTACATATATGCGCATATATAAAATACTAGTGTGTTGTTCGCAAGTGGGTGTAATCATTTATTCGTTCCATCCTCAAGACAATATTAAAAACGTTATCGTCTTGACGTTTTTACAGACTGTTCTCACAGTAAGATTGATTTAATTGATTTTCCCGCCGGTTCCTTTTGTTCAGCGAGAAATAGAAAAGTACCCATTGCAGATTCTCCGAGCCGCGCGATATGCTGCGTAGCTGGCTCCGCGGTAGATTTTTGCATGGTATGAGGGATGCAAATGGTGAGGTCCTGGCAGGGTCCTGGGATGGTGGTAAGGATCGGCAACAGCTCGGCCGCATCCCGGGAGAGGAAACGGCGGCGCGCGCCGTTTAATTGTCCGGGTCTTAAGCGATTGCGGTTTGAGGGCAGTTGAGACAAGGATCGAAGCAATTTGCCGTTTCGCCGTCGCGTCGCGATGCCGAGAGCGAACCAGCGAACAGCGCGAGGAGAAAAAGGAGCCGGGGAATGGTGCTTAGTGCTTGCGCATCCTACGATGCGGTCGCTGCACACGTGGCTCCGTCTGCGATAGTGTGCAATAGCGTGTGCATACCTGCGTACCGAGCGATAATCGACTCGCGTGTGCCCACGCGTCGACCGCAGAGACCCGCTTGCACTTAATTGAATTCGCGTTGCAGCATTGCTTCTCTCTTACCGGCCCTGAGATCCCTTCGCCGAGATCCTTCGACGGAGATACTTCCGGTGCTGAGACCTCTCTTTAGTCCCTCTTTAGTCTCTCCTAAGTTTCGAGGATTTATACAATCTACAGAAGTCGGTCATTCGTCTTTCTTTCAGGTTGTTAATGAAGCCAGAACAAATGCGCGAGCAACAACCGCGTCTCACACGAAAGGAAACGGAGCCTGTGGAGCGCAGCGTTCCGAAATCCGTAGAAAAGGGGCGCGAAAGGGATAAGAGTAGCGTTTGCTGGGATACAGCCGAGCGGTCCTATAATTATCCGCTCGTAAACCGCTAACGGACACCTTGTGCCGGTAAAAAGAGGATGCACGCGTTATTAAAAGTCTGCGTACGTATCGTTCCACGTCGCCTCTTCCTCCCGGTGCTCTCCACACTTCTAATTTCGGTTTGCAGCTTGCACAATGTTGCCTCGGCTCTCAATCTCCGCAATATCTCTCCGAACGTCCTGAAGGAAAGGAAGCACCCGATGAAAATTTCAATGCTTTTCCTTCGTTCGGGAATAATAAAGAAAATTAAACTTGTAGGGTAAAGTATCTAAATATTGTAAGGAGGCTCGACACGGAATTCGTAAAGATGCTCGACGCGATGTGATGCTTCGACGATCGCTCGCAGAGATCTGTTTATTTAACAAAATCTGAACGTAACATACATTTGTTAACAAAAGCATTAACGCAACGCATAAATCAATAAAATTATATATAACAGATAAACATATGAGTGAAACATTCAGTCATCCACACGGTGCTATAAACATTCTTACAATTTGAACCACTTTTTGTTGACTTTAGAATGCTCTTTCCCGACCGAAGAATTACCAGTTGTAGATGCATTTCCTCCCTATAAGATTCTGGGGTCAAGTTTGTTAAAAAATTAATACAGCTTGGGAAAAATATTTTTGTTGTGGTGTGTCATTTGGAGGTTCCAACGAAAGGGGTTCTTCATATGGTACACCTTGAATCCCTAATATGACTCCTGGTGCCATATTCGGTATCCACACCAAGAATGTCAATAGTTATACCCACATTAGTGAACCCTTGATAGTGCCATATTGGGAACTTCAAGTGGACTGATAATACTAGCTACTTGACAAAGAGAAAATTAATTTCAGTCAAAAGCAACAGTTGTCAAACATTAATATAAATAAACATTTCAAAATCACTTACCTTCCTCGAAAATGATACTATCGAAAATCTAACCACAAAAATATTCAACACGTGGAGACAACTGGCGGAGAATCGATACTAAAATTTATAAAATGGTGCGATTGCACTGTACACTGCTGAAGTGCAAAGAGTAAATATGGTAAACTATTGTTTGAGGATTTCCTGACTAGAGTGTGACTTCTCCTTTACAAAAATATAATATATAGGCTAAAAATATAAAAATATAATATAATATTTTATATATTATATATAATATATATAATATAATATTATATATAATATAATATATAATATACAGGGTGGCCCACATAACTCTGAACAGCTCAATATCTCCGTTACTTTTCGTTGTACAAAAAAACTTCGTAAGACAAAGTTACACTGTTTGAAGGGCCACATATAACGGTGTAAGGGAAAAAAAATTTCAAGGTCATTTTTATGAGATTTCAAGGTTATCGACGTTTTTTTAAATGGAATGAGGTATTTTTTAATACATCAATCGATGCAGCTGGACATTCTTTATAAAAAAGTACTAACCTATGTATGTCGAAAAGTTAGTAGTTCAGGAGATATTTCAATTTAAACAACTCCAAAATACCATTACAGTCGTACTAGGACGTTACACAAGTAAGTACACACTAACGCCTTAGTACGACAGTAATGGTATTTTGGAGTTATTTAAATTGAAATATCTCCTGAACTACTAACTTTTCGACATACATAGGCTAGTACTTTTTTATAAAGAATGTCCAGCTGCATCGATTGATGTATTAAAAAATATCTCATTCCATTTAAAAAAACATCGATAACCTTGAAATCTCATAAAAATGACCTTGAAATTTTTTTTCCCTTACACCGTTATATGTGGCCTTTCAAACAGTGTAACTTTGTCCTACGAAGTTTTTTTGTACAACGAAAAGTAACGGAGATATTGAGCTGTTCAGAGTTATGTGGGCCACCCTATATATAATATAATATTATATATAATATAATATATAAGACAATAATCTCATTTTCTTCTTTTTATTATTATTGAGGATTTTCAAGAAGTGAAACTCAATTTTGTTGCTCTGTAATAAGAGGATTTAATTTTTTATTTTATTATATTTCAATCATATGTACAATATTTACAACCTTACCTGTAATAAGAGAAACGACAATTAAAGTTTTCTCCCCCTATCTGTCTTTTACTCCGAATATTATTTTGTAAAACCTGTCACACGTGTTTATTACATAACCTTCACGAAAGTGAGTTGTTAGAGAATGTTATCGGGAAATCTTTCTATTGACTGCTATCTATCGTCACGGGATGCCAACTAGATCATTCGCATATGAAGCGCTGCCTATTCAAATGAAGAAACTATACTTTCTTTACATAATATAATATATAATATAATATAATATATAAAATATATATAATATGATATATAAAATATAGGCGACTATACCATATTTGAGTGCTTTACCCTAGATTCAGACTGTCAGATTATTTAATGTTTCTTGTTCTAGGATATGATATTACTATGATACATGACTATTATACATTGCATTGTAATAGCAGATACAACGCAGCAATTCTTGGGCATCGAGCTTTCTCCAGAACTGTCCTGGACAGAACAACATTTCTAAACGTCCGCCGAAGTTGACGACTTGACAGAGTCTGGCCACTGTCCTCCTGCAGTCGCATAAGCTTCTGATGTCTTCCGCTGCTGCGGTCCAGAGTGACGTAAGCCGGACAACGGCTCCTAACACTCGATTTTTCGCGTTTCCTTACACTCCGTTTCCTCGCCCCTTATTTCCTCTTGTTCGTTGTGCCCCGGCGCTCCTCTCGTTCGTTTTCTGTTGCTCGCGCCGATGTTCGAGATCTCGAAAGCCGGCCTCGGCTCTCGACTCGATGTCGTGGATCGTAATCGAAGGAGAAGATGATGGATAAGGGCTCCGGCTCGGAATAAGGACAATAAAACGGGCGAGTGACGCCGCGAGATCCCTTAAGCTCGTTGCACAACCGATCGATAGATCGTCCACGTCGGAAACACCGTGGAAAATAGAGACGCGCGTCGTTCGGGAAATTGTTCGACAAAGTAAGCTTCTCAATTTTTCCACGATCGATCCAGATATTCAATTTTCATACGTCGAGAAGTGTATTGATTTTAAAGACACTGTGGATCGAGCTTTACGCGTTCCTTCTGACCGAATGACGACTCGAAACTCGACGCGAGCTACAATGTTGCAGAGTGGTCGCGCGATCGACGCAACAGACGGCTCGGATTTTTGCGACGATCGTCGATCGATCGATTAGGCTCGAGATCCTCCGTTGCTCGCGAGAGAGAGATCGACCGCCGCTAATTGGCAGAAATTGTTTCGAGTGCAACTCGTGCGTCGATTAGCATCTCATACGCGGTTTGACTAAATATTTATTACACAGTGCGTTTAATGAAACGTTTTAAAAAATGATGTACCATTGTTCAAAATGTTGTTTACATTATTAAACATGTTGGTATCTGATCGATAGAATTATTAAACATGTTGGTATCTAATCAACAGAATTATTGAACATGTTGGAATCTAATCAACAGAATTATTAAACATGTTGGTATCTGACCAATAAAATTATTAAACATGTTGGTATCTAATCAACAGAATTATTAAATATGTTGGTATCTAATCAACAGAATTATTGAACATGTTGGTATCTAATGAACAAAATTATTGAACATGTTGGAATCTAATCAACAGAATTATTAAACATGTTGGTATCTGACTAATAAAATTATTAAACATTTTGGAATCTAATCAACAGAATTATTGAACATGTTGGAATCTAATCAACAGAATTATTAAACATGTTGGTATCTGACCAATAAAATTATTAAACATGTTGATATCTAATCAACAGAATTATTAAACATGTTGGTATCTAATCAACAGAATTATTGAACATGTTGGTATCTAATGAACAAAATTATTGAACATGTTGGAATCGAATCAACAGAATTATTAAACATGTTGGTATCTGACCAATAAAATTATTAAACATTTTGGAATCTAATCAACAGAATTATTGAACATGTTGGAATCTAATCAACAGAATTATTAAACATGTTGGTATCTAATCAACAAAATTATTGAACGTGTTGGTATCTAATCAACAGAATTATTGAACATGTTGGAATCTAATCAACAGAATTATTGAACATGTTGGAATCTAATCAACAGAATTATTAAACATGTTGGTATCTGACTAATAAAATTATTAAACATTTTGGAATCTAATCAACAGAATTATTGAACATGTTGGAATCTAATCAACAGAATTATTAAACATGTTGGTATCTGACCAATAAAATTATTAAACATGTTGATATCTAATCAACAGAATTATTAAACATGTTGGTATCTAATCAACAGAATTATTGAACATGTTGGTATCTAATGAACAAAATTATTGAACATGTTGGAATCGAATCAACAGAATTATTAAACATGTTGGTATCTGACCAATAAAATTATTAAACATTTTGGAATCTAATCAACAGAATTATTGAACATGTTGGAATCTAATCAACAGAATTATTAAACATGTTGGTATCTAATCAACAAAATTATTGAACGTGTTGGTATCTAATCAACAGAATTATTGAACATGTTGGAATCTAATCAACAGAATTATTGAACATGTTGGAATCTAATCAACAGAATTATTAAACATGTTGGTATCTGACTAATAAAATTATTAAACATTTTGGAATCTAATCAACAGAATTATTGAACATGTTGGAATCTAATCAACAGAATTATTAAACATGTTGGTATCTGACCAATAAAATTATTAAACATGTTGATATCTAATCAACAGAATTATTAAACATGTTGGTATCTAATCAACAGAATTATTGAACATGTTGGTATCTAATGAACAAAATTATTGAACATGTTGGAATCGAATCAACAGAATTATTAAACATGTTGGTATCTGACCAATAAAATTATTAAACATTTTGGAATCTAATCAACAGAATTATTGAACATGTTGGAATCTAATCAACAGAATTATTAAACATGTTGGTATCTAATCAACAAAATTATTGAACGTGTTGGTATCTAATCAACAGAATTATTGAACATGTTGGAATCTAATCAACAGAATTATTGAACATGTTGGAATCTAATCAACAGAATTATTAAACATGTTGGTATCTGACTAATAAAATTATTAAACATTTTGGAATCTAATCAACAGAATTATTGAACATGTTGGAATCTAATCAACAGAATTATTAAACATGTTGGTATCTGACCAATAAAATTATTAAACATGTTGATATCTAATCAACAGAATTATTAAACATGTTGGTATCTAATCAACAGAATTATTGAACATGTTGGAATCTAATCAACAGAATTATTAAACATGTTGGTATCTAATCAACAGAATTATTGAACATGTTGGTATCTAATGAACAGAATTATTGAACATGTTGGAATCTAATCAACAGAATTAGTGAACATGTTGGAATCTAATCAACAGAATTATTAAACATGTTGGTATCTGACCAATAAAATTATTAAACATGTTGGTATCTAATCAACAGAATTATTAAACATGTTGGTATCTAATCAACAGAATTATTGAACATGTTGGTATCTAATGAACAGAATTATTGAACATGTTGGAATCTAATCAACAGAATTATTAAACATGTTGGTATCTGACCAATGAAATTATTAAACATGTTGGTATCTAATCAACAGAATTATTGAATATGTTGGAATCTAATCAACAGAATTATTAAACATGTTGGTATCTGACCAATAAAATTATTAAACATGTTGATATCTAATCAACAGAATTATTGAACATGTTGGTATCTAATGAACAAAATTATTGAACATTTTGGAATCTAATCAACAGAATTATTGAACATGTTGGTATCTAATCAACAGAATTATTGAACATGTTGGTATCTAATGAACAGAATTATTGAACATGTTGGAATCTAATCAACAGAATTATTGAACATGTTGGAATCTAATCAACAGAATTATTAAACATGTTGGTATCTGACCAATAAAATTATTAAACATGTTGGTATCTAATCAACAGAATTATTAAACATGTTGGTATCTAATCAACAGAATTATTGAACATGTTGGTATCTAATGAACAGAATTATTGAACATGTTGGAATCTAATCAACAGAATTATTAAATATGTTGGTATCTGACCAATGAAATTATTAAACATGTTGGTATCTAATCAACAGAAGTATTGAATATGTTGGAATTTAATCAACAGAATTATTAAACATGTTAGTATCTGACCAATAAAATTATTAAACATGTTGGAATCTAATCAACAGAATTATTAAACGTGATGGTATCTAATCATCCAAATTCAAGATTTTATTACATTTAATGTACCTCCCAATCTTTCTGCCAATTCTTCTTGCGCCTGTGTCGCATTTTCGTTGACAATTCCTCTAACTCCCCGTCATCAAACTTTCTCGATGCACCTGATGGGTCGTCGGTCTCCCAAATAAAAATTTCCGACTTTAAATCTTTGGCGCCACTTTTCGCATGTTCTGTAAGATACAGCGGTCTCTTCCACAGTGCCGCACAAATCATTTCAGTAGTTTCAACAGCTGATTTCCTCAGCTGGAATGCAAAGAGTGTCGCAAATGATGCTTCTCGCACGCCATATTACTTGAAATTGTTGCACAGGACTGGAAACTCTTGGAGCGTTCGTCACGACTCTTCTTAAAACTAAAAGAACGCTCTTTCAGATGGCACTAAAATTGGCAAGTAATTCGAATTCAGTCGGAAGTTATGATCGTAGAAAAAAGGGGAAAGAACTTATTTACACACCTAATACATTCGCCGTACGAAAACTCCCGACAGAAAAGCAGATTTCTATTCCGTTGAAAATAATCGTTTAAGGGAAATTAAATGAACATCCGTAGAATTCTTATCCCGTCGTTCAGAGTATAGTTTCACCTTTCTTCTTCAAACTAATTACACTGTCCAACAAATTTCAACTTTTTTTATGTTCCCAGATTACTATTGGGTCCTTCTTATAGAGTTTTTTGCGCTGATTCCGAATCTGTTTTTAATTTTTCCCCTATACGCACAGTTTTTGAGGAACATAACTTTGAAAAAATGACCTATTTTTCAACTTTGAACAAATATTGTGATGTTATTATAAAAGATATTGAATTGTTCTTTGCAGCAAAAGATTCTGTGGACTTTCCCGAATACAGTGATATCCAATATTAATACACTATGATTGTTTAAACATGTTTAAACAATGATTGAAGACGTAGAGACACCATTTTTGCACCAATTTTGGAAGATATTTTTAAATTTATCTCAAAAAATAAGGGTCCAGCGGAAAATCGAACTATACCACGCGATAGAGCAGACTTTTATCTTGAAAAACCCCCCTTTGAAGTTTTCGACATCGACGTTTTTACCGAACCAGAAAGCAAAATATCTTCGCCCGACATGCGTTGCCGCCAGTGGCGCTCTGGACGAGATATGGCGCAGCGACGGGATACGGAGCGGCGAACGACCGTTGTAGTGGTGAGCGCCACTGGCGGCAACTCATGTCGGGCGAAGATATTTTGCTTCCTGGTTCGGTAAAAACGTCGATGTCGAAAACTTCAAAGGGGGGTTTTTCAAGATAAAAGCCTGCTCTATCGCGTGGTATAGTTCGATTTTCCGCTGGACCCTTACTTTTTGAGATAAATTTAAAAATATCTTCCAAAATTGGTGCAAAAATGGTGTCTCTCCGTCTTTAATCATTGTTTAAACATGTTTAAACAATCATAGTGTATTAATATTGAATATCACTGTATTCGGGAAAGTCCACAGAATCTTTTGCTGCAAAGAACAATTCAATATCTCTTATAATAACATCACAATATTTGTTCAAAGTTGAAAAATAGGTCATTTTTTCAAACTCAAATTTCTCAAAAACTGTGCGTATAGGGAAAAAATTAAAAACAGATTCGGAATCAGCGCAAAAAACTCTATAAGAAGGACCCAATAGTAATCTGGGAACAAATTTGGTGTTGGACAGTGTTATTCATCTGGGATCAAAGGGGAAGTAACTTATTTTCACACCTCATACATTCGCCGTACGAAAACTCCCGACAGAAAAGCAGATTTCTATTCCGTTGAAAATAATCGTTTAAGGGAAATTAAATGAACGTCCGTAGAATTCTTATCCCGTCGTTCAGAGTCTAGTTTCACCTTTCTCCTTCGAACTAATTATTCATCTGGGAACAAAGGGGAAGCAACTTATTTTCACACCTCATACATTCGCCGTACGAAAACTCCTGACAGAAAAACAGAATTCTATTCCGTTGAAAATAATCGTTTAAGGGAAATTAAATGATCGTCCGTAGAATTCTTATCCCGTCGTTCAGAGTCTAGTTTCACCTTTCTCCTTTCGAACTAATTATTCATCTGGGAAGGTTCGCCAGTAGATTGGCGAATTAAGTGCACAAAGGGTGTTCGAACCCATTTCCCTCGATCCAGGATCCCATTGTCGGGCGAACGGCAGATCAGATAGCGGGTGAATCCGATATCCCGCGGGTTCCAGGCGAATACGATAATTGCCGCAAAAAAGAAATCGACATTATGCGTCGGAATGTTTTTTCGACGTTTAACCCACGCCGCGTATTCACCTGCGAGATCGTAACCAGACACCCCAATCATCTTGTCACGGGTTATAGAAACGTGTACAAAGGGTGGCACCACAATAAACCGCCCCTGCGAGACACCAAGGGCCGACCACCGAATACCCGCCCCATGGATCTCCGCGTTCTCTCACGAGAGCACCGTCTCCCGTCTTTCGTCTCTCTCTCTTTCTCTTTCTTGCTCTCGCCGTGTCCTCGTTTTCTCAGATTCAGAACTTTTGTTCCGAAATCTCGGACGCTCATTCCTCTCCCAGAAATTGCAGCTCGCTGGTCGATCCTCGTTCTATCGATTGCCATCGATCTCCTCGGCGGTTCAGCTAGGCCGAGACGAGGTTGGAATTATACTCCTGCTTTTTGCAGCATTTGTAAGTTCGAAACAGTTTTAATATTATTATTAGCATTGTCTGTTTTGTATAAATTTGCAAAAGGCTCAAATGCTGTGTGTATGAGAGAAAACAGAATGGAATAAAAGTGATCTAGGTTGAAAGAAGTGTCTTGATTTTGTCCAAAGGGTCAACATTCTCTAACAGGGGTTGTATAGGATTTATTCTGCTCTCATAAAATTTGTATAAGATTACTAAATAATTTTGAGCGACGTCAAAAGGGTTAACGTCGAGGATAGTTGTGAAGGGAGGCGATCGAGGGTTTGTCGAGCGTAGGAATTGGTTTCTTTCGGTGGTCGTGGGATTGGTGTAGCAGGATTCGTCGGTGCACGCTATCGGAGGCAGCAAGGAAATCCTCATCGAGTGGAATCAGGAATTATTCGATCGAGCACGTAACACAGAAACCGGAGGAAGCGTTTACCAGGGCAGAGGGTGGTTAGCCGGCGGCGGTGGTGGGCGGACGGGGAGGTATAATGCATTGAATTAGACGCAAATGCACCCTGGACACCAATTGAACGGGCTTCCTGTGCTTCGTGCTCCATCTCTCCCACGGGGACCACCGTCTTTCCTGGATATAACACGCGTGTATACCGCAGTATACCCGGACCCGATACCACCCTCGATTCTCCCCGCCTTGCTACGGCACTGTTCCGCTAACCTCGCGGAAAACTTCTCCACCGAACTGTCCGAAACACTGTCCATAGATCATAGCCTCTGGCTAATTGATTACACCGCGCAATATGAATTTTAGCTATTCCTTTTCTGTGCTTCTTACGGGGGTGGATGCGTTTTTTCAGGATTGCAAGGGTGCGGGATTCGCCTTCTCATTTCTCGATAATACAAACATGGGATTTTTTGATAGTCAGAAATGCTAGATAAATGATCGATCTAGGGCGCTATCTCCATCAAAAGTACTATTTGTACTACGCTTATATAATTTTTATTTAACAATTAACTTGCTGTGTTGTTGTATACGTCAAATCTTGTAATCGCATTTTAAACCTCTTCCCACAGTCCAATCTTGCTGAAATTTTCTATACACACTTGCTTCCGATGACAATAAAAGTAGAAAATAAAATATGTAAACAAAACTTCTTAAAAACCACGCTTATATTAAAATGCACTAAGAAAGGAGAAATTATTTTTTTCCTGGTTCTCCGTAAAATACCGAATCCAGTTAAATGATTAATAATACTTTTCGCCAAAAATTTAAGGAATCAGTTCAAAGTTTCTTCTGTTGTAAAATTAGTGTCGGAATAGATGGAAAAATGTAATGCAAATTTAAATAAAATCATGACATTAGTGACTATAAAAATAAAAGCGTGGAGCGCCAAACTATATTGACGTAATCTTCGTGGGTGCTCCACGCTTTTATTTATAGTCACTAATGTCATGATTTTATCTAAAAATTTTCTATTTATTCCGACACTAATTTTATAACAGAAGAAATTTTGAACTAATTGCTTAAAATTTTTGGGAAAAATATTATTAGTCATTCAACTGGATTCGGTATTTAATGGAGAACCAGGGAAAATATAATTTTCTCCTTTTTAGTGCATTTTAATATAAGCGTTGTTTTTAAAAAGTTTTTTTTATATATTTTTTTCGTTTACGAGGCGTAATTTGCATTATTCGGATGTAAGTATGAAGACCAGCGCATATAACAATGAAAATAGCTAAATAATGTAAATTGCGCCTAGTAAACGAAAAAATAGGACTTTTGATGGTGATAGCGCCCTAGATCGATCTTTTATCTAGCGTTTCAGACTACTGGAAAACCCCGAGTCTGTATTATCGAGAAATGAGAAGGCGAATCGCACACCCTTGCAATCCTGGAAACGAGTCCACCGCCTTACACCCTCGATTTTCGAGAAATTTCATTCTGAAAAGTCTCCTTGATTAAATTGATCTGCTTTGATGTTATATGAAACGTATTCAGCATTTCTTGGAAGCAACCGGTACTCGGGTAATAACACGCACGAAGTCACGTCTGCTAATAAAACTTGGGAGCACGCATCGTTCCGTTCGGTGTACACGAAGCGATCCGCCTTGACCCGCCGTGATTTTCGAAAACAACCGCGTGCCGAAACGCTGAGGGACTGTCGTTACATTTTTCTTTCACCTGGCTACACCTGCGGCTATAATTGCGCAATTATGCTCACAGATGCTACGCGTCATACTTCAGCTTTTTGTCTAACGGCCGGTAAAAGAATCTCGGAGGAACCTCAAACTCAAATCGCATATATTAAGACTGTCTTATTATCTCTTCAGGAGTCGATTGATTCTTTCAAGTTGGAGTTTGGAACAAATTTTTCAACACAACTTCTCTTCGTCCTTTGACTATACATTTATGACAAAAATGAGTAGGTGTAATTTAAAACAGGAAGACATTAGAGGGATTTAAAAATACTATTACATTATTTTCAAACTGTTAAACATTTTAATAAGAAAGAAAATGAATGTTTAGTTCACTCCAGCTTGTTGTAATTTAAGTAGAAAATTATTATTTTGTGTAAAGATGCGCTGTGTGCTAATAACCAACAGAAGCCTGTCGGATTTTATGCATTTATGACAAAATTGAGCAGTTGTAATTTAAAACAGAAAGACATTAGAAGAACTTAAAGATACTATTACATTATTTTCAAAATGTTAAACATTTTAATAAGAAAGAAAATGAATGTTTAGTTCACTCCAGCTTGTTGTAATTTAAGTAGAAAATTATTATTTTGTGTAAAGATGCGCTGTGTGCTAATAACCAACAGAAGGCTGTCGGATTTTATGCATTTATGACAAAATTGAGCAGTTGTAATTTAAAACAGAAAGACATTAGAAGAACTTAAAGATACTATTACATTATTTTCAAAATGTTAAACATTTTAATAAGAAAGAAAATGAATGTTTAGTTCACTCCAGTTTGTTGCAGTTTAGGTAGAAAATTATTATTTTGTGTAAAGATGCGCTGTGTGCTAATAACCAACAGAAGGCTGTCGGATTTTATGCATTTATGACAAAATTGAGCAGTTGTAATTTAAAACAGAAAGACATTAGAAGAACTTAAAGACACTATTACATTATTTTCAAAATGTTAAACATTTTAATAAGAAAGAAAATGAATGTTTAGTTCAATCCAGTTTGTTGCAATTTAGGTAGAAAATTATTATTTTGTGTAAAGATGCGCTGTGTACTAATAACCAACAGAAGCCTGTCGGATTTTATGCATTTATGACAAAATTGAGCAGTTGTAATTTAAAACAGAAAGACATTAGAAGAACTTAAAGATACTATTACATTATTTTCAAAATGTTAAACATTTTAATAAGAAAGAAAATGAATGTTTAGTTCACTCCAGCTTGTTGCAATTTAGGTAGAAAATTATTATTTTGTGTAAAGATGCGCTGTGTGCTAATAACCAACAGAAGGCTGTCGGATTTTATGCATTTATGACAAAATTGAGCAGTTGTAATTTAAAACAGAAAGACATTAGAAGAACTTAAAGACACTATTACATTATTTTCAAAATGTTAAACATTTTAATAGGAAAGAAAATGAATGTTTAGTTCACTCCAGCTTGTTGTAATTTAAGTAGAAAATTATTATTTTGTGTAAAGATGCGCTGTGTGCTAATAACCAACAGAAGGCTATCGGATTTTATGCAGTTTCAACAAAATTGAGCAGTTGTAATTTAAAACAGAAAGACATTAGAAGAACTTAAAGATACTATTACATTATTTTCAAAATGTTAAACATTTTAATAGGAAAGAAAATGAATGTTTGTTCCACTCCAGTTTGTTGCAATTTAGGTAGAAAATTAGTATTTTGCATCAAGATCCGCTGTGTACTAATAACCAACAGAAGGCTGTCGGATTTTTATGCATTTATGACAAAATTGAGCAGTTGTAATTTAAAACAGAAAGACATTAGAAGAACTTAAAGACACTATTACATTATTTTCAAAATGTTAAACATTTTAATAGGAAAGAAAATGAATGTTTAGTTCACTCCAGCTTGTTGCAATTTAGGTAGAAAATTATTATTTTGTGTAAAGATGCGCTTTGTACTAATAACCAACAGAAGGCTGTCGGATTTTATGCAGTTTCAACAAAATTGAGCAGTTGTAATTTAAAACAGAAAGGCATTAGAAGAACTTAAAGATACTATTACATTATTTTCAAAATGTTAAACATTTTAATAGGAAAGAAAAGGAATGTTTGTTCCACTCCAGCTTGTTGCAATTTAGGTAGAAAATTATTATTTTGTGTAAAGATCCGCTGTATACTAATAACCAACAGAAGCCTGTCGGATTTTATGCATTTATGACAAAATTGAGCAGTTGTAATTTAAAACAGAAAGACATTAGAAGAACTTAAAGACACTATTACATTATTTTCAAAATGTTAAACATTTTGATAAGAAAGAAAATGAATGTTTAGTTCACTCCAGCTTGTTGTAATTTAAGTAGAAAATTATTATTTTGTGTAAAGATGCGCTGTGTACTAATAACCAACAGAAGGCTGTCGGATTTTATGCATTTATGACAAAATTGAGCAGTTGTAATTTAAAACAGAAAGACATTACAAGAACTTAAAGACACTATTACATTATTTTCAAAATGTTAAACATTTTAATAGGAAAGAAAATGAATGTTTAGTTCACTCCAGCTTGTTGCAATTTAGGTAGAAAATTATTATTTTGTGTAAAGATGCGCTGTGTGCTAATAACCAACAGAAGGCTGTCGGATTTTATGCGGTTTCAACAAAATTGAGCAGTTGTAATTTAAAACAGAAAGACATTAGAAGAACTTAAAGATACTATTACATTATTTTCAAAATGTTAAACATTTTAATAAGAAAGAAAATGAATGTTTAGTTCACTCCAGCTTGTTGTAATTTAAGTAGAAAATTATTATTTTGTGTAAAGATGCGCTGTTTACTAATAACCAACAGAAGGCTGTCGGATTTTATGCAGTTTCAACAAAATTGAGCAGTTGTAATTTAAAACAGAAAGACATTAGAAGAACTTAAAGATACTATTACATTATCTTCAACCTGTTAAACACATTAAAAAAGAAAATGAATCTTTATTTCACTGCAGTTTGTTGCAGTTTAGGTAGAGAGTTAGCTGTCTACTAATAACGATGCAACAGAAGAGTGTCAAAAATACTTAGATAAAATTGAATAGAGGAAACCGCGCTGAAGTATGATGGAGTGCGACGTGTCCCGGGTATCGAAATTCGTGGAGGAGGATCGGAAAAATCGTGGGTTCCGATGGCAACGGAGAGAAGTTGGCGATGGGGCGGTGGTAGGAAGCCGAAGAGGAAGCAGGATCCTCGAAGGATGCGGCGAGGGCCAAGGGATCGGGCGTGGAGCGATAAGAAGGCACCCGCAGGTGTAATTATGATTACCGCAGTGCGGAGAAAGACGGAGTATTGCGGGGCTCGTATGGCAGCCGTGGGATCGTGGGAAATAGGAATCCTCGAACGGCACTTTCGCGTCTCCGGCTCGAACCTGCCAGCCGGCGTCGACCACCAACAACGCTGTTTTCCGATTGTTGGTCCCCTGACGTTTCCAGCCGCGGCTTCCTCGTACCACGGTCGACGCGCGAGCATATCCTCGCCCGTCCTCGATAATCAAATACTTCCAGAATTCCTCCGCTCTGTCTTCCCATCCATCCCTTTCCTCATCCACTATCGCACTCATCCCACCCTAAATAAAGCGCCAGCCTCTGGAAATGCACCTGCGAGTTCGTTTAACCCATAACACTCGAGTAGCGAGTACCGTCATTCACAATATTGTTTACAGTATCAAATATGTTGCTATCTAATCAGTTACTACACATTGAAGTATTGTATGAGGTGTTATAACAATTTCATATCCATAAAATGAAAACAATTATACACAATGGAATTATTCTTGGTCGGAAGAATATTTCAAAGGGGTTAACACTGAACATATCAGATGATTGCATAATTTCATGCCCAATTTTCATAGATGTCGCAAAACTGTACTGCACACCGGAGTGTAAAAAGAAAAATTATATGGCCTCCATTCTTTTGTAATTGTAGAGAAGAATGCTGACTATATAATTGATTAGTAAGGCTCTTTAAAATTTAATCATGGAATTTTATTTTCAAATCGGGCACGGACTTATGCAGTCCTCTAATAGTTTAGGTTTCATAATTTTCATCTTACAATTATTGAAATTATGAACTTGCTTACATGGAAATTGCTTACATCTCGTATTGCAATGAAAATTGCAAAAACAAAATCGGAATAAATAGAGCCTTGTCATATTTGCAATCTAAAACATTTTAATCGCTTTTACTGCTCGGTAGGTTTCGTGTTGACCACCACCCTCCGTATATGGGGTGGAAATGCACCCCAGGCTGATGAAACCGGAATAAATGTGGCGAATTGAAAATTTTCCACGAATTTGATATGCATACAACTTTAAAGTATCGTATATACTTACATTTTCTAAAAATGGATAAAATTTCACAAATTACCTATATGTATAGGGTTCCAATTGCACCCCTGTACAGTTTTTAAAAAATTTGTTTTGTAATATTGCATTGTCATCCAGTTCTGAGCTATGTTTAAAGTTTCAAGTTTCTAGCTCATCGGGAAGTGGTTTAAAACTCGATTACAAGATTTGTCGCATACAACAACGACAACTCGGCAAGCTAATATAAGCGTGGTAAAATAGTCATGCTTCCTTTAACCATTTACACGATGAAAATAATATACAGGGTGTCCCAAAATTCGTGAAAATCCCGGAAATGGGAGATTCCTGAGACCATTTGAAGCGACATTTTCCTTTGCAAAAATGTTATCCGCGGCTTTGTTTAGGAGTTATTAACGAAAAACACGGACCAATCAGAGCGCGACCTAGACGCGAGTTGGCACAGTCGGCACTGCGCGCCAACTGTCGATTGGCCGACTATACCAACTCGCGTCTAGGTCGCGCTCCGATTGGTCCGTGTTTTTCGTTAATAACTCCTAAACAAAGCCGCGGATAACATTTTTGCAAAGGAAAATGTCGCTTCAAATGGTCTTAGGAACTTCCCATTTCCGGGATTTTCACGAATTTTGGGACACCCTGTATAGGGACATTTTTTAAGCGAAGGGGTCTTCCGTTATTATCGTTGAAGCAGGGAGGATTTCCTATACTTTTCTTGGAGCGCTCACGATCTCCGCAGGCCTCGCGCCTGGGAAAAGAAAATTTCTGGGCAAAATCCGCGAGCGCCGCGCAGGAGGAAGGGACGAAGTCGACCCGGGAGGTGCAACTTTCAATTTCCAATGGTCGGAAGCCGGACGTCTCGAGACAATCGTTCCGAAAGCACGGATAACGAGAAAACCATGACGCCTGGCGTGTCTCCCGGTAAGAATCGTGGCGAAAAAAAAGTCGAGCATTGGATAATAGGCTTCGGGGGTGGGTGTCGGCGGTTCGCCTCTCGGTCGGAGCAGTTAACAGCCGAGTTTTTCCAGCATGGAGCCCATGGGTCCCAGCCACGGCACCCCGAGGCCTCGTTCCGACCTATGCTTTATACGCGTGACCCACCCCGAGAGCAGTTTCTCTCCTCTCTCGCGCAGCTCGCAGCTTCGCACATACGCCCGACGGACACCACACGAGAGAGCCTTAGCGAAACGCTCTTGCGAACCCGGGGCTTGACGAATAGCCTGAATTCGGCCCGGAGAATACATACCTACGCGCTCTCTCTCCTACGGTCATAAATCGAACACGCCGAGGACCGCGGGAGGACCGGGGCGGCTGTGCAACGCCGATGAAACCGGAGAGTGTAATCGAATGCGGGGGCGGGTTTCGCGAGGGTGCTACGTAATTGGCGACAGGGACGCTTCTCTTGATGCCCGGAGACGTCGTTCTCGCTAACGTTTGGCCGGCGATCAAATTTATTAGCCCCTAGCACTCGCAGATATTTTCACTCGAAAATTAAACGTTTCTTCCGACCTAGAATATTTTCGTTCCTCATGATTTCTTGAATTTTATGGATATAAAATTGGTAGAACGGCTCGTACAATTCCTAAATATTTAGTAATTTTTTTTTTTTTTGTTTGTTATTTAACGTCGCTTTTTGAACTCCTTTTCGGAATTATTTCACGACGGGACCTACAGTTTTTATAAGGTGGGTTCCGAACCACCTTGGGCACCACAGAAATATTATTTAGTAATTGATTGGTAGACTGCGGATCTGTATGCGATTATGGCTCCTGAAAATTTTCTAAAAATACTGGGATATAAAATACGACAGAATTGAGATTTTAACCCGGCGCACAATGCGGCATGTAAATGGACATTCGAGAGAAAAATCATAACTTCTAAACTAATCTATTTTTGACCTAAGTACCTTAATAATTTTTTAAAGAGAATACAAAGATGCATCGATTAATGCACCAAAAATATAAGGTTCCATTAGTAAGAAAGTTTGTTCTTATTTTATTTTAATGAAGAGTTTTTTATGATTAGTTGTTTTTGTTGTTGGGAAAAGATTGTTTATATCTAGTTTCTTCGGTTGTTTTACAGCTGCAGCAAAATTCAGTTCTTCGCACGAATATGTGGATACCAATGATTGGACGCGGCGTTTCTCCGTTTTATTTGATAAATCCTCAAAGGATTTTAGAGGTCTTCCTCGACTAGAACATGGCAGGGGTTGAATCATCTCTTTCTCACTTGAAATATTTATTTCCATGTCAAGCCACCGATAGTGATGCTTAAATAGGTGAGGTCGATTTCGATAACTATCTCTCCACTTTCTTGCAAGTGCCACACGAAAAACTTTTAATCTCTTTTCCACTTCGTGTGATATAACGTTCATGTTTAATAGAGAACAGAGTTTTTGTCTAACTTTTCATAATTTCTGGGAATAAGTGTGTTCGGACATCCAAGCTTCAACCAAATCGCGATTACGAATGCATTTCTCTAAAAATTAAATAACATCGAGTCTTGCAATTTATCGCAGAAAAAAATTATATAGCAATATACTACAACATCTTGTTGAGACAGAACAGCCAAAATTACAGGATGTTTTGAACCGTTTTTTCGTAAATTGCATTTTAAGGAAAAAACGCAATTCCTAAATTGCCAGTTAAAATTATGCATACCTCTGGTCAAATTCTCCATACCTAAGTTGTAACAAACAGTTTAAAACAAAAACGAACCTAAAAGAGCAATTAGGGCACGAGTAATCTAACTTTTTAGTAGTTATACTACAATAAACTCTTGGCTGTTACTGATCCCCTATTGATTTTCTTGGATACTACTTTTTACGTACACATTCCTTACTTACTGACTGATGATTTTGTTGGATAATTAGATTAGAATCGAACCATGATTATTTTGATTTTTGTCCATTGCATGCCGCACTGTGCGGCGTTGGTAAGGTGGGAAAATGTATCGTAAGTGGTAAGGTGGGGTCTCACAGACCTACCGAAATAATATATTGTATTATAGAAATAAATACCTTTTTCATAAATATAAGATTAGGTATTGCTTAAGAGGCTTGCAATTTATCAGAGTAAAAACGCAAATCCACGAAATTAAATTTTTATTATTCAAAAATACTTAACTAATGACACATCTTTACAATGTTACAATCAATCTGAAATCTCTGGGGTCTGTGAGACCCCACCTAACTAACACCGGGTTAATCGATTTCAGATCTATAGGTATACACGCGTCCCTCAATTTACGCGGAACTTTTACCTAAATTTACGTAATTTTACCTAAATTTATCTATTTTTAAGCGGGAAGGAAGGAGAACATTAGGAGTAGTGTGGCCTCTGAAACCTTATCAGGTTTATAGATTCAATTTATACGTTTTTTATTCGCGTAAATCAAATCCATGTGGAACGGATATTCGCGTAAATTGAGGACGTGTGTATTTATATACACAAAGGAAAATAAGATTCTATTTGATTAATTGATTTGGAAAAAGGGGGAAAGAACTGATTTGCACACATAATATACAGTCCCTGCTCACTTTATTAGACTCACCTGTATAATTATGATATTTCGAGTTTTACCATGAATAATGGGTATAGTAGCCTTATGCAAATATCACTTAAGGGGGATCTATACCCAATGAAGTAACTAGAAAGGAACTAGAATCTTACTAGATTTTGGGTCGAAACATGGGTTTACGCGCGGCGATTTTTTGTCCTTATTTGAGCGGATTTTGGACTGGGTGAGGACTCATTCTATAGAGGAAGGTTAAATCCGGCGCGCTCTGCTATTGATTTAACGAGATTATGTTTATATCTAATAATATGAGTGCCCAAAGTAGAGAAAAAATCTAGAAAAATAACCGCAGATTTCAATGTATTTTCCTGTCTCAAAGAGATTTTTCTGACTGATATGATGAGCAGAGCGCGCCGTGATGAACCTTCCTCTATCAAATGAGCCTTTGTGTAGCTCAAAATATGCTCGTATAAGGACAAAAAATCGCCGCGCGTGATTTCATTCACATTAGCAGAGATTTCCCCATATTACGTTCATGAAGACAGAGGTTATCTCTGATGTAGAGCCAATCTAGAGCCAATTTCATTTCAGTTAGTTTACACGAGATGGTGTCTAGTCAGAAGGACTGTCAATCAGTGCTGCGATATTGTGCAACATTTCACTGCTGTCAATGTGGAATCATAGCAAAACTGACACAGACGAGGTACATATTCTCATCGGTGGCACTAATATTAGTGCGACCTGCCCTGTATAACGGCATTCGCGACGAGATGAATAGAATATGGAAATAGCAAGCAACTCCATCTCGTGTTCATTATGCAGTTGCGTGTTTATCAATGTTACCAAACTTTTTTTCTGCACAGAGGTTGATAACATTGATAAATACCCCAAAATCCGAGGGTATAGATCCCCCTTAATGATGACCAATGAATTTTCCATATATTTATTTTACAAAAACAATGCATACAAACACAAATAGATCAATATATTGGGTCGTTCGGAAAGTCATTTCGTTTTCTAAATGCCAATTTTTTACCATTTAGAATAAGTTTCATGACTTTTTGTTCTATGATCTCTTGCGACTTTTCCGACAACTTAAAGATCCCATGCCGGAGAATTTCTGTTTTTTATTAGCATAATATTGAGTTATATGACTTTTCTTGTTTGCACGACATAAAAAATTTGCACCGCATTAAAAATGTTGAAAAAAGCGAAAAAAATAGTAATCGATGGTACATGCTCTCCTTAAACAGCGCACTAATTTTTCTTTGGTGCACTGCATTTTTATCCTTGCGGTAACAAATAAACAAAAGGTGATGGAAATGCGTAGTTTGATTTTGCATATTTGATGCGATGATAAAAACATAATTTTAAGATTAGAAAGCACTACAAGGTAGGAACTTACGTCCGAAATGTCAGCTGTCAAGATACACCACTATTTTGCGATTTAAAATAAGGAAAGTATCAACAAATGGAAGCAATGTCATTTCTACACGAAAAACGAAATTACTTTCCGAACGACCCAATAATTCTTGAAACACTATTTTTTTAATCCGCCCTTAGCTGCTCTTAAAGCCGCAACATCATCCACCGACAGAATACAATTTCTTCGTCTGCGCTCTAACGAACTTCGACTCGCGCTGAAATATTCGACCGGAGACATACACGTCGCTGCTCGATGTTTTTCGAGAATATCTCAGAAACTAACGCCGAGAGGCGGTAAACGTACGGGAAAAAGATGTTCGGAATCAGGCCCCAAAGATATACAGTCCCTGCTCACTTAATTAGACTCACCTCTATAATTATGATATTTCGAGTTTTACCATGAATAATGGGTATAGTAGCCTTATGCAAATATCACTTAATGATGACCAATGAATTTTCCATATATTTATTTTACAAAAACAATGCATACAAACACAAATAGATCAATATAATTCTTGAAACACTATTTTTTTAATCCGCCCTTAGCTGCTCTTAAAGCCGCAACACTTCTGGGCATGCTATCTATGCATGTTTGTGCAATTTCTTTTAATATAACGTTATGGTGCCAGTGATAGATTATTCTCTCTATCAACTTGGTCTTTGTTGTTATATTTTCTTTGGCCACTTCTCTTTTCAGGCACTCCTAGACATTTTCAATCGGATTCATGTCTGGTGAATTGCCGGGCCATGATAAAAGGGGGATTTTTTGCTCTTACAAGAAAATTTTACATTTGGATAGGCAACCTTGTAGTACGAAATCATTACCCCATAGGTTGAAAACAGCGTTGAATTCCTTATAGGATTTCAAAAAGCATCAATTCTTCAGGTGAGTCTAATAAAGTGAGCAGGGACTGTATACTGAAGGGTTTGATTTATCGTGATCCGCGCTGGAAAATCTTGATCGCGAGAGCGGCGCAGCAGGGTCCGGGTCCCCGAGTGCGTAATCCGGCTAATTAACCGAGACCGAGACCGGTTGTATCGGCGCGGGGGTGGAATAAGGGGGCGGATTCCGTCAATCGATGATTCCGGCGGATGTTCTAAAGTTTCCAGGAAGGGTGGATCGTCGGAATTGGTCTCGCTCCGTTTCGCGGCGGTGTTTTCGGGGCCGAGCGGAGAGTATCGGATATCCTCGGCGCACTACAATGCGGCCTCGAAGACCAAAATCAGCACCGCCCTTTCTTCGTGCCCCACCCTCGGTCACCCCTTTCTCGAACCGATTCTACCCTGTTGCTCTCTCTCTCTCTCTCTTCTTTCGGTTTTCGTTGCGCGTTGCTTTGGCCGAGTGATTCGAGGAGAACGGAAGAAAAAACAAACGGGGCCCAGGATTTCATATAATATAGAATGGATATCCTGTCCGTGGTGAACCGATGGGGCCCCACACCGGGGCACGGTGCCCGCGTACCCTTTATGCCATTAGGTGGTGCCGTAACCCGATATCTTCGCGGGCGAACGGGGCACAAAACAAAGTATGGGCCCCATAGCCTCGACGGGATACACGTCGCCCCGCTGACGGGGAACACGGAAGGCGCGTGTTACTCCAAAGGGGGCACCGGTGCCCCGATCGATCTCCGTTCTCGATCTTTCTCGCGATCTTGCGAAATCTGCTTCCACGCCCACACCACCCTTCGCTAATTTTTAAAGGACCAAACGTTCGGTGCAATACATGAATTTTTGATTTCGGCGCCAAGTTCGATCATTCATAAAGAGACAGCAAGTGTGCAATTATTTAACCATGTATCTCGACGTTTCGGTCACTATGTGGATCATTTTCACAAAGAACATTTATTGCGTCTGAAAATAATGCAAGAAAATTATAATTTGGCAAAAATATTATAACACAGCTGTGTAGATCCAAAAGATCAAACAAAAATAATACACTTACTTGCTGCGGCAAGAAAAGGAAAAAACATTTTAAACGAAAATTATGAGTTACACAAAGACAAACTTCCATCCATGGTGGCAGATATCCCTAGCAGCACAAGATATATTGTATACACATTCATATAATATCAAAAAGAGATTCAATCTGTTTTTAATATTCAAATATACATACAATATTTATTTTACATTAAGTACCAAATATTCTTTTTTATCCTAACTTATAAGTAAGGAAGAAATATTTTTCTCATATTAAAAAGTGTGGCTTAAAAAGTATTTATCCAATATTTTTGTGCTACTAGGGATGTAACTGAAACCATGTGCTAATCCATATAGACAACAGTGTACTGATTGGTTGGTCGATATCGATCAATGGTGAATCTCAATCACTTCTGGCGGTGCAATCGCGGATTTCTATTAAATCGAAAAATCTACTGAATCTGTGTATTAGCCCTTTACAAATTAAAATTAAACAATTATTCCGACCTAGAATATTTTCATTATGAATGCTCTTTTTAAATTTGGTGGATTCGAAATTGATGTAATACCTCATTCAACACTTAAATGTTTAATAATTGATTAGATATCAACATATCTAACAACGTAAACAATATTTTAAATAATGATACAGCAATTTTTAGAGTCACCACTCGAGTGCTCAGGGTTAAAATGTTTTAGCTTGCAAAAATGACAAGAATCTATTTATTTAGATTTCGTACAATTTTTATTACAATGCGTGCTTGGACAAAGAAATTTATCGAGTTAATTTCCGTGTAAGCAACTTCATCATTTCAATAATTGTAAGATGAAAATTAAGCATTTCTTCCGACCTAGAATAATTTCTCGTAATATAATTACTTAAATGTGTAGTAATTGCGATTAGGAAACTGCGGATCTGTACGCAGAATAAAAATTGTCTGCATCGATTGCAAGAAATAGAAACTGAATTGAATTTTATTTCTTCCCTTTACGATTTTAATACAGAGGAGAAATCATATATTGACATCATCAATTTTTAAAAATCAGCAATCTCAACAATTTGCAATTCCACCCACTCAATTTTGCTATAAATGCATAAAGATCCGCAGTCTAGTGATTAGATACCAACATATTTAAGGGGGATCTATACCCTCAGATTTTGGGGTATTTATCAATGTTATCAACCTCTGTGCAGAAAAAAAGTTTGGTAACATTGATAAACCCGCAACTGCATAATGAACACGGGATGGAGTTGCTTGCTATTTCCATATTCTATTCAGCTCGTCGCGAATGCCGTTATACAGGGCAGGTCGCACTAATATTGCCACCAATGAGAATATGTACTTCGTCTGTGTCAGTTTTGCTATGATTCCACGTTGATAGCAGTGCAGTAGTGAAATGTTGCACAACATCGCAGCACTGATTGACAGTCCTTCTGACTAGGCGCCATCTCGTCTAAACTAACTGAAATAAAATTGGCTCTAGATTGGCTCTACATCAGAGATAACCTCTGTCTTCATGAACGTAATATGGGGAAATCTCTGCTATGTGAATGAAATCACGCGCATCGATTTTTTGTCCTTATACGATCATATTTTGAGCTACACAATAGTTCATTTGATAGAGGAAGGTTCATCACGGCGCGCTCTGCTCATCGCATCAGTCAAAAAAGTCTCTTTGAGACAGAAAAATACATTGAAATCTGCGGTTATTTTTCTAGATTTTTTCTCTACTTTGGGTACTCATATTATTAGATATAAACATAATCTCGTTAAATCAATAGCAGAGTGCGCGGTATTTAACCTTCCTCTACAGAATGAGCCCTCACCCAGCCATAAATCGGCTCAAATAAGGACAAAAAATCGATGCGCGTAAACCCATGTTTAGACCCAATATCTAGTAAGATTCTAGTTCCTTTCTAGTTACAATCCGAGGGTATAGATCCCCCTTAATAATGGAAACGATATTGTGAATAATGGTATAGCAATTTCTAGCTGTGACTCTGGGTCACTCCTCCATTGCTAGGGGTTAGAAATTTGTATGGTTAGAAGCAAAGTTGGGCAGTATAATTAATTTTTTTGTAATTGATTATTTAACATATTCGCTACCACCGTCACAAATATGTGACATCCATAATCTGGCAGTGTTCACTTAACAACTTGAAGTTTAAAGTCATAGTAGAATGCAATATTTTCAGAGAATCTGTGACCTTCTTCTGCTAAACTGTTTTAATAATTAAAAATTGGGTACGTTGCGTTTAATAAAACTTTAGAACACGGAAGGCAAGCAACGAAACAAATGCTGCTAGCGAACGTGTTAGGCCCTCCACACACGGGTCGATTGAAATCGCGTCGTGAAGTTCGTACGTCTTGCTCGTCAAATACGATTCATGCGACGGACGCGATTGCTGTCCACACACGGGTCGATTGTAATCGCGTCGTGCAGTTTTTACGTCTTGATCGTCGTACGATTCATGCAACAGACGCGAATGCCGTCCACACACGAGTCGATTGTAATCGCGTCGTGAAGTTCGTACGTCTTGATCGTCATATACGATTCATGTGACGGGCGCGATTGCCATTTGCACACGGGTCGATTGTAGTCAATTTGTGTTTTTCAAACATCAAGAATTGCGTTTTCACGTTTTCACTCAAAAATATGAAAACAGGCTATTAATAGTGCCCGAATAAGCTACCATCAAAAGCGGTGTCCTCGATTTTTTTCAGATTTTTTGTTGTGGGAGATCATTGTCAAAAACAATAAAAACCAAACTGCTTCGACGTTTTTGCTGCTAGAAGGAAAGCTAGACTTGCAGGTTTTACCGTGGGGGTATATTAAGCTCTAATTAGTGATACTACATCGAATTAAGCAATTTTTTTACCTCAGAAATGCGATTTAAGAGAGTGAAAAAATCGTCTCCTGTGGAGTCGCGCGAATCGTACGATCCACGCGATTTTCCAACTTCGCTTCCGATCGCACGCGATTACAACCGCGGCGATTTCAGTCGAGCCGATTTCAGTCGACCACGAATCGACCCGTGTGTGGCTCTCCATTCATTTGCATTGGAAGTCACGTGGAGGGAGGAATCGCATGCGACTGGAATCGCGTCGACCGAATCGCCGATCGACCCGTGTGTGGAGGGCCTTAATGTAATGTTTCAAATCGTTCAATGGCACTCGGGAAGTACGGTAGACCCTCGATATTCGCACATGATTTACTATAGCGTCGGAAAGAATTCCTCACGAGTATAATTAAATTTGTTAATGTAAATTCACGATTGTACGGACGATACCGGAAGAAATGTTAGCAAGGGGGTTGATAAGGTACTTTTATTTCACAAGCACAGTTAACCTTGGCCCATGCCCGACTCCGAACAAGTCACGCAGCCGGTCGAAGTCGAAATTAACGCAAGACGAAGCACGACGGGGTTGATTCTCCTCTCCCCGAGAATCCCACGGGACCTCCTGTAATTCATCGCAAGAGGTTTCTCGTCCTCGAACCACCCCCGCCCTCTCTCTTTCTCTCTTACTCGCACCACCCTCTCGAGAGCCCAGTCGAAACCTCTGAGCAAGGTCGAGATGCTGCCGAATTACTTGTAAATGTTTAAACTTCTTTCCGTGGCTACCCTTGGAGCACGCCGTCATCTTCATCCCCTGAAATTTAATCCCAATGGTGATTCCGGCGAATTAATCCGTCTTAATGCGAGAGAAGATTCCGTCGTGTCGACGTTTCCTCGAGAGCGCGACGGGCTTCCCGGATTGGCCGTAGATTTTTCGCTTCTGTGGAAAAATTAGGGTTCTTTGGCAGTCGCATAGGTTCCTCCGATTCGGGACCGTTCAAAAATTTCGTAAGAGGAAAACAGCGCACTCTAGATTGTTCAGGGATCTAAATTTTTATCAAACACACCTCTTCCTTTACAAAATTCCAAAGCCAGCCTTAAAAATTCTATGAAGTTTGAAAAAGTCTTTTAGCGAAATAGAAATTGAAAAGTGGTGGGTACACAATTGCCGTTGCTGCTTAGCCATTAAACTTTTAACACTAAAACAGACTTGTGCAGAATTACTATTTTATTGCTCCAGGAATTATAATTACTAGACTGCGGATCTTTATGTGTTGATGAAGAAATTGGTTGGGTGAAATCTAAAACAGTAAAGGATCAGAAAAATTTTAGAATATCGTAGCGTTGTTTTTTAATGTAACAAAGTCATTAAGGAATTAAATCAATTTTTATTAAAATAAAAATAAAAATTAAATAGGAATTAAATCAATTTTTATTAAAATAAAAATAAAAATTAAATAAAAATTGATTTAATTCCTTAATGACTTTGTTACATTAAAAAACAACGCTACGATATTCTAAAATTTTTCTGATCCTCTACTGTTTTAGATTTCACCCAACCAATTTCTTAATAAATGGAGATATCAATTAAATGAGAATCAATAAAATGGAGAGCAATAAAATGGAATAAATTCCTGCTGTCCACGATCAATGCAGAATATTTTTATTTTGCATAAAGACCCACAGTCTAACAATTACGAGGTAATTGAATTACATTGTAATTCAGTCATATTGCAATTTATAATTCAGATCTTCATCTAGTTAAATTACAATGTAATTCGTAACTGCAATTGGAGTACAATTATAAAATAGCGTTACGTATTATGAACGAGGACAAACAAGTATTAAGTATATGAAAGAAAAACATAAAAATTTATCACACTTCTTCTAAGTTCTAGGCTATAATCTGGAGAGTTGTATTTTAATTATACATATTGTATTTCAATTACACATCTTATTAAAATACTTAGTAATTGAATGAATTGAAAGGTTTGTTGAATTTTAGTTGAATTACTATATAATTGAAATACAAGGTAATTCAATTGTGTAATTGAATTACAGTGTAATTGAATTGTGTAAAGAAATTACATTGTATTTCAATTATATAGTAATTCAACAACGTCCTAAATGAATTACATAATTCAATTACATTAAATTCAAATACATTAATTTAATTACTAAGCATTTTAATCAGATGTGTAATTGTCAAATCAAAAATCTGGAACCGGTCATTTCACCGGTGCTGGTAGGTTTGGTGCACAGTTGTGCTAATTCAATTACACTGTAATTATGTAATTCATTGAATTACACAATTCAATTACACAATCGAATTCCATTGTATTTCAATTATATAGTAATTCAACAACATCCTAAATGAATTACATAATTCAATTACATTAAATTCAAATACATTAATTCAATTACTAAGTATTTTAATCAGATGTGTAATTGTTAAATAAAAAATCTGGAACCGGTCATCTCACTGGTGCTGCTAGGTTTGGTGCACAGTTGTGCTAATTCAATTACACTGTAATTATGTAATTCATTGAATTACACAATTCAATTACACAATCGAATTACATTGTATTTCAATTATATAGTAATTCAACAACGTCCTAAATGAATTACATAATTCAATTACATTAAATTCAAATACATTAATTCAATTACTAAGTATTTTAATCAGATGTGTAATTGTTAAATCAAAAATCTGGAACCGGTCATTTCACCTGTGCTGGTAGGTTTGGTGCACAGTTGTGCTAATTCAATTACACTGTAATTATGTAATTCATTGAATTACACAATCGAATTGCATTTTATTTCAATTGTATAGTAATTCAACAACGTCCTAAATTAATTACATTACAGTGTAATTGAATTAGCACAACTGTGCACTAAACCTACCACCATCGGTTACACGACCTGTGCCAGATTTTTGATTTGACAATTACATTATAAAGATATATTACATTACAAAGAAAATAATTATAAAGACGCCTTCGTGGTAAATGATTAAATAAATGTATCTAATAGCGCAGATTAAAATGTATCGACTACTGTTAAAGCTCGGCCGGTTTAGCGCTAAAAATTGATAAAATATCGACGTGGTAAAAAGTACAGGCGAGTCGAAGACAGCAATTTTTGTATTTGTTTAAACTTGAGGAGTATGCGGTTTTCCGGAAGAAGCTTTTATCAGCATGATGACCCTCGGAGACGGCGTAGGAGGTCTTGTCAGGAGGTATCAGGATAATCCTCCGGGATGGGCCAGGAAACGCGAAGGATGCAGGAGCGGCGCGGAAGGGTGCAGGGACGGGGGTCCCGGTTCCCAAGGGCCCGCGCCGAGTAAGATTGGCTCCGGTGTTGGCTCCTCCTGGGACCGAGACTCAATTAAACTTTAAGATGATATGCGCCAGGTCTGGCCCCCTTCCTCCGTCTCCTTCTCTCTCTCTACGGTGACTATGCTCCACCCAGTCATCCTCTCGATTCTCCCCGCGTCGATAACCGGCGATCCGAGGCTCCTCGATCAAAGTAAATTAATTTGATTCGACTCGAGAACCATTATTCTTTCTCCGCCTGTTTCGAGAGATCGATACGTCCGAATCGTATTGTTTCGATTCTGATCATCGTTCCTGTCGAGACTGGAACGTGAATCGAAAGTATAGTATCTGGAATTAAGTCGATAATTACTCTGAACGTTTTTATCGAATAAAAATGTCTGGAGACTTCTTGGACGATTGAAGTTAATCGATGACGAGGAAGATCCAATTTCCTGGTTTTTGATTTCACAATTAGCGAAATCACGAAGATGCTTTCGTGGTAAATGATTTAATAAATATATTTAGTAGCGCAGATATTATAGTACGAACCACGCAAAGTTCAAATGAATTTAGTCTTGCTATTTTTATAAGGAAACTTATTTGGGATAATTAGTTGGCCCGCGACTTTCGCCAGAAATGAATACCGCGGATCGACCGAACGTTTTCCGAATAAGCAAAAATCGATGGCGCGAAATACGTGTCGCTTTTCCGAGCAATTGGTTATCGAGCTCGGCGCCGATTGGCCGGTTAAAACGGGTTGATTAGCGGGTTCTTCAAAGATCCGGAGACTTTTAAACGTTCCCGTTGATGCAATTAAATCCTGGGTGACCCGACGCGGATTAACCGGTCTTATTCGAAACATTTCGGAGTGTCAATTACGCCGCGGCGTCGGGCAAAGTCGCTTATTTAAGCGGACTGAATTTATAGAAATACTAACGGAGCCAGATGGACGTTCTAGGCTCGGTAAAATATTCACGATAAAAAGATTAACGAACGCTGACAGGTTTCGCGCGGCTGCCGCTCTTGTTTCCCCAGGTTTTCTCGAAGAGATTTCTTATCGGGGAAATTGTGCCTCGAGTCGCGCGTTATCGGTGTACACGGTTTCTTTCCGGTGGCGAGACAAAAAGCGCGTAACGAGCGATTTAACGCTGCGACAGCTGAAGAAAGAGGAGAAAGACAGGCAGAGAGGGGACGGGGAAAAAATGAAGCTGTTTTCTGCAAATGGAAAGAACGGAATGTCCATCGGTTAAAGAGCGGACCCCAGCCATTCCCACAGTCCGCGGGACGACCTCACCGCGCGCGTCTGCTTTTCTTTTATCTTTTGTCTTGTCACCCCGTTCTCCTTCCGTACGATTCGCTCTGCTCCCACGGAAAACGTGACTTAGGCTACTCGGGAGACTCGGAGCTGACTCGATCCCAGCTCCTCGATCCGCTACCATCGATTCCCAACGTCCTGATCGATCTTCTTGCGCTCGGAGTCATCATAATCTCCCGGACCCTCGACGGAAGCACCTTTTGTTCATCCACAGCACTATCCATTTCTGTTTTAATCACAGCGAGTCCTCGACCTGCGCGGATTCTTATAAGCGACGAAAAGCCAATTCCAAACTGTGTCGGCTTTTGATTGCCAGAACGAGAGCTAACTTCTATTAGTCGTCCGACACTTACTCAAATTTGGATGCAGACGATTTTTTGTTGTTTATCCTTTGCACTCGCAGCTATTCTATTAGGTTGTTGCATATGAAATGTCCGATTTTAGAACTCAAATGTTCCAATGCGTTTTGATCAAGAAATACTATTACAGTTGACAGGTTCATTGTACGTTACTTTGAGGTACGAAGCTTACGATCCTATCTTTAACTTTAATTTACACATATAAATTTCCTTTTAAATAAATTTGATATCAACATCAATCAGTGCGATTGTCGCGTGCTTTTTTTGTATGCGTGGAAAAATATCATATCGAATTAGTGAGTGGGTGCAATTTGAAACAGTAAGAAGGTTACAATGATTTAAGAGTGCTAATCTGTTAATTTTTCTCAGCTTATTAAAATAATTAAAGTAAGAATAAACTATTTATGTGGCTCCAGTTACTTGCAGTTAACAATGCACTTGTTGATAGTAAAAAGAACTACAAGATGACAATCGTGTAAATGAAGCATGTACCACAAAATTGAATGTCTACCATAATACAATCGAGAAACGTGTGATTCTTTGATCAATAAGAAATAATTGAGGTTGTTTAATGTTACTGTTCAAAATCAGACATTTCATATGCAACGACCTAATAATTCGAAAACCAACTTTTTCTTCCGGCCTGAGATATTTCCAGTTTATATGATTATCTTAATTAAAGTATTAGTGTATTAATAGTAATAGTATTTAATAGAATAATATAGAGTAAGGTGCCCAAATATGGTATAGTCGCCTATTATGGCACTACCGTATATCTTGTAAAGCAGAAGTCGCACTCTAGTGAGAAAATCCTCAAACAATAGTTTACCATGTTTACTCAACAGTGTGCAGTGCAATCGCACCATTCTATAGATTTTAGTATCGATCCTCCGCCATTACTGTCTGCACGTGTTGAATATTTTCGTGGTTAGATTTTCGATTGTATCTTTTACGAGGAAGGTAAGTGAATTTGAAGTGTTTGAACATATCTGTAGTTTCACTTTATTTATATTAATGTTTGCCAACGGTTGGTTTGGGCTGAAATTCGTTTTCTCTTTATCAGTAGCTAGAATTATCAGTCCACGTGGAGTTCCCAATATGGCACTACCAAGGGTTCCCTAATATGAGTATAGCTATTGACATTCTTGGTGTGGGTGTCGAATATAGCATTAGGTGTCATATTAGGGACTCGAGGTGTACCATATTAAGAACCCCTTTCGCTGGAACCTGCAAATGACACACCACAAAAAAGAATATTCTTCCCAAGCTGTATTAATGTTTGAACAAACTTGACCCCAGAATCTTATAGGGAGGAAATGCATCTACAACTGGTAATTTTTTGGACGAAAAAGAGCATTCTAAAATAATCAAAAAATGACATCAACAAAAAGTGGTTCATATTTTAACCCTTCACCGTATAGTATTAGAATTTTATGCATTTTCAGCAGCCTCAAAAATTCCATGAAATAAAATTAATTAAGGATGTTCTGTAGGTATATAAAAACGCAACAAAATTTTTGAAAATTTGACAAGATATAATTCTTACTAAATTAATGCAATTATCAAAATTTGGGTTCGATTCATTGTACCGTTTAAGAATTATAGCAACTCAAAGTTTGCACATTTTAACACATCTTATGGAGAATTCATAAAATTCCACTTCAAACCCTATTTAAACCTTGAAAAAACGCAACTAGAAACTCCAGTTTTTTTTATATGTAGGTAGTAAAAATTATGTAATTAATTTTGTTCAAAATTTATTAAGTTTCACTAAACAGTTACGGAGCAAAAAATTATAAACTGTTACAAAACTTCAAATTTATCGTGTTGTCATTGTTATTTGTCGTGTTTATTATCTTGAAGTTCAAATCAGAGTATTATTTGCAAGAAAGGTGAATATTTCTCGATCGAAAAATGAATATAGAATTTTTTTATTTCGGCGCAATGTTCGATCATTAATATAAGATAATATAAGTATTAATGATCGAACCTTGCGCCGAAATCAAAAAATTCTATATTCATTTTTCGATCGAGAAATATTCACCTTTATCATGGATGGCGAAACATTTACAAACACTGAAGGAAACATATTAATGATCGAACCTTGCGCCGAATTCAAAAAATTCTATATTATTCGCAATAGTCACGACTGATTGTATAATCAAGACAATTTGATTAAAAAATAAATATAACATGTAATTCACTAATTAAACGAAAGCTGTTTAAATTAATCTATCTTTTTAATGCAAAATATACTCATGAATGGTTTTCATTGCCAATATATTGATGGATTTCGAATTTCTTGTCCTTTGTCTCCCATTGTACCTCCACAACATCCTCAAGTCGTTGTAATTAAAATCCTAGAGCAAAAATTGATGAACAGAGATTACTTCTGGAACGATTTTAGGCCACAACAGGTTATCTAACAGCACATAAAGCGCCTGTGGCATCGAAATGGTAATACGGAGAGGAGTACGTTGCGCAGTCTCCGGATCGGAAGGGGCCGTGGCATTCATATTAGGAATTCTTTCAGCATTTGCATCGCGGGGGCAAGGATGTACCGAGAGGCGGGGGCTTTAATCTGTCGCCGTTAATCACGAATTATCTCCCATCGTCGGCCTTCAATGGCGTTTCGAATTTAAAGGAGAAACTCGAGCGATTCCTCGGCAACGAAGAACCATGGGTAGAAGGGGAGAGAGAGAGAAATTCCGCTGGTTCCCGTGTCTTATTCATATTCATGAAGATTCAGCTTTATTTCCGAGGGGATTGAGGGTTGGGGGGACCCGCGTGGGTGTTGGGGAAACACCGGCGAGGCGACACCGTTCCCCGTGTCACGCGACAGGAGGTCCCCGATTCCTCAGGCTCTTGGACTTTATCAGAGGGGAGCTGTTGCACCTCGTGCACACACCGCGTGTGCAACGCGCAGCAAGAAGCATCGATCCTGTCGGTGCTACAGGATACAGTTAAAAATTTTGTTAATGCTACACGGCCCCGCGTTTCGCTACAGACACCCTCGTTGATCAACCAAAGCGGAGGGAGAGAGCAACACATTTAAAATTCAATTCCACCCGAGAAACACGGCCCTGGAAATCTTCGCGTTCGAGAGATTATTGCCGTCTCCTCCAGTTATCCGCGAAGAATTCGGCCCTGATAACAAGCCCTTTCGCCGGGAGGTCTGGGTCCAGTCTGACCCAGCAGGCGACGGGTCTTGTCTAATTATTCAGCGTTCTTGAATTCTAAGGAATTGGTGCATCACACTATTATTTCTATCTAAGACTTTGCCAAAAATCGGGGGTGTTTCGAAAAATTCTTTCTCGAATTTATCGGGGTTCTCGAAATAATTTATTCTTTATATATTTGTAAATACATACACAAAACGCAACAAAATTTTTGAAAATTTGACAAGATATAATTCTTACTAAGTTAATGCAATTATCAAAGTTTGGGTTCAATTCACTGCACCGTTCAAGAATTATAGTAACTTAAAGTTTGCACATTTTAACACGTCTTCTTATAGAGAATTCATAAAATTCCACTTAAAACCCTATTTAAACCTTAAAAAACGCAACTAGAAACTCCAGTTTTTTGTATATATAGTAAAAATTATATAAATATATAATTTGTTCAAAATTTATTAGGTTTCACTATACAGTTACAGAGCAAAAAATTATAAACTGTTACAAAACGTCAAATTTATCGTGTTGTCATTGTTATTTGTCGTTTTTATTATCTTGAAGTTCAAATCAGAGGATACAATTATCCGCGAAGCATTCAGCCCTGATAACAGGCCCGTCCGCCGGGAGGTCTGGGTCCAGTCTGACCCAGCAGGCGACGGGTCTTGTCTAATTATTCAGCGTTCTTGAATTCTCAGGAATTGGTGCATCACACTATTATTTCTATCTAAGACTTTGCCAAAAATCGGGGGTGTTTCGAAAAATTCTTTCTCGAATTTATCGGGATTCTCGAAATAATTTATTCTTTATATATTTGTAAATACATACACAGGGTGTTTCGTTTATCTGACAACGGAAATATCTTGTGACGCACTGGAGTTACGAAAAAACTTTGTTTTTAAAAATTGTTCGGTATGAAGAGCTCAATCATATGGTCTAATTTGTTTGAGGACTAGAATGATGGGGAGGGGGGATTTAAAGTCAAATTAAGATTTTTAAATGGAATATCGTATTTTTTATACCATAGATCGATAGAGTATCAAATTCTAACTATAATAGTGTTGACCTTCATATGTCCTAAACCTGATAGTTGACGAGATATTATCGAAATAATTTTCTTTCTTCTTTGGATAATATCTCGTTAACTATTAGGTTTAGGACATATGAAGGTCAACACTATTATACTCAGCATCTGATACTATATCGATCTATGGTATAAAAAATACGACATCCGTTTAAGAAACTTAACTTGACTTTGAAATCCCCCCTCCCCACCATTCTAGTCCTCAAAAAAATTAGACTACATGATTGTACCTTTCATACCGAACAATTTTTGTGAACACATTTTTTTCGTAACTGCAGTGCGTCACAAGATATTTCCGTTGTCAGATAAACGAAACTCCCTGTATGTATTATTAGACTGCGGATCTTTACGCAAAATAAAAATTGTCTGCATCGGTTGCAACAAATAGAAACCAAATGGACGTCTTCAATTTTTAAAATTTTCCAACAACTTTGAATTTCATTTACTCCATTTTCCTATACATGCATAAAAATCAGCAGTCTACATATTATTAATTACACTGTCCAACAGCCAGAAAGTATTTCAATTTCCACTATACGATTCTTATAAAGTTTTTCGCGCTGATTCCAAATCTGTCCTTAATTTTTCTCCTAGATGTACAGTTTTTGAGAAAATTGAGTTTAAAGAAAAGACATATTTTTCAACTTTGAACGTATATTGTGATGTTATTATAAAAGATATTGAATTGTTCTTAACACAAACTCAAACTCATGTCGGGCGAAGATATTTTGCTTTCTGGTTCGGAAAAAACGTCGACCGGGCAAACTTGACAGGGTGGTTCCTCAAGATAAAAGTCTGCTCTATCGCGTGGGATAGTTCGATTTTCCGCTGAACCCTTATTTTTTTAGATAAATTCAAAAATATCCGCAAAAATTGGTGCAAAAGTGGTGTCTCTCTGTCTTTAATAATTGTTTACATATGCTTAAACAATCACAATGTATTAATATTGGATATCGCTGTATTCGGGAAAGTCTACAGAATCTTTTGCTGTAAAGAACGATTCAATATCTTTTATAATAACATCACAATATATGTTCAAAGTTGAAAAATATGTCTTTTCTTTAAACTCAATTTTCTCAAAAACTGTACCTCTAGGAGAAAAAATAAGGACAGATTTGGAATCAGCGCGGAAAACTCTATAAGAATCGTATAGTGGGAATCGAAATACTTTTTGGCTGTTGGACAGTGTGATTAGACTGCGGATCTTTACGCAAAATAAAAATTGTCTGCATCGGTTGCAACAAATAGAAACCAAATGGACGTCTTCAATTTTTTAAATTTTCCAACAACTTTGAATTTCATTTACTCCATTTTCCTATACATGCATAAAAATCAGCAGTCTACATATTATTAATTACACTGTCCAACAGCCAAAAAGTATTTCAATTTCCACTATACGATTCTTATAAAGTTTTTCGCGCTGATTCCAAATCTGTCCTTAATTTTTCTCCTAGATGTACAGTTTTTGAGAAAATTGAGTTTAAAGAAAAGACATATTTTTCAACTTTGAACGTATATTGTGATGTTATTATAAAAGATATTGAATTGTTCTTAACTCAAACTCAAACTCATGTCGGGCGAAGATATTTTGCTTTCTGGTTCGGAAAAAACGTTGACCACGCAAACTTGACGGGGTGGTTCCTCAAGATAAAAGTCTGCTCTATCGCGTGGGATAGTTCGATTTTCCGCTGAACCCTTATTTTTTTAGATAAATTCAAAAATATCCGCAAAAATTGGTGCAAAAGTGGTGTCTCTCCGTCTTTAATCATTGTTTACATATGTTTAAACAATTATAATGTATTAATTTTGGATATCACTGTATTCGGAAAAGTCTACACAATCTTTTGCTGTAAAGAACGATTCAATATCTTTTATAATGCATCACAATATATGTTCAAATTTGAAAAATATGTCTTTTCTTTAAACTCAATTTTCTCAAAAACTGTACCTCTAGGAGAAAAAATAAGGACAGATTTGGAATCAGCGCGGAAAACTCTATAAGAATCGTATAGTGGGAATCGAAATACTTTTTGGCTGTTGGACAGTGTGATTAGACTGCGGATCTTTACGCAAAATAAAAATTGTCTGCATCGATTGCAAGAAATAGAAACCAAATGGACGTCTTCAATTTTTTAAATTTTCCAACAACTTTGAATTTCATCTACTCAATTTTCCTATAAATGCATAAAGATGCGCAATCTACATATTATTAATTATTATACAACATTCTTTTCGTTGAAAGAATGGGTTCTCCGTAAATGTGAGGGATAATAGTGAACAGGTTCCGCGGAACCTTCTCCCGGTGAATGCCAGCTGATTGTTCGCTTATGGCAGTTTAGAGGATACTTATCGAGGTATCGGAGTAACTCTCACGAGTGACTAAGACGAGAATAGCCATTCCCCGGCAGTGATACGGATACTTTAATGGACCATGAACGTTTCGAGAGAGGAAGAACGGCGCGACGCGCGAGAGTCTCTGGTCCCTGGCTCCCTTGTCGGACAGCCCCCCAGGATCATCGCAGGACCCCTGCCGATGCCCGGTACCATGCTAACTGTCCTGTCATTGTCACGAGCCACACTGCGGGGACATTTGTTCGGGAACGAAAGACCCACTTCCCTCGCGTTAGTCACGGCCGATTAGTCCAACTGGAACTTCGCCGGTGTCTCCATACGATCCGGTGTTCAACTATGGGTTCAGCTCTGCTCTCTCTATGTGCACCGTTTAACCGGGGGAACCCAGGGAGAGGGTTCCACAGATATGTCGTAAAATGATATTGCCGAATACGCCATAATCCGAGTCTCTACACGTGTGTCTCAGTCTATTAATTTCTACTGTCGCGTTCTTGGACTTTCTTGGTTAGCTCCTCCGCAGAGACCGTCGTCATTTTTATCGATTTATTGAAACGATCCTTTACGAGTTCCTCGTGAAATCACTACTGGAACAATTACCCTATCATCCCATTTAGGCCCTAGATCAGGGGTGGCCAACCTTCTGCATACCATGCGTAAATTCTTTTCACATGCGAGTTCAGATGCGCCGTACAACTCGAGCACTTTTTCTACCTTCTTACGTTCATCGTTGCGGTTGGAAAATAGGAATAGGGGTAGGATCTGCTTCGGTTAGGGGAGAAAAAGGGATAACTCAATCGCGCAACTAAATTAATTAACTTAAGCCAGTTGAAAAGACACACGTTCATTGGAGCACCAATCTACAATTGTGAGAAATGATCTTTTGGACGAGAGGGCGATCACTGTCATGAACACTCTAATTCCTATAATTGTAAACTGTCAAAAAATTGCGACGAATTGATGAGTAAGAAGGCTGTGTGAATTTAACTGAGAGCTCTCAGGTGTTGAAAATATGAAGATGGATTCATTTATGGCGCCTGTACTTCAAAAGAATAAATAGAGGCGCAAGGATCCAATGGGCCACTTGTAATCATCCAATGCGCCACAGGTTGGCCACCCCTGCCCTAGATCAAAGAACCTACAGTAAAATGAAGATAATAGCATACCAAATATTGGTTTCCAACCCTTCTATTAGATTATGTATTTAAATAAACCGCACTTTGTGTTAATTAACTCAACAGAACTTATTCAATAACGAAGAAAGCACAATAGAGCTAACCATGTCTTTGCGATTTTAATGTGACACGTCAAGTGAGGATCATTCGGGCTAGAAAATTGAAGAGGATGCTATGAACAAACAGCCAACGGTTTTATATACAAACTGAAATTGAATCGATCGTCTCTTGTGTGGCTGACAGAGATAACTTTTTATGTGAAATAAAAAAAATTTTATAAAAATTATTCAAATTTTCGTTATTGGCCCAGCTAAAAAAGTCGTAAAAATCAATTTTTACCATTATTTTTCACAATTCCGAGCAAATGCATTTTTTCAACATATTTCTTAGATTTCATTTACTAAACTAATTCTTCTAGCCTTACAGAGAAATTGAAGTAATTGGTCCATTCATAAAAAAGTTATTCTGATTGAAAGTGTGTGCGATCAGTTTTGCTCCTAACTGTATTATCAGGTCGTTCGGAAAGTAATTTTGTTTTCATTACTAGACTGCGGATCTTTATGCATGTATGGCTTCTGAAAATTTTCAAAAAATGCCAGAACATATCTTTCGACAGACTGTAGTATAACCTCGATATATTTCCGATCCACAAAGGGGCTACTAGCACTGAATAATATTGTACATATTACTTTTATGGGATCTTTAAATTACCAGAAAAATCGCAAAAAAGATCGTGGAAGAAAATGTCATAAAACTTAAACTAAATGGTAAAAAATCGGCTTTCATTTTCCTTTGAGAAAACGAAACGAGTCTCCGAACGATCTAATGCATATTGTATATTTCACGCACTCATTTTCGTCACAAATCTGCGGCGCAAAATTGAAAATTTTCGACACTGGAAATTACGAAAATCCTTAAATTCTTCTACATGCTTTCACATATTAATGTATCTTCTCTTCCCACCTACTGATTTCCAAGACCACCATATTCCAATGAAATCATAATCAGCAATATCTGTGATTTGGAAAATTTTCAATTTTGCGCCGCCTCCGAAAAGATTGTATTGTATTTAAGTTCGTGTGTATTCACATAAATTAAAAAGAAATTATTTTATACTTTTTAGTGCGTTTTTTCGAAGTCGGTTTAATCTTTTTTTATAAAATTTTTTTGTCGGTGATTTCCATGGGACTCATATTGACTACCTAATCGACTACAATAATAAATAATAATAAGCTGAAATTGAGTCGATCGTTCCTTGTGTGGAATAATAGATTCATTTCGTCTCTCAAAGTGCATCTTAACACCTTCCACTCGGAAATTAGATCGTTCGATCGAGCTTCAAGCGAGGAGTCAGCGCCAGAACTTGTACGAAAAGGGTAAACGCAGTGTAAGCGTTATCGGTTGTCGTTATCAGCGTGATTCCGTGGTAGCGACGTATTTAGTTGAAGGTCTGATCGTGAGCCGGCCTGCGTCAAAGTAGCAGGAAGGTTAAGGGCTTATCTGTGACCCGCGGGTTGGAATGCGAGAGAGACTGAGAGAGAGATCCCAGAGGAGAGTACACCGGTCCGGGTGGCGACGCACAGTGGTCCGGATCGAGAAATTCAGTGACATTTTGTTATAACTTTTGAACCATTAGAGATATTGCAATGAAATTTTCACTAAAAGTATTTAAAAAATAATCATTTTTAATTATAGATAATTAAATATTTTTTGCATTTGTTAAACAATATTTATTAATTAATCTTCATTCATACTTTGTTATTGATAATAAATTTGTTTACATATAAGTTCACAAACTATTTTTTGTAATAATTTATAATAAAAATTTGTTTGTCCATACCGAGAAGTTCTGTGACACTGCCACAGCTTTTGAATCGTAAAAGTTATTCTGATGAAACTTTCACTGAAAAATATGAAAAAATAATCACTTTTCAATGATAAATAATTTAATATGTTTAGTGTTTGTTTAATTATTTTTAATAACATTTTACTTACTTTACTGGCTGATTTACTTAAATCTATGCAAGTATCAATTCCGCAGCTTCTTGATCTAGCGGCCTTTTCTTTTTATTTTGTGATTTTACTCTTATAGCAGCATATAATAAACAATTGACTGTAGGCTACAATCAAAACAGTCCGCTCGCACGCGCGCGAGGTTCTTCGCGTCTCGCACAATCCTGGCGCTCGACGCAGCGATGGATACACTTGAATCACTAATAACTTGCGTCGATGGACGATGTTGGTAGTAAATCGTGCATAACTATATAGGGAAAAGTGTACTGAACATTGTACAATTTGTAAACACGCGGTGCTAATTGGAACTCAAAAGATACTCCGTATCAAAGATGAAGAATTTTGACAATTTCCGAGCCTTCACTGTACATTATTTTTTTAATACATTATTTGAATTAATTTTTAATTGTCAGTGTAAATTTTTATCGTAATGGAATTCTCTTCATTTTAAACGAAGAACAGAGGAAAAATATTAAACAGGTGTGTCAGGGCATCCAGATAAAGATATGTATCTTTTTTCTGCGAAACAGGCTATTTTCAAAATGTTCAACTTTAAGTGTTCGTCGCGATTACAATTTTAATTATATTTTATTAATTTCTTTATTTTCGAGGTAGATGGACATTTATGAAGCAATGCAAACTTTGTACATGTCAATATGAGAAAGTTCATTTTTCGACAAAATGTCACTGAATTTCTCGATCCGGACCACTGTGCGACGGTGGCACGAGCGGGTTCCACGCACGGGTTCCACAAGAGAGAGAGAGAGAGAGAGAGAGAGAGAGAGAGAGAGAGAGCTGGTTCTCTACATAGATTCTCGAACGGGTGTGCAGCACACGTATCCTCTCTCCGGGCCGTATTTGTCCCTCGGTGTGCACGTGACATCTTAATCTCTCCCGGCCCCCCTATTCGTCGTCCCCCTTTCTCTTCCTGAAGGTGTACCCTCCCCTCCTCTCCCCGTTTACCCCGCCCCGTTCAGCCTATCTCTTTATCTGGTCCCCGCGCGCGTATCTTTCATCCCTTTGACTCGTTTTTTTCTTATTTATCGCCCGTTTTCCTTTATCCGTTTCTATCGCTGCGAGGAGCGTCTCTCCCTTTTGTTCCCGTGTCTCCGTCGCGTTGGTCCGATGCTTGTCTCGAGTCACGCCGCTTTCTTTTCTCTTTCTCCCCTTTCTCCCTCTCGCTGTCTTTTTGTTTTTTCGTTAGACCGCGTCGTTTTTCTTTCGGTTTCCCTCGGACTCTTATTCGCGCGATTGCGTTCCCTCGCTCTCTTTTGTTTCTGGTCTGTGCTCTCACCCTTTGATGCTCCCTACACTCTCTTTTTCTTTTTCTCACCCTACGCAACGAACCAGGGATTTCACTTTCTCTCTCTCTCTGTTTAGTTTTCTTCTGCTCATTGCTTTCGCGCGTGTACCCCACCAACACGATGATCAGGGTACAGAGAAGCCCTTAATCTTGGCACCGTTCCCTCGGGAGATTGTAATCTGAGATTTAGGTCCCAGCCGGTGGGCACCCAGCGAGGCACCTCGACCGACACCTAACGAGCGAGTCTCGTTGTTCCTCGCATTCCTTGTTCGACACTCGATCGTCGAATTACAAACACCTACGGGCTTTGCTTGCCCCCTGCCTGAGCAAGTCCCTTTTAATTAGAAAATACCTCTTCGTCTCGTAGATTTGTGACGCAAATGAGCGCGTGAAATATACAATATACATTACGTCGTTCGGAGACTCGTTTCGTTTTCTCAAGGGAAAATGAAAGCCGATTTTTTACCATTTAATATTATTAGTTTTATAACATTTCCTTCCGCGAACTTTTTTGCGATTTTTCTGCTAATTTAAAGATACCATGAAAGTAATATGTAAAATATTATTCAGTGGTAGTGGCCCCTTTGTGGATCCGAAATATCATATATCGAGGTTATACTACATTCTGTCGAAGGAAATAAATCTAAAATAAATTTTTAATACTATACTACTATTTAAAATTACTATACATTATACTAACTCCTCAAGTAATATAAAATATTTCAATTTTAACGATAATTTCATAATATATTCTGGCATTTTTTGAAAATTTTCAGAAGCCATAAATGCATAAAGATCCGCAGTCTAGTAATGAAAACAAAATTGCGAGAAACAAAATTACTTTCCGAAAGACCTGATAATACAGTTAGGAGCAAAACTGATCGCGCACACTTTAAATCAGTATAGCTTTTTTATGAATGGAGCAATGACTTCAATTTTTCTGTAAGGCTAGAAGAATTAGTTTAGTAAATGAAATCTAAGAAATATGTTGAAAAAATGCATTTGGCCGGAATTGTGAAAAATAATAGTAAAAATTGATTTTTAGGACTTTTTTAGCTGGGCCAATAACGAAAATTTGAAAGATTTGTTTGGTCAACTAATAAATTATATACGCACCGAAAATTTCATTGAAATTGGTTAATTGGTTCACGAGTTATGAACGATCATAAGTGGCAATTTTTCAAGATTTTCGGCCTTTTACTAATTTTGATCGATTATAACTCGTAAACCAATTAACCAATTTCAATGAAATTTTCTTCGAACTCTTGATCAAAAACATCTTTCAAAGTTTCGTTATTGGCCCAGCTAAAAAAGTCCTAAAATTCAATTTTTACTATCGTTCCTCACAATTCCGACAAAATGCATTTTTTCAACATATTTTTTAGATGTCATTTACTAAACTAATTCTTCTAGCCTTACAGAGAAATTGAAGTCGTTTGGTCGATTCATAAAAAAGTTATTCCGATTTAACTAACTGTATATGTCTAACAATAACATCCTTAAATCCTACCTCACTTATTTATTCCTCGACAAATCCATAAAAGTCACAAACTTCAAGATAAGAGTTTAGAAGAAATTGATGAATGGGGAAAAAAGGTATTGGCACACAGATCACGGCACCGCCTGAAACGCTCGGTTGGTTCTTTTGTCAAGCAGCATCGTCGCCAGTCGGAAGATCGGGGGATGATCTATCGCGTTATCCCAGCCAGGGGTGGATTGCTGCGGGAATTTGTGTGCGCGCTACATGCTCCCGAAGCAACAAGTAGCATCAGGCCGGCGTACCTGCGACATTTAAGTAGACATGGTCGTCTCGTTAACCTTCGATCTATCTGCAACCCCCTCGAACCTCATTTCCACCCTGCTGGCAGAGATCTCGCTCGGAGAAACAGACAATTCTCATCTGGTACCAGTAGCGTACTTTGACAGTCTCAAATCTGATTAGATCCGATGACATTCCAAACATCGCCCTTCGAAAGAAACAACAATAAATTTGTAAAAATGAGCAGGTCTAATTTAAAACAGTGAAAACGTTAGAGGATTTTTGAAATGCTGTTATATTATTTGCAACGAATTGGAAATATTGACTAAGAAAATCAATTATTGTATTCTACTCTCCACTTTGTTGTAATTTAAGTAACAAATGTTTATTTTGCATACAAATCCGCTGTGTAGTTATAATATTAACACTTAGCAGTCGAGGAGTGACTCACAAGGGAAGCACCCCAAGTGTCCGACTGCGATTTCGATAATTTTTTGTGAGATGATGGTATATGGATCCCTAATGATGTCTGCAAAATATTAGGTGCAGTTACTCAATAGTTTGAAAGATATAAACAATTAAACTTTCATACCTTGTTGATATACCATGATTTGCAGCTCAAGTTTTCGAAGTTCAATTGATTATATCTTGAAAACTATTGAGTAACTACGCCCAATATTTTGCAGTCATCATTAGAGAACTATATAAGATTATCAAAATCGAAGTCGAACACTTTCCCTTGTAAGATCCTTGACAACGTAAATTAAATCTTTCGCGATTCGTTCAAGATTCGTTCTTAATCCTGATTCTTGGTCGTCAAGTAATCATCGAGCCAGCAAGCTTGCAAGTAAAATTTCGGGAAAATCGGTCGACGATGCAATGAGCTACAACCGTTTAAAGATGGTAAAAATTGCAGATTTTCTCGATTTCGGCCTCTATCTGTAATAAATTTAACAAGGAAAGGACCCCAAATGTCCTACTTCGATTTTGACAAGTTTTTGTGGGATGATGGTATATGGATCCCTAATGATGTCTGCAAAATATTAGGTGTAGTTACTCAATAGTTTCAAAGATATAAACAATTAAACTTTCATACCTTGTTCATATACCATGATTTGCAGCTCAAGTTTTCGAAGTTCAATTGATTATATCTTTAAAACTATTGAGTAACTACACCCAATATTTTGCATACATAATTAGGGATCCATATACCATCATCTCACAAAAAATTATCAAAATCAAAGTCGAACACTTGGGTTTCTACCCTTGTCTAAGTCACCACTAAAAATAGCTGTTCCTTTATTCACAATATTGTTTACATTATTAAATATATTGCTATCTAATCACTTTCTACACATTTAAGTATTGTATACGAGAAGAGAATCGTATACAATATTCTAGATCGGAAGAAATGTTTCATTTTCAAGTTACAATAACTCTGGCTGCAAAGTGTTAAACATATTAAGAGAATTACATGCACTTGGTTGTAATTCAGGTAGAAAATGTTTATTTTGCATACAGATCCGCTGTCTAGTTATAACACGTACAATTATCAAATTATTGTAAATTAACGCGAAATCATTGGATTGGAAATAGTGTTTCGGAAAGTTATTAGAGGGTCGTTCTGGTCCACCGGAGTGAAATCGAGGCGGGCAGGTGCCGCGCAGATCCGCCTTCGTCAGGTGCTTCTTTTACCCTGCAGTTTCTTCGTTTTAATTCGTTTTTTAGTACTCGTGCACCGCGACCGACGACCTCGAAGGGACAGGTGATCAGTGGTTTCGACATAGCCCGATGATTCGGTGCTAACCGTGACGAAGGGGCACGCGACTTAATCACGGACTACGTAATTGGAAGCTAGCCTTCGATCCCTCCCCGACTTTTAGCTGACTCCGCCTTACAAGACTAATCCTCGCTCTTTAATTGAATTTTAATGATCTTCCTGTCGCCCTACAATTGGACAGAGCACCACCTGATTCTCATTTCATTTTAACCTGACAGAGAATCAATTTTTATTTTGATCCCTTAGACATCTTGATTTTTTTTCGATCCATATGTATATTCATTTTTAAGATCATCAAGATTTTATTCTGTTCGCACTCGATCTTCTAAACATACCAAGGTAATACTTATAAAACATTTTGTAAAGATTATTCGTGATTGAATATATTGGTGTCTAATCAATGTTCAATTTTTGTAGACAATTTTAAGAAAGTGGAACCGAATGAAATCCTATTTTCATTTGAACTAAAGTAGTAACAGCTGTAGGTCCAAATAAATAAAAATCGTACTAAATTCTGTCCAATTTGATACTCCAGCATTTTTTGAAAATTTTTGTACACCATGAATGCATAAAAAATTCGTATAAATAAAATGGAAAGAATTATACATATAAGAAGTGTTATAAGAAAGATATTCATATATACAGTTAGGAGCAAAAATGATTACGCGCACTTTAACTCAGAATAACTTTTTTATGAATGGACCAAACGACTTCAATTTCTATGTAGTACTAGAAGAATTAGTTTAGTAAATGACATATAAAAAAATATCTTGAAAAAATGCATTTGGTCGTAATTCTGAAAAACAATAGTAAAAATTGATTTTTACGACTTTTTTAGCTGGGCCAGTAACGAAAATTTGAAAGATGTGTTTGATCAAGAGTTCAAAGAAAATTTCATTGAAATTGGTTAATTGGTTTACGAGTTATAAACGATCAAAAGTGGTAAAAATTACAATTTTGCTAGATTCTCGGTCATTTACCACTTTTGATCGTTTATAACTCGTGAACCGATTAACCAATTTCAATGAAATTTTCTTTGAACTCTTGATCAAACACATCTTTCAAATTTTCGTTTATGACCCAGCTAAAAAAGTCGTAAAAATCAATTTTTACTATTGTTCTTCAGAATTACGACCAAATGCATTTTTCAAGATATTTTTTTATATGTCATTTACTAAACTAATTCTTCTAGCACTACATAGAAATTGAAGTCGTTCGGTCCATTCATAAAACCGATTAACCAATTTCAATGTAATTTTCGGAGCGTGTATAATTTATACTAGTTGACCAAACACACCTCTTAAATTGTCGTTATTGACCCAGCTAGGAAAGTCGTAAAAATTAATTTTTGCTATTATTTTTCACAATAACGACCAAATGTATTTTTCCAACATATTATTTACATGTCATTTACTAAACTAATTCTTCTAGCCTTACAGATAAATTGAAGTCGTCCATTCACAAAAAAGTTACTCTAATTTAAAGTGTGTGTGATCAGTTTTGCTCCTAACTGTATAAGAAATGTTTCATTTTCGAGTTAAAATAGCTCCGACTGCAGAGAATGTTCCATCGTTCGTGGAAGAAAGATGATCATCAGACAGTTTGTAGCCCATTGATCTCGAGTGAAAATGGTTTCGTGGCTACCGTATATCGACTGCCTAATCGAGTGCAATAAGCTCCAACAATCGAGTTTAACAAAAGCAAAAGGCAAATAATCGCGCGGGGCAATAGTGGTCGCCGTTTCTTCTTCCCGAAAGAGTCGGGTGCACAGAACGGAGAGACGACGGGAGTATAGTGAACGGTTCGGTGGCCCTTAATGACGGTTTCGTTGAATCCTCCGGAGGATTCGGTCGGCCCCCTTTGATACCTTGGCCCCCAACGAATTAAGGTTCACCTGCTTGACCTCCTCGTGGTCGGAGCCCACAAAAACCTGGTGCGGGGTGCTGGTCCTCGCGTAAAAAATAAATGAGCCTCGCCCGCGTCGATATTAAGGGTGGATTCAGGAATCATCGACGCGAGACGATTCGTTTCCTGGAGGATTCTTGCCGCCGAAATAATATCCTCTCACTTCTAACACTAAACTCATCGACCAGAAATCAATCTGTGCTGTCTATAAAAATTACAACCTCGAATTTATTCAGCACCTGAGGAAAGTCATTTATTTTCAGTCGCCGGCAAAGTCTGTCTCAATCGGATTTTTAATATTACAGCGTTGAAAAGATCCCCGGCTTCTGACGAACTAAATTCGCAAGCGCAGTTTCTAAATATTTGAACAACGTCTCGTTCCCGAAAAGTTTCGTGTTAATAAAAACTTCCGGCCGAGAACCTCCCCGGACGGTGCATCAACGGTCTCTCAGGGGATCGCGTTCTCCAGCTGGCTCGTGCCTCGAAATAAGGGATGCCATGGCGCGAATTATCCTAATAAACTAGACCACCGCTCGGTGTGATCCACAATTTTCAAATAACCATTAAGCGCCCGGGGAATTCTCTATTGCCTTTACCTTCTGGCGAAAGTTCTGAAACTACTAACTTTATTTTTTCTACTGGAAGCCTATTAGTAATAAGAAGAAATTGGACGTAAGATTTTCGAAAAGTCTTTCGACAGATTGTGGAATCTAGGTGCACGGTAGCGCACCAGCCAAGCTCTCGCACTACCTCCTTTTACACGAAACAACTTAGCCGTTTTTTAGAGGCTTATATTGGGTTGGCAAGAAAGTAATTTCGGTATTTTTAGATGAAATGAAATCCAATTTTTTTATCAAAGCAATGAACTTTAATCAATAAAATATTTTCCATTTTGTTGTATGATCTTTTGCCATCTTTCCTGGTAGCTTCATAATTCCGCGCTCATAAAACTTCTGATCCTTTTCGGTGAAAAACTGATCCAAGTGCGATTTCAGATCATCATCATTAGTGAATGTTTTACCATTCAAAGAGTTTTGTAAACTTCGGAATAAATGATAATCTGATGGTGCAATGTCAGGGCTATATGGTGGATGTGACATCACTTCCCAACCAAGCTCCAATAACTTTTCACGTGTTACCAAAGATGTGTGTGGCCTAGCGTTATCATGGTGGAACACGATTCCTTTGTGATTTGCCAATTCTGGCCGTTTTTCTTTGATTGCTATGTCCAGTTTTGTTAGTTGGCGACAATAAACATCTGAATTGATGGTTTGGTTCCTTGGGAGCAGGTCAAAATACACAATACCTTTGTAATCCCACCAAATTGACAACATGATCTTCTTTTGGTGCAATTCAGCTTTCGGTGTGGTTTGGGCTGGTTCATCACGCTTGGACCATGATCGTTTTCGAGTTGTATTATTGTAAACAACCCATTTCTAATCACCGGTGATGATTCGCTTGAGAAACGGGTCGATTTCATTTCGTTTGAGATGCATATCGCATATGTTGATGCGTTGCATTAAGTGAATTTCTTTCAACTCGTGTGGAACCCAAATATCGAGCTTCTTAACGATTCCGAGACTTTTTAAACGATATTCTATGGTTGTATGCGAGACATTTAACCTGTCTGCAATCTCTCGGACAGTTATATGACGATCCGATTCAATAATGGCTTTCATTTGGTCATCATCAACTCCAGATGATCAACCAGAACGTTGGTCATCTTTAAGTGAGAAATTTCCAGAACGGAATTTTTTAAACCAATTCTGGCACGTGCGTTCTGTTAAGCAATCTACACCGTAAACTTCGCATATATCTTTGTGAGCCTCGGCAGCTTTTTTACCTCTACGGAAATAAAAAAGCAATATATGCCTATAATGTTCGTTTCTGCAATCCATGTTCAAATTGACACAGAACTAACAATTTTAATCAAAATTACGTGTAATTTGCTTCAAAAGTAACCTAAAAGATGCAGTTATGAAATGTCAGAAAGAAAACAAACGCAACGTTAACAGAAGCCAATCAAACAAAACATAACGCCATCAGTTAGTGAAAACCGAAATTACTTTCTTGCCAACCCAATAACTCGGCACTGGAGGCAGATGGAGAGATGTAATTTCGTACACTTGTTAAATGCTATCATGTCTCAATATTGACAAAACATTAATCTTCCAACATTAGTAGGTTCCGAGATATAGAACCTCAAAAATCGCTGAATTTGTCACTGACTGACTGGCTGACAGATCGTCAAAACCTTTTGGGTACTTTCCATTGACCTGCAAGCTTGAAATTTGGTACATAGGTCCACCATAACAAACACTCAAAGGAATAATTATCAAAGTTTGAAATTTTACACCTTGAAGGGGTTGTATTGCAAAAGAAACATTACGAAATAGGTACGTAGGATGGAACATAGCAGCATAACATACATAAGTATACGTTTTATTAGCTTCGAAGTCGCAACAAATACTGATGAAAAAACAATCGCTCTAACGTAAAGAAAGGAAACTGCACCGAGCATCGTCTATAGCGGCGGGGGGCAAACGGATCCGAGCGTCGCCGGCAGAGTGTTAATCTTCGATACATGGAATTTGGATTTTATCTTGCAGATTAGAAAAGGATTTTTTTCTTTGATACCTACTTGATAATTGATGAAATTTCAACAAAAATTGATGAAATCCCAACAAAAACATCCTGTAGACAGGAGCCAAGTTCCTATGGCCGTGATAAGTTGTCAGATCAAACAAAATACGACCAAGCGTTCGTTAACGATGCGACCAAGCAATTCGTTAGCTTAGAAATACCTCTTGCAATACTGAAGAAAGCGTTTGTAAAAATTAGTTTATAAGAATGCTATTTAATTTTTACAGAGTTACATGGAGGACTAAATTATTCAAACTTGGCCGTTACTTCTTAAACCAATGGCCATGAAAAGTGTTAGGTAGCGGCCAAGTTTGAATAATTTAGCCCTCCATGTAACTCTTTAAAAATCAAATAGCGTTCTTTTAAAATAATTTTTACAATCGCTTTTTTCAGTATTGCAAGAGGTATTTCTAAGCTAACGGACTTGGCTCCTCTTTACAGGATGGTTTTGTTAGGATTATATTATGAAACGCGAAATTTCATTTCTGAACTGGACAAAGTTGAAAAATTAAAGTTAAAAATTATATAGCGTTCTTTTAAACTAATTTTTATTGCAAGAGGTATTTCTAAGCTAACGAACTTGGCTGTATTTTGTTTGATCTCACAACTTTTCACGGCCATAGGAACTTGGCTCCTGTCTACAGGATGTTTTTGTTGGGATTTCATCAATTTTTGAAGAAATTTCATCAATTATCAAGTAGGTATCAAGCAACAAGTAGTTTTTGTTGGGATACTGTGTTGACAGAAAACTTGTCATTCGGTATCTGTTAGAGAAAGAACGTTGAGAGATTCGTTATTCGGATTGAGCGAAAAAGAATGTGGGGAATCGAATTAATTGAAAGGGGAGGGGCGGTTTGTTTGAAAAGGGGTTGAAAGGTCCAGCCCCGTAGCTTCGCCGCGAGAAAGGGCGCGCGCAGGGTGGTCGGATCCCTTTGTTGGCACACAGCTACCGGAATTCCGAGGTTGCTGGATGGAAAACTAATTTGTCCGCTGACAAAATCATTTCGCCCGGCGAGGTCGCTTCGACACGCCATCTGGGAGGTTTCGAAACCTGCCAGTCACTTTCCAGTCGTCCCGGGAAACACCGATCTCTGTGTTTTCCCAACTTACCTCGAAACGATCTTAATCCTGATTCCGCACTTGACCGTGTCTAACGACGATCCCTGCTTTCGGAAATTCCGGGAACGTGTCTTTAATATTATGACTAGGTCGGTACAGTCGTGGCGACAATCCTCGGGGAGAGTAATTAACGAACGTCATTAGGACTGGCGCATTAGCAGGGAATGCGGGCTGATGATATCGGCGACTCGGATTTGTCTAGCTCTAACAGGTGCCATTACCGAAATTGAGGGCGTTTCCTCGTATTCCGCTTTCCCATTTTTGGAAATTACGATTCTTAGTCATTTATGCAATTTTTCGCGCTGCGGTAATTTTCAGAGGTTCCTCAGATTTATTGAAGCACGAAGCTAATGAATAAATGACCACATTTGTTTCTATGTTACGCGCAAAGGTAGAATTTTCACTTTAGGAACTGAAGTATGAATGAAAAAAATTAGCGATTAATTGCCCCACGTGATTTGACGGTGGGATTTCCGCAGAAAGTTGAAACAGTACCATGTACCCCGGTTTCTCGTTCTTAGAAAAAGCGATTCTTAGCAATTTATGCAATTTTTTGGGCTGTGGTAATTTTCAGAGATTCCTCAGAGTCGTCATTGAAACACGAAGCTAATGAATAAATGACTTATTACTTTTATTAGGAACTGAAGTATGAATGAAAAAAATTAGCGATTAATTGTGCCACGTGATTTGACGGTGGGATTTCCGCAGAAAGTTGAAACAGTGCCATGTAAACCCGGGTTTCCATTTTTAGAAAAAGCGATTCTTAGCAATTTATGCAATTTTCTGGGCTGTGGTAATTTTCAGAGATTCCTCAGAGTCATCATTGAAACACGAAGCTAATGAATAAGTGACTTATTATTTTTATTAGGAACTGAAGTATGAATGAAAAGAATTAGCGATTAATTGTCCCACGTGATTTGACGGTGGGATTTGCGCAGAAAGTTGAAACAGTGCCATGTACCCCGGTTTCTCGTTTTTAGAAAAAGCGATTCTCAGCAATTTATGCAATTTTTTGATACTAGCACATCTGGTAAAGTAAATATTGTTCTGAATCGTGCTGTGGTAGTTTTCAGAGGTCATCAGAGTCGCCATTGATGCGCGAAGCTAATGAAAAAATACCACATTTGTTTCTATTTCACGCACAAACGGTAGAATTTTCACTTTTGGAACTAAAGTATGAATGAAAAAAATTAGCGATTAATTGTCCCACGTGATTTGTCGGTGGGATTTTCGCAGAAAGTTGAAACAGTGCAACGTACCCCGGTTTCTCGTTTTTAGAAAAAGCGATTCTTAGCAATTCATGCAATTTTCTGGGCTGTGGTAATTTTCAAAGATTCCTCAGAGTCGTCATTGAAACACGAAGCTAATGAATAAGTGACTTATTATTTTTATTAGGAACTGAAGTATGAATGAAAAGAATTAGCGATTAATTGTCCCACGTGATTTGTCGGTGGGATTTTCGCAGAAAGTTGAAACAGTGCCACGTACCCCGGTTTCTCGTTTTTAGAAAAAACGATTCTCAGCAATTTATGCAATTTTTTGATACTAGCACATCTGGTAAAGTAAATATTGTTCTGAATCGTGCTGTGGTAGTTTTCAGAGGTCTTCAGAGTCGCCATTGATGCGCGAAGCTAATGAAAAAATACCACATTTGTTTCTTATTTCACGCACAAACGGTAGAATTTTCACTTTTGGAACTAAAGTATGAATGAAAAAAATTAGCGATTAATTGTCCCACGTGATTGGCGGAGGGATTTCCGCAGAAAGTTGAAACAGTACCATGTACCCCGGTTTCTCGTTCTTAGAAAAAGCGATTCTTAGCAATTTATGCAATTTTTTGGGCTGTGGTAATTTTCAGAGATTCCTCAGAGTCGTCATTGAAACACGAAGCTAATGAATAAATGACTTATTACTTTTATTAGGAACTGAAGTATGAATGAAAAAAATTAGCGATTAATTGTGCCACGTGATTTGACGGTGGGATTTCCGCAGAAAGTTGAAACAGTGCCATGTAAACCCGGGTTTCCATTTTTAGAAAAAGCGATTCTTAGCAATTTATGCAATTTTCTGGGCTGTGGTAATTTTCAGAGATTCCTCAGAGTCATCATTGAAACACGAAGCTAATGAATAAGTGACTTATTATTTTTATTAGGAACTGAAGTATGAATGAAAAGAATTAGCGATTAATTGTCCCACGTGATTTGACGGTGGGATTTGCGCAGAAAGTTGAAACAGTGCCATGTACCCCGGTTTCTCGTTTTTAGAAAAAGCGATTCTCAGCAATTTATGCAATTTTTTGATACTAGCACATCTGGTAAAGTAAATATTGTTCTGAATCGTGCTGTGGTAGTTTTCAGAGGTCATCAGAGTCGCCATTGATGCGCGAAGCTAATGAAAAAATACCACATTTGTTTCTATTTCACGCACAAACGGTAGAATTTTCACTTTTGGAACTAAAGTATGAATGAAAAAAATTAGCGATTAATTGTCCCACGTGATTTGTCGGTGGGATTTTCGCAGAAAGTTGAAACAGTGCAACGTACCCCGGTTTCTCGTTTTTAGAAAAAGCGATTCTTAGCAATTCATGCAATTTTCTGGGCTGTGGTAATTTTCAAAGATTCCTCAGAGTCGTCATTGAAACACGAAGCTAATGAATAAGTGACTTATTATTTTTATTAGGAACTGAAGTATGAATGAAAAGAATTAGCGATTAATTGTCCCACGTGATTTGTCGGTGGGATTTTCGCAGAAAGTTGAAACAGTGCCACGTACCCCGGTTTCTCGTTTTTAGAAAAAACGATTCTCAGCAATTTATGCAATTTTTTGATACTAGCACATCTGGTAAAGTAAATATTGTTCTGAATCGTGCTGTGGTAGTTTTCAGAGGTCTTCAGAGTCGCCATTGATGCGCGAAGCTAATGAAAAAATACCACATTTGTTTCTTATTTCACGCACAAACGGTAGAATTTTCACTTTTGGAACTAAAGTATGAATGAAAAAAATTAGCGATTAATTGTCCCACGTGATTGGCGGAGGGATTTCCGCAGAAAGTTGAAACAGTACCATGTACCCCGGTTTCTCGTTCTTAGAAAAAGCGATTCTTAGCAATTTATGCAATTTTTTGGGCTGTGGTAATTTTCAGAGATTCCTCAGAGTCGTCATTGAAACACGAAGCTAATGAATAAATGACTTATTACTTTTATTAGGAACTGAAGTATGAATGAAAAAAATTAGCGATTAATTGTGCCACGTGATTTGACGGTGGGATTTCCGCAGAAAGTTGAAACAGTGCCATGTAAACCCGGGTTTCCATTTTTAGAAAAAGCGATTCTTAGCAATTTATGCAATTTTCTGGGCTGTGGTAATTTTCAGAGATTCCTCAGAGTCATCATTGAAACACGAAGCTAATGAATAAGTGACTTATTATTTTTATTAGGAACTGAAGTATGAATGAAAAGAATTAGCGATTAATTGTCCCACGTGATTTGACGGTGGGATTTGCGCAGAAAGTTGAAACAGTGCCATGTACCCCGGTTTCTCGTTTTTAGAAAAAGCGATTCTCAGCAATTTATGCAATTTTTTGATACTAGCACATCTGGTAAAGTAAATATTGTTCTGAATCGTGCTGTGGTAGTTTTCAGAGGTCATCAGAGTCGCCATTGATGCGCGAAGCTAATGAAAAAATACCACATTTGTTTCTATTTCACGCACAAACGGTAGAATTTTCACTTTTGGAACTAAAGTATGAATGAAAAAAATTAGCGATTAATTGTCCCACGTGATTTGTCGGTGGGATTTTCGCAGAAAGTTGAAACAGTGCAACGTACCCCGGTTTCTCGTTTTTAGAAAAAGCGATTCTTAGCAATTCATGCAATTTTCTGGGCTGTGGTAATTTTCAAAGATTCCTCAGAGTCGTCATTGAAACACGAAGCTAATGAATAAGTGACTTATTATTTTTATTAGGAACTGAAGTATGAATGAAAAGAATTAGCGATTAATTGTCCCACGTGATTTGTCGGTGGGATTTTCGCAGAAAGTTGAAACAGTGCCACGTACCCCGGTTTCTCGTTTTTAGAAAAAACGATTCTCAGCAATTTATGCAATTTTTTGATACTAGCACATCTGGTAAAGTAAATATTGTTCTGAATCGTGCTGTGGTAGTTTTCAGAGGTCTTCAGAGTCGCCATTGATGCGCGAAGCTAATGAAAAAATACCACATTTGTTTCTTATTTCACGCACAAACGGTAGAATTTTCACTTTTGGAACTAAAGTATGAATGAAAAAAATTAGCGATTAATTGTCCCACGTGATTGGCGGAGGGATTTCCGCAGAAAGTTGAAACAGTACCATGTACCCCGGTTTCTCGTTCTTAGAAAAAGCGATTCTTAGCAATTTATGCAATTTTTTGGGCTGTGGTAATTTTCAGAGATTCCTCAGAGTCGTCATTGAAACACGAAGCTAATGAATAAATGACTTATTACTTTTATTAGGAACTGAAGTATGAATGAAAAAAATTAGCGATTAATTGTGCCACGTGATTTGACGGTGGGATTTCCGCAGAAAGTTGAAACAGTGCCATGTAAACCCGGGTTTCCATTTTTAGAAAAAGCGATTCTTAGCAATTTATGCAATTTTCTGGGCTGTGGTAATTTTCAGAGATTCCTCAGAGTCATCATTGAAACACGAAGCTAATGAATAAGTGACTTATTATTTTTATTAGGAACTGAAGTATGAATGAAAAGAATTAGCGATTAATTGTCCCACGTGATTTGACGGTGGGATTTGCGCAGAAAGTTGAAACAGTGCCATGTACCCCGGTTTCTCGTTTTTAGAAAAAGCGATTCTCAGCAATTTATGCAATTTTTTGATACTAGCACATCTGGTAAAGTAAATATTGTTCTGAATCGTGCTGTGGTAGTTTTCAGAGGTCATCAGAGTCGCCATTGATGCGCGAAGCTAATGAAAAAATACCACATTTGTTTCTATTTCACGCACAAACGGTAGAATTTTCACTTTTGGAACTAAAGTATGAATGAAAAAAATTAGCGATTAATTGTCCCACGTGATTTGTCGGTGGGATTTTCGCAGAAAGTTGAAACAGTGCAACGTACCCCGGTTTCTCGTTTTTAGAAAAAGCGATTCTTAGCAATTCATGCAATTTTCTGGGCTGTGGTAATTTTCAAAGATTCCTCAGAGTCGTCATTGAAACACGAAGCTAATGAATAAGTGACTTATTATTTTTATTAGGAACTGAAGTATGAATGAAAAGAATTAGCGATTAATTGTCCCACGTGATTTGTCGGTGGGATTTTCGCAGAAAGTTGAAACAGTGCCACGTACCCCGGTTTCTCGTTTTTAGAAAAAACGATTCTCAGCAATTTATGCAATTTTTTGATACTAGCACATCTGGTAAAGTAAATATTGTTCTGAATCGTGCTGTGGTAGTTTTCAGAGGTCTTCAGAGTCGCCATTGATGCGCGAAGCTAATGAAAAAATACCACATTTGTTTCTTATTTCACGCACAAACGGTAGAATTTTCACTTTTGGAACTAAAGTATGAATGAAAAAAATTAGCGATTAATTGTCCCACGTGATTGGCGGAGGGATTTCCGCAGAAAGTTGAAACAGTACCATGTACCCCGGTTTCTCGTTCTTAGAAAAAGCGATTCTTAGCAATTTATGCAATTTTTTGGGCTGTGGTAATTTTCAGAGATTCCTCAGAGTCGTCATTGAAACACGAAGCTAATGAATAAATGACTTATTACTTTTATTAGGAACTGAAGTATGAATGAAAAAAATTGCCGAGTAATTGCCCCACGTGATTAGACGATGGGATTTGTACAGAAAGTTGAAACAGTGCCATGTATCCCGGGTTCCCATGTTTAGAAACAGCGATTCTCAGCAATTAATGCAATTTTTTGATACTAGCACATTTTGCAAAGTAAATATTGTTCTGAATCGTGCTGTGGTAGTTTTTAGAGGTCTTCAGAGTCGCCATTGATGCGCGAAGCTAATGAAAAAATACCACATTTGTTTCTATTTTGCGCACAAACGGTAGAATTTTCACTTTTGGAACTAAAGTATGAATGAAAAAAATTAGCGATTAATTGTCCCACGTGATTTGGCGGAGGGATTTCCGCAGAAAGTTGAAACAGTGCCACGTACCCTGGTTTCCCGTTTTTAGACAATGCGATTCTTAGCAACTTATGCGATTTTTAGTAATTTATGTAATTCTTAGCACTGTATTTGATACTAGCAAAGGTAACATAAATATTTTTTGGAACTATGCTGTGGTAATTTTCAGTGGTTCCTCAGAGTCGTCATTGAAGCGCGAAGCTAATGAATAAATAATAAATAAATGTTTACAGTAGGGACTGAGTATGAATGAATACGAATGAAGTAAGTATAAATTAAAAAATTAGCGCCTAATTGTCCCACGTGATTTGACGGTGAGATCCGCGCGAAAAGTCGAAACAGTGTCGCGACTCGTCCGCGGACGTGAATTGATGAGTCCCGTAGTCGAGCTTTCTCGTTCTCGACCGTTAATCAGCGGTCGTAAAGCCGTAGACTAATGGTTCCACGACTTAAGAAAGGGTGCCGTTGGCTTCCAAGATGGCGGCCAAGATAAACCACGTCGAGGGTGCAACGTCTGCCGAGGGTAGCCGCTTCCGTTCTGGACGTGGCTTCCTGACCGTGGCTGTACTTACCCTCGGACCGAACCGGAAGTGTCGGTTACCTCTTCCTAGCCAGATCCATTCAGCTTTAAATTTATCGCGGAGACTCGAAGCATCTCGGCGATCAACCCTTCCCCATATTTCAACCCTTACAACCTAGTTGCGTTAACCCGTGAATAATAAACTAAGAATCCTCAATTATTTACTCGTACTCTTACAGAAATAAATTTTCTTCTCATTACTATATCTGAATGTAGGGTATGGTCCCCTAATATGGCACTACCTTATATCTCTAGTGAGAAAATCATCATACAATTGTTTTCCATGTTCACTCATCAATGTGCAGTGTAATCGCAGCATTCTATACATTTTAGTATCGATCCTCCGCCAGTTGTGTCTGCACCTGTTGAATATTTTCGTGGTTAGATTTTCGATTGAAAGCATCTCCCTCGAGTTCGGAAGTCACCGTGGAGATTTAGACGCACGTGAACGATTCCACAACTCCGAGGGAAACATAAATACTCAGCTTCAATAAACAAATATGTATTTCATTTTTAGAATTTATTACTCAAAGAAATAGTTACAATGAATACACATATCTATACACAGTTTTCATACATTACGAAGTTATAATTAAAATGCCTACAAAATTGCTATTTAGTTTATAATTTAATCGAACCGTAGCGCCGCGAACATAACCCCAAATTTATTTAAAAATGTACGATCGAGAATAATTTCTTATTTATTAATTGGTAACTACGTTTAAATTAGTATTTGATGTAGGGTTAAGTGCCCAAATATGGTATAGTCGCCTATTATGGCACTACCTTATACCTTGTAAAGAAGAAGTCGCATTGTAGTGAGAAAATCTTCAAACAATAGTTTACCATCTTCACTCAACAGTGTGCAGTGCAATCGCACAATTCTATACATTTTAGTATCGATCCTCAGCCAGTTGTCTCCAGTTTGATCACTTCTTATTCTTATTCCCCCGCTAGTCAGTTTGAAAAACCATTTCGAACATCTATTTTATGATCCTTGAAAGTATAAATAAATTCAATCTTGTAATTATTATAACACAGTAGGGTAAAGTGCCCAAATATGGTATAGTCGCCTATTATGACACTACCTTATATCTTGCAAAGGAGAAGTCGCACTCTAGTGAGAAAACGTGTGCATATGCATCATTCTATAGATTTTGAATTGAATATTTTCGTGGTTAGATTTTCGATTGTATCTTTTTCGAGGAAGGTAGGTGATTTTGAAATGTTTGAACATATCTGTAGTTTCAGTTTATTTATAGTAATGTTTGCCAACTGTTGGTTTGGGCTGAAATTCATTTTCTCTTTGTCAGTAGCTAGTATTATCAGTCCACGTGGAGTTCCCAATATGGCACTATGTACCAAGGGTTCCCTAATATGGGTACAGCTATTGACACTCTAGGAGTGGGTGCTGAATATGGCACTAGGTGTCATATTAGGGACTCAAGGTGTACCATATTGAGAACCCTTTCCACTGGAACCTGCAAATGACACACCACAAAAAAAATATTTTTCCCAAGCTGTATTAATTTTTGAACAAACTTGACCCCAGAATCTTATAGGAAGAAAATGCATCTGCAACTGGTAATTTTTTGGTCGAAAAAGAGTATTCTAAAATAATCAAAAAATGACCAACAAAAAGTGGTTCATTAGGGACTCGAGGTGTACCATATTATATGTAGAACCCCTTTCGCTGGAACCTGCAAATGACACACCAGAATAAAAATATTTTTCCCAAGCTGTATTAACTTTTGAACAAACTTGACCCCAGAATCTTATAGGAAGAAAATGCATCTACAACTGGTAATTATTCTGTCGAAAAAGAGCATTCTGAAATCATCAAAAAATGACATGAACAAAAAGAGGTTCATATTTGGACACTTCACCCTATACATATAATTTCGATACGCCGAGAACATCGCGCACATTGAAAATTAACGTCGAATTTCGAACCCTGGCCACAGAGGGTTGAATTAATTGGCTCGTCAGGGGATGAAGGGGTTCTTTTAGCAACTGGAGGTGCGTAGGAACGAGCGAGTCTCGCCGGAAGTCGCTCTAGAGGCCAACAGCTACCGGTCCGTCGCGTTTCTCGCGGCTGCCAAGGCAGTTTCCAGGAGTTTATGTTCCTTGACCGGAAGTCGCTCTTGTCGTAGGAAGACTGCTCGCTGGTTAATGCTCGAAATTTGCATTTCTCGGTGCTGGGAAGCCTCGGGAACTGGGAGTCGGCGTCTTCCAGCGATTTAGTATCGAAGGAAACTCTGTATCAACGCTACGAACAGTCTCCGCCGTTTCTATCTCGACGTTCGGGAAGAACGAAGATAACACAGTAATCTGTCACGATGCCTAATTGTGGACGGATTGTCGATAGGTCCGAACTTCCGGTGGAAAACACGACTTCTTCGAGGTACAAATTCGACTTCACGGAAATTATCTCGGCTGAACAAACAGATAACTCTGCTGGTTCTGTATCTCTTCTGTGGAAAGCGTTTCAGCATTGTTTGGGCATGATTCGAGTCGATTTACGATACCAGCTCAAAGTGCACCGAATCTCTAGACTGCTTGACGACGGGTTTCCCCCGTCAACTGTTTCGAACCGGTTCAATACGAGATCAATGGGCTGGGACTTGTTTGTCGATGATTGCCTGTTCGCGATAGGCGTTTCGAGGTTCCGTATCGAATCAGAGCAAATTCAGAGTTAATTTTATACTGGAAATTAAAGCTTGAAAATAGATGAAGTTAAATTATTTCGAACTCCTCTGGCCCGAATCAAAAATGTTGAAACGGAGTAATTAAAATCTCCATTGGAAATGGTTGTATTGATTCAGGTTTGAGGATTTCTGGCGAAACTACGGGAATTATGTATCATTTTTTGCGATCGACGAGTCGCGGGAAGATCGGAGGAACTCGTGCGCGATTCGCTCGGATTTCACCAGCATCGTGAAAGCGTCGCGGAGATCGGCTCCTCGGCAGCGCGAATCTGCTCGCGATGCTCGCGTGAGAGCGTCTCAATCTAATAAATTCACGAAGGAACGTCGTCGTCCGCGTTCTCACAGGCCACGCGAACAATCGGAGCCAATTCCTCCCGCTTCCGTGTGATCTCCCGACCGCAAATCGGTACACTAGCATACCTTTGTCGTTCCGCACTGGCCGCAGAACTGTTTTTCTCTGATCCACCGGTTCCTGCAAAATCTGCAATTTTCATTTCCCCATAGAAGGACTACCGATATCCTGAAACCACTCTATGCTCTCGCTGTAATCGCAATTTCCCACCTGTAAAACGTTTTTATGTATTCGCCAAGCGGATTGTATGCATTTATGACAGAAATGAGTAGGCGCAAATCGAAACCGCAAAGAAATCAGAATCAGATTCAGGTGGAACATTTTTATTTCGCATTTAAGATCCGCAATCTAATTATAACTAGACAGAATAAAAAGGCAGAATAAGAATTGTTTGGATTAAGTGCGAATTAATTTCTCTCTTTTAGTGGTCTTATTAACTTACTTATAGGAAACGCGTTGATCGTCTTAAACTGTTTCAATCTCTGCACTGTTTGAAATTATAATATAAATATTATTATGCGGGGTTAATTCCAGTCTACTTCGATTAATTACGCGATTTGATCAGGGTTTTCAGACGTTTTTATTCGCCAAAAGGATTGTATGCATTTATGACAGAAATGAGTAGGCGCAAATCGAAACCGCAAAGAAATCAGAAGAATTCAAATAAAGTTATATTATTTTCAGTATATTAAACATATTGAGAGACGAATTAAATTTCCATTTTACTCCAGATTATTGCAATTCAGGTAAAACAGTTTTATTTCGCATTTAAGATCCGCAATCTAATTATTACTAGGCAGAATGAAAATTGTTTGGATTAATTGCAAAATCTAGGAACCAAGTAGGAATTCAGGTGGAAAGCTTTTATTTTGCATTTAAGATCCGCAATCTAAGTATAACTGGACAGAACAAAAAGGCAGACTAAGAATTGTTTGGATTAATTGCAAAATATAAAAACCAAGTAGGAATTCAGGTGGAACATTTTTGCTTTGCATTTAAGATCCGCAATCTAATTATAACTAGACAGAATAAAGAGGCAGACTAAGAATTGTTTGGATTAATTGCAAAATATAAAAACCAAGTAGGAATTCAGGTGGAACATTTTTACTTTGCATTTAAGATCTGAAGTCTAATTACTTATAACTAGACAGAATAAAGTGTCAGAATCAAAATTGTTTGGATTAATTACAAGATATAACAACCAAGTAGTTAATTTCTCTCTTTAGTGGTTTTATTTACTTATAGGAAACGCGTTGATCGTCTTAAACTGTTTCAATCTCTGCACTGTTTGAAATTATAATCTTAAATATTATAGTGAGGTTTGATTCCCAGTCTACTTCAATTAATTACGTCCTTCGATCAGGTTTTTCAGCCGTTTTTATTCACCAAAAGGATTGTATGCATTTATGACAGAAATGAGTAGGTGTAAATCGAAACCGCAAAGAAATCAGAAGAATTCAAATACTGCTATATTATTTTCAGTCTATTAAACATATTAAGAGACGAATTAAATTTCCATTTCACTCCAGGTTATTGCAATTCAGGTAAAACAGTTTTATTTCGCATTTAAGATCCGCAATCTAATTATTACTAGGCAGAATGAAAATTGTTTGGATTAATTGCAAAATCTAAGAACCAAGTAGGAATTCAGGTGGAACGTTTTTATTTTGCATTTAAGATCCGCAATCTAAGTATAACTGGACCGAACAAAAAGGCAGACTAAGAATTGTTTGGATTAATTGCAAAATATAAAAACCAAGTAGGAATTCAGGTGGAACATTTTTACTTTGCATTTAAGATCTGAAGTCTAATTACTTATAACTAGACAGAATAAAGAGTCAGAATCAAAATTGTTTGGATTAATTACAAGATATAACAACCAAGTAGTTAATTTCTCTCTTTAGTGGTTTTATTTACTTATAGGAAACGCGTTGATCGTCTTAAACTGTTTCAATCTCTGCACTGTTTGAAATTATAATATAAATATTATTATGAGGGTTAATTCCAGTCTACTTGCCATTTCACTCCAGGTTGTTGCTATTCAGGTGGAACATTTTTATTTTGTATTTAAGATCCGCAATCTAAGTATAACTAGACAGAATAAAAAAGCAGTATAAGAATTGTTTGGATTAATTGCAAAATATAAGAACCAAGTGCGAATTAATTTCTCTCTTTTAGTGGTTTTATTAACTTATTTATAAGAAACGCGTTGATCGTCTTAAACTGTTTCAATCTCTACACTGTTTGAAATTATAATCTCAAATATTATAGTGAGTGTTGATTGCCAGTCTACTTCAATTAATTACGTCCTTCGATTAGGGTTTTCCGCCGTTTTTATTCACCAAAAGGATTGTATGCATTTATGACAGAAATGAGTAGGCGCAAATCGAAACCGCAAAGAAATCAGAAGAATTCAAATAAAGGTATATTATTTTCAGTCTATTAAACATATTAAGAGACGAATTAAATTTCCATTTCACTCCAGGTTATTGCAATTCAGGTAAAACAGTTTTATTTCGCATTTAAGATCTGCCATCTAATTATTACTAGGCAGAGTAAAAATTGTTTGGATTAATTGCAAAATCTAGGAACCAAGTAGGAATTCAGGTGGAACGTTTTTATTTTGCATTTAAGATCCGCAATCTAATTATAACTAGACAGAATAAAGAGGCAGACTAAGAATTGTTTGGATTAATTGCAAAATATAAAAACCAAGTAGGAATTCAGGTGGAACATTTTTGCTTTGCATTTAAGATCCGCAATCTAATTATAACTACGCAGAATAAAAAGGCAGACTAAGAATTGTTTGGTTTAATTGCAAAATATAAAAACCAAGTAGGAATTCAGGTGGAACATTTTTACTTTGCATTTAAGATCTGAAGTCTAATTACTTATAACTAGACAGAATAAAGAGTCAGAATCAAAATTGTTTGGATTAATTACAAGATATAACAACCAAGTAGTTAATTTCTCTCTTTAGTGGTTTTATTTACTTATAGGAAACGCGTTGATCGTCTTAAACTGTTTCAATTTCTACACTGTTTGAAAATATAATATAAATATTATTATGAGGGTTAATTCCAGTCTACTTCGATTAATTACGCTATTTGATCAGGGTTTTCAGACGTTTTTATTCGCCAAAAGGATTGTATGCACTTATGACAGGAATGAGTAGGCGCAAATCGAAACCGCAAAGAAATCAGAAGAATTCAAATAAAGTTATATTATTTTCAGTCTATTAAACATATTAAGAGCCGAATTAAATTTCCATTTCACTCCAGGTTATTGCAATTCAGGTAAAACAGTTTTATTTCGCATTTAAGATCCGCAATCTAATTATTACTAGGCAGAATGAAAATTGTTTGGATTAATTGCAAAATCTAAGAACCAAGTAGGAATTCAGGTGGAACGCTTTTATTTTGCATTTAAGATCCGCAATCTAAGTATAACTAGACAGAACAAAAAGGCAGACTAAGAATTGTTTGGATTAATTGCAAAATATAAGAACCAAGTAGTTAATTTCTCTCTTTAGTGGTTTTATTAACTTATAGGAAACGCGTTGAACGTCTTAAACTGTTTCAATCTCTACACCGTTTGAAATTAAAATCTTAAATATTATAGTGAGTGTTGATTCCCAGTTTACTTCGATTAATTACGTCCTTCGACCAGGGTATTCAAAGTGACAGTCGATCACAAAGTATCGATATCGTTTGAAGAGGCAATAGGCAAACGGTGAGAACATTCCGAAAGTGGCGCAGTTTCTCGTTTGGAGGGTAGAGCGGTCGTACGAGCGGCTCGGAGGCATGAATGAAATCGCGCGTGCCGCTTCCACGGGTTGCGTGTTCCCCTGTCTGTTCGATGGTGGGGATAGGGGAACGTGTGGACGCGGCCTAAGCGTGGGTGGCTGAAGAGCAGCGATCCGACGCGATTCACCTCCGGGGCGGACGGAAGCGTCGCGTGCGCGTGTGAACGAGCCAAAAGGGAAAACGCGTGCATCGTCGTGGCCGCGTAGGCGGAGTCGATCGTGACGAGACACCGAACCTCGGCACATGCGCCTTATCACGGAACCACCCACAACGTGCGTCGCGACGACCGTCGTCGCTCCCGATTCCTCTGCTCTTCCGTCAAAAAATCTCCTTTCTCACTTACCCCCCTGCACCGCAATCTGTTCCACTAAATCCATTAGAACTCCCTTTGTCCCTCGCGAAAAACAGAGAAAATTTATTTCCATACCCTACGATTTTTAAAATGTTATTAATATGAAATTGGTATAATGCCTCATACAACACGATACATTTAATAAAGTAAAACATATTTTGAATAAAGGTACAGCAATTTTTGTGACCGCCTCAGAGTCGCCATTCGGATTAAAAAATGTCTGTCTGTAAAAAAATTATAATTAGACTGCGGATTTTATGCATTTATGACAAAAATGGGTACATACAGGTGAAAACAGTGTTAAAAATATTTAAGGACATCAATGTGTGTTAGTTTCAGCATAATAGGATCATTAAAAGAAAAATACAATTCTTATTTGGCTCCTGTGTCCTGCAATCAGTGCAAACATTTTTTTATCTTGCATAAAAATCCGCTGTCTAATTGTAATGAATTCTTTTTAGAATCTTCGAGCTAACTCGACGTAATGGGTGATCAATCGCTCGCCCAGATCTGGATCACCTTGATCGAGACCGTCTCAAGTTTTTCTCGGAGGTTCTCGAGGAGCTGCTGCTCGCGAGACGGTCTAGAGGAAATCAATCATCGGGTTCGAAGAGCGATTTCGGTTGCTCGGGAACCCGCAAATCCCGCGAAACCCTACGGGCCATTTACCACCGAGTTTCGCATAGTTTCCCGGAAGTTTCGGCCGCAGTCAGATTTCGCGGCGTGACTTTAAACCGCTCGCTGCCGACGCTGTTCCCGCGGAAGACGATCCCCAAGAAATCTGAATTAGTGTACCACTTCCATTGCACTGAGATATGTATATGAAATATTGCGACAAACTATTTATTTTTGCAGTGAAGTATACGAAGTATTGCAACAAACCATTTTCGTAATGAAAAGAATGGATTCCACAATCTTGGAATGCGATGAAACAAAGTTTACCCTACTTTTGCAAGTGCTCTTGCTTTTATAACTCCACGATGAAGGCAAATGGAGTTGACGAATCCCCGAATCTTGAAATAGAAGGAATAAGAGGCTTATTGTTGAAACGGAACCATAATCGCGGAAGGGATCATTGTCTTCGCGGGAAGGCGCATTTCTGCAATTTCGCGGGGGCCCCGTCGATACCTGAATGGCGCGATTAGGTGCCCCGAATGAGGGTCATTACGGTCGCTTAACCCTGCAATAACTCTCCGGTGCTTAGAGTGACGAAGGGTCCGAGGAATTGTCGGACGTGCGTGCCTCAAGGCGGTCTCTAATGGCAAAGCAGCGGTGCGGGTATACTTTGGTTTTTCTCGTGCGGCGATTTCGCATCGTTGCGAACGGTTCTCTCGTCTAGTCGAGCGACGATTCGGTCCAGTTGCGAGATAAATCGAATCGACCGAATCGATCGGGCAGAAAGCGTCCACGTCCGAGGCTCAATAACGATCCGACACCGTGGACGCAGCTAGGGTAATTAAAATGGCCGAGGGAAATCGACCGCGAGAGAGTGTGACCATTGTTCGCCTCCTGTTATGGCAGCGCTTCAATCACGGAAATTTTATGAATGCAAAACACTTATTGCTTGGATGATTTTTATGGTAAAGTACCCTTACCAGGGACCCCAAGTGTCCAACTCCGATTTTGACAATTTTTTGTGGGATGATGGTATATGGATCCCTAATGATATATGTAAAATATTAGGTGCAGTTACTCAATAGTTTTTAAGATATAAACAATTGAACTTTCATACCTTGTTCATATACCATGATTTGCAGCTCAAGTTTTCGAAGTTCAATTGATTATATCTTTAAAACTATTGAGTAACTACGTCCAATATTTTGCAGACATCATTAAGGAACTATATACCATCGTCTCACAAAAGATTATCATAATCGAAGTCGGACACTTTCCCTTGTAAGATCCTTGACAACGTAAATTAAATCTTTCGCGATTCGTTCAAGATTCGTTATTAATCCTGATTCTTGGTTGTCAAGTAATCATCGAGCCAGCAAGCTTGCAAGCAAACTTTCGTGAAAATCGGTCGACGATGCAATGAGCTACAACCGTTTAAAGATGGTAAAAATTGCAGATTTTCACGATTTTCGGCCTCTAACTGTAATAAATCTAACAAGGAAAGGACCCCAAGTGTCCTACTCCGATTTTAACCATTTTTTGTGAGATGATGGTATATGTATCCCTAATGATGTCTGCAAAATATTAGGTGCAGTTACTCAATAGTTTTAAAGATATAAACAATTGAACTTCCACACTTTTCAGTCATTGCTTACACGGCTAATGGAATTTCGAAAACTTGAGCTGCATGAAAGTTCAATTGATTATATCTTTCAAACTACTGAGTAACTACGCCCAATATTTTGCAGGCATCATTAGGGATCCATGCACCATCGTCTCACAAAAAATTATAAAAATCAAAGTCGGACGCTTGGGGTGCCCTTAATAAGTATTCTAAATCAAAAATCAATTGTGTTAGACGTGGTGTGAAATGTTATCGGCCGAGGAATTGGTAATCTGGTTTTTCCAGCGGCGTCGATGACTCAAACTACCCCTCAGAGAGGTTCACGGGAAAACCATGAGTAACCCGCGTCGATAAACGCACGCTAAACACACGTAATATGATCCTTCGCGTGTGGACCATGTTTGTTTCACAGTTCAAACACAACTTCTTCGTCCTGTTTAGGGTAGGGTTGCTCAAGTCATACTCCTTAAAAAAACCGTATAAAACTTAGGATTTATCAAATAAATAACAATTCAATGTGTTATTCAAAACTTGTGTTAATATTGTTGTTATTTATTATAACGAAATTAGGAAATCTATATGCTTTCACGTAAAATAGACTAGATCTTGAAAAACTTACATCGGTACAACTAAAGGAGCTTAAGTCGTACCTGAGAATTCAATTAAGTAACAATAATAATTAAAACGTACACGACACATAGGTATTCTTTCGTCAACTTCAGCGCATACATCGTGCACCCATGATTTGCATTTCAAGCATTGAATCATGTTTTCCTCCCGATCTTCTCCACAAAACAAAAAAAAAACAAAATAAAACAAAACCAATCGGTTTTCTTCTTTTTAATTTTTAATGCCAATTCCTTTTTATTAATTACTGCGTTTCTTTTATTTGCCGCATTTTTTATGTTTTCTTTATTCTGCGTTGACGTTATTTCGACGGACGAGGTAGTACGACTTAGAAATCTCATATAGGTACGACTTAAGACACAGCACAAGTTCAATTTAAAAAGTAAACATAAATAAAGTAAATAAAGTAAACATAACCTAACTGAATAAAATTAATACGATTTTACAAATAAATACGGCTTATTCCTTGCAATAAGGAACATAATTTTATCAATGATTTACTTGCAAGATTAGCTACCAAACATATGCAGAAAATTATAAGAAAATTGAAATAAACTTACTTGATGACAGGATTTATGATGAGACTGGTTTTATGGCAGATTATTATACATAAAGCAACTTGGTTGACTTAGATGTATATTTGGTTGCCGTTGTACGTGCTGTTGTCGCCGTAGTTTGTTCAAAATTCAAGTGGTACGACTTGAGCAACCTTGCAGAAAGAGCAGCCTTAAAAGAAATTAATAAGGAAACGAAAGGAGAACTTTTTTCTAGCAGGACCTGGATGTCGAAGGCCATAAGTCCGGAGTAGCCGATCATTAGCAAAGCCGAAGAGGTGCGTGTGAATGGCTCTCGAACGGGAACAGGACCACCTAAAGTGTCACGATGGCAACGAGATAAATAATCGCGATGGGTGGGCGCTGCTCGCGCCTTTCCGAAACGGGGCACGGGTTACAAGGCGCACCTCGTGGATCCCCGTAGATCCCCATAGGGAGTCGCGGTGCTCCTCTGTTGGCCCCCATAAGGTGGTACAGAGCTCCAGCCGTGTGTGAGAATCCATTCCAGGCGATTTCACAGGGGTTGCAGGGGGTCCGAACGCGCGGTATTTCGCTTTCTTCCCTTGGCTCTATTTTTTCCCTCTTTCCTTTCCTCGTTTTCTGTGTCTCGCGGCACCAATCTTGAACAGCGAACCCTGCAGACGATCGGGATCCCCGATAGGAACCCCGCTGACGAACCTTCGAATAGGTTTCACCGGAAACTATGCGACGATTTTCCTGCGACGCCATCCCGCCGCCTCGTTAACGTCGCCGTCCGACGCTATTGCGAGACGGGCCCTGCTTGCGGGCACTTTCTTTCATTACCCTCGGCGATTACCGTCTTCGGGACCCTTATAAACCCTAGCAATAGGCTGGGCAAAGTGTTCAACACTTTTATTGAAATAATGTTCAAATCCAAGAATGTCAGGGTGTCAGGGTGTACAGCCAAGAACATGAGTGGCTGTTCTCGGATAGATGCTGGTGAGTGAATGAAAGAAACGGTCCTCACCAGCATCCCGAGGAGAGTAAGCGAAAATAAAACCCTTATGGGAAGAAAAAAAAGGGTATCAGGGTGAAAACCCTGTATTTTTGAATGTTGAGTTTTAGGCGGAGTGTTGCAATAAAACGCCTCTGAAAAAGCACAAAATCCAAGAATTGTTCGCGATACGAGCTTTGTGTAAAGTCTATTAAATACATAATGCACGTGTTACTAATTTCTTTGGAAGCAGAATAAAAAAGAGCAACCTTTATTCGTTTGTTGTCAATATTTTAGTCATTAGAGAATACACGGGCATGCAGTAGATATCAATCTCCATGGGGTCTGTTTATACTGGAGTATTTCCGACCGGGTATGTCCGACCAGACAGATATGTTCCAATAAATTTTAAGGCCATAAAATTTCAATCAAAGTGCATTGAAAAATATCTGTCTGGTCGGCTACATCCGGTCGGGAATATTCCAGTATAAACAGACCCTTATTCTTCTAGGAGATAACAAACTACGAAGAAATTCGAATGACTGTAACCACCGAATATTAATCTTAGCAGAGGGGGTTAATTCGGTGCACTTGTGAGCTCTGGAGAGGTTAAAAATAATTACTAATTATCAGAGACATTGTCGAAAGAGTTTAAAAATAATATTAAACTTCACTCTTTTCACTTCATTTCGGCCCTATAAGTCGTTCCTACCTGCATCTTTATTTTTCTGGATTTTCGTCGGGGTCATACACGGTTTTTCGATTGAATTCTCAAAGAGACATTATCGAAAGTGTTAAAAAATAATATTAAACTTCACTCTTTTCACGTCCTCTCATTTCATTTCGGCCCTAAAAATCGTTCCTACCTGCATCTTTGTTTTTTTGGATTTTCGTCGGGGTCATACACGGTTTTTCGATTGAATTCTCAGGGAGGCATTGTCGAAAGTATTTAAAAATAATATTAAACTTCACTCTTTTCACTTCATTTCGGCCCTATAAGTCGTTCCTACCTGCATCTTTATTTTTCTAGATTTTCGTCGGGGTCATACACGGTTTTTCGATAGAATTCTCAAAGACACATTATCGAAAGTGTTAAAAAATAATATTAAACTCCACTCTTTTCACTTCATTTCAGCCCTAAAAATCGTTCCTACCTGCATCTTTGTTTTTTTGAATTTTCGTCGGAGTCATACACAAGTTTTTGATTTAATCTCAGAGAGACATTGTCGAAAGTGTTTAAAAATAATATTAAACTTCACTCTTTTCACGTCCTCTCACTTCATTTCGGCCCTAAAAATCGTTCCTACCTGCATCTTTATTTTTCTGGATTTTCGTCGGGGTCATACACGGTTTTTCGATAGAATTCTCAAAGAGACATTGTCGAAAGTGTTAAAAAATAATATTAAACTTCACTCTTTTCACGTCCTCTCATTTCATTTCGGCCCTAAAAATCGTTCCTACCTGCATCTTTGTTTTTTTGGATTTTCGTCGGGGTCATACACAAGTTTTTGATTGAATTCTCAGAGAGACATTGTCGAAAGTGATCAAAAATAATATTAAACTCCACTCTTTTCACTTCATTTCAGCCCTAAAAATCGTTCCTACCTGCATCTTTGTTTTTTTGAATTTTCGTCGGAGTCATACACAAGTTTTTGATTTAATCTCAGAGAGACATTGTCGAAAGTGTTTAAAAATAATATTAAACTTCAGTCTTTTCACGTCCTTTCAGTTCATTTATTTTCGGCCCTAAAAATCGTTCCCACTTGCATCTTTGTTTTTTTAGATTTTCGTCGGGGTCATACACGGTTTTTGGATAGAATTTTCAAAGAGACATGGTCGACAGTGTTTAAAAATAATATTAAACTTCACTCTTTTCACGTCCTCTCACTTCATTTCGGCCCTAAAAATCGTTCCTACCTGCATCTTTATTTTTCTGGATTTTCGTCGGGGTCATACACAAGTTTTTGATTGAATTCTCAGAGAGACATTGTCGAAAGTGTTTAAAAATAATATTAAACTTCACTCTTTTCACTTCATTTCGGCCCTATAAGTCGTTCCTACCTGCATCTTTGTTTTTTTGGATTTTCGTCGGAGTCATACACAAGTTTTTGATTGAATCTCAGAGAGACATTGTCGAAAGTGTTTAAAAATAATATTAAACTTCAGTCTTTTCACGTCCTTTCAGTTCATTTATTTTCGGCCCTAAAAATCGTTCCCACTTGCATCTTTGTTTTTTTAGATTTTCGTCGGGGTCATACACGGTTTTTGGATAGAATTTTCAAAGAGACATGGTCGACAGTGTTTAAAAATAATATTAAACTTCACTCTTTTCACGTCCTCTCACTTCATTTCGGCCCTATAAGTCGTTCCTACCTGCATCTTTATTCTTCTGGATTTTCGTCGGTGTCATACACGGTTTTCCGATTGAATTCTCAGAGAGACATTGTCGAAAGTGTTTAAAAATAATATTAAACTTCACTTTTTTCACTTCATTTCAGCCCTATAAATCGTTCCTACCTGCATCTTTGTTTTTTTGGATTTTCGTCGGGGTCATACACAAGTTTTTGATTGAATTCTCAGAGAGACATTGTCGAAAGTGATCAAAAATAATATTAAACTTCACTCTTTTCACTTCATTTCGGCCCTAAAAATCGTCCCTACCTGCATCTCTATTCTTCTAGATTTTCGTCGGGGTCATACACAGTTTTTCGATTGAATTCTCAGAGAGACATTGTCGACAGTGTTTAAAATAAAACTAATATTAAACCGGCCAGGCGTCTGAATCGGTATGACCGACAACTCGTTGAAAACGTGACAAAGTGTTTCGTGTCGTTTGAACAAAGCTGTCGCTCGGTGTGACAGATGGAGGCCGGATCGATTCCGCGGGCGGTTAAAAACAGAAAAAAAGGGGGAAGATAAAGAAGCGTTGTCTCATTGATTATGTGAGGAGCGGGCGGGCTTCCGGTAGCCGGAACGGTAACCGCGGCCCCCGGTCGCTCACCTTCTCCGTCGAAAGGGCACACATAGGTGGATTAGGTGGATGAAAGGTTAAATAGGTGCCAGTGGGTAGTCGGAAGGTGGGTGTACTCGTTAGAGTGTGTGATCCCGCCTACCGTCCAATGCGGTGGCTGGTTTCCCAGGGGACTCCCTAGCCTCTCTGTGCCGGCTTTTGTGGTCCCTTCTCCTTCCACGTACGGTAACGCGGCACTCTTTTGCTGTCAGGAGGAGGACTTGGTGTGTCGGTTTGCATCGTGCGCGATAATAGTCACTGTGGGTTCCCGGTTAGTGCGCGTTTCACAGTGTTACCAGCTGGCTGCTCGCTCGCTCGCTCGCTCGCTCGCTCGTTCTCCCTGCCTTCGCATCATTCGCTCGTTCGCGCGTCAACGTCAGTCCTTGCGATCGAACGATCGAGGCCGGATCGATCGTCCTCCCGGAGGATCCTGCCGCCTCGCTCCTTGCTCCTCTCACTGCTGTTGTCATCTACTCTGCGCCGATCTTCCTATTCGTGGATCACGTCGGACGTATCAGTGACTCGTACATCTCTCGTGTCGAAATCAAAAGGATTCGATTCGTGGCATGATACCGAGGAACGCGATCGATTCCCTTGATAACTCCGAGCTCTGTGATCGATTCCTGCGTAAACTGAACTCTGTGATCGTCTCCTTCGGAAACTGCGAGATCTGTGATCGGCATTGAACCACCGGTGAATCGGTTTCGCTCGACGAGCCAAAGGGTGATGGTGGATCGAACTGGTTCACGCTCGAGGGGTGCTTGATCCGAAACTCAGAATGCTGTTCAAAGGAAACAGCTCCAGGCTCGAGCTGCTGATCGGCAAGATTCAAGCTCACAAGGAACCCATCCAGGATGAACCGAAATCGAAAGGTACATCATCGTTAAGTCGTGTTGTTCCGCGATTTTAATTGATACTCCGCGCGAGCGAGTTGTTTGATGCGTCGCGCCCGCACGCGTGCTGCTCATTCGAGCTCAATCTGATTTAATAATTGCCGGTTAACTCGGTCGTTGCTAAGAGCAATTTATGGGCGCGCAGGAAATTTTCCAACCGAACCGCCATCGTTGCGCACTGATCGATTACGCAAAGTCGACGATTCGGTATCGATTCGGATTGAAAATATCTTGCAGACGTGAATGTTTAAAGTTTTTTGGAAATCTTCGTCGATTAATCTGTGTAGGAATCATTTCCTCGAATCGTTCATTAAATTTTAGGGTTCGTCGTGGTGGGCTGTCGATTTTCTTTGCAATTTTAATCTCGTACATCTATTCTTCGAGTTTCACCCCTCCGGTGATTAATTAATTAATCTACCTCGTGTTCTTGTCTTTTCGTTTTGTATGTCGTACATATTAATACGAATTGCGGTGTCAATGTAAAAGCGGAATTTTCTAGTTCGTGAATAGATGAGTACGTTAATTAAGGAAACCGTCCACGCGCATAACGCTGGAGCCATTCAGGAACGTTTTAATAAGGGGGTGAAAAATGATGATTTAGTTTATTTTGACTTGCAAATTTTAAGACTAACCCCCCTAGCCAGAGAGTTTGTTTTTAAGTGGAAACCACTGTCGAACATGATGATTTATATTATTTTGTCTTGTAGATTTTAAAACCAACCCCTTAGCCAAAGATTTACTTCTTAAAAGTGGAAACCACTTTCGAACATGATGATTTATATTATCTTGTCTTGTAAATTTTAAGACCAACCCCCAAGACAAAAATTTAGTTTTTAAGTGGAAACGACTTTCGAACATGATTTATTATATTATTTTGTCTTGTAGATTTTAAAACCAACCCCTTAGCCAAAGATTTACTTCTTAAAAGTGGAAACCACTTTCGAACATGATGATTTATATTATCTTGTCTTGTAAATTTTAAGACCAACCCCCAAGACAAAAATTTAGTTGTTAAGTAGAAACGACTTTCGAACATGATTTATTATATTATTTTGTCTTGTCAATTTTAAGACCAACCCCCCGAGCCAAAGATTTACTTTTTAAGTGGAAACCACTGCCGAACATGATGATTTACATTATTTCGTTTTGTAAATTTGAAAATCAAACCCCCAGCCAAAGATTTAGTTTTTAAGTGGAAGCCACTTTCGAACATGATGATTTATATTATCTTGTCTTGAAAATTTTAAGACCAACCACTCAGCCAAAAATTTTTCAGTTTTTAAGTGGAAACGACTTTCGAACATGATAATTTACATTATTTTGTCTTGTAAATTTTAAGACCAACCCCCAAGACAAAGATTTACTTTTTAAGTGGAAACGACTTTCGAACATGATTTATTATATTATTTTGTCTTGTCAATTTTAAGACCAACCCCCCGAGCCAAAGATTTACTTTTTAAGTGGAAACCACTGTCGAACATGATGATTTATATTATCTTGTCTTGTAAATTTTAAGACCAACCCCCAAGACAAAAATTTAGTTTTTAAGTGGAAACGACTTTCGAACATGATTTATTATATTATTTTGTCTTGTCAATTTTAAGACCAACCCCCGAGCCAAAGATTTACTTTTTAAGTGGAAACCACTGTCGAACATGATAATTTACATTATTTTGTCTTGTAGATTTTAAAACCAACCCCTTAGCCAAAGATTTACTTCTTAAAAGTGGAAACCACTTTCGAACATGATGATTTATATTATCTTGTCTTGTAAATTTTAAGACCAACCCCCAAGACAAAAATTTAGTTTTTAAATGGAAACGACTTTCGAACATGATTTATTATATTATTTTGTCTTGTCAATTTTAAGACCAACCCCCGAGCCAAAGATTTACTTTTTAAGTGGAAACCACTGTCGAACATGATGATTTACATTATTTCGTTTTGTAAATTTGAAAATCAAACCCCCAGCCAAAGATTTAGTTTTTAAGTGGAAGCCACTTTCGAACATGATGATTTATATTATCTTGTCTTGAAAATTTTAAGACCAACCACCCAGCCAAAAATTTTTTAGTTTTTAAGTGGAAACGACTTTCGAACATGATTTATTATATTATTTTGTCTTGTCAATTTTAAGACCAACCCCCAAGACAAAGATTTACTTTTTAAGTGGAAACGACTTTCGAACATGATTTATTATATTATTTTGTCTTGTAAATTTTAAAACCAACCCCTTAGCCAAAGATTTACTTCTTAAAAGTGGAAACCACTTTCGAACATGATGATTTATATTATCTTGTCTTGTAAATTTTAAGACCAACCCCCAAGACAAAAATTTAGTTTTTAAATGGAAACGACTTTCGAACATGATTTATTATATTATTTTGTCTTGTCAATTTTAAGACCAACCCCTTAGCCAAAGATTTACTTCTTAAAAGTGGAAACCACTTTCGAACATGACGATTTATATTATCTTGTCTTGAAAATTTTAAGACCAACCACCCAGCCAAAAATTTTTTAGTTTTTAAGTGGAAACGACTTTCGAACATGATAATTTACATTATTTTGTCTTGTAAATTTTAAAACCAACCCCTTAGCCAAAGATTTACTTTTTAAGTGGAAACCACTTTCGAACATGATGATTTATATTATTTTGTCTCGTCAATTTTAATACCAACCCCCCAGCCAAAGATTTAGCTTTTAAATGTACACGATTACTTCTAGGGGTAGGCATGAATTTCCAAAGAAAAATTAACTTCCTCCGGCCAATTCAATGCAACCGAATATTTTTAAGGGTTGATTCGTAGGGGTTATCAGGGCGGAGGAAGGATCGAGACGATCGAGGAAGTCAGTCGGCCGGATTGTCGCGACGCCAATGGCGTTTTGTAAATCCGCGCAAACCACTGGCAGACTGACGGAGTTCGCGTCCCGTACATAAGTCACAATTAACGAAGGCGTTAAGTCGGCCCCCTATTAATAAGCGACGTCGAAGCGTCCTATAAATAGCGACGGGCACGAGGTGACAACATTACGCAGCCACACGCGACGAGAGCCGTCCAAGAGAAATAGAGAGAGAGAGAGAGGGAGCAAGAGAGACTGTATATGGGCGCGAACACGCACACACGTTACCAAAGACAAAAACACAATGCAACAGGGCTGGCATCGGCAGGTCGCGGCAGAAAAGAGCTGCCAGTGTTAAGTGCGACTATTTTCGCGTCGATGACACATCGCCGCTGATTGGACGGAATCGAGACTCTAAATAAAACCCCCTCGAATCCCCCTTGCGAGCCTTTGCGTCCTTGTCTACCGATCTTTTAAAGATCGGCCCCCCTTTCGCCCGAGGTTTCTAAGGGATCGCCTAACTTCGCACGAGCTGCCAAACTTTCTCCGGCTCCCGACTGTATTTCCTTAGCGAAGAGATCTGGAGGACCTAGACGGTGGTGGTACTCTCCATTTTGGGGAAAAAATTGGAAAGCGGAGACATCGCTTTCGCTCAAACTTGGGAGCTTTACGAGAACTTTCCTTTCGCGGCTCTTTAGATTGAAAAATTATGAGAGTACCGCCTTCTGTTCTCCTTCAATAAATTTTAAAGCAAGGTACACTTCCCAAACAGAGCCTCGCTTTGATCATCCTAGGGCAGGGGTCGGCAACCTTTTGAGTCGGAAGAGTCAAAAATTACAATTTACAAAATTATAAAGTTATTAAAGAAACACAAAATTTGTTCTAATCTATTTATTCATAAGAAAAAACATCCAAAGAGCCGCATGTGGCTCGCGAGCCGCAGGTTGCCGACCCCTGTCATAGGGGTTGCAACAGTAAAATCGAAGAACAGTCATTTGGGGGATGAAATACCCAAAAGAGACGTGTATTTCTCGTGCGAATGATGCCAGATCATGTTCCCACTGATTATCGAGCGATTGATTGAATAAAAAGGTGAACCTTCAGGGAGGGTGGATGGTCGGAGAGTGTTTCGCATGCCTGTGCGTCGATCAGAGGCGTTCTCCATGAACGGGGACCGGCTTTGTTCCTCGTCCGATTTCTCTTGGCAGTCTCGCAGTCGAATTCCCGACGACAGCGGATCAGCTGGGTGCCGTTCGGCAGCTCGGTTTCTATTTATTGCGTGCTCACCCGATCCGCCTTGTCACTCTTTCTGCAAGAAGAGGCGCGCTGCGGCGGCTGTGAGTCACGCGGCATGCCAATTGGGCGAGTGCCCCGATACGTTCACGAGATCTCTGTTGCACAATCGGAGGAACACCTGATCGACAGAGGCATCTTGGGGGTTACTTGCGGTGGAACGCGCCCCGGAAATGTACGAAACCTCCCTAGCATCGCACAGCGTCGTTATGGAAGCCTCGCTTCGCACTCTTGAGCCACCCCCGGTATCTGAGAAAGGCATCATTGTATTTGATCTTGGCTCTTAACAATCTCTACATTTTTCTTCAAATATTTTCTTTAAAAATTTGATTGGGAACATTTACCCACTAAACTGAAGGATTAACCCTCTTTTAGTCTACTGGAGAACTAGGTTTTTACTGTATTTCTCTCAACTTTCAATTTGTTAATGTTCCTCTAAAAAATATTACAAAATTTTTCTTCAAATATTTTCTTCAAAAATTTGATTGGAACATTCGCCCCCTAAACTGAAGGATTAACCCTCTTTTAGTCAACAGGATACCTGGGTACCCATTTACTGTATTTCTTTCAACTTTTAATTTGTTAATGTTCCTTTAGAAAATATTACAAAATTTTTCTTCAAATATTTTCTTAAAAAATTTGATTGGGAACATTCGCTCCCTAAGTTGGGGGCTTAGCCCTTTTTTAGTCAACCGGATACCTGGGTACCCATTTACTGTATTTCTTTCAACTTCCAATTTGTTAATGTTCCTCTAAAAAATTTTACAAAGTTTTTCCTCAAAAATTTTCTTTAAAAATTTGATTGGGAACATTTACCCACCAAATTGAGGGATTAGCCCTTTTTAGTCAACCGGATACCTGGGTACCCATTTATTGTATTTCTTCCAACTTTCAATTTGTTAATGTTCCTCTAAAAAATATTACAAAATTTTTCTTCAAATATTTTCTTCAAAAATTTGATTGGAACATTCGCTCCCTAAGTTGGGGGCTTAGCCCTTTTTTAGTCAACCGGATACCTGGGTACCCATTTACTGTATTTCTTTCAACTTCCAATTTGTTAATGTTCCTCTAAAAAATTTTACAAAGTTTTTCCTCAAAAATTTTCTTTAAAAATTTGATTGGGAACATTTACCCAGAGAGATTAGCCCTTTTTTAGTCAACCGGATACCTGGGTAACCATTTACTGTATTTCTTTCAACTTCCAATTTGTTAATGTTCCTCTAAAAAATTTTACAAAATTTTTCTTCAAAAATTTTTTTTTAAAATTTGATTGGGAACATTCGCCCCCTAAACTGAGAGTTTAACCCTTTTTTAGTCAACCGGATACCTGGGTATTTACTGTATTTTTTTCAACTTCCAATTTGTTAATGTTCCTCTAAAAAATATTATAAAATTTTTCTTCAAATATTTTCTTTAAAAATTTGATTGGGAACATTCGCCCCCTAAACTGAGGGCTTAGCCCTTTTTTAGTCAATCGGATACCTGGGTACCCATTTACTGTATTTCTTTCAACTTCCAATTTGTTAATGTTCCTCTAAAAAAGATTATAATATTTTTCTTCAAATATTTTCTTTAAAAATTTGATTGGGAACATTCACCCCCTAAACTGAGGGCTTACCCCTCTTTTAGTCAACCGGATAACTGGGTACCCATTTACTGTATTTCTTTCAACTTCCAATTTGTTAATGTTCCTCTAGAAAATATTACAAAATTTTTCTTCAAATATTTTCTTCAAAAATTTGATTGGAACATTCGCTCCCTAAGTTGGGGGCTTAGCCCTTTTTTAGTCAACCGGATACCTGGGTACCCATTTACTGTATTTCTTTCAACTTCCAATTTGTTAATGTTCCTCTAAAAAATATTACAAAATTTTTCTTCAAATATTTTCTTTAAAAATTTGATTGGGAACATTCACCCCCTAAACTGAGAGCTTAACCCTCTTTTAGTCAACCGGATACCTGGATTTTTACTGTATTTCTTTCAACTTTCAATTTGTTAATGTTCCTCTAGAAAATTTCATTCAACTTTCAATTTAATTAATGTTCCTCTAGAAAATTTCTTTCAACTTTCAATTTGTTACTGTTCCTCTAAAAAATATTACAAAATTTTTCTGAATATATACTCTTTACTTGCTAATATATGAATTTATTACAATGAGAATTTGTGCAAGTATGTTAAATACAAAAAGGTTCTAAATAATTTTGGTTGGCTACACAAGGGTTAAGGAATTATCTTCATACTGCCCTCACAATTTTAATTTTAATTACATTGAAAGAAATAGAACCTTCAATACACTGTATGTGGACGAAAAGAAGAATCACACTTACCAGAAACTGTTGTGAGACTGAAATTCATTGTCTGTTTTTATTCGAATGTCCTTAAAAAGACTTGGACATCAACGTTCCGCAAACGTAAAAAATACATTCATTTTCGTACGGATAAAATAAGAAAGTTTCTATTTCAAGAACGTTTATGAGAAGTGTCTTGTGCTGCTCTCGATTAGAATCGCCCAGGGTTTCATTGAGCAGCGTCACGTGCGAACGGTGTATAATTCGAAGGTGGACGGTGAAAATATAATGAGCGATTCGAGCAATTACCGCGACGCCGACAGATTACTCGCACGCGATCTGTCGCGCTTGTTATGGGGAAAACGCGACGTGGGCGGAGGATGCGAGCCATTTAACCGTGATCCACGTGATCCGATCTCGTTGGGTGTCTCCTTGCCTGTTGGTCGGAGCCGCTATATTCCGTAAAATCTCTTAAATCCAGTGGTGGGTGTCGGATCCAGAGCGTGGACCGGGGCAAATGAGGAAACGGCCAACTAGCCGAGTCATTTCCACCGTTTACCAGGGCCACTTTGCTCTATCCGTGCCGGTGGGAGTCTCTTCATTCCTGGCAATTATTAATTATTCGACTCGCCTCGTCCGGATGTCTCCTTCGTCGACGGTTTCTTCTATTACGCGTTTCTTTCCACGGCCAGACCAGTCTGCTCCAATGCCTTCCAGTTCTACCTGGAACCTACGGTCGCAATAGTCGCCATAAATCTCTGCCTGACGTTCGCGCTACTTCTTCATGTCATTTTCCCATTTATTCTAGGTATTCTGGGTCCTTCGTTTAGTTTGGGTCTTTTCACTTCGTTTATTTTCGTTCCTAAAAATCGTTGCTATCAGCATCTTTATTTTTCTGGATTTACGTCGGGGTCATACACGGTTTTTAGATTGTCCTTTTCAACTAACAAGGGAAGGACCCCAAGTATCCGACTTCGATCTTGATCATTTTTTGTGGGACGGTGGTATATGCATCCCTAATGATGTCTGCAAAATATTGGGTATAGTTACTCAATAGTTTTAAAGATATGAATAATTGAACTTCCACGCATTTCAGGCATTGCTTACACGGCTAATGAAACTTTGAAAACTTGAAAGTTTATTTGTCTATATCTTTAAAACTATTGAGTAACAACACCTAATATTTTGCAGACATCATTAGGGATCCATATACCATCGTCTCAGATTATCAAAATCGAAGTCGGTCACTTGAAGTCCTTCCCTTGTAAGATCCTTGACAACGTAAATAAAATCTTTCGCGATTCGTTCATGTATTAATCCTGATTCTACCAAATCGTCGAATCCTATCCAATAAAAATCTTAGTCGTCAAATAATCATCCATCCAGCAAGTTAGCGGCAATAATGCGATAAAGATTGTTCCTTCGCAACAGAAATAAAATCTCTCGCGATTCGTTCATGTATTAATCCTGATTCTACCAAATCGTCGAATTCTATCCAATAAAAATCTTAGTCGTCAAATAATCATCGATCCAGCAAGCTAGCGGCAATAATACGAAAAAGATTGATTCTTCACAATTCTCACGATGTGTTCATGTATTAATCCTGATTCTACCAAATCGTCGAATCCTATCCAATAAAAATCTTTGTCGTCAAGAAGAAGAGTCGTCGATCCAGCAAGCCAGCGGCAATAACGCGAAAAAGATTGTTCGATTCCCCAAATCGCCGACTTCCAAATAAAAATGGTCAGCAAATAATCGCGACTGCAGCAAACGACTACTGTTATCCTACGGAAGGAGAATCGCCGGTAATCGGTTCAGAGCGAGCAAGAAGCGAGAAGATTGCGGGACGTGTCGCGATTGTTCTCTATCGCTAGAGGATAGGAGAAAAAGCCTTAGCATTCGTTGCGTTGGGAGGGGCAAAAATTGCGAGGCGCGTTAACACGATCCCAGGGAGGATAGCGTGTGGACTGGATCCGCGGATAAAAGGGTAGCAGAACTCGATCCGGGAGAATTCTCCGCGAATTCCCCGCGCGAGAGAAACGCTTCTATCGGCGGACCAGGGGGACCAGTCCTCGAGGATCTCGCGACGGTTTCTTGACGAGAGCCACGCGGGTTAATGGTACCAGTTTCACCGTATAGCACGCGGTGTACACTCGTTACGAAAACAATGCGAAGGGACGTATAACGGGCGAGGCTGAGGTCAGCCTGGCCTCGTAACGTTCCTACATCGAGGTTCGTAAGGTCATGCTTATGGAAGAACTGGTCCCTCTTACGACATTTAGAAACCTGTTTACGAAAAAGATCGCGCTCGGACCCGACGACCACTGACAGCGAGCTTATCAGCCTCGCCATCGATGATTCTTCCACTTCGATCGGCCCTTCGACGCCATAACCGATAACCAAACCGCGGATCTTCATGCTAAATACAACAATTAAGGTGAAGTGCCCTAAGTCTGGACAGTCCAAAAGTGATACCTATATCTGGACAATTGAATTTTCATAGTAAAATCAGTAATTAAGAGATTAAATAATTGTATTATATATTCTGAGGCCATAGCTACAAGTAGGTGTGAATATTATTTCATTGAGACATCAGTTGAAATTTAAAAATGAATTCAAAGTTCATCTGAAAACAGTATACAAAATAGTCTATTTACATGCGAATCATGTGCATTTATAGTTCGAACTTTTGTTAGAAAAAAAGATATAATTTAAGCCCTCAGACAAAAAATAATTATCACGCATAATAATATTGATATTTTAAAATAAATTGGCAATCAAACTTAACGTACATAATAATTATTAATCCAAATATTAGATGTCCAAGATTAGGACTGTTTTCAAATATAAGTACTCCATACTGGGACGCGATGACAGTAGCTGTCCCACTCTAAGCTTATACGCAATGTGCTTACGCCTGAAGCCGGACATGTGTTTGTGAATAAAATCAACGCATTGTTCGCAAATTATTTAACTACATGTACGTATAATTAGTCTTCTATTAGCTTGAATAACGTATGTAGAAAATGTATTCCGGTTGTGACGTTAATAATACTTTATGTTTACATCTTAAATCTATCAGTATTACTACCTAACCTTAAAAGTTGTATTATGACAAATTTGATTAAAACAGTAAATGAAAATAAATATATATTTGGTTAAATAATACAATACTATAATCTATGATAAGAATACTACATATTACGCAAAGTATCTTCTATTCGTCATGCACAACAGCGCCACCAACCAACGTTTTAGGTTATGTTCGCTCGATCAACTCGTAAATTGAATTTGTCCCGATATAGGCTTTACTTCTGTCGAGGTACTAGCTTAGATTGGATTTAATATGCCCAACTATAGGTTTGAATTATTCTTGTTAATACAATTAAGATATTAACCTAAACAATGATTTTTTTATTTTAAATTACTTTACAAACTCTGAACTGTATGTTAAAACTCTTAAGAAATTGTTTTTGTTTATTTAAAGTGCTGAAATTTAAAATAGAAAAACATGCTGTTCAGGCATAGGGCACTTCACCTTACCTTCTTGAACTCTTTGTGGCACTCTGTCTGATCTCGCTGTTGGATTATATCATTAAGTTACAAGCCCAATGAACTTATTGTTCGTTGTCGAACAGAGTTTTGGAAGTATTCCATTTTTATAATTTGTATAATTTTTATAATCACATCACCATCACATTTTTATAATCACATCACATATAATCATCACATCATTTTTATGATTATTTATAATTTGTTTTAATTGTCTGGCGATGCGAGGGGACCTTGGTTACAAGCCCAATGAACTTATTGTTCGTTGTCAGAGTTTTGGAAGTATTCCATTTTTATAATTTGTATAATTTTTATAATCACATCACCACCACATTTTTATAATCACATCACATATAATCACCACATAATTTTTTATAATTATTCATAATTTGTTTTAATTGTCTGGAGATGCGAGGCGACCTTGGTTACAAGCCCAATGAACTTACTGTTCGTTGTCAGAGTTTTGGAAGTATTCCATTTTTATAATTTGTATAATTTTTATAATCACATCACCATCACATTTTTATGATCACATCACATATAATTACCACATCATTTTTATAATTATTCATAATTTGTTTTAATTGTCTGGAGATGCGAGTGGACCTTGGTTTCCCTTCGGGGTTCCAGAGGTTTCCCTTTCGGGATCAGTCGAAGATTTCGCATAGTAAACATCTTCTCACAGCACCCACCATTAAAAATTGCCAAATTTTAGTTAGTCCAAAATTTAATTTGCCCAAAATTTAGTCAACCCAAATTTTAGTTAGTACAAATTTTAGTCAGCCCAAAATTTAATTCGCCTAAAATTTAGTGAGGGACCTTGGTTTCCCTTAGGGGTTCCAGAGGTTTCCCTTTCGGGATCAGTCGAAGATTTCGCATAGTAAACAGCTTCTCAGTACCCACCATTAAAAATTGCTGTACCATTATTCAAAATATTGTTTACATCGTTGAAAATATGTTGGTATCTAATTAGTAGACTGCAGATCTTTATGCCAAATAGAAATTGTTTGTATTGACTGCAAGAAGTAAAATAAAAACTTCTTTCTTCTTTTAATTATCTGATTAAGCTGTAGCCAATGCACTGATGTCCTCAAGTCTTTTTAATATGTCCACTGCAATCCAATTCATAAAATCCGCAGTCAATTACTAAACATTTATGTATGAGGTATTATATTAATTTCGTATCCACGAGAAGATAAAAATCATGTAAAATGGAATTATTCTAGGTCAGAAGAAATGTTTCATTTTCGAGTTAAGATATCCTCATCGCACATGCTCACTGCACATTTTCTTGGATTCCAAGTGGTTCTAGATCGACACGTTTACCTCTGATTGCAGAAGCACTCGGGACCGGAAGTTCGTCTTGGCACAGCGAGGATGGCGGGCCAAACTCGCGTCGAGGAGGAGAGACGCCATCGTCCTGCGCGACTCCCACGTCCGCTAGCTTCCCGTCGGAACCTGAAGTCGACGCTGACGTTGGTGTCAACGCCGACGGCAACAACGCTACCGCTCCTTATCCTTGTCAATTCTGCGATCGCACCTTTCCGAGGCTGAGCTACCTGAAGAAGCACGAACAGGTAACCGAAACTCCTAATTATTCATTTAGAAAACTGGAACCGACGGGGAACATTCAGTCCTACTAAAATAATAAGAGAAGAGGATCCTTCGAAGTCTTCCAATAAATTCGCGACCATAATCTCCGACGATCGCTTTGCAAAGAAAACACTAGATGGAGATGTAAATCCAGATCTCCCTAAAGTGTTGGGACCATTACGCTACTCCCGATCTTAATTGAACGAGATGTGAACGTGATGTTCCGCGAACAGGTTAGCTATCTCCGGAATGAGATGAAGTTGCAAGAGCCAGGTAGAAGAAGTCAGTTATCTTCGCCATAAAGTCCAGATGCAAGGTCCAGGTAGCAGGAACTGGTATTCCGGATTGAACCTAACTCATTGTCAGCGCAAACCGCCTCCGGAGGATCGCGAGTAGTTTGAGAGGTGTGGCTGACGCGTGGCAAATTCAGATTTTTCTGTTTTGCATGTCGGTGGCATTAGAAGCGGAGAGAGAGCGGGAGATTCTCTTCCGCGTCGGTGCCAGGTCATCTTCGGGTCAAAATCTGTACCGTGTCCCATAACAGGTTGTACCGGTCAGGTAGTTCTTCGTCCAGGTGGCTCGTCCAGGTTCGGGTTCCTCGGGACTTTTCAGACTCGATGAAAGCCGCTTGCACGCGACCTGAATCGCGCTTCCAGATACCGCTTCGATCATCCTGATAAAGTTTCCTTCTTCGCGCTCGGCCCACAAATCGTTTTCTGACGCTTCAAGTATTCCGTACAATTTTTATACTTCCATATCAACCCCATCCTTTCGACTTGAAAGAGGTTCTGCCTCATTCGGAACAGAGTTGTGCTAATTCAATTACATTGTAATTCAATTACGTAATTGAATTACATTGTGTTTCAATTAATAGTAATTCAATTACTAAGTATTTCACTCAGATTTCTAATTGAAATACAATATAATTGAAACACAATGTAATTGAAATACAATGTAATTGAAATACAATACAATTGAAATGCAATTTATAATTTAAATACAATATAATTGAAATACAATATAATTGAAATACGATATAATTGAAATGCAATGTATAATTGAATTACAGTATAATTGAAATACAATATACTTGAACTGGTTGCGAGATAAATTACAACATAATTGAATTACAATTTAATTCACTTCCAATGTACAGTGAGTCACAAAATTATTCGCTCACTCGGTAATGCGGCAAAGATATACGAAATAATCAGACAACGCAGGGTATTTTTCAATTTTTTATTTGGATATACATAGCTCAAAGTTTAATTCAACAGAATCGTAAAAGAAAATTGCGAAATTTTCATTTATTATTAGAGAAATGTGAGTTTTAAGAAATCTTGACCGTTTTTCACGCCACAAAATTATTCGCTCACGCCACGAAATCCACTGAAACAAATGCAATTTACAAACTCTGACAGGCATTTGTTTCTGATAGTTGCTAAAGAGAGTCAGTATAACGTAAACATTCGCTCAGTAAGGATCTATCTTCATCTATTTCTTTGATTTTCAAGAATTCGTTACAATGGGTAGAAAAAGTAAAGAAACTAGTCTAGAGATTAGGGAAGTTATAATTTTTCATTGGGAAAGGGGAAAATCCATCAGAGAAATTGGAAATATCGTTTGTAGAAGTTATTCAACAGTACGTTATATTATAAAACGGTACGAAGAAGAAGGACGAATAATAAACAAAGCTGGCCGTGGTAGGAAAAAGATATTGAATTCCTCGGAAGAGCGTTTTGTTGTGAGAGAAGTTAAAGAAAATCCGAAAATAAGTGCTCCCAAAATCAATACAAGTTTGAAAAATTTTAGTGAAAAAGAAGTTTCTGATGAAACAGTACGAAGAGTGTTGCGAAAGAACGGGTACAACGGCCGCGTAGCAAGAAGAAAGCCTTACGTAAGCGAAATTAATAGGAAGAAAAGGGTAGAATTCGCAAAAAAATACATCACAAAGCCCCCTGAATTTTGGCACAATGTGATATTTTGCGACGAGAGTAAATTTAATATTTGGGGTTCTGACGGTCATCAAAAAGTTTGGCGAAAATCAAACGCGGAGATGGATCTCAAAAACCTGTGTAGCACAGTCAAGCTTGGAGGTGGTCATGTTATGGTTTGGGGTTGCATTAGTTATCACGGTGTTGGGAAATTGCAGATGATTGAGGCTACCATGGATAAAGTAATGTACATGGATATCCTAAAAAAAAATTTGAAGCCAAGCGCGGAAGTGATGGGGATTTCAGAAGTGTTTCACTTCTACCAGGACAACGACCCCAAACATAAATCGAGATTGGTACAGGAATGGTTACTGTATAACTGTCCCAAAATAATGCAAACCCCGCCTCAATCTCCCGACTTGAATCCTATCGAGATGGTATGGAACATGCTGGACACAAAAATTCGTAAACATTCAATTACTAATAAAAAAGAGTTACAAAGCAGATTACAGGAGGAATGGCCAAAAATAGACAAAAAATATTTGGAAACATTAGTAGAATCAATGCCCAAACGTCTCGCAGAAGTCATAAGACAAAAAGGATATCCCACCAAATATTAATATTGTTATAATAATAGTTAATCTAAAATGAGCGAATAATTTTGCGGCGTGAAAAACCGTCAAGATTTCTTTAAACTCATATTTCTCTAATATTAAATGAAAATTTCGCAATTTTGTTTTACGATTCTGTTGAATTAAACTTTGAACGATGTATATCCAAATAAAAAATTGAAAAATACCCTGCGTTGTCTGATTATTTCGTATATCTTTGCCGCATTATCGAGTGAGCGAATAATTTTGTGACTCACTGTATTTTATAATTGTACTCCATTGCAATTACGAATTACATTGTAATTTAATTGAATGAAGGTCTGAATTATAAATTACGACATAATTGAATTACAATGTATTTTATAATTGTGCTCCATTGCAAAGACGAATTACATTGTAATTTAATTGAATGAAGATCTGAATTATAAATTACGACATAATTGAATTACAATTTAATTCAATTACTTTGTAATTATAATTCTTGAGTAATTCAATTGTAATTCTGCACAACTCTGATTCGGAACACTCAATTCCTCAATTACAAACGACTGTGATTTGGACCGTTTATTTTGAATGTGGTGTAAGTCCAATTTCTCTTGTTTTTTTAAATTTTATTTACATTAAATTAAGCATGAATTACGTGATATCTCATTTTTTTCAAAAATGGACTTACACCACTTTCAAAATAAACGGTCCATTTATCAAGAACACCTTTTAACTTGAAAATCCATTTTTCACTACTCCCTCTGTCCCATAATAATAGTAGCAAAAGGAAATAAATATAGAACGCAACTTTTGTTATCAAAAAACTAGATTACATTAAACAATAAATGAACAATATTACTCTTAATTTTTATTTTAAGTGTTCAGATAGTTTCTGGATTTTTCAACAATTTCGTTACTGCATTTTAAACTTGTAGGTGGGATCCCTTGGCTGCGAAGCTTTGCTTTTCTTATATGCGTGAGCTTAAAATTATCGGAGCCATCGTTCTTCGTTGCTTCCAGCATAGCTTGTTTCTTTTTCATCTTACTTTTACTTTTTGGGTTGATATTCAACTGAAATAAAACAATTGATTTCGATCAGCGGACGCAATTAGAAAAAATAATTATTTAAATAAAAATTAATTTTTTTAAAATACCACGTTTTTAAAATGGACTAAAAAGTAGAAAATAATTTTTCCTAACCCCATACAGATAGTCCTGAAAATTTGTGATTGTGAATTTTGAACAGCTATGAAAATACTTGGAAGATTTAAAATAAAAAACGTGGGCCGCAAGATAATAGTAAGGAGTGTAGAGAGCAGCTGCCGTTGAGAAAACTCACACAACAGTTCATATCATTTGCACTGCAATAAAATTGTTAGTGACTTAGGTCAACTATTCATGCATCAATTATCTATTGCATGCGCCCCACGTTTTTCGTTTTAAATCTTACAAGTATTTTCATAGCTATACAAAAATCACAATCACAAATTTTCAGGACTATCTGTATGGGGTTAGGAACCTGTATGCGGCTAGGAAAAATTAATTTATACTTTTTAGTCCGTTTTTTAAACATGATACTTTTCTAAACATTTATTTTTATTTAAATTATTTTATACTTTTTAGTCTCCGTTTTAAAAACGTGGTATTTTTTAAAAATTTATTTTTATTTAAATAATTATTTTCTGCTTTTTAGTTTTGAGTGTGTGAAATTTTACAATCGATGTTAAACATTTTGATGAGATTATAACAAAGATGTAGTAAGACATGTAGTAAATGTCAGATGGTATTGCGACCGCGTCATATCGAAAAAACCGTAGGAAAAACGTGGTAACAAACGTGGTAAAAATACAGGTTCGAAGGAGAATCTCGGTGTAACGGTTCTTTCGCTTGGTAAACAAACATTATAGTATAATGATACATAGTAACTTTGTAAACACCGCACGGAGCTCGAACGCACACACTGAGCTCCTTTGGCGCGAAGCGGGTCAGTCGAGTGGGAACGCGTAGTGGAGTAGGGAGCACTGTCGCGCGGAGTGGGGATCGCTGAACGAGACACGTACTACCGAGCATCGCGCGGGGAGGTGTAACAGTTAAATTAATAGTAATAGTTTATATCTCCTAAACGCATAGGCTTTTTTAAAAATCTTTTTATATATTGCATTGTCATCCAGTTCTGAGCTATGTTTAAAATTTCAAGTCTCTAGCTCATCGGGAAGTTAGTTTGAAATCAATTGCAAAATTTGTACCGAACAAACAGACAGACAAGATAGCGAGCTAATAAAAACCTGGTAAAATAGTTATAATTCGTAATAATTAGGTTAACCTAAAAATTGAAAGATGTGTCAAAACAAATGACGGATGTCATGAAACATAGACTTTGTTTGAAGGCTTCGCAATTTTGCGCTGCAGTATAACTTACAGCTGCATTCGCCAATAATTCCCGTTTAAATATTCACTTGCTACTGTTATTATGGGATAGGAGGAGTACAATTTATTAAGTAACTAAATAGGACTGAATAGGACGTTTGATGGATTTGTATATTTCATATAACACAATAAGATATATGTACATATGTATTACTCACCCTATACGTCCTTCAAAGTATCCATATGTATACATAGAATTCCAAGTTGGTATCTTGTACACGAAAGAAATTAGAGAAAGAAGTGTAAACACGGGCTGACTTTGCTCAGTCGCATCGATAGGATGTATGTAATATTTTCCGTTATTATGTACAGGGTGTAAAAAAAGTAATGGTCATCCGTCCTAGGGGTGAATCTACACCTCTGGATCGGTGGACATTTGTAAGAGAAACTTGCCGCAAAATTGTTTATAACACAGAAAATTAGTGTTAAAGTTTTTTTTTTGCATCAACGCATTCTACTCATCGAGAAGAGGAAAAGTTTGAAAGGAGCCATATGTCACAAACAAATAGTTATTGAGATATAAGCTGTTAAAGTTTTTGCAAAATTTGATTGTGTGGAATTATACGTATTGACAAAAGCCTACTACTACAGTCCACACGTCCGTGTCGATGAGACAGAAGATGATCGTGTGCGTGCCGCGAGACAGACGAAATTTAAAGGCGCATTCGTCGTTAGGCTCCTTTAAATTTCGTCTGGCTCGCGGCACGCACACGATCATCTTCTGTCTCATCGACACAGACGTGTGGACTGTAGTAGTAGGCTTTTGTCAATACGTATAATTCCACACAATCAAATTTTGCAAAAACTTTAACAGCTTATATCTCAATAACTATTTGTTTGTGACATATGGCTCCTTTCAAACTTTTCCTCTTCTCGATGAGTAGAATGCGTTGATGCAAAAAAAAAACTTTAACACTAATTTTCTGTGTTATAAACAATTTTGCGGCAAGTTTCTCTTACAAATGTCCACCGATCCAGAGGTGTAGATTCACCCCTAGGACGGATGACCATTACTTTTTTTACACCCTGTACTCTGGCAGCGACTAGAAACAGACGAGCAAATCTTTCGTTCATCTACAATATTTGTGCCATTAAAGTTAAAATGTTAAAGTTAAATTTAACTGTCCCGGATATTGTGATGTTATTAAGTAGAAGCCGTCATATTGTGTTTAACTTCATAGAAGATCCGAAAATGTACGGAAAAAAGTACATTTCTCGTGCTACAACACAATACTATAACAAAACGCGCTCCTGAAGCAAGTGCTTATAGGGTGAGGTAATATGGTTTAATTTTAAAGATTGGTTAAAGATTTGGTTAAAGATTGGTTAAATTGCAATTAAAAAATGGTTCCATTTTCTACAATTAGAAAAGAATGCTGACTATTACGTATAATTGATTAATAAAGTTCTATTCTTTAAAATGTAACCATTGAATTGTATTTTCGAATCGGGCACGAACTTATGCAATCATCTAATATGTACATATATCCTATTTTGTTATTTGAAATATGCAATTACATCAAATGTTCTATCATTTTGTCCGGCACTGTAGATCTTCGTACAATTTAGTTACTCAATAAATTCTAGTGAAAAATTGATTTTCAAGTTAAAAAGTGTTCTTGATAAATCACAATCGTTTAAATCACAAAATTTGTTGTCGCTATACACATCGTCACGTCGGTCATACAACAATTTATTTCCTAAAGTTGAGAATCAACTTTTCACTACAATCGATCAAGTAGATCACAAATTATACAAAGACCTACAGCTGCTACGTTACAAAACCTATTATCATGACGCACTTCGTCTTCTCTATCCTTGCACGATTAAATAAGTTGTTTTGATTCAGTGTGATGTTTACATCAACGTGGCAATCAACTAGGAAAGTAGTTTCTATAAGAACTTGGCTCGAGCAAAACATTGATCACACATTCGAAGCGCAGTAAAAAAGAGCATGACTCGTGGAATGATCTAAGACATCTCGCTCATTCAAAAAAAAAGGAAGTCGGATAAAAAAGTTTCTACGCTGTCTAATCGATCGACAACGTGTCGCACTTCTTGCTGAATGGTTCCGCGATCGATGTCAATCGGCAAAGTTTTCTTGGACGCTTTCTCTCCTGGAGAGTCTCTCCTCCAGCTTCCGGAGCTGGATGACAGCGAAGTTCGTCTTCCAGGACGAACGACCAACGATCGCTTCGCCCTTCCGTCCGGATTGTCTCTTCAAAGGAGCCGACGAAACGGCTCGAAAGTCGTACGTGCCGAGCTTACCCCGGCGGAGTTACGAAAAGAGAGCATATCGTGCCAAGGCAGGGACGAAGACGGAGGAAATAAAGAGGAAAAAACGACCGGACAAAGAGAATGACCCGACCCGTTCGCCATCATATCGGTCACAGTGATCTACCTGGGTGACAACCAGGGGAACTTCTCAGACGAGAAGTTTCTTACTTGTCAATCCTCTTTCCCACCTCTCTCTTCGTCTCCTGGACCTCTAACGCGTCCCAGCGAGCCACTGGTTAATCGTCCTATCATTTTGTTCCGTTGTTCGTCATTCTTATCAATGGGAATCTTATCGTTTCATCATTTACGTTGCAGAACTTCGTGCTCTTGATGTGTTAACACTGTGGAAATTACAGTGCCAAATCAAATCACAATCGTTATTGAATTATTTTTATGTAACAAAACGTTCGACTTGTATCGAATTTATCAATTCAGACATTCGGTACTTGATCTGATGTCAAAAGATTCGAATATTGCAATCGTTTTAATTTTAGGTTGCCCAAAATTTAGTTAGTTGAAATTTTAGTTCAAAATCTGCTTAGGCCAAATTTTAGTTAATTCACAATTTAATTTGCCCAAGATTTAGTGAGTCCAAAATTTAATTTGTCCAAATTTCAGTTAGTCCAAATTTTAGTCAGTCCAAAATTTAATTTGCCCAAAATTTAGTAAATCCAAATTTTAGTTAGTCCAAATTTTAGTCAGCCCAAAATTTAATTCGCCCAAAATTTAGTGAATCCAAAATTTAGTTAGTTCAAAATTTAATTTGTCCAAATTTTAGTCAGTCCAAAATTTAATTTGCCCAAAATTTAGTAAATCCTAATTTTAGTTAGTCCAAATTTTAATCAGCCCAAAATTTAATTTGCCCAAAATTTAGTCAGTCTAAAATTTAATTTGCCCAAAATTTAGTCAATCCTAATTTTAGTTAGTCCAAAATTTAATTTGCCTAAAATTTAGTTAGTTCAAAATTTACTTTGTCCAAATTTTAGTTAGTCCAAAATTTAATTTGCCCAAATTTTAGTTAGGCCAAATTTTAGTCAGTCCAAAATTTAATTTGCCCAAATTTTAGTCAGTCTAAAATTTAATTTGCCCAAAATTTAGTCAATCCTAATTTTAGTTAGTCCAAAATTTAATTTGCCTAAAATTTAGTTAGTTCAAAATTTAATTTGTCCAAATTTTAGTCAGTCCAAAATTTAATTTGCCCAAAATTTAGTAAATCGAAATTTTAGTTAGTCCAAATTTTAGTCATCCCAAAATTTAATTCGCCCAAAATTTAGTGAATCCAAAATTTAGTTAGTTCAAAATTTAATTTGTCCAAATTTTAGTTAGTCCAAATTTTAGTCAGTCCAAAATTTAATATGCCCAAATTTTAGTCAGTCCAAAATTTAATTTGCCCGAAATTTAGTCAATCCAAATTTTAATTAGTCCAAATTTTAGTCAGCCCAAAATTTAGTGAATCCAAAATTTAGTTAGTTCAAAATTTAATTTGTCCAAATTTTAGTTAGTCCAAATTTTAGTCAGTCCAAAATTTAATTTGCCCAAATTTTAGTCAGTCTAAAATTTAATTTGCCTAAAATTTAGTTAGTTCAAAATTTAATTTGTCCAAATTTTAGTCAGTCCAAAATTTAGTTAGTCCAAATTTAGTTATTCCAAATTTTAGTTAGTCCAAAATTTAATTTGCCCAAGATTTAGTCATTCCAAAATTTAGTGAGTCCAAAATTAAACTTTGCCAAAATTTAGTTAGGTCTAAAATTTAATTTGTCCAAAACTTAGTTAGTCCAAACTTTAGTTTGCCCAAGATTTATTCATTCCAAAATTTAGTAAGTCCAAAATTGAACTTTGCCAAAGTTTAGTTATGTCCGAAATTTAATTTGTCCAAAACTGAGTTAGTTCAAAACTCAGTTAGTCCACCATTAAATTTGCCCCAAATTTAATCAGTCCAAAATTTCGTTCTTCCAGAAATTGAATTTGTCCCAATTGTAATTAGTCTAAAATTTAATTTTGTATTTGTATAACGTAGTGCGAAGAGGTCAAGGTGAACTCCTATAAATTTGTGGGGGGGTTCTATTCACCCGATTATCGATGTCCACGTCCATCCGATAGATAGATCATAGGTATGTTAACGTTCCAGAGCCACGGCGATCAAATGCCGTATCGGTGCAGCTGGTGTGCCAGACTATTCAAACACAAACGCAGCAGAGATCGACACGTGAAGCTGCACACCGGAGATCGAAGATATCGATGCACGCACTGCGAGGCTGCTTTCTCCAGGAGGTAAGCCGGAGACTCGTACCTTTAACTTGGGACACCGTCGCCGCACAGCGACAGTAAATGCTCAACCATTACCCTCTATCTTTCTGGACCCTCCATACTGTTGGATTACTTTTCACTTATTGAAATTATTTAGAAAAGAGATAAATACCTTCGTGGCTCCTTTATCATGAGATTAATGCAATTTTTATTTTGCACATACAAAGTATTCGTACAAAGGGTGTACAAAGTATTCGTACACCTTTTAAAAACTAATAATTTTTTTATAATTGTACCAAACGACTCGATTTTTTATGATCAATTAGAAGCATTGGTTCATGGAATGATATGCAATAAAGATTTTCCAAATAATTATATAATTTACAAGGTTACATGCAAAAATAAAAAAGGCATTTTTTAAAACTTTTTATTTGGGCTCATAAAGAAAATTTTAAATATTTGTTTTGTAGATTTATCTTAGTTATACACATACCGAAAATTGCATTGAGATCGATTAACACACACACAAGCTACAAGCGGTTAAAAATGGTGAAAATCGTAGTTTTACACAGTGTTGGGCAATAAATAAATTTATTTAAATAGATAATTATTTAAATAATGATTTAAATAACAAGTTATTTGTTATTTGGATATTCAAATAAAACGCAAAAATAATTACTTATCATTTGAGCATGTCTAAATGAATTAATTTAAAATAATAAAGATAATTGTTATTTACAAATACAATTTGCAATTATTATTTGTATTAACAAATAATAAATTAAATCGTATTTTCATTCATTAATCCGCCCTCCGGACGAGCCCGACCACTGGCGGTATACCTGAAAAGGTTGCTATATTTTATTAATTAAGATTTATTTGCAAATAATAAATACATCACTTTGGAATTATTTAAATAATTTTTATTTAAATAAAAAGTTTAATTATTATTTACAATTAAAATCACACGTTTATTTATTATTTAATTATTTATTATTTAAAATAAAATTTGCCCAACACTGGTTTTACGCGACTTTTTATCAGTTTCTGCTGAAAATCCACAGAATCGTACACCTTTCGATGCGTGTCGTTTTTTCCTGCTTCAATCGATTTCAATGAAATTTTCAACATGTGTATAAATAACATACATCTGCAAAACATATATCTTAAATTTTCATTAAGGACCCAAATAAAAAAGTTTTAAAAAATGCCTCTTTTATTTTTGCATATAACCTTGTAAATTATAATTTTTGGAAAATCTTTTATGCATATCATTTCGTAAACCAATGCTTCTAATTGACTATAAAAAATCAGGTCGTTTGGTACAATTATAAAACAGTTTTCTAGTTTTTGAAAGGTGTACGAATACTTTGTACACCCACTGTAGCAGTCTAGTAATAATTTGTCTGGAAAATCAATAATTCCCACTTCTCTAGCATCCAAACTTATTGATCAACAGTTCAAAACAGCCATCGAATTAACGATTAAAATTAACTTTCGATTAACCTTCTCTCTGTGTACTGCTACTCTAATTTTAATTGGACCCCATACATTTTTATTGATTTTTCAAAGACAAGTATACAATACTTACAAAATTTGAAGCATACCACAGATAGGCATTCCTAGAAAACTTTCGGAAATCTTCCATTCGTCAACTCTTTATTTCCGCTTTTGCGGTACACTTGCACCCCATGCACAGAGAGAAGGGGTTAAGGGGACCAAATGTTCCAGCTATGATCGGTCAGATCCGAGCGCAGATTCGAAAAAACGATTCGAGATCAGTCGCGGAAACGGAGTTGGGTCGAGGAGAGATCTTCCGTAGGAAAATCAATCATCCCCGGGTGGGTCGTGGAAGTTGTGAAAGCGACGGGCCCCGTAGACAGTCGGGTAAAGTGGGGGTTAAACACAGAGGGCCCCGATATTCCGAGGGACCGATCCACCGGGTGACAAATGAGTAATGATCGCGCGACGACCGCGGCCCCGGCTCGCATTAGTCAAGCTTTACTCTCTCACGTGGCTCTCCTCTCTCTCCCCCCCTCAAGTTTTCTTCTCGACGTCCCCTTTTCCCTGTCTTTATCTTCTCCCCTCTCTCTCTTTCTCTCTATCCTTGAAGCGCATTCACTCGGTCTTCTCGCGTATTGAAATGCTAAGCTGGAGAACGCGAGGGTGGCGAACCTAACCGGCGCTCACCTTTTTCGTGTTCGAGTGTGTCCGTCCTCCCTGCGCGCAACCGGCCGTTCCTGAATGCTACGTGTGCACGCGAGAAGAAGGGGCCCCCGCTTGTCCAGGTGAGCGGCGGACAGGTAGGCGCATAGGTGTTACGGGACAACAGGTAGAACATTAGTCAAGTGCCTCGTTCCCGCTCGTCCGACCGGCCTTACACTCTTACGCCGCGCTCACGACTCCGAACACGATCCAGAACTCGCATCCCCTTCGCCGGCCGTCCCTACATCATCTCTGGATCGTCCCTTGATCCAGCGATCCAAAACACTACCTGGAAACTCGGAATTCTGCACACGATACGCTTCTTTCAACTCCTCTGGCTTTTTTACCGTGGGACTGGTTCAACTGGGGTCTCGTTTTATAATTACCAGATTTTTATGCGGAATGAAAACCGTCCAACGCAGTGTGAGAAGTAGGAACTCCATAGAAATGAACGTTTTTAATAATGTCTGTGAACTTAAACTTTTCTTAGACTTTAACCCTTTGCACTCCGTTGTCCCCTCTGAGGCACCACTGAAAATTGCTGTACCATTATTCGAAATATTATTTACATTATGAAATATATCGGTATCTAATCAATTACTAAACATTTTCGTATTGTATGAGGTATTACACCAATTTCATATCCATAAAATTGCATAAATCATAGGGAATGGAAATATTCTAGATCGGAAGAAATGTTTAATTTTCCTGTTAAAATCACTCGGAGTGCAAAGGGTTAAATTCAACCTTATGCACAGCAATTTTATCCTTTCGAAAATTAAATTCAATTTTTTACAAATCAGTTTCGCCGATCGAGAATATTTAAAAATGATTACTAGACTGGGGATCGTTATGCAATTATGGCTTTTGAGAATTTTCAAAAATTGCTGGGATATGAAATATGATAGAAGTTGGTACAATTTTAATTTATTTCAGATCTAAAAAGGCTACTATGAACGAAATAAGATTCTATTTTGTTCCACTTTCATAAAATTCGTCTACAAAAATTAAAAATTGCATAAACATCCGCTGTCTAATAACTACACTTGAAAGCATCTCCCTCGAGTTCGGAAGTCACCGTGGAGATTTAGACGCACGTGAACGATTCCACAACTCCGAGGGAAACATAAATACTCAGCTTCAATAAACAAATATGTATTTCATTTTTAGAATTTATTACTCAAAGAAATAGTTACAATGAATACACATATCTACACACAGTTTTCATACATTACGAAGTTATAATTAAAATGTCTACAAAATTGCTATTTAGTTTATAATTTAATCGAACCGTAGCGCCGCGAACATAACCCCAAATTTATTTAAAAATGTACGATCGAGAATAATTTCTTATTTATTAATTGGTAACTACGTTTAAATTAGTATTTGATGTAGGGTAAAGTGCCCAAATATGGTATAGTCGCCTATTATGGCACTACCTTATACCTTGTAAAGAAGAAGTCGCATTGTAGTGAGAAAATCTTCAAACAATAGTTTACCATCTTCACTCAACAGTGTGCAGTGCAATCGCACAATTCTATACATTTTAGTATCGATCCTCAGCCAGTTGTCTCCAGTTTGATCACTTCTTATTCTTATTCCCCCGCTAGTCAGTTTGAAAAACCATTTCGAACATCTATTTTATGATTCTTGAAAATATAAATAAATTCAATCCTGTAATTATTATAACACAGTAGGGTAAAGTGCCCAAATATGGTATAGTCGCCTATTATGGCACTACCTTATATCTTGCAAAGGAGAAGTCGCACTCTAGTGAGAAAACGTGTGCATATGCATCATTCTATAGATTTTGAATTGAATATTTTCGTGGTTAGATTTTCGATTGTATCTTTTTCGAGGAAGGTAGGTGATTTTGAAATGTTTGAACAGATCTGTCGCTTCAATTTATTTATATTAATGTTTGCCAGCTGTTGGTTTGAGCTGAAATTCATTGTCTCTTTGTCAGTAGCTAGAGTTATCAGTCCACGTGGAGTTCCCAATATGGCACTATGTACCAAGGGTTCCCTAATATGGGTATAGCTATTGATATTCTTGGTGTGGGTGCAGAATATGACACTAGGTGTCATATTAGGGACTCAAGGTGTACCATATTAAGAACCCCTTTCGCTGGAACCTGCAAATGGTACATCACAAAAAAAAATATTTTTCCCAAGCTGTATTAATTTTTGAACAAACTTCTTGACCCCACAATCTTATAGGAAGGAAATGCATCTACAACTAGTAATTTTTTTGTCGAAAAAGAGCATTCTAAAATAATAAAAAAATGACAAACAAAAAGTGGTTCATTAGGGACTCGAGGTGTACCATATTAAGAACCCTATTAGTACCATTATAAGAACCATATTAATTTTTGAACAAACTTAGCCCCACAATCTTATAGGAAGGAAATGCATCTATAACTGGTAATTTTTTGGTCGAAGAAAAGCATTCTGAAATAATAAAAAAATGTCATCAACAATAAGTGGTTCATTAAGGACTCAAGGTGTACTATATTAAGAACCCCTTTCGCTGGAATCTGCAAATGGTACATCACAAAAAAAAATATTTTTCCCAAGCTGTATTAATTTTTGAACAAACTTCTTGACCCCACAATCTTATAGCAAGGAAATGCATCTACAACTGGTAATTTTTTTGTCGAAAAAGAGCATTCTAAAATAATAAAAAAATGACAAACAAAAAGTGGTTTATTAGGGACTCAAGGTGTACCATATTGAGAACCCTATTAGTACCATTATAAGAACCATATTAATTTTTGAACAAACTTGACCTCAGAATCTTATAGGAAGGAAATGCATCCATAACTGGTAATTTTGTGGTCGAAGAAAAGCATTCTGAAATAATAAAAAAATGTCATCAACAAAAAGTGGTTCATTAGGGACTCAAGGTGTACTATATTAAGAACCCCTTTCGCTGGAACCTGCAAATGGTACATCACAAAAAAAAATATTTTTCCCAAGCTGTATTAATTTTTGAACAAACTTCTTGACCCCACAATCTTATAGGAAGGAAATGCATCTACAACTGGTAATTTTTTTGTCGAAAAAGAGCATTCTAAAATAATAAAAAAATGACAAACAAAAAGTGGTTCATTAGGGACTCGAGGTGTACCATATTGAGAACCCTATTAGTACCATTATAAGAACCATATTAATTTTTGAACAAACTTGACCTCAGAATCTTATAGGAAGGAAATGCATCTATAACTGGTAATTTTGTGGTCGAAGAAAAGCATTCTGAAATAATAAAAAAATGTCATCAACAAAAAGTGGTTCATTAGGGACTCAAGGTGTACTATATTAAGAACCCCTTTCGCTGGAACCTGCAAATGGTACATCACAAAAAAAAATATTTTTCCCAAGCTGTATTAATTTTTGAACAAACTTCTTGACCCCACAATCTTATAGGAAGGAAATGCATCTACAACTGGTAATTTTTTTGTCGAAAAAGAGCATTCTAAAATAATAAAAAAATGACAAACAAAAAGTGGTTCATTAGGGACTCAAGGTGTACCATATTGAGAACCCTATTAGTACCATTACAAGAACCATATTAATTTTTGAACAAACTTAGCCCCACAATCTTATAGGAAGGAAATGCATCTATAACTGGTAATTTTGTGGTCGAAGAAAAGCATTCTGAAATAATAAAAAAATGTCATCAACAAAAAGTGGTTCATTAGGGACTCAAGGTGTACTATATTAAGAACCCCTTTCGCTGGAACCTGCAAATGGTACATCACAAAAAAAAATATTTTTCCCAAGCTGTATTAATTTTTGAACAAACTTCTTGACCCCACAATCTTATAGGAAGGAAATGCATCTACAACTGGTAATTTTTTTGTCGAAAAAGAGCATTCTAAAATAATAAAAAAATGACAAACAAAAAGTGGTTCATTAGGGACTCGAGGTGTACCATATTGAGAACCCTATTAGTACCATTATAAGAACCATATTAATTTTTGAACAAACTTGACCTCAGAATCTTATAGGAAGGAAATGCATCTATAACTGGTAATTTTGTGGTCGAAGAAAAGCATTCTGAAATAATAAAAAAATGTCATCAACAAAAAGTGGTTCATTAGGGACTCAAGGTGTACTATATTAAGAACCCCTTTCGCTGGAACCTGCAAATGGTACATCACAAAAAAAAATATTTTTCCCAAGCTGTATTAATTTTTGAACAAACTTCTTGACCCCACAATCTGATAGGAAGGAAATGCATCTACAACTGGTAATTTTTTTGTCGAAAAAGAGCATTCTAAAATAATAAAAAAATGACAAACAAAAAGTGGTTCATTAGGGACTCGAGGTGTACCATATTAAGAACCCTATTAGTACCATTATAAGAACCATATTAATTTTTGAACAAACTTAGCCCCACAATCTTATAGGAAGGAAATGCATCTATAACTGGTAATTTTGTGGTCGAAGAAAAGCATTTTAAAATAATCAAAAAATGACATCAACAAAAAGTGTTTCATATTTGGGCACTTTACCTTACATCATTGCTAAAAGTACTTTAGTTGCAAGAGGGTGAATTTCGAGTGCAAAACCTGTGACAACTTAGCAATCAACAATGCTATAGGAAATGATCGAGCGAATTTCTTTATCCACCCACACATTGTTTAAAGTGGATCACGGTTTCGTGGATTGCTGGTCGCTCGAAACGAAGAGTCGAAGTCCTAACAGAGACCTTCTCCTGTCAGCCATTATTACAATCGCGTCGGCTGATCTTTACGCCACATCTCTATTCGTTCTCGGGGCTTGACGGTCGGCTTGGGTGACCCAACAAAAGGGTGAAAACCCCCGTGGTTCTCACATAGATCCCGCAGCCACGGGGGATCTCGGTACGCGACGTAGATCGCCGACGATCGATCCGACGACGCGACGCGCTCGTATCATCTGCCACGCGAAGACAAAACGAGATCAATTCGTTACACAAAAATGTTCGATACAATATTATTTTCGATCTACCAACTAGATCGTCAGTTCCCTCGATCGAGATTAAATTGTAACCGTTCGGAGATGTTCGAGAAGACAATCCACAGTTTGACGAGCAGAGTAATCCGTCACAGGCTCGTTGGAAAGTGACACATTGGGGTAGCAATCCTCGCGAGACCGGTCGAAACGGTTTCATCCCTTCAAGCTTCTATTATTTTCGCAAACGAGGGGCGTAAATAAAATTTCTGCGAGCGTGGACGGTCGAGAGCCGTCGGAACTCGTGGGAGATCCGAGGAGAGTTCGCTGGATGGAGCTCGCTTCTGCTCCATTTATTTCTATTTCCTCTCTTCCGGGCCCCCTAACAGCATGCTCCACCCCTGCGGGGATAATGACTGGCCATTTTTTTCATTTACTAAACACTCCGCCGTGATTACCTTGACCGCCGGCTGATGGATTTAGCGGGGAATCACCTCCCGGATTACTCTAACTCTAAATCATCGTCCACCAACGAGACAATTTCATTATCCCCTAATTCGCAGTTTACCAATCTTTTATAACCCACAGCTTCGCTCCAGAAATTACCTTACACCCCTTTTTAAGCTCATTGTCTCCGAAGTGTGCCGAATTGTTCGTAGAATTTTTAATAAACTTTAAATCGTACGTGCCCATTTTTGTCATAAAATCATAAAATCCGAGGCCCATTACCTCATAGCCTTTATAAGACAACTTCATTATCCCCTAATTCGCAGTTTGCCAATCTTTTATAACCCACAGCTTCGCTCCAAAAATTACCTTACACCCTTTTCAAGCTCATTGTCATTGTGTGCCAAATTGTTCGTAGAATTTTTAATAAGACAACTATGTGTTAAGTTGTAAACTTTAAATCGTACGTGCCCACTTTTGTGATAAATTCATAAAATTCGAGGCCTATTACCTCATAGCCTTTATAAGACAACTTCATTATCCCCTAATTCGCAGTTTACCAATCTTTTATAACCCACAGCTTCGCTCCAGAAATTACCTTACACCCCTTTTTAAGCTCATTGTCTCCGAAGTGTGCCGAATTGCTCGTAGAATTTTTAATAAACTTTAAATCGTATGTGCCCATTTTTGTCATAAATTCATAAAATCCGAGGCCTATTACCTCATAGTCTTTATAAGACAACTTCATTATCCCCTAATTCGCAGTTTACCAATCTTTTATAACCCACAGCTTCGCTCCAGAAATTACCTTACGCCCCTTTCTAAGCTCATTGTCTCCGAAGTGTGCCGAATTGTTCGCAGAATTTTTAATAAGACAACCATGTGTTAAGTCGTGAACTTTAAATACGTGTCCATTTTTGTCATAAATTCATGAAATCTTAGGCCTATTACCTCATAGCCTTTATAAGACAACTTCATTATCCCCTAATTCGCAGTTTACCAATCTTTTATAACCCACAGCTTCGCTCCAGAAATTACCTTACACCCCTTTTTAAGCTCATTGTCTCCGAAGTGTACCGAATTGTTCGTAGAATTTTTAATAAACTTTAAATCGTAGGTGCCCATTTTTGTCATAAAATCATAAAATCCGAGGCCCATTACCTCATAGCCTTTATAAGACAACTTCATTATCCCCTAATTCGCAGTTTACCAATCTTTTATAACCCACAGCTTCGCTCCAGAAATTACCTTACACCCCTTTTTAAGCTCATTGTCTCCGAAGTGTGCCGAATTGCTCGTAGAATTTTTAATAAACTTTAAATCGTATGTGCCCATTTTTGTCATAAATTCATAAAATCCGAGGCCTATTACCTCATAGTCTTTATAAGACAACTTCATTATCCCCTACTTCGCAGTTTACCAATCTTTTATAACCCACAGCTTCGCTCCAGAAATTACCTTACGCCCCTTTCTAAGCTCATTGTCTCCGAAGTGTGCCGAATTGTTCGCAGAATTTTTAATAAGACAACCATGTGTTAAGTCGTGAACTTTAAATACGTGTCCATTTTTGTCATAAATTCATGAAATCTTAGGCCTATTACCTCATAGCCTTTATAAGACAACTTCATTATCCCCTAATTCGCAGTTTACCAATCTTTTATGACCCACAGCTTCGATTCAGAAATTACCTTACGCCCTTTTCAAGCTCATTGTCTCCGAAGTGTGCCAATTGCTCGTAGAATTTTTAATAAACTTTAAATCGTACGTGCCCATTTTTGTCATAAAATCATAAAATCCGAGGCCCATTACCTCATAGCCTTTATAAGACAACTTCATTATCCCCTAATTCGCAGTTTACCAATCTTTTATAACCCACAGCTTCGCTCCAGAAATTACCTTACGCCCTTTTCAAGCTCATTGTCATTGTGTGCCAAATTGTTCGTAGAATTTTTAATAAGACAACTATGTGTTAAGTTGTAAACTTTAATTCGTACGTGCCCATTTTTGCGATAAATTCATAAAATTCGAGGCCTATTACTTCACTGCCTTTATAATACATCTTCATTATCCCCTAATTCACAGTTTACCAATCTTTTATGATAAGACAGCGGCTTTATGCAAAGTAAAAAATTATTGCATTGATTACAGGACACAGGAAACAAATAAAGATTGTACTCTTCTTTTTCAATGTTATCCTGTGAAGCTGAAAATAATACATAGACGTCCTTAGATATTTAACGTATCGACTGCTTAAATTGTACGTGCCCATTTTTGTCATAAATTCATGAAATCCAAAGCCCATTACCTCACAGCCTTTTTAAGCACACTGTCTCCAGTGTGCCTAATTGTATAAGACAACTTCATTACCTCCTAATTCGCAGTTTATCAATCTTTTATAACCCACAGCTTCGCTCCAGAAATTAGCTTACACCCTTTACAAGAGCATTGTCTCCGAAGTGTGCCGAATTGCTCGTAGAATTTTTAATAAACTTTAAATCGTACGTGCCCATTTTTGTCATAAAATCATAAAATCCGAGGCCCATTACCTCATAGCCTTTATAAGACAACTTCATTATCCCCTAATTCGCAGTTTACCAATCTTTTATGACCCACAGCTTCGCTCCAGAAATTACCTTACGCCCTTTTCTAGCGCATTGTCATTGTGTGCCGAATTGTTCGTAAAATTTTGAATAAGACAACCATGTGTTAAGTTGTGAACTTTTTAAAAATTAATTTTCTAGGAAAACAGATTCATAACTTTCAATAGCTAGCAAAGAATACGATTATACGTACATGCGAGGTTAACTATGTGTGAGTACACGTTTGTGTGATCACCACACACATATACGTTGTAGTTAGTTTCCGATCTATAGCCGCGAGGGCGTCCTGAACAATGCTTCGAAAAGTACCAGAGTCGACACCCCCTGCAGTGTTCCGATATTGCCTAAGATATTTCGTACGATGGATGGCCGCTAGAGGCGCTGCGCGGAAAAAACAGTAACGTATCTATGATGACGAGGTAGTGGAGCCATGCGCCCTGCGCCTTGAGTGTGTTATATTAGCGCGAAAGTACCGAAACAATCTGTTCCGGACAAAAAACTTCAGGGCGTGTCCTACAAGTTACAAAATATACACAAATACACATGTTATACATTAATTTTTCAGAATCAAATCATGCAAATCTTTTCAAATTCTGCGGGGTGCTCAAGGTACCCTATTTTATCGAGAATCTTACATTACTAAGGCTGGCAGCGCCTCTAGCGGCCATCCATCGTACGAAAAATCTTAGGCAATATCGGACCCCCTGCATTATCACCAATGCGTCACGACGAGAATCTTCTCAGTGGTATTCTGCTCCAAATTACATCGTGAAATATATATAAATAGATAAATTGACCTGTTCCATTGCACTCGAATTCAGCTGAGTAGATTAACCTCTGTTTGAATTGAAATATTTGGTTAGTATTTTTAAATTATGAAGTATTTTCTTCGTTTTTTAGTCCGTGTTTTTTTCTTATTTAATGTTTAGCAATTTTAGATGTTATTGATATAACTTTCTTTCTACTTTAGTACATAAAAAGAATGCCTCGCAGAAAAGCAAACATAGGTCGTCGTACTCGCAGTACGGAAGCAATGCGACGATTAAGATCAAATCGAATTGAGGAAAAACGGACAACACAAAGAATGGTTCAGATACGTGCCGGACATGAGGATGCACGGTAAAATAAAACATATAAATGTCACATCTGTGACAGGTAAAAATATGCTTTTAAAAAATACTGAGCCACAGAAATGCGTGGCAGGGAAAAGCTAGTGCAAAATAAAAAATGTCTGCATTGATTATGGGAGCCAAATAAAGATTGTACTCTTCTTTCAATTATCCTGTTAAGCTGAAAGTAATACGTGGATGTCCTTAGATATTTAACATGTCCACTGCTTTAAATTGTACATGCTCTTTTTGTCATAACTAGACTGCGGATTTTATGCATTTATGACAAAAAAGGGTACGAACAATTTATAGCAGTGGACATGTTACAAATATTTAAGGACACCAATTTATTACTTTCAGCTTAATAGGATAATAGAAGAGGTGGATGGATAAAGGTGTCAAGTTTGTTTTCTTCAAAAGAGTTATCAAAATATGTCGTCCTTTATTGATGAAATGAAGATAATTATTATCTTTTTGTTGTATTAGAGATTAACAATAATAATATATATATATATATATATATATATATATATATATATATATATATATTTGTAATTGATTTGTGTTATTATCTCCATTCGTCAAAAAAGGACAACATACCTCGCTAAAAACTCTTTTACAGAAAACAAACAATTTGTTACTTGACACCTTATCCATCCACCCCTTCAATTAAAAGAACAATACAATTTTTATTCGGCTCCTGTCTCCTGCTACCAATGCAAAATATCATTTTCTATTTTTCATAAAGATCCGCAGTCTAGTCATAACCTTTCCAAGCACACTGTCTCCAAGTGTGCCTAATTGTATAAGACAACTTCACTATCCCCAATTCACAGTTTAGTAATCTTTTATGGTTAGACAGGGGCTTTTTATGCAAAATAAAAAATGTCTGCATTGATTGCAGGACACAGGAGCCAAATAAAGACTGTACTCTTCTTTCAATTATCCTGTTAAGCTGAAAGTAATACATGGACATCCTTAGATATTTAACATGTCCACTGCTTTAAATTGTACGTGCCCTTTTTGTTATAACCAGATTGTGGATTTTATGCATTTATGACAAAAAAGGATACGTACAATTTATAGCAGTGGACATGTTACAAATATTTAAGGACACCAATTTATTACTTTCAGCTTAATAGGATAATAGAAGAAGGTGGATGGATGAAGGTGTCAAGTTTGTTTTCTTCAAAAGAGTTTTTATCAAAATATGTCGTCCTTTTTGATGAATGAATATAATTATTATCTTGTTGTTGTATTAGAGATTAACAATAAAAATATATATATATTTGTAATTGATTTGTGTTATTATCTTCATTCATGAAACCAGGACGACATAACCTCGCTAAAACTCTTTTACAGAAAACAAACAATTTGTTACTTGACACCTTCATCCATCCACCCCTTCAATTAAAAGAAGTATACAATTTTTATTCGGTTTCTGTTTCCTGCTATCAATGCAAAATATCATTTTCTATTTTTCATAAAGATCCACAGTCTACTCACATAACCTCTCCAAGCACACTGTCTCCAAGTATACCTAACTGTAAATGTCAAACAAGATTAAAAATTCATTTCGTTTCTTCTTACTACGCTTGAACCACGGCCGAGGTAGAAAAGTGTGAAAATTCGTCGATACACCCCGTCCCCGAGACCGAAAGGTCTACCATCGGCGAGAAACGTGTCGGAGAGGTTGACACACGGTGGTTTCCCGTTTTCCTCAGCCGGATAGACGACACACGGGAAGCGATACAGGCGATAATAGGACGTGGCCAGGCTGGCCGGCCGATAATCCTGGCTTATGAATTATTCAGGCGTAAAGTGCAAGAGCAAATTTGCCGTCTGTCTTCGTTTCTGGAAATCGAGACACTGACCGGTCCGCGAGTGTCCCGTGTGTGCGAGCGCGCGCGCGCCCGTGTGTCTGACCTCGCCTTATAACGGATTTAGTTTTCCGCCGAGGGGATGAATTATTCATCCGTTCGTGGGTACGGCCGCGTGAAAATTGTTGACCCATCGCGTTCGTATCGCCTCGCCTCTCCTCGACACCCTTTATTTTTGGCCGCGAGATCACTGACAGATCTGCAAAATTTCGACGTCAGTTTTCGTCGCCAGCCGACAATTCAACCATCCGGGGAACCGTCCTATATCGTGTAATTTTCATCCCGGTTGATATGCTTCTTCCGTGATTCCCGGATTGGATCCTGCCACCACGCTTCCCTTTCAGTTTGTTTTTCCAAGCTCTGCAGTTATTCTTCCAGAATTTCCTTCCAGTTTGAAACTTCTAGGTTTTACAATCTTTATTCTACAATTAGAAACCAGGTTTCTAACTCGTGTTTCAAACGACGCACAATGGGGTATTTGCCCGATTTCAGCGGTCAAAATTCAATTTTATCTTATTTACATACACCATAGACGTATGGAGATAGACTGCGCTGTCTTATGGAAGAGTTGAAGCCCACAATGACGGCGCTCGGTACAAAGAGTGAGAGAGAGAGCGTTAGCCGGGGTCACGGTGTATTATAGAGGTGTTCCGACTAAGCCCTCTGTAAGGCTGAAGTTTTGAAAAAGATAGCGCTGGGTTCTCTCTGGTCGCCGCCAGATGGATCCGTGTTCCGATACAGTTTTCGTGTACGTGTGAGAATGAGATTGTGTGTAGCTGCGTGTCCATACTAAGATATGTACCTATGTACATGTTGCCTCCAGTTGCCTCGCACAATCAGTGTACGTATGAGAATGAGATTGTGTGTAGCTGCGTGTCCATACCAGGGAGAATTAGTTCACCTTAAAAGTAGGGGAGGATTAATCCACCCAAAAAGAAGCATAAACATGCTATTACCGAAAAATATGTTATAGAGGCAATTTCAACGAGACGATTCGATATACTTGATATGACCCTCTATGGTCATATCAAGTATATCGAATCGTCTCGTTGAAATTGCCTCTATAACATATTTTTCGGTAATAGCATGTTTATGCTTCTTTTTGGGTGGATTAATCCTCCCCTACTTTTAAGGTGAACTAATTCTCCCTGGTATGGACACGCAGCTACACACAATCTCATTCTCATACGTACACTGATTGTGCGAGGCAACTGGAGGCAACATGTACATAGGTACATATCTTAGTATGGACACGCAGCTACACACAATCTCATTCTCACACGTACACGAAAACTGTAATCGGAACACGGATCCATCTGGCGGCGACCAGAGAGAACCCAGCGCTATCTTTTTCACTTTCCCGAGAGTAGCCAGAACACCTCTATAATACACCGTGGCCGGGGTCCATAGCGCTCTTTTTCTAATTGATGTGTCGGTGGGGAAAGATTCCCCTACTTGCTTGCTAGATAATGTAGATTTCTACATAGTATTGATTAATTTGTTAATATTTATTTGGTTTTTGGTATTTATTTGTTTTTTTGTTTCCTACCAACGAATTGTAAAATAATAACAGATTAGAATAAACATTCAAAGACACACGTTTATTTATTTATACTGAATTTCTCATTATAAATTTGAATAAAGCACTTATGTATACTGGTTTAAATATTTTTCTAAATATGTTGTACACCTAGGAACGGCCATGTGTGGAGGAACGTTCTCCAATAAATAAACGTGTGTCTTTAAATGTTTATTCTAATTTGCTATTATTTTACAATTCGATGGTAGGGAACCAAAAAACAAATAAATGTCAAAAACCAAATAAATATTAACAAATTAATCAATACTATGTAGAAATCTACATTATCTAGCAAGCAAGTAGGGGAATCTTTCCCCACCGACACATCAATTAGAAAGAGAGCGCTATGGACCCCGGCTAATGCTCTCTCTCTCGCGCGCCGCCATTGTGGGCTTCAGCGCTTCGTACAGGCCGCGCAGTCTATCTCTATATGTCTATGACATACACTAACAGATTTTTGTTTTATAGAAGTTATTTTAGCTAAGTATAGGGTATACTTTTAAGAGAAATTCACTTTTGTACCATATACATGTTTGTAAATATTAATATTTAAAGATAACCAACGATGAGTCACTTTCTTGATGATTCTAAGACTTTGGTAATGATTTCGTTATGCTTCCGGGTGCGTCCCGGTGTTGATTTCTGTGCCATTGTATTCTTTGAAGTTTTCTGATTAAGATGCAAGAAAAATTGGATCTGACTACGACTGACTCCGTGTTTTATAGTTGATTTACGGAAAAATGGCCATCGCGCGGGCGCGAAAATCGCAGCATTTCTCACATTCTGCATGTTCGCATTCGCTATATTTTCGTATTTACTTGAGTAAATACTAAATAATAATAATAAACACACAATATACACTAAAATAAGAAAACAGTATACACATGAAATTTAAATAATATACAGGCTGGCGCAATAACTATGTCCACTTTGAATGTTGTCGTTATTTGTAATAATATGAAAAAATGTTATGAACAAAATTTGCACGGTACAGAGGGGGACATGTTGTGGCATAAACATTTTCTGCGTGGGTGGAGGCATAGAGGAGATTTCAAGGTGACCTCGATTTTTTTAAATCGAATGACCTACTTTTTGTAGCATGAATCGATAGACTATCGAATTCTGAGTAAAAATGTATTGACCTCCACATGTCTTAAATCTAATAATTGACGAGATATTATCGAAATAATTTTCTTTTTTCTTTTGATAATATCTCGTTAACTATTAGGTTTAGGACATACGAAGGTCAACACTTTTATACTCAGAATTTGATACTCTATCGATCTATGGTATAAAAAAAGGACATTCTGTTTAAAAAAATCAAGGTGACCTTGAAATCTCCTCTATGCCTCCACCCACGCAGAAAATGTTTGTGTCACAACATGTCCTCCTCTGAACCGTGCGAATTTTGTTCACAACATTTTTCCGTACTATTATAAATAACGGAGATTATTCTTTGTAATAACTATTTTAAAAAGATATTTTAACTGTAAATGATTATACTTTTTGATAGTGTACATAAAATACGATTAACGTTAAGATATTGATTATAATCCGCAGTACTTGATTGAAAAATAGCTACAAACTGTACAATCTGATACGCTTCTCTTTATGGACAAATTTTGCATTTAAAACATCCGTTTTAGTAAAAACGGTATACAGTACAAAAAGCAGAAATCTCAAGCTTTAAAATGGTTATTTTTTCATCAAATTTGGATAAATTTTGGCAAAGTTACAGCAGTTTCAATATTGAGCGAATTTTGAACTAGCTGTGGCCGCTGAAATCGGGCAAATACCCCACTGTGCGACGCCGACTGTCCGCGTCTCTTTCTTTCCAATACGCACTTCTTCGTCGCGTTCGAAACCTTCATCGTCGATTGAAACCACTAAATACAGTGAAATTATATCGTGTTTGGTACCATTTTGAATTAAAAAAATGCCACGAATATGTTGGCGAAAGTTCCATTAAAAAATAATGAAAAATAAAGAAGATTAAATATTGCTGTTACATCGCGATGACGCACGGGCCTTTGAACTGTGCCGGCGACACGCTTCGGCCACGCGATTCTATTTCATGCTGTCCTTCTCTATGTTCGGCTCGTAGACGCAGTCATAAAAAAATAGCGTCTACTACACCGCTGACGTCCGTTCAGAACACGGCTGTTGGACATTGATTGAATAATTACTGTAACCCTTCACCTCCGATAATGTAAAAATATGACTTTTGAGGCGATCGCGGCCTAGATAGATCTTCCATCTAGCGCTTTTGATTAGAAAACCCCATCTTTACATTACCGAGAAATGAGAAGGCGCATCCGGCACCCTTGCGATCCAGAAAACGGGAGTCTACCCCCTTAAGACGTCGTGGGGTACGAAGCTTAAGATCCACAACCTCACGACCTCGTCGGGTGTTAAACATTCAGACAGCTTTGATTCTCATTGCTTAGTACCCCGCAATTCAAATCAACTCGAAGACCTTCCACCCGTTGAACCTGAATCCTGACCCTCGATCTTCATTCCTCCAATTCTTCCGAGATTCTCCAGAACTTTATCTGCTTCCAGCGACCACCTGAAGATCCACATGAAGACGCACGACACCCAGAAGCCGTACCAGTGCACAGCGTGTTCCCGCGGCTACAACACAGCAGCAGCGCTGACGTCGCACATGCAGTCTCACAAGAAGCACCACCACCAATCCCAAGGCGCGACGAAGCTGCAGGACGTGGAGTACGGTCGTCGCAGCGTGTCCTCGCACAGCACATCCTCTCCGCCAGTTCCTAGTTCCCCGTCGCCCTCTCTGAACCTAGCTCTGAACCCTAGAACAGGATTGAAGAGCTCGCACGGCAGCGCGTCGAACACGCCGATCCTGAGCTCTCCACTGAAGCTGGCCTGCATGTACTGCACGCGTGACTCGTTCAGTTGCATGCAGCAGCTGCAGATGCACGTGCACACGATGCACCAGGCGATTCTGAGCGGGGAGAGCGTGGCGGTGCCTCCGTCTCCCAGCAGGACCACCGATCAAGCTGGTTACCAGCGCGAGAAGGGATCGTTGCGATCGGAAGGATCCTCGAAGGATCATCACGAGAGGAAGTATCAGGAGGACGCGGAGAGATCGACGGACAAGGACCAGTTCGAGAACGCGTTCACGTGTAACCAGTGCACGATGAAGTTCTCCACGTTGGCCTCGTTGAGGGACCACCTGGTCTCGATCCACAGAACCGACGGATTCGGCTCGGCGCTGATGATGTGTCCTCTCTGCGGCATCCCCTGCGCCTCTGCCGCGGCCTACGCGGAGCACTATGTCCTGCAGCACTGCGAGAATAGGAGATTAGGGCCCCTGGAGGGCGCAGAGTACGGGGACACGAAGATCAACGGAACCTACAGCGACTCGAAGGGTTCCAGACCTCAGAAGACTAGGGATTCGGTCTCGGAGCCGGCCGATCTGACCAGCAAACATTCCAGACCCACCGAGAGCAGCTACAATCCCGGCACCCTGCTCTGTGGACAGTGCGGGGCTGCTTTGAAGGACTTCGAGTCGTTCAGAGAACACCTAGCCAGGCATCTGCAGGCTGATCAGAGGAACGACGCGATGAGACACCCCTGTCCAAAGTGCGAGGCTAGCTTCCAAGATAGGGAGGACATGCTGGCGCACCTCACCAAGCATTACCTAGGCCAGATCAGCAAGGAGTACGCGTGCGGAGCTTGCAAGAAGCTGTACCCTCATCCGGACCTGCTGCAGAGGCACCTGCTCGACAGTCACGCGCATCATCTCTACAGATGCGCGTTGTGCAGGGACACGTTCGACTCCAGAGTCGCTATACAAGTTCATTTCGCTGTGAAGCACAGTCAGGAGTGCAGGATCTATCGGTGCAACGCCTGCACCGTTCCCAACAATGAAAATTCGCCCGGGAACGCGCCTGGCGAAGGGAGAAGCTTCTTCAGGAGCGAAGCGGAGATGGCGAATCACGTCAGGAGCGTTCACGCACCGTCCACCGTTTCGAACAGCAGCCCTGTGGCTAGGAGTCCTGCGTCGACGCCTGGAGTCACCGGCAGTGCTGTACCCAGATGCGTTTTCTGCGGAATCTGTTGCAACTCGGAACTGGAGCTGCAACTTCACCTGGCCAGCCACTCGACCAGCTTGTACAGGTGTCCTATCTGCAGAGAGGGCTTCGCTGTGGAGTTCTTGCTGGACAGACACATGGCGCAGGCGCATCATTCTAGCGACCAGGCTGTCAGGAGCAGCTCCAGGGAGAACGGGAGGATCGCGAGACCTCCGAGGACGCAGGACGAGGTGAGTGTGCTGATTTATTGATGTTCAACGTTTGGAACAGTCTCGTAATCTCTGAATCCTCGCATCTTTTCTGTTTTCCCAGCCGAAGTCCCAAAAGAGAGGTCGATCGCCAGCATCCAGCAACAACAACTCGCTGAACCAGCGCGACAACAACAACAAACGTCCGAATTACACCAGCACAGGGTCCCAGCAGTGCGAGCTGTGCGAGAGAGGAGAGTTCGCGAACGAGGCGGAGCTTCAAGCGCACAAGAAACTGGCTCACGCTCCAGCTAAGCTTCAGACCAAGTCGCTATCCAGTCTGAGCATGACCTGCGCTTACTGTGGCGAGGTGTGTCGCTCTAGGACCGAGCTAGAGTCGCACACAAGAATCCAGCACGCCTCGAACGAGCCTGGGGGCAGACACAAGTGCAACATCTGCGACGAGGTGTGTCCCTCTGGCGCTACCCTGGCCGAGCATAAGCTGCAGAAGCACTGCAAGATCCAGCTGAGCGACACCTGCGTCGTCTGTCGGGGGAACCTCGCCTCGGAAGCTCAGTTCCTCGAGCACGTGCAGAGACACAGTCTGGAGAACGTCGATCCTCAGCAGAGACTCGACGGCTCCCTACCTCATCTTCCTGCCGCCTGCGTGGTCTGCAGGCAGACCTTGATCAGCGACCTGGAGTGTCGTCTTCACGCCAGGCATCATCTCAGATCGTCCACCAGCTCCCAGAGCACTGCGTCCAGTCCCAGCCCCAACCAGAAGAGCCAGAGTCCAGGGTGCTGCCTATGTCTGAGAGATTACTCGGCCGACGACTTCGTCAGCCTGCCTCCCAGCCACATCACTGGCGGAGGACAGTCCTTGAGAGTCTGCAAGTCCTGCTACATCCGCCACTCCCAGGGTTTACCTATTTTAAATTCACCCTACGAACACGCTAGAGCGAAGAACGACAGAAGCTGGCCTCCCAGCAGCAAAGAGTCCCAGTGGGACGGGTCCAGGGATAGATGGGACTCGGACAGGGTGTTCAAGGCTGAAGAGAGGACTGACGAGAACTTGACTGATAATAAAAGGTGCCAGGACTGCGGCGTGAAATTCGAGGACCCTGAAGAGGTGGAGAAACACCGGCTCGCCGAGCACGAGAAACCTGCTGCTGGGTCCAACACTTACACCTGCATACAATGCCAGGTAATTGAAGAATTTGTAATTTAATTTATTCGTTGATTGATCTATTTTATTAATTGATTCACTGTCTGTCTTAGATGTCGTTCCCGTCAGAGGCGAAGATACAACAGCACGTCAGGAAAGAGCACCTAGAGGCTACAGGAAAAGCTTCCGTGGATGCACTGCGATGTCACCTTTGTCTCTACGAAGCCTGCAGCCCACTACAGTTGCAGAGTCACCTGATAGAGCACACTTTCGCCGGATGCGCTGCTCTCAGCTGTTACATTTGCCAGTCCCTTTTCACCGCGCCAATCGGTCTTCAGGTACTTACAGCGACGCCCTTTAATATTCGGACGCTCTGAAAAAATGATAACGTTTTTAATATTGGACTATATGATTTAAACTCTGAGGACGCCAATTGGAGTCTGGTCACGTTGTGTAGCAAACCAATTGTTCTAACTTCCCAAAAAATTTCAAACAGTATGGTCCAGTATCAAAGAAGTTGTCGCCTTTTTAAAAGTGTGCGAATATTAGTGTCTACAATCACTCTATCAATCTCAAAGAATGTCCTATAAATTGTATACGAGAATGTCTTAACAGTTCCGAATATTTTTCAGAACCACATGCTCCAAGAACACGGTCTAGGAGCGCGGCCTTACGACTGCTCGAAGTGCACCTTGAAGTTCTTCTTCAGAGCCGAGCTGGATCACCATGTGCTGACGTTCCATCGTCCCGGAGAAATGTCTCCGCCCCATGAAACTGCTCAGAACGCAGAGGTGAAAGCGACAGACGTTGAAGAGCAGAATTGTGACGATGAGATCACAGTGAAGGAAGAGATGTTGCCAGACGTTGGCGAAGAAGAGGAAGAGATTAACGTTGACGGGCAAATGGATCACGAAGAGGAGGAGAAGCAGGTAGAGATGACCCAGAGCCTGAAGACCGAGGTGGACGAGGAGGCTGCTCTTCCTGAGAAGATGGAATCGTGACTCCCTTGAAGAGGGTACCTGAAATTGCGTCGGGAAGCTTGATTCCACGGTGTCAGAGCTTCGTTGTTGGATCTACTGTGTTTAGTAGGGGTGAACGGGTATCCGGAAATTCGGGTTCGGGTCGGATAATTCCTCAATCTGATTTTATACGCCGCCTTTCAGATTTTTAAATGTTTTCGTGTTTTAAGTAAATGAAATGAAATTTTAAAAGTCTATGTGAAAGAAAACGGTGCATCGCATTGTATGAAAACAATTTTATTTTAAATTTTGATGAAGAAAACACAATTTTTCAACTCCTCTTCCTTTGAACTACTGTCCAAACCAATACTGATTGGAGAAAGAGGAAAATCCAATTTTATCAGCTTCGAGTCTTTAAAACCAGACATCAACTTCGGGTATTCGACCACCCCTAGTTTTTAGTATCGCTGCCGAGACTCGATCGACCGGATGACCGCTGTAAATATTTTCCCGTTCGTTTGAGTCAATTGTTTTCTTTAAAACATTGTTCGATGAAGGATTCAGGCTCGACCGTTCCGGAAATCACTCCAGCGAAGCTTCTTGACAAGGTTGCCACAATCATTGATAAGATTGTAAAGGGAACTTGTTTTTACAATTAGATTTTTTAAGATATCCTTAACGAAGTCTATGTGATCGAATGTTTCGCGCATTGAGAATTGTTCGGAGAGTAGCAGATTCATTTTTTTTTTATGTGGTGACAACGTTTCCATGGACTGTTCATTATTATTCCACGATGGTTTTTTTGTATGCACAGAGTTATTGCGATAGGATAGGTTGCTATCGAAAGATCGTGAACGATTTTACAACGAGAAATTTTGTTGGAAAATTTTGTCTACGTTGATTCTTTGGGATTTGCACGATCTTCTCGATTTTGTTAAGATTATATTCTGTTCTCGATGTTTAGATATAAATTGCAACGTTGAATATTTTTCGTTCAATTTTTACGTTAATTGTTACTATTATTGTATTGTGTTCCATATTGCGTTTGATGATCTTCTCGAACGAGTTTGTAACATAGAGATGTGTCGTTGTTTTATATGGGCATGGAACATCTCCTGCGACTGCGATTCTGTAAATACGTTGAATAGTATTAACAACTATTACTCATCGTTTGAACGATTCGTCGGTACCGTACGCGGTAATTATTTAAAGGAAGCAGATGCAATAACCTGTCCACTAGGCTTAGCGGTATTATAAGATAGTTCTTTATGAAATAAATTATTGTTTTAAATCACCGAAGTTGGTTGTTTTTCTTTTCCCTTCCATTGCATGTGTAGAACTTAGTACACGTTTGATTGCGTATAAATAGCGAAGGAGGTGGCACGAAATTCAGTAGTACAAGTCAACAACAAGTCAGACAGCTAAAAATTGTTGGTTTTCAAAGTTTCACATATGATTTCATTTTATTTTATTTTAAAATACGTATTAATATTTGGCTGTTTGCAATATTTCGAATTTTTCAGTTAAACATATACTCTTTATTTTACGAGGACAAGACAGCGGTTTCGCGATCGCGTGCTCGAGATACGAAAACGATAACGAGACGGCACCAACGGTCGAACCACCTCGTTTGAATGCTCCCGTTTAGGCCAATAACGAACACTGTAAAAAATTAGATGGCAAAGTGGTCAAGGGAGTGCTTGTTCACATCGTTGGCAAAAGGAATGATTATAAACATTAATTAGCTAGAATTAATAAATGTATCATAGTATTATGTTGAATAAATTAATGCGTGCGGATGTTCATGGTTTAAAAGATATTCTGCATCTCGAGTTTTATTGTCATTTTGACGAAAAAATTAGATGGCAAGGTAATCAAGGGAGTGCTCGTTAACATCATTAGCAAAAGGAATTGTTATAAACATTAAACAGCCAGAAATAATAAATTTATCTGTGAATTGTATTGAATAAATTAATGCGTGCGAATGTTCATGGTTTAAAAGTGATTCTGTTTCTCGAGTTTTATTGCCTATTTTTACGAAAAAATTAGATGGCAAGGTAGTCAAGGGAGTGCTCGTTAACATCATTCGCAAAAGGAATTGTTATAAACATTAACCAGCTGGAAATAATAAATTTATCTGTGAATTATATTGAATAAATTAATGCGTGCGAATGTTCATGGTTTAAAAGTTATTCCGTATCTCGAATACTATTAGCCACGTTTACTAAAAAATTAGGTGGTCAAATAACCAAGGGATTGCTTGTGGACATCGCTGTAAAATAAAATTGTTATAAACATTAACCAGCTGGAAATAATAAATTTATCAATAATTTTCACGGCGATCGACATCGATCGATATTCGGTGGGGTGGGGAGCGTCACGCACAACTGCGCTTGTGCCGCTCGAGCTCAGCGTGAGTCCACCGGCAGTCAGTCAGTCGGGCCGGGGGGAGCGGCGTGAGCGGACGTGCTGTGGGACCGGGAAGGTGCAGGAGGACCGGGGACTTACCAGAGGTGGACCAGAGGTGGACCAGAGGTGGACAAGGGGTCATCCACAGTTACCCTGGCCTACCTTCAACTCTTCATTCAACGATCAACGGTAAGTTTGGTTACTAATATTTTTCAAAGCTTCCTTTGTCTAGTAGTAGTAGTAGTAGTAGTAGTCGTGTTTATTGCCGGGGAGGGGCGGTTCGGCCGCCCCTCGCTTCCTTAGGGCACACCGGTTTTTAAACACCAGTTTCACAATTGGCGCTGCCGGCACTCGGCCCTTTAGCGGGTTGCAATTTTCCTCGTTTTTTTCAGCCGTCCCCTCTGTTTTATTCGGCCCGGGCCATTTTCAGAGTCGTCGACTTACTAGACGGGTCGGTCGTCATTGATGAGCGGGCCATGCTACCTAATTTTTTGAGTTTTTGAGCTGTTTTACGGCTCGGTGTGAACGTCGGGCCCCCTCACCTTCAGACCTGCAGGGTGTCTCGCCTGCCCTTTTAGACTCCCCCCCCCTTCACCATATTTTCATGTCGAATGTGTCAAGTTTTGAACCCGTCCCTACACTGTTTCCGGATAGTCCAGAAACTTACCCACACCCTCCCCTAGGGCTATTCCACACCCTCTAGGGCTATAATCCCTCCCCGCCTATGCTGTGAGTCTATTGGGAGTACAAATGCAAGGGACCGCGTATTGTTTTTGACCATTGGGAAGAAGTTACTGCTACTTCGGATCCAATCCGACTTCATCGAAATCTCGGCTGGGCCGAGATATCAATTCCATTCGGTCTTCACCTGCCGACCTACTTCGCGATGGGGTTGAGAAGGAAGGGTTCACCAACTTCACCGAAATCTGTCTCCTTAGAGATTTGATATCAGGTTCATCGGGATCTTCCTTCTTGGATGGGCTTGACACATCCTAGAAAATATGGCTGATTGTTCGGATGGGACCACCATCCTCGGTTCTGGTCGGTGTTCAGCAATTAGCTCCGTCCACCCGGCCTTTCCCTTAAAGGTTTTTAAGTGATGTTCCGTTTGCGTTTTTTGATTCCGTTTTTTTTTGGTAGGGTCCATGCCCAGTTTCCAGTTTCCAGTTTCCTCAGTAGTACCATTTGTTCGCTGACCACCCCCTTTTTCTTACTCTTGTCCCCCAAACAGAGGAGATAGAGCCGGCGGGTACCTTTATGAGGCGGGATGGCCAACTTGGGCTCCCAATAGTTTACCGATTTTCCTTTGTCTACCCTTGGCCCAATTTCAACAAACCTGTCCTTCAACTGTTAATTCAACGAATACCATCAATTATTATCTCTAATATACTAATTGAAATTTTCATCGAGACTTTCGATAATGAGTCTTCTTCAAATTTATATTTCTTTATTAGAATTGTATTCCTCCGATCGGAGGTCCCCCAGGGGCTCACTCGCGGATGGGGCCGTGAGTGAGTACGGGGTGTAGCGTCCCCGGGGCTACCCGAATCGCCTATAGGCTACATTCGTGTAAGCAGTTACCATAACTCTCGTGAGTTGATCGTATTCGCACTCGTGTGCGGTGCTATAACTGCTCTTGTGAACTGCTTCGCTGGTTGTTCTCGCACTCGTGTGCGGGGTTACAACTATTCTCACGAACTGGATCGCTGGTTGTATTCGCTCTTCTGTGCGGGGTTACAATAGTTCTCTTGAGCTGGTTCTCTCTGGTTGTATTCGCACTCATGTGCAGGATTATAATTGCTCTCGTGAGTTACTTCGCTGGTTGCTTTCGCACTCGTGTGCGGTGCTATAATTGCTCTTGTGAGCTGCTTCGCTGGTAGTTCTCGCACTCGTGTGCGGGGTCACAACTATTCTCACGAACTGGATCGCTGGTTGTATTCGCACTTCTGTGCGGGGTTACAATAGCTCTCTCGAGCTGGTTCTCTCTGGTTGTATTCGCACTCATGTGCAGGATTATAATTGCTCTCGTGAGTTACTTCGCTGGTTGCTTTCGCACTTCTGTGCGTGGTTACAATTGTTCTTGTGAGTTGCTTCGCTGGTTGTATTCGCACTCATATGCATGATTACAAATGTTCTTTGAGCTGCTTCGCTGGTGTATTCGCACTTCTGTGTGGGGTTACAATTGCTCTCATGAGCAAGTTCGCTGGTTGTATTCGCACTCATGTGCAGGATTACGTTTGCGCTTACATGCAGGGTTGTATTTGCTCTCGTGAGCTGGGTTCTGGTTGTATTCGCACTCATGTGCAGTATTATAATTGGTCTTCTAACCTGGTTGTATTCACACTCATGTACAGGGTTATAAATTATAATTGCTCTTGTGAACAGGTTGTATTGGGACTCATGTGCATGGTTAGATTTGCGCTTACGTGCGGGTTTATATTTGCTCTCGTAAGTTGGTTACATTCGCACTCGTGTGCGTGATTTAATTCTGTATTCAACAGCATTGTTTCTAAATACGATTAGCCTGTTTCAGCTAGATTACAATAGCCGGCTGCTAACGAAGACGACACACGGAATGAAGAGGACACACCAACAATGAGGAAGAAGACTACAGTGTATTTTTAAGTTAGTTATATTTCGTCTATATATTAAGATTGTATACTATCGTTGTAAATATGTCGAGTAATTATTGCCATAACTTCACTTTGCTCGTTTTCTTGATTCGGACACAGCCTTCTGCTGTGTCGGACCTTGCTCGTATGTAGTTTGTACCAGACCGGTTGGTACGGGAGTTCGCGGTAGATAATATTAATGGGGGGAGGCTTTGAGAGATGTGGCTCGCTCATGTAAAACCTCTCCACTGTAAATTTATTCCACTCATGTCCGTCTTTGGCGGCAAGTGGTTGGGAGAAATGGGTATTGCAGCTTGAGTTCCTCTTGGCCATTCGCGCGTCACCCTCGCACCGGGGCCTTCTGCCCCGGTTCGCTTTAGTTTGTCTCTTTGAAAGAATCAGAGCCTTCTGCCTGATTCGCCTTTGGTCCCCCGTGGATCGGAGACTTCTTCTCCGATTCACACCTTTTGCCCCGCGATAATTACTCGGCATACTTGCGTAATTTAGTATAAGTGCGTCGTTGTAAGAAAGGGAGCCAGAAGGAATATTGCATTCGTTCTGACTCCCTTTCGGGTCTCTTGTGCAGCAATCTCCTCGTGGTGAAACCTGGGCAATCGGTATTATCCTCTATTTGTAAGAAGTTCTAGTGAAACTCTTATGAATAAAGGATAATATCGAGCTAATAGCTGCACATTGCACATTTACAATTTTCGTAACATTGTGTAGTTAAGACTTGCGAGATATAAAAACATATGTCATTAAATTGTATATGAATGTACTTTCAGGTAGGTTGCTGTCGGCCCAGGGTACATCAATGCTTTCTTCGTTTACCCTTGGCCCATCTTGAGTTCGTTATTTCGAAGAACTTATTCAATCAGTGATCTCGACGATTTTTATTTCTGAATTTCGAATTGTTCGCTGCGGAACTTTCACAAGTGTCTGTTCTAAAGATTTTCACATGTTGTCTGAAATTGGTATTCCTCCGATCGTAGGTCCCCCAGGGGCTCACTCGCGGATGGGGCCGTGAGTGAGTACGGGGTGTCGCGTCCCCGGGGCTACCCGAATCGCCTATAGGCCGCACCCGTGTGCGAGGTTAGTTTGGCTCTCGTGAGCTGGTGTTAGGTTGGCTCTCGTGAGCTGGTGTTAGGTTGGCTCTCGTGAGCTGGTTTCATTCGCACTCGTGTGCGGGGTTAATTGGGCTCTCGTGAGCTGGTTAGTGTCGCACTCGTGTGCGGGGTTTGTTTGTTCTCGAGAACTGGCCTTAGGTTTGCTCTTGTGAGCGGGTCTTAGGCTTGCACTCGTGTGCGGAGTAATATATTGTTATGTCTAATTATTATTAGTCTGTTTTAGTTAGAATACACCAAGAAGAGGACACACCAAGAAGAGGACAATTCAAGAAGACTGCGGCATATTCTTAAGTTAGTTTTATTAGCCGAGCAATTATTGTCTTAGCGTCACCCCCGAACTAGAGCCATCTGCTCTGGTTCATGTTTCTGCTTTGCGAATCAAAGCCTTCTGCTTTGATTCTTCCCCCTTTGCGATGTAGTCTTTTGGTCCACAATAATTGCTCGGCTTGCGTGCGTTAGTTATTAAGATTGTATGTCGTCGTGGTAAATATGTCGAATAATTATTGCCGTAACTTCACTTTGCTCGTTTTCTCGTTTCCGACACAGCCTTCTGCTATGTCGGACCTTGCTTGCATGTACCTGACCGGTTGGAGCCGGTATTCGGCGTCGAATCATTGAGAGAGGTGGTTCATTGAGATCTGTCCACTCGTGTTGCCATTCTCTCTGTCATCCTACCCGTTCACCTCAACGCTTTGCGTTGCCTGGTGGCAGGTAGTTGGCAGAGTTCGCTCTGTTCGTCATCCTACCCGGGTTCACCTCAACGCATTGCGTTGGCTGGTGGCAGGTAGTTGGCAGAGAAATGGTAATACGTTTGAACACTTCTCATGATCCATCTCTCTTGGTGAGGACACGTCGGGTATCGGCTCTGACCGGTGCTGGGCTGCAAGCATTGTACGCGCCTCCTTCGAACCAGTGCCTTCTGCTCTGTTTCGCTTTAGTTACTCTCTTTGAAAGAATCAGAGCCTTCTGCCTGATTCGCCTTTGATCCCCCGTGGATCGGAGACTTCTTCTCCGATTCACACCTTTTGCTCCGCAATAATTACTCGACATATCTGCGTAATTTAGTGTAAGTCCGTCGTTGTTAGAAAGGGAGCCGGAAGGAATATTGCATTCGTTCCGACTCCCTTTCGGGTCTCTTGTGCAGCAACCTCCTCGTGGTGAGACCTGGGCAATCGGTATTATCCTCTATTTATAAGAACTTCTAGTATCTTATGAATAAAGGATAATATCGAGCTAATAGCTGTACATTGCACATTTATAATTTTCGATAAGATTTCGATAGTAGAGTATAAGACTTGCGAGATATAAAAATATATTTCATTAAATTGTATACGAATTTACTTTCAGGTAGCTTGCTGTCGGCCAAGGGTACATCAATGCTTTCTTCGTTTACCCTTGGCCCATCTTGAGTTCATTATATCGAAGTACTTATTCCACCAGTGATCTCGATAATTCTTATTTCGGAATTCCCAATTGTTCGGTTCGGAACTTTCACAAGTCCCTCTTCTGAAAATTTTCATATCATGTCTGAAATTATTATTCCTCCGATTGAGTTCCCCCAGGGGCTCACTCACGGATGGGGCCGTGAGTGAGTACGGGGTGTAGCGTCCCCGGGGCTCCCGAATCGCTTATAGGCTGCAATCGTGTGAGCAGTTAGTTTGGCTCTCGTGACTGGTATTAGGTTGGCTCACGTGAGCTGATTGGATTCGCACTCGTGTGCGGGGTTAGCTTGGCTCTCGTGAGCTGGTCTTAGGTTTGGCTCTCGTGAGCTGGTATTGTTGGTTTTCCTGAGCTGGTATTAGGTTGGCTCTCGTGAGCTGGTTAGATTCGCACTCGTGTGCGGGATTAGCTTGGCTCTCGTGAGCTTGTCTTAGGTTTGCTTTCGTGAGCGGATATTAGGCTTGCACTCGTGTGCGGGATTATATGTATTGATATGTCTAATCGTTACCAGTCTGTTTTAGGTAGAATACACCAAGTAGGGCACACACCAAAAAGAGGACACACTAAGAAGAGGACACACCAAGAAGGGGACACCCCGAGATAAGGGCAAACCAAGAAGAGAACATACCGAGAAGAGGATAAATCAAGAATTCTGCGGCATACTCTTAAGTTAGTTTTATTTGCCGAGCAATTATTGTCTTCGCGTCACCTCCGAACCAGAGCCTTCTGCTCAGGCTCATGTTTCTTTCTTGCGAATCAAAGCCTTGTGCTTTCATTCTTCCCTCTTTTGCGATTTAGTTTTTTGGTACACAATGATTGCTCGGCTTGCGTGCGTTGATTTTTAAGCTCGTATGTCTTCGTTGTAAATATGTCGAGTAATTATTGCCATAACGTCACTTTACTCGACTCGTATTTTTGACTCCGACACAACCTTCTGCTGTGTCGGACCTTGCTTGTATGTGCCAGACCGGTTGGATCCGGTATTCGGCGTCGATACATTGAGAGGAGTGGCTCATTGAGACTTGTTCACTCGTGTAGCCACGCTACAGTGTCCTCTCTATTCGTCATCCTACCCGCGTTCGCCACAATTTGTATTGCTTGGGGACAGGTAGTTGGTAGAGAAATGGGATATCGTTTGAACACTTCTCACTGTCCATTTCTCTTGGTGAGGACACGTCGGGTATCGGCTCTGGCCGGAGCTGGGCTGCAAGCATTGTACGCGTCGCGTCACCTTCGAACCAGAGCCTTCTGCTCTGGTTCGCTTTAGTTTTTCTCTTTGAAAGAATCAGAGCCTTCTGCCTGATTCGCCTTTGATCCCCCGTGGATCGGAGACTTCTTCTCCGATTCACACCTTTTGCTCCGCAATAATTACTCGACATATCTGCGTAATTTAGTATAAGTCCGTCGTTGTTAGAAAGGGAGCCAGAAGGAATATTGCATTCGTTCTGACTCTCTTTCGGGTCTCTTGTGCAGCAACCTCCTCGTGGTGAGACCTGGGCAATCGATATTATCCTCTATTTGTAAGATCTTCTAGTATCTTATAAATAAAGGATAATGTCGAGCTAATAGCTGCACATTTAATAAATATGTTGATGTTCAGTAAATTCTATTCCTATACCTATTGTCTTCCATAACATTTTGCAATTTCACCTTCCTTCAGAACTTAATACACGTATTATTCAAGCTGGTTCGCCCCGAGCGTGAACAATATTATACAGGGTGCTTCAAAAATTATTAGCACCTCAGATATCTTCGGAACTATAAGTTTCACTGAAATATTTGCTGAAATAAAATTGCACAGTACGAAGGGGGCCATCCGGCGGTGATAATAGTTTTTTTGCAGGTGGAGGTACTTCGGACATTTGAAGGTCACCTTCATTTTTTTAAATGGAATGAGGTATTTTTTAATACATCAATCAATGCAGCTGGACATTCGTTATAAAAAAGTACTAACCTATGCATATCCAAAAGTTAGTAGTTCAGGAGATATTTCAATTTAAATAACTCTAAAACACCATTACTGTCATACTAAGGCGTTAGCGTTCACTTACTTGTGTAACGTCTTAGTACGATGTTTTAGATGTTGTATGGTGTTTTAGAGTTATTTAAATTGAAATATCTCCTGAACTACTAACTTTCCGACATACATAGGTTAGTACTTTTTTATAACGAATGTCCAGCTGGATCGATTGATGTATTAAAAAATACCTCATTCCATTTAAAAAAATGAAGGTGACTTTCAAATTTCCGAAGTACCTCCACTTGCAAAAAAACTATTATCGTCACCGAATGGCCCCCTTCGTACTGTGCAATTTTATTGCAGCAAATATTTCTGTGAAACTTACAGTTTAGAAGATATCTGAGGTGCTAATAGTTATTGCCCCACCCTGTATATCGTCTGGTTCTATTTAGATAAAGAGACGAGATAGTATCTCGTCGGTGATAGTATTATGAGGCAATTACAGATGGGTGATGTGAGCATTCTATACTATATCATTCTTCTTCTACTTGACGAGTATCCCGTCGGTGGTAGAACTTTTAGCGATGTGGTATTTCAGATCACTGTAAGTTCCATGTTATCCCCGCGCCCGGTCGCGCCGGCTTACTGGTCCCGCTGAATAGCACAGGAGCTGGCCTTCGACTACTAGCTTGAGGAATCGGCCATGGATGGCGCCGCATGCTAATTACAGCAGTAATTTGAAATTGATATTCTCGATAGAATTTTTGATTGTTTTAACAAAACCGTGGAAAAGAATATTTTTATTTGAACCAAAATATTCTGAGTATTTGAAAATCGCGGGGCTAATTTTTCTATGGTTGTCAACCTCCCAAAATAAAATATCTATAGAAAATATTACTAGTGAGTTTACGTTGTTAGGGTGGAAGCACTGACAGTCAAACACATGGACCAACATGGACCGCATGCTCAGAAGTAGCGTCTGGCGGTAAAGTTGCTGATGGTGATAATAGTGCTTGATTCTTCAACGTGGAAACATTGAAGTGTTTCGTGATAATAATAGGTAAGCTAATTGATGTCGAACTTCACTATGTACTTAGCAATTAGTACAAGATATTCAACCTGTCAGAATATCGATCACAGATGACATTGTCTCTGCACTTCGCATCTGTTCAGTGCATGCCGGACAAGATGGCAGCAGTGCTTCGAATGCCTGCAGCTGCCGGTGTTTTATTGTTATTTTACTGTTGTTTTATTTCTGAATAATGTAGACACGATTGAATACAATCGGTATTACAACACGTATCACAGAATTGTTTAAAATGTTTTCAAAGCGTCGAACAATAAATAACATTTTACCGGCTGGATTTATTTACGATTTATTTATCCGTCCATTTCCTTCCAGGGTTCCATTTTAGAAATGAGAAAAGTTTATTTATACGGAGGGTTCGTAATTGCCACAGAGGTTGTTTGGCAGTTGTACAAAATACTCCGAGACTTTCGAAAATGCAAAACCCACGCGAATACGGAGAGGAATGTGACCGAACAGGGATCAAATTTTATGGAGGTCATGTTCTTCTCTCAAGAGTCTGGTCAATGTCTAGATCATGTGGCTGAAGACCCTTGCAGTGCCAAGACATGTCCTGTTCGCTATTTACGGTAAATCCCCCATCAATTTCAGCGTCTAACACGGTCTACACTAATGGGGATTCCCCAATGGTGTGCTCCGAAGAAATGAGAACCAATCCTCTTTAGATCGCGATTCCGACCAATAACAATTTAAAAAAAAAATACTGTTTATATATCACCTAGTAAAAAATCCCGGTAAACTTGGCGAAACGTTATTTTTTCTCGGATTTTGATGAAATTGAAATATGTTGTTACTTGGTTTTTTAGATATTCGCAAAAATATATTTTAAGCTTGAGTTGGGTCTGGCTTAGGTTTAATATAGAAAATACAACTGCACTTTTTATTATAGAAATTTATTATAGAGATTTATTATAGAAACACGACAGAATTTCGTACGCTTTTAATTGATTTCAGATTTAAAAAGACTATTACCACGGAGAATAAGATTTTATTTGATTCGAGTTTCTTAAAATTCGTCTATAAAAATTGCAAATTAATCGAGATTGTAATTTCATTGAAATTCGTGAGGAAGCGACGTTTCGACAAGTCTAGCAAAATCCGTTCGAGTAGATAAAAATAATATCCTCGTATGGGATATTGTGGGATCGCGGTTCGGTAACGAGCAACGCTAATTAAGCATCGAGGATCGTATTCATAAATAGAATGGGGTAGTTCGTATCCACGATTAAAAATAGTCGTATTTCCGCGAAACCGATGAGCATTTACATCCGCGAGCAACCTTTTAGCCAGTTGGAGAGTTACATAAACGGAGCCAAGAACAGTTTGGACGTGTGCATGTACCTGCTGACTAGCCATACATTGTCGAAGGCCTTCGTCAGCTCGCATAAACGCGGCGTGCACGTGCGGGTGATAATGGACCAGCACATGGCACGCAACGAATCCGCTCACGTCGCTTCTTTCCACAATAACGGTACGAACGATGCTTCTCTTATCACATTACGGGGGGTATCTTCGGAAACCTAGATCTTCCCCGAGACCGGAAGTGTTTCAGGCATCGAGGTTAGAATGCAGAGGACCGATGTCTTGATGCACCACAAGTTCGTCGTCGTGGACAAACAAATCCTGATCCATGGCAGCGCCAACTGGACGATGTCTGCGTTCTTCGGCAACTTCGAAAACATCCTCGTGACCAATCAAACGTCTCTGGTCACTCCTTTCGAAGAACAGTTTCAGAGAATCTGGGCCGATTTCCAACCCCCTGCTGAGAAAGATTCGCCTGAGCCGTAATTTGCCACTCGGTGAGTGCACTCTCCCTGTTCAACCTTGTTCCAGGAAAATATTTACCTTGGAGCGCACCGGAACCAAACTCTCCTAAGTATATTTATGTTTTGATTGAAGTATGAACATTTTTATTCGGCACCTTTCTTACCTTTTTCAGAATGGGTGTTTGCTTTTCCAACGATCCCAAAATCAATTTTATTCCGTTCTCTTCGAGTGTAAGTGTTCTCAGCGAGGAGGTTAGGTTTTGAGGCCCACCAATTTTTTCTGTATTCAGAATTCAGAACACATTCTTCCATAAAATGTTTGAACTCATATTATTATTTCATGACTCAAACCAAGGTAAGATCAAACCGAGATGAAATTCCATTTTGGTTTCGTTAATGTATAGTTATTCGAGAACATATAGGCTTTAATAGATATAAATAATATCTTTTTTTAGGAAATTACGAACTGCAAAGAAAGTTCTAATCACTGAAACCGTAAAATTAATCGTAGAGCAAATTTTGCTCCTCGCAGAGAACACTTGAAGAGAACGAAACGAAATTGATTTTTGGATCGTTGGGAAGGAGAACGCCCCCTTCAAAATTGAACGGGGGATTAAGAATGAAACGTAGAACGTGGGAAACGCGATGGACTCGGATCCCCGTGGAATCGGAGGCAGTTGTTAACGATATAAACGGCGATCGGATGGAAACGCTCGGCTCGAGCATTGGGCGGGAAACATATTAAAATATCGTCGCGCCGATGCATCGGGTGCAGCGCAACGGTGCATGGTTAGTCGGTGTTCTCATCGGCCGATAGAAGTGGAACATTGTACGTGTATATAAATAGTCTAGCCCGTATGAAAATAGACGTCGGGCCGTTGGACCGAAGGATCGATGATGATCCCCTGCGACCAGTCGCTGGACATTCTTCCCTCTTTCCCTCCCCTTCCGTCGAGAAATTCACGGCCTCCTTAACCCCTTTGTCTCGGAGCTCTCAGTCGCGATAGATAGATCTTCCTTTTTATCTTCAAAGATCCTTTGCCGTCGGCCACGGTGTCTTGTCATTTGCAATGTTTGATCAAAGCTGCTCGGAGAACTCGGCGAGCATTAAAAATAGACGAGAAAAAATAGTAGACATCTTTGCGGTAATCTGCTTGTAGCGTTCCAAATAATATCAATATATCAGATGATTGCATAAGATTTGAAAATAAAATTCAATGGTTACATTTTAAAGATTGGTTAAAGATTGGCTAAATTAAAATAAAAAAATGGTTAAATTTTTTACTATTAGAAAAGAATGGTGACTATATGTATAGGGAAAGTGCCCAAATATGAATCCCTTTTTGTTGATTATTTTGGAATCCTCTTTTTCGACCAAAAAATTACCAGTTATAGATACATTTCCTCCCTATAAGATTCTGGGGTCAAGTTTGTTAAAAAATTAATACAACTTGGGGAAAATATTTTTTGTGGTGTGTTATTTGCAGGTTCCAGCGTAAGGGTTCTTAATATGGTACACCTTGAGTCCTTAATAAACCACTTTTTGTTGATATCATTTTTTTATTATTTTAGAATGCTCTTTTTCAACCAAAAAATTACCAGTTGTAGATGCATTTCCTCCCTATAAGATTCTCGGGTCAAGTTTGGTCAAAAATTAATACAGCTTGGGGAAAATATTTTTTTGTGGTGTCATTTGCAGGTTCCAGCGTAAGGGTTCTTAATATGGTACACCTTGAGTCCTTAATAAACCACTTTTTGTTGATATCATTTTTTTATTATTTTAGAATGCTCTTTTTCAACCAAAAAATTACCAGTTGTAGATGCATTTCCTCCCTATAAGATTCTCGGGTCAAGTTTGGTCAAAAATTAATACAGCTTGGGGAAAATATTTTTTTGTGGTGTCATTTGCAGGTTCCAGCGAAAGGGGTACTTAATATGGTACACCTTGAGTCCCTAATATGACACCTAGTGTCATATTCGGCACCCACACTAAGAATGTCAATAGCTATACCCATATTAGGGAACTCTTGGTACATAGTGCCATATTGGGAACGCCACGTGGACTGATAATACCAACAGTTGGCAAACATTAATATAAATAACTGAAACTACAGATGTGTTCAAACATTTCAAAACCACCTACCTTCCTCGTAAAAGATACAATCGAAAATCTAACCACGAAAATATCCAACACGTGGAGACAACTGGCGGAGGATCGATACTAAAATCTATAGAATGGTGTGAATGCACTGCACACTGTTGAGTAAACATGGTAAACTATTGTTTGAGGATTTTCTCACTAGAGTGCGACTTCTCCTTTGCAAGATATGAGGTAGTGCCATATTAGGGGACTATACCATATTTGTGCACTTTACCCTAATTGATTAATAAAATTGTATTCTTTAAAATTTGACCATTGAATTTTATTTTCAAATCTTATAAATAAATAATTAAAGCGTAAATAATACAATTGAAATTTGGGAGATTTGTTTCTACGAAGACGAACGAGGAAAGTAGACAAATTCGCTTTAAGTGAAATGTCAGAGATGTCAGTTCGTTGTTTCTATTTCTTACGTAATAAATAGTACGTACTGCTTCTATGAAAATCGGCGAAATGTTGCGAGAAGTATTGAGGAAAGTCTAGGCAAATTCGTTTTAAGGAAAGTGTGACAATTGTCTGATGTGTTTCTATGAAAACGCCAGGCTACGTCAGGGAATGACGAACGTAGAAGCTGTTTAACAAGAAACATTTATCAAAACGCTTTTGGCTCGTCATCAATCTATTAATCTGCCGTTGTTCCGTAAGATTGTGTTCCTGCAAAGATTATAAAAAGATGGTGACGATGTCAGAAAAATTCCCGACATCTGGAGACAATTGAACGGTTTCCCCGAATCGATATCGGCTTTTCTTATTTTACACTTTACACGGTTCAGAGAAACGAACATAGTCATCTTTCTATTAATATTATGCTCCGACACACGTAACGGGCCGTTATCAGCTTGTCTTCGCCATTCACGAATTTTCTGCCTCTAATATACGGAGAACTATTCTTAGACCGGTGGCTGGTGGTGTTTGCGAATTGATCGCGAGAGCTCGTATTTTCGTAGACAAGTTGAAGGGACTGAAAATTGCAGGAGAATTGAATTTTCCCTCGGTGGTGGACTGTACGCTCGCGGACGAAAAATAGAATGAAACCGTGTTATATGTCAGTGAACTTTATGGGGGATCTTTTTACGAGCCATGAACGGAGCAGAGAGCGGTAGTCTGATTATTATTAAAGGAATTTTATGCCAACTTACACTTTTATACTAGAATTTGAAGAACCAGAAGTCGGCCAGAATTTTATATTCTTCCCTATTGACGTCAGTGATGCGAAAATAAAGTAAGACCTAGATTCAATTAAAATCCAGGGTCTGCGAACCTTCGAAAGATTTTCGCCAACTGCGAATGCTCATTCGTTGAATAATTATTATGAATCTCTTTCGTAGACGCTGTTCAATTATTTTTGCAGGGCCACTTTTCCAAGCTTACTTCTTTTTTCAGTAGCATTAACTCGGTCCCAAGAAATATATTCGGACGGGAAGTCCACCTTTCGTAGTGACTGAATAATTTGCAGGGGTTGTTCTTCGAGAAAAAAGGTGCATCGTTATATGATCTGATTTCTAAAAACATCCACTCTTCTAATGACCTAAATCATTTTTCTAGGGGTGGTTCACGAAAAAAATGCATTCTTCTTCGAGTACTGCTACTTCCTGCTCAAGGGGGTAGATCATTGTGTGCTCCGATTTCTACAAAATTCGTTTTTTCCAGGGATGGTTCCTCCAGAAAATTCAATTCTGCCTCAAAGTGTGGGGCGTTGCACGATCTGATTTCTAAAAGACTCGTTCCATAATCGCAAAAATATAACTTGGAATGAAACATTCACTTTTCCAATGAACCAAACAATTTTTTCTAGGGGTGGTTCATGAAGAAAATTCATTCTTCTTCGAGTACTGCTACTTCCTGCTCAAGGGGGTTGATCATTGTGTGCTCCGATTTCTACAAAATTCATTATTTCCAGGGCTGGTTCTTCAAGAAAATTCAATTCTGCCTCAAAAGGTGGGCCGTGTACGATCTGATTTCTAAAAGACTCGTTCCATAATTGCAAAAATATAACTTGGAATGAAACATTCACTTTTCCAATAAACCAAACAATCTTTTCTAGGGGTGGTTCACGAAAAATATTCATTCTCCTTCGATTACTGCTACTTCTTCCTCAAGGGGGTTGATCATTGTGTGCTCCGATTTCTACAAAATTCATTATTTCCAGGAATGGTTCTTCGAGAAAATTCAATTCTGCCTCAAAGGGTGGGGCGTTGCACGATCTGATTTCTAAAAGACTCGTTCCATAATTGCAAAAATATAACTTGGAATGAAACATTCACTTTTCCAATGAACCAAACAATCTTTTCTAGGGGTGGTTCACGAAAAAATTCATTGTTCTTCGAGTACTGCTACTTCCTCCTCAAGTGGTTGATCATTAAATGCTCTGATTTCTAAAAAATGCATAACCAATCATTTTTTCCAGAAATGCTTCCTAAAGAAAATTCAATTCTGCCTCACAAGGTGAGGCGTTGTACGATCTGATTTCTAACAGACTCGTTCCATAATTGCAAAAATATAACTTGGAATGAAACATTCACTTTTCCAATGAACCAAACAATCTTTTCTAGGGGTGGTTCACGAAAAAAATTCATTCTTCTTCGAGTACTGCTACTTCCTGCTCAAGGGGGTTGATCATTGTGTGCTCCGATTTCTACAAAATTCGTTTTTTCCCAGGATGGTTCTTCGAGAAAATTCAATTCTGCCTCAAAGGGTGGGGCGTTGCACGATCTGATTTCTAAAAGACTCGTTCCATAATCGCAAAAATATAACTTGGAATGAAACATTCACTTTTCCAATGAACCAAACAATCTTTTCTAAGGGTGGTTCACGAAAAAAATTCATTCTTCTTCGAGTACTGCTACTTCTTCCTCAAGGAGGTTGATCATTGTGTGCTCCGATTTCTACAAAATTCATTTTTTCCAGGAATGGTTCTTCGAGAAAATTCAATTCTGCCTCAAAGGGTGGGGCGTTGTACGATCTGATTTCTAAAAGAATCGTTCCATAATTGCAAAAATATAACTTGGAATAAAACATTCCCTTTCCAATGTACCAACCAATTTTTTCCAGGGGTGGTTCACGAAGAAAATGCATTCTTCTTCGAGTACTGCTACTTCCTCCTCAAGGGGTTGATCATTAAATGCTCTGATTTCTAAAAATTGCATAACCAATCATTTTTTACAGAAATGGTTCTTAAAGAAAATTCAATTTTGCCTCAAAGGATGGGTCGTCGTATGATCTCATTTCTAAAATACTCGTTCCATAATCGCAAAAATATAACTTGGAATGAAACATTCACTTTTCCTATGAACCAAACAATCTTTTCTAGGGGTGGTTCACGAAAAATATTCATTCTCCTTCGAGTACTGCTACTTCTTCTTCAAGGGGTCGATCATTATGTGCTCCGATTTCTACAAAATTCATTATTTCCAGGGATGGTTCTTCGAGAAAATTCAATTCTGCTTCAAAGGGTGGGGCGTTGTATGATCTGATTTCTAAAAGACTACAATCTAAAAGACCACAATCGCAAAAATATAACTTGGAATGAAACATTCCCTTTCCAATGTACCAAACAATTTTTTCTAGGGGTGATTCACGAAGAAAATTTTTTCTTTCTTCTTCGAGTGCTACTAATTCTTCCTAAGAGGTTGATCATTAAATGCTCTGATTTCTAAAAATTGCATAACCAATCATTTTTTCCAGGGATGGTTCTTAAAGAAAATTCAATTTTGCCTCAAAGGGTGGGTCGTCGTATGATCTCATTTCTAAAATACTCGTTCCATAATCGCAAAAATATAACCTGAAACGAAACATTCACTTTTCCTATGAACCACATAATTTTTCCTAGGGGTGGTTCACGAAGAAAATTCTTCTTTGAGTGCTACTACTTCTTCTTCAAGGGGTTGATCATTATGTGCTCCGATTTCTACAAAATTCATAACCAATCATGTTTTCCAGGGGTGGTTCTTCAAGAAAATTCAATTCTTTTTTTTTATTTAAGAAAATTCAATTCTGCTTCAAAGGGTGGGGCGTTGTATGATCTGATTTCTAAAAGACTACAATCTAAAAGACCACAATCGCAAAAATATAACTTGGAATGAAACATTCCCTTTCCAATGTACCAAACAATTTTTTCTAGGGGTGATTCACGAAGAAAATTTTTTCTTTCTTCTTCGAGTGCTACTAAGTACTTCTTCCTCAAAGAATTGATCATTAAATGCTCCGATTTCTAAAAATGTCATCGAAATTCTTTCTCAAAATTTCTCAAAATTCGTTTTTCTTCAAGTGCTACCAATTCTGTCTGGAGGGGTAAATCGTTACGGGATCTATCTCCCCGGGAACGGTTTCCACGAGCATGAAAAAACAAATTGGAACGAAACGTCCACCTTTCGCAGCTGTAGCACCACTGGCAACGGTTTCCGCGCAGCGTGTCGAAGCTTCGCTAAGAATAGCTGGACGCCGCGTGGAAATAGTACCGCGCAATCCCGAAATACGCATTGTATCCAGATACGATAAAAGCCGAGGCTGTTCGTTACAGTTGTTTGGCTCTCGTTGACGCGGTGTAGACCTATTCGTCGATGAGTGGGATCGTCCGATCGGTATTTACAAAGAGGATTCCCCGGTTTCGAACTGATTCCGCGTATGATAAATTTTCACTCTGCGGGAAATTTCCTTTTGACCTGTTCCCCGAACACGAACGCGTTGGCTTCAGGGAAGGACGGTTCCTTAACACGATTGATTGCCTCGCGGAAGACGAGTGGATTAGCAGTAAATTACTCTGCTGTTGGCTTATATTCTCCGGGGAAGTTCACACTTCTGTCGAAGTCGATACTTTCGTTGATAGTTGGCTAGATCCGAATCGCTTGTTTTTGTTTATCGTGTTATTTCCTGCTTTCCAGCGAACTAGTTGCCGAAATCATTTTACTCCGCGTTTAACCTGATTGTTTATACGTTGGATCGCGTTCTTAGATGTTGGTGTAGGTCTCAATGTTCCTTGGTTAACCGACCGAATTATTCCTTAATTTTTTAACACGCTAGAACTACCAAACCAGTAAAAATGATTGGTTTTACGATTTTATTTTAAAATTCCTACTTCATGTTACATTTTCGTCCCGCAATAATGACTAGACTGCGGATTTTATGCATTTATGACGAAAATGGATACGTACGATTTAAAACAGTGGACGTGTTAAAAATATTTAAGGGCGTCAATGTATTAGTTTCAGTTTAATAGGATATTTAAAAGAAGAGTACAATTTTTATTTGGCTTCTGTGTCCTGCAATCAATGCAAACATTTCTTATTTTGCATGAAGATCCGCAGTCTGACTTTTACAGCGTTAACTAAAGGAGTAATATCATGAATTTTATTTGTTTGTAACGTAACATAGATATCGGTGTTGTTTCACGCGGTCATTTTGTACACCATAGCCGTTGGAATAGGAACTAATTCTTTTTTATATAACAATATTTTAAGAATTCTTAGATAATGTATAACTCTATAAGAATTCTTAGATATAGGCCGAAAATCGTGAAAATATGCAATTTTCAGAATAAAAATTTTCAGAATATGTTTAATCCACACAGATCCAGAAAACGTATGTTTTAAATTTTCAATATAGGACCACATAAAAAAGTTGTAAAATGCAACTTTTAGTATTTTTCTGTACAATTTCGATCAATTGCAATTTTTGAAAAAATTTCTTTTCACATCCTTTAGTAAACTAATTGCTCTAGCTCCCCAAAAAAGTTCAAATCGTATTATAGTACAATATTTAAAAAGTTATAGTTTTTTTAGAGCGTTCGAATATTAATTCGAGTAACTGTATGTATCCGAAAGAAAAACAAAAATGTATCGCACTTTTTCAAAGTTCTGGACTATAATTTGGAGAGCTGTATTTTAATTATATAGTATTTCAATTATACCTCTGATTAAAATACTTAGTAACTGAATTAATTGAAAGGTTTGAATTGCGTAATTCAGTTACGACGTAGTTGAATTACTATATAATTGAAATACAATATAATTCAATTGTGCAATCGAATTACGAAAGAGAAACATAAAAATATATCGCACTTCTTCAAAGTTCTGGACTACAATTTGGAGAGCTGTATTTTAATTATATTGTATTTCAATTATACCTCTGATTAAGATACTTAGTAATTGAATTAATTGAAAGGTTCGAATTGCGTAATTCAGTTACGAAGTAGTTGAATTACTATATAATTGAAATACAATATAATTCAATTGTGCAATCGAATTACGAAAGAAAATCAAAAATATATCGCACTTCTTCAAAGTTCTGGACTACAATTTGGAGAGCTGTATTTTAATTATATTGTATTTCAATTATACCTCTGATTAAAATACTTAGTAATTGAATTAATTGAAAGGTTAGAATTGCGTAATTCAGTTACGACGTAGTTGAATTACTATATAATTGAAATACAATATAATTCAATTGTGCAATCGAATTACGAAAGAGAAACATAAAAATATATCGCACTTCTTCAAAGTTCTGGACTACAATTTGGAGAGCTGTATTTTAATTATATTGTATTTCAATTATACCTCTGATTAAGATACTTAGTAATTGAATTAATTGAAAGGTTTGAATTGCGTAATTCAGTTACGACGTAGTTGAATTACTATATAATTGAAATACAATGTAGTTCAATTGTGCAATCGAATTACGAAAGAAAAACATAAAAATATATCGCACTTCTTCAAAGTTCTGGACTACAATTTGGAGAGCTGTATTTTAATTATATAGTATTTCAATTATACCTCTGATTAAAGTACTTAGTAATTGAATTAATTGAAAGGTTTGAATTGCGTAATTCAGTTACGACGTAGTTGAATTTCTATATAATTGAAATACAATGTAATTCAATTGTGCAATCGAATTACGAAAGAAAATCAAAAATGTATCGCACTTTTTCAAAGTTCTGGACTACAATTTGGAGAGCTGTATTTTAATTATATTGTATTTCAATTATACCTCTGATTAAAATACTTAGTAATTGAATTAATTGAAAGGTTCGACTTGCGTAATTCAGTTACGAAGTAGTTGAATTACTATATAATTGAAATACAATGTAATTCAATTGTGCAATCGAATTACGACTTAATTGAATTAGCACAACTCTGGTTTTATCTCAATAAAACTAAGAAATATTATTAATTGACATGGTTCGGGTGGATAGAAGTATGCTTACGGAAGATAGAGTGGAGTTGCAGCAGATAATTGCAATCGATCGGTGCATCTTGTGTGTGTCGAAGACATAGGTCCACGCGTCTCTTGTTGCTTCTATAGATACAATTAAGTACCTTGTTTCCGCTTGTTCTCCCACCCCCTCCGTTCCGAAGGCTTGGGGACTAGAACCATTACACTCGTCGCTAAATATAGCGTTTCGAGGGTGGCTCACGACCCCAGACGTCAGTGGAGATCTCACCCCTGTTGGTTAAGGGCAAGGCCTAATCTTTTTTGAACTTATAGCGTCATCCTCACAGTTTCCTCGTGTTCATTGCATCAGAAAATGTACTAAATGACCGTACACAAATTAATTGCGCGAGAAAGCGCCACGTGGAACCAGGTCCCCTGACGCGGTAGGGTATTATGTACTGCGATTGTGATTACTAGACTGCGGATCTTTGAGATATTAAACAGTAAAGGATTAGAAAAAATTCAGAATCTCGTAATGTTGTTTTTAATATAACAAAGTCATTAAGGGATGAAATCAATTTTTATTTCATTCCTGCCACAATCCTTCTCACAATCGATGCAGAACATTTTTATATTGCATAAAGATTCGCAGTTTAATAATTACTCTATTTCAGGAAGTACATTATAACTAGCGATGGGATCAAGTACCTCGCAAACAGGTTCGAACTTTAATTGATTGAATTCGAACTCTCTATAAGTACATGAGGAATTACACTGTCCAACAAATTTCAACTTTTTTTATGTTCCCTAATTACTGTTGGGTCCTTCTTATAGAGTTTTTTGCGCTGATTCCGAATCTGTTTTTAATTTTTTTCCTATACGCACAGTTTTTGAGGAACATGGCTTTGAAAAAAAAACATATTTTTAAACTTTAAACAAATATTGTGATGTTATTATAAAAGATATAGAATTGTTCTTTGCAGCAAACGATACTGTAGACTTTCCCGAATACAGTGATATACAATATTAATACATTATGAGTATTTAAACAGGTTTAAACAATCATTAAAGACGGATAGACACCACTTTTGCACCAATTTTTGAGGATATTTTTCAATTTATCTCAAAAAATAAGGGTCCAGCGGAAAATCGAACTATACCACTCGATAGAGCAGACTTTTATCTTGAGAAGCTACCCTGTCAAGTTTGGATCGTCGACGTTTTTTTCGAACCAGAAAGCAAAATATTTCGCCCGACATGAGTTGCCGCCAGTGGCGCTCGGGACGAGATACGGCGCAGCGACGGGATACGGAGCTGCGAACGACCGTTGTAGTGGTGAGCGCCACTGGCGGCAACTCATGTCGGGCGAAGATGTTTTGCTTTCTGGTTCGAAAAAAGCGTCGACGTTTGAAACTTCAAAGCGGGGTTTCTCAAGATAAAAGTCTGCTCTATCGCATGGTATAGATCGATTTTCCGCTGCAACCTTATTTTTTGAGATAAATTGAAAAATATCCTCAAAAATTGGTGCAAAAGTGGTGTCTATCCGTCTTTAATGATTGTTTAAACCTGTTTAAATACTCATAATGTATTAATATTGTATTTTTCTTTTATGTATTTTCTTTTATAATAACATCACAATATTTGTTTAAAGTTGAAAAATATGTTTTTTTTTTTCAAAGTCATGTTTCTCAAAAACTGTGCGTATAGGAAAAAAATTAAAAACAGATTCGGAATCAGCGCAAAAAACTCTATACGAAGGACCCAACAGTAATTAGGGAACAAATTTGATGTTGGACAGTGTAATCTAAAATGGCTAACATTTAAATAAAGATGAATACAGAAATTCATTTCAAAATTTAATTCCGACCATGAAGAAGCAGGTTTCCTGCTGACTCTCCGCCGACTCGATCTTTGCTGCACGGAGGCATCGATGTATCGAGGCTGCCGCGCATCACCGGAGGTAAAAAATTGGAAAAACGTCCGTCGGCGACCTACTTCGGCCGATTCTCGAGCGATATAACTGTTCGACGAAGTACTCGCGGCACCACGTTCGTTCCCGTTTCTTTTCACCGTTTTATCCGCGAATCGCAAACGTGGAAAAGCGCAAACGAGCGACTTGTCGGCGGACACTCGACCCCTGACCTTCTTCCTCCACGCTCGATAGCGTGATCGTGCCCGACCTGCCCTTAACCTACGAGAGAAACCACCCGCTGGCATCTAGGCACAGCGAGCCACCCTCGAAACGCTATATTTGGAGACCGGCAAATCGTTTTAGCTGTTGGCCGCCCGAAGAGAGAGGACGTGAGAAACCAGGAACGATTCACTTGCTCGCAGTCGGAGGAACACGGATTTCCGCGGTGCTCTCCGCGAGCTGATCGATCGCCGAGATCCTCTTCCGAAGCCCTTTTCACAACTATAAAATTGAACAGTTTCAGCATTTTTTGAAAACCTTCTCCCCGTCGGCCAATAAAATAATCAAAAAATGACATCAATGAAAAGTGGTTCATATTTGGGCACTTTACCCGATTTATAACAATTTAAACTTTGGGAAGGGTTTTAAAAAAATATCTCGAGCTGTCCAACGTGAAACTTGTTCAATTACTTCTAACTTTTCAGTTATACAATTACAACTGGTAACTTTTTGGTCGAAAAAGAGCATTCTAAAATAATCGAAAAATGACATCAACGAAAAGTGCTTCATATTTTAGCACTTTACTCTATCTATAACAATTTAAACTTTGGGAAACGTTTTAAAAAATATCTCGAGCTGTTCAACGTGAGACTCGTTCAACTACTTCTAACTTTTGAGTTATACAATTAAAACTGGTAATTTTCTGGTCGAAAAGGAGCATTCTAAAATAAGCAAAAAATGACATCAACAAAAAGTGCTTCATATTTGGGCACTTTACCCGATTTATAACAATTTAAACTTTGGGAAGGTTTTAAAAAAATATCTCGAGCTGTCCAACGTGAGACATGTTCAACTACTTCTAACTTTTCAGTTATACAATTACACTGGTAACTTTTTGGTCGAAAAAGAGCATTCTAAAATAATTAAAAAATGACATCAACGAAAAGTGCTTCATATGTTAGCACTTTATCCTATTTATAACAATTTAAACTTTGGGAAGGGTTTTAAAAAAATATCTCGAGCTGTCCAACGTGAGACATGTTCAACTACTTCTAACTTTTGAGTTATACAGTTACAACTGGTAATTTTTTGGTCGAAAAAGAGCATTCGAAAATAATCAAAAAATGACGTCAACGAAAAGTGCTTCATATTTGGGCTCTTTACACTATTTATAACAATTTAAATTATGGGAAGGTTTTTAAAAAAATATCTCGAGCTGTTCAACGTGAGACTCGTTCAACTACCCAGATAGCCAAGCGATCCTCGCGCACAGATCGAGCCCGGCGTGTCGGGGTCAGGTAGACGGGCCGAACGTCGCTTGAATGGGCAAAAGGCACACGATGCCTATAATCTGAGGAGGGCACTTATGACCGTGAGGGCTCGTAACGTTCCCTCGGCACAAACCCGGCACAAGCTTCCCCTGGGCCCGTCGGTCCAGGTGCTCGGCCCTGGACGGGCCGAGGGGCAGCTTGTGCCGAGGGAACGTTACGAGCCCACACGGTCATAACTGCCCTGGCCAGAATCGAGCATTTTGGCTATCTGGGTACTTCTAACTTTTCAGTTATACAATTACACTGGTAACTTTTTGGTCGAAAAAGAGCATTCTAAAATAATTAAAAAATGACATCAACGAAAAGTGGTTCATATTTTAGCACTTTACTCTATCTATAACAATTTAAACTTTGGAAAGGTTTTAAAAAATATCTCGAGCTGTCCAACGTGAGACTTGTTCAACTACTTCTAACTTTAGAGTTATACAATTACAACTGGTAATTTTTTGGTCGAAAAAGAGCATTCTGTAATAATCAAAAAATGACATCAACGAAAAGTGCTTCATATTTGGGCACTTTAGCCTATCTATAACAATTTAAACTATGGGAAGGTTTTTAAAAAAATATCTCGAGCTGTTCAACGTGAGACTCGTTCAACTACTTCTAACTTTTGAGTTATACAATTAAAACTGGTAATTTTTGGGTCGAAAAGGAGCATTCTAAAATAATCAAAAAATTACATCAAGAAAAAGTGCTTCATATTTGGGCACTTTACCCGATTTATAACAATTTAAACTTTGGGAAGGTTTTAAAAAAATATCTCGAGCTGTCCAACGTGAGACATGTTCAACTACTTCTAACTTTTCAGTTATACAATTACACTGGTAACTTTTTGGTCGAAAAAGAGCATTCTAAAATAATTAAAAAATGACATCAACGAAAAGTGCTTCATATTTTAGCACTTTACTCTATCTATAACAATTTAAACTTTGGAAAGGTTTTAAAAAATATCTCGAGCTGTCCAACGTGAGACATGTTCAACTACTTCTAACTTTAGAGTTATACAATTATAACTGGTAATTTTTGGTCGAAAAAGAGCATTCTGTAATAATCAAAAAATGACATCAACGAAAAGTGGTTCATATTTTAGCACTTTACTCTATCTATAACAATTTAAACTTTGGAAAGGTTTTAAAAAATATCTCGAGCTGTCCAACGTGAGACATGTTCAACTACTTCTAACTTTTGAGTTATACAATTACAACTGGTAATTTTTGGTCGAAAAGGAGCATTCTAAAATAATTAAAAAATGATATCAACGAAAAGTGCTTCATATGTTAGCACTTTATCATATTTATAACAATTTAAACTTTGGGAAGGGTTTTAAAAAAATATCTCGAGCTGTCCAACGTGAGACATGTTCAACTACTTCTAACTTTTGAGTTATACAGTTACAACTGGTAATTTTTTGGTCGAAAAAGAGCATTCTGTAATAATCAAAAAATGACATCAACGAAAAGTGGTTCATATTTTAGCACTTTACTCTATCTATAACAATTTAAACTTTGGAAAGGTTTTAAAAAATATCTCGAGCTGTCCAACGTGAGACTTGTTCAACTACTTCTAACTTTTCAGTTATACAATTACACTGGTAACTTTTTGGTCGAAAAAGAGCATTCTAAAATAATTAAAAAATGACATCAACGAAAAGTGCTTCATATGTTAGCACTTTATCCTATTTATAACAATTTAAACTTTGGGAAGGGTTTTAAAAAAATATCTCGAGGTGTCCAACGTGAGACATGTTCAACTACTTCTAACTTTTGAGTTATACAGTTACAACTGGTAATTTTTTGGTCGAAAAAGAGCATTCGAAAATAATCAAAAAATGACGTCAACGAAAAGTGCTTCATATTTGGGCTCTTTACACTATTTATAACAATTTAAATTATGGGAAGGTTTTTAAAAAAATATCTCGAGCTGTTCAACGTGAGACTCGTTCAACTACTTCTAACTTTTCAGTTATACAATTACACTGGTAACTTTTTGGTCGAAAAAGAGCATTCTAAAATAATTAAAAAATGACATCAACGAAAAGTGGTTCATATTTTAGCACTTTACTCTATCTATAACAATTTAAACTTTGGAAAGGTTTTAAAAAATATCTCGAGCTGTCCAACGTGAGACTTGTTCAACTACTTCTAACTTTAGAGTTATACAATTACAACTGGTAATTTTTTGGTCGAAAAAGAGCATTCTGTAATAATCAAAAAATGACATCAACGAAAAGTGCTTCATATTTGGGCACTTTAGCCTATCTATAACAATTTAAACTATGGGAAGGTTTTTAAAAAAATATCTCGAGCTGTTCAACGTGAGACTCGTTCAACTACTTCTAACTTTTGAGTTATACAATTAAAACTGGTAATTTTCTGGTCGAAAAGGAGCATTCTAAAATAAGCAAAAAATGACATCAACAAAAAGTGCTTCATATTTGGGCACTTTACCCGATTTATAACAATTTAAACTTTGGGAAGGTTTTAAAAAAATATCTCGAGCTGTCCAACGTGAGACATGTTCAACTACTTCTAACTTTTGAGTTATACAGTTACAACTGGTAATTTTTTGGTCGAAAAAGAGCATTCTGTAATAATCAAAAAATGACCAACGAAAAGTGCTTCATATTTGGGCACTTTAACCTATCTATAACAATTTAATCTTTGGGAAAGGTTTTAAAAAATATCTCGAGCTGTCCAACGTGAGACATGTTCAACTACTTCTAACTTTTCAGTTATACAATTAAAACTGGTAATTTTTGGGTCGAAAAGGAGCATTCTAAAGTAATTAAGAAATGACATCAACGAAAAGTGCTTCATATTTGGGCACTTTACCCGATTTATAACAATTTAAACGTTGGGAAGGGTTGTAAAAAAATATCTCGAGCTGTTCAACGTGAGACTCGTTCAACTACTTCTAACTTTTGAGTTATACAGTTACAACTGGTAATTTTTTGGTCGGAAAAGAGCATTCTAAAATAATCAAAAAATGACATCAACGAAAAGTGCTTCATATTTGGGCACTTTACCCTATTTATAACAATTTAAACTTTGGGAAGGGTTTTAAAAAAATATCTCGAGCTGTCCAACGTGAGACATGTTCAACTACTTCTAACTTTTGAGTTATACAATTACAACTGGTAATTTTTGGTCGAAAAGGAGCATTCTAAAATAATTAAAAAATGACATCAACGAAAAGTGCTTCATATGTTAGCACTTTATCATATTTATAACAATTTAAACTTTGGGAAGGGTTTTAAAAAAATATCTCGAGCTGTTCAACGTGAGACTCGTTCAACTACTTCTAACTTTTGAGTTATACAATTAAAACTGGTCATTTTTGGGTCGAAAAGGAGCATTCTGTAATAATCAAAAAATGACATCAACGAAAAGTGGTTCATATTTTAGCACTTAACTCTATCTATAACAATTTAAACTTTGGAAAGGTTTTAAAAAATATCTCGAGCTGTCCAACGTGAGACATGTTCAACTACTTCTAACTTTAGAGTTATACAATTAAAACTGGTAATTTTTGGGTCGAAAAGGAGCATTCTATAATAATCAAAAAATGACATCAACGAAAAGTGGTTCATATTTTAGCACTTTACTCTATCTATAACAATTTAAACTTTGGGAAGGTTTCTAAAAAAATATCTCGACTTGAGACTAGTTCAACGACTTCTAACTTTTAAGTTATACGAATTTGAAGAAGCATTCCAATATTCTAGCTGGTGTCCGAGACGAACTCAACCACCCACTATAATCTCAAACCTCGACATAACGCAGAAATAATTTCGGCCGCAACGAACGTGTGTCCAGCGGCGAGGAATGGCGAGCATACACGCGCAGGATGAGACCAGGGTTCTGGATGAAAGCATTGCGACACTCCATGTAGTAGCAACGTTTATTTCGATAATGTTTATATAGAAAACATTGCTTCGCGCGTTAAGGAGGCCCGACGAGTTACGTCGTCTTGGTTCACGCGTTTCTGCCTCTTCTCGATCGCTCTCGACGCGCACTGGTTTCGCTGTTAACCGGGTGACAGTAGGGAAAGTACCTGATCAACCTATCAACCGGGGAATACTCGATGGTACAACAATGTTCTATTTCATAGTTTTGTTGTCCGTCCCCACTCGATCGCCTCGAAACACGCAGAGATTTCATCTCGGTTGCGTTTCTCGAGGAGGAAAACAAGTTGTACGAAATAACTTTTGTTCAACTTACTAGTCAATAAACATACGACGCTGCCTCATTTTTCTGCTCGTTATCTGAACAATTTCTTTTATTCAATCTTCTGTAAACGCTCGTACAAGCACAGATTCGTCGCGACTTCTCATGAGACGACAGTATGAAACGATTGTTGATCTTAAAAATAAAAGTAACAATTAAACACGATACTACAGGATTTTTAATTCTACGTACCAGCTAATTCTATCACTCAATCCTCTCGAAACTGAATCCTTGTGAATCAAGAACTCAGATTCACTCTTCAAAATACAAAAATCAACATTTTCTTCAATCGCTGACTGGTTCTTTTTATTTTCCCGGGCAGATTACATTCTTTTCTCGAGGATAAAAATGAACGATTTCGAGGTGCGAGCGATCGTCCGGTTGACAGGTCAGAGATAAACGATAACGATCCGCTGTTGGTTTTCAGTGCCATTTAACTAATACTGTTACAAACGGTGCACGGTAATTGAGTTCGGGAGTCTTCAGGATAGTCGAGTATGAAAATAGGAAGAAAGGGAAGAGGGAGAAAGATGAGCTCGTCTTTTCCCGGTTAACAGATAGCGTTGAAGACTCGCCGAAGACAGAGGGGAGACATTCTAATGGCACGCGGACACGACGAACAGCGCGCCGTTCTTTCGTAATAAATTAGCTCTACCGGTTCGTCCTACTAATAAATCGCTAGAAGAATATATGCGCGCTATGCGTATGCGTACTCTATCATCGTGTAATAACGTTAAATAGTCGCTCGTTAATCTCTTCCGACGCGTTCGCTAAATTCGAATCGCTGTACTCTCGATTCGTCCTCAACCCCCTGCACTACGATTCATTTTGCAATAATCAGCTCCTCGCCGGATTTTGCCTACATAGTGGCTTGTGGAATAAGTTCGTAGCGTTTTATGTTTTCTTTTATTCTAGAACGATCTTCTACGTTTTATGTTTTCTTTTATTCTAGAACGATCTTCTACGTTTTACGTTTTCTTTTATTCTACAACGAAAGAGCTCTTTCTGCTCTACAAAACTGTGATAATCGTTGTTTCGAATAATTTAATTTTTTATTATTTTTCAGGCTTACAAATGGAATATCCAGGAGGCAAAAATCAACATTTTCGACAGATATTGAGAAGCAATTTGAAGGCGATTTTCTTTGTTGTTCTCGACAATTTTTCGACAAATCCTATCGAATGAAGATCGTTGAGAATGGTCTTATGATCGCAGTTCATTGTTTCCGATAATTCTTCTTGCCCTCGATGAAAAGCGAAGAAAAGCAGGTGTCGAAAATGTTGATTTTTGCCTCCTGGATATTCCATTTCTAAGCCTGAAGAATTATAAAAGATTGAATTATTCGAAACAACGATTACCACAGTTTTGTAGAGCAGCAAGAGCTCTTTCGATTGGTGTACAACACTTTGCCAAACAACGAAGAAATCGTTGTAGAATAAAAGAAAACGTAAAATGGTACGAACTTATTCCCCAACCCAATATTTTAAAGATAGCGACAAAAGAGAATTTTATCTGTTTAAAAGAAACTGAGATAATTAATGCAATAATGTATATCGTGTTCCAATAAAGAAACTCGTGCGAACATTTGGGAAAATTTTAAATAACTCAGTGCTTAGAAGTTTTGTCCATGTTTCAGCGACAAAATCGAGCAGCTTTCTTTCCTACTTCTTGCAATGAACGTAGACAATGTCTACACCTAAACATCCGCCTGTAAAGATTCGGTAGATTCAGTCCGCGAGCCAGACTCGCCGCTATAGTGCAAGGGGTTAAATCATGTCGGTGCCATGATCGTGGTCGATCCACGATCCTCGATTCGCGCGCAAGGCCCCGGGCGAAGGTACGTAACCGTACGTACATACACAGCTAGCTATACAAATACAATCGCTCCGTGTTTCCGGACTATATGTATGTATAATACGATTAACCGTAAACGTAATAAATTACTAGGAAATCCGCAGTCATTATTGTCTCTATAGTTCGACACCGAAAGAAACACCGATTCGCAGTTTTACATTTCTCGTGTTCGCCGCGCGCGCAGTCTTAACGATTACGTGTTAGTCCATAATTTTTATTATTTTATTCGTATCACATTCGTTTCGTGGAAAGAAGAACTAAAGGGTCATCGCGTAGAAAGTCGAAGGAAGCGTACGAAAATCGGTGGTGCGCGATCATCGATCATTGGTCCGCTCGTAGAGAAAAAGAGAGAGAGAGAGAGAGACACAGAAAGTCGAAGAAAATTAGCAGAAAGAGAGACTTGTAGAGAATATGGGATTTCTTGTCAATGTGCCAATGTTCTTGTCAATCATTGCATCTTCGTCTTCAAACTGTACCGACCTATCCCGATATAACCTTGCCGTATTTTAACGAGTCACGCTCGTCATGAATATTTGAACAAAGTCTAACAAATATTAATGTTAGGCGTGTCTTCTTAAATGAGAGAAAATGTGACTCGCTCGCGATCAATATTTAACGATTAAAAATAAATGTAGCCGCACGAAGAATATACATTTTCTTTCCTCTTCTACATTATTGTGGATAAAGACGCTTTAATTAAAACGATACGGCAAGGGGTTAGCATGTCGCGACGTTGAATATAATTGCTAGCTAGCTATCGTAGTACAGTAATTCTTCAATCGAAGTCCTGGGCAGGGTTACCATATTCTAGTCTCGCCAGGCCCCTTACCCTTCCGCGTCATAGCTTCCCCCACTATTTTCACTAACGCTGACGCGTACGTACGGTGTGAACACCACACACACATTGACTCGAGTGAATCGAATTTTCAAACTTCTTAATTTTCATTATTTTTCTATGGGACTTTCACTAACTTATTTCTAGCATTTCTCTGATTAAAATGACACCAAACACGATATAATTTCAACTGTATTTAGTGGTTTGATCGACGGCGAAAGTATCGAATGATATGCTTCTTCCGTGATTCCCGGATTGGATCCTGCCACCATCCTTGCTTCCCTTTCAGTTTGTTTTTCCAAGCTCTGCAGTTATTCTTCCAGAATTTCCTTCCAGTTTGAAACTTCTAGGTTTTACAATCTTTATTCTACAATTAGAAACCAGTTTTCTAACTCGGGTTTCAAACGACGCACAGTGGGGTATTTGCCCGATTTCAGCGGTCAAAATTCAATTTTAATGTGGCTTGAGTTAGTTGAATGTCTGAGGAACAATCTCCCATCATTCGTTTTTCCATTCATGTATCCATTAAGCTCTGAAATTTGTCGGAAGTTGACGTTCCGTTAACCCGCTTTCATTTCTCAACGAATTCACCTATTAGCAATTGTTACCTTATTTACATACACTAACAGATTTTTGTTTTATAGAAGTTATTTTAGCTAAGTATAGGGTATACTTTTAAGAGAAATTCACTTTTGTTCCATATACATGTTTGTAATTATTAATATTTAAAGATAACCAACGATGAGTCACTTTCTTGATGATTCTAAAACTTTGGTAACGATTTCGTTATGATTTCAGTATGCGTCCCGGTGTTTATTTCTATGCCATTGTATTCTTTGAAGTTTTCTGATTAAGATGCAAGAAAAATTGGATCTGACTACGACTGACTCCGCGTTTTATAGTTGATTTACGGAAAAATGGCCATCCCGCCGGCGCGAAAATCGCAGCATTTTTCACATTCTGCATGTTCGCATTCGCCATATTTTCGTATTTACTTAAGAAAATACTAAATAATAATAATAAACACACAATATACACTAAAATAAGAAAACAGTATACACATGAAATTTAAATATTATACAGGGTGGTGCAATAACTATGTCCACTTTGAATATTGTCGTTATTTGTAATAATATGAAAAAATGTTATAAACAAAATTTGCACGGTACATAGGGGGACATGTTGTGGCATAAACATTTTCTGCGTGGGTGGAGGCATAGAGGAGATTTCAAGGTGACCTCGATTTTTTTAAATCGAAAGACCTACTTTTTGTATCATGAATCGATAGACTATCGAATTCTGAGTAAAAATGTATTGACCTCTACATGTCTTAAATCTAATAATTAACGAGATATTATCGAAATAATTTTCTTTCTTCTTTTGATAATATCTCGTTAACTATTAGGTTTAGGACATACGAAGGTCAACACTTTTATACTCATAATTTGATACTCTATCGATCTATGGTATAAAAAAAGGACATTCTGTTTAAAAAAAATCAAGGTGACCTTGACATCTCCTCTATGCCTCCACCCACGCAGAAAATGTTTGTGTCACAACATGTCCCCCTCTGAACCGTGCAAATTTTGTTCACAACATTTTTCCGTACTATTATAAATAACGGAGATTATTCTTTGTAATAACTATTTTAAAAAGATATTTTAATTGTAATTGATTATACTTTTTGATAGTGTACATAAAATACACGATTAACGTTAAGATATTGATTATAATCCGCAGTACTTGATTGAAAAATAGCTACAAACTTTACAATCTGATACGCTCCTCTTTATGGACAAATTTTGCATTTAAAACATCCGTTTTAGTAAAAACGGTATACAGTACAAAAAGCAGAAATCTCAAGCTTTAAAATGGTTATTTTTTCATCAAATTTGGATAAATTTTGGCAAAGTTACAGCAGTTTCAATATTGAGCGAATTTTAAACTTGCTATGGCCGCTGAAATCGGGCAAATACCCCACTGTGCGACGCCGACTGTCCGCGTCTCTTTCTTTCCAATACGCTCTTCTTCGTCGCGTTCGAAACTTTCATCGTCGACTGAAACCACTAAATACAGTTGAAATTATACCGTGTTCGGTACCATTTTGCATTAGAAAAATGCCACGAATATGTTGGCAAAAGTTCCATTAAAAAATAATGAAAAATAAAGAAGATTAAATATTGCTGTTACATCGCGATGACGCACGGGCCTTTGAACTGTGCCGGCGACACGCATCGGCCACGCGATCCTATTTCATGCTGTCCTTCTCTATGTTCGGCTCGTAGACGCAGTCATAAAAAAATAGCGTCTACTACACCGCTGACGTCCGTTCAGAACACGGCTGTTGGACATTGATTGAATAATTACTGTAACCCTTCACCACCAATTTGAACATGGCGCGATAAAAAACCCGATCGATTTTCAGAAAATCCCATCTCCACAGGAGCAGTGAACAGATCGTGAGGAGGGTAACGGGTGTCAAGAAGAACGAATGTGGAAGGGTGGGAATCATCGATCGTCCTCGAGGACGCCGTCGAAGTGTTGAACGCGAGGACGCTTGGGCGAGAGTGACCCGAGAGCCACCCGACGGGGAATGAATGGTCGATCGTATGGGGTCGTGCGTGTTCGTTCACGTGGGCTTGTCGCCGGGAAGCAGGGAGGAGCTGGGTACGGCGTGATCATCAGCTGCGACGCTGAAGCCGTCCAGGCTGTACTTCCGTTCGCGCGATACGCTTCTGAGACAGGGTTCGCTGGCGGCTCTGGCCATCCCTCACATGCCCTCGGAGCCGAGGCTGCCAATCAGCGATGGTTCGCCGACGTTCGAATCGCACTGCATCACCCACTCCCAGATCCTCTTGGTGACCACTTTCTGATCTATAGTGGTCTCGAGGCCGTAGCTGTTCAGCAGCTTCCTCAGTTTATTCTTATTCTCGTCGACGTTCTTCTGATCGTCGAGGATCGTGTCCAGGTAGAGCAAGCTATCAGCTTTGCGAGCTACAGTCTCGCTGGCGTCGACCGACGTGGACGTGGCGCTGTGGCTGATCTTGTTCACGCACCAGGAGTCCTTCAGGTACTTGTTGATCTCCGCGACGTGCGGCCTCTTCTCCGGCTTGTGCTCGAACGCTCTCCTGAAGTACCTGAGCAGCCTGGGCGTGAACCGACGGAACGTGGGCGGGATCTTGGTCGTCCTCCTCTTCAGCCATCTCTGGAAAGCCGAGTACTCCTGATCCTGGATCAAATCCGCGCTCTGCCAGGGCGGGTTGCCGGTCAGACAGACGAACAGGACGATCCCGAACTGCCAGCAGTCGGCGCTCCTCTTGCAGGCGTACCTCTCGTTCTTCACCATCTCGTAGATCTCCGGCGGCTGGAACGGCAGCCAGGTACACCTGATCTTGTTCACCAGGGTACCCTCTCTTCTCGTGCAGCCGAAGTCGCACAGCTTGATCTTGGACATGTCCGTCGCGAACACCAACACGTTCTCCAACTTGATGTCCCGGTGGGCTAGCTGCTTCGAGTGGATGAATTCTAAGGCTGAGGCTAGCTGGCCCGCGATCCTCTTGCAGGCTTCCTCGCTGAGGCCACCTGCTCGCACGTTGCCGGCCAGGTCTCCGTGTGGCGCGTACTCCTGAGCAAACACGAAACACTTCTCCGCTTTGAACGCCACCGCGTACGAGCACAGAATGCTCGGGTGCGGGCTCAGGTGGTACGAATAGTGGAACTCGCGGAAGAAGTCCTTCTCCGTGGTGAGCTCCTGGTGGACGGCTTTCAGGACGATCCTCGTGCGAGTCGGACGGTGAGTAGCCAGTAACACTTTAGCGAAACTACCCTCGCCAAGCGTCTTCTCTACGTCGTACTCTTTCGACAGGTCCAACTCCTCCAGCGGCACCTCCTGCACCCGGTGGATGGCCGACTCTTTCTTCTCGTGCAGTTTCATCTGTAATCAGAGAACGGAAAAACCGCTCGTTACTTCTCCGTTTGCTTCGCTACAACGGTCCACGATGCTCCACCCCCTCGGACTACTCCCCTGACCATCTTTCGATCCGTCTTCGCGGAAACCGACGTCATCGCGACGCGCCTCGCCACTGGAGAATTGAGAGACGTTTCTCGGAGATCCGTGGGATTCACCGATTTAGATCCCGATCGATCTCGACGCAGACTTCGAGGCTTTGTTTAGACGCGGTCCATAAGTCACCGGATGCTTGTTCGAATTTTGGTGCAGACGATTTTTTGTTGTTTACCCTTTGCGCTCGGAGCTGTTCGAATTCGAGAATCGAATTTTTCTTCATTTGATCGGTATAAAAATTATATATACAGTAGCGGACGAAAGTTTAAGAACGCTCTAAAGAAGACGATAACTTTTTTAATATTGTGCTATACGATTTGAACTTTTTTTGGGAGCTAGAGCAATTAGTTTACTAAAGGATGGGAAAGAAATTTTTTCAAAAATTGCAATTGATCGGAATTGCTGAAAGAATACTAAAAGTTGAATTTTTAACTTTTTTATGTGGGCCTATATTGAAAATTTAAAAAATACGTTTTGTAGATCTGTGTCAATTAAACATATTCTAAAAATTTCGTGAAAGTCGGTCGACGTTGCAATGAGCTACAAACGTTTAAAGACGGTAAAAATTGCAGATTTTCACGATTTATTGACGAAAATCTTGAAAATCTGATCGATTGCCTCGCGGAAGACGAGTGGATTAGCAGTAAATTACTCTGCTGTTGGCTTATATTCTCCGGGGAAGTTCACACTTCTGTCGAAGTCGATACTTTCGTTGATAGTTGGCTAGATCCGAATCGCTTGTTTTTGTTTATCGTGTTATTTCCTGCCTTCTAGCGAAGTGGTTGGCGAAATCATTTTACTCCGCGTTTAACCTGATTGTTTATACGTTGGATCGCGTTCTTAGATGTTGGTGTAGGTCTCAATGTTCCTTGGTTAACCGACCGAATTATTCCTTAATTTTTTAACACGCTAGAACTACCAAACCGGTCAAAATGACTGGTTTTACAATTTCATTTTAAAATTCCTACTTCATGTTACATTTTCATCCCGCAATAATGACTAGACTGCGGATTTTATGCATTTACGACAAAAATGGATACGTACGATTTAAAATAGTGAACGTGTTAAAAATATTTAAGGGCGTCAATGTATTAGTTTCAGTTTAATAGGATATTTAAAAGAAGAGTACAATTTTTATTTGGCTCCTGTGTCCTGCAATCAATGCAAACATTTTTTATTTTGCATGAAGATCCGCAGTCTGACTTTTACAGCGTTAACTAAAGGAGTAATATCATGAATTTTATTTGTTTGTAACGTAACATAGTTATCGGTGTTGTTTCATGCGGTCATTTTGTACACCATAGCCGTTGGAATAGGAACTAATTCTTTTTTATATAACAATATTTTAAGAATTCTTAGATAATCTATATAATTGTATAAGAATTCTGAGATATAGGCCGAAAATCGTGAAAATCTGCAATTTTTACCATCTTTAAACGTCGACCTATTTTGACGAAATTTTCAGAATATGTTTAATTGACACAGATCTACAAAACGTATTTTTTAAATTTTCAATATAGGCCCACATAAAAAAGTTAAAAATTCAACTTTTAGTATTTTTTTCAACAATTCCGATCAATTGAAATTTTTGCAAAAATTTCTTTTCACATTTAGTAAACTAATTGCTCTAGCTTCCCAAAAAAGTACAAATCGTATAGTACAATATTTAAAAAGTTATCGTCTTCTTTAGAGCGGTCTTAAACTTTTGTTCGCTACTGTACCTCGTACAGTACTTTCTGTAGTTTGTTAAAATATTAAGTACGTTTAGTAATTTATTATTGTATATTTAATAATAAATTAAATATTGTTATTATTATATTGAATAAGAATTATTAGCGGCGCTACGGAGTCACCACTCGAGAGCAAAGGGTTAACACTAAACCTACCGAGCAATAATAGCGATGAAAATGTTTGCAAAAATGACGAGGCTCTATCTATTTAGAATTCGCGCAATTTTTATTATAATATGGCCGCTTGAATGTAAGAACTAGGTAACTTACAGTTCCTTGTTTTAGAGAAATTGATGAAACATATTTTAAGGTTTTAAGGTTATGTTTTAAACATAATGCCAATATCTATTTATGTTTCTTTATTTTAAGTGGAACAATACATGAAAAAAACTTTGTAAAAAGTTAGTTGCCCATTTATAACATAAATAGAAATCTGGATTTATTTTTTGGCTACTTTGAACACTGCTCACTAGATGTCGTAGATTACTTTTTGATAGGTTACCCATTCTACTTGATTTCTTCTTTGATATGAAGTAAATAACTCAAAATGTCCAAATTTCAAGTTACCTATGTAGTTCTTACATTCAGGCGGCGATATGTGCTTGGATACAGAAATTTATCGAATCAATTTCCATGCAAGTAACTTCATCATTTCAATAATTGTAAGATGAGAAATGTAAAACCGGTTATTTGACCGGTGATGGTAGGTGTAGAGTTAAAGGACCTACAGTGGGTGTACAAAGTATTCGTACACTTTTTAAAGACTAATAACTTTTTTATAATTGTACCAAACGACCTGATTGTTTATAATCAATTAGAAGCATTGGTTTACGAAATGATATGCAAAGATTTCCCAAAAATTATAATTTACAAGGTTACATGCAGAAATAAGAAAGGCATTTTTTAAAACTTTTTTATATGGCCCTCAACGAAAATTTAAAATATATGTTTTGTAGTTCTATATTATTGAATCGATTAACCCACACACAAGCTGCAAGCGGTTAAAAATTGTGATAATCGTAGTTTTACACAACTTTTGTTCAATTTCTGCTTAAAACCCACAGAATCGTACATATTTCGATGCGTGTCGTTTTTTCCTGCGTCAACTGATTTCGATGAAATTTTCAGTATGATAACTAACATAGATCTCCAAAGCATATATTTTAAATTTTCTTTAAGGGTCCAAAAATAAAAAGTTTTAAAAAATGCCTTGTAAATTATAATTTTCGGAAAATCTTTTTTGCATATCATTTCGTAAACCAATGCTTCTAATTGATTATAAAAAATCATGTCATTTGGTAGAATTATTATAAAAAAGCGTACTTTAAAAGGTGTACGAATACTTTGTACACCCACTGTATACTATGAAATATAAATGGTATTTCCGGTGATTTATGGACGGCAGTGTAAATCTGAATTGTTTCAACCATAAACTGGTTAACGTTAAACCTAATTTATTTATTTAATTATGTACCACGAATGCATCTCCATAATTTCAATCTGGGACCGGTTGTTCGACCGGTGGTGGTTGGTTCAGTGTTAAAAAAATATAACTGTATCAGTCGTAGGACGAATTGTTTTTTAAATTCACTGCTGTTCGCGTAGGGGTTTGTTGATCTACCTCCCGTCGACAGGAATGTCCGAGATTGTTGGAGGCTATTCTCGGTTCTATCTCCACCGAGCTTGATCAACTTCGACGCAATTACCCGATTCCACGAAGCTTCGTTTAATTTACCTGGTACCGTCGCGAATGTTCAAGATTATTCTCCGTAGATAATTTTACCGTCCCGAGCTCGACCAATTTCCGAATCAATTACGTCTACTCGGTTCCACGAAGCTTTATCTAATCCGCGTGATGGTGGGCGCAAGAATGTTCAAGACTGTTGATCGCTTCGTCGATCATTTTAGCCAGACTCGCTCGATTGCGAAATTAATTATCCGGTTTCCGTAGGAGCTCCGGAAGTATTCCATCAGTCGGATTGTTTCGAGATTTCTCTTTATTGTATTCACTGTAGCCTCCCAAGTGTCCTTTGGTCCTGCAGCGAGAGCTTTGTTCGCGTTAATTCTATAAACTACTCTCATTACGCTCGTTTCGGTCCTTTGATCGTTTAATGAGGCAGACAATTTCTGTAGATTTACCTCGTTATACTGAAACAGGTTACTTTCGAGCTACTGGAATTGTTTCAAAAAAAGACGGACACTCTTAAGTGTCCCCTGTTTGTTGCAGTTTACATAGAAAATTTTTATTGTGCACTCTGCAATTAATTTCTGCGTAATTTATGCAAAATGACGATGTTCTGTGTAAACTGCGACAACTAACAAGGAAAGGACCCCACAAGGGAAGTGTTCGATCTCGATTTTGATCATCTTTTGTAAGACGATGGTATATGGATCCCTGATGATGTCTCCAAAATATTAAGTGCAGTTACTCAATAGTTTTAAAGATATAGACAAATAAACTTTCGAGTTTTCGAAGTTTCATTAGCCGTGTAAGCAATGACTGAAATGCGTGGAAGTTCAATTGTTTATATCTTTAAAACTATTGAGTAACTACACCTAATATTTTGCAGACATCATTAGGGATCCGTATACCATCGACTCACAAAAGATTATCAAAATCGAAGTCGACGATTTGGTAGAATTAGGAGTAATACATGAACGAATCGCGAAAGATTTTATTTACGTTGTCAAGGATCTTACAAGAGAAGGATTCCAAGTGGCCGACTTCGATTTTGATAATCTGAGAGGATGGTATATGGATCCCTGATGATGTCTGCAAAATATTAGGTGTAGTTACTCAATAGTTTTAAAGATATAGACAAATAAACTTTCGAGTTTTCGAGGTTTCATTAGCCGTGCAAGCAATGACTGAAATGCGTGGAAGTTCAATTGTTTATATCTTTAAAACTATTGAGTAACTACACCTAATATTTTGCAGACGTCATTAGGGATCCGTATACCATCGACTCACAAAAGATTATCAAAATCGAAGTCGACGAATTGGTAGAATCAGGATTAATACATGAACGAATCGCGAAAGATTTTATTTACGTTGTCAAGGATCTTACAAGAGAAGGATTCCAAGTGGCCGACTTCGATTTTGATAATCTGAGAGGATGGTATATGGATCCCTGATGATGTCTGCAAAATATTAGGTGTAGTTACTCAATAGTTTTAAAGATATAGACAAATAAACTTCGAGTTTTCGAAGTTTCATTAGCCGTGTAAGCAATGACTGAAATGCGTGGAAGTTCTATTGTTTATATCTTTAAAACTATTGAGTAACTACACCTAATATTTTGCAGACATCATTAGGGATCCGTATACCATCGTCTCACAAAAGATTATCAAAATCGAAGTCGACGATTTGGTAGAATCAGGATTAATACATGAACGAATCGCGAAAGATTTTATTTACGTTGTCAAGGATCTTACAAGAGAAGGATTCCAAGTGGCCGACTTCGATTTTGATAATCTGAGAGGATGGTATATGGATCCCTGATGATGTCTCCAAAATATTAAGTGCAGTTACTCAATAGTTTTAAAGATATAGACAAATAAACTTTCGAGTTTTCGAGGTTTCATTAGCCGTGCAAGCAATGACTGAAATGCGTGGAAGTTCAATTGTTTATATCTTTAAAACTATTGAGTAACTACGGCTAATATTTTGCAGACATCATTAGGGATCCGTATACCATCGTCTCACAAAAGATTATCAAAATCGAAGTCGGACACTTGGAGTCCTTCCCTTGTTAGGAGTGTCTCTTTTCAGGGAGAACCCTAAAATATTGTTTCCAACTTCGTTGATATTATTCAATGTGGAAAGAATCTTCTGATTTCCATTTCTGGCAATTAATGCAAGACGATTCAACACAGAGATCCTACTAATGAGTTGCAGCCTTTGAACGTCCTTTGATCCTTCAACGAAAGCATCTATTCAAGCAGGCATAGCTCTCTCTCTCTCTCTCTCTCTCTCTCTCTCTCTCTCTCTCTCTCTCTCTCTCTCTCTCTCTCTCTCTCGTTAGTCCCTAAAGCCTTGCGTATAAATAAACCGAATAATTTCGGGTCGATACGACTTGCCGTTGCAGTGGGGTTTGCCGCGGATATGCGAAGCCTGCTTTCGCGAACCGAGTCATGAATCAAAGGAAATTCGGTTGCCGGTCCGTGTACGCAAGGACGAGACAAGAGGATCCCTCTGGTGGGGGTAGAATGCCGGAGGTTGGCCGGGTGAACCCAGGACCTTTCGAGCTGGTTAGATCAATAGCAAGGATTTCGCTGCAGCACCGCGCTTAAACCCGTTTCGTTTCTATTTCGGATCCTCCCAATTACCATAAACGCGCACCAGAAATAACTAATCGATATGCTAATCCTTTGCAATCACACGACTCACTCGCTAATCAATTCTGGACCAAATTGGACTGTTCGGAGGCTAATGAGCTTGGGCTCCAGGACGATAAACTCGCGGGACGATCCTCAAAACCATCGTGAACCCGATGGAAGACCATTGATGATCAAAGTTTATGCAAATAGTGTTTAGCAAGAAGGATAATTATCGGTTATAATAACATCGACATCGATACGAAACCTTTATAAACGCTGTAAGTCATTCGGCTGACGAAATCCGGACCAGATGCGCTCGCGAAAGGGACAATAGGCCGCGCACAAGAAGATCATTCGCGACTAGATCACTATAAACTCACATCAGCAACAAGGAACCGAAATTCTTACAACCGATTCATTCGACAAACAAAATCCGGACCAGATGCGCTCGCGAAAGGGACAATAGGCCGCGCACAAGAAGATCATTCGCGACTAGATCACTATAAACTCACATCAGCAACAAGGAATCGAAATTCTAACAACCGATTCATTCTGCAAACAAAATCCGGACCAGATGCGCTCGCGAAAGGGACAATAGGCCGCGCACAAGAAGATCATTCGCGACTAGATCACTATAAACTCACATCAGCAACAAGGAATCGAAATTCTAACAACCGATTCATTCTGCAAACAAAATCCGGACGAGATGCGCTCGCGAAAGGGACAATAGGCCGCGCACAAGAAGATCATTCGCGACTAGATCACTATAAACTCACATCAGCAACAAGGAACCGAAATTCTTACAACCGATTCATTCGGCAAACAAAATCCGGACCAGATGCGCTCGCGAAAGGGACAATAGGCCGCGCACAAGAAGATCATTCGCGACTAGATCACTATAAGCTCACATCAGCAACAAGGAACCGAAATTTTTACAACCGATTCATTCTGCAAACAAAATCCGGACGAGATGCGCTCGCGAAAGGGACAATAGGCCGCGCACAAGAAGATCATTCGCGACTACATCACTATAAACTCACATCAGCAACAAGGAATCGAAATTCTAACAACCGATTCATTCTGCAAACAAAATCCGGACGAGATGCGCTCGCGAAAGAGACAAAACGTCGGAGCCTTCGATTACGAACCCTCGCCATAAAATCGATGCGAAGCAAAATGGACAATTACCGCCCACACGGAAGCGCGGCGGCCGAAATCCCCGATTATGCGCGTATCCGACGATTTGTGCGAGGCGGCTCTCGCGTGGCCGCCTCCTTGATTTTTTTTCCTAGGTCCCGGACCAGTTCCTACCGGTTCGGTCTCGGACAAGTTTTGGACGCGGGTATATTTAGCGGTTCTGTTTACCGAGGTTATTTTCACACCCGCTAGAGATTAGCGAAGTAATATTTTCGCGCGGACGTCTTCGCGTTTAACGAGTTATTCTGAATGTCGGACTTTTGCGGGGGAGTTGCGGGATAGATGGATAAATAGACAGAGACAGCATCGATAGAGAGAGAGATAGACTAAGGTTCGATACTACCGGAGGGCCAGGCTCCGTGTCTGGCGGCTGAACCGCATCGAATCCGTTCGTTTTGTCGTCTCGCGTCATCGCGGATAATTTCATACCCGCGTCACGTTGTCCTCCCGACGTGTGTACCAATTAACGATCTCGTTGGCAAATCAATAACTCCGACAGCTATCATACATTTGCTCGTTGCACCCGGAGACTCGCCACAAGTCTCAACACCCTCGTGCACCCTTATCTATCTTCTAAAGATACAGTTGACAAACTCACCACGTTATATCCTGCAGACGATCAGAGGGGAAACTATGAACGAAGAGTTTGTTTGTTACAGTCACGGTGCACTGTGTCGATTCGATCGACGAAACTTTTCGGCGTCGCTGTCTGCGATCGATCGTTCCTCCCGATGCAATTACATTTTCACCGGAGCACTCGCGACGCTCCCAACAAAATCGGACGTCACAGTATCACGGCGAAGGCGGCGATTTTAATTGATGACCGGCGTTCGCACGCACGATAATCAGGTGTACGTCAGGCGTCGTCGATTACGAAGAAGATCGCGGTCGGCGATGTCACATTTTCAGCGGTGCGCGTGTGTCGCGTCTGGAGGCGTCGCGACGCCCTCCGCTGCTTTTATAGACCGGGCTCGTCGCGCGCAGACGTACAACGGGAAGGGTGCCGTCGACGATCAAACACCCGCGTGATTCTCCTTCCACGGACCCGTTTCTTCGACATCCACCCCATCATCATCTTCTCCCCCTCTTTCTCTCCGTCTCTGCTCCGACAATAACACTGGTAGACACCCTTACGAGTGGCAGAGTTGGGAAAAAATCAACTAATAATTAACCCTTTGCACTCCGCGCTATTTTAACTGGGAAATTAAACATTTCTTCCGATCTAGAATACTTCCATTCCCTATGATTTTTGAAATTGTATGGATATGAAATTGGTAGAATACCTCATACAATACCTAAATGTTTAGTAATTGATTAGATACCGATATATTTAATAATGTAAATAATATTTCGAATAATGGTACAGCAATTTTTAGTGGTGCCTCAGAGAGGACAGCGGAGTGCAAAGAGTTAAAAATCATACCGTCACAGGAACGGTATGGATCTCAACATCAATAAATGCCATATTATGCGGTCTTCCCGTCGTTCTGTACCTCTTACAGTGGGTGTACGAAGTATTCGTACACCTATTTTAAAAACTAATAACTTTTTTATAATTGTACCAAACGACCTGATTTTTTATAATCAATTAGAAGCATTGGTTTACGAAATGATATACAAAAAAGATTTTCCAAAAATTATAATTTACAAGGTTAAATGCAAAAATAAAAAAGGCATTTTTTAAAACTTTTTTATTTGGGTCCTCAATGAAAATTTAAAATGTATGTTTTGTAGATCTATGTTAGTCATGCACATGTTGAAAATTTCATTGAAATCGATTAACATACACACGAGCTACAAGCGGTTAAAAATTGTGATAATCGTAGTTTTCCACGACTTTTGATCAGTTTCTGCTTAAAATCCACAGAATCGTACATCTTTCGACGCCTGTTGTTTTTTCCTGCGTCAATCGATTTCGATGAAATTTCCAACATGTGTATAACGAACATGGATCTAGAAAACATATGTTTTAAATTTTCATTAAGGGCCCTAATAAAAAAGTTTTAAAAAATGCCTTTTCCAATCAATCAACAAGTTTTGACTAATGACTCTTTTGCTATGACTAACATTCAAAAAGACTATTAGTCATTTTTAAATATTAGTTGATTATTGCCCAACTCTGATGGATAGTACCTGTAGCGATTACCTTCATTAATCGATTAAATGAGTCTCCGATTTTGCGATGGTTTCTTTTTTTAATTAATTTCAATGATTACCTTTTTTAATCATACACATTAATCAATCAATCACGGTTAAAATTTTAATTGATTATTGCCCAACTTTGCTTGACAGCAACACATTTTTCCATCCCTAACGAGGGGTGGACAGTTGTTTCACAGATGCACAGAAAATGTTTGAAATCGTCTGCACCCCCACGAAAAGCAGGCGAGTCATGTTCGAACAATATTTAAACGTTGTTCAATTTATTTTAAAAACTGAGGGTTTGAGTTAAAATCATGTGTATCTCCAGAAAAAGCATAAGAATCATTCTCAAATAATATTTGGACGGAGTAAAACAATTTCACGAGTGTACCAATATTTTTACACATTGTTCGAGAGATTTCAAAAATGTATGGTTTGAGTTAAAATCGTGTGTATCTCCACGAAAAGCAAAAGGAATCATTTTAGAGCAATATTTAAACACAGTAAAACAATTTTATGACTTTGTGATGCTGGCCAATAATTTCAAACATTGTTCAATTTATTTCAAAAATTGAAGGTTTGAGTTGAAATCGTGTGCACCTCTAGAAGAAGCAATAAGAATCACTACCGTACAATATTTAACAATAAACCTACCGAGCCTTAAAAGTAATTGGTACATTTTCCCTTATAAAAATAACGAGATTGATTTTATTTAGACTTTGTGCAGCTCCCATTGTGATATCTACTCTACAAAAGATATCTATTCAACCATTTCGTATGAAATCACTTTTATAATTTCAATAATTGCAAAATGAAAAATCTGAAACCGGTCATTTTGAGTTTAGTGTTAAACAAACTACAATTATACAGTTAGGAGTAAAACTGATCACACACACTTTGAATCAGAATAACCACTTTTTTATGGATGGACCAAACGACTTCAATTTCTTTGTAAGGCTGGAGGAATTAATTTAGTAAATGACGTGTAAAAAGTATATTTAAAAAATGCATGTGGTCGGAATTGTGAAAAATAATAGTAAAAATTGATTTTTACAACTTCCTTAGCTGGGCCAGTAACGAAAATTTAATAGATGTGTTTGGTCCACTTGTATAAATTGTATACACTCCGAAAATTGCATTGGAATTGGTTAATTTTTACAACTTTCTTATCTGGGCCAGTAACGAAAATTTAATAGATTTGTTTGGTCCACTTGTATAAATTGTCAAAATGCTTTCTTTTTAGCCTTCCGGCCATAAAAAGGAACTCGGTTTACAATTCCGTCTTAACTCTCTCATCCTTCCATACCTTTCAGGATCCATTCATACAATTTTACTTTGCCCTATCCTTCTCCCATCCTTCTTTCAGTGCTGTTCATTTCTTTTTTTTCTAGCTTCCTCAGCCAATCTATCGCTTCTTTTGACCCCCTCTCGCTCACTATTTCACTTGTATAATTTGTATACACTCCGAAAATTGCATTGAAATAGGTTAATTAGTTTGCGAGTTACAAACGATTAAAAGTGGTAAAAATCGCAATTTTTCAAAATTTCCGGCCTTTTACCACTTTTGATCGATTATAACTCGTAAACCAAATAACCAATTTCAATGAAATTTTCGGAGCGTATTGACCAAACACATCTTTTAAATTGTCGTTATTACCCCAGCTAGAAAAGTCGTAAAAATCAATTTTTACTATTATTTTTCACAATTCCGACCAAATGCATTTTTTAAAGATATTTCTTAGACGTCATTTACTAAACTGATTCATCTAGCCTTACAAATCAAAGTCGTTTGATCGATTCATAAAAAAGATATTCTGATTTAAAGTGAAATCAGTTTTGCTCCTAACTGTATACAGAAAGCAATTGTATAAGTCCGTGAGTGTACCGATATTTTCGGGCATCGTTCAATTTATTTTGAGAATTACAATCCCGTTGGAAAATCGTGGCGAGCTCCAAGAAAAGCGTACGAACGATAGCGGTTCTCTTTGTGAGGAAATACGTGTTGGCGAGCGTAATTAGACGCGTCGCCGTGTCTGAGAAAACGAGGTTCAACGTACGACGATCGACGAGATTCGCGACAAACGCGAATCCGTGGAACCTAGCCACTAATAGGTTCGCCGTATCGAGTACGCTCCCTCGCGATTCTTTGGTGTCGAGCCAACTAAATTGTTTTTCGTACCGCGCGCGCGGATCTTCGAATCGTGTGACGCCGGATAAATTAATGATTTCCCACCGAGTGGTATTTCGAGCGCGAAGTCGTTCTCGCCGTGTAATATAATCATTCAACGCCGAGATTTGCCCATTTCTTTTTCATGCTTTCCAGTGTTTACACTCTTTCCCGTTCTCTTTTAGAAGATCGCACCTGCGGTTCGCTTTTAATAACAACAAGCTCGAGTTCTCTCTTGCATGCGACTCTTCGGTGATACGCTCGCCTCGTTCAGTTTATCGATTCGCTCCTATTCTGCATTCGTGTTCGTTGCAGTCTATTCCGCGATCGGCTCTTTCAATGTGTGGATTTTACAAATACCGGCGAAATTCACTCGGACGTTTTTAGAATCAAGTTTCAGCCGACGACGTACGAATGTTTAACATTAAACCTACCAAGCATTAAAAGTATCTGGTAAATATTGCTTTGGAAAAATGGCAATGTTCAATTCATAGAGATCGTCTGTAATTTTGCGATATAATAGATGCTTGGACAAGGAAATTTATTCCATTATTTTCCATAAACGGATTTTTATTAGGTTGTTGCATATGAAATGTCCGATTTCAGAACTCAAATGTTCCAATGCGTTTTGATCAAGAAATTACTATTACAGTTTGACAGATTCATTGTACGTCACTTTGAGGTACGAAACTTACGATCCTATTTGTGTTGTTATTTCTCGATCGTAAATGTTTAATGAACTAAAATATGCTCTCGGCGCACGGTTTCGATCAATAATACAGACAAAGCAAATTTGCAAAAATTAAATTCCCAACGTTTCGATCCGGATTTGGATCAGTTTCAAGAGAAATGCGTCTGAAAATATATACATAATTAATATAATAGATATTTAACAAGGGAGACAACACTGATTACAAGATAAACTTTTAAGGATGTTCTGTAGGTATATAAAAACGCAACAAAATTTTTGAAAATTTGACAAGATATAATTCTTACTAAATTGATGCAATTACCAAAGTTTGGGTTCGATTCACTGCCGCGTTTAAGAATTATAACAACTTAAAGTTTGCACATTTTAACACGTCTTCTTATGGAGAATTCATAAAATTCCACTTCAAACCCTATTTAAACCTTGAAAAAACGCAACTAGAAACTCCAGTCTTTTTTTATATGTAGTAAAAATTAGGTAATTAATTATGTTCAAAATTTATTAGGATTCACTAAACAGTTACAGAGCAAAAAAATTCTAAACTGTTACAAAACGTCAAATTTATCTTGTTGTCTCTCACTAGCATGGAAACGTGACAAGTGTAGACCACTGAATATAGCTACAGAGGGTACAGTATTCGCAAAAGTTTAATGCAAAATATACTCATGAATGGCTTTCATTGCCATGTATTGATGGATTTCGAATTTCTTGTATTTTTGTCTCCCATTGTACCTCCACTACATCCTTAAATAACGTACTTGCTATGTATAAAGAAATGTTAACTAACTATTAGTGACTGACTGAGTTTCATGCTGGTCTACATTGAACTGAGGTACAGACCGTTAAGATAGAGCAAACACAACAATTGAAAACGACGCATATTGACATGCAACCAATCAGGCACGATGATCGACAGGTTGTTGAATCGATTCTTGGCGGCAAATTCAAATTGACGAAATACCAATCTCAACACAACATAACCAATTGAATACCATTAAGATATGGTAAGAACATTGACATTCAATAGTTTTGACCAGATATGTTATAAAACACAAAGTGTTTATTCGTAGAAGAGAAACAATACTTTGTATATAAGTAGAAACTTCATCATACATGCATTACTGGTTTAGTAATGGTATGAAACACCAAAGATTCATGAATACTACGCAACATTACTAAACCAGTAATGTATGTACAGTGAGTCACAAAATTATTCGCTCACTCGATAATGCGGCAAAGATATACGAAATAATCAGACAACGCAGGGTATTTTTCAATTTTTTATTTGGATATACATCGTTCAAAGTTTAATTCAACAGAATCGTAAAACAAAATTGCGAAATTTTCATTTAATATTAGAGAAATATGAGTTTAAAGAAATCTTGACGGTTTTTCACGCCGCAAAATTATTCGCTCATTTTAGATTAACTATTATTATAACAATATTAATATTTGGTGGGATATCCTTTTTGTCTTATGACTTCTGCGAGACGTTTGGGCATTGATTCTACTAATGTTTCCAAATATTTTTTGTCTATTTTTGGCCATTCCTCCTGTAATCTGCTTTGTAACTCTTTTTTATTAGTAATTGAATGTTTACGAATTTTTGTGTCCAGCATGTTCCATACCATCTCGATAGGATTCAAGCCGGGAGATTGAGGCGGGGTTTGCATTATTTTGGGACAGTTATACAGTAACCATTCCTGTACCAATCTCGATTTATGTTTGGGGTCGTTGTCCTGGTACAAGTGAAACACTTCTGAAATCCCCATTACTTCCGCGCTTGGCTTCAAATTTTTTTTTAGGATATCCATGTACATTACTTTATCCATGGTAGCCTCAATCATCTGCAATTTCCCAACACCGTGATAACTAATGCAACCCCAAACCATAACATGACCACCTCCATGCTTGACTGTGCTACACAGGTTTTTGAGATCCATCTCCGCGTTTGATTTTCGCCAAACTTTTTGATGACCGTCAGAACCCCAAATATTAAATTTACTCTCGTCGCAAAATATCACATTGTGCCAAAATTCAGGGGGCTTTGTGATGTATTTTTTTGCGAATTCTACCCTTTTCTTCCTATTAATTTCGCTTACGTAAGGCTTTCTTCTTGCTACGCGGCCGTTGTACCCGTTCTTTCGCAACACTCTTCGTACTATTTCATCAGAAACTTCTTTTTCACTAAAATTTTTCAAACTTGTATTGATTTTGGGAGCACTTATTTTCGGATTTTCTTTAACTTCTCTCACAACAAAACGCTCTTCCGAGGAATTCAATATCTTTTTCCTACCACGGCCAGCTTTGTTTATTATTCGTCCTTCTTCTTGGTACCGTTTTATAATATAACGTACTGTTGAATAACTTCTACAAACGATATTTCCAATTTCTCTGATGGATTTTCCACTTTCCCAATGAAAAATTATAACTTCCCTAATCTCTAGACTAGTTTCTTTACTTTTTCTACCCATTGTAACGAATTCTTGAAAATCAAAGAAATAGATGAAAATAGATCCTTACTGAGCGAATGTTTACGTTATACTGACTCTCTTTAGCAACTATCAGAAACAAATGCCTGTCAGAGTTTGTAAATTGCATTTGTTTCAGTGGATTTCGTGGCGTGAGCGAATAATTTTGTGGCGTGAAAAACGGTCAAGATTTCTTAAAACTCACATTTCTCTAATAATAAATGAAAATTTCGCAATTTTGTTTTACGATTCTGTTGAATTAAACTTTGAGCTATGTATATCCAAATAAAAAATTGAAAAATACCCTGCGTTGTCTGATTATTTCGTATATCTTTGCCGCATTACCGAGTGTGCGAATAATTTTGTGACTCACTGTATGTTGAAGTTTCTACTTACATACAAAGTATTGTTTCTCTTCTACGAATAAACACTTTGTGTTTTATAACATATCTGGTCAAAACTATTGAATGTCAATGTTCTTACCATATCTTAATGGTATTCAATTGGTTATGTTGTGTTGAGATTGGTATTTCGTCAATTTGAATTTCCCGCCAAGAATCGATTCAACAACCTGTCGATCATCGTGCCTGATTGGTTGCATGTCAATATGCGTCGTTTTCAATTGTTGTGTTTGCTCTATCTTAACGGTCTGTACCTCAGTTCAATGTAGACCAGCATGAAACTCAGTCAGTCACTAATAGTTAGTTAACATTTCTTTATACATAGCAAGTACGTTATATAAAAGTTTATCTTGTAATCAGTGTTGTCTCCCTTGTTAAATATCTATTATATTAGTTATGTATACAGGGTGGCCCACATAACTCTGAACAGCTCAATATCTCCGTTACTTTTCGTTGTACAAAAAAACTTCGTAGGACAAAATTACACTGTTTGAAGGGCCACATATAACGGTGTAAGGGAAAAAAATGTCCAAGGTCATTTTTATGAGATTTCAAGGTTATCGATGTTTTTTTAAATGGAATGAGGTATTTTTTAATACATCAATCGATGCAGCTGGACATTCTTTATAAAAAAGTACTAACCTGTGTATGTCGAAAAGTTAGTAGTTCAGGAGATATTTCAATTTAAATAACTCTAAAACACCATTACAGTCGTACTAAGGCGTTAGTGTTTACTTACTTGTGTAACGCCTTAGTACGACAGTAATGGTATTTTGGAGTTATTTAAATTGAAATATCTCCTGAACTACTAACTTTTCGACATACATAGGTTAGTACTTTTTTATAAAGAATGTCCAGCTGCATCGATTGATGTATTAAAAAATACCTCATTCCATTTAAAAAAACATCGATAACCTTGAAATCTCATAAAAATGACCTTGAAATTTTTTTCCCTTACACCGTTATATGTGGCCCTTCAAACAGTGTAACTTTGTCCTACGAAGTTTTTTTGTACAACGAAAAGTAACGGAGATATTGAGCTGTTCAGAGTTATGTGGACCACCCTGTATATTTTCAGACGCATTTCTCTTGAAAATGATCCAAATCCGGATCGAAACGTTGGGAATTTAATTTTTGCAAATTTGCTTTGTCTGTATTATTGATCGAAACCGTGCGCCGAGAGCTTACGGTCCTATCTTCAATTTTAATTTACACATATAAATTTCCTTTTAAATTTTGATATGAACATCAATCTGTGCGATTGTCGCGTGCTATTTTTGTATGCGTGGGAAAATATGAGAGTGGGTGCAATTTGAAACAGTAAAAAGGTTACAATGATTTAAGAGTGCTAATCTGTGAATTTTTCTCAGCTTATTAAAATAATTAAAGTAAGAATAAACTATTTATGTGGTTCCAGTTACTTGCAGTTAACAATGCACTTGTTGATAGTAAAGAGAACTACAAGATGACAATCGTGTAAATGAAGCATGTACCAGAAAATTCAATGTCTACCATAATACAATCGAGAAACGTGTGATTCTTTGATCAATAAGAAATAGTTGCGGTTGTTTAATGTTACTGTTCAAAATCGGACATTTCATATGCAACGACCTAATAATTCGAAAACCAACTTTTTCTTCCGGCCTGAGATATTTCCAGTTTATATGATTATCTTAATTAAAGCATCAGTGTATTAATAGTAATAGTATTTAATAGAATAAGATAGGGTAAGTGCCCAAATATGATATAGTCGCTTATTATGGCATTACCTTATATCTTGTAAAGCAGAAGTCGCACTCTAGTGAGAAAATCCTCAAACAATAGTTTACCATGTTTACTCAACAGTGTGCAGTGCAATCGCACCATTCTATAGATTTTAGTATCGATCCTCCGCTAGTTCTGTCTGCACGTGTTGAATATTTTCGTGGTTAGATTTTCGATTGTATCTTTTACGAGGAAGATAAGTGATTTTGAAGTGTTTGAACATATCTGTAGTTTCAGTTTATTTATATTAATGTTTGCCAACTGTTGGTTTGGGCTGAAATTCGTTTTCTCTTTATCAGTAGCTGGAATTATCAGTCCACGTGGAGTTCCCAATATGGCACTACCAAGGATTCCCTGATATGGATATAGCTATTGACATTCTTGGTGTGGGTGTCGAATATGGCACCAGGTGTCACATTAGGGACTCGAGGTGTACCATATTAAGACCCCCTTTCGCTGGAACCTGCAAATGACACACCACAAAAAAGAATATTTTTCCCAAGCTGTATTAATGTTTGAACAAACTTGACCCCAGAATCTTATAGGGAGGAAATGCATCTACAACTGGTAATTTTTTGGACGAAAAAGAGCATTCTAAAATAATCAAAACATGACATCAACAAAAAGTGGTTCATATTTTAACCCTTTACCGTATAGTATTAGCATTTTATGCATTTTCAGCAGCCTCAAAAATTCCATGAAATAAAACTAATTAAGGATGTTCTGTAGGTATATAAAAACGCAACAAAATTTTTGAAAATTTCAACAATGCACTTGTTGATAGTAAAAAGAACTACAAGATGACAATCGTGTAAATGAAGCATGTACCAGAAAATTCAATGTCTACCATAATACAATCAAGAAACGTGCGATTCTTTGATCAATAAGAAATAGTTGCGGTTGTTTAATGTTACTATTCAAAATCGGACATTTCATATGCAACGACCTAGTATAATTTCGATAATTGGAAAATATATAAAACCGGTCGTTTGACCATGGTAGGTTCAGCGTTAAAAGAAGTTGGAGCCATTTTGTCGCTGCCATTGTCTTGCAATTGGTGGGAGGATCATTTTCGTTCAGCGAGGAAGTGCCTCGAGGTACCTTGCACGGTTAAGTGTCCACTAAAAGACCTCGCGATCAGTCGTTTAATTAACTCTGTATATATTGAACGATCACAGCGACTGCAATCGATAGACAAGCAAGGGTTAAACTTTAAATCATTGAAATTGATTGAAATTTGCATTTAAGGATGTTCTGGAGGTACAATGGGAGACAAAAGTACAAGAAATTCGAAATCCATCAATATATTGGCAATGAGATCCATTTGTGAGTATATTTTGTATTAAAAAGATAGGTTAATTTAAACAGCTTTCGTTTAATTAGTGAATTTCATGTTATATTTATTTTTTAATCATATTGTCTTCATATTACAAAAAATTGTGAGTGACTATTGCGAATAATTGTACACTCTGATTTGAACTTCAAGATAATAAACACGACAAATAACAATGACAACACGATAAATTTGAAGTTTTGTAACAGTTTATAATTTGTTTGCTCTGTAACTGTTTAGTGAATCCTAATAAATTTTAAACATAATTAATTACATAATTTTTACTACATATAAGAAAAAACTGGAGTTTCCAGTTGCGTTTTTTCAAGGTTTTAATAGGGTTTGAAGTGGAATTTTATGAATTCTCCATGAGCAGACGTGTTAAAATGTGCAAACTTTAAGTTGCTATAATTCTTAAACGGTGCAGTGAATCGAACCCAAACTTTGTTAATTGCATCAATTTAGTAAGAATTATATCTTGTCAAATTTTCAAAAATTTTGTTGCGTTTTTATATACCTCCAGAACATCCTTAAAAAACGGTTAAGCTCTCGCCGTTGCATCGCGTCGCAACTTTCGGTGCATGCGGGGTGCCAATGATTATTGTATAGAAAGCAATCGGAATAGAATGCTGGGCGGTATCGGGCGGAATCGATGAAGGGCTGCGCGCCACCACAATGGCCAAACGGAATTTAATTTGTACCCCGGCGAGTATTTTTAAAATGTGTGTCAAGTATACGACGTCCATAGGGATGCATCGTACATACCAGTGCAACGGCGGCCACATATCGACGGTATAAATAGAGAGAAAACCGGAGAGATCTGCAAAAACGGATCCGTGTGTCCCGCTGCGATTTCCCTCGATCCGCGGAGGCGATTGTCGTCAGAGGCGGCGCGAGTTTATCGGCGAACGTTTCTTCAAAGAAATGATCTGTTTCCCCCGAGTTCCCGTCGCTTTCCTCGGCACGGATTTTCGTCTTACCTCGGACGAAACTACTTCGTGGAAACCGTGTATAAAAGAATGCGGGGCCGGAGCTCGCCGAAGCTGACGAACGATTCCGCTGGAAAAGAATAACTCGGAAATATGGAATTTCACGGGAAAAAGATGTCGAGAAATCGTGGGGCACGCGCGTAGAGACGCGACCATGGCTCGCCGTGTATCTGCTTGTACATTTTATTCGTAATTTCTTTAGTTAATACACGCGCATCGTTATCGAACAATAATATAAAAATAAGCGCTCGGCTTAGCGGTCTTCTTTAAACATGCATAATCCGCTTTGTTCGTCGGCTAACCAGTCGACGTTCTACGACCGATGAGAGACGTTCTAAGGCGTCCTCCTATAAATAAATAGACAATGCTACAAAAATATTACCTCACGGCTATCGAAGAATCAATTCTGTAAAGCTTGTAAAAATAAATAAAATATCAACATTTAAAAATAAGTAAATAAAATAACACTTCGGTCACGGTACGGAATTCAGAATGCTCGTAAGAGAATCCGCCGGGACCACGATAAAATCAATAAATAAAATAACATGGAACTCTATTCGGAGATGATGGAATAGTCATCGGAGCTATCGGTGAAATCGATGCAGGAACATGGAGTTGCACAATGGCAATTTGGGTCGGTGCATTCGTCGCCGCAACCCGAGCAAGATGAGGGATCCGAGCAGGAGCAGTCGGTGCTGTAAGTGCAGCAGGAGCACGAGCCAGAGCAAACGCTAGAGCCGGAAGATATGGAAGAGTCTTCAGTTTCGTCCGACTCGGACGGAGAGGAAGAACCGGAAAAATCGCTGCTGCTGTCGCTCGAATCCGACTGGCTCTCTGAAAATAGAATGACGAATGAGTAACAGGATCGCCAAACATACGCAACAAATCAACTACCTTGCACATAGCCCATTTTTTTCGCGATGTTCGTCACTTGATGGGCGAACTCCTCCATAGCTCGGTTCGCCTTCTTCTCGTGTCTCTGTATCCTCCTTTCCTCGCGTCTCTTCTTCTTCTCCAGCAACATTTTCTGATATCTGCTGACTTTCTTCTCTGCAATACAAACCGAACGAATGAGACGCAGATCGAGGATAAAAGCCGCCACGGATCTAACGAAAATAAACGAACGCCGTTACCTTTCGTCTCAGATTTATTCCGTTTCGCCTTCTTCCATCCTGGTTTTCTGTCTTTCTCCTTCTTCGTTCTTGAACATCTCCCCTCTGCTTTCTTTTTTACGTCGCTGTCATCGTTATCCTTTGGAACTGCTTCCAAAGGAGGCCTCGATTTTCCCTTCTGCTTCTTCCTCCTACGAGATTTCTTGCGATCGATCGATCTATTCTTCTTTTCGGGCGTCCTTTTCTCGTCGTCCTTTTTCTCTTCCCAGGATTTCGAGGTTCCCAACGACTGCATAGCTCTCTCGTCCTCTACATCCGCAGGATTCTTCTCCTGTTCGGTACATTTTGATTCTTCCTTCTGCTTCTCTCCATCAGATTCCTTGCGACCGTTCGATTTATTTGCCTCTGCAGACTTTTCCTCCTCCTTCTTTTTCTCTAACCAGGATTGCGGGATTCCCAATGACCTCCACCCAGTGTCTTTCGCCTGTTCGGTACCTTTCGATTCTGCCTTCTGCTTTTCTCCATCAGATTCCTTCTGACCGATCGATGCATTTTTCTTCTCGGGCTTTTTACCGATTTGTTTCCCCTTCCCGGTTCCCGAGGTCTCCAAAGACTTGCCTGCTTCTTCCAATTCTACGTTCGCTTCCTCTCGACTGGTCGACATATTTTTCTCCGCGGACTTCTCAGCATCCTGTTTCGAGCTCTTGGAGACTCTCGAGGACCTTCTCTTTGGTGCCACTTCTCCGACAGACTGCTTGCTATCCTGTGGAAGTTGCTTCCCCGCAGGAGAAACCTCTTTCGAGGACTTTGATAAACGCTTCTTCTTCGTCTTCTCTCTTTCAGGTTCCTCGATCGAAATATTTGAAGTCTTCGCAGCGTCCTCTTTTGAGGATTTCGAGACTCTCAAAGACCTCCTCCTTGTTGTCTCTTCCGTGACTTCCTCCGAGCATTGCGATACTCCCAAAGACACTCCTTCCTCTTCTGCAGCAGTCGCACCGCGACTGGTCGACGGCTTTTCCTCCGCGATCTTCTCAGCAGTCTGTCTCGAAGATTTCGAGGTTTGCAGAGACCTCCTCTTCGCTTTCGTTTGTCCGCTGAACTCCCCATCGTCCGAAGTTTGTTTCTCCGAACCTTTCGACTTCCTCAAAGACTTCCTTCCTCTTTTCTTCTGTCCATCAGGTCCCTCGTGCGAAATATTTCCCTCCGCGATCTTTGCAACATTCTCTTGCGAAGATTTCGACGTGTCCAGAGACCTTCTCTTCGCCCTCGAGTGTCCACCGTGCTCCTCCTCATCCGAAATTTGTTCCTGTATGCGAGACTGTTCCTCCAACCATTTCGATACTCTCAAAGACTTCCTCCCTCTTCTCTCCTCCGCTTTACTTTCCTCGCGACTGGTCGAAATCGCGGCGATTTCAACATTCTCCCTCTCTTTCGAGGACTTCGATCCGACCGACGATTTCCGCCCGACTGTCTTTCCCGATTTACTTCCCTCCCGACTGGTCGAAGGAGTTTCATACGCGGCGATTTCAACATTCTCTCTCTCTTTCGAGGATTTCGATCCGAGCGACGATTTCCGCCCGACTCTCTTTCCCGATTTACTTCCCTCGTGACTGGTCGAAGGAGTTTCATCCGCGGCGAATTCAACATTCTCTCTCTCTTTCGAGGATTTCGATCCGACCGACGATTTCCGCCCGACTCTCGTTCCTCCGCTAACTTTTGCGACATCTTTCTCCGCGACCTCATCAACATCCTGTCTCACACCCTTCAGTTTCCTTGTAGGCTGCTTCCTTCGGCTCTTCGTCTCCTCAAGCTCATGCTCCTGTAAAGTTTCGTCATCCGGGGTGACATCCAGACCGACCTCTCCTCCGGGATATTCGCGACTCGATCTTCCCAAAGACTCTTTCTCTCTCCCCTTGTCTCCCAAGTTGATTAAAATCGTTTCTTCTGCGTCTGTGGTCGTCGCGCGATGATCTCCGGTCGATTTCGGTTCTTCGGACGTACCGACGACAGTCCTTTCCATATCGATTCGCGAGGATTCTCCTTGGGGCACGCTGGTTTCGAACGAGTAACCGAGGGCGTCCTGCGACGCCGTCTCGCTCGTCCCTTCCATCGTCTCCGTTATGTTCGCCAGGGTCGGAGGCCTAACCAAAGTTCTCGCATCGCTGACGTTGATCATGTCGTCCGTTATTACCACGGTCGAGCTCGTACTTGGTGTCGGGGAGGGTCCTCCTTGACCGTTCTGATCCATGGCCGATTTCCCAGCTACCTTTTTCCTCGCAGCCTGCTTTTTCTTCTCGGTCTTCCCGGAATTTCCGTTTTTCTCGTTGTTCTTCTTTTTGCTGATCGACGGTTTCTCTATTTTATCTTTCAATTTTTCACCACCGCCCGCTCTCCCGTTGCTCGCCTTGGTTTCGACGGAGGTCTCTGCCGTTTTCCGAGGAGTTCTCTTCGAGCGCTGCTTTTTCTTCTGTTCTGTTAATAATAATGAGTAATTATGCAACTTACAAGGGAACATTCAGATGCGAAAATCCGATTTTGATGAAACTTATGGGAGCTTGTAGTTCTTTAAAATATATATATATATGTATATATAAATATATATATATATATATATATATATATATAAATATATATATATGTAGTTCTTAAAAATATTTGACACGTGTTTTTTTTATTGGCAACCATCCACTTAGAAGGGGTGAAAACAGCCCTCAAAGTTTGGGGTCAAAACCATATATTTTGAGATATCTCGGAAACCGGAGGTCGATAAAATTTGAATTTTTTTTAAATTGTGTGTTTTTCAATGGGAAATTAGTCGCGCAAGAAAATTTTAACAAAACTTTTTTGTTTAACGCTAGATTGCCTAAGCAAGTCATTTTGACTGCTTTTGAATTTCAATTAAAAAAATAATTATTTAAATAATGACACAGCTTCTTATAATTTTGTGACTTTTTCTACAACATATAAATGGATTAATTAATCATTGTTGTTGCCCCCCCTCCTTCACTTCCGGCATATATATGTGTGTTATGCCTATATTGCCGAAAAGCAGTCATTTTGACTGCTTGGAAAAGACCAGTACGGCTCTGGATTGGAATAACATGATAACATACAAGTTCATGATAAATTGTCGATTTCGACATATACTTGATAAGTTGCAGTTGTTCAATAACTGAAGTTATTGTTATTGTTATTCGAATCTTTATGCCAGGCCTGGCCACGCGCTTTGTTCCCTTTGAACGCGCTGTAACGTAATTCAGATGGGAAGGAGGATCACTGAGTGTTTTCATACTGAAATACATTTTTTTTATTGTTAATACTTATTAATAACTTGTTATATGACTGTAAGTGATATAAAATATATTAAAAATTACTGATAAACAAATTTCTTTGCGCATTAGTTATTTTTTCACAATGCAGTCATTTTGACTGCTTTCAGGCAATATAGGTATATACTAAGCTCCCGTCTTTCTAGTGTTAAACAATATACAGTTATTTCTGTTGAGGTTTTCGGGTGTAAGCCGTGTCCTAAAGGAAGAGATTTCCCAACGTTTCGCAAGCATTGCAGCTAGCTTCATCAGGGGGTCGGGAGACACACTGATACTGGTGTGTGCCTGATTTGTGCTCCACTTATATAGTGGAGGTTGCTCATGTTCTGGTTCAGTGAGCACCAATCAAAGTAGACTTTTAATTGGGCGGCCGAACAATTTAAAAAATAATTATAAAAAAGTTAAAAGTTCAACTTTTAGTATTTTTTCAACAATTCCGATCAATTGCAATTTTTGAAAACATGTCTTTTCACATCCTTTAGTAAACTAATTGATCTAGCTTTCCAAAAAAGTTCAAGTCGTATAGGACAATATTAAAAAAGTTATCGTCTTCTTTAGAGCGGTTTTAAACTTTTGTCCGCTACTGTAGTTGAAGCATATTCTAACAGGGGACGGACAAGGGTAATATACAGGGTGTCCCAAAATTCCTTCAACAGCCGGAAATGGGAGGTTCCTGACGTCATTTGAAGCAACATTTTCCTTTGCAAAAATGTTATCCGCGGCTTTGTTTAAGAGTTATTAACGAAAAACACGGACCAATCAGAGCACGACCTAGAAGCGAGTTGGCACATTCGGCCCGGCGCACAGTGGGGCCAGATCGACGCGCTAGCTGTTCATGAGCTAAAAAATCGAAGTCCTCATATCGATTTTTAACGAAGGTACAATGTTTCTTAAATGTCCATTACATTCAAAAACGATAATATTAATTAAAGTTATTAAAAACTCTCGTTACAATAAGCGTTCAAAGATCAAACTTTTTCAGATACGATTTATCACCGAAAAAATTCCTTTTCTTCATAACGATGTCCTGGAAAACCTACTAAAGATTAAGGATGTTCTGGAGGTATATAAAAACGCAACAAAATTTTTGAAAATTTGACAAGATATAATTCTTACTAAATTGATGCAATTACCAAAGTTTGGGTTCGATTCACTGCACCGTTTAAGAATTATAACAACTTAAAATTTGCACATTTTAACACGTCTTCTTATGGAGAATTCATAAAATTCCACTTCAAACCCTATTTAAACCTTGAAAAAACGCAACTAGAAACTCCAGTCTTTTTTTATATGTAGTAAAAATTAGGTAATTAATTATGTTCAAAATTTATTAGGATTCACTAAACAGTTACAGAGCAAAAAAATTCTAAACTGTTACAAAACGTCAAATTTATCTTGTTGTCTCTCACTAGCATGGAAACGTGACAAGTGTAGACCACTGAATATAGCTACAGAGGGTACAGTATTCGCAAAAGTTTAATGCAAAATATACTCATGAATGGCTTTCATTGCCATGTATTGATGGATTTCGAATTTCTTGTATTTTTGTCTCCCATTGTACCTCCAGTACATCCTTAAGTGCCCAATTTGTTTTTGTATGAAGAATGTATATCTATGTTGAGAACGCACCAGGAACTAAACATTAATGTTCATAATTTGTTATAAAAAAAAATACTTAGTCAACCAAGGAATACCGTCAAAGTTTTTCACCTTTGACAAGGGATAAGTTAAAAGTGTTATATAGTGTCGTGCTCTAACAAAGTGAAACATTTTCAGCAACGTCTCCTCTAAAAGATCCTGCAAATTTCACATCCAAATCGATCCAAACTTGGAAATTATGATGGTTTAAAGCGTCGCGTGTCACGCAATTCCGCGGCGAATCGCGTTGCGCGAGACGCATTGACGACCACTCAGCAGCTCTTAAGAGTGTAAAAACCTAACACAAACCTATCTTATGAAGTTTTTAGATCATACGACCATTGATAAACATTCGAACTTATTACTAGCTCACAGTTGAATCATTTGTATTTGAGAGATTATAGTAACAGCATCGTAGTATAGCATCAGAGCAGTTTTTCCATATTAAAGACCTGTATTTTACCTTTGTTAAGAGGAATTATAGTATAGATTTTTGTTTATTCATAGATAAACAGAGTTATAAGCAGAAAATCCGTATGATCAATCGAATATAGTCAGGAACTTTGTAAAATATAATACTTAATCTTGTTTGAATTTTTGTAATTTTTTAAATAAGACAGTAATAACACATTTTTGTTATTTCATTAAATATAATAAACTTCATTCATTCAATAATTATGAATTACTCTTGTTTGAATGCCTGAATAGCCAGTTTTCAAATATTATTCATTATTCACACGAGTTTACAGACATTTCCGGTGATGTAACAAAAAAATGTTTCGTACAAAAAGTAATCAGTACTCAGTCTTCTGCAAATCTCAATACAAAAAATTTAAATAATTTCTTTTTTTTAATAAAAAATGGTGTTTACCATCCTTATTTATTTATAACTATATATTTTTTATTCAATAATATTATAGCTGATGCCAAGACGAATCCGACGATATATTTAAAGTGGTCTTTACGTTTTGAAATAATGGTGAAATACGCGTGAACAGCTAGCGCGCCGATCTGGCCCACTGTGCGGCGCGCTGTCTATTGGCCGACTGTGCCAACTCGCGTCTAGGTCGCGCTCTGATTGGTCCGTGTTTTTCGTTAATAATTCCTAAACAAAGCCGCGTCAAAGAAACGAACCTCCCATTTCCGGCTGTTGAAGGAATTTTGGGACACCCTGTATAGCAACCTAAGTGTATGTATTGAATGAAAAAATCAGTGTGAAAGCGAAGTATGAACCCGAGCATTCTTGATTACGGATTACCTTCAGGTGCTCGTTCCGGGTCGAGCGTGTGCAGCTCGTTGAACTCGTTCAGAATTTCCTGCAGGAAGTTACGTTGCACAAAGTCGTCGATCTGGTACCATGAATCCGCGTTCAGGATCTCATCGATGTCCAAAAGGCCGTCCCCCACTTCGCACGAGAGTTCGGACCTACCCACAGTTCTCTTGGCACTCATTTGTTCCTCTCAACCCATAGATTTTTCATTCCAAGCGACGCTGTAACCACAGTTCATGCAATCTAACTAACATTACAAGGGATGAGATGTTGGTACTCGATATAAATCGCTCAGTGTACATTAATTCCCCATCGAATTCCACCACCGGAAGGGCTAAACCATCAAACCCCGAGGATCAACATCTTTGTTCTCCGCGCGAGTTGTTTATGGGAACGTCACTCTCTCGAGGAGGCTCGCAAAATCCGCGAAACGAATATTTCCTTAAGGATCCCGGACAGTTTAACGTTGCTTTAGGCTGATTTATCACGTAAACGTTTACGCGGTCCCGTTTGCGCGATTCGTTCTCCGCCGGCGCAGTTGTCGACGAGCGAAATAGTTTGCCTAAATAAACAGGAAGAACGTCGAGTTAATTGGTCTCCTTCCGATCTCGCTGATCTTGGAGGACATTCGCAATCGTTTCTTATTTTAATGGACAAAGTCTGTATAAAATCAATCTTGTCAGTTTTATAAGGGAACATGTACCAGTTACTTTTAACCCCTTGCCGTATTTTAACGAGCCAGACTCGTGATGAAGATCCTAACAAAGTCTAACATACAGTCGGTGTACGAAGTACTCGTACACATTAAAACAACGAATTACTTTTTCAAAATTGGACCCAACAGCTTGAGTTTCTTTTCAGAAGAAAGTTAGAAGGATTAGTTTACTAGCTAATGTGTAAATAATTTTTTTTTAATTGCACTGTCCAACAAATTTAAACTTTTTTTATGTTCCCTAATTAGTGTTGGGTCCTTCTTATAGAGTTTTTTGCGCTGATTCCGAATCTGTTTTTAATTTTTTTCCTATACGCACAGTTTTTGAGGAACATGGCTCTGAAAAAAAAACATATTTTTCAACTTTAAACAAATATTGTAATGTTATTATAAAAGATATTGAATTGTTCTTTGCAGCAGAAGATTCTGTAGACTTTCCCGAATACAGTGGTATCCAAAATTAATGCATTATGAATGTTTAAACATGTTTAAACAATCATTAAAGGCGGAGAGACGCCACTTTTGCACCAATTTTTGAGGATATTTTTCAATTTATCTTAAAAAATAAGGGTCCAGCGGAAAATCGAACTATACCACTCGATAGAGCAGACTTTTATCTTGAGAAGCTACCCTGTCAAGTTTGGATCGTCGACGTTTTTTTCGAACCAGAAAGCAAAATATCTTCGCCCGACATGAGTTGCCGCCAGTGGCGCTCGGGACGAGATACGGCGCAGCGACAGGATATGGAGCGGCGAACGACCGTTGTAATGGTGAGCGCCACTGGCGGCAACTCATGTCGGGCGAAGATATTTTGCTTTCTGGTTCGAAAGAAACGTCGACGTTTCAAACTTCAAAGAGGGGTTTCTCAAGATAAAAGTCTGCTCTATCGAGTGGTATAGTTCGATTTTCCGCTGGACCCTTATTTTTTGAGATAAATTGAAAAGTATCCTCAAAAATTGGTGCAAAAGTGATGTCTCTCCGCCTTTAGTGATTATTTAAACATGTTTCAACAATCATAATGTATTGATTTTGGATACCGCTGTATTCAGGAAAGTCTACAGAATCTTTTGCTATAAAGAACAATTCAATATCTTTTATAATAACACTACAATATTTGTTTAAAGTTGAAAAATATGGTTTTTTTTTCAAAGTCATGTTTCTCAAAAACTGTGCGTATAGGAAAAAAATTAAAAACAGATTCGGAATCAGCGCAAACAACTTTATACAAAAGACCCAACAGTAATTGGGGAACAAATTTGGTGTTGGACAGTGTTGTTATTGGTCGCAATTGCGAAGGAAATAGTAAAGGTCACGAATTTTAAATTTTTTATCTGTACCTGTAATGAAAATTTAGAAGGCGCTTTTGGTAGGTCTAAGTCAGTTATATATTTTTTATATAATAAATTTACTAAATTTGTACAAGTGTACAAGGTTTCATCGATGTCGATCAAGGATGTTACGAAATATAATTGATTTGAAAATAGCAAAAATCGTAAGAATCTGCGATTTACATGAATCGCAAACCGTAAATTCAAAGATTTTCACATCTTACAATGCCCATAGCTTTTTTATCCGTCAAAAATCCGTTTCAATGAAACTTCGTACATATGTATAACTTACTTAGACTTACGAAATCCATGTTTTAAATTTTCATTACGGGCACAAGTAAAAAATGAAAAAATCGTGGTTTTTACTGTTCCCTTCGTAATTGCGATCAATAACGATTACAAATAATTGATCGAACCGGTGCGCCGCGAACATAACCCCAAATTTAAGTAACAATTACACAAAAATTTATTTACACACTAGCTAGTAAACTAACCCTTCTTACGTCTCAAAAAAATTCAAGCTGCAGAGTCCAATTTCGAAAAATTTAATCGTTTTCAAAAGGTGTACGAATACTTTGTACGCCGACTTTATTTGAATGTTACGGATTTCTTTTTAAATGGAAATAAAATGTGATTCTTTTGATTAATTTGATAGACATACAAAACATCGAAATTGTCTTTTTTCTTTTCGGGATGAAGACGTTTTGATCACAGTAACTGTAAAGAAAATGTAACGCAAGGGGTTGAGGCTCGGTAGGTTTAGTGTTGAACGATCGCACACTCCCGCATTATTAAAATCAATTACGAAATACACGTGAGAATATTTCTAGTACTGCGAGGTCCCAATTGCGCTCATAATTATGAAAGTGGTCTAAGTCAAAGGAAAAGGATATTAACTAGAGGTGTGCGGGTTTCTCCGGAGAATACTTCGTAATTGCGATCAGTAACGATTACAAATAATTGATCGAACCGGTGCGCCGCGAACATAACCCCAAATTTAAGTAACAATTACACAAAAATTTATTTACACATTAACTAGTAAACTAACCCTTCTTACGTCTCAAAAATTCAAGCTGCTGAGTCCAATTTCGAAAAATTTATTCGTTTTCAAAAGGTGTACGAATACTTTGTACGCCGACTTTATTTGAATGTTACGGATTTCTTTTTAGATGGAAATAAAATGTGATTCTTTTGATTAATTTGATAGACATACAAAACATCGAAATTGTCTTTTTTCTTTTCGGGATGAAGACGTTTTCATCACAGTAACTGTAAAGAAAATGTTACGGCAAGGGGTTGAGGCTCGGTAGGTTTAGTGTTGAACGATCGTACACTCCCGCATTATTAAAATCAATTACGAAATACACGTGAGAATATTTCTAGTACTGCCAGGTCCCAATTGCGCTCATAATTATGAAAGTGGTCTAAGTCAAAGGAAAAGGATATTAACTAGAGGTGTGCGGGTTTCTCCGGAGAATATTCGGGATTCCCGTGAATTTTTTCGAGTTTTCTGATACTGTACGGAATCTTTTAATATTGTTTTTCAGTCTTTATCTATGCTACAAGAGTCTTCTATACAATTTCGTTTTTCGAAATGTCGTGTGAAGAGAAGACACGCGTACAGTTGCCATCGCAAAAACGGTAAACATAATGTCAATAGTTATTTATTACAAACTACACTTTCAAAATCCTCTACAGGCAACGTAAATTTCTGTCCGGGTCCCATAACTTTACCTACTTTCTCTAAAAATATGCATTTGCATAAACATCCGGTCTAGTTATAAATTATCAAGTAAAACTTGATGTTTTATTTAGATAAATCTAACACTATGGTCATATTCAAGGAAACAAGACACGTTTCAGAATCACAGCGTTTTAAGAAATCCCGAAAACTTTTGGGAAACTCGAACATTTTCGCGAAATCCAAACATTTTCGGGAAACTCGAACATTTTTGGGAATACCCGAAAGATTCGAGATCCCGTCCCGATGCCGTCTATAATAAATTCCGTACAATGTTCAAATAAATTTGAAGTATATTTTGACCCAGACGGCTTCCACAATTATGGGCACACTTATCAAGAAGAAGGCAGACTGCGGAGTAAACAATGTTACCCTAAACGATTATTGTAGCACAATTGAACACACAGGTTCGTCAGCATCGAAAATCAACATCGAAAATTTGAAGCGGCTCGCGAAGATCGGATATACGTATAAATAAAGATGAAAATGTATGCGACCCAGGCCTTCCGGCGATCATTGTTTTTCGATCAGTGGAATAGGATTGCGTAGGACCGCCCGGGGCCGTTTAGAGGAATCTAGATATCGGTTCGACGCTGTTACACGCGCGTTTCCGATCCTCGAGAGGCGAGAAGGTGTTCGTTTGTTCGGGGTGGGCACGGTCTCTCGCCGAGGGGCGCAAAAGAAACAACAAATCCGCGGGCCGGTCTTGCTTGCTTACTTTGAAACTCCCGTTCTACGTCAAACCCGTGTATTTTCGGGTTTCTCTGTTTCGAGAGATCGAACGCGAACGCGTGCTCGCCCGCGGTCCGGGACACTGGTGTCGAAACACGCGAATTACCGACGAACAACGACTAATTTAAGATCCACCAAGCACCGTTCGCACGTTACTGACTTCGACATGATCGTAATCGAACGGTGCCCAAAGGTTGCCGCGTCCGAAATTGTTTACCCGCGGCTAACGACCGTCAACCTCGCCGAACGATTCGAATCGAACCGCTCGCGATTATCGGATAACGAGGCAAGGTCGATTTTGAATCGCGGTCCTTGTTCTCCTTCCTCGCACGCGATCGCGTGGCAGATCGTCGTAGAAAACGGAGACAAGAAGCAGGCGAATCTATGGGGAAAATTGAATGGAATACAGCGGATGCACAAACGAATAACTTCTTCAAAATTTCAAGACAGAGTTGGGCAAAAATTTAATCAACGATTGACGAAGAAATTTCTACTTCAATCGTTAATCGCAATTAACAATTAATCTCTTAGCTTAGTCGTTAATTGCGGTGAACGATTAAATACTTATTAATCGTTAATTACGGTTAACGACTAAATTTCTACTTTAGTCGTTAATTGCGATCAACGATTATTAATCGTCGATCGGATAATTGATTAATGATTAACTGCTGAAATTTCAAAATGAAATACGGAATCAAAACTGTATGAATACTGAAAAAAATGTAAACTGAATTTAGGTATATTGTCAGTTGGTCTATACAATACAAACTCTGTTTACGTGCATTTATGTTTTTTTTCGACAATTTCTTTTTTTAATCAACGATTGACGATTAACTTCATCGATCGATTGATCCAATCGTCGATTTTTCGATGATTTCTTCTTTTAACCAATGATTAACGATTATCTTCATCAATCGTACACATTAATCAATCAATCATGTTTACAATATATCCCATGTGAGAGTAACCCCGTTTCGCGCAGCTTAGAAGATGGTGGGCGCACAGTGGAACCTTTCGTCCAAATTGGAGACAAAATTAAAGAACTTTCGATAGAAATGAGGTAGAGCGATGAAATTTTTTAAAAATTATAGCTGAAACTTGGCAGAATATGGGAAAAATAGGGAGATTATGGTACGAACGTTTTATAAACTTGAGAAAATTCGTTAAACTCTCACAATTTCAAGAAAATTGCAGTTTTTTCAATAACACGGGGGGAAAAATTTTGTTTTTAACATGTACATCATTTCCTGTAGATTTTGTCACGCTGATTTTAAATCTGGTCTCAAAATTTGTCTACGACCTCAGGATTTTACAATAATTTAAAGAAGAAATGGTACTTAATATAAGAAACTATATCATTTTCCACATTTTCGTTTTATTGTTTTGTTTCCCTGCTGTTATTCGCATACAAGGTGCAGCGTTCCAAATTGGAATCTGTTAGGGTGATCCTTCGAGAGGACACAGAATCAGTCCAGCAAAGCTAAAAAGTCTCTCAACTGGAGCAGAGGATGGAATAGCTGTGTTGTATTTTAAAAATAATGTTTTCATGTATTTGTACTTTGCAATACTTTCAATTTGTGCATCACTATCGTTCAAATATTAAAATAATTCTAATTCTGCAATGTTTGTATGACTGATATCATTTGTTTCTTTTTCTATAAAGGAAAAAAGTCATCTACTTCTTTGTTTTGCGAAAGAAAAATAGGGAGATTATGGTACGAACGTTTTATAAACTTGAGAAAATTCGTTAAACTCTCACAATATCAAGAAAATTGCAGTTTTGCAGCAAGAAAAAATTTTTTTTTAGCATGTTGCACATCATTTCCTGTAGATTTTTTCACGCTGATTTTAAATCTGGTCTCAGAATTTGTCTACGACCTCAGAATTTTACAATAATTTAAAGAAGAAATGGTACTTAATATAAGAAACTATATCATTTTCCACATTTTCGTTTTATTGTTTTGTTTCCCTGCTGCTATCCGCATACAAGGTGCAGCGTTCCAAATTGGAATCTGTTAGGGTGATCCTTCGAGAGGACACAGAATCAGTCCAGCAAAGCTAAAAAGTCTCTCAACTGGAGCAGAGGATGGAATAGCTGTGTTGTATTTTAAAAATAATGTTTTCATGTATTTGTACTTTGCAATACTTTCAATTTGTGCATCACTATCGTTCAAATATTAAAATAATTCTAATTCTGCAATGTTTGTATGACTGATATCATTTGTTTCTTTTTCCATAAAGGGAAAAAGTCATCTACTTCTTTGTTTTGCGAAAGAAAAATAGGGAGATTATGGTACGAACGTTTTATAAACTTGAGAAAATTCGTTAAACTCTCACAATATCAAGAAAATTGCAGTTTTTTCAATAACACGGGGGGAAAAATTTTGTTTTTAACATGTACATCATTTCCTGTAGATTTTGTCACGCTGATTTTAAATCTGGTCTCAAAATTTGTCTACGACCTCAGGATTTTACAATAATTTAAAGAAGAAATGGTACTTAATATAAGAAACTATATCATTTTCCACATTTTCGTTTTATTGTTTTGTTTCCCTGCTGTTATTCGCATACAAGGTGCAGCGTTCCAAATTGGAATCTGTTGGGGTGATCCTTCGAGAGGACACAGAATCAGTCCAGCAAAGCTAAAAAGTCTCTCAACTGGAGCAGAGGATGAAATAGCTGTGTTGTATCTTAAAAATAATGTTTTCATGTATTTGTACTTTGCAATACTTTCAATTTATGCATCACTATCGTTCAAATATTAAAATAATTCTAATTCTGCAATGTTTGTATGACTGATATCATTTGTTTCTTTTTCCATAAAGGAACAAAGTCATCCACTTCTTTGTTTTGCGAAAGAAAAATAGGGAGATTATGGTACGAACGTTTTATAAACTTGAGAAAATTCGTTAAACTCTCACAATATCAAAAAAATTGCAGTTTTTTCAATAACACGGGCGGAAAAAATTTTTTTTTAACATGTTGCACATCATTTCCTGTAGATTTTGTCACGCTGATTTTAAATCTGGTCTCAGAATTTGTCTACGACCTCAGAATTTTACAATAATTTAAAGAAGAAATGGTACTTAATATAAGAAACAATATCATTTTCCACATTTTCGTTTTATTGTTTTGTTTCCCTGCTGCTATCCACATACAAGGTGCAGCGTTCCAAATTGGAATCTGTTAGGGTGATCCTTCGAGAGGACACAGAATCAGTCCAGCAAAGCTAAAAAGTCTCTCAACTGGAGCAGAGGATGGAATAGCTGTGTTGTATTTTAAAAATAATGTTTTCATGTATTTGTACCTTGCAATACTTTCAATTTGTGCATCACTATCGTTCAAATATTAAAACAATTCTAATTCTGCAATGTTTGTATGACTGATATCATTTGTTTCTTTTTCCATAAAGGAAAAAAGTCATCTACTTCTTTGTTTTGCGAAAGAAAAATAGGGAGATTATGGTACGAACGTTTTATAAACTTGAGAAAATTCGTTAAACTCTCACAATTTCAAGAAAATTGCAGTTTTTTCAGTAACACGGGCGGAAAAATTTTTTTTTTAACATATACATCATTTCCTGTAGATTTTTTCACGCTGATTTTGAATCTGGTCTCAGAATTTGTCTACGACCTCAGAATTTTACAATAATTTAAAGAAGAAATGGTACTTAATATAAGAAACAATATCATTTTCCACATTTTCGTTTTATTGTTTTGTTTCCCTGCTGCTATCCACATACAAGGTGCAGCGTTCCAAATTGGAATCTGTTAGGGTGATCCTTCGAGAGGACACAGAATCAGTCCAGCAAAGCTAAAAAGTCTCTCAACTGGAGCAGAGGATGGAATAGCTGTGTTGTATTTTAAAAATAATGTTTTCATGTATTTGTACCTTGCAATACTTTCAATTTGTGCATCACTATCGTTCAAATATTAAAACAATTCTAATTCTGCAATGTTTGTATGACTGATATCATTTGTTTCTTTTTCCATAAAGGAAAAAAGTCATCTACTTCTTTGTTTTGCGAAAGAAAAATAGGGAGATTATGGTACGAACGTTTTATAAACTTGAGAAAATTCGTTAAACTCTCACAATTTCAAGAAAATTGCAGTTTTTTCAGTAACACGGGCGGAAAAATTTTTTTTTTAACATATACATCATTTCCTGTAGATTTTTTCACGCTGATTTTGAATCTGGTCTCAGAATTTGTCTACGACCTCAGGATTTTACAAGAAATCGATTTTTGTGAACGAATTGTTTAACGAATTTTCTCAAGGTTATAAAACGTTCGTACCATAATCTCCCTATTTTTCTCATATTCTGCCAAGTTTCAGCTATAATTTAAAAAAAATTTCATCGCTCTACCTCATTTCTATCGAAAGTTCTTTGATTTTGTCTCCGATTTGGACGAAAGGTTCCACTGTGGAGAACATCGAGCCTATCATCTCTCACTCCACTACCCACCCCCACTTTTTTGAACCAATTAGGGCGAAGACGAACGAAAACTGGTCTTTCCGCGGGGTTACTCTCTCGTGAGATATACTTTAGCTAATATGAAAATGATTTTCTTTGAAACAATTATCGGTCGCAATTGCGAAGGAAAAAGTGAAGGTCGCGATTCTGAAGTGTGAGGTAACATATCCTTGTTGAATGGGAAGAGTTCCATTATGTTCATGTTGTCATTTGGCGACGTCAATTCAAGCTGTGACGCACGGAAGCTTAGTTATCTAGGGTTAGGAGGATAGTTGCGAAACAGGTTTCTTTTTATACCTTTTATACCGCGTTCTTATGGGAATATTCAATAACACGGGGCGATCGTACATTTTTTTGTTAAATCTATTTACGTAGGTACATGTAGGGATCGCTACTACTTCTGGATCATTCGATCACGTTCGTTCCCGATCACGCTGAGTTTCCACGCCATCGCTGTACATGCGTGTCTCAGCATGGTCCGCCGTTTAAACTGTAAGAGTAACCTCGAAATGGCATTTGAAGTAGATTATCTTGGGAAATAAACATCCCATGATTCTTATTCTTCGTTCTTGACGTAATCTCTTGTGCAGAGTCACGCCGCTTGTGTACGCGATCATCCTCCATTATTTTAATACGCATCTCGCCGTACGGTTTTCTCGAAAAATAGTTGCATTGGTTGTGCGAGTTTATTGTTGGACCATTTTAGAGCCAGAATCTGTTTGTCGAGGTTCGGCTTTGATATACTTTCGTTATTTAAGTACGCGAGCTTTTAAATAAAGAGCTCGTGTACGTACCAGTCTGGATCAACACGATCTTCGAGTACTTTTCCGCCGGGGGAAAAAATGTATAAACGATTCCGGTACGGTGGAACGACGTCGATCGCATTTTCCGCTCGTTTGACATCCGAGCAAAGGGTACGCGATGGAGAAAAGCCGGCGCGTGACGAAAGAAAAGTCAAGGTGCACGGACAAGGTGACGTCAACGGAACGGTGTAGCTCGTCAGAGTTTATGACGATGGTGTCGCAGACCGTGGGACACGTACACACACTCTCTCTATCTATCTTGTTTATAATAGTCGGGTCATCGAGTGGAAGAGGGTTCAGTGACGTCACCTGTGTCCGATGACCGCACGCCCCGTCGATGTCATCGTGCGTTTTCGACGGATATAACCGACGACGCTCGTGCGCGTCGCTCTACCGTAAATGGCGAAAGCCGGTTCTCAAGCTGGAAAGGACTTGCGTGGGAGGATCGTGGACACACGATCATTTCGATACAGGTTCTCTACTCGAAATTAACCCTTACACACAGGCCAAATTCACCGAATCAATTCACCCTTTCGCAAATCAAATTCACCTTCGGGGCGACTCGAGAACGAAACAACCAGATTCTCTGCATTCATGACAGGAATGACGCAGGTACATTATTAACCGCTTGCCGTAACATTTTCTTTACAGTTACAAAGAGAAAAGATAATTTATATTTCTTGTATGGCTACATTTATTTTAATACTTAGCACTAAACCTACCACTACCGGTCAAATGACCGGTTTTATATTTTTCATCTTATAATTATTGAAATTATGAAGTTGCTTACGTGAAAATTTATTCTATAGATTTCTTTATCCAAGAACATATTGTAATATGAATTGCACAAAATCGAAATAAATAACGCCTTGTCATTTTTGTAAGCTAAAACATTTTAATCGCTTTTAGTGCTCGGTAGGTTTAGTGTAAACGGAGTGATCTCCTTTCTCGTTTCTCGATAATGCAAAGATAGGTTTTTCAAAAGTCAAAAGCGCTAAATAAAAGATGAATCTATCTACTGCTGTCTCCCTCACAAGTGCTACTTTTACGTTTACGAGGCGTAATTTGCATTACTCGGCGGCGTGAAGCTATAATAAAACTGCGTATGTATCTATTTTCAATTAATAATGCAAATTACGCCTCGTAAACGTAAAAGTGGGACTTTTGAGAGAGACAGTAATCCTGCAATCCTTGCAATCCTGCAGAGAAATCTTCCACTTCATCCAAAAAGAAAAGCATAACGTTCATACTTGTTATACTTTGTTCGAATCTTCATCGCGAGTCTGTCTCGTTAAAATACGGCAAGGGATTAGAAGGAACTTTATACCTGATTTCAATATACATATATTGCAATTGGTGCAGAAAATGACGTGCGAAATGGTGAATTTCGAGTGCAAAACCTGTATCTCGTCGTTCGATCGATTGCTTTTCCTTCGACAGATATTCCAGGAACGATGGAGCCGCGCTTGGATCTCGGATCTAGATAAACAGACCTTTGCCCGTGGGACGTCCGCAGCCCAAAACGTTCGTTTCCTCCCTCTCTCTCTCTCCCTCTCTTTGCTCTCTTGCTCGCGTTCGTTAGGACAATATTTACTTTCCGCGGATATTTGCATTTGATCGCGATTCGCGTGCAATCGCCGCGGGGATCGACCGATCCGATTTTGTGGATCGTTGTGATCGAGGTGTCGTTGCCAACGATTGTGGTCCGTCATTCGTTTTGAAATTGGAAAAGGGATTCGACGAGGACGTTGCTCCAAGCCGGTGAATACCTCTTCGAAGCGCACCTGAGAGATGATGCAGGTGACTGCATCCGTCCCGTGATCCGCGTGAGTCGCGTGCGTATAAAAGCGTCGACGGTCTTCGAGATCGGGAATCAGTTGATCGAGCCCGCCGGAGCGAACATGATCGAGGTAAGGGATACCTGCGACTAGGAAATTGCTGTTCACGCGGTAGGATTTTAATGGGGCTCCGAGAGAATACGGTCCCGAGGAATGCAGTTTATTCCTTAGCACTCGAGTGGCGACTCAGAGTCGTTAAAAATTGCTGTAACATTATTCACAATATTGTTTAAATTAATATATATGTATCTAATCAATTACTACACACATTTAAGTATTGTATGAGGTACTATGTATAACAATTTCATATCCATAAAATCAAACAAATCGTACACGATGGAATTATTCTAGGTCGAAAGAAATGTTTCATTTTCAAGTTCAGATAGCTCTAAATAAATTTATATTTCACTGCAGATTGTTGCAATTCAAGTAGCACATTTTATTGTATAATTATTAGACAGCGGATCTTTATGCAAAATAAACATTTTCTACCTGAATCGCAACAATCTGGAGTGAAATAGACATTTATTTTTCTCGTAAATATAATAGTATTTTAAAATTCTTCTAATGTTTTTACCGTTTTAAATTACACTCACTAATTTTTCTCATAAATGCGTAAAATCCGCTGTCTAATGATTATTTCTACTAATCACGAAAGAATGGAAATCGTAGCAAATCGTAGAACAAAGAACATTGACTAAGAATGGATCTGAAAAGAATGAAATACACGAGGATTATTTATTGTTTGAAAGGTATGTGACTTTTTAAATAATTGCAGATCACCGTGCTGCTGTTAGGGGTCTACGGGGTTCTGGCAGTTCCAGACGCGCTCCCTATCGATGGGAACCCAGTGGGAATGGCTTCCTCTCCGCTTCCAGGTTCAGCGAATCTGGACGAGAAGGCACTTCCGCTTTCAAAATTGGTCCTCAACGATCAACCTTATTCACCTGGAGGACCGAACCCCCTGAAGCAGACTCGAGAGACTCCGAAACTACCTGGAACGAGGAATCTTTCTGAAAAACGTATTCCCCTCATGATTCTCGAAAAATTGTCGCGTCCCGCAGTAATCGAGGCTTGGAACTCGAGCGATTTGCGTGTATAATTCGCTGCGAAACGCGTGGGTACAAGACGAATGTTGACGGAGCGAGTGTTGAAAGAGAAAATACACACTTACGGATCGAACCACTGTTACTGAAGTTATTTGACAATCATTTTCAACCGTAATACCATTCCTGATCGTTCCCTTCTGTTCCGGATACACGGCGTTTTAGAGAAAAATTAAAGTTTTTTTAATGAAAAGTGAAATTTTAATTTGAATTGATTAGGTGGGAGGTTGTTATCTCGGATGGATAATGCAGAGACCTGTGGTCGCCTTAAAATATCGATGCCGTCGGAAACGGGCGCTGGCGAGATCTGTCTGAACACGACGGAAGACTATGCTCTTAATTTCTACTGCAGGCGTTTAGTATAATCAATGAAAATCTCTCGATTTAATTCGCCATTTAATTTTTCACAGTGAAGTCTTGATCTAACTCTTAATCTTACTCTGTCTTTCAACATAATACATGCATAGCAACTGCTAAAATTATATCTGTATTAATATTCATATAAAAATATAAAAATGAACATACAAATTATAGACTACTTAATTCTGTCCCATTTGCTTCGATATAAATTCTTTGTCCCTATTCCACAGAATACTGCATATAGCATTTAATTGATAAGAACAATCAAATATTTCAGATCTAGCCGACAATTTATTAATATCAAGTCTAATAACTTTAACTTTCCATTTGTCTTCAAACTCTTTGATTCTTGCATCTTCTATTGTAGAACTTGACCAAGGTTTAAATCTACAAATCAGAATGTTATTAAAAATCATGTGATATATTCCTGCCGATATATATATGGAAATATTAAATTACTTAGTTCCTATTATAATATTAGCAGGCTTTTCCTTGATAGCAGCCATTGTATTCATCAAATAAGGAACATCGTTAAATCCTGTGGCATCGTCGAAACAAAACACAGAACATATTGCGTCGACTTTATCCTTGCAGGCCTAGAAAAATAAACGATTGTGATATTTGCTCCTGTACAATTGGAATATATCCTACCTACAGGCAATATATGATTATATTTTTTAATGCTTGTCTCGGAGGTGTCCCAAAATTGTAGTTTGAATAATACAACTTTATCCCATATCTTAACTGGCCAAAATATATTTGTCTTCTTTATGCCATTTGTTTCTACGTAATTATTTGATTCTTGTATACCAGCAAGACGTGCTACAACAGAAGTTTTCCCTACTCCTGATCTACCAACCATAAAAATTTTATAAGTAACTTCCTCGATTGAAGATGGTAGAGGCGGTCTTTCAAGTATACCTACAACATTATAAAGAAATATGAATACAGATATTAAATCTACCAGATTAGTAGATTGTGTGATCAACGATTTACCATAGAATCTTCTTTTTTTCGACGTGTTTACATAAAAGTGGTGTACCAAAGACTCTCCCTCCACCGAATGCAACCAATTCACATTTATTGCATTCATGACCGAATACAACACGATTAAACAACGGTGCAACAATCTCAGGAATCATTAATAAACATCAAAGGTGGCAGTTAGTATCACAATCTGTATAAAAAAACAAGTTTGATTATTAATTAACAAGTAGTTGATCGAATCGGTTATAAGGAAAGGAAGAATAATATAATAAAGAACATTGTCCTTCCTTAAAACATTGACAAACAACCAAACGAACATGCTTTCCCCAGTTTAATTCATTACGAAATCATTTGAGAGCAACAAATAATGAAACCGGCAGCGGCAGCGAATATCATGTAAATATATATATAGGGTGTTCTGCGATGTAAACAGATAAGCTTTGCCGGCATGTTTAAACTGTTAACAAATGCGAAGAAAAAATATCGTATGGCATTGTTTTACATTTAAAATATGCTACCTATATTGTGGAACAATATCCAATAGTTTTAAAGATTATAGATCAGATATAACAATGATAGCAATAGGTGCATGAACATTTTAATCTATCATATCTCGGTAGGATACGGTAGGAGAGCTGAAAGCTGAATCAGTCTTTTGTTTACGAAACTTTTCCTCGTAGTCTCTCGAATACATATGTCGAAGAAGTTTTTCGGTTGAACTGGGGAACACCCTGTATATACGATCCGTTGACCAATCAGCATCAGTCCCGCCTTAAGGTGACCAATAAGATCACTTCTAGGATGTCGATGCAAACGGGGACAAATAATTCCATTAGCAGTGAAGTTGGCGTCGTTTCGAACGAATGCCACATTGACCAATAAAATCCGTTTACAACACGTAACGCGTTGTTTGCAGTTGCGTCGCCATATTGTATATTTAACGCGGGTTTACTGGCGCGTGTATGGGCTTTCTGTAACATTTTCTACCGACTAAAAGCGCGTGGATTAAACAACGGTTGTCGAATATCACGCGCGATGGATCCGGAAAAATTGAAAGTGGTCGAATTAAGGACAGAACTCTCACAGCGCGGACTCGATACGAAAGGCGTCAAGTCAGTGCTCGTCGAAAGACTTCGTAAAGCATTACAAGAGGAAAATGCGAGCGGTAAGTTACGCTTATTCTCTCTATTCGATGCTTTCCCGTTGTTTCAACTACATCCACACGTGGGTTCTTCGTCCCGTAACGATCTCTCGATCCGTTCTCTCCAATGTTGACAAACATTCGAATCAGGTGATAGCTACCCTTCCATCGAGTCTTGTCCCATGTCTTTCTACGACTGAACGATCAGTCAAAACGATCTGAACCGCGTCTTTTGCCTCGCTGGAACCAACAAGCAGTTCCACCGTACATATTTCTTGTATTCTCGAGAGGTATATACGCGAGAACTTTATATTCTTCTCGCGTGTTTACATATGTTCCTGCGCGCGACGCTTCTTGAAAATTTTCTTTACAGTCAATCAATAATCTTCTTCTCGTAGTACACTCTAATTGCCCTCGTCATCGTCCTTGTCATTTATGGTAACGTTTCAATGAAAAATACGCATTTTTTTTAAACTTTGTCAATGTGTTTGTATTGTAGAAGAGGACCAAGAAAAAGGAAATGTCGATGCAGACAATATACACGACACAGCGAACCAAGAGAACGATGAAAAGTCAGAGTCCGCGAAGGTACCGCAGACGCCGAAGAAATCCAGTAGATTGTCTAAAAGTGCTATGCCAGTAACGCCACGAGAAACTCCTGGAACCAAGAAACGAAGAACATCTAGGATCTCTTCGTATTCCTCCAGAAAGCGAACATCTCCGAAGAAATCAGATCAAAATGATCTGTCTCGCGAATCATCGCCTACAATCTCAGAACCTGCTTTACAAGAGGAACCTGTTATACCGGAAGAAATTACGGAGCAAGAAGAACCTGTTATACCGGAGGAAACTACCGAGCAAGAAGAAAAAACTGATTCCTTAGATAGAGTCGAGGAAACGGAAGAGAAGGAGCCACTGCCGGGCATGGGAGATAAAAGTGCAGGTACGAAGGAAGTTACGAAAGATACGGATGAAAGTGTGCAACTACAAAACACAAAGTCACCCACAAAGTCACCAGCAAAGTCACCCGCAAAGTCTACCGTTCATGAAAACGTGTCTCCAAAGAAACCTACAGTTCACGAAAATGTGTCTCCGAAGAAACCTACAGTTCATGAAAATGTGTCTCCGAAGAAACCTACTGTTCATGAAAATGTATCTCCAAAGAAGTCCAGTGTCAATGAGAATTTGTCCCCAAAAAAGTCTCCTGTGAAAGAATATGTGTCTCCGAAGAAGCCACAGGAAAACAGAGATGAAATTGATAAACTGCAGCAGCATGCAGTGGTTACTTTGATAAGAGAACCACTTGAAAATAAAGAGACTTCAAAAGAGAGCGAGCATAGCGAAGCAAATGTAATAAAACAAGATGAACTGAAAGCAGTTGCAGAAGAAAGTAAGATAGACGATGTTAAAGAGGATATTGTCGAAACCAGCAAAATGGATGTAGAAACAGCAGATAACATGGGATCCGTAGAACCTATTAGTAATGTTAAGACTAGCGACATTCCTAAAACAGAAGCAGCAACAGATGATTTGCTCGAACAAGAACAAAATGCTGACGAGAACGAGAACGATGAATCAAAACCCAACGATGTTTCAATGGAAAATCAAAATGTTTTATCAGGTGATGAGAAAGTAGTGGACGATATACATGACGATAAACTGGAAGAGCAGGTATGAATTAATCATTCTCTTTCGACAATACTATTTTTAGTATAAGTCTGTTTTATAAATTATTAATCTGCTATCTTTGTTTACGCGTAAAGGATATAGAAATGGAGGAAGCGAAAGCCGAGGAGGATGCAGACGAGGATCTAGATTTGAAGGAACAAGATAAGGATGATACGGAAGTGGATAGGAAAAGGAAACGGTCGCCCAGTCCTTCGGAAGAGCGCGAAGATTCACCGACAACTGAGATCGTCGAGAATGAACCCGAAATCGACGAAACTGCTTTGACTTTATCTTGGTGTAAGCTTTCATTAAAATTATGTTACTTTACGTGAACACGACGATGTAACAGGATTCTCTACTTTCAGATGATTCTGATCTAAATCTCGTTATCGACAAGGAGGGATTCTTTACTGCTACGCCTATGCACAACGATGGCTTTTCGCACATGTGGGCTGGTGCTAGAGCATCGTACGGTTTTCTTCATGGGAAAGTTTATTATGAGGCGAAAATAGTAGATCTCTGTCCCATCGATACAGAAAACGAAGAGAATCCGTACATACTTAGAGTGGGCTGGTCTACTCCGTATACATCGATGCAACTGGGAGAAGAAAAATTCAGTTACGGTTACGACAGTATCGGGAGAAAATTGACGAACAATCAGTTCGAAGACTACGGGCTTCAGTTTGGTAAGGACGATGTTGTCGGATGTTACCTCGACGCAACATCCGAGGATAACATCGTTTTATCTTATACCGTGAATGGGAAAGACCAAGGAACTGCATTCAATATCACGAAATCGGAACTCTGCGACAAAGCATTGTTTCCGCATATCTTGAGTAAGAACTGTAGCTTCGCCTGCAACTTCGGTCAAGAAAATCCATGGGCCGAAGAAGTTTTAGAAGGTTACATGTCAATCGGCAATATGGATTCTCAGTCCAAGATTCCCGGTCCGCGCAGACCAACCAAGAAAGAGGAATGCGAAGTGATAATGATGTGTGGATTACCCGCCTGTGGGAAAACAACTTGGGCAACGAAACACGCGGCTGGACAGCCTTACAAAATGTACAATATTCTAGGGCTTGGTAGTTTAATCGACAAAATCAAAGTGCGTACTTTAAACCGCTCGATAGACGCACATGAATTTGTAACATGTTTTATGTTTCGATGATATTGTTCCAGGACTCGGACTTGTCTCACAAAGAGAACAACAATTATCAATGGGAGATCCTTATCGACAAGTGTACGCGCGTATTAGATAAATTGTTGGAACTGGCTCCAACTAGAAGACGCAATTACATATTGGATCAGGTATATATCGGACGTTTTACTTCTCGATTTTTCGAAACACGTAATTTCATATCTTATTCAATCTTGTCACAGACAAATGTATACCCTTCCGCACAAAGACGTAAAATGAAGAGTTTCGGTGGATACCAGAGAAAAGCGATAGTATTGGTACCATCCGAAGAGGAATACAAATCACGTGTTGCTAAGCACAAACCGGTTGAAGGCAAGGAACCTACCGAATCTATGTTGATGGAAATGAAAGGTTTGTTGAGACTAAGATACTGCTGTATGTTCTTTTATATATTTCATCTGACACGGCGTGTGTGTACGGTTTTAGCAAACTTCAGAGCTCCGGCCATCGGCGAATATTTCGACGCAGTCGATTGGATCGAGCTCAATCATGAAGAGGGTAATAAACTTATAGGAAAATACAACAAAGAAGCAAAAGAAGCTGGTTATGGATTGCAACAAAGTAAACGTCCACGACTCGAGTCAAGACCAGAGAATTCTCGAGATAACCGCAGCACGCGACACAACCGTGACAACCGTGAATATCGTGATAGACGGAGCAATAATTGTAAGTACCGTTAGAAGAATATGGTAATGCAAGAAAGGAGAAAGAATCTAACGAGACGATGCCTACAGATACCGAGAGGAATCGGAATGCAGGCTGGAGAGGCGGTAGCAATATGGGCTGGAGAGACAGACCTCAAAGGAGTGGTCATATGAGGCATGGTGGAGGCTATGGTCCACCGGCACAATGGAGAGGGGGACGTGGAGCACCGATACCACTTGTTCATCGTGGAATGGACAGAAGGGGCGGCAATATGGATAGAAGAATGGGAAACGACAGAGGTCGAGCATTGGCATCCCGCCAGGGTGGTTGGGCTCCAGCTGGGTAATTCAAATTCTGGACTTTTTGTCTTTCCGTTTAAAAATGCTGACTGTATAATGTGGTTTGTTTGTTTTTTCTTTTCTTCAGAAATTATTCAGGTTCACAGCAATCGTGGAATCAAGGCAATTGGTCGAGTGGACAGGGTAGCCAAGGATGGGGACAGAATAACTGGGGTTCGCATTGGGGAGGAAGCTGGAAGAGCTACGGACAGAGCTCGTATAATCAACAACAGGGTTACGGTAACGGAAGCTGGAACAGTTGGAATCAGCAGTATTACAATCAGTATTGGGGCCAACAACAACAGCAGCCGCAGCAACAGCAACAACAACTGCAGGGCGGTCAGACAACCGCAAGCAGTGATCAAACTGTAAACAAACAATAATCCACCGTGATAAACGTCACAAGAGTGGAACAGTGAGGTATTATGAATGGCTGTAATTTTATTCTCGTTCAAGTAATTTCTCGGTACTAAGTCAAACAATTTTGATACTTGTGAAATAGTTGACGAAAAAAGAAAAGACAGAACGAAATATTGCGGGAGAAATATTTTATCCGAAAAAAAGTTGACTCGCGCGATGTGTAATATTCTTAACACTATTCCGGTTTACTTTTGCAGGCAAACACAGTGGATAATGTAAAAACTGCTTTAGCTGGTGATTCCACAGTAGGATATAGTCTCCCTCAAAAATCGTCGGGGATATATGAAAACAAATATACACCTCGTCCTCGAGTGTCGTCATTACCACACATTGGTTTTGATGACACACACGCAGATAAATGGACAAACTTTTCCACGACAATATATTCACGATGTTCTGTTCGTATATCGTATACGATATACAGATTCCAAAGTTATTGCGGTCTCTCATGATTCAAGCAACAATTTAGATTTGTCGCGTGAAAGGCACCGTTACACATGCACCGTCAAACTGATTTGCATTGGGAAATGCAATACATATAAAGAATTGAACTGTAAGCATTACGTAATTTTAACTCATGATTGATTTTTCTTTTGGAAGAGAAACTTTTTGTTACGACGACAATTTCGATTACGTACGTAATAATTTTTTTGAACGAACAAAAGGGGGTAATTTGTGCGGAGTGTCTGTTTCATCTCGAAACAGTGAAATATCTTTTACAGGAGTAATGCTACGGACACAACGTTTGAACGGAAGTTGATTGGTACGATAGAGAGATTAAAATCGTTGAAATTTTAACACACACAAACAAGTCGTTTAATGAATAGTACACACAATAATAACATAAACGTAGGATTTTCCTATTTCAGTTTTAACAACCGATGTTGTAGCATCATTTCCTTAAAAGATATTTTACTGTATTTGGATAAAACAAACACCCTGTATAGTATAACGTCTTGTAACGTTTTTGAACGATGGGACCTGTCAAGAGAAAAACAAGCATGTATGCTATATACGATTAACATGAAAAAAGATTTAAATACTTGCAACGGTATATCGCTCTCGCAAAAGAATTGTGTAAATATGTACAGATTTTCAAACGTATTGCACGGAACGTTTATTGGAAATCTATTTATACATATATTAAGTGAAGTACCATGTAATAAGGGGAAAAAGAAAAAAATGAAACGGATCTAGGTTCTCGACAACATATGAGAGTGATATTGTATATGATTTTTGTCTTATCTTTCTATACTAATGACAGTGTTGTACAAAAAAAGAGAATATCGTGTCACGAATAAATTATTAGACTTGATTTTTATTTATCCGCGTTTTATTAAACGAGGTCGAATTTGCAACGTTCAGCAGATTATGCTTCACGCTTTCGAATCGAAAATTCTATTTTGTAACTGTGTCATGTTGTTCCGTGATCAAAAAAATATGCGTTCATTACCCAACGTACTTTCTCCTACGTCGTCCTTTTTTCTTCCTTTTTGGCAAGCCTGTATACTGTTGTCACGTATATTAACCAGCCCCCCTTACCGATTTCGTTTTATTTTAATAACTATCGGTTACCCCCTTTGGAACGAACCCAGTTACCAGCAAATAGTACCTATCTTTTTATATTTTGTTTTTCTGTCGATTCTAACGAAAAAAAATCGTTCGCTCATAGTTACAGGATGATTGTCTTTTACCTCCTTTGTTTTTTAAATCTTGTGTACAACGTATGAGACTTCGAATTAAGGTACCTTTTCGAATCGTAAAACGGCATGAATTGCATTCCTGGCAAAATCTATTCTATCAAACAAGTTTAAGATAATGTTGGATGGATTATTAATATTTCTTTCGTGCTTGCTTTTGCGTTGTGGCAATTAAATCTGTTCTCAAAGTAAAAAGCGGATCACCGTGGAAGTAGTAAAAAAAACTACATATTTTTAAATGTACTGGATCTGGCGATGAACAAGTATCGCGATTGCTTTGTAGTTTATTGTTCTGTTTCTTTTTTGTATATATAATCCAAGATATTTTTTCTGTCCTGATATGTGGCCAGATTTTTTTTCATCAGATGTTCAGATTGAGATTGTTCGATGAAATATTTTTTGCCAAGAGTGGTGAGCTTGAAGAGGATGTGGTAGAAAGTAAGAAAAATATGCAGAGGATAATTACCAGGATTCGAAGTCGGCCACGATCAAAGTGTACTAAATACGTCACGAATCGCGAGCTAATGAACAAAATTCATCAATATTTTCTCTTCCGGTCGAATATATAGAATAAGAGTATCAGCAAATTAATATTCGTAATCGGAGAATTTACTTGTTGACAAAAGTGTACAAACTTAAATCGTAAAAATAAAAAATATCTTCTATTTATTTGGAGTTTAAACTATTTACAACCCAGATCGGATCAGCGCTATTACCCACTAGAAATATCCTGTAACAGTAATTCAGTCTTCACGCATACTTAACGTAAATCGTCAACGACAACCGCCGACTTTGTTGGTCTACGGACGAGAATTTGTAAATTAATTCAACATGATTTACACATGAACACGTTGCAATTTATCCGACAATATTTTGTAACGCATTCTTGGAATCGCACGGACATTTTTGATCGAAGGGGATAGAACTGTGGAACTGTCTTAACTACTAATGTACTTTATATTTGACAAAGCTGTATAGGTTCTATATCGCGTGAAAACTATCAAATAACGTTTCGAAACAATGCTTTACTCGGCAAATGTAGAGAACTGTATACTGATTGAACGTAACGATATCGAGACAGGTGATAGTTTCTTGTTAGAGATTCTATAAGAGACGAATGCAGTGTTAAATGAAATTCGTAATTGAAACGATTAGTGTAGTTTCGCTGAAGGACCAAATCGTGAATTTCTACTCAAGTACAAAGATGTAAGTAATTTTTTTTCCTCGAGGCGGTAACCCGAAACTAATCGTAAAAAGTGTTATTGCAGTACCATTTCTATGCGACAAAACATCTCGGATACAGTGCAGAGAAATGAGAAAAAAAGAAAAAAAAGAACCATGGTGTAAAACAAGACTTATACGTATTAAATAGCGTTTAATTGTATTGTATTTACTAACTGCATAATGTAATAATAAATACGAAATCCTGCGTATATTCGTCGTTATAGCAACGATTAGCTATGTTCGATCCGCGATCAATAATAAATTAAATATGTTAGTAGAGTTTTATCTATTAATTTAAAAACCTATATATATATTACACTTAATTCAAATAACACTGGGCTTATGAAAAATATATAATGGTACTTTTTGTGCAATAAAGCCTCGCATGTACTCGATTTCGTTCTTGTCGGTCTATAATCCACTCCTTTACATGCGGCTGTGTGATTTATACACTCGCGCACGCGTCTCTCGATGGCCGACGATCCTTCGATTGACGGCCAACGTATAATTTGTACACTTCAGTGTATCCGTTACGAAAGAAATTTACAAATACTTTTATACAATTCCGCGATTCTAATTATATTAGAATTCTACGAGTAACAGTTCTTGTTAGATCGAATTTGTTTCAAAGACACGCGTCGTCCCGCGTTACGGGACCAGATTCTCGATCCAAGTCGATCCGTTTTACGAAAACAAATCACCTCCTATATTCAATAGAGAAGATACGTACAATCTTGACGCGGCACAACAGTTAAAATACTCTAAGCGACGATCGCGGATTATCTTTTTCCCGGATGTCGCGACGCAGTACCAGCGCGAAAAGGAAATAGCTAATCCGCGATTGCGTAAATGATAATGCTAGGAAACTGTAAAAGATTTCGATTACATCTATAGCCGTCTGAAATTTTCTACAGCTTCGCGCGCGCGTGTAAAAACAACATATAAAAAGATCCTGATCGTTGCAAGTCCTCGGCGGAGGAATAGCGCAGCATTCGGGTACACGATTAAATATGATACGAATGGACGGGTCGCATTAATAGTGCAAGAAGATGGGAACGCGAAACTTTCTCGCAGTCTGCCCCATGAAACGGATCGAATGGAATCAATTGAACTCACGACGAAGCAGAACGTTCTGATTACAGACATCTCTGTAAAGGGGTTAACAATGGTCCGCATCGCGTAGTACGGATGCCGATTAATGCCGCATTATCGTTGTTGTATAAACCTATGTCACGGATTTAATCCACCAGGCCTTTTCCGGTTCCGTCTATTCCTCTCCAACAAGAACGACAAATCCAACGGATCTTTCTTGTTCGGCATTTTTTGCAGCAAACCGATTAAAATGTTGTTTAATCTTCGCCTTTGCTCTTCTCTCTGCGAAGGAGAATTCTCACGCGTTATTATCCAGAAGAAAAACTAGAAAATAATTAAATAATTACCTGAGCGTACGACGTCGCTTGTGTAGAGATAGATAAGATTTCATTCGATCGTCGTCTACCCTTGCTCGTAGAAGATTTCAGTTGATCCTTGCCGTGCGTTTTCGAGCTATCACTCGACTCCGACTTTTGATTAGAGTCGAGATCTTGGCTGCTCATTTTCTTTTTGTCTTTGCTCATTTTACTTCCAACCTGTATCCCTTCGAGACTGTGAGGCTGTAACATTTTCGTGAGCATTAAATTTCACTTCTTGGACGAGAGTGTACGTTGTAGTTGAGATACTCACCAAATACGTTCGATAGTGTTTAATACGTTGTGGGAACGTTTCGAATGCATATGGTTTCGTGCAGACTTGATGCCTAGCTCTGGCTACCTTGGTGAAAAGGCGAGCAGCTCGATCGACACGGTACTCGCACACGTATGTGTGTTCTGGCGTGGATCCAACCGGTCGGCCTTTGTTTCAAAGGAGAACAGATGGAAAAATGTGCGACATTATTAACTTTGACTTATAACTAGCAAATATCTATTTTGCATAAAACTAGTTATTTTATCGAATAAAAATTGATTTATGTTGGAGTGATGTAAAGTTCCATGTAACCAGTTATGTAGAAAGTGAAGATAAAGATATGTACCTTTGCAATAGGTATGAGGGTCGAGGACCCAACAACGTTCAGCAACCAAATCGCACGGTACCGCTTCATAGAGGGGAGCACAAACGACCTCGTTTTCATAGAATTTTCGAGTGGGTTCGTGGTAAGTTTCATGAGGTCTCAAATAGTGATGGCCGAAGACGAATCTTTCTCCTCTGTAAGAGCAAAACAATGTGAACATCTGTACGAACCTACGATAACCAAATTCCCAAGGAACGTTCTTACTCTGTATTCTTCCAGAGCCTCTCGATTCTGAAGATGTCCATTTGCTCGTAATCAGGTTTTTGAATGGTTTTGTACGTATGTTTCTCCGGCGTATCTCTCAACACGTACACCGTGTCTCCTTGTCTGAGCTGCAGATCGCCGCGCATCAAAGTGACATAGTGTTTCTTGCCTTCCTCCTCTTCGTCTCCTTCCAAAGGTATCTCCAGATCGACGGGGCGCGGTTGACATCTCTCGCACAGGTACGACTCGATGCTAGTGTCGGCTTTCACGCAATCACAGTGCTGCCAGACCAGACAACGCTCGCATTGAATCATCAAACCTTCGTCTCTGTGTAGAAAAGGATTTTCTATATAGTAAAATCTTCCAGCTGGAATTTTCATTTCCTGTTAGTAGCTTTCTCATTCTAATCTCACCTGTGCAACCCGCATATACACCTAATAACGTCTTCCTCCCCAGCAGTGGACCCTCTGGGTGGTAAAAATCCTTGAGAAGGAGGACAGCCTATGGCTTCCGTTATTGCATCCACGAAGTCAGGCTTGCTTCCAAGATACAATTTTCTCAATCTAGCCGCAGCGATGCCCAACTCGGAGGTTCTTCCGAAAAACCGGACATTATTGTCGAAGAGTTTGATCATGTCGTGATCGAAGTGCTCGGCGGTTTTGTAGTGGCCTGTTCCGATGCATTGGTCGATCGTGGTTAAATCTATGGGGTCCGATATCTTCTCATAGTAATCCGGTAATTTTCTTTTTGAGGGCAACGTTATGAACGGCGAGCACAGCAGTTGGCCGTTCTCGTCGTTAGCCGTTGCCACGACACTGTACAGGTCCTTCAACACCTGAAACACGAAAAGAAGATAAATGGTTGTACCGAATACAACTACGAGACAGATTTGTCGAGTCTGATTTATTCACCTTCGCCAACTTCGCAGTTTTATGCACCTCCGGATCGTCTTGTGCTTGTGCCAACCTCCTCGTCCTCACCGTTCGCGTGTTGGTATTGGTCAGTGCGGTTAATTGCGAGAAGAACGCGTCCGATTGGATCTTCGCGTCGCCGGGACTCTTCTCTTTAAAGGTACCCGCGTTGCCGAACTTTGCCTTGCCGTTTTGCATTTGTACTTGATTCACCGACGACTTCACCCGCCTCACCTTCTCCAAATTCCGCAACAGGAAGCAGTGATGCTGTTGCGCAAAACAACGTTGCTGGTGAGACATCGGCTTCAACGCGGGAGCATGCAACAGACTCGAATCGCCGACTTTTCGCGATTTACAGATGCCTTTCGAGTTGACGGACTGCACCGCGTTCGATTTCCGCATGTTCTTCCTCGGTCTTCCGACCGACCGTCTCTCCGTTGGTTCTAATTGAGATGGGAGGGGAACAACGGTCTTTGGAACCCTCTGACTCTTTCCACCTGCAAAATAGAATAGTATTTTCAATCCGGTCAAAGAACTGCTAATACGATAAACGTTTCTCGTTTCGATCGAATATTAAGTGTCATTACCTATTACGCCCCTGCAAGCACTGCTACCACACCTACACTCCTGCCCCTCGGATGGGTTGAACAACGCGAAATTATAATCGTAAGTCAACTCTTCCCCCGGCTTGATGTCCCTGGATGCGAACAACGCCATACGCGGGTGCCCGTGGACGCTCCACTTCTGCATCTCACAGTTAGGCTCGCAAGAATGATTCACGAAGCGTCCATCGCCTCCCATCCGATGACCATCGATCACCAGACCTCCATCGAGATGCAAGCAATAATGGTGCGTGTCGTTTGCGTACCTGAAACGATTTTACACTCTCCATACTCTGGCTAACGGTTCGTGTGTGTAATAGGTTCGAGAGAAAGTACTGTCGTATTTTAAAGAAAACATTTGAATGAATTGCAACATGTGTTTTTCATTTACAAGCAAAATTACCTACTTATTTCAAATACGACAGAACTTTTTCTCCAACCTGATAGTAGCTGGTATATTATATTTTATGTTGACATACCTAGTCGCCATTCTAGACTTAAACTCCCTCTCGGACACAACCTCTCCCACGTATTCTAGGATGAAAACCCCGGATTTGATGGCTTGCTGTGTCCTCACTCCCCAACCTTTCTCCTCCGTCATGAACTTTTGCAAACCAGGCGCCCACTCGTGCTTCTGAATCTTCTGGTTCTCGCATTTCTCCCCGCATGGGCAGAGCTGCGGGGAACATTCGCTCAGGACCATGCGATTGATGCAGTCGTCGCCGCAGCCACTTTCCGGTTTGCATTCGCATGCTTGAGCCTCGTAGAGCGTAGTCGGTTTCACGTCGTAGTAAACATTCATACGGATTTTCCTGCGGGACAGAAGAAAAGATGAATGAATGCTTGATCAAGATTGCTTCAAATAATTATAATAATCATCAATGATCTTACTTGTAATTCCATGATGGTACCGATTCTCTGCCAGGCGGTCTGGACTGTGTGTGCAACCACCATAAATCGTATCGCAATTGGAACGACATTTTCCTCTGACGCAGGAATTTGCCGCATTGATACGAAGCCGATAGAAGAACAGCGGGGGCAGTGTCGTTCGCATCGCCAACTATTTTGTTCTTTCCAGCAGCTTCCACAGTTCCACTGGCACCGCTCCTCGTCTTCGACTCGGAGTCCTTGCCGAAATCTTGCAGCACACCGCCCTGCAGATACCGTTTTTTCCATCTGGATTGTTTCTTTCTGGTGTGCGTCGCGTTCGAGTGCTTCCCGGTCTCGAGAACATTATTGTTCGACGAGTTATCGTTCTCAGTATCGTAGCCCGAGCTGCGCAGACGCTTCACGTTTCTGGGCGCCAGGATGCAAGGGCTAGCGGAACCGCGCCGCTTTTTCTGATTTCCATTCAACGGTGCAGCGTGCTCGGTTTTGATATTCGTCTGAGAGGCAGCCCGTTCAGGAGGATGCTTCGAGTTCTCTTCCAAGGCCTCTGCGGCGGCGCAACGTTGCTGCTGCTGAGCCGCCTCGTACCTTTCCAGAGACTCCTCCAGGGGCGCGTTTTCGTCGTATGTCCTCAGATCCTGGATCTTCTCGAACTTGACCGGGCAGAACTTCTGCGCGACATTCACTTCGCTGTCCGCTTCAACCAAGTCCTTCCTCACCCTCAGCTGACCAGCGCGAGACTCGGTCACTTCGTTCGCGCAAGCGCGAGAAGATCCCTCCCGTTTCGTCGAATCGGAGCCCTCCAAACCGAATTTGTCTGACACCGTTTTCCCGACGTCAGTGCGCTTGTCGAGATTCTCACCGGACGCGATTTCTTGCAATTCCGCGCTCAACACGGTCGGTTTGCTCTCTTCAACGGTGTCCTCGATACCTTCTTTGGACGAGCTCCGGTCGCCATCCGGATCAGCGTCCAGGTCCGCGTTGTCGTCGCTGGTCAGAGTGGCTTTCATCGCCGTGCCAGTCGACGTTTCGCTCGCGCTCAATGATCTTTTCTTTTTCTTTCTCTTCTTCAGGGTCGGGAAGCCGGTGCGGTTGATCGCCTTGCGCCGTCTCATCTTCTTCTTGGTGAGCACCAGCGCGGCGGCTGCTGACGAGCTCAACGGGTTTGGAAGGTTCGGTGCAACATTGTCCCGCGGCGGTTTGCTTTCTCCAGCGGCCTCGCCGTCCTCGTAGCTCTCGGTTGCATTGAACTCCGCTGAATCCGTCTTGATATTCTTCTCCAATCGGACGTGCTCCGACGACGACTGCTCGTGCTTCTCCAGCTTCTCCGCCGCTTGGCTTTTGTCGGACTTGATCGACTTCTCTGTGATCGTTTTCTCACCCTTCCCACAGCTTTTCTCGGTAGCATGGCCCTTCTTCAATTCGCCAACACATTTCTCCGTCTTCTCGACCTTTCCCTCGACTCTTTCCGACTTCTCGGCTTTCTCTGAGTGGCCGCTTTCGACCGGGAGTTTGGTCACCGTCACACGAAGATCCTTGACAATCTTTTTCTTTCGTCGCGGCTGTATGTCCGCTTGGCTGAGCGGTTTCTCGTCCAGTGCCTCCAACGAGGCTGTCGCGGATTTGTCGGGGCTCGAGCTCTCCGCGTCCCTGTGTCTTTTCTTCGGAGTGACCGGTACAGCGTCTTCTTGAGAAGAGGAAGCGGAACTGCCGCCTCCGTATCTCGTGATTGTAGCCTCGATTGCTTCCTCTATGTGACTTTCGGTGCAGTTACCATCGTTAGCGGTCGGGTCGCCGGAGCTCGCGTTCGAACTCTGAGAGCTGTGAGGACTTGAAACGTGATAGTGCCTCTTCTTCAAAGGCAGCCTCTGCTCGTTCGGATTCGAGTTCGCGGTCGCGTTCACGCCGCTCTTCGAGTCAGTCCCTGCCGGTATTTTCTCCTTCTTCGAGCGCCTCTTTAGCTTCTGGTCGTCGCTCAACGCGACATCGCCTTTCCTCTTCTTCGTTAACTTCTTCACACGGAAGATCTGCGGCAGCTCGGAGTAACCAACGCTCGCGTTGTTCCGGCCCAAGCTGCACGATCTGGCAAACTCCTCGATCAGTTTTTCTAGCTCCTGAATGATGCACGGATCGATCCGAATCGGAGTCTTCGGAGGATTCAACGGCAATCGCCGCCGGTGCTTATGGTGGTGATGATGATGCTTGTGGCAATGGTTGTGTATAGGTTGCGTAGCCTTGTCGCATTTATTGCTTGGTCGTTCCACCTTCTCCGACTTGAGCACCTGGCCGACCGGCAACGAGATCAGAGTTTGAACCCCGACGCCGTTTGTTTCGAACGTGGCCGACGACGTTCTTTTGCTGTTCTTGTTCTCCTTTAAAACTCGTCGCGTTACCGGCGTGACGTTCTTCTTCAGCAGACTCTGTCTCTTCGAAGACGGGCCGGAGTTACTTCTGTTCTCCTTTAGACTTCTTCTACCGGAGTTGATCGGCTTCCTATCGGCTGCGATCCTCTCGCAAGAAGACTGCTTCTGCCGGCGCAACGGCGTCGTAGACTTGTTACCCGGGCCGGGCTTGTCTTTCCTCATCTTTTTGCACATCCTACCGTCGCACTGACTCGCATTCTTTCCGTACTTACTCGTTACAGTTCTACTTAGGCACTTGACGCGCGTGGAGGAACTCGCGTTGTTCCTCTTACCGCTTATCCTCCCCTGCGAAAATTGTTTCGAAACGTTACAGCTACGTTTCTTCTGGCAAACCCCAGAAGGCTTCTCCTTCGACTTTTTTTCTGATTCGCTGTTCTCGTCCTCCTTCTGGTCTCGGGCCGCACCACTTGTTTTGTGCTGCACCGACTTTGATTTTCCCTTTTTACTCGGCTCCTCTTTCTGAGGCTTTTGCTGTGGCGTTACCTCTTTTTTCTCGTTTTTCTCGTTCTTCTCCACTTTCTCCGTCCTTTCTATCTTCTCGATCTTCTCGACTACTTCCGGCTTGAGCCTTGGCCTACCCGGACCTCGCGGTTGCGCCGATACCGTTTTCGCCGGTCGGCCAGGCTTTCGTTTTGGCGGATACAAAACCCGATCCACGTTTACTGCTGGCTTCGGGACAACGGCTTGAATCGGTGACTGCGTCGGAGCTGGTGGACTCACGGGACTGATTGCCAAGTGCAGCGGACTGTTGTCCACCGACTGGATTCCCGAGTCCGGGGACACGTTCGAAGCGCAAGGATACTCCGGCTCGTTTAGCTTCTTGCTCGCTTTGCTCCGTCTCTTCCGCGGTTCCGACAACAAAGCCGTTTTCTCGACGAACTGCTGCAATAAAGTCGAACTATACACAGGTACAGGATTCTGATCGCCGTTCTCACTCGTATCCGAGTCAGCTCCGAGCGACATTCGTTCTATAGCTTTCGATACCAGCCGACCGCTTTCCGAATCCTCGAATCCGTCGAACGGAGCGTCCTCGTGCTCTTGATCCGGCAGGATAGCCGCTAGATCCTCTTGATTTATCTCCTGTAGCGGAGGATGCTGTTGCTGCTGCTGTGGTTGTTGCGGTTGTTGTTCCTGCTGATGCGGCTGCTGTTGTTGTTGCTGTTGTTGCGGCTGCTGTTCCTTCTGCGAATTATTCGGCGATGGCAGGCGACCCTCCGATGAATCTGAATCGTCGCTGCTGCATTCCGACGACTAAACAGAAAATTAAGAAATTGTCGACACTAGCTGGTCGCGATTGGGCCGCGTTCTAACGAAATAAAATTGTTTACCTTCGCCTCGCAGTTAGTTTTAGATTTCTTCGTTAAGCTCCTTCTGGTTTTGTCACACCGCGTCTTTTCCACGTCCTCTTTCTTCGGTCCTTTCATAGTGATCTTTAATTTAAGCGCGCCCTGCAACGTGAGTGACAGTTATTTTATGATAGATTCGTTTATAAGCCGATTCGTGTTTTGATCGTACCGATTCGAAATTGGCTTCTTGAATGGAGAACGTTTGTTCGCTATGCTCAGACGTGCAATCCGAATTTGAACCTGTATCTTCCTCTTCTTCGTCGCCGCTACTCTCGTCGTCTGAGTCCGAATTCGAATCTGAATAAGAGCAACTGCCTTCGGTGCCACCAGAACTCTCGTCCTCGGAATCTGAATCTTCTTCGGAGTCGACAGAATGTGTTCCTGCGCAAAACAAATATTAGCATCAGAAACGCCTGAGCGATAAGGTTGCAAACAAGAAAATTCATATAAAGCGAACAGTTTAATACCATTAGGTTCAGTGGTTGGATCCCAGCTACCTCCACCTTTTATGGCATCCATGTCAACGGTCGAAGGAAGTTCTCTTTCCTGCTCCCCATCGTTTTCTTCCCAGTTCCAGTTCTGTAGTTCTAACTCCGAAGGATGGTGAATGACAGCGCTCCATCCTGAATCACCGGACATTTTTTGGCTTATCTAACATCCAATAGAATCCAATAGAATACCATTCCTTATGATTTTGTTGGTTGATCGACTTCTTCGGTATTCTCATAAACCATGTCCGTCTTAAAGCATATGATAGTTAAACCTTATGCGTATCTGTAACGCTCCCATGTTCGCTTATTCATGTCCGATGTTCCACACAAGTGTGTTTACACTATATTCATAATTATGTATAGCTGCAACAGCAAATGCAAATAGGTTCCCTTGTAGAAACAACATTGGCGAACGTAGACAACTTGTTATTGTATATGGATAGCCAAAGTAATGGAGGTAAATGCAAGCGATACTGGCAGGTAACGATACATGAAGATAATAAACCCAGCGAAGCAACTTAACCAGCAATCTGGCTCTATCTATCGATATTCCATTCGAACTGAATTCAAAAAAAATTCAAAATATCTAGAAGATTCGGATCTTAATTGACCCAGATGGGTTTATTCCTCTGCTGTACCATTACCGGAGACTGCAGATTCGCCCAAAGCTGAAAAAGAGAGCACAAGGTTGCTGTCATCGAAGTTTCCAAATCTTTCGAAACTCTTTACTGACCGGATTAGCATAATATTTCGAAGAAACAGAAACAGATGTTCGATCAGTATTCGGGAGTTAAGGTGTTCCAATTTGATCAAACGGTTCCACCGTTTCGCACACGAGTGGGAGACGAGAGAGTGTTTCGAAGCGCGGGAGATCGTTTACGTATAACCTCGTCGAAGGTACGACCATCGACGAAGCAGAATCATGACCGTTGGAAAACGGACGAGTTTTTCCCACGGTCGAATAGTTCGCTTCGAAAATGATTCGTAACGATCAGAGACACCGTCACCGTGGATCTGTTACGCGTCGTTGGTACGTCGATGCGCGCGTATTTCGGGTACACGCGCGTCACTTTTGTGTACGCGCAAACAGCAGCGACGATGGCAACGGTAACGTAACACGAATACACGCGTAAACGGCACACGAGGCGGTGCAGGAGACCAACGAATTTTATCCAAAACCGATCGTTCTGTTTACATCGTCGATGAAGCGTACAGAGATCTCTCGAGAGTAAAAAGGAAAGGGGGGAACAGAGACGGGGATAGGCAGAGAAAGAGAGAGAGAAAGGAGCACAGGGGAACGGTTGAACGGACAGAGAGAAAGAGAGGACGTGAGAAAGATAGCATAAGAGCAAGCAACCGAGAGAAGGGGCACAACGTATAAATGAAAGAGAGGGAAAAAGAGAGAGAGAGAGAAGGAGAGAGGAACGAAGGGGGAGAAAGGTTCCAGATCGTAGAAGTGAAAAAAAAATAAAAGGCAAGCACGTTATTGTCGAAGCGAGCGCCTAAAGCGTGGTGAAGAGTGGTGAAGCAAGAAGTAGGTTCGTAACGCGGAGAATGACAGACACGATACCCTGGGGCCTCCTCCTCCGCATCTCACGACAACGCGGCCAAGGATCCACAGAATTCTGGATCGACGATTAACCGACGATATTCCTCAAGTTGCTTCGCCACGGACAGCTGTTTCTGTTTCTCGGTCGATGCGCCAGGTGCGTCGGCGACAGAATCCCGTGGAAACTCCCGTGTATTCAAGTAGAACTCAAATTGTCGCGCCATCTAACGTCCAACGTTACCGTTACACTTCCGCAGGCGGCTTATATAAAATTGTACTTTTTGTTCCCTTCGAGTTTGCTGGTCCTCAACCGCGAGCTCAAATATTGCGCTTGAATTCGAACCTATTTGTAATGCATTGTCAAACATTTCATATATTAAGCGAGAAATATGAATTGAATCTTCGTCAGATATTTCAATTCGTGTTTACTTAACCGTAAGGGAATTTACAATAAAAGAAAGTATTCGGTTAACAGGTTTGTTTCGACTGCGACCGTATTATCTTGTATTGTAGTATATCGCAACTGCAATTGAATGCGTCAGAATGATCGATAGATCGACGGACCTGTCCCCTCGCCAACACGAAATCGATAATCGAACGCGTAGAGAAGATGTATATTTTTCCGCGTGATTCGATAGAGTTTTTTGGTACCGAGCCGAACCGTTTGCAACAAAAAAACAGATCGATGCGTTCAATTATCGAAGTTTTGCCGTTTTTGTGAGAACAAATATCGTGAATGTAGTCTCGGACGTATTTACATTCACGCGCATGCGTGGAACTTGTACACTGTGAACGTGGCTTCAAGAATTATATGAATTATGAACGTTACAATAAAAAAGGTAATCTGACATTTTTTCAAAGTTACATTTATTTTGTAAAACCCCTGTTGGCATTTTAAATGTTCGTGACCCGAAAATTTTGGATTCAAGATAAGTATATCAGTCCTCCTGTAAATTATCATTGCTTGAAAATTCCGTGATCGTGATTCTGTGATCACTACTTACCGACGCGTACACATAAGGAATCAGTTGTTGAAACACACCGCAATTTCGTCTCGGAAGCAAACATGGCGCGGTGGAGGAACGTTTAGTGTTCGAGTGTCCGCTCTAGGTATGCCCGAGTGCATCGAGACAAAGGGTGGTAGGAGTATGGGCTTGGAGTCGGCAATATGGCCGGCCAGATGTGCATAGGCAGGGTGTTGGGGTGGTGTTAGTGTCCTGTGCGTTATTTATGTCGAACTACCGTAAATCCTGCCCGAATCTTGCGTGTTTTCATGGAATCGGTGATATATTGTGCAGAAGCAGGAATACGGCTTGCATGAAGGCATAGCATACGCTCCCAAGTCAGACAAACATGACGTAAGTTCCACGTACGTGACATAGCATTCGAAGAAAAGAGAAGCCCGAGTCTCGATTCCAGTCACTCGGGTTCATGGCTTCGATCACCGCTCCGTTTCGTCCCCGATCGTTGTCCACGCCTGCATGGCTCTGTCCGGTCCGTCATTTCGATTTTCTTCTCGCTCATTCACATCGATCTTCTCATTTTTCTTCGACGTTTCGTAACGCCGTTTCGGCTTTTTCGTTTTGCTTCGCCAAAGGGGAAGTTTCCTATCCGGTGTAGCATTCGGTTTCCACCGGGGGGTAGGACTTCGATAACGATATCATTTTTCGTCGAACGTTTCCGTTTGCGTTTCCATTTTTTTCTTTATCGTCTCTCGTCCGGTCCCGGGGAATTCTGTCGAGCGTTCTTTTCGATATCGGTCGTTCCACCGTTCGATTTACATCGATTTTTGGATTGTATTATCATATTTATCAACCTTTCGATAAAGCCGATCAACTGACAATGACGCAGACAACCCATACCTGGCTAGACGCAAACCGGCCACAGACTTTTCTTGTACGCGCTCTGCAAAACTACTTTTTTCAAAGCATCGGGTTCTATCGTACAACGTTTCGTACAGCAATTCGTAATAGGCTAGAGACGTGCAAATATTTTTCATCATTTTGCCCATTGATTTGACGTTTGAATGGAATATTGTATTTCATCCATAGAATACGTAATTACTAGATACGTTCTACGCGTTTAAATGTACTTAATAGTACGCGTTATTGTCGTTGAAAAACACAGCGGTGGGGTTGGGTGAGGGTTGAAAAAGAACGTCTATGTCTTCGGAACGACGAGTATGCAGTCTTTCGATTTACAGTATTGACGTTTGAACAAAAATTGCGGTAAAACGTCGATTGTTTGAATTGGAAACTTTGTGTCTCGCGTCTTTACGCGTCTCTCGAAAGCGAAATCGTGCTTCATCTTCTCGTTGCTCGTCCTGTATGCTTTTTACGCGGCGTATGCATCGGTTGCAGTTCGCGAACCAGCCAGACCGGGATGGAAATACAACGCCGAAAAATTGTATGTCACTCGTTTGTTTATGTCCGGCGAAGCGTCCGCTGTTACGCAGGCGCGTGCGTTTCGCAATTATGCTGTCACTTAAAGATTATCTCGGTGATTGCTCGACAATTCGGCCGGGTGCTTCCGGTATTCGAAAAAATACCTCGTAATCGGTGCTGTCATTGGAATTCCCGATAATCGGGCGTCGATTTCTGATTCACTGATTTCCCGTGCGTCCTCCGGAGGGTGATTCATATCTGGTTCGAGCGATTACACGAAATACCTTAGATTACGAGCTACCATGGCACGCTTCTATCTCTATTGTTGCGATACAACGAGAATCAGGGAGAGAAGGAGGGAAAGAGTTCCGGGATGTATCATTCGATTACCTCGCGATAGAGCTCGTTGAAGCGCTATCGAAAAAGTTCAACAGAAATTGCTACATCTAGCAGATAAAATAGATAGACACAAGCATCGTTCCATAAACTTGTAATCTTGATCCTCCGAGTCTCTTCGGTCGACTGCCTTCGAGACGCGGAGGAGTAGCATTCGATATTTTGTTTGTCAACAATGATCCAATGTCTTTCCTGATATCATTCAAGAATCCATTCGTATCACGACCGTGTTATTGTGCAATGCTTGCATACAATTACAGAGTTTAGACAGAACTACGCCGGAGCTGGTCGCGGTGCGAGGTCATTGTAACATCTTATGAATATGACTCGGTAACGCGTTAAGTGGGATACTTTCATCTGTTGCGGATCACGCGAAAATACGCTAAACGGATACGCCACGTATTTCCGCAACTGTAAATCAATTTGTCGAGAGAAATTCTGTAAATCTGAAACCTGACCCAAAACGATAGCATACACGCGGCTGCTTATCTCGCGATGCGTATCGCTGGCAATTTCGAATCTTGTTTATTTATTATTTATTTGAGGTCAGTTGCGACCACATGGTTTACATTTGGTTATATCATGTTTGACATGTTTGTAAAAAGACCATGATTATTATTATATTGACCTATGATTATTATATTGACATTAGGATGAGGAACAGTAATATGAATTTATAGCAGTTCATATACAGGGTGGTCCACCTAAATATCTCCTTTATTTTTTATGGCATGACAAACGTTTTTAATGCAATGTAAATGGTATATTACAAATGTTATTTTTTCTCGAGGTAATTCTGTCCGGAGTTTTCAAGGTCATTTTTTTTCTTGCAAATGTATTTCTTTTTCCTTTCATATTCTAGTTGACATTAAAACGTATTGGGTTGGCAAGAAAGTAATTTCGGTATTTTTAGATGAAATAAAATCCAATTTTTTTATCAAAGCAATGAACTTTAATCAATAAAATATTTTCCATTTTGTTGTATGATCTTTTGCCATCTTTCTGGTAGCTTCATAATTCCGCGCTCATAAAACTTCTGATCCTTTTCGGTGAAAAACTGATCCAAGTGCGATTTCAGATCATCATCATTAGTGAATGTTTTACCATTCAAACAGTTTTGTAAACTTCGGAATAAATGATAATCTGATGGTGCAATGTCAGGGCTATATGGTGGATGTGACATCACTTACCAACCAAGCTCCAATAACTTTTCACGTGTTACCAAAGATGTGTGTGGCCTAGCGTTATCATGGTGGAACACGATTCCTTTGCGATTTGCCAATTCTGGCCGTTTTTCTTTGATTGCTATGTCCAGTTTTGTTAGTTGTCGACAATAAACATCTGAATTGATGGTTTGGTTCCTTGGGAGCAGCTCAAAATACACAATACCTTTGTAATCCCACCAAATTGACAACATGATCTCCTTTTGGTGCAATTCAGCTTTCGGTGTGGTTTGGGCTGGTTCATCACGCTTGGACCATGATCGTTTTCGAGTTGTGTTATTGTAAACAACCCATTTCTCATCACCGGTGATGATCCGCTTGAGAAAAGGGTCGATTTCATTTCGATTGAGATGCATATCGCATATGTTGATGCGTTGCATTAAGTGAATTTCTTTCAACTCGTGTGGAACCCAAATATCGAGCTTCTTAACGATTCCGAGACTTTTTAAACGATATTCTATGGTTGTATGCGAGACATTTAACCTGTCTGCAATCTCTCGGACAGTTATATGACGATCCGATTCAATAATGGCTTTCATTTGGTCATCATCAACTCCAGATGATCGACCAGAACGTTGGTCGTCTTTAAGTGAGAAATTTCCAGAACGGAATTTTTTATACCAATTCTGGCACGTGCGTTCTGTTAAGCAATCTACACCGTAAACTTCGCATATATCTTTGTGAGCCTCGGCAGCTTTTTTACCTCTACGGAAATAAAAAAGCAATATATGCCTATAATGTTCGTTTCTGCACTCCATGTTCAAATTGACACAGAACTAACAATTTTAATCAAAATTACGTGTAATTTGCTTCAAAAGTAACCTAAAAGATGCAGTTATGAAATGTCAGAAAGAAAACAAACGCAACGTTAACAGAAGCCAATCAAACAAAACATAACGCCATCAGTTAGTGAAAACCGAAATTACTTTCTTGCCAACCCAATATTTAGACACATTAACAACATAAGTAAGAATATAAATAATAGATAACAAGGAAAAAATGTCGATGACCTTGAAAGCTTCTGAGAAAATGACCTTGATAAACATTTGTTATATCATCGCAAAAAAGAATATATTTAGGCAGACCACCCTGACGTTGTCTTCGTTTAGAGTTGACTCGAGGTCATTTCAATAGAGAATTTGAAAATTGTGCAAAATCAAATCCTCAGTTGTTGCTCCGTGAAATAGAATTGCGTTGGTCTTATCTGCTGCGAACCGAAATTTTCAGTTAGTCATTTCAAGGAAAACCGTACCGAGAAACGTTCACCTGTGGAAGGGGAGAAGCTAGCGGAAGGAATCGGGATGCGCACGGTTAAAAAAATGGTTGGTTGTTCCGCGTATATTACTCGGCTCGTTATCGTAACGCCAGCCGGTTCCTGGCTGGCTGTTGCGGTGGAGGAGGAGGAAGTGGTCAGTATCTTTTCGTATTCCGCTCGGTTCTGTTCTGGTTTCGCGAGCAATCCGTCCAACTCGGCCCGTGGCCCGTGGCACGGTGAAAGTGACATCGAGCGTAACACACCGTGCTCGATGGAATCCGCCGGTTCTTCCGCCGTTGCGAGAACACGCGAATCGCTTCATCATCCTTGAGGCCGTGGGGCTGCGAGAATCGTTTCCTGCGAGTTCTTCTTGAAAGCTCTCTCTAACGCATGATGATTTCCGAGCGACATTCCCGCGATAGCCAGCGTTTCATACCGCGACGAGGGGACTGCCAATCGTGGTAACGAAATCTCGAAGCCGTCGCAGCTCGAGGACGAATTTTCTAATGGTCCTTTTGTTTCCACCTCTGTTTCAGCGAAGTGAGCATATCGTCCGCTCGTGCGTCGGTAATGGTGTACGACGACGTCAACAAGAAATGGGTGCCGAGCGGAACTTCGTCGGGGCTCTCCAAGGTCCAGTTGTACCATCATCTGGTGAACAACACGTTTCGCGTGGTCGGCAGGAAGCTGCAAGATCACGAGATCGTCATCAACTGCGCGATCCTCAAAGGGCTCAAGTATAATCAAGCGACGGTCACGTTTCACCAATGGAGAGACAACAAGCAAGTGTACGGCCTGAATTTCTCCAGCAAGGATGACGCCGACGCGTTCGCCAGAGCCATGCTGCAGGCGCTCGATGTGAGCTGAACAGAGAGAAACAATAGCAAATCTTTGTCAAAGTCTATCGTTCTTAGTTCGTTGATTTTTACGTTTGTTTCTACAGGTGCTTAGCAACGGAAGCAACATATCGAGAAGTCTTGCTCCGGCGGTTGGCTCGACCACGCAACAGCAACCCGTTTTCCAGCAACAACAACAAGGCAACGCTCAATACGACGAAGACATGGGCTACAGGTACGCAATATTGCAATGTCACAGAATTTATTATGTCATGTGACTAAGAATTTCGTTAACGGTTTACAGAACTATGACCAGGGAGGACGTGGCGATAATCCAGGAGCGCAGAATGTCTCAGCAAAGTCAGGGTATTGTATCTATCGCGTTTCACCGTACGGTTAAAGTGGAAGCCACAGGAACCGACCTCGGAACCGTTGTGAAAACAACGCATTCTCTTTCCAGCAACCGGTAGTCCGAACGCAATATCTCCGAGCTGTCCTCTGGGTAGTCAACAGCAACAGCAGCAACAACAACAAACGCCGCAGCAACAGCAACAACAACAACCACCTCAACAAGTTCAAGTGCAACAGCCGCAACCACAGCCGCAGCAACAACAACCGTCAGCCCCTCCACTGCCTCAGCAGCAGCCGCAACAACAGCAACATCAAACGCAACAGTCGCAGCAGCCACAGCAACAGCAATCTGGTCACCATAGAACTTCTTCGGCGCCGCCTGCGCCGCAACCACAGCAATCCATGATGCAGTCGATTCAGCCGGTCGGCGGTTTGGGGACGGGGGCGGGACAAATGTCGAGCGGCGGTGCTCCTCCGGTACCACCTCCTCAGCCACCGATGCCGAGCTCGGTGCCACCGTGTCCGCCGGTGATGATGAACTTTAACGCACCTGTGCCGCCGCCTCCGATGATGATGAACCAGTACGCGCAGTCGCCATCGTCTCAGACGAACTTGCCGAGCCAAACGCAGGCTCAGTCGATCTACGGGAGCGGGCAGGGAAGTCAGTACAACGCCGCGGCGAACAGTAATCAGTACGCGACCGCTTCGGTGGTCGGTCAGAGTCCTTGTCAGTATTCCTCCGGGAATCAGAACAACTTCTACGGCAATAATGGCCAGATCGCCAACACGTACTCGAGCGGACAGCCGGGTCAAACGAGTCAGTATGGAGGCGGAAGCTGCGCCGGCGGTGGAGGCAGTGTAGGTGGCGGTGGAAACCAATACGCGAGTGGGAATTCGATGGGTCAGTACGCCAGTAGTGGAGCAGCAACGACCGGGGGGCAGTACGTGGTCGGTGTCGGCGTCGGGACTGGCGTGAACGTTGGCCAGCCAGTACAGAGCCAGTCTCAGTACAGTGTCGTGTCCCAGGCACAGCAACCGTACGGAACCGGTCAAGTGCAAGCCCCGTCGAACACCACAAATCCATATGGAACACCCGCGAACTCCGTGAATCAATACAACAGCGGTAGCGCCGGCGGTGGCGGCGGTGCAGCCTCCGCAACTAGTGGAATCCACGGGCCGACAGTTAATTCGAACGTTTACGGACCCGTTGGCAGCGGTGGTCCGCAACCGCCGCCCATGGTACCGTTGACCGGTCCCGCTGCACCTCCACCACCTCCTCCGCCGCCCGTGCCAAACGCGAACGCCATCAGCCTTAACCCTCCCGGTTCCACCGGGTCAATGAGTTCCAACAGCAGCAACGCGGATCCACCGCCGGACGCCAACTCGTTGGCTGCTGCTCTTCAAGCGGCTCGTTTGAAGAAGAAGCAGGTTCGCGCTTGCCTGGATCAGAGATATCTATCCAGTTACTTATTTCTGTTAGTCAGTTTTATATCGAGTTAATGTATTCTCTGGTTGATCGTTGTCGCATGGTTTCAGTCGGCGCAGCAAACCGTGGAGAACAGCAGCGGTTCGAATAGCAACAACAGCGGCAATACCGGAGGCGGTGGAAATTACGGTACGCTGGGCAGAGGAGGAGGTGGCAGTATGGCTTCCATGATGGATGAGATGGCGAAGACTCTAGCGCGAAGACGAGCCGCCGTCGAGAAGAAACAGCCCGAGCAGCCGCAGGTACATCTTGTCGTTCTCTATTACGATTCAGCAGTGTTAATATTAGTAGAATGTTCGTCATGCAAGCTAACGCATTTCGTTTCGCCCCGACAGGAACCGGAAAGCTCGCCCGACAAGAAGTCTTGGGACAAGAACAATTCGTCGAACAATAAATTCTCGAACGGTGCCGAATCGCCGAAATCGGTTCGCAAGAGGTTCGGCTCCGCATCCGAGGACACTTTGCTGAAAGTGAACGGCGTGAATGACGGAGCTGTGCTCACCGCTCAAGAAATGGAGGCGTTCAAAGCGGAGATCATCAAGGAAGTGCGTAAAGAATTCCAGAAGATGAAGCAGGAGATCGTGGACGGTAAGCGATCCGAGTGATCGGATGATTCAATCGTTTGTTCCGATCCTAGCGGTATTAGTTTTGTCGTTTCGCCGCAGCGATGTTGCTCATAGTGATTTTGTTCTTGAACGGTTCTAGCTGTGAGAGCGGAGCTGAGCAGAAGATAAAGACGCGACGCCGGGCCAGACTCGAGGAAAGCGACAATGGGAGAAGAGAGAGAGGAAGAGAGCGAAAGAGAAAGAGAGAGAGAGAACAATGTATCGCGTAGGTCGGACAACCGAAACGATCGTGTCGATGGCCGCGCGCGCAACACAGGTTTTTTTACTACGTATTCGCGAGAGTGAAGCGGACTTATACCCCGTGTATATCAGGCACGTTCGTGCGTAAGTACATTATTATCTAGCCTAGCATTCTAAGTAAAAACCGTACCCATTCGTTGTTTACTAGACCGATGGTAAACGACGTCCCATTATGGATAACAAAACAAACAAAAAAATAACAATGAAATCGATTCTAATTCAGCCAATTCGACGCACAACCGACAATTTTTGATCATGAACCGCTCGGTAGTTGGATGCTACCACGTTCGAGAACGCGTGCACTGTCTTCGGTGGGATCGCCGGAATCGATCTCTGTGAACGTAACCGTTCATCGTCGTAGAAACGCGTCGATCCATCCCTCACCCATGCCTCGCCGATCGAGGACACCCGCGACTAATTAATTTATGTAAATATCGGTCGACGCGCAGCCCCGGGAACAAACGCGAGCGCGCGCGATCATTTCTGAAAACAAAAGGATGCCTCTAGTCCGAGACGCGATTTCGACTGGGATTCGAGCGACCGACTGCGCGCACATTCTCGCGTTTCGCCAATTCCGAAGCGCCTCGACAGCGCAGTCGACGCGTCGAATCCGCGCTGCACGCGGCACATTGCGAGGCTGTAAAACTCGAAATTCCTGTATCCAGTCTGATTTCTCACGCTTTTCGTACATACACATACCATACACAGCACGATCATTCTTTCCGTGTACATATGAAATCGATACGCACAGCTCGTTACATTCCAAGAGACGCAACGCAATGGTTCCGCGAAACGCGAACAAAAGACGAAGAAAAAAGAAAAGATAACGAAAGAGAACGGTAGAGAGAGAGAGGAGAGACAAGACGAACACACGTGGAATACGTGAAAACACGTGAAGCGGTCCACCGATCGACTGCCGCGGCTTCGAACGAATCAAACGAATCCTGAAACGGTTCGAGTACCGTTTTCGTTCACACATATACATATATACATGCATACATACGTACACGTGCATATATATATATAGACACACATACACGCGCGCGCGCAGTGACGCGTAAGACACCGATCATCCGAAGCGTTTTAGAAATTTTACCGATTTTTCTATTTCACGCAGAACCGACTCAACGAAAAATTCCACACTCTGAACGCACGACGATTGAACGATCGTGTTTGATATTGATATTGTATATTATTCTCCGTTCTTATATTTTTTTATCGTCTCCCGTACGATTCTCATGGAGCGTGAGAAGAGTAACGTTGCAGTTCATATATATTCTATGTACCTATAATATAGTCGTATATACGCTGATCTGCACCGGCTTATTGGCATTTATTGCAATTAACGAAAATGCAAAACAATGAAAAAACAGCAAAAAAAGAACGAAGGAGTGCTACAAAGAGACTTGCGTGAATAAGAAAAGATGATAACTAAACAGGACAGCGAGAGAAAGGAAGAGAGATAGAGAGAGAGAAACGAGGTAGAAGAGAAGAAGGCCATGCCAGAGGCGATGAGAGGGGGCTGAGAGAGCGGGAGGAACAAAACGGTGCCCATCGTTCCGTGTAGCAGCGATATCTTTTTCTATACGGTATTTCGTAAACGAAATGTGAATGTCAAAACTTTTAACGTCGCGAGAAGGCGAGAGAAAAAAACAGAAAAAGAAAGAAAACGCGAACGTTCGCGCGAAGGATTCGCAACGACTGAGAGACTCGAAAAACTGACACTGGTTATTATCAACCTCGTCAAGTTTCTCCTGATTTATTATCGAAACACGGACGACGTCTTTTTATTATCTAAGCATATCCGCGGGTCTAAATTTTTGAATCTCGCTTTACGCAACAATCTTCTAGTCGACCAGGAAAACTGCAAATCGGAGAACGGAAAACGGAACGTCCGCGGCGATTCAACGCGCACCGGTCAGACTCGTGCGTTTCGCGATGATAACATCTGTCGGCCATTGAATGGACACGCGCGGTATTCACACACTGCCATCCTCGTTTCGCCTGTAACAGTTTCCACGCGCACCTACTTCGATTATCGTAGCGGTTTTTTGCCTGTTAACCGGCCGAGAAGACGATCGTCCTCGACTTCGAGCCGTAGTCTCGGTAGCCTTTTACCTTATTTATTATTTAATCGATGATTTATTCGGCTGTACCTTTGGATCCGAATCAGTACAAAGTCGTAGAATTCGATTCGACGAAGCGTTCGCGATCGTAGAAAGAAATAATGTCGTTCGGTTAACAGGCCGATCGATCCCGCGACTTCGTCGAACGCCATTCCCTCTGTTCTCGCACCGATCCGCCATCTCCATCAGAATCGCGCGCTCGCCGCGCGCACCAGACTCTCCGCGTCGATCTTCCAGTATGACAGTATTCGTTATCAATTTCCTGTATCGACCTCCCGGACTATTATTCGGCGATGCGAGATGAGGGGAACGCGCGCGAAGTTCGTGCCAACGCGCCGGATTTTCCTACACCCCCGGCTTTGCTAGCCGGGGGTGTATAACGATTGTACCAGAGCGAGGGTACAACCTTGCGAAACTACGCCTCGGTCGTTAGACAACGGAAAGTTCGTGCGGATTTAAAGCCTGCTCTCCCCGGACAAGTTTTACAATAGTTATTAAACCTGTTGGCAACACAGTCCGACGAAGATAGGATTCAGCGATAGCCGCAAGGACACGAGTACGAACTATGAGGAGGATGTGGCGGAACTTCCTACCCGACATCCTCCGTCTCGCAACCGATTCAATAGGCGCGTTTCCTATTCGAGAATGCAGCTAGATTTTCTGAAAAAAAATACTAACAATGTATTCGAATACTTCGATAACGTGTTTGATTTGCTTGAAGATGTCCATCGACGGGGGAACCGCACGAAACTAGTCCGATGTCTATCGATTAGAGGATAAGAGCGTGTGTACTCGCGACCGACGATGATGGTGCATCACGATGAGCTCCGGCTGAGAACAAAGCGAGCGGAGGACCGAGAAACAGGGAGAGAGAGAACGAAGAGTGATAGAGAAAGAGAGAGAGAGTGTGTACGAAATTGTTGGATGGAAGATTTGTCGGGGAACGGAGAGCGAATAGAGAGAGAGAGAGCGTGATCGCATAAATCGGGGTACGAGAGACGGCTGATCGAGGGGAAGCGACTAGTATTAGATGCATTTATATTGTATTTAATATATGTATATTTATATACATATATATCATAGATGGATAATTTTAATACGGCAAGTTTATCGCGCGAGTATTACGAGTGTTTGTTACGATTGCAATTATTTAAGAAGCGACACCGACGAGCCGATGCGAGAGAGTCGTACCGCATCGTATTGAATCGCGAGGCATACCACGTCCAGGGCCATTAAAAGAAGCATCGTGTGCGTTCAACGGTTTACGTGTCGCGCGGCGAAACAACAGACAGAAATCATCGCTGCACTCGTCGCATTGTTACACGTGTCGCGTGCATGACACAGAAGCGGCGACGAAAGGCGAGACCAAGCTCTAATTATTGCTCCACTTTTATTTACCGACCGTGCCCGTTTCGATAACTCGCGATTATGGTTATCGTCTCGGCTATTACTTTTATCCGAGGACAACGACTTCTGTACATACATACACACATGCACGAGAGCGCGGGAGCCACGCTAATGTTCGAACGACCCGTGTTCCCACCCCCCGCGTCCCGTTTCAACGCTTCGCGATCCGCGGGCCCATTCGAAACGTTTTACTATTCTTCAGGATGTTTCCAATCGCCGGACCCGCGTGCATTTTACGCGCGGTTCACGGCACCGAACAAAAAGAAAAAAATGGACGAGAAAGTTTGTACGATACACGTATGATTTAGTATTACTAGAATAGTGTGATGTCCACGATTTTGTATTTTGCATAAAGAAAAAACAACTGAACTCCACACACAATGTCGTTATTTACATTTATAGCACGCAGCACGATACTCGCGGGGAGTTCACAACTTTTCTATGATGGTACGTTCGTTCATATTTTATAAGACGATACACGTTGCATTTAGTAGACCGTTACTGCCGCAAAGACTGTTAGCGTTTCCACGCAGAGATTAATATTAGTGGTTCCCGTTTTTATTAGCCGCAAGATGCTTTCCGGTCGACGAAACGCATCCACGCTGCATTTTTTACTTTTATAAAAACGACCATGGGTACATATCCGCTTCGGAAACATCCTGTACGGATACTAATGCAAAATTGGAGCTGTTGGTCATCGTTCGGACGGTGTTGCTCGCGTCTCCGGCGATTGGGGGTATCGTCGATCGGAGATAACAGGGGTCGTCGAAGTATGCGCCGTGTCGTCGATGGACCGCGAAGCGTTGACCGCCGATCGCGTCTCGTCGCCGTTTCACGCGCAGGATTATACCTCGAACGACATCGAAACGAGAGAAAGAGAAAATGGAACGAATCGTTCGGGAGCGTCGTCGAAACGAGAACCTGCGAGACGCGGATGACGTTTTAATAGGACCGATGCACACGAGCGATGCAATGCCGCAGCGATTCCCGAACACGTTCGGAACGGCTCGAGCCGAGATGAGGAAAGTCGCGAATACATATTCAAAAGTCAGTATTAATCGACCGGTATCGGTTCCTAATGCAACGCCTTTCTACAATTCATGCTTCACATTTTTACGACCGCTTTCGGCCGAACTTTTACTCGCGGCTGGCCCGAACGTGTACGAACGCAGCTGCGCAATGCTCCGTTAATCCTTTCGTTAGCAACGGCGACTCTGATTCGGTCCATTATTAAAATTTAGGACCTTTTTACACTTTTATTTTCGAAGGTACTTCTCGCAGACTTGTTAGTAGATCGCGGATTTTGTGCATTTCAAAATATTCTTAAAACGATGGAAGAAAAATGGAAGGGGCAATTTTGATTTTGCATAAAGATCCACGCAGGCTACTCAGCAGTCCCTCCGACTGTCCCCGATGTAACTATACTGGAACTACCGGACGTTGAGCGATTCAATGTCGATTTTGATACTCCGGGTCGAAGTGTACGGAGGATTAATTCGAGATAGCTCGATCGGAGATCCTGTGATTCTCGCACGCGTTCCATAACGAGAGGGTTAAAGATCGCGTGGCTCGAGTGCATCGGGATCGTATAGTCGCCGACTGTAAACAGATATACAGACGGGGGCGACTACACGCGCGGGACAGCGTCGTCCAATTCGCATTCTTCGGATGGTTCGCATAGGGAACGCACGCCGACGTTTCGTTAATCCGCGCCGACCCGCTCCGTCGAGCCTCGAGCGACTCGAAGCGACCCGCCTCGCCGGATGGCATGATTTTTCGCCACCGGAAACCATCGTTGTCGCGTGCGGCTCGGATGCGCGCAGCTCGACAGAGGCGAGATCGTCGATCGGTGTCGGCGACGGATCTTTGTTCTCGAGCGAGACGACAACGACGGAACGGAAATGTATCCCGGACGCATCGAAGGGGAGCTCGACGAGGCACACCAGAACCGCGTAGCGTATTATTTTGCTAGTATTTTAAGTGATCGCGGGACCCGCGAGACAACAATTTGTACGAGAAAATACGTTTAGCAGCGTTCGTGCGCGCTGAAAGCGAGAGGGAGCGAATGGGAGAGAGAGAAAGAGAAGTTTGAATCGATGCCGAGCACACTGTTTCTTAAGACGTATCTTGAAAATATTTGTATGTAAATTGAATGACGAAACAATAAAAAGTATACGCCGAACATACCCGACTGTAACACCGCTCGCGCGCATGGTCCCGGGAACCTGATTGCACCTGCGCTTATGCAACCGCTTCAAACTTTCTACTATCAGAGGTAATCGCCTACTTCCTTTTTCTTTAATGCGATTAGACTGCGGATCTTCCGGTTATTTCAACGGCGCGGCGAACTTTCATACCTTCCCACTCGATTTTTCTATCCTGGGTACTCTTTTTTTAGATTTTTGTAAAGTCGTCGAAGGAATTTGCGCGGAAAGATTCGTGGTCCAGATACGAAACGTGTCGTCACGCTCGTCCACCGATTGCTCCAAGGGGCGCTCTTCTTCCTCCGCTCCGATGTCGTTGGCCCCGGAGCAACGCGGACCGCTTGTTGCTCCTGTCCCTGGTCGGGTCCGCCAAGACCCGCTGGAACGTACGGAAATACACGAAACTTCGACTTACAGCAAGAAACTGGTAGAACTAGTTGTTGGACAGACTGAAAAATCTTGGGATTTGTTTCGAGCGGGAGTTGAGTCATCGACGAATGTACTCGCGCGTTTCTGCCTTCCACAGTGCATCGATTGACGAATGTACTGCTGGCCGAGCTAGTCTGATTTAGGGCTGTAACTTTTCCGAAGCTTTGAAGGAACGAAGGGAACTTCGAAGTCTCGAAGTTTCGAAGTTTCGAAGTCTTCGAAGATTCGAAGCTTCGAAACGTATCAAGTTGTAACTTATGACTTTCATACCATGTCACGATTTTTGATAAATAAAAATATTAACTTTCAGTCACCGGTGACTACGGAGGTTTGAAATTCGATTCTTTGATTCTCATCGCCTTCGAAGTTCCGAATTTTCTGAAATCGAAGCTTCGAAATTCGAAGCTTCGAAATCTTCGACCTTCGAAGGAAAGTTACAGCCCTAGTCTGATTCTAGTTTCTTCTTTATAAAAAGAAATATATAAAAGAACCTTTTTAAAAACCACGATTACAGTAAGGGACATAGTTGATTCCACACACTTTAAATCAGAATAGCTTTTATATGAATGGACCAAACCAGGGGTCGGCAACCTGCGGCTCGCGAGCCACATGCGGCTCTTTGGATGTTTTTTCTTGAATAAATAGATTAGTTTTTTTTTATCAAAAAACTTTATTTATGCGAGTACTATTTATTGCTGGCAAGACAAAATTTTGTGGCTCCTTAAAAACTTTGAAATTTTGTAAATTGTAATTTTTGACTCTTCCGACTCAAAAGGTTGCCGACCCCTGGACCAAACGATTTCAATTTCTCTGTAACGCTAGAAGAATTAGTTTAGTAAATGAAGTCTAATAAATAAATAGAAAAAATGCATTTGGTCGGAATTGTGAGAAACAATACTAATAATTGAGTTTTACAACTTTTTTAGCTGGCCCAATAAGGAAAATTTAGAAAATGTGTTTTGTCAACTGATATGAAGTATATACGCTCTGAAAATTTCATTGAAATTGGGTAATTGGTTTACGAATTATAAACGATCAAAAGTGGTAAAAAGGCCGAAAATCTTGAAAAATTGCAATTTTTACCACTTTTGATCGTTTATAATTTGCAAACCAATTAACTAATTTCAATGAAATTTTCAGAGCGTATATAATTTATACCAGTTGACAAGACACATCTTTCGAATTTTCGTTATTGGCCCAACTAAAAAAGTTGTAAAAATCCATTTTTACTATCGTTTTTCACAATTGCGTCCAAATAGATTTTCTCAACATATTTTTTACACATCATTTATTAAACTAATTCTTCTAACCGCACAGAGAAATTGAAGTCGTTTGGTCCATTCATAAAAAAGTTGTCCTGATTTAAAGTGTGTGGAATCAGTTATGCTCGTTACTGTATATTAAAATGCACTAAAAAGGAGTAAATAATTTTTTTAGATATTAGTGACTATAAATGAATGCGTGAATCGCTAAACTATATTGACGTAATCTTCGTGGGCGCTCCACGCTTTTATTTATAGTTACTAATGTCTAACAAAATTATTTTCTCCTTTTTAGTGCATTTTAATATAAGCGTGGTTTTAAAAAAGTTCTTTCTCATATATTTTTTATTCTTTTTTAAATGGGACGCAAGATATAGTAACACTGATATTAAATAGTAAGATATAGAAACGCAAGATATGGAAATACGCAAGATAGAATGAGAGAATGACTCCGAGAGACGACGTCTTTTAATGGAGTCCGAAATTGAACATGGAACATCATAACCATACTGAGCTCCTTCGGTGCGAAGTGGGTCAGTGGAGTGGGAACGCGTAGTGGAGTAGGGAGCGCTGGCGAGCGGAGTGGGGATCGCTGAACGCGATGGTGTAGTGTGACGGTTAATATTAAACTTTTCTTTCTCCTAGACGCACAGTTTCTTTTTTAAATTTCTTTTTTAATATTGCATTGTCATCCAGTTCTGAGCTATGTTTAAAGTTTCAAGTCTCTAGCTCATCGGGAAGTGGTTTAAAATTCGATTACAAGATTTGACGCATACAACAACAACTCGGTAAGCTAATATAAGCGTCGTAAAAAGAATTTATTCAAAAGAGCAGTAGGTGCAATTTAGAACTGTAAAAACATTAGAAGATTTTAAAAACACTGCTATATTACTGCCAGCAGCTATGTCGGTCAAAGGCTCCATAGTTATCATTAGACCGCGGATCTTGACGTATTTATAGCAAAATTGAGCAGGTAAAATTTAAAATTGTAGAACAATTTTTTAAATTCAAGACGTCAATATACAAAGATCCGCAGTCTAGTTATAACTCTTTAAAGTTCAAAAAAATAAGCACCGTTTATTTTGAAAGTGGTGTAAGTCCATTTTCTCTTGTTTTTTTATTTTACCACGTTTTTATTAGCTCGCTTTCTTGTTTGTCTGTTTGTTTGTTCGGTGGCAAATTTTGCAATTGATTTTAAACTAACTTCTTGATGAGCTAGAGACTTGAAATCGGTTACATGGCTCAGAACTGGATGACAATGCATTATTCAAAAAAAAAATTTTTTAAAAGTCTATCCGTTTTTTTTCTTTAAATTGAAATTTTCTTAATTTAAATTAAATTAAGCATGAATTACGCGATATCTCATTTTTTTCAAAAATGGACTTATACCACTTTCAAAAACGGTCCATATGATAATCTCTTCGAATGTCACGCTGTATGCTGCGTTGTTTTTTTACGACAAAAGATGAGATCACGGTTGTCGCCCATATCTGACGCCGGTAGTGAACGCGCGGAGAGAGAAATAAAATGTTCCGTTCGCTCGAGCTCGTCGCGATTCAGGTAGAAAGTTTTTGCTTCGCATAAAAGTCTTCTCTGGATCGACATGATTTTGACGTTCGATCGGAGCTAATGCGACAGGTAGAAGAGGAATGTCTAGTTTAAAAACGCGCGCACGTACGGTAAAAGATGACGGCAAGGCTAATTTCGTCTCGGCTACGATCGCAATGGAAGCGTGCGTGATCGTCGCCGGCGATCTTTGACCGATCGTGGTTACATCGGTGATATTACACGTCGCCGGTCGTCCGGAGAGCATGACGCAAGGTAACGGAACGGCGGGTGGGAGTGGAACAGATGGGCGCGAAAGGCATGGGGGGAGAAATGAATGACGCGTGAAGTGGGATAGCGGGGAATCTAGTTTGGTCGATCGCGAGGCAGAGCGGTGTTTGTTGTTTCCGCTCGCAGGATCGGGAGAGGCCGCACCTTCCAGAGGCCGCGTGGCCGAGACACGCGCGCGCACGTTGCCATAAAGACAACCGGAGAAAGAGAAAGAGAGAGGGAGAGTTAAAGGCCGCGTGCTGCAACGTGGTGCCACGGCTGGGTTCCGTGGGTGCGTCCTGCGGGTGTTTTCGCGACCGCGTCCGGATCGATACCGTCGGAGAATCTGGAGCGCGACGGCTAGTCTCGGCTGGTCCGCCTCTAGGTCGAAGGAATCATTGAAAGGGGTTGAAGGGGAAGAAGTTGGCGCCGACCAGGCGGCCGGCCGGCCGGTGCACCGGATCCTCTGGGTCTACAGCGAAGGAAGTCGACGTCCTCGCGGGCCGGATCTGCCGGAAGTCGACGAGGACGCGACCGGTTGCGACCGTGAATCGCCTCGCCGCCACCGTCGCCGGTCCCAGGGAAACCAGGTCAGACGGCTCGTGCAGAATTCCGGAGGAACCAGCGACGAATCGAACGTTGTTAAGGTAAATCCGCAGCAACCCGTGGTGTGTCGCGCGCGCTTGCGCCCCTCGGAGCGACGGTCCAGCGTGTGCGACGACCGAGCGTCGGAGAACCGCAGAGTCGCGTCGAGCTCGACCGCAAAAACTAGCCCCGCTAGTCAGCAGGGACAGAAGACCAGGGTGGCCTGGGATTCGGAGTCGGATCGATCGATCGGCAACACGGTGTGATGCGTCACGATACGATACGAGTGCTCGTGAGGTCGCAGATCCGAGGCCGAGATTATGCGTCGGCAACGCGCCACCCTCGCCGCCTGCGTCACCGACCGAACGGTTTTGGGGGTTGGTCGCGTGGTTAGACGACTGTGATAGCTTCCACCTCGGACGATTCTGCTCGATTCTCGCGATCCTGTTGGTCAGTGGATCCGGCAACTCAACGATTCGTGTTTCAGAAACGTCGTGAAAGCGGGGACACTGGATCGGAGCCGATCGGAGAGACCACCGGGGAGGGAGCGAGATAAATCAGCGATCGTGGATCGGGGGAGACTGGCGAGAGGGAAAGTCGTGGAGAGGATTCCACGAATAGAAGATGACGCGACGCGCACAGTGACGGAGCATCGGTAAGGTACAGCATCGTCGATCCGAGCACGAGGTCCGCTCGCGATCCACGCGGTCAGCGCGGCTGTTTGCGCGCGGTAGAACGAGCTTGAACACGAGCCGGTGATAACTCGCCGTGGCTTATCGAGGCTTCATTGTCCGTCCGTCGCGAGCCGCGAACGGATCGCGCTCCGCGAGTACCATCGATTCATCGATCGGCGACGCTCTCCGGCTGGGTAACACAGCGTTGTTTACATTGTCGGTTCCGTAAGTCTCTCCGCTATGCATCTTCCATGCTACTCGATTATACATTCACGCGGCAGAAACGTGGAATAATCCGTAATCGGCGCCATCGTTCGTTTGTCAGGCGAACGAGGTGAAACGCAATTGTGTACGCGTTCATCGTCTCACAGCGCGACTCTGGTTTCAGCTCGAAGGGGCGATGAGGATCGTCGTCGACGTTGGAGCATCGCTGGACACCGTGGGAACGGCTCTGGGTTCTTATCGACCCGATGACCTCATCGAGAAATCACGATTGGATTTAGATCGGACTTACAAGCCACTGGAATTTTTCTCGGATAGAAGCGCTCGATGGTCGAGCCAGCCGTGAATAAGCGAGGGATCGGCGCGTAGGCGCGGCCGACGCTTTGCGGAATCGACGGCTTTTCAACCTGCTAATCGTGAACGATTACACTTGTTTGAAGAGATTCAGATCGATGCGATAATACCGAACAGAGTAAGAATCAGTGGACGAATTACTGATATACAATTTAGAGTGTGCAAACATGTAGAACAGTTCAAGGCCGCAAGATTGTATTATCCAAAAATAGCCAAAAAAACAGTGTAGAGATAACAATGTAAACCCTTGCGCACTCTTCAGGAAATTAATGTATTCGTACAATCCATAGGATGAACCCATTTGCATCGAGAAACTATTTGTCGTGTCTTGTTGCGTTCTTCTTTTTTACTGGAGGCGACAGAAAGTTGCTCGATTTTGCTTTAGTGTAGATAACGTATCTTTAGGAAAAACGAAACGTAGTGCCATTGTCGATAACGATGGCTATAATGTACAATAATTGTTGCTTAGGATGTTAAGAAGGAAATTAGCTTTGGTAATGACGTGCAGAAAAGTTGAGCGTACATGTGCGCTCTAACGATTAGCTAGCCGCTTGAAAACAGCTTGTGCACGTTCGCTAACGATGCAAATGGGTTAAAGAAATGATAAGTTAACGTCGAGGAAAGAGAGAGAGAGAGAAAGAGTCAGCCAATTGTTTTTTCGCTTTGTAGATCGAGAAAGTAAGAGGATCGCTTGGGAAAGCAGTTCGAAGGGAGCGAAGAGGTTGGCGGATCGTCGCGGCGGAGGAAAGAGTTTTCCGCGGTGGCCGTCCGTGGCCGACGCAGCACGAGTCAAAATCGAGACGGAGCCAGTGCCGTAGTCCTGGGGGCCCAGGGTATAGGTGCAGCGTATTAATAGCCCGCGATAGGTCGTTGGTGGGGGGCGTCGCGTTCGCTCGCGGGTGAAAATAGAAAAGAATGTTTTTGGAATCCAATTGGACTTGGTTGGTCGAACGATGGGGCAATATGGCCGACTTGGCCGAGCGGGTGGACGATCTGATATGCAGTTTCGACTCGGCTGGTGACACGACCATGGATACGTTATCGATGCTAATATTCGGCTGGATGTTGTTCGGGCTGGTGGTGTTGTGCGTCGGCAAATACGTTTACAATCGGTTCGTTTTAAATGAGGCCGCCTCCGGTACGATAATTGCCGCGAAGGACGGCCATATCGTTCACGGTGATAGCGTTGGTGTCGGTGGTGGTGGTGGCGGTGGTGGCGGTGGTGGCGGTATCTTCGGCAGCAGCAAGTTGCTCTCTTTAGGAAAACAGAAACCAGCATCATCCTCGGGATCGGGCGGATCGTCGGCCGGGAAGTCTTCCGCATCGGGTGGCGCAGGTGGTGGCGGTGTTACCGGTTCCGTTTCCGGAAGCGGACCCGCCAGCAGCCACCCGTCTGCGAGTACAGGAAGTGTCAGCATTCCTTCCGCGTCTCCCAGCTCTTATGTCCCGCCGACTCCACCTGTTCGGAAGCGTCTCACCGCCAGGAAGACATCCGGCGTTCTGGTCAGCCCCGCCAGGAGCTCCAGGAGCCTGAACCTGCCGACCGCGACCGGTGCCGACCCGGACGCAGTGCGCTGGGTCAACGAGATCATTGTCTGGCTCTACACCGACCCTGCGATCCTCGATGAAGTGCTCTCGGTCTGGGTCGGCTCGCTGAACCAGTTTACCGTCAACTCCGTCGATGAGGTGAGCCAGCGGCTGCCAGTCGAGACGGCGATCGACTCGAAGACGACAAGCTAGTCGCGGGACTAGATAAGGGGCGAGGCGAATTTTTGGTCGTGCGTGGGTGGCCGCGGCACCAACGGAAACTCGACGAGTCTCGTCTCGCCTTGCCTCGTCGCAACCACTCGACGTCGGACAATTTTACTTTGCCTGACAGATGCGCGCACACGCGCTCGACGCACCGTCGAGGCGGACTTTTACGACTGGAATACATTTAACGTGTCCCCGACCGTTTTTCCCACCTCCGTTTTTTCTCGGCCGCGCTCCGAGTCCGAGATCTATATGACGCGTCTCGTGTCCAAACGTGTTGAATTGTCTTGTTTATCGTCGTACAAAAGAAGCTTCTCGTATTCAAGTGATCCTATTTAACCGAGGCATTCCGCTGCACCGTGCATGAACGGGGAAAAAATATTTGCGAACGAATCACTGCCGTGCGATTGCAAATCGGGTCTTTCTCGGTCGAGTATTTAACAGGCATTTAACGCTTTACCTATCAACGGTCACTACATTGTCTCGAGAATGAATCACTCGTCTCGACAGTCTATTAATTTGATTTAGGATCTTTACTTGGAAGGAGATGCCAGTAGGTAAAGCGTTGATAATTCCTTTTAACGTATCGTTAAGTTGCACTGGAATGATTTTCGCGAGCAAGCGAGTTCATGGATTTAATCTCGACCACTGGTTTTGCAGCATGGGGTTGGAGTTGAATTTGTCCGGGTTCTCCCTGAAACCTATCCACCCAATCTCTCCAATATATTTTGCGAATGCGACTCGAAGGACGACGTGGTACGTATGCGAAAATCCTTCGATCGACACAAGGGATAAGAGATCTATTCTCGAATCCGGTTAAGCCTGGATAAAGACCGGCCGCCTGCTGTTTCATTACAGACGATCACGTGCGACTGCGAAGCTACACCCGCGCTACAGATGAAAGCGTTCCGCCGCAAGGCGGACAAGCTAGAGGTCAGCCACTATCGCGTCAACGTGAACCGTTTTCGCGCTCGTTTGAACGTCATCTGCATCACCGAGAAGCTCCTTCTTGACCTGAAATGCGACGGGTGGCCGGAGGTTTGTTCATTTAAGTAGCGGATAATCGATCGAGCGATCCTTGACACTGTTCGGAATCGATTCGCCAGGTGAAAGTCTCGCTGGCGCCTGTTGGAACGATCAAGAAGGACCTCGACGAAAGCCACCTGCAGGAGGTCGTTACAGAGATCGTCGTCGGTGCTCTGAGAGGGACCAACGTCCACCTGAACCTGTTCCAGTACCCTAATTGCCCGCGACTATGGAGGGAACAAGCATCCAGCCATCCCGGCTTCTCCGTGCCGGTGCATTACGACAGTATGGTAAGATTTCCTTGTCCTGTGCGATGACTCGAATCTAATTCGTTGCTCCGTTTGCAGAGCGCGTCCAGCGGATCGTTGCAGGCTCAACAGATGCGTCAGCAGCAGATGCGGACTCGTACCCCGACCCCGAGCCAGAGTCAGTACGTGTTAGGTGAGAAGAGATTGTTAGTGAAAGTGGTGAGAGCGTCGGAGCTTGGCGGTGAGCATGGTGCCACAGAACCGTACTGTGTGGTCGAGCTAGACGAGCCACCACAAAAGAATCAGACCTCGGTGAAAAAGGATACCCGAAACCCATTGTGGGACGAGGCGTTCTTGTTGTAAGTTCTCTTCGACATGTTTCTGTCATCTTTTCGAAAAGCAAAAGGATAGATGAAACGAATACAGTTTGACGGTACTTTTTGCACCTCAGCGACGTCAACCGGAACACCACCGAAGTTCTGCTGGAAGTATACGATCGCGCGAACAAGTCCCAGCGGTTCTTGGGTCTGGGAATCGTCGGGGTGGACGAACTGCTAGCGAATCCTAGTCAGAGACAAATCATACCTCTCCAGTGTCGACCGTACGAAGAAGAGGACATCACCGGCACCTTGACCGTCGAGGTAAATAAGAATCCCCATCGTAAACGCGAAAGCGAAGAAGCCTCGTCGAACACCGCGTCGCCGGGCCGTTGTTCTGTTCACCCGCTTTCTCTCCAGCCCCGTCACCCCCTGTCTCTCTCTCTTTTCTTTCTCTCTTTTCCCAGTTTCTGTTCATCGAGGGTGCAGAGGTGCCTCAAATTGGGAGCAAACCTTACAAGGTGAAGGAGACGCTAAAGCCGGTGTCACCGACTCCTCGTAGCTACAATACGACAAATCTCATCAGCGACAATAGTCTAAATTACAACAATGGTAACAGCACACTTATCTTGTACGACTCTACCGTTCAGTCCGATGGGGGTAATTACCAATTACATTATCTGAAAGGCATTGCGTTCCTATTCACGAGTGTGGAATCATAGTGATTAGTGTCGCGTCCGTACACTTCCTCCCACACACCGACGCGCAAAACTGTTCGCTGTTTTTTCCATTCGCGAACTACCGTTCTCTTCGTTTCACGGCGCAGGCTACCGTGCTGTCAGTCACCTGCCCGTCAAACGAATCTGGTCCGCCGGACTTGCCCTCGTTTTCTTCGGCCAGAGTCGTCGAAACGCCGCTCAGTGTTCCGAGAGTTAGCGCTCCATGTTGTAGAGCAGTGACGAGCAACCGGTGAAAGTAAACATTCTTTAAAATTTAATAATTTACTACATCTTAAAGCAATAAATTCGTTAAAGAGCCACTAGGCAACCGTAGCGTAAATACAGACTTGAATTGGAGCTGGCGACGCAACAAAGTATTTAAGTTTCCACTTTTGGCCCACTGCAGTCCGCGGGTTGCTCATCACTGTCGTAGAGACATGACAAATTATTTTCAAAATTCGCGGTAGCTACTGCATCCTTGGATGGCGGTGCCGAGGTTCGAATTTTGGCCAAATTCAATTCAGCAAGTACCTTCGAAAATACGTTTGTAACAAATTTATAAAGCTGCTGCGAGTGGTACCGAGCTCCGCTATCCGAGGGTTCATAATTGTAGAATAATTTCAGTTTCGTCGAAACACTGTGCGTCGTACTCGCATGTAGATATTCTCGTGTAGCGCGTAGATTCTTTGTCTATCCCCATACCTCTTCTTTCTTTCCTTAAGCGGCCCATACGAGCGCTAAAAAAAATAGACAATAACTCTAGATAGAACAGTGTAACGCTTCGATCGGTCAGAAATCTGCAAGCGAAGCGTGCCACGACGCGACGAATCGTAACACACGTTTATGGGCCCCTTAACGTTCGTGTTTAACGCCCAGCACGATTTTGAATGATTTTCACGCTCGCCTCCCGATCGGAATGTTTCCCGGTACGCAGTCCTTCAAAAGTTATTTCGGCTACCAGAGAACCGATCTTGACGAGCGACGGTGACAGTAAATCACGATTTACGTAACCGCCCGGGACTTAGCCAAACGCGAAAAATTATCTGGTAAACGAAATGGCCGATGCTTCGTAGAGAAACAATGGACAATGTTCAAGCGTCTCCCGTACAAGATCGCGCGACCGATCACACGAGTGTATTTCTTCGCGCTTGGACCGCGAACCAACGAGGACACTGATCGAACTTGAAACGTGTTCTATGCTTTCTCGTAGATTATCTGACGAACGGGAACGCTGTCGATTCGCCCTACAGGACCGGCCAGAGCAACGGGAATAAAGGCACTCTGATCGTCCACAGCCAGCAGAGGGTACGTGTTCCCATAAAATCTCTGCTTCGATGGATCCGCAACTGCAGCCAATACTTTTTTCCTTTTTCTCGTCTAACTCGTACCTGACTAACTGTACCGTATCTTTTTCTCGATTTTCTTTTGCAGCAACCGGAGCGGCAAGTAGTTAAGGTAACCCGTTACACACTGCATGGCATCATCCAAGACGATAAACTCTCTGCACACCCACACCACCTCGACTCGAATCGCCGAAAACTCTACACTTTGTTCGCTATCTTCTCCCGGGTCTTTTTTTCTGATTTTTCTTTACGTTTCCTTCGTATGAATCACACTGTCCGACGCATGTTTACCTTTTAGAGACAGATTCTTCACAGAAAGAATTTCTCTCTCAGCTGGACACTAAACAGGTGTTCGACAGTGTATTTCGTGGTACTCAAGTGTTGAGCAAAAGTGATTTGTGCTCGTCAGAATCACAGACCGCACTCGCGCGATACATTGACGTTCTAACTCGTCGGATTACGCGTGATTTGAACCCCGTAGATATAGTTCTACCCCCGTAGCTTTAAAAGCAACCCTCTGTATCACGAGTGCACTAATAATCGTCAGCTGCGTGGCGTGTGTTAACTAATTCGGCAGGTCGCCCTCACGGAACACGGCAGCTGGCAGGAGATATCTCCAGAGGTAATTATGCTCGGTGCTCGAATGTCTACGTGTTCAATGTTCGATGTCGATTAACTCCTACGTTGCAAACTATCGATTACACGTGAATACAAGAGTATGGACGATAACGCGAACTGTGTCCGTTTTAGCATGGAACGAAAGACACCAGCGGGACGTCGGGACCAGAAAGCACGCCGAATTCCTCCAATTCCGAAGGTATTTTATCCATCGACCATTTTTGCAATCCTGCGCCATTTTCAATTTAAACAAAAATGACGTGGGATCCTGCGGGATTGCAAGTCCTAGCTGTAAACGTTCATCCGGCCGAGTCTTTACGATTTTCGCTTTCTTGCAGAACGGGGAAGGACCCGAAGAAAACGGCGAGACTTCTTCGGCACCATAAAGAAGCGACTGACGAGATCGAAAACGAGGAGCAGGTCCGTGGGGCCGGAGGGCGATCTAAATCACGAGGATCCTCATTCTAGATCCATATCCGCGGACAGAGCACGCGATCCTGGATCCGGTACGATTCTGCTTAACCCTCCCGCTGTTTCTGTAGAGTATCTTAGCACAGACAGGTGTACACTGTTCGAATTGAATCAAAGTACAAAATCATCGCTTAATTCGAGTAGAACTAGGTCCATCACTAGCTTAAGTTGAACTTGTCTGTTATGCGTACGAACTGCCTGTGGCACGGTGTGCGCGACGCTCGGTGAGTATTATCACCCGTATCGTTAGCGAGGATGCTATCGGTGTAGCGGATGTCGATCCCAATCCCGCTGTCAATGGAATTTCGGGCGAAGTCCTGCTAATAGGTCTTCTCGCATCGGTGTAGCTGCCATTCTATTTCCAAGCTGTAGACGTAGGCGAAAGCTTGAGGGGTCTCCCTGCATTGCTAAGCATCCCTAAGCGGTGCTAATTACCAGAGCGAAAGTTAACACTTTAGCTACTAGACGTCTATCGATAGGCTCTTTGCTATACGGGATGCTCACAGGCCAAATCGATCGTTCGTCTTTGGAGTTGTTAAACAATCTTGAATTACTTTCCTGATTGTTGCGTAAAGTGTTAACTCTATTGCTAGTGCTGGTTTCCCCCGCTATTACTTTCCATAGTGCGACTAACGCAACAGAGTGCAAACGATAGTTTGGTTTGGGTTTTTATAGCTCGTTTATCGATACCAGGAAGGGAAGAGCACTCGAGGCGGTCCAGTCTGAGCGAGGCTTCCGGTATAAGCGGTGCGTCGACGAGGACGTACGTCAATGAGGCCTCCACGCTTGTTCTCGAGACCCTTGAGAATGGTATCAGAAAGTAAGGAGCACATTAATCATTATTCGTTTGAAACCATTCAAATTCAACAGACATTACACAAATTAAACTTTGTTGTTGGTCCCTTTCAGGCACTATCTGGTACCTCTGTCGCTTGCACAGAAGAGCAAGTGGAGGAAAAAGGGCACCAAGCTTCATATATTCAACGATCACACGTTCATAGCGAAACACATGCCAGGGTAAGCAGAGAAGTAGGTACAGTAATCAAACGGAGAAACAGATTTCGAATAACAATCTTCGCGTTTCAGTGGAACGGTATGCGAAGTCTGCAAACGAACGCTGGCGAGACGGCTGGGCAAACAGGGCTACGAGTGCAGGGATTGTCAAATGAAGTGTCACAAGCATTGTCACGTCAAGGTGGACACTACCTGCCCCACGTCCACCATACAGAATATCGAATTGTAAGTGAATTCATTTCTCTGTTCCTCGCGAATGGTTGAATTAATCTCCACGGATCAGATCTCTTTCTTTCGATCAGCTAATACTATTTTCTGTTGATTCGATTCTCGCGTAAGGTCCCTACTGCCAGTGCTCAGTGAATAGGATGGGTAAGTCGACGAGAAGTTCCCAGATAGCTGAGCATGATCTCTCGTTTTCTATGATTGACTCCCCTGCGTTGACGAGCTGTTTCTTTTCTTGCTTGTCCGACTAATCGTTCGGTTGCTTGAGTCATTACGTACAGCTAGTTACAGAGATATTGAGCATGCAGGGTGGTCCACCTTAATGTAACCATCTTGTATATCTGTCGTATTGACCATAGTTTGTGTCGAAAGATCAGGATCCTACTTAACTGACTGTACTACTTTCGCGATGTGTGCAGATGCTCTTTGGTTGTGTTTCCTTGTTAGAAACCAGAGTCCTAGAGTTATGTCCCTGGGCTGCTTGATTTTCGCAAGTAGAGTCGTCCCTGTTGTGGCTACTAATACCTAGACAAGCTACTCGCTCGCGCGTACACTGCGAATTTTTCTATAAAATCCGCGGTCTACTCGCGCGCACAGGCTTGTTCGGTATCGTCCCGCGTGATCGCCTTACAGTGACAGTCTGATGAAAGCAGTTGTCTATTTTCTAGAACGTGTATAAAAGTTCCACGACTCGAACGGATACCATCCAGCCAGCTCTGCTGACCAGGACCGAGCCGAGCAGGTGCTCGACGGACGTCGGCCGCCTCGCTGGAGTCATCGCCCGTGTAACCAGCGTTGTCATTTTGCCCTGAAATTGTTGTTCGAATCGCTTCGTTGATGACCGTTCGTAATTTTGCAATGAGCAAACTCGCGCCGCGCTTTTGAACGCCACGACCGTATCGTTAATAGAATGATATATGCTGTTGCTTGCCGGAGCAACGGGGATCGAGCCAGCCGCGCGCAAATCAAACGGATAAAGATCGTAGACGAGAGAGGCAGCGCAGCGTGTCTCGGTTTGCTGCGCTTCCGAAACCGGCACGAACGAACGACGAAGAATTTATTGAAACGAAACACGCAGAAACAAAACGAACCGAAACGAAACGGAGCGAACAGAATGGAAGAGAATCACGCGGATAGGATCGATACGGCGGCACCTTAACTCTATCGACGAACGAGATAATCATATTTTTACATACCTCTCTCGCCGTGGTCCTCGGACCAAGGCAATCGAAAACGTAGTAACGGCGGACGGTCGACGATCAGACCGCGCGGGTTTTTACGCAAATTCTCAAGAGGAGATTGAATTCTAGAAAGATCCTCTGTGGTCGAAACGAGATGAAAATTATGATTGAAAAGCATAAACATCCGCCGGTCTATCGAGGATCGATCGTCCGCCCGTGATTCTAGATTGTCGCGTTCTTTCTCACTCGGATTTTTATGCAGTTTTTTACGCTTCGACGAACACGTATCCTTTTCCATTCTACGTTAAGGCTCGACTTTTCTAACGATATTTCAAGCTTCACGCTTACAAAAACGTCGTGTCTCGCGTGTACACTCTCTCCCTTCCAGCCGTTTTCGTCGATCTCGTTTCCCACCTGGTTCTCGTTCGTGCTTGAGAAGGGAAGGGAAGGGTCGTGAACCGATCGGGGAAACAAGATTCGCGAAAAACCGGAGTTCCGCGATAATCAAAACGTGTCGACGATACACAGTGCCTCTACGCGCGAAAGCTTCTAATATTTCGGCTGAAAATAACGTTATTACGATCTGTATGCTATTGCCTCGGCGATCGGATCGAGGATCGTGGATCGAGTGTCGCGGCACCGCGGCAACGATGGAGGAATAGAAACGAAGAAAGGAAAACTTGTTACGGTTTATGATAACGATAGCAATATTGTGTTATAATAAGAAGAATAATATATTACATTATGATTCTACGTTGGTGGATCTTCATTCTCGTCTCAGACTCCACGCTGATTCCTCTCCTGCGTCCCTTGGCTCCAATTTATGGTCAAGTGCGTCGATAAGTGCAACATTTATTTATTCGATTCTTGTCTACTAACGTTGCATGTGAAATGTCTGATTTGTAACAGTAACGTTAAACATTACTTACTGGTTCGATGAATTTAATGAACGAATACGATTAATGATCAATACGTTTAATTAATGCTTGGTACGTCTAACAAGCAGTCGCCATTGGCAACGGGACAGAGCAGGGACGGTGATGCTGTTTGCCTAAAAGTGACGAATAAAACATTAAAATTGTTTTACGACGTAGAATGCGACAGTTGTAGATTCTCACAAAAAATACGAAGCAGCACGCAAATAGAATAGTTTCTTCTTTTTTTGCGAAAGTATTCATTTACGTATTTGCGGATGTTATGACGTAGATTCTTTTTGTTGGTTTACTGTAGAAATATGAAAATATGTTATTCATCTTGAGCCTTTTCAACGCGAGGATTTTCGTTATTTAATTTGAGCTAAGATGTCTCGATGACGTAGTCGCGTTGATCGCATTCCCTTCTTCTCTTTGACCAACCCTTCGAATCGTTCGTGTGGGGATGTTAATCGACGTGAATCTATAAAACGTATTTTAGAAATTAACCCTCCCCGAACTTTTTTAATACAAAATTAATTCTCATACCATAATGGTTACAAATGAATAAATCTCTTTATTATTTAAGACGTGTCTATACTAGTAAATCTATTAACAAAATAAAAGGTAGGGGCGTGTGGCGTTAAGTTGCTGCTTTAGTTCATCTCTGCAGCCTCGATCAGTTTTTCTTCCAAATCATTACTCAGAGACGCCACTAAAAATTGCTAAACCATTATTAAAAATATTGTTTAGATTATTAAATATGCTGGTATCTAATCAATGACTAAACATTTAAGTATTGGAGGAGCTGTTACATCAATTTCATATCCATAAAATGAAAAAATGATATAGAATGAAAATCTTCCAGGTCAGAAGAAATGTTTAATTATCGAGTTAACCACGTCGTACGTAAATCGACATTTTCCGGCACTTCGGCCAAGCACCCCGCTGTGCGCTGGTTTAAATTCGACTAGGAGCCTCTGTCATATTAATCGGATCCCGAATGATTCGAAAGTACAGTCGAGAATGCTGAAATAAGTGCGACGAGGGGGTGGGACGAAGCGTGTAAAGTAGCTGGGACCGCAAAGGGTTGAAAATCTGTAAGATAGGCAATGTTGGCGGCGAGATATCGAGGTTGGACAGAGGGACGCGGGTCTCGAGTAGCGAAAAATCCCGAAACCGCGATTCGTCGAGCAGCGTAGATGTAGGTTGGCGCATCGCGGGGGGGGGGGAGGAAGAAAGGAAGGAAAGCAGTTCCTCCTCTCGTAGGTTGGAGGTTGGAGGTTGGAGGTTGGGGCTCGGATTCGGCCCGCTCTCGTTCTCGTTCTCGCTCTTACGTTCGCGCTCTGCCCCAAAGTGGAGCAACGCGGCGACCTAATTCGCGGTCGAAGCCCCAATTTCCAGCGGGTTCGTCGAAGAACGGGCTGCTCGTCGACGACGGAACAACGGGGTATCCATGACGACGTGACGCAACGAGCACGTCATCGGGAAAGCGCAACGACCCGGCCCGTACGTTCTCGCAACGCGGCTACGCCAAGGGCTTGAATGGGCTGCTGCGACGAATTTTCCATTATCCTCGTCCCGATTGATTCGTTGCCCAGTTTACCCGGCTTCCCCCGGCTTTCCCCGTTTTCCCCGGTCTCCTCGTTTTCGGGGCCGGAATCCCCATCCGAAACGCGTCCCCGTTTCCTCTTATCCGAACAGACCTACCGGTGACGCGATGCACAGTCGCCCGGAGATCCCTAGCCGAAGTTTCATCTTTCATCTTCCACAACTAATTAATAAGTTAAGGAAACATAAAGGTGTTAGCCATTTTCGATAATTGAGATGTTCATTATTCGAAGAATTATTCGAATTATTCTAAGAATTCATTGCACTTGTTAACGGGCATAATTTCATTATTTACAGGAAAGGAGTTCCCGGTGAAACTCTAGCGAACAACTTTATCAAAATAGAAGAGGCACGCTGCTGAATCGCTGACAAACCGAGGAGAAAACATGCAAGGAACTGCGTTACTATTGCTCGCGGAACTGGAGCGATTCTTGCTGGATTCTTGTACTTATGCGAGCTATATTCATGTAAGCGGAATCCCTCTCACGATCGTTGAAGTGCAGATCTTTCTTCGCATATACGGATTCTTAAAACACGAGGAAACTGTCAAAGAATATTAGTATACAGGAATTCATCCCCTATTTCTGTGTTCGTAGAAGAAACAATGAAACGGAACGTCGAAAGTTCCTAGCGGATCTTATGGAACTTATGGAATCCGAGCGATCACACGGAATCCTGTATAAAATTGCATTGCGCAGGAGGGGAGGGGAGAGCCCGGCGCAGGATCCTGCATGAATCGGGATCGAAGGAGGAAGGAAGCGTCGGGGTCCCGGAGAGGCTCGTATGCGCGCGTACGTGCGCGCAATGACGCCGAGTGATCGAAGGATAGGGAGACCAGCTGGAACCGAGTTTATTCAATCGCGAGCTCGGAATTAGGGCGCGTTGTCGGCGGTCTCCTCAATGACGTCGATGACGTCACCTGTTTGAAAGGAAAACTAGGGCAAACGAGGAGAGAAAAAGAAACGCGTTCGAGGGGAGCGATCATCGGCCGACGTCGACGTTGCTGTATGCTCGCTATCTCTTGCCGATTCTTCGCGATCGGCTGACTTATCTTTTACCATTTTTCCAGGAACGTCGCGGCGACACGATCGCGTATCTTCCACCAAATGCGACTTAGAGGTTGTTCTAAAACGTTCTTACTTTAGAATCGACTTCATTTTCCGCTGCAAAAGTAATTACTTCAGGGAGGCTAGTTTTCGGAGGGAAAGGGTCCTCGACATATTCCTAGCTGGCAGTGATCGTTCTTATCATATCGGATAACGTTTACCGGAAACATTTTTCTATTGTGCATCCTTTAGACGTCGCTAATGTCTGTATCGATTAATGGGCACTTGACGATGGATGTACCGAGAGTAAAAACGACCAGAACGTTTATTATGATTAGACTGCGGATCTTTACGCATTTATGAAACAATTGATACCATTAAACATTAGATAAAATCAGTTTTTGTTTCACTTCTGCTTCCCACGATCAATGTAGAATGGTTCGCAGACTAATTATGACCAACAATTGCTCGACAGTTTTCGACGGTCTATAATTCACAGCTGAGGACTTGTTACCGAGCGTTTCGCGTCCAAGCGATCCCCAGTGACACCAGTTCAGAATTTCTTCTAGAGTTATTTTTAGAAAGAAGATCGTTTCGATACGGCACGATCATCGAAGATCTATTAATAGGTTTCCGGTCAGTAGAGAAACTCGAGACGAGTGATTCGGAGAAGATCGGTTGGTTATTGCGGCGTTGAATCCGCGCGCAAGGTAGCCTCTAGGGAAAAGGGCGATAAGCGTAGCCGGTGGGAAATATAGAAACGATCCGATGACGTTTCTCCGACGCACGGAGCGCCGGAATCGCCAGACGCTGGACAAAATTCTGTCCCTGTTAATTATGGATTATTAATTGCGGGTTTCATGCATTTGTGACAACGAATTTAAAGATGCTGTTTTATATTGTTTTCTTCAGTTCGTTGAAGTGATATGAAAATTTTGGAATGAACACTAAACCTACCAACAGAGTTGTGCTAATTCAATTACATCGTAATTCAAATACATAATTGAATTACATTGTATTTCAATTATATAGTAATTCAACTACGTCTAATTGAATTACATAATTCAAACCTTTTGATTCATTCAATTACTAAGTATTTTAATCAGATGTGTAATTGAAATACAATATGATTAAAATACAGCTCCCCAAATTATAGCCCAGAACTTTGAAGAAGTGCGATATACTTTTGTTCGATATGTTTTTTTTCGTATTCTTGTTTGATATTCTCCTTCATAATACGTAACGTTATTTTATAATTGTACTCGAATTGCAATTAGGAATTACATTGTAATTTAATTACAAAGTATTTTGTGATTGTACTCCAATTGCAATTACGAATTAAATTGTAATTTATTTACAAAGTATTTTATAATTGCAATTGTACAATGTAACTTAATTGAATGGAGATCTCAATTATAAATTACAATATGATTGAATTATGATGTACTTCAATTACTTTGTAATTATAATGGAGTAATTCAATTGTATTTCTGCACCCCTCTGCCTAGCAAGCATTAAAGGTATCTGGTAAATATATCCTTATCAAAATGGCAACGCTAAATTGATTAAGATCGTTTGTAATTTTGCGATATAATAGATGCTTGGACAAGGAAAATTCCATTATTTTTCATAAATGGATTTTTATAATTTCGATAATTGGTAAACATAAAACCGGTCATTTGACCATGGTAGGTTTAGACTCCATCTGTTTTATATTGTAGAAACGGCCGGTGCAACGTACAGTGCGTGCAATACTCGTTTCTATCGCGATGTGCGATCAATTTCTTCTATCAAAACTGCATATTAGGAAGAAATTGATTATCAATCATATAACAATCATTTTTATGCATAAATTTAGTTAATTTTTAAAAAATTTTTTATTGAACAAATTCAATATTCATCGCTTTCGCAAAAAATGCGTATTAGAATGGAAAATGAATTTTGTTGCTTTTTATAAGAAATTGTTAATGTCTTGTTAAATCGATTAATTATATCGTTCAATTTAATTCCGTGTGAATAATTACCTATGTACATGTACACATTAGTACCGAAATGTAGAGTAGTGTCGAATTTTTGCGATACGTCCGCACCGTGCGACGTCGCGGTTCCCCAAGGAGACCTGCAAGGGGACGGCGATTCGCGGGATTGGTTAGAGGGTGGCGGTAGGAAGAGGAGGATCGACGAGGCCATGGATCCAACTATAGATCGGACGCGTGCGGAAGAGTCGCGCCGACGTTTGGCAGACGGGATCTTTGAATGAACTATGGTATTTCATGGGGATGGGCCGAGCGTCGTCCGATCTAGGTCAAAGAAGGGTCGTGAATGGCGTCGCTTGGCTGTAGTGACGTCACGGGGTGTCGCGTGCAAACCCCTGCAAGTGGGTCACTCGTTGACGCTGTCATGGCCGTGGCTATAAACGGACCAGCGGCGTCCTTCCTCGTTTTCGCGTGTTCCTGCGGACCGTTTTCCGGAAGCCGTTTCCCGCGGATCGCCACGGTCCGTCACCTTGGACTTTTGCCGGCCGCAGCGCGTTCCCCCTCCACTTCCACCTGCTTCAAAGAACACCGGAACGCGGAGGTGTCGCTCCCGTTGTCTGCCTAAAAATGCCATCGCACCGGCCTTTCGCCTATCCCTAATTAACCGCCGCCCTGTTCCGCTCGATCCGCCTTTGTTCGTGATTTTCCGAAAAGTCAAAGTGTGCGCTTTTGTCACACGAAAATACTCGAAAAAGATGATCGCCGTAGGCTAGCGGCAGGTTCGAACGACGTCGATCGGTAGACTGCGGATTTCTTTACGCGATGCTCACACAGATTCTAGAAAGAAGGAGTATGGTATTCAAATAAAGCGAAAGTACTAGTGGTTTTTGGTTAATACAGACGTTTATAAATGCGTGGAAATCCACGGTCTAGTGGTGGGACCGTGGATCTTCGCGGCGAGTGAACATTTTCTGGAGTTAGATACAAATCGATAAAATAACATCGTTCTAAAACAGTCCTATCCTTAAACGGCTATCCTCCCGCGACTCTGTATTCCGCAACATTCATTCATGAAGTAGCCCGCAGCCTAACAAACGACGAGACAAGGGACGCGCGTTCCGGCGTCGATCGAAAGGTAGACTTCCGGCAAAGACACTGGGGTGCTGTAAACGACGCTCGGGAGACGTTCGAATGAAAAATTCTTTATTTGATAAGTAAACTACGAGTATCGACATAGGTAATACTTAAATACAAAACATTCAGTCCTGAGATATTCTGCCATTCTCGCATTCGCCCCGACAACGGAGTCTGCGCTCCGTTTTCCTCGCCTTTTCTCGAAGAGCAGAACGTCGCGCGTAACGTTCAATGTACACGTACATGCCGATTGCTTCGCGACGCGTGTACCGTGCAATCACGTGGCAAATATTTACAAGGCACTGGAAGATCGCATATTAACGTGTGTTCCGCGAATACGCGTGTGCACCCTTCGGCCACCGATTCTTCGGTCGAGCCTAACGTCCTCGAGCGCAAAATCGCCCCCGCGAGGCATAGACCCGTTTCAAATTACAGCGACCGCTGTCCCGCGAATCGCCGAATAGCAACAAAACGATAATTGCCGATCGATGGTCGAAGGGTCGAAGGGCTTGGCGGGCGTCGCGGTTTACTGGTGGAACCGTCGAGCAAAATCATTGCAATCCCAGGCATGTGCACTGCCGGGGATTAAACGACGCTAAAACACGATCGAACAACGTCGCCGCAACTCGTGGGATAAACGGCGACGCTCGCCCCGAGCCCTTTCACGCTCGTTTTCTCCGATCGATGAGAATTCCCCCACGATGGGTCCGATGACGAGACAAGACAAAGGATGCTCTCGCCGCGTTTCGCCCGCATTCGCTCGCTGCAGCCGTCCGACTTGTCTTCCGACGACGACGACGACTGAGAACATGAACGCTACGTCGCGCGAAACGCGCTACGATCTTCGAATCGTGATATGTTTTTAAAAGTACCCTTAACGAACGAGATATTCTACTCCGCGGGGGGGCTGCGACGATCGTGGTACAATCGGGAAGCTTCGTTTGATTGATCGCTCGCGAGACAAACCGCGGATCCACGCGCGGAAACATCGTTGAACTTTTCACGAAGTCTCCGCGGTCAGCTCGGGCGAGCGGGACCTTTAGGCGCGGGATATAAGTAGAATTGGTAGGCAACGATCGGACGCGGAGGCCGATTTTGATTAATCACCCGGGAACGAAACCTCGCGCGACAAAAGTTTGATTTTCACTGTTTCCAACTTGCTCCGTAATTTTTGCTTCGTCAGTTTCACGGTTGCCCCCGATCGTACCACCGGCAAATCGTCGTAGTCCCCGCGGTACGTGTAGCCGAGTACACACGATCGAAAGTCGCACTCGACAATGGACTCTCAATCGTTTCCACCCTGTTTGACAGAACGACGCGTCGCGTCTCGTACCGCCGCGATTCCAACGTGTCCACATAATTGACTTATAAATATGTATGTTACGTCCGCGCGGCTTACGTTCGTAAGCGGCGAGAATTGATTCCGATTCCGTCCCGCGAGAAGAATAACGATCCGCGCGAGAAGCGCGCGAGAGAGAAATTGGCCTCGTTTCGCGATCCGAGAATAAGAGAGTTTTGTTGCGCAAGTGGGGAAAAAGATCGTCGATTGGTCGCGGACGGCCGCGCGGCAGCTGCCGCCTCGTCCTCGGTTCACCCTTTTGTCCGGGGTGGATTCGCCGCGATTTAAATAGACAATCTCCGATGCGCTCGTAGGGATGACGGTGCGCGGTTTGATTTAGACGTTACATTAGACGGTACGGTAGGTACGCCGAACGGGGTCCATTTTGACCAAGTCGCAGACAATCGGTAGCGTTGATCGTAGAAAATGAATCGGCCCGAAGTCGGCTACGATAGAAAACGAAGAGTCCGCGGAGAAGCGGCGGCCGTGGAAATTGCGCCGGTTCGAAGGTCGTCAAGCGACTTTGTCGGAGGGATTTAGCGCCTTTGGAAAGTATCTAGATATTAAAAGAGACCTATGATACGAGTAAAGATTCCTTGGTAAATTCGTTTCTCACGAAGATATGATTTAAAAGAAGATAGGCTTTCGGTGGGAGAGAGCGTGTCGCAGCTGCTCCTCCGGCGCAATTTCAACGTCCGCCGCGGTTCGGATTCTGGTCAGAACGGACCGGATCGTGTTCTGATTTCTATCGGAATAACGATATATGCATGTACGCGTCGCGTGTGTAAGTACCTGTGGTTGTACTAACCCGTCCCTACAGAAGGTACATAAGTATGTATACGTGGTGGAACGACTATGTTTCTCTCTACGTGATTCTATCCTCGGTGTGTTACGAATAGTAGCGAGTAACCTACGACGCTATAGTCTCCGCGCCGCCGATTTTCGAAAACTTCCCGCCTCGCGCCGTCCGGGAAGAAGAGAACGTGTCCCGGCGGGATGTATGCCGGGTGGAATCCTCCCGGTTCGCTCTGCTCCGTGTTCCCGGTGCGGTTGGATGCCATTGGATTGGTCGTTGGTCTCCGAGATGGTGCTCCGTCTCGCTGGAAACGTGGTTTAGGCGGTGCGAGAGGAGATCTCGATCGCGAGATCCGATGGTCCCACGACGCGCACCGGCGTGGACACGAAGCCCGTGCGGGAGGGAAGGCTTCGAGAGGAAGCGAAGAGTCCAACGATGCTCTATCGATAGTGGCCAACGTGTTCCTGGCAGGAGCACGGCATGGAGAGCTGCTGGGCCACGCTCCTGGGGACCCTCTGGGTCGGCAAGCCGGACAGTCCTCTGACGTAGGTGTAGGTGACGGGGCTGCGCAGGATTCTCTTGGGACTCTTCTTCGCGTGCTTGTTCTCCTTGCCCTCCCACTTCGAGGTGATCTTCAGCGTTTGGAACGCTCTGCGAAGTGTGTCCGCGGTGAACGACTTCTTGAACGAGTCGCTGTCGCTGCTGCTGCTTTGGACGTCCGACGGGCTGGGCGAGTAGCTGAGCGAGTCGTTGGTCCTGGCCATGCCGCGGACGTCGCCGGGGCTCCAGGACCGCGATGATTTCGCTCGCACCCGCTCCGTGCTTCTCTGCACGCTCGACAACCGCTCCTGCGAGCGCGTCGGTCTCCCCCGCAGCCGGTCCAGATAGCAATGGGTCTTCGGCGATCTGGTAGCTCGGCAGAGCCGTTCGCTGGAACCGCGGCGAGATAGTCTCTCCGCGCTGCCGATGCTTCCGCCGCTGCTGCAACCGCTATCCGTGCTGCACTCGTCGTCGCCGAAGTCTCGACGACGCCTCGAGGACTCGACCGCGCTCGACGAACTGCTCCCCCGTTTGTCTTTGCTCTTCTCGCTCGGACTACCCCGTCGGCGACGATCCTCCTCCGGATCGGTCAGTTTGGTCGCGTCCTCCATCGTTGTCGGCCCACCGGCGATCCAATCGAAATGGAAAGGCGATCGGCCTCGCGTTCTCGACGTCTCGAACGACGTGGCTATAGTTTTCACCGCAATCGGTCGCACCACGCACGCTGATTCGACCAAACACTCGCACTCGTCACCGACCGTTAATCCAACTGGCTTGTCGGCACTCGTCGCATAACGTTCACAAGATCTCGTCGCAATCGCTGCTTGCCGCGACTCAATTTTTCCGCTCACCCTCGTGTTGTGTATGCAAACTTCTCTCTCTCTCGCCTTAAACCGTCCCTCTGCCCCTTGTTACGAAGACTTGCCCTCGTGGTATCGGGTTAGGCTCTTCGTAAACTTCCTTAGCTTCTCGCTAGATTGGAAGCCCGTTCGAAGGTCGGTGTCGCCGCTCTGTTCAAGGAGCGCGCGTTGTCAAACAATGCTTCTCTGGTTTGGGTCGGGGTTCGGGTTCGCTGTGGTGGAGCGCGTTTGCGAGGGTGGACTGAGACTCGGTGGTGCCCGCTCCTCTCTTTTATACCCTCGCGTCTCGTCGGAGGGTGCGCGCATGTCCTCTTCACCACGTGAGGGTTACGAATCCTCCGCGAGGACGCTGCACCGCCATCGACGCGCGTTCCACCCTCGCGGTACCTACTGCAACTAACCGATCCGAGGACAAACCGTACGCCACCGGTTCGCGTTCCTCGCAACCCGCCGATTCAGGAAATTCGATTCCATTCACCAACCCGACGCGATCCAAATCAAATATCCAGCGGGATATACCTGTCCCGGATCGGTTGCAACCGGTGCCACGTTGCTGATATCGTTCCTTCGGAACGGCGAGCATGTTTATCTCTTTTCGAACGGAAGTGATCCTTTGAAAGCAATTGATATTTTCCGGGAAACCATCATTAAACTATATGCTGCCTCCGCTTTTTTATTTGCGCTTTAGAGAACCTTTCCGGTTTGACATTTCCCCATTGTTGCGTCGCATTTTTCTATCCTCATCCCCTCCAACTGTAGACACACCGGTTTTATATTTTTAATTTCACAATTATTGAAATTATGAAGTTGCTGACATTGAAATTGATTCGATAAATTTCCTTATCCAATTACATACTGTTATAAAAATTGCACAGAATCTAAATGAATAGAGTCTTGTCATTTTTGTACCTGAAATAATTTTAATTGTTTTTAGGGCTCGGTAGATTTAGTGTTAACTGCGGAAACCATTGTATGTATTCAAGGTATAGGAGCTCCAAATTTTCTTTCGTGTTTATAGATTACGGTTTAAACACGCTTATATGACCGGTTTTATATTTTTAATTTCACAATTATTGAAATTATGAAGTTGCTGACATTGAAATTGATTCGATAAATTTCCTTATGCAAGCACATATTGTTATAAAAATTGCACAGAATCTAAATGAATAGAGTCTTGTCATTTTAGTAACTGAAATCATTTTAATTGTTTTTAGCGCTCGATAGGTTTAGTGCTAACTGCGGAAACCATTGTATGTATTCAAGGTATAGGAGCTCCAAATTTTCTTTCGTGTTTATAGATTACGGTTTAAACACGCTTATATGACCGGTTTTATATTTTTAATTTCACAATTATTGAAATTATGAAGTTGCTGACATTGAAATTGATTCGATAAATTTCCTTATGCAAGCACATATTGTTATAAAAATTGCACAGAATCTAAATGAATAGAGTCTTGTCATTTTAGTAACTGAAATAATTTTAATCGTTTTTAGAGCTCGGTAGGTTTAGTGCTAACTGCGGAAACCATTGTATGTATTCAAGGTATAGGAGCTCCAAATTTTCTTTCGTGTTTATAGATTACAGTTTAAACACACTTGTATGACCGGTTTTATATTTTTAATTTCATAATTATTGAAATTATGAAGTTGCTGACATTGAAATTGATTCGATAAATTTCTTTATCCAAGCACATATTATTATAAAAATTGCAAAGAATCTAAATGGATAGAGTCTTGTCATTTTAGTAACTGAAATAATTTTAATTGTTTTTAGGGCTCGTTAGGTTTAGTGTTAACTGCGGGAAACCATTGTATGTATTCAAGGTATGGGAGCTCCAAATTTTCTTTCGTGTTTATAGATTACAGTTTAAACACGCTTATACGACCGGTTTTATATTTTTAATTTCACAATTATTGAAACTATGAAGTTGCTGACATTGAAATTGATTCGATAAATTTCCTTATCCAATTACATACTGTTATAAAAATTGCACAGAATCTAAATGAATAGAGTCTTGTCATTTTAGTAACTGAAATCATTTTAATCGTTTTTAGGGCTCGATAGGTTTAGTGTTAACTGCGGAAACCATTGTATGTATTCAAGGTATGGGAGCTCCAAATTTTCTTTCGTGTTTATAGATTACGGTTTAAACACGCTTATATGACCGGTTTTATATTTTTATTTGCACAATTATTGAAATTATGAAGTTGCTGACATTGAAATTGATTCGATAAATTTCCTCATTCAAGCACATATTGTTATAAAAATTGCACAGAATCTAAATGAATAGAGTCTTGTCATTTTAGTAACTGAAATCATTTTAATTGTTTTTAGGGCTCGGTAGGTTTAATATTAACTGCGGAAACCATAGTATTCGCTTCAAGGTGCAGGAGCTACAGAGACATTTATTTCATTTCTTAGGCGTTTTAGCGAGTTGGAAATAATTCGTCGATATTTAACAATTTCCTTGAATGTCCTTTGATTCAGCGTTTTCCTACTTTCCTCTGCAATTAGCAAGAGAACTAAAAATACCGAGTCGATAATTGAATTCCATCTTTGCTGTTTCTCTCCTCCTCGATCTTTTTCCGTTGATCATACGCGATAACGACGTCGCTATAATTAGTTTAAAAGACTGACATCCTGGACAGAGTCGAACAGAGGCGTTCGTCTATGACGCGTCCATAATAAGCGAGGAACGAGCAAATCAAGAGGAAACGTCCAATTGTTGCGGAGAGAGTTCGTCCCCAAATATAGGCGGATCGATATCCGCGCTCCACGGACACGGGTTCGTTAAATTTAACGATGCCCCGATTTAACGGAGGTACGGTTAAAAGTGTGGCGACGGACTGGGCCAACGATAGGGAAGCGGCCGGATATACTGGGGATGCACGGGGTGGAGCGGGTGCGGCGGGGCTGTGGAGTATTGCAACGCCGTTCGTAAGGAGAGAACCGTAGGTCGGTGAACCCGACGCGGCGGTCGATGCCAAGGGGTGGATGCACCGGCCGGAGCTGATCGCATCGTGCGCTGCTGCATCCCGACGATCAATAATTTTATAGAATCATCGGGAAACATTAATCCCTTCCCTGCGTCGTCCTCTTCACGAGATCTTCAATCCCGATCCTACGGCGATTTATTCGAATCTCTGCCGTGTGCCATTTTCGTCGCAATCGTGATTTGTTCACTAGAATTACCGGATGAGTCAAAATAACTTGCTCCTGATTTGTTCTTTTAGAAATGTTAAAATTACAAATATGGTTTTCTGAGACATTCTTTTAGTGGACCTCTAGTGAGGCAGAGGCAACAATATACAGTTAGGAGCAAAACTGATCACTAGATTGCGGATTTTATGCATTTGTGACGAAAATGGACACGTACAATTTAAAGCAGTGGACATGTTAGAAATATTTCAGGACATCAACGTATTAGTTTCAGCTTGATAGGATAATTAAAAGAAGAATACAATTTTGATTTGGCTCCTGTGTTCTGCAATCAATGCAAACATTTTTTATTTTGCGTAAAGATCCGCAGTCTACTGATCACGCTCACTTTAAATCAGAATAACTTTTTTATGAATCGATCAAACGACTTCAATTTCTCTGTAAGGCTACAAGAATTAGTTGAGTAAATGATATGTATTGTATAGTAAATGACATCTAAAAAGTTGAAAAAATGCATTTGGTCGCAATTGTGAAAAATAATGGAAAAATTTTATTTTTACGATTTTTTTAGCTGGGCCGATAACGAAATTTTAATAGATGTGTTTGGTCAACTAGTATAAATTATATACGCTCCGAAAATTTCATTGAAATCGGTTAATTGGTTTACGAGTTATAATCGATCAAAAGTGGTAAAGGCTAGAAATCTTGGAAAATTGCAATTTTTACCACTTTTGATCGATTATAACTCGTAAACCAATTAACCAATTTCAATGAAATTTTCGGAGCGTGTATAATTTATAGAAGTAGACCAAACACATCTTTCAAATTGTCATTATTAGGCCAACTAAAAAAGTCGTAAAAATCAATTTCTGCTATTATTTTTCACAATTCCGACCAAATGCATTTTTTCAATATATTTTTTAGACGTCATTTACTAAAATAATTGATTTAGCCTTACAGAGAAATTGAAGTCGTTTGGTCCATTCATAAAAAAGTTATTCTGATTTAAAGTGTGTGTGTGTGATCAGTGTTGCTCCTAACTGTATATTTTGCGCATTGCTCGTTGCATTGTATTAATAACGCTCGAGTATTATCAATAATTTTATAGAATCAGCAGAAGACATTAATCCTTTCACAAGATCTTAAATCCCGATCATCCGGCAAACTATTCGAATCTCGTGGAATTTTCGTTGCGACCGTGCATTTGTTCATTTGACATTAACTGCACTGTACACGTTGATTATGTTCCATAGGTCGTCACGCTATGAAAAGAATCAAGCATACAGATGCACGCTTCGAAAATCGAATGAGACAGTCGAAGGCGTCAATTGAATCATACCCATCAGATCCTATGAAATACGTGCGGACACGGAAGCGGCATTATATGTTTTGCACATTGCTCTTTATATTGTATTAATAACCCCCACAAGTATTATCAACCTTCACCGTTAAGGCCGTCATCAACCGCGTCCGAAATAGAAAGTCCGTGCTCGTGGATTGTATAAGTTAGTTTGATTTCGTGGTATTTTATGACAGGTGCGGTAGTTACGCGTTAATTGCGATGCGAATAGAAGTCTATGACGGATCGAGCAGCTGACGGAATCCTTGCGGCGAGTGCAAGGAGTGTCGTCACCGGACCGACAACGACGGGTCGCGTCGGAATAGTTAAAAATACGATGGCGAGCGTTGGTAGCCTGCAAAGAGCACGCATCCTATCCGAATCGAGGAATCTGTTGCGGGGTTATCGGCATAAATTAATGAATGCATTGGACGCGCGTCATTCATCCCGTTATCGTGCGAGATCACCTGGCTAGCTCGTGGAGATCGATCCCCACTGATCCGCGAAAAACTGAGGCTGTCATCTCATCCACCGTCACCGCCCCTTTTCGTTCCCCAACGAGATGTTCACCTCTCGATGAACGCAAAACTGACTGGACCTGACTATAATGCTGCAGAAAAAAACGCATCTGCTCCGCACCGTTCCCCATCCGCTGTGCACACAGCTGCGAGGACATTGCATGTACCTTTACGTAACCGTTCGGTATTGTTTCTGTTCGTTGCATAATTAACTCGTCGAAACAAAAGCGCCCGCGGGGGAGCGCAGAGACGCGATCCACTAAGCTGCGAGTCCCTAACCTTTCGACGCTATTTAACGTCGTTCCTGGATCGCGATAGCCTTTTCGTTCGATCATCCGCGTGGAGAATGACATGCTATTAGAATTCGTCCGGTTTGTTCGGACGACGGATTCACCGGATCATCCGATTATCCACGAGTGGTACGCGAGGCATCCACGAGGCGGGATCCACGCTTCGAATGATAACGAAATCGCTCCCACTCGGGAAACTTTGCGTGGAGAGGTCGAGGTAAATAGTCCTCTGCTTTGAGAAGGTCCAGGATCTTGTGCATCGAACAGGAACGCGGACGTTGTCCCACGAGGCGTCGCCCCGGCTTCGCTCGAGTCGAGAGCCACGTGGCCACGCCCACTCTCCGTGGACCACGCCTACTCTCATCTGCCGGATCGAGAATCCCTTCTTTCGAGGTTTTCGCGAAGCTACGCTCTCGGACCTGTGCCAGAGTGCTTGTTGCCTTACCGGCGGACGCTTACGCTAACTTATCTAAACTCGACTCTTCGCTTTCAGTGGAACGAGACGGCACAGGGACAAACGGGGTCCTCGCTCGCAGCCGATGGTCAGGCCGTGACGTTACACAATTTAGCCAATAATTCGGCTGGAACCGAAAGTGCCAGCGGAATGACCCAATCAATTGCAGCGAGGAGACTTCTTGCGAGGAGAGTTGCAACTCGAGGGCCACCGGCGTACAGTTCTTACTTGTGCACGTATGCACCGGTATGCGCGGGTGGATGTACAACGATCATTTGAAGTGTGATCACGCCCACGTCCGCTGTTACGCAATCGGATTTATAAAGCGACGGCGAATCGCGTAACGAGTCTCCCCCGCGGCGACAGCCGCTCATTAACAAGCGGGCAATTGAGCGATCGGTTCTCGGACGGTCCGCGGTCATGTCCGAAATCGAACGGAAGGGTTGCGACGCAGAACGAGACAGAACGACAGAGAACGGGTGCTTTTAAGCGGTTTTATTCACACCGAATTATCGGAACAGAGAATTCCATGGAGCAGTCTGACAAGTAGGTGGAGATGAAAGGATGCGTCGCGCGATTAATGATTCGTGTTCGGGGAATGAACAGAGGGGTCGATCGATCGGTTGGGGCTGTTCGGTAATGTGGTTCGGTACGGTTCGATTCGATATGATTCCGATGGGCCGCGGTCGCGGGACCACCTTAGTAGATCACGTTCTTGTAGATGAGAGACGAGGGCACGTAGCCGTAGTTGAGCGGCGCCGGATAGCTGGTGTAGAACAATGGCGGGGCGATGTTCGGGATGAGAGACGGGGCCAGCGGAGCGATCAGAGGGCCACCGATCAGAGCGGCGGAGCTGGGAGCCGGAGCTGGAGCCGGGGCAGGAGCCGGGGCTGGAGCCGGAACCGGCGAAGGAGCGGCGATGGCCACCGCCAACAATCCAGCGAACAACAACTGCGTCGAGAAAATCACATTAGCTCCTTAGTTCTATGTTGTTAGTCTAGCCGTTATTCTTGTTCAATGCTACTCACCGTCTTGAACATGGTGGCTACGTGAAGAAGTGATACTTGAATGCACAACAGGCGAGTCGAAACGATCATACTCGAAATCGCGAGGATTCGCAGTTTATATAGGCGAACACCACGACGAAGATTCTCATCTTTCCGCAACCCCCTCCCCGTCGCGACGGCTTCTCTCCCTCGGGATCGTTCTTTTTACCCGTTTTCATCGTTCCGCGAAGGGCAACAGCCAGTCCTCCGTGCAACCTACCTACGAACAGAGAGATACACTCGCCCCCTTCTCGTTGCTCCGGCAATTTTTTCCAGAGTCCGGCTCGACCAATCGACTCGTCCCTCCCCGCGCCCGGCTCACCGAGAAAGGTTTTGCGCCCGAGAAACCGCGGATTTCTTCAAGGTCTCGAGAACGCCTCCCCCGGGTTAGCTGTGCGCCAGGCGTGGTCCAACAATGCGCTCGGTTTCCATTCGGTTTTTTCGCCGTTTTCTATTTCTCATTTCTCTCTCTCTCTCTCTCTCTCTCTCTCTCTCTCTCTCTCTCTCGCCGCCGCGGCTACCGGCGACGCTCTTTCGGACGAGTTTTTTCCCGCGAAATATCGCAAACTGGTTTTCCCCTTTTCGCGATCCATCCGGCGCACCGGTGTCCTTGCGATTTCGAAAAAACGCCAACTCGCCGATCGAAAACTCGTCGAGGATCTCGTGCCGGATCTCGCCGAACGTTCAACTTCCCTTATCCTTCAGCCTTTGTCCTTTATCGATGCACCACGCGCTCGCTACACAGAAAAACCTTGTCCTCGAGAGCTCGCCGATTTTTCCACGGCTTTTCCTCGCGACCTTACAAGGGCCGAGTTGCGCGAGCCACGATGCTCCCTGTGCGGCCGCGAAATTACGGAACCTGTTTCATTTTTCACTCTTGATCGGTTCGATCCTCGTTTGGGTCACGCATAGGGGTTCTCCTAATTGCTGAATATCACTAGGCTGTGAAAAATTTCTTTTATAGCACCCCCAGAATTGTTTCAAATAATTCAAATGGAATCTGTGCGGAGTTTGAGTTCGATCGGAAAACCTGCTTCAAATGAATTAGACATTAGAATAATTAATTGGGTGCTCTAAAATCATTTTTCTCGAATATCTTCAATCGAGAAAAACGCCAGACCATAATCCAAAAGTGTTCTCGGCAATTTGCAAACTGACTTGTGGTTTCATTATCTTTTAACAATACCAGGTCTGTAAACATGAAACCGGAATTTGCCCATACATGGCGTTAGCTGTCGATGTAGTTACCGTCAAACCGCGTCATTGACGCCATTTTCTTGTTTTGACATCTGACGAAGATTTTCAACTCACAATCATACAAGTTTCATACAACAGCATAGTTTTTAATAGCGTTGAACATGTCGAACTTTGTGCCTGGAAACTACGATTTGTGGACAGCATTGATTTTCTGTTACCATTTGAAGAGAATTGCTGCAGAATCGCATCGAATGCTTGTCGAAGCTTACGGTGAGCATGCTCTTGGTAAATCACAGTGCTCCGAGTGGTTTAAAAAATTTAAAAATGGCGATTTTCACGTGAGAAACGCAGAACATGGAAGACCACCGAAAAAGTTTGAAGACAGAGAATTGCGAGTATTGTTGGATGAGGATGACGCTCGAACGCAACAACAACTCGCGGATCAATTAAATGTGACACGAGAAGCGGTCTCCATACGTTTGAAAGCCATGGGAAAGATCCAGAAGATGGGAAAATGGGTTCCGCATGAATCAGAAAGTACTTTTTTTCGTGATAATGCACCATCACACACAGCAAAGCCGCTCAAGGAAAGGATTGAGGCGTTTAGTTGAGGATTCTTTCGCATGCGGCTTACTCACCAGACTTGGTTCCATCCGATTATTACTTATTTGCATCGATGGGACACGCACTTGCTGAGCAGCGCTTCACATCTTACGAAAATGTACGAAAATGGCATCCACAAATTGTCAGAGAGATGGGAAAAATGTATAGGTTCCGATAGGCAATACTTCGAATAAAATATTTTGTATCATTTTCATACAAAAACGTGTATTTTCTATACAAAAATCCCGGTTTCATATTTACATACCTGGTAAGCATTAGCGAAAAATGTGCTTTTTCTATTGCAGATTTTACATTCTCTTATATTGTTAGAGATCTGTGTATTTAATGCATTCGGAAGAAAAACGAGAGGCAAGAAAGAGATGTGTATATTGCTACTATTTCTTGCAATGCAGACAATTGTTATTCTGCATGAAAATCCGCAGTCCAGTTTCTCTATCCGTCTCTTTCAAATAAACTCTCTAAAATCTTCTAAAATCTTCTCTAAACTCTTTAAAATAAACTCTCTAAAATCTTCTCTCTCTAAACTCTTTCAAATAAACTCTCTTGAATCTTCTCTCTCTAAACTCTTTAAAATAAACTCTCTAAAATCTTCTCTCTGTAAACTCTTTCAAATAAACTCTTTCAAATCTTCTCTCTCTAAACTCTTTAAAATAAACTCTCTAAGATCTTCTTTCTCTAAACTCTTTAAAATAAACTCTCTTGAATCTTCTCTCTCTAAACTCTTTAAAATAAACTCTCTAAGATCTTCTCTCTCTAAATTCTTTCACATAAATTCTCTAAAATCTTCTCTCTCTAAACTCTTTCAAATAAACTCTCTTGAATCTTCTCTCTCTAAACTCTTTAAAATAAACTCTCTAAGATCTTCTCTCTCTAAATTCTTTCAAATAAATTCTCTAAAATCTTCTCTCTCTAAACTCTTTCAAATAAACTCTTTCAAATCTTCTCTCTCTCTAAACTCTTTAAAAGAAACTCTATAAAATCTTCTCTCTCTAAACTCTTTCAAATAAACTCTCTTGAATCTTCTCTCTCTAAACTCTTTAAAATAAACTCTCTAAGATCTTCTCTCTCTAAATTCTTTCACATAAATTCTCTAAAATCTTCTCTCTGTAAACTCTTTCAAATAAACTCTCTTGAATCTTCTCTCTCTAAACTCTTTAAAATAAACTCTCTAAGATCTTCTCTCTCTAAATTCTTTCAAATAAATTCTCTAAAATCTTCTCTCTCTAAACTCTTTCAAATAAACTCTTTCAAATCTTCTCTCTCTCTAAACTCTTTAAAAGAAACTCTCTAAAATCTTCTCTCTCTAAACTCTTTCAAATAAACTCTCTTGAATCTTCTCTCTCTAAACTCTTTAAAATAAACTCTCTAAGATCTTCTCTCTCTAAATTCTTTCACATAAATTCTCTAAAATCTTCTCTCTGTAAACTCTTTCAAATAAACTCTCTTGAATCTTCTCTCTCTAAACTCTTTAAAATAAACTCTCTAAGATCTTCTCTCTCTAAATTCTTTCAAATAAATTCTCTAAAATCTTCTCTCTCTAAACTCTTTCAAATAAACTCTTTCAAATCTTCTCTCTCTCTAAACTCTTTAAAAGAAACTCTCTAAAATCTTCTCTCTCTAAACTCTTTCAAATAAACTCTCTTGAATCTTCTCTCTCTAAACTCTTTAAAATAAACTCTCTAAGATCTTCTCTCTCTAAATTCTTTCACATAAATTCTCTAAAATCTTCTCTCTGTAAACTCTTTCAAATAAACTCTCTTGAATCTTCTCTCTCTAAACTCTTTAAAATAAACTCTCTAAGATCTTCTCTCTCTAAATTCTTTCACATAAATTCTCTAAAATCTTCTCTCTCTCTAAACTCTTTCAAATAAACTCTCTTGAATCTTCTCTCTCTAAACTCTTTAAAATAAACTCTCTAAGATCTTCTCTCTCTAAATTCTTTCAAATAAATTCTCTAAAATCTTCTCTCTCTAAACTCTTTCAAATAAACTCTTTCAAATCTTCTCTCTCTCTAAACTCTTTAAAAGAAACTCTCTAAAATCTTCTCTCTCTAAACTCTTTCAAATAAACTCTCTTGAATCTTCTCTCTCTAAACTCTTTAAAATAAACTCTCTAAGATCTTCTCTCTCTAAATTCTTTCAAATAAATTCTCTAAAATCTTCTCTCTCTAAACTCTTTCAAATAAACTCTCTTGAATCTTCTCTCTCTAAACTCTTTAAAATAAACTCTCTAAGATCTTCTCTCTCTAAATTCTTTCAAATAAATTCTCTAAAATCTTCTCTCTCTAAACTCTTTCAAATAAACTCTCTTGAATCTCCTCTCTCTAAACTCTTTAAAATAAACTCTCTAAAATCTTCTCTCTCTAAACTCTTTCAAATAAATTCTCTAAAATCTTCTCTCTCTAAACTCTTTCAAATAAACTCTCTTGAATCTTCTCTCTGTAAACTCTTTCAAATAAACTCTTTCAAATCTTCTCTCTCTCTAAACTCTTTAAAATAAACTCTGAAAATTCGCGCGATTCCATGTACATTTCTTTATATTTCTAAAGGAATTAGAGTATAACCAAAAATTGGATCATCGACGAGGACTCCGCAACGGAATGAATGGTCTGATTAGATCCCACGCGATTTATCCACGTAACTCGTTCTAATCTCCTCGACGCCCACGCCGGAAAACAACCGCGTAAAATTTTCATTGAAGGGAGCAGTGCATTCGACCAGGAAACGCAGGAATTCGCTGGACCAGCGAACAATACGTATATGGACGTCCGCAAGGCCGGAGAATTACCCCTCGGAAAAAGTCCGTGGCGTACCTATGGTGGAAGCAACAGGCGTTCTCCCGTTCTCGACTCGACGAACTTGAACTTGAGAAAAAACCGGGTGCTTCGCCTTGAAGTTGTCCGGCCTTGCGGAAGAGGAGAGACAGAGCGAAGACGTTGTTGCGGCGGCGAAGCGAGAGCGTGAGGTAGATCGAGAGAGAGAGAGAGAGAGAAGGGCGGCGATCAGCGACCGCGGGACCGAAACGAAACACTGGGAGCGAGCGAACGGATCGAAACTAAATCGCGGAACGGATTCGTTGGAATTGTCTACGGATCACTGGGAATCGAGAGGATAGCCGGCGAAAGGAATATGCTGCGACTGGAGTTAAACGACTGTTTAATATTCTGTCTCGATGCTGTCTCATCTCGTGGATCCTTTGCGGTTCTGCACGATGAAAGTAAAAATGACGATGGTATTCATAGTTGCCGACGAAGATTTTAAGCAAAGTCGAACAACAATGAATGCTGCGCCTTTCTTTTTAACCCCATTCGCCTCTCGTGTCAATCTGAGACACGGTTTTCCCGAAATATGTTCATTCCTTTCTCCATTACAACATTCTTGGAGATAAAGAAGTTTTAATCACTGTGACCGCGAAGAAAATGTTACGGCAAGGGATTGAGGCAACGTCTGGTTCTAAAGGCGCTTTTTTATCAGCGTGTCCACTTTTTCCATTCTGAATCTTTCTGAGAACGAAGGATCTACTCTCGATTCGATCGTAGCGACTAAAATGCGACTCGCATGACGATTCGCGTTCCGTGGATCGAAACCGGAAGCACGGCGAGAAAGCGTGAACCGGGCTGGCTGAAGGCGTCAGTCAAAGGTGCCGGAAAGTGAATTAAAAGTAATTGAAGCTGCGGATCGTGTGGGAGGCGAGACGCGGCCCGTGTAATCCGTTATAACCTTGTTACGCTTTTCAATCGGACGGACGGATGAACGGACGAATAGTCGAGGGTGTTATACAATTTCTCCGGCATAGTTGCTTACATAATTCGACCATACTGGCGCGGTGCGCGTCCGGTCGCGGCGTCCCTGTTCGGTGATCAAGGTCACCGAAATCGATCGACCGATCCTGCGAGCCGGCGAATGTAACGAGGGGATGAAACGAGGGGACGCGGACACCAGGCTCGTGCATCGAGAACGCGGCGGCCACGGGCCGATGGCGGAATCGACGCAGGATCGCGGGCAGAAAGCGCGCGCGGAAGCGCGCTCGGCATTTCAATTGCGAGCGCTACCAACGAAATCGATACAGGACGTGTCGCGGCCAGGTATACGTGCGGAGGTCGAGGCTTTCGCAAGCCGCGCCGATTCGCCCCGCTCCGCGCCGCGCGCCATGCTTCGAAAATTTTCGTAAGTCCGGCGACGCGCGACAAGAGCGGTGGACATCGGTATAAAGTGAGGACGCCCCGACGATTCTTCACACTCGCCCCAGAGTAACCGAATCGATCGCCAAGCTTCAACATGATCAAGTCAGCGGTAAGTCGTTCTCGATCCTACACCCTGGATCCATCCACGGTGCGCTAGTCTAACTGCATTAGGAGTTCGACCGATCCTCTAAGCATTTCGGTTGAGCTGCCAGTCGTTAGCAAGAATTTTCTTGGACTGGCACCCGGCTGCATTTATATTTTTAATTTGTTTCTAAAATTCTGTTCATATTATCCGACGTTGAGACGCCATGAAAACTTGCTTGTACTTGCTTGTACAAAATAAAAATTGTCTGCTTCGATTGCAAGAAATAGAAACTAAATTAAATGTTATTTCTTCCTTTAATGATTTTAAAAGAGAAATCATATATTGACATCTTCAATTTTGAATTTCATCTCAATTCTGCTATAAATGCATAAAGATCCGCAGTCTATTGATTAACTATCGTTTGAGTAAATTGGTGTTCTGATGGTTTTCTAAGATGGTTTTAAAATTAGATTCAACCCGAAAGAGCAAGTGCGAATGGCGTCCAGTTCGAGTATCGTTAGAACTGCAATTGCATCTGCGTTTGATTTTTCCAGTGCCTCATCCTCGCCATCGCCACCATGGCCTCCGCAGGTGTGCTCTCAGCGCCGTACATAGCGGCTCCAGCGGCCCCGTTGGCAGCGGCTCCGCTCGCAGCTCTCCCAGCGCCGATAGTCACCGCAAGGAGTAGCCAAGTCGTCGCCAGGAACTACAACACTTTGGCCGCTGCACCGCTCGCTGCACCGCTCGCTGTACACGCTGCTCTACCTGCTGCACCGTACACTCTCCCAGCTGCACCGTACACTTTCGCAGCTGCACCAGCCGCCGCACCGCTGTCATACTCTCCGTTCGCCTACTCTGCGCCATACGTCCTCCCTTGAACGACACTTGGCTCATCGAATTCGCCGATCCATTCTCTGTTTTCTGTTCTATTAAATAAACCGCCTCTCTAAACACGTAATCAAAAGCATTTTCGCACTTTGAAACTTGCGACCCTCGAATTCGACGTCCCACGATCCTCGGCCCTTCACATTCCAAATTTGGACACCACGCTCGCGAATAACTAACGCGTGTACGTGCTCGACTTTCTCTAATTATAACCCTCCTTGTTTATACTGGATATATAATAACCGTGACACAACATTATTCCTGGGACACGAATCGAATCGATACCGTAGCGACGCACCAATTTATTTCGGAAATTGCATATAATCCTGTGACGACGATATCTTTTCCCGGAACTTCCGAAACGTTTCAGATAATAAAACTCTGTGGAAATGAAATTGTGCATATGACGCGCGCAAGAACCTATTGCATTTACACACGAGGTTCCGATATGAATTAAACCCGAACAATCAGACTTGCCTCGGGCTGACTTTCAATATGGACTTCAGAAATGCATCGATTCAGCGACCACATTCGATTCTCGTGCTTCTCAATATTCATTACACTCATGAATCTTCGAATAGTTTACACCGACGCGTGGGTCGACAAACATTGAATATCAATTACGAGGTGGGCTGTGGCATTTCTACAGAAGCGTGTAGAAATTGTTTAAACAAACGGAGGAAAGATTAGTCGGTTGCCCGTAAGGGGATTAGAAGATGTTGCGAACAAATCCCCCACTTCACACTGGATTTGCGGGACGCGTTCTGATGTTTGTGATTCACGATTGTTGAGACTGCGAAGATGCACCCACGAGGAATGACACAGAGTTGGGGAATAGTCAACTAATATTTAAAAATGACTAATAGTCTTTCTGAATGTTAGTCATTGCAAAATAGTCATTAGTCAGAACTTTTTGATTAGGTAGTGATAACTAGACTGCGGATCTTTATGCATTTATAGCAAAATTGAGTGGATGAAATTCAAAATTGTTGGAAAATTTACAAAATTGAAGATGTCAGTATATGATTTCGCCTGTATTAAAATCATTAAGGGAAGAAATAACATGTAATTTAGTTTCTATTTCTTGCAATCGATGAAGACAATTTTTATTTTGCATAATGATCCGCAGTCTGGTGATAACTAAATGGCAAATAGTTAGTCACAGCTCTAAGTAATCGTTAGCTATTGCTTATTAGTTAATTAGTAGTTGATGATCAGTCATCAATCTTTAGTCATCAGTCACTATTGTGCGATTAACATACATTAATATTATTAATTAGTTATCGCTAGCTAATCAAAAAGTTTTTACTATTTTGCTATGACTAACATTCAAAATATTATTAGTCATTTTTATTGTAAATATTAGTTGATTATTGCCCAACTCTGGAATGACACAATGTAGAATAATGTCACAGTTTTTTAGCATTAGCTTCGTTTCTATCACCGGAAACGAAAAATTGCGTTGTCTCGGGGAATAAGCTTTAAACTAATGTTTTCCAAAAGGGCACCTAGACGATCAATAATATTGTCAATGTAGGTCAACAATAATATTGAACCTCTCGAATTAACAATGAATGAATTAATTGACAACGTGTTTAACCCCTTTATAAACTGTAGCTCCCGCTGAAATTAGGCGATAGTAAGAGTGGAAGAGGGGGAGAGTGGTAAATGGATTTGAAACCCTGAGGGGAGGACCAAATATCATTACTAACAAGGGAAGTTACCCAACCGTAACAAGCCGATTTTAATGAAATTTTGGTATGATATAAAACTCAAAAAAATATTTGACACGTATTTTTTTATAGCGGCCGACATTTAAGGGGGTGAAATTAGCTCTCAAAGTTGGGGTGAAAAATCGATTTTCTTGAATATCTCCGAGGGTATTAGGCCTAGACAAAAATTTTGTCTTTGAAGGACGAACCTTTTCGTGTATCTTTTCTCGGAGATATTCAATAAAATCGATTTTTCACCCCAACTTTGAGAGCTATTTTCACCCCCTTAACATGAATGTCGGCCGCTATAAAAAAATGAGTTTTATATCATAGCAAAATTTCATTAAAATCGGCGTGTTACGGTTGGGTAACTTCCCTTGTAAGTAAAGAACTAATGTTTTCTATATCTTAAACAAAAATGATGTTAAATATTTTATTTATATACGAAGGGGAAACATAAATTATATTTTTAAAAATAAAGTAATATCTACTAGGTAGGGATGGAATCAAGTTCAATATGTACTCACGAATCCGAGTCAATTTCAATAACTAACTTTCATTTCATGGGTTTCGATTGCTACTTAAAAGCAATAATGTTTCAACGATTATATTTGAAAAGTATTCATTTTATACGAACTGATATCGAACCTCGGAATGAGAACTTACAAATTTCGAAAAGATACTTACTTCGATGTTGAAAGGAATCAAATCTTTCACAAGTAGTACTCGAATCTTGGAAATCAGAACTGCATAGTAGGTTTTAAGCACTTTCTTTGTTAAATTCGTAACTATTTAAGAATGACATTTCCGATAGATTATGAAATTATAGTTATACATGTTGAATTAAATTATGCATTGAAGGACAGCATAACTGATTATAAAAGTAACAAAATAATTATTAGAAAGATGAGAGAATTTCTGGTACGATATTCATAAAAGTTTCGAATCTGTTCGACCAAGATTCGAATATACTTGCAAGTATTATTCCCGTTTACCAAAGTACTTGTAAAAGGTTCGAAACTGTCTGGCATAGGTTCGAGTATACTTAGGAGTGCTATTTCTGTTTTTCGAAGTACTTATAGAGATTTGGGGTTATGTTCGTGGCGCACCGGTTCGATCAAATTATACACTAAATAGCAAACGTTCGATTCGGATTTGAGTCATTACGGCCTGAGACACGTTTGCTATAGAATGTTTTCTATAAGAGAAAAAGAAGAAAGATGGTGGTGTGTTTCGTCCTAGACCCGCTAGAGGACTCATCAGTAAGGCTATCTAGCGGGTCCTGCCTTCGAACGTTTGATAAACGTCTACAAAATTGCTATTTAGTGTATAATTTGATCGAACCGGTGCGCCGCGAACATAACCCCAAATTTATTTGAAAAATGTACGATCGAGAATAATTTCTTATTTACTTATAGAGAGTTCGAATTCAATTAATCAAAGTTCGAACCTGTTTGCGGGGTACTTGATCCCATCTCTAATACTAGGTACTTCACATATTATTTTTATTAATTTCTAAGTTTGTTTCGTGTCCGATAAAACCAGATGGGGCACGGTAATTGGTACCTTCACCCTATGTGATGAGATAAAAAAATGTATCTAATGAATTTCCATTTAAACAAGTTCATCATTTCAATAATTGTCATTTGACCGGCAGTGGTAGACGCTCGAAAGCTGTGAGGCGATTATAAGCAGGGTGGTGTTGATTGTCTGTACAAGCTAACTGATTCTACTTATGTCTCCTGGCGAATTGGTAATCCCGTTCTCTAATCCTCCTACGGTAAACACTGTTATACACCTTCGACGTATTTATGTACGTCCATAGAGACTGACCCCCGTCACGATAATGTTACGGTCGTGGCAACGATCCTTCGTATCTACTTGTGACGGATTGCGCCACGGATTGCACCACGCACGCAACAAAGCGACAAAGGGAAAAATTTGGTTATAAGCGTATATTATTCATAACTCCGCGTGATGCAAACAGGTTAATATAAGCATTCCAGTGTTGGTTACGTTGTGCGAACGTTACGCGTCTATCGACATCGACGGTGTACAACAATAACGGTGTGATCCGTTCTCCTGTTCCATTGCGTCACGTTGTCCAACAGCAGAATTTCGGAATTTCTCACGCGCCGGGTAGATCGTTAACGCGGTGAAACCGGTGTGACAGCGCGACGAAAACCGAATAGTTAATTATACTTAAAATTATATAAAATTAGAGATTCGGAGCGGTGTAACACGCTCACCGACACGCGCGAACGCTCTCGTCAACAGGCGCGTTACGTGACAAAATATTAATTACAAATCAAATATAGATTAAGTTTGCGAGCATCCGCTTTGAGACTCGGTTCGCGAATACATGTTATTTCAATTATAGAATACAGTAGGCTCTCGCCTAACGCGACCAGAAACTTGTTTAAAAAAGCTGTTTATATGTGTACTCATGATTATGAAAGCGGTCTAAGTGGAAATTAAAAAGAAAATGAGTTTATCAGTTATTTCACGTCACGTTATTTTAAACTAAATTAATTCAATGCAATTTTTACGATATTGTTCAAATAGAACCGTTTATAGTGCTTGTTGTTTCAACATTATATGCAATTCATTTAGTGTTAATATTATTTTCCTTTAAATATCTCGAAACAAGAAATATATGAAATATCTGGCTTGATCATTCAAAGATGCAGAAATTGGATTATCTTTTCGTCGAGGCCTAACAGTTTCGGAGATATTCAATAAAGTGGGGGTTTCCACCCCAACTTTGAAGGCTATTTTCACCCCCTTAATATGAATGTCGACAACCATGAAAAAAATACGTGTCACACATTTTTTTGAGTTCTGTATCATATAAAAATTCCATTAAAATCGGCGCGTTACGATTGGGTAACTTCCCTTGTTAGACCATTTTCATAATTATGGGTACATACATGTAGTATGTATTGCATGTTGCAGTAAATGTATAAAACATTGCGTAAGACGACTGTACAGCGTGTATAAAAAGTAATGGTCATCCGTCCTAGGGGTGAATCTATACCTCTGGGTCGGTGGACATTTGTAAAAGAAACTTGCCGCAAGGTTGTTTATAACAAAGAAAATTGTTGATAAAGTTTGTTTTTACGTGTGCGTGCCTCGAGCCAAACGAAATTTAAAGGGACATTCGTCGCTAGGCCCGTACCAAATGTCCACCGATCCAGAGGTGTAGATTCACCCCTAGGACGGATGTCCATTACATTACTACCACAGAATATACATATACAGGGTCATCCGTTTTTAAACGGACAAACGTAAACCAGCTACAAAGAACCCCAAATGGAACAAGTTTTACCCCTGCCACTTTTTTTGTTTCGGCCTTGATTTCTAGAAAATTGCAATTTTGCCCTATGCCAAAAAAACAAAGATCCGAAGGTCATACAAAAATATTTTGTTAACAAAAAGGATGCCCCTATTTATTTTAAACCAAACAAAGGAAAAATCATCAAGATTCATCACTGGAGTCCCGAGATATTCAAGTTTATGTGAACTAAAAAAATTATGGTTTTTTGCAATTTTCTAGAAATCAAGGCCGAAACAAAAAAAGTGGCAGGGGTAAAACTTGTTCCATTTGGGGTTCTTTATAGCTGGTTTACGTTTGTCCGTTTAAAAACGGATGACCCTGTAGATATTATTACATATAGCGTTATACAGTGAGTGTGAAAAGTATTCGTACGTCCTCAAAATAGAATATCTTTCTTATAATTGTACCAAACGACCTGGTTTTTTATAATCATTTAGAAGCATTGGTTTACGAAATTATATGCAAAAAGATTTTCAAAAAATTACAATTTACAAGATTACAGGCAAAAATAAAAAAGGCATTTTTTAAAACTTTTTTATTTGGGCCCTTAATGAAAATGTAAAATACAGTGGGTGTACAAAGTATTCGTACACCTTTTAAAAACTAATAACTTTTTTATAATTGTACCAAACGACCTGATTTTTTATAATCAATTAGAAGCATTAGTTTAGAAACTGATATGCAAAAAAGATTTTCCAAAAATTACAATTTACAGGTTGCAGGTAAAAATAAAAAAGGCATTTTTTAAAACTTTTTTCTTTGAGCCCTTAATGAAAATTTAAAACATATGTTTTCTAGATGCATGTTCTTTATACACATGTTGGAAATTTCATCGAAATCGATTGATGCAGGAAAAAACAACAGGCGTCGAAAGATGTACGATTCTGTGGATTTTAAGCAGAAACTAATCAAAAGTCGTGGAAAACTACGATTTTCACCATTTTTAACTGGTTGTAGCTCGTGTCTATGTTAATCGATTTCAATGAAATTTTCAGCATGTGTATGACTAACAGAGATCTACAAAACATACATTTTAAATTTTCATTAAGGACCCAAATAAAAAAGTTTTAAAAAATGCCTTTTTTATTTTTACATTTAACCTTGTAAATTATAATTTTTGGAAAATCTTTTTTGTATATCATTTCGTAAACCAATGCTTCTAATTGATTATAAAAAATCTGGTTGTTTGGTACAATTATCAAAATGTTATTAGTTTTGAAAACGTGTACGAATACTTTGTACACCCACTGTACATATAGATATTATTATAGCGTTATACAGTGAGTGTGAAAGTATTCGTACGTCGTCAAAATAGAATATCTTTCTTATAATTTTACCAAACGACCTGGTTTTTTATAATCATTTAGAAGCATTGGTTTACGAAATTATATGTAAAAAGATTTTCCAAAAATTATAATTTACAACGTTACATGCAAAAATAAAAAAGGCGTTTTCTAAAACTTTTTTATTTGGGCCCTTAATGAAAATTTAAAATATATACTTTGAAGATCTATGCCTTTGAGCAGTTATAAAATCCAGAGAATCGTACATCTTTCGATGCATGTCGTTTTTTGCTGCGTCAACCGATTTCGATGAAATTTTCAGTACGCGTATAACTAACACAGCTCTTCAAAACATATATCTTAAATTTTCATGAAGTGCCCAAATAAAAAATTTTTAAAAAATGCCTTTTTTATTTTTGCATGTGACCTTGTAAATTACAATTTTTGGAAAATCTTCTTCTCAAACCAATGCTTCTAATTGATTATGAAAAATCAGGTCGTTTGGTACAATCTTAAAAAAGTTATTCTATTTTAAAGGGGCGTACGAATACTTTTTACACCAACTGTATGAGAGTCTACTGTAACTTCTCGTTATCACTGTAACAGAGTTCACGCAGAGGATCGCCTTGAAGCTGCCAAAGCGAAAACGCGCGTTACGCCGAGCAGCTTGAAAACCGGCCGCGGATTAAGACATCAAACTTACGCGACCAAATTAACAATTAAGTTCACAGAGAAAGTCTAGGAATGAAGCCATACCTAGCCGCGAAGGTCGTCGATGCAATTAACCAGAACCTTTCATCGAACCTTTTCCTCCGGCACGAAACACACGATCCACGGCCAGAGTTGGACATAAATATTTAAATAATTGAATAAAGCGTACTTAACTAATTTTTGTCATATAAACACATAAAATCCGCTGTCTGTTGTATTATACCAATATATTTAATAATGTAAACAATATTGTGGACAATGGTACAGCATTTTTCGACTCCGAGTCACCCCTCAACGTAACCGTGGACAGAGTTAGGCAAAAATTATATTTAAATAAAAATTTTTGCCCATCTCTGTCCACGGCTACGTCGAAGGGTGACTCGGAGTCAAACAATGCTGTACCATTGTCCACAATATTGTTTACATTATTAAATATATTGGTATAATACAATAGACAGCGGATTTTATGCATTTATATATGACAAAAATGAGTACAGTAGGCTCCCGTATAACACGACCAACGAATTGTTTAAAAAGATCATACACGGTCTGTTTAAACAATTCTTTTATCGCGTTATACGGGAGCCTACTGTAAAATATATCCCACGAGAGAGTAACCCCGTTTCGCGCAGCTTAGAAGATGGTGGGGGCGCAGCGAGCCTATCATCTCTCACTCCACTACCCACTCCCCACTTTCTTGAACCAATTAGGGCGAAGATGCGCAAAGGCGAACGAAAACTGGTTTTTCCGCGGAGTTACTCTCTCGTGGGATATACTTGATGCGTAATTTGAAACAATGAAAATATTAGAAGAATTTTAAAATATATTACGAAAGAAAATAAAATTGTATTTCACTGCAGTATGCAAAATAAAAATTCTCCGCCCGAATTGCAACAAAGATCCGCCGTCTACTAATCGATTACTAGACATTGAAGTATTGTATGAGTAATTATATCAATTTCATATCTATAAAATGAACAAAATCGTATACAATGGAACTATTCTAGGTCGGAAGAAATGTTTAATTTTCAACTTAAAATAGCTCCGACTGCAAAGGGTTGATCGTGCACGTCTGCGGCAATTTATCGAAATATGTAGCAACTTTTCGAGCGAGAGGTCGAGAAATTTTTGCGATTGTTCTCGAGCCTGTTCGCTGCAATCCATCGCGGTTCATCGACACTGCACCTCGCCGGCGATCGTCGCCGTTCTTCCCTCAGGGCTCTCGTGACGCGCTCGGTCCTTGGCCATGAAGATAAATCGTCCGCTTTTTCTCGTCACCCAATTTACCGAAAAAGAACAGTTACGACTCGACACGTTTTTTCCGGGGCGGCGCGGCGGCACGGCGAACGGAGGGAAAGTCTTAGCGTCCGATGGGGAATCGTAGACGAGACGCCATTCCACTAGGAATTCGAGTCACGATCGTGGAACGATCTTCGAAACTCATGGTGTCACAACATCGCGACGTAAAATGTATGTACGCCCGTTTTTCGTATTTAGAACGTGAACGAGCCGCACCCAATCTGTATTACTGGTTCAAGTGAAACTGGCATACCTGCCGGCCAACGATTATGTCATCCAAGGGTCGACGGATGACCCGGCCTCGCGGTGCCGATGACACCGTCCGTCTTCCGAGAAATCCTCGCGCCATTCTTAGAAACCCTTCGGGAAATACTTCTCGACGGGTACAGCACATTGATTCTTCTAATTAACCCTTTGCACTCGGAGATGTCTATTTCAACTTGTAAATTAAGAATTTCTTGAAACGTGTGAATATTTCGTTCACCAACTGTATATGATTTTTTTAATTTTATGGATATGAAGTTGATATAATACCTCGTACTTACTTAATGCTTAAATGTAATACTTGTAATACTTAATTATTACATAAATATAGTATTACTTAAATTTAATAGAGTATTACTTAAATGTAATACTTAAATTAAGTACTTAATACTTAAATGTGTAGTAATTTCTTAGTAGACTGCAGATCTTCGTGCATTTAGGCTTCGGACAATTTTCAAACATGCTAGAACGCAAAATTCCACAGAATTTAATACGATTTTGATTAATTTCAGAACTACAAAGACTGCTACCACTGAAAATGAGATTTTACATGGTTCCACTTTCTTACAATTTACCTACAAAAATTGAACTTCATACATTTAGGTTTCGGACAATTTTAAAAACATGCTAGAACGCAAAATTCCACAGAATTTAATTCCACAGAATTTGATTAATTTCAGAACTACAAAGACTGCTTCCACTGAAAATGAGATTTTACATGGTTCCACTTTCTTACAATTTACCTACAAAAATTGAACTTCATACATTTAGGTTTCGGACAATTCCCAAAACATGCTGGAACGCAAAATTTCACAGAATTTAATACGATTTTGATTAATTTCAGAACTACAAAGACTGCTATCACTGAAAATGAGATATTACATGGTTCCACTTTCTTACAATTTACCTATCAAAATTGAACTTCATACATTTAGGCTTCGGACAATTTTCAAAACATGCTGGAACGCAAAATTTCACAGAATTTAATACGATTTCGATTAATTTCAGAACTACAAAGACTGCTACCACTGAAAATGAGATTTTACATGGTTCCACTTTCTTACAATTTACCTACAAAAATTGAACTTCATACATTTAGGTTTCGGACAATTTTAAAAACATGCTAGAACGCAAAATTCCACAGAATTTAATTCCACAGAATTTGATTAATTTCAGAACTACAAAGACTGCTGCCACTGAAAATGAGATTTTACATGGTTCCACTTTCTTACGATTTACCTATAAAAGTTGAACTTCGTACATTTAGGCTTCGGACAATTTTAAAAACATGCTGGAACGCAAAATTCCACAGAATTTAATACGATTTTGATTAATTTCAGAACTACAAAGACTGCTACCACTGAAAATTAGATTTTACATGGTTCCACTTTCTTACAATTTACCTACAAAAATTGAACTTCATACATTTAGGTTTCGGACAATTTTAAAAACATGCTGGAACGCAAAATTCCACAGAATTTAATACGATTTTGATTAATTTCAGTACTACAAATACTGCTACCACTGAAAATTAGATTTTACATGGTTCCACTTTCTTACAATTTACCTATAAAAATTGAACTTCATACATTTAGGCTTCGTACAATTTTCAAAACATGCTGGAACGCAAAATTCCACAGAATTTAATACGATTTTGATTAATTTCAGAACTACAAAGACTGCTATCACTGAAAATGAGATATTACATGGTTCCACTTTGTTACAATTTACCTATAAAAGTTGAACTTCGTACATTTAGGCTTCGGACAATTTTCAAAACATGCTGGAACGCAAAATTCCACAGAATTTAATACGATTTTGATTAATTTCAGAACTACAAAGACTGCTATCACTGAAAATGAGATATTACATGGTTCCACTTTGTTACAATTTACCTATAAAAATTGAACTTCATACATTTAGGCTTCGGAAAATTTTCAAAACATGCTGGAACGCAAAATTCCACAGAATTTAATACGATTTTGATTAATTTCAGAACTACAAAGACTGCTATCACTGAAAATGAGATATTACATGGTTCCACTTTGTTACAATTTACCTATAAAAGTTGAACTTCGTACATTTAGGCTTCGGACAATTCCCAAAACATGCTGGACCGCAAAATTTCACAGAATTTAATACGATTTTGATTAATTTCAGAACTACAAAGACTGCTATCACTGAAAATGAGATATTACATGGTTCCACTTTCTTACAATTTACCTATCAAAATTGAACTTCATACATTTAGGCTTCGGACAATTTTCAAAACATGCTGGAACGCAAAATTTCACAGAATTTAATACGATTTCGATTAATTTCAGAACTACAAAGACTGCTACCACTGAAAATGAGATTTTACATGGTTCCACTTTCTTACAATTTACCTACAAAAATTGAACTTCATACATTTAGGTTTCGGACAATTTTAAAAACATGCTAGAACGCAAAATTCCACAGAATTTAATTCCACAGAATTTGATTAATTTCAGAACTACAAAGACTGGTACCATTGAAAATGAGATATTACATGGTTCCACTTTCTTACAATTTACCTATAAAAGTTGAACTTCGTACATTTAGGCTTCGGACAATTTTAAAAACATGCTGGAACGCAAAATTCCACAGAATTTAATACGATTTTGATTAATTTCAGAACTACAAAGACTGCTACCACTGAAAATGAGATATTACATAGTTCCACTTTCTCACAATTTACCTACAAAAATTGGAAATTGCATAAACATCCGCAGTTTATTGATTAGATACCAACATATTTAATAATTAAACTGCGGATCTTCATGCAAAATAAAAATTGGCTGTATCGATTGCAAGAAATCGAAACTAAATTGAATGTTATTTCTGAATGATTATCATAGAGGAGAAATCATATTGACATCACCAATTTTTTAAATATTTCAGCAATTTGGAATTTCATCTACACAATTTTACTATAAATGCATAAAGATCCGCAGTCTATTAATAATACAATATTGTAAACAATGGTACAGCAATTTTCTGTGGTGAGTCACTCTTCAACTGCTAAGGGATTTACTTCCAACTTATTTACTTCCAAAGGAAACATTTTATTTCACTGCCATCGTCTAAATGCAATCAGAAAATATAAAGTGAAAGAAATAGAAAATTCTTTGCTGAAGGGACAAAGAGACCGCCTGACACACGGTATAATGAACCGTTTAAATGAAAATGAAAATTGTTCAGGTACATTTGATCAACCAAAGGGACAATTCAATTTTTCTACAAAAGGTAGAGCACATCGAAGCAACATTCCAAGCATCACAAAGAAAACAACAGAAATTAATATCGAGTCTCCTAAAGTGGAATACGTCGTAAACAAGATCGGGTCCATAGTCCACGACAACTTGAACCCGGATGAACGAGAAGTTAGATCCGATCGAAGATTACCGAGGAACCGATTGGTCCTGCAATTAGTCTATCCACGGGCCATCGATCTCCGGCTCGGAGCTCGGAAAAAACGTGTAGATTCGACCTTAGAGCTCGGCCGATGAAAGTAACGAACCCGGGCGTCTCGGTACAAAACGAACAAAGCGATTTGGTATTCAGAAGCGTGTTCCTGGTCGCATCGTGCCTCGCAACCACCTTCCTTCGCCATTAGCACGCGTAGTGGGAGTATGTGTCTCGCGCGGAAACCACCTATAAAAGCGGTCTGCCTAATCGTTTTGGTATCACAGTTTCATTCAACGTTCCACTCGAAACACCCTCGAGATCTCCAACGAGCAAAATGAGTTCCGCACAATTCTTGGTAAGTCGAGTCGCCGGAAACGCGCAGGTCTTTCTGTGAACATTTTTCGAAGCACAAAGTACAAGTCGTCGATATGTTTACATATATCTGAAGAACTATTCTGTGAACATTTTTCAAACCAAAAAGTACAAGTCGATGACATGTTGTATATCTGACAAATTATTCTATGAACATTTTTTAACCCAAAAAGTACAAGTCGTCGACATGTTGTATATCTAAAGAATTATTCTGTGAACATTTTTCAATCCAAAAAGTACAAGTCTTATATATGTTATGCATATATCAGAAGAATTATTCTGTGATCATTTTGCAAACCAAAAAGTATAAGTCTTATATATGTTATGCATATATCTGAAGAATTATTCTGTAAACATTTTTCAAACCAAAAAGTACAAGTCGTCGACATGTTGTATATCTAAAGAATTACTCTGTGAACATTTTTCAATCCAAAAAGTACAAGTCTTATATATGTTATTCATATATCTGAAGAATTATTCTGTGAACATTTTTCAATCCAAAAAGTACAAGTCTTATATATGTTATTCATATATCTGAAGAATTATTCTGTGAACATTTTTCAAACCAAAAAGTACAAGTCGTCGTCATGTTGTATATCTGAAAAATTATTCTATGAACATTTTTGAAGCCAAAACGTACAAGTCGTCGATATGTTATGCATATATCAGAAGAATTATTCTGTGATCATTTTTCAAAGTAAACAGTACAAGAATTATTCAGTGAGTTATTGAGACGTTAACCTTTCGTGCACGAAGGGCTTCCTCCGATCAATTGCCAACAAGTAACGAATGACACTTCGAATAAAATATCGACAAAATGATAGAACGTTGAGCATCATCATTTTATATACAGATTGTATAAAAATGGTCGATCTTGCAAATATGAATAGCGAAAGCTGTTAATCTAATCTATACATCGCTATTTATATTGTTTATTTTTCAAACCAAAAAGTACAAGTCGTCAATATGTTACACATATATCAGAAGAATTATTCTGTAAACATTTTTCAAATCGAAAAGTACAAGAATTGTTCTGTGAAGTATTGAGCGGTTAACCCCTCGTACTCGAAGGGTCAATCGTACTCAGATCAATTGCCAGCAAGTAACGAATGACACGTGGAATAAAATATCGATAAAATGATTCAACGTTGAATATCAACGTTTGATATACAGATTAAAAGTATAAAAATTGTAGATCTTGCAAATCTGAAGAGCGGAAGATATTCTCTAATATCTAATCTAATCAATATCTCGCTGTTTTATATTGTTTATTATTCAAACCAAAAAGTGCAAGTCATCAATACGTTATACATATACATTAGAATTATTCTGTGATCATTTTTCAAACCAAAAAGTACAAGAATTATTCTGTGAATTATTGAAACGTTAACCTTTCGTGCTGGAAGGGCTTCCTCCGATCAATTGCCAGCAAGTAACGAATGACACTTCGAATAAAATATCGACAAAATGATAGAACGTCGAGTATCATCATTTTATAAAACATGAAGTGCACGTGCTATATTAATCTAATCGATTTATCGTTTCTCTTCCGCAGATCCTCTTCGCCGGTCTGATCGCCGTGTGCTCCGCCGGTTTGATCCCAGCTGCCGTTCCAGCGGCCGTAGCAGCCCCGATTCCAGCGGCTCTGACTGTTGGAACTTATGCTAGCAGCTACAACGCTCATGCGATCAATCACGCCTTCGCTGCACCCTACATCGCGAGCCCAGTGGTCGCTCATGCCGCTGCACCCTTCGCAGCTCCAGTCGCATCCTACGCCTACGCAGGCTACCCATCAGCGGCCCTGATCGCCGGCAGACGCTAAGTCTTGTGCGAACTTTAACCCGTTACCTCGAGAAGATGAGGATCCTGGAATATCCGGCTGCAAACGCCATCTCCGCCGAGGAATCCATTCGCTTCCGGTCTTCGTTCTCCAACGACGCCGCAGGATGCTCCAGGAATCGTCTTCGCTAGTTTCCTTTCATCGAATTGGCCATTTCTACCATGTACATTCCACAACGCTTGAATAAACAATCTCTTTACCTCTCTTAATTTTATCTCTTGTCTGCTGCGCGCTGCATGTACCCTATTCTTGCACGCTGTTGGGCGTTTAAAAAGAAAATGATTTATTTAACCAACTGGGGATGAGTGAATACGTTTTGCAAGTTCAGGAAAAAAGACATTTTTCGCTAATGTTTACTGATAAAAGATCATAAACCCACACTTGAACTTTTTCAAATTTTATAAAAATTTTTGGACTTTGGTCCGAGGATTCTCTCAATTTTTTCGAAAACCGTTTGTTACAATAAAATACGCAGCTTGTCCAGATCTGCAGGTTTGGTTTAACATATTTTTCGACGCAGTAAATAGTTTATTAAGTTAATTGTTTTAATGTTTAATCGAGCTCAAACTTTGCACAGATTTGTCTCAACTATATGGAACAACCCTGGGGTTGCTGAAAACGAAGTTTCGGAAAAAATTTGCGATGCAGTAAATGGTTTATTAAGTTAATTGTTTTAATGTTTAATCGAGCTCAAACTTTGCACAGATTTGTTTCAACTATTTGGAACAACTCTGGGGTTTGCTGAAAAAGAACTTTTGGGAAAAATTTTCGACGCGGTAAATAGTTTATTAAGTTAATTGTTTTAATGTTTAATCGAGCTCAAAGTTTTTGCACAGATTTGTTTGAACTATTTGGAACAACTCTGGGGGTTGCTGAAAAAGAACTTTTGGGAAAAATTTTCGACGCAGTAAATAGTTTATTAAGTTAATTGTCTTAATGTTTGATTGGGCTCAAACATTGCACAGATTTGTCTCAACTATTTGGAACAACCCTGGGGTTGCTGAAAAAGAACTTTTGGGAAAAATTTTCGACGCAGTAAATAGTTTATTAAGTTAATTGTTTTAATGTTTAATCGAGCTCAAAGTTTTTGCATAGATTTGTTTGAACTATTTGGAACAACTCTGGGGGTTGCTGAAAAAGAACTTTTGGGAAAAATTTTCGACGCAGTAAATAGTTTATTAAGTTAATTGTCTTAATGTTTAATCGAGCTCAAACTTTGCACAGATTTGTTTGAATTACATATGTGGAACAACTCTGAGAGTTGCTGAAAAAGAACTTTTGGGAAAAATTTTCGACGCAGTAAATGGTTTATTAAGTTAATTGTCTTAATGTTTAATCGAGCTCAAACTTTGCACAGATCTGTTTCAACTATTTGGAACAACCCTGGGGGTTGCTGAAAAAGAAGTTTTGGGAAAAATTTTCGACGCAATAAATAGTTTATTAAGTTAATTGTTTTAATATTTAATCGAGCTCAAACTTTGCACAGATTTGTTTCAACTATTTGGAACAACTCTGGGTGTGCCGTAAAAGAAATGTTATCAAAAATTTTTGGCAAGGTTAAATAATTAGATGCACTATGTGGACTCCATTCTTTTTGTTAAAAAAGATGTAAAAATTCATGGCTTCCAGGCGTGTATAAAGTATAAACGAAGCCGACCAAGAAAAGAAGTTGCTCTCGGAGTTTTTACGGAGCGATTCCCGCGGAGACAAAGTAGTTCCGACGAAGAAAACCATAACTTCGAGGCTCCTCCGGGAGAGGCGATCCAGTTCGACGTTCCCTGCCGGAAACAAAAGATGCATGGTAACCGGCGAACAAACGACGACTCGTTGATCGTCGTTGCCGAGGTCGAACCTTTCCGTTTTGGTGCGTACGCTCGGGACAATCGCCTCGTTTCGGATTAACTGGTTCGGAAAAACTGGTTCGTATCTCGCTGGTGGGATCAAGCGGAGAAAAATCAGGCGAGTCGCCCTTACCTTTCGTCCAAATCTGTTGCACCCGTTCCAAACGAGAGACAGAGGGACTCCGTCGCGAAGGAGAAAGAATCGAATCGTTCATTCCGAATAAAAATCGAAAGAACGCAGCAAAGGAGCCGTTGCGAAAATGCGTGAGATCGCGCATCTCCAAGCGGGCCAATGCGGCAATCAAATAGGAGCCAAGGTGAGCCATAAGAACACCATAATTTCCCTTTATTTCGAGGGATGGTGGGTGAAGCTACTCTAGAGCACGGAAAACTAATCTTCCTAATTTTTTACGGGCATCAGACTTCGAAATGCGCACAAGAATTTGTACATACATGATCATTAGACAGCGGACTTTTATGCAAAATAAACATTTTCTACCCGAATTGCAACATTTGAAATATGATTGAGTAATAACAAATGGACTAGCAGCACAAGATATTGTATACACATTCATATAATATCAAAAAGAGATTCAATCTGTTTTTAATATTCAAATATACATACAATATTTATTTTACATTAAGTACCAAATATTCTTTTTTATCCTAACTTATAAGATAGGAAGAAATATTTTTCTCATATTAAAAAGTGTGGCTTAAAAAATATTTATCCAATATTTTTGTGCTACTAGGGGAAGCAATGCCATCGCAATGCTAAATTTGTTTAATTCGTTTATTGTTTTAAATTATACCTGCTCACTATTGTCATCAATCCATAAAATCAGCTGTCTAATCCCAGACTGTGCAAACACGTCTCATTTCAGACATTTTCAGAGATTTCTAGGATAATCATCTTGTCACAAAATGACGGCGCCACAGCTTTGCTTTTCTCATTCCCGTAAAAATGGTTAAAAATAAGACTTTTTTTGGCGTCTTAAAATTTATCCTCGAATCTAATAAATTAACTGTGATCCCGAACAGTTCTGGGAGGTGATCTCCGACGAGCACGGCATCGATCCGACCGGAACCTACCACGGCGACTCGGATCTCCAGCTGGAGCGCATAAACGTTTACTATAACGAGGCTTCCGGAGGAAAGTACGTGCCCAGAGCGATTCTCGTCGATCTGGAGCCCGGAACCATGGACGCAGTCCGATCCGGGCCGTTCGGGCAAATCTTCCGACCAGACAATTTCGTGTTCGGTCAGAGCGGCGCCGGAAACAACTGGGCCAAAGGGCACTACACGGAGGGCGCGGAATTGGTGGACTCCGTCCTGGACGTTGTACGCAAGGAAGCGGAAAGCTGCGACTGCCTTCAAGGCTTCCAGCTGACCCATTCCCTCGGCGGAGGGACCGGAGCCGGTATGGGCACGCTGCTCATTTCGAAAATACGCGAGGAGTACCCGGATAGGATCATGATGACCTTCAGTGTAGTTCCGTCTCCCAAGGTATCCGATGATGACGTTCGTTCGTCTCCCTTTCATCCATTCCGACGCCTACAGTAATGGGCAAAAGTATCCGCGCGGAACAGCCTTTTCAACGAATATCGATAAACACTGAAATTCTCGGAATAAACGTGTTTAACGCAAAAATGTTACTTTGACCAAAGTTTGTTACCGGATATTTTGTCCGCCCACCAGATATCTACAGGGTGTTGCTGTAGCTAACGGGTCGATCGGAAATTTGGTAATTGTGCGTAAAAGGTCTCACCTCACCGATTTCGCTGATATTTTAAAATCTAAAATTTATATGTTTGTATAACTACATTTCAATGCTTAAATACTGATCACGTGCGAATCAAATTTCATTTCGTCTAAAAAGAAAGGCGTAAGATTCATATATAATGAATCGGATTAATATTCGGACGCTGCGAAAAAGGCGATAACCTTTTAAATATTGTACTATGTATACGATTTTAACTTTTTTGGCAAGCTAGAGCAATTAGTTTACTACAGGATGTGGAAAGAAATTTTTTCAAAAATTGCTATTGATCGGAATTGTAGAAAAATTACTAAAAGTTGTATTTTACAACCTTTTTATGTGGGCCTATATAGAAAATTTAAAACATACTATCATTTTGTAAATCTGTGTTAATTAAACATGTTCTGAAAATTTCGTCAAAATCGGTTGATGCGTGAAAAAACGACTGGCATTGGAAGATGTAAGAATTCTTAGATATAGGCTGAAAATCGTGAAAATCTGCAATTTTTGCCATCTTTATTGCAACGTCGACCGATTTTGACACGGCCTTTTACAATTTTTTGTGTGGTCCTACATTGAACATTTAAAAAATACGTTTTGTAGATCTATGTGAATTATATGCGCTGTGAAAGCTTAGTCGAAATCGGTTGATGCGGGGAAAAATGACAGGCATCGAAAGATGTAAGGATCCTTAGATTTATCTGAGTTAGAGGATGAAATTCGTGAAAATCAGCAATCTTTACCATTTTTAAATGTTTGTAGCTGCAATGTCGACTAATTTCGACGAAATTTTCAGAATACGTTTAATTCACACAGATCTACAAAACGTATTTTTTAAATTTTCTATACAGGCCCACATAAAAAATTTGTAAAATGCAACTTCTAGTATTTTTACTACAATTCCGATCAATTGCAATTTTTGACAAAATTTCTTTTCATATCCTGTAGTAAACTAATTGCTCCAGCTTGCCAAAAAAGTTCAAATCGTACAGTACAATAATATTTTTTAATATTTTTAATAAAATAATAATTTTTTAATAAAAAAAGTTATCGCTTTTTTTTGGAGCGTCCGAATATTAATCCGGTTCACTGTACGTTAGATTTTGTTAAAATCTTCATTATTACGACTCTGACTCGTTAAAATACTTCAAGCGGTTAAGATACGAAGCTGATTTTTAAAGTACTATTAACCCTCATCCGTCCCTCATTTCGCGAACTGAATCTGTCCCTCGGTGTCAAATTAACACAGTGGTAAAATATCGACGAAATAACAAGATAGAAAGTTATTTTTTGATATTTTTGTATTCAAATGGATGCGTTAACATCTGCATCTTAGTTTTTGTACAATTTTCGCATAAAATAAAACGATGTGTGGGACATATTGCTTGTTTGTTGCCAAATCACATCGGGCACTATGTATATTAGCATTTGGTCATTTCTCACATGTGTGACACCGGGCTCGTTTTTTTGTTGGTGGAGTATGCATTATACGATTACTACAAGACGGTACAATCACTGTTGGTATACCCTTTATTTGTACAACAAGTGCAGTCGCATTAGATCCTCGCGGTAGATGTGTGCGAAACGTAATACATATACGAATGCACCAAAGAATGTCCAATTTCAATAAAAAAAAGGCGTCGACGATATTTTTTATTTTTATTCCACGTTGCATTGAGTGAAGGAAATATTATAAAAGCATTGCATGCTGATATATCTAACATATTAGCAACAATTGCCATTGGTCATCTATTTGTTTCGCGCTTACATCTGTATGTGCCCACCATCTCCATATCATCGAGGACATCGACGCGACGCCTCCTTTCGTAGCGTTATAATACTTTATTATTTCAGGATTTTTTATCTACTTCACTACTCATTTGCTTTGACGTATGGTATGTACTAAGTAGAATAACAAATCGTCTTCTTTTTGTCACATAAGACACCATTGTACCTTTTAGTATGTGTTCAAAAACAAACTCCGAATGATGAAGTGGCTTCTTCGTATCGAGTAAAATTTGTGGAATTTCTTTTCTATTTTTTCGTATGGTCCCTACAAGCGTCATCTTTTGTTTTTGTAATATAATTACTAATTCGTGTGAAGTAAAAAAATTGTCACACATAACATTGCGTCCACCCAAACCTTCAACTAATTGTAGCACTACGCGTTGACCCTGCTTTACTTCTGTGTGGCAGTTTCGATCGCGTCCCGTGTAAATTTCCATACTATATGAGTAATACGTTTTCTTCTAATTTAGAAAAAATCAATTTTCCTTCAATTTCCGAATGCCGTATAAATTTCTCATTGAAATAATGGTGATTGAAAAACTCCGCGACAGTACGTAAGAGTACATGTGTCATATTGACACACAGGGACTCTTTCGTAACAAATTTGACTTGCAGTTTTGACATTATTATTTTCCATGAACAATGCTAGGTATATGTGTTTCGCATTAAACAAATAAAAGTCACAAACTTTCGGGCAAATTTACCGACAAATAACAGAACAGTACCCCTTAATTCGCGAAAACTGTGTCAAATTGACACGAGGGACGGATGAGGGTTAACATAGTAATCTTCGATTGTTCCACAGGTGTCGGACACAGTGGTGGAGCCGTACAACTGCACTCTGTCGGTGCACCAACTGGTCGAGAACACGGACGAGTCTTACTGCATAGACAACGAGGCTCTCTACGACATATGCTTCCGCACGTTGAAGCTGACCACGCCGACTTATGGCGACTTGAACCACCTGGTGAGCGCGACGCTGAGCGGCGTCACCACGTGTCTCAGGTTCCCAGGACAACTGAACGCCGACCTGAGGAAACTCGCCGTGAACATGGTGCCATTCCCGAGACTTCATTTCTTCATCCCTGGTTTCGCACCCCTAACTTCCAGGTGCGCTAACGAAATAGCCCGCTGTTTCGAAGCAGAGTTTCCCCACGCGGACGTTGTCGTGCTTTGATGGACTTTGAGGAAACTAAACCTTCAGTTTCTAGTCGTTTTATCTTATCCCAATCGAACGTTTTAACATCCTGTAATCCAGAGTTGGGCAAAACGTAATAATTCGATTAATAAACAATTTAAAGATTTAGCGCCAATGTTATATAACATTTGATCAAACCTGTGGCGCCGAAATCATTAAATTGTTGATTTGCACTATCTACGATCGACATAAAGGAAAATGAATCCGATTAATAAATTTGGGGTTATGTTCGCGGCGCAACGGTTCGATCAAATTATACACTAAATAGCAATTTTGTAGACATTTTTCAAACGTTCGATTCGGATTTGAATCATTACGTCCTGAGACACGTTTGCTATAGAATGTTTTCTATAAGAGAACATAACCCCAAATTTATTTAAAAATGTACGATCGAGAATAATTTCTTATTAATCCGATTAATGATTGAAAATTACGATTAATATAAAATCGAATTATTAATCGTGGCTACCGATTACTAAATAATCAGTAATTGCTTTCTTAATTATTTATAATTTAATCTGCACTTTTGCTATAATAACAACACTGTGTATAGTTCAGGATTCATAATGCATAATTACTAGACTGCGGATCTCTATAAATTTATGACAAAAATGGATAGTTGCAATTTAAGACAGTGGTCAGACCGAAAAATTTAAAACGTTACAGCTTTAACAGAAACAGAACATTATTAAAGAATTAAAGAAATTATTGCTTGGTCCTTACTTCTCGCAATTGACGCAAACAATTTTTATTTCGCATAAAGTTCCGCAGTCTAATGATTACAGTTACTACGATTACATTAAACAATCGATTACAAAAGAATTAATCACTGCCCGACTCTGCTGTAATCCCGTACATCCAAGACTGAAAGCTCTCATCGTACCGATTTCTACCAGAGAAAAGCGAGCAGAGAGCTCGAGGAAGTTGGGAAACTCTGTTCCACAGCATTGTTACAAGTATAGATGAGCGTAGGTAGAGCGATTACAATGAACGTCAAAGTGAATGGGCTATTCACTTCGCATCGCGTCGCGTTATTGTTTCTTTATCAAAATTTTCAAATTAAATAGTTGCTATTTGAATGAATCTCCGGGATGGTAACTGATGAAACCATCTGTTTCAGAGGATCGCAGCAGTACAGGGCCCTGACGGTCCCCGAGTTGACGCAGCAAATGTTCGACGCGAAGAACATGATGGCCGCCTGCGACCCCCGTAATGGTCGCTATCTCACGGTAGCAGCGGTGTTCCGCGGCAGGATGTCGATGAAGGAAGTAGACGAGCAGATGCTGAATATACAGAACAAGAACAGCAGCTACTTCGTCGAGTGGATACCCAGCAACGTGAAGACTGCCGTTTGCGATATTCCTCCCCGCGGCTTGAAGATGTCGGCGACGTTCATCGGGAACTCGACGGCCATTCAGGTGAATCCTAGGAACATCGGTATCTTGGGAAATCTATATACAGTGGGTGTACAAAGTATTCGTACACTTTTCCAAAACTAATAGCTTTTTTATAATTGTACCAAACAAACTGATTTTTTATAATCAATTAGAAGCATTGGTTTACGAAATGATATACAAAAAAGATTTTCCAAAAATTATAATTTACAAGGTTAAATGCAAAAATAAAAAAGCATTTTTTAAAACTTTTTTATTTGGGTCCTTAATGAAAATTTAAAATGTATGTTTTGTAGATCTATGTTAGTCATACACAATGTTGAAAATTTCATTGATATCGGTTAACATACACACGAGCTACAAGCGGTTAAAAATGGTGAAAATCGTAGTTTTCCACGACTTTTGATCAGTTTCTGCTTAAAATCCACAGAATCGTACATCTTTCGACGCCTGTTGTTTTTTCCTGCGTCGATCGATTTCGATGAAATTTCCAACATGTGTATAAAGAACATGGATCTAGAAAACATGTTTTAAATTTTCATTAAGGGCTCAAATAAAAAAGTTTTAAAAAATGCCTTTTTTATTTTTACCTGCAACCTTGTAAATTGTAATTTTTGGAAAATCTTTTTTGCATATCAGTTTGTAAACTAATGCTTCTAATTGATTATAAAAAATCAGGTCGTTTGGTACAATTATAAAAAAGTTATTAGTTTTTAAAAGGTGTACGAATACTTTGTACACCCACTATAAATAAAAATTAAACGCTGTTCGTTGGTAAGCGCATCACTTGAGAACGGCTGCACCGATTTGGCTAATTATTTTTAAAAAATGTTCACGATAGTCCGAATAAGGTTTCTAGGGAAAGAAAAATTGGGAAAAAATGAAAGTGCTTTTTTCTATGGGATTTTTGTATGAACTCAAGACCATAACTCACGATTCTATAATAATTTATAAATTTACACAATAACTAAAATTTACTATATTAACTCCTCAAATAATATAGAATATTTTAATTTTAATAGAAATTTTATAATATTTAAAAATTCATTATTAATTAAAATTTACTACATTAATTCCTCAAATAATATAGAATATTTTAATTTTAATGAAAATTTTATAATATTTAAAAATTTATTATTAATTAAAATTTACTATATTAACTCCTTAAATAATATAGAATATTTTAATTTTAATGGAAATTTTATAATTAATTAAAATTTATTATATTAACTCCTCGAATAATATAGAATATTTTAATTTTAATGGAAATTTTATAATATTTAAAAATTCATTATTGATTAAAATTTACTACATTAATTCCTCAAATAATATAGAATATTTTAATTTTAATGAAAATTTTATAATATTCAAAAATTCATTATTAATTAAAATTTACTATATTAACTCCTCGAATAATATAGAATATTTTAATTTTAATAGAAATTTTATAATATTTAAAAATTCATTATTAATTAAAATTTATTATACTAACTCCTCAAATAATATAAAATATTTTAATTTTAATGAAAATTTTATATTTTAAAATTCATTATTAATTAAAATTTACTATATTAACCCCTCAAATAATATAGAATATTTTAATTTTAATGAAAATTTTATAATATTTAAAAATTCATTATTAATTAAAATTTACTACATTAATTCCTCAAATAATATAGAATATTTTAATTTTAATGAAAATTTTATAATATTTAAAAATTCATTATTAATTAAAATTTACCATATTAATGGACGGATATGCGTAATTCTTTTTTTGTTTTGTTCGTTATGGTCCTGGAAAATTTTTCAGGAAGAAAATTCGAGACAAAACCCGCCCGGAGGGTCTGTTTGCGGGTTGCGCCGTAGGCACTCCACGAGCAGCTAGTGATTGATGAAATAAAATGATCATTTTAGGAGCTGTTCAAGAGAGTGTCGGAGCAGTTCACGGCGATGTTCAGGCGGAAAGCGTTTCTGCATTGGTACACGGGAGAGGGTATGGACGAGATGGAGTTCACCGAAGCCGAGAGCAACATGAACGACCTGGTGTCGGAGTATCAGCAATACCAGGAAGCTACCACAGAGGAAGAGGGCGAGTTCGACGAGGAAGAGGAAGGCGAGGGTGAAAATCCGTGAAGTCGACCGTCCCGGCGGAAATTTCCACGCGAATCTCGCCCTGCCTGCAAACCGGCATCGCGACGATCGCCTTCAGATATATCTCTTTTCTACCTATCTCTCGTCTCTACTACAATCCGTTTCGTTTTTCTCACGGTACAGCTTCCACGGAATCAATCCCGCCGGCTGTATGCACATGCGTGGGCGCGTGTACCCTCTCGTACATACAGACGCGCGCTCGCACGCATGCGAATGCAGATCGACGCTCTTCTGAATACCACCCCCTACTTGTAGTTGACCGTTTCAGCAGCGTTACACGCGTATCTATCGCGTTACAAACTTAATTCTTTGTTGTGTTCTTGTCTCTCGAAACTTGTCGTAATACATCATGTGAAATATAATGACAGCTGTTTCTATCGTACCTGGCTAGCTCAATAAATGGCCCGCTGGTTTCCGGCTCGCTCTAATCGCGGAGTCATTCGTCGTCTCGACTATGTTCGACCATCCCTTAACACTAAACCTACCATATTTAGACTTTGTGGGGCCCTATTGTAATTGTGTGTGCTCTTCTAAATAGGTCCTAGATATCTTTACAATCATTATTTCAATAATTGTAAAATAGAAAATCTGGAAACGGTTAATCCGGCCCATTGGTGGTAGGGTTAGTGTTAACTAGTCCGCGGATCTTTATGCAAAATAAAAATGTTTTGCAACGATTGTGGGCAGCAGGAGGTAAATAAAAATTCATAGATTTTTCACATTGAATACATCGTAACGATATTCTTAGATTTGGGTAAACTTTACTTTATCAGACTCAAAATTAATACTTTTCTCCTACGAATTATGATGTATTTTGTATGGAATCCAGTAGCTTTGTAACTGGCGCGGATGCAGATCGAAGTTTCGATCCTCTAGGGTCAATAGTTGAGGAGCTATGGTCGCTTAAAGTTGAGCATTTTTGGCAGGTAAGGGCGCCGCCATATTGGTTTGTAGTGACGACCGCGAGCCGCTTACCTTGCCCCTCGCTCTAATCGTAAAGCCCTACTCCAGGGGTGGCCAACCTGTGGCGCATTGAATGATTACAAATGGCGCATTGGATCCTTGCGCCTCTATTTATTCTTTTGAAGTATAGGCGCCCTAAATGAATCCATCTTCATATTTTCAGCACCTGAGAGCTCTCACTTAAATTTATATAGCCTTCTTACTCATCAATTCGTCGCAATTTTTTGACAGTTTACAATTATAGGATATGAATTAGAGTATTCAAGACAGTGATCGCCCTCTCATCCAAAAGATCATTTCTCACTATTGTAGATTGGTGCTCCAATGAACGTGTGTCTTTTCAACTGGCTTAAGTTAATTAATTTAGTTGCGCGATTGAGTTATCCCTTTTCCTCCTCTAACCGAAGCAGATCCTACCCCTATTCATATTTTCCAACCGCAATAATGAACGTAAGAAGGTAGAAAAAGTGCTCGAGTTGTATGGCGAATCTGAACTCGTATGTGAATAAATTTACGCATGATATGCAGAAGGTTGCCCATCCCTGCCTTACTCGGTAAGCGGCGTGCGACCGTCGCTACAAACCAATATGGCGACGCCCTTATCTGTCAAGAAACTGTGAATATGCTCAATTTTAAGCGACCATATCTCCTCAACTACTGATCCTAGAGGTTCGAAACTTCGATCTGCATCCGCGCCGGGTACAAATCTACTGGATTACATACCAAATACATCATAATTTATAGAAGCAAGGCAAAAATGTTACTGTTTTATAATTCACCGAGCCAATTTCTTAATAAATGCATCAAAATCCGCAGTCTAGCGTTGACTCTTCGACTGCGTACCGTAGATACAATTATCTAAGAAAATGAATTTCGAGACTTCGTAACAAAAGCTGTGGATCGTCGTCACGGTAGACGTGGCTCGCGATTCCACTTCTAGCCGTGACACGTTCCACGTTCGAGGTCTCGGCAGAGATAACTGGATGGGGCGTGAACTCGACGAGATCGCGGACACGCGAACAGCATCGATATCGACGGAAACGTGCGTCGGTGGATACGTTTCAAGGATCCCGCGGCGAACGCGCGGACCTTTCTCACGATAGAAACAATACTTTTATTCTCGACCGGCTATCGTGCTCGTTAGAAGTCCCGTGTTTTCAAGGTTCTCCCCGTGGTAGGCGTGTTCCAGGGAAACCGCCTGCGCAACGCCTCGAGTACCGTCAATGAAACGAGTACACGGTGACGACGTTAAAAGCCTCTCGAGATGCAAATGATTTCGATCACCATAATTCCCATGATCAACATTTACAAGTGTCTCCTACGTTGGACGTTTATGCAATCGACAGGAAGTAGAGACGACTCGGAAAATTGTATTTCCTGCAATGTTTACCCTCTCGGAGTGTGGTTGTACACGCCGCATGTCACAATTTCAACAAATTCGATTTTACAGTAAACTCCCGTATAATTATAAACACTGTGTATTTATATACTTCGTAAATATTGAAAGAAAGGAACCCAGCTCCGATCGTTGTCCTTGAAATATGTTGCAAGGTCAACGTTCTGAACAACTTTTTCGATACTTGCACAAATACTTTAAATAAATTGAGATCGCGAGTACAGTTGTGATTCTGCATGATACTCAAAAATAGAAATAATTAATATGTGGACTGTTTATTTTGAAAGTGGTGTAAGTCCATTTTTGAAAAAAATGAGATATCACGTAATTCATGCTTAAGGGGGATCTGTACCCTTGGATTTTGGGGTATATATCAATGTTATCAACCTCTGTGCAGAAAAAAAGTTTGGTAACATTGATAAACACGCAACTGCATAATGAACACGAGATGGAGTTGCTTGCTATTTCAATATTCTATTCATCTCGTCGCGAATGCCGTTATACAGGGCAGGTCGCACTAATATTAGTGCCACCGATGATAATATGTACCTCGTCTGTGTCAGTTTTGCTATGATTCCACATTGACAGCAGTGCAGCAGTGAAATGTTGCACAATATCGCAGCACTGATTGACAGTCCTTCTGACTAGGCACCATCTCGTGTAAACTAACTGAAATGAAATTGGCTCTAGATTGGCTCTACATCAGAGATAACCTCTGTCTTCATGAACGTAATATGGGGAAATCTCTGCTAATGTGAATGAAATCACGCGCGGCGATTTTTTGTCCTTATACGAGCATATTTTGAGCTGCACAAAGGCTCATTTGATAGAGGAAGGTTCATCACGGCGCGCTCTGCTCATCATATCAGTCAAAAAAATCTCTTTGAGACAGGAAAATACATTGAAATCTGCGGTTATTTTTCTAGATTTTTTCTCTACTTTGGGCACTCATATTATTAGATATAAACATAATCTCGTTAAATCAATAGCAGAGCGCGCCGGATTTAACCTTCCTCTATAGAATGAGTCCTCACCCAGTCAAAAATCCGCTCAAATAAGGACGAAAAATCGAAGCGCGTAAACCCATGTTTCGACCCAAAATCTAGTAAGATTCTAGTTCCTTTCTAGTTACTTCATTGGGTATAGATCCCCCTTAATTTAATGTAAATAAAATTTAAAAAAAAACAATTGAAAATGGACTTACACCACTTTCAAAATAAACGGTCCATGTATAGAGAAAAGTTGCTCGGAACGTTGACCGTGACAACATAAGTGAAGATGAGATCATCGGAGCTGGATCGCCTTTTGCCAATATTTACCATGTATTTTTGACGTGACAGTAAATTTGCATATACAAAAACTGTCTAAAAATACTACGCTTACAGATTTGAATCAGAATAACTTTTTTATGAATGGACAAAACGACTTCGATTTCTCTGTATGGCTAGATGAATTAGTTTAGTGAATGACGTCTAAAAAATATGTTGAAAAAATGCATTTACTCGGAATTGTGAAAAACTATAGTAAAAATTTAGAAGTTGTGTTTGGTCAACTTGTATAAATTATATACGCTTTAGTAAATGACGTCTAAAAAACATGTTGAAAAAATGCATTTGCTCGGAATTGTTAAAAACAATAGTAAAAATTTAGAAGTTGTGTTTGGTCAACTTGTATAAATTATATACGCTCCGAAAATTTCATTCAAATTGGTTGATTGGTTTACGAGTTATAAACGATCAAAAGTGATAAAAATCGCAATTTTTTAAAATGTTCAGCCTTTACCACTTTTGATCGTTTATAACTCGTGAACGAATCAACCAATTCCAATGAAATTTTCGGAGCGTATATAATTTATACAAGTTGACCAAACGCAACTTCTAAATTTTCGTTACTAATCCAGCAAAAAAGTCGTAAAAATCAATTTTTACTATTATTTTTCACAATTCCGACCAAATGCCTTTTTTCAACATATTTATTAGACGTCATTTACTAAACTAATTCATCCAGCCTTACAGAGGAATTAAATCGTTTGGTCCATTCATAAAAAAGTTATTCTGATTTAAAGCGTGATCAGTTTTGCTCTTATCTGTACACGTATACAGCCACTTAAACTGATTTTTAAAATGTACTTTAAAGTGAGTCCACTGTACGCATTAATTCAGCTTTAGAGTACAGAATTTACGTATACATTTACCAGAAAAAAAGCCATGACAACAAATTCGAAAGCCACAGATTTCTGAACGAAAAAAAGTCCTAATCGACCAGTGGAAATCTCGAAACGTATAAACGACTCCGAAAACCCTATTTACCGAGCGAGACTACAGTTCGAATGGATCTGGCAGATCTCGGACGTGTTCGATCGTGAGCGAGGATCTAGGCTTGCGTTAGACCGGAAGGAAACCGTGCGCTCGATCGGAGAGTGCGTGCGCGAGAACGATATCGCGGCGCAGGATCAGGATCGTGTCCGAGGAGGCAACGTCCTGGAGCAGGGTTCGCGTGGAGCTTCGACGTCGATACTACTCGGTGCCCTAATAAACCTCCACTGATCCGCGACTCGAGGATGACGGGTTCTTTTATAGCCAGACGTAACGCCCGGTCTTGAAAAGAAACTGGTTAACGTCGCTCGCGGCCCTCGTCTTGACAGGACAGGCCAAGGTCTTCCGGATTTGGGCGTAGCTATCGCGCCAGCCGGATCTTCAATCTTTTTTATTTATTTCTCTTGATCGATCAGCCGTCCGTCGACGCGTCAAAACAGCAGCGAATAAACGAGGTTGAAAAAACCGGCAAATGAGAAAAAGAACAAACACGAAGAGAGCTGAAAGCATGAGTTTTATCGATAGATGTTAGCGGTTTCTTCGGCGGGGAGAGCGGCGGTTTACGAAATCGTCGACCTTGCTACGAAATCGCTCGGCAAGCGTGGTTGACAAACAGAAGAAAAGAGAGGAGAGACGGAACAACGGACCGGAGAGAGCTAGGAACGGCGACGGGCGCCAGCCAACCGCGAGGGGAGGGTTACACCGGGTCGACAGGTTCTGAACAGAACAATCGGGGATTGCTGAAATTGCGATACATCGCGCGGGTACGTAATGTCGGCGAAAATTCATGTTTAAAAAAAAACCTCCGATTGATTCTGCAGATTGCAGCCGAGTCCGGTCATTGCAGAATCCTTCATTTTTGAATTTCTACTCAGGGTCCAGACATAGTGGTGAGAACGCGGCAAAATCAAGCAAATGTAATTAACCCTTAGCAAAAGTGCTGTACCATTATTCATAATAATGTTTACATTATTCAATATGTTGGTATCTAATCAACATACTGCGGATCTTTTGCAAAATAGAAATTGTCTGTAACGATTGCAAGCGACAGAAACCAAACAGAATGTTATTTCTTCCTTCGATAATTTTAATAGATGAGAAATCATACATTGACATCTTCAATTTTTAAAATCTTCCTACAATTTTCAATTTCGTCTACTCAATTCTGCTATAAATGCATAAAGATCCGCAGTCTACTAATCAATTATTCTAAACACATTTAAGAATCGCATGAGGTATTATATCCATGAAATGAACAAATTAAAACGACTTCAAAAAAACGCACTAGAAAGATGCATTAAAAAGTATGAAATAATTGCCATTTACCACAAAAATGTTTTATTTGTTTTTATTAGGCTAAAAGAGCTTGCGATTGAAATAATGCCATTATATTCTGTAATTAAAAAGAAATGCGTAGGATGAAAACTTTGCAAACAAATTTATAATTTTATATAAATATATTTTTGTTTATATTATTTTATTGTAATTTTCCGACCAAATACTCCACTGTGGGCCGTGCAGACGCAATAAGACGCGCAGCATCTCTGGAGTGTCATTCTTACTTAAATTAGCTATAAAATTTCAAACCGGACGAATCCGGAACCAATTCTTTTTGGACTGTGATCGCAAACCTTTACCAAATGTAACGAGACGAAAAAGAACTTGGGACTCATGGGGAAGTATAACAAAACCGTTAACGAAGTATTATAGGTGAAAATAATGTTTCGAAATTATTGGTGATTTTCAAATATTAATACCTATACTAATTTGGATAATGAAGAACTGAAACCTGTTCGAAAATGCTGTACATACCTAGCAGAAATATTTCTACAACGAAAACATTTACACGATTTCCCTAAGATACCTGATAATCAGTGATAAGCGAACGATGTTTCAGAGAATGGTTAAGAGCGAAAAACGTGCTATAAAATCTCTTAACTCTCTATGAGATATGCTGCTTCATGAATTTTAAAATTAAAGAAGAATGCTGATACATTGTTCCTTAGGGTAGATTTATAGTGGAGCAGTGAGGTGAGCTGTGCGGTGAAAAAAAAGAAAAACAAAGAAAATACATATGTACTTTTTCTTTAGTATGTGTCGAAATGTTGTCACGAATGTTGGTTTGTTTTCACCGCGCCGCACAGTGGGCCAGATCGGCGCGCTAGCTGTTCACACGTATTTCACCATTATTTCAAAACATAAAGACCACATTAAATATATCGTCGGATTCGTCTTGGCATCAGCTATAATATTATTGAATAAAAAATATATAGTTATAAATAAATAATGAAGGTAAACACCATTTTTTATTAAAAAAAAGAAATTATTGAAATTTTTTGTATTGAGATTTGTAGAAGACTGAGTACTGATTACTTTTTGTAGGAAACATTTTTTTGTTACATCACCGGAAATGTCTGTAAACTCGTGTGAATAATGAATAATATTTGAAAACTGGTTATTCAGGCATTCAAACAAGAGTAATTCATAATTATTGAATGAATGAAGTTTATTATATTTAATGAAATAACAAAAATGTGTTATTACTGTCTTATTTAAAAAATTACAAAAATTCAAACAAGATTAAGTATTATATTTTACAAAGTTACTGACTATATTCGATTGATCATACGGATTTTCTGCTTATAACTCTGTTTATCTATGAATAAACAAAAATCTATACTATAATTCCTCTTAACAAAGGTAAAATACAGGTCTTTAATATGGAAAAACTGCTCTGATGCTATACTACGATGCTGTTACTATAATCTCTCAAATACAAATGATTCAACTGTGAGCTAGTAATAAGTTCGAATGTTTATCAATGGTCGTATAATCTATAAAATTCATAAGATAGGTCTGGGTTAGGTCTTTACACTCTTAAGAGCTGCTGAGTGGTCGTCAATGCGTCTCGCGCAACGCGACTCGCCGCTGAATTGCGTGTCACGCGGCGCTTTAAACCATCATAATTTCCAAGTTTGGATCGATTTGGATGTGAAATTTGTAGGATCTTTAAGAGGAGACGTTGCTGAAAATGTTCTACTTTGTTAGATCGCGACACTCTGTAACACTTTTCACTTATTCATTGTCAAAGGTGAAAAACATTGACGGTATTCCTTAGTTGACTAAGTATTTTTTTTTATAACAAATTATGAACATTAATGTTTAGTTCCTGGTGCGTTCCCAACATAGATATACATTCTTCATAAAAAAAAAAATTGGGCACTTAATCTTGAGTAGGTTTTCCAGGACATCGTTATGAAGAAAAGGAATTTTTTCGGTGATAAATCGTATCTGGAAAAGTTTGATCTTTGAACGCTTATTGTAACGAGAGTTTTTAATAACTTTAATTAATATTATCGTTTTCAAATGTAATGGACATTTAAGAATCACTGTGCATTGGTTAAAAATCGATATGAGGACTTTCATTTTTTAGCTCATGAACAGCTAGCGCGTCGATCTGGCCCACTGTGCGCCGCGCCGTTATCATCGATGCTCACCGCTCCACTATAAATCCACCCTTAGACATTCAACTATCTCGAACAACAAAATTTGTACAGCTTGCGCAAAATTTTTAAAATCGACTTTTGACCAGCTTTTTCGTGCAAATACCCCACTGCGGCGTATAATATCGATACTCATGGAAACAAAAACATTTGTTCGTGAAAGCGGAGAAAATCGTGGTTCGGCAGCGTTCAGCTTTTGGACGATATTACTGCAACTTTTGATTGTAATCAAGACATTGGAATTATTAATTTACAAAAATCGTCCTTTATAGGACCAAAAGGACAAAAACCACAATCGCTATGCGCTAGATAAACTGCAGGAAGAAGTAACAAAAGAAATTGAATGCGCAAGACTGCATGCCAGTTCGATTTCGCAAGCTTGCCGATCGATCGCATCGCATCGCGTCGCGTCCGCGTCCCTTGGATGCGTTCGGCAAGACTTGCTTAGGCCCGAGACTCGTCGGTATGCGCCTCGAAGTGGTGGCGGGTGGGCGTTGAAATGGTTCACTAATTGTTGCGCAATTGTGTTCTGCCGCTCGAAGTAAACACGATGTATAACGTAACGTCATCTGTATTGGCATTAGCATCGACGAGTCCGCGGCCGCGGAGAGAGAGATACTCGTTACGTTATCGTGGAAATAGGGAGACCGAACTACCGGATGGGGATCGCGTTTATTAATCAACGCTCGGTCAATACGTTAATTAAGTGGAGTTATCTCTAAATGCGAGGGTTGATCGCCCGTTATAGACTAGTCGACAGGGGACCGATCCGATGCGCTGCGCGTTATCTAAGAACAATGTTCTCCTGTCTAATAATGCGTTCAGCAGCAGTTTAGGCGTCCAATCGACGAAATTCGAGTACGAGACGAAGGGACTGTTGAATGAAACATGGAAATGATAGATAAATCGAACGATTACCGAGTCAACAATGCTAAGAACAATGTTCTCCTGTCTAATAATGCGTCCAGCAGCAGTTTAGGCGTCCAATCGACGAAATTTGTGTACGAGACGAAGGGAATGTATGAATAATGGCAAGGATAGATAAATCGAACGATTAACGGGTGAACAATGCTAAGAACAATGTTCTCCTGTCTAATAATGCGTCCAGCAGCAGTTTAGGCGTCCAATCGACGAAATTCATGTACAAGACGAAGGGACTGTTGAATAAATAATGGAAAGGATAGATAAATCGAACGATTAACGAGTCAACAATGCTAAGAACAATGTTCTCCTGTCTAATAATGCGTCCAGCAGCAGTTTAGGCGTCCAATCGACGACATTCGTGTACGAGACGAAGGGAATGAATGAATAATGGAAAGGATAGATAAATCGAACGATTAACGAGTCAACAATGTTAGGAACAATGTTCTCCTGTCTAATAATGCGTCCAGCAGCAGTTTAGGCGTCCAATCGACGAAATTCGAGTACGAGACGAAGGGACTGTTAAATGAAAAATGGAACGAACAGATAAATCGAACGATTAACGAGTCAACAATGCGAGGATCGGAAGGTTGAAAATCTAGCCAGCGTTTTTAAGCAGCGGTGGAGACGAACGAGGCTAAAAAAATTCACGGGAGGACTTTTTCATGCGCTACGCGTTATCTAAGAACAATGTTCTCCTATTTAATAATGCGTCGGGCATTGTTATATCGAAATTCGTGTACAAGACGAAGGGACTGTTGAATGAATAATGAAAAGGATAGATAAATCGAACGTTTAACGAGTAAACAATGCGAGGATCGGAAGGTTGCAAATCTAGACAGCGTTTTTGAGCAGCGGTGGAGACGAACGAGGCTAAAAAAATTCACGGTAGGACTTTTTCGTGCGTTGCGCGTTACCTAAGAACAATGTTCTCCTGTTTAATAATGCGTCGCGCATTATTATGTCGAAATTCGTCTACAAGACGAAGGGACTGTTGAATGAAAAATGGAACGAGCAGATAAATCGAACGATTAACGAGTGAACAATGCGAGGATGGGTTGGTTGAAAATCTAGCTAGCGTTTTTGAGCAGCGGTAGAGACGAACGACGCTAAAAAAATCCACTGGAGGACTCTTTTTCATGCGCTACGCGTTATCTAAGAACAATGTTCTCCTGTTTAATAATGCGTCGACCATTATTATGTCGAAATTCGTGTACGAGACGAAGGGACTGTTGAATGAATAATGAAAAGGATAGATAAATCGAACGTTAATCGAACGATTAACGAGTCAACAATGCGAGGATGGGTTGGTTGAAAATCTAGCCAGCGTTTTTGAGCAGCGGTGGAGACGAACTACGCAAAAAAAATCCACTGGAGGACTCTTTTTCATGCGCTACGCGTTATCTAAGAACAATGTTCTCCTGTTTAATAATGCGTCGCGCATTATTATGTCGAAATTCGTCTACAAGACGAAGGGACTGTTGAATGAATAATGAAAAGGATAGATAAATCGAACGATTAACGAGTGAACAATGCGAGGATGGGTTGGTTGAAAATCTAGCCAGCGTTTTTGAACAGCGGTAGAGACGAACGACGCTAAAAAAATCCACTGGAGGACTCTTTTTCATGCGCTACGCGTTATCTAAGAACAATGTTCTCCTATTTAATAATGCGTCGAGCATTGTTATGTCGAAATTCGTGTACGAGACGAAGGGACTGTTGAATGAATAATGAAAAGGATAGATAAATCGAACGTTTAACGAGTAAACAATGCGAGGATCGGAAGGTTGAAAATCTAGCCAGCGTTTTTGAGTAGCGGCGGAGAGCAACGACGCTGGAAAAATTCGTGGGAAGACTTTTTCATGCGCTACGCGTTATCTAAGAACAATGTTCTCCTATTTAATAATGCGTCGGGCATTGTTATATCGAAATTCGTGTACAAGACGAAGGGACTGTTGAATGAATAATGAAAAGGATAGATAAATCGAACGTTTAACGAGTAAACAATGCGAGGATCGGAAGGTTGCAAATCTAGACAGCGTTTTTGAGCAGCGGTGGAGACGAACGACGCTAAAAAAATTCACGGTAGGACTTTTTCGTGCGCTGCGCGTTATCTAAGAACAATGTTCTCCTGTTTAATAATGCGTCGCGCATTATTATGTCGAAATTCGTCTACAAGACGAAGGGACTGTTGAACGAAAAATGGAACGAGCAGATAAATCGAACGATTAACGAGTCAACAATGCGAGGATAGGTTGGTTGAAAATCTAGCCAGCGTTTTTGAGCAGCGGTGGAGACGAACTACGCTAAAAAAATCCACTGGAGGACTCTTTTTCATGCGCTACGCGTTATCTAAGAACAATGTTCTCCTGGTTAATAATGCGTCGACCATTATTATGTCGAAATTCGTCTACAAGACGAAGGGACTGTTGAATGAAAAATGGAACGAGCAGATAAATCGAACGATTAACGAGTGAACAATGCGAGGATGGGTTGGTTGAAAATCTAGCCAGCGTTTTTGAGCAGCGGCGGAGAGCAACGACGCTAAAAAAATCCACTGGAGGACTCTTTTTCATGCGCTACGCGTTATCTAAGAACAATGTTCTCCTGTTTAATAATGCGTCGAGCATTATTATGTCGAAATTCGTGTACGAGACGAAGGGACTGTTGAATGAATAATGAAAAGAATAGATAAATCGATCGTTTAACGAGTAAACAATGCGAGGATCGGAAGGTTGCAAATCTAGCCAGCGTTTTTGAGCAGCGGCGGAGAGCAACGACGCTAAAAAAATCCACTGGAGGACTCTTTTTCATGCGCTACGCGTTATCTAAGAACAATGTTCTCCTGTTTAATAATGCGTCGCGCATTATTATGTCGAAATTCGTCTACAAGACGAAGGGACTGTTGAATGAAAAATGGAACGAATAGATAAATCGAACCATTAACGAGTCAACAATGCGAGGATCGGGAGGTTGCAAATCTAGCCAGCGTTTTTGAGCAGCGGAGACGAACGAGGCTAAAAAAATTCACGTGAGCACTTTTTCGAATCAAAGTTGATATATGTACAACACAAAAAATTAGGAAAATGCAGGGATTTTGATATCGAAGTCTGAGCCTCGATTTTAATAATAAATTGATGGTAGTTTTAGAAACAACGTTTTACAGTTTCACAGATCTTAGGCTTTGACGTTCTGATTTTTTTCCATCGGACGACACGCTGTGCGCCGGAGCGAAGTCGCCGCGAAGGTGGCGACGGCGAAGAGGAGAAGGACGAGGAGGAGGAGGAAGGGGTCGAAGGGCCGTTCGAGTACGTTGCACGCGGATCCTGGCTCGCCTGGTCGATCGGTTCATCGTCCTTGACAATGTACTTCCACGGGCGAGGAACGAAACGAAAGGAATCGAAGGGAAGCGAGGCGTATCGGTCGGAGGAGACCCTGAACCGTACGTTGTACTTGTCGAAGAATAGGAGGGAAGTGGTAAGAGCGTTGCGCAGGCAAGCAGACAACGAGCGTTGTCCCAGGACGAGGAGGAATCGGGGTCGGTGGTGGCGAAACCGAACGAAACGTACAACGATATACGGTGATCGCGTTTCGGGTGGGAGAGGTCAGTCTCGGGCTGGCGGAGGAATAAAAGGCGCTGCTAGTTCGACGGTAGAGCATCATTCGTCTCTCAGCGATCACAGCTGCCTAGTACGAAGCTTTTGTTCTCTCGTTGAACCGACGTCGACCAACCAACCGCAACCATGTACAAATTCGTGGCTCTGTTCGCTCTGTTCGCTTGCGCTCTCAGCGCACCGGCTCCCGAGCCGGCACCTGGCATCCTGGCCGCACCAGCGCTCCACGCCGCTCCGGTGATCGCCGCAGCACCACTCGCTGTCGCTCACAGCGTCCCGGTCGCCACCAGCTACGCCAACACCTACAAAGTCAGCGTGAAGAGCCCGCTGATCGCCACAGCCCCGTACTACGCCGCTGCTCCCTACGCCAGCGCTGCCGTCGTCAAGACTCACGCTCCTCTGGTCGCGGTAGCGCCGTCTCACACCGTCTACGCTCACGCCCCGGTCGTCGCCGCCGGATACACCCTCTGAGCAACGTCAACAACAACAACCGACCGGCCTACCGATCCACCATGGACAACCAGCCGCTCTAGTCGACCCTGATCTGCTCTCCGAAAACACCTCGCGTCCATGCACGCGTCAGCGACCAACCACGAGCCTGTCGCGAGCGATCGCGGCGGCTAATCTACCACAATAAATTTTATCGATACTCAGCTGAAACGATCCGTCTCTTCTTCTTTTCGCTCGTTCCCTCCCCGCTCTCTCCGAATGCCCATTCCACCGTCCGCAAAAATTACATCTATTTTAGCCATCATTCTCCGCATTTGCTATTTCAAGCGTCCGAAATGCCGCGAATCCGTGTACTAAATTGCACTTTGAGACCGAACACCTCTCTTCGAATGCTCATCCCATCGTCCGCAAAAATCACATCGGTTTTAGCCACCATTCTCCGCGTTTGCTATCTGAAGCGTCCGAAATGCCGCGAATTCGTGTAAAGAATTTCACCGTGTCTAATTCTCACGTTCGGCCCGCTTGAGACCGAGCACTATTAGAATCTGGCGATCGCAGTGATTAGAGAAACGGCAGTTGCATGGTATAAGTGCCACACGCATTTGTGGAAAAGGAGTTGGTCTGCTGCGATCATTTTTAGAGATATTAGAAAGAGCCACTCTCTGTAAAGAGCCGAATTTACAATCTCATCGTGGAGGACGTCCACGTCGGAGCATTGCTCTCCTCGCCGCTTCCATCGAAGCACTCCTATCATTAAGGATGTTCTGGAGGTACAATGAGAGACAGAGGTACAAGAAATTCGAAATCCATCAATATATTGGCAATGAAAGCCACTAAACTATAAAAGAAGTAGATTAATTTAAAAAGCTTTCGTTTAATTAGTGAATTTCATGTTATATCTATTTTTTAATCAAATTGTCTTCATATTATAAATAATTGTAAGTGACTTTTGCGAATAATTGTACCCTCTGATTTGAACTTCAAGATAATAAACACGACAAATAACAATAACAACACGATAACGGGGTATAGCCGGATAAGCATGGGCCAGCGGCCCCCGCTCCGATTTTGCTAATTTCTGTCTTAAAACATCGTTTTATGTCTAAAAAACCATTGTGTAAAATTTCAAATGTTTACCCCCACCGATAGGGGTGATATTGAGGTAAATTCCCCCGCACTTAAATTGCAATTTGCTCTAAAACGAGAAAAGATATCGACATGGGATAAACGGCAAATAAAAGATATAGATACACTCTATATTTCAGATTTTTTTCAAAATTGTTTGCTAATTATTTATAGTTGAAAATAATTAATTAATTTTTTGGGAATTTTTTTAACTATTCTGTATTTTTAACTATAGTACTGCATCGAGCAGTACCTCTAACACCGTGACCATACAACATACTTGTGAGAAGCTTCTTCTTTCTGTTACTTGACAGCAACAAACTAGCTTTACACGTATTTTTCTTCTTCAATGTAAGCTATTTCCTAGAATATAATTGTTTAGACTTCCAACTGTAATCATGTATTAGAAGATTTAGTCGCATTTTTACATGTATCAGCTTTTCCGTACAAGCGCCAACTTCCCGTTCGCTCCCGTCACTAGCCACCGCAAGGGGAATCGGTCGCTGCGTCGCGCAGTGGGGTATTTGGCCTGAAAAAGTGGAAAAAACTATTGTAGCGTTATTTATAGGCTCAAGGTTATAATATTATATATCGTTGGATTTGCCTTAAGATCAGCTACAACATTATGAAATCCAAAATACATTTTAGTATTTGAAAAATCAAATTTACCTCAATTTTTTGAAAAAAAAAATTTTTTTTTAACTTTTATATATTGAAATTTGTAGACGTCTGTATACTGTTCCTCTTTTGTTCGCAACATTTTTTCCTCAGATTATCGAGAACCCCTGAAAAAGCAAGGCAATAGTGGAATATTTGCACTATTATAACTTGAAAAATATTTAAGAAAAAATATTTTAATATAGTGTTTTGGAAAGCTGTCAAAACAAGCTACAAGAATATGCAACAAAAAATAGGAAGTTCTATTTAAGAAATGGAAGATGACCTTCACGTGATTTTCAAACGACTATCCAAGGTCAAATCAATGACACCATTTTATGCCCCCCTCTAAACCATACAACTTTTGTCTGAAACATTTTTCTCCAAAATAGCTTCATTTCCCAGATATACGTCTGTTTCACGTTAAATGGCTCACCCGGTATATTATAAGAATATTTTTAAATGATTACCATTAATTTTCATCGGAAAATACATAAGAAATTTCTTCCTCGGATAATGTTTCTTCTTCATTTGAGGCCAAGTGTAGCCGAACGTACGCGTACGCGAAACGCTGCTAAACACTTAATTCTAAATTAGCTATAAAATTTGAATCCGGACATATCCGGAATAAAACTTTGTTGGCTTATAATCACGAATCTTTACCGAATGTAATGAGACCAAAAAGACCACTCAATACGGCTTTATACTATAACAAAATTGTCAATAAAGTTTTGTAATTTTTAAAAAGATTACAGAATGATTGGTAATATTCAAATATTAATAACTATACTAATTTAGATGATAACAAAATAAAATCTATGCGAAAGTGCTCTGTATACCTACCTGAACAACTTTTGTAATACAAGAATTTACAAAATTTCCGTTCAAACACATGAAAATCGCCAATGACCAGACGCTGTCTTAGAGACTGTTTAAGAACGCCAAGCGCGCCTTAAAATCGCTCGACTTTCGATGAAGTTTACTACTTCACGGGTGTACAAATAGAAAAAATAAAAAACCGAGCGTTCGCCGGCATACTTTATTTTTTTTGACACTGTTCCACCAAACGGACACTTCTGAGATTTTTTTACAAAATAGGTTAGAATCATAGCAATATTTTAGAATTTTTTGGTAGGTGTCAACCCAGGGGAAGATAGTTAAAAAAATTCCCAAAAAATTAATTAATTATTTTCAACTATAAATAATTAGCAAACAATTTTGAAAAAAAATCTGAAATATAGAGTGTATCTATATCTTTTATTTGCCGTTTATCCCATGTCGATATCTTTTCTCGTTTTAAAGCAAATTGCATTTAAGTGCGGGGGAATTTACCTCAATATCACCCCTATCGGTGGGGGTAGACATTTGAAATTTTACACAATGTTTTTTTAGACATAAAACGATGTTTTAAGACAGGAATCAGGAAAATCGGAGCGGGGGCCGCTGGCCCATGCTTATCCGGCTATACCAGGGGTCGGCAACCTGCGGCTCGCGAGCCACACGCGGCTCTTTGGGTGTTTTTTCTTATGAATAAATAGATTAGTTTTTTTTATCAAATAACTTTATTTATGCGAGTACTATTTATCGTTGGCAAGAAAATATTTTGTGGCTCTTTAAAAACTTTGAAATTTTGTAAATTGTAAGTTTTGACTCTTCCGACTCAAAAGGTTGCCGAACCCTGGGCTATACCCTTTGACGTTTTGTAACAGTTTATAATTTTTTGCTCTGTAACTGTTTAGTGAATCCTAATAAATCTTGAACATAATTAATTACATAATTTTTACTACATATAAAAAAGAACTGGAGTTTCTAGTTGCGTATTTTCAAGGTTTAAATAGGGTTTGAAGTGCAATTTTATGAATTCTCCATAGGAAGACGTGTTAAAATGTGCAAAATTCAAATTGCTATAAACTTTGGTAATTGCATTAATTTAGTAAGAATTATATCTTGTAAAATTTTCAAAAATATTTTTGCGTTTTTATATACCTCCAGAACATGCTTAAACAACACGGGATGTGTATTTTTTTATGCTCTGCTCTCGTCACCAACGCTTGTCGTTTTCTCGCAGTACGTAATAGTCAGCCTGACGTAGCCTGACGATGAGGCTATCATTACGTACGGATAAGGAGGATAGTACCCAGTATCTTGACAACAAGATAGTGCCTGACGGAAATGAGAAGGTATTAGAAGACTGTCCCGAGACCTCTGTCGAGAAAATCAGCCTGTACGGAGATAAGCCGGAAAAGAGGAGGATCGTCGAGCGTTTTTCTGCGGCAACTCGTTGCTCGAGAAAACAAACACGCCGATTGTTTAATAACCGAGAAACAGGTCGCCGCGAACTTATTCCATATCTACAGTACATGCATACAAATTGACATATACTCTGAAATCGGCCGTGCGGAGCTTCTTTCGCCCGAGACTTATCTCTGCCCTGGAATAACCTCGGCGATACCTGTTGAGCCACTTATCTGTCGCGTTTCATTAAAACTTCCCGAGCAGCTAAAGTAGACCGATCGCAGCGCGGACGCTTATCGGAAGAGGCAACGGTTCCCGCGAAACCAGTCGCCTACCGCGGAATCTTGCAGGAAACGGATTTTTAATTGACGAGAGACCTAGCTATCCCATTTTACGTGAATTTATACGGCTCTGGAAATCGAGATTCAGCCGGGAAATCTTCTGGAACGCTTGCTCGCCGACGACCGCGCACGGACGGAGTACTTAGCGGCTTCGGGAACCGGTTATAATCATCCCGCTCGATTTTTGTCGTCCGAACCGGTACGCCCTTACCTCCTCCTCGCGACGGGGCGAGTCCGCGAGGAAAAAATCAACGGGAGCGTGTTCCCTCGCTCGCGATTTATAACACGGAATCTGTGAAATAATCGGCTGCGTCCACCGTGAAATTTCACGGGTTGGAAAAAAGGATCGGCAAGAAAGAGCGTTCTCTCCCCCGAAACTCGCTCGATGCTGCTCGCGAGAACCGGCCTCTTCCGAGGTTACGGCCAGGGAGCACTGTCCGGGATGACCTTTTTTTTCGCGGCGACGCCGGGACGATCGCCGAATCCTGTTTTTCGACGGCGGATAGGCCCGCGGCCCGAGTCGGAGGAGACCCGACGCAATTTTCTGTCGCGTTCCGGCACACGGGGGGTTCAGGGTGGAGCGAAGTTATGGGACGATAAGTCCCGCCCCGCGGTCTCCGGGGCGAACAGCGATGCGCAGGGACTGGTAGGTCCCAGGAACGAGGACGAGTTTCCTTTTTACGGCGCCGGCAGGATCTCTATAAGTACCGGCCTGCTCGCGATCATTCTCGACTCAGCAGTAGTCGTGCGATTTGAGAGGTACCCACAGAATCCAGCGAAACGATATCGTCATGTACGCTTACGTGAGTACTCATCGAGATAATATACAAGTCCTTTTCGTAGAAGGAAGCTTATCCGTTTCTCTGTTCTTCTGGTTTCGCAGATTCTTCTAGTTGCTGTCATCGGCTCGGCCACCGCCGCTCCGCTGGCCACGAAGCCTAGCACGGCGACCAGCCCGGAGATCAAACCCCAAGAACCGCTGGCAACGGAACCGTTGCTGCTCAAGGATGCTAATATCGCTGCTGCTGCTGCACCCTTGCTCTCCGAAGCTCCGATTTCCACGTCCGCAGCCGACCCAGCCGCGCCTGCACTCGCTGCAGCCGGAGCTGCAGCTCCCGCTGCCGTTGCGGACGCTGCACCCCTTGCCCTCAAGGCTGGCGTCCCGTCTCCGAAGGCTCTCTCCCTCATCTCCGAGATCAGGAGCCCGCTGCTCACGCCACTAATCGCACCAATCGCCACGCCGATTCTCTCCACTCGCCAGGTTCGTAATATTCTTCACTATTCTTCAATCGATCCTCTGTCGCGGCCCGGTCTAGGGGCGGGCAAGCCGGACATTTTTCCGGAGCACCATTTTAGCTGTTAGTGTGAGAAAAATGTTGATGTGTTACAGTAGCGGACAATAGTTTAAAACCGCTCTAAAGAAGACGATAACTTTTTTAATATTGTACTATACGATTTGAACTTTTTTTGGAAGTTAGAGCAATTAGTTTACTAAAGGATGTGAAAAGAAATTTTTTCGAAAATTGTAATTGATCGGAATTGTTGAAAAAATACTAAAAGTTGAATTTTTAACTTTTTTATGTGAGCCTATATTGAAAATTTAAAAAATACGTTTTGTAGATCTGTGTCAATTAAATATATTCTGAAAATTTCGTTAAAATCGGTCGACGTTGCAATGAACTACAAACGTTTCAAGATGTTAAAAATTGCAGATTTTCACGATATTCGGCCTATATCTAAAAATTCTTACATCTTCCAATGCCTGTCGTTTTTGCACGCATCAACCGATTTTGACGAAATTTTCAGAACATGTTTAATTAACACAGATTTACAAAATGATAGTATGTTTTAAATTTTCTATATAGGCCCACATAAAAAGGTTGTAAAATGCAACTTTTAGTATTTTTCTCTACAATTTCGATCAATTGCAATTTTTGAAAAAATTTCTTTTCACATCCTTTAGTAAACTAATTGCTCTAGCTTCCCAAAAAAGTTAAAATCGTATAGTACAATATTTAAAAAGTTATCGTCTTCTTTAGAGCGGTCTTAAACTTTTTTCCGCTACTGGAAATACCCAATTAATAGAAAATTTGCTTTTATTAAAATTTAAATAAAATGATCTGATTTTTATTGAATATAAAAAATATGTTCCTTTATTTAAAATATATATATTTATATAAATATATATGTTATAATTAATATAAATATATATTTATATATATATTTATATATATGTATAGGGCGAGTCTCGTAACGTGACGATCTCAAATAACTTGTAAGTTATTTGTTGTACAAAAAAAATGTTCAAACAAATGTTGCATGGTTCCTAGGAGGACATACAGTGGTGCAATCAGATTTTTGTTACTTCGATCTTTTATCAAGATATAGAGGTCACCTTCAGTTTATTAAACAGAATGCCTAATATTTTTGATTGAACTCGGATGAAGCACAAAATTCTGTGTATAAAAGTATTGACCTTCATATATTATAAATCTAATATTTATTTATTATTATGATTTATTTAACGTCGCACAACTGCTATGGTCATTAGCGACGGATAAATCTAATAGTTGGCGAGATATGATCGATATAATTTCCCATATGTATAATAGCAATTACCTGAAAGTTAGTAGGTGCTGGAACTGATACCCTCAATTTGAATAAGTACATATGGAAGATTATTTCGATAATATGTCGTTAATTATTAGATTTATGATATACGAAGGTCAATACTTTTTTACGCAGGATTTTGTGCTTCATCCGAGTTCGATCAAAAATATTGGGCATTCTATTTAATACACTGAAGGTGACGTCCATATTTTAATAAAAAATCGAAGTAATAAAAATCATTGAACATTCATCGAATCATTCTTTTAACATTTCTTTTGTACAACAAATAACTTACGAGTTATTTGAGATCGTCACGTTACGAGACTCACCCTGTATATATTCTTAAGGGGCGGCCATTTTTGTCTTTTTGTCCGTGGCGACGTAACCGCTAGAGCGGGCGCTGTCTCTATCCACTCGGCAACCGAGGCTAAGTTTCTCCGGACACCTCAGAGCTGGGTAAAATAGTATTTGGAATACAGTAGGACCTCGATTAACCGGCTTAGGGTGCAGTATGGTCTGGAAACACGTTTTTTGTGGCTGAAAGTCAATTTTACAAATTAAATCTTTCTTGCAACAGAGTAGAAACCCTTCGAAGCTTCCAAATCGAAATTATTATTAATTTGAGAGTACTCTGTGCTCAGATATAACGTTCTGAAGACAAAATGGTAAAATTATCCTCATTTTTCACTCACACACATACCTTTTCTAACCAAAAGATTAAATAGTATTTGAAATATTCGTTTCGCCAAATATTGTTCACCTCTGGAACACCTAACCCTTTCTCGGGTCGCGGAGACGACCATTTTGTTCCCCGTTCTGGCATTTCATACCGTTGCAGAAACTTTCAATCGCGTTAAACAACACAGTCTGTGGTATATACAATTTTTATGCAACGTGAAACCAGAGTTGGCCAAAAATTTAATCAACGATTGACGAATAAATTTCTACTTTAATCGTTAAGCGCAATTAACAATTAATCTCCTAGTTTAGACATTAATTGCGGTTAACGATTGAATACTTATTAATCGTTAATTGGGAATAATAGTTAAGTTTCTACTTTAGTTGTTAATTGCGATTAACAATTACATTCCTATCAATTGTAATCGTTAATCGGATAATTGCTTAATGATTAACTGCTGAAATTTCGAAATGAAATACAGAATCAAAACTATATGAATACTGAAAAATATGTAAATTGAGTTTAGGTGTATTGTTATTTGGTCCATAATACGAATTCTGTTTACTTGCTTTTATGTTTTCTTTCGATGATTTCTTTTTTTAATCAACGATTGACGATTCACTTCATCAATCGATTGATCCAATCGCCGATTTTTCGATGATTTCTTCTTTTAATCAACGATTGACGATTAACTTCATCGATCGATTGATCCAATCGTCGATTTTTCGATGATTTCTTCTTTTAACCAATGATTGACGATTAACTTCGTCAATCGATTGATCCAATAGTCGACGATTTATTAAAATCGTCGATGGAATCAATCGTCGATTTTTCAATGATCATCTTTTTTAATCGTACACATTAATCGATCAATCTTGATTAAAATATTAATCGATTAATGCCCAACTCTGCATGAAACCTGCCTTGTCAAATTGCAACAGGAGATAACACTTTGAAATTCTGTAAATGTTTTCACCGTTTTTTAGTTCCTTTCCCCATTTTTGTCGTCGTGAATACGTAAAACCGGTGACCAAGAGTACAGACAGAAAAGTGAGAATGAGTCGAATAGAAGAGGTACGACGAAGAGAATAATTGTGCCGAGTATTCGAGCGTCGTAGCTACGACTTGTCTGATCTATTGGATCATTTTTTATTTTTAGATCTCGCCGTACATCTACACTGCTCCAGCGATCGCTTCTTTGGAACTGGCAGCGGCACCTTCCAGCTACTCCGTCGAACAACACGGCTATCGCATTACCTACTGACTTGGCGAATCGGCAGCGATCGGCATTCCCGTTCGCTCCGCGCGGTAACAACGCGTCCTCGCCCGCTGATCCAGCAGATCCAGAACCATCAGTGCATCAGCTGCCAGACCCCGGCTTCTCCGCTCACCGGTGATCCTCTTGTACCTTGCATCGATAAATTCATTCGTCTACGCGTGCTCACGCGACCAGCAAACTGAAATACATATTCCTTCTGTAAAACGAGAACCTTGTCGACGAGCAACCTTTCCCCTCCGCCTCTCCGATCGTGAATCGAAATGGAAAGTGACGATAGCTTTCTCCACGAGCGAGCCTTCTCTGAACGTCTCTAACTGTAACAATCGACATCGCGTTCTCACCCATCTTTCAAATTTTCTATTCGCTCTCGTTTCGTAAAACGCTATTTCAGAGAAAGTTCGAATTAAATTACAAAGCCCGAGAAAATTAAGAGAAAATGAGCCGATTGCTCCTTCAACCTTGGCATCGTTTGACAACCGCTGCCCGATAGATTTGCGAAATATCAACTTAGAAGTTCTTCCAAAAGAATGTTAATGCAACGAGGCGAACGAGTTTCCGGAGAAAATGTGGATCGATAGCGATCTCGCGGATCGAACCGGGTCGAGCGCGAGCTGTTCCGCGTAAAACCCCAAGGGTTACGAGACAGGGTGGAAAACCCAGGTTACGCAACGGCGTCGCTCGCCGCGCAGCGTCGGCTCCGATCGTTGAGCTGTTTGACCCGAAATCAGATCGAACGCCGGTCTAGCGATCCGCGATCTTCGAGGAAGCTGCCGATAACCCTGGAAGAGACAATAGCCATCCGAAGAGGACGATCTTCGGTCACGATCGCGAATAGATCCGAGTTTTCGTCAAACGCGAGGAACACTTTCTCCCGGAACTCGTGGGAGCGAGAAAGAGCAAGAGGATTATGAAAAAGGCGATCGAACACCGCCATTTCGTTTCGGCTTCTTAACCTTCGACGAAGCTTTCGTCCGCTGCCAAAATCGGAAAAAGGCTTCCGACTTGGAACAATCATCGGCTCACTTTCCCCGCGCGATGCCGCGAAACATCGCGGAGAAACTTTCTTAAAGCTGCGGCCGTCTCTATGCTAATCGGACTGCTCGTAAACGCAGCATTGCAGTCTTTATGCATTTAGGAAAATATTTTATATAATACCGTTAGGATTTCACAAGAATGCGATCCTCCTGTGATTCTCGAAATGGTGGACGTTGATGATTCGCGGGAAAAGAAATTTCTTCATCGGTCCAGGGTCCTGGAACAGGGTCCCATGGCCGACGCACCTGGGAAGAGTCCCGCTTTCTGGGAACCGGGTCTTCTCGGAGAAACACGCCCGTCCGACGCTTTACTATGCTTCTTAGCGCCCATTGCGTAACCCTATTATCGAAAAGCCCGAGTTACACAATTTGCTTGCGTACGTCGCACGCTCCTACGTAGCTGACGAGCGCGTCATCCATTTTTGGGTGTCCTAATCGCGAGACGCTCCTTCCACCAGCGAATTTAACTTGGACGATTCTTCGGTTCACCCTTTTGCAAATCTAATTTAATCTTGATGCAAATCAAATTCACCCTTTTGCAAATCAAATATTAATCTTATGCAAATCGATTTCGCATTTATGCAGACTCAATACACTTCGATAAATACATATGTGCTTTCATATTTGAAAATCAATCAGAAAATGGCTACATGAGTATACAGTGGCCCACGGATGTGTTCGTACGTCATTTAAAACAGAATAACATTTTGTAATTCTACCAAACGACCCGATGTTTTGTAAGCAATTAGAAGCATTGGCTTATTAAATGATGAGCAAAACAATTTTCCAAAAATTAGAATTTACTAGGTTACATGCAATAATGAAAAAGGCATTTTTCAAAACTTTTTTATTTGGGCCTTTAATGAAAGTTTAAAATATATCATTTTTGTAGATCGATGTTGGTTATACACATACTGAAAATTTCATCGAAATCGATTGAGATACACACGATCTACAAGCGGTTAAAAATGGTGAAAATCGTAGTTTTTAGAATCCTCAGAAACGTACATCTTTCGATGCGTGTCGTTTTTTCCAGCGTCAACCGATTTCGATGAAATTTCAGTATGTGTATCACGAACATAAATCTACAAAATATATATTTTAAATTTTCATTGAGGGCCCAAATAAATAAGTTTTACAAAATGCCTTTTTTATTTCTGCATATAACCTTGTAAATTATAATTTGAGGTACATTTTTTCTGCAAATCATTTAGTAAACCAATGCTCCTAATTGCTTACCAAACATCAGGTGGTTTGGTACAATTATAAAAAAGTTATTCTGTTGTAAAGGGAGTACGAAGACTTTTGTGGGCCACTGTGCGTATGTATCTGCACATTTTCAGTTTTCATACATTACAAAGTTAACGAATTGGTAATTACTTTTAAATAAGTATTTGAGGTACATCTTTGCAATACATAAAATGTTGTATTTCTTAATTAATTTAGTTAAAGTTTGATTTGCAGAGGGGTGCATTTGTCTTGCAAGAGGGTGAACTCGGAGTGCAAGACCTGTACAGTGGAATTATTGTAGGTCGGAAGAAATGTTTAATTTTCAAGTTAAACTAGCTCCAACTGTAAAGGGTTAATAAAATTCATTTGACCTTGAAGTCAATTGCACAATCCCGAACATCGCATACGTGTGACGGTGGTAGGGAGCGTATTAACACTAAAACTACTTCGAAAAAGGAGGAAGCTACTCAGTTCGATCTGTATGTGCCTTTTTTCGCTTTTTTTCTATGCATGTTCACCGATTAAGAACCAATTGGAACGAAAACTTTTGCATCTTGTAGAGTATGTCCCCGGGGTGGTCCCGTGAAAACAAATTTCGCATTTTTTCATTCTTTGCGGTTTTTGTTTTTATTGCAAATAACCAATAAGACCGAAAAACCATGCAACGTTCTACAAATTCTGCTCGTTCGCAAACCAAACAGAATGTTATTTCTTCCCTCAATAATTTCAATATTCATAATAATGTTTACATTATTCAATATGTTGGTATCTAATCAACATACTGCGGATCTTTATGCAAAATAAAAATTGTCGAAACTACAATTGATGTTATCGGCGCACTGGTTCGATCAATTGGAAAATAAGCAAATTTGCAAAAATATCATATTTTATATATGTATATTTTATATATATATTTTAGTATATACATATTTTATACATATAAAAATATGATATTTTTGCAAATTTACTTATTTTCCAATTGATCGAACCAGTGCGCCAATAACATTAATTGTAGTTTAAACAATTGTCGATCGAGATTCAGAGAACTATAAAAATTGTCTGTATCGATTGCAAGGGATAGAAACCAAACAGAATGTTATTTCTTCCCTCAATAATTTTAATAGACGAGAGATCATACATTGATATCTTCAATTTTTAAAATTTTCCTACAATTATCAATTTCGTCCACTCAATTTTTCTATAAATGCACAAAGATCCGCAGTCTACTAATCAATTACTAAACACATTTAAGAACCGTATGAGGTATTACATCCATGAAATGAAAAAATTAAACCGACTTCGAAAAAACGCACTAAAAAAATGCATTAAAAAGTATGAAATAATTGCCATTTAATTTATGTGAATACACACGAACTTACATACAGTACAATCTTTTCGGAGGCGGCGCAAAATTGAAACTTTCCCAAATGACAGATGTTGCTGATTATTAGACTGCGGATCTTTATGCAAAATAAAAAATGTCTGCGTCGATTCTAAGACACAGAGGTTAAATAAAAATTTCTTTCATGTTTTAATTATTTGATTAAACTGAAGCTAATACGTTATTGTTCTTAAATTTGTTAAATATGTCCACTGCTTTAAATTGAACGTACCAATTTTTCTTATAAATGGATAAAATCCGCAGTCTACTGATTATGATTTCATTGGAATATGGTGAACTTGGAAATCAGTAGGTGGGAAGAGAAGATACATTAATATGTGAAAGCAGGTCGAAGAATTGAAAGATTTTCGTAATTTCCAGCGTCGAAAATTTTCAATTTTGCACCGCCTTCGAAAAGATTGTATTGTATTCAAGTTCGTGTGTATTCACATAAATTAAATGGAGATCATTTAATACTTTTTAGTGCGTTTTTTCGAAGTCGGTGTAATTTTTTTTTATAAAATTCTTTTATTTCACACTTTTTAGTGGAACGAGCAGAATTTGTAGAACACCGTAGGATGGTTGTCCTTTTTCGAAGTCGGTTAAAAAATCCTATAGAGTGGAATTATTTTAGGTCGAAAGAAATATTTAATTTTCAGTGTCGAAAATTTTCAATTTTGCGCCGCCTTCGAAAAGATTGAATTATATTCAAGTTCGTGTGTACTCACATAAATTAAATGGAGATCATTTAATACTTTCTAGTGCGTTTTTTCGAAGTAGGTTTAATTTTTTTTTATAAAATTCTTTTATTTCACACTTTTTAGTGGAACGAGCAGAATTTATAGAACACCGTAGGATGGTTGTCCTTTTTCGAAGTCGTTTAAAAAATCCTATAGAGTGGAATTATTTTAGGTCGGAAGAAATATTTAATTTTCAGTGTCGAAAATTTTCAACTTTGCGCCGCCTTCGAAAAGATTGAATTATATTTAAGTTCGTGTGTATTCACATAAATTAAATGGAGATCATTTAATACTTTTTAGTGCGTTTTTTCGAAGTCGGTTTAATTTTTTTTTATAAAATTCTTTTATTTCACACTTTTTAGTGGAACGAGCAGAATTTGTAGAACACCGTAGGATGGTTGTTCTTTTTCGAAGTCGGTTAAAAAATCCTATAGAGTGGAATTATTTTAGGTCGGAAGAAATATTTAATTTTCAGTGTCGAAAATTTTCAACTTTGCGCCGCCTTCGAAAAGATTGAATTATATTTAAGTTCGTGTGTATTCACATAAATTAAATGGAAATTATGTCATACTTTTTACTGCATTTTTTACTGCGTTTTTAGCTGATAAAAATGACAAGGCTCTATTTACTTAGATTTCGTACAATTTTCATTGCAATATGCGCTTGGATGAAGAAAATCGAATCATTTTCCATGCAAGCAACGTCATAATTTCAATAATTATAAAATTAAGAATATAAGACCGGTCATTCGACCAGAAATGGTAGGTGTAGTCTTAACAAAGATATGGTCTGCAAAAGTAAAATATAGATTAATGCGACTCGAGGAGAATCGTCCCCATAAAAATCTCCGCATTTCGACAAGGGTGCAGTGGCTCAAGAATCGGAAATGTAGCGATCGATCGGCGTTGTCGATCGAGCGGTGCGATGCAAGTCGACGAAGTTTCTACTATTGCGATCGCGGGAACACGACCTGGGTGCAGAATAGATTCCAGACACGACCGCCGAGGATTTGGCAAGTGCGCACAGAGCGACGAAAACAAGGCACGATGCGGTTCGGGGAACCTATTCGAGACGGATGTCCGGCCGCTCGATGACTCACGAGCGTAACCCCACCGTGAGTTCGGCCACCCGTTCCAGCATCTCGAAAAGGGACGTCTATATAAGATAGGCATGGGACCGGGGAAGGCGCAGTGTAACCTCGTTCATGGAGAAAGTGTTTGGTTAAAGAGCGAAACTCCGACAACGCATCGCAGACGTTCGCCAACAGCGGTTCGTTACAGAGATCGTCCGCGCGGAGAAATTTCGATCGGGACGCGAGTTAGCACGAGACGCGTCCGAACTCTAAGGTGAGTTTCCCTCGCGCCTAGAAACCAGAAACTCTCTCGCGGTTCATCTCTTTCGATAAGAAACTTCTCTCTTCGGAAAAGAAATTTTTATCTCGAATTTCCGGAAACCGCGTTTCTTCGTTCCATCTCGTCGGACAGTTGGGTCACGGGGGCGCAAAGAAAGGACCGGAAGAGATTTCGGTCGTCGTCGCTCGATCGTTACGCAACAACTTTCACCGGGTTCGAAAATTTTCGAAAGAACGGACGCGAAGAAAGAGCCGGGCGTGGGATGAACACAAGACGGAGGCCACGGCGAGGCCAGTTTACCAACTTTCTCCCGACATCCTCTCGCTTTCGTTGGCCGCACGATTTCTCGGTCAAACCGGCCGGGGCCTTCGATTCGAGCGACACTTTTCCTGCGGATCGCGTCATCGATTTTTCTTCGTTGGCTATAGACGCGTCTGACGGCTTGTTTGCAGGATGAAGCTGTGGGCGATTTTGGCCGTATACTGCGCGGCAGCGGCGGGCACCTTCGCCACGCAAGTGCCGATCGACCCGAGTCCTCAAGACTGGTCCTGGCAACCCACGGACAACCTGGAGACCGTGGATTCGGCGTTCGAATCGCAGGATGGTAGCACGGATGCGAAATTGACAACAGAGTCTACCCCGAACAAATTCTTCGGAGACGATGCCAGGGAACAGAGATCGGTAAGGGATCTTTCGCATCAGCTGAAGAGAAACGTCTTCTCGGAGGAACAGGTGGAATGAATCATTTCTCTATCGCAGGTGGAAGCCGTTGTCGATGAAATCCTGGTGTCCAGTCGGCAGGGTCGCAACATCGAAGGCTACGATCAGGTTTACTCCGATCCGAACGTGAAGAACGCGCTCGAGCTCGGGAACGACACGGTCGCTCGATCCTACATCAGAGACAAGCTGTGCACGCTGGGATTGATGAACGTGAGTAACTTTATCAACCCCTTGCCGAATTTTATCGAGTCGGACTCGTAAAGTTTAAGAAATATGAATGTTACGCCTTCCTTTTTTGGATGGAATCGATTCGTTTGTGATCAAGAGACTGCGATCTGTATGCATTTTGTGGTTTATAAGGATTTCGAAAAAATGCTGGGGTATCAAATTCTTATTTTGCAGCTACAAATGTTATTATCAGACTGCGGAACGTTATGCAAAGTAAAAGTTGTTCGCATCAACTGCATCAAACAAGGGCCAAGTCAAAACTTCTTTCATTCTTTAATAACGTTCGTAAGCTGCAACTAATACATTGATGTTCCTAAATTTTTAGAATGCACTCTTTTAAATTGCAACCACCGATTTTTGTTATAAATGCATAAAATCCGCAGTCTAGTTATTGCCGATGAAAATAGGATTTTATTTGGTACCACTTTCTTAACACTAGATTTACCAGACCAGTCATTTTGACTGGTTCCAGATTTTTTCTTTTAGAAATATTGATATTGTAAATATATTTTTCTGAGAAATCTTTTTAGTGAACTTCTTTACTGAAGCACCTATTTAAACAAAACTCGAACGAGATCTAAATAAATGCAATTTTGTCATTAATATAAGGCAATGTATGCCAATTGCGTTTAGAGCTCGGTAGATCTAGTGTTAAAACTTAGTAACCAACTGGTAATCAATATTTAAGGGGATAGTCTACCGGATGGTTACAACTAGAATCTCACTAGAATCTTACTAGAAAACATGGGTTTGCGCGCTTCGGTTGTTTGACCTTATTTGAGCAAATTTTGGGCTGGGTGAGGGCTCATTCTAAAGAGGAAGGTGCATCACACTGCGCTCTGGTCATGAGGTCAACGAGATTATGTTTAATATGTATAATATAAGGGCCCAAAGTAGAGAAAAAATCTAGGAAAAAAACCCGCAGATTTCAATGCATTTTTCTGTCTCTAAAAGACTTTTTGACTGCCCTAATGCGAGAGCGCACTGCGTCAAACCTTCCTCTTTAGAATGAGCCCTCACCCAGCCCAAAATTTGCTGATATAAGGTCAAACAACTGAAGCGCGTAAACGCATTTTTTCGACCCAGAATTTAGTAGGATTCTAGTTATTTGCTAATTTACTAGAATCCTACTAGATTCTGGGTCGAAAAAATGCGTTTGCGCGCTTCGGTTGTTTGACCTTATTTGAGCAGATTTTGGGCTGGGTGAGGGCTCATTGTAAAGAGGAAGGTTTGACGCAGTGCGCTCTGGCATTAGGGCAGTCAAAAAGTCTTTTAGAGACAGAAAAATGCATTGAAATCTGCGGGTTTTTTTCCTAGATTTTTTCTCTACTTTGGGCCCTTATATTATACATATTAAACATAATCTCGTTGACCTCATGACCAGAGCGCAGTGTGATGAACCTTCCTCTTTAGAATGAGCCCTCACCCAGCCCAAAATTTGCTCAAATAAGGTCAAACAACCGAAGCGCGCAAACCCATGTTTTCTAGTAAGATTCTAGTTGTAACCAGCGGGTAGACTACCCCCTTAAGGGGGATCTATACCCTCAGATTTGGGGGTATTTATCAATGTTATCAACCTCTGTGCAGAAAAAAAGTTTGGTAACATTGATAAACACGCAACTGCATAATGAACACGAGATGGAGTTGCTTGCTATTTCCATATTCTATTCAGCTCGTCGCGAATGCCGTTATACAGGGCAGGTCGCACTAATATTAGTGCCACCGATGAGAATATGTACCTCGTCTGTGTCAGTTTTGCTATCATTCCACATTGACAGCAGTGCAGCAGTGAAATGTTGCACAATATCGCAGCACTGATTGACAGTCCTCCAGACTAGGCGCCATCTCGTCTAAACTAACTGAAATAAAATTGGCTCTAGATTGGCTCTACATCAGAGATAACCTCTGTCTTCATGAACGTAATATGGCGAAATCTATGCTAATGTGAATGAAATCACGCGCGGCGATTTTTTGTCCTTATACGAGCATATTTTGAGCTACACAAAGGATCATTTGATAGAGGAAGGTTCATCACGGCGCGCTCTGCTCATCATATCAGTCAAAAAAATCTCTTTGAGACAGGAAAATACATTGAAATCTGCGGTTATTTTTCTAGATTTTTTCTCTACTTTGGGCACTCATATTATTAGATATAAACATAATCTCGTTAAATCAATAGCAGAGCGCGCCGGATTTAACCTTCCTCTATAGAATGAGTCCTCACCCAGTCCAAAATCCGCTCAAATAAGGACAAAAAGTCTATGGGCGTAAACCCATGTTTCGACCCAAAATCTAGTTATATTCTAGTTACTTCAGTAGGGTATAGATCCCCCTTAAGGGGGTAGTCCCACCCTAGAATCTTACTAGAATCTTACTAGAAAACATGGGTTTGCGCGCTTCGGTTGTTTGACCTTATTTGAGCAGATTTTGGGCTGGGTGAGGGCTCATTCTAAAGGGGAAGGTTCATCACACTGCGCTCTGGTCATCATAGCAGTCAAAAAGTCTTTTAGAGACAGAAAAATGCATTGAAATCTGCGGGTTTTTTTCCTAGATTTTTTCCTCTACTTTGGGCCCTCATATTATTAGATATAAACATAATCTCGTTAACCTCATGACCAGAACGCACTGCGTCAAATCTTCCTCTTTACAATGAGCCCTCATCCAGCCCAAAATTTGCTGAAATAAGGTCAAGCAACCAAAGCGCGCAAACCCATGTTTTCTATTGGGTTGGCACGAAAGTAATTTCGGTATTTTAAGGTGAAATAGAGCCCAATTTTTGTATTCAAGCAATGAACTTTAATAAATAAGATATTTTCCCTTTTGTTCGATGATCTTTTGTCAAAAAGAGTAAATAAGAAAATATTTTATCGATCAAGTTCATCGCTTGAATAAAGGAATTCGGTTTTATTTCACCTTAAAATACCGAAATTACTTTCTTGCCAACCCAATAGTAAGATTCTAGTAAGATTCTAAGGTGGGACTACCCCCTTAAGCATTAAAAAATGAACGTAGCCATATACAAAAGATAGCAATTTTCTTTTCTCTTCTTGGACATTTTCCGGGACGAACTCGCTGCGACTGCGAAGAAAATGTTACGGGAGGGGTTAAAAGAAGCGATGCAATCTCCGTATTAACTTTGAACTATTTACAGTGCGAGAACGTCGAGGGACGCCGGCCATATTACTCTCCCCACCGCGGGATATACCCTCAGGACATCATCTACGCGCAACCTGTGACGATAAAGCCAGTGGGTAGACCGTTGCCCGCAATCCCCGTGAAGAGACCGTACGGTCCACCGAAAATACCCCCTGGTTTCTCAGGGTCCAGCAGCTTCGCTTCTTCCGGCCTGACGTCGGACGTCGTTTACGGAGTCGGTGGTGGGCCGGTGCCTCCTCCATCAATCTCTCATTTCCCTGGAGGACCCGGAGGATTGATCGGTTCTTATCCGGGTGGTCTGAAAAAACCAGGACCTCCGTACCCGTCGTTCGGATCGTCGAAGCCCGTGTACGAGGGATCACTGGGCGGAAGCTTCGAGTACGAGGGCAACGATCGGTTCATCGACAAGAAGCAGATCGCGGTGCGGCCTGGTCTCGCCGGAGCAGATATCCAGCAGCACGTTCATCACCACTATCACCACGGCGAGGGAGGTCAATCCGGCGGGTTCGTCGGTAGCCCGTCGATCGGCCTGGGACCCGTCGGATCTAGCTACGATCCACCGGGCCAGTCGATCTACGCCGGCGGTTTCCAAGAGTCGGACGACTACAAGAAAGCGTTCAAGGTGAAAGCGCCTTCGAGCACCGGTGGGAACGGACTCATCGGGTCCGACGGTTCCGCGTCGGCGAACAGCTACGCCAATCGGTATCCCGTCTACGAGAAACCGCCTCAAGATTTCACCTACGGGAAAACCGACGGCCAGAAGACCGGCAAATACTACGGAACCGGCAATTACGTCTCCTCGAACGCGGTGCAGGCCGGCTCGAACGACTACTCGTTCGGCTCGAGCAACGTCAACAACAATTACCACAATTACCAGAACGAGAACGAGGAATTCGGGAACGATTTCACCGGGAACTACGGCGGCGGCGCTGCGGACTGCGTGTGCGTGCCCTACGAGCAATGCCAGGCTGCCGAGCACGCCGGTCGCAAGGACGATCTCTTCCTAGCGATCGATCCGCGGAACCTGAACAAGAACATCGAAGCCGAGAGCGCCGACTCTTCGACCGAGACGCCGAACCTCGAAGGGAATGGAACCGCGACCGTCGATTCGACGATCTCCAGCGACACGGAGGTCAGGACCAAGAGGGAAGCTGCCAAGGAGGAGGACCAGACGGTCGAGGGCAGGAAGAAGAACTCCGGAGAAGGGGTAAGATCGCTGATGAGCTTACTTAACGATTATTTATTTAGTCGCGACCCTTTTCGACGCGGAAACGGGTGCGTTCCCAATCTGGCGTACTTTCGCCCGCGACTAGACCCGCGACCGATCGGCAACGATCTATCTCGGAGACTGTGGATCTGTATCTGCGTGTCCGTTCGACCCCTGGTTGCAGAGACTCGATGCTAGCGATCTGGACTCGTCGAAATTAAACTTGAAGCCGACCTGGGGGATCAGTTTCGGTCTACCGCAGACCGGCGGCGGCCCGTACCCGATCAATCCGTACGCCGGCAATCCCCTGGTAAACCCGTACGGCGGTTACGGATCCGGATTGGATCAGGGCCTTAATTTGGGCCTGGTCTCCGTGAACCCTCTGCTAGCCGTGCAATTCAGCAAAGACGAGTACGGCGACAAGGTGGTCAAGCCGTTCGTTAATTTCCACGTGACGCCGAATCGGCACATCGTCCAGAAACTCGGTGATCTTCTAGCTCACAAGAAACAGGCGATCTACGGGAACTACGGGCCTGGACCCGCGTACGGGCCCGGTTACGCGCCCCACTATCATCACCCTCCGAAGCCGAGCGTGTACTACGAGAAGCCTCACTACCCCTCGAAACCGATCTACCCGTCTCACGGTCCCGCGTACCATCACGAACACTCCCATCCGCCCCCGGACTATTACGATTACTATCGCGCCGGTGACGATTACGATTACGACTACGACGATCAGTCCTACGGGAGATCGAACGCGAAGCAACCGGCTACCGAGAAAGATCGATCCGAGCAGACCGAAGCAGCTCCGGGTAGAAGCAATTCCGGAAAGGTATCGTTCCCCGGCAGAAGAAAGCGCGACGCGACTCAACTGCGAGTGTCGAACGGCACGCTCGAGGTAAGTATCAGCGATGGAGGGTCGTCGTCGGCGAGGATCCAAAAGGTACATGCTCGTCGCGAGTCCTCGGCGAGTCTCTCTCTCCGTCGAACATGCCGGCTCGAGCGACTCCCGTTCCTTTATTTTAACCGTAAGACACCGCGATCGCGTATCCAGCTCGTCGTCCAACGAGATCTTTGCTTGTTTTCTCTACAGAGACAGTTCCTCGCCGGACCTCCCAGATCATGCAGCCCCGGCTTCGTCTGCTGCCGCAGGAGACTGCAACAGACTTCGAGACCGCGACCGGGACAGTGCGGGACCAGGTACACACAAGGCATCAACGGACGCATCAAGACCCCCGTCAACGTCGACGGCGACGCCGAGTTCGGTGAGTCTTCCCTTTAAGACAATAGTGAACATTGATTCTTACGACTTTTTAGCTGGGCCAGGGGTCGGCAACCTGCGGCTCGCGAGCCACATGCGGCTCTTTGGATCTTTTTTCTTGTGAATAAATAGATTAGTTTTTTTTTATCAAATGACTTTATTTATGCGAGTACTATTTATTGTTGGCAAGAAAATATTTTGCGGCTCTTTAAAAACTTTGAAATTTTGTAAATTGTAATTTTTGACTCTTCCGACTCAAAAGGTTGCCGACTCCTGAGCTGGGCCGATAACGAAAATTTAAGAGATGCGTTTGGTCAACTCGTGTAAGTTGTATGCGCTCCGAAAATTTCATTGAAATTGGTTGATTGATTTACGAGTTATAATCGATCAAAAGTGGTAAAAATTGCAATTTTTCAAGATGCTCGGTCTTTTTACCATTTTTGGTCGATTGTAACTCGCGAACCAATTAACCAATTTCGATAAAATTTTCGGAGCGTATACATATAATTTATACTACAATAGTTAACCAAACACATCTTCTAAATTTTCGTTATTGGCCCAGCTGAAAAAGTTGTAAAAATCAATTTTTACTATTGTTTTTCACAATTCCGAGCAAATGCATTTTTTCAACATATTTTTTAGACGTCATTTATTAACTAATTCCTCTAGCTTTACAAAAATATTGAAGTCGTTTGGTCCATTCATAATAAAGTTATTCTGATTTAAAGTGTGTGTGATGTCAGTAGACTGCGGATCTTTATGCGAAATAAAAATGCTCTGCATTCATTGTGGGAAGCAGGAATAAAATAAAAATTGATTTCATCTCTTAATGACTTCGTTAGATTAAAAACAACATTACGGTATTCTCAAATTTTTCTTATCTTTTGCTGTTTTGTATTTCACTCAACTAATTTCTTTACAAATGCATAAAGATCTGCAGTCTCGTAATCAGTTTTGCTCCTAACTGTATACAGGGTGTCTCAGCTGAAGGAGGCCACCTAAATATCTCCCTTAGTTTTAACGAAAATTTAAGACATGCGTTTGGTCAACTCGTGTAAATTGTATGCACTCCGAAAATTTCATTGAAATTGGCTGATTGGTTTACGAGTTATAATCGATAGAAAGTGGTAAAAATTGCAATTTTTCAAGATGCTCGGTCTTTTTACCATTTTTGGTCGATTATAACTCGTGAACCAATTAACCAATTTCAATAAAATTTTCGGAGCGTATAAATATAATTTATACTAGTTGACCAAACACATCTTCTAAATTTTCGTTATTGGCCCAGCTGAAAAAGTTGTAAAAATCAATTTTTACTATTGTTCTTCACAGTTCCGAGCAAATGCATTTTTTCAACATATTTTTTAGACGTCATTTACTAAACTAATTCCTCTAGCCTTACAAAGAAATTGAAGTTGTTTGGTCCATTGATAAAAAAGTTATTCTGATTTAAAGTGTGTGTGATGTCAGTAGACTGCGGATCTTTATGCGAAATAAAAATGCTCTGCATTCATTGTGGGAAGCAGGAATAAAATAAAAATTGATTTCATCTCTTAATGACTTCGTTAGATTAAAAACAACGTTACGGTATTCTCAAATTTTTCTTATCTTTTGCTGTTTTGTATTTCACTCAACTAATTTCTTTACAAATGCATAAAGATCTGCAGTCTCGTAATCAGTTTTGCTCCTAACTGTATACAGGGTGTCTCAGCTGAAGGAGGTCACATAAATATCTCCTTTAGCTTTAACGAAAATTTAAGAGATGCGTTTGGTCAACTCGTGTAAATTGTATGCGCTCCGAAAATTTAATTGAAATTGGTTGATTGGTTCACGAGTTATAATCGATCGAAAGTGGTAAAAATTGCAATTTTTCAAAATGCTCGGTCTTTTTACCATTTTTGGTCGATTGTAACTCGTGAACCAATTAACCAATTTCAATAAAATTTTCGGAGCGTATAAATATAATTTATACTGGTTGACCAAACACATCTTCTAAATTTTCGTTATTGGCCCAGCTGAAAAAGTTGTAAAAATCAATTTTTTCTATTGTTCTTCACAATTCCGAGCAAATGCATTTTTTCAGTTTTGCTCCTAACTGTATACAGGGTATCTCAGCTGAAGGAGGCCGCCTAAATATCTCCTTTAGTGGCATAATGAAAATATATGGCACAAAGAAAATATTTATGGCATAATTTAAATGATATCGAAGGAGGAATATCATAGAAGAACAATTTTTTCATAGTTTTTTCAAGGTCGTTATTTTTTACCGGGAAAACTTATGTTTTATTTATTCCATCTTGTTAATGACTTAAGCATATTCAAATGTATTTTTTTAGCCGCTATAAGTTGAAATAAAAAAAATTAGTCTTTCCGATAAAAAATAACGATGAGCTTGAAAAAACTATGAAAAAATAATGGAACAAAAGAAATTGTTCTTCTATGATGATCGATGCCATTTAAATAATGCCATAAATATTTTTTATGCCATTAAAAATAAAGGAGATATTTAGATGGCCTCCTTCAGCTGAGACACCCTGTACAACAGTGCCTTATAATTTTCTCCACCAGTTTAAGTCACTTCGTTTACCGCACCGAGTTCCAACTTGTAGCTCGCGAGTCATACGCAGCACCTGGGAAGGTGCTTTGGTTCTTCCCCCAGTCTTAGACCTCCTCGTTATGCCGTCGGCCTCATATGAAAACTACCCAAGTCCGTTTTTTATAAAAATTAGGTTTTCAGCTTCGCCTAGTTAATCACTTCAACTTCTACGGTTTGAGAAACTGCTGTAAAATTTACTTTTTTGGACTTAGGCAATCTTCATATGAGGCCGACGATATGTTATAGTAGAATACTGTCACCCCACTCAGTAACTCTAACAGAGAATCTGCTTAGATCGCGGGATTACTTTACCTATCCTCCTCAGAACTTTGGTGTCTAATCCTGGATCGTTTCATTATTTCAGGCGAGTACCCGTGGCAAGTGGCCCTCCTGAAGAAGGACCCAACGGAGAGCGTGTACGTCTGCGGTGGCACCTTGATCTCGTCCAGGCACATCCTGACTGCGGCGCATTGCGTCAAAACGTACGCTGCTCGCGATCTCCGAGCTCGTCTCGGTGAATGGGACGTGAACCATGACGTCGAGTTTTATCCTTACATCGAGAGGGACGTGGCGAGCATCGTCGTGCACCCCGAATTCTACGCGGGCACCCTCTACAACGACATCGCTATCCTCAGGATAGACCACGATGTCGACTTCGTCAAGAACCCGCACATCAGCCCCGCCTGCCTACCCGACAAACGCGAAGACTTCGCAAAGAACAGGTAGCTCTTCTGGTTGGTCCTAGTTCGCGATAATAACAGGATTTAATTAATTTAGATTTTGTGCGACGTCTTAACCCCTTGCCCTACGATTTAGCTTACAGTTTCAGTGATTAAAACGTTTTTGTAGATCGTAATTTCCTAAAGAAGGAGAAAATTTACGTGTTCTCTAACAAGCTGTACATTAACAAAACCAAAATAGAATTTTATTGCGGTTTGAAGGAAATTATTAACATACATTTTTCATCAGAATCTGTTCAGAATCTCCATTACGAGTCAGACACGATATTGTAGGGCAAGGGGTTAAAGTTTTGGTATGGCTGAAGAAATTCAATTTCCCTCGATCAAACAGAGTAGCCGAACTAAACTTATTTATGAGTCCAAGGTCATCCGAAGGTCATAGTGTACCACACCATCGAACTCGTCTTGACATCAGCTACGACACTGTGAAGTTAAAACTATACAGTACTACTTAAAAATCATTGTGATCTTCGAAAGACCTTGAAAACGACAACAATCAGAAGATATTTTGTATAGCCATATTTACCTCACCTTCTCGTGAAACGTTGACATTTCGATGATCTCGGATTAAAGGGATCGATAGGTTTAATAAAATAATTGGGTTGCATTAACGAATAAAGTGCAGTTGCACCTGGTGCATCGATGTATCCACATGAAAAATAAGGTCATAGGAAGTTAGTATGTATTATGACATACAATTCACACATGTACAATTCGAAGAGGAGGGTTTCTAATAATGATCTGTTCGAGCAGGTGCTGGACCACCGGCTGGGGCAAGGACGCTTTCGGAGACTTTGGAAAGTATCAGAACATCCTGAAGGAAGTGGACGTGCCCGTGGTTAGCAATCAGATCTGCGAGCACCAGATGCGCAGGACCAGGCTGGGTCCAGGGTTCAACCTGCATCCAGGATTCATCTGCGCTGGAGGGGAGGAAGGAAAGGACGCCTGCAAAGGTGACGGAGGCGGTCCTATGGTCTGCGAACGACAAGGTCGCTGGCAATTGGCAGGAATCGTGTCATGGGGAATCGGATGCGGACAACCAGGTGTTCCAGGCGTCTACTCCCGGGTATCCCACTACCTCGAGTGGATCCAACAGATCGTGAATCGATACTAAGGAATTTTGATTCGCTGCCAGACTGCTCCTCGGAGCTATTCCCTTTCGAAAATCATTCATGTATCTTTATGTATAATTTATAAAATGTAGAGGGTGTGTAATATACTTGTAAGAATGCGTTAGCGTAAGTCGGGAGAGAGATTCGATAAATTATGCAGTTCGCGTCGCGACGCGTTCCTGTCGAGGGTGTGATTCGAAATACTTTCGGATCGTTGAGTAATGCATTTTATTTGCAATTTCTTTGTTACGTAATTTTGTTCTAATACATTTAATGTAATATTGTCAACCTGCTCTTCTTTTCTTCCCGTACCTACACCCAGAGCTGAATAACATAGTATTTTTAAGTAGTGAATGGTAAATAATCCTATTTATTTTGTAATGTGTGCGAACAACTTTAAAAATGAAATATTTTATTTGATGCAGTAATTTTTGAAAATAAAATATTTTATTCGATGCAGTGACTTTTGAAAATAGTATTTTATTTTAAGAGTATTGAAAATATTTGTACTCTGTCTTTATTTGCAATTTTAAATATTATTACTGAAAATAATGAATTCAGCCATTTCATGCAGCGGCAAAACGCTCAAACTGTTATCCAAATTTAGTTCTAAGTATACCGCTAGATAGCGCTGTCTCATACTTCTCTGTCGGTAACATTTGGCTAACAGTTTAAGCGTTTTGCCGAAGCATGAAATGGCACTGTACAGACGTTTAGATTCGTGCCGGAATTAACATTGCGTCTTATGGGAAAAGCGGTACGAATCATTTGTTGCTGTAATGAATATCCAATACTCTTCATTTTGCATGAATAAATAATCTTTATTGTGCAATACAGACAGTGAGGATTCTCCAGAACACTTTCTGATTCGATTTTGTTAGTTGTTAAATAGTTATTAACAATTTTCCAGACCCCTGTCCAGAAATGAACTCAAAAATATTGACACCATCTTATAAATAAATTATTTTCTGACTCTCCAGACATAATTTGAGAAGATTTATTATCGAAGGAGCTAGAATAGACCTCTAGCAACAATCCAATAACAATTTTGTATGGATTTGACTCATATTTGTTAGTTATTAATCATTTTTGCAGATGTTATTTGTTTCTCCTATGCCTGTAATGTGTAAAACAAGGACAGCGATTGTGTCGCTCGTGTCACTTCCATTTTGCGGCGCTTCGAATCTCCTGGTATTACTAGGCGCACATGCCAAGCAAGGAGGTATCCGAGTATCCGACAAGGACAGATTTATGCAATCGACTGAGAGCGAGAAGAACAGACATAAACCGCACTCACTCATCTGTCAAATCAATCGATGATTTATTAATCAACTTTTACACAACAATTAATAAACTTTAGCGACTGGGAAACACGAGACAGACCTTCTGCTACTTTCACGCATAGTTTTTGATTGGACTTTGTTAGTTGTTAAATAGTTATTAACACTTTTCCAGACCTCTGTTTAGAAGTGAGCTAAAAAATATTGACACCATCTTAATAATAAATTATTTTCTGCCTCTCCAGACATAATTTGTGAAGATTTATGATCGAAGAAACTAGAATAGACCTCTAGCAACAATCCAGTAGAAATTTTGTGTAGATCAGGCCCGTATTTAATTAGTTATTAACAATTTTTGCAAAGATTACTTGCTCCTATGCCCGTAATGTGTAAGATAAGGAGAGGTAGTGTGCGGGAAAAGGACAGAGCGAGTCTCACTCGTGTCACTCGAGAGTAGGAGCGGTTTATGTCTGTCCTTGTCGCTCTCCGTAAATCGCATAAGTCTGTCCTTGTCGGATACCTCCTTACTTTCATGTACTCCTCCTACTACGCCCTGGTAAGTATCAGCAGATTAGAGCCCGCGACGAAGGAGGTGGCACGAGTGATCTGTCCTTGTCGCACACTATCGCTTTCCTTGTCTTACACATGGGAAGGATAGGGAAAATTAGTTCACAGCCCGCCACCATAGCTGGCGACACTGTTGCGCCAGTGTTTCTCTATCTATCCTCGTCGCACACAGTGTGCGGCACACTCAACCTCTCCTTGTCTTACACATTACGAGCATTAGTAGATTAAACAAGCCTTTCCGATTATTGGTTTTCCGTGCATGTGCAGACGTTTAAATAAAATAACAAATAAACAATAACTAAATAGTTACATATAAGATTAGGTAATATTTATTAGAGAGATGGATGACGAAGCCGAGACGTATAAATTATGGCGAATAAGGAAAACAGTGATGCAGCTATGTCACGATCGAGGTTATCTCGTCACTCAGGACGAGTTGGATCAAACATTGGAGCAATTCAAAGAACAATTCGGTGATAAACCGAGCGAAAAAAGACCGGCACGCAGTGATTTAATTGTTCTAGTGGCTCACAACGATGATCCCACAGATCAGCTCTTTGTATTTTTCCCCGATGAGCCGAAGATTGGAATCCGAACAATTAAAACATACTGTCAGCGAATGCAGGAAGAGAAAATTCACAGGTAACGTCGTAATTAGCTCTTAAAACGAAGAGATCATTATATCTATTTACTATTTTACTATTTCATGCAATCTTTTGTCACAACAGGGCTATTATCGTTGTTCAACAAGGCATGACGCCATCCGCCAAACAATCTTTGGTAGACATGGCTCCGAAATACATATTAGAACAATTCTTGGAATCCGAGTTACTCATTAACATCACGGAACACGAATTGGTACCTGAACACATTGTACTTACACCGGACGAAAAGGAGGAACTGCTTACCAGGTATAAGTTGAAAGAGAATCAATTGATGCGTATTCAAGCCGGCGATCCCGTTGCTCGTTATTTCGGCTTAAAACGTGGACAAGTTGTGAAAATTATTAGGCCATCGGAAACTGCTGGAAGATACATCTCTTACAGACTTGTATGTTAAATAAATATTTTTGTACGTAACGACTATGTGAAACATGTGTATTACCTGATAATGAAAGTACCAATGTATCGCAGAATTTTCATAAGTACAATGTAAGATAAGAAGAATGTATAAAATATATTGAGTTATTTTGTAAATTGAGAAATGAACAACTGTATTCATAGGTAGTAATTTATAAGAATCAGTTATTTAATATCAGGATTAACAGAAAGATTGACTTTGTTCAAACATGTAACTTTATTACATTCGATTATTATACAATTCTTGGTCCAGATACATCATGGTATACCGTTGTCTCGAGACAACTCAATTCCAAATTGGTTTCAAGCAATTTTACACAGATTGTGAGGAAACATTGCTTATAGCGAGTGAATGTGTACCATGCTTCCATATTTTGCGTCAACAATCAATATAAAATATTTAAGAAACTAGAGAGAGTGCAAAACATATCGAATGGCTAATGTCTAACGAGGAGAAATTAAAATGAAACTAATAGAAAAAGTATACACTCTGAGCGTATAATATGCTTGTCAATATGATGTAATCGTCGGTTGCGAGATGCAAGTGGATCTACATATTTGTAAAGTCTAAGCTAAAGATTTGCCAAAGTTTTGTCAAATGCCTATTCTACATTTCCACAATTTCTGATAACACTAACTACAAAGAGAGAATGAAATTCCTAACAATTTGAATGTTTCTTAAAACCTAATCAAACGATCGCCACTGTTCCAGGATCATTTCAATGTATTGTAATTTTTCTCCCGATTTGATCAGGATAACGCTTGCGTCAATAGGAACTATACAAAATACTATAAATTATTTCGGAAAGTATCGACAATATAAAGGGGATTATTAAATAACTATGTATATATGTATACTTTTTAATCTCTTATTCGTAAACGTCCATCGCTGTGGTATTGGATTCAATATTTGAAACCAAATGGTTTTGTATTCTGTAATTATTGCAGTCTTTGAATTAAAAAGAACTTATTATTATTTTAGAATAATTGTCACTTTTATCGTTTTTTTACTTATTTTATGTAAAGGTAGTGCATGCACAAATACCATGCAACTTTCAATTACTATATTATAATGCACTTGTAACACAGTTGTAGAGAAGTGAAATTACCACTTGGTACGCAACAAGTATTAAAAAGTATCGTGGATTATGGGCGTAAGTAAACAAATCATGCAAGTGTAATTAATATAATATATTGTTATCAATAAAATGTAACATAACGAATAATAATAATAATAATAATTACAAAATAGGGCTACGTATTTTCACTGTTTACACGAAGATAAAAAAAGTAAGGTGTGCCGAAACAATCTGTTAGAAAGAAAGTATTTAAAAAATATACACGAACCTCTCTGTTCATTGAAAAAAATTACATGTTTCACGTTATACAGACAAGTCTATTTCGCATGGCCGATTTGTGGAATTATATTTTTTTTTGGCATGTGTCGAAAAATGCATTACGGAACACAAATTCATCTCGATTCTATGTTTTCCTTGGATCGCTAAATTTATTTCTAACGCGTTACAAAGAATAAATCAGTCGCTCGTTGTCGTCGAGTCCCATTAATATATTATGTGTATAACACGTACCATGATCATGTAAAATTGGCATTCTGTTTTTTCGTTTGTCTCTCTGTGTCGTAATATATCTTAAAAAGAAAAATCACCCTAACATTTCGAGAAGGAAAAGTTTCGTTTCCTTAGGACGATTGGTAATCAGAAAAATAAAATTCTCCGATCGAGAAAAATTTGAACCATGAGATGGCGTTACAGGAATTGCAAATGTATCTTCGCTAATACATTAAAAAAAGACTTCCCTCGAATCTTGTCTGAACGATTACTCAACGTACAGTCTGAAAGTACAAGTCTATATTATATGATACACAGCAAGTATATCTGACACATCGGCATCAGATTTGTCTCAATCGTTTCGAGGAATATTACCTTCCTCATCTTACTTGTAAAAATATCCACAACATAGAGGCATAGTGTGCATTTTATGCCAAAAGGCGACGCGTTTTAATGCTATATCTATATAAAGTTCTTGTATCTCGCGTACTAGGCTCTTTATCACGAAGGTCACCCGTTCTTCGAACAGCGAATTCTCGTATATCGAAAAATACAGATGTTTACGCCAAGTCTTGCGTTAAATCTCCGACTTTCGAAACAGTATGTATTTTTCGTTTAATATGGCCGATACTCCTTGTTAACCGATGTACACACAAGGTCGATATTGTACCTTCGCGTTTGAACACTCCATTAATGGACTACCAAGAAATAGGAAACACCACTCCATGATTCGTTTGTCACACGTAAATGTTATGAATGTATTTTCAGAACTACTCTCTACTCGATTACTTGTGAAACTGAAATATGAGATGCTTACGGGGGGATGTGTCTATTTTACACGCATTATGACTATTCATAAATTCGAGTAGTAATATCAGTCTCAGTGAAAAGTTCTCCCGCCGCGCCGCGCCGATTCGATTCGATCGCGAACCTAACAAACAAACAAACAAACTTACTACTTTGTTGTCGTTTGCTACACAATCAAACTCTACGTCTGTGCATCTGTGTGTGTTACTAAAGTGGGAGAAGCTTTTTCATTGGGACAGATAAAGAGTACTAATGGTGTATCAAGCCAAGCTAAAATCTCGACATCTAGACCACCAATGCATCCTGGTAGCCCATTCGATAGGCGGAGTTTGCAAAATCTTCTTGATCAGTTCTGCTCCAACTCTGATCCTGTATGTAGTACTGGTGGGACGTGGCGGCCGATGCTCTTGGCCTCTGTGCGCGCGACATCAAGTCTACAATCAACAATCGTTTTATCCTTGTATTAATCTCGAATGAAATGACAAGTTCAAGATACACCGTTGTTGTACTTACCTAGGAGTGATAAGGAGTGACATACGTAGAAGGGAAGAGGCCTCGTCTGTTGCCAATTTCTCCGTGCCACCAATGTTGATCCGTACGGTCGGTTACAGTAATTACATCGCCTCGTTTGAACTCGAGTTCACCAGGTTCTTGTGGCATGAAATCGTATAATGCTTGTACTAGACACTGGAACGAGATATGTCACGTGACAAAATCTAATAATCCTTCTATATCGTATATATTTCATTAACTGATGTATATAATTACTTCTTCCGGAACCATGTCTCGTAGTTTAACATCCTGCGAGCGAGACACGGACGCGGTACGGTGATATTCTACTAATTCGTTAAGACTGTTAAATTTGACCACCCACAAGAAGAATTTTCCTTGGGCATCCCTCAATACCTTGAAGTGTTGGACACCATCCGAACATCTGAAGAAAACCATCGAATGATTATTGCTCGACCAAAACATTCGGTATTTAACACCTGCACCTCCTTTTAAAAGCGTTTTACTAACTTAACAGACAAAGAGAAATCACCAGGCGAACTTTCACTAATTCTAATAAGAAAAGCGCCTTCTTGTTTGTTCATTAGTAGTCTCTCTGCGTCTGCTCTGGTTATCCTTCCGTAATACCAGCTGTAAAAGATGAACAGAACATGAGCAAACAATGAAACACGGAAGAATTCGATAGCAATTTATAGTAAATTAAGGGGTAGACTCGTTTCCAGGATAATGCGAAATTTTTCAGTACTCCAAAGTCAGTTGCTCTGGAAAGACCTATTTTTACGTTTACAAGGTGTAATTTTCATTATTTGGCAGCACGTAGCTGTCGTAGCTTTATGAAAATATCTACATGCATAGCTTCATGCTTTCAAATAATGCAAATTACTATTGTAAACATAAAAATAGGGCTTTTGAGAGCGATTGCAGCCTAGATTGATCTTTTATCTAGCACTTTTGACTACTGAAAAAGCCCATCATTGCATTATCCTTGTAATCCTGGAAACAAAACTACCCCCTTAATGAGAATAAATTATATGGGACACCCACTCGTGGTTTTTCATTTCTATGTAGTTACTTGGAATGAGTCCTTCTCTGGAATCTAGTTCAGCTCTGTACCAGTTCATGTCATCCTCCATATTTAGAATCTGCAAGAATAACATAGCTGTTATGCTGTGCGTGTTACGGTAACAACATTACGTGTTAAATCTATCAAGTCTGACAAGTATATTGCTCTAATACAAAGAGGAACATAGTATTATTATATCGTGCACAATGGCAAAACCTTATTGTAGTAAATAGTTTTATCTGGGAAAGTCTCTTTGCCACAAAATATTTCTTTCCCAATGTACAACGAAAAATTCAATTGTAGAAAATTAAAAACAATGACTCTGGAAGATTGAACAAGATAGACATCATCTAATGGTACAACGTTATAATCGACCAGTAAATCTTTGAAATTATTCGAATAGCACGGATTGATATAACACGCTATTTCGACGAACCGCAAAAGGAAGAGGAAAAGGAAAGAAAATTGTTATCTTCCCGTTAATTCGCGTGTAATTGTTCGACACGCGTTTCGAGCGGAAGCAGCGTCGAAAACCAGTCGACGATTGGAAATCAACAAGTCAAGAGCAACAAACTCGCCAAACAACTAGAAGCTCGAGGAAAAAAGTTGAATGGGGTAGCATCGTTTTGCGTAGAACGCGACGCATTGTCGCGAGTATCCTGAAGCGACACGCGACATCCGTTTGCGCGATAGCGGTTCGTAAAGATCCAGGATTGGTGCACCATGTGCCGAAAAGTAGCAACGGTACACGGTTTTCCTTTAATTTTCCGTATTCGAAGCATAAACGATAGAGCATATGATCGAGTGTTGTAGATCGTACAAACCTTGAGGATCTGGCTCCTTCGAAAACTAAGCTCATCCTCGGCAGTAGCCGTGAAATCATGCTTTGCTATCGCCTCCATTCTGTTTCCTCGTCCCGCGAGAACAAGAACGACAGAGAGGGAAGGAGAGAGGCGATATTATATATCCCTGTGGTCGAAGGCAGCGCTAAAACTGGCCGCCTTTGTTTGTCAGTGGGAAAAAGTAATGACAGATACTGGCTGTTATTAGTTTCGTAGTTTCTCGTACGGAGGTAGGTATTTCTATGGTATGAGTCAAAGACACGTAGGTGGTCACGACAACGGAACGGAACGCGCGACACACACGAGCGAGCGAGCGAGTGAACGAACGAACGAACGAATGTACGAACGAACGACCACTTGTGCTTTTCTCTGTTGCCTGCGCTGCCTGCGATTATCTGAATCAGTCCTCCGTCGGTTCGCCCGGATCAATGGCACATTGACACGAACATATTAGGCGCAACACGACTGCTGCTCGCGGAACGGCCCGTTTAGCGAGTTCGAGTCACTTTTCAGGGAAGGTGAACTGTCAAAAGCAAAGGTAGGATCACGCGCTCGCACGGCTGTCCATCGCTCGTCTTATCAGACATTACACTCTCGACTCTCCCACTGATCTCGGGGTCTCCGTGTTTCGGTCCACCGATGCGCACTGGCCCACTGCGCCGACAAGCCCACCTCGACGTCCGGATTTGCCTCTAGACAACCAAATTCTAATGCCCTCAAGGCATTCGATCCCGATACCGATACGTATCACCGATACGAACCCACTATCGGATTCCAACGAAACCAATTCGACGCACAACGGACGCGGACTTTTTCCCAACCACGGAGACAGAGAATGCAATTCTACCAGACGAAATCTCCAGCGTACTATTTTTCTGTGGCGCAGGCGCGCACATGCGCACTCTACGTGTACCGCGTCGACTGCTCTGCCACCATTTTGTACTTTATGATATCAGCCGTACGTGTACTATACACAATATACAACACGAATGTTGCGACTTTTCAAAGCTGTACAGTTTTAAATAGATCTCTACGCTACGGGAACCTCGTTTTCTATCTTTACCGTTCCGATATCTACCGTTTATGTACTAAGCATCGTGTTACGGGTTCGCGTTTTTCGGACAGATCGAAATCGAAAGCTCGGATATTACGAATCGATAAATCGATTTCGAACGAGCTTTCAATTGGATAGATTCCTCTACGTGTTTTCCGGTTCACTCAACTTTTTCCTTGCGATAGATATCTAGGGTTTGAATATTCCATTGATAGGGGGGAAATCAAAGACCATAGGTAATAAGGTACTGCGCATTTTCCGCTTTCCGTCATTTCCTGCTGTGTGGAATAAATTGCCATCGAGTAATTGGATACTGACCACGCGATAATAGCGAATGAAGTCCGTGTCCGTTGCGTAATTATTTCACTCATCATCGGAAGAAGCACGTTTACGTTAAATGATGAAATTACGAAACAAGGAACGGCTGAAAATTTGGCTGGTTACGCAAGCGATATCCGAGACGCTGATTATTTTACGTTGGAAAGCGTCTTACGCCATGAAATATGCAGAAGAGAAATAGAAATAGAGAAACGTTCGAGCGCACCGCGAAATACTTGGACATTTCCCGCCGGCATCATTGTCACCGATCACGTGAGTTGTCAACAAACGTGCGGTGAAAGCAAGAGAGGTTATAGTATTTGCAGCGATTCCAAGTTCAAATTAGAACTTTCCACCACGCACATACATACAGTGGGTGTACAGGGTGTATGAAAAGTAATGGTCATCCGTCCTAGGGGTGAATCTACACCTCTGGATCGGTGGACATTTGTAAGAGGAACTTAAAATTGTTTTTTACATCAACATCTTCCACATATCCAGAAAAGAAAAAGTTTGAAAGGAGCCACATGTCGCAAACAAGTAGTTATTGAGATACGTACTGACCTCCAAATAACCTTGAAAATGGATCCGAAGGTCAAATACAAGGTCATGAACATATATCCTCCATTAATTCCTGCAACTTTTATTACAAATATTTTTACCGAATATGCTCATCTGAGAAGTTAAAACCCCTGAACGGGTGGTTTTGGACACCCTGCATATTAAGTATTAAAATTGCTTAAATATTTACAATCTTTCAATTTAGTATTGGAGAGAGCACCTAAAGGTACCTTCGAAGTTTTATATCATATTAATTTAAAGCACAATAGATTTGATATTATGATCGAACTTGAGCGCATAAATATACAGGGTGGGGCAATAACTATTAGCACCTCAGATATCTTCGAAACTACAAGTTTCACAGAAATATTTGCTGAAACAAAATTGCACAGCACGAAAGGGGCCATCCGGTGGCGATAATAGTTTTTTTGCAGGTGGACGTACTTCGGACATTTGAAGGTCACCTTCATTTTTTTAAATGGAATGAGATATTTTTTAATGCATCAATCGATGCAGCGGGACATTCGTTATAAAAAAGTACTAACCTATGTATGTCGAAAAGTTAGTAGTTCAGGAGATATTTCAATTTAAATAACTCTAAAACACCATTACTGTCGTACTGAGACGTTAGTATTTACTTACTTGTGTAACATCTTAGCACGACAGTAATGGTATTTTAGAGTTATTTAAATTGAAGTATCTCCTGAACTACTAACTTTTCGACATACATAGGTTAGTACTTTTTTATAACGAATGTCCAGCTGCATCGATTGATGTATTAAAAAATACCTCATTCCATTTAACAAAATGAAGGTGACCTTCAAATGTCCGAAGTACGTCCACCTGCAAAAAAACTATTATCGCCACCGGATGGCCCCTTTCGTGCTGTGCAATTTTGTTTCAGCAAATATTTCTGTGAAACTTGTAGTTTCGAAGATATCTGAGGTGCTAATAGTTATTGCTCCACCCTGTACACAAATTTTAAAAATAGGAAAATTTATATTGACGTTGAGATGCGTGCGTTCGCCGTCCACACCTTTATCGCGGTAAACAAACCGATTACTCCTTGTGAACATGCAGATAAACAATGTACATAGTATAGTAGTCTTTTTTTAATGTTCGTTAAAATTAAACCACTTTTTCGATGAAAAAACAAAGTCATCGCAATTAAAAAAAAATTTTTTTTCATTTACCAATCGATTCATCTTTGCATTTTATTCCAGAAAGTATTAATAACGCTCATATACCCGACACACTGTGCGACTTGTACGTACGACGTTATCACGGTAAAAATATTTCAAACAAATACACGATCGCGTCGTAGATATACGGGGGCAAAGGTACCCGCGTAATTTCCACGACGACCTAGGTACCGGAAATTATCTTTTAGTTTACAAAGCGGTGACCGCTCGTTTTTCAACTCTATTTACAGTCGACCGGCGGGTTTCGAGAGACGGATCATCGATGCGTCAGCGTCGGCGTCAGGCTATTGTTACCGACGCACGGTTGTTTTTGAAGCAGAAAAAATCGGCACGATAAAGATACTCGATCGACCCCATCGTTGTTGCGCGATAAAATGCGGTCGAAACAGCGGCAGACACGATCAACAAAAGAATACCTCCGCACCGTTCAGTGAGAGTATTCTTATTATATTCGTACTTACAGCAGAATTTATAATAACGCAAAAATTCATTATTCCGAATATTAACAACGTTTACTTCATATTTTTGTTCCAGCGAGAACCGTATTTGAGATCAATGCGCGCCGTCACGACGCGTGTCGCCCGCGAGTTTAATTGTTCGCGCGCGCCGATCGATAATTGTTCGACGTAAGTATGTCGGTGTCTTTAACGAATTAATAAAACGCGCATTCATCGAGCTCGATGAAAGTCCGTTATCGAGATACGCGGAATAATTCGCCGGTTTCTTTCAGCCGATCCTTTCAACGCGATTGAATTTACCAAACCGGAGGTGCGATACTTCGAAGAAATTCGAAAACTTGATTACGATTAGTTTCTCGAACCAATGGCTGGCGGTGCACCGTGTCGATCTGTTGTCTGTGGCTCCAGCGAACGCATTGTTTATTCGAGTTATTGTCTTGGACTGTTTGTTCAAGAACGAACGTTTTCAGAGGAGCGACGGGAGTACGGGGCGCCCGTGCGAGCTTGTTGCCGCGGAAATTGAATTACCTTTGTGCAACGGTAGCGTTGAAAGCGAGACTGGATTGCACCGCCTTGCGAACGAGCTTCCAATTAAACGCGGCAAAGTACTGCAATTTGTACGACAAAGAATCGAGACAGTGACTATCGTCGATTCTCACCTAGCAGTGGCTTTTACAGTTGCGCTAGTAATTATCACCGAAATGATTTTGTGCGGAATAGATCAACGGGCTGCGAGCGAACGAATAAAGGTCGATTTATACTATCCGCATTTGAATAGTCAAATATAAAAACGCATGTCTCAATATTTCGTCGTGCCGGTTACGGTCTATGCCGTTGTCGGTACGTGTAGATCGACCTTTACGCGCGCAATTCGCTTCCCGTTCGAGATTTACGGGCGTCGCAGATCCACGCTTCCGCCCACTTTCAATGAAAGTTCCCGAGAGATTCGCACGCCATTCGATCGTGCTAATTTCTGGCGACCAGAACAATTCCTCGTCGACGGTTGCGCATCAAACTGGTCGTAAAACGTACCAAGTTTATTACCACTTGGGAAGGTCAGACAGGGGGTGTAATATGCTGATCGAAAAGCCGCGTGCTATGCTGCCTGTTCGATTTTTGCGTTGCAAATGTCCGCGAGCAGATGGTTCGCGAACCGTGAAGGTCAAAGAGCAAGGTCCCGGGCACAGGAAGGGTTTCGATTTGCGGGAAATATAAATCGCTATCCGTTCAAATCCGTTTAATTGAATTTAAATGGAATTCAGCAGCGGCCTTTGTTAGGGTTTCTCACGACTCCTACCTGACGCGCCGTTAGCGCCATCCTTTTCATTATCATAACCGTTACGTTATCGCGATCTGCCAAAGGACGACATTGTTACACGTTACACACACCCGGGGGGATTGTCATTAACAGGGAACAATTAAATTAACCGCGCGTGCGCGTTGCGTTCCTGTTGGATAACTAATGGCCTTGTTATTGGACAGTTACTTAACCCAGACCGTAACCCTCTTTGCCATTTAATAATCGACGGGTACGCGGGGCGCACGATATAAATAAACCAATTTCGATCCTAAATAGTTTATTCGTTTCTCGACCGAATTCTAACCGAGCTGGTAAACTGTTGTAGGAACGGGCGGATTTCTATTGGCGAGAGGACACGGGTGACGTTCCTAGGAATTCGCAGCTTAGACGATGGTCTAAGATTCGTTCGCAGCTTATCCTAAACGCAGGTTGGTTGCACGGTTAATCTCCGAGGAGGAGAAACTGGGGTCAACAAACAAGACGCTGAAAGAGAAAAGAGAAAAGAGAAAAAGGAACGGGACATAGAGCGAGGCGAAGAAGATCCGAGCCGTGCGACAGCGACAGCGACAGCAACAAACGACAACGACAGGACAGGATAGGGTGAGAGAAAGGAAGGAAGATGAAACGTAACGAGAGATGAAAAGTAGGCGGAGGAGGCAAAGAACGAGACAGGAAGGGGTCTCTCTTCGCGTCTGAGGGCGACCCTCGGTGGAAATGCAATTTCGGTTCTTGTCTGGTGGCGACGTCGCAACCGTGGCTCATATCTTCTACGAGGCGTAGCCCCTTCAAGATCGTTGAAGAAACAGCCTCTCCTGCAGCACACACAGAAGTCTCTCCTCTCTGTCTCCCTCTTTCTCTTTCTCTCTCCGGCTGGCGTGTCTCAGCAGATGAAAGACTCCCGTGGCTATCAAAGGGAAAGGGAAGAGGCAAAGGCCCCACCAGACAATAATGGCCCTGAGTTCCAAGGTTTTCAGCCTGCTTGTCCAGGGCTCGGTGGTCCAGTCGCGTGATCATTCGAACCGAACCTGTTCGCCGATTCTACGATTTTTTGCGAATTAGAACGATACATTAGCGCGTTCCTACGACGCACCTACGTCTACGCATAATTGAAAAGAATGAAAGAGAGAGAGAACAGATTTTGATTCCGCGCGAACGAAGACGAGTTTGTGGATGTTTATTTTAAACTACGCGACCGAGCTAGCCAGCCAGCAAGCCGAGCTTCGACGAGGACAGCTTCCTACGCCGAGCGAAACGGAGGAAAAACGCTGCTCGAGGATTATTCACAGAGGAACATTTCCCCTTTTAACCGATTACGAAACGAAGAAAGAAGGCGGTTCTAAATTTGTATCGGTTCATTTTGCATCCTCACACAAGAGGTGAACGCTCTTCTGGACTAGCGACGCTCTCAACTTCTTCTTCAGCTTCAGGGCCGTCGAAAGCCGGAACAACGGTCCACGATGATTTCCCTATGACCCGCTCTTAGCATCTCTTCGCAATGATTCAGCGTTCTCGATCGATCGACGAGAAAGGGAAACGACTACGGGAAGACCGATGGTGCGCGTGTCTCCTATTACGTTACAAGCTTCATAGTAGGGGATTCTCAATGAAAGCTTTCGGTTTCGACAGCCGGAATCCGATTGGAAATATGACGAAACCCGTGTACACGCTGAAACAGCGAAACTCGAATCCAATCGATGGAAATGTTACCGTAAATCGGCGGATCGTTACTGACGTCATCTTCCGAGACGCAACGTCATCCGACTTCGCAATTCGCGTTATTTCGAGTTGTAATTTCTTCGTTCTATCGCACGACGATTCTCTTATCGCTGTTAGTCCATCGAAAACTAACAAAACGGACGATTGCGTTTCCGACGAATCTCGACGGACAGTTCCAATAATTCGTATAACTCATATCCTTTACTGCCGAAGAGTGGTTCAACATTTCTAGAAATTACAGTAAGAACGGGAAAAATTTACATCCTCAACTTCCCGCAATTCCTCATTCTGCACAAAGTAGATTCTCTTAATAAATTAAATTGAACAGCGTTGGAACACTTTTCTTTGTTTACGTTTTAATTGTAAGGTAAAAGCACGGGTAAGATGTAAGATTAGATCGAACACCTTATGGATTTACATCTAACAGTTTACTATCTTACCGACTTGGAAATAGCGATGTACACGCCATCTTCCGAGCGAGCAGATTTAGCAGAATTTAATTTTCTATCACAGACAAGATGTAATGGTAGATTCAACATCTTGTAAACTTTCGTAGCCTAATATGATTGCCTCGTCGATTTAGAAATTAAAAACGATTACAAAGAAGAAATTTCACCTTCGCTTACATTGAAACTTCTAAGTTGGTAAAGTAGTCACGTTTGGTCACGAGAGCTGTAAGACATTCACTCTATTGTTTCATCTTGTCTATGAAATCAAGATTGTAGGTAATTGCGCGCTCGATACGTGCTGCCATCTTCGACATTGGTGAAAGTATTCGATAAGGTAGAGCTCGGCTGTCACAGAGAAGGATGGCTCGATATGTACGAAAATAAACAGATCCGTCTCACGTTGCTTTGTAACAGGTGTTTTCGCTGTCTGGAGGGGAGTTTGGACCGCTGCTGTTCGTGTTTACATCGTTGATTTCTAGTTTGGGCGCTGTCCAGCGCTGTCCTCCCGCTGCAGGAACGAGATCAACCAATTGGTACCTTGATTTGTATTTTACAGAAAATGCGGATTTTTATGCAATTTGCAATCTTTGTAGACGAATTTTAAGAAAGTGGAATCAAAGAAAATTTTGTTTTCAGTGGTGGTAGCCTTTGTAGATCTGAAACAAAGAAAAATTTAAACTCCGTCGAATTTTATATTCTAGCATTTTTTGAACATTTTCAGGAGCCATAAATGCATAAAGATCCGCGGTCTAGTCATCACAGATTCGGTGCAAGAAGACGGATAACGACGTTACGTGGAACGAATGAACGTATATCTTTATCCCTGTATGTGTATTCCCCGGACGTTGTAAACAGCTAATTCCTCTATGTAGTTTACTCTGCCCACTCTTCCCGAAATAGTATATGTAATAAGTAGACTGCGGATCTTTATGCAAAATAAAAATGGTTTGCATTGATTGTGGGAAGCAGGAATAGCATAAAGATTTACAACATACTTGCATTTTTTTAATCTTCATAAATGCATAAAGATTCGCAGTCTAGTAATAAGAATATCTTAGAAAATGATCGATGGGATAGATCGAGCTTCCTTTTCGTTTACCTTCGAAGTTCGAGCGAGGACAACGATTGTCTCGAGCAACACTGTTGAGGACGTTTAAGAAGTTCATAGGGTGTAGAAATTTGTGGTTTCCAGAAATATTGAAGTCGAGGTAGCAGGTGTGCTTCACAAGGATATGCCAGTAATAAGAAGATAATATTCGAGCCTCGAGAAACAGCAGTGCTCGCGAGTACGAGAGTGTGAGAGACTGTGAGCGAACCGCGTCCTGCACTTTCCTAAGCACCTGCGGACCCAGAACGGATCCGGCAGGTGCAACAAGTGTACAAGGAACCCCGAAGAGTTTTATGGCAACCCTCGCCCTTCTACCGACGTTCACAGGTAACACGATACAGCGTACGACTATAATGAGAAATTGCGTGCAATCGAAACTTATTCGCCCTGTCGCACTATTCTAGGATAAATGTACCTATTACTGCGGGTTCACGATTTGCTGCGGTATTTCAATAAATATTTTGCCCTGAATAAATTTGTACAATTCAGTGAGATTGTATTCTCGTTGGCGAGGCAAACAAAATTATCAATAATTTTTCTTTTCTTCCATAAAATGCTTACACATATTACATATTATATTTCATGATAAATTAGGAATAATATTAAAATAAAGTACGACCGGAGCATGCCACCGCAGTAATTGGTAGATACCCTGTAGGTCCCACGAGACATAACAAAACAAAAATAATTCCTACGGTCTTGCTACATTTTTATAGATAATCCGATCATAATTTCTATCGTTCAATGCAGAATTCGCAGAAAACGGAGCCCATCAGGATCCAGAGAGCCAAGAAGGTACAATTCACGTTATGCAAGGATTACTAACAAACGAATGCATATGAACAAACGTACAATGTTCTGCATTTTCTGAAGGCTGCAACAACGAGATTTGGGAACGTATCTACATATGCAACAAACGCCGGTAGGTAATGAGCTACTACGGTGTCGAAGGGAACGGCTATAACGAGCGATGGCGATGGACGATCTTCCTGTCGTTTCTTGTTTCCTGTTTCCGGCTAAGTTTTGCTTTGGTCGGACTTTATCGTCGGGAAAAAAACTCGTTAGGTCGGCGCAGCCCAGCTGGCCAGTTTCCAGATCCCACCGGCAGAGGTCCGTCGTTGCGACGGAGATCGAGCGAGGCCGACTGCGATGGATATCGTGACGTAAGATGCAACAGAATAAAACCACCGTAAAGGCTTGCCGGTTCATTAGCGGAAACCGCGAAGTACCGCGGAGTACCGTCGAGCATGACATGACATCCTTGCAGAAAGAGAGAGGGAGAGAGAGAGTTATAGACGGAGAGACAGAGAGGGAATGAGGTTATAATCCATAGTCTGATCCCGGCCTATCTACGATATGCCTTTGAAACGTAAGCTCCGCTGGCACGAAGCTCAACGACGCCGTTACTCGCCAGAGAATCCTGCTTCTCCGCTTACTCATTTTACGCCGGAGTCGTTGAGTCTTCGTAAATCGGAAGAGTTCCCCGAAATAGGTCCTCTGACCAGAGTTGGGCAAAATGTAATCCGATTGATGATTGAAAATTACGATTAATATAAATCCAATTATTAACCTGTGGCTACCGATCACTAACTAATCGGTAATCATTGATTAATGAATAAGAAAGGAGTCAGAAGTTCGATAAATCCCGATAAATTCGATAATTTATTAAGATTCTCGCACACCTCTGATGATTACATTAAATAATCGATTACAAAAGAATTAATAACTGCCCAACTCTGCTTACAACTAGCATTACGCATTAGTAAAAGCTGCGGGAGGGGTTGAAAGAATTAAAGCCGGAACTTGTTTTGTAACTGTTGTCCTCGAATTTTTTCAGGTTCTTTTGTTAACCGCGCTATAGTTAAGCACAGCTTTTCTTCGCAAAAGTAGCGTCCCTCTCGATATCGATAAGGAATCGGTCGGCGCCGTATCTCTCCGTCCATGAAAGGCCAATGGAGACACCAGGATCTTTAACGAGGTCGATCCGTTACCAGAACCCGATCGTCGAAGGATAAATCCGGGCACGTGTTCGGTCGGTGAGTGAATTTAAGCGGCCCCTTATTCCTCGTTTTCGTTTTCGTTTCTCGTGTTTTGCAGAAACGCGTTTCAGACCGTTAGAGACGGAATCAGAGGATCGTTCGCGGTGTGGTTCGCGTTCCATGCTGCAGCGAGACGCTGCATTAAGAGTTGTTCAGATAATGTGGTTGACTCGGGCTCGAGGAGGTCGGGTAGATAAGCGAGAAGCGAACCTGCGGAATTGACTTTCGCAATTACCGACCGAGACTGCATGGGTACACACATATGTATGTAGATCCGAATGGTAATTGCCGTAAATTGTTCGGTTACGATCGGTGTTTTAAACGGTTTGAAAATAACTGTTTAAATCTGTTATACGAAGGCTGTGATCGAACGATTATTAATATACTTTATTCCATTAGGTCGCATTAGGAGAGATGAGCAGGTACTCTACACGAAAAACGATATTACTTTCCGAAGGACCTAATAACTGTTAGGAAGAACCGAAACTCTCAGTTGCTCAGGTATCTGTTTCAACGAATTGTTTCAAGCCTTGGTTATACGACCAGGTTCGCAATTCCTGCGGTAGTAAAAACAGTTTCGCGGAACAGGCCCGACATTATTTCGACGTCGATCGATCGCGATCCTTCTCTCTGCATCGGCAACGCGTGTTCATCTCTGTTCGTCCTGCTCGGATGTTGTCGCTCGGGACAACGTGCATCGCGTTATACATATGTGCATACGCGTACAGTGCGCGTAAAAAATCGATAGCGTGGAGCGTTGCGTAAAATCGGTAAACTGACGTTTTCTATAAAATGACGTCAATCCGTACGTAAGCGTTATCCTGCGAATCGCGACACGACTATAAACGACGCGCAACGTTCGCGCAGTAAATTTCGCGAACATCGTTTCGCCGATCGGATTACAAAATTTGATTCGCTTTTGTATTTCGTAGGAGAATTGCTCGAGTGCATTTTGCATTTTACATGGAACAAAAATTTGGGAAAAATATTGTGGAGCTGAAGAAGGATCGCAGATGAACCAGGAGAATTCTGGCAAGCAAGAAAGTACATATTTGATGTCTGCAATGGAAAAAATTCGAGGCTACGAAAGAATGTAACGCAAGAAGCGCGCGTGTCGCCCCGAAACAGTTCAGTGTCAAGCGTCAGCGATTTGTTTTTGCGATGCACGAACGTTTCGTTGCACAACGGCGATTTATCGCTGACGAGGAGAAGAACGCGATTGCCGTGGCTCACGATCACTGAGCAACGAACGCGTTATCTTCTCGGTTCTCTCGCAGTCGGTTTTCGAAATCGATTCGACCCCACGCGCCGAGAAACGTGATGCGAGCAACAATGGTAACTGCGTGTACCATGTATCAATCAAACGATTCAGAGGAATAGAAACATTTCAAATATTTTTCTCGCGTCGCGCTTAAAACTTTTGGTGTCTCCAGTAGAGAACTAGCCGGTCCGATTGGGAGCGCGTTATCTTATCAACGGGTAATAGCAACGACAACAGAACCAGCCCAAGTTTTCACCGTCGAAATGCGTGCCAGTGCTTGGCAGATAACATGTCGCCTCGTGGCGCGGCCAATGAGATTCTATTCGAGATCCCTCTCGGTCGATCTTGGAGAAACCAGAATCCGGAATACGAGATGCGGAATACGAGACACGAGATCTCGCGCTCATCTCGATTTCAATTCTCGCGATCGAACGGCTGCTTCTTGCTGCCTTGTAATCCTGTCGAACGAGTCCTTTAGTCGGTGACCTAGACATCCTCTGTACCGCGTCTGGCTAGTAGAATGTGCACGACAGACTTTAAAGCTTCCGTGGCAGCGTTCCGATCCAGTTCGCTCCGAAAAAACAGACTTTCTCTTTGTTCCTCGGGCGTCTTCTTTTCGCTTTTCCGGTTCAACTGTACACGCGGCATATACTTTAGCCCTTAGACCATATAAACCTATAGGCACGGTTCTTAGACCTACTAATAAAATAAAATATATGTTACAGCTACAGTTTTCATATGAATTTACATCTACTTTGGCTTCTTGTTCATGTTCATTGTTGGTATATGGTCTAAGCTTCAGCTAGAGATCGAAATAAACATTTGTCTTTTGTTTCGACAAGATTCAAACAATTTATTTTCGAACGTTCCATGTGAGAACAGCTCTTTCAATTCCTGGTAATCTATGCATCATTCAACGAGAGCGGTCTAGAGCACCGTGCTAGTTCTTGATCGATGGAAAACCCTGGGAAAAGGCGAGAGAACACCGAGTGATCCCGATGACGCTATCGTGCCGCGCAATTTACCGCGAACAACGTTCGGATTTCACAAGTACCGCGATGCTGACCTTTTCTTTGAAAAAACAGCATGGCGGCACGACGACGCTGGCCGTGCACATCGGAATCGAGAGACTATGTTCGATGCGCAGTCCAGAAAGGGATTAAGTAACGATTACGTGAACGCTGGCATGGAGGTTCGAAGCCGCGATTAGATAATAGTCGGAACGATTGTTGCCCACGAACAGGGCGATATTCTACAAAGAGAGGATGCCACACGCGGTTTGTGCGTTCTTTTTGTCGTCGATCGCGTCCCTTTAAATGTCGCTAGGGTAAATGTACCTATTGATGCTTATAAGAATAAAGTACAATTCAGTGGAATTGTATTCTCATTGGCAAGACAAACAAAATTGTCAATCATTTTTTTTTTCTTCCACAAAATGCTTACACATATTATTATTTCATGACAAATTTATTATAAAATTAAGCACCATACCGCAGTGATCGGTACAGTTACCCTGTCGAATTCTCGAGGAGAAAACACCCGGAGAATCCACTCGCGAGGCTTTATCAGCTCTCGACGAGACGATAGCCGGACGGTCTAATCCGGCGGTGATCCGAACGCTGCTCGGAGGTTTCGCGCCTCGTTGGCCGAATCGTACTCTATTTCCCGGGCGAAGGTCTGGGATCGTGTTTCCGTAGGTCAGTTACAGAGCCGCTCCACACTCCTGTCCGTAGTCGGATAATTCGTTCCCGCCGATTCCCGTATTCGGAATCTCGGTAGTAATCGCATAAGGTTGCGCCGCGGATCGAGCGCGCTCCGTTTGTTTACAAACGAGACACGAGTTTGTCCTGGGTCAAGGCTGCTCGGTTTTATAATCCAATTCAGATAACGGTAACATAGATTCCTGGACCTTGAGACCGTGCCCCGCTAGAGAGCGAAGGAGAGACGGCCGAACGGAGAAAACAAACCACTCGGTGACTCGTTTCACCGAGTAGTTTGTCAAATCATCTGTGTACCCCTTCCATCCCCCAAGACCCGCCCCGATTCCCTCCCTTGCTCTCCCGATCCGCAGACGGAGCGAGAGAAGAGGGACAGCATGTTTATCGCAAGCAAAGTGCGGTGGTATGGGTAACGCGCGCACGTGCATTTCGAGTATCTCGAATTAAACTGTAAACATCGTAGTACAACGCGACTACGGCCGAAGCGCGTCCACGCGGACGGTGTCAATGATCCTACTAATTTATTGGATCGTTGCTTACGCACGCCTCTCCGTTCGATGTCTGCGTGTGCGTTCTCGTCCGTGTCTATGTACCTCCGCGTACGTGTATCGGCCGTCTGTATCGACGCCGACAGACGAGGCGCCGGCTCTCCTTCCTTGTCTGCCTTTTGTCAGTCGCGACCTCGAGGGTCGCTACTTCCGCGCGTCTGCCTCTCTGCGTGTGTCGTCCGAATCTCCTTCCGCGAGAGCCATACATTTATCGTGGGGGTTTCCGGGTGGGAGAGTCCTTTTCAAACGCAAGCTACTGATGATAGCAAGTTCAGCTGATCAATTAACACTTTAATTGATTTATAAATATATGTCTGCGTTGAGCTAGACACAACGACTGAAGTAATACTCTGTTTCCAGGTGCTGCAATCACATCTGAACAGACTTTAACAGCCAACGCCTGATTGACAACACATCAGCGGACGTCTGGTAAGTACGCTCCTATTGAAATGCTACATGTGTAATTATTTGTATGTACTGATGTTGTTGACGAATGCCATTCAAGTGACAACTTTTGTTGAGTAGTGTCGGTGCAGCGTGTGCCCGTTGAAGCCGTTCGAGATTGTCAATGATGGGGGCACGTGGAGCGAACCGTGTTTACTTTTGGCCTGTGTCACGTACCGACTGGCAACTTTTCAGCTGCGGATGGTAGTTTGATCTGGTTCTCGGACGATCCCTGCGCGACGTGTCGATCAGAATAGAAACACGGAGAACGTCTCGGTCCCGAGGATCAACTCGGAGTCGCGAACGTTGCACGATCGTTTGGGTCGACACACGGAGGTATAGGTAAAAGTGGGCACGTGCGTCTACCTCTGCGTTCGCGTGTCCGCAGTTTGTGTCGTTGACTGAGGGTGGTGGCGATGGCGGTAGCGACGGAAAGGGGGAAAACGGGGTGGCAAAGGGGGAAAAGGGTGACGGAGAGGGAGCAGCCACGTGTGAGGACGTACTACGATTTACTCGCAGATCGGTGGAACGTCTTCCTCGTTCCCTCCCTCGCCTCCCCCCTTTCTCTTTCTCTTTCTCTTGGACGACTCTCTTTCTTTCTCTTCTACCCTTTTCCCCCTATCGCGTACTTCTCTTCCTCGTTCTCCTCCTCCTGTGTTCGCTTCTCCTCCTCCTCTTCCTGCTGTTCCTCCTCCTCGTCCTCCTTCTCCTCCGCCACCTCTTCTCTCCTCCTACCACCGACATTATACTACTACTACGGGGTACTCCACTTTCATTCAGTCGCTTCTAAAAATAAAGTCCCTGATTCACAATGCATGAATGACAATCACACTGAAAGGAATACCGCACAGACTTGTAGCCTTTCTCTCTCCGTCCTGGTGGGCATCTTTGTCGCGCTTTCGATCTCTCGCTCTTGCTCTTACCGGCCCGTGTCCCATCTCGCTCCTCGTGTCTCCGCCGAGTCTCTCCCTCCCTCTCTCTCTCTCTCTCTCTCTCTCTCTCTTACTCTTACTCTATCACGTGTCGTTTCATCCGTCTCGCTCCCTTTTTCCAACTCGATTTCTCCCTCTTTCCGTCGTCCACCCGCGCCCGCACCCACCGCTTCACCGCGCGCGTCGCTCTCTCTTGTAAGAGAGCGAAATCTCGATTCGCCTGTTGCGTCAAACTATTGGCTCCGTGTAAATAGATCCCGTGGAAATTCCAAGTGCCATTGCCGGCGAGTTGATCGATTCGAGCAGGAACAGGATCGATCGCGCGCGGGATACTTGTTGCTCTGCACGCCGGAATTTACGGGTCCGACGAACCGCAACCATTCCTACGTTCTGCCGTTCGTATATCTTCAGAATCGTGGAAGCTAACGGACGGCTTTGCCGTCGCACGTCGCGTTCACGATTCCGTACCGCGCCGCTCTGAAAGAGTTCGTGTTGCGTTCGCGAACGTGTCCCGCAATTGTCGCAGTGCTAAATCGACTGTACGCTTTCCAGATTAACAACGAGGATAGTCGTTCGCGCGGCGAGCGTAATTTCGGAGCACCCGGTCGTTTCTTGCAACGCTCGAGAAATTCGAGGAAATTGGGCCGAGCGACCCGAACTACGGTCGTCTCGAGTTCTCTTCGTCCCCGAGCATCCAAGGAGAACTGGTTCCGTACTCATCATCATCGTCACCTAGCCGCCGCGATTCAACGTTCCAAAATAAAAAGCGGATAATCGAATGTCCCTGACTGCGACAAAACATCGGACCCGGTCGACTATTCGAGAAAGTCGACGCGCGAGCGTTGAAAAATGGAGGAACCAACCTTGACTCGTCGTCGACGAATTCTGAGAGCCGGTCGCCGCCGCACGGAATTCCCCGACTCGTTTAACATTAATTTTCGACCGCAGCGAAAAAGCGACAAGGATCGGAGGCGATGCTAAACAGCGAAGAGAGAAGCAACAGGGACGAGGAAACAATCTCTATCGAGAGGCAACAGATTTCTGTAGCGTAGAATTTCTGCGTGGGGGACGGTTTCCCTGCGATGATTATCCGTCGCCCCGAGCTTTTCTACTCTAAAGAGACTCCGGTGCTCCGAGCATCAGGCAGAGTTAGGTAGCAGCAGCAGCGCCTAACCAGCGGCTCGAGCTGCTCACAGCTAAATATATCTCTCTCTTTAGTACTACTCAAGGTCACAGCGCTCGGATTGGCCCACGATAAAGCCGAGCCTGGTGCCCGTCTCTCGGCCGACTGGCCTTATGCTCCATCCGCACACGTTTCGTGCCGTTGTTGCTGCCGCTCTGCCACTGTCGTGGCCCACATGTTGCCTCTCGACAATGTCGTGTGGCAGTCGCATCGTGAACACGTGTTCATATCGAACGCGGCTATAGCGCCCTACATCCGAGCTCCGTATTTCAAACGCGATACAGGATACAGCCAGTCGCGACTACCGTTCGCCCTCTTTCCTATTTCTTCGCGATCAGACTTGCATCTTTTACTTTCATACAAATCTATTTATTCGAAATAATCGACGAAGAGCCGTAGCGACGCGAATCTCTAGTCCGCCGATGTGCGAAGAAAGGAAAGAGGTGGGACGAATTCTCGTCTGGCAGAGACAATGCGGGCTCGAGCCAGCGGGGGCATATTCGAGAGTAGTTTTCGGCGCTTTTGAACGTTGGTCGATTCAATTTCGAGGGGGCTGTTCTGCGGTTCGTCGGCGCTGATAACAGAACCGAGCCGTGCTCGTTCTGCAGCTGAATTTGAGGTTAGGTTATTGTCCGGCTGTGCGGTGAGCATCGATAACGGCGCGTTGCAACCGCGCGCGCGTCCTGCTTCGGCGATCTGGCAACCGTGCAGCGGTCGACAGTGCCGGGGTTGAATTTCAAGCGCCCGAGGGACAGAGGGGGTCGGGCCTCTCTCTTTTGTATAGGGGGCACGAGGGCTTCGCCGATGCTCGGGCTCGGCGCATAACGGTGAGTCGACGGCCGTGATGCGGGGCTTATAGTCGGCTGCCCGGTCGGTTCTCTTGCCTCTTGCCTGCTAAAGCGCTTCGGAAGAAAACCGGCCTTTCTCTTCGTCTTCCCCTTCTGTCCCTCGTAACATTATCCGCGACCCGCGCTCTAGGCCTACGGGGTTGAGTCACTGCGTAATCGCTCGTTTCTCACCACCGAATATTCACCCGCCTATTCGAATTACGAGACTCCCTATCGCAGCGGACATTCGAATCCGATAAACGACGGCGACTCTCGAGCAATTCTTCGTCTTGTAATCGTTATCGAACGAAAACGGGCTCCCTCGCCAATTGCAGTCCTCGTCGCCGTAAAAAGCTTGAAATTCTAGTCGACGCGGAATCGTAAAATTCACTGCAGAGTCAGCGAATACAAAATTTCTCGGAACGACGCGACGGGTTCCGACACAAACGCTGCCGACGCTGTTGCAACCCCTGGTGGGTGCTCGGTGTCCGACTACCTGCACCATTGTCCGCGCGCATACCTGCCGGAACTTGAAATTCCTCCTTCGCAGTTCGACCCTACGATTTCGAAAATTCTCGGGGTAAACACGAGTCCCTGTAATCCTGGTAGGCAACGTCGTAAATTACCGGAGATACCGAGCGGAGACGTTGCGACCGCGCTAGTAATACGAAGGTCCGGTGTCGTTTCAGAGAATAAGGGATGGTCGGTGAAGTGGTCGCGAACACCGCAACCGTTCGCGTGCATCGTTTAAAGGTCTTTGTACACGCACCGAGGAAAAGGTTTAGGGTACGGGATTACAGCCGAGACTCGGAATTTTGGCGGATTTTCAGGGGTGGCCGGGGAACGCCGACGATCCGATCTTTCGCAAAAGATTCCCGACGGGTTCGCTCGTTGTTGCTCCTGCGGAGCAACGACAATGGAAAGTTACCGAAGCGCAAGCGCTCGCTCGGCACTTTCCACGGCTATAGCCGACTGGCTAGCGGTTATAGGACGCATCGGTGGTAGTGATGCTGACATTGGTAGTGAGGCGTCCGCTGTGCCATGGTACTCATGGGCATGGCTCGCTTGGCGAAGAGAGATCTCACGACGATACACAGCGTACATACACGAGAGCACACCGGTATCGCGTACCAGTACGACCGCGCGCGCGCGGCTGATTATATGCCAGCGCTGCTCTGCTGCCACCAGCGTGGCATGTGGTACTGATATGGTGGTGTATGGGCGTATAGCGTATGCTGCCGCTGCAAAGAACGCCCGTTCTCTCACGTATACGTATGCAACGCAACTGAACGAACCCTTCGCGCGAAATGCGTGTCGTTCCGAGGAGAGCGGTCGCAATTTCGCGCGACGGTCACGGACGCTGGGGGAGAGAAAAAGGGGCGTGCGAAACGGGGGGACGAGAGAGATTTAAATCGATCCGACTCGGAATTCCGATAAGCAACGACGGGACAGAACCGATAAAATTTCCAACGAACATCTGCGGGAACAATAGATCTCGTCCGAGACGACGAAGTTCCACGAAGCTCGTTAAGCTCGTGAGCAACTACGGCGGAGCGACAGAATTGCGAAATCATTCGCGTTTCGCAAGCATGCTCTCCGACGTCGTTCGCCATGGAAAAAACCAGCCCCTTCCCTTGGATCGCCGTTGTTCTCGGGGAGATACGAAGGCTCGCAGACTTTTCGAAAATATGTTCGGTTCGGCGCGAGGGTTGCTCGCCCGCCTCTTCCACAAATGCCCCGTTTCGCGCTTACGTACGTGTGCGTCTGTGTTCGAGCCACTTCTGCTGGCACACGATCGTGTACACAGCCAGACAAGAACGGCACGGCAGAATGCGCACGCGCAGAAACAGGGACACCCGCGGACGTATTCGCGGAGCGTGACGCGTCGCACACAAGCTTCGACCTCTTCGTAGAACGAACCCCGGTCTCTACCCACACGGTTTAACCTTGCGGGGTATAGAGCGGCGGTGTTCGCGCGCATATAGAGGCTCCGGGCGCACACAAGGATCGCGATCCGTGTGTGCCGGCCCGTGGTACGGCGTAGGGCACCGCTGGCACTGGCGCGCCTCTACTCTACCCCGGCTTTAGCATCGATTTCCAGTCGGACGACCCAGCGCGATCGAGCGAACGGTACGCGCCTTCACGAGGACGTATCGAGCGGTTGCCTCGCTCCGAGCGAGCGAGCTGGGAGCTCACGGACGACGATACGCCGCGCGAGAAATCGTACCGCTCGAAACGACGGATACCTCGGCACGAAACGCGCATAATAAAGACACGGATCCATCGGGTTTCTTCGTCCTCGTCTCGCGTCCGACGGAGAGCGGACAAATGCGCGCGGGGGGCGACGGGGAACGGATCAACGTGACAGACGAAGAGGGAATTATGTTTTCGATCGGAGAGGGGGCAGCCCGAGTGGGAGCAAAGAGCACCGTCGGTGGGGAGATAGGGTCGGCGCTTTGCGCTGATAGAGTGTCCCGAGGGGCATGAGGGAAGGGGACGAGCCAGAAGGCAGCGAAGGCGCTGCCCCCAGTCGGTCGCCCGTTTCACTACAGTCAGCATACAGAATACATACTGAGCATTGTGAGAGCATAGAGGAGAGCGAACGATTGACTATACGTGGTCTACGGCTAAGCGCGCAGTACTACTCTCCGTGTTCCCGTTTTTCGAGGGAAGGCTTCGAGCATCGTTCTGCCCGCTCTTTCGCTCGGTCTCGAACGAGCGCGCGCGCATTCGACTCGGCTCGAGACTAGACTCACGTATCGTCGCTTCGAAATAGACGGTCGACCGCGAGAGAGAAAGAGAGGGGGACGCTTAGGGAGAGAGAGAAAGATAGAGATAGCGAGAGAACGAGAGTAAGAGAGAAAGAACAGGCGAGCGAGCGCGTACACAGCCATCGAACGCGGTGATTCGTACTGAGGCGAACGTGCGATAGAGCGTAACCGAGGCCGTTTCTCGCGAAGGAAAAAGACGGTACGCGGCGAGACGAGGCGAGGCAAGGCGAGGCAACTCGACTCGAGGCGACCGTACATCGCGCTGTCCTCGTCGTGTTCTCTCGTGATCGTTGCGAGCTCGGTGTCGTCGATGAAACCGTCGGCGGGACTTAGCCGACGTTCGAGCGAGGACTGTTACCGCCGAGAGACGACGAGAACGGAGGAAACGGTTACATGGAATCAATCGGTAGAAGACCGTGTCCTGGCAGAACAGGGAGGACCGTCGGAGACGTTCGTGAGTAAATAGAGCGAGAAAGGGGCGCGCGAGAGAGCAAGCAGCGCACGTACCCCGCTGCGGAACGTGAACTGTACGCGCGCGTACAGTCTCGCGACGGCCGATCGAAGCACGCGAGAGAGAGAGAGAGAGAGAGAGAGAGAGAGAGAAAGAGGGGAGAGCGAGAGAGAGAGAAAGATAGAGAGCAGAACCGTGTATATTCCGAGAGAGTTGATTCGGTAGATCGTCGGTGCTGCATACGTGCGACGAGCGACGTGCAACGTGCGTGTACGAGGGCCGAAAGCGGTGGGGGAAGACCGTCTTTGCTTCGCGGACATCCGGCGGGGAATCCGCACGCATTCGCATTCGTACGAGCCTCTCTCTTGTCGCGGACACCGCGAGAAAAAAGGAGAGGAAGGATCTGGCGCCGAGGGAAACACGGCGCTCTCGAGTTCTCGGGAGAATCGAGGCTGAGAGAGTAAGAGAGAGAGAGTGATCGAGTGGGAAAGAGAGACAGACGGGAGAGAGAAAGGAGGTTCCGAGCGGTCCCGGCTCCCGTATCTTGCTTGTTCTCCTTTCCGTCGAGCCTGCGAGAGCTCGAACGGCGAACGACTCCGTCCTCTACGATAATAGAAAATCATCGTCGCCGTTGTTGTCGTCTATCCTGGTATAACGTTGAATTCGACGTGAGCGTGTGCATTCGCACGCCGCTGCAACCGTTGAAATTTTCGGTAGAAATAATAAGGGTGGTGAGAAAGAGGTGGAAGGACGTGGCGAAGGTTGGACAGAGACGGAGCGAGAAAGAGAACGATCGCGTCAGCGAGGGGGAACCGTCAGCGAGTAGGGTAGACCGTGAGTGGGTAGCGAGAGGGGGCAGGGAAGTAGAGGAAGGGAGAGGGAGATACACGCCGAGCGGTGCTGCTCCCTATTGGCGACGTCGAGTCGCGCTCCCCACCCGGGACAGTCGAACGAGGTCCGAAGGCGAGTTCTCGTTCTCGGCGTGTAACTACGGTGATTTTCCCTTACGAGAGTGTACGCACGAGACATCGTAGCCGAGCCAGCGTACCTCGCAGCGCGTAAACATTGCCACGGTGCGTTCGATACACACCGCGTTCGATTACAACCCGGTGAATATCTTTTCGGTGACGTAGTCGTTGGAACCGCGACTAATACCCCTATACGTGAGAAATCGAAAAACTCCGAAAGGAAGAGAGACACACGACACCGAACGGAACGGAGAACGATCGTCGAGCCCATCGTCAGCTAGACAGAGAGCAAAACAGTGTGCCAGTGTGCGGTCTACTCGTCTCGTCGCGTCCCGACGAGTCTTTTCGATTCGTGCACGCCGTCCGGAGACGTTCGTTGTGTGCGCACCGATCGTGAACGCGTCCCACGCGTGTGTCGCGTATCACCGCCGCCGGTGAAACCGAGAGAATTCGAACGAGGCAGAGGGTAAAATAGGATTTCTCGCGTGGTCGGTCCTCTCCCGAGGCACGCGCGGAGGGGGTGCACCCGTCGGTCCGCGAGAGAGGGAGAGCGCGCACCGACGACGGCGAGCGAGGACAGCCACACACCACCGGAACAGAGGCGAACGGCGAGAGAGCCGCTGAGAACGAGAGAACGTGAGAACGTGAGAATAAGAGAAGGAGAGACGATATCGCGCGGGGCGAGAGGGAACGGAGAGGAAAGAAAACCGAGTCCGAGATATATACCCCGCTTCGACGAAGATAGAAGAACCGCGAGCTAGAGGGACGGAGACGCGTATAACGTGCGGAGGCGCTGCTGCTGCGCCCCAACGGCCGTTCCGAGAAGCTCAGTTATCACAATGGCTTCCGTGAAAGACACAGCGACTTTCTTCGCGGAGGGTACCGCGAATCAGTTCGAACACGTCCTCAAGCTTTATCCGCAGGCGCTTAGGCTGAAGGCGGATCGCAAGACGAAAAAACCCGAGGAGCTGATCAAGCTGGACAACTGGTAAGTCGTTCGGAGAACGTTCGTTCTATACCGTGGACACATTACGCCCGACACTCGGGCCCTCCTTTTCAACGAGGGGCTTCCACCACGGGCACCACACGGGACAATGAACCCGTGCCGTGGCGCGCCAGTTGCCACCGCGTACCACCGCATGCCCGTCTACCTCGCGTATGCGTGTGCGTACGCGTACTGCTACTGCTACTGCTCTACGCGTATGTATATGCATACGTGTGTGTTCTGTCCCGTAGCTGCCTACCTCCCTGCGCTTCGTTGTGCCCGTGGCATATGCTCCTCTCCCTTCCTCATCCATCTTTTTCTTTCTTTCTTCCCCTCTCCTTCTTCCACTCTTTGCCTCTCTTTCTTTCTCGGTATATACCTGTGTAATCGTACCGTTCCGTTCCGCGCTGTTCCGCGTACCCGTATGGTCCCCTCGCGGGACCAGCCACGATTTCAGATAACATATTTACCCTCTCTCACCGTCGCGATCGGCAACGATCGACACACTGCGATCCATTCGAATCGCTCCGAGAGATACATGCTTCCACGATCCGTCACGTGTCGTCTACTCCCCGACTCGCGACCCCTACCTCTCCCCCCTTATCATTCTTCCTCTCGTAATTTTCACGATCTCCACAGGTTTTTCCGAACTCGTCGGCCGATCCCATCGACTTGTCCGTAATCATTTTCTGCCAGCTCATCGAGGAAGTCCCGACGTTGCCGTTACCCAGTTCGCACCTCTCCATTACTCCATTCTCGTCGCCGTGTATTTAGCCAGGGAGGCACAGTGCTCGCAAAGTATACGCTCGAATATCGAAACGAAAGGGTACCGAGCTTTCGGCGGATTTTTCCAACGGTTTTGGTCGATAGCGGAGCAGATTCGGCCGCGTCGGTCGCGCTGGCAACGATGCCAGTGAAAGAGGCGACTCGCCGGCGTCGCTTTCACGGCGACGCTCGACGCTCGACGCTCGTCTACTCGGCTCCATCGGACACGTCCACGAAAATCTTTCTCCACTTTTCGCGGTCCCTCTTTTTCGACACGCGACCCCATTCATGCCCTTAGCGGCCCGTTCCTGTGAAATAGGCGCAGCAACTCGCAACTGTGTCGTCAGACAATTTTTTGCTCGAGGAAGTCGTTTAGCGACAGACGGCGCACGGTGGAACTTTTCGTCCATTTCGGAGACAAAATCAAAGAACTTCCGATAGAAATGAGATAGAGAGCTGAAATTTTTTTTAATTACAGCTGAGACTTCACAGAATATGGGAAAAATAGGGAGATTATGGTACGAACATTTTTTAACCTTGAATAAAATCGTCAAACTTGCACAATGTCACGAAAATTGTGGTTTTTGCAATACCACGGGTAGAGAACAATTTTTTTGTAACATGCCATACATCATTTCCTGTAGATTTTTTCATGCTGAATTCAAATCTGGTCTCAAAATTTATCTACGACTTCAGGATTTTACAAGAAATCGATTTTTGTGAACGAATTGTTTAACGAATTTTCTCAAGGTTATAAAACGTTCGTACCATAATCTTCCTATTTTCCCATATTCTGCCAAGTTTCAGCTTTAATTTTAAAAAAATGTCATCGCTCTACCTCATTTCTATCGAAAGTTCTTCGATTTTGTCCCCGATTTGGACGAAACGTCCCACACTGTGAGACGTTCCATGGGATACGGCACACAGTACAACTTTTCGTCCAAATCGGAGACAAAATCAAAGAACTTCCGATAGAAATGAGATAGAGCGATGAAATTTTTTTTAAATTAAAGCTGAAACTTGGCAGAATATAGGAAAATAGGAAGATTATGGTACGAACGTTTTATAACCTTGAGAAAATTCGTTAAACAATTCGTTCACAAAAATCGATTTCTTATAAAATCCTGAAGTCGTAGACAAATTTTGAAACCAGATTTGAATTCAGCATGAAAAATTCTACAGGAAATGATGTATGGCATGTTACAAAAAAATTTTTTTCTACCCGTGTTATTGCAAAAACCACAATTTTCGTGACAATGTGCAAGTTTGACGATTTTTTTCAAGGTTAAAAAATGTTCGTACCATAATCTCCCTATTTTTCCCATATTCTGTGAGGTCTCAGCTGTAATTAAAAAAAATTTCAGCTCTCGATCTCATTTCTATCGGAAGTTCTTTGATTTTGTCTCCGAAATGGACGAAAAGTTCCACTGTGCGGCGGATCGTTACGCAAAATACGTGAGACGTGTCTACCTGAATCGTTACAAATTGGAGTAAAATGGAACTTAATTTTCTTTCTTAATATGTGCCCATAATTATGAATGTGGTGTAAGTTATACAAACGAAAAAATTAAAGTAAACGATTTTTAAATTTTTTAGCCTGCAATGATAATTTAAAACATGTATTGTGTAAATCCAAGTGAGTTATGCGCACGTACAAACTTTCATTGAAATCGTTTGACGCATAAAAAAGCTATGGGCATTGCAAGATGTAAAAATCTCTGAATTTTTGGAGTTCTAGTTGGCTGTTATTAAAACCGCTCTTCTTTGTAACGAATAATGTACAGTGGGTGTACAAAGAATTCGTACACTTTTTAAAAACTAATAACATGTTTATAATTGTACCAAACAACCTGTTTTTTTATAATCAATTAGAAGGATTGGTTTACGAAATGATATACAAAAAAGATTTCCCAAAGATTATAATTCACAGGGTTAAGTGCAAAAATAAAAAAGGCATGTTTTTAAACTTTTGTTATTTGGGTCCTTCATAAAAATTTAAATGTATGTTTTGTAGATCTATGTTAGTTATACACATGTTGAAAATTTCATTGATATCGATTAACATACACACGAGCTACAAGCGGTTAAAAATGGTGAAAATCGTAGTTTTCCACGACTTTTGATCAGTTTCTGCTTAAAATCCACAGAATCGTACATCTTTCGACGCCTGTTGTTTTTTCCTGCGTCAATCGATTTCGATGAAATTTCCAACATGTGTATAAAGAACATGGATCTAGAAAACATATGTTTTAAATTTTCATTAAGGGCCCAAATAAAAAAGTTTTAAAAAATGCCTCTTTTTATTTTTACCTGCAACCTTGTAAATTGTAATTTTTGGAAAATCTTTTGTGCATACCAGTTTGTAAACTAATGCTTCTAATTGATTATAAAAAATCAGGTCGGTTGGTACAATTATAAAAAAGTTATTAGTTTTTAAAAGGTGTACGAATACTTTGTACACCCATTGTATATAATTAACCGAGACATGAATTTTCGCCCAGTTTTTTGCCATTCTGATCCACTTCGCGTCGACCCTGTTTCTCCAGCGAAAATAAATAACCCGGACAAAGAAGCGCCCGTCCGTAGATCTGCTCCGCCAGCGTTCTCTCGCTCCATTTCCAATTTCTAGCGATCGTTCGTGCCGTCGAAAACGAAAGTGTGGTGCCGTCGGTTTCGATCGACCCATCCCGGTAGCTCGGCACTATCGTTATCGCTGCAGATAGCGCGCGATATTCGCACACGAACACCGAAATGTGCGCCAGTACAGAAACGTCTTTAGAAATCGCGTAGCCGGCTACGATACACCGTCGGAGAGCGTGCCGGAATTTCTGCCGAGCTTAATCCCTGCAGGCGCGTAAATCTCGGGCTCGCCGAGCCCGAGCCCGTGGTTGGAAGGTTCGCCGCGTCGCGGACCGGTAAGTAGAAAATTTACTGACAAGGGAGGCTTCTCGACTTCGATTTTAACGAGATTTTATACGATCCTACCACGCGGGCTCTCGGTGATAAAATATTGGCAGAGGTCACTCGATAGTTTCACAGATAAAGTTTCACAGCTCTTTCGCTGTTGAACCTGTGATTGAAATATTCCGGCTGTATACATTAAAAGCTGTCTTTTTACCATTTCTCAACTGGTGAACGATTTTCCGTGAAATTCGCATTGTTTCATCCGATGTTAGCTATTAATCGACTTCGAAAAAGGGGAGGTGACTCAATTCGGAACGAAATCTTTTGCATCTTGTAGAGTATGTCCTAGACTACACTGTCTAACAAATTTCAATTTTTTTTATGTTCCCTAATTACTGATGGGTCTTCTTATAGAGCAGGCCTGGGCGACGCTGGCTCGCGGAACAGATGTGGGTGTTTCTTTCCTTCTCCTGCTCAGTCTTCTCCTGCTCCTTCTCCTGCAACATCTGTTCCGCGAGCCAGCGTCGCCCAGGCCTGTTATAGAGTATTTTGCGCAGATTTCGAATCTGTTTTTAATTTTTTTCCTATACGCACAGTTTTTGAGGAACATGACTTTGAAAAAAAAAACATATTTTTCAACTTCAAACAAATATTGTGATGTTATTATAAAAGATATTGAATTGTTCTTTGCAGCAAAAGATTTTGTAGACTTTCCCGAATACAGCGATATCCAATATTAATACATTATGAATGTTTAAACATGTTTAAAAAATCATTAAAGACGGAGAGACACCACTTTTGCACCAATTTTTGAGGATATTTTTCAATTTATCTCAAAAAATAAGGGTCCAGCGGAAAATCAAACTATACCACTCGATAGAGCAGACTTTTATCTTGAGAAGCCACCCTGTCAAGTTTGGATCGTCGACGTTTTTTTCGAACCAGAAAGCAAAATATCTTCGCCCGACATGAGTTGCCGCCAGTGGCAACTTGGATATTTTGCTTTCTGGTTCGAAAAAAACGTCGACGTTTCAAACTTCAAAGCGGGGTTTCTCAAGATAAAAGTCTGCTCAATTGCATGGTATAGTTCGATTTTCCGCTGGACCCTTATTTTTTGAGATAAATTGAAAAATATTCTCAAAAATTGGTGCAAAAGTGGTGTCTCTGCGTCTTTAATGATTTTTTAAACATGTTTAAACATTCATAATGTATTAATATTGGATATCGCTGTATTCGGGAAAGTCTACAGAATCTTTTGCTATAAACAACAATTTAATATCTTTTATAATAACACCACAATATTTGTTTAAAATTGAAAAATATGTTTTTTTTTTTCAAAGTCATGTTTCTCAAAAACTGTACGTATAGGAAACAAATTAAGAAGAGATTTGGAATCAGCGCAAAAAACTCTATAAGAAGGACCCAACAGTAATTAGGGAACAAATTTGGTGTTGGACAGTTATTCCTTGCGATTTTATTTGCGAAAAGTGAATTATTTCACCGATTACTCCGAGATGGATGGACCAACCAGGACGAAACCTTGCGCATTTTGTAGGGTATGTCTTCCGATTGGTCCCTTGGAAACAAATTTTGCATTTTTTCATTCTTTGCGGTTCTTATTGCAAATAATCAATAAGACCGAAAATCCATCCTACGGTGTTGTACAAATTCTGCTCGTTCCACTAAAAAGTGTGAAATAAAAAAATTGTATAAAAAGAATTAAACCGACTTCGAAAAAACGCACTAAGTATGAAATAATTTCCCTTTAATTTATGCGAATACACACGAACTTAAGGATGTTCTGGAGGCAGAGTTGGGCGACAATTTTATTTAAATAAAAATTTCAAATAAAGTGGGTTTCAAACCCACTTGGAAAAAACCTACTGTATTCGAAATTTGTATTTAAATAAAATTTTTGCCCAACTCTGTCTGGCGGTACAATGGGAGACAAGTACAAGAAATTCGAAATCCATCAATATAGAAACTATTTCATACTTTTCCGAAGTCGGTTTAATATTTTGTACTTCCAACGTTGTTGCATCAATTATGCGAGTATTTGCGAAGAATCCGAGAACTCGCGTATCCGGCGAGAACGTGCAAAATCAAAGTGGGGCAGTCGAGGTTCCTCCCTTTGTTAGGGGAATAGGATTTGGCTGGCCCCGGGCGAAATCCAAGCCCGAAACTTTGAGATTCGCGGCTGAATTTGTACCTGAATTCGTACCTGAAATGCAGAGATGGTTCTCGCGACGAGACGAGACGCCACGGGTTGCGAGCTTCAATTCCTCTGGCGTCGCGTCGCCTCGCCGTCGCACCGCGTCTGCCTCAATTAATTAAAGGCAGATTCGAGTCTCGTCGAATACCGCGTCGAGGCTTTTTAGTCTTTCTTCGTCGACGACGAGCCGGAATCGGGCAATGATAAATGGGATCTATTCCCCTGCCGATCGCGTTTTACCGTTCGATTGTTCGTTCGCTTCCACGAGCATCATCCGCCACGGAGCCTGGAAACTCATCGCGTCGCGCATTCAAATTTTCGTACGCTGAAAATTACAATGTTCCCGGGAATGAGGCTTCTCTCTCTTGGAAAAATCTCGGCGGTCGCTCCGAATCGATTTACATATTTAGCGCGCCTTTATAATTTTCTTTGTCGCGAGGACGAGCGAGACTTCTTGCAAACTACGAGCGGCTTGGCTGCCGCAGTAACCAAAATTTTCTACGATATATTCGATGATGTTCTTCTTTGTAGTTAAACGCATATTTTTATTCCTTGAATGTCGAGTAATCCACGATGATTGAAGAACATACAATCCACAATAATGATGATATTTATCAACAAAAATGCTAGAGATGGTTAACAACAATAATGATGATATTAAATCATTCGAAACGATAATATAAAATAGCTGAAAATCCCGTTTCGCTTTGTCTCGCGTACAAAATATTTTTTGGAACAGGATTTCCGTGACCGATAAAATTTCTGAAGTTAAAACAGCGAGCTCCGCGGCGTTAAAAATTCAGAGACTCGTTATTCTGCTCCGTTCTCGCGACCAGCAACTTTTTCGGTTTTTTACGCGATCGATACTTTACGATCGCTCTTTCCTCCGTTTATTTTCCCGATGCTGTAACGCCTGGTTGTGCAACGCGCCACGTGTTTTTCGTGGTCGACGATAGTCTCTCTCGCCTCGTAGTTTTTTCCGCTCCTGCGAAACGGCGAGTAGGCTCGCGTTAGGAAAACGATTTCGGTTCTAGGCCTGGTGTCCTCTGCGCCGTCCCGATAACGACAAATCTCGGTCGCGTTCCGCTTCTGCGACCGAGCCGAATTCAAGGCTTCCCGGCTGGCGAAAACAGGAAATCGTAAACCGCGACAACCGTCCGGTGGATTTTGGAAAGCTGCGGTTGTTTCGTCCCGATAGATTCTCCTCGACTATGTGTCCGCGAAGGGAAAGTCACCGGTTCTTGTTACGTTTTCTCGAAAAGCCAGCGGGAAATTCGAGAAACAAGAGCTCTCGAGGAAAAAGCGAGCGACAAAGGAGCCCGGCGGAAAGCGTCGTGGAAAAACAAGCCTCGTCGAGAGTTCTCGCGAGACACAATCCTCGCGTTGAAGCGCGGCGATTGTGTCAAGGTTGTTTTTGCGTTGCGTTGCGTTGCATCGCGCGGAGTGTACATTGGGTACAGTGGAGTGCAAGAGCGCCCAAGGCCTGAAAAGATTTCGCGTCGGAGCAACCACCCGTCGTGTTTGGACCACGGACTTAGGGAGGGAATAATCTTTTTCTGGGAATCGCATCGATCCGCGTCTACGCGGGCTTCGAGAGAGAAACGAGCGTAGGCTTTCGGCCTCCAGGCAAATCGACTCCGAAGCAGCTTTATTTTCCCAAGTTACCAGAGATCTATCGCGAGCTTATCTTCCCCAAACGGTGGCATCTTTATCGCAACGGGTAAAGCCACTACGGAGTTTCGGCTTCCGGGACAAATCGATCGCCGCGAGTTTCGCGAGAACCGGACGGATTTTAACTAACACTGCCGACCATCGAAAGTGACTGATTTGTATCAATGCGATGTTTATTACAGTACATACTGGAATACAGAAAATGTGTTCAATCAATTCTCATGAAAACTGGAAACAATGCATTCATATTTTGAAATTTAAGAGATAAGTAGACGCTTCCTTCCTTCTCTAATTACTCCAATAATACCTAGGAGCAATACCTTCATATTTTTAAATTCGAGAGACAAGTAGACGCTTCTTTCTCTAATTACTTCAATAATCTAGGAACAATACCTTCATATTTTTCGAATAGCTCCTTCCCAATTTTGTCTGGGTTAGGGTTTAACACTAAACCTGCCGATCATCGAAAGTGACTGATGTTTATCAATGCGACGTTTATTACAGTACATACTGGGATACAGAAAATGTATTCCATCAATTCTCATGAAAACTGGAAACAATGCATTCATATTTTGAAATTTAAGAGACAAGTAAACGCCTCCTTCCTTCTCTAATTACTCCAATAATATCTAGGAGCAATACCTTCATATTTTAAATTCAAGAGACAAGTAGACGCTTCTTTCTCCAATTACTTTAATAATGTAGGAACAATACCTTCATATTTTCCGAACTGCTCCTTCCCAATTTGTCTGGGTTAGGTTTTAACACTAAACCTGCCCACAAAATGTGTTCTATCAATTCCCACGAAAACTGGAAACAATGCATTCATATTTTGAAATTTAAGAGACAAGTAGACGCTTACTTCTTTCTCTAATTACTTCAATCATCTAGAAACAATGCATTCATATTTTTAAATTCAAGGCTCAAGTAGACACTTCCTTCTTTCTCCAATTACTCCAACAATCTAGGAACAATACCTTCACATTTCTAAAATTGCTCCTTTCCAATTTTGTCTGTGTTAGGTTTTATCACTAAACCTGCCCACAAAATGTGTTCAATCAATTCCCACGAAAACTGGAAACAATGCTTTCATATTTTGAAATTCACGAGCCAAGTAGACGCTTACTTCTTTCTCTAATTACTTCAATCATCTAGAAACAATGCATTCATATTTTTAAATTCAAGAGTCAAGTAGACACTTCCTTCTTTCTCCAATTACTCCAACAATCTAGGAACAATACCTTCAAATTTTGTCTGGGTTAGGGTTTAACACTAAACCTGCCGACCATCGAAAGTGGCTGATGTTTATCAATGCGATGTTTATTACAGTACATACTGGAATACAGAAAATGTATTCAATCAATTCTCATGAAAACTGGAAACAATGCATTCAGATTTTGAAATTTAAGAGACAAGTAGACGCTTCCTTCCTTCTCTAATTACTCCAATAATATCTAGGAGCAATATCTTCCCATTTTGAAATTCAAGAGACAAGTAGACGCTTCTTTCTCCAATTACTTCAATAATCTAGGAACAATACCTTCATATTTTTCGAATTGCTCCTTCCCAATTTTGTCTGGGTTAGGTTTTTTTTAACACTAAACCTGCCGATCATCGAAAGTGACTGATGTTCATCAATGCGATGTTTGTTACAGTACATACTGGAATACAGAAAATGTATTCAATCAATTCTCATGAAAACTGGAAACAATGCATTCATATTTTGAAATTCAAGAGTCAAGTAGACGCTTCCTTCTTTCTCTAATTACTTCAATCAACTAGAAATAATGAATTCATATTTTTAAATTCAAGAGTCAACTAGACGCTTCCTTCTTTCTCTAATTACTCCAACAATCTAGGAACAATACCTTCGCATTTCTAAAAATGCTCCTTTCCAATTTTGTCTGGATTAGGTTTTATCACTAAACCTGCCCACAAAATGTGTTCAATCAATTCCCACGAAAACTGGAAACAATGCATTCATATTTTGAAATTTAAGAGACAAGTAGACGCTTACTTCTTTCTCTAATTACTTCAATCATCTAGAAACAATGCATTCATATTTTTAAATTCAAGAGTCAAGTAGACACTTCCTTCTTTCTCCAATTACTCCAACAATCTAGGAACAATACCTTCACATTTCTAAAATCGCTCCTTTCCAATTTTGTCTGGGTTAGGTTTTTTCACTAAACCTGCCCACAAAATGTGTTCAATCAATTCCCACGAAAACTGGAAACAATGCTTTCATATTTTGAAATTCAAGAGCCAAGTAGACGCTTCCTTCTTTCTCTAATTACTTCAATCATCTAGAAACAATCCATTCATATTTTTAAATTCAAGAGTCAAGTAAACGCTCCCTTCTTTCTCTAATTACTCCAACAATCTAGGAACAATACCTTCACATTTCTAAAATTGCTCCTTTCCAATTTTGTCTGGGTTAGGTTTTATCACTAAACTTGCCCACAAAATGTGTTCAATCAATTCCCACGAAAACTGGAAACAATGCATTCATATTTTGAAATTTAAGAGACAAGTATACGCTTCCTTCTTTCTCTAATTACTTCAATCATCTAGAAACAATGCATTCATATTTTGAAATTCGAGAGTCAAGTAAACGCTCCCTTCTTACTCCAATTACACTAACAATCTAGGAACAATACCTTCGCATTTCTAAAATTGCTCCTTTCCAATTTTGTCTGGGTTAGGTTTTATCACTAAACCTGCCCACAAAATGTGTTCAATCAATTCCCACGAAACTGGAAACAATGCATTCATATTTTAAAATTCGAGAGTCAAGTAGACGCTTCCTTCTTTCTCTAATTACTTCAATCATCTAGAAACAATGCATTCATATTTTCAAATTCACGAGCCAAGTAGACGCTTACTTCTTTCTCTAATTACTTCAACAATCTAGGAGCAATACCTTCACATTTCTAAAATTGCTCCTTTCCAATTTTGTCATAAATACCCAAACACCGCAGCCTACAAATCACCGTCGACCAAAGAATTCTGATCGTTCCAGCTGCGACACAAATGTTATCACGGTTGCAGATTGAAGATACATAGAGAGAATCCGAGATTTTTACCATTCGTAATCATCTCAAACAAGAAATTTGTAAACGTTTGAAAAGATGGTTTCTCCGTGCGATTAGTATCCTGCCCGGGCACCGGAGGATATCGACGATATTCGCCGGCTCGCGATCGCTGTCGAGCGCGCAGTCCATTGATCGAAAAGGTCGCGGAGCGCTATCTCGGGCTAGTAATTGTTTCGAGCGGCGTGCCTCGATAATCGTTCCGGCTGCGTACGAGTTGGCGTGGGCTCTTCCGAAGAGACAGGGTGAGAGAACGAGAGAATGCGAGAACGCGAGAACACGCACGCGGCTGCTCGTCATTCAGGGGAACACGTGTCCAAGTGTCGCATTATTGTGAATGAAATACAAACTATCCGTAACTAAGTTTAGCTCTTCGGCCGTACAGCTGATCGGGGCGACCTCCGAAAACTCTTACCCACAATAAAACCACGCGCAGAGAGAGAGAAAAAGAGAGAGAGAGCGAGCAAGCATGTTTCTCTCTTCGTTCCTCTCCTCTCGTCGTTCGTCTCGCTTCCGTGCACGGCTGCGGGGCCCGTTGCTCTCCGGAGAAGAACAACGGCGAGGCGAAAACTTGCTCGTGTCGATGACCCGAATAATAGGGACAAAGAGAAGCCAGGGAAAAGGGAGGAGGAAGCGTTACCTGAATCTCGACCGTGTTCTCCCTCTTTCTTTCTCGGGCACAGGAAACCAGATTTTCGAAAAAAGGGTGGACACCTAAACCCGATCGCGCGCGTTCTTCTGCCCTGCGTCAGCAAGCTGCAGGCCCCCCGGCTCTTTAAATCCTCCCGAGTGACTCCTGATCGTTTCCGAGTACCGCCGATGAATAATCGGTGACATCACCGTTCGTTGAAGCACGCGGTGCCAAGTCGTTTCGAGAATGTCCGCGCGTCGATTCCCGATCTCCTTCCTCGTCCATTTCGAGAATTTACCCTATTCTCGTCGCACACGTGCGACCGCCATCGCGATTCTCTTATATGGGGAATCCGGCCGTGAATTTACATTCCAACGCTGAGAAACGAATGGACCGATTAATTCAACTGTTTCGATATCTGTTTCTGCTTCCAGGTATCAGAATGAGCTTCCGAAGAAGATCAAGTCGCGGGGCAAGGACGCGCATCTCATTCACGAGGAGCTGGTGCAGACGATGAAATGGAAGCAAACAGTGAGTATAGAAAACTGTAGAATTATAAGTTTTCAGAAGGCGAGATCTAGAGGTGTCGGGTTGCTCACGATACGATGTCGCATCGTTCGATTGTTCGCAGCGTGGCAAATTCTACCCCCAGCTGAACTACTTAGTCAAAGTGAACACGCCGCGCGCGGTCATGGCGGAGACGAAGAAGGCGTTCAAAAAGCTTCCGAACCTCGAACAGGCGATCACGGCTCTCTCGAATTTGAAAGGCGTGGGCACCACGATGGCGTCGGCTCTGTTGGCAGCGGCGTCGCCGGAGAACGCGCCGTTCATGGCGGACGAATGCCTGATGGCGATACCGGAAATCGAGGGCATCGATTACACCACCAAGGAGTACCTCAACTTCGTCCAGCACATTCAGAACACCGTCGAGAGGCTGAACAAACAGAGTGAGTGTCCCCGCCGGTAAACATCAGTCCAGCATCGGGAGTCCGAGTAGATCCTGTATCGGTGGATTGCTAGATTTATTTTTACACAAATATTGCCATTGGGATCTGACATGAGGGCGTGGACACAACCTTTTTTTTATTCTTTAAGGATGAGAGGAAAAATACCTTTATGTACAGTCCCTGCTCACTTTATTAGACTCACCTCTATAATCATGATATTTTTAGTTTTACCATGAATAATGGGTATAGCAGCCTTATGCAAATATCACTTAATGATGACCAATGAGTTTTCCATATATTTATTTTACAAAAACAATGGATACAAACACAAATAGATCAATATAATTCTTAAAACACTAATATTTTGTTAATCCGCCCTCAGCTGCTCTTAAAGCCGCAACTCTTCTGGACATGCTATCTATGCAAGTTTGTCGAATTTCTTTTAATGCAACGTTATGGTGCCAGTGATAGATTATTCTCTCTATCAACTTGGTCTTTGTTGTCATATTTTCTTTGGCCAGTTCTCTCTTCAGGCACTCCCAGACATTTTCAATCGGATCCATGTCCGGTGAGTTGCCGGGCCATGGTAAAAGGGGGATTTCTTGCTCTTGCAAGAAAATTTTACGCTTGGATAGGCAACCCATAAGGCAACCTTGTAGTATGAAATCATTACCCCATAGATTGAAAACAGCGTTGCATTCCTTATAGGATTTCAAAAAGCACCAATTCTTCAGGTGCGTCTAATAAAGTGAGCAGGGACTGTACACCCCAGAAGGGGGTTGCGTGGGACTCCGAGGGAACAGATCTTCGGTTCCCCAATTCCCACTAAAAAACCTCTCATCCGGGACCTTTTTAGAACAGGCCCCACCCTCCCTGCTTTTTTCATTGCTACCTGTGCTACCTTGTGTATCGAACTCATGGCACTCGTGTTCTCGGCTGTCAGGACAATACGCAGCCTGGTCCACCAAAATGTAGCTACCTACATACCTCCTTTAATTGTTAATGGTATCACAAGGCGAATGCTTCGCAAATGTTATTCTTTTCTCAGTCTTTTTCCCTTAGTTTTCAAGTCACAAGTAACACAAGGTTATTTTTCATTAACACCGTAAGTTCATGCACCACTGAAACTGTCAGATCCCAATAGAACTGTCTAGAAATGAGGAAAACATTTGAGTATACTTACGAAGTGTACTTGCATTGCACAATGCGCATACTACAGAAATATCCGGAACTAAAAAGACCGACCGATGGCCGCTGGGAGTGTTAATTGATTTGTAAAACGAGTTATCGGTGGGGGGACAGCGTTAGTCGCGATTGGATCGGAAATCGAAGTTAACCGGGGATTGGAGAGTGTTGTAAGTAATTGGGATCGAGGGGCGAAAGAGAGAGCGAGGTAACCGGGACACTTTGGGTCACAGAACGGGCAGGGCAAGGCAGGACAGGGTAGGGCGGCATAGATAAATGTTGGGTATGAATTGCTCGGTTTCAGCGTCGAACGGGAAGACTTGGAGTCCGCACAGGGTGGAGCTGGCGCTGTGGACACACTACGTGGCGTCCGAGCTGAAGCCGGAGCTGCTCGACGGTATTCCAGGATCGACGGAGAACGGGAACTCGCATCCGCCGAGCAACGGCGAGGCAACGGAGCCATCGGACGACAGCAATCAGGAAGTGGCGGTGAACGGCAAAGAGCCAGGCAGTATTGATCCAGCGGCCATCGACGAGAACAGCACGACCACGTCGTTCACCGAGGACTCGATGGACAAACCGGCAACTCCGATCACGGTCGCGGTCGCCAGCGAAGACACGAACGATTCCCTCGCCACGAACGACAACGACAACGAGGACAGCAACAACACGCCGCGACCGACCGACAGCGAGGACACCGAGGACTCGCAAGACGCGCAGGAGCCGCCCACCAAGAAGAGCAAGAAGTGACCCACCGCCAGCCAGGGAGCCACCAATGCGAGCAACAACGTCAGCACCCTCGTGTCGGCCGCCAATCTAACGCTGATCGCAGCGAGGCGCTTCTAAAAACCGCCAGGGTCACCGATCAGGGTCAAGGATAGTAGACCTTGTAGCTACCATCGCACCATCACGATCGTTTCTCGATGATTCTCCTTCGTTCCAGCTCTCTCTCTCTCTCCCTTTCTTTCACTCGTATATACACTGTCCCTTCCTTTCTTGTAGACTCCTTGATTCTTCATCTATCTTCCCCTTCTCGCATCAACGATCATCTACTTTTCGCCAATCTACGTCTCCAAAAGCTGTCTTCATTTCTCCTCCTGCCGTATTATTTTTATATGATTCTCACGCTTCACGTTCACCATTTAGCCCCGTCTCTTTGCCGACACACACGCACCCTCTTCCTTCTTGAGATTCATGTATAAAATAGAGCGCTCTCGTGCACACGATGGACTGTTACACCTGCGAAAGGGGCACCTTGCCGGTTTTTAGATCGATCGCGGGAGAGGCCTCTCGCGCGATCGAAGGCAGAAAGAAAAGAGGTAAAGCTCTCGGACCAACGTCTCGAAGATGACGCGCGAGTTTTGCTTTTTCCAGTAGCCGCCTCTGATTCATTTCGCTTTCTCTCGACGGTTCTCATCGACGGAGTGTACACATGTACGGAGTATATATCGGTTCCGCTTGTTCCACCGGTGTTGGTGCGTATCGTTTGATCGCGAATCGACGGAGGAAAACACTAGATAAAGAAAGAAAGAGAGAGAGAGAGGGATTGAGAGACCGCGGAGCTTTTCCTGATTTTTCTGGTTTTCTGCCGCGGATATTATCCTCTGTTCTCGGCTCGTCCGAACGAGGCGATCTCGATGCTGCCTTTTCCAGCGGATCCGTTTTCCCTGCCTCGACCGTTAACACCGTCTGCCCCCCACCACCCATTCATCCAGCCCTTTCTCAGCTTTCGCGTCACACGATAGCGAGACCGACCGTAGCCTTTTATCGACGAGAACGATAGTATCATTCCTTTGTACCATGATTTGTACCGCGTGTTCAAGGCTGCCGATGAATTACGAGCGCGACTCGAATAGGTCGATAACACACGTTGACACGCTTTTTTTCGGGTATATACGTATATAGAGAAGCATATATCTTCGAGCGTATGTGCGTTGCGTGTTGCTGGAATGCGTGAATGTGCGTATGAGAGAGACAGAGAGAGAGAGAGAGAGCAAACGTGTGTATGTGTGTGCGCGTGCGTGTGTATGCGTGGGCGAGACGGAGATAGAGACGCGTTCTAAAGAGAAGAAAGCGGGAACCGTTTACGATTAGGTGTTAGAGAAAGAAAGATCGAGCAACTGATTCCGTGACCAGCAAAGAGAATTAAACGGGCGGTACACCGGACACACAATGATAATATTAATATTAATAATAATAATTATTATTATAATTATAATACAGAAATCATTACCATAATTTATATACCTAAACGAATCTGCATGTCAGAGCGACGCATGAAGCAAAACCAAATACCTTGTAAGTAAAAGAAACTTTAGAAGGAAATAAAAGTAACGCTTTTTTGAATCCACCAAGAACGAGAGAACGAGTGACAGAGAGTGGCGGCAGAAACCTAGAAAACTACAGAAAACGCATACACACAGGTCATACACATCCGCAGGCACACACACATACCCATCCACGCATACAAATGACACGTATATATATAATAAATATATAGATATATATATATATATAAATATAACATTGAGATACGAAAGCACCTCGGGTACACGCGTACGGCGCGGCGTTTCGACGTGAAACGCGACCACCAGAAACACCGTTTGTCGCGTCGAGGTTTTCGTGTACAGGGATTTAACTAGTATTTTTGCAATTAATTCACGGTTATCGTCGATCGGTTCGAGCGAGCACGCGAAACAGACGAGACACGACCGCTCGATCGAACGAAAACGGAATACACCGGCGACGATGATTACGTCTCGACGATAATCGAGATAACAAAGAGACGAACCAAGCGAAACGAGTACGCTATACGGGAACTACTTACGCGAAGAGATACTGCGACCGGCGACGAAACACGGAGAGATAGACGTCAAGAGAGATAGAGAGAAGAACGGAATGAATGTGACAATGCAAGAGTGAACAGTGGGTTTGCGTGTGTCCGAATCGTGGAAACGAGAGAACGCGAGAGAGAGAGAGAGAGAGAGAGAGAGAGAGAGAGAGAGAGAGAGAACGAGCGAGCGATTACGGATAATACAAGAGGAAAAGAAAGAAAACCACTATAGCTTGATCGAAAACGTTCATTCAAATTTTATAAATATACATATTATATAAATATAAATATATATAAATATATATTTGCAATTTAGAACACTGCGCGGCCGAGGGGCTGCCCTTTAGTACCGACCCCATTATTATTTGATACGCGGCCGCGCTTCTTTCGCTGCACGAAAGAAAACGGAACCGAAAAGATTTCAGAAGTTCCGGTGCATCGATTGTCGGTGTCGTCGCGTCCTCCTCTCCTTTTTATCACGCGGAAACGTGACGGCGAAGCAAAGATAACGCGAAAAGAAAGGCAAGAGGAAAACTCGAACGAGGAAAAAAAGAGTACCGGCGACGCGGCTCTAGCGTCGATCAATCTATCCAATAATAAAAGAGAAACAACAACAACAAAACTGTAGCGAACAGTTCTATTTATTTAGCGCCTAATTCATTCCGCATCGATCGTTTCGTTGGCAAGGGATGATGTAGAAAAATATATATAGATAAATTATTTATATATATATATATATATATATACATATACATAGTCGTGTGCGAGTTCGCGGAACGGTGTCGAGGATCCCACGTTTCCAGGATAACGACGACAGCGACCACTACGATCACGATGATCGATGAACGGACAACATTTATTCTAAGGACGATATGTCGAATAGAGAATAAAGCTAGCAATTTGCCCAAAAATCGATTGACGCGCGTCTGCGAGCCACCACGACGAGGGTGATTACGATTGCTATTATAATTACGATTATTATGATCATTATTATTATTATTATTACCATTATTATTATTATTATTGCTATTACCATTATTATTATTATTATTATTATTCCATCGTTGTTGCTACTGCTACTACTACCGCCACTACTACGAATCATAGCGAGAGAGTATAGTCTTTAGCCGTCTCTTATAAACATAACGGACTTCAGTGTAGCGCAATTGTTCTTTTCTTTGCAAATGAATCTCGACGACCGGCAAAGAGGCGAATTGTTCTTCGCGCACTACATTCAAATACATTCCACGTTCACACACTCGTACGTACAAGCATTCTTCCATTTGTTTTTCCGTTTTTCTTTTTTTATGTTTCGTCGGAGAGACACGATACAGTAAAAGAAGAAGAGTCTCTCTATTCTCTCTCTCTCTCTCTCTATTTCCCTAGGAAAATGGTACTTCGTTTCTCAGTCTCTCGGCAGAGCGGAAATTCGGAGCGTGGTTTCGCGACGATCGAGAAAACCGACGAGCTGCACCTCGTCGCGCCTAGGATATAAGCCATAAGCAGATCGGAGAAGCCTGTGGTTTCACATAAGCTGCAGGAATCGATGGAAGAATCGTCCACCGTGAACGGAAACGGAGGTGCGTTTCCGGCGAGATCGGGGCGGATCGAAGATGTTCGCGTGTCAGGTCCAGAATCCGTTTAAAACGATCGATGATCGACGATCGATCGGGACCGCCTTTATTACTGCCATTTACCGTAACTAAGAAGCGATCGCAGAAAGGGCCGCAAATCCCTCTTTACTGTCCGATTCCCTGCGACCTACGGCCGCAGTCGCACGGAGGGAATCGCGATTTTGCCTTGCTTTCGACATGGACCTCGCGTCTGCGCGGCTTCCAATCGAATCGTTCCGTACACACACTCACTTACATACATACAGAACGTCCTAGCGACATTGCACATCCCCCGAATTCCTTTGGTCGCGGCACCTGACACCCAGACCCAGAACCCTCGCCCTCGGTGCACCCGATATTCTCTCTAACTTTGTATAGAGCGCTCCAGCGACCGAAAAATGAAAAAAAAACCGTTTCGTTTCTCCTCGAAATAGCGACGTGTAACTCTTTGGATTCATTGTAAAGTAACGTGATGTCATTACGAAGTACGAGGTTAAATAAATTATTTGAAAACGTTACGAGCTGTGCTGTTATGCCTCCACCGAGCGGGCCCCAGGGGTAGGGCTTGTAATCCCGCGGGAGAGACGTGGGATTTATTTCGAAAGTAAATATACAGGGTCATCCGTTTTTAAACGGACAAACGTAAACCAGCTATAAAGAACCCCAAATGGAACAAGTTTTACCCCTGCCACTTTGTTTGTTTCGGCCTTGATTTCTAGAAAATTGCAAAAACCATAATTTTTTTAGTTCACATAAACTTGAATATCTCGGGACTCCAGTGATGAATCTTGATGATTTTTCCTTTGTTTGGTTTAAAATAAATAGGGGCATCTTTTTTGTTAACAAAATATTTTTGTATGACCTTCGGATCTTTGTTTGTTTGGCATAGGGCACGTCGTGGAAAAATTATGGTTTCTTGCGATTATCTAAAATTCAAGGCCGAATCAAAAAAAGTGGTAGGGGTAAAAATTGTTTCATTTGGGGTCCTTTATAGCTGGTTTACGTTTGTCCGTTTAAAAACGGATGACCCTGTATACGTGTGCTACAGGGGTGGCCAATCTTTTGCATACCATGCGCATCATTTTTTCACATACGAGTTCAGATGCGCTTTACAACTCGAGCACTTTTTCTACCTTCTTATGTTCGTTGTATAGGGGTAGGATCTGCTTAGGGGAGGAAAAGGGATAACTCAATCGCGCCACTAAATTAATTAACTTAAGCCAGTTGAAAAGACACACGTTCATTGGAGCATTAATCTACAATAGTGAGAAATGATTTTTTGGACGATAGGGCGATCATTGTCATGAACACCGCAATTCCCATTCTATAATTGTAAACTGCCAAAAAATTGCGACGAATTGATGAGTAAGAAGGCTGAATAAATTCAACTGAGAACTCTCAGGTGTTGAAAATATGAAGGTGGAATCAGTTATGGCGCCTACTTCAAAAGAATATGTATAAACGCAAGGATCCAATGCGCCATGTTTGCCGCATGCGCCACAAGTTGGCCACCCCTGGTGTACTATTTGAATAAATAAATCGGAAAAGGAAGATTGAGAAATTGTGGGATCATTATGGACAGCTTTAGGCAGTGGCGGGATACTTTTCTTTTTTATTAATCAGTTTACGAGACTTTTCTTACGCCTATTTCTAACTTGAGTTTAAGGGCTCCAAAATTTGTACCGCCTCCTTGACTTGAGCCGCCACTGGCTCTAGGGCCAAATCGGAAAGCAATGACCCCACTTAAATTTCAAAAATTAGAAAATATAAGAATAAGGTTGAGTGGGGTAAGTCCGCCCTAGTTTTTACAAAGTTGGACTTTAAAGTGATGTATTTCAGTCTGGTATGTAAAAACTTAACGTTCTTGGTATCAAACTCTTGCCACAGTTATTACTGATGAATTAGCATTATGTAGGATTCTAATTTTGCTTGAGAATGATCATTCTGATAGGATATTGTACAAAGTGTCAACTGGGACGCACTTGCCCCGAAAATGGGGCAAGTCCGTCTCTGAGAGTTAAAAATGCTTTCGAACCTTGTTTCAAGTGCTACGGGGAAAGAAAAGAATGATTAACAAGCCTGTTATAAAATGCTTCTTGTTGCATTAAATTATATTGTTTAGTTTTATAGTTATCCAGACAAACAAGTACTTTTATGCTGAAATATGAAAGGGATACAGTGATATTAACCCTCATCCGTCCCTCGTGTCAATTTAACACAGTTTTCCTGAAATAAGTTACACTGTTCTGTTATTTGTAGGTAAATTTGTCTGAAACTTGGTGACTTTTATTTTTTTAATGCGAAACATATAACTGCAAAAACCTAAGATTTAAATGTTAACTCATCGATTTCAATGAAAAAAAACTCGAAAAGTAACTGTCTGACTTGTTATTTTATCGATTTTTTTATCACTGTGTCAATTTGACACCGAGGGACAGATTCAGTTCGTGAAACGAGGGACGGATGAGGGTTAAAACAAAGTTTAAAAAACGTGGTAAAATGCTTTCGAACCTTGTTTCAAGTGCTACAGGGCAAGAAAAGAATTATTATCAAGCCTGCTACAAAATGCTTTTTATTGCATTACATATATTGTTTAGTTTTATAGTTACCCATACAGTACGCACTTACCCCACCGTGACGGTGCGGACTTGCCCCGTGTAGTAATACTTACGGGGCAAGTGCATCTTAGTGTTTTTCTCAATAAATTTTAGAAAATACAATGAACACGGTTTATTTAATGTAAACCTACATCAATATTTGTTGTGCTTACCTAAAATAACAACACAGAATATATTAATAACTTGTAAACTGTTGCACGTTCAGGGTAACCTCAAAGTTGTACGTGTACGTCGCACGTGACTGTTTGGCATTGGTTGATTTAAGCGAGGAAAACACCCTTATTCTTGGGCGACGTCTATGTAGAATAGTTCATACTAACTTATACTACATTAATAAACACAAGCTGGAGAAATTTCGTTCATATTATAATAAAAATAATCAATTAACGGACTTGCCCCGCAGACGGACGTACCTTCACTATAGTGAAGTATACTTACCACTTCACCATAATAATAAAAATTTAGAAAATGCAGGATATTATATTATTATATATAGTATCAATGCAAGATTGTCGTCAATCGCGCAATTTTCATTACACGCATGTTCCCGCAAAATTTGCTGGATTTCGCATCACCTATTTAACACTAAACCTACCGAGCACTAAGAGCGACTAAAATATCTTAGCTTTGCAAAAAGTACAAGGCTCTATTTATTTAAATTCTGTGCAATTTTTATTACAGTATGTGCCTGAGTAAAAAAATCTATCGAATCAATTTTCATGCAACCAACTTCATAGTTTTAATACCGAGCACTAAGAGCGACTAAAATATCTTAGCTTTGCAAAAAGTACAAGGCTCTATTTATTTAAATTCTGTACAATTTTTATTACAGTATGTGCCTGAGTAAAAAAATCTATGGAATCAATTTTCATATAATCAACTTCATAGTTTTAATAATTGTGAAATAAAGAATATGAAAACCGTCATTTTACTGGCAGTGGTGCGTTTAGTGTTAAAAAATGCGGGGCCAAAAAATGACGCGGATCCTGCGGGATTGCAAGCCCTAGCCGAGGGCACACGGTTTCGAGCGTTCGCCCAGCGGGGGCAGGTAGAGTTCTCGCAGTTCTCCGAGAAAGTCGGTCGAGGGAAAATGGAGACCGCCCACACGGCGTGTTTACCCGTTACTGCTCCCGACGCGATGAAAAACATCGCTATTTTCTTTCTACCGGAGCCTCGACTCGCATTTTTACGGCGAACGCGACCGTCGAGTTTTATCGGATGCGACGCGACAAGCGAGAGGCTGCAACGCGTGTTTTTACCTCGATCGATCCCCCTTTCCCGTCCGCCTTTTGTTAATTTTTAACACGCGCGAAAGTTCACTGGGCTGATTAATCGGTTCTCCGTCGGACGCTCCGTCAACATTGCGTCGATACTCGCTGCAGAGATCCTGTTCTTCATCGTTCGCTCCCCGCTCGACCGCGGACCTCCGGAGAGCTTCGACTCGCTAACCTTGGTCGGGCTCGGGTTTAATTAAATCCCGTCCGGAACCAAACGAAAACGTTCGGAGCTAACTCTCGCGAACCGTGCGTATTTTAGAACGCAAAATCCGCGTAATAAATGGCACGGGAATGGTAATTATAAAATATCGATCGGCAAGGCCCCCGAGTGGCCGAGTTAGCTCCCGCCGTTCGCGCTGGAAACAGAATCGCGAATAGAGTTTGCAATCCCGCGGGATATTTTCATGTTCAGTCCCGCGGAATTAAGGATTTAGTTCGTCGATCTAATATGGGTGTCTCAGCTGAAGTAGGTCACCTAAATATCTCCTGTATTTTTAATGGCACGTGGCTTAATTTAAATGCTATCGAAGGAGGAATATCATAGAAGAACAATTTCTTTTGACCGGTTATTTTTAGATAGTTTTTTCAATGTCAAAATTATTTCTTTATCGGGAAAACTTATTTCTTTTTATTCCACCTTATAGCGGCTGGAAAAATACATTTTAATATGGTTAAGTCATTAACCCCCGAGCGTGCGCGCTATTGAAAGTTACACGACCAGGCGCGTGGTGAACTTAGTTCATCAATTGAAAATAACCATTTGAACCCCATTATACATATAGCATACACTTCAGAAATGGTTTACCTGTCAGCAAATAGTAATTTTTGACTAAATCTGATGGTAAAAATAATAAAAATGTAGCCCAGAATAAAATAAATGTATTTAAAAAACGCAAAAAGATTAATAATAAGTATGTTATATTTTTAATGAATGATATACAAGAAGAGACAAGAATAAAAGATAAAAGTAACATTCATAAATTAGTAATGATAATTAGTTTTCAACATAATTATCGAATTACTTACATGACGGAATACCTTAAATTGCGTGATTTCAACGGTAAGAATAACAAACAATAGCACGATTAGACGACTAAATATAAACTCGCACGAGCATTAAAGGATTCTCGAAACATAACACGAGCGAATGGAATTATTGTCTTTTCTCTTAAGACATAGACAATCATACACGCGGCGCACAGTGGGGCCAAACGCCAATCTAGCTGATAAAAAGTCGTTTTTCAATCACGCACTATGACTTTCTTTTTTATTTGTTTCCATTCTTAAATCCCTGTAGATCTTTAAATTATATTCTGTTTTGCTCTGAAGATTTTTTATATATGTAGGGTAATATTTACGCAAAAGTCTATAGTCGCTGCGGCCTTTAAGAGTCCCCCAGAACGGTCAGTGCTTTTGCTACTGGTAAACGTTCATATTAAATGCGAATATTTTGCCTTTCATGGGTTTTGTAGAAGAAAGTACGTACTTTCATTCTGTAATTACAGAATTTGCAAAAGTTAATGAATTTTCCAAATACCCGTGTTCAAAGGTAGACAATTTTTTACTTCATGCATTTCAGTTTTTCGAATGTAAGTAGCCAAATTTACGCGCATTTGTCGAATCTCCTGTTTGATTTCGTAATGTAGACTCTGTTCTTTAATTCTTGTCAAAATCAGCTGCCAGAAATTGCCAATAAATGTTTAATGTGACTTTAAAGTTTGTGAACAGTTTGCGATCACTCATATAGAGGGTTTAAGATTTTTGTGGTTCATAGTACTGACTGAGAGGAGTAAAAAATGTTTAATCAATGTAGGTCATAAAATTAATACTTCTAGTGTAAAACGGAATTTTATGTTTTCTTGTGACAGCACATAAACAAATAGGATAGCTGTATGACATTTAAAAGACTGATACCTTATATTGCTTACTTAATTGTATCTGATATGAAGAATGTTTTGTGAAAGATTTTTTTTAATATTCTGAAAATTGACAGGATTAGAGTAAAAATTGCACGAGTTAACATGACAAGCATTGATGACTGTGTGTCCACACGGCGATAGACGAATATTCAGTAATCGATAAAAATTCTGAACAGGATTCTGGTTATTATAAATGTTTTTAGTATCTTTCGGTTTTCCGTGTAAGTCAAGTAACTGGTGATTACCTGTCTATCATAAAATAAGGACCGGGCGCGACCGCGGGGCCTCGGGTGCGGCCGCCAAGTCTCAATCATGGGAGGAATCGGCCAAAATATATAAATATATAAGGTTTTTATTAACTTCCCGATTTCATAGGGAAGTTATTGTAATTACCCCGAAAATCGAAAATCGATTTTTTAGCAGATCTTCACGTTTCATGGTCATTGGAGTCATTTTAGACTATTTTCAGCAAAATGTTCGTATGTGTGTGTGTGTGTGTGTGTGTGTGTGTGTGCGTATGGCCGTTTCTATGTAATCAAATTTTTCGTTAACGTTTTCTGAAAAAGTAACAACGCGATCAGAATGATGAATGATGCAATCGATGTGCCCCGCTGTAACTTAGAGCTGATTAGATTTTGGTCCATTTTGGTCAAGTAGTTTTTTAGTTTTTTTCGAAAGGAGTTGATTAAACATTGCAATTTATACGAAAGGCGTATCCACCGAAGAAGTAAACGTAACTATATATATATATATATATATATATATATATTGAGACATATTTAAAAAAAATTTTTTTTATAAACTTAAAAAAAATTTTTTTTATTTAATTAAAAAAAAAATTTTTCTTGTTTTTTTTAATTAAAAATACTTTTTTCCAATTATGCAACTAATGCTAATGTAACCGCTTACAATAATCGAAAATTATTCCAATGCAAGAGTGAGTTAATCATCGCCGAGAATACATTTTCAAAGAATATCGATGAAAGTACAAAAACATTTATATTACAATCTTTAAATAAGCAATCAGTTCAAAACGAATTGTGAACTGAGATTAAATTGAAAATTAATATAAAATATATGATAATTAATAACATTGATGTTGACGACGGATTGGTTAATGGAGCATGCGGAATATTAAAATTTATTACTTTTCAAGAAAATACTAAAATTCCGTCTATGTTGTGGTTAGATTTTCAATTGGCCATAGTAGGAGTGAAAGTAAGAACTCGTTATCGTGATTATATGAAAAATGCAAATATAAATCAAAATTTAACACCAATAATAAAAAAATATCAAATCAAGTAAATATTTCGAGTGAAGAAAAATAAGAAATCACACGTAGTCAATTTCCAGTGGTTCCTGCTGAAGCGATTACGATTCATAAAAGTCAGGGACAAACATACGAGAAAGTATGTATGGATTTTAAAACATCAGAAATACGAACTTTGCAAATGTTGTATGTAGCACTGATCAGAGTTTCAAAATTGAGCGGTTTATATATTTTGAGAAAATTTAAATTAATAGTATCGAAGAAAACCAAGATCAATACTGCAAACCCGGATAATGATGAGTTGTATCGTTTGCGAAAAACTAATTAAGACAATTTATTTTGCAACATTAGTATGCTATAACAAGGAACCAAGCGAGCAACGAGCATACGATATTGGTTTAATGCGACGCCATATAGCAAACATTTTGATAAGTAGAAAACTATTGAATCGGGAAGTTCTTTGTGTGGCTCGTGGAGAGTCATACACCAAATAAAAAATATTAAAAGCAGTAGGCCCTACTAGACATACGTATCACTAACCCTCTCGCAAGAGCAGTCCTACTCGCGAGCTCGCGAAGCGAGCGAGCAACAATAGCCCTCTAGTTTTAGTGTTGGTTTCAGTTCATTTTGTGACTAAAAACGCTAGTAACTTTAATTTCCGCAGAAATGCTTGTTCTCTCTAAAATTACATTAATGACTATAAAAAGTTTAAAAAAATTTTGTTGTGGTCCAAATTACCATAGATTTAAAGATTGAAGTCTCCCGATTACAACGACTCCACACAAGTTGCAATAGGAAGCTGCGTTTGATCACTATGATTTTTTAACAGCTAGATTGGCGTTTGAGCCCACTGTGCGGCGTGGTGAACGAAGTTCACCAGCGTGTCCGCTCGAGGGTTAACAAGATGGAATAGAAAAAAGATAAGTTCTCCCAATAAAAAATAACGATGACCTTGAGAAAACCATGAAAAAATAACCGGACAAAAAAGAATTGTTATAAATGTAATTATGCCATGAATATTTTTTTGTGCCATTAAAAATAAAGGAGATATTTAGGTGGCTTCCTTCAGCCGAGACACCCTGTAAATTTAATAAGGAAACAAATTGTATTTAATGAGATAATCATTTTCAATCTTAGTAAGAAAAATCCATTAACAAAATACTGCGTCCTCATTCGTTTAGTGCTGGATACTCGCATAGTCCCGCAAGATTTGCAGAATTTCGCATCACCTGTTTAAAAAATGCGGGGCCAAAAAATGTCGCGGGATTCTGCGGGATTGCAAGTCCTAATCGCGAAAAACTCGACCTTCGATGGTTCCAGCCAACGCGACTATAAATCGCAGGCGGCCAAGTTTTCGGAAAAGTCACGGTTACCGCGTGTGTAATCGAGGAAAAGCGTTTACGGTTTTAGGGGTAATGGTACCACGCGCGCGCTGCTGCAATTACGCGATCGTTAACCGAGCCCACAACGAACGTTGCGGCGTGGCGCGCAGCCCAAACAAGCCGGCAATCGATTCGAAATTAATCGGACCTAAAAGGAGCTATTATGACCTGCGTTTTGGTGTGGACGATCGTCCGACGATCTGGCCGATTCGACGGTAACGAATCGATCGGACCGATCGCGATTTAACCGTTAATTGATCGGTTAATTGGAAACGGAACGGCTCCGATCAAACGGAGCGACAGTGAAAGAGCTCCCTCGCGCGTATGCACCCATGCGACCAGGTACAATGTGCAAGCTGCAGTCGGTGACGGGCGAGCGCGCATTCGGATGCAAGGAAGAAGAACCACCATCGCGGTTTCGGGGATGACTTCAAATGCTGTTGTCCACGCTGAAGCAACATCGAGCAATTTTTCTGCGCCGAATAAAAGAAGAAGAAGGCAACGAGAGGCTGCAGACTCTTACTTCAGCGTGCAACTAAAGGACAGGTATGGGCACTTATTAAAAAGTTTGTAAAATTAAGCATATACAGTGGGTGTACAAAGTATTCGTACACTTTTTAAAAATCAATAACATTTTTATAATTGTACCTAACGACCTGATTTTTTATAATCAATTAGAAGCATTGGTTCACGAGATGGTATGCAAAAAAGATTTTCCAAAAATTATAGTTTACAAGGTTACATACAAACGTAAAAAAGGCGTTTTTTAAAAACTTTTCATTAAGGGCCCAAATTAAAATGTTTTATTATGGCATGTAATCTTGTAAATTATATTGTAATTTTTAGAAAATCTTTAGAATATTTTAAAAAATTTTCATTAAGGGCCCAAATTAAAATGTTTTACTATGGCATGTAATCTTGTAAATTATATTATAATTTTTAGAAAATCTTTAGAAAATTTAAAAAAATTTTCATTAAGGGCCCAAATTAGAATGTTCTATTATGGCATGTAATCTTGTAAATTATATTGTAATTTTTAGAAAATCTTTAGAAAATTTTAAAAAATTTTCTTTAAGGGCCCAAATTAAAATATTTTACTATGGCACGTAATCTTGTAAATTATATTGTAATTTTTAGAAAATTTTAAAAAATTTTCATTAAGGGCCCAAATTAGAATGTTCTATTATGGCATGTAATCTTGTAAATTATATTGTAATTTTTAGAAAATCTTTAGAAAATTTTAAAAAATTTTCATTAAGGGCCCAAATTAAAATGTTTTAGTATGGCATGTAATCTTGTAAATTATATTATAATTTTTAGAAAATTTTTAGAAAATTTAAAAAAATTTTCATTAAGGGCCCAAATAAAAATGTTTTATTATGGCATGTAATCTTGTAAATTATATTGTAATTTTTAGAAAATCTTTTTTGCATATCGTTTCCTAAACCAATTCTTCTAATTGATTATAAAAAATCGGGTCAATTGGTACAATTATAAAAAAGTTATTAATTTTTAAAAAGTGTACGAATACTTTGTACACCCACTGTATAACAGTTAGTTGCAAACAAAACTATAAAATTCTTAAGCTATAACAAGTAACATATCCAATTGTGTAAAAATCTCGGGATATCTTTGGCTGTCTTTATTGTACGTTAATGCGAAGTTTTATATGCAAGTAATAAATAAAACCAGCGTTGAAAATTTATGGAAAAAATAAATGTTCTTTTAGAATTACTATTGCAGCGATGCTCTACAATCAATGTACAGTGTGTGTACAAAGTATTCGGAGACCTTTTAAAAACTAATAACTTTTTTATAATTGTACCAAACGACCTGATTTTTTATAATCAATTAGAAGCATTAGTTTACAAACTGATATGCAAAAAAGACTTTCCAAAAATTACAATTTACAAGGTTGCAGGCAAAAAGAAAAAAGGCATTATTTAAAACTTTTTTATTTGGGCCCTTAATGAAAATTTAAAAAATATGTTTTCTAGATCCATGTTCTTTATACACATGTTGGAAACTTCATCGAAATCGATTGACGCAGGAAAAAACAACAGACGTCGAAAGATGTACGATTCTGTGGATTTTAAGCAGAAACTGATCAAATGTCGTGGAAAACTACGATTTTCACAATTTTTAACCGCTTGTAGCTCGTGTGTACGTTAATCGATATCAATGAAATTTTCAACATGTGTATGACTAACATAGATCTACAAAACATACATTTTAAGTTTTGAAAAAACTTAATACATAAGTTTTGAAAAAATGCCTTTCTTATTTTTGCATTTAACCTTGTGAATTATAATTTTTGGAAAATCCTTTTTGTATATCATTTCGTAAACCAATGCTTCTAATTGATTATAAAAAATCAGGTTGTTTGGTATAATTATAAAAATGTTATTAGTTTTGAAAAAGTGTACGAATACTTTGTACACCCACTGTATGTAATATTATTCGATTTTTGTCACTCTAACTGTAGACAGTGCGGAGCGTGTGGCGAAATTTTGTACAAAAATCTTGGTTACTTTATGCATAAAAATGATTGTTATACGATTAATAATAGCAATGTCCTCCTATATGCAGTCTTGACGAAAGAAATCGATCGTACATCGCGATATAAACGAGTATTGAGATGTGCCAGGTTCGTCCGCACTGTGCGGCGGTGTGGCGAAAGTGAAAGCCGAACGCACTCCGATCTCCTCGACTTTCTCCGAGAACAGCTCCGGCGTAACGAGCGCGACGTGGTCTTCAACTCCAGCGTCGATCGCGTCGTTCCGACGCGTCGGAAACAGAAATAAAACGAGCCGGCGAGCTACGTACGTCGCGGGTTATTATTTTCGTCGAGAGAAGCGCTTCCCGAGCGTCTAAAATTAAGGAGAGAAGGTTCGCCTCCGTGGTCCGTTGCCAGGAACGCGAGCCTCGCCGGAGAAACTTTCCTCCGTCGGGAATGCTGCTCGACCAGTGGGATCCTGGTCGGTACCGGCCGCTAATCATCCTCCACGGGAACGGGTCGATCTTTTGGAGAATCCGATCTCCCTCCTCTTGCCTCGAGAGCCAACGAGATCTCGGAGGATCGCGGAGAGCAGACTCGGATCGAGCACCATAGGGATCCGGGAGAGAGAAGATCCTTGGAGTCTGTCGGTTGTCGTTGGAACAGGATCGGAGCAAGAAATACAGTTAAGAGCAAATCTGATCACACACACTTTAAATCAGAATAACTTTTTTATGGATGGACCAAACGACTTCAATTTCTCTGTATGGCTAGATGAATTAGTTTAGTAAATGACGTGTAAAAATATGTTGAAAAAATGCGTTTGGTCGGAATTGTGAAAAATAATAGTAAAAATTGATTTTTACGACCTTTTTAGCTGGGCCAGTAACGAAAATTGAAAAGATGTGTTTGGTCAACTTATATAAATTACATATATACGCTCTGAAAATTTCATTGAAATTGGTTAATTGGTTTACGAGTTATAAACGATCAAAAATGGAAGAATTGCAATTTTTTTGATTGATTATAACTCGTAAACCAATTAACCAATTTCAATGAAATTTTCGGGGCGTATATAATTTATACAAGTTTACAAATTCCTTAAATTTTCATTATTGACCCAGCTAAAAAAGTCGTAAAAATCAATTTTTACTATTGTTTTTCACAATTCCGACCAAATGTATTTTTTCAACGTCATTTACTAAACTAATTCCTCTAGCCTTACAGAGAAATTGAAGTCGTTTGGTCCATTCATAAAATAGTTATTCTGATTTAAAGTGTGTGTTAATTTTTGCTCCTAACTGTAGAATAAAAAATGAGAAATGGGACAAGACCAATGAAAATTTCTTTCTACTTCAGTTTAATTGAAATGACATCACTATCCAGCAATTTTTCAATGAAAATCGGGTTTTCAGGTTCGCCTTGCTAGTTACATCAATTTCTACCCTTTGAGGAAGGATTCTTTTTGTTAACTGCCTTAATTAGGGCCCGCTCAAGGGGCGGGCAACCCGGACATTCGTCCGGGGCGCCATTTTGGCAGTAAATGTGAGAAAAATATTGACGTGTTAAATACCCAATTAATAGAAAATTTTCTTTGATTAAACTTTAAATAAAATTATTAGATTTTTATTGAAAATAAAAAATATCTACCCTTATTTAAAAAATACATACATATTCTTAAGGGGCGGCAATTTGTCTTTTTGTCCGTGGCGACGTAACCGCCAGAGCGGGCGCTGCTTAATTAGGGTCTAAATATAAACATAGTTTGAAAAAATTTCCGTGTGAAGTAAAATAATTCCGCTTTAAATCATTTTCTTCGCCTCCGGTAAAATTGACTTTTTTGGATTTAGGTAATTTTCATACGAGGCCGACGGTATACTTATTAGGGGTGGGCGGGTACCCGGAAATTAGTGTTCGGATCGGTGAAAATTCGTGATACGCAGGTACCCGAAGCTTAGAAGGGAAAGGAGAATCGTCGCCGTATCTAATTCTGTATAAATATTTATGGAAACTTAACTGTAAATGTATATTTTATTTTTTAGCCAGATTGACAACCTTTGGTTTTATCTGGAGATTTTTGATTTAAAGTCTCCTTGAGCAGTTTTAGTTTTAGCTGTCTTGATTACTATACTATACATTTTATTATTCTAAGGTCTAATGTATATTGTCCAATGTTGCTACCTCGGGAGCCGGCATAAGGTGAAGTGCCCTATGCCTGGACAGCATGTTTTTCTATTTTAAATTTTATCACTTTAAATAAACAAAAACAATTTCTTAAGAGTTTTAACATACAGTTCAGAGTTTGTAAAGTAATTTAAAATAAAAAAGTCATTGTTTAGGTTAATATCTTAATTGTATTAACAAGAATAATTCAAACCTATAGTTGGACATATTAAATCCAATCTAAGCTAGTACCTGGACAGAAGTAAAGCCTATATCGGGACAAATTCAATTTACGAGTTGATCGAGCGAACATAACCTAAAACGTTGGTTGGTGGCGCTGTTGCGCATGACGAATAGAAGATGCTTTGCGTAATATGTAGTATCCTTATCATAGATTATAGTATTGTATTATTTAACCAAATATATATTTATTTTCACTTACTGTTTTAATAAAACTTGTCATAATACAACTTTTAAGGTTAGGTAGTAATACTGATAGATTTAAGATGTAAACATAAAGTATTATTAACGTCACAACCGGAATACATTTTCTACATACGTTATTCAAGCTAATAGAAGACGAATTATACGTACATGTAGTTAAATAATTTGCAAACAATGCGTTGATTTTATTCACAAACACGTGTCCGGCTTCAGGCGTAAGCACATTGCGTATAAGCTTAGAGTGGGACAGCTACTGTCATCGCGTCCCAGTATGGAGTACTTATATTTGAAAACAGTCCTAATCTTGGACATCTAATATTTGGATTAATAATTATTATTTACGTTAAGTTTGATTGCCAATTTATTTTAAAATATCAATATTATTATGCGTGATAATTATTTTTTGTCTGAGGGCTTAAATTATATCTTTTTTTCTAACAAAAGTTCGAACTATAAATGCACATGATTCGCATGTAAATAGACTATTTTGTATACTGTTTTCAGATGAACTTTGAATTCATTTTTAAATTTCAATTGATGTCTTAATGAAATAATATTCACACCTACTTGTAGCTAAGGCCTCAGAATATATAATATAATTATTTAATCTCTTAATTATTGATTTTACTATGAAAATTCAATTGTCCAGATTTAGGTATCACTTTTGGACTGTCCAGACTTAGGGCACTTCACCTTACCTCGGGAGCCGGCATAGTTCGCGATCGGTCCCAAATCCAAGTTCCTTACTGACCGAACGCGTGGACGAACAACCGACAAAGATACCGAGGGGATGAGTGTTTAGGGTCGGAAAATTCGGAGCGCAGAACTAGCTTGTTTATTTCTGCACCGCCTCAGAGCCAAGTTTTCGAGTTGCCGGCGATAGAAGGAGTCGGGTGCGAAGGGACGCGGCGCGGGGTCATCGCGGCCGTTCCAGTGACCTAGTCGGCTCTGGCACGACCTTCGAGGCGATATGCGTTCACCCATTTAAACCATCCTGCCACCCTCTCTTTCTCTCTCGGCCGGCGTTCTCTCTCACTTTCACTCTCTTGCGTCACGAGGAGAGTAGTAGCACACGAGCGAGTCTATGTACGTAGCCAGCCGCGCGTACATATGGACGAACACGGAGAGTGCCGTGACGAGGAGGAGGAGGAGGAGGAGGAGGAGGAGGAGGTGGTGGTGGTGCAGGAGGTGCAGGAGGCGGCGATGGAGGAGGATGATGATGAGGATGAGGAGGAGGGTGCTGGAAAGGGAATTCCAAACACGGTGCTCTCTCGCGAGACGAAGAGCCACGGGGAGCGAAACGGGAGCGAGAGGGAAGGTGACGAGTGTGTACACATCGACGGACAGAGAAGCGAAAAGAGACAGGGAAACTCGGCTAGATAAAGAGGTCAGCGAACATCGGGCACGACGAAGACCGAGTGAGAGAGGCTGGGACGGAGAAGGGGTGAGAGAGAGAGGGATACAGAGAGACAGAGATGAAACGCGCGGGAGTCGGAACAATCGAAAGAGAAGGAGGCTAACGACAGAGGAAGAAAGAACCTAGTCCACGGACGGGGTGCGAGGCTGTGTAGCCCGCGGGCGGAGGAGGGGAGGGGACGAGCGGAACAGGATGCAACAAAGCACCGACAGGTCGTGTGATACCCCGTTACGTCACAGACGGAACAACTGGTTGCCTCATGGGGAGTTTGCCTCGCCCGCCTCGCCTAGTCGCCTCGACGCGGACGCTGAAAGGGAGAGGAGAGACGAGAGACGATACACACCGGATGGGGGTATTCCCGAGACCGCGGGACAGCGGGGGAATCCCGCGGGCGTCAGGAGGGAGGATGATATATACAAAACACAAGGTCACGAGTACGGCTATAGGTATCTCTCTGTAAACACGCGGTGACGTAGCGAGCACGTGCTACGACGTTACCATGGCGGGGACGATTCGAGGGACACCCTCCACCCTCTGCACCCGCGCCCACACTCGCACCCGTACCCCCGCTCGTGCACCGTTCCTCGTTCTCGTTCTACCTTCTACTTTCGATTTCGATTCCTCTTGCTGACAACACTCGACTCGGTGTCCCGTCGGATGAAACGTTCTATCTCTCTCTCTTCCGCTCGCCTCGGACATCCCCGGACTCTTGAATGCTTTCTCTGACATTTTGACTTTTGTCGTTGCAGGTTCCGGAAGCAGAAACAAACTCGCCCTTCCCGATGCTGCGACCAAGATCCGGTTGTTCTACGACCTCCGGACTTCTGAATGCTTTCTCTGACATTTTGACTTTTGTCCTTGCAGATCCCGGAAGAAGAAACAAACTCGCCCTTCCCGATGCTGCGACCAAGATCCGGTTGTTCTACGACCTCCGGACTTCTGAATGCTTTCTCTGACATTTTGACTTTTGTCCTTGCAGATCCCGGAAGAAGAAACAAATTCGCCCTTCCCGATGCTGCGACCAAGATCCGGTTGTTCTACGACCTCCGGACTTTTGAATGCTTTCTCTGACGTTTTGACTTTTGTCCTTGCAGATCCCGGAAGGAGAAACAAATTCGCCCTTCCCGATACTGCATTCAAGATCCGGTTGTTCTACGACATCCGGACTTTTGAATGCTTTCTCTGACGTTTTGACTTTTGTCCTTGCAGATCCCGGAAGGAGAAACAAATTCGTCCTTCCCGATGCTGCGACCAAGATCCGGTTGTTCTATGACCTCCGGACTTCTGAATGCTTTCTCTGACGTTTTGACTTTTGTCCTTGCAGATCCCGGAAGGAGAAACAAATTCGTCCTTTCCGATGCTGCGCCCAAGATCCGGTTGTTCTACGACCTCCGGACTTCTGAATGCTTTCTCTGACATTTTGACTTTTGTCGTTGCAGGTCCCGGAAGGAGAAATAAATTCGCCCTTCCCGATGCTGCGACCAAGATCCGGTTGTTCTACGACCTCCGGACTTTTGAATGCTTTCTCTGACGTTTTGACTTTTGTCCTTGCAGATCCCGGAAGGAGAAACAAATTCGCCCTTCCCGATACTGCATTCAAGATCCGGTTGTTCTACGACATCCGGACTTTTGAATGCTTTCTCTGACGTTTTCACTTTTGTCCTTGCAGATCCCGGAAGGAGAAACAAATTCGCCCTTCCCGATGCTGCGACCAAGATCCGGTTGTTCTACGACCTCCGGACTTTTGAATGCTTTCTCTGACATTTTGACTTTTGTCGTTGCAGATCTCGGATGGAGAAATAAATTCGCCCTTCCCGATGCTGCGACCAAGATCCGGTTGTTCTACGACCTCCGGACTTCTGAATGCTTTCTCTGACATTTTGACTTTTGTCGTTGCAGATCTCGGAAGGAGAAATAAATTCGCCCTTCCTGATGCTGCGACCAAGATCCGGTTGTTCTACGACCTCCGGACTTTTGAATGCTTTCTCTGACATTTTGACTTTTGTCCTTGCAGATCCCGGAAGAAGAAACAAACTCGCCCTTCCCGATGCTGCGACCAAGATCCGGTTGTTCTACGACCTCCGGACTTTTGAATGCTTTCTCCGACATTTTGACTTTTGTCGTTGCAGGTCCCAGAAGGAGAAACAAATTCGCCCTTCCCGATGCTGCGATCACGATCCGGTTGTTCTACGACCTCCGGACTTTTGAATGCTTTCTCTGACATTTTGACTTTTGTCGTTGCAGATCCCAGAAGGAGAAAGAAACTCGCCCTTCCCGATGCTGCGATCACGATCCGGTTGTTCTACGACCTCCGGACTTTTGAATGCTTTCTCCGACATTTTGACTTTTGTCGTTGCAGGTCCCGGAAGGAGAAACAAATTCGTCCTTCCCGATGCTGCGACCAAGCTCCGGTTGTTCTACGACCTCCGGACTTTTGAATGCTTTCTCTGACATTTTGACTTTTGTCGTTGCAGATCCCAGAAGGAGAAAGAAACTCGCCCTTCCCGATGCTGCGCCCAAGATCCGGTTGTTCTACGACCTCCGGACTTCTGAATGCTTTCTCTGACGTTTTGACTTTTGTCCTTGCAGATCCCGGAAGGAGAAACAAATTCGCCCTTCCCGATGCTGCGACCAAGATCCGGTTGTTCTACGACCTCCGGACTTTTCAATGCTTTCTCTGACATTTTGACTTTAGTCGTTGCAGATTCCCGGAAGGAGAAGCAAACTCGCCCTTCCCGATACTGCGTTCAAGATCCAGAGCTTGTGCTACTACCACCGCGGAGAGAACAGTCGCTCTTTGTTGCTTTCTCAGGTGAGCAGTTTTGTCTCCAGTGTTGCATTCTGTTAATCAGTACTTTATTTATAAGATACCTCGGAACTTAGATGCAAATACGTCGACAATATACAGGGTGTTCACGCTATTACTGGGCAGCGTTTTTCTTGTAAATAGCAAATATTAGAAAAAAATGTAAAAGGAAAAAGTAATGCTGTTTTTTGTATGCAACACAATGGCGTATGTAATTTTTTTGTGTTTATACTATTTTGTTAGATATGAAGGTCACCTTCATTTTTTTTAAATGGAATGAGGTATTTTTTAATACATCAATCGATGCTGCTGGACATTCGTTATAAAAAAGTACTAACCTATGTGTGTCGAAAAGTTAGTAGTTCAGAAGATATTTCAATTTAAATGGCTCTTAGCGTTTACTTACTTGTGTAACGTCTTAGTATGACAGTAATGGTGTTTTGGAGTTATTTAAATTGAAATATCTCCTGAACTACTAACTTTTCGACACACATAGGTTAGTACTTTTTTTATAACGAATGTCCAGCTGCATCGATTGATGTATTTAAAAATACCTCATTCCATTTAAAAAAATGAAGGTGACCTTCATATCTAACAAAATAGTATAAACACAAAAAAATTACATACGCCATTGCGTTGCATACAAAAAACAGCACTACTTTTTCCTTTTACATTTTTTTCTAATATTTGCTATTTACAAGAAGAACGCTGGCTAGTAATAGCGTGAACACCCTGTATATGTATAGTCGAAGAGAGTCGAACGAAATATATATACAGGGTGTTCATTTGAAAACTTTCCAGCCGAATATCTCGGAAATTATGAAAGATATTAAAAACGTGTAAAACACGTGTCCAAGGATTTCGAGGGGGAAAGAGGGGGGCAGTATCAGTTTTTTATTAGGGTGGCGTTTTCAAGGTCATTTGAATGCCAACTTTGTTTTTGCAAATGTAAAAGTATCCTACGAAAATTGCTGGTCTTTCTACGTACAATAAGATCCCACAATAAAAAATATTGGTTTCCATTTGAAAAAATAAAGTTGACCTTCAAATGACCTTGAAAACGTCACCCAAATAAAAAACTGATACTGCCCCCCTCTTTCCCTCTCGAAATCCTTGGACACGTGTTTTACACTTTGTTAATATCATTCATACTTTTCGAGATATTCAACTATATAATTATGTAAATATGTAAATATGTAAATAGAATCTTTTGTAAACAGGTTTCTCTCTCTATATACAGGGTGTCCCAGTTTTTTCCGGCCAAACTTTGCCAGTGTGTTCTACACGCAAAAGTAAGAAAAATATGTTATATGAACATATGCTCTTAAATGTTTTATTAAGGAGTTATAACTAATAATACAAAATGATAATGAACTGGCATTTCGTCGACACAGCGTACGAACGTATTATGAATATCTCTGTTTGTATTTACATAAAGTCTTATGTTTACTTGCTGAAGTAGTTGATATCGACATTTTTTATTAACGTTTTATTAACGAGTTAACATTTCAAAATGACGTCCGTTATTACGAATACAGGATTGGCATCTAACAAAAATTGACCCTATTGTATTACTAATTTCTTAGTAATTTCAACATTTTGTATTATTAGTTATAACTCCTTAATAAAACATTTAAGAGCATATGTTCATATAACATATTTTTCTTACTTTTGCGTGTAGAACACACTGGCAAAGTTTGGCCGGAAAAAACTGGGACACCCTGTATATAAATATTAGTAGTAAGCAAAGTCATAAGTTAGTTTGTAAGTTAGAATAAGTTTAGGTTAAAGTGTTAAAATGTAAGCGAATGGCGTTGAAAAATGCGGAGGAAAATGTTAAAGTGATTTTAACCCCAAGGGGAATCAATAAAGTATACTACTACTACTACTACTTTTCGAGATATTCGGCTGGAAAGTTTTAAAATGAACACCCTGTATGTATTTACTTGGGAGAACAGAGAATCTACCCTGTTGAGGGAAAACGGGGTATATGCAGGGTGATTCTGGGAACTAGGACAGGTTTCTGCTCTTTTTTAAAAATAGAAAAACATGATAGAGGAAAAAATCATATGTCATACGTTCTAACTTCCTATTACCTTATTTTTCATGTGGATGTACCGATCATTCTGACATTTGTTTTAAAGCCTGGAAGATGTTTCTCCGCACGTAGAAATGTTCAATATTCGACAATATAATTTTAATACTTTGGAGTCTATCGGGACATATGTGTCCCAGTGTCCCACGCATGTATTACCTCATGTCCCTAATGGGATAAATAGATCCCGTTTTCCATTACACACGAATATACCAGTAGTTTACATACGAATGTACCACACTATACCAATATACCATAAATAAATCAGACTCCAAAGGGTTAAGATTCAGGAAAGATAAGTAAAACTTGGAACAAACGCCGAGAGAAGTGGTTCTTAGTTTTTTCAACTATTGGGTTGACAAGAAAGTAATTTCAGTATTTTAAGGTGAAATTGAGCCGAATGTTTTATTCAAATAATGATCTTTAATGAATAAGGTATTTTCCCTTTTGTTCGACGATCTTCTGCCAGAAAGACTAAATAAGGAAATATTTTATTGATTAAAAGTTCGTCGCTTGAATAAGAAAATTCGGTTCTATACTTCACCTTAGTATACCGAAATTACTTTCTTGCCAACCCAATATGACGCACCGGACTCGGGAATTTAAATCTGTAAGTGTGCTCCTTCAATTTCCATATTTTTCGGTCAGAGTTTTGAAGGCGACGTCGCCAGGCAAAGTATCGAATATAATGCGGCAAGGACGGAGGTCGAGGATGAGTCAGGGATAAAATCATGAGTTTGTATAGTATTTTCCGTGAAAAACAGGAAGCCGGGTATCTGTGTAGAATGAAATGACGTTGGTGTGCAACACAAGTTTAACAAAACTGTTTGCTTCCTGTCTCCCGGAGCCTGGCAACTGGACTATGGATGGAACGAGTATGTACTACCATACAGAAGAGAATATTCGGAATAGAAGAGAAACTTGAGCGTCATCGTTGCTGGATCGTCTATACAACCCTCCAAGTTCGCAGCTAACCTATAAGGTAAAAAGGTTTAAATAATACATCAATTATTATTTTTATTATTTCACTATATTTTACTCTGCACTCTTATGAATATTTCCGGACTGTTCCGTACAGGAAGTATAATTCAATCGTACGACGTTACAGCAGGAAGGACTTGTTCGGACCTGAAAGGGTTACAAAATTATAATAATCTGTTGTTGCGATAAGGTGGAGGGACAACTCCGGAAACGCCGTCCTCGAATTTCTCCGAAAGCTCGGTCTCTGAATATTTCAAGTCGCGTGCTAACGTATTCCATTGAGCCGGAGGAAAGCGTCCAGGACCCGCTTTCCCGCTGCGATCCCCGAGGGTCAGGGCTGTCCCTTTGTCGCCCCTTTTCAATTCTGCGTCTGCCTGCCTGCCTGCTCGCCCGTCCGCTTGCCTGGTTCGCCCGCTGCTCGCCAGCTGCTTCTCTCTCTGGAAGAGACGTTTTTCAAAGTCCCCTTCGTGCTAACGATCACCCGGTCTCTTCCTAGCCCCGATGCGAAACGCTTGGAGGGTCGAAAATCCCGCTGGGAGATTATTTTCCCTCGCTTCTCTCCGCTTCGCCCTGCCTCGCTTCGACCCGCCCGCTTCGTTCCGGCATCTAGCTTCCATCCCTGCCTCGTCTCTCCGACCTGGCCTCTCAACCGGCGAGTATACTCCGTGCGAAATATTACCAGCAGATATCGGGGGATTCTTCCCTGCGAAGAGGAAACTTTTACCAGTACAGTATCCAGATTTTTGGACATGTTATTAATCGACTGCGGACCTTTATATATTTATAGCAAAATTGAGTAGATGAAATTCGAAATGGTCGGAAAATTTCGTCAATATACGATTTTTCCCCTATTAAAATGATTAGGGGATGAAATAGCATTCGAGTTAGCTTCTACTTCTTGCAATCGATGCAGACAATTTTTATTTTGCATAAAAGTCCGCAGTCTAGTTAATAATCTCAACGCTTCCAAGTTTCATTCTGCGTTAGTACTACGTTCAGCTATGTCCAGAGCGTCCTCGCAAGAACAGGAGCGAACAGAAGCCATGGTATACTGCGAGCCAGTGATGGTAGTTGCTCCTGTCTGACTCTGATCTCGCGTTTGACTCTGCGGGGATCGCGAAGACCCAACGATTCCTCGAACGAACTCTCCGAGAAGCCGAGGCCGATTCCACGAGCGGAACTCGATACAGGGTGATGCTTCGACCCTGCCCGGAAGGCACAAAGACCAGGAAGCGGAACGACGATGAATTATAGAGTATCTCGGCTCTCCGCACCAACAGTGGGTCGATATCCACTTCGCGGGGCTAGGCAATGCGTACCGAGAATCGATAACGCCATGCATTATCGATGCGTCTTCCTAACGGCCACGCCGACGTCGAAATTACACAGAGACGTCGATCGCAATTTATCCATCTCGCCGGACCGATTCCGACCAGAGATCGTTTGATATATATTTGAATTTGTTCGTATCTTCTAGAATGTTCTGCGCGATCATCGTGCGACGTTACCGATTATCCGGTGGACAGCGGCGGGGATGTTTCTCTTTTCGCTGGCACGTTCAATGACCCTTCGCCGGGATCGATAATTCGGCTAGATAGTCGAGCTAAATTATAAACGGCGGACTCTTCATCGCGGTACCGCCTGCACGTACCGCCGCGCATACCCACCGATCAATATTTCTAATTTACTTTTCCGGCTGCGACGCGACGGCCAATGTTCTCTGCGAAATTATATGAAAACGCGCGGTGACCGCAGCTTATCCCATCCGACTCTCGCGGTTCACATTGTCCGAGAAATGATTCGATGATTCTGCCGATAGATGAATGCCGTTGTTGGTGGAGGAGCGAATTAACTCGGAAGAGGTGCCAGACAGTCTCGCGAGAATTTCGATCGGGAAGGAACCGCGAACGAAAATACACGAGCCGCGGCAATCTCGTTGCCTCGTGATCTCGTCACCTCGTCAGTGACCTAAGGCAAGTTGCGTGGACCAGAGGAAACTCGGAGGAGCGGAGGCACGGTGCAACTGGCCGAGGCGAGGCGAAGAACGAGCAAACCAAACAGAGCAATCGCGTGCACGTGTGCATCTCACGTGACACACAGCGATACGGGTTACACGGTTACACGTTGGCTCGCACCGTTGGTGCACACGAATACACGGACACGCGAATAGAAAGAGAGAGAGAGAGATCTGAGCGCGAGCGAACCGCGCGGCCCATGTATCGAGACGTGTACATAGCGGTGCGTGTGTCCGTGTATATGTACACCATTGACCGGGATATCGTCTGTCTCGGGATGAATGAACCATTACGTCACGCACTTGTACTCTCTGATCCCCTTCCGCCTCTCCTCCCTCTGTGCTTCTCCTCGTCCGTCGATTCTGTCTCGGTCTCTCTTTTCTACAGGCTCTCGTGTTCGCGTTATGTTATGTGCTCTGCACCGTGCCTGCCTGCCTGCCCGCCTTCCTTCCTTCCTCCTTCCTTCCGTACCTTCCTTCCTTCCATCGATTAGCAACGGAATTTCAAGCGGGTAGGGAGGCGGCGATAGAGCTATAGTTTCGATTGGAGGTCAACGTATCGCGGTGGCTCAGACACCCGGCAGACGTGTCTGCTCTGTAAAACCTAGTGGGACGCGGAGAGGGCGAGGAAAGGACGAGGAGACCGGAGCGAGCAACGTGTGGGGAACAAGGCCGGCGAATCGCTTTCGTTGCACCACTGATACACTTTCCTGCCTAACTGTGCACTCGTATCTGTGCGCGCCGCCGATCTCCCCATCCTCCCGATTCATTCCTTCGTCTCCCACTTCGCGATAAATCACGCGTTCCCTTCGGATCGAATGGGACAGCAACGAACAACCGTTTCCGTAGGAAAAACGTTAAGTTAAAAATTATTATTTAACGACAGGCTATCCAGGTATAAATCGATCTTCACATCGGACAATACGGTACGCAATGTTCAGCCTTCTAAAATCGGCTCGCGAGGTTCTCGACCAGGTTCTTTCAGGTTCGGATACAACTTCGCCTTGTGACCGTCGCTGTTCACTCTCCCGTGGAAGTCCGGCTTCTTCTCTTTCGGCGCGCTACGCTGCAACCAAATGTCCAGCAAACTCTTCGGCGCGTAGAAACTACCCTTGTGCAGTTGCTTTCCTAAGGACATCGAGGTACTCGGCGGAGGCGACATCGGCGAATCGGTGGTCGCTCTTATCACGCTTGCACGGGCGGTCCCGTCCTCTTTCCCGAATCTGTTAAACACAAGACGAACACATTCTTGCAGTTTCTGTTTGCACAACCGTCCATAAGTCTCAGGACATCTGTTCAAATTTGGATGCAGACGATTTTCTGAGGCGCCAGTCAAAATTGCTGCACCAGTATTCGAAATATCGTTTACATTATTAAATATGTCGGTATCTAATCAATTGCTAAACATTTCGGTATATTGTATGAGGTATTATACCAATTTAAAAAATTATAGGGAGTGGAAATATTCTAGGTCGGAGAAAATGTTTAATTTTCAAGTTAAAATTGCTCCGAGGGTAAATCGAATCTGACCAAAAATCCTATATTTTCAATTATTGTTATATTTTCTAATTGTTAAAATTGAAGTGGGATAATTGTTTTCCAATTTGGCTTCTAGTGCTGTCCATGATCGTCCCACAGTTTCTCAATCTCTTTTTTCCAACGTCTATTCAAATAGTATGAATGCCCGATCTTTCGGGCAATGTATAGAATACCTGGTTAGGTTTAGGTTACTTTACAAAATGAAAATAAAATAGTCTAGGTTTTAAGTTCCGTTAAAATGTGAAAGGAGGACCCTAATCGGCAAGTTCACCGTTATAAATAAAACAATGTCAAGTATGGATTTAACACGCTGCCCAACGAACCAAGAATATCGTAAAATGTCCGGGCAATTTGTCAAACACCTGCCCATTATACATATTGCCCGAAACACCGGACATGGTAAGGAATGCCGTCTTTAGACACACAATGGCTACTCCTAATAAAAATAAAACGATAAAATTAAGCCGTAAGCTTCTTTAATTACCATGTTGTTGAAGGTACTAAATGTCCGGTGATTTATAGACGGGAGTGTAATCTCTATTCGTGTTCGATCCTCGAGCTTACTTACCCATCCAATTCGCGCAACGCTTGGTCTAATTCGACCTTATCCTTGTCGTCCTTGCTCCGCACGTCCAGAAGGCAAGTTAAAACTTCGGAATGAGCGGCGGAATTGTTTGCATGATGCTTCAGGAACGTCTCCATTTCTCCCCACAATAGTCTGTAGTGTTCTTCTCTACGTACACCACCTTTCCCACCGCGTCCGCCGCCTATGCTTGGCAATGGCAACGCCTCGTGTTTCGTTTCCAATTGTAACAAGCTAAAAATTACTTGTTTGCATTGTAACACCTCCTCCGCGGTAAGCTCCTCCTTCACCATCAAGTCTGGCAGCGGGTCTATCAACTGAAACACGCAAGTCATGTTAGCACTAGAGATAGTTGTTTGGAATGTGTATTAATAACACAAGTGTATACGTGTACACATGTATGTAAATACACTTTAGTACGTGTCATTTTAAGCACACAGATAGACGTATACTATTTCACGTGCATTAATGAATCCTCATTTTAATTCGCATAATTTTTAGAACATTCATATTAATTTATGTCATTGATGTTATTTGTGATTAGATTTACACCATACAATGCAAGCACGTTCAAATTTCCACGTATAACTGAATAACAAACTAAATAATAATGGAACTCAATGGTATTACCGAATCTTTAAGCAGACATTTCAGATTTAATTAAACGAAAGACGCGTAAAACGAAACAAAGGATGAACTGCATTTGGTTGCAACAGAATCTACCTGTTTTAAATTATACATTAATGTACTGGAAATGGTGATCGGCCAATATTTCGTATGCCTCTCCAATCTGGATCTCATTTTCTCTGCTGGACCTTCGCCGTTGGTATTTGTATTTTGTTTCAAAGGCACCAATATGTTATTCCTCATGAGTCTTCCGAAATCCTGTAACAAACGCAGCTGTTATTTAGAGAAGAAACTTACACTCCCGTCCACAAGTCACTGGACACTTGTTCAAATTTGGATACACACAATTTTTGTTATTAAAGGACCCATATTATGAGATACAAATGGGACTTAATAATTTTCTAATGTAGAGAACATGTAAATCAAATCTGACCAAAATATCCTATATTTTACAAATTTTAATTATTATTCTTATATTTTAGAGCTGTTCATAATCAACCCACAATTTCTTAATCTCTTTCTTCCAACATTTATTCAATAATAAAGTATAATAGCTAAATCTAATCAAAATAAAACAATAAAATCAAGCTGGAAGCTTGTATCCTTTAAGTACCATTTTGTTGAAGGCAAGTGTCCAGTGATTTATGGACGGGAGTGTATATTGCATACCGTGCATTTTACTTACGGTTATTCTGTAATCTGTCACCCGTCCACCGCAGCCTTCGCTGATAGACGGTGGATCCTCCAACACGCTTCTGGCAGTAGACAACGTGTGTATAAAGATTTCGCCACCGTGTGCAGCGAGCAAGTGCGATATAGTTTTACCTCCGCTTTTCCGAGCCATTTCGAGCATCACGGACCGACCGTTCAACAAGAAATTGATCAAGCAAGACGACGGTCTACTGTTTACATCCACCGGTGTGATCCTATGCATCGCGGTGCAATTTTGCATTTCCGTCGAGCTGCATCCTCGCGGAGTACACCATTTCAAAGTGACCGTTTCGTACTCCGATCCCTCCTCGAATCTTCTGAACGATTTACTCAAGGCCGAGTCTTGCGGATTTCCTGCAAAAGCCATTAAATTATAGTATTTAACCTTTTGCACTCGAACGGCGACTCTAAGGCGCCAGTAAAAATTGCTATACCATTATTCGAAACAGTTTTAATATGATTAAATTCGTCTGTATTATAAATTGTAAAAAGCTCAACTGTTGTATGAGAAAACAGGTTCAATTCGATGTGCACAATGTAAAAGAAGATTACATCGAATTAAAATGATCTGGTTTCAAAGAAATGTCTCGATTTTGGCAAAGGGTTCCTTACTGCCTTTGCATTTTCAATCAGAGTCAAAGTACCTTTCAGAATCGCGGAATGCGCTGCCGATGAGTGAAATATCTCGACATCGTAATTCGCAGAGGAGCTGGCATTTTGTTCTTCCTTCATGGGTATACCCGTGACTGTCGTACTCGCCAAATCATAGTGAGACAGGATTAAATGAGAAAGTTTCGAATGTAGAGCCGGTGCTTTGATCGAGTGTACTTCCACCATTAACAACGGCGAAACCTAAAGCAAAATACTCTGTAAAGTATGCAAAGAATTTGCAGAAACGCGGATAACAATACCTCTCTAGGTCCCTGGCTAGTAACTTGCGACTCTATATTGTTAGGAAAAATGTTCAGTATAACTAGGTGGCAATAATCCACAGGTATCAAACTGTAATAAAAGAAAAACGATCGTAATAGCTGCTAGCATCGAACAATGTTTATGAAAGGAATACTAACTGATCCGAAGCTAGAGCAGCTTTGTTTTCTTGAGCCAACTCGTTCAGGAATATGTTTTCTAAACTCTTCATATTGCTGTTGTCTCTTGCACTGGTGATACATATTACTCTGCCTCTGTTTACTAATTTGCTAGCACTCTCGTTCAAGGACGTTCTCTTTTCGTGCTGAATTTCTGAACATTCGTTCAGCGTTCCTATAGCCACCCTTAAACCATGGATTACAGAATAATCTTCTCCGGGCTCTGGGGTTTTTGTCGGTACTCCCAGAATGGCAGTGCCATTCATGATCTAAGTTGCAACAGTTGCTTTTAGTCAGTTGCTCAGTATTAATTCTAGATAATGCAAAGATGGGGTTCTTCGGTAGTCAAGAGCGCTAGATAAAAGACCAATCTAGGCCACAGTTGCTCTCAAAAGTCCTATTTTTACATTTGCCAGGCGCAATTTGATTATTCTGATGCATAAAGCTGCGCAGTAGCTATTTCCATAAAGTTACAACAGCTACATGCTGTCGAGCAATGCAAATTATTCCTAGTAAACGTAAAAATAGGACCTCCTAGGGAGATAGTGGTTTAGATTGATCTTTTATCCAGTGCTTTTGTCTACTGAAAAATCCCATCTTTAGATCATCCAGAAATGAGAGTCTACTACCTTAAGAGCAGTTAAAAAACAAAAGTAAATAATCCACGATAGCTTACGTGATTCAAATTCTGCTGCGAAGGCTTCCATGAGTTCAGTACGTATGCTGCACGATCGGTTACAACAAATCTGATCTAAAATTTAATCGTAAGAATAAACAATTAGTTTTCGAGTTGTACGAATTTTTTAATGAAATTTTATATCACTAAAATGTTGTACCAATTTTCCAGTTGGAAAGAGATCCCACACTATTCTGCAATATTCTAAAGAGGCTTCCACACTGGTAGTCCACAGAGATTTGCAAACAGGTGCTAAAGGAATTAGATTTTGTCCGCGACTCTTTAAGAAATCGAATTCCAGTGGACATTCGGTGGATATACCAAAATACGGTGTATGGTCCAAAACAAAAATGGTCTTATGATTTGCTGGATACATTCTTCTATACCATTTTAAAAATTTGCCTCTTTTTCAAACATAATTCGTTGCAACCCTATTGTTTACACATTCGTTATAAGCAGATTCGTGCATCACGGACCTTCGGATATTATAGGTTAGAATACACGACACTATGAAATCATCATAGTTATTCCCATAGAATTATAACCGTAAAATTACGTTCGTAAAAGAAGGACGTTTAAAAATATCATACATTTGCATTCTTCTATAATTACGTGCCATTTCGTTCAGCTTAATCACTATATTAATGCCTCAATGTAACTGTTACGATTCTCTCCATGTAACAAAACAAACGTTTGTTTTAAATGATTGACGTCACCAATATAAAAAAGTAATTATTCATTATTTACAAAGTGGGACATCATTATATATACTGAACTAGAATCATAAATTCATATCTCATACAATTTATGTACACTCGTCTGTTAGCGTTTCAAATTTCCCGGTATAACCTAAGTGTACTTCCGTTACTTTGTTAGTTCAAAGTTATTTATATATTTGATCATTTTCAATCAATTAATCTTTATAAATTTAGACATAGTATTGTAAAAATTGTTATTCTATTCTCAACGCTCGCTGAAGTAAGTCTTTTTACTGTACATAGAACTAATTATTTTGTTCGTGTGTTGATCAGTGTTGATCGAGTTGTACTTTTGGACGCGCATGCGCGAGAAGTCTAACGTCAGTACTGTACAAAGTTGGACTAAAATGGGGTACCTTGGTCACTTCGCTTAATTTCGCAAAATTTGTTATGATTGGATTTGGAAAATCAATCGAATATCAATAATAATTTTTCCAAAATTCTCGTCATTAAACTTATCGCCGTCACAAGAGTCTAGATCCGCGTAAAAACCAGTTTTCGTTCGTCTTTGCGCATCTTCGCCCTAATTGGTCAAACTCCTAGTCCATACGCCCCCTTCCCAATGCACAAGGCATGCGCCAACGCCAACCACCAAAACCTCATTCGCATTTCGCATTCGCAACCATTCGCAATCATTCGTTTGTAGCCATTCGTAGCCTTCCATCGGTTGTACTGGGTTGTACGTACAACTTCCACTGTCTTGGTCTTGATGATAGTTGCGCGAAAACTTATTTTTGTGTTTTCAAAGTTCTTGCGATGACTAGTCAACATAAAAAGGACAAGCAAGTTCCTGGCCGTTCGATGTCTCCTCCTAGGAGAAATCCGTCAGGAAAGGTAAGCTCATATTATAAATATTTATCATGCATTTCGATACCGTAAACGCGAAATCTTTCTTTTTTCTTTAATCAATTAATGTTATGTAGGATATGGATACTTAAACACGTGTCGGTGTATTAACATTTGAATATAATAGAGTAGGTTATATATTAATTTAACAATAACCATTTCGTGGTCTTTCCTCTACTACTGTTTCCCGCTCAAAGTCGCCAACGCCACCTTTACTTTTTTGTTCCAACAATTAAAAATCTGTATTTGAAATCATGGTTTTTGTGGTGTACTTACGTGTACAAACCTTTTCTCTGTTTCTAGTTCGTCGTCTCTGCTCAGAAGGAGATTATGATTAATCTATACAAATATACGATTAAGGAAAAGCCGGACATAAAGTATAAGCAGCTTGTTGAGTATCTGTCAAAACAGACTGGGATTGGACGGTCGACTGTTGTAAAAACCCTGGCAGAATATAGGTCGACCGGCATTGTGACATCGCCAAACAAAAAGAGGGCACGTCCTAACATACTAGAGAAGATGTCAGACGAACATATAATTGCCATCAGAAAAAAAATTTACGAATTTTGGTTTAGACGCGAAATACCAAATCTGAAAAAAGTTTTGCAAGCTGTGAACAATGATGACAGCTTACCATCGTTCAGCGAGTCGACGATGTACCGACTTCTAAAACGAATGGATTTTAAATTCTTTGTCAAGATGCGCAATAGTGCTTTAATAGAGGAACCAAATACTGTTTGCTGGCGGCAAGCCCATATTAGATCAATTAGATCTCTACGTTCGGAAGGGCGTCCGATTTATTTTCTGGACGAAATGTGTATTAATACTGGGGACAGCAGGAGAAAGTCACGGATAGACACCAGTGACAGCAGCCAGAGAAGTGCTCCTTCTGGAAAGGAAAAAAGACTAATAGTAGGACACATTGGGTCATCAGATGGGTTCATACCTGAGGCCCTCCTCTGTATCGAGGCAAAGAAGAGTACTGGTGACTTTCATAATGAGATCACCGCGGACACATTCTTCGAGTGGTTCCGTAAAATTTTGCCCATGTTGCGTGATGGGGCCGTCATTGTGATGGATGACGCTTCTTATCACAGTGTTAAAACAGAACAATATCCAACATGGCATTCGAAAAGAAGCGATATCGTCACATGGCTGAAAGGTAAGGGGGAAAAACTTGAACAATGGTACGTCAAGGTTCAATTGATGGAACTGGTTGAGAAATACAAGGCTCGTGAGAGCAGCTATGTGATCGATGAATATGCAAAGGAACATGGATGTACAGTTTTAAGAATTCCCCCTTATCACTGTGAACTCAACCCCATCGAGCATGCATGGGCAAAGATGAAAGAATACATTAAAACGCGGAATACAACTCACAAGTTGGCCGATGTGCGCCAACTTGTGGTTGAAGCCGCCGAAAATGTGTCCGCGGAAAATTGGCAAAATTTCATTGCCACTGCAATAGAGGAGGAATCCAAGATCTACCAGCTTGACCACACAATTGACTCTGTCTTAGAAGAAAGTGGCGAATGGTTGAGCGACTCTGATGACTCAGACGATGGCATACGTTCGATGTAAATACTTTGTAAATACTTTGTAAATAGTCTATAAATAGTTGTAAGTAGTCAGTAAGTAGTTGTATTTTTTGCAAGCATAAATATATAAATGTGAATAATATCTATATAATAATGTACAAACTTATATTACAATCCGTTTTATATTATAATTATTAAATAACATATATTGTATAATACATTTATGTGTGCAAATAGTCACTATTTCCTATTCCCTATAATTTCATGTTAATCCGTATTATTATTTTACCGTGTACATATAGATAAAGGTTGTCTGCGTGTCCGTGCGAGAGTGCGATGACACACATCGCTAGTTCCGCATATGCGTATATGAAATTACAAGGTTTCTTTCTACATAAACTGACGCTTCAACATCACAACGTGGAGTTCAGAACCGATCAATTGTGATTCCTAAAAGTCCAATCTATGTCTGTCCGGAGTCCAAAATCTATATTTTTACGTTATTGAGGAATAATTTATAACATTCGGCAGATACCGCCTGTCACGAGTCACGAAGCATCCGAAGCAAGCATAATATCACAAGATGGCTGCTACTGACAGATTTTCGTAAATTATCGTTCGAATAAAAAAAATCGCTCTGCATCGACATAGCCAGGACATGTACAAAGGCGGTGGTGTGTATTTTTATTGGTAGCCGTATTCTATTGTAACACATTTGTAACGTGCAGTTTAGGAAAGAGACAGTGGTGCTACTAGTGTAAAATTTTGGAACCTCGAGGTGCTGTTCTTCTACCAACCCATTTTTCGTGTTTAAATAATTAATTAATCAACTAGAAATACACATCACCGCCTTTGTACATGTCCTGGCTATGTCGATGCAGAGCGATTTTTTCAATTCGAATGATAAATCTCTCAATATTTACAAAAATCTGTCAGTGGCGGCCATCTTGTGATAACATGCTTGCTTCGGATGCCTCATGATAGGCGGTATCTGCCGAATGTTATAAATTATTCCTCGGTAACGTAAAAATATGCATTTTGGGCTTTGGACAGATATAAATTGGACTTTTTAGAAATCACAAATGACCGCTCCTGAACTCCTCATTGCGATGTTGAAGCGTTAGTTTGTGTTGAAAAGAAACCTTGTAATTTCATATATACGTATATGCGGATCTAGCGATGTGTGTGTGTACCAACACTCTCGCACGGGCATCCGTATTATTATTTTACCGCGTATAGTAAAAAGTGGGGAGTGCGTAGTGAAGTGTGAGTTGACGGGGTCGTTAGGTTCCCCCTCTACAACATCCAAGCTGCGCGAAACGGGTCTGGACTCTTGTGTTTATTCGTTCATTCCGACACTTTTCCGCCAATAATAATCCTCCCAGTTCCCCACTATTTTCTCTACAATATAGATACGTCCCTGGGATTGGTTGCGCATGCGCGTAGAAGGCGCACAATATCTCATCACTGAAAACAACTTCCTTTCCGCTTGGAAGTCTCCTAGTGGCATTGATAACGTAAGTGTTCCGTAATATTATAACAATTTACAACAATAATTTACATTTAAACAGTTCAAAGATGTTATTCACAGAATAGTAAAAGTACGAGGATTAATACTTATATAAATATGAATACGAATATCGAGTACTTGCAGTTTATACATAATAAATATTCAAGACGGTCAGTGCACATGGCATTGTTTCCTCATAATTTTAATAGTAACGATTGTATAACGTAGAACCACGAGACTCGAAATAATGCGGTTGACAGTTTAAACTATTTATTTTTGGAGATACACTAATTATCTTTCAAACGGAGCACGCTGTTTATGTAGTGCAGGTTAGAAAGTGAGGTTATCTTCCTATGAAAGTTGATTCGAAGCTATTGCTACATAAATACTTACAGAGTGTTCTGTAATAATTAGATTGCGGATCTTTATGCAAAGTAAAAATTGTCTGCATCAATTGCAAAAAATAGAAACTAAATCGAATCTTCAATTTTAAAAATTTTCCAACGATTTTGAATTTCACCTGATCTGTTTTGCTATAAATATATAAAGATACGCAATCTATTTAGTAATAATGTAATAATTCACAATCTATACCACAATCATCTGTATATTTCTCTTTCGTTTAGGTTAATCGTAAGTTAACCATAACGTTAAGATGTCAGGAGGTCTAGACGTATTGTCTCTCAAAGAGGATGACGTTACTAAAATGCTGGGCGCATTCACCCATCTGGGTGCAGAAAATGTCAACTTCCAGATGGAGCAATATGTCTACAAGAAGAAGAACGACGGTAAATTCTATATTCAATCAAATTAGTAAATTATTAGTAATTATTCCTTGAAAGTATACATGCTAATATCTTTCTTTAGGAGTTAGTATCATCAATCTCTGTCATACTTGGGAGAAGTTGCTGTTGGCTGCACGGGCCATTGTCGCCATTGAACATCCCAGCGAAGTGTTTGTCATTAGTTGCAGACAAACCGGCCAAAGAGCAGTTCTGAAGTTCGCTCAACACACTGGAGCTACACCTATCGCCGGTCGTTTCACTCCTGGTGCTTTCACCAATCAGATTCAGGTTATTTATCTTTTTATTTCAGTTATTTCTACAAGATATTATTAGGGATGTGATCAAGTACTTCGCAAACAGATTTCAACTTTCATTGTTTGAATTCGAACTCGAATATTGTACCAGAAATTCTCTGATTCCTTTTATGCAGTTCTAATTTCTAAGATTCGGGCACTATTCGTGAAAGATTCCATTCCTTCAACATCAAAGCACTTGTAAGTATATTTCGAAACTTGTAAGTACTGATTCCGAGATTCAATATCAGTTTGTATACTTTTCAAGTATAATTATTAAACTGCGAATGTTCATGCAATTTGTAATTTTTGTAGGCAAATTTTAAGAAAGAGGGAACATTTAAGATCTTATTTTCAGTGATAGTAGCTTTTACAGATCTGAAACAAATAGAAATCATATTAAATTCTGTAGAATTTTATAATCTAGCAGTTCTTCAAAATCTTTAGAACCCATAAATGCATAAAGATCCGCAGTCTAATAATCATTGAAACATTATTGCTTTAAAATAGTAATCGAAACCCATGAAATATATTGAACTTGATTCCATCCCTAGTTATTACATCCTATATTCGCACAAATGATGAACAAACATTTCCATACTTTTTAACATGTTGGTTTATTGGCTTAATCTTTTCTGACTGCAACCGATAAATCCGATAAACCTAATTACTATAGAAAATCGCTGTGTATATAACTTGTAATACTTGATTACAGTCCGCCTTCCGTGAGCCACGTTTGCTAATCGTTACCGATCCATCCAGCGACCACCAGCCCATCACAGAAGCCAGTTACGTGAACATTCCGGTGATTGCTTTCTGTAATACAGATTCCCCTCTTCGTTTCGTCGATATCGCTATTCCTTGCAACACGAAGAGTTTGCACTGCATTGGTCTTATGTGGTGGTTACTGGCGAGAGAAGTTCTTAGACTGAGGGGTTCCATCGCACGAGAAAGTAAATGGGATGTAGTCGTCGATCTGTTCTTCTACAGAGATCCGGAAGAGGTTTGTTCAATAGTTGTGAAGCAAGAAGAATAATTGTTCTGTATCAAATCAAAGTCTGATTAATAATAGAATTTTATTCTGTCATTTTAGGCTGAGAAGGAAGAACAAGCAGCTAAGGAGATTGCTCCGCCTAAAGAATTTACAGGGCCTGTTGAAGTTGCAGCTACTACTGAACCTGGTTGGGTAAATGACATTGAAACCACAGGTACAGTCCCAACAGAGAACTGGGCGGACGATGTTGCTGCACCAACCGCAGCTGCACTTCCAACTGCTGGTGCTGCACAAGCTCTCCCAGCCAGCGGAGATTGGGCTGCTCAGGTAAACAGAGAGCTCTTCAGTTGATGTAACAACATTCTTAAATTAATCTAATGCATTTACAATTATGTTTTTCACTCATTCATTTTTACTATAAATGCATAAAATCCGCAGTATTTGTAGTTATAAATTTCTAGCAGATGAAATTACTTATTATTCTTGTATTATTTATATAGCCTTCTGAAGAATGGACTACTGCAACACCTGCCACAACTCAGAGCTGGGGAGGTGCCACACCTGAAAAATGGTAATTCCATTCTCTTTGAGAATTGAATGATACAATTTGTACAATCGACCAAATAAAGTGGTTTACAATGTACTTTACTGCTTCTTTATTTTTCCCACCCTGTATATGAATAGTAGATAGTAGAATTGGTAGAAAACTCAGCTTTGTATTAGGAGAATAGGATAGGTATGTAAGAGGTGGCACGAAATTCAATAGTATAAAGTATAAGTGAACGACAAGACATACGGTCGAAAATCTCGAAAAAAATTGAATTTGTATCAGGAGAACATGATGTCCAAGGAGGTGGCACGAATTTCAGTAGTACAACTCAGCGATAAGTCAGACGTTCGAAAATGTTTGTTTTTCAAAGTTTCGATATTTTTGCAATTCCGAATCAGTAGAGTAACCCAATGACAAATTAGACGGGTGAGCGTTTTTGCGGAAATCAGTAGTACAACGTTAGGACTAGTAGGACGTTCAGAAAAATTGGTGGTTCAATAAATACACACGCAGGTATACTTTTTTATTACATTGTCTTTATTTATTCATCGTAGATTCATACATAAACTGTATTGTACATGTGCATAACTTATATTCTGAACATTATATTTGTGTTGGAAATGCTGAAGTGATAAGAAGAGGCCCCGTATCACCTCGGTGTTGCGTCCAATGATGATAGCTCGCGGATTTAGGCGTATTAGCAAGAACTGAATATTCTGTATACTTTACTGTTACTACAGGTGCTGAAGTTTGCGACTTACCTATGGCGTCCGTATCGTAAATTTGCTTGTTGAATCGAGTAGAAGTGAATATATTACAAAAATAGTTTGTTTCTCAAATTTTAAGCGTTGCTATAGCACATATTTAATAATAATGTATATAAATGTACATTTGCATTACGTGCCTTAATATATATGTATATACAAACTCTTAAAATAAATTTCAATATGGACGTATCGAATTTCTTCAAGCTCGCTCCTCGAGGACTGTGAAGGGTACAGTTTCTTCTCGCAAATGATCCCTGTACACGAGAGGGAAATCAAAATAAGAATCTAATTGAATATTTTTATAACAACGAGCTTTGATTTATCAGCGAGGATAATACTCAACTCTGCAAAGATTCTCTAGCGGTCCACGCTAGGTAAATCGATCCTCTTTCTCTTCCCTGTGGTCTTTGCGGTAACGCGGTCTTTCGAAGCGAGGAAAGGCAACGTGCAGTCTTTGGACTCTGCGACGAGTAACCCTTTTTGTTGCAATCTCTTGATATACGTTGTGTTAGGCGCAACGGAGACTGATCCGAAGTAACAGACCTCCTTTGGCCGAGTGATGGACACCGGGGATCGTTTGTGCGACTCCTCTGTCTCTGTAGATCCTTGTTCTGTTTTCTCACTGGTTGGTCCGTCCTTCAGAGTGCTCATATGCCATCTGAAAACGACATACACTACTTAAATGTTCAGTAATTGATTAGATACCAAAATATTTAAACAATATAAACAAAATTTTGAATGATGGTACAGCAATTTTCTATAGTGACTGAGTCACCACTGGAGTGCTAAAGGTTAACACACATTTTCAAAGTTAAATCGTTTTCTCTATTTTCCCCATATTCTGCAATATTTCAGCTTTAATGTTTAAGAATCATTTCTATCGAAAGTTCTTTGATTTTGACCCGAACTTCATCACATTCGTGTTGGGCGGAAAACAAAGGAGAAAACTGGAGTCGACTAGACTGCTGGAAAAATACCTGCCGGTGCTTTGGCGACAAACTCTGACCGGGGTCTCGGCCGAGAGGACGCTGAGCCTTCTCTCTTCGATCCTTTTGGCCATCAGAGGGTTCGCGGAATTCTCCTTGGCCACGCAAGCCTGCAATTCGACGAGGAACTTCCCCGCAAAGCCGTTTTGAGTGAACAACGAGTGCTGCAGCAATGCCGGACACTGGGGCCGGAGTTCCGGATCCATGTACAGGCACTGACTCAGAAAATCCACCGCCACGTTCTCCCAATTTGGAAACATTCTTTGTAACGCCGAGGCTCCGGACATAGGAGGTCCCATGAGCTCGTCCGCACTCGTGTGCCGCAACAATCTGCCGGGAGCGGCGCGACCCAACAACGCTATATGCTTTCTGCATAATCCTCCTGTGCAACAGAGTTGAGCGATAATTAGTTCTTTTGTAATCGATTATTTAATGTAATCACGATTCCTGGACTGTGGATCTTTATGCATTTATGAAGGAGCTGGTTGGGTGACAAAATTCAAGAATGTTGTATCGTTGCTTTTAATATGACAAAGTCGTTAAGGAATGAAAACAATTTTCATGTTATTGCCGCTTCCCACAATCAATGCAAAACATTTTTATTTTGCATAAAGATCCGCAAATCAGTAATATTTAAATCATTCAATGATTGATTACATTTTGTACAGACGTGTAATGTATATTTGTACGTTGAAAATCGTACAACTTGCCTCATATGTAGGTTTATAAAGTTTGAAATGCGAGTAGTATCAAGAGCAAGTTACACTAAAAATAAATGAGTAACTTTGTTCGAAGGATTTTCTATGTATAACTACCCACAGTGTCGTTATTGTAGCAAAAGTATAGATTAAATCAGAATCGGTAATGTAATCATTTCATGATTAATAATGAATAAAACAATCACGAACATTCATTACAACAACTTCTGATTCCTTTCTTGTTTGTTAATCAACTACTCACAGTGTCGTTATTGTAGCAAAAGTACAGATTAAATCAGAATGGTTAATGTAATTATTTCATGATTAATAATTAATAAAGCAATCAGGAACGTACATTACAACAACTCCTGATTCCTTTCTTATTCGTTAATCAATGATTACTGATTACTTAGTACTCAGTAACCACGATTAATAATTATAATTCGATGTCACATTAATCGTAATTTCCCAACTCCTTTACTCTGCCGTGCAAGTACGATTTAGAATTAGATAACGATTATTGTTGTTTCTGCCTGCGCCGAGCGTGGGAACAAAGAATGACGCAATATTGTCGCTCGCGGTGCTTCTTTCCTGCATAATTGATCGCTCGGTTACCGATCAATGTTGCTCGCGACAGCTAATTGTTGTACATCGTACGTTCTTTATACAGTGCTAGAAAAATCGATCGGGTCGCAGCGTACCGAGGACTCTGGTGATACGATAGAGCTGATCGACGTCACTGTCTCCTGGGAACAGAGGATTTCCGGTGACCATCTCCGCGAACAAGCAGCCTGTTGCCCAGACGTCCACCGCTTTGCCGTATCGCGGCTCGCCTAGAAGAAGTTCGGGCGACCGGTACCATCTGGTCGCCACGTAATCCGTGCAAGACTCGTTCGGCCCGTTGATGAGACGAGCGAACCCGAAATCGCACAACTTGATCACTCCGTGCGGCGACACAAGGATGTTCTCCGGTTTGATGTCGCGGTGCATGATCTACGAGAAACCAAACGAACATTAGAATTTCAATTAGAACCACTGTTCGCGGGGAAAGAGGAAAATTTTGGAACTTCGACAATTGAGTTCTACAGGGTGTCTCAAAATTCCTTCAACATCTGAGGGAGGTTCCTGAGATCATTTGAAGCGGCATTTTCCTTTGCGAAGATGGCGTTAGGTTAGGGTTAGGTTAAGAAGTTATTAACGAAAAACACGGACCAATTAGAGCGCGGCTACAGCGGATTGATTCTGGCTGGACCAACGGCGACGCCACGTTGAGTCGGATTCCGTTCGCTGTATCCGCGCTCTGATTGGTCCGTGTTTTTCGTTAATAACTTTTTAACAAAGCCGCACACGCCAGTTTTGCGAAGGAAAATGTTCTTCAAATGATCTCAGGAACCTCCCATTTCAGGATGTTGAAGGAATTTTGAAACACCCTGTATATTAGGCGAACATGATAGCGAAAGAGGTGGCACGAAAATATCATGCCACCTCCTTTACTACCGTGTTCTCCTATTAGAAACCCAAGAATTCCCGGAAATTTTCAATAACCTCAAAAATTGAGTTCTGTATTAGGAGAATATGATAACGAAAGAGGTGGCACGAAAATTAAGTAGTGCAACTCAACGACAAGTTAGACGGCCGGAAAATTTTTGTGAAACGCGCGAATCCAACATCGCATAACTTGTGTTCGCATGTTCTCCGGTTTGATGTCGCGGTGCATGATCTACGAGAACGCAAACGAACATTAGAAATTCAATTGCAACCACTCTGTTCGCGGGGGGAAAGACGAAAATAATTATTCGGATCGATAATTATTCTGCCGTCGTTTCTTGCAATTATTATAGCCGTGCGTCGGTCACGCGATCCTCAACAGTTTCGGAACGTCTTCGAAAGTTGCTGTTAGAACTATATCTGGATCTTTACGAATAGTTGGCGACCGTTTTGCAGTAATGGATTGCGGTCTCCGTACGTTTTCTTTCGAACGGCCTTTTCCACTCACGTTGTTCGCGTGGCAGAAGTTCAAGCCCCGAAGAACTTGGTAAATGTGTCGTTTCGAGATTTCCAAATCCAATCCGCCTCCCACACGTTCCAGCTCCTGCAGCAGAGTGTGGTCCAGGTACTCGAACACCAGGTAGAATCGTTTTCTTCGACGGAACACCTCGATCATGTTCACCAGATTCTCGTGGCGCAGTTTCTGCGGGAAAGTACGCGAATTAAAAAAGGTGCGCCTTAATATTTTTCGCTAACGTTGACTAATAAAAATAATGAAAGCACACTTCAATTTTCAAATTTCAGAAAAAATGTTTGGACTGAAAAAATGTCCGACGTTTCTCTCAATTTTTTCGAGAACCGTTCCTTTTACGAGAAAAAGTAGTAGGACATAAAAGACGCAGCCTGTCCAGATCTACAGGTATTGTTCAACATATTTTTCGAAATTTTATTGTAGATAAGAATGGCGACTATATATTTGATTAATGAAGCTATATTTTCTAAAAATATATAAAAAAACTTTTTAAAAACTACGCTTATATTAAAATACACTAAAAAGGAGAAAATACTTTTTTTTAGACATTAGTGATTATAAATAAAAGCGTGGAGCGCTAGACTATATTTACGTAATCTTCTTGGGCGCTCCACGCTTTTATTTATAGTCACTAATGTCTAAAAAAATTATTTTTTCCTTTTTAGTGCATTTTAATATAAGCGTGATTATTAAAAAGTGTTTTAATATATTTCTTTATTCTCTACTTTTTAGTCTTCTTTAAATGGAACGCAAGATCTATATCTATAGTAATACTGGTATGGAATAGTAAGATATAGAAACACAAGATAGAATGAGGGGATGACTCCAAGAGACTACTTCTCTTGATGGAGTCCGAAATTGTCCGAAATGGAACTGAATGAACGGAACACCATGAGTCGGAGTGGGAACGTGTAGTGGAGTAGGGAGCGCTGGCGCGCGGAGTGGGGATCGCTAAACGCGATGACGTACTACCGAATATCGCGCGACGAGGTGTGACGGTTAATATTAAAATTTTTCTTCTCCTGAACGCACAGTTTTTTAAAAATTTGTTTTTTTAATATTGCAGTGTCATCCAGTTCTGAGCTATGTTTAAAATTCGATTACAAGATTTGACGCATACAACAACAACAATGACGAGAACTCGGCAAGCTAATATAATCGTGGTAAAAAATATATAAAATTTAACCATTGAATTTTATTTTCAAATCGGACACGAATTTATGCAATCATCTGACAGTTTAGAAGATATTCGAGAGAAACGATTTTATGAACATTAAATTCACTATTTTAATGTTAATCTGTGGGCACTCGAAATTCGCACAGACTTGTTTGAATTATTTCGAACAACCCTGGGGGACGTCGCACAGTGGGTAAAGCCGATGAATTTTGTGTCAAAATCAAAGAACTTTCGATAGAAATGAGATAGAGCAATGTAATTTCTTTTAAATGAAAGTTGAAACTTTGCAGAATATGAAATAATTATGGAGATTGTGGTACGAACGTTTCTTAACCTTAAAAATCTGTGATACCTTATTTTTTTTATTTGTATCACCAGTAGTGAAAAAATTCGTTGATGAGAAGTAATTTATAATGATGAAATACTTACCTTACTGCCTGTGTAAATGAAAATATAATTATGGAAAATAGATATCTAATTTAAATGACATTACAGTCACACATAGCCTACAAGGAGTGCCAGCGACAATCGCAGCGATACGTCAAGTGATATACGTTAAGTAAACGTTCAAATACTTCATTATGATTATTTTTAATGTGTTTTATATATATATATATATATATATATATATATATATATATATATATATATATATGAGGATACAATATTTCTTCAAACTAGTGGGTTACGAAGTCATTGCAACGAAAAAATGATTTCATAAGTTGTGTTCACAAAAATCCATTTCTTGGAAAATCCTGAGGTCGTAGACAAATTTTGAGACCAGACTTGAATTAGCGTGAAAAAATCTACGGGAAATTACGTGTCTTTGTTTTAATTATGTGGTGTTGGAAAAATCACAATTTTCTTGAAATTGTGCAAGTTTAACAAATTTTCTCAAGGTTAAAAAACGTTCGTACCACAATCTCTATAATTGCTTCATATTCTGCAAAGTTTCAGCTTTCATTTAAAAAGAATTGCATCGCTCTATCTCATTTTTATCAAAAGTTCTTTGATTTTTATACAGAATTCATCGGTTTTACCCACTGTGCGCCGTATTCAAAAGTCGAAAATAAGAGCCGCCCTAGAGGACAGAATACATACATACCCCCGACGTACCTTCAACATCCTAATCTCGCGAAAGGCCATCTTCCGCACCTGCAAGTCCTCCTCAGTCTCCAGGAACCTCTTGATAGCTACCAGCTGGCCGGTATCCCGGTGTCTACACTTCATCACGACCCCGTAGCTACCTTTCCCAACGACTTCCATCATCTCGTACTTATCCATCCTCCAATCTTCTTCTTTTCTTCCTTGGAGAATCGCAGAGGCTTGCAACCGTTGACCTTCGGATTGCGGAGTGTTTCAGGGTTCCCCTTTCGACAAGTTCAAGCACGTTCAGGAGGATTATCGAAGAGGCAAGGGTCGAACAAGTTGATCACGGGGAAGCTTGTCCGCTGTTCGAGGAACACGCGACGAATGGCCGAGGTTCTGTTCAAGAATCCCCTCGTCCATCGTCGTGATTTCGAAGTTGGATCGAGGATCGAAGCTACGGGAAGATTGTCGCGAATCAGAGTAAAGGTGAAGGGGAATACGACGCGACCAACGTTCAAGCTGGAACTGTTCCTCGCGAGTCTGCGAGCGACGAGTAGCCCCGTAGACTGCGATGGCAGTCGCGCCGTGGTCGTCGTAGTCGATTATCGATCAACCGGTAATTACGACTGGGATCCCTGCTGGTCGGCCACGCACGACTCGACGGAGGACTGGATATTAAAAGAGGGTCGCAGGGGTGAGGTTGATCGGGTTTCGAGGGTGACACGAGGAGTCACGACCCACCACTACACCCGCCTCTCAATTTCTGGAGAGATCCTCGTTTTCAAGCTAACAGGAAGCTACGGAGATCGACGAGTCCCGAACTCCAAGCTAACTGGGATCGAGGAAACAGCACGTTTCACGGGCTGGTTCGGTTCCTATTTCAATACTAAAATACACGTGTCATTGACTTTCACTTTCTGAGGAAATCGTCGTTTCCTAGATAAGAGGAAGCTACGGAGATCGACGAGGACGTCCAAGGGAATTCTGATCTAGATGACAGCACGTTTCACGGGCTGGTTCGGTTCCTGTTTAGGTACTAAAATACACGTGTACCTAATTTTTAATGTCTGTGGAGATCCTCGTTTCTAACCTAATTGGAAGCAACGAAGATCGGCGAGTCCCGAACCCCAACGGAACTGGGATTGAGGTAACAGCACGTTTCACGGGCTCGTACGATTCCTGTTTCAGTACTAAAATACACGTTTACCCGATTTTTAATTTCTGTAGAAATCGTCGTTTACAAGATAAGAGGAAGCTACGAAGATCGACGAGGATGTCCAAGGGAATTCTGATCTAGATGACAGCACGTTTCACGGGCTGGTTCGATTCCTGTTTAAGTACTAAAATACACATATACCTGATTTTTAATGTCTGTGGAGATCCTCGTTTCTAACCTAATTGGAAGCAACGAAGATCGGCGAGTCCCGAACCCCAACGGAACTGGGATTGAGGTAACAGCACGTTTCACGGGCTCGTACGATTCCTGTTTCAGTACCAAACTACACGTTTACCCGATTTTTAATTTCTGTAGAAATCGTCGTTTACAAGATAAGAGGAAGCTACGGAGATCGACGAGGACGTCCAAGGGAATTCTGATCTAGATGACAGCACGTTTCACGGGCTGGTTCGGTTCCTGTTTAGGTACTAAAATACACGTGTACCTAATTTTTAATGTCTGTGGAGATCCTCGTTTCTAACCTAATTGGAAGCAACGAAGATCGACGAGTCCCGCACTCCAAGGGAACTGGGATCGAGGTAACAGCACGTTTCACGGGCTCGTACGATTCCTGTTTCAGTACTAAAATACACGTTTACCCGATTTTTAATTTCTGTAGAAATCGTCGTTTACAAGATAAGAGGAAGCTACGAAGATCGACGAGGATGTCCAAGGGAATTCTGATCTAGATGACAGCACGTTTCACGGGCTGGTTCGGTTCCTGTTTAGGTACTAAAATATACGTGTACCTGATTTTTAATGTCTGTGGAGAATCTCGTTTCTAACCTAATTGGAAGCAACGAAGATCGACGAGGACGTCCAAGGGAATTCTAATCGAGATGCCACCACGTTTCACGGCCTGGTTCGGTTCCTGTTTACGTACTAAAATACACGTGTACCTGATTTTCAATTTTTGTGGAGGTCGTCGTTTCTAAGCTAACAGCAAGCTACGGAGATCGACGAGGTCCCGAACGTTCTAGGGAATTGTGATCGAGACGATAGCACGTTTCACGGTCTGGTTCGATTCCTGGATCGGTTCCTGTTTCAGTACTAAACTACACGTGTACCTGATTTTCAAATTCTGTGGAAATCGTCGTTTCCAAGCTAATAGGAAGGTACGAAGATCGACGAGGACGTCCAAGGGAATTCTAATCGAGATGCCACCACGTTCCACGGCCTGGTTCGGTTCCTGTTCACGTACTAAAATACACGTGTACAGGTGTACCTGATTTTCAATTTTTGTAGAGATCGTCGTTTCTAAGCTAACAGGAAGCTACGGTGATCGATGAGGTCCCGAACGTTCAAGGGAATTCGGAACGAGACGGCAGCACGTTTCACGGCCTGTTTCGATTCCTGGATCGGTTTCTGTTTTGATACTAAAATACACGTGTACCTGACTTTCAATTTCTGAGGAAATCGTCGTTTCCAAGATAAGAGGAAGCTACGGAGATCGACGAGGATGTCCAAGGGAATTCTGATCGAGATGCCACCACGTTTCACGGTCTGGTTCGATTCCTGGATCGGTTCCTGTTTCGATACTAAAATACACGTGTAAGTACACGCGGTATTTAGATGTACGGGAAATAGGGATCTCTGGTTGCTTTGGAAAGGTGAGAGGGAACGAAATTACCGTGGCTGAACTTTGCGTGCCGAACTTCTCTCGCAGAGGGGAAAGGTCGCTGCGCGCGGTCAGACCGCCGAATGCCAGAAACTTTTCGAAGGTCTTCCGGCTCGAGCGAGGCCGATCGCGATGCCGAGGATCGCTTAAATGCCGGCCTTGTTCTCCGTCCACGAGGTTCGAAACCCGTGCGTTCGTAAGATAATTGTCTCTCGATTGGACGACCAACACGATCCAATTGGATCGAGCAGCGAACAAGAACTGGCTGAGGGTACACGACACACAGAATGTTCTCTTACGTCGAATTTACGGTGACGGTTATCCGAAAACGCTTCGCAGACTTTTCGACCGAAGGGATTCGCGATCCGTGACCGCGTTGAAGTAATCGCTCGCACGTTAACGGGTCGATTCGTCGAAACCACGGCGAATATCGCGTCCAATCGATATCGCGGTGTTATTTATAGAAAGGGTTCGCTGACATTTTATAAAATCGTGTGCGACGTCCGAGACAATTACCGTTTACGACGTTCGGTCGCCGCGATACGTCGACGAACAATTTCACGGACGATCTACGGTACAGGTGTACGTATACAGTAAGTTGTCGGCTTACGCGGATTCATTGATACGCGGATCCTTGGAAGAGTATCAGAGAATCGTGAAATTCAATTTTTCATTGTCAGAACGGGAGCTTTGTCGATAAATGTGTGACAGTAGCGGAGATAAGTGTTTGCTTCGGGACAGCGTAGGCATTCAGCTATTTATGAGTGAGAAATTTTCCGTGAACATAGTTGGTCCAAGGCATATAACATATGTAGATCAAGTGGTCTAAATGAAGCTCATATGATGTTGAAATTACAAGCACTACCCAACGGCTCATTTTTCGATAGTATCGTAAAAATTGTATAGAGTTCGTTTAGTCTAATATAATGGGATGTGAAATAACTGATGAACTCGTTTTTTTTTAGTTTTACTTAGACTACTTTTGTAAATATGGACACATATAATGATTGAAAGCAGAATTTCAATTTCGACTTAAATTGGGTTGCCGAGAGTTGAACTTGAGTTTCAATTTAAATTGCGTTGCTGGGAGCTGAATTTGAATCTAGAATTAAATTGGGTTGCTGAGAGTTGAATTTGAATTTCAATTTAAATTGGGTTGCTGAGAGATGAATTTGAATCCAGAATTAAATTAGGTTGCTGAGAGCTGAATTTGAATTTCGACTTAAATTGGATTGCTGAGAGTTGAATTCATATTTACATTTAAATTGGGTTGCTGAGAGTTGAATTTGAATTTTGATACAAAATTGGGTTGCTGAGAGTTGAGTTTGAATCCCGAATTAAATTGGGTTGCTGGGAGTAGAATTTGAATTTCGATTTAAATTGGATTGCTGAGAGTTGAATTCGTATTTACATTTAAATTGGGTTGCTGAGAGTTGATTTTGAATTTCGGTTTAAATTGGATTGCTGAGAGTTGAATTCATATTTCCATTTAAATTGGGTTGCTGAGAGTTGAATTTGAATTTCGATTTAAATTGGTTTGCTAAGAGTTGAATTTGAATCTCGAGTTAATTTGGTTTGCTGAGAGTTGAGTTTGAATACAGAATTAAATTGGGCTGCCGAGAGTTGAATTTGAATTTCGATTTAAATTGGATTGCTGATAGTTGAATTCATATTTACATTTAAATTGAGTTGCTGAGAGTTGAATTTGAATTTCGATTTAAATTGGGTTGCTTAGAGTTGAGTTTGTATCCCGAATTAAATTGGGTTGCTGAGAGTAGAATTTGAATTTCGATTTAAATTGGATTGCTGAGAGTTGAATTCGTATTTACATTTAAATTGGGTTGCTGAGAGTTGAATTTGAATCTCGATTTAGATTGGGTTGCTGAGAGTTGAATGTGAATTTCTATATAAATTGGGTTGCTGAGAGTTGAATTTCAATATAGATTTAAATTGGGTTGCTGAGAGCTGAATTTGAACCTAGATTTAAATAATGTTGCTGAGAGTTGAATTTGAATTTCAATTTAAATTGGATTGCTGAGAGTTGAATTTGAATTTTAATATAAATTGGGTTGCTGATAGTTGAATTTGGATCCAGAATTGAATTTGGTTGCTGAGAGCTGAATTTGAATCTAGATTTAAATTGGGTTGCTGAGAGTTGAATTTGAATTCCCATTTAAATTGGGTTGCTGAGAGTTGAATTTGAATTCCCATTTAAATTGGGTTGCTGAGAGTTGAATTTGAATTCCCATTTAAATTGGGTTGCTGAGAGTTGAATTTGAATTTCAATTTAAATTGGATTGCTGAGAGTTGAATTTGAATTTTAATATAAATTGGGTTGCTGATAGTTGAATTTGGATCCAGAATTGAATTTGGTTGCTGAGAGCTGAATTTGAATCTAGATTTAAATTGGGTTGCTGAGAGTTGAATTTGAATTCCCATTTAAATTGGGTTGCTGAGAGTCGAATTTGAATTCCCATTTAAATTGGGTTGCTGAGAGTTGAATTTGAATTCCCATTTAAATTGGGTTGCTGAGAGTTGAATTTGAATTTCAATTTAAATTGGATTGCTGAGAGTTGAATTTGAATTTTAATATAAATTGGGTTGCTGATAGTTGAATTTGGATCCAGAATTGAATTTGGTTGCTGAGAGCTGAATTTGAATCTAGATTTAAATTGGGTTGCTGAGAGTTGAATTTGAATTCCCATTTAAATTGGGTTGCTGAGAGTTGAATTTGAATTCCCATTTAAATTGGGTTGCCGAGAGTTGAATTTGAATTTCAATTTAAATTGGGTTGCTGAGAGTTGATTTTGAATCTAGATTTAAATACAATGCTTGAAAGTTGAATTCGAATTTACATTTAATTATGTGCCCGTAATTATGAACATAGTTGTTTTATTTGAATTTTCCTTTGAAATGAGTACATACACAAAGTATATACAAATTAGATCGTATTAAATAACCTTTAATCGATGGCGTTCATTCATTATTGGACTTACGCAGTTTCTCCACTCGCGCGGAAATCGCTGGAACGAATTAACCGCGTAAATCGAGGACCTACTGTACAGATGAAGAAAATACACGCGAGTTGAACAAGAGAAAAATCATAGGAGACACGTAGTAGATTGGGAAAACTCTAGTGGCTGTTCCGTGGTATCGGGCAGGCCGCTGCGAGAGCAGGCTGTTGCCGTTCCGCGGACAGCAAGCACTGAAATAGCCGCACCACATGGCGGGGGTCTTTAACGCTGCCTAAGATTCGTCTGTATGCGTTTTTACGTATCCCCGCGCCGCGCCGGGCCGGGCCAGGCTGAACCGACACTGTGCAGGTTCAGATCCAAGTCAGTCCCTCCGAGGGAACGCGTCCGTCGTAATCCGGGAAACGCGTTCTTCTCCCGGTTCTTCCGATCGATAGATCCTTTCGACGACAGGTTAACAGTGTCTAGTATCGAACATTCGTCGAGGAGACTGCTGGAAAACGCGTCGCGTGCGTGAGACAGTGCGAAACCGTTGGTGCGATCCGAGAAGTTAGAGCCGGACGGGAATTATTCTTCTCGCGAAGTTGCCAGATCCGTTCGGGACGGACGGGCTCGCTTCGTCATCGTCGAGGAATGGTGTTTTCTCGGCGAGGACCGGCCGCGACGCAGTAATCGTCTCGTCTTTGAGGATGATGCGGTAAAAGCGGAACGGTCTCGGAGAAATCGTCGGCGTCGAAGATGCTCGGATCTTTCACCGAGAGAACCTCGAAGGGGATGCGTCGACGTTGCGATCGGTGAGACTGATTGCGATCGATGATAGCCCGCGAGACTAAAGGTATGGCAGCCTGTCATCCGAGACCCGCGGTTCAGCAGCTGCGGCTGCAGGAGCCAGCTCAGATCAGCCTCGGACCGATCAACGGCATCGGTAGCCAAGGCCAGAAGCAGCTTCAACAGCCGCACTACTCGCCTCATCTGCTCAACTGGGTGTACCTAGCGATCGCTGATCAGAATCGCGCTCAGCCGTCGGATCAGGTACATCGATCGATCCCCGGCGATCCGAGAGCCTGCTTTCCGGTGCTCGTAAATGGAGAACAGGAAACAGATGGTCTCGCCGTTGGTCCCGCGACGCCTAATAACCAGAAACCGTCGGTTGTGTCTTCAGGGCAAGCTCATGCCGACGATCTGGAGCGGATTCCCGACGACAGCGTCGCAGCCATATCTGCATCGACCCCGGACAGGAGCTGGCGCGGGAGCGGGCGTCGGATTGAACCCTTCCGGCCCCCTGGGAGGCAACCTGACCGACAGCATCGGCGATCTCGCGGATCACTTCACGGAGCTGGGACTGCTCGATCGTAAACCGAACAAACGACCGCCGCCGAGCTACCTGTGCCACTTGTGCTTCAAGAAGGGCCACTACATCAAAGACTGTCCCCAGGTGTCCTATTACAGATCGCGGTTTCGAACGTGTACTAAGAATACACGTGTACACGTGGCACGTGAACCGTGTAGTAAGAAACTGAGGGGGTGTTCTCCGTTCCAACGATCCAAACATCAATTTTATTTCATTCTTCATTACATTCAGGGAACGCACATCGATACGATGTGTCGTGGCTTTATGAGAATGTATCGAGCGACAGCTACATGCTGCCGAATAATGAAAATTACGCCCTGTAAACGTAAAATTAGGATGTTTGAGGGAGGAAGCAGCGGTCTAGACTGAAGAACTCCGTCTTTCCAATTGCCGGAAAGGAGAACACCCCCGTAAATAAAATTGTTTTTCGGATTATTCGAAAGGAGAACACCCTCTTCAAGTCCATTCAACGAAAAGTTGTAGAGGGAAATGGAAGGAACACAATTTTTAACTTTGGGACTTTGTTTGGACTAGTTAAGAGGTTAAGGTCCCCTGTTTCGGGTTTCCGCTTATATCTCGGAAACTATGCGTCCCAGCGATGAGACCATTCTATACAAAATTAAAGCTGACGAAATGTGCCATAAGATTGATTCCATTCAGTTTTTCGCTATCTCGCATAGTTGCCGAGATATCCGCGCTCAAAGTTCATTAATTATGCTGAAGAGTTAGCTAGACAAATAAGGCTAAAACGTGAGGCAGAAATTTCTTATATCTTGGAAACTGTGCGAGATAGCGAAAAAAAGAATGCAATCAATCTTATGGCACATTTTGTCAGCTTTAATTTTGTATTGAACGGTCTTATCGCTAGGACACATAGTTTCCGAGATATAAGCGGAAAACCGAAAAAGGGGACCTGTTACGTGTCCCCATGCACCCCGCTCATCTTCTAGGAGTGGGGAATTTAGTATGTTTACCTCCTAACTAGTCCAAACAAAGTCCCAAAGTTAAAAATGGTGTTCCTTCCATTTCCCTCTACACCCCCCTTATGAGCATTCATTGACCATTAACAAACAAAAACATAAACGCATCAGTCGTCGGACTCGAACGTGCCGAGGGAAACTGATCCACGAATCCATGAGGACACGTTAACACATTTCACGTGCCACGTGTACCCCGTAATGCGCGGGTATTAATCATTACACGGATTGAGATCCGAATTCGTTTGCTACACGTGGAATAGGGATCTCTAGCACCCCATGCTTCCGCAAAAGAGACTGAACCCATGTCTTGAGCGACCCGCGCCGCTCGACGCAAAACACCGCGGTAGAATACGGTGCCCAATTGAACGCTAATTAATTGAAACAACAAACAGTACATCTCTCTGGCGAGCATGACGTCATACGATAGCCATCGGCCGACACGGTCGATGAGTTTGGCCCCATTAACGCCGCGTGCACGCGCTTCGCTTTTCAGAAACCGGAGATGTTCCGTGGGATAGACACGTAGAGAGTATGTATACAGTGGCTGTACACAAAGTATTCCTACATCTTTTGAAAGCGAATAACTTTTTCAAAATTCAACCGAACAGCTTCAGTCTTTCTTTTTCGAGACGTTAGGAGGGTTAGTTTACTAACTTTTTAATCAAGAACGTCCCACTCGCAAAAAGTTGTGGTTCGACGCACTAGTGACAGGATTAAAATTTTAAAGTTTTGCGACGATGCCTTCAGGTTGCTCATTTTCCCTCGATTTTCAAGTTTCGGCCTCAACGCGCAAGCTGAAGGCAACGTCACGGAACTTTGAGATTTTGATTCTGTCATCATCGAGCCACAGCTTTCCCGTGTGAAACATTTTCGATTTCGAGAGAAATGGTTTCTCACTGTACAGTTAGGAGCAAAACTGATCACACTTTACATCGGAATAACTTTTTTCTGAATGGACCAAACGACTTGAATTTCTCTGTAAAGCTAGAAGAATTAGTTTAGTAAATGACGTCTAAAAAGTATGTTGAAAAAATGCATTTGGTCCGAATTGTGAAAATTGTTACGACTTTTTTAGCTGGGCCAATAACGAAAATTTGAAAGATGTGTTCTTGGTCAACTCGTAGAAATTACACAGGGTGAGTCCGAAGAAACAGAACACCTAAATATCTCCGTTACTTTCCGTTATACAAAAATCTTCTTAGGACAAAGTTACACCGTTTGAAGGGCCACATGTAACGGTGTAAGGGAAACAATTTTCAAGGTCATCGATATTTTTTTTAATGGAATGAGGTATTTTTGAATACATCAATCGATGCAGCTGGACATTCGTTACAAAAGAGTACTAACCTATGTATGTCGAAAAGTTAGTAGTTCACGAGATATTTCGATTTAAATAACTCTAAAACACCATTACTGTCGTATTGAAACGTTACACAAGTAAGTAAACGCTAACATCAATTTCATTTTCAACTTCAATTTATCAATTTCAACTCTTCCATTTCAACTTCAATTTCTATTCTTCCATTTCAACTTCAATTTCAATATCAACCCTTACACCTTCAATTTCAACTTCAATTTCAATATCAATCCTTCAACTTCAATTTCAACTCGTCAGTTTCAACTCTTCAATTTCAATTTTTCAATTTCATTTCGTTAATTTCAACGTTAATTTTTCAATTCCAATTCGTTAATTTCAATTTCAACATCAAATTTTCCATTTCAACTTCAATTTTAACTCTCCCATTTTAACTTCAATTTCAATTCGTTAGTTTCAAATCTTCAATTTCATTTTCAACTTTAATTTTTCAATTTCAACTCTTCCATTTCAACTTCAATTTCAACTCTTCCATTTCAACTTCAATTTCTATTCTTCCATATCAACTTCAATTTCAATATCAACCCTTACACCTTCAATTTCAACTTCAATTTCAATTTCAACTCGTCAATTTCAATTTTTCAATTTCATTTCGTTAATTTCAACGTTAATTTTTCAATTCCAATTCGTTAATTTCAATTTCAACATCAAATTTTCCATTTCAACTTCAATTTTAACTCTCCCATTTCAACTTCAATTTCAATTCGTTAGTTTCAAATCTTCAATTTCATTTTCAACGTCAATTTTTCAATTTCAATTTCAATTTCTTCAATTTACACTAGCAGGTAAACGCTAACGTCTTAGTACGACAGTAATGGTGTTTTAGAGTTTTTTGAGTTGAAATATTTCCTGAACAACTAACTTTTCGACATACTACGTTTGAATTTTCACGATCGTAAATTTTTGTATATGCACAAATGATTTCGGCGCTACCGGTTCGATCAAGGAATACTAGAAATTAGCAATTTTGCAGAATTATAATTTCGACGTTTCGGTTCGGTTTCTATGTTTTTCTGCCTTGATGTTTGTCGCAACGGTTACAGTCTAGTACAGTTTAAACCCTCGTATAGACAAGTACCATTTATTTACGCTCTTCATTCTGTATTTTTTCAAAGTTAGCAAGTACGTATTTCACCTCTGGTTTAAATCATAAAATTGTTTCTGTTTTAATGAATAACAGTGTCTATTTCACAGACGCGGACTTTTCCTAAAGATGGTTCAAAACCGAACCGAAACGTCGAAATTATAATTCTGCAAAATTGCTAATTTCTAGTATTCCTTGATCGAACCGGTAGCGCCGAAATCATTTGTGCATTTTCGACATACATAGTTTAGTACTTTTTTATAACGAATGTCCAGCTGCATCGATTGATGTATTAAAAAGTACCTCAGTCCATTTAAAAAAATATCGATGACCTTGAAATCTTGTAAAAAATGACCTTGAACATTTCTTCCCTTACACCGTTACATGTGGCCCTTCGAATAGTGTAACTTTGTCCTAAGAAGTTTTTTGTACAACGAAAAGTAACGGAGATATTTAGGTGTTCTGTTTCTTCGGACTCACCCTGTATACGCTCCGAAAATTTCATTGAAATTGGTCAATTGGTTTACGAGTTATAAACGATCAAAAGTGGTAAAAATGGCAATTTTTCAAAATTTTCGGCCTTTTTACCACGTTTTTATTAGCTCGCTTTCTTGTCTGTTACCACTTTCGATCGATTATAACTCATGAACCAATTAACCAATATCAATGAAATTTTCGGAGCGTATGCAATTTATACAAGTTGACCAAACACATCTTCCAAATTTTCGTTATTGGCCCAGCAAAAAAAGTCGTAAAAATCAATTTTTACTATTGTATTTCACAACTCCGACCAAATGCATTTTTTCAACATATTTTTTAGACGTCGTTCACTAAACTAATTCTTCTAGCCTTACAGAGAAATTCAAATCGTTCGGTCCACTCAGAAAAAAGTTATTTTGATTTAAAGTGTGTGATGAGTTTTGCTCCTAACTGTAGAAGACAAAGCATATACAGTAGCGGACAAAAGTTTAAAACCGCTCTAAAGAAGACGATAACTTTTTTAATATTGTACTATGCGATTTGAACTTTTTTGGGAAGCTACAGCAATTAGTTTACTAACTTTTTAATCAAGAACGTCCCACTCGAAAAAAGTTGTGGTTCGACGCTCGCTTTCTTGTCTGTTACCACTTTCGATCGATTATAACTCGTGAACCAATTAACCAATTTCAATGAAATTTTCGGAGCGTATACAATTTATACAAGTTGACCAAACACATCTTTCAAATTTTCGTTATTGGCCCAGCCAAAAAAGTCGTAAAAATCAATTTTTACTATTGTATTTCACAACTCCGACCAAATGCATTTGTTCAACATATTTTTTAGACGTCAATCACTAAACTAATTCTTCTAGCCTTACAGAGAAATTCAAATCGTTCGGTCCATTCACAAAAAAGTTATTTTGATTTAAAGTGTGTGTGATGAATTTTGCTCCTAACTGTAGAAGACAAAGCATCTACAGTAGCGGACAAAATTTTAAGACCGCTCTAAAGAAGACGATAACTTTTTTAATATTGTACTATACGATTTGAACTTTTTTGGGAAGCTAGAGCAATTAGTTTGCTAAAGGATGTAAAAAGAAATTTTTTCAAAAATTGCAATTGATCGGAATTGTTGAAAAAATACTAAAAGTTGAATTTTTAACTTTTTTATGTGGGCCTATATTGAAAATTTAAAAAATACATCTTGTAGATCTGAGTCAATTAAACATATTCTGAAAATTTCGTCAAAATCGGTCGTCATTGCAATGAGCTACAAACGTTTAAAGATGGTAAAAATTGCAGATTTTTACGAATTATTCCCGAAAATACTGGCGACACTGATCGTTACCATGGAGAAAGAACGCGCTTCGCCGGTAGCGAACAGTGCGCATGTCTCGCGAAGGCTTCTCGGATCGCGGCCGCGAGGAAGCGAGGAGCGCCCTGTGCGACGTTTTTGACAAAATGTTTCAGACAAAATGTTATATTATTACAGGTCGTTGGATTCGTCTTGATACCAGTTAGAATATTATGAAGTAAAAAATATATGTTAATACGTATTTAAAACATTGAAGCGACCTTCATTTTTTATAAAAAAAGAGATTTATCCTTAACTTTTTGTATTGAAGTTTGTAGAAAAGTGAATACTGATTAACTTTCATTCGAAACATTTTTTTGTCAGATCATCGGAAATATTTGAAAAATCTTGTTAACAATTCTCACAATGCATACTATTGTCTAGAAATCGCGGAAAAGTAGCTAAGATTGAATTCTTCATAGGAATTATACGAAATCTATGTAATGAGAGGTTTTCGGGGTCTCTGACTGGCGCAGAGAAAACATATACATACATATATACATTGTATTGGGTTGGCAAGAAAGTAATTTCGGTATTTTAAGGTGAAATAGCGCAAATTTTTTTATTTAAGCAATGAACTTTAACGAATCAGATATTTTCCCTTCTGCTCGATGATCGTTTGCCAAAAAGAATAACTAAGAAAATATTTTATTGATTACAGTTCATCGTTTGAATAAATAAATTCGTTTTTATTTCACCTTAAAATACCGAAATTACTTCCTTGCCAACCCAATAATTCCAAGCTGCTATGCAAGATTCAAGTGGAACTGCGTATCCAGGCGCCGAACAACCACGGGCCCGTATTTGTTAAAATCCGTTTATAGTTCAAGATTGCGGGAGATTGCAGTTAAAATTCACATGATCTTCTTAGTAAATCTTCAAGCTTTCATATAAAACAAGTCCGATGCTCAGCGGTCTTAAGCGTTTTTGTATAATTCTTTTCAAAGTTTGAAATGCTATTAATTGACGCTATTCGCGTATGGACTAAACAATGCTTAAGGATGTACTGGAGGTACAATGGGAGACAAAAATACAAGAAATTCGAAATCCATCAATACATGGCAATGAAAGCCATTCATGAGTATATTTTGCATTAAACTTTTGCGAATACTGTACCCTCTGTAGCTATATTCAGTGGTCTACACTTGTCACGTTTCCATGCTAGTGAGAGACAACAAGATAAATTTGACGTTTTGTAACAGTTTAGAATTTTTTTGCTCTGTAACTGTTTAGTGAATCCTAATAAATTTTGAACATAATTAATTACCTAATTTTTACTACATATAAAAAAAGACTGGAGTTTCTAGTTGCGTTTTTTCAAGGTTTAAATAGGGTTTGAAGTGGAATTTTATGAATTCTCCATAAGAAGACGTGTTAAAATGTGCAAATTTTAAGTTGTTATAATTCTTAAACGGTGCAGTGAATCGAACCCAAACTTTGGTAATTGCATCAATTTAGTAAGAATTATATCTTGTCAAATTTTCAAAAATTTTGTTGCGTTTTTATATACCTCCAGAACATCCTTAAAAATGGATTAAATATTTGAAATGCGCTTACTAACATATATAAAACCATCATTAAAATCTATTTTCTGATATTCGATGATTAAAATCTGAAACGTCTTATTTTACTTTGAATTTTCTGACTTTGTCTTTAGAACGCTGTATCTCATCACAGAATTATCTAGAATGAATAATATTTTGGATTTGGGAGCTTTGAAAGGTCGTTACTTTATAGGAAAACAAATTTTTCAATGTACTAAAGCTGAAAAATTGAATTTGACCACTAGAACAGGGTCTCCAGACCACTGTGCGCTCGCAGGCCCAAACTCGTCGGCTCTCCGAGGCGTGCGAGGGTTAAAATACGCCGATGAGTAACGCGCTAATTAGAAGCGTTCAATTGTAAACGACCGTGCGTCCCGATTGCAGGCGCGGCCGAAGGGCGAGGGTCTGACGCCGTACCAAGGCAGCAAGAGATGTTTCGGCGAGTACAAGTGTCCCAAGTGCAAGCGCAAATGGATGTCGGGCAACAGCTGGGCGAATATGGGCCAAGAATGCATCAAATGCCACATAAACGTCTTCCCGCACAAGCAGGTAACTCTGCGTTCCCTTACGTGGCTATCGCGTTACGTAAACGCTCGCAATCGTTAGCACCTGTTGCACCCGCTCGCTTTCAGCGGAGAGCAGCGCGCGTGTTCGATAACGATCGGTGGGTCCGGAGGATGGATGGACCCGGCGTCTTGGACGAGGAAACAAAACCGCGTCGAAATATCGCGGGAACCGGCGGAAGCTAATTATAGTCGCGTAATCGCGCTCCCGTTGATCACCCGGCGCTGTGCGCAGAATATACGCACGGACGCACCGTTTTGCGATCTGGCTTAAGGATGGCGTAAACTACTTTTGGATCATGTTCGTTCAAATCACGGTGTTTTTTCACAGTGATTCGCGACTCTCGCGATCGTTTCTGATTAGCAGGGAGCATAATTGCTCTTCAAGTCACAGATTTAATCCCCTTAGGGGGTAGACTCGTTTCCAGGAATGCGAGGCTGCGGGATGTGCCTTCTCATTTCTCGATAAAGCTGAGATGAGGGTTTTCAGTGGTCAAAAACGCTGGATGAAAGATCAATCTAGGCCGCAGTCGCCTCAAAAGCCGTATTTTTACGTTTATTACGTTACGTTCAGCTATTTTCATAAAGCTGCGACAGCTACATGCTGCCGAATAATGCAAATCACTGAAAATAGGACTTTTGAGGGCGACCGCGGCCTAGATTCAGTGCCGCACCCAGGGGGCCAAGTCCCCCAAGAAAGAAATGTGTAGCTTCCGAAATTAAAATCGCGGAATAGCTCTGGGTACCGTTGACAGCTATTTTGGCTAAAAGAGAAGAAGGTCATCACGCAAAACCAGAGCTGGGTTCAACTCGGCCCCGCAAGATTACATCCTGGGTGCGCCACACATTGGAACTTTTCGTCCATTTCGGAGACAAAATCAAAGAACTTCCGATAGAAATGAGATAGAGAGCTGAATTTTTTTTTTATTACAGCTGAGACTTCACAGAATGTGGGAAAAATAGGGAGATTATGGTACGCACATTTTTTAACCTTGAAAAAAATCGTCAAACTTGCACAATGTCACGAAAATTGTGGTTTTTGCAATACCACGGGTAGAAAAAAATTTTTTTGTAACATGCCATACATCATTTCCTGTAGATTTTTTCATGCTGAATTCAAATCTGGTCTCAAAATTTGTCTACGACTTCAGGATTTTACAAGAAATCGATTTTTGTGAACGAATTGTTTAACGAATTTTCTCAAGGTTATAAAACGTTCGTACCATAATCTTCCTATTTTCCCATATTCTGCCGAGTTTCAGCTTTAATTTAAAAAAAAATTCATCGCTCTACCTCATTTCTATCGAAAGTTCTTTGATTTTGTCTCCGATTTGGACGAAAAGTTCCACTGTGCGCCATATCTCATGGAACGCCTCACAGTGTGGGACCTTTTGTCCAAATCGGAGACAAAATCAAAGAACTTCCGATAGAAATGAGATCGAGAGCTGAAATTTTTTTTAATTACAGCTGAGACTTCACAGAATGTGGGAAAAATAGGGAGATTATGGTACGCACATTTTTTAACCTTGAAAAAAATCGTCAAACTTGCACAATGTCACGAAACTTGTGGTTTTTGGAATACCACGGGTAGAAAAAAATTTTTTTGTAACATGCCATACATCATTTCCTGTAGATTTTTTCATGCTGAATTCAAATCTGGTCTCAAAATTTGTCTACGACTTCAGGATTTTACAAGAAATCGATTTTTGTGAACGAATTGTTTAACGAATTTTCTCAAGGTTATAAAACGTTCGTACCATAATCTTCTTATTTTCCCATATTCTGCCAAGTTTCAGCTTTAATTTTAAAAAAATTTCATCGCTCTACCTCATTTCTATCGAAAGTTCTTTGATTTTGTCTCCGATTTGGACGAAAGGTTCCACGGTGCGGCATAACGAGGAGGTCTAACAATAAGACTGGGGGAAGAACCGAAGAACCTTCCCAGGTCTGCGTATGACTCGCGAGCTACAAGTTGGAACTCGGTGCGGTAAACGAAGTGACTTAAACTGGTGGAGAAAATGATAAGGCACTGTTGTACAGGGTGTCTCAGCTGAGGGAGGCCATCTAAATATCTCCTTTATTTTTAATGGCACAAAAAATATTTATGGCATTATTTAAATCAGGGGTGGCAAACCTTCTGCATACTGCAGAACTAGAGCGATGAAATTTTTTTTAAATTAAAGCTGAAACTTGGCAGAATATGGGAAAATAGGGAGATTATGGTACGAACGTTTTATAACCTTGAGAAAATTCGTTAAACAATTCGTTCACAAAAATCGATTTCTTGTAAAATCCTGAAGTCGTAGACAAATTTTGAGACCAGATTTGAATTCAGCATGAAAAAATCTACAGGAAATGATGTATGGCATGTTACAAAAAAATTTTTTTCTACCCGTGGTATCGCAAAAACCACAATTTTCGTGACATTATGCAAGTTTGACGATTTTTTTCAAGGTCAAAAAATGTTCGTACCATAATCTCCCTATTTTTCCCATATTCTGTGAAGTCTCAGCTGTAATTAAAAAAAATTTCAGCTCTCTAGCTCATTTCTATCGGAAGTTCTTTGATTTTGTCTCCGAAATGGACGAAAAGTTCCACTGTGCGCCACTGCCTAGATTGACCTCTTATCTAGTGCTTTCGACTACTGAAAGCCCCCATCTTGCAGTCCTGTAACTCCGCGACCGGAAAACGCGTTGCCACTCGGTCGAGAGCAGACTACTTGGGACCTTCTACCCGACAAACGATATTTTTAGTTTACGGCGTCGAGCGAATAAAACTTTCGGAATATAAATATCGTTTGGCCGAGTCGCGCGAGTCGGAGCGACGGAACCCGGTGTTCCGTCCTAACGGCTAGCAATTAGGATCGCACGTTTTCGCGCGGGTTACGCAACTGATGGTTCTCGATGGTTTCAGAGGCCCCTGGAGCAACCGGACGGTCTGGACGTGTCGGACCAGAGTAAGGTTCACCCGCAACACCTCTGCCAGAAGTGCAAGACCCTGGGCTACTATTGCCGAAGACGCTAGCGAGCGACCGGCCGAAGGTTACCCGCCGCGATCGCGCTGCCCTGTGATAATACGAATCGGCTGGCTGATATATATTTTTCTACGAGACTACCCAAGGCTACCGAGCTCTTGACGCACGCAAAGAGTCTACTGTTTACTTGTCAAACCGGGAGACCGGAATACGATGTAGTCAGGGACGCGCTAAAACGATTCCGACTCCACCGAGGGGCTAATTATAGTCGCTCCGAGCTTCTCATAGTCGCGCGCGCGTGCCCACGCGTCCGCCGAGAAGTCGCACAATTCTCGAGCCGACGGAACCACGGACGCCAGACGCGTGGAAACGATGGCGGAAAGCGTCGTCGACGAATGGCCGCGTCGAACGAGTCGAACGAGCGCTGCGCGAATGCTCTCCTCCTCTCGTTTCGATTCGTCGATCGCTCGTTCATGGCGGTCCGTCCGCGTGTCGGGCACCGGTCACGAGACGCGAACGGTCCGTCACCGTCACGCTTGTACAAATTCTAGAACGATCGCGCGCGTCGTTATCGTTTAAAAATAAACGCGACCGCGAAACTACCACGAAACACGATACCCGCACCGCAAAACACACCGAACTTTCCGTATTTATATATGTATATGTTCTGTATAAGTATGTGCATGTAAATGATATAGATGTATATATTAATAATAATGTCGATTACACCGTGACATATTATTATTAATATAGCCGAAGATATCTTTCCCGTTGATCGGATTCCCTCTTGCTTGGTGGGACCAGAGGGCCGTGTACTTCATAGAAATATTTTATATCATACAATATACATAACGAATGTACAGTGGTCAAGGATTGGTCACGGCGAATAGTCGATCCGCCGCGGGATCCTCGCTAAAATACGCCGCAGAATTAAAGATCGTCGCCACCGTAGAGCTTATAGCTGTTGTCTGGAAAGAAAATATTCCGGTTATTCTGGCTGTTGTCGCGCGGCGATTCTTCGGCTATTTACTCGCGTTTAGGCTACGGCACGATGGAAGCGTTGACTCTAAAGGATTTCGTGCGGATGAGAAGAGGAAGGAGAGGCTAGACGGTAACGAGACTCGGCGAGGGGACGTGTTGCAGGATCGCGCGTAGCGTAACGAAGCGAAACAATAAACGACGTTCATGGTCCAGAGCCTCTTCAGCCCCGGCGAGTCGAGCTCGGTGGTTCCGACATTCGGATTGAACGAGTTCCCGGAGGCGTTTCTCGCCGCTGTTCTCCTCGTGATCTACTCGACGTCGCGCGGCGGGCTGTAAGAGGTCGTGGATCAGCAATCGGAACGAAACAGAAGATGAGATAGCGGGAAAGATGAAGGGGAGAACTAGCGCGGGACCAGCCGACGATCCACGGGGGACATTCCTGCTAAAATGCAAGACATTGATTCACCTCGGACGAGTTCGCGCGATGCGAGGAGTTCACCGTTCCAACGTGTTGCGGTTCCTGCTTATAGAGTAAATGCTGTACAGAGTGCTGTCGAGGCGAGCTCTGCTGTGATTGCCTCTGTTCCTCGTACTCGGCTGCGACCACGTGCTCCTGCTCGTTCTCGATCTTTGGTACTCGTTCGAGATCCTCCTGGCTGGCTATCGTTGCCCGATGATCCTCGATAGTCGTCTGGCAGACCATCGACAACGGTTGACACACGTCGAAAACCTGTTGCGCGGCCGGCTGCACCGCGACCGGGCTCGACACGCTCGGTGGCTGTTGATTCACCAGCGTGATCACCTGTTGCGGCTCCCTGTCGTCGAACAACGGAACCGACATCGGAACAGAGACGGTGTTGTTCGTCGTCGCCGGATTCGTAGGTTCCGGTGCTACCTCGGCGCTCGTATCCTGCTGCACAAGTTGAATCGGTTCGCCGATCGCGTTGTCCGGTTGCGGAGCTATCGATCCCGGAAACGACGGCTGCTGTTGCTCCACCAAGCTGATCACTTGCGAAGTCTGTGACGTCTGCGACGCCGGCGGTGGCGGAGGTGGCTCGGGGAACAGTTCCTCTTTCAAATTTGGCAGGAACATGTCGATGGTCCTCCAGGTGGGCGCCCACAGATTCGAGTTGGACGCGAGAACGTTCGTGGAAGACATCACGAGCAACATGTTCTTCAAAGACTCCGGTATAGCTTCGAACAGGAGCTCGCTGTTGTCCGCGTGCATGTAGGCGCGGAGGAGATCCAGGACGGTCAGCCATAGAGGTAGAAATCCGGGAAGGGTCAACAGAGGGGTTAAATGATGGAGAAAGACCTTGGATAACAGCATCGCTGCTCTGACCCTCGTTTCCTCCACTCCGATCGGATCGTCCGCTGCTATCGGTTCCAGTAGTTGAGCGAGCAGGGGGAAGAGTACCTGTTCCAGACACTGGGACCACTCGACCGCTGATAATTGGGCTAAGTCGTGAGCCAGCAGCGTGCTTTGTAGATATGTAATGGCGGCCGTGCGTACCGGCCTACGAGCGTCACAGCATAATCTCGCGATGCCTTGGAGTAGCGGCCTCCACGCCTGCGGCCACAGAGAAACCGCTTGCTCGGCGTTGCCTTCTTCCGCCCACCATCGAAATACTTGAGCGGTTCGAGTGTGCAATGTATGCATCAGGTCCAGCAGCTGAATGGGACATTGTTGGTAGCCGGCCGGTTCCTCCGTGACGGTAGCGTGAACCTTGCTTCTCCTACCTGTACACTTGAGAACCGCTTCGGCGAAGGTTCTGACGCAACGGATGCACAGCTCGAAGTTGAAAGGGGTCACGTGCGCCACATCTCTGACTAGAAACGTTAAGCTGTCGCAGCACTTGATCAGCGCAGCCGGGTCGTGCTGCTGCAGGTCGCGATCTAAGATGATCGTGTCGGCGGCTATCGGCAAAGGCGCTTCCGTTCCCGTGGGCGACATCAACATCCATTCCGGCACGGGGCTAATGGGCCTGGGATCCAACACCGATGTTCTTGAGGAGTTCGTTGCCTCGTCCAGCACCGTATTCGATTGCTTCGGCGACAATGCACCGGCGCCGGAGCATTCTAATAGACTGAACACCACCTTCCAGTCTTCCGTGTTGTGAATGTTGGCCGCGCCGATCTTTAACAGCTCGAACAATCCGTACGCGATCTGTCTTGCGAGGGGCGCGGTCGTCGCCGAAGGTAAATGGGTCAGCGGTAACAGTGGGGGCAGAACAGTCCACGCGCACTCCTCCCCTCTCAACAATCTGATAGCCAATCGCAACATTCCAACCGCTACTCTTTCCAGCAGGTAGGGATGGTTCTCTCTCGCGGCTGTCGTCAGCAGACTGTCCATATGTGCTTGCACTATCGGCCAAATGCACATCACTCTGTCGCGATTCTGAATGGTCACTTCCAATAGAAGCTCCAACAGAAATACCGACTCGTCCTCATCCTGATGATTGGTGAAGACCAGAGCACCGACGAGAGACCGAAGCGATTCGATCTGCAAGAACTTGCTCTCCTCGATGATCTGTTTGAGGTAGCAGCCGGCCACGAACTCGGTTGCTTTCTTTCTCGTCGACGCTCCCGCCGGTTGAGAGAGGCGGGACGAGTCTTGAGCTATGTACGAGTACAAGCTGGAGAATATTCCTTGATCCGGAGGCGGTTGCTTGGGCGTGGTCGGTTCTCGAAGCAGAGATATCTTTCCGGTCGGGTCTATGAAATCCTCCCCTTCGGTTAGGCTGTTCGGAAGCAATCTTGCTTTGTACAACGACTGCAGGCAGTCGACGATGTTCTTCCACGAGGCTCTCATCGCGTTCCCGTGCATGTGAGTGATTTTAAAGAGGGTTTTCGCGGCCAGCTGACACCTGCCGCTTCTGCCGAGATACGACACCACTTGTTCGGGCTCGCCACCAGTCGCTAATCCCGTGAACTTGCACAAACTGACCACGAGCGTGTCCAAATCGCTACTCATGCCGTAATGAGCGCTTATGGAGGCGCACCTAAAAAAGGAAGATTGCTAACATTTTGTTCGATCGTTCGATATTAGATCTACGAACGTGCAACGAACCGGAGGAACGTCTCGGCGACTCGACGCTGCAATGATTTATCGGGTGCTTTGTCGTACGCTCGGCAAAGCGCGCTAATGATCGAAGCCCAAGCCTGTTCGGCTAGTTCCTTGTCCACGAATTTACCGGCGTTTCCAACCTTCAGATAGATGCTTTCGGGTCCCGCGCCTCTACGCAGGAGACATTTCCACAAGTAATTCTCTTTCACCAATCCCGTCTGCTCCGCTGGCATTACGATTTCCTCGCCCCTATAATGTCGGATATCGTTACACGGGACACCAAACCGCGAATTACTGTGAATTGTTGTTTACGTAACGTAAAGAGGTTCTTACTTGATGGATGTATAAATCTCGTCGAGCATATCTTGATCGAAATCCGCGTCACCGTTCACCTTTTTCAAATTCTTTTTAAACGCCTCGGCGGTCATCGGGTTGTTCTGTCGTTTCACATTGTAATTGTGTTGATCGACATTCAACATGATCACCGCGTATGCCAAGGTAAACGCAGCGTCAGCCGACGCGAATGGCCTGCCATTGCTATCCTGGGTAAACAGACGTCGAATCTTTACGCGTATGCCCGTTGCGTCATCGTCGACGATAGAAATATTTCGCTTTCAAACTTACGTGCCAATGTTCCGCGAACTTCTCGAGCAACAAAGAGATAAGTGGCGCTTCGCCAGGAAGCCGGAACGATTCCAAGTAGAGACGCAGAGCTTGATCGACCCGCGTGTTTCTCAGGTCGAAGTTATGGACGAAACAGTTTAGAACGTTTTTGTTTTCCTTCTTGCTGATGTACTCTCCGATAGCTTTTTTGCTTAAACTGGGATTCTCTTTCAGAAATTTGGCTACTTGCTCCGGATCGGGATTACCTGGGCTACCACCCAATAGGCCGTATTCCGTCAGCTTGGCGATACCTTCCCGCGGGCTCTCGTTAAATTTTTCCGTTCCCATCACCAACCACTGTAAAATCCGTGAAACGGTTGAGCTCGAATGATTCGCGACAGAATCAACGAACGCCGACGCTTACCGACTTATTAGCCTTTATGGCGTGTAATTCTTCTCGCGTAGGCAGTTTCGGCGATGCGTTGTGTCGCGAAGGTTTGCACAATTCGTTGTACCCTGAACATCTCATTTCCATGCCAGATACCAGCATAATTATAGCGTCCAACGAGATGAACTGCATACTGTACATAGTGCCCATAAATGTGGAAGCATTCTATCGGGAGAAATTAATCGCATGTAAATCTTCTGTCTTCGTTTAAATCGTTCCGTATCCCAACACAGAGTATGTACGGGTCACTTTTTGACGTCACCATCGACGAATTTGTTCTAAATGAAATATGTTGTAATCCATGTGAAATTAAGTGGAGTTTAAGTTATAATTTTGCCTGTTTAGAATTTGTTTAAAAATTACAGGCCTTCGAAGGTTGCAATTTTAGACGTCAAAAAGTGATCAATGTGACATGGAATGACCCGTATACCTTCGACAGAAGCTTCATCAATTCGTCGTACAAGTTCGTGGAGTACAAGCCGCAATCGTAGTTCAGATATAGTTCTGCCGGTAATCCAGGTATCCTCCACAGCCTCACGATCGCTTCTAAAATGGAACAGAGGAGAGTCCGTGTAAGAAAATTGAAATCGCTTGTATCACGCGGTTGGTTCGTACCGAGCGCCAATTCTCGTTGATCGTAGGCTATCCTGTTCGAGTCGGAGCACACGATTTCCATCAATTTCGTTATGTAATGCTCCATTTGGAATTTCAAATGTTCCCTCTGCGATTCGAACAAGAGAAAGGACACTTGCAAATCGGCTGCGAGGATCGACAATCGATCCGTGCCAAGAAGCTGACGGATCAAATTCAAACGGTTAGATTGCTGGCTAAGGATTTCGTGTAAACGCGCGACAGGATGCTTGTCATTTGCCTTACCAAGATCAGGTTCCTGCAAAGATCGTCTTTCACGAGAGCGAGCAACGACGGAAAGTTGGTGAGAACATCGGCAGCGATCTCCAACGCTACTTGTAACAAACTCAGACCAAGATGGGTCATTTCTCCGGTGTTCTGTTTGTCGAAAGGGTTACAGAGGGACACGAGAAATCGAAATAATTCACGAACGCATAGAGCACCGTACGGGACCAATTGTTGCAGCGGCGTGAAACGAACTCCTTGAGCGTTAATGTACTCTTCGACTTGTTCGATTTCTTTCATTTTCGACGCTTTGTATCCGCTGTTCGTACTTTCATCTATCGATAAGTCTTCGACGCTTCCTGTCGGAGACTGTATCAACTCCGGGCTCTTCTCGTCGCTGATCGATTGGTTCTCTGCAAAACAACACGTACGAATCATTGTACCTTGTTAACTAAAAAAACAACCGTAATCGTTTTAATTACCCTGGCTCTCTTGCTTCACCACGGTGGATTTTTCCGTTCGATTCTGCTTCTCCTTCTCGTTCTTCTCCTCATTTTTACACTCCTCCTGTTGGATCTGTTCCTTCTCTACAGAATTATTTGTACTTTCTACAGCTCCGTCGCTGTTATCTTTACATTTCGTTGCATCTTCCGCGTCCTCTTCCTTTCCCTTCGCCTCCGAATCGTCTTCCTGTTTCGAAACGTCGCCTTTCCCGTTCGAATCTTTTCCACCGTTCTCCTTGTTTTCATCCTCCGTGTTCTCCGTGGTTCCTTGATCCATCGACCCCTGCATATCTACAATATTTCCTCCGGGAGCAACGGGCGTCGTCGCCAAATGACTTGGCTTCACCCTGTCGACGGAGTTCAAAGGCTGAATTTCGCTGTCGTCCGTTTCCTCTGGATTTGGTTTAGGTTTCTGTTTGTAATGATTCTTGTTTCTCCTATTTTTGCTACGAGTATTTTCCATGCCGTCGGTTCTCATTTTCTTCATGTTCAACAACGCCCTCGTGTCGTCCGCGAACTGAGGCAACCGTGTGAACAGATGTTGCACCATGTCCCTCAAACAGTGCTCCGCCGTTTTCCTCAACAATTCGCTCAGATGCGTCCCGAAACATATCCTGAAACAACTGAGCATGATTTCGCAAATGCTTTCATTCGACAGATAATCTCCAGCCGGCGACAACGTGAGGGCTTTTAGAACCTGAAGTATTCTCATCAAAACAACCCCATCCCCGGTGGCATCGGTTCCGACGAACCTCGCGTGCGTTACAGCGTCCGCAACGGCCTCGACGCATTGCGCTACAGCCGGATGTTCCGGATCTGAAACATAGCAGTCTATATTAGTTACGTGCACGTTCCCGGCCATAAGTCGCCGGACACTTATTCAAATTTGGACGCAATTTTCAATTTTTCTAGACAAACTTTAAAGGAATAGTCTCATTTCCAAATACAGGGTTTTTCAGTAGTCAGAAGTGCTAGGAAATAATCAAATTAAGCTGGTAGCTTGTATTCTTTAATCACCATTTTGTTGAAGATAAGTAAATGTCCAGTGACTTATGGACAGGATACCTTGAGATTCGGACTCAACAGGTTGAATAACACTTACCGATCAAGCCATAGGATATTATTTTATTAACTGCGGACAACGCAAGACTGGTAACGGGTCCAGTTGTTTCTTCTGATCTTATAATTTCTAGGAATGGTGCTAAAAACACTCCAGGTTCCAACTGAGACAAATCTTTCGCTTCGTTCAGCGCCTCCTTTAAATTAGACAAGCCCTTCACGAGATTGTCCTGGTCTTCATCCTGAAAGACAATCGTAAAAATTTCAAATACACATCACCCTGGAAAAGAGCATGACCGCGTTCGGGTGTTACCATACTGACGGAGTGTTTGAATGTGCTTGATTCGATAACGATAAAAATAAACGCACGTGATCGCGATAGTCAAACGAATCTACGTTCTACCAGCTACACATGTTTCGTTGTTGAATAAAAGAAAAGATTTCGTTGCAAAGGAGAGCAATTGACAACACGTTCTCTAACCTGATGAGAATGCGAAGACCATCGGGTGACCCGTCTCATAGACGTCACCAGGAGGCAGACCTCGCTCTCGACGACGTACAGACCACCTCCTGGACAGGCCATTTTCGCGATCCTGCTCATCGTCCCCAAGGCTTTGTTTCTTACACCATTTCTACTCCGAATGAAACCTTACAAACAGCTCGATAATTCGTAACGTCAAGTGTCAAAAGAACACTTCCAACGCGATAGTCATCGACTAGTCGGTTGGAAAGATGTTCGACTCTTCAGTCAGCGGGTCAGCGCTCCGTCCGCCATTTGTGCTGCCGTCTGCCGCGGGAACTTCGAATGAAGAAATCTACAAACTCCGAAAGACGCTGAAAATTTGCGCTATTTAGACCATATACATATACCTATATCTGCTCATATATACTATATACTATATCTTACACCATATATACTTACTTATATGTACTATACATACATATACCATATATATAATATGTATAGACCCGGCTTCAGATAACATGCCTTGTTCCAAGATTACATTATCTACCAAATGATGGATGCGGGCAAAGTACTAAAGTTTGTTGAAAAACCGCAGTACCGCGATTAGAGGAGAAAAGGGAATCGTCGTCGTATCTCATTCTGTATTTATGGAAACTGTAACTGTATTATATATCTTGTTCAGTTTTACTTTACTCTTATTATTTTAAATAGTGCTAACTCATATTTCCTCAATTATAATTTGAAAAAAGTTATATATTCTAATGTAGATTTTTATTATATAAAATCTGTATTTATTTCCTCATAAAAAGAAAAGAATAGTAAGAACAACATAATATATATAAGCAAAATATAACGAATATGAATTTTTAAAAAAACTAAAATATGTGGTACTCCTTATCTCCCAATCATATTCTCTGCCTCAAATAGGATCCCGCGTAATTCATGTTCAGATAAAGATAATGTATTGCTGAAAATTAATAGTCTTGCAGAATTAATATACTTGCGACATCCATCGTAAAATAAATTAATATTCGCCGGAAACTAACGTTTTACCAGCCGTAACTTTCGCTTTGCAATCGATTATTGTTTATATACACGCGTACACGTACACCATTCGCTGGAGCGGACACTCCCAGCTCACAGTTTCCTTCCGAGTAATTTTTATTCCAATGATTACCTCATAGCACAGATTATCGCATTCCATACGGTAGTCGATACTTTCCAGAGTTTCAACGTTAGTGAACATTTTTTAATATCGTCAAGGTAAACCAAGTGTTTTAATTAAATTTCGGTAGTTTAGAATCTTTGTTAACGCAATTATCGCAGAAACAATTTAATCAGAGATACGGCGAACGCAACACTTGTCGAATTTATATTCGAATATCACGCGTTAGGCATTTGTTTTTATATCGCACTTTGCATCTTTTATTCGAGCACTAACCTAAAACGTATAAATTGACCCGAGTGGAAACCGTCGATCATGTTTACGTCTATCAAGCAATACCTCAAACTCAAAATGTATAACATATCGCCGAGTTTATTTACTGGCATGGCAAACATCATTTTTGCAACCCGACCGGATCACGAATGCTGCAACAGCGATTGCAAGACGAGCGAAATAGACCTCTTAAGTTTCAAACAATCTAACGATCTCTTAATTATCATGCGAAAATTGCGTCATTTTTACGGGTAATCGTTTATTTAGACAAACGCAATGGGTTCAGTTTCCAGCACCAGAACATCTGACATGACGGTGACTAAAGAACAAGTTAGCCAGATCATTGCATCGGACAAGGTGGTCATATTCTCCAAGTCATCATGCCCTTATTGCAAAATGGCTAAAAAGGTATTATAGAATTTACTATAGACTGATCTTTATGCAAAATAAAAATGTTTTACATCGATTGTGGAAAGCAGGAATAATATAAAGTAGATATCATCCCTTAACGACTTTGTTACATTAGAAACAGTTTTACATTTCACCCAACCAATTTCTTCATAAATGCATAAAGATCCACAGCCTAATTCCATAAGTTACACGTTTTTATCCAAGACTCACCATCCAACAACATTTACAGGTGTTCGATAGTTTAAAAGAAAAGTATACTGCTATCGAACTGGATGAGAGGGAGGATGGTGACGACATCCAAGACATACTTGGTGAAATGACTTCTGCCAGGACAGTCCCTAGGGTATTTGTGAAGGGTGTTTGCCTTGGAGGTGGCACAGATGTGAAGAAACTGTACGATAACGGAGAGCTCGTGAAGAAATTGTAATGTGTATCCATTGAACTCACATTGACACCGCAACAATTATTTATACTGTATTAGTTGATCCTTTTTATTTAATGATTAATGTAATAAACGCTGTTACTTAAAGGAACTTGAAACGTTGTAATTTCTTCGAAAATCTCAATTTCAAGAATCTCTGACCAGCACCATGAGACCATGACTCATATCACCCAAGATATCGATTAGTTCGCAAATCCTACAATGAACGCCACAATTTTGGCTTACGAGTTTTTCTGTTTTAACGCGTTAAATCCACGTCAGATGACAGAGCGATTGATGTTATGTATGTACATATATACCGTGTGACGAAATTGAATCGTAAAAAGTACTTCGTCGTTTTCCACCACGTGTCCACGATCCGGAACACCTATGTGAGTTGATTCACCTAAAAATATCCACGGACCAGTGGAACAGTGAGTCGGTAGTGCATCGAGAACGCGTAACAATGGATTTTTCGCAATATAGGAAAGCGCTGATCTACGCGTTGACTTTTATGGCGTACGCCTGGTCCGGTTATGGCAGTGGTTTGTTATCGAACCTAAGGGACGCTGTTTTATCCGCGGAATCGGTCTTCGAGGATCTATTCCAAAATGCGATTACCGTGGCGAGGAAAATCAAGGACATACACGAGGTGTTTGATGCCGCGGTCGAAGAACATTGTGTTTTCCAGTGTCCAGCGGGTACGTAATTAACCTATCGCCTTTCCATCGTAGTTTATTGTTTAAACCTAGTCCACAGTCCGTCCACGGTCGGCTGCCATTGGTCGGACCGGCCGACATGTTCGCGTGCGTTATCTTGCACGCGCGTATGAACGGATAGTTTCCAGACGATATCAAGACACATTATTTAACCCTTAGCACTCGAAATTAAATTTATTGAAATATTTGTTTTATGAAATTTAAGGGAATGAATATTGTTGAAATATCACCGTGAAAATTAACTAGAAAACGGAGTTTCGTAGAGATTGGCAGATGACGCGTGTTAGGTGACTTGGTCGAATTCGATTGGTCGCTATCAGGGCCGTGCGGTAGATTTTGATGCGAGCCTTCGAGAAATCTGTAAGACGTTTCTCAAACTATCATTTGCGTTTCCTATAATTGTTAATTAATATATTGGTATTTTGTAAAACTGTATACATATGTAGGTATCTGCACTTTTATACTATTTGAATAAATATTACGATTTCGAAATCGAGAGGAAGAATTAATTTGTTTCTTTAAAATACTGAAATGAGATGCGGTAAAGAAAATTGAATATTTTTCATCTTTATCATTAAACGAAGTAAATTTACGTTATATGCAGATATTTTTATGCAAGCTAATCGATGTATTTATAAATACATTCTTTATAAAAAAAGAATACTAATTCAATCGAGATAAAGAATTAAGATAACAGTAATAAATCATGACGTGATCGTAATAAATCACGGTTAGCGAGTTTGCACGCCATCTCTGACCACTACACGGCACGGCCCCGGCTGCTATTTTCAAATGAACTGGCGGGAATGCTTTCTGATTTCAGGCATTGCGCCGAAACCGGATTGGAACCATAAACCGCAGAGCAACGGCTGCGGATCTTTAGGAATAGAGGTAAGAAGAACAAATTGATCCAATTTGAATTCGTTGTATACTATAGATGGACAATTTAATTAATTACAGATTAATCAAGAGTACTTACCATTGGCGGAGATGACCAAATGTTGCGACGCGCACGACATCTGCTACGACACCTGCAACATGGACAAAGAGAAGTGCGATCTGGAGTTTAAAAGATGTTTGTACAAATATTGCGAGGGCTATCAAACAGCGGCTGTGATAAACACGTGTAAGGCAGCTGCGAAGATGCTTTTCACGGGGACCACAACTCTGGGCTGCAAGAGTTACATGGATGCGCAGAAGGAAGCCTGCTATTGCGGCGACAAATGGAGCAAGAACAAGAAACCGAAAAAGGCTGCACAGGCTGGCGGCGAACTGTAGAACCTTGAACGTGTAAACGCGGTTTCCGTTTGTTGTTCTTTTGTTCGATCAAGTGATAAGTGGACTGCGGAAGTTTATGCAATTTGCAGTTCTTTTATGCAGTGGTAGTAGCCTCTGTAGATAAATTTTCAGAAGCCATAAATGCATAAAGATCCGCAGTCCAGCGATAAGTCTCCAGCGGAGCCCTGGAAACCTAGGCGTCTTCCTCCGAGAAGAAAAGTTGAAACCATCTTGATTCGAATCTCTTTCGCCGATTTGCTTTTGCTAATTGAAATAAGAAATAGTATTAGTGAGAGAAATCATGAATCTCGACGTCGATAGCGATAAGAATATGTTTTGTACTCGACCAATAAACATCATAATTTCGAAAACACATCTCCGACCATATTGAAATTCCCCTCGATATCCTGCAGGGATTTTTAAACAGCGAATGTTTATCCCCACTTTTGTTTCTGTCGGAAAACAATAGAAAGCAGTCTCCGTCGGGGCCATTTTGTCCACGATTCTCTTCAGAGATTTGAAAATTATCAAGTAATGTTTTTCGCACGATAGAGAGTCGTGATAAAATGGGAAACTCCAGATCCTCGCAGACCGGAAGAAAAGATCGGAAGAAAGACGAGTTCGGTGACGGGTAAGACAATTTCAAGCTCGACCCGAGACGAGTCCTGACGTCCCGAGTTCCCGAAGCAATGATTTCACTGACTTACAAGTTACATGTCTTGATTTTGGGTAGCGTAGATGACCGTCCCGGAAAGAATGGAAAAAAGGGTACTGCTAACCCTTGCGGGAAGGGCCGAAAGGAGACCATCAAGTACCGGGCCACGAATCCTTTCATTATTTTCTTTTTGAGGTTACGCAGCAAGAAGCCGAAGGAACACGTAACCGTGATCGCGCGTGCAGCAGGAAGATTGTGGACACAAATGACCCCGGAACAAAGAAAGAAGTACATAGATCTGGCGAACGCCGAGAAGAAGAGACGAGAAGGAAGGAGAAGAAAGATGAGAAAGTCGAGGAAGTCGAGGTGACTATTACACAGTCCAACAAAATGAAACTTTCTTCGTGTTCAACAATTACTGTTGTCTGATTCTAGAGTTTGTCATTCTAAAATCAAAATTGCTATCAAATGAACTGTTAGAGATAGTTCAGGTTTGGGGGAGGGGTGGTTGTTCTCCACGATTCTAGTCGAGTGAATTTCTTTTCCGCAGGAGAAAAAGAAGATAGCGCGGACGGGACGAGGAAACAAAATACGAAATTCTCCAAGTGAATGCAAATCGGATCATCCCTGCCGTTCTCCCGCCGTTCCCACCGTTCGAAGCTTTGTGAATCCCAGTAGATATTTTTGATTTCTTTTTATTTGTTAGTAGTTTTTTTTTAGATCTATGTACAATAAATATTGATGTATTTTTACACTATTAATGACCTTTCTTATCCGTTTAAAGAGTTACGCTAAAAACCGGGCAGCGAATATCACTGCCGCTCTCTTTCTCGTACAATTCTTATCGTGTCTCGTACTCCTCTGAAAAAATCGAATTCGTTAACGTACTATAAATATATTATTATTTTGTTCGCGACTGTTCCGCGAAGCGTCGCCGACGCGTGGGAGGGAAATTACAATTCAACGTACACGAACGAGCACCAGTTTTATGTATTTCCCCACAGACAGGTCGAAGGGAAACGAGTGGAGCCGCGCGTCTCCCTCTTTTTCACTCTTTCTCTCTCTCTCTCTCTCTCTCTCTCGCATCTCTATCACACTCTCTCGCTCGCAATCTCTCTTTCTCTCATCGCGATTCGATACAAAAAATAATTTCCGCATAAATTTTTTTCTCACGACGCTCCGTGGAAGAGTTTTTTTTTCAGTGTTATATACGCAGTCATAATCCTTCTCGAATGTGGTATATATATAAATATATATATATATATATATATAAATCGGTCCGTGTGAATGTGTGTCTGTCCTGCTCCTGTTTGTTTGTTTGATCTGTCCTGTCCGTACGTTTGTTTGTTGTGTACGTATGTGCCCTTTCACTCCAAATACTAGCTAGAATAAAAACCATTATTACATACAATAGAGAGTAACGAACGAATGCAATTTGTCCTCTGCGTATGTGTGTATGTGTGTGAGCGTGTGTTGTGTGTCTCGATTTCCCTAATTTGTCTCCGCGTGTCCGTGTGACGGGCCGCTCGAACCGGATAAAACTATAACTGTATATTGGATTGGGTATCATGATGACGATAATAATAGTAATAATATTAATAATCATAGAAATAATAATATTAATAATGATAATAGTAATCGATAGAAATAATAATAACGACAATCACGATTAGGACGATATCGCGTCAAGAAGTGTGGCTGGTAGGGAGGTAGGGGTACAGAGGTGATATTGGTAGTGGTGGAGGTGGTGGTAGCAGTGCTGATAACTGGAGAAAAACGTAGTGTCGATGCTGATGACGAACGATGATAACACGGTAAAATGAGCAACGAACGCGTTCACGATGATCCCGACTTTTTGACAATCGTAATAATTAATTCGCAATAATACAATTCGAATGATCGTAGCGGTAAGTATTTTTATGATACAGTAAAGTACAGTGTGCCTCGAAGAAAACGTAAACAACAACGTTCAACAATCGATAATATCAAACAGAATATTCTTTGTAAGTATTTATACATATATTATATATATATATATAGATAATATACATATTATATATGTAATATACATATTATATATATACATATATATATAAATAAACATATATATAAATATATATATAACATAGGTATTTTTATATATATATACATATACGTATATCTGTATATGCACATATATACATATAAAAATACATACACATACATATATATATATGTATATTATTATACAGAAAACGTAACACCGTTGCGATTCAAAGAGGGAATGCCCTACTAAAAAATAGGTATTCGCTTTGTCGATCGTAGATCCCAAAACAGAGGGTGGAAGATGTATCTCTTCCGTGACCTCGACCGATCGACAGATCGATCCTCAAGGTACATAATGATTAATCGTTTTGTAAATGCACAGAGTTACCAAGAACCCATGCCACGCAATTTTCCTATCCGATACCGCGATCATATCCCGCACACATATTGTCCGTGTCTCGTAACGTGGTAATAGGAAGGAACGCGATAAGAATTCGCAAAGAAACCGTCCGACTGATCAGGCGCGCACAGAAGATTATCACTACTTCATAGTATCGCGTAATCCCTTCGTCCCTGTGGGGAACTACGTTCCTAGGGTACCACATTGCGAGAGACGAACAGTACACAAATATACGCGACGACAAGTTGCGAATCCCTTCGATGCGAGCTCTCCGCTCAATCCTTCGAGGAGCACGATCCGCGCGGACCTTCGGGGCTAATTAACCCTTGTGTAGTCAACCAAAATGTATAGATAAACATTTCTTTCGATATTTTCATTCCCTAAGATTTTTAAAATGTTATGTATATAAAATTGGTATAAATATAAATTTAGCAATTGATTAGATAAACAATATTTTGAATACAGCAATTTTTACTGGCGCCTCAGAGTCGCCATTCGACTGCTAAGGGTTAAAACCTTTCTGCATGCAACTTGCTTGCACAAATTCTCATTATAAGGCTATAAATTAATAATTAGCGAGTAAAGAATGGACGTGCAGAGAAATGTCGTGATACCTTTCAGAGGAACATTAACAAATTGTTGAAAGAAATACAGTAAATGGGTACCCGGTTGTCTACACAAGGATGGTAAAAGAACGCGTCGATACGTTTCGAGAGCGTGGTTAAAGAAAACAGGGGTCGTGGGGAAAGCTACGCGTTACCCTCGTCAGTGGTACTATAAAACGAAACGTATTTCATATGGATTAAAAGAGGTCGCCGCGGTGGCGATCGCTCGAAGGACGTTCGAGATCGCATCGCAGAGAATGCTTGCAGTCTTATCCCGGAGAGAAAACAATGGTCGTTGCTAAGCGGACGATGGCCCGCGAGCCTTGTCCGCATCGAAGCTTCGTCGTTGCGGGTGAAGGGGTGTGCGTTTAGGTGAATTTAGGGGCTAGCGGGGCCTCATCGAACTGTTTAGGGGCTGCATAAGGCCTCCGTTGATGTAGCCGTGGTAGGTCGTGTAGACCGCCGCTGGGTTCTGCTGATGTGGGTCCTGAGGATACGGCGCAGGTACGTTCACCACTCCCACGGGGAGTTGACTGGCTTGGTTCATGAAGCCGCCGAGTTGCGCCGCCTGGTTCATGTAGCCGGTGGTCGGCTGACCTACTCGGTAGCCGTACTGAGCCATGAGATTCGTGTTCAGCGCCACGTTTGGACTGACCCGGCTGGCGGCGCTCTGCATCTGTGGACAGGTACTTCCGGGATCCAGGGTCTGTCTGTACAGGCTCTCGCTCGGATACGGTTGCGTCAGGGTCGTCATGTTCGCGTTCGCCGAAGACCTCGAGGTCGACCTACTAGGTGGGCCGGGCGTACCAGGCGGTGGCACCGTGTTCACATTGTAATAGTTCTTCGGGTAGCCGAGTGGCACCTGGGGCGGGGTCGGCAACTGCCTCGACGTTTGAGGGGGCGTCATGGTGTGCGGGATCGGTGGCGGCGGTGTCAAGTTCATCGCCGGCGATGGCGTCGGCGGTATCATCTCCAGGCCGTTGGTCAGCTGCTGAAGCTTCGCCAGGCTGCACGAATTGGTGGTCTGGTGGTTCCCGGAGGCCGACAGAGAAGGCGCGGGCGTGTGCGAGTGCGGTGGCATCGCGCTCGTCTGGATGTAGAAGTTTGTCGCGGTGGTGCAAGGCGTGGGCGCGCCGGATCTGCTGCCTCGATGCTGTATCACGTACGTGTTCTGCGTAGGGAAGGTCGGCGAGGCGACTGCCATGTAGTTCCCTTGCGAGATCACGGCCATGTTGTGCGAGTGAGCGGCGTGTGTGTGAGACTGCAGATGAGGCACCGGTGGTACGCTCATTGACGAAGACTGTTGGTACTGAGGTGGTACGTGGCTCGTGTGGGCCACGGTCGTGTGGCTCGTGTGGGAACTCGCATGCGAACTGGTGTGGGAGCTGGTATGTTGAGAGGAGGCTTGAGTGTGCGGCGTTGGGGGCGTGGCTCGATGGGATCTGCTGCTCTGCTGCGCCGATCTTGATCTGTGGGTCGTCTGCGAGCCACTGGCTCTCTTATTGCTGTGAGATTGTGGTTGCTGCTGCTGTTGTTGCTGTTGTTGCTGCTGCTGTTGTTGTTGCTGTTGCTGGTGCGTCGATTGTTGCTGTTGCGGTTGCGACTGCTGAGACTGTTGAGACTGATTATGCGTCATGTTCTGGCCCTGCGTTTGCTGTGCCAGTGACAACTGCATCGGTTGAGGAGTGTGGGCCTGTGGCAGAGGCTGCGGACTCTGCGTGGGTATGCTCTGCGGCGTGTGAGACTGAGGCAAGGGCTGAGGCGTGTGGGACTGCGGCATTGGTTGCGGCGTGTGGCTCTGTGGAAGCGGCTGAGGACTCTGCGTGGGTATGCTCTGAGGCGTGTGCGACTGCGGTGTCCTCGGCTGTTGAAGGGGCTGCGGCGTGTGAGGCTGATGCATCGGATGATGAATGCTGACATGAGCCGTCGGCGTGTGCTGAGGCATCGAGCAGTCAGCGTACTGAACCTGAGGCGATATGTTCACCGCTACGGACGTGGCAGGTGGCGCTATCTGCATCGATACGGAAATCGGAGCGGTGACCGACGCCGGCATCGACGGCAGCGCGCTTGGCGGCCTCTCCACGCTGTTCTGAGACGCCAGGTCGCTGGATATCGAAGTCGGCGACTCCAATCCCAGCTGACTGACGTCCAGATCGCATTGGCCGTAGTGCAACGAGTGCACCGAGTTTGTGGTCGAGTCGGGCGTGTACACTCCCATAGAGGGTAGGTCCGGCTGCGAGGGCGGCGTTCGCTTTACCGAGCCCGGATTCTCCAGGTGAGGCGTCGTCTTCCCGCTCTCCGGAGAGTTCTGCTTCATCTCCTCTGATTGCGTCTGATGCAGGTGCATCGTTTCCTGTTGCTCCATGATCGGCAGCGATTTCTCCTGCGGCGTGAGGGGTTCGGTTTCGGGCGAGGCTATGTTCGAGACGACGACGCTCGTCGGCTCCTTCTTCTCCGTGGGAGTCGCCGGAGAAGCCTCGATCTTTGGCCGTGTCGACTCCTCTTTCGTTTCCTTGAGCGTCGTTATCCTCTCGGAAATCGTCTCTTCCTTAGGGCTATCTTTATCCTGAGTAATAGCTTCTAATTTTTCGCATTCTTCCCCTTTGGGCGAAGAAACTTCAGGTACCAATTTCGACGTTTCCGGGCTACGAGAAATCGCTTTCTCGGCCTCCGAATCCTTATCACATTCCTTCGGAGCTTCCGTCGTCTCGCTCTCGACGATCCTCGCTTCCAACTCGACTTTCGTTGGCAGGCTTTTCTCCGTGTCCTCCTCCACGGGTTCCTTCTCGATCTCTGCAATCTCGGCGATCGCGATCGCGTTCGCGTCCACGGTCTTTTCGGGTTGTTCGATCGGTTCGGTCTCCGGGTTGCTTGAACACTGTGTCACGGATTTCGGCCTTGGTGCAGGTACTTCTTCCTCCCCCTCGTCTTCGTCACCGCCCTCGTACTCGCCGGGACTCGCGGACGCCGTCTCCGTCTCTGGCGGCACGATCGCGCCATTTTCCTCAACACTCTCGTTTTTGTTCGTCTCGGGACTATCCTCCTTCGAGGAGTGCTGGGACACCAGCACCGGAACGGGTGATTCCTTGCGCATGGGAGAGTCTGGTTTCTCAGACTCGGTCGACGGCGAAAACGAAGTGGGAGGTATCACAGGACTTTGCGGTCGGTCGCTCGTGGACGTTTCCGGCTTCAATTGAGGCATCTTCAGAGATTCCTTCTCGGCTTTGGCTCGTCCTCGCCTCGACATCGGCGGAGTTTTCGTCTCCTTCGATTCCTCCTTGCCGTTGCACTGAGCCTCGTCCGCGTTCTTCTTCTCTTTCGCCTGTTTCGCCTGCAAATATTTGGTTTGCCTGCTCGTCACCTTCAACAAGATATCGTCAACTTTGCACTGTTTCTTCGTCGGCTTCTGCACCGTCGACGACGGAGTCGACGTCGCCAGCTTCGGTGACGTCTTCTCCGGCTCTGGGGCGTGGTCCTTGTCCCTATCCTTGTCTTTCGGAGAGTCCTTCTCCTTCGTCTTTTCCTTCTCCTTTGGCTTCTCCCTCTCCTTTTCCTTCTCCCGATCCTTCTCCTTTTCCTTTTCTCTCAAAGACTCACGAGTCCTCTTCCTCGAACTAACCTCCGACTTCTCCTCCTTCTCCTCGGGTTCAGTCTTTTCGGAATGTTTTCGTTTACGGAGAGGCGTCGTCGTCGTGGCCGTCGCCATTGCGCTCTCCAGCGCCAGCGCCTTCGGCGTTCTGATCCTTCGTCTCGAGGATGACAGTATAGGTGTCACTTTCGTCGAACTTGCTGCCGAGGAATTCGCGTTTTTTGCAGTCGCCACCGACCTTGAGTTCCTCGGTGTTGTCGGAACTGTCTTCGGCTCGACGTCCATCGGTTCTTTGGACGATTCGGAGTTCGCGGAGCCGGTGGTCCGGGTCTCTTTTTCGGAGTCCTTGGTCCCCCTCGAGTCCCTCGCCTCCTTTGTTTCCTTTGTTTCCTTCGTTTCCTTCGTTTCCTTCGTTTCCCTCGACTCCTTGACCGACTTCGTTTCCTTGGTCGTTTCCTTCGTTTCCTTCGTCTCCTTCGTGTCCTTCGACTCTTTGGAGACCTCTTTCTGTACCGTGACGGCGGCGGACTTTTGCGGGCTCTTCTGTTTCAACGGCGACGACCTCCTCTGGCCCAACCTTCTCCCCCTCGGTTTCTTCTTGATCTTCACCTTCTGAATCTTTTCGACGATCGCGGTCGCTTGCTTCGGCTCCGCCACAGGAGAAGTTTCAGAACTGGTGTCGGCGCTTTCCTCAGGGCTTTGGTAAGGGTTCGGGATCTGTGTGAGCAACGGGATCCATCGCAGACAGTCCGGGTCCAGTTTGATGCGGGAACTCTTCCGCACTTTCGCCATGTGAGAGTTCACCTTGCTCCAATCGACTACCACAGCTACTTTCGAGTTTCCCTCGCCAGGTAAATGGACCGATTTGATGAATCCCAACAGCTGCATAGCGGTCGCGATGTCGTGCGCCGACACGCCGGTCTCTTTCGTGATGTCGCCCAACCGGATGTCCGTAGAATCACGATGTGCGTCAAGGTACTCGAGGACCACGCTTTTCCAGAACGAATGGTACGACACCCGACCAAGATCGGAGAGAGGTTTCTCCGGGGTGCCGGGTATACCCTCCACCTTGGACAACAGGTAACTGAACTCGATGAGAAACCTACCGAAACCCTGTCTCTGGTATTGCGGCAGAGTCATGATACAGGAGACGTTGTATCGCTGCGCGGGACAGTGTTTCTCCTTGCTGAAGTAGCCGATCAGGTGGCAACCGTACTTGTCGTTCTTGGTCACCGCGTAAAACAGAAACGGCTCCACGTCGTAGTACAGGGTTTTGTGATCCAAGAACAATTTCGCTAGTAGACACAAGTTCTGACAGTAAATCTTGTTCACGTTACCGTCGATCTGAAAGCGAACACAAACACACCAGATTAGAATGGGACAGCCGTCGTTAATTGTTGCGAGCAGGGCTTGAAACCATGTATAATATGTTGACCTCCGAATGACCTTTCAAGGAGTTGTTCTTCAAAAAGCATAACTTAGTTATGCAACTGTTTTCAAGCCCCGGTTGTAAGATAAAATGAGAACAATTACGGGACAACAGTTAACACATTTAATCAACAGATTTTGGTTACGGAGAACTACAGAATGGCTATTGATGTCCGGAATCTTTTTTCGTTCATTCGTCATCGTTTTATTCGTGCACAAAATGATGACTCGTCGTTTGCGAATAACGATTGAATTCAGTAGAACAGCAAAGTGTCTCTTAATTCTCAATTGCTAGCTAAATTAAAGGCGAGAGCCGAATACGCTCGAGAAACATAGTGGCTGCTTCCAGTGTCGCTGATCAGCAGACTACAGGGTACCGAATGAAGAAATAATGAGTAACGATTGAGAAACTGTGGTCGATTAATGAATGCAATCTTCAATGACCTCTGGAGTAGGGGGTCTTGCGATCGCGTAACAAATCTAGAGAAACGGAGAGAGGAGATAACACACCTCGAAAACGGACAGTCCGTTGCACCTATAGATCTCGGTGGCCGGTGGATGCCTCCACTGACACTTGTCCATGTGTCTGTCGAGTACCGCTCGACTCTTGGTGTACTTTAGGCAGAACTCGCAGAAGAAGAGTTTCGGTAATCTCGCGTACTCCTGCGGGAATGGACTCGAGTACCACGTCTCCACTTCGTACCGACCGAAAACGATGGCCGCGGGGTTCCTCGCACCGTTTCCAGCCGCAGGATTCCCGGTGCCAGGACTAAGAGCCGAGGACACGGTTTCGTCGTCTTCTCCGTTCGCATTCGAAACGGTGAGTCTCGCCGCCCTGTCCCGGGCGTCCTTAAACAGATCGACATCCTTTTGCGTAACGCCGGGCGGCAAGGTCTGCGGTACTATCGGCTCTTCTGTAAGCAGAGTAGAAAGGTTGGTTTTTCTAGTGATCGCACACCTCCGCGGGACGAATAGAACGACGGAAGTAGAACTCTTCGCTGGGAAGATCTCTACCGAGAGAAAGAAAAATAAAACGTTCGAGTAGAGAAAAATGGTTCGTTATCGCGACGTTTCTTCCGACACGTCCAGTGTGATGGAGAGGACCAAGACGAGGAAGTGTTACTACAATACTGTTCGACGTTGATGAGGGCCACGCGACACGGCACACGAAACGATTCGAGAAAAGCGCGGGATCGGTCGTTGGAGAACTCGTCGCGTCGTCGACCGAGAAACAAAAGCAATGTTACTTTGATCGAACAAGCGTGACAAATATGTTATTCAACCAGTGCACAACCTCGACGAATATAATCGGAGGGTCATTCCATGCCGAATCGATCACATTTCGACGTCACCTTCGACGATTTTGTTCGGAAGTAAATGTGTTGTAGTCCGCGTGTAGTTAGGGGGGTTTAAGTAATCATTACATGCCACCTGGGATATTTCCATTCTCTTAAACCACTCTGGCCCATCATCAAAACAAAAAAACACAGCTCAATTGGACAAACCCTGGGCAAAAATGTGCGAAAACTGCGATCTTTGCAGGCCTGTAATTTTTAAACGAATTCTAGACCAGTAGCGGAGAAAAGTTTAGGACTGCGCTAAAGAAGACGATAACTTTTTTAATATTGTGCTATAGGATTTGAACTTTTTTGGGAAGCTAGAGCAACTAGTTTGCTACAGGATGTGAAAAGAAATTTTTTCAAAAATTGTAATTGATCGGAATTGTTTTTATATTTATATAACAACGATTTATTGCCGAAAATCTTGAAAATCTGCAATTTTTACCATCTTTAAATGTTTGTAGCTCATTGCAACGTCGACCGATTCTGACGAAATTTTCAGAATATGTTTAATTGACACAGACCTACAAAACGTATTTTTTAAATTTGCAATATAGGCCCACATAAAAAAGTTAAAAATTCAACTTTTAGTATTTTTTCAACAATTCCGATCAATTGCAATTTTTGAAAAAATTTCTTTTCACATCCTTTGGTAAATTAATTGGTCTAGCTTCCCAAAAAAGTTCAGATCGTATAGTACAGGGGTCGGCAACCTTTTGAGTCGGAAGAGTCAAAAATTACAATTTACAAAATTTCAAAGTGTTTAAAGAGCCACAAAATATTTTCTTGCCAACAATAAATAGTACTCGCATAAATAAAGTTATTTGATAAAAAAAACTAATCTATTTATTCATAAGAAAAAACATCCAAAGAGCCGCATGTGGCTCGCGAGCCGCAGGTTGCCGACCCCTGGTATAGTACAATATTAAAAAAGTTATCGTCTTCTTTAGAGCGGTCTTAAACTTTTGTCCGCTACTGTAAATCCCCCTAATGTCACATAGACAAGAACATATTTCATTCGAAAGAAAATCGCCAATGGTGACGTTAAAAAGTGATCGATTTGGCATGGAATGAGCCCAAGACGAAAACAAAAAAGAAACGGTGAGTAATTCTGGCGCCGAATAGAGCTGTTAATAATTGTGAGTACGGTGGGGGGCATCGAGAGAAAAAGCAAAGCTGTGGGATATATATCGGGTATTTGTGGAATGTGTTGGCAGAGTATATCGGTAGTCTGGCTCTTCGATGGCAAAAGGGCATTCTCGTATTGCGTTGCGAAGGGCGTCGATTTTTATCAACAACGACGATGTTTGCCTGCTAAGCGTCAGCAGCAACAGGTAGACGCTCCAGTTTGGACTAATACGGGACCGGCTGAGCGTATCAATAGTATGCCACCCAGTGTCGTATTTCTTCGTCCTGGAAAACTGACCAGTGCGGTTACACGCTTCCGATTATTACGAGGTTAGGGGGGGAGATCGGAGGATACGTGGCTACAACAACAATTTCTCGAGGAAGTTCGTGGGTGATCCGCGACCAGGTCGCGAAGCGATGATCCATCATCTCCGAGAGTCGTTACTCGATTCCGAGATTGTTTCGCGTCGACCGGCAAAACGAGGAAGAGAGAAAGAAAGATACAGAGAAAGAGATAGAGAACCGAAGATGAAGAAAAGCGTGTGCGAAACGTTTGCGTGTACGGTCGGGTGCATTGGCGAGCGTGCGCTAATCGTGTACCCTATAAATACATATATACGGCATGGATTAAAGGAGAGTTAAGTGTGCCAGAGCCAAGTAAGAAACATTATTAGTGACATGCAATAAACCACGTAAATATTCGTAGCGTGAAACCGATGGAAATCCAGGGAAACGCGAATCCTGCCGCGGCAGCATCACCGTCGTCGATCCGATCCGTTTCATTTGGAGAATATACTCGAGGCTACCGTGAGAGACGCAGATTTCCATCGGTTTTACACCGTGTGACCGATAAACATCCTATCGAGGAACCTGATTGTTCTGTGCTCGAACGCGCGACTCTGTTTCCCTCGCGATCGAACGAGATAGAGCAACGAACATTCGTTAACGGTCCGGCGAGCATAGGAAACGCAAAAGATTTTCGATCGGGCGAGATTACACGCATGCTACGAGAGAACAATCACGTTGATCCTGGAAAAGAAGTTACGTGTCAGAGTCACATGTACACACACATATCATATACCACACCACACCGCCAACACATCCACGTGGTGGTGAGCGAGGATTAGATTAGAGGGGAATTCTTCTTTTTTGCGACTTTTTTTTTGTTGGGTGCATCATCGAGGTTAAGGGACTCGTGAGCGGGTCGGGGATAGACTCTTACCCTTCCTGGTGGAGCAGGGTGTCGCGCGGGGTGTCGTGGTGGTGTTGGTGGTGGTGGCGCTAGTACAGGCTCGTGGATTGGACTTTAGGCTAGGATTTGATTTCACGGAATCGGAACACAGGCCGGACTTCGAAACAGCGGGCACAGGGTGGCGTGTCGTCTGACCGTTGCTGGTTTCCGTGACCGTGTTGTTGTTGTTGTTGCTATTACTGTTGTTGTTATTGTTCCTCTTTCGTGGATAATGATCGTGCCTGTGCGACGACGGCGACGACGACGGCGAGGACAGAGACTGGTCGTTCGCGGCGCACTTGACGAGCGACGAGGCGTCCTTCATCAACTTTCTCCTCTCGTGCTCGTGCCTCTTACTGTTCACCGCGGTTTTCACCAGGTTCGACGGCGTCATTTTCGGCAGTTTCTCGTTCAACGAGCCGACCACGAACAAACTCTCGTCGGAGGGCGTGAAGATCCCGGGCCTCGGCACCCTCGGCGCTTCCTCCGCCGTCGGTTTTTTCCTCTCCTTTGATTTGCCGGCGACAGGGACGGCGGGCGAAGTCACGTCCCTTTTGTTCGCGCCGGTAGACGGCGGCTGAACTCCTCGCGGAAACTTTGCAACGCTACCGCCGCCGCCGCCGCCGCCGCTGGTCTTCTCGTCAGCGTTAGGCCGTTTTCTCCTGTCCGGAGCGTAATTAGGCGCGGCCCCACCGGACCTCGCCCTACTGTTCGTAGGCACTGAAAAGAAGTGACTCAGACCGTCGAACAAGCCTTTCAGCTGACCAGCGCCGGGCTTCACTTTGTTGTCGATGCCGCCGGTGAAACCGGAAGACGCGACACCACCGACACCACCAACGACCTCGCCACCGACCCCGACCCCAGTCCCGACACCGACGACGTTCTTTTGCTTCTTTTTGCTGTCCGAGATGGCGGCGGCGGTCACTGCCGGTTGTATGTGCAAGCCGAACGTCGGCGTGCCGCCCACGTCGAGCTTTGGTAACGGAGCGCCGAAGGTGTTGTTGATGTTGCTGAAAAACGGCGACTCCGCGTTCAGCTTGGCGGCGGCCGCGGCGAAACCCCAAGGCTTGTCCTCGCTGAGATCACAGGAGAATGGACTCCTCGGTTTCGGGGATTCGATCCGAGAAGATGTAACCCGGCGACCACCGTCGGACGCGTCCTCCTCGGACGCGTCCTCCTCCTCCGACGACGAGTCGCTCGAATCGTTCGAGCTGTTATCATCCTCCCCATCGTCGTCGGTGGTGTCGCTACCGTCCGAGGAATCCGAGGACCCTTCGCTGGCGCTGCTACTGTTACTGCTGCTAGACGCTAACGACGCCCTTTTATTACCCAGCTGTGCAGGTTGTTGTTGTTGTTGCGGCGATTGTTGTTGTTCCCGTTGTTGCTGCTGCTGTTGTTGTTGCTGCTGCTGCTTCTTCTGGTTCGCGTTACCCCGAGTCAACCTAGGACTAACGTTCTGCGAGGACTTAGACTTATCACCGCCCCCCACCCGCTTCAACTTATTGTGCTCCGCGTTAAATGCGCTCAGCCTAAAGAACTTTTGCTTCTCCTTCGAGATCCGGTCATTCTTTTCTTCGAGTAGCCTACCCTGGCCTGCGAGTTGGGCGGGGGGTTGTGGTATAGGAGAGGAAATTAAAGGTGGTTGACGAGGGGAGACAACACCCGCATTACCGTCCGAGCTGCTGTCCACCTGTGCCACTCCAGCAGCGCCTTTCTTTCCGGGAGTCGCGATCGTCAAGCTCTTTCTGGATACCGTCGATCTGAAACACATCCAACGCGACACCACCGTCGAATAAACCGTGTCGATCGAGATATCGCTTCCACTGGGACGACTGAAGTCCGCAGCTGTATCTACACGCCGCACAGTGGTCGGAAATCGCGGAAACGACCAACGAAAGTGGCCAACAAAAGAAAACGTGCTCTGGCACTTTGTAAATAAAGTACTACTACACAGATCTTTAAACTACCGAAAAAATTTTTTGCTTTTGGCCACTATTTCGGGCGAACTGACCACTGTGCGCCGCATCGCGCCGCGAGGATATTGTTCGCTGCATTTCAATCTGTATTCAACAGCGCAACCGATAAATCTGCTCAAATACAGTATTCTGTAGTGTTAGTTTTTTATCCCCTCTAACACTTACTAAACCTTTAACTACCCGCGCACAGAATTTTCACGTAACTATCCGCGCGGTGTATTTAGTACACCACACTGAGTACGGAGTCACTGTGTGCGGAGCACGAGAGAAAACTAGCGGGCAGGGAACGGAGAAAGAAGATTGCCCCTTTGCGTTCCTCTTGCCCCGTTCCCCTCCCGCTAGTTTTCTCTCGTGCTCTGGACAGTACATATACAGGGTGTCCCAAAATTCCTGCATATCCCGGAAATGGGAGGTTCCTGACACCATTTGAAGCGACATTTTCCTTTGCAAGAATGTTATCCGCGGCTTTGTTTAGGAGTTATTAACGAAAAACACGGACCAATCAGAGCGCGCCAACTGTCTATTGGCCGACTGTGGTAACTCGCGTCTAGATCGCGCTCTGATTGGTCCGTGTTTTTCGTTAATAACGCCTAAACAACGCCGCGGATAACTTTTTTGCAAAATGTCGCTTCAAATGGTCTCAGGAACCTCCCATTTCCGGGATGTTCAGGAATTTTGGGGCACCCTGTATTATTGTATTGGTGTACTTTTTACATCAACGCGGGTAGTTAAAGGTTAATAGTAGACTGCGGATCTTTATGCAAAATAAAAATTGTCTGCACAGATAGCAAGAAATAGAAACTAAATTGAATGTCACTTCTTCCCTTAATGATCTTAATAAGGAGAAATGATAATATTGGCATCTTCAATTTTTAATATTGTCCAACAATTTCGAATTTGATATACTCAAGTTTGCTATGAATGCATAAAGATCCGCAGTCTACTTATTAGTTTTTGTTGTTTCGTTAAGAAACCTTTATCAACGGATTGGCCAAATTTTTCTTATTAAAATGAGACCAGACACGAGAGAATTACGATTATAAATATTAGCAGAAGTCGTACTTATGGATGCCAGATTGAAATTTAGTCGCGTCTACATTGGGAAACTTTAGTTTGGGCGATCGAGTCGATCAGCCTCAAGTTCCCTAATGCAAACGGGATTTAATAGGTGATCAGTAGACTGCGGACCTTCATAGAAAAATTATGTAGATAAAATTCAAAATTGTTGGAAAATTTTAAAGATTGAAGATGCCAATATAAGGGTGTCTCACCTGAAGGAGGCCACCTGAATATCTCCTTTATTTTTAATAGCACAAAAAGAATATTTATGGCATAATTTAAATGATATCGAAGGAGGAGTATCGTAGAAGAACAATTCTTTTAGTCCGGTTATTTTTTCGAGGTCATCCGTATCTTTTATCGGGAAAACTTATTCTTTTTTATTCCATCTTGTTAATGACTCAAGCATATTCAAATGTATTTTTTCAGCCGCTATAAGGTGGAATAAAAAGAAAATAAGTTTTCCCGATAAAAAAATAACGATGACCTTGGAAAAGCTATGAAAAAATAACCGGACGAAAGAAATTATTCTTCTATAATATTCCTCCTTCGATACCATTTAAATTATGCCATAAATACATTCTGTGCTATTAAAAATAAAGGATCTCTTTTCTGTGAAAATCATTAAGGGAAGAAATGGCATCCAATTCGATTATTTTGCATAAACATCCGCAGTCTAGTGATCGCGATTTCCTCGCGACGTCTTTACACAGCGCGTGTAAAGAAAGGAAGAAAGGGAGGACTGGGTTTTCGTTCGTTCCCGCTTATGGATCGGTAGTGTGCTTACTTTCTATTCTCGCGTAACTTGCTGAATCTCTTCCTCGCGCTGGTCGGCGTGTCGTCGAGCGAGGCCGAGTCCTGCGGCTTGCTCTTCTTCCCGTCGTCCTTGGCGACCGGCGTGTGCGCCGTTTGACAGTGTCGACATCTCCACGGCGCCTTATTCTTCTTGTCGAGGGCGGGATCGAGACAGGTGGGATGGTAACACTTGACGCAGCCGGCGCACTTCACCAGATAGTTCTGCGACTCCTGTTCCAGCTGACAACCGGCGCAAGTAGGCGAACAGTCGTCGCAGGACCACGTAATTCCCCTGTCGACCAGGATCGAGAGCTCCGGCGGAGCGCACATGTTGTGCAGAGCAGCACCGCACACGCTACACCTGCTCAGCTTCTCCGCCGCGTTCCGCTTCGTGTTGTTGTTGTTCCCGGCTATCGTCGCTCCGAGACACTCTTTGCATATTGGCAGAGGAGCCGGCAGCTGCGACAGACAACACACGACAACGATCAGTACGGTCAATCGGTACAAACAACTCGGGCAACTATCCTTTGCCAATATGTACTTAGGTCTATACTTTAATCACTTCGCTAATGGCTCAACATCGATAACAGAAATAGAATTCTACTTCGCATCGACCCAGCCATGTCAAACACGCGGCCGTCGACAAGTAAGGTGAAGTGTCCTAAGTCTGGACAGTCCAAAAGTGATACCACCTAAATCTGGACAATTGAATTTTCATAGTAAAATCAGTAATTAAGAGATTAAATAATTATATTATATATTCTGAGGCATTAGCTACAAGTAGGTGTGAATATTATTTCATTAAGACATCAATTGAAATTTAAAAATGAATTCAAAGTTCATCTGAAAACAGTATACAAAATAGTCTATTTACATGCGAATCATGTGCATTTATAGTTCGAACTTTTGTTAGAAAAAAAGATATAATTTAAGCCCTCAGACAAAAAATAATTATCACGCATAATAATATTGATATTTTAAAATAAATTGGCAATCAAACTTAACGTAAATAATAATTATTAATCCAAGTATTAGATGTCCAAGATTAGGACTGTTTTCAAATATAAGTACTCCATACTGGGACGCGATGACAGTAGCTGTCCCACTCTAAGCTTATACGCAATGTGCTTACGCCTGAAGCCGGACACGTGTTTGTGAATAAAATCAACGCATTGTTTGCAAATTATTTAACTACATGTACGTATAATTAGTCTTCTATTAGCTTGAATAACGTATGTAGAAAATGTATTCCGGTTGTGACATTAGTAATACTTCGTGTTTACATCTTAAATCTATCAGTATTACTACCTAACCTTAAAAGTTGTATTATGACAAGTTTTATTAAAACAGTAAGTGAAAATAAATATATATTTGGTTAAATAATACAATACTATAATCTATGATAAGAATACTACATATTACGCAAAGCATCTTCTATTCGTCATGCGCAACAGCGCCACCAACCAACGTTTTAGGTTATGTTCGCTCGATCAACTCGTAAATTGAATTTGTCCCGATATAGGCTTTACTTCTGTCCAGGTACTAGCTTAGATTGGATTTAATATGTCCAACTATAGGTTTGAATTATTCTTGTTAATACAATTAAGATATTAACCTAAACAATGATTTTTTTATTTTAAATTACTTTACAAACTCTGAACTGTATGTTAAAACTCTTAAGAAATTGTTTTTGTTTATTTAAAGTGATAAAATTTAAAATAGAAAAACATGCTGTCCAGGCATAGGGCACTTCACCTTACTCTGCAGCCCGACCAAAAACATTGAAACTGTTGCTGACAATTTACAACTGGAATTAATCGAAATGCAGTGTGATTCCGTATTGAACTATTTTTAACACTATTTTCAACACTATTTTCAACGTAAAAAATAATAAAACTGAGGAAAGGTCAAGATTAACAGACCAGCTTGTGCAATCAATTTCAAAAATAATTACAGCTCAACAAATTCGATCGAATTTTGAAAATTTGGTTACTGAAAACCGTTGCCAAGTTTCTTTGAAATAAAAAGATTAAATAGTTTTATTCAAATAAAGCAAACTTGAAGAAAAACAACTTTTATACTTCATATGTATTTTTGTAATATTGTTATGTTTGCATTATGTTAATAAAAGAAAATGTGTTTCTTCTTTATTTCGAGTCTGCATTTTTTATTGCAGTCCTCGAATTTATTTATAATACTTAATGAGGCCCCTTAGTGATGAATGAGTTTGACAGACCTGCCTTAACCCTTTGCTGTAACATTTTCTTTACAGTTACAATAATTAAAACGTCTTCGAAAAATGTCGTAGAAGAGAAAAGAAAATTTACATATTTTGTACGGCTGCATTTATTATAATGATTAAGTATCGATTGCAAACGAATCAAATTTTATTTCATCTAAACAGAAAGGCGTAACGTTTATATTTATTAGACTTTGTTAATCCCTTGCCCTACGATTTATTTTACGGTTTCAGTGATTAGAACTTTCTTTGTAGCTTGTAATTTTGCTAAAAAAGGAGAAAATTTATATCTATTGTATGCCTATACATGTTCTCCAATAACCATGCATTAACAAAACCAAAAATATCGTGTAGGTTTAAAGGAAAAATAAAAAAATTAAAGCAGAATAACAATTTTCTACCTGAGTTACAACAAACTGGAGCTGAATAGAAATTTATTTTCTTTCTTAATAATAATAATAATTTGCTTTATTTCAGCCTTGCAGCTAAGAAACCTGACTTTGTTTACAATATCCTATCTTCTTTCTTAATATGTTTAATAGGTTTAAAATAATATAACAGTATTTTCAACTTCTTCTAACGTTGTTACTGTTTTAAATTACACCTACTCATTTTTGTCATAAATGCATAAAATCCACTGTCTACTTATTAGACTCTGTTCAGAATCTTCATCACGAGTCTGATACGATATCGTCGGGCACGGGGTTAAAATCTTCATCTGACTCGTTAAAATACGGCAAGGGGTTAACAAAAACGAGCAGCATTTATTCTATCGACTCGGCTAATTTGATCAAGAATCGCGCTCCCTAATCGGCGATCGCCGTTACAACACCATCGTAATCGAGTAACTACAACGCGTGGTCGATAAACGCGAAACGCGAGTATGCGATGATATTCCATCCGACACGAAGCAGTAATTAGCGGCGTCCTTCGCGCGAGAATAAATCGCAACCGTAGGATGCGATTATTAGGTAGTAATTGGTTGGTAATTCGCGAGAAGCGAAATTCAATATTCATCAGGATGTTCCAGCAAGTTGAACCTGGCCGGGCGAGACGCGGTAAACGTTCGATCCCACGGAAAACTATGAAAACGGAGGAGTAATCGGTGGTCCGTCGATGGTCCCACGGAGTGGGGAAGATCGCGAAGACCGATAGAGTTCGCTCGGCGAAACTGTGGGCGCACGTTGTTGCCGGGAGAGCTGTTATCCCTTTGCACTCGAACTCTGGGGCGCCAGTAAAAGTTGCCATGCCATTATTCAAAACAGTTTTGACTTTACTAAATTCGTGTACAATGTAAAAAAGTATATGAAAAAAACTTTTTAAAAAACACGCTTATATTAAAATGCACTAAAAACGAGAAAATAATTTTGTTCCTGGTTCTCCATAAAGTACCGAATCCAGTTGAATGATTAATAATATTTTTCCCTAAAATTTGAAGCAAATAGTTCAAAATTTCTTTTGTCATAAAATTAGTATCGGAATATATAGAAACATTTAATATAAATTTAAATAAAATCATGACATTAGTGACTATAAATAAAAGCGTGGAGTGCTCACGAAGATTACGTCAATATAGTTTAGCGCTCCACGCTTTTATTTTTATAGTCACTATTGTCACGATTTTATTGAAATTTATATTAAATTTTTCTATCTATTCCTACACTAATTTTATAACAGAAGAAATTTTGGGGAAAAATATTATTGATCATTTAACTGGATTCTGTATTTCATAGAGAACCAGGAAAAAATTATTTTCTCCTTTTTAGTGCATTTTAATATAAGCGTGGTTTCTATCAAGCTTTTTAAATATATTTTATTTTCAATAATTAATTATTTTAAAATAATTATCTTATAGGAAAAATTAAATTAATAATCAATTATATTCGGAGTTGATGTATTATTAACTGACTGATTATACAAACAACAACAGTCAAACCAGCTGAGCCTAGTGAAAAGCGACAGAAGACGGAAAAAGAAAAAACTTCTTCCACGGAATAGAATATCGTTTGTTTCTTTTTGTATTTCAGCATTAAGCAGCGTTTAAATTATTTTACAGCCTCATTAATGTAGGTATAATATCAATAGGAGTTAGTCAGTCATCAGTAGAACGGAATACATAATCATTTTTACATTACTTCTTATGGGGAAGGTTGGTTTGGTATACGTCCTATTCGGTATAAGTCCAAACATCAGCAACGGATTAAGATAGTATACTGAGGTACCACTGTATAAATATAATAGAATAAAAAATGACCTGAGTCGAAACATACAGTAGCGGACAAAAGTTTAAGACCGCTCTAAAGAAGACGATAACTTTTTTAATATTGTACTATACGATTTGAACTTTTTTGGGAAGCTACAGCAATTAGTTTACTAAAGGATGTGAAAAGAAATTTTTTCAAAAATTTATCTTCACATCCTTTAGTAAACAATTGCTCTAGCTTCCCAAAAAAGTTCAAATCATACAGTACAATATTAAAAAAGTTATCGTCTTCTTTAGAGCGGTCTTAAACTTTTGTCCGCTACTGTATATCCTGATTTTGGAGTTAAAATTGCTTCGAGTCCAAAGGGTTATTACGGCTCGATCGAGCGGGCTCCGCGAATGTCGTTGGAAACCGACGCGATTCACGGTGGTGCGCGTCAATTTTTCTGTATTCGGCGCGGTTGGTAGGTAGGTATATGGTGTATGGTATCGCGCGCGTTGCATACGAAAGACGACCCACCGACCGACAGACCGACCACCGTAAAACGTAATTATTCATTCCGGTAATAATGCAGCCAGCAAGGTTCCGTATATCTCCGCATCAACGAGGGTGCATCTTATTAAAACCGTGGGCTCCGCCGCGCCACTCGCTCTCGCAGACGCGATCTATCGCCTCGATACGCCGACTGCACGCGCGAAACGGCCGACCACCGCACCCGAACCTGCCAACAACTTTCGACGATGCCAAACAAAACAAAACTCGCGTCAGTACCTGCTGTCTATCGTTGGTAGGTTTTTCGCTATTGGTACTAAATATCGAGGACTTGCTGCAGTGGCGGATCTAACGGTAAGCGGACTAAGCGGTCGCGCGGGGCCCCGAGATAACATAGGGCCCCGAATTTTAAATAAAATGAATTTTTAAATAGATTTATTTAATGTGTAACGGTATGAAATTTTTCATTACTTTTCTCTGTTTTGTTCTCCTTCATTCAACTTCTGTTTCTAACTTGAGTTTGAGGGCCCCAAAATTTTTACCGCTCACAAGGGAAGGACCTTAAATGTCCGACTTCGATTTTGATAATTTTTTGTGAAAGGATGGTATATGGATCCCTAATTATGTATGCAAAATATTAGGTGTACTTACTCAATAGTTTTAAAGATATGAACAAATAAACTTCCAAGTTTTCGAAGTTCCATTAGCCGTGTAAGCAGATTGCGTGAAAGTTCAATTGTTTATATCTTTCAAACTATTGAGTAATTACACCTAATATTTTGCACACATAATTAGGGGTCCATATACCATCATCTCACAAAAAATTATCAAAATCGAAGTCTGACACTTGTTAGGGCCTCCACTTGACTTGAGCCGCCACTGACTTACTGGGCAAATGGTCACACAAAGTCGCAACCGAGTGAAACTTTCATGACTTTCTTTTCTCTACAGCTCAATGAATGAACTCAAATTTTTGGAACTTGTGATATGCTACGTTTTTCCTTAGAACTACAGATATTACGTTCAACCTGTCGTACAAATGAAGTATTGTATGAAGGGGGCGGACAACGTGTGACATAGAAATATGCTCAAGTATTTTCGTACCGCCCCCGGGTCAATCCTCGAGCTCCCAACGATATTTATGTATCCACCCCGAACATCTGAATCCCATGAGACTACCGTGGAAACGCTGCTACAATCTGGTACGCAGTGCTCGTACAAGGTCCCTCAAGGTCACGTCGACAAAGAATGAAAATTAATCGTGAACGGCTGGTTTTCCTTAGTGCGTTATCGGACCAAACGAGCTTCCGGTACTCCAGTGGTCGATAACACTGTGCCTCATTCACACGCCGACGTGCGTACAACGTTGGGGGCTGTCGTCATCGGCTACCATTTTTAGGTGCGCGATAAGATCATCGACCAGTTGAATCAACACAGTCTTTCCAGATCGCTAGTCTTTTACTCCATTAGCTTGTATCGTTTCGTAGCCGAATTTCTAAAGAGAAAATTCTTTGAAGAGAAATAAATTTCTATTCGGTTTCTGCTATATTCTATCATTTCGTAGCCGAACTTCTGAAGAGATAAGTCTGTGAAGAGATATAAACTCCGATTTGGTTCCTATTCTATCCTATGCTTTGGTAGCCCAACTTCTGAACAGTAAAATCTCTGAAGAGTGCAATAAACTCCTATTTTGTTTCCTATTCTATTTTTTCGTACCTCAACTTCTAAAGATAAATATCTCTGAGGAGAGAAATAAACTCGTATTTGCTCCCTATTCTATTCTATCGTTTCGTAGCCTGATTTCTAAAGATAAAAATAAACTTCTATTTTGTTTCCTATTTAATTTTTTCGTATCCCAACTTCTAAGGAGAAAACTCTAAAGAGAGAAATAAACTCCTATTTGATTCCTATTCTATTCTATCGTTTCGTAGCTCAATTTCTAAGAGAAAAATAAACTCCTATTTGGTTCCTAGTCTATCCTATCCTTTGGTAGCCCAACTTCTGAACAGTAAAATCTCTGAAGAGTGCAATAAACTCCTATTTCGTTTCCTATTCTATTTTTTCGTATCACAACTTCTAAAGATAAATATCTCTGAGGAGAGAAATAAACTCGTATTTGCTCCCTATTCTATTCTATCGTTTCATAGCTCAATTTCGTATTCTATCGTTTCGTGTCCAACTTCTAAATTGATAAATCTCTGAAGAGAGAGAAGTAAACTCCTATTTGGTTCCTATTCTATCCTATCCTTTGGTAGCCCAACTTCTGAACAGTAAAATCTCTGAAGAGTGCAATAAACTCCTATTTCGTTTCCTATTCTATTTTTTCGTATCACAACTTCTAAAGATAAATATCTCTGAGGAGAGAAATAAACTCGTATTTGCTCCCTATACCTATTCTATCATTTCATAGCTCAATTTCGTATTCTATCGTTTCGTGTCCAACTTCTAAATTGATAAATCTCTGAGGAAAGACAAGTAAACTCCTATTTGGTTCCTATTCTATCCTATTCTTTGGTAGCCCAACTTCTGAACAGTAAAATCTCTGAAGAATGCAATAAACTACTATTTTGTTTCCTATTCTATTTTTTCGTACCCCAACTTCTAAAGAGAAAAATCTCTGAAGAGAGAAATAAACTCGTATTTGTTCCCTATTCTATTCTATCGTTTCATAGCCCAATTTCCTATTCTATCGTTTCGTGACCAACTTCTAAATTGAAAAATCTCTGAAGAGAGAGAAATAAACTTCTATTTGGTTCCTATTCTATTCTATCGTCTCGTAGTCCAATTTCTACAGTGAAAAATAAACTTCTATTTTGTTCCTTATTCTATTTTTCCGTATCCCAACTTCTAAGGAGAAAAATCTCTGAAGAGAGAAATAAACTCCTATTTGATTCCTATTCTATTCTATCGTTTCGTAGCTCAATTTTTAAAGAGAAAAATAAACTCCTATTTGGTTTCTATTCTATTTTTTCGTATCTCAACTTCTAAGGAGAAAAATCTCTGAAGAGAAAAATAAACTCCCATTTGGTTCCTATTCTATTTTTTTGTATCCAAATTCTAAGGAGAAAAATCTCTGAAGAGAGAAATAAACTCCTATTTGGTTGCCATTTTATTCTATCGTTTCGTAGCCCAATGTCTGAAGAGAAAATTAAACTCCTGTTTTGTTTCCTATCCAATATTTTAATCTATTTTTTCGTGTCCAACTTCTAAATTGAAAAATCTCTGAAGAGAGAAGTAAATTCCTATTTGGTTCCTATTCTATCCTAACCTTTGGTAGCCCAACTTCTGTACAGTAAAATCTCTGAAGAGTGCAATAAATTCCTATTTGATACCTATTCTATTCTATCATTTCGTAGCCCAATTTCTAAAGAGAAAAATCTCTAAAGAGAGAATTAAACTCCTATTTGGTTGCCATTTTATTCTATCGTTTCGTAGCCCAATGTCTGCAGAGAAAATTAAACTTCTATTTTGTTTCCTATTGTATTTTTTATTCTATTTTTTCGTGTTCAACTTCTAAATTGAAAGATCTCTGAAGAGAGAAGTAAATTCCTATTTGGTTCCTATTCTATCCTAACGTTGGTAGCCCAACTTCTGTACAGTAAAATCTCTGAAGAGTGCAATAAATTCCTATTTGGTACCTATTCTATTCTATCATTTCGTAGCCCAATTTCTAAAGAGAAAAATCTCTGAAGAGAGAAATAAACTCCTATTTGATTCCTATTTTATTCTATCGTTTCATAGCTCAATTTCTAAAGAGAAAAATAAACTTCTATTTGGTTCCTATTCTATTTTTTCGTATCCCAACTTCTAAGGAGAAAAATCTCTGAAGAGAAAAATAAACTCCCATTTGGTTCCTATTCTATTTTTTTGTATCCAAATTCTAAGGAGAAAAATCTCTGAAGAGAGAAATAAACTCCTATTTGGTTGCCATTTTATTCTTTCGTTTCGTAGCCCAATGTCTGCAGAGAAAATTAAACTTCTATTTTGTTTCCTATTGTATTTTTTATTCTATTTTTCGTGTTCAACTTCTAAATTGAAAGATCTCTGAAGAGAGAAATAATAAACTCCAATTTGGTTCCTATTCTATTCTATCGTTTCGTAGCCCAATTTCTGTAGAGAGAAATCTGTGAAGAGAGAACAATCTCCTATTTGGTTCCCATTTTACTCTATCGTTTCATAACCCAATTTGTAACGAGAAAAATAAACTCCTACTTGGTTCCTATTCCATCGTTCCATGTCCAACTTCTAAAATGAAAAATCTCTGAAGAGAGAAATAAACTCATATTAGTCGCTACGTCTTACAATGAACAAGGTAACCGCGGGTCGTTGTATAATCGACGAGCACGCGCCGCAACGGGAATCTTATCGCGGTTACGCGAAACCGATACACAGTGCGAGCCTAACTATGTATTCGATTAGCGGGCGGGACCTGTTGCGGGCGGTCCGCGCGCAGCCAGCGGAATCGAATTGCGATCGGCCCGCCGATACCAATATCCCCGTTGGATCTATGAATCCATGGATCCAGCAGCAGCACGGGGAGAATCGGTGAAGCGAACGGCTCTCTCGGAGCCTGTTGTCTGTCACCGAGTGACATTTTCGTCGGGACCACTCTCGGCTGCAGCGAGAGGAATTTCTTCGAACGGAACACGCGCGATCAAACCTCCGCTTCTCGGACCAACGACCTGTTGCTCGGCGACGAAGTACGACCAATCGTCGAGTAACTGTTACGCGATTGGGCGCTCCGGTGAACCGCGTCCTTACGCTCGACGACGTTTCTCTCGTGCACCGTGCCGCACCGCTGCGGCTGTGCCCTCTCTTTCGTGTCTTGTCCGCGATCACTGACTCATCGCGCGCTTTCAGTCTCGTTTATCGCCGTGCTCTCCTCGTTAGCGCTGCTACTCGCCGAATCCCTCAACTCCGGCGATCGAGATCCACCGATAACGTCCTTCCACCGATAACGACTTCTGACCCACTTCCGGGCCCTGCTAAAACGGCCCGCAGACGACACGATTTATCCAACGATTATCCATTCAACGTCTAAGTTGCACAGACAGTTTGAAAGACAGTGTTCGCTTGTGCTCATAAACGAGCGCACAGTCGTACAGCAAATCGTACGAAATCGGAATCGCGTGCATCATACAGTAAGGAGCATAACTGATTCCACACACTTAAAATCAGAACAACTTTTTTATGAATGGTCCAAACGTCTTCAATTTTTCTGTACGGCTAGAAGAATTAGTTTAGTAAATGACGTCTAAAAAATATGTTGACAAAATGCATTTGGTCGGAATTGTGAAAAACGATAGTAAAAATTGATTTTTACGACTTTTTTAGCTGGGCCAATAACGACGATTTAAAAGACGTGTTTGGTTAACTTGTGTAAATTATATACGCTCCGAAAATTTCATTGAAATTGATTAATTGGTTCACGAGTTATAATCGATCAAAACTGGTAAAAATTGCAATTTTACAAAATTTTTAGCATTTTTACCACTTTTGATCGATTATAACTCGTGAACCAATTAACCAATTTCAATGAAATTTTCGGAGCGTATATAATTTGCACAAGTTGACCAAACACATCTCTTAAATCGTCGTTATTTGCTCAGCTAAAAAAGTCGTAAAAATCAAGTTTTACTATTGTTTTTCACAATTTCGTCCAAATGCATTTTTTAAACATACTTTTTAGGCGTCATTTACTACACTCATTCTTCTAGCCTTACAGAGAAATTGAAATCCTTTGGTCCATTCAAAAAAATCTTATTCTAATTTAAAGTGTGTGTGATCAGTTTTGATCCTAACTGTAATCTGCTAAATATGACTGTTGCGTCTTTCTTTACAACCTAATACAATTCAATTATTTTGCAATCAATATTCCAGCATTAAAGTAAATGTAGATAAACAACAGATACAAATTTCGTGAACCAATTAATCAATTTCAATGAAATTTTCGGAGCGTATATAATTTGCACAAGTTGACCAAACACATCTTCCAAATTTTCGTTATTGACCTAGCTAAAAACGTCGTAAGGTTTTCCAACATATTTTTTACACATCATTTGCTAAACTAATTCTTCTAGCCTTACAGAGAAATTGAAGTCGTTTGGTACATTCATATAAAAGTTATTCTGATTTAAAGTGTGTGGAATCAGTTATGCTCCTTACTGTGTATCTCGAATATTTGTAAACAAGCGTATTCGTACCGTAAGCTGCTTTCAAATCTGAGGAAGTCCTTCAGTTTTGGACTGCACGATGAGTAAACAACGGATTTGATGCATTTATTACGAGAATGAATAGGTGTACTTTAAAACAGTCAATCATTAGCACTAAACCTACCACTGCCGGTTAAATGACCTTCTTTATATTTTTCGTCTTGCAATTATTGAAATTACGAAGTTGCTTATATTGTAATTAATAGACTGCGAATTTGATGCATTTATGACAAAACTGGGTAAGCACAATTTAAAGCAGTGAACATATTAAAAAGATATAAAAACATCAGTATATTGGTTTCAGCTTAATTAGATAATTAAAAGACGAAAGAAATTATTATTTCGCTCCTCTGTCTTGCAATCAGTGCAAACAATTTTTATTTTGCATAAAGATCCGCAGTCTAGTAATTAAAGTTGATTAAATAGAGCCTCGCCATTTTTGCAAGCTAAAACATTTCGAATTTTCCTTTATGTCGATCGTGGATAACGCAAATAAGCAATTTAATGATTTCAGCGCCACAGGTTAGATCAAATGTTACTCACTAAGCAATTTTTAAATTTATATTGTCCTCGACGTTTCGATCCAAACGTGGACCATTTTCAAGAGAAATTTTGTAAAATACTGTAAACTATAGTAATTGTTCAACAAAACCAGGTAATACTGATAAATTTTTGATTATAATGATTTCAGCGCCACAGGTTAGATCAAATGCTACTCACTAAGCAATTTTGCAATTTAAATTGTTCTCGACGTTTCAATCCAAATGTGGACCATTTTCGTGAGAAATTTTGTAAAATACTGTAAACTATAGTAATTGTTCTACAAAACCAGGTAATACTGATAAATGTTTGATTTTAATGATTTCAGCGCCACAGGTTAAATCAAATGCTACTCACTAAGCAATTTTACAATTTATATTGTCCTCGACGTTTCGATCCAAACGTGGACCAATTTCATGAGAAATTTTGTAAAATACTGTAAACTATAGTAATTGTTCTACAAAACCAGGTAATACTAATAAATTTTTGATTTTAATGATTTCAGCGCCACAGGTTAAATCAAATGCTACTCACTAAGCAATTTTGCAATTTAAATTGTCCTCGACGTTTCGATCCAAACGTGGACCATTTTCATGAGAAATTTTATAAAATACTGTAAACTATAGTAATTGTTCTACAAAACCAGGTAATACTAATAAATTTTTGATTTTAATGATTTCAGCGCCACAGGTTAGATCAAATGCTACTCACTAAGCAATTTTGCAATTTAAATTGTTCTCGACGTTTCGATCCAAACGTGGACCATTTTCAAGAGAAATTTTGTAAAATACTGTAAACTATAGTAATTGTTCTACAAAACCAGGTAATACTAATAAATTTTTGATTTTAATGATTTCAGCGTCACAGGTTAGATCAAATGCTACTCACTAAGCAATTTTGCAATCTAAATTGTTCTCGACGTTTTGATCCAAATGTGGACCATTTTCAAGAGAAATTCTGTAAAATACTGTAAACTATAGTAATTGTTCAACAAAACCAGGTAATACTGATAAATTTTTGATTTTAATGATTTCAGCGCCACATGTTAGATCAAATGCTACTCACTAAGCAATTTTACAATTTATATTGTCCTCGACGTTTCGATCCAAACGTGGACCATTTTCAAGAGAAATTCTGTAAAATACTGTAAACTATAGTAATTGTTCAACAAAACCAGGTAATACTAATAAATTTTTGATTTTAATGATTTCAGCGCCACAGGTTAGATCAAATGCTACTCACTAAGCAATTTTGAAATTTATATTGCCCTCGAAGTTTCGATCCAAATGTGGACCATTTTCAAGAGAAATTCTGTAAAATACTGTAAACTATAGTAATTGTTCAACAAAACCAGGTAATACCAATAAAACTTTGACATACTTGCTCAGTGTAAACGAATTATATAAATTGAACGATGGAACTTTTGAGAAAACTAATTAACACCATGCTAAAACATTTCAATTGCTTTTAGTACTCGGTAGGTTTAGTGTTAGAAAAATGTACAAATACTATTATCTTATTTTCAACCCACCAAACATTGTATAAGAAAGAAAATAAATTTCTGTTTCACTGCAGTCTGTTGGAAATCAGGTGGAACATTTTCATTTCGCATAAAGATCTGCTAATAATGGGACTGTGAAGATAGCAGTGCGATGCGGATGGATCGAGAAGAGACAAAGACGTACGTCGCTGCCGATGGACGGCGGGGAGTTTCTACTCGAAGAGCGCGGAGGTCGGATCGGCCGAAGGACGGGGAACCGGTAGCCCTTGTTCGGCCAGCGGTCGATCGATGGAGAACGAGCAAGGTGTGTTGGTAGTGGTAGGGAAAGGGTCGGCGAAAAAACGCGGGAAACGCGCAGTGGCGGGAAACTGGCGGTAGCGACGCGACACGGTGAGCCTCTGAAGCAGCTGGAGACAGAGGGAACAGCCCGGGGGCCGTTCGGGCGGCGAAGAGAGGAGAGGAGAGAATTAGCAGAATCGCGTCGGCGCGGTCGTTCTATAACTTTCCGCGCGCGCTCTCTGCCCTCTCTCTCTCTTGCTCGCTCACTCTGCGGTCTGACACGCATAAAACGCGGTCGTTAGGAACGCAGGGACACGCGGTGGGGAGAATACAGCGAGAAAGAGAGAGAGTGAGAGAGGGCTCGACAGAGACGGACCGATTCCGTCGGAGTGATTCCGTGCGCGCGGAGGATCAATAAGAGAAGCGATATACAAACGAGTCGCCGGAAGTTGGCCGAGATAGCACATCGTCCCGAGCCTCTCCCCTCTGTTCCCCTCTGTCCCAGCTGGCCCTTCTCGCTCCCCTGGCTGCCCCGTTCCAGAACCTCTCGAAGGCGTGGGCACACGGCGTGACCCGCCAGCCCGCACGAAGAAAGGACCGTAACGACCACGTAATATTTCCCTCGTTGATTCGCGGGAGCCACGAGCCGGTCATGATCCAGCCCGAAGCCCGACCGCGACCATCTTTGCCAGCTTTTATATAATATTATGTCATCCGAGCCACGCCGCGCCGCTCCAAATACCCACGCATCCAGTCTGTCGCTCATCGGAGCGTCCCACGCCTCTCCGACACCCAATTTCTCGCGAGAAACTCCAGGTCCTAACCCTTCGCCACCCAACAAACAAGTTTACTCTATGCAGTTGCTCCTACGTGAATACAGAACCGCAGTGGGTTAACGTTTCATCAGCTTCGAAGTGCATTTTTTGGGAGAGCAACTTGCAGACTTGTTTGCACATTGCTTCGGTCTTCGACAAGCGGAGATCCCGGATGGGCTTCTTCGATTTCAACCCTTTGCACTTCGAATTATTCTTCAATTTTACTGCCTACTATTTTAAAATGTCGAGTATGACTCGAAATTCCTGTGATAAAAACTGATGTCGCAATCGATAAAAGAGTGCACAGGGTTAATGTACCTCCGCACGGCGGTGGCGTACAGTTAATTTATGTGAAATGTTTGGTGCAGACGCTCGAAACCATCGCAAGTGAGCTTGACTTGCCGGGTCGCTATTTTAGAGCCGCTGTAAATTGTTTGATCCCGACGAGAGAATCCCGACTCGCCGATGGGCATCGAATCGAGAGCTAATTAGTCAGCGATTGGAGTGAAATTGGGACGACCGTGCGCCTAGCGAGCAAGCTGCGAATAGCCGCGAAGTGATCCGTTATTTTTCCGCGGCCTGTTTGCATTACGCCGATTACCCGTACCTTCTATGTGTCTCCTCCATTGCGCCGTTACCGACACGAACACGCATACAAGAACGCGTATGAACACGAGAGAGCTCGTGTGACTCATGCCCTGGAAACGCCACGCCACGCCATGCCGCGTCGATTCTTTTCCTCGTCGACTCACTCTTTCGATCCGGCCACGCGTCGCCTTTTCGACCGAACACATTCCCTGCCGGCAAACATCGTCCCCGGTCGCTCTTTTAAAACTAAACGACGTCGGAACGAAGGAAATCAAGCGAGAGACGAAATGATCTGATACTTCGGGGACGACGATGAATTGTCAGCTTGCTTCTGTATATGATGTTGGAATAATCTTTCGATGAGTCAGGCTTTTTCATATTTTCCCCAGCTATCGCCGAATTCCAGAAAGCGAACGGTTATGTTAGACATAATTAGGGCTGTGTAACATCAACCCTTTGCAGTCGAGGGTGGCTCAGAGGCGCTACTAAAAATTACTGTACCGCTATTAGACTGCGGATCTTTATGCAAAATAAAAAATGTTTGCATTGATTGCAGGGCAGAGTTGGGCAAAAATTTAATCAACGATTCACGACTAAATTTTTACTTCAGTTGTTAATCGCAATTAACAATTAAGCTCCTTGTTTAGTCGTTAATTGCGGTTAACGATTAGATACTTATTAATCGTTATATGCTGTTAACGATTAAATTTCTACATTCCTTTCAAATGTAATCGTCAATCGGATAATCGATTAATGATTAATTGCTGAAACTCTGAAATGAAATACGGAATCAAAACTGTATAAATACTGAAAAAAATGTAAACTGAATTTATAGGTGTATTGTCATTTTGTCTATACATATACAGTAGCGGACAAAAGTTTAAAACCGCTCTAAAGAAGACGATAACTTTTTTAATATTGTACTATATGATTTGAACTTTTTTGGGAAGCTAGATCAATTAGTTTACTAAAGGATGTGAAAAGAAATTTTTTCAAAAATTGCAATTGATCGGAATTGTTGAAAAAATACTAAAAGTTGAATTTTTATCTTTTTTATGTGGGCCTATATTGAAAATTTAAAAAATACGTTTTGTAGATCTGTGTCAATTAAACATATTCTGAAAATTTCGTAAAAATCGGTCGATGTTGCAATGAGCTACAAACGTTTAAAGATGGTAAAAATTGCAGATTTTCACTATTTATTGCCGAAATTGATCTAGCTTCCCAAAAAATTTCAAATCGTATAGGACAATATCAAAAACGTTATCGTCTTCTTTAGAGCGGTTTTAAACTTTTGTCCGCTAATGTACATATAATACAAACTCTGTTTACGCGCTTTTGTTTTTTTTTCGATGATTTCTTTTTTTAATCAACGATTGACGATTAACTTCATCAATTGATTGAATCAGTCGTCGATTTTTTGATGATTTCTTTTTTTAATCAACGATTGGCGATTAACTTCATCAATCGATTGAATCAGTCGTCGATTTTTCGATGATTTCTTCTTTTAATCAACGATTGACGATTCGTACACATTAATCAGTCAATTATGATCAAAATTTTAATGGATTAATGCCCAACTCTGTTGCAGGGCACAGGAGCAAAATGAAAATTGTGTTCTTCTTTTAATTATCCTATTACGCTGAAACTAATACGTTGATGTCCTTAAATATTTTCAACATGTCCACTGCTTTAAATTGTACGTGTGCATTTTTGTCATAAATGCATAAAATTCGCAGTCTAACCATTATTCACAATATTGATCACATTAGTAAATATGTTGGTATCTAATCAAAAGACAGTGGATTTTCTATCTACGCACGTTCAATTTCTTAATCATAAATTGAAAGTAATCATGTACAATGGAATTATTATATTTTCAACATGTCCACTGCTTTAAATTGTATGTGTGCATTTTTGTCATAAATGCATAAAATTCGCAGTCTAACCATTATTCACAATATTGTTCCCATTATTAAATATGTTGGTATCTAATCAAAAGACAGTGGATTTTCTATCTACGCACGTTCAATTTCTTAATCATAAATTGAAAGTAATCATGTACAATGGAATTATTATATTTTCAACATGTCCACTGCTTTAAATTGTATGTGTGCATTTTTGTCATAAGTGCATAAAATTCGCAGTCTAACCATTATTCACAATATTGTTCACATTATTAAATATGTTGGTATCTAATCAAAAGACAGTGGATTTTCTATCTACGCACGTTCAATTTCTTAATCATAAATTGAAAGTAATCATGTACAATGGAATTATTATATTTTCAACATGTCTACTGCTTTAAATTGTATGTGTGCATTTTTGTCATAAATGCATAAAATTCGCAGTCTAACCATTATTCACAATATTGTTCTCATTATTAAATATGTTGGTATCTAATCAAAAGACAGTGGATTTTTTATCTACAATTTCTTGTTCATAAATTTAAAGAAATCATGTACAATGGAATTATTCTCGGTCGAAAGAAATGTTTAATTTTCAAGTTAAAACAGCTCCGACTGCAAAGGGTTAAAATATTTCTCCATGTTGCTGATGTCGGAAAATGCAAGAGAAAGAATAAGGTTCCAATTGTCTTTGGAACCGATCTGGAAGATGAAACGAATCGACCAATCGGATAGAGATAGCGAAGACAGAGTAGAGAGAAGAATAGAATGCCGTGCGCGATTTCTCTCGTGCGAACGGGACTCGAAGCTCCTCTCTCGAAAGAGCAGAGAAAGACGACGCGGCATACCGAACGAGCGGTTGCCGATCGGTTTGCCGAGATTAATGGATCGTTGCGAGCCGACCGGGAACTCGGCAACTTTTTGCTCCGCGACGCCTGACCCCGACTGAACCCCAGCAGTAGATGGAAAGCAAGAATCGAGACGCGAAGATGAGCCACTGGCCGCGGACCAGTTCCGCGAGGAAGCGTCCATTATCGTCGCTCGCGGAAGAGCCTAAGATCAACCGCCGATGCCAGACTGCGGATCTTTATGCGAAATGAAAATGTTCTGCAACGATTAAGAGAAGCAGGAATTACAACTTCTTTGTCTTTACTAATTTCACCGGTGAGAACAGAAAATTTGTATCTGTTGTTTACCTACATTTACTTTAACGCTGGAATATTCATTGCAAAATAATTGAATTAGGTTGTAAAGAAAGACGCAACAGTCTTATTTAGCAGATTACAGTTAGGAGCAAAACTGATCACACACTTTAAATCAGAATAACTTTTATATGGATAGACTAAACGACTTCAATTTCTCTGTAAGGCTAGAAGAATTAGTTTAGTAAATGACGCCTAAAAATATGTTTAAAAAATGCATTTGGACGGAATTGTGAAAAACAATAGTAAAAATTTATTTTTAAAAAGATGTGTTTGGCCAACTTGTGTAAATTATATACGCTCCGAAAATTTCATTGAAATTGATTAATTGGTTTACGAGTTATGAACGATCAAAACTGGTAAAAATTGCAATTTTACAAAATTCTTAGCATTTTTACCACTTTTGATCGATTATAACTCGTGAACCAATTAACCAATTTCAATGAAATTTTCTGAGCCTATATAATTTATACAACAAATTGTATGATTAATTTATACAATTTATATTGACCAAACACATCTTTTAAATTTTTGTTATATGTAAAAATCAATTTTTACTATTGTTTTTCACAATTTCGACCAAATGCATTTTGTCAACATATTTTTTAGACGTCATTTACTAAACTAATTCTTCTAACCTTACAGAGAAATTATAGTCGTTTGGTCCATCCATGAAAAAGTTATTCTGATTTAAAGTGTGTGTTGGCCAGTCTTGCTCCTAATAATACATTTCAAGTGATCGTCACGATTCCGCCTCTTAATTATACGGCAAGGGGTTAAAAGGTAATTTGGGGTTGAAAGAGCATTTAGGGGTGACCGTTCGCCAGTCACTATGTTAATCCTTCGGGAGCGGAGGGTTCCACGTGAATCGTCATCGGTTGATGAGAATTTAATTTGGGACTTTGCTTATCGCAAGACTCGTGTTCATTGATACTGGCAGAGTATCGCGCGCAAATCTCATCGCGGTCTGGAAGAGGTCGGACGAGTTCCGGATACGCGTCGGCACGGTTCTAGCACCGCGAACGTGCTTCGCCGAGTTCAAGGCCGTGAAAATTCTCGCGATATTCGCGCAACAGTTGCTCGGGGCTCCGCCGAGTACAGGTGGTTCCGAAACTCGTGGACGTCCGTCTTGAACGCTCGCGGTCTCGTCGAACAGGTGCGCTTGCGAACGTTTCCACGGTTAAAAATTTCAGCCAAGCCGAACGACCGTTCGCCTGCTTCGCTCGCTCGATTTGCATTCCCCGGAGGACACGAGAGTGCGCCAACTCTTCGCGGTTCTTCCGAAGCCGCGACATTAACCGGGGCCGAAAGAATGGGGGAAAGGCTGTCCTGCCACGCCGCACGAAGGGTGTAACGGATACGCGGGGTTAACCCGGGCCGAGCTCTGCCAGGTATCTTCCATTCCCGAAGAGACTGTTCGCCAAAAACGGAGACTGTTCCCGTACACTGCCCGACAAAAGTTTCGAACGCCTCTGCGTGTGTGCTCCGACTCCGTACGAGAAATAAATCTTACGCTCGGACCAGCCATAACACCGGTTGTTGCGTAGCAGCGAATCGATTATCCCTGCGCTCTACACAATATGATCCAAGCTACCTACTCGATTCGCCTTTTTCTTCCGACGAACGACGAACGCCGACTTAACCCTTTGGACTCGAAGCAATTTTCATCCCAATATGTGATCAATTTCCATACAAACAACTTCACAATTTCAATAATTGCAAAATGAGGAATATAAAACCGGTGGTTTGCTTCTACTCGTTTACGGATACAGTAAATCCTCTATCGACGCGAAAAGGTGCTACACGATGGACGCGAAAAATACAGGGTGGGGCAATAACTATTAGCACCTCAGATATCTTCGAAACTATAAGTTTCACAGAAATATTTGCTGAAATAAAATTGCACAGTACGAAGGGGACCATCCGGTGGCGATAATAGTTTTTTTGCAGGTAGAGGTACTTCGGACATTTGAAGGTCACCTTAATTTCCTTAAATGGAATGAGGTATTTTTTAATACATCAATCGATGCAGCTAGACATTCGTTATAAAAAAGTACTAACCTATGTATGTTGAAAAGTTAGTAGTTGAGGAAAAATATTTCAATTTTAATCATTCTGAAACACCATTACTGTCGTACTAAGACGTTAGCGTTTACTTACTTGTGTAACGTATTAGTACGACAGTAATGGTGTTTTAGAGTCATTTAAATTGAAATATCTCCTGAACTACTAACTTTTCAACATACATAGGTTAGTATTTTTTTTATAACGAATGTCCAGCTGCATCGATTGATGTATTAAAAAATACCTCATTCCATTTAAAAAAATGAAGGTGACCTTCAAATGTCCGAAGTACCTCACCTGCAAAAAAGCTATTATCGCCACCGGATGGCCCCCTTCGTACTGTGCAATTTTATTTTAGCAAATATTTCTGTGACACTTTTAGTTTCGAAGATATCTGAGGTGCTAATAGTTATTGTCCCACCCTGTATATGCCCTCCACTGTAGTACATAATATGATCTCGGCTTGGGTATATCGATGTGAACCACTACTAATGCGACGCGGGGTCGCATTAATTGGCGATGGACGTTTCGGACGCAAGGAAGGACAGCGTATGGGAAAGAAAGAGACGCGGAGAGTCGCGGAGAGTGTCTCTTTACACGCGCTGTCCTTCTACGTTCGGCTTGGCCAGGGGTCGGCAACCTTTTGAGTCGGAAGAGTCAAAAATTACAATTTACAACATTTCAAAGTTTTTAAAGAGCCACAAAATATTTTCTTGCCAACAATAAATAGTACTCGCATAAATAAAGTTATTTGATAAAAAAAACTAATCTATTTATTCATAAGAAAAAACATCCAAAGAGCCGCATGTGGCTCGCGAGCCGCAGGTTGCCGACCGCTGCACAGTGATCGATTCCTTGATTCTAGGCGGACAAAATGGTAAATTTGATTAACTTCAGATATCTTCGCTGCCGTTCTATATTGTTTACGAACATTTATTTATTCGATATATAACCTAATATTTCGATTGCACGTGGTTATTACGACGTAATACGGCGTTAAAGTTTTGTCTTTGCGAAATACTATAAATAAGCTAATTCTTCTCCATCGTATAACTTGTTTGTTTGTTGTTTAAATTATTATCTAAAAAATGGAGCGTGTGAGCGAAGGTAAGTATTTAATTTTTACATATCGGTATAATTTTATTTTGCCGTGTATATCATGTACAACAGCTTAACTAATAATATTATTTAAGAAGAGGTCAAATTGTATAACTTCTTTCCCCGGACTCGGCCGGACTTCGTTCCTTGATAGTTTTGAAGAATACTTATTTCAAAATAATGATACTAAATATCGCTTGCCCGTTTTGGCCCGTTAGTCATTTATATCATTTTTTAGAAAAGACATGGAGTATGCCACGAAGACTGATGTTTAAAACCTGGTATTCAACAAGTTCTAAAGATACCAAATCTAAAGTTGATGCAATAATAGGGCTGATTCTAAACTTTTTTAACATCGAAGCTATTAATGATTCAGCAAAAAATATTTTGCATACAAACATTACAAGTTTTTGCAAAAGAGTCCAAGAAAAATGGCAGAAATGCCATCGCACTATCGACCGCTTTTTAAAAGAAAATAGAAAAAAAAATGTAGAAGACATATTTCATATGTTACTTCTAACGTCCGATCCACTTATAAGTAGTAAGAGGAAAATTACTAAAAAATGTTCTAAAGAATTAGCAGCAGAGTCAAAAAGTTTACTCAAATCACCTTAAAAAAGGTACGAGATTTACATATGACAATTATAATTTATAATAATTTATGATATGCACCTTTGTCATGCACATACCTTATTATAATTTTGTAATTTTGTATTATATTTTCGTACAACTTTATCTAATTTTTAAATATAAGTTAAGATTAATTCTTTTCATTTTGTGTATTGTGTATTCACGTATTTAAACAAAAACTATAAAATATTTAATTTATGTTATTTTCACAAATGTTACAATTAATTGTTTTATTTGTTCATTATAAAGAAATTATATAAATCGTTAAAGTTCATGTTGTTTTTATACACTTGTCATGATTTCTGAGAAATAAAGCTATATTACTACAAGAAAACACAAAAATTTGAATTTTGTCCACCTAGAATCGAGGAATCGATCACTGTGCGCTGGGCTTGGCCTTTGAAGCTGCGAAAAAATAGTATGCCTCTACGATCGACGCAAACGAACTTCCCCGAGGCTTTTGCGTCGACAGAAGATTTACTATACTTCTCATGCGTTTCTGCGTTTAAGTAGACAAGACGCATCGTGTGCAAAGGAACTCTGAATATTTGCACAATGAGTGTTTATCGTGTGCTTTATCGAGATATCGCTGCTCCGGAAGTATAATGACGCATTTTCAGAAGAACAATGACGTATTTACATGGTACTGGTTGCTGCGAGGCTGGTATTTATTATTTTATAAATTGAAATAACTTGAAAGTTGCAATAATAACCCACAACGTCTACAAACTACTCTCATAGAAGAATTAAACCGAATCTATAGGCCATTCTATTAAGACAAATTGGAATTATCTGTAAAATTTCAATTTTTGTGTCGTTATACTTCCGGAGCAGCGATATGTCATCTTTTTTATTTTCGCTCGACTCGAACAGGATTTTATCATTCAACCGCGAGTTCTTTGGCCCATAGCGTGGCGCTATATTTTCGTACGAACCGCTTCAAAGTTCAACCCGTTTGTACGTGTAGACGACCGCTGATACGGTCGCGAAACGACCACGAGTCGTGCCTCGCTCGCATTGAAACCTCTGCGGTCGTATGCCTAGCGCGACCGGACCGTATACTTCATTCCAACGGGGATAAGATTAGCAGCATACCGTTGACCGCAAAGGGTTCAAACCGAAAATTCTTGAACGCGCTGACCGAGAATCGAGAGGGTTCGCATGGACTCACCTTGGGGACAGGAGGCTCCGGCGGTGGAAGGTAAGCGTTGTCCCCAATCTTCTTGAGGTATGGCGGCCTGTCCGGTTGCCGGAAGAGCCTGCCATCCTGAATAACGATGCCCCGATCAACGGCCCTCTTCGCGGATAGCCTGAGCGCTGTCCTCAGATCGCCCTCGGCTTCTTCCTCGACCGTGTGGCTCTGCCTGATGTACTTCTCGATGGTCTTGAGAGTCGAGCCCTCCCTCTCGCCGAGCTCTCTGACCGCTTTACTGAGCACTTTGCTCAGGTCGGAACCTTTGCCGACCTTGAGCGGCTTCGACTGCAAACCGCCCGGATCCTTGTACGAGGACTGTCCCTTGTTGAAGATCTTGAGCACGTCGCCGCGCTTCACGGCGACCTCCAAGTGCTCCGCGATCTCCTCCTCGTGGAAATTGTGATGCTGGCGGATCGCGTGGCATATCCGTTCGACGCTCGGCCTCTGTTTCTGGCTGCGGATCTTCCGGATCGCGTCCAGGAACCAGGCCGACCACGTTTCCGCGGACTCCGGCTCGTCCATCTCGTTTCCGTCTCCGTCGGCCGTCTGCCGACGAGGGCGGCGCCGGCGGCGGCGTACCCACCCGCCACGTACCTGGCCAGGTTATACGCACCCGGTGGACAACGCGAGAGCGCCTCCGGGTCTGGGTCGGCTGTGTCACGGCCACGACATTCACATCCTGCGCCTGCCTGCTGCTTGCTCGCTGCTCGCTGGCTGCCTTCTTCCTTCGTTCTCCCTGTCGTAGTCTCTGTCGCTACGTGCCCTCTACTTTACTTCGTTTACTTATCCAGCTTCTGCGACGCTCGGTCACTCGTTACTTCCAACCTGAAATCATCAACATCCACCACGTCAGTCGGCTGGAAATCCACGATGCGAAAAGTTCGCGATAGTCACTACTCTATAATTCGCTGATAACGGGGAAAACCTATGAATCCTAACGCGGCACAGCTTTCAAGTACCCTACGAAATTCCGTTCTATCGGTAGTCATGTTCCATTTGTTCCACTTTCACCTAGCTACCCTGGATTCAGCCGTTCTTCGGGCATTCCGGCGTTGTCACTTTCCTACGGAGCCCGAGCTAATGAAGTTTTCTCCCGAACGGGAGAAAGGTCGGCGCCGACACAGGGACGGCGGAGATAGCCCGGCCTGGGGAAAACTCGAGCGCGAACGAGCAGGAATTCGGAGCGCGAGACTCGGGAGAGCGCATTTTGTTGCGGTCGCGGAGCGTGCGACTGTGATTAGCACGGGAGAGGGTCGCGAGCGACGTTTATCGATCGGTTGGCCGGCCAAGTATTGTTTTCCGTTATAACAACATGCGCGGGGGATTAATTGAAACGTATTCGAGCGTTCCAGCGAGCGCCGGGCGTAATACGAATATTATCTTTCCGATTTCTAGGATGGAGAGGATCGATCACCTATGGCGCGTACGCGCGAAAGGCGTTACGCAACCACAGTCGATGAGAAATTGTTCGCGCTCGAGTCCTCGGGAGAGAGAGAACGACCATTCCAATTTCCAGCTCGGTAGCGAACGATCATCGGCCGATTTTCCCCCGAGCGATGAACTTTCTCCTCGAGAGCCCGAGCTCCAGTTAGGTGTGCACACGGCGGTCGCGTGGTAGGGAGCGAAATATTTAAAAATCACCGTGATCGCCGTATGGCATTGCGCAATCAGGCACGACCTATAAGCGCGCGGCTTTTCAAGTCGAGCGTTCGTGCTCGAAACCATTCAAAATGGAGTCAAACTCAAACGAGAACCGAATCCCGGGAGCCACGCGCTGCCCGACGTGTTCTCAAAGTCTTCGAGTATGTACCCGATAAAGTTCCGTGAGATCGTTAGCTCTGATCGTAAATAGCTGTTGGATCGAGCGATCCGATGATGATAGTTGATCTTCTGACGCTGACCGCTAACCGTAGGAACAATCGAGATCGGCAAGAAACGGAGATAATCATTTATTTGAGGAGATAAAAAATCGCAACCGTTCTGGTCGTCGATTCGAGGGTTCCAGGTGCGCGCCGTTCTTCCGCGATGAGAATTGTAAAATCGGATATTTACAGGAGGAACCTGCGACTCCCTCGGTCGGTACGCGCTATGAATTAATTGCTCCGCGGGGAGAACGCGTCCCTAAACGCCGGCGATTACGCTCCACGCAGAGCCGAGGAGATGCAGCTGCGATACAAGTTGACCTAGGCCAGTGTCGCTCTGCTGGTGCCGATGCTGGCTGCGACTCGCGAGTGCACGATAATAAATATCTCCGAGCTCGGCCAAAGAGAGGAAGTGTAAAACCGCGAGTTAAACCGGCTCCGGTTGATCCACCGGAAGAGACGCCACGACAGGTCGAGCCACGCCGCGCTCCGATCCCTCTTACGACCTCGTTTCCTCGCCACGTGCACGTTCTATTCTCGAAACCACGTTAGCTACCCCCGTAGCGACGCGGCCCGACAAGCTTCCCGCCAAAACTTCCTACCCTTCTCTCTTTGAAACTGCCTGCTCCGATCCGCAAGTGTTACAACGTTTCGCAGCTTTCAAAGTTGAGCAACCCGAACGGATGAACTTGGGACCGTGTGACTAATTCTTCGGAATTTTAGACTTTTGGGAATTACTAGACGGCGGATCTTTACGTAAAATGAGAATTTTCGGCCCGAATTGCAATCAACTGAAGTCAAATTTAGCACACGAATGCTGACGCTGAGGCGCCATTAATAATTGCTGTTCTATAATTTAACCCCTTGGCACTCCGCTGTCCCCTCTGAGGCACCACTAGAAATTGTTGTATCATTATTCAAAATATTGTTTACATTATTAAATATATCGGTATCTAATCAATTACTAAACATTTAGGTATTGTATGAGGTATTCTACCAATTTCATATCCATACAATTTCAAAAATCATAGGGAATGGAAGTATTCTAGATCGGAAGAAATGTTTAATTTTCCAGTTAAAATAGCGCGGAGTGCAAAGGGATAAGATATTGTTTGCATTCTTAAATATATCCGTATCTAATCAATAGACTTCGGATCTTTGTGCATTTATGGCTTCTAAAAAGGTTAAAAGAATGTTAGAATATAAAATTCCACAGAATTTGATACGACTCTTACTTATTTCGGATCTATAAAGGCTACCACCACTAAAAATAAGATTTTATTTGTTGCCGCTTTCCTGAAATTTGCCTGGAAAATTTCAACTAAATTAACTAATCAATTAATCATCAATTAGTAAATATTTAGGTATTGTAATCTATCTCGGAATAAATGTTGGGGCAAAGGGTTAACACGTTTAACAGGTCGAAAATAATAAGACAGTATTTTAAAACTCTTAGAACGTTTGCACCGTTTTAAATTACGTAAACTCATTCTTTCCATAACCGTATAAAACCCGCAGTCGTAAACCCGAGCGATCCTCCGATCGCACGCATGACTCACGATCGAACGACGACGATGGCCGAACCGTTTCTCGATCAACACGTGTGTCTCCGGCGCGTAGAAGGTCACGACGGAGCGATGGAGGACCGCCTTCTGCGATTAGGTCTCCCCGGAAAGAGATGCCGATTAGCCTGTACTCTGTCCAACGAGACGAGGCAATGAACGTAAACATGGCCACTCGAGTGCGACAGATTTGAAGTTACTCGCGATAGTTAGCGAAGGACGCACGATGGTACTTCACTGCCTCGTCACGTTGGACAGACGATTGATTCGAGCGGTCCGAAGCTACGAGGCCCGCACAGAAACGTCTCCATCGCGATCACCGCGTCCACACTGTTGTTTATCATTGGAGGAACCGCAGCAAACGCTCGCGCCCGTTGTCCGCGACACGAGCTCGCGAGCGCGGGCGCGGGAGCGCCGATCACGAGATAACATTAATACAATAAGCAAACGTGTAACCAGGGCTGCGCGGAGTGACGCTGTCCCGAGGGAGGATATTTTGACCTGCGCGATTTCGTTCGCGTTTTTTCATGTCGCTCCATTCCCCGGCGCGTATGCCCGCGAGCTGCTGGCTACCGGCTACGAGCACTGACACTGCCACCGCCGTTATTCCCCGCTAATTAGCCAGCGAATGATCGATCGGTGGAAACGTTAATTGAATCGAAGGATGAACTGGGCGGTTCTATCCGGCCGAAACGGAACTGTTATTTAACCGCTCGAGTGTTCGATTGGTCGGTACCCCTCGCTATTAACACTAAACCTACCACCGCCAGTCAAATCACCGGTTTCTGCTTTTTTATTCTACAAATATCGAATTTATAACGATGCTTTCACTGGAAATGGTTGTACACATTTTTGTATCCAAGCACGAGGGTGAAGGCACCCCTAGAAGCACAAAAATATTGGATAAATATTTTTTAAGCCACACTTTTTCATATGAGACAAATATTTCTTCCTAACTTATATAAAAAAGAATATTTGCTACTGAATGTAAAATAAATATTGTATGTATATTTGAATATTAAAAATAGATTGAATCTCTTTTTGATATTATATGAATGTGTATACAATATCTTGTGCTGCTAGGGACCTGTTACCGTGCCCCACCCGGTTATCCGACACAAAACAAACTTTAGAAATTGATAAAAATTGCAGAAGTACCTAGTATTACTTTATTTTGTTTAAGATATAGAAAACAATAGTTGGAAACCTCATTCCCCTTATTCTTATGCTAAGAAACTGCGATACACCAGAGGATAATAAAATAATGTTACTGCTTGTTATTTCTACATATCCTTTTCCTTTAAATGTTTCTGCTTTTTTATTCTACAATTATGGAATTTATAACAATGCTTTCACTGGAAATGGTTGTACACATTTTTGTATCCAAGCACGAGGGTGAAGGCACCCCTAGAAGCACAAAAATATTGGATAAATATTTTTTAAGCCACACTTTTTCATATGAGACAAATATTTCTTCCTAACTTATATAAAAAAGAATATTTGCTACTGAATGTAAAATAAATATTGTATGTATATTTGAATATTAAAAATAGATTGAATCTCTTTTTGATATTATATGAATGTGTATACAATATCTTGTGCTGCTAGGGACCTGTTACCGTGCCCCACCCGGTTATCCGACACAAAACAAACTTTAGAAATTGATAAAAATTGCAGAAGTACCTAGTATTACTTTATTTTGTTTAAGATATAGAAAACAATAGTTGGAAACCTTATTCCCCTTATTCTTATGCTAAGAAACTGCGATACACCAGAGGATAATAAAATAATGTTACTGCTTGTTATTTCTACATATCCTTTTCCTTTAAATGTTTCTGCTTTTTTATTCTACAATTATGGAATTTATAACGATGCTTTCACTGGAAATGGTTGTACACATTTTTGTATCCAAGCACGAGGGGAGGTACCCCTAGAAGCACAAAAATATTGGATAAATATTTTTTAAGCCACACTTTTTCATATGAGACAAATATTTCTTCCTAACTTATATAAAAAAGAATATTCGCTACTGAATGTAAAATAAATATTGTATGTATATTTGAATATTAAAAATAGATTGAATCTCTTTTTGATATTATATGAATGTGTATACAATATCTTGTGCTGCTAGGGACCTGTTACCGTGCCCCAACCGGTTATCCGACACAAAACAAACTTTAGAAATTAATAAAAATTGCAGAAGTACCTAGTATTACTTTATTTTGTTTAAGATATAGAAAACAATAGTTGGAAACCTTATTCCCCTTATTCTTATGCTAAGAAACTGCGATACACCAGAGGATAATAAAATAATGTTAGTGCTTGTCATTTCTACACATCCTTTTCCTTTAAATGTCTCGAAAAACAAGAAATATATGACTACGACTATAATATACTTTCATAATTTTGGACACGTCTGATAAAAATCACAGAGATTCTATCCGAGCAGAATTTCAAAACCTATACAATGTTATACGGCACTGTCCAGATTATGAGAACGAACGAAATACATTAGAAACAAAGTTTCTCAAAGGCAAGTACTGTTCTCCTCTTTGTATTAGTTACTTTGTTATGTAAACCTGAGATATAGAAGGCATGAAAATAAATTATAATTCTCTCAAACAATGTAACACCTATGAAATATAAGCTACATCTAAATAAATAAATTCTGCGATGTTATTTTTATAAGGCAACACATGCGAGCCATTTTTAGAGCTCGGTAGGTTTAGCGTTAATGTCGAACACCGGTTCGCTATTTTTCTACGAACCCGCGCCCCCGTTGTCCACGCATATCAATAACCTTCGGCGAACTTCTACGGTACACGCGACGCCATCTTTGACGGACGGACGCTCCGCAAAAATCATCGGGTTCGTCGGCGGATTAACCTTGCCGTGTTCCCTCTGGCGCCGGCCGTGAATGTGATTCCGGCGATCGGCGTTATACTCGAAAAATCGACGAGGTAATTAAGAGGAACAGCAGCGGTAAACAAGATTACGAGTGACGGTGAAGCCGCCGTCAGTGGTTGCTTAATTAAAAACGCGAAACTAGTCGCCGAGCCGCGGATGTTTGCGCAGATGTAAATTTTCGTCGATCGATTCGAGGGGACCGAGACTAAACAGAAGGAAAGCAAAAAAAACCGTTCGGCAGCGAATAAAATGAAAACAATCCGACAATCCAACCGTCGTTCGCCGAAAAATACCGGTCCGAAACGATTCGAAGACACCGTGTGCTAGAAATGCATAAAATTCCGCGCGCCGGTTCGACATCCTCCGAGCTACGTCGAGGACAGTCATCGTCGATGAGGTCATTGTAAAAAAGTGGGGAGAGAGAGAGAGAGAGAAAAAGAGAAAACTTTCGATGATTCGGAACGTGGAAATTTTTCAGCTGCGAGCGAGAGCAGAGAATAAAAACTGTTGGTGATGCGTGGCTGGCTCGACGATGGTTTGGATTTCCGGCGACGGCTTAAACTTTAAACGTCAGCCTTGGCTCGAATTCATTAGCCGGCCAATTACCGGCACGCTTCCAACGCTCGCCGAGAACAGGAGCGGACGAGCCACCTGACAACTTTCTGTGTCTAACGTCGACAAGCGTTTTACGAGTCGAACGGGTCGTGCGAGAGAGGGAATTCTCGTTCCGTTCGACGGAATCAAATATAAACAGACCGTTCGATAACAATAATAGCGCTGCTACTTACGCAACGAACACACTCTCGCGCTGCTACCGTCGTGCATAACAATCGGGACACGCCGACGAACACCACGAAAATTCGAATATCTTCCCCCGTCCACAGACGGAAAACTATGTCAACGATTACTAGATCGTTGAAAACTCGAAACAAAGATCTCGACGAACCTCGACACAGCTGTTCGAAGCGGATTCGGTGCCGCGTTTGCCAACCAGAGAGCACGAATAATTGCACGAACGAGCTGCATCGATTCGCGTTCTCCCGGCGTTGCAATTTTTCCGCGCCACAGTGTAATTCGGATGCTGGCGTGAACGCGAGACGTTAATGAACGCGTGCACGGTTACCGAGTCGTATCGTTCCCTTTATCTTTGAGGTTATGTCAGATGATATCTTTGCACGTCACACCACCGTCGTAGTATGCGTTGTTTGACCTGCACTTCTCCGATGTAAATACTGCGCGACGAGCATCAGTTTACCAACAAGTCTTTTCCACTATATCTTGGAGGTTATGTCGAAACGATACACCATCCGCCTGCATGCAAATACTGCATCCACCGTAGCCGTGCAGAGGACTGTACACGTGAACCAATTTCACGGTTTTCGAGCGCGAAACGCAACGGAAACGCTGTCATTGAACCTAACCTAGAAGCTACGACCCTTATGCTAACCGTAATTAAACGAGGAAAGGTTAAACGAGCGAAGGGAGGTTCGTGCGAAAGAGGCTACGGAGTGGACAACGTTTGAAATGGAAAATACCATTTTGTAAATTAAACAAGCGTGAAGAGGAGCAAAGGAGCAGAGGAGCGTCGATCGCGACCGGAAATCGCCGGTAACCGGGCCGAACGAGTCGCCGTTTTACAGAGGATCGTTAACGTACCGCGGAACAACGTAAAGAAAGGAGCGCAACGTTGTGCAATCGCGCGCGCTTCCATTTTCGACAATAGCCGCTCGAAGAAATGTCGAGGACGACGGAGAGAAACCTCGGGCCTCGAAGTGCGGAGTGGACGTTGAGGCGAGGCGAAGTGAGGCGAGACGCGACGAGACGGGACGAGACGAGACGAGACGAGACGATGCGACGCGAGACAGAGAAAACTCGTGACAGCACGGTCGAAGCGTTAAACAGGGAAATCGCGATGGATCGAGAAAGAAGGAGCAGTATTTCTCCGTCGTGTTGCGACTTACGACTCACGACGGGGACGAGGGCGAAGGGAGGCCAGTGAGGCCAGGCCGGCTGGCTCTGTTTGCCGGGGCCCCTCTCACCCGACGGAGGGTCAAAGAGAGAGAGCAGCTGCCACCGAGAAAACGAACGAACACCAACGGCCTAACTGCTGCTGCCGCCCGTCGCTCGTTTCGTCTCCTTTCGTATCGTATCGTACCGTATCGTTGGCATGGTATGGTATGGTATGGTACCCAACAGTATCGCATCGCATCATGTCGTTTATCCGTCTCGTCTCATTTTGGTCGTTCACGTTTTCTATGCGGTTCCATATCGCCACGGAAACGTACACGTCGTAAGCGAAACGATACGCGGTCCGACGGCGGTCGATCGATGGAAAATGTCAAGAAGGATGAACGGAATTTGGAATCGCGGTCGCGGTACAAGTAGCGCGTACGTGGACTCGTTGGTTCACGAATGACCACCAGCCGCAAGCCAGAACTGGCTGCCGTCGGTAGCCATTTTAATTAACGTACTCGGACAAACGCGTATTCCACGATCGCCGTGACTGCTCCGATGTATCCGGCGGCAGGGCGGAAAAGGTTGTCGCGTCCCTCGGCCGAATCACACTTGCACCGTACTCTCGGTGTAACAGACACTGTACACGTTCGACGAACGTTAAGATCGCGACGGCCGTCGCCCACGAACACGTCCGTCGCCACGGTTATTTTCGATCCATCGGCTGTCCGATCGCGACGATACTGACAACGAGGCGTACGTTTCTTTCGTCGAGTCGTGGATAGGCAGGGCCGAGCGCGAGCAAACCGTACGGAACGATGCAATTACGACGTCGAAGCGAAAACACCGAGGACACAAGTTTCTCGAAGCCCGACGGGCAGCCATCTTGGCGGCTAGGCACGGCCAGTTGTCGACCGTTTTCGCACGATTTTTCGCGCGTTCGAACAACGCTGCCGCTGAAATACGCCGGTGCCACCGTTCGGCAAGGTACGCATCGTTGTACCGACGCATCAGAATTTATGCCGGGTTCGGGTAACGTCGCTACAATATCGGAAGAAAAATGCAACGGAGTAACACCGCGTATATAGTAGAGAAGGCTGTCTGCGTCTTTCTCTCTCGTTCTATATGTATCTATCTCCCTCCCTCGCACGATCGTTCGGTCTCGTTCTGTCTTGCTCCCGCGCTCTGTCCCTCTCTCTCCTACTCGTTCTCGAACAGGCGGCAGCAGAACCGCTGCTGGCCCGTATGCATCGGGCGACGATTCGCGTGGTTCTCGGTTGCCGAGAATATAACGAGAGACGAATTTGTCTTTACCTGGTCGCGGTTGTTCCATGTATAGATCCACAGGGGGACACGCGAGAGCACGAGTCACTCAGGTACCGACACACAGGGCTCGCGTGTAATCACGATCACCAATTATCTCGCGACAACGGCGTCACATTTCACACAAATCAACAAAGGTTACCCACTTGACAAAGATGGCGGTCGCGGGGGTTACACACTGCGCGCACGCGGTGGGGAGCGCACTGCGCACACCGCGCTCTCGGCCACGACGGAATCACGAAGAAACACAGTCGTAGCGGCACGCGTTCTCCTCGACCAATCAAACCTTCCACTTTGACTCGCACACTCTCGTTACCGGTCACACGTGCGTGCGTCGTGTTTCGTTGCCCCTCTCGTTGGCGGGCACGATCGTGCGCGCGCGCACACCCTTCGGGAATAGAGCGTGTTCCTTCTTACACAGCTACGCACCACACTTGTACACTCGTAAACACTCCTAAAACACGTACCCACACGTATACGCGTTCGTGTTTACGTTAGTATTCGTGTTTGCACGATGCCCCGTGGGACAGCCAGGAGTAAGAGCTTTACAGCGCGGCCAAGCAGAAGCCGCGACGAATGCGAATACTGAAACCAGCACGATATCGCGGCCAAGACTGCCGTATCTCTCTATTCCTCTGTTCCTGTGCAACTACGCTTCTACCTCCACTATGGCCGCCCACTTCACGCTCGCTTTAACCATTCCCAATCGGCTTCTCGACGCGGCAGCGCGCGCGACTACTACACGACGATATGCCGGCAGCTTTGTCAACGAGCCTCCAGGGCTGTACCTACCCCTCGCCGAACCACGCGTCTGCACATATTAAAAAGAAATGTGACCGTAATTACGAAAGTGGTCTAAGTCATATATGTATGCATTTCTTGAATATTAACACTAAACGAATTCCATATAATATTGAAATAACGAGCACTATTCAACGGTTCATTAATTACATCGAATTAATTTCATTTAAAATAATGTAATCTGAAGTAACTAATACTCATTTTTTAAAATTTTGACTTGGACCACTGTCATAATTACGGGCACAAATAATTACCGAATTACTGTTGCGATGATCTCTTTCATGCGACGACACGGTATCCGGTATACTAATTCGATTAACGGAATGTTTTATCGTTGTTACTTTATCCTTCTTCTTTTATATACAAAATATACACACAACCCCGTTGCGTTATTTTTGTCATTCAAAATATTGATTGTTTACTTCGCACTATCCGGATAAAGACGAAATAAAGTTTCGTAAAATTCGAAAAAATCTTCTCGATGAGGAAACGTAAGAAATGTTGTCAAATTTTTGTCATCGGAGATCGTAGTGATACTTTTTTGAAAAATATCGATATCTAATGAATGATTCGACGGTGTTTCGCCACGAATTTGATCGCGAACGGAATGCCGTTACTTCTGGTACGGTACAAGCAAAACACACACCATACCGTGTGCAATTTCGTAATGAGATTATTGATTTTTTTAAGGACTGCCTTTACCCCGTCCCACGGCGACCGCGTACGTCTTTATCGCTACATCACCATCCTACTCTATACACTGCATTTACGTAGTGAACGACGCAGGCGTGCCGCGCGATCGCGATAACTGTTTTTCGACTAACATTATTTCAACCAGTGCCCTTACCTTTTATGATACCTGTAAGTATACAACCCAATGGCCACGTTGCAGGTGATTGTATTGATCTTTCTAGTTCCGCATAAATTAAACCTCATAAAAGGAACGCAACCTTTTTTTTTTAGGACATTGTTTGAGATTTGTCGACGTTTCGACAAAACAAAAATATGCAAACGTTACGTACACTATAATGCATACACGCTAAAATAAAATAGATCCGCCTGTCTGTATTAATTTTTATTAGAATATATCGTTGACAAAAGTCGGTCGTGTACAAGTAAAATATAAAAATAATAGCACTCCCAGATACATCTAATGAAACTGTTCAGTGATTAAGGAAATCAGGGTAAAAAGTGATAAACCATTTATTAAGTACATAATTCACAATTACTAATAGATTAAGAATTATCAGGGAGTAAAATTGGGCTTCCCTTCGTAAGTACACCCAGATCTTTGTATGATTTGGGTTGCAGCCCATACTGCACATTTTATGCATATGTCTATGCTTTTACCTTGTATAAGTTGTGCCAAGAAACCTAAAATACATAAATATTTGTTAACGCCCTTCAGAGAATTTCCAGCTTAGTGTTAAATGTAAAAACAATGGAAATCTACCTCCTACAAAAGCATCTCCTGCACAATTAGTATCTACAATTTTTTCCAATGGTATCCTCGTAGTAGGATACTCTATTACACTATTTTCTTTGGCTAGCAATACTTTATCAGCACCTTGTGTTATCACAACAATTCTCGGCCTCTTCTCATTCACTTTCTCCATTTGACATAATTTTAATGCGATCTCTTTCCTGTCTGTGGTCTGAAAGTCATTGACTTTAGCAAAGGTCTCTGCCTCTGTTTCGTTACCAAATAAAATATCAACGTATGGGAAAGCTGCCAGCATGGGTTTTTGATAGAATTCGCACAAAAATGGTGCGCTAAGATTCATCATGAACATTTTATTATTTTCATTAGCATGGTTAGCTACCGCTTGAATGGTCTCTGGACTCACAGTTAAGAAGAACCCCTACAATTTGAAGTTAAATAAATAACTTGATAATAGTCGATTAACTTGATAATAGAAATATATGATTTGAAATCTTTGCTAACGTACAGACACATAAATGTATTCAGCTGCATTTATAAGATTTTTGTTTTCTACTTCCTGTATATGAGAGTAGGAAAAGCAATTGGCAGCTGCTAAGTTGGCGCATAAAGATCTCTCGTTTCCAGTTATCAGAACTGCGCAGGTACCTGTGGATTCTTTATTGGTGTACTGATAGCGTACATTCAAGCCATCTGCCCGTGCTCTGTCTTCTAAAATTTTCGAATACTTGTCTGTTCCCACGCAACCCATGTATGTGGCCACTTTTGGCTTGTCGAAAAACCACTAAACAAGATTGCATAGATTTATTGGTGTACGAAACTTGGTACAACATATATAGAATCAACAATATTTTAATGAATTTACTTGCGCCACTCTCATAGTGTTCTGCACAGAACCACCAGCAATAAAGTCTGCATTGTATTTTTCTATTAATTCATCGTACATGGGTTTGTGTTTCTCTTCAGCGAGAATTGCGTTGTTCGACTTCAAGTCGTACTTTTTTAAAAAATCACTATCTACGATCGCTGAAATATCAAGAAGAGGATTGCCCATGCCCAGTAGGAGACCCTCTCTGAAATACATCGAAATTATTACAGCAATCGAACGTGTAACTATTACACCAGATTATTTAATTCGCACGTAATGCGGTAAACGAATTTCAAGAACTTTTGAAACGGGTTCCCTATTCTCCTGCTCCAATCCTGAGCGTTACATAACCCGCATCGTTTCTTCCGTCATACAGTCAAAATTTTGAAGGAAAAAGATAATTCTTTAGAAGTAACGATTCGTGCGTTATTGAAATTATAGACATTTTTACGAATTATATTTTCATGTCTAACCGCACGTCGCGAATACATTACTTTTAAAAAACGTAAAACATAACCAAATTTTTCGCACGTTCCTCCGAGCACATGATCGCAGACGAACATAACCTCCAACATGCATCAAGATATCGTTAACTCAACTCGAAAACAAATGAATAACAGTTATTCGTAATTGTAAAATAATTACCGTAAGTCCTGCGCCATTTTTACAGTTTTTTTCGTTACTGGAAATAAAAGAGTTCCACAGGTACTGTGCACGAATGGCGACGATTCACCACTGATATTTCACAGCAATACGGTTCCTTCCTTTACGACACAGGGTCAAGTGACATCACGTGGATTTTTCAGTGGTCTTTTACATCAGAATGTTATCGCTTCGATTGTTGCTAAATCCCACGGAATATTATCTTACGATAATGTACAGTGATGGACAAAAGTATCGGCTCGCTACACAACCCTGAATACAAATGTTTTTTCAACGATCCTCTATTTTGTATGAATGTCTGTTAACAATATCTTACCTGATTACGCACAAAAGCAGAACCATGTTGTTTGCATAGTTTATTTTTGTCCAACACTGTATGCCGTAATGCACGGAGAGTCTTGCACCGAAGAACTTGCGCGTCTTCTTACGAACGTTTACCGATATTTGCACGGCTCAATAATAACTTGCAATTAATGGAACAGGTTTATTGCGATTCATCGTATCAACGAGGAAAAATCCCAATTGGAATAAATTACCCGCTCGGGTTTCGAGTCCTTGAAATAATAAAACGCAACGAACGAGATCTGAATGGTATAAAAAAAAAGATAGGAATGTGACCTTTCGAGCGATATACTTTTAATAAAAAATACAGCACATCTCGTGTTTACTCGCAACATCAGTTTATTTACAAATCGGAATGTCGTCTCGTTCTCTCACAGTTTTTCGATCGACATGGAAATGCTAAATTTCTTTCGTTGTAATATCCCAGAGCGAAAATCTCCGCAGACGACGCAAACTCTCCTCCGTGTAATACTTTACCTGACGGTTCTGCGCGCGTTACTTACCGCTGTACATCAACTATGTACAGTCCGTCCGATTATTTCTTTCCGAGTCCGCGCGAAAAGAAAGCAGACAACGCGGAACATTCGAATAAGAGAAAAAAAACCAAGAAAACTGTTCCGAACGGCAGAAAGATCGACAGGCGTAAAAGCGCCGGAGCGATTCCCGCGCGAATTCGGTTGGAACAGCGCGCGCATAATGCTCGTGTCACCCATCGAGGCGGTGCGCGCGCGCTTATTTCGGATCGATGAACTGGAGAGAAAAAAGAAATGCGACCGGAAACAGAGGAGAGAGAATATGGATGGATTTCTGCGTGGAGAAGAGACAGACAGACAGAAAGACAGACAGACAAAGATAAAGAAAGAAGTATTCGTTTTTTCTTTTCTTTTTTACGATACCTTCCTTGTTTCTTTTTTTTTTATCCCGACACAGCTGAGAAAGACATTAGAAAATCCCAATCGTTAGGCGATATAGAGAAGAAGTATCGGGGAGTGTGAAATGTTGCGCAGCAGCGTCTCTCTCTCGCCATTGCCAATGTTAGAGGAAGCAGTTTAGTCTGGACGCACACCTATAATCGGCACATACGAACTTCCTCGCAATGCGGATGCGTGCGTGTGTGTGTGTGCGCGCGCTCTAGCCGCATCTCCTGGGAAAGAAAACATGGCTCTCAAAGCGCGTTCGCCGGGTCGTAGAAGAATAAACTGAGAATTGCGACAGAGAAATGGTAATGCCTGTCAGTGTCAGAGTTATTAGGGAGAACACGTGTATTTTTTTTTTCATTTCTCGATTTGTTTTTCTTTTACACGCAGAGACAGAGAGAGAGAGAGAGATATTTCAGAATTGACGATTGATTACTGAGAGGCTGTGATGTGATGGACTTGCCTTGGTACGACGTGGTCTTGCGCAGCTCGTACGTCTCTGCGTTGGCTGCAACAGCGTCTGTGCGTGTGTGTGTGTGTCGTGGCGCTTGTCGCCGTTGTGCCTTGTCAACGGAACACACAGAGAGTCCCTCTGCTCTGCACCTGGCCGACAATATTACCTCTCGCCGTCATGACGGGTACGGGACGGGACCGGACACACGTTGGACCTCTCTCAACCCTCTCACTCTGTTCTGCGTACTCGTGGAACATCATCAAGCCCAGAGCAGCTCCTTCCAAGATTGTCCAGAAGCACGCTTGTTGGGGGGTAGAGGTTATCGTGTCCTATATCATACATCACATTACAATACGCATTGTGTCTTTTTAGATTTCCATGTGGCGCGTGTCTCTCTATTTTTTTTTTTTTTGGTAATTGGCAACCGACGACGACCACCCGACGGCGCGAGAGGCAACGTTTCTCTATATCGTCGCGCAACGTTCTGAACAGGATTCAAACACACGTCCCGGTCCCGGTTCTGTGCAGAGACTATATACTTTGACTGTTTTTTTTTATATGCTCTATATCTCGGTGCTCACGCACGCATTTATACAGAGAGGATACACCGTGTCGTTGTCCCGGTCCCGATTGCGTGTCTACCGGTCGGTCTCTTTTACTGTTTTTTTTATATATATATATACATTATTCCTGCGTTTCGTTTTTTCCGTTTCCGTGTTCTACGCTCGTTTTGCGCCGATACTCTTCCGGTTCTCTATGCGACCCGTGTTCTCGTCTCTCGAAAGTCGCGTATCTCATCCGTTTATCGGCCGTCGACCGATCCACGTTCCACGTTCCACGTTTTTCTATGATATCGGTGAGGAGAGACGGCTCTGTCCGAGGGACTCGTTCGTTCGTTAGTTCGTTCGTGCGTGCGTGCGTGAGTGCGTTCGTTCGTTTATACGACGTGCTTGCGGGGGTCCGGAGGAGGCGTGCGTCCCGATCTGCGAGCTAATAGTTCTCGTTCTCGTCGGCGTAGAAGCTTTTCTCGATACACATATGTATATACACACACACATACATATATTTTGAACGCTTTATGTATCGTACATACGTACATATATATATACATATATATATGTGTATATGTATATATGAAAGCATGTCCCCACGTACAACCGACGACCACGCATTTGCACATGACCGGTTGGCAACGGCTTCGAAATATACATGTTCGGATCGAGAGTCTACCCAGAACTGGCTCTGCGTGTATACTGTGCATATCACCGTGGATTTACACGCACGCACATGTTTTTTTTGTCCGGCAGTAACCGTAAGATCTTCCGAAAGTAATCGGCGTACTCGTGTACGATTAGCAGACGTAGTGTCAACGTCGCGAACCGTGGCGACGAACAATTCGGCGAACGAGGCGTGTGATGTGCGATCTCCATTCAACTCTCGCACCGCCTACACACGTGTACGGCTCTATGCGTGCTCTAATCCCGTGGCTACAACAGTCCGTTCTCGGCCGTCTTTTCTCTCAAATTCATTCTCGTGCGGATTCCGTGTCCGGTTCTAGACGAGAGCAGCCCGTGTCACCGAAAATCTGCTTCGACGCGCCGGCCTCCTAATTACGTAACGCTGGGACGTATATAGACGCGCAACGCGCATCTACGTTACGACGAGCGAAACTATATACTCGGCGCGTGTTGCCTATCGCCGGAACAGGGAACAAGAAAGCCGTGTCGACCAAGGAAAAAAAAATCCGTCAACTCCGTCCATCGACGACGTTACAGTTTCCGTTTCTTTTCTCCCGCGTCTAGAGAACTCGCCCGGTTCGCGGTTTCCGTGCTCGCGAGGACCCAAAGCGTGTTTCCTCCGTTCTCCACACAGTTTTTGTTAGCTCTTGTTCTTTACGGCCGGACCGCGGAAAAAAAGAGAATTTCTCGGATCGGAGTTCCTTCTTTTCCTCGGCCGGGGGGTGCGTCCACGCTCGCTCACTTGCAAGATCGAAAACAGACAAGCCAAGCGAAGGACGCAACTGTCGAAATAAAGGTCAAGCGATTCCAGCGTCGATCGATCTAGATTTTCGTTTCGACGTGTTATTACATATCATCGTCGCGCGTGTACACCCGCGCGCTGCTACAAATCACCCTCGAAAACTCTTGGACAGAGCAAAAAGCTTATTCTTAACTTCCTAGTCTAATTTTGAAGCGACCGGACGACTCGCGCGAGACAGAGTAAGCGCCAATCCGACTCGTCTCGGTCTCTAACACCGGTGACAAAGGAGCAAGGTTTCAATGGCAAACAGAATACTCGTGGTTCTAAGCATTGTGTACGAAGTCTCCTTCGCTTCACCATTCCCCCACCCCTTGAAAGAAATTGCTTCGAATAAAAAAGGCGGGCCAAGTTCGATGGAGAGAACAGATCGGACGAGGAAGACATGTCGAGAGGTTTCCGAACGAACAGCGGTTCGGTTTGCTTCGAGTAGATAGAGAGAAAAAATTAGAGAGATTGTGTGTAGGGACGGAAGAGAAGAGACTTTGATTTCGGGTGGATATATCGAGGATGCAGGGACGCGCGTTCATAGATCATCCGCGACACGCAGGAAGCCAGTGAAACGTGCGATCACGACTGTCGCGCGAAACGTACACGCGATTCTTTTCTCTACTCGCGTGATTGGAATTTGACGGGTGTTTAAAGAGAGACAGAGATAGATAGATAGAAAAGGGGTGGACCGGATAGCGGCGAGAAAAGCGGTGACGGTGATGTACAGAATTAAAGAACACGCAAAACGCCGTATTTTTTGTTTTGTGAATTCCACAAGTACATTTGTTATTACATATTCGTTTGTCTTTAATCCATTATCATTACGATTACCATTATTAATATAATTATCATTTGAAAACGCGGGTGTGTCTTATCAACGAAACAAGTAGGAAAATCCATTTGCGGCGGGGGATGAATAAAAAGGGAGTGTGTGTTTTGTGTGTGTGTGTACGTATCTCTGTGTGTGTGTCCAGTTCAGAAAGAGAGTGGTGACTAAAAACATGTTCGCGCGCCAACGTGCGGCACAGGTTTGATCGGAACGAAAAAAATCGGAAGGATAACGGCGATCCATCGTTATCGATTACGGTACGTACAAGCTTAAACGGAACGCACTCTCTTTATCGGATCTACCGCAATTCGTTTCTCGGTAATTCCTTTTCTGCTTAAATCCTTCGTTTCTCTTTTACGTCAATTAATCCTAATGTGTTAATAAAACGGTATTGTTACGTGTACTACAGGCTAACGATATAATGTTCGCACGACCCGCTCAGGTTCCCATACAGAATCGACGCATCATCGTTTCTACGAGTATCTATAAGTATCTCGAGAGAGAGGAAAAAAAGACAAAAAAAAATAGAGAAGAAACTTTTCTCAAACCCTTAAGCATTACTCATTATTTTGTCTCATTTTTGTTGTTGTTCATGCGATTGGCGGACCGATTCGGACAGTCGAACCCGTACGCTTTTCTAGTCTCGAATGAAAAAGATCTGCGAATTGCTGTGCACGATTCCTGTCACTGTAAAGCTTTCTCTTTGACTTCTCGTTCACGCGTGGTTATAAATAAATCGCTAGAGTTCAGTCGCGGCGGCGATGACAGCGGCGACGACGACGACACGATCGGTGAATCGACCAAGTTTTTTTTCGAGAAATATTTTTGTCCGGCACACGACGGAGCGCGCGATTTTTCTTCTCGTGGTTCCGTGGCGTTCGCGGAAGGTGTCCGAAATCGGGATCAACAGGAAAGAACGAAAGAGGGTTGTTGTTGTGCGGTCTCCACCGATCACGCGCGCAATCGATCGTCCCTGTTCTCATTGCTGCTTCGAAATCGTCGACGCCTTCGAAAGAAACACGCACATCTACGTCCGAAACGAATCTCGTGTTACAATACAAGACGGACGCATATATACATCACGGTAGAGGTCCGTTGCTCGAGCAACAGGCTGCTGCCTACGGAAATCTACTCTAACGCGAGACTCGAGTGACAACGAAGGAGGTAAAGGGTAAGGGATTTTACTCTTCTTTTTGTTTTTCTTTTTTGTTCACACGATGCTGCGCGGCTGCGACTTCGAGTCCGATTTCACCGCGGAAAACTCGCGACGACTCTCGCGTTACATTGGCGCGCACTTCCGAGTGTCGCGACCGAATGGAAGCGGACGCGCGCGCGTATCGTCATCGTCACGGTCGTGTGAGGGGGGGAAAACAGCAGAGTGTACATATTCATATATATATGTATGTATATATATAGTCGCCAAAAGCATCGTCCTACCGAAGCATTCGTTCGAGTGTTGGCCTTCAGAAATTCGCAGCAAGATTCTCATTGATGCTTGTTGGCGGACGCTAGAACTGGTCGCGCGATGGGTGGTGGTCCGATCTCGAAAAGCGAACTCTCGAAGGATTCTCTCGGTAGGAGGATGCCGATGTAGATCGTGATCTCGTTATTACATCGAGAAGAAACGCCTGTATGCGATCGAACGATGGCGCGTCTCGTCCTCGGCGATGCGGTAAGACTAATTGCGGCGACAATCCGTCTACGGGACGCGGTACAGGGAAACGAAGAGTAGATTCCGGGAAGGCTGGATCAGAGAGATAGACACCGGACCGGTCAAAGAATAGGAGCAGGCGAGGCGCGCGTGTAACAAGAGAGGTGTCTGCGAGTTCTCGATCAATTGATTGTTTCTTTTAAAATCGTCTCGTCCGGCGTACGGCGGGTTTTCTGGGTTTCGATTTTTGCGGTTCGTCTACGGATCGAGGACGAACGTTAGAGGATCGTTACATGTGTGCTTATTTCCGATAGAACGGTCGGGCGAGCGTATATGGTGGATCTTCGCGCGTGTAGATCGACAGACGGCCAAGAGTATCTCGGTCCCGAGGCTTCCTGCTAGCGATAGACAGACTCGACAGACTTCGACGACGACGACGAGGACGACGACGACGACGAGGAGGACGACGAGGACGACGACGACAGACAGACAGACCGACACAGACCGATCCCGACGCGACGATTTAGTATGGTGCGAACCGGCGCGACGGCGATGGCCCTCGTAATCCCGGTCTGGTAACCAAAATGAGAAGCAGCCACACGTCAGTTACACGAGATCGAAGGAGGTACACGAACGTGTGTTATATATTGTCGTTCGTCTCTGCTTTCGTTCGTTTCATTTCTTTCTTTTTTTTTTGCTTTAAACACGGGCTAAGAAGTGGGGAGCAACTGGTGGTGAGATACTGAGGGGGCGGTAGGTGGTAGTAGGTAAGTAGACAGGGATGCCACTGTGAAAAGAAAGAAATCAAAAGTTACACTGTACCGATCAACGGAGGGAGAATGTATACCAAAAGGGAGCGGAGAGTGTTGTGTATATAACGAAGAGAACACAAGTTGGATAAATATATCAAGGAAAAATTTGTCGTCGGGAGGATTCGTGGAAAGAGCAAACGGAGGTGTGGATCGAACTAACTTTCTTTCTTTCTTAAACACGGAGACAGAGAGAGAATGAAAGAGAGAGAGAAAGAGAGAAAAAGTGAGAGAATAGTAGTGCTTCTTCCTCGTTTTTCTCGCTAACGATCGCGCGCGTAGGAGCCTCTCTCCCCTCGAAACGAGCGGTTCGACAACGGCGATGCGCAAACAACGAGCGACCGAGAGAGTTAAAGAGTTAGAATTTGAAAGAGAGAGAGAGAGAGAGATAGTAAGAGAGAAAGGGGGAGAGATAGACAGAGCAAAGAGATAGATAGGAGAGAAATAAAAGAGAGAATCGAACACGCGCAGTAAACGTTCAACGATTTGGGCATGGTGCGTGAGAGACCCATCGGTACACGTCTACTTACCTACGCTCTTCGAATGAATCTCGGCTGAAGTCCTCGTACATGCCTCTACTATAAACAGCGATATAATAAATAATCGAGTCTACGGAATTGATCAGATCAACATATACCATGTACTTGCTCCCTTGTCCAAGGCTTAACTTTGTGAATTAGTCCCTGTATATTCAACGTGCAACTAATCATGGCCGCGTGCTGCCTAATATGACTGTCGAGGAAGCTGTGCGACACGAGCCGTCGACGAGCGTCGCGCACCTTTCAGCTCTTCAACTTTCCAATATACCCAACGACCCGATTCCAATTTTTCTACTCGCGCGTGCTACGTTTAACGCCGAGCGATACGAACCGAGCAGCGAATTACAGCGTCACACAGTTTCCCAACTTTCTTCGGCGCCGTTCTCAAATTATTCAAATTATCGTCGACCGCCTGTCGTAATCTGGAAAAGCGAGATTGAATCGTTGGGATACCGTGGGCCCACGAGGGACGTCGACGAACAGTTCAACCCTTTGCACTCGAATAGAGACTCTGGGGCGTCGCGCAGATTGCTATAGTATTATTCAAAATATTCTCTACATTGCCAACCACGGTCCACCCAATTCTATAACACGATTAATTGTGCTCATAATTATGAAAGTGGACTGACTCATGTATTTCTATAATGTTGAAATAACCAGCACCACATCGTAAAAATTAATTTTGTTTAAAAGAATGTGATGTGAAAAATCTGATAAAATCGTTTTTTAAAATTTTCACTTGGACCACTTTCACAGTTATAAGAAACTCATAGGTAGACAGCGGATCCTTATTGCAAAATAAAAATTGCCCACCTGAATTGCAACAAAACGGAGTAAAATTCCTTAACAGATATAATAGATTGAAAATAGTGTGACAATATTTTTAAATTCCTCGAATGTTTTTGCTGTTCTAAATCGCACCTATTCATGTTTTTGATACAAGCGTAAAATCCGCTGTCTACTCACAGAATTCGTACAAATCGGAAATGAAAATACTCTAGGCAGAAATGTTCAGCTCCGAAGTGCAAAGAGTTGACTCGTTGGACTCGACTTTGCCGGTGCCGCCGCATAAAGTGCTCGGCTATAGCTCTCGGTGCTCGATACTTCCGCGCGACACGCGCCTCGGCGTGCACACAACTTTGGAAAGGTGTCTGGAACGAAGTAGACAGAGAGAGAAGCCATAAGCGTTTCCAATCGAGCAGTCAGAGTGCGCGCTCGAGAAGAAACGCCATGCAACGTATAGGCATGGAAACACGTGGCAGGTGATTCGAGAGACGCCAGAAGACGTAACCAACCCAACCGACGCACGACTACTGGGGAAACGACCACATTCAACAGGGTGGCGAACTTCGGAAGAAGACAGAACAACGTGGAACAACATCGGTGAATCTCGAGGAGTCCTAAGCACGCATGTATCACGGAGAGAACGGTTTCACCGAGGTTTGAAAAGCGCGTGTAGCCGTAGTCTGAACCGTAGAATGCTTTCGAGGAGAACAGTTCGAGACACATCGGTTTTCACGGAAGGTTTTTCCTCGAGAGGCCTTTTGCGAATGGAAAATCGTTCGGGAGTCCTTAACCGCGCGGTCAAGGGCGGTTACTATCATCCTACACTTTCCTATTATCCTGCCTGACTGCCTATTCGCTTACACGCCTAGGGAATTCGAGTGCAAAGCAGCGACGAGTGTTTCTGTCCGCTTTATTCGGTGCGAGGTACAACGCTAGAAACGAGTCGCGAATTAATAAATGCGCGCGCGTCATGGTACAACATAATACGGGTTTCTTTCTCTTTTGTTTTTCTCAACTGATCTCATTTCGTTCAGTTCGTTTGTTGGCCAGTCATATGAGGCAGGCAGCGTTAATCTGGATTCTTAACACATGCGACTTATTTCGAAGTGAAAAAGAGAGACAGACAGAGACGTATATATATATCCATATGTATATATATGTATATATATCATAAATTCGTGATCAGAGCGTGAACGAGCCATTTGCAGCCCAGGCTGGGATCATGTAGGATAAATAAGGTAACGTGCAACAACAAATTCAAAGTATTCAGAACGATTGAGAAGTTCAATCAACTCTTGTTTCTCTATTTGAAAGTATTTTTGCGAATGGATTTACATACATGAAAAGCTTTGAACCTCGTGAGTAGAAATCAGCTTCAAGAACTATGGATCGTCGAATTTCTCCGGACATGTTTTCAACACGATGATCGCGCGCCTCGCAACGCGTACGGTGTGTGCTCTGTGTTCAACGATATCAACTCGCATCATCAAAAATCGTTCTTCCTTTGTTTCATTCTATATTTTTCTCTAGTTTCTTTTCGAATTATTTGGAGTGGGCCGGTTTCACGGAATCTCTAGGATCGATCAAGTTCATCTTGGAATTCAAAGCGCGAGCGGCTCAACGGAATCTCGAGGTCGACATGATTTCTCGCTTGAGACGGCACCGGACGATGCCGAAATCTCGAGGCGTGTAGCTAACGGAATCGATAAATACAATGGCGCACAATTCGAAAGAGAAAACAACTAGTGTTTCTGTACCCCTATCGATCGAGAAAGCTCTTACACACGCGCTAATCGAATCGACAGTGATTTTTCTTCGACTTTCAACAGACACAATAATACTTGAAATGGTATGCACGCGTGTTTCGTCAACTCTCCTTCGTGTTTTTCTCTCGTGCACGACCGAAGAAAGGTTTCTTAATGCAACGCGACGCTAAATCTATCATACGCTAGAAGAACGTAATCGTTTGTTTCACGACTCGACTAAAGGAGAAAGAATCAGTACGCAAATAATCGTGATCGAGAATCGACGAGATATATCATATATCGTCGTGGTTCAACCTTTACACATATATATACACACACATATTACGTGTATCTATATATACTTGTATATATATATTTCTAGAATGCGATATAACATACGCGAGAAACGAATGGCGGGTCGTTCTTTAATTGATTCGTGTAAGAAGAAAAGCGTGTCTATGAAACTGGCCTTAACATCTACTTAGAAACGCCGGTATACAAAAAAAAAACTTACTGTCCAATTCGTCTGGAGAGCTGGTTTCTACTTACGAGACGTTTCAAAGACAATCGACAGGCGCCGTTCCTGAAATTCGCGCCAGCCCTTTTGTTTTTCTCTGTTCTGTGTGTTTTCTTTTTTTGTTTCTATCTACAGCGGTACCGAGAGTTCGTTTTAAATTGTAGATCGCATATCCTGGCTCGCGGTAGTGCGATCAAGAAATCTAGTTCGCATTCCTTAGGAACGTTTCTTCATCCCAGGCCTCCGCGCCACTCCCGGTCGAGTGATGTACGTAATAGGGAGCGCTTGAAACACAAAGGATTCATGAGAGACATACAGGCCAATCTCGCAGTTAACGCCATGGATCAAGAGAGTCTATGAACAGGGACATCCCTAGAAGAGCAGTCGACATGTTCAAGGCACGATCAGTCGAGACCCGAATCACACACGATCGATACTTTTGAGATCGTCGTGTGGTTTCTCTCTCTTCGAACGAGGTTCGAAAGATAGTCGAATTGGAAATTTATTTTTGTTGTTGCGTCTCTTTCGCAAACATTCTATCTCCGCCGTTGTCGAGACGACAATCGGTCGTTGCGTTCTGTTTTGTCGGCGGATTATTTCAAAAACAAATATAGAACGGCCACCCGATGTACAAACGCGCCAGCGACAAGAACGAGGCATGACTACTCGCTAACAAAAGTGGTCAAAGACTTACTCTTGCACGACTTGTACGTTGGCCCGGGACTGTCTCTCTAGGGTTGCCCGCATTCATGGACAAAGATGGTACGCAGCCTGAGGTGCACTGAAATTTAGAATGTACAGAAACGTCCAAGCGTCATATAATAACATTTGTACTATGCAGACTCTGCACTCATGTGGGCATCGGGTCGACACTTGTACTCAAAAATTCGTTTTACCGAGAAAGAGAGACAGAGAGAAAGAGAGAAATTAGAACCAGTTACTGTAATTACACGTGTGTTTGCGTGTGTACGCTTTCTTTTTCAGCTAAGTAACGGAATAAAGAGAGAAAAACGATACTCGTATGACAAAAATACTATATATCATGCTATGTACGCGTCTAAATTACGTATACCGTGCAATATGTAATCGTAGATGTAGATAGAACAAGGAGAGAGAGAAAGTAGTAGCAGCGGATACGTAATAACGGTTCAGACCAGAAACCAAATACAAGGGAGGCAGAGAGAGAGCGAGAAAGAGAAATGGAGAGAGTGAAAGTGAAGAGACAAAAAGAAAGAGAGTAAGGGCAAATGTCTGGTAAAATAAATTTTCCATCGCGAGCACGAAAGAGAGAACCCCGAATTGAAAGAAAAGATAATCGATCTCGAGAGAGAGAAGCAACGAGAGAAAATAAAAAAATATAAAACAATAGATATGTATGACATATCGATCATCTGCGAGAAAGGAAGACTGTACGATTACAGAATAATATTGTCTATATGCATGTATGTAAAAGAAGTATTATGTCGACGAATCACCGAACCCCAATTCGCATGAGCTGTTAATCCAGCCTGGAACGTTCACAATGTTAAGTCGGACGAATGGGCAGTCGGTACACGATGACTCTACTCACCTGAACCGGCCGTTGTTGCCACTCGGAGGGGGTGATCGGCGGCTGAACATCCCGTACTCGTTGCCACGGGAGAAGCCAGTGTCGCGCATGGATCCCATACCTAGAGGAGGCATAGGAGGCATTGGGTCTCGTCTTGGGGGTAGTGGTGGCATTGTCATTGGTGGAAAGTCAAGCCCGCACATGGAACTTCCCATGTCACAGGGCCCTGTCATACCCGTAAACCGCCTCTCGTAGAGATCCCTCGTGTCCTCGAAGCCCCTCCTGTCGTAGTAGCTTTCGTAGTCCTGTTGACGGAAACCAAACCACGCGTCGCTATCAATCGTCTGACACCGAAACAACCACCCCTCTCCCGCATCATGGTATACATTTCTGAAAAACCCTCGAGAATCGTCAGCTTTAACGTTCACGCTTTTTACCTACCCCGAGAGATCCTATAATTCTCCACGACTCCTTTCAACCAAAAAAAATAGCCTCTTCCATACCAATCCCGTAAAAAATGATTAATTTACCGCCCTCTGCCATCCGTACTCATTATCAAGCTGATCGGCGTAAGGTGTTAAGGAATAAATCATCTTTCGGTTAGCTTACATCATTCGGTACAAATTAATTTGGACAAGTACGTTAATACGGATCGGTGAAACAGAAGCGGACAAAAAGCGGAAGCGATCTGCGACTCGGCGCAAAGTGCACGCTTACCTTTCTGGTTAAAGTGCGGCGAACAAGCTTTCCGGGTGCAGGCGAAACACGATACTTTCGAATTGGTGTGGAATCAACGGGTTAGACTCGTTTCCAGGATTGCAAGCATTCTCATTTCTCGATAATGCAAACATGGAGTTTTTCAGTAGTAGCGATCGCCCTCGGAAGTCCTAATTTTACGTTTACGAGGAGAAAATTGCACTGTTTGCCAGCGTAATTTAACGTAAACGTAAAAATGGGACTAGATTGATCTTTTATCTAGCGGTTTTGACTACTGAAAAACCCCGCCTTTGCGTTATCGAATGCATCGACGCAATCGGAAACCAGTCTCCCCTTTAAATGAAGTTCAGCGTTACGAATTTGTGATGAAGTTAATGGAGGAAGACGCGTGAGAGAGTTATGTATACCATAGTTTGGGACAAAGAGGGAGCATCTTGGGAGCGAACGAACGGAGGTACTTACTCCAAAGCGGCCACCACCCATTAGCCGGTCCCGAAGGAACGGTGGTGGCGGCGGTGGAGGATACGGGTCGCGTCCAAACATTCGTTCCCTGTATCCGTTCCTATCCGGTCCTCCTCCCATTCCTCCCTTGGGGCATTCCTTGGACCAGTGACCGCCGCGACCGCAGCGGTAGCATTGTTCAGGATCACCCATTCCTGGCCTCTGACGTACTCTGCTGGTGGAGATTTGAACCTTCATCGGTTGCCCGTCCACCATCTGTCCGTTCAACTCCTTGATGGCGTCATTGACGTCACCTGTTGCTTCTAGATGGACGAACCCGTAATTTCTCACGATATCGCACTCTACAACTGTGCCGTACTTGGCGAAAAGTTCGCGCACTTGCGGCGCCTTGGTGTTGTCTGTGAGATTGCCGACAAAGATTTTGGTCGTGGGAGTGTTCGGTCCCTTGCGACTCTTTGCGGCCTCGCATTTGATCGGCTGACCGTGAACCACGTGACCGTTCAGATTCTGAATTGCATTCCTACCTGCCTCTTCGTTCTCCATATGCTGTTCCGAGTAACACATGATTTCATTAAAACACAAGATATATCGAACAATTTCTCTGAACCTTACTCTCTAATCGGAATGGGAAGAAACACGGAACAAAATGAATGAACAAACGAAAAAAAAAAAAAAAAAGAAAGAGAAACATTGAAATACAAGAAACTCACCACAAATCCATAGTTTTTGACCACGTCGCATTCTATGACCTTTCCGTATTTTTCAAACAACGGTTTAATGTCGGCGTTCGACGTCTTGTCGGCTAAATTACCGATGAAGATTTTAAACGTGCCAACGCTACTAAAACCCGGCATTTTCGGCTCGTTCTAGAACCTAATTTCAAGAAAGAAAATACATCGCATATTATTCATTATACACTGACTCGTGCGTAGACTTTTAATCGGATGCGAACCGTGCCGCAAGAAAACCGAAAAAAAAAACAAACATAAACAATGATACGAAACGGTGTTACGCTCGTTTATTTTTTCCCCGTTTACGTTTTACATATATTCAAATTTCTAGAGTCCGGTCAATCCGCAGGACAGAACTAGGGAATGTGCTGAGACGCGCATTACTTCTACACTCCGTTTCGTTGTAGCGCTAACTACGCCGCATCATGATACGTGGCTGATATGCGTACAAGCACGCGCCGACTAATCTTTATTTATTAGAAAATCGTTTACTCCGAGAATGTAAGTCCAAACGTTTCCGAGACGCGGATGAATTCGCGAAGGATGCTCGATGGCGACGCGGCGATTGTTTAGGTTCCCCCTCTAGCGCTTCCTTCCACCATTTTGCTAACGATCTAAATTTTCGAATTTCGAAGGTCGCCGGATTATTCCTGATTGCTCGACGCGCAAGGCGAAACGAATGCGAAAAATAGGAGCTCTGAATTCGTCTAGCTTTATAAATCAATTCTAAGGTTTTTATTCGCGCGGAACGAGGAAACGCGTAGTTGGACCGCGAATATTCGGTACGCCGTGAAAGCACGCAGTACAGAAAGCGTACCGACCTTGTCGAAATGGCGCACGAATTCTACCAAGCGTGTGGCGATCAAGTTTTCCCCGTGAACCGATGTGCGCACACTTCCCGTTCACACACCTGACTGTTTTCCACGGCACTCGCCGAATATGATCGTACCGAACCAATTATTCCACCGAAAATCTACCGAAGATGCCGACGATACGCTCGCGAGATGCACACGAACAACTTTACACAAGAGAATGCAATCTAGCAATGGCGTCTTGCCGCGCAGCGTCCGCCTGCGCAGACTGTGGCGACAACAGTAGCCGCAGTAACTACGAACGCCGCCACACGACGACGCGACGCCGACGAGAACTAACTCGATCCAAATCCGACCCGTACATACGTCTCCTTTTATTTCCCAGGAAATTTGCCCGTAATTATGAAAGCAGTCTAACTCATATATTTCCTGTTTCCAGATATTTAAATATTTCCATTTTATGCGATTTTCTTAATTTTATCGATGTAAAACTGATATCATATCTCGTACGATATAATTATGAGTATTTAGTAGATTGCGCATCTTTGTGCAAAATAAAAATTGCCTGCATCGATCGCAAGAAGTAGAAACTAAATTCAATGTTGTTTCCTCGCTTAATGATTTCAATAGAGGAGTAATCATATATTGACAATTTCATCTGCACAATTTTCCTATAAATGCATAAAGATCCGCAGTCTAATTATTCGATATTATAATTATTATAAATCATAATCGGATCGAATATTTGAAATCTGTTCAACAAACTCGTGGCGCTTCGTACGCCATGAATACAATCGGGCGGGAATCCGTCTTTACATTTTCTGCTCCACATTTACCGTTCATTGAACATCATCGATCACCGCAATACAAAAATTTGTTTCGTTCTTTTTAAGTAAAACCTGCTTGTAGCTTGTATCCTATGGACGAATATCGCGACACGTATCAGACACGCTTGCTGTCGTCATGCTAGCCGGTTACCGGCACTTAGCGTTTTGATCCTAACAAACGATGACGCTGGATATGAGAATAAACGATTTCGAACAATTTATCGATGAAATACAGTTCTACATAAAATCCCGATTGATGGCTAGAAAGTTGTAAATTAAAAAGTTTATTTGTCCGTAAGCGTGAATATCGGAGTAAGATTTAAAATTTAGTTATCCCGAGGAGAACTAGAAATAATTGGAAGGTTGCCGGTGCGTTGCAAAATTCTGTATTATTACCGGCCAAGAACAAGATACGCAATACAGGAATGCTACAAACAAGTACAAAGTTTATAGATATAGGCTGCACCCACAGCTGCAAGATAACGGTTTTTTCGAACCGTACAAGTATATCGATGCATTTTTCGAAATATGCATAGCCAGAATTGCGAATAGAGAGTCTAGCGTGGAAAATTACCAGGACGTTCGAAAATCAAGCTTTGTAGTTATCACTTACGTATGACGAAGAAAGATGTATATAGAACGACACAAAGTATGATCTAATTCGTGAATGATGTTAATCGTTTGAATATCGTTCGCTTCGTAGGGACGAGTGTCGATCGATTTTCATATATAGCTAGAAGCAGAGCGAAATACCGAAAAAATGTTTCTTTCCGGAAAGCCGAGCGACGCGAAATGGCGTGCTCCGAATAGCCTGCATATCGACGCAGCAATGTCGTAACAAATTCTAGAATACGGACGCTTGTTTACTCGTGTGTATTACGTCGAAATGAGAACTCGTAGCATGAGAAATATTTTAGTAATGGTCGAGTACTTACCAAGTCAGTATTTCCGTAAAACAACGCGATAAAACACGACGCGAAATCACACGCTTCCCGAAGTAAAAAATGGCGGACCGAAACAGACTGGGTAGTGAAAAGCGGCGTCCCTTTCCGACTCCGACTTGAGAATCAGTTTCGCCAACCGATAAAACAGAAATTTCCTACAATTCCCAGCTATCGATGTCGAGCTGAAAAATATCCATATATGATTTTTATGCATTTATACGGTTTCTATAAAAATTTTAAAAATGCTAAAATAAAAAATTTCACAGAATTTAATACGATTTTTACTTATTTTAGATCTATAAAGACTTCTACCACTGGAAATAAGATTTTATTTGTTCCCACTTTCTTGGAATTTTCCTGCAAAAATTAAAAATTGCATAAACATCCGAACTTTTCTTACAGTAAAAGAAAATATTCGTTTGAAATATCGACCTGTGATCTGTTTGGAATTCTATATAGCGACGCGCACGGTGCATTATAATGCACCGTGGCGACGCGTTTGGTAAAAATGGCCGACACTCCCCTTCTAGTTTTACCCATGACGCACTGCGCCAATATTCCACATTTTTGCAACGCATAAAAATTATTCAAACTACGAGTTTACTTGTGCGAGAAATGTAAACTTTTTGAATTATTTCTTTTCACTCTTTTCTATGATAAATGCATTTCATAATCTTCGATTTTAATCAAACGATTCAGAGCTCATAATATTGCTTCCAATTTATAGAAAGTATCGATCTTCTTCGTGCGAAAGATTTCATTGGTTCCCAGCGATTAATGTATACCTCTTTCTTCACACGAATCGTCTACTTACAATAAAATCTACGTAAGAAAAAATATATATCCCTCGACGTATATATTGTTATATATTCGCAGTAATATTATACAAACAGCATTTATATACAGCGGATGTCCAGTCACTTTTAGGTAAAAGATAATTTGTTTCACAACATGTAATAATAAATAAAAATATATCTAGAAAAAGATGATAATGTTTAATACTTGTTAAAAATATAACTTTCATTATTTTCAATCAACTAGCTATCAACTACAATTTTTTTAATATAATTACAATCCATTTTTTCTAAAGAAGAACTACGATACTATTTAACAGCGACTTCTGTCGTATAATATTTATACAAAAGTCGTACGTAACATAACGATTTCGAGTCAATGTTCGAAAGTCTAGAGACATAATTTACTATTACAATAACAATTAATGTTTGTTAAGACATTCAGATGTATATATCTGTATCGTTCGTAATCCTTATAAAATTTAAAGATATGCTTAACCATTACTTATCGAAAACAATAAGTATAAATAAATAATTTCTATAGAACAGAGTCAGTATTGTAGGGAGTGTTGTGACAAATATATAAATGATCTCGTAAACAAAGTCGTTTATAATCTGGACAATCGACAGTGTACTTAAAATCGTTCTAAAAGCTAGATAATTAACGTATTCCATTTGTACAAATTAAAAACATAAATTACATACTGTACAGATAATACAGAGTCGTATATGAGACACAGTACTCGAGAGTCAATGATATAAACAAAAAAGAAAAATAATTTTCAGCCTTCGAATTCATTTCGAAGCGTTAAAAATTTATGGATGTAGGATGGAGTTTAAATGAATTGCATAAAAAAAAATTCCAAGTAAATTTTATCGAGTATTCCGAACAGCAACAGCTAGAATATTCGGAATACCTGCATTCAAGAACATTATTCCTTTCGCGATAATCATTTCTATGCTATTGGATTTTTGAGAAGATATAGAAATTGTATATGTATATCCTGCAAAATGTCTCGTAGCTCAAACTATATGCGTATTAAAATATCGCAGTTTTCGACGATAAACATTGTATAGAGACATATAAACGTAAATTAGCATGGATTCGTAGTAAAAGGACTTGAATGCGAATGAATATAAAAATCTCATAATATTAGTGTAGATTTAGTAAATGCTATTACCAAAGTGGCATTCACCCTTCCGAAAACATCTCTCGACATTCGCTAAATTTACTTTAATGTCTCTTTTTCTTCAAGCTCACACGCGTCTAAGAACTCATGACACCTTTTTTCCAAACAATATTATCTTTTCTAAGTAGTAGCTATCGTCGATTATATATTCATCAAACTTCAACACAGTGAAGCGCGTCAAAACACATTGACACTTCGTGTTTTGTCGCGTTTCACATAAAAACAAAAAAAATATACATACACAACATGGACTCATTCATAATTACGTTTGTGGCTCGCAATTAATCACCCAGTGATCATACCAATTTCTACATTCATGCGTCCTCAAGTATATGTAAATCTTAGTACTCAGTCTTCAGGCTTCCAGTCTGTTAATAAACCTATTTACACCGGGGTACTATTTACAAGGGGGTTGGGTGGACAGTTTCTTTTTAACTATGAAAAGAGTTTGAACGAAAATCGTTGAACACTACACGATTTTGATCGTATTGTCAATATGCAGTTTCGACATTGTCTTTTTAACGCGTAACGCTGTCAAACGAACGGCAGGATTCGCGTGCCAACACTCGGCCATAAGTTTGCTGAGAGCAACGAGGATCTGAAACAGGAAACAGACATTGAATATTTAACAATCTCCTTCTACCAAGAAATCGTTCGACGTAAACAATCATTCTCCTGCTTACTGGATCATTCTCCCATCGCGCTGGTATCACCGGACGTAATCGTTTTACGCACACCGCTAACCGCATATCTTCAAAGTCTGGATCACTGGGAACAACGTCATGATAAGGCAACGCGTACGGTTCCACCATTGAATTTTTACCACCGGTTACGCATCTCCTACACGCTTCCCACAGCACAAGACCCACAGAATACATATCGGCCATCTTAAAGGCATCGAACGAGGATGTGTTCAATGTTTCATCCAAGACTTCTGGAGCCATGTACCGGCGAGTACCTACTCGCGTGTTAGGAGCGATGTCGATTTCTCCGCTTTCGCTGTAAATCAAATATTACAATCACAATATCTGTTTACTCGTTTGCAATGAAATTGTTATTCCAACGATCCTCACCTTATATACCTGACTGCCAAGCCGAAATCGGCGATTGCACATTCACCGCTCCTCTTCACTAAAATATTCCTACTTTTGATATCCCTGTGCGCTATCGCGGGTTTCCCACGTGTGCCAAAGATTTCTGTGTGTAGATGAGCAATTCCAGATGCGATTGAATGACAAATTGCTAATAGACTAGGATGATCTAGGACCGTGGTTTGCAAGTAGTCGTGCAGCGATCCTCTCTCGTGGTAATCTGTGATCAACAACATCTGTGTCCAAGATCCTGTTCCCTTGATATCAGCAGCGATAAATCCTAAAATATTGTCGTGCCTCATCAACACCGTCTGGTAGATCTCCGTCTCTCTGAACCAAGATGCTTCCTCCAGCGTGAAGAATACTTTTACTGCGACTTTCTCTCCTCTCCATCTTGCTAGCCATACTTCTCCGTAACGTCCTTTCCCAACGCACTGAGACAAGGCCAATTGTTTGGCGATAGTTCGTTGTACTAACAGAGGTAACCCTGATCCAGAACCGCTGCTCTGGTCGATAAAGTCTTTGAGGGTGCCCTGAGAAGGCACCAAGCACGGACCTCTCTCTTTCCTTCTGTATCTATGGTATATAATCACCATAGCTATCAAAATAACCATTAGGCATACGGAAAGAACAGTGGCCAATATTATAAGCGGCGCCCCCGATGCAATGGCCATAGGATTCGGTGCTGCCGTCGGCCTGGGTTTATATTCAGGGAATATGTCCTTGTTGCACAACGCGCTCTTGTTGCAACATATTATACTCTTCCCTTGTAAGTGGGGCACCAGGTATCCCTTACATTGCATGAAGCCTTGTTCGTCCGGTGGTAAACAACCGAACGACCACTCCGGCACGTACTCCCCTGTGTCTGCATCCCAAACTTCTTCCACCGCGCTGAAACAATGCCCTCCGGGCCTTCCTTCGCACGTTCCATTCTGTCGATCGTCCGGGCAGTGTCCTTCACAGTAGCATGTGATTCCCAGAGCTGGAAAAAGATAGCTGTGATTATCTGTCCATCACTCGCCGATGAATTTCGTGTAGAACGATCGGAGCACGGACCACCTGCCGTCATTTCCAATCTCGTCTTTTCACGGTGTAACTGTTCGAACGGCAACGCGAGACGAGCGCATCTTTGAGGTTATATAAAAGTAAACAAAAACACTGAAGAATAACGGTGTATTTCTAGGTAGCGAGAGACGAGGACACGTCGGAGACAGGTTAGACGAAAGACAGCGAGGAAAATCTGCGCGAGATAAGCAACCGAACGATAATCGACGTCGAGTGGAAAGCTCAGTCGTACTGGGCGGATTCGGGAGGAGGTTGCTCGACGAGTTACGACGTGTCGCGTAGGCGGACGGCCATTGCGTCCTACGACACGAGCTGCTGCAACAAATAAGCGGAAGGTGCGCCCCTTGCAACCAACAGAAAATCTGTCATGTATACTAAAGCATATACGCACGCGTAAATCTCGAGCCAGTCATCTCTTTCTAGGATTTTTTCAATACTCCGAATATTTTCCTACGAGCCTAAATATTTTTATAAAGCCCGTATAGTTTGAAGTCCCACTCGTAATTGCGGAGAGAAAAAGGAATTTTTCAAAGGTGCATCGATTGCGTGGAGCAATCAAGAATCAAGTTTATTAGAGAGGAGTCGATAACTCAATGCGTCACGATCGCAAAGTCGAATGTAACAGCGTAACAGCGATCGAGGTCGATGATATACAGATAGAATTTTTGAACTGCGTCTAGAAACTGGCGCGCAGTTCTATGCCACGGTTCTCTTCCACAGAAAGTGAGTTCTCCGAGCATATAGGTACATATACAGGATGAACCACGGATCGTGACCAGTGAAGATTACTCTGTTATTAGCAGTCCGATCGAAGATGTTTTCATCACATAAAGAGCTTTCACGTGATTACAGCAATTTATACAAATCTTTTTTATGTTATGATACTTACCGAATTCGCCTTGAAAAACAGATAGGCGTAAAAAGTTGTACGTGTATTTGCAAAAAATTGAAAGTAACCTCGAAAAATCATGGAAAAAAGAGTTGAAGAAAAATTTGCGTTACAACATTCTTGAATTTTTTAAATCTTTCACTGTTTTAAAGATCCGCAGTCTACTAATTGTAACAGAGTAATCTCTACTGGCCACGATTCGTGGTTCACTCTGTATACATGCATTCAAGTACGAGTAGATATGCAGCTGCGAGCGTTCATTCAGAAAACTGTTATTCGCGTCTCGATTTCTTTCTCGTCTTTTATCGGAGACGCGATGGAAGGGGAACGGAATAAGACCCGTAAATACAGATCTGATTACGGGTACGCTGCTCGCAGATGGAAGTGATCGATACGGGAAAGCACGATGGGGCGAGCAAATACGGTTTAAGGTTATCTACCATACGTAAAAATGACGAAGAAGCACGTCGTGCCAGTAAACAAAGAGTACAAAGTTTATGATGCGTGACTGGAGGGAGAGTTTGAATATGTGAAATGTTTCAGGAATCGTTCCGCCGCCATGTCATCCCTGCCTGTCGCAAACAACGGCGGAGGAGAGTGACGTACGAGAAACGAAATGATTCACGAAGAAATTCGAAAACGAAAGTGGTGAATGGTTGGTTCGTTGAGAGATCGAATTCTGTTTCGAACGCGGGACGAGAGGAATCTAAATCGAGACCGAATGGAGAAACAGGAAGAAAGGTGAAGCCTGGAAACGGCTGGGAGACGACCGCTTATCTTCTGTCGCGGAATTACTCCCTCGCGTCTATTTTACGGTGACCGCTCTATTTATATCACCGAATATCTGGATGACGGATCGATGCTCCATGCGTTCTGAACCCGTTCCACGTATCCTCTTCACCTTTCTACCATTCTATCTGTTTCTCTCTCTGTCCCTCTGTGACCCGAACGGCACAGAGTGTCACTTTCAATCTCCACCGTAGAAAGATACCATTCCACAACGACAGAAAAATACTTTGACAAACAGATACCGGGAGTGCGAGATAATTGTTTCGACCTTATACACTTATAGACTCGACATAGGTATAGGATATGCATAGAACGCAATGTTCTAAGATAACGCAGCATCTGATGCCTACAAGTGCCTAAAAGCGAGGTATACAAGTATATTTATGCACTATTTCGTACATTAGGTTGGAGGGAAAGTTCAATGATATAATTTCAATTATTTGTAACAAATTGTTTTCCATTTACAAGCAAAATTACCTGTTTATTTCAAATTCGACAGAACTTTCTCTCCGATCTAATACATTTGCAAACTCGTTGCATAAAGAATTGCAAGGAACGACATGATATGAATATATCTTCTCACAACTAAGTATTTCATACTTAATATCACATATATGTTGTTCTGATTAATCCTGTCTTTAAATAAAGTAAGTTGCAAGGAAATAAATACACAATTCATATTATCAACATCTATATTAAAATTTTGCTCTATCATTTCTCTCTTTCAGAATCATTCACATCATTCAGATCATAATCCAGAATCACCCTGTACACGCTCTAAGGTTTTGACTCGGCCGATATGTTCCCGATTCCACGCGTATTTCAAGAATCAATGATCAGACCTTGAATCGGAGTTTTCCAAGAGCGTGCGCGCGGCTCCGCGAGTTTCCTACCAGCCAGTTTCTTGGCCCGAGGCGGCCACCCAACCGCCGTACAAGGAAATCGCCGGTTACACGATTGTCCATCCTTTTCCCAGAGAGGCGAACCGAGTCTCTCATGCCCGAGAACGATTCCCTTTTATTACTTCGCAAAGTGGAGGAGATCGTTCTTCCATCACTGTAAGAGTTCGTGCTAAAATTTTCTTTCGCTTTCCAGAGACTTGTTTCGACCGCGCGGACATGTTTGAACGAATACGAAGAGACTCTGATTCTTGCGACGGAGGACCCTGATGTTCTGCCAGGCGATATCTCGCGACATCAAACGAAAACGACGCGACCGGCGTGTACTTTTCCATCGATGATGTTCCGTCAATGAATTAAATTGTCCAACGCTGAGGCAGCACGTCGCGGAGGACTCACCCGCGGTCGCTAATAGAAATCTACAGCTGCACTCGGCGTGTAACGAAGGACACGACACGTTGCAACGGGAAAAAAGAGCCGAGAAAGAAGAAAAGGAAACTACTCTGTAGGAACGCGGGACGAGGCGAGACTGGATAGGACGGGACGAGACGATCACGTTTCTTTTTGCGAAAGAGAACGCGAAAGGAAGAGGATGCCCGAACGCCGAGCGTACATATGCGCGTAATAGGGTGGCCGCGTCGAACCAGTAGTTTTTAGCGAAACAATCGCGTAGTCGGTTGTAATCTCGTGAGAAGGATTCAATGAATCGCGCGCGTCGCTGCGTTACAGACACTATTTATCAGCGTGGCATGCAGCAATATCAGCGATAAGCTGTCGTTCTACACCTACAACCTCCAGGGAATCGGTACTGCGCGACTAGTTTTGTTAGAAAATCGAGCGAGCATCCTCCAGCGAGGAACTATTCAAATTTCAAAGCAAAATATTTTTCCTCGGATCCTTCGTCCGTTAGGTTGGTCGTTTCGGGTAAACGCGAGCGATCGTTCGCAATTACCGAGATCGTTCTCGGTAGCCCGATGATTAAATCTAAATTTCACGATGACCGAGGGAGAACGGAGTGTTTGGATCTCGGGAAACAGGACGCGAACACCTGTTCTTAACCCGCGACGAGAATAAAACCACGAAGACAGGAAAGGAGAGAAGAGCGTGGTCCTTCGTGATCGGGGAAGCGCGTTCGCGCCAATTAACCGACCGCTTCGGAACGGCTTGCGGCGAACTGACTCGAGCGGGAGGGAGAGGCACTTGTTCCAAAGTGTTCGGGCATTTGTCAAGCGAGTCCGTTCAGTAATTCGGTGAATGAATATTTAGCGTATTTATTTGTGCCCATAATTACGAAAGTGGTCCAAGTCGAAATTTAGAAAAAATGGGTTCATCATTATTATTTAACAATCTCGGCACATTAACTTTAGTGTTTCAAGCATAAACAAAGGTGCCGTACACACTAGCAAATGTTTATTTTCCATCGAAGTAGTTATTTCATCGAATAAAAATTGATTTATGTAGGATTGATTAAAGTTAAACTAAATTAATCCAATGTAATTTTTACGATATTGTCGAAAATGGACCAATTTCAACATTATACGGAATTCATCCGTGTATTTTGAGTAGACATGTAATTATGTACAAAACTGAATTATGTTAAAGTGCAGTATAAACTATGTATTCTTTTTAAATTTTGCATCTTTCAGATCTTTCGTGTCCCAATATTTCCGTGACCAACTGTATGTCGAGGGAACGAGCAGAGTGATCTAATTGCTAACCAATGAATGACTCAAGCGACTGGTTTACGTGTGTACTAGGTAAACACGTACAAACACAATTATGCGGTTCTTCCGGGAATAGAACTGTCGCAGCTGGTACACATTGGAGATCTGAATGGGAATCGAAATTGAAACAGAGCAAAAAGAAACAGCGCAGGGACTAGGAGAGAAAAAGTCAAAGCGGAATCGCGTGCGAATGGTAGTATTGACCAGCTAGTGACTGCGTAAACATCGAGTGGGTGGATTTCACGTGCTTTTTTGCCCATGAGGGCGCGTTGACACGTCATGTATACCGGGTGCTGTGCAGTTTTTCATTGATGTTATTTTTCAGCATCGATATCAATTGCCGGTCGATCGGAAGAACGTAACATTTCGAATCTCGAAATGCGAACTGATTGTTCTGTAGTTCGGCGAAGGAAATTAGAGAGTACGGCGGCGGCTGTGGGACTGCAGAGAGCCAAAGCGTGAGCGTGGCTCGCGACGATATACGTTTTTGGCTGGCGCATACATCGAGCGTAATTGCAGGTTGCATTTGCGCGCGATGAATAACGCATCCGAGAACTGCGGTGAAAACGACTTTGCGTGTACGCGTAACAATATTACGAGTATAGTTTTCGTGGAAGGACAATCAGACGACGGTAATCCCACTGTCACTCGTTGGCGCGATTCTCTCGGGGAACTCGTTAGCCGGACGAAGCAGGTCGTCAATAAAGTTGGAAGCTGCGAGGGGGACGATTCACGTTCAGCGTCTTCTCTCACGGAAATCCGTTTTACCGAAGTCAAGTCTTCAGCGATAGCTACGCCAAAAAAGATTATGTACCGAGCGTTTCGACTACGGACGAAGTTCTAGACGTGTACCTATAACCGTAGTGTAACTGTACCAATTACTGCGGGATCATGCTTCGATCGTACTTTTGAGCTCCTCCTTCGCTTTCGTGTACGTAATGCTGAGGGCTTGAATTTTTTATGAAAAAGGCAAGAGAAGTTTCTGTTTATATTCCTGTTGCATCGAAGTGAAACCAAACTTTTTATGCAAATGTAAATTAATTCTCTGACCATCCAAGATACATAAAAGTCTACAATGATTGTGCTATTTGTCAACAAATAAGTTAAAGAAGTATTGAAAATAAATTGTAAGTGGACACAGCAATATAAAGAATGCACAATCATGTGAACAACGTGAACAACGTGTCCTTCGGCGATCGAGACAGAAGAAAAATGTTTTTCAAATCCTGAGATTATAAAAATACGAGATGATTGACAATTCTGTCTGCCTCGCCAACGAGAATACATTCTCATTGAATTGCACGAATTTATTCAGGGCAAAATATTTATTTCAATCTCATTGGGTAAAAATACCGCAGTAGAACGTACACCCGCAGTAATAGGTGCATTTACCCTATGGAGTTTCGTACCGCACTATCTGGAATATCAGCATTGCGATAAAAATTAGTTGCGTAGTGAATACTGTGATATTCCTAACATCATAACGATATTTTCTAGGAACGGTTCGCGATGTTGGTTCCCATCGCTAACAGGATTGCATCATAATGCCAGATCCAATCGATAAGCAGTACCAAAATGGCAACAATTGGTGTACTTGGATACCTCTGTTGTCTGAGGCGATCTCGTTGCGACGTATGGTACTCGTTACCGCGGTGGACCAATTGTTATCGTGAATCAGCGTCGGTCAGCATTCCTCGCGAACCGAACCACGTGCGTGGTCTCGAACGGACTCGCTGTTCGTTCTGTTCGCTGTTTCATCGATCGGAGAGAAAAATGTGCCAGCGACGGAGGCGATACGCGCGATCTCGCCGTCGGTTTCGCGAGAAGAAAGAGAGCGAGCTAGCTTTGCGATCGAGAGAGGGAATCGAGCGTGTTTAGGCGAGGCGGATCGCCAACGAGAAAAAGAGAACCAAGCGAAACATAGCGAGAGAAAGAGAGCGACGGGCGAATTCGTTCAGGGGAATTGCAGGGATTCGATCGGGCGAGAGATCGGTTGTTTTTGAGAAAGCAACTTTTAGCCGCGTGGCTAAATTTAATCCGTGGGGATGTTGGTAGCAGACAGAAGGGACACGCGGCTAGGATCGCGAAACGCGAACGATGTCGCGAGTCTCCTCGGGCTGGCAACGGTGGAAAAAGGAAGAAAAGCTGGAAAAAGGTTGAAACACCAGGAACGGAGGAGCCGCGGGCATCGGAAGCGGCGAGACTCTCGGCACCACTGGTATTTCAGTGCCTAACCTTAGCGCCTAACCTCTTCGTCTTTCTCTTACGGTCGTTCTCGCTCTTCCCCACCCTCCGCAGTCCTCTCTTTCTCCCTCGCGAGAGAACGAACACGATCTTTTCCTTCTGGCTCGTCCGCGAGTCGAGGGTAAAAGAAGAGAAAAAAGACGAAATAAGAAAACAGAGGAGACGTGCATGCCTTTAGCACTGGGATTCCATTCCGGAGAATGTACCGATCGTGCGGCAACAGATACGAGGAACGCGTCGATCTTCTCGTCGAGAAGACAAGCTTCGTGGAAAGTGTCACGTTAGAGGATCACCCGAGTCTCGCTCTTTGGATCCGTGGCGAACATTCAAAGATTCGAAGACGACGATCTCTCTGTTTCGTCGACGAGAGACTCTGGTGTCTCTATCGAGGAGGCGCGAGAAAGAGATCAGCGGGGGAACGGACATCTGTGCGGCAGAAGGCGGGCACTGGTCTTCGAGGAAGATCGGTCGAGGAACACCAGTTAGCATAGCACCAGCAGACAGCGATCGTTGCTCGAGGAACGAATCTGGCCCGAGAAAGAGAGTCCGCATCCGATCGATTCCGCTGGTCGTGCACCGCACAACACACACGTCCGTGCTCTCGCATTTGCTCGCACGACTCGGTTCTCGGCCACGAGAAAATCCATCGGGGTTACGAATCGGTGGTAACCAACCACACAGCCCACGGTCCACAGCCACGGATCTACTCACCACCGACGAGTCTCGCGATAAACACTCCCAAGCCGATCCACAGGCCGTATTTACATCCGCGCCGACCCGGGGTAGCGGAGAGCGCAGCCATTTTCTACACTCGAGAGCACATACTTCACTGTAACGTAGAGCAGTCAGCGTCGGCAGCAGAGCGCAGGCCGCTCGACTTCGTCGGCTCTCCGGCCGTCTCCGATTCGCCACGGGTGGGGATTCACCGTTTTCTGGGGGAACGGTTCGTGTCGGCTCGGCTCCCAGACAAGGAACACCGATTCCACGTTGCAAGATAGACAGAGACAGGCTGACACGCCGCGGCACGTATCAACTCTGTATCTCTGATTCACGGTACCCCGATCGAACCACGATCGAGATGAACGCATACTCTCAACCGTTCCGAAGGATCGCGAGAGCGGAACCTTATCTGCGTCCGAGTTCCTCGAAAACGGAAAGTCCCGCAATACAAGCTCCAGCAATTTACAACAATTTACGACGCGACGCGGTCCAATTTCTAATCGCCTCCGCTCGAAACTCTAGTCTTTCTGTTCTTCTGTTATACTGATTGATGTATCTTAGGGTACGGATAAACTGGAGTGGCGAGGATAGCAAGGTGAATATCACGGCAAAATTAAGCCAATGTAATTAAACGCGACTGTATGTACTGGAGCAGTACATATAGAAACAAAAATCACTAGGTTCTTCTCAACGCTACGCTCACCTCGCCGCGCATCTATGTTCTTGTACTAAGAGGTTAACAAGTAAAACTTGTCGGCTGTCGCTTCGATCAGTCAGTACGTACTTTTATTAGCCTTATCGAGCAGTATCCCGTACGGTGACCATCAGCTTATAGACTATTACGAGTTGACGGGTCAAGAAACCGTACGCGTGAGCAACAACAGGTGGTTCACCTGTCGACGAAAAAGAAAATGACTGTCGATAGAGCAGGACAGGATGGACCGACGCGACGGGCTCTTCCGAATATCGAGCAACAACTCGCGCTAAATAAATCGAAAGTCGAGGAGCGAATAGTCGTTAGAACTGTTCTCGGCCCACTAGATTTTCCGCATAGCGTTCCCGCCCACCTAGTCGCACACATTTCCACGGCCGCGCAGGTATCGGTGCAGGGATGGTTGCAGGTAGCGAGAACCAAGGGGCTGCGCATCGGGGTAGCACTAGCCTATACAGGCAATTTAACGACGTGGTGTATGTACCGTGAATCTAAGTATGTACATACAAGAATATAGTCGAGTGGCGAGGTGAGCGTAGCGTCGAGGAGAGTGGTGCGGTGATTTTTGTTTCTGTGTGCACCGCTGTGCTCTCGTCACCGCTCCGCTATACAGGGTGAGTCCGCAGAAACAGAACACCTAAATATCTCCGTTACTTTTCGTTGTACGGAAAAACTTCTTAGGACAAAGTTACACTGTTTGAAGGGCCACATGTAACGGCGTGAGGGAAAAAATTTTCAAGGTCATTTTTTACGAGATTTCAAGGTCATCGATATTTTTTTAAATGGAATGAGGTATTTTTTAATACATCAATCGATGCAGTTGGACATTCGTTATAAAAAAGTACTAACCTATGTATGTCGAAATGTTAGTAGTTAGTAGTTCACGAGATATTTCGATTTAAATAACTCTAAAACACCATTACTGTCGTACTAATTGTAAGACGTTAGCGTTTACTTACTTGTGTAACGTTTTGCTACGACGGTAATGGCGTTTTACAGTTATTTAAATCGAAATATCTCGTGAACTAGTAACTTTTCGATATACACAGGTTAGTACTTTTTTATAACGAATGTCTAGCTGCATCGATTGATGTATTAAAAAATACCTCATTCCATTTAAAAAAACATCGATGACCTTGAAATCTCATAAAAATGACCTTGAAATTTTTTTTTCCCCTTACACCGTTATATGTGGCCCTTCAAACAGTATAACTTTGTCCTACGAAGTTTTTTTGTACAACGAAAAGTAATGGAGATATTTAGGTGTCCTGCTTTATCGAATTCACCCTGTATACAGTCGCATTTAAGGATGTACTGGAGGGTAAATACGAGAATAACCTGTAAAGCAATTCAGTCGACTGAAAACTCGACTAAATTCATTTACTGAATCAGCTATATTGGTTGAATTTTATAAGATTTACTATCAAATCCATTCACTCATTAGCGATATCGAATAATTCGTATGTGTATTTAGCATAAATAACAATTATTATACTACAAACATTATACAATTATTAAATAACAATAAATACTTACCTAACCTAATGAAAAAATAGTATTTTATAATTACATCTATCGATATTAGATATTTTTTTAAAAAGTTCATTAACATTTTGCCTTTATATTGCATTATTATTAAAAGATAAATAATAATTTATATACATTTTTAAATTATTGATTATATTTATTTAGTGAGAAATGAGATCTATACGTAGGCATAGAGTATAGACTGCAATCTAGACGTAACCACTAAAACGAAATTTCAGTCGACTAAAAACTATCGGCTAAATATTCGATAGTATGTAGTAACTAAATAGTAATTAGCCGATAGTTGAATTTAGTCGATAATGCCCATCACTAGTTTGAAGTGGAATTTTATGAATTCTCCATAAGAAGACGTGTTAAAATGTGCAAACTTTAAGTTGCTATAATTCTTAAACGGTGCAGTGAATCGAACCCAAACTTTGGTAATTGCATCAATTTAGTAAGAATTATATCTCGTCAAATTCTCAAAAATTTTGTTGCGTTTTTATATACCTGCAGAACATCCTTAATCACATTGGTGTGATTTTGCCGCAATGTTCACCTCGCTGTTATCCTCGATCTTCATCGCTCGTCTTCACCGCAGACTCGTGGTGAACATTTCGAACAGGTTCAACTAAATATGTGCGTTATTAATTCCTTTTAAATTTAAATACAATGGTATGTTGTTAGCCTGAAGCCGATACGTGTCTGTACTGATACGACACGATAGTGCGAACATCTCGAACAGGTTATACTAAACATGTGCGTTACTAATTCCTTTTAAATTTAAATAAAATGGTATGTTGTTAGTCTGAAGTCGATACGCGATTGTACTGATACGACACGATGGTGTGAACATCTCGAACAGGTTCAACTAAATATGTGCGTTATTAATTTCTTTTCAATCGAAATAAAATGGTACATATGTCGATACGCGTCTGCACTGATACGACACGCTACGTGTAAACACTTCTGTTCAAATGCGTTAAAGAATGTTTGTCCGATCGGTGGTGAACGAGTACGTTCAGTGTCTGTGCGGATGGTACACTGAGAAAAAAAGGTAGTTACTTCAATAACACGCGTGTTATTGTAATTTTTTACTTCGATGAATGTCAACGTATTCTTTTCAATAGTATGAAATTTAGAAGCAAATCGTGATGTATTTGAATTGTCTATCATGAAATGATTGAAAATATTATTTGATTCAATACCGTATGTTATTATTCGTAATATTTCTTTTTTTCCTTCAATCAGATATGTTGTTAAAAAAATTGGGGAATTGGTTTGAGGCCATATCTTATTTTTTTGAAAACATTGATGGTCAAGCTATTGGCTTATATGATTCGCGGAAATGAGTTTTGCTATCGAAATTCAATAGTATTAAATATTAAAATAAGTTCATATGATACTAGTTCATATGGCACTATTCAATAGTACATCTTATTGAATCAACATATATTTTTTTTGTTTCGACAGGATTTTTTTCTCAGTGCATAAATAGACCTTAATACTATTAGCGGAAACGCGTCACCGAAGACGTGGACAATTGTATAACTAGAATTTTGACACCCGTAGCGTTGAATCGAACGCAATCGTGGCATGTACGGCTAATAAACAGCGCGCCGAATGGAAGACGCTGTTCGAGGCGTGTTCAAAAAATCTGTAGCTGGTTGGCGAAAAGAGCGAAGCGACACGGATCGAGTAGAATCGACGAGATAACTCGTCGTCGACACTGGGTGAACCGGTCGAATCGGGGAGATATTTGGGAAAGGCTCGGCCTCGGTCCCTGTCCGCGGAAGCTCGGAATCGGTCCGAGGCTACATCCCTGGCCCGTCAGCGTAGCTAGCGGGGAGTGTGCGACGGCGCCCTACGGGCGCCACCGTGCCGCGACGCGACGACCACGGTCCCGGAGATTTTTCTTTCTTGCTCTCTCCCTCTCTCTCCGTCTCGTTCTCTCCCTCCGGTTCTCTGTTGTCGAGCACGCTCGCGAGCAGAGTCGCAGTCGCACCGATGCTCCAGAGCGAACGGAGAGAAGCCACGGGGAGGGTCGGAGGAGAAGCGGCTCCTTGGAAAGGCGCGAATGTCTATGCGCGGCGCGTCACCGCGGAAACTAGAACCCTGCTAGAATCGTGAATCTTTTTCTTCGGAGAACCGGGTGAGCGAGGATAGCGGGCACGAGAAACCGCCGTGATCCTCGAAACGATCCGATCCTCCCTTTACTCTCGCTGTAGTCGCTCGATTATCGTCGCAAACGGATAAGCAGTACGGTGGCTATGATTTATTCTAAAATTTCTCTTACGGCACCCCTCAGAGTTGTTCCAAGTAATTAAAAAAAAATCTGTGCAAAGTTTCAGCTCGATCGGGTAACTGAAGAACCTGCCCCAAAACGATTAAACATTAAAATAATTCGTTTGAAAACCACACTTCTGTTTTTGCAACTTTTTTGAAAACCATTTGTTTTACGAAAAAAAGTGATACGACATAAACGACGCAGCCTGTCCAGATCTACAGGTTTTGTCTAACACGTTCTTGGCCGCGGCAAATAGTTCAGAAGATACTCGAGAGAACCGATGTTGCGAGCATTAAATTCATTATTTTAATGTTTGATTGTGTTTTGTGGCTGAAACTCTGCACAGATTTTTTAATCGTAACGTTTTAATGATCACACTTTAATCATTTCGAACAACTCCTTAATAAGCACGCAAACTCGTTTACACCGAGCGTACAAGCGGAAGAGATGGAACGCAACCTCGCGGTGCGCGCGTGTTTCTCGGTATCTGATAACGATCCGATCGGAATTAGAAAACAAGTCGCAGAGTTGTGTTGCAATTAACATTAAGATCGCAACGATGGCTTTGGAAGTCGTCGGTGTTTGAGCATCGCTTACGCCGCGGTGATTAATCGTGAGACAGCCAATCGGCGGAGACGTGGAGCGAGAGAGAGAGAGAGAGCGGGAACGTTACGAGTAGCAGAAAAAAGGAGAAGAATCGGAGAGAAAGGCGGTGCCGTGTGTTTCGAAAGTGGTGCATTCGCACTTGAACGGCGCCGTTTCGGCGATCGAGGCGACCGGCGCCCGGAGTACACGCACGCCACAGGGGCGCGCATCACGCTGCGCTTTCAAACATTAACACGCCGCGCGTGCATTTACGCGCGAGACTCCGCGCGACCGTTCCTAACTGGCTCTCGTATGCGGTGCCGGTTGCCGCGCTACGCTTAGCGGTACGCGTCGCGCTTCGTTACATTCTCCGCCGCTCCGGTACTGCTATCGATATCGAATTACCGGTTAATTGCTAACGCAGCGCGTTCCCGCCTCGGGAGATCGCTGCTCCCGGGTTTGCGCCGCGAAACCGTCGCCCAAGACGCTCGTCGATCGTTCAACCCGTCGAACGAACATCGCTAACCCTTTCGGTCGCTTTTGCCGAAGAACATTTTACCTTCCACGTTATTGTTCGAGACGTAGTTGTTCCTTCGCCGCTCCAGCACTACTATCGATATGGAATTACCGGTTAATTGCTAACGCAGCGCGTTCCCGCCTCGGGAGATCGCTGCTCCCGGGTTTGCGCCGCGAAACCGTCGCCGACGACGCTCGCCGATCGTTCAATCCGTCGAACGAACATTGCTAACCCTTTCGGTCGCTTTTGCCAAAGAACATTTTACCTTCCACGTTATTGTTCGAGACGTAGGTGTTCCTTCACTGCTCCGGCACTGCTATCGATATGGAATTACCGGTTAATTGCTAACGCAGCGCGTTCCCGCCTCGGGAGATCGCTGCTCCCGGGTTTGCGCCGCGAAACCGTCGCCGACGACGCTCGCCGATCGTTCAATCCGTCGAACGAACATTGCTAACCCTTTCGGTCGCTTTTGCCGAAGGACATTTTACCTTCCACGTTATTGTTCGAGACGTAGTTGTTCCTTCGCCGCTCCTGCACTGCTATCGATATCGAATTACCGGTTAATTGCTAACGCAGCGCGTTCCCGCCTCGGGAGATCGCTGCTCCCGGGTTTGCGCCGCGAAACCGTCGCCCACGACGCTCGCCGATCGCTAAACCCGTCGAACGGACATCGCTAACCCTTTCGGTCGCTTTTGCTGAAGGACATTTTACCTTCCACGTTATTGTTTGAGACGTAGGTGTTCCTTCGCCGCTCCTGCACTGCTATTGATATCGAATTACCGGTTAATTGCTAATGCAGCGCGTTCCCGCCTCGGGAGATCGCTGCTCCCGGGTTTGCGCCGCGAAACCGTCGCCGACGACGCTCGCCGATCGCTCAACCCGTCGAACGAACATCGCTAACCCTTTCGGTCGCTTTTGCCGAAGGACATTTTACCTTCCACGTTATTGTTCGAGACGTAGGTGTTCCTTCACTGCTCCGGCACTGCTATCGATATCGAATTACCGGTTAATTGCTAACGCAGCGCGTTCCCGCCTCGGGAGATCGCTGCTCCCGGGTTTGCGCCGCGAAACCGTCGCCCAAGACGCTCGCCGATCGTTCAATCCGTCGTACAAACATTGCTAACCCTTTCGGTCGCTTTTGCCGAAGGACATTTTACCTTCCACGTTATTGTTCGAGACGTAATTGCTCCTCGGACTGTTCGTGAATCGGCCCGTTTATCGTCCTGTTTTTCAGCGGCCGTAAAAAGATATCCAGGGAAAGGTTGCGAGCAAACGATGCACCCGCGTGAACGTAAAAAGTACGAGCCACAGAGCGTCCACTGTGGATCGTAATCGAATGCCCATTAACGAAGCCTGTTCCCTTCCCTCAACAAAGGCATATTGTCCACGAGAAAGTCGCGCGCGAGCCTAAGACCGATTCCCTGCTCGGACGATCGCCGCGCTGGTACATTTCCAACGCAACGATTTCCACGGAGAACCTGTCTGTCTCGACTGTCTCCCCTGTCCCCTGTCGGCCCGTTCTTTTCCATCCGCGGGATCCACCGATCCAGATCGATTCGCGGCAAGCCGGTCGGCTAGCTCGCGTAAGAACGTCGATCATTATATTTTTAGAGATGATTCTCGACGCTTTTATGGAATCGCGGTGCCGCGTTGTTCAGCGCCGTCTTCTATATGCGGAACGCGGAGCGATCTCTCCTGTCCGGCGAGCCGTGTGCCCGATCGGTCGGATCGAGCGTCGCTTGACTTTCTACGAATCTATCGTCGCGTTGAATTCTCGATCGGTCGGAGTCGTTGCGACTTGATTCCCTTATTTCTGTATCGCCGAATCCCGCGATTCGAGGCCCACAAAGGACACTCTGTCTCCCGATCTTCAGTTGTCCGTTTAGGCCCGCCTACGCACGTCCGTTTTTCTAACGCGCGGCGACCCTGCGGTACCGGAACTGCGGTCTGGAATACTGTGGATTCGATTAGAACCCGTTCAGACACGGCGGAATCCGCGCGTACCTTACTTACATTAGCGTTTATGTATTCGTTCACACGCAACCGCGCGGTCGAACAATCAAAAACAAAAATCGCGCGGTCGAAAACGCGCGGTTTCCGCCGTGTCCGAACGAGGGCTTAGGCGCTGCACATTCGTTTGAACCGTAGTTACCTCCTAGAAGCTAGCCACCACTTGTTAAATTAAATAATTTCAACAGTTGTGCTGACTTGTGCTAAGTTTGCGGCGCCGCAATACAATATTTACCGCAATTCTGTTGCCGCGCGGTGTGTAGCGTGCCTAACATCGCCGATTCCGCCGCAATCTCGACGCAATCACGGTATTTTTAATCCCGATTATTTCGAGAATCTCGACATAATCGAGAATCTCGACGTAATCGAGAATCATCTCGATGTCTTTCCGTACATTTTCGTGTTCTCGCACACCCCTATTTACATTAGCGTCTTCATATTCGTTCACATCTGTCCGCGCGGGCCAACGATCCAAATCGATCGAAAACGAGCAGTTTCCGCCGCGTCTGAATGGGGTCTTAATGTTTGCAGCCGGTCAGGGCCAGCGAACGTCGAGGGAAGCGAGAGAACCCGTCAACGGGTTAATTAACCTCTCTACTAGCCGGTAGAGCAGCAATTTTAGGTCAGATTTGCTTTCAACGGACGAACCTGTCTTCCTAGTATCCAACGTACATCCTCGACATCTCGGTTCCGACGTCGGGAATGATCGCGATTTCTCTCCGTGCGAACACGGATGGGCGGAGGCGAGGTGGACAAAGGAAGCTCGTCTCTCTCGCTGACTAACGGCCGATTGCTAATTGCTAGAAATAGTCGCCGCATCGTCTTGTTAATTGGTGGCGGGTCGAGTAATACGCGTTCACTCCGCATACAGTGTACGCGGAGGAGCGCGAACGCGACAGCGAGCGGGACGCAACGGTAACGCTCTTCGATCGTGCGCAATTAACATTAATTACCGTGATTATTCGTTGCACCGGATGCGATCCAGTTGAGAGCGGGTCAAATTTTCGCCGGGTAGCGAGCGGGCACAATCGTTCATCGTCAAAGATTTGGTAATGCAAAGATGGGGGTTTTCAGTATTCAAAAGCCTCAAAAGTCCCATTTTTAATTTCCGGCAGCATGTAGCTGTTGCAGCTTTATGAAAACAGCTGCATGCGCAGTTTATGCTTGCGAATGATGCAAATTACGCTGGCAAAGAATGCATCTCTGCTAATCACGATTCGTGGTTCGCTCTGTATAGTGGAGCGGTGACGAGAGAATACCGGTGCACGTAGAAACAAAAATCACCGCAGCGCACAGTGATCGATTCCTTGATTCTAGGCGGACAAAATGGTAAATTTGATTAACTTCAGATATCTTCGCTGCCGTTCTATATTGTTTACGAACATTTTTTATTCGATATATACCCTAATATTTCGATTGCACGTGGTTATTACGACGTAATACGGCGTTAAAGTTTTGTCTTTGCGAAATACTATAAATAAGCTAATTCTTCTCCGTCGTATAACTTGTTTGTTTGTTGTTTAAATTATTATCTAAAAAATGGAGCGTGTGAGCGAAGGTAAGTATTTAATTTTTACATATCGGTATAATTTTATTTTGCCGTGTATATCATGTACAACAGGTTAACTAATAATATTATTTAAGAAGAGGTCAAATTGTATAACTTCTTTCCCCGGACTCGGCCGGACTTCGTTCCTTGATAGTTTTGAAGAATACTTATTTCAAAATAATGATACTAAATATCGCTTGCCCGTTTTGGCCCGTTAGTCATTTATATCATTTTTTAGAAAAGACATGGAGTATGCCACGAAGACTGATGTTTGAAACCTGGTATTCAACAAGTTCTAAAGATACCAAATCCAAAGTTGATGCAATAATAGGGCTGATTCTAAACTTTTTTAACAGCGAAGCTATTAATGATTCAGCAAAAAATATTTTGCATACAAACATTACAAGTTTTTGCAAAAGAGTCCAAGAAAAATGGCAGAAATGCCACCGCACTATCGACCGCTTTTTAAAAGAAAATAGAAAAAAAAATGTAGAAGACATATTTCATATGTTACTTCTAACGTCCGATCCACTTATAAGTAGTAAGAGGAAAATTACTAAAAAATGTTCTAAAGAATTAGCAGCAGAGGCAAAAAGTTTACTCAAATCACCTTAGAAAAGGTGCGAGATTTACATATGACAATTATAATTTATAACAATTTAGGATATGCACCTTTGTCATGCACATTCCTTATTATAATTTTGTAATTTTGTATTATATTTTCGTACAACTTTATCTAATTTTTAAATACAAGTTAAGATTAATTCTTTTCATTTTGTGTATTGTGTATTCACGTATTTAAACAAAAACTATAAAATATTTAATTTATGTTATTTTCACAAATGTTACAATTAATTGTTTTATTTGTCCATTATAAAGAAATTATATAAATCGTTAAAGTTCATGTTGTTTTTACACACTTGTCATGATTTCTGAGAAATCAAGCTATGTTACTACAAGAAAACACAAAAATTTGAATTTTGTCCACCTGGAATCGAGGAATCGAACACTGTGAATTGGAATCAATATGATAATTATAATTATGTAGAATCAATATGAACGTTCTTTACAACAAATAACAGGTGAAAAGGATGTCCCTTGCCACGCATAACAATAATTATTTGACTTCTACAGACATGTGTGTCGACCTAAGCTGTAGTATTAAATGTAGGATTGGTTTTTTGAATTTTGCACTCGTAAATCCGTGTTCTCCACTGCGCGACGCGGTACGGCGTGACACCGTTCATGATATACGGTATTACGATAATTATGCAGGCTTCTTTATCTTATCCCCATAGTTCTCCTTGAGTAAGCGCATTTATGGCGATCTGTGGCCGTGCGTCCGAACGGCCTCGGTCCTCTCTACTCAGGCTCTCTATCTTTCTCTCTTTCTCTCTCTCGCTCTCCCTGTGCTCGCGATAATACGACTCGTTCGCGATCGAGCCTCTAATTGCATGTACGCGCGGACGATAACGAGGCGAACGCGCGTGGCGTTCAGAGGCGACGACTTTCCACTTTTGTCCGAAGCGCAGTTTTTTTATCGAACACTGCGGAACGTGTCTCCGTGTCCCCCTGCGATAATCGACCCCCCGCGCATGGGAGGCATTAGACGCCGATCGAGAGCAACGCGAGAAACACTTCTCCGTCGCTTCCTCGATTTATATCTATCTTTTTCGCAACCCTTGCCTCTCGCCCATGTTTGGAAAGCTTGCAGCAACCTCGATAAGCGGTTGTCGCGATAACATCGCCGCTTCCTACCGACTCGTTCGCGCTCGTAAATATTATTCGACGGTCTTCCCGTCCGTTTTTCCTCGCGCGTGAAACCTTTCACGGAACGAGCCGGATAAGTACAGGAATATAGTGCAGCGGCGAGGAGAGCGCTGCGCGTCGCGCAGTGGAGAACGCGGATTTACGAGTGCAAAATTCAAAAAAACCAATCCTACATTTAATACTACAGCTTAGGTCGACACACATGTCTGTAGAAGTTAAATAATTATTGTTATGCGTGGCAAAGGACATCCTTTTCACCTGTTATTTGTTGTAAGGAACGTTCATATTGATTCTACATAATTATAATTATCATATTGATTCTAATTATAAATAATTTAAGTAAATTTCATTTCTGAAAACTTTTGAACAAAAATGAGTTTAGGCTTGCCAGAAATGTTTTATCCAAATATAGAAGAAATAGTGAAAACTGCAATTATGTATTAATATATGAGATAGGCTCAAAATATAGGAATTCAAGTAAAATAGGTACACAGCACATTTAAAATCTTTTTACTCAAAGATTTTTGAAAATTCAAATATGATATAGGAGATCAAGTTCAAATATAGAAGACTCATATCGAATATAGAAGATCTGGCAACCCTAAATCAATTTCACGCAAGTTTCTCTTTCCTGTCATCGTAAATTAAAACTGGCACTCGAAATTGAAATACGTTGCTTCCTCTGCGCTGTTCTAACTTATGCAACTCTATTAGCCTTCTTTACACTTACTTAATGCGTACAGAATACATGTAACAACATAATTATCGGTTATTAGTAGCGTTTCGATTTTTCCACTTCTAAATCCGTTTTCCCCGCCGCGGATCGGTTGACTTCGACCGCAGGAACCGCGACGCGCCGACCACCGCCGCACAGTGATCCGTAATCGAGAAATTCAGTGACATTTCGTCGAAAAATGAACTTTCTCATATTGACATGTACAAAGTTTGTATTGCTTCATAAATATCCATCTACCTCGAAAATAAAGAAATTAATAAAATATAATTAAAATTGTAATCGCGACGAACACTTAAAGTTGGGCATTTTGAAAATAGCCTGTTTCGCAGAAAAAAGATACTTATCTTTATCTGGATGCCCTGACACACCTGTTTAATATTTTTCCTCTGTTCTTCTTTTAAAATGAAGAGAATTCCATTACGATAAAAATTTACACTGACAATTTAAAATTAATTTAAATAATGTATTAAAAAAATAATGTACAGTGAAGGCTCGGAAATTGTCAAAATTCTTCATCTTTGATACGGAATATCTTTTGAGTTCCAATTAGTACCGCATGTTTACAAATTGTACAATGTTCAGTACACTTTTCCCTATATAGTTATGCACGACCAACATATTTACTACCAACATCGTCCATCGACGCAAGTTATTAGTGATTCAAGTGTATCCATCGCTGCGTCGAGCGCCAGGATTGTGCGAGACGCGAAGAACCTCGCGCGCGTGCGAGCGGACTGTTTTGATTGTAGCCCACAGTCAATTGTTTATTATATGCTGCTATAAGAGTAAAATCACAAAATAAAAAGAAAAGGCCGCTAGATTAAGAAGCTGCAGAATTGATACGTGCATAGATTTAAGTAAATCAGCCAGTAAAGTAAGTAAAATGTTATTAAAAATAATTAAACAAACACTAAACGTATTAAATTATTTATCATTAAAAAGTGATTATTTTTTCATATTTTTCAGTGAAAGTTTCATCAGAATAACTTTTACGATTCAAAAGCTGTGGCAGTATCACAGAACTTCTCGGTATGGACGAAAAAATTTTTATTATAAATTATTACAAAAAATAGTTTGTGAACTTATATGTAAACAAATTTATTATCAATAACAAAGTATGAATGAAAATTAATTAATAAATATTGTTTAACAAATGCAAACAATATTTAATTATCAATAATTAAAAATTACTATTTTTTAAATATTTTTAGTGAAAATTTCATTGCAATATCTCTAATGGTTCAACAGTTATAACAAAATGTCACTGAATTTCTCGATCCGGACCACTGTGCGCCGGCTCTATTAATTTTACGGCTTCATCGAATCGGCCGGTCTCTTTCCACCGGCGACTTCGCGATCGCGGATCGTCTGGCGCGTCGATCGAGTACGGCGACGATTTCGAAAAGCATTTAAAAAGGTGTCCGCGTTGGGCCGTCGAATCCGAGCCCACCGGAGGCTGGAGCTCGAGGTTCGTGTTAACGAAAAAAGAAGACAGCGCGGCGGAGGACAATCCGACGTGCTCGAAACCGGATTTCGGGATTAGAATCGGTCGGCTCTTTTCTGCGAACCCTTATTCGTTTATGCAGTCGGTGGATGGCGGGTGGCGGGCGACGGAGATCTCGCCTCGCCCCGTCACGTCCCGACCAGGCACGGTTCTACCGCTCGAGGAGCCTACCTCGCGACAATGGCCAACAATGAAGCCGGGGATCAGGAGAGTGTAGTCCGGCGGGCCCCGAAATCACGATCCATTCGTTTCGTTTCGCCTCGCATCGCCCCCTAGGGGGGGAAGTATATTTCATCCGGAGACAGGCAGCGAGCTGACAAAAGAACAGGTCCTCTCTCGCGTCTCGTGTCTCGATGGGAAACATCGTTACCACGATCGAATTCGCGCGGTCTCTGTTTCTTTTTACCGCCGTGCTATTACCACCGCTCGCGCGCACAGGGCCGATGAAAAATGACCCTGCCTCTGCCGCGTCGTTGTCGTCTATCAAGCAAAACAACGTTGTTCGCGCGAGCTGCGCGCCGATCGGTTCGCGCCGCGCGTCGACTTCCATATCGCTTGCTCGCCGAGATTATGTACTACGCTCTATGAATCCTGCTCGACCGTTCGAAACGACGCGACACGATGGTGTAAAAGAGCAACGAGAAATTCGAAAGGCGTTTCGAAGTTGGATCGGTGGATTAGGGGGACCGTAAGTCGATCGCAGGTCCGTCTCGGGGATCGTTTAACGCGTTCTCGCCTCGGCCGACGAACGGACCAACCAGAAAATAAATGCGAGCCGACTCGAGAGACCGACGGAGAGAATGAGATGCGTTGAGAGGGAGAGAAGCGGCGAGGCGCGTATGGTCGGCCCTGACGGGGCCGAAAATCTCGATCCGTTCGGCGCCAGTTACGAGGGCCGTACGAGCTGGAAGTATATTTCATTCGGCGCGGCAGCCCGACGTCGTACGGAGCCACAAAAGAGCGAAATCCATGTCTGGGCCCTAACGTGCCGTGGCGTCCGGAGCTTTGGGTCAGTCCTCGCCCCTCCGACTCCAACCGCATCAGCTCCGGTCCTATTCAACCGCAAGATCTGATCCAGGCTCGTGCATGTTCGGTTTCGACACCCCGCGCTACGTCCCACACGATCCTCCGCGTCTGAAAACGAGTTATCTTTTAGATACGGTTTGCTACACGGATCGTGTTCGCTACCGGGAAGAGGAGAAGAGTACCGTGAACCGCACAGTGGAGTAAACCGATGAATTTTCTGTCAAAATCAAAGAACTTTCGATAGGAATCAAATAGAGCGATGATTTCTCGATTAAACTAGAGGGCTATTGTTGCTCGCTCGCTTCGCGAGCTCGCGGGCAGGACTGCTCTTGCGAGAATGTTAGTGGTACGCATGGCTAGTATAGGGCCCACAGCTATTAATGTCTTTCATTTTGTGTGTGACTCTCCACGAGCCACACAAAGAACTTCCCGATTCGTTAGTTGCTGTATATTATTATTATTATTTATTAAGTGTACGTTTTAAGAAGATTATACGTTTTCAGGGAAGTTCAATAGTTTTCTACTTATCAAAATGTTTGCTATATGGCGTCGCATTAAACCAATATCGTATGCTCGTTGCTCGCTTGGTTCCTTGTTATAGCATACTAATGTTGCAAAATAAATTGTCTTAATTAGTTTTTCGCAAGCGATACAACTCATCATTATCCGGGTTTGCAGTATTGACCTTGGTTTTCTTCGATACTGTTAATTTAAATTTTCTCAAAATATATAAACCGCTCAATTTTGAAACTCTGCTCAGTGCTACATACAACATTTGTAAAGTTCGTATTTCTGATGTTTTAAAATCCATACATACTTTCTTGTATGTTTGTCTCTGACTTTTATGAATCGCAATCGCTTCAGCAGGAACCACTGGAAATTGACTACGTGTGATTTGTCATTTTCCTTCACTCGAAATATTTACTTGATTCGATATTTTTTTATTATTGGTGTTAAATTTTGATTTATATTTGCATTTTTCATATAATCACGATAACGAGTTCTTACTTTCACTCCTGCTATGGCCAATTGAAAATCTAACCACAATATAGACGGAATTTTAGTATTTTCTTGAAAAGTAATAAATTTTAATATTCCGCATGCTCCATTAACCAATTCGTCTTCAACGTCAATGTTATTAATTATCATATATTTTATATTAATTTTCAATTTAATCTCAGTTAACAATTCGTTTTGAACTCATTGTTTATTTAAAGATTGTAATATAAATGTTTTTGTACTTTCATCGATATTCTTTGAAAATGTATTCTCGGCGATGATTAACTCACTCTTGCATTGGAATAATTTTCGATTATTGTAAGCGGTTACATTAGCATTAGTTGCATAATTGGAAAAAACATTTTTTTTAATTAAAAAAAAACAAGAAAAATTTTTTTTTTAATTTTATAAAAAAAATTTTTTTTAATTTTATAAAAAAAAATTTTTTTTAAATATATATATATATAGTTACGTTTACTTCTTCGGTGGATACGCCTTTCGTATAAATTGCAATGTTTAATCTACTCCTTTCGAAAAAAACTAAAAAACTACTTGACCAAAATGGACCAAAATCTAATCAGCTCTAAGTTACAGCGGGGCACATCGATTGCATCATTCATCATTCCGATCGCGTTGTTACTTTTTCTGAAAACGTTAACGAAAAATTTGATACCATAGAAACGCACATACGCGCGCGCGCGCACACACACACACACACACGCCCCGACATTTTGATAAAAATAGTCTAAAATGACTCCAATGACCATGAAACGTGAAGATCTGCTAAAAATTCGATTTTCGATTTTCGGGGTAATTACAGTAACTTCCCTATGAATCGGGAAGTTAATTAAAGTTGAAATATCGCAGAATGTTGGAAAATAGAGAGATTATGGTACCGACGTTTTTCAACTTTGAAAATCTGTGTTGAATTTATAAAAATTAATGTAATGAAGAACGTTTCGAGTTACTCGCAAAATATTCTTGTAATTCCGCAAGTTCAACACAGATTTTCAAAGTTAAAATACGTTCGTACCATAATCTCTCTATTTTTTCCTCGTTCTGCAATACAGTCACCGAAATTTCTATAATGTCGCTGTGTTTTGTAGTGAATTCTTATAATTATGCCATACCAATGAAAAGTTTGTATTTGGTAGCATTACGGGATTCCATAAAGAAAGCATACGCACCGATTTCGAAACATAAATATAACATGAATTCATAAAAGAAAACAAAAATATCATTTTACACAGAACAAACTGCGAAATTTCTATAATGTCAGTTTCGTTTTACACGGATAAAGTTGAAATTAACAATTGTTTTTTCATTATTTCTGTTTTAATATTTAGTGTAACCTCCATTTTTTTGAATTATATTAAAAATACGATTGGGCATTGACCAAACTTACTTTTGTAGCGTTTCTGTTCTAACAGACGCCCACGCTTCATTCACCGAATCCCTTTGTTCGCTAATGGAGTTGTATTGTTTGCAGTTTTTATAAACTTGTTACGCAATTATACCCCAAACATTTTCAATAGGGTTTATATCGGGGGAACAAACAGGCCATGGCAAAACATTGATATTTCTTTCAAGAAGCCATTGCTTTGTGTGCTTCGACGCGTGCACTGCAGAGCATTACCATGCTGATAAATAAAATTGTCATCTTCAATATTTTCTGTAAAGGGTATTAAAACCGTGTCTAACACATCTGTATAATTTTCCAAATTCATTTTGTGATTTATGTAACACATTAGAGTTCTTTTGTCGGCTTTTAACGCAGCCCATATCATTAGGGAACCACCGCCAAAGTTACGACTCATTGTCACACTTTTCTCATTTCTCAGATCGTGCCAATAATATTTACAGCCATCAGGCCCATCCAAATTAAATTATTTCTCATCTGAAAAAATGACAGACTCCCACTCTTTCGTCCAGGACATGTGTGCGCGTGCGAAATCAAGACGGGCCTGTTTACGCACTTCTTTAAGGCCTGGTTTACGTTGCATTATTGTCCACACAAATTGCCCAGAAGAATTTAAAAGTTCTTGCACACGTTTTGTTGTTACTGGTAGCTGCAATTCAGCTCGAAATTGTGCTGCATTTTTCCTTTCCTTAACCGCAGACCTCATTAATAATGAATGTTGTCTCTTTCACAATTTTTCATTACCACCTTTAAAATGATTTTTTTCGTAATTTTCACGTAAATTGATATAATTATTAATCACACTGTGCGACCGATTAATTTTCTTAGCAATTGCGCGATTAGAGAAGCCCATATCTTTATAAGCATCGATTGATGCTTTTTCTTCACTTGTTAGTACTTTTCCTCTCGGCATTCTAATACACGTGAATCAAATTATGATAAACAGGATTGCTATGAGTTCTAAAACTAACACTTTTAGAATATTTGCAATTTTCCGTAGTTCTCTGCTCAGAATACAGAGAAACACTGAGTGACTTTATAGAAACTTCGCACTTGTGTTCTGCACCACACAGAAAACAATTAAAACAAACGTACATAGTAAACATAGTGGTCTAGAGGGAGCAATCCCTCTATCCGAGTGTCAACAAGGCACAAGACCAGATACGATAAATGAACAAAAAGGGTGATATTTTAAAAATATCTATAAAAATGAAGATGACTTTACAGAAATTTCGGCCACGGTATCTCCGCTTTAATTCAAGAAAAAGATCATCATCGGTCTATCTCATTTTCATCGAAAGCTCTTTGATTTTGACACTGGGCGCCTGCATGGAATAATCCTAAACATCTGCACGGAAAGTTTGCGTCGCGTACACGTGTTTACCAGACCTGGACGCTTCCTCTTCCGAACAATACTTAGTCCGTTTGTGATTTATGGGGCGCGGTTGTTGTACACTTCGACGGCTTCGACGCGTCCGTCGAATAAATCTCAAGTTACCAGGCTTTCGAATATAAGAACGCATGAATTGCTCTCGTTGCGCAAGAATGGCATGGAAGAGGAGTATTTTTCGGGAGTACGCTGCGCGCATTCGATCGAGCCGTGTACGTTGTTCGGACGTTCCTTGTTCGAGATTAGTCGGTAGGACGGCACATTGGATAATCGATCGTAATTGCGTCTATTTAGCGGATGGGGACCGGTGCGTTCTCGGGCTGTTCCTCGTATTCGATCTGAACGCGGCGTGGTCGACGAACGTTCACCACGAGGTCGACGAGTAAGTAGCAACGGAAACCCGCATCACGAAATTACGACTATAAATCATGCTTCTCGGCTGTCACCGATCCCCGAAATCGTCCGTCCTCCTCTCCCCGCTGCTGCAATCCGGCACGGGAGATTACGTCGCCGTTTACTTATGCAAATTTCAGATTCCATTGGCCGGACTCTCTTCAAGGATCCCGCCGGAATTCTCAAGAAACTTCTCTCTCCTTTGACCCTTGTGGTCAAGTGGCGCCTCCTCGCAATTAACTTTCCAGGCCGTTGTCCGCTCCATCCTGAAACAGGAAACAATCTCAGACGATTTCCCTGGGGGATCGATCGGTGCGAAACGAGCCGGGGCACAGTGATCGATTCCTTGATTCTAGGCGGACAAAATGGTAAAGATTAACTTCAGATATCTTCGCTGCCGTTCTATATCGTTTACGAACATTTATTTATTCGATATATAACCTGATATTTCGATTGCACGTGGTTATTACGACGTAATACGGCGTTAAAGTTTTGTCTTTGCGAAATACTATAAATAAGCTAATTCTTCTCCGTCGTATAACTTGTTTGTTTGTTGTTTAAATTATTATCTAAAAAATGGAGCGTGTGAGCGAAGGTGAGTATTTAATTTTTACATATCGGTATAATTTTATTTTGCCGTGTATATCATGTACAACAGGTTAACTAATAATATTATTTAAGAAGAGGTCAAATTGTATAACTTCCTTCCCCGGACTCGGCCGGACTTCGTTCCTTGATAGTTTTGAAGAATACTTATTTCAAAATAATGATACTAAATATCGCTTGCCCGTTTTGGCCCGTTAGTCATTTATATCATTTTTTAGAAAAGACATGGAGTATGCCACGAAGACTGATGTTTGAAACCTGGTATTCAACAAGTTCTAAAGATACCAAATCCAAAGTTGATGCAATAATAGGGCTGATTCTAAACTTTTTTAACATCGAAGCTATTAATGATTCAGCAAAAAATATTTTGCATACAAACATTACAAGTTTTTGCAAAAGAGTCCAAGAAAAATGGCAGAAATGCCATCGCACTATCGACCGCTTTTTAAAAGAAAATAGAAAAAAAAATGTAGAAGACATGTTTCATATGTTACTTCTAACGTCCGATCCACTTATAAGTAGTAAGAGGAAAATTACTAAAAAATGTTCTAAAGAATTAGCAGCAGAGGCAAAAAGTTTACTCAAATCACCTTAAAAAAGGTACGAGATTTACATATGACAATTATAATTTATAATAATTTAGGATATGCACCTTTGTCATGCACATTCCTTATTATAATTTTGTAATTTTATATTATATTTTCGTACAACTTTATCTAATTTTTAAATATAAGTCAAAATTAATTCTTTTCATTTTGTGTATTGTGTATTCACGTATTTAAACAAAAACTATAAAATATTTAATTTATGTTATTTTCACAAATGTTACAATTAATTGTTTTATTTGTCCATTATAAAGAAATTATATAAATCGTTAAAGTTCATGTTGTTTTTATACACTTGTCATGATTTCTGAGAAATCAAGCTATATTACTACAAGAAAACACAAAAATTTGAATTTTGTCCACCTAGAATCGAGGAATCGATCACTGTGCGGGGGCTGGGCAACGTTTAACCCTTTGCAAGTGTTTCATTCGAGATTTACTTCAGAGGACAGTTCCTTGACTGCTGCTTATTTTAAACAATTCTGTTTACCAATCATATTAAATATTACATTTGTTCTTAAATGTAATAAAACCCGTTTCATTTACATTTCTCTTTCATGTCGAGTCACACTCAAAGGAGTGCAAATGTATCAACAAAACGTCTTTATCCCTAAAAATGTCGTAGAATGGTAGGATCGAGTTCTATCTCGTTTAAAAAGAATGGCGTAACATTCGTATCTGTCAGACGTTGTTCGAAACCTTCCTGACGAGTGCGAGACTCGTTAAAATACGGCAAGGGGTTAACAGCGTCGGAAAAAAAGAGGAGGCAAGGACACGGGACGAAATGAATTCGCTCGATTAAGCGCGTAAGAGCGGGCTACCTGCAGCGATAACCGTTTCCTTTCCTTCGGCCGAGCGTGGCTCGTGTGCTCGACCGGGATAACGATATCTTTAGAGCCGGCTTTTATCGCTAAAAGTCAGGTGTGAATTGAGGCCACTGGTGCTCGATCAAAGCGGTCCCGCCGACTGCGATTTGGAGCCCGAGTGAAACCGACCACGGCTACAGAGAAGGAAACCAGCCGGGAGACCGATGTCCCTCCTATCTGCCTACCGCGACAAATTGGAATATATTGAACTTTAACTCGACGCCATCACAGATTGCTCTCTCCTTTCCTCTCTTTCTCTCGACTAGATAGGAAGAAGTGTTTCATGAAGTTGCTCGGGACCCTCCAAGACTTTTCGTATCACTCGGAGCGAACCCAAACCTGCCCACACGCTACCGTACGCGACGGCCAGACTTACATCCGATTTTAATCGATCGTGATGCAACACCGAGCTTAATAAGTTAACGAACCGATGTCGCGCCGTATTTGGACCGGCTGCGGTTACGACGCGCATCAACTCGAGCCCCGAGAGTCGGGAAAACCTGTTGAATTTTCGTCGCGACCGCACACGGTAAGACGAGCGAGTATTCGATCTTTTTTGCGCGGTTTGCCGATCGGGCGCGCAGTGAAACCGTGAAAACGCGGACTAAACTCGTAGCGTTGTTGTTTACGCGTTATCTTTTTGTGAACAGGACCTGTTTAGGGGTTTCTTGTGGTAGGTAGTTTATAACAACAATTATAAACTACCTTTTGATTGATTGTTTAACGTCGCTTCTTCAACTGCTATGGTTATTAAGCGACGAGCCTTAATTTTAATTATAAACTACCTTTATACAGGGTTTTAAAGTGCCAAACTTTGTCGGTATATTCTACGGGCCTAAGTAAGAGAAAAATGTTATACAGTTAAATGTTGTTTGACGCTTTATTAAAAAGTTATCAACTAAAATAGAGAATCAGTTCTCGAGAACAAGATCTCGATGAGGTGTACGTAGGAGTAGACTCGTTTTTCAGTAGTCAAAAACGCTAGATGAAAGACCAATCTAGGCCACAGTCGCCGTCAAAAGTCCTATTTTTACGTTTACGAGGTGTAATTTGCATTATTCGGCAGCGTGTAGCTGTCGCAGCTTTGTGAAAATAGCTACATGTACACAAATTATTAATAATGCAAGCTGCTACCCACATGCATGCAAAAACTTACTTCGGACATATAGTAGCGGACAAAAGTTTAAAACCGCTCCAAAGAAGACAATAACTTTTTTAATATTGTACTATACGATTTGAACTTTTTCGGGAAGCTAGAGCAATTAGTTTACTAAAGGATGTGAAAAGAAATTTTTTCAAAAATTGCAATTGATCGGAATTGTTGAAACTAGAGGGCTATTGTTGCTCGCTCGCTTCGCTCGCTCGCGAGTAGGGTTGTTTTTGCTCGCTCGCTTAGTGATACGCATGGCTACTGATATTAATGTTTTTTATTTGGTGTGTGACTCTCCAAGAGTCACACAAAGAACTTCCCGATTCGTTACTCCTTCGCCAACATCGCTAACATCTTTTTTTTTTGTACTTTCATCGATATTCTCCCAAAATGTATTCTTGGGAGTAGAGATGATTAACCCACTCTTGCATTGGAATAACTTTCGATTATTCCAAGCGGTAACATTAGCATCAGTTAAAAAAAAAATTTTTTATATCTAAAAAAAAAATTTTTTTTAAATCTAAAAAAAAAATTAAGAAAAAAATTTTTTTTTATGTAATTGCGTTTGGTTCTTTGGTGGAAAATTTTCGTCCTCCCTTATAAATTGCATTGTAGAATCAACTCTTTTCGAAAAAAAACTAAAAATCTAAAAAACTACTTGACCAATATGGACCAAAATCTAATCAGCTCTAAGTTACGACGGGGCACATCGATTGCATCATTCATCATCCTGATCGCGTTGTTACTTTTTCTGAAAACGTTAACGAAAAATTTGATTACATAGAAACGGCCATACGCACACACACACACACACACACACACACACACACACACATACGAACATTTTGCTGAAAATAGTCTAAAATGACTGCAATGACCATGAAACGTGAAGATCTGCTAAAAAATCGATTTTCGATTTTCGGGGGAATTACAATAACTTCCCTATAAAATCGGGAAGTTAAAAATACTAAAAGTTAAATTTTTAACTTTTTTATGTGGGCCTATATTGAAAATTTAAAAAATACGTTTTGTAGATCTATCTCAATTAAACATATTCTGAAAATTTCGTCAAAATCGGTCGATGTTGCAATGAGCTGCAAACGTTTAAAGATGGTAAAAATTGCAGATTTTCAAGATTTTCGGCAATAAATCGAGAAAATCTGCAATTTTTACCATCTTTAAACGTTTGCAGCTCATTGCAACATCGACCGATTTTGACGAAATTTTCAGAATATGTTTAATTGAGATAGATCTACAAAACGTATTTTTTAAATTTTCAATATAGGCCCACATAAAAAAGTTAAAAATTTAACTTTTAGTATTTTTTCAACAATTCCGATCAATTGCAATTTTTGAAAAAATTTCTTTTCACATCCTTTAGTAAACTAATTGATCTAGCTTCCCAAAAAAGTTCAAATCGTATAGTACAATATTTAAAAAATTATCGTCTTTTTTAGAGCGGTTTTAAACTTTTGTCCGCTACTGTATGTATAAGAATGTTTTCTGATTCATTGCCTATTCGAATTCTAACGTTTGTCCTCAGTTCGTATCAGAGTTGGGAAAAATGTAATTTCAATTACAATTACTTACCAATTACTGTAATTTGGAATTGCAGAAATACAATTACAATTACATATAATTGTAATTGGTAATTGCAATTACTTGACGAATCCCTGTAATTGTAATTGTGGTCCGCAATTACAATTACTGGTTGAGCCAAAGTAATTGCAATTACTATTACATGTAATTGTAATTTTATTTGTGCAATTCCCAAGTAATTTTAATGCAATTACAAGTAATTGTAATTGTTAGTTGCTATTACTTTAGCTCAACCAGTAATTGTAATTGCGGACTACAATTACAATTACAGTAATTGTGAAAGAAGTAATTGCAATTACTTAACACAATTACAGTAATTGTAATTGAGTCTAACAATTACTTCAGTGTAATTGTTCTTTTAAACCACTAATTTTTATGTTTTGGACCATTTCACCGTTTTCTTATTGTAATTATAGTCCACTTTTGCACATGTAATTGAAGATGTAATTAATTACTCATGTACTTAATTCCTGCCCAACTCTGGTTCGTATATCACAGGCATGGAATCAACATGTGTTATAAAGTTGTAAAGAGTTTACAATAATTTGTTCACTTAGCAAGTATGTTTGCTTTTTCTTAGAACATTTGTTTTTTGTGCGGAACGCAACATAAATTACACTTTATATTAATTTAATAATTTGTACAGCCGCGATTATATGAAAATTTTTCTTGAAAATGGCCAAAATAGTTGACCGGAACGTTGAGAATTTTGTGGTAATTTGCAAAATTGCTTAAGTAGTAGCATCAGATTAAACCAGTGTGCTAAAAACATTACTATACGTTATGTATAAGAATTTATCAAAAAATTTCAACGCGAAAATTCTACTTTAGGTCGTGTTTTCGCGGAAGAAAGGGACGATCGACGTCCGAAAAGAGGAAAGTGGCTGGATCCGTGGACGGGGCGAGGGTTGAGCGTTCGCTAGCTACGATCCTGGCGCAGTTGGTCCTTATTCAGAGACGCGAGAGGCGAGCAAGCGAGGAGGCGTGCAGGCGAGAGAGGACGTGGGGGCCCCGGCATAACAAAGATCCATCGGGACCGGTTTCGTGTTCTGCCCTTTTTTACATTCCCCGAAGAGGCCCCGTCGAGCCGCGGGTGTGAAAACCGACACCCACCCACTTGTTATTTTGTCAAACACGAGCCCTGAAAATTATAGGAATCACGCGGTATCGCGGTTCTCCTCGCTCGCTTCAAATTATTCTCGATTACACGCTCTCCCTCTCTCTCTCTCTCTCTCTCTCTACGTTTCTCTCTTTCTTTCGATGCATTTTATAACCGTCAATTAAACGCGACGCGAACCGATCTCGTGACCCGCTACCGACACACCGCGGTTTCCTTGTCGTTTCGGAGTTCGGAGTCGCGCTCTCGAACCCCCCTTTCACTCGTCTCATTCTTATTCTTGTTCTCCTCGCGTGTACACCTCCGGACATTCGTGTTCCTCGCTGCTGCTGATATCGAACACGATAACAATTGATCCGACGATTCCTCCGAGCCGCACACTAGGGTAAATCGATGAATTTTCTGTAAAAATCGAAGAACTTATGGTACGAACGTTTTTTAAGTTTGAAAGATATATATCATAGACTTGCAGAATTTCGAGAAAATTGTGGTTTATCCAATACCATGAACTATCCGTTCTTTTTCTTGACATGATATACATCATTTCCCGTAGATTTCGTCGCGCTGATTTCAAATCTGGTCGCAAAATTCGTCTACCACCTCAGGATTTTGAGAACAGTCGACTTTTGTGAATAAAACTATTGGAATCATCCTTTCGTTGAAATCATTTGATAGTCCACTGGTTTGAAGGTGTGTTATATCCTCATACCAGGGCTTCGGAGTCGGAGTCGGAGTTTGGGAGTAATTGCTGATCACTGGAGTCGGAGCCGGAGTAAGAAAAAGCTATATATCGACACCCGGAGTCGGAATTACAGTCGGAAAAAAATATATCGACTCCGACTCCAACTTTGGCTCTTTTGTTTATAAATCATTAATAGATTTATGTATACATAAATAACTTGCTAATATTCGATCTACAGTATATAGACGTATTGTATATGTATATACCTCGGCACTATGTAGAGGAGAAACAGTTAAAAGTTATGGTAGTAGTATTTTCTAACTATTTCCTGAAAGTGAGAAAATAACACTGGCGTTATGTTGTATCAGAGTTATCTGTTCCATTTTCTTAGACTTTAATACAATATTTCAACTATTTATTCAGTTTTATTACAACTCTTAATTATTTTGAGTACATATTTTTTCAATTTGGAGAGTCAGAGTCGGAGTCGAAATCGGCGTCGGAGTCGGAGGTAAAAAAAAGAGAAGTTGGAGTTAAGAATTTTGTCTACCGACTCCGAAGCCCTGCCTCATACACTGGCGGACAAAAGTTTAGGATGCTCTAGACGAGACGATAACTATTTTAATATTGTACTATACGATTTGAAGATTCTTGGGAAGCTAGAGCAATTAGTTTAATACAGGATGTGAAAAGAAATTTTTTCAAAAATTGCAATTGTTCGAAATTGTTGAAAAAATACTAACAGTTGCATTATCAACTTTTTTATCTGGGCTGATATTGAAAATTTTAAACTCCTTAGTCCTTAAACTTTTGTCCAGTACTGGATATGGAACACGATAAAAAGAATTAAGTATTTGAACGTTTTCTTGTAATTCTGAAAGGTTAACATAGATTTTCAAACTTAAAAAACGTTCGTACCATCATCCCTCTATTTTCCCCACATTTTGCAATGTTAGAGGTATAATTTAATAAAAACATCGTCGCTCTAACTGATCTCTATCCAAAGTTCTTTGATTGTGACACAAAATTCATCGGTTTACCCCACTGTGACAAAAATCTGTCGACAACTCAGTTTTTCATCGATTTAATTGGAATTTTTTTTAAATGTTCGTGAAGGACTATACTGTCACAAGAAATCAAGAATCCTTATCTACAAAACCCAATAACTCCGATACTTCATCCGCCCAAACCATAAATTTGCATGTCCCAGCTGAGTTGCCGACACTTCTTAACCCTAAATCCTAAACCGCACAATTTTAAACTGTAAAAAAAATTAAAAAAAAAAACAATTTTATTAAAATTTATCCATGGTATAAACTACCTTCGTCAGTTCATAAGGTACTGCAACATGGAAGTGAAGTACTTACTACATTTGAACTGCCAATTTGTTTGTATTCAGAAGAGCCACAAGAGGCAAATAATAAAGTCTACAGGAAATCACGAGCTGAAAACTCCCGAATGTGTTGCCGCAAAAAGACAAATATAGATATTATACGGCATATGTTATTATCATCTGATCCACTTATAAGCTGTCTAAGAATAAAGGATGGCAAGTACAAGGAAGTTCTTTCTCAAGAAGCGAAAACGATGCTGTTGGATGAATAAATTAATGGTGAGTCTCACAAGTGCCGAATGTTATTCTATTCAATTGGTAATTCTTAGGGCCAGATTTACAGTTTAAAATTTTGCGGTTTAGGGTTTAGGGTTAAGAAGTGTCGGCAACTCAGCTGGGACATGCAAAATGGTATGGACGGATGAAGTATCGGAGTTATTGGGTTTCGAAGATAAGAATTCTTCATTTCTTGTGACAGTTAACGATTTTCGCGCAGCACGTCATCAAAGTATAGTCCTTCACGAACATTTTAAAAAAAGTTCCAATTGAATCGATGAAAAACTGAGTTGTTGGCAGATTTTTGTCCAAAAAGATCGGTTTCTCGCCCACTGTGCGTCGTGCCGGATCAATCCTCGCGCTACCGTACGGATAATTATAGTCGTAAAGTAGCAATCTCGACGCTGGAAACGAGTCATCGAGTTTCAAACGTGGTCCCGTGATTATCGATACAGCCTGAAACATGATCATCGTCTTTAATTAAAACTGTTCAACCCCTTTTCAAGTTCTTTTCAATTGTCCGCGACTTCGCTGGTTGCATAATGAATTCCGCTGCGCGACCACGAAGCAGATCGAGTTCATCCTGCGGCGCTTTAGTGTAGCGTTAAATACGAGTTCCGGAAATTGATTACAAGCGGACCGGTGCCGTCTCTCGCGCCAGGTTACGGCGCGCTCGCATTTTCTAGCCGGGTCCGGCAATTAAACGCGACAGGGAGCAGCTACCTTTTGCTACCGACGCGAGGGGCGACGATCCGCGCGGCAACGCGGCTCCGAGCAAATTGGTTCGCCGTGCAATTTCGCGCGGAACACTCGCGAAATTGTATCCGTTTCGTAATTAGTAAACCTGTCCTCGGCAACGACTCGCTCTTCTTGTCGTTCGTTTCTCGGCGCAGCGATGGAAATTAATCGATCCCTTCGACGCCGACAGAAATTTAATTTCGTTTTCAACGAGATACATTAATCCGCGTAATCGGATCTGCCCAAACAGCTATATTAGAGTCGCTATATACTGTCTTCCCTCGCATAGTGTGACTTTCAGTCTTTATTTCCAGAACTTTTACTGACTCATTTGTGAGATTTCCCTGGTTAAAAAGGGGGCCAAACTCGACAGAGTTTCAATCATGTCTACGGTGATCCATAATAGCATTCGTCCGCCTTTTAAAACAGAATAACTTGTTTATAACTGTAACAAACGACCTGATGTTTTGTAAGCAGTTAGAAGCATTGATTTACTAAATGATGTGCAAAAGAAAATTTTCCAAAAATTATAATTTACAAGGTTACATGCAGAAATAAAAAAGGCATTTTTTAAAACCTTTTTATTTGGGCCCTTAATGAAAATTTAAAATATATGTTTTGTAGATCTACAGTAAGTGGCATAACTGATTCCACACATTTTAAGGATGTACTGGAGGTACAATGGAAGACAAAAATACAAGAAATTCGAAATCCATCAATACATGGCAATGAAAGCCATTCATGAGTATATTTTGCATTAAACTTTTGCGAATACTGTACCCTCTCTAGCTATATTCAGTGGTCTACACTTGTCACGTTTCTATGCTAGTGAGAGACAACAAGATAAATTTGACGTTTTGTAACAGTTTATAATTTTTTTGCTCTGTAACAGCTTAGTGAATCCTAATAAATTTTGAACATAATTAATTACCTAATTTTTACTACATATAAAAAAACTGGAGTTTCTAGTTGCGTTTTTTCAAGGTTTAAATAGGGTTTGAAGTAGGGTGGAATTTTATGAATTCTCCATAAGAAGACGTGTTAAAATGTGCAAACTTTAAGTTGCTATAATTCTTAAACGGTGCAGTGAATCGAACCCAAACTTTGGTAATTGCATCAATTTAGTAAGAATTATATCTTGTCAAATTTTCAAAAATTTTGTTGCGTTTTTATATACCTCCAGACTATCCTTAAATCAGAATAAGATTTTTTTGAATGGACTAAAGGATTTCAACTTCTCTGTAAGGCTAGAAGAATTAGTTTAGTAAATGACGCCTAAAAATTATGTTGAAAAAATGCATTTGGACGGAATTGTGAAAAACAATAGTAAAAATTGATTTTTACAACTGTTTTAGCTGGGCCAATAACGAAAATTCAAAAGATGTGTCTGGTCAGCTGGTATAAATTATAGACGCTCTGAAAATTTCATTGGGATTAGTTAATTGGTTTGCGAATTATAAACGATAGAAAGTGGTAAAAATTGTAATTTTTCAAGATTTTCGGCCTTTTTACCACTTTTGATCGTTTATAATTCGTAAACCAATTAACCAATTCCAATGAAATTTTCGGAGCGTATATAAATTATACCAGTTGACAAAACACATTTTTTAAATTATCGTTTTCGGGCCAGCTAAAAAAGTTGTAAAAATCAATTTTTAGTATTGTTTTTCACAATTCCGACCAAATGCATTTTTTCAACTTATTTATTCGACGTCATTTACTAAACTAATTCTTCGAGCTATACAGAGAAATTGAAGTCGTTTAGTCTATCCATATAAAAGTTATTCTGATTTAATTAAAGTGTGTGGAATCGAATTTCATTGAAATTCGATTGACGCAGGAAAAAACGACACGCATCGAAAGATTCTGTGGATTTTAAGCAGTAACTGATCAAAAGTCGTGAAAAACTACGATTTTCACAATTTTTAACCGCTTGCAGCTTGTGTGCGTCTCAACCGATTTCGATGAAATTTTCAGTATGTGTGTAACTAACATAGATGTACAAACCATATATTTTAAATTTTTATTAAGGGCCCAAATAAAAAAGTTTAAAAAATGTCTTTTTATTTTTGCATGTAACCTTGTAATTTTTGGAAATTTTGTTTGTACATCATTTAGTACACCAATGCTTCTAATTGCTTACAAAACAGCAGGTCGTTTGGTACAATTATAAAAAAATTATTCTGTTTTAAAGGACGACGAACACTTTTGTGGACCACTGTATATCTTGGCAAATTATAGTCCAAGTTATATGCCGTATTTAAGCTCATTTTAATTAGAAAAATCTCACAAATACGTTGGCAGAAGTTCTCTAAGAAAAGAACGAAAAATAAAAAACCTCCCTATTTGCATTGAAATTTCAATCGACACGCATCCTTTTCGAACTGTGCCGGCTGCCTCCACCCTCTACGCTTTCCGAGCGTCCAGATCCCCGAGGTAGTAACACTACGCGAGGGAAGACACGTTTCCTGCCGGGAAGAAATCTCTCGGTGCATCGAAAGGAAAAGATATTTCGTGGCGATCGAAGCGAGACGAAAACGTGCCCTCGTCTCGCCTCGCGCGAACATCTCATCCTGCCGACCAACCGCACCGATTATTTTCGACACGGATGGTCGGCCACGAGCAAGAAACGTTCCCTCGAAAATTCGAAATCGGCCGCGACTACCATCGGTATTCGGAGCGAGGTGGTTTTCGTGGGGCGTTTTTTGCTTGTCGACCGTCAGCACCCCTTGTATCCTTTGCTATTATTCTTGCGGCAACCGCCGCGGACGCCCCTTTCCCGTGTTCTTATTTTCGAGAGCAAAGCGAGACGACCGACGATCTGGAAGTAACACCAGTTTTCAGCTGAATTCACGAGAAACCGACCGAGATCGGAATTCGAATCTTCCTCTCGCGTTACTACCTCTTGTACGAAATTCGAAGGAAATAAGAAATTATTGGGGCAACGGCAAATGCTCTGAAATACACGCGTCTTCCATCGACAGAATTCGCGGTACGTTTTTACCGTATCTATTCGGAGAAGATGCGACCGATTTGAGAGTTGCGATGAGCGATAATGTCTCGGAAGGTGAACGAGACCGATAAAGAGCAGAGCCACGTCGATCATTCGCAATGCCAAAGCCGATAAGCGAGGCGTTATTGTGATCGAGGACAGACGATCGATACGGAGAAAGAGCTCGAGGCTCGATACCCGTTGCGGCTAAATAAATATTGGAGTTGAAGCGTCGCGCAGAGGTGCCAAATGGCCAACAAGCGGCAAGAAATCCGTAAAAATAACGAAACTTTCCAACGAATTTGTTCGAGAATTTCTAGATAGGTTGTCACAGGTACAACGCTTGTTTGGCAAAAGTAATTTTTCAATCGAGTTGTTTAACATGTCCCACGGCACAAGACATATGGCAATACTAATCATCAAGAGAGTCCAACCATTTTTTACCGACTTCAAAAAAGCAGGAAGTTACTCAATTCGATCTGTACGTGTTTTTTCGCTTTTTTCTATGTATGTTCACCGATTACGCCGAGATGGATGGACCAATTAAGACGAAACCTTCTGCATCTTGTAGAGTATGTCCCCGGGGTGGTCCCGTGAAAAATAAATTTTGCATTTTTTATTCCTTACGATTTTATTTGCGAAAGTGTAGGCTGGTAATGCCGTTGTGAACTCCGCTGAATGTTAGAGATTAGGAACCGTTATTGATTGCGGCTTTCAGATATTTATAAATTACGATTTGGAATGTGACGGTTGACAGAGAAAGACGTTTTTGTAAATCTCAGACGGAGATTTGTGAACATTCAGACGAAAGATATCTTTGATCCTACATTTCATGTATGTTCACCGATTACATACACCGATTACTCCGAGATGTACTGCATGTCTTACGAATGGGTCCTTGAAAACAAATTTTGTATTTTTTAGTTCTTTGCGGTTTTTATTGCAAATAACCAATAAGACCGAAAAACAATCCTACGGTGTTCCACAAATTCTGCTCGTTCCACTAAAAAGTTTGAAATAAAAAAAATTTTATAAAAAAAAATTAAACCGACTTCGAAGAAACGCACTAAAAAGTATGAAATAATTTGCATTTAATTTATGAGAATACACACGAACTGAAATACAATACAATCTTTTCGGAGGCGGCGCAAAATTGAAAATTTTCGATACTGGAAATTACGAAAATCTTCTACATGCTTTCACATATTAATGTATCTTCTCCTCCCACCTACTGATTTCAAAGTCCACCATATTCCAATGATATCATAATCAGCAACATCTGTCATTTGGAAAATTTACAATTTTTTTGTGTTACGCATCCCCCATTTCGTTTTTTGAATACTAATTGTCAAGAGAGTCCAATCATTTGTTTTTTAAATTTGAGTACTCCTTCGTACTTTGGTCACGATCCGGCGATTTCCGACCACTGTGCGTCTTTCACGCGAATGACCGATAGCCGTTAATAGCCGATCGAGCATCTCCCGGAAGGATGGTCGCGCGCTCGAAATAGTCTCCGTTGTATTCAGAAAATACAGCGAGGTATGAATGAATCGAACGTGGACCGGGCGCGATCGAGAAAGAAAGAGAAAGAGAGGGTGGGAAATGGAGAGCTAGAACACGTTAAACTCCTACTCCGTGTCACGATAAGATCGAAAAGTTGGAACTGCGATAGGAGACAGCGAACGGAGGTTGTTTCGCGAAACGAAAGTACTTCATAGCCGACACGCTGTCCGCATTCTCAGGTGACAAACTCGCACGGTTCTCACCTGGGCGATTTCTGCGCCGGCATGGAAACAGCACCGGTCCGGCGCCCATACACGCATACTCGTCGTTCAGCAAATAAGGCACTTGTTAAGTGCAACCGAGGTTGGCGAGTCACGCCGCCCTGGGACGGGTTTCGCGCACTCCTTGACCATAAGCGGAATACAATACTCGCCTCTTATTCCTATACCATGCAGGGAATCGTGTACTCGCTCTAACTATATTGGGAAAGTGAACAGTGCGCCTCTATCCCGTAACATCTACACGCTGTAACGCGTCTCGATTCGAAACAATCTCTCGCTCTCGAAATATTCGACTGGAAGTGGTAGGTTCCGTGTTAGTTGTGCGAGGTTGTGTCACGAGAAGGTGAGAATTTCAAGGTAGGAGCACAGGATCCACGGTTCTAAGTTCGGTCCTGCAAATAGGAAAATCGACGGATCAACAAACACGAGTCGCGATCCACGCGTGCAAACGATATTAAAGAAATGCGAGGAAGGAACAAGTCGATGCAACATTCGGACTATTAACATGTACTGAAATACACGTGAACCGTGTAGTACGACTTGAAGGATCCGCATTCGCAGATCTTTAAATTCTTACTACATACACGGTTCACGTACCACGCGTGTATTTACATACACGAGAAATAGGGATCTCTAATTCAGACCTGTTCGGAGAGAAAGCGTTTGCAGAAACTATACCATAACACTGTTGGACGATGGAGGACGTACAACGGACAAGGTTCGAGTTTGTGCGGTAATCCTACAGTTGTAAGGACGAGGAACCATGACGTATATCGATTTTATGTATTTTATTTAGTTAATAAAAAGCAAAAGATTACTTCTCCGCCTTCGTTTTTGCATTACGTGCTTTCATATATTTAACAACGATCTTCTGTTCTTCGATTAGGAAAGCACGGACGATCCTGGAACAAAATAAAGTACATAGGTGAGCATTATGAGCTAATGAGCGAGTCGTCCCAGCACAAGCAGAGAAATCAGAGACGCGATCATACCTTTCCTTCACGCATTTGTGACACAGAACACCCCCGTAGACTCGTTTCACTGTCTTCTTACGCCTGCACATTCTGGACCTTTCCATTGGTCTGGCCGGCTGGATTCCTCTAAGCTTATCTTTGCATAATCCACACCTTGGGATCTTCTTGGGTTTCTTAAGGTACTGGTACACCAGCTTTCCACCAGGAGTACGTACACTAGAATCATCAACAAAATATAGAGCTTATCGGTATCAACTGTTCGCGCTCTGAGCTATTTTAACTGGAAAATTAAACATTTCTTCCGATTTGGATATGAAATTGATATAATACCTCGTACAATACTTAAACGTTTAGTAATTGACTAGGTACCAACATATCTACTAATGTAAACAATATTTTAAATAATGGTAGACATTTTTAGGAGTGATTTTGAGTCACGGTTCCTGGAGGTTTCACAGGTTATTATAGCAACCGTATGCTCTTGAACGATAAACCACGCATGGAAATTCGACAGAGAAACAACAACATAACCTCAAACAGTCAGGCACCAACAAACGTACACCCATCCCGATAAAACTAACACCTCGTAACAGATATAGCACGAACAAATAACGGTAATAAACTTTGTTTCTCAATTATGTTTGAAACAATACTTACACGCGTCTCCTGTTGCTTTTTGTGTTGTATGACAACCGTCGACGATAGGTTAACCGTTGCACCATTTTGATCCTGGAATATAAATTCTTTGTTACGAGGAAATATCTGAGATATCGTTGGAAATAACATCGTGGAATACTGAAGATCGCGAAATTAATATAAGGATCTTCCTACACACCACGATTCTTTTAGATTATATGGATAACAATAAACTGAATAAAAACCGAACAAACCTATTTCAGATCCAAACGGAAAAGGAAGCTCGAAGGAGCACAAAAATTGAGTCGACGCAAGCGTGACAGGGATCGACGAGAGCGTGCAGGCATCTAGCGGTGGACCAAACGAAGTAAAGGAATCATGAATTTGTTACACCACCGCCATAGACGAGGCACAGCCAATAGATCAATCACCATATGGGGTTTTGTGTCTCACGATCTGTAATACCGACAGTGCAACGAATCGCAATACAATATTTTATTTACGTTGTGTTGCTGAATATAAAATAATGTTTATTATTACCACACTGCGGATGTCTAGAGAGTGTTATGTTAGAAAGTGTAATTAAATAAAATGTTTAAAGTTTTTAAATTGACCAGAAACCCAAATTTTCAGTAAATATCACCATAGGCACACTTTCTCTTTTATACTTCTGCTAGAAGTTTATCTAATTACTAAACTAATAACAAAAAAATATAACACCAATGAAAATTTCCGCCCCCAAAAGGCTTGCACCCCGGGGCTTAGCCCCTTTAGCCCTGTGGTTAGGGTGGCCCTGGATATAAGTAAAAATCGTACAAATTCTATCGATCCGAATTTAATTCCAGATGCCATAAAAGAAGTTTAGAAGCATACAAAAAATTGATACTAAGGCAATGTTCAAACTAAGGAAGGCAATCAGTCTTATAAAATAAGTCTAAATTTTGTACGTTTTTATAAAACATTTAAGATATTTTATTGCATAAATTCTTATAAAATACTACATTACAATGTCGATATAAAAACTATGAGATTCACGATTGTATTTAATACGGTAACTTAGTATTTATTTGTGCACTTATAATAATCTTTTTAAAATGATTAGAACACGAGATATACATAGCTGAAATCAAATAAAAATCAAATAATGTCTTTACATGCTCAAATCCGAAATAATAATTGAGCATGTATTTTGCATTTGGTATAACTTTGCTGTTTGACTTACGTAAGATTACGTAGGCAACTTGATATACATATATTCCAAATTTTCGAGAAAAGAACAAAACTTAAAGATCCCTGTCATATAAAAATAAAAAATATACTTGTATATTCATTTTATGTATATCGATATCGTCTCGTAAAATTAGTAATTTTATCTATCCAAAAGTAGATAAATTTGTTAATACTGGCACTAAGTTGTACTGATCAGTCAGTCGTACAACGAAAGAGAAAAGTATGGCGTTGGTAGGAAAACTATAAATAATACAGAAGATCCTGCATATTAGCACTCGGAGGACGACGTATAAACTGTGACACCAAAAACGCCAGTTTGTGAGCGTACTGACAAGGCGCAGGTACCTTCACCGTACCGCTCCAATTATAATACATATGTGTCAACTTATATGAAATCCTTTGTAGCTGGTCTGCTCTCCAGCCTGTCGTGTCCGCGATAACGTTGTACGCGCAAGGAGAAACTGTACCTTGTCGTACGCTCTGAGATATAATAAAGAAATCGTATCTCATTGGGTTCGTCACAACGTCATCAACTATTGTACCCGGCGGAGGATTATTCCCATTATAGAAGAATCGAGTACTTATACGTTTCGTGACAATGATGAACGCCATTTTTATTGGAGCCTCGCCATAAATACCTTTCAATTTCGCTTTTATCTGTCCGACTTCATGTTCGTACACGTGAGCAACCTGACCCTCTCCCACACCGTCGCGATATATTACAATATGCGACGGCAAACATTTGTTCAAATTCCTGTAACAATGCAGAGCTTTGGCCAAGCTTACAGAGAACTCATTCGACAGTTCTTCACCGGAGGTATGCGCGCTTACAGCACTGAAATATCTTGTCAAACTTGTATCTAACGACGCGACCATAGCACCGTAGTCGCGACTCTTGTCAGTCGGATCGTGGCACACGTCGAAACCGACAACCATTAATTTAATCGGTGGCAATTCGACGCTCCATGGTGAACCGCCCAATTTACACGCCAACTGAATAGCCACCTTCGTAGCGATCGACCTAGCATTTTTCGTCAGATTCTTTGCCAGGAAAACTTGCGACGGGACTGGCCTGTCGATTATACATTTCTTCTTGATCGCGCTGTATCGATCCGCTCTGTTATTCGAAACTACACAATAGACCAGCTCTGGACTAGTGCTGCTCATTATCCTTTCCAAGATGTCCGAATACGTGTTCGATCTATCGTCGTTGATGTCCCAGATTCTAGGGGGAGCAAATCTACAACCCATCCCTTGGGCAACTTCTTGTAAGATGCCTATAAATCTCTGCACAGAAAATCGATTAATAAGTTTACGCTGCGGATTAACAATGTAGTTGCTTCGTGAAAATCTCACAACGTCTTACCTCGACATCGCGTCTCACGCGATTAATGCAGATTACAACCCAATTATTTAATTGGACCGGATTGAACATGCTCTTGCTGTGCAGCTCTCGGGTCCAATCTGCGAATTGTCCGGAAGAAACTTTCCTGCTACCACCGGCGAGCACTATCGGTTCCGGTGGTAATATACGCGAAGGTACTTGCACAAGTTGTTGATCGAGTTTTAAATTCCAGTCGTTAAGCTCTTGCACTATCGCGTCTTCAGACCGAAGTCTTCGATTGAACACCATCAATTTGTCTATACGCGATTTCGGACCTACACGAGTATGCTCCGACAACGCTCGCATTAATTGGAAATTCTCTCTCATCGAGTCGGTCAGACCTGCAACCAAGTATTGTTTCGTTATGGAATACAACAGTAATCCTGAGCCAGAAGTTCCGAGTAGAACACAGACCTGTTGCACGGCATAATTCAGGAACTAAATACACTAGTTCGGTTTGTCCTGCACGCCGCTCTCTTGGTTTCACTCTCGAAACCAACATTGGCTGCGAATCGTTATATATTCTGATTTGATATTTATTTTTATAATAATCTTTGTACGCTATACTTTCCCCGTTTCGTAATTGGAACGTTGAACTGGGGTTAGTATCGAAATCTATATCGGTTACACGATACGTGTTGTTGTTGTAATCCGTAAGAACAACTAGACCTATGACTCGTTCTTGGAACAGTTTCTAAAAATTAAAGCGATCTCATATTAGCACAAGACCATAGGCATTATTTACGATTGACACGTTTACCTTATACTCTCTACTATTCTCCTGGTAACAATCATTTAGAATATCTAGAAGTGTTTGCTGGCGCATCACTTTATGGGTTATCTCAGCACACATAAGTATATGATCCTCGTGTTGCCTTATGGAGGTCGCGTAACCTGGCCAGAGTTCCAATCGATAATCACGGATTTCTATCTATATCGTGATTACATGTACATGGATTATAGAATTGTTTCATATATCGACGAATAAATATTAGAGTTACGTTCAGATTTTGCTTGCCTTGCTACGGGCGTCGAAGTAATCGCGCCCAACTAGTTGGAGCTTCAGAAGACCCAAACATTTCCGCATGATTATGTTGAAAAATTGGAGATAGTGTTGATCTCCTTTGACCATGTCTCCGACGAGACGTATAGTAATTTGGATTTTTGTATCGTCCGATTGTCGGACAGACCATAGTTCCATGTTCTGTAATTATAAAGTATTCGTAATTTTGGTGTTAAAAGCCTATATAATGACCTTCTCAGTGTAAACTCTTACGTCGGGCAATCGTCGACTTGTATAAAGCACAGTTCCGTCGAAAACGTATGCTCCGACAGTTTCTTTATGCAGTCTAAGAAGACCTTTACGCACGATCGTGCGATCTTCTTCTGGTGCAAAGTCAACTCTATATTGATAGAGACACCAGTCAGTTGTGGCCAACAATTTAAAGTAATTTGCTTGCAGATTTACAGGTTGGCCAGTCGTTCCTACAAGTAGCAATATTTTTCGTAATTAATTTGTAACATTTGTTGAATACCAAAACAACATCCAGTCAAACGGATATCTGCAAACCTTTTTTCGTCACTAAATTTGTCGGCTTCGTGAGAACGTCAGCTGTTATCACTCTGCGTCCACGCATTGCTCCTCTTCCCAGTGATGCTCCATCGCCACTTCCGCCTGCACTTTCAACTGCAAACGCAGCAATATAAAATTATTGTTCTTCCAAATTATTCGACGGATTTCTCAGCTTACCTTCCATTTTCTCAGGTCCAGTTTCTGGTGCATAGCCAGCCCCTCTATCGCCTCTAGGACCCATACGCTCTACTGCACGTCCAGTACTCTGCTGTATTAAAAAATAAATAATCGTCAACTTTTCGTTGTAAGCAGCAATATCCTGTGAGTACAGCAAGTCCTCGACTTAAGGGGATTCTTAGAAGCGAATCAAAATACCAATTCCAATTTCAAAAAAAGTGTACAGCGTAGGCATTCAGCTATTTACGAGTGATAAATTTTTCCACAAACAGCTGGTTTATTTCAAGTTTAGCATTGGCACTCAGAGCACTATTCGACTTACGCGGAAAGCGCTGGGACTAATAACCGCATAAAACGAAGACTTACTATATTACAAAAAAAAAAAATGAATTGTCAAGTAAATTTTGAACTTTATTTATAATTACCAGAAAACACTAAAAAAACATAACTGGGGATTCAGAAAGTACTACCAAAACAGTAATTCAAATACTAACCTTCACTCCTTTTAGTGCAGGATATACTTTACTCTAAGTAAAAAAAACATGAAAAAAAGGAAGAACATGAATTAATGACACAGCACCCAACTTATCACCTAGTAATTATCTTAAAGAAGCAGAGTGGATAAAATATAAAGACAAGTAGAACAGCAAAGTTAATTTATTTGGAATCATTATAACCACCTTATTTATAATTTTTTTAAAAGAAAAGCATGCATGTTGTATGGATTTATGAGAGTAGTAGAATGTATCGTTTGTCCACGAAAAAGAAGGTGCACTATCTATTGTATTATATTTATCGTAAAGCAAAGTAAGGGTACCAAGTAGAAATTTTGCACTCGCCTTCTTTTTGTGGTCGAACCATACATTTGTATGAAAAGTAAGAAGTAACAAGAACTAAAAACAAGCAATATTTAGAAATTTAGAGAAGTAGAGACATCATTGACGCACCAGAGGATAATAAAAAGAAAGAATAAATGAAATTTAGAAATTTAGAGAAGTAGAGACATCATTGACGCACCAGAGGATAATAAAAAGAAAGAATAAATGAAATTTAGAAATTTAGAGAAGTAGAGACATCATTGACGCACCAGAGAATAATAAAAAGAAAGAATAATAAATGAAATTTAGAAATTTAGAGAAGTAGAGACATCATTGACGCACCAGAGAATAATAAAAAAAAAAAGAACAATAAAATTATATTGCAGATAACAAGTAGAGAAAATTTGTAAATAGTCTTCTTTAATGTACCTGAGCTGGTTGCGTCCTCGAGTAGGGTGTTTGCGCTGGAGGTTGTGAACTAGGTCCAGGTCTCCGACCCCAAGCACTTGTTGAGGGCTGTTGGGAACCACCAGGTGGGGCATCCTGTCGACTAGATCCCTGCTGGTAAGGACCAGGTGCCTGATGTTGCGAACTGCCTTCCTGAGGAAACTGCCTACGGTCACTACGACCACGTCCCATTGGCTTACCTCGACCACGGTCAGACATGGCTTATTAGAACCCCCTAAAATGATAAAAAATTCTTCGCTTTTACTTTATCTTTAACACCGGTTTCCCAATATTTTTAATTTACGATTATTGAGATTGTAAAGATACATCCACGAGATATTATTCAACAAATTTAGATTGGATAGATACATTCCTGTTATTTTTATAAAGTAATGTAAAATAATAATTTCTAGTGCCCCGTAGACCTTCTTCGCGTTTACTTTATCTTTAACACCGGGTTTTCTAATATTTTTAATTTACGATTATTAAGATTGTAAAGATGCATGCACGAGAAATTATTCAACAAATTTATTGCTTTGTGGGAATGTATATATTATAAAAGATGTGACTAAATATTTGGATAGATACATTCTTATTATTTTCACGAAGTATTATGTAAAACTTTTTTTATACACGTACACTATGACTTTACCAACCGCACGTGCGTGTTTACGTTGAAAAACAAAAACACACTATTGCCGGTTCCAAGGTTATACAGAGACAAATGAAAGTATAAACACGTTCCTGTTGGTCACGACTGTATGAAATATTGTTGTATTAACAAATAATTTCTTATTGATAAATCAAGACTAAATAAACGTGTTACTAAATAAGAGAAATAGAAATTCGTATTCATGCACAAAACACGTGGTCAATGAAAATATAACGAAAGCCACGTTATGGAATATGTTTGTGAATATCGAATTTGTAGAGAAGCTTGTATGAATAAAAAATTGTTTATGTTTTCTTTCATAATTAAATCATAAGTGCAAGGTAAGCACCTGCGCGTGCATCAATAAGAAAAATGTGTTTATATCCTGAAGAAAAATAGTCGAACAAACGATTTGTATGAAGAATCAGGTACTAAAAAACACACAATGCACTGAGCTTGTCTGTAAAATAATTTAAAAAAGCAATCTTTTTGTAAAGCAATTTTCGTATAGATAATAAGAAGATGTAAAAATAATAATGTAATGTAGAATTTTGAAAAGTTCTCACAATGTCGGTGACGTAGAATGAAAAAAGTCAACAGTACAATCCCTTTGGACTCCTCCACGATAAAACAACGGTTAATAAATGGCGAAGACCAATTCTCTTTTGCTTCCCTATGCTTACTGATGCTTTGAACTTTGAAGATGCAAATCAACTGGTGTGCGTCGTTGGAAACACGAACCATAAACCATGAATTTTCACAGTGCCGTATTAATATATTCTTAAATTATAATTTTTTTCACTGTTAAATAGACAGTGATACGCGCACAACTGATAGTATCTGAATAAAGGAAAAAAGAAGAACGAAATACAGAAATTTCATGAAAAATACGGTCGAAATTAAAAAATTTTATAATATTCCACTGTGTAAATAGGTACGGAGGTGGGTGCGAAGTGTTACTGCGTATGCGCAATAAAAACACCGGTTGCATTATGGGTAATTTCTTGCAATATTGATTTCGAACACGATAACAAAACATAGACTATGCGATGCTAGAAAGTTGGCGCGTATTTCGAATGCACAAATCGTGACGATCGTGCAGAAAAGTCTGAAATTTATTAAGAACATAATTTTATACAATAATCAAATATCTTGAACGTAGTAAATTATTTATCGAACTTTCGTGTAACGATATCATACGAGAAAATGTCAGAATTGTGTAATAATAAAAAATCGAACGGAGGTGGCATCTTCTGGTAGATCCGGGAAATTGAAAAGTTCTTATTTTTCTGATTTCATAAAACATGGAAGAACTTGTTCCTATAAAAATCTTTGTATTCATTATAAATACAAAAATTTGATTACGAACATGTGCTGTTCGATATGTCGGTAATCAATAAATCTAATGTTTGAATGCTCATAAAAAATTTTAATATTCTACCCAGAAAATGATTGAATTAGTAGAAATAAATTCAAAGCCCTCGTATCTGTAGCTTTTAATCGATAACTGCGTACCAAAATATCGTAGACGTTGTTTCTACACAAAACATTTTTTTTTGCACGAAAAAAAGACAAAAGATGATCGAAGAAAGAGAAGATAAGGACAGAGATAACACGTGGATCGGGATCTAAAGACCTAACCTCTGAAAATGGGAAAACAAAGAAGAGAGAGAAGAAGACCTCACAAGAAAAATCCCACAGGACTTTCGTCCGTTAAAGATTTTCAGGAGGAGGAAGCCGCAAATGTTATTGATGAAGATCGGGAAACTGCTCTTCAAAGAGTATACGACGAAGTAAGCTTTGCATTTCAAAATATCACATTTTCTAACCCTAATTCATTTTTGTTCCTTATTGTTTTAATTTCTATTCCTTGCTTTAAATATTGAACAGCGAAACGATTATATTGTAACTGTTATAGATACAATCTGTTAATGTTGAAGAGAAACTATCAGGATTACAGACATTGGAATCAATGTCCTGTGATTCAGGATTAGCCATACAAATGGCGCAGGATGGAATTGCTAAAATGGTAGGACCGCTGCTCGTTGATAGCAATGTACTTGTAAGAGCAGGGAGTGCTAGCGCTTTAAGGTACATTGCAGATAACGGAAAAGCTGATGCACATAAAAGCTTGCTGAGAGACGACATCATGACCCCGCTTTGTAGTTTACTGAAACAGGTAAGAGCCTCATCTACACGGAACTTTAAATTGTATTGTCGCTAGAATTAATTACGATTAATTTCTACTTGCAGCATTATGTGGACTGGCAGCCGACATTAAATCAGAATGATAAAAGCAGAAGAAACGATGAGAAAGAAGCATTTGTTCAAGCTGTTACATTATTATGGACACTATGTGAAAATAACGAACTTGCGGTAAAGTATTCCAACGAGGAGGATCTTGTGTCCATTTTAACAAAATTCTTTGATACTGCTATTTATGGTATGGACATTGCTACAGTCACTATGCAGTGTTTACTGTCTTTGTCGGAAGACAATTCTGCTGCTATTCAAAAGCTGCAAGATTGCGAAGATACGCTTCTACAACTGTTATGCTTAGAATCGAGCAATGCAAATTCGTCTGAAGTAATTTGCCTTAAAATTGCTGTAACTGGACTGTTAATTAACATGTCCAACTACATGGGTAGTAGCTCTATGGGTATAGTTTTGAAAGCGATAGCTGTCCTTTCTGAAGCGCTTTCTATTAATTGTGAACAACTATTGTCCAAGTTAACATCGATTTTACCTCATGAAAAGAACGCTTTCTCGAGCAGCCATAAAAAGACTGTACAGGAATGTAGGAAGTTGTTTGGAGCACAACAGCAAGCATTAGAAATTTTAGCTAATTTATGTTCGGATGATCTAGAAAATGAAAATGATTCTGATCTGGAAAATTCGGACTGCGAAATTGAGGGTGTAGATGATGTCTGTATGGATGATAAATTATGTAAAATGAATTTATCCTTGCCTCTAGAAATAATCGAGGCATTCAACAGTTGCGATATTGTTAAGAAAGTTCGGGAGAAAACCGTAGCAGTAGATAAAGATACGGTCGAAATATTAGAACAGAATGTTGAGGGAAAAGCTGTATTATACCAAATGCATACTTTGAGATGTCGAGCTTACCTGTGTTTAAATAATTTAGTATCGATCCTAGAAATCGATGCACTCGGCGGTTTGGAAGACATGTACAGGTGAAATATTTTTTTAGTATTTATCTAGGAGTACAATCTGAGTGAAAACGATCAATTGATCCAGGATATTTCTGCATCTCTTTTTAGAATGTGGCTTAACATTGGAACGGTTGTATTCAAAGATGCAAATCCAAATGACACCGAGCTGTTGGAATCTGCTACCGCAGCTATGAGGTCGATTCTTCAAAGATTGTCCAAAGTTAAAGCAAATTTCTTCAACCAGTTAACTTTAGACGATTTGCAGCCAATGTTAAATGGGGAACGTCAATGCACAAACGCTAATGTTCGAACAAATCTGATACGAATATTGGGAAACTTTGCGTTAATTTTGGTCAGCAAAGAGACTCCCGAATCTCGCGTATTAGTCAAAGTAAGATTTGTACTGAAATTCGTACTAAAATTTGACCATGAACTTTTCTTTAAAAACATGTTATTTCAGCAAGTAACAGAGTTCTTGTTGAACATTTGCACAACGGAATCCAAGGCTTGGGTGATGGCAGAATCTTTGGATGCTATAATGGATATATACGCGGAAGATGAAACTGACCAATTGGCAAAAGAAATTGACATAGTAGGGAAGTTGCACGCTCTAGTACCGGCCTTTAAAAATAAGGTATAACATTTTAAAAATGTGTATTCAAAGAAATCATCGATACCATATATTTAGTACTACTTTGCAAACAGATGCGACAACAGAAGAAGACTCTAGGGGACAACGTAGCAATAGTGTCTACAGTAAATGCGAACATCACGAGATTTATCAGATACAAGGAAAAAAGGTTGAAAAATATTTGAAAAAATATGCACCATTAATTGGAACTTACTTCGCTCCGTGTTTTAATTACTATCTATTTATGTTCTGTCGAGAAATGTACTAGCGTACATTGTTAGACTGTAATGATATTTACATTTTAATTGCTATTAAAGTATATAGTAGTAATATTTTGAGAATAAATTTTGTAAATATTACAAATAAACGTAATTTGGGATTAATAGCTTTTTTTCTCTCTTCGTTCGCAGGAAACTATCGAATATGCTCCCAGCTACTGACAGAGCACAAACATAATCAAATTTTCCGGTTTTATTCTGTAACAATAAATAACGAAAAACTAAGTAAATGGGAGGACGTGCACAATCACATAATAATCTATGTCCGAAGTCGATGAAAACGATTGTTTCATCGTTGTATTAAGGCTCCAAGTACATAATACGCATACATATTACACTCGTTAACCCTTTGAAGTATCGAACTGCATGCCTCACGGTGTTTTAATTTTCATTGAAAATCATTCACCCTTGCAAAGAAGAAAGTATCTCAAGACCGGAGAGAACGCGAGTCGAGGAGGATGCTTCAACGGGTTAATCGGGGATCTGTAAGCTTAAATAAAGGCACATGTACACAATGGTCTAGACTCTAGACAGTCTTTAAACAGTATTTCGACTAAGGTCAACGGAGACGCCGCCTTTCCATTCAATTTTCAAAGCCGAAACAATTGCACAATGTTCTGTATACACTATACAGTCTGTCGTGAGAATCTTCGTTTAGGAATATTGGTTTAGCTGGAACAATCTCGTTCCAGCAAGCTTCGGATATTCAAGATTTGCCAGATGCATGAAGACTTTCGTGACGAACTGTATTTATCATGATCGGTGACGATTCTAAAATGATTTTCCTCTGGTACCGTCGCGGTTGATTCGTTCCTTGGTTGAAACGACGGAGCTGGATCGAGTATCGTTCAGACTCAGCGCGCTGTGCCTCCTCGGTTTCGGTATCGGGTTCACATCCTCGAGGATCTCCGCCTTCTGTCTGATCGGCTCGGATATGTGAAGCTCGATCACTTTCACCGGCTCCCTGGGTGCCGGCACTGGAACCGGTGAGTCGTTCAACCTCACCACGTGAATGTCCTTTTGCTCCCTGGGGAACTCCTTGATTTCTATCTTGATCGCGTCCTTCTCGGTATCGACCAGATTCTGGAAGAAGTGTCTGCGGTTCGCTTGAAGCGACAGTCTGGTGTTCCCGATGTGATCATCCTCCGTCTCCTTGACAGAGCTTCTCGCCTCGAGCGCCTTGATCTGTTTCTCGATCTTCTCGATCTCTTCCTTCACCGAGAAACTGTCGCTTCTTGACAACGAGTCCGAGGAGCTCTTTCTTCTCAAGCAAACCTCCTCCGAAGGCGCCAGCTCCTCGACCTCCTTCACGATCTCCACGTTCTCCCGGGAGTTCCTGCGATACTCGACTTGAACGTCTTCCTCGACCTTCTCCGTGGCTTCTTCGAGGGCTTCGGTGTCCTTGTTCTCAGATTTCTCTTCGTCCTTCGTCGGAGAGCTTCTTAACTCGGCCTCCAATTTTTCTTCCGTACACTCTATTCCTTCGGATGGTGGTTTTTCTTCAGCATTGACTTCTGCCGATTCAACAGGACTGTCTTTCGTCGTAGTCGCTTCCGTGGACGATGAAGCATCGGTAACAGACGCCACCGATTCTCCCTCCTTCCTCTCCTCCGAGACTCCTTCCTTCTCATCGGCGTCGACATCTTCTGCCAAATCTCTGCTCTTCTTCGTCATCTCGTCAATGTTCTCGGCGACTCTCGCTATGTCGCTCGGCTCCACTATTTGGAGCTCGACGCTGGGGGTTTCGGTAATCTTCTGCGGACAGTTAACAGATCAGTAATCGCTCCGTCGAACCTGCAGAACAGCTACCTACCCTCTGATTTCGATAATTCTTGGATGTGTTAGAAGATTTCGACATTGTCAACGACTTTTTCTTTTTATTTCTACAACTCATCTAAAGATCATTGAAATCGGAGGATAGGTAGCTATTTTGCAGGCTTCACCATCAGGGCCATCCTAACCACAGGGCTAAATGGGCTAAGCCCCGGGGTGCAAGCCTTCTGGGGGTGGAAATTTTCATTGGTGTTATATTTTTTTGTTATTAATTTAGTAATTAGATAAACTTCTAGCAGAAGTACAAAAGAAAAAGTGTGCCTATGATGACATTTACTGAAAATTTGGGTTTCTGGTCAATTTAGAAAATTTAAATGAAGACACATAGAGAGTGACGTATTTAATAACTTAAATACGTGTGATATTATTCATCAATCTGCAAAAGAAAGAGCTAGGAAAACAAATATATAAGTTACTTTTGTTTTTTGTTTACTATAAAGTTTGTTTTTGTTCATATAGGTTTCTTTTTAATTTTGTATGAATTTTGTTCTTGTTTAGTGTAATGGTAGTAAATTGACTTTTTCTAGTTCTGACACTTTTCTATAACTTTGCCGGTCACCTCGCTCCCGCTAGCCATCCCGTGTGTTCTCTTATGAAGATGGTCGCATTATTTTTAGTAGCCCACGAGCGCCGAATATCTTAGGACGATCCTGTTCACCAGGGATGGGCATTTTTGCCTCAATTGAGGCAAGACCGTTTACACCACAGCGCCCACTGCCTCCCACCAGCTCCACCGTTACCATGGAGAAAGAACGCGCTTCGCCTGTAGCGAGCAGTGCGCATGTCTCGCGAAGGCTTCGCGCATCGCGGCCGCGAGGAAGCGAGGAGCGCCCTGTGCGACGAAGGCGCGCGGTGCGTGAAAAAGAGGTTGGTGGGAGAAGCAACCATTTGAGGGGCCCCACCCGTGCCCATCCCTGCTGTTCACCATTGCTTTAACTCTAACTATCGACAAGACTTTTAATATCTCGCAGTTACCTCACTGGTTTCCACTTTTGCGATAGGTCGTGGCGGCTGCGGCGCCCTCCGTTTTTTTCGACCGTACGCGCTCATCGTACTACCAACGGAGGTGCAGCTGTTTATGGAGAGATTGGACTTCCTGACGGCGTCCTGGCTGAACCTCTTGAACACGTAGTCATCGGGAACGTTCTCGTTCTCGTCGCAGTATGCCGCGTCCACAGGACGACCCGCCTCATCCTCCGGGTCCAGGGTACTCGCGTTCGCTCTCTGCGAGGCTCTGTTGCCAAATCTTCGCCTGGAACATCGAATCGTGTTTGTTGGACTTTCCAAATGGACTTTCTTAAATGAAAATTGCTATTCCTTACAGAGGGGGGACAGGAGTTCTCTCCTCAGGCTTCTCGCGAAGCGTCACGCTTCCGTTCTCCGTCGGCGACGACTTGATTTCGTAGTCCAACGGTGGGATCGTGTCTGTAGGTTTGGGACTCACCTGGCCGAACCTGATCAAAAATTACGCCGATTAATAAGAAGATCCGTCAGGCAGTTCAAAAGATCTAGATCGCGTACCTTCTCGCCGGTGGTTTAGGCGTGAGCTCGTCCATAATGGACGTGGTCGTGTCCTGCGGGCTGCCGTCGTACATTTTCGCAGGATCATCGTTCACGGTTAAACTCGAGCTGTATCTCGACGAATTGTCCAACGTGTACTTTCTTCTTCTCGCCAGGGTACCGAGAGCCTCGTTGAACTCCTCCTGGTCCTTCGATGGTCGCTGAGGAGCTGTGGGCTTCGGGTAGGACTCCCTTTTGTAGGTCGACGAAACTGTGAAACAAAGGAAATTGTGAAATAACTACTTTTATTCTTTCCAGGGGGGTCTTTTCCAGCAGACGACGCTCGCGCGTGAACACTCACACACCGCTAGACCACGTATACGTACGCGACACGGTATATTATATAGGTGTTTGGGCTTTTCTCTCGGAAAGGTGTGATAGATAGAGGTTAGTTCGTCGCTAGATGGCATATCGGGCATCCTCACAGTCTTCATGTACGTGTGTGAATGAGATTGTGTGTAGCAGCTGGTAGCAGCGTGTCCATGTAGCCCGTGCTAAGGTATATGTACGGTACATAGGTACATACCTTAGCACAGGCTACATGGACATGCTGATAACTGCGAGGATGACTAGTATTCCATCTGGCGGCGATCAGAGAATTAACCTCTATCTACCACAAAACTTCAGTCTTACAGAGGTGCTTAGTCGGAACACCTATATAATACACCGTGGTACGCGAGGATTGCAAGAGTCCGGGATTCTCGATAATGCAAAGATGGGGTTTTGTAGTAGTCCAAATCGCTAGATGAAAGATCAATCTAGGGCGCTGTTTGCCTCAAAAGTCCTTCTTTCACGTTTCCAACCAATGGTTTTGCAATATTTGGCTGCATGTTGCCCGTCAGATGGCGCTGCAGTCACGCCGGCGTACTAGCCTCTCCGACGGGCGACATGCAGCCGAATATTGTAAAACTATTGCTCGGAAACGTAAAAGAGGGACTTTTGAGGCAAACAGCGCCCTAGATTTATCTTTCATCTAGCGATTTGCACAACTACAAAACCCCGTCTTTGCATTATCGAGAAATCAGAAGTGGAATCCCGGACCCTTGCAATTCTCGCGTACGTATACGTAGTCTAGCGGTGTGTGCCCTTAAACTCGACACGACAGTAATTAAATTAGCCACCTGTAGTGATCGTGGACCTCTTTTGCTGCGCCTCCTCCTTCTCGTCCTTCCGTTTCCCGAACAACCCGCTCCTGGAAGCAAACGGCTCGATTTTATTCAGGGGAAAGAGAAATAAATTAACGGGCTCGTAACATAATTGTGCCGCTCGTCTGGTGTTCGAGCGTGTTAAGGGATCTGTGTCACATCTGTGCGCTGACAAGATGATGAGACTCTGCTCGTCGCTATGCTCTTAACCCATATAGCCCATTCCGCAATTAACACCAGCCAGCAGCGAGACGACGCTCGCTGACATCGAATTACAATACCGAATCCTACAATCCTCCAACTGAAAACACAACTTTCCGTGAAACGTGCACCGTCCGACAGGCAAACGCCGTTATCTGGAGGCGGCGAACATTTCCACTTTTCATTCATGATTCACCGTTTATTTGCAGGGAAACAGCGCGCAGTCGAAAGCGCAACATGCGGCTCTCAATGAACCTCGCCTCGCAGCCAAGAAAGTTAATAATCGCGAGAAGATCGTGAATTTATCGCCTGGTTACCATACCGCGCCGAATGAAATCAAATTATATCGAGTTACATTCTGATCTTGGTCCGACGATAAAGAATTTTCTGCGCTGATTGCGAGACGCAGGAGCTGAATAGAAATTTCTTTCTTCTTCGAAGCATTTCAACGATTTATCAGAGATTTCAGGCTTTCACGGCCCGGCATCATACAGTTATTTCTGTTGAGGTTTTCGGGTGTAAGCCGTGTCCTGAAGGAAGAGATTTCCCAACGTTTCGCAAGCATTGCAGCTAGCTTCATCAGGGGGTCGGAAGACACACTGATACTGAGTATCATACACCCGAAAACCTCAACAGAAATAACTGTATTTCAACGATTTGTTTCACTGTTTCATAGTTCGCGCCTCGTTTCCATAGTTTATTTACACGTCATACTCGTGCGACGATATTTGTTCGGAGATTTTGTAGCGCGAGCGGGAGGTGTAAGTAAACCTAGGGCCATCGAGCATCGCGTTGCAGCCCTGCGTCAGCCTCGCAAGCATAAGATACATCCGGTTGCAGTACAATGTACAATTGCTGGTGTGTCTCCAGCCTCTTTCAGCGAAATATAGCACATAACCGATTACAAAGCGAAAGATCTGTTGATCGTCGGTGGCCCGATCCGATTTAATCTGCGTCTGCTGCGCATCGAACGCGATGGACGGAGATTTCCATGGATAAACAACGTCGGTCCGCGTCTCCAGTATAGAGAGGAGCGAATAGGACACGAAACGGACGCGTACGTCGAGATCTGCCGACGTCAGGAATACCATTTTCTTATTTTATCCGCGCAACGCGGTGTCGCAATAGGGCGAAAGCGGATTCGTGACGAGAAGCGACCGTCGTCGCGACGATTCTTACACGCTCGAATCGTCATCGTCGCTCCGCTCGTTTTCAACGAGACCACCTCCCAGCGATCTCTAAGAGTCTCCTCGCTCGGGGAGCAAAGGGCAACAAACGGGAAACGGTTTAACAAATTATCAGGGACGTTCCGCCCGGGGACAATGGAACTTCACGGTTCGCTTCTGAAGATAGATCTGATTCACGATCGCCTAGTATCTTCAGGACTTCTTTGTACTCGCTGTTCTTGTTGTCCTGGGATCAACTAAGCCTCTCATTTGTCCAACAGAAGCTAATCTACGGTATCGTCGACCGGGCAAGCTTTTCGACGTTCCCTGCGGTCGTTCGATATCTTCCAGCCCTGATAGTTCAGCTAATCTACATACACGATTGCCAGTTCCTCTGTCCTCTGTAATGATAAAAAATATCTCGAAACACAGAAGCCTTAGAACGTTCGTACACAGGTAGCCGTTTGCCCGAAGGGGTGCACGAATATGCTTTTACCCCGGAAATCCTACAGGATTTCAACGGGAATTATGCTAGTAGGTCTATAAAAATGATATTAAGCTTTTCTAGCTGATCGATAGTATCGGCCACTCTTCCTTCCGATGATTCGGAGGTGGATTCCGATCGAAGAGCCAGACAAGACGTTTCCGCAGCGAAAGGAAGTCTATAATAAGCGCAGGAAAGCTGCCGGCTAATTTCCAAACGAGTGATTACGCCGGAGAGCATCGCGAGCCGCGAGCGTTTCTGCAAATAGAAATCGCGGAGACCTTTTCGATGGAACTCGACCTGGCGTCGATCGTCTGCTACGCGGCGATTCGTTATTTGCGTAGCTTGGATCACGGCCAGGCGCAGGTACCGGCGAGCTTCGCTCCTAGACCGGTAAGTTCAAGTTCAACAAACTCGCATCTTTCCGAATTTACCTTGGTATCGATCGCGGAAAAAGCTCGCGCGACTCTGAAGTGCAAACTACGAGTCTACTGGACGTTGCGTTGCGAATTATACATTCGTAAGATCTGTATGGACTTTTGCTGATCCGCTGGTCCGCATTTTTATTATTATTATTATTATAAATTGACCGAAGCCCTCTTACATAAATGTTTACAATAGAAAACAATAAAGGATTACTCGTATAGTAACATAGAAGGGACATACACAAAAACTAATGGTACTAACTATATGGTATTATCCTATAATTCTGCGTAATTGTATCTTAAACATGTGCAAAGACTCAATGAAAAAATCCATACGATTATACAGAGTGTTAGAGCTAAAAAAATTCAAATCGTATAGTACAATAAAGGTGAAATTTGTTTCTCGATCGAAATTGAATTATATGAATTTATGATTTCGGCGCCAGGTTCTACTAACTCCTAAACAAAGCCTCGGATAACATTTTTGCAAAGGAAAATGTCGCTTGAAATGGTCTCAGGAACCACCCCCTTTCGGGCAGTTCACAAATTTTGGGACACCCTCTATAGAAGAAGTCGTGAAAACTGCAATTATGTATACAGGGAGGTCCGTTTAAGTACGAACACTTATATATCTCGGTTATTATTAGTCGTACAAAAAATCTCCACAGAATAAAGTTGTACTGTTTCAAGGGGCGAATTTGGTGAGGGTAAAATTTTTTTCTCAAGGTCATTTTTTTACAAGATTTCAAGGTCATTGATATTTTTTCTAAATGGAATGAGGTATTTTTTAATACATCAAACGATGCAGCTGGGCATTCGTTATAAAAAAGTACTAACCCATGTATGTCGAAAAGTTAGTAGTTCAAGAGATATTTCAATTGAAATAACTCTAAAATACCATTACTGTCGTACTAAGACGTTAGCGTTTACTTGCTAGTGTAAATTGAAAAGTTGAAGCTGAAATTGAAAAATTGACGTTGAAAATGAAATTGAAGATTTGAAATTAACGAATTGAAATTGAAAAATTGACGTTGAAATTGAAGAGTTGAGGTTAAAGTTGAAGGGTTGATATTGAAATTGAATAGTTGAAATTAAAAAATTGAAGTTGAAATTGAAGTTGAAGGGCTGATATTGAAATTGAAGTTGAAATTGAAAAATTGGCGTTGAAATTAACAAAGTGAAATTGAAAAATTGACGTTGAAAATGAAATTGAAGATTTGAAATTAACGAATTGAAATTGAAAAATTGACGTTGAAATTGAAGAGTTGAGGTTAAAGTTGAAGAGTTGATACTGAAATTGAAGAGTTGAGGTTAAAGTTGAAGAGTTGATACTGAAATTGAATAGTTGAAATTAAAAAATTGAAGTTGAAATTGGACTTGAAGGGCTGATATTGAAATTAACGAATTGAAATTGAAAAATTGTCGTTGAAATTGAAGAGTTGAGGTTAAAGTTGAAGAGTTGATACTAAAATTGAAGAGTTAAGGTTAAAGTTGAAGAGTTGATACTGAAATTGAATAGTTGAAATTAAAAAATTGAAGTTGAAATTGGACTTGAAGGGCTGATATTGAAATTAACGAATTGAAATTGAAAAATTGACGTTGAAATTGAAGAGTTGAGGTTAAAGTTGAAGGGTTGATATTGAAATTGAATAGTTGAAATTAAAAAATTGAAGTTGAAATTGAAGTTGAAGGGCTGATATTGAAATTGAAGTTGAAATTGAAAAATTGGCGTTGAAATTAACAAAGTGAAATTGAAAAATTGACGTTGAAAATGAAATTGAAGATTTGAAATTAACGAATTGAAATTGAAAAATTGACGTTGAAATTGAAGAGTTGAGGTTAAAGTTGAAGAGTTGATACTGAAATTGAAGAGTTGAGGTTAAAGTTGAAGAGTTGATACTGAAATTGAATAGTTGAAATTAAAAAATTGAAGTTGAAATTGGACTTGAAGGGCTGATATTGAAATTAACGAATTGAAATTGAAAAATTGTCGTTGAAATTGAAGAGTTGAGGTTAAAGTTGAAGAGTTGATACTAAAATTGAAGAGTTAAGGTTAAAGTTGAAGAGTTGATACTGAAATTGAATAGTTGAAATTAAAAAATTGAAGTTGAAATTGGACTTGAAGGGCTGATATTGAAATTAACGAATTGAAATTGAAAAATTGACGTTGAAATTGAAGAGTTGAGGTTAAAGTTGAAGAGTTGATACTGAAATTGAAGAGTTAAGGTTAAAGTTGAAGAGTTGATACTGAAATTGAATAGTTGAAATTAAAAAATTGAAGTTGAAATGGAAGAGTAGAAATTGAAGTTGAAATGGGAGAGTTAAAATTGAAAATGAAGTTGAAGAGTTGATATTGAAATTGAAGTTGAAATGGAAAAATTCATATTGTAATTGAAGAGTTAAAATTAACGAATTGAAATTGAAAAATTGTCGTTGAAGAGTTGAAATTAACGAAGTGAAATTGAGAAATTGAAGTTGAAATGGAAGAGTAGAAATTGAAGTTGAAATGGAAGAGTTAAAATTGAAGTTGGAGTAAAAGTTGAAAGGGAAAATTTGATGTTGAAATTGAAATAAAAGAGATGAAATTAACGAATTGAAATTGAAAAATTGAAGTTGAAATTGAAAAATTGACGTTGAAATTGAAAAATTGACGTTGAAATTGAAAAATTGACGTTGAAGTTAAAGAGTTGAAAATAACAAAATGAAATTGAAATTAATGAAATGAAATCGAAAAATTGAAGTTTAAATGGAAGAGTAGAAATTGAAGTTGAAATTGAAGTTGAAAATGAAGTTGAAAATGAAGTTGAAAATGAAGTTGAAAATGAAGTTGAAGAGTTTATATTGAAATTGAAGTTGAAATTGAAAAATTGACATTGAAATTGATGTTAGCGTTTACGTACTTGTGTAACGTCTTAGTACGACAGTAAGATGGTATTTTAGAGTTATTTAAATTGAAATATCTCTTGAACTACTAACTTTTCGACATACATGGGTTAGTACTTTTTTATCACGAATGTCCAGCTGCATCGATTGATGTATTAAAAAATACCTCATTCCATATAAAAACAATATCAATGACCTTGAAATCTTGTAAAAAAAATGACTTTGAGAAAAAAATTTTACCATCATCAAATTCGCCCCTTGAAACAGTACAACTTTATTCTGTGGAGATTTTTTTGTACGACTAATAATAACCGAGATATATAGGTGTTCGTACTTAAACGGACCTCCCTGTATATGGTTATTAATTAAATTAAACAATTATTTTTGAACGAACGGGACGAAGAGACCGTACCAGGTGGATTTGATGGAGAAGCTGTTGGACCTCTTCTTCCTGCTCCTGCCGAACGTCCAGAATTTGTGCTTTGAGTCCTTGCTTTTTGTATCCTGGTACGCGTGAGGCTGTACATTGTTGAGCTCTTCGTTGAACGGGTTCAAGTGCTCGGGATAGTCGTAGATGGAGACTTTGGTACGTCTCGGCTGCGTCATGATTCACCCTGGTCTCCTCCGGGAGAGCTGGCTGGTGGTGATTTGATCGCAGGAACCGCGTGAGATCGTCGCCGACGCCTCGTCAACGGAGTTCACCGATCTCTCGTCATGATCTTCTTGGCGGCCGCCTCGAGCTGAAAATAGAAAAACGATCTCGGTCATTCTTGTTATTCGAAAACAAACGCCCAAGATAAAAAACACCCGCTCGCTTTTTGTTCCACGCGTCGAGAATTGGAACGTCCGCGCGGAGAACGGAGCCTCCTGTACAAACGCTCTTGCATTTCCTACGTCCTCGGGTCCCGCGGCGCCTAACTTAACGAGCCGCATTACAATTATAAGCGCCGCGGAGTGTGAGTAATTTCATCTAGTAACCGTGCCGAAAGCATCGAGCACCAGGAATAAAGTCCAGATTTATTTTTAACGGGTTACGTGGACGTGATTCCGTGGATGTCGACGCACGCAGGAAGTTCAACCCGGCTTGCGCGCGATGTTGTGACGAACAATCGATCATATGGCATTCCCTTTTTGCACCGATCACTCTTGAACTCTTCGTAGACCGGCTCGCGAAGTGCGGACACGGTGGCGCAGTGTTTATCTTTCTTGATTTATTACATCGTAAATATACTAGAGCGCGCGTAAAACCGTATGTTAATTGCTCGACGGTGTTTAGAATCGTGTTCGAGGTCGGCGAAACTGTTTCTACAATTCTCGGAGGAGCGCTTATAAAGTAATTAAAACATTTTCGCCGAGAGAATCGCCGAGTCAACTCGCCTGTCCCGAGGGCCATCGTCCAGCCGACTTTCTGCTCGGTTTTAATGCCAACGAGCACACGAGCTTGTCTCTCTAATTGCGCGTCCTTTATCGCGCTTTCGACGCCTCTTTTTCAGTGTGTTATAATTATTTAATACATTCTTGGCATTCTATTTCGTTTTTTATCGCTGTCGGCCACCGCAAGAGTTTTCGAGGCCCCTCGACGAGTTCTACACGTCTCACTAAAGATAGCGAGAGCGCAGCGACGCAACCCATTTGTGGCCCACGCAGCCCGAATGGAAAGTCACGTGAATCAAGCTCAGTGCACTAAGAGAGCGATGGCGAAGCAACTCCGTCGCGGAACTTCATTTCCTCTCGATCGATTCATCGACGGAAGTACTATCGCGGAGCGGGGATGGATCAGAAGGAAGCGATTCGGAGCTGCGATATAATTGCTGGCCGCGACTAGCTGCGGCCGTCTCGTTATGCCAATTGCCGTTTCGAATCGAACGAGTCGGCCAATTGGTCATCATTGTGGACCAATAATGGTTGCGAAACGAGGATGAAGCGGGTTAATCCGTTAAACTCGGAAGCGTAGATGCCCCCCGTCGACCCTCGATGAAATATGAAATCAAACGCGAAAACAGATCGTTCGATCTCCGTCAATTGCGCCGTTCCCGGTCGGCCAGAGAAACCGAGAGGAATTATACACGACCGACGACAACGATGGTCTCGTGGAACTAATTAACCGTGAGCCACGAGATTTCTCACACGACACGCGAAACGCTATGCCGACGCCGTTAACCCAGTTAACGAGCCATCTAATACTAGATTACGAAAATAGGGAACTCGGTGCGCATCGTTTACGCAACACGCTGCTCGATGACGCGTCTTGATTACCGTACACACGTAATTCCGCGACGCGTCGGTTTTCGCTTTTCTCGTCCCGTTGGACGCCCGCTTTTCCTTCCGCTGCTCGCTCGATCGCGTGTCATCGGGCTCCCGAACGATCTAATCGCAGATGCTTGTCCTTTTACGACGCGATCGAGCCTGCGGAACGATCCTATCGCGATTTTTAACAACTCACGGCCTTGCCCGGCTTCCTGCAACCCCTGCTTCAAATGTTCTGTAATGCCCTTTTAAGGTCCGCTCGAGTTAGCCTCCGTGAAGCAGATGGAAATCTGATCGACGGCCAGATTGTAGCCGTTAGGCATAATAAAAATGAAAATTGTTCCGATTGCGAGAAACATGAGTTAAATACACGTCGGCTTCCTCGCACGATAGTTGCGATAAGTTGGAAACTTTTTAAATCTCTTGACCGGACTCGCTTATTCGTTCTTGTCACCGGCGCAGAAAATCCGCAGTCCAATATAATATAAAAAAATGAAACCGACTTCGAAAAAACGCTCCAAAAAAATGCACTAAAGTATGAAACAATTTCCATTTAATTGATATGAATACACACGAACTCAGATACAATATAATCTTTTCGGAGGCGGCGCAGAATTGAAACTTTTTCAAATGACAGATGTCGCTGATTATATTAGACTGCGGATCTTTATGCAAAATAAAAAACGTCTGCGTTGATTCTAAGACACAGAGGTTAAATAATAATTTCTTTCGTGTTTTAATTATTTGATTAAACTGAAGCTAATACGTCAATGTTCTTAATTTTTTTTAATATGTCCACTGCTTTAAGTTGAACGTACCAATTTTTGTTGTAAATTATGATTGTAATTTTATTGGAATATGGTGAACTTGGAAATCAGTAGGTGGGAAGAGAAGATACATTAATATGTGAAAGCATGTAGAAGAATTTAAGGATTTTCGTAATTTCCAGTATCGAAAATTTTCAATTTTGCGCCGCCTCCGAAAAGATTGTATTGTATTTCAGTTCGTTTGTATTCACATAAATTAAATGCAAATTATTTCATACTTTTTAGTGCGTTTTTTCGAAGTCGGTTTAATAGTTTTTTATAAAACTTTTTGATTTCGCACTTTTTAGTGGAACGAGCAGAATTTGTAGAACACCGTAGGATGGTTGTTCGGTCTTATTGGATATTTGCAATGAAGACCGTAAAGAATGGAAAAATGCAAAATTTGTTTTCAAGGGCCCAATCGGGAGGCATACCCTACAAAATGCAGAAGGTTTCGTCCTGATTGGTCCATCCATCTCGGAATATGTAATCGGTGAACATGCATGAAATGATTCATTTTTCGCAATAAAATCGTAAGAAATAAAAAAATGCAACATTTTTCACGGGACCACCGCGGGGACATACCCTACAAAATGCAGAAGGTTTCGTCCTGATTGGTCCATCCATCTCGGCGTAATCGGTGAACATACATACAGTGGATGTACAAATTATTCGTACACCTTTTAAAAACTAATAACTTTTTTATAATTGTACCAAACGACCTGATTTTTTATAATCAATTAGAAGTATTAGTTTACAAACTGATATGCAAAAAAGATTTTCCAAAAATTATAATTTACAAGCTTGCAGTTAAAAATAAAAAAATAAATTTTTTAAAAATACCACGTTTTTAAAACGGACTAAAAAGTATAAAATAAAATTTTTAAAAACGCCACGTTTAAAAGACCGACTAAACAGTATAAAATAATTTTTTCAAGCCCCATACAGATTCCTAATCCTTGAAAATTTTTGATTGTAAATTTCTAATAGCTAAGAAAATACTTGTAAGATTTAAAACGAAAAACGCGGGGCGCATGCAATAGATAATTGATGAACACTAAATCACTAACAACTTTATTGCACTGCAAATGATATGAAGTGTTGTACGAGATTTCTCAGCGGCAGCTACTCTCTACACTCCTTACTATGTATTATCTTGCGCCCCACGTTTTTCGTTTTAAATCTTACAAGTATTTTCTTAGCTATTAGAAATTTACAATCAAAAATTTTCAAGGATTAGGAATCTGTATGGGGCTTGAAAAAATTATTTTATACTGTTTAGTCGGTCTTTTAAACGTGGCGTTTTTAAAAATTTTATTTTATACTTTTTAGTCCGTTTTAAAAACGTGGTATTTTTAAAAAATTTATTTTTATTTAAATAATTATTTTCTGCTTTTTAGTCTTGTATGTGTGAAATTTTACAATCGATTTAGAACATTTTGATGAGATTATAACAGAGACATGTAGTAAATTTCAGACAGTATTGCGACGCGTCATATCGAAAACGAACACCGTGGTAAAATGTCAAAGATAAAGGTTCGACGGAGAATTTCGGTGTAACTTTTCTTTCGCTTGGTAAACAAACATTATAGTATACTAATACGTAGTAACTTTGTAAACACCGCACGGAGCTCGAACGCACACTGAGCTCCTTCGGTGCGAAGCAGGTCAGTGGAGTGAGGATGAGTCAGAGTGGGGACCGAGTGGGCACTACCGGTCGTCGCGCGGGGACGTGTAACGGTTAAATTTTTAATAGTTTATATCTCCTAAACGCGTAGGCTGTTGTAAATTAAAAAAATTTTTTTTAAATATTGCATTGTCATATAGTACTGAGCTATGTTTAAAATTTCAAGTCTCTAGCTCATCGAGAAGTTAGTTTAGAATCAGTTGTAAAATTTGTACCGAACAGACAAACAGACATACAAGAAAGCAACCTAATAAAAACGTGGTAAAATATTTAATGGCATACCTGGTGATTTGGCGACTTCTCTGGGAAAATCATCATTAACGAACTGCTCCTTTTTTGTAGACATTATTTCGAGATTATAACAGAGACATGTAGTAAATTTCAGACGGTATTGCGACCGCATCATATCGAAACGCCGCGGTAAAATGTCAAAGATAAAGGTTCGACCCAAAATCTCGGTGTAACTGTCCCTTCGATTGGTAAACAAACATTATAGTATAATAATACGTAGTGACTTTGTAAACACCGCACGGAGCTCAAACGCACACTGACGCACACTGATGCACACTGAGCTCCTTCGGTGCGAAGCGGGTCAGTGGAGTGGGGATGAGTGAGAGAGGGAACGGGTAGTGGAGTAGGGAGCGCTGTCGCGCGGCGTGGCGATCGTTGAACGCGATGACGTAGGTTTCGCGGGGGGGTGAACAGGTAAATATTTAATTGTTATATCTCCGAAACGGATAGACTTTTTAAAATTTTTTTTTTGGAATAATGCATTGTCATCCAGTTCTGAGCCATGTAACCGATTTCAAGTCTCTAGCTCATCAGGAAGTTAGTTTAAAATCAATTGCAAAATTTGCCACCGAACAGACAAACAAACAAGAAAGCGAGCTAATAAAAACGTGGTAAAAAGGAATTTTTTAAAACTTTTTTATTTGGGCCCTTAATGAAAATTTAAAATATGTTTTCTAAATCCATGTTCTTTATACACATGTTGGAAATTTCATCGAAATCGATTGACGCAGGAAAAAACAACAGGCGTCGAAAGATGTACGATTTTGTGGATTTTAAGCAGAAACTGATTAAAAGTCGTGGAAAACTACGATTTTCACCATTTTTAACCGCTTGTAGCTCGTGTGTAAATCGATTTCAATGAAATTTTCAACATGTGTACGACTAACATAGATCTACAAAACATACATTTTAAATTTTCATTAAGGACCCAAATAAAAAAGTTTTAAAAAATGCCTTTATTATTTTTGCATTTAACCTTGTCAATTATAATTTTTGGAAAATCTTTTTTGTATATCATTTCGTAAACCAATGCTTCTAATTGATTATAAAAAATCAGGTTGTTTGGTACAATTATAAAAATGTTATTAGTTTTTAAAAAGTGTACGAATACTTTGTACACCCACTGTTGAAAAAAAGCGAAAAAAGGCACATACAGATCGAATCGAGTAACCTCCTCCTTTTTCGAAGTCTGTCAAAAATGCCATGCAACGAAGCGAGTGCGTTTCTGTGCAAGCCCAGCAGCCGTGAATCATCTCATAAAAGTTTCTATTTTCCAAAACATCCGCAGTCTATTTACGGCCGCGTCGAGCATAGTGTGCAGTTGCTGCAACCGTATACAACGCGTCTGCAGACGTACAGCATAAACAATTGTAGCGACATTGAAAGTCCAGCAAACCTTGACCAACCGTAATTAAAATTTCACACCGGTTTGTATACAGAGCGCTGCATTTCTCTGGCGTCCGAATTTCGTGTTCGTAAAGCGAGGCACTTTCTAAAAATCGCCGGTTCCTCCGAACCGATCGCGGACTCTAAATCCGGATTCTCGTTTAGATCGTCAGACTGTTGCGCGTGCGAAAGAAGAAACGCTCGAGCATAATTATCCGTGCTACATGCTCGACAAACCGGGAACAGGAATGTTACGCGAATTAGTGTCGTCCCGGTGACGATGTTCGGCCGCGAAGACGGTCGTGGCGAGGATCTCGGTGGGGAACAGGAGGTACCTATCACGCGGTTACGAGAAACGCGACTAACGAACGCAATTAGCTCAATTAGCTCATTGCACTCGCAGTTCGCTTCTGATCCGGGCCTCGTCGATGGACGAGCGGACGAACGATTCTCAGCAATTGCAATGTCTAACACTAATTTCGCGTTTCAATATCGCTTTTTCTGTGCTCAACAGGAATCCGGAAATCGTCTCCAAGAAATTCCATTTTGCAGAAAAATGTTCAATTGTTCAGTTGAGAAATGAAATTCCGCGTTTCAATATAACTTTTCTTTCATATGCTCAACAGAAATTCAATTTTGCAGAAAAATGTTCAACTTTGTCCAGTTCAGAAATGAAATTCCGCGTTTCAATATAACTTTTCTTTCATATGCTCAACAGGAATTCCATTTTGCAGAAAAATGTTCAACTTTGTCCAGTTCAGAAATGAAATTCCGCGTTTCAATATAACTTTTCGTTCATATGCTCAACAGGAATTCCTTTTTGAAGGAAAATGTTCAACTTTGTCCAGTTCAGAAACAAAATTCCGCGTTTCAATATAACTTTTCTTTCATATGCTCAACAGAAATTCAATTTTGAAGAAAAATGTTCAACTTTGTCCAGTTCAAAAATGAAATTCCGCGTTTCAATATAACTTTTCTTTCATATGCTCAACAGAAATTCAATTTTGAAGAAAAATGTTCAACTTTGTCCAGTTCAGAAACAAAATTCCGCGTTTCAATATAACTTTTCTTTCATATGCTCAACAGGAATTCCATTTTGAAGGAAAATGTTCAACTGTCCAGTTCAGAAATGAAATTCCGCGTTTCAATATAACTTTTTTTTCATATGCCTAACAGAAATTCAATTTTGAAGAAAAATGTTCAATTGTCCAGTTCAGAAATGAAATTCCGCGTTTCAATATAACTTTTCTTTCATATGCACAACAGAAATTCCATTTTGCAGAAAAATGTTCAACTTTGTCCAGTTCAGAAATGAAATTCCGCGTTTCAATATAACTTTTCTTTCATATGCTCATCAGAAATTCATTTTTGAAGAAAAATGTTCAACTTTGTCCAGTTCAGAAACAAAATTCCGCGTTTCAATATAACTTTTCTTTCATATGCTCAACAGAAATTCAATTTTGAAGGAAAATGTTCAATTGTCCAGTTCAGAAACAAAATTCCGCGTTTCAATATAACTTTTCTTTCATATGCTCAACAGAAATTCATTTTTGAAGAAAAATGTTCAACTTTGTCCAGTTCAGAAACAAAATTCCGCGTTTCAATATAACTTTTCTTTCATATGCTCAACAGGAATTCCATTTTGAAGGAAAATGTTCAATTGCCCAGTTCAGAAATGAAATTCCGCGTTTCAATATAACTTTTCTTTCATATGCTCAACAGAAATTCAATTTTGAAGAAAAATGTTCAACTTTGTCCAGTTTAGAAATGAAATTTCGCGTTTCAATATAACTTTTCTTTCACATGCTCATCAGAAATTCATTTTTGAAGAAAAATGTTCAACTTTGTCCAGTTCAGAAACAAAATTCCGCGTTTCAATATAACTTTTCTTTCATATGCTCAACAGGAATTCCATTTTGAAGGAAAATGTTCAATTGCCCAGTTTAGAAATTAAATTCCGCGTTTCAATATAACTTTTCTTTCATATGCTCAACAGGAATTCCATTTTGCAGAAAAATGTTCAACTTTGTCCAGTTCAGAAACAAAATTTCGCGTTTCAATATAACTTTTCTTTCATATGCTCAACAAGAATTCCATTTTGAAGGAAAATGTTCAATTGTCCAGTTCAGAAATGAAATTCCGCGTTTCAATATAACTTTCTTTCATATGCTCAACAGAAATTCAATTTTGAAGAAAAATATTTAACTTTGACCAGTTTAGAAATGAAATTTCGCGTTTCAATATAATCGCAACAAAAACATCCTGTAAAGAGGAGCCAAGTCCGTTAGCTTAGAAATACCTCTTGCAATACTGAAGAAAGCATTTGTAAAAATTAGTTTAAAAGAACGCTATTTAATTTTTAAAGAGTTACGTGGAGGGCTAAATTATTCAAACTAGGCCGCTACCTTTCATGACCATTGGTTTAAAAAGTAACGGCCAAGTTTGAATAATTTAGCCCTTCATGTAACTCTTTAAAAATTAAATAGCGTTCTTTTAAACTAATTTTTACAAACGCTTTTTTCAGTATTGCAAGAGGTATTTCTAAGCTAACGAACTTGGCCGTATTTTGTTTGATCGCACAACTTTTTACGGCCGTAGGAACTTGGCTCCTGTTTGCAGGATGTTTTTGTTGGGATTTCATCCATTTTTGTTGAAATTTCGTCAATTATCAAGTAGTTATCAAAGAAAAAAAATCCTTTTCTAATCTGCAAGACAAAATCCAAATTCAATGTATCGAAGATTAATACTCTGCTGGCGACGCTCGGATCCGTTTGCCCCCCGCCGCTATAGACGATGCTCGGTGCAGTTTCTTTTCTTTACGTTCGAGCGATTGTTTTTTGCATCAGTATTTGTTGCGACTTCGGAGCTAATAAAACGTATACTTATGTACGTTATGCTGCTATGTTCTATCCTACGTACCTATTTCGTAATGTTTTTTTATCGATACAACCCCTTTAAGGTGTAAAATTTCAAACTTTTATCATTATTAAATGTTTCCTTATGTCGATCGTAGATTGTTGCTAACAAAATTTTGATGATTTCGGCGCACTGGTTCGATCAATTGTAATTTATACACTATTTGCAAATTATCACAATATCTTTTTTTCGACGTTTCGATCTTACTTTATATCATTCTCAAGAAAATTATAAGAATTGCATCTGTAAATTAATAATCAATATTATGTTTTATACTGTGTAAATTCACACAGTTCTTATAACACACGAAATTCTTATAATTTTCTTGAAAATGATCTAAAGTGTGTGAATTTACACAGTATAAAACATAATATTGATTATTAATTTACAGACGCAATTCTTATAATTTTCTTGAAAATGATCTAGAGTAAGATCGAAACGTCGAAAAAAAGATATTGTGATAATTTGCAAATAGTGTATAAATTACAATTGATCGAACCAGTGCGCCGAAATCATCAAAATTTTGATCATTATTCCTTTGAGTGTTTGTTATGATGGACCTATGTACCAAATTTCAAGCTTGTAGGTCAATGGGAAGTACCCAAAAAGTTTTGATGATCTGTCAGTCGGTCAGTGGCAAATTTAGCGATTTTTGAGGTCCTATATCTTGGAACCTACTAATGATGGAAGATTAATGTTTTATCAATATTGAGACATGATAGCATTTAACTAGTGCACAAAATTACATCTCTCCATCTGCCTCCAGTGCCGAGTTATAAGCCTCTAAAAAACGGCAGTTGTTTCGTGCAAAAGAAGGTAGTGCGAGAACTTGGCTGGTGCACTGCCGTGCACCTAGATCTTTCGTGAGCTCAACAGAAATGCAATTTTGAAGAGAAATGTTCAGCTGTATCCAGTTTAGAAATGAAATGTCTCGGGCGAGATCTAAGTACACCGCGCGATAGACACGCGAGATTAAAAAGCATTGGAGTCCCACAATCGTCGTGCTTCTTTGTGCTAGCGTAGTCTGTTTAGAGACAGCGACAATTATCTTGTCCCTCGGCTATCTCTGGTCGACTCGAGCACAATGAACGCTAGAACGGACAGAGGCTGATCGCCCGGAAAATCAATATCGAATTGCTCTGTGAGCGCGATAAGGTGGCCTGGATGTTTGCTTTTTTTCGTACGCACTAATTGCCGAGGTGGCCAGCACACGTCATTAATCGGCAGGAAACCGTTGCACGCGGTCAAGTGTGTTCGCGGAACCGCTTCTGCGCTGATAACTTCTGAATTTTCTGGGGTTACGGTCGTCGAACAATAGTGGAAAATTATTCACTCCGGAGACGTTGACTTCTTTGCTCATCTCATTAAAGTTGGTGGAATCAAAAGTTGGTGGATTCATAAATTATTGAAATCTACATGAAACGCGTCCGCTGCGTCGCAACAATAAATATGCTGGAGACAAAGTCGATTGTATTGCTATCGTGAGTGTTCGATATACATATAATGTCCTTCAGTCGCGAAACTTCTTTTCTGCTTTGAAGCGATAACACCAGTTTAAATCATCAGCTGTATTATGCGATTACGTTTCTTGTAATTACTCGAATGTGTTGGTAATCCTCCGCAACCTCCGCACGTGGCTCGCACGTTTGACGACGTGTCGCGCGAATAATGAGAATGCTAATGATCAACGGTATCCACTATTTCGGTGTGCAATTTAACCGCAGACTCTCGGTCGGACTTACTAAGCTATATCAACATAAAAAAAAGTATATATTACAAGGGAAACCGCCTTTTTATGACAAAACGGTAGAGAACCGGTCGTGATCACAGACACCGCGTTTTCCTCGAAGCTGTCCGAAGAAACGGGTGCCCCGATCATCGCGGAGGAATTCTCGGATCGGTTTCCTTTCGAGAAAGCAATCCCCATCGCCGGGTTTTCACCGAGAAAATTCGAAAAGACCGCGACTCGCCGGAGCCGATTCCACGATGAGGAATGCTTCTCGCGGCCGTATTAATGGCCGTATCTGACAGCTTAATTCGACGTCGTTTCGAGAGTTCCCCCCGTTTAAACGTCGGAAGGACAATTCTGACAAAGTCAAGTTAATTCGCAGCTAATCTACATCGAACCCTTAACGCGTAACCGGCTTTCGCCACCTGACACTCGCGCGCGTCGCTGGTATCAGCAGCACGCCGGAGGATCGCCTACGTTCCCGCTCGAAATTCGGTCAGCAGGTTCTAGGACGAGATCCTTGCACGAAACCCACGTACACGACCCCGGAGACATTGACAGAAGGCTGTTCCAGTTGCGCGACACGCAAAACTGAAATTCTGGCCGGCAAATCTTATCCGACACGGTTAAAGTTCGCCTGACGGCCATTATAATCGCATTACGTCGTGATCTGATTATCGCAGTCGGTTCGATTACGCTAATTGTACACGGTTCAACTACTCAAAGTCGTGGACTTGTCGCAACAAGGTCACGACTCCGGTTTTACCGATTTTCACGCCGCTCCCGCGGAAATAATACGGTTCTCGGGAATTCGTGACGCGGAGCGAGCGATTAATAGACTGTGGATCTTCGTGCACGATCAAAATTCTATAGAAAATCCTCGGTCTATGGTTCAGCTGCAATTATCTCAGTTCCGCAGCTCCGTGAAATGCATTTTTTTGTTGTTTCTGCGACGAGCGATTTATTCGCAGAGGCGCCTCGGATTTCGGGCAGGGCCGAGATTTATTGTGCAATCCCGTCCGATCGACCGAGATCCTAAAAATACTTTCGTAAATCCCGTAGTATCCGTGTTTCTGGGTGAAAGCCAGGGAACTGTCGCACCGTTCGCCGCCGGATAGTCTCCGTTGTCAACAGGCGGCCTTTTTCTCTCGGTTTCCCGCTGGTCTCGACTTTCGACTTTGTCCTGGCCGCGCATCGAACAATTACGAATCATCCTTCGTGAAAGAAAGACCGCGATACGCGCGTCTGTATTCCTAAAACACGGAAAAAGAACTGAAGGTCGACATCGATCGTAAGAAAATGATTCCGATGCACCGAGATCGTTGCATCGAGACGCATCCTGCGCTGTTGCAATCGTCGCGGGACTCCGTTCTCTCGTTACGTCCGAGTCTTGTTTAGTATCTTTAGTATCTCCATGCTTCGCTCGTTTCCCAGGTGATGTGCATTGCTTCGGTTTTGTAAAGAGCGCGGCGTGCTAACCAGAGTACAAAGACGGACTTCTTCCTAGGAAACGCGTGTCCTTTTCACACGCTTTGCGTCACCGTAGCCGAGATGTAATTATACCCTCTTCTTTTCCCGACTTATTTCCCTGTCGAAACACACTTCTCCCTCGATTGCAGACCATCAGCTGTTTCGCTGTCTTAAGGAACTGTGCCGAGGAAGTCGGCGCGGTATCAATCGACTTCGACTTCGTTGACTTTACGGCCCGTTCGTGTTCGCCGGTAATTATGGCAGTATCGATTGGAACTTCCGTGCATTGCCTGGAAGTCGCAATCGTAAAATCTACGAACACACTTATGTCTAAGCGTGTTCCTTGGGCGGTGTGGCTATTTCGCGGCAACTCGTGCCACGAGCCCGAGTCACGGATGCCAGAGATTCTCAACTATGGAAACTGGTTTCTTATTATTCGTCGTGTCGTTACTTCGAGCGTCACGTGCGCGGGCCCTCCTCCGTTCCCCTGTCGGTAAACAGATATCTAAGATGATTGCAACATCCGTGTGTCTTGCTTCCTTCAACAAGTTATCGATTCCCGCGGAGCAGCGAGTTTCGGAGCGAGTTAACCCTTTGCGGCAGTTTTCCTTCCAGCTGGATAATTTTGTTCGTAACTCAGGCGCCGCACAGTGGGCCCGATTGAAGAAGCACGCGACATGTTTGAATAACTCTTAAACCACTGAAGATATCCCAATGAAATTTGAACTGAATATATAAAAAAATAGTTCCTTCTCAATGATTTGTAACTTAATATATTTCACATTTGTTCTAACTGTTTTTATTAACTTCTTTAATTGAATTGTTCTAGAAACAGTTTTATAAATTTCTTATTCTATAATGTATTTAATATTTTGCTATTTAATGCAAATAGATAAAATGTTTAAGTTTTACATTGTTGAGAAAAATTTGTTACTATTGGAAATTGTCTCGGAATTGAAATATAAACAGAAATAAAAAGTAGGATATTCAGTTAAGTTATTATATATAAGAAAATAAAGTATATATATGAGATCGATGCGCGTAAACAATTATAATCGAACTTTATGCACTGTCGAACCGAATTCGTCGAACTCAACGCAGTAAAAATATCAGAGATGAAAGACCGACTTATTTGTTGCAAAATATAAACATTTCAGGACTTTCAGAGGCTGCGCACTTGACGAATTTAGCGCGTAGGAGATGTCTTCAGACAATAATATCTTGAAAAGAAAGCGAGCTAATAAAAACGTGGTAAAAATGACTCGATCTAAGAAATAATTTTTGTCACATTACATAGAGGAAGGTTCACTGAAAAGATCTTTACTTGTTAAAAAGTGGGCCTCCTGGGACCTGAAAGATAGCGCATGTCAAAGATACTTAACGATTACTTTCATTTTGCTCAGTATTTTTTAAAAATATGTTATATATCATAATTGTCAATGAAAAGTATGATTTCTTATCAATAAAGTGTGCATTTTGATGTAGAAAAGAATTCAGGGCAAGAAGTTGATCACAGTTATCAGGACACTTTAGGAATGAACAGCCAAATTATGTAGGGAAAATCGATATTCCCGAACTGTCTAACTTCATGCGTGTATCACAACTGGAACTGCTATTGTATTTGATTAATTTTATCATTTTCGTGGTCGCTGGACATTTAGAAATCAAAATCGATAAATTAGAAAGTTGATTTTTTCGCAAAATGTCGCGTACTTCTTCAATCGAGCCCACTGTGCGCCGCGCCGCGAAGCGTTCAAAGAAAACGGAGTCCCTCTGGAGTCTCCGTTCCTGACGGATGAGAACCGCCGTCACACGTAAAAATAGAAACTTTACAGTTCTCTTCGGCGGGGGTCCCGATCGAATACCCAAACAATTCACCTCGTGAATGTACTCCATCCCGCGAAGTGGCTCCCGCCAGATATTCCAGTCCCGAAAAGAAGGAGCTCGTCGAATTACACTTACGATAGTTCTTATCGAGAAAAAAGTGTAATGAATAAAGAAGGAAACGAGCGTTGCGGCGATCGTTCAGTATATTTCCTTGGCTATTGATAAGGGACGCACTTGGCTGTTTCACTCCCACTTCGACTTGCCTTGATATTCTCATTCGCAATTGTTAAATACCCTGCTCTCTTACGTAACTAACTAAGTCACGACTAATCGTTCAATGGACAGATATAGACGAAGTGCTTGCAATTTATGATTTTACAAAAACAATGAATAGTGCACGACTCGTTGTGGCCCGACTGGCCCGTTTATTACCAAAGATAACTTGTTCCGCAATCCGGCGACGATCGAAGACTTTTTTCACGGGCGCGACGTTTTTCCGGCAACGGGGCGCAATCGCGAAAAACGCGAATGGCTCTGATAAAAATTGCGATAATCTCGATAAAGCGACGATACCGCGGTATCGAGTTGGAAGGTCGTAGGCTCGATAGGTGCCCGAAACATGTTCGGTTCAATTTATACGTGACATGTAGGTCACTGAATCGCAGCTTGAAATTATCGCGCATGAATTACGCTACGCCGTGACGGTCACGTATCGCTCGGCCATGAAAAAGAAACCGCTCTTCGTCTTCGTTTGTTCGATCGCCTTCCTAATTTACTCGTACGCAAGATCCTGATCCTTTTCGTTGATCGTTTCTGCGATCATTCATTGATCCCGAATGTTTTTCCCGAGTTTACGTTGCTTCCGGCTCTACGCCGACTTGCTTCCGCTGTCTAATAAAGCGCAATGCGTAGCATGAAATCATCTACACCGTTATCCGCGAACATCAAACGCTTCTACGAGCAAATCGCAGTGGACAATCAACCTAACCGGTGCGTAAAAAGTACGCGACACGCGCCACGGCCGGTCTTCCATTTTCTTTTTCGGCTAATCCGTTTGGAAGTTGGGTTTTATCTTTACGGAAATCGTTCCGTACGCATACTCACACTGAAACACAAATATTTACAGGAAACATCGTCGGAGCAGGCATCTGTGCTAAATTTAAGCGATAAGAATGTACCTAGTTCTCATCGTCGGTTTCGTAGGGGTGGGATAGGTGGTATTACAACTGCGGTCATATTGAATCTCGCACATTCATCCTTCCATGCAATGTGATTTAATTGTAGTCATTGGACTGCGGATCTTTATGCAAAATAAATAGAAACTAAATTGAATATTATTTCTTCTATTAATGATTTTAATACAGGAGAAATCATACCCTAGTAGCACAAAAATATTGGATAAATATTTTTGAAGCCACACTTTTTCATATGAGAAAAATATTTCTTCCTAACTTATATAAAAAAGAATATTTGGTACTTAATGTAAAATAAATATTGTATGTATATTTGAATATTAAAAACAGATTGAATCTCTTTTTGATATTATATGAATGTGTATACAATATCTTGTGCTGCTAGGGTATATTGGAATCTTCAATTTTTTTTAATTTTTCAACAATTTTTAATTTCATCTTTTCAATTGTGCTATAAATGCATAAAGATCCGCAGTCCAGTCATCAGTATTATGTCATCCGCTCAACATTATACGTGAAGTAACATCGGTATTACTACTAGACAGCGGATCTCTGTGCAAAATAAACATTTTCTACCGGAATTGCAACGAACTGCAGTGAAATAGAAATTGGCTTTCTTTCTTAATATTTGTTCAATAGGTTGGGTAAACTTGCAGAGACGTTAGTTTACAACACGGCAGCGAATTCTGTCCTTTTTAATTGACCGAACACGTGTTTTCCAGTACAAACCTAACCCAAAATTCGTTTATGTCGAAATTCTTCGTTTTAGCGCTCCACGCTTTTATTTTTATAGTCACTAATGTCATGATTTTATTTAAATTTTTCTATCTATTCCGACACTAATTTTATAACAGAAGAAATTTTGCACTGATTGCTTAAAATTTTGGGGAAAAATATTACGCATCGTTTAACTAGATTCGGTATTTTATGGAGAACAAGGAAAAAATGATTTTCTCCATTTTACTGTATTTTTTTTAATATAAGCGTGGTTTTTAAAAAGTTTTTTTATATTTTTTATTTTCCACGTTTATTGTTATTTGAAGCATATACAAAATTTCAGCAAGATTGGACTATGGGAAGAGGTTTAAAATTCGATTACAAGATTTGACGCATACAATAGTAACACGGCAAGTTATTATAAGCGTGGTAAGAAGCTACAAGAGACCGCCTGTTATTCGTACAGGGAAAACTCGTTCAGAATGTCGAGATTTATATACAGTCCCTGCTCACTTTATTAGACTCGCCTCTATAATCATGATATTTTTAGTTTTACCATGAATAATGGGTATAGTAGCCTTATCCAAATATCACTTAATGATGACCAATGAATTTTCCATATATTTATTTTACAAAAACAATGGATGCAAACACAAATAGATCAATATAATTCTTAAAACACTAATATTTTGTTAATCCGCCCTTAGCTGCTCTTAAAGCCGCAACTCTTCTGGACATGCTATCTATGCAAGTTTGTGCAATTTCTTTTAATGCAACGTTATGGTGCCAGTGATAGATTATTCTCTCTATCAACTTGGTCTTTGTTGTTATATTTTCTTTGGCCAGTTCTCTTTCCAGGCACTCCCAGACATTTTCAATCGGATTCATGTCCGGTGAATTGCCGGGCCATGGTAAAAGGGGGATTTTTGGCTCTTGCAAGAAAATTTTACACTTGGATAGGCAACCCATAAGGCAACCTTGTAGTATAAAATCATTACCCCATAGGTTGAAAACAGCGTTGAATTCCTTATAGGATTTCAAACAGCACCAATTCTTCAGGTGAGTCTAATAAAGTGAGCAGGGACTGTAGGTTGAAAATAATATAACAGTATTTTTGACCTCTTCTAATGGCTCTGCACTCATATCTGTCATAAATGCCTGAAATCCGCTGCCAAATAACACTGTCCAACACCAAATTTGTTCCCTAATTACTGTTGGGTCCTTCGTATAGAGTTTTTTGCGTTGATTTCGAATCTGTTTTTAATTTTTTCCCTATACGCACAGTTTTTGAGGAACATGACTTTGAAAAAAACACTTATTTTTCAACTTTAAACAAATATTGTAGTGTTATTATAAATGATATTGGATTGTACTTTATAGCAAAAGATTCTGTAGACTTTCCCGAATACAGCGATATCAAATATTAATACATTATGATTGTTTAAACATGTTTAAATAATCATTAAAGGCGGAGAGACATCACTTTTGCACCAATTTTTGAGGATATTTTTCAATTTATCTCAAAAAATAAGGGTCCAACGGAAAATCGAACTATACCATGCGATAGAGCAGACTTTTATCTTGAGAAACCCCGCTTTGAAGTTTGAAACGTCGCCGTCTTTTTCGAACCAGAAAGCAAAATATCTTCACCCGACATGAGTTGCCGCCAGTGGCGCTCACCATTATAACGGTCGTTCGCCGCTCCGTATCCCGTCGCTGCGCCGTATCTCGTCCCGAGCGCCACTGGCGGCAACTCATGTCGGGCGAAGATATTTTGCTTTCTGGTTCGAAAAAAACGTCGACGATCCAAATTTGACAGGGTGGCTTCTCAAGATAAAAGTCTGCTCTATCGAGTGGTATAGTTCGATTTTCCGCTGGACACTTATTTTTTGAGATAAATTGAAAAATATCCTCAAAAATTGGTGCAAAAGTGGTGTCTCTCCGTCTTTAATGATTGTTTAAACATGTTTAAACAATCATAATGTATTAATATTTGATATCGCTGTATTCGGGAAAGTCTACAGAATCTTTTGCTATAAAGAACAATACAATATCTTTTATAATAACATCACAATATTTGTTTAAAGTTGAAAAATATGTTTTTTTTTCAAAGCCATGTTCCTCAAAAACTGTGCGTATAGGGAAAAAATTAAAAACAGATTCGGAATCAGCGCAAAAAACTCTATAAGAAGGACCCAATAGTAATTAGGGAACATAAAAAAAGTTGAAATTTGTTGGACAGTGTAATTACGACGATTTGAAAAGCGCGCGCCTCCCTCGGCAATTGCGAAATCGATTTCGCGCCAGTTCTTTTTAAAATCAACACCCGCGAAGCAACAACGTAAACACCGTTATCGTATTTAGCGAAGTAAGCTGGGCGTGTCGAGTTCTGAATGAGCCGAACGGCAATTTGAAAAACGTGGGCTTACCTTCGCGATTGCGAAGTCCATTCCGCGGCAATGAAATCGTCACGGGGTTGTTTCGCGCTTGATCGATTCCCGGCAAGCGTACATTCACGTCTTTACACTATTCCGTGCATGCGACCACGGCCCTGCTTAGTGACAACTTCACTGCTCCGTGACAGCTCAATTTGCGAGGAGAAAGAAATTGAGGGAATTCAGAGCGGGAACTATCGCGCCAAGTCCGTTTGATCGATCACGGGGTCGGTCGATCGAACTGCGGAGCCTCGAATAATCGTGCGACATGCTCCTCGGTTATTTTCGTTATACTACGCGAATCGTCTAACGATTTTTGGTTCGCGTGCATTTCGGTCTAGCCCACTGCGGGCCTCTATGCAAATCGAACTGTCCGCGGGCTGATTTTTGTGAACGGAAATCGCACGGTGATACAATTTCTATATCGAGAATGTCGTCACGCTAAAAATAAAAGTTCGTCAATATTTCATAGATACTCTGTGCTCGTTCAATCCCTGCGATTCGGCTGGTGGATTATCGATACCGGTCGATCGGAGTTCCCCCGATTGTCGCAACAACGGAATCGTTAACCTAGCTGATAACCTGCTCGGATTATCTTGATAACAATTCACGGAAGATACTGTCAATGTTGTAAGACTTACGTAAGTGCTCCTGGATGACAAGTGACTCAGGTATGCGAGGCAGGTGAGAGGATTCGGGCTGTCTCGATTGTAGAATCCGACGAGGTTATATCGGGAAGAACACGTTGTCGGTTGCACTGCAAACGACACTGCTTGTCAAGATTTACAAGGGAAAAACACCACCGACACGAGAGATCCAGCGTGTCACACTTGTAACGAGAAACACGAGGCACGTTGCCGCGACGAGGTTCGCCGGTTGACTGTGCCGAGTCCTATACGCCGGAACCGATCGGACGATTTCGGCGAACTTCGCGTCCGTTCGAACGCCGCGGCGAACTTCGCGCCAGTCCCGCAACCCGCCTCGCGCCTGCGCAACTCGCTTAAATTTCCACAAGGCGCACTCTTTAAACACGTAAGGAAGAGTTGCCTATATCTTAATTTCTCCACAATGCAAACTCATTGCGAACACGTCTATTAAAGTGTGTTCGTCAGCTTCTAAAATTGCGTTTGAGTAAATATAGTATATTCAAAGATAAATTTAGCAATGTAACAGACTATATATAATTATGAAAGTGGTCCAAGACAAATTTAAAAAAAGAATGAGTTTATACTAAATCAATTCAATGTAATTTTTACGACATTTGTTATTACACTACTTAATGACTCCAACATATTTAAATAAATTTTTATTCAATGAAATAAATACTTTATTGCGAAATCAATATTTTCCGGTGTAGACGGCACCTTTATTTATGTTTGAAACACTGAAATATCTCGAAATAAGAGTGACTTAGACCAGTGTTGGGCAATAAATAAATTTATTTAAATAATGATTTAAATAACAAGTTATTTGTTATTTGGATATTCAAATAAAACGCAGAAATAATTATTTATTATTTGAGCAAGTCTAAATGAATTTATTTAAAATAATAAAGTTAATTGTTATTTACAAATACAATTTTCAATTATTATTTGTATTAACAAATAATAAATTAAATTGTATTTTCATTCATTAATCCGCCCTCCGGACGAGACCGACCACTGGCGGTATACCTGAAAAGGTTGCTATAGCAGAGAAAAGACGCGCTCGGATCAGCTCCGAATCGGCCGATTATTTACAACTACCGCGCTCCGACAACTTCAACTCCGACAGATGGACAACACGTGCGAAACTTTTCAAGTTTCAGGGACAGTAAATTTGAAAAGTTTTTAGATTTTGATGTAGTACAAACTAGTCCTGAAGTGGCTGCATCAGAATATCTAATAACACAATATTTCCAAGATCCGAACTCAGATTTAAATTGTCTGGATACGTACGCAGCTATAAAACGTATATTTATAAAATATAACACACCTTTATCATCATCGGCTCCAGTCGAGCGGGTATTTTCTTTGGCAACTATTACCAATACGCCAAAATCGAACAAACTTTCTGACATTATGTTTGAAGAAAGAGTAGTTTTAAAGTCAAACATGAACTGCGAATTATCAATTGGAAAAGCAAATTGATACAAAAAATAGTTGTATTCACTTAAATATTATATATACGGGTAATCATGATATTAATTTCGTCACGTGTTCATTGTATACATATACAAAATACAAGAAATAAGAGAAGACCAAAAACTATTTAATTGATTTCCACCTCAATCCAAATAATAAATAAGCTTTTATTTGCAAATAAGAAATAATAAATAGATTATTTATGGAATTATTTAAATAACTTTAATTTAACTAACAAGTTTAGTTATTATTTGCAAATAAAATCACACGTTTATTTATTATTTAATTATTTATTATTTAAAATAAAATTTGCCCAACACTGACTTAGACCAATTTCATAATTATGGGCACATTCCAGGAGCTCGACAGTCTTCAGTTTTGTTGAACAGTCCCCGACAGCGGGCTGAATGAAATCCGTGGATTGTTTAACAAAATAGACCTGCATGTTTACGCGGCCTGACTAATGCTAATTGAATGCGCACGCTGCAGATGCAGGTCTACTATTTACGTAGGTGTTAGTGGAACGTGCATAGAAAGTTGTAAAAGGAAAAATCCGGTATGTGGGTAAATAGTGGGATGGCTCACCTCGGACCAAACAACGATCGTCTCTGATCCATTTCTACGTTATCTTTCGCGAGTTCGATGGAAAGTCGACCGAGTCCGACGAACCATTTAATTGCGTGCATATTTAGCAAGGCCGGGGAATGAAATAAGTATCCAAATACGGCCGTGAATCATCGCGATTGTCTTCCAAGCGGGACGGCCGCCTGAGAGCGATCAGATTTAAATGAAAGAGAGGACTTTCGTTAACAAGAACAGAAAGAAAAATCCTCGCCCATCCCTCGTTTTGCCGAAATAATTTATACTGTTCTGTTATTTGTAGGTAAAGTTGAAAAACCTATGATTACACCCTGGTACCACAAAATATTGTATACGCATTCATGTACTATTAAATAGAGATCCAATCTGTTTTCAATATTCAAATATACATACAATATTTATTTTACATCACGTAACAAATTTTTTTTTAAATTTGCACGAAATATCTGTTTCATGTTACAAGAAAAATATTCTTTTCTAAATATAAAATGAATCTTTATTTAATATTAGAAACAGAATATTTTTTGAATATTTTAGAAGGAAATATTTTATGTTTATCGTGGAAAAATATTTGTTCCAGAATATGCTGGAAGACATACACACCTTTCATATTACGAATGAAATATTGGTTTCAAATATAAAATAAATCTTTATTTAATATTGCAAGTAAAATGTTTACTTTTAATTTACTTTGAATTCGTGTGTGTCACTTAATCGACATACATTTATATTATAAGAACATTAATCAATTAATGTTCATAAGGTGTAAATGTTCAATCTTCTTCACCACTGTGTCAATTTGACAGCGAGGGCAGGTTCAGTTCGTGGAACGAGGAAATTTTCGGTAAACGAGGATCTTACATCCTGAAGAAGCTAACAATTTTCTTCAGAACAACGATCATTGCTTTACAGGTAGAGTTGCAGCATAAAATGTGGCACATGAGCTCCATGACTCGGGGTTCGCGAAGGTAGTTTACAAGCTAAATTAGTCCCTGAGAACCGGAAGCGAGCGGATTTTGTTATTCAATATATTCCGTGGTTAAATTAATCGCTGATTTCGTGCGTCGAAGGACTTGATCGCGGATTGCAGTGTCAATATCGATAATCGCCGAGCCAAGGAGCGAGTTAATCTGTTCCAGTCGTCGGTTATCGCGCGAATGAACGGAAAAAATGACGAAAAGAACAAGCATACCGAGCGACGTACGCGATATCGCGCTCCGATGGACGACTTGTATTTCGATCGATGACGGTGTCGTGACTCCGCATAACTAAATGCAAAGTTCGCGTTATCGGTTTTTCGAATTTCCAGGCGTTCGACGGTTTACCGGGAAAACGAGGTTCCGCGGCTGCTTTCTACAGGGTCGGAACAGTTTTAGAAAGTGACGGCGAATCGTCGACGATGACAACGGCGCCGTCAGAATTATTTTTAATCGCGGATTCAACGCCTAACAAACCGACAACGACTCGCGGATTCCCCGGCTGGTTAGGGTGTAGCCTCCAGTTTTTTTCGTCTCGATCGAATTCTCCCAGCGATCGTATCTACTAAAACTGATAAGATAGGTGTTATCGAGCTACGTTTGCTCGTGGCATAGTGTTTACGTTATATCCCGATTGCAGATAAATACTAACAAGTCGCGAAAAGTGGAGTATTACGCAATCCACTCGTTTACTTAGCAATTTCGTAGATACCGCCGGACCGGGGAACGAAAATAGAACGATCGACTTCTCGACGGATAATAATCGCCATCGTCGCGATGGAAATCGGTGCAATGCTTTTGCTTCTTCGCTCATTGGCGGGACGGTATCGTGGAAGACTGAAACATGATAATTCATTCGTACCTAGACACCGCGTTTCCATAAATTGGTTTTCATTCGAGCTGGGCATTATCCAATGGACGGCAATAATTGTTTGAACGATGTTCGAGCATCTGTGGCGCATAAATTGCTTCCCACAAGTTCACACAATAGTAAATAAGTGGCAGTTATCGTGCCGAAGACTCCGGCGCTCCTCTGGCCGAATATCTAGCGCAGTGAAACGAATTTGCGCGCACCAATGGCGGATGGCCCTGAGCTACAGCCTCCAGAGGACGCTGGAGGAACCGTGAATCTGTTGAAATCGTTTAAGACGTTATTATGACATAATTCGGGCATTGTACGCGAAGCCTTTCATCGGTATCCGACCGAATGAAGCCCGGCCCGAAAGTAATTACGAAATGATCGCGATGCGGAATGATATAGAAAGTTCATTGGACAAAGACCCTTTATCGTCTAACACGGCAATCGACCCAATAACGTATTGATAAATATAATCAGTCTCGTTCTCATCGTCAACCAACCTACATTCATCGGACCCGCGGACGCGAAAGCCTCTTCAACTCGCATCAACACGGCCGCCGCGCGAACACACAAATATTGAACTTTCTGTCTCCAGCCATTTTTACAAACGGCGATCGATCTCCACAGCTCGTCTAATAGAATCGCTTCCACTAATTAGATGCGGTTGCCCCAAGGTTGTTCTCCGTTTTTTCTTCGTGAATGGCACGAACGTTGCAGTTACCATCAATCTTCCGGAACGTATTCATTGACCATTGATAATAATTTCGCTGTTCGATCCCGTTAACGCTTCACCTTCCGGAAGCCTATTAAATGTGACTCTTTTCAACGACTCTATCGTATTAAAACGAAGCTTGAACGTTTTCATTGAAACGATCGTTTTGATGAACCGAACGAAACTATGTCTGTTCTGTCGTGGCGGAGGAACGTTTTCTCTCGTCAGGCCTCTTCGAAATCGAATTACGATGTATCGCGATCCATCTTAATGGAACAATTCGCGGAGCGACCTATTTACATCGTCTTGACTTGAGCGCATACAGCTGCACCGATGCACAATTTCTCTGGTGGCACAGATCGTGTCAAGGCGAGTCGCAGAAAACGAAACCGAGTTTTCAGGCGACGTTAAACCGTTCAACGAGGGGACTAACGTCGCTAATTAAATCGAGAACGGTGTGCCGCGAGAGACGAGAGTGCAGATTCTGCTGCGATGCAATGGATAACGATTTGTTAATTCGAACAGATAACGCTACAATCGCTCGGATAATAATCGGCGCCGGTGATCATAAACGCGGCTCGAATCGCGTGTTTTTTCATTGTTACGCATTATTGGACCGCGTATCGATGGAACCGAAATGGAAACCGCGCCTTTTCGATCGCGCGGATCTTATTTAAATTAGCGTCTTCGTATTCGTTCACACGAGTCTGCGAAAACAAAAATCGCGCGTTTTTCGCAGCGTCTGAACGGGCTCTAATCCTATTCCATTCGTTTCACTTTTCCCGTTTTCATACTAAGAAAAATAGGAAACAGAGCATTAGCATTTGAAATATCCGAAAGGTGGTTAATCGCTTTTGCCCGTGGATGGCTGAATCATCTGAATTACAAATTACATACAGGGATTAATAGAGCGCAATACTATTTCTGTTGTTTCGCTTCGCTCGCTTTCACACTAACAAAAATAAAAACTGGAGTAGATACTAAGATTTGAAACATCCAAAAGGTGGTTCATAGCCTGGGCCTGTGAATGGCTCAATCTGAATTACAAATGTACAGAGATTAATAGAGCGTTATTAAAAGAATCCATTCACGTAAGAACGATGGTTTGTAGGAAGTGGAGAAGAAATAATCGCTTATCTCGGTTCTTTACCGCGCATAATAATCTCGTTTACATTATGACTTGTACAGTGTATGCAGCACTTGGAAAGTACATATATACATACCAGCAACAAAGCAGGCTTAGAGACTTCTAACATGTGCTTGCAGAGTGAAAATAGCGAACGCGTGGATAGATTCTAATGGACGCGTGAAAACGCGAAAATGATGCTGGTCGCAATGCAGTAATTGTTATATAACAACGGCAGAAATCGAGACCCAACTCGTGTATGCACGAATACGTGACTCGGTCGACACGTACCAACAACTCAGTATGCAAATTTAACTGCAGGAAGATCCGTTTGTTAAACGCTTCGAAGGCCTCGCGTTGGCCTACGCAAATTTTTCAACCAACGCGACTCATGAACCTGAAAAAAGAATGCGACTTTTACTCGACGGTACTTGGATCACCGAGGAAAATTCGTAAGCAACAATTTACCCCCGATTTGCAAGTTACAAAATCGATTCCACTAACGCGATAATACTTACAATTTTAAAATCGTCTGAAGATCGAGTCGATCTTTTCGAAGATTTTTCCGTACGATATTTCGTCGTTCATTTTGGACCTAATTGCGCCTAAAGTGCCAACTTTCATCTTTAATATGAGCCAAAAACATCCGAAAATTCCATCGGGAATAAATTCTAAAAATAACCGAGAGAATCTCTCAAAATTGAGTCGATTTTCACCTAACTTTTCACTATGATTTCGTGATTATTTTTGGACCTAAGTGCATTTATCAGAAAGCGCCATCCTCCGCCGTCAATTTAAGTTCTCGAACGTTGAAAAATTCCCATGGGAATACATTCTAAAATTGATTCGAAAAATTCCCTCTACTTCGTTTGAATTTAAATTTCAGTACGCCATCTTCCTCCAGAGATCGCTACTGTCCACTAATCGAAATTATTCCATTGTTCAATGTCATCAACGATGCTCATTTGTAAACCGACCGTCTCGTTCATCCTGCAAACTTTGCTGCTCTTGAATAATCGCTTTATTTAGTTCTCGTGAGGAGTATTATTTGAATAGCTCATCGAAAATGAAGAAATGGATAAACACGAATCTATCCCAAGTCTTGGATTTTCCCGTTACAGAAGATCTCGTATCGTAAGAAACTTAACCATAAAAAGTAAATACAGTAAATAAATCGGTATTATACGATCGTTCATTTCCAGATATATCATGTCAATGGAAAATGAGAGAGATTTGAACGAGTACTTGACATCTCTGCTGGATTGTAGTAATCCTAGACACCGGCAATTCATCGCAGAATTGAAAAAACAACAAGGTTCGTATCATTCATTTCTGTAACATATTTTCCAAACCAGGCATACATTCACGTTGGTCGTTTCTAGCATTGTACAAAGATCAGGGATACAAGAAAGCAAATAACGTTGACGAGGAAAGTACAAAGCAAAATGGAAAGAAAAAGGGAAAAGTGAAATCGAAGGAGAAGCGAGAAAACAAACAGGTACATACTCGAAAACATTTCTATGACACATTGAAGTGGTAACATGACTGGACGTTATTTGTTTAGTTCCAAGAAAATGTAAAGATAGAGAAAGTAGAAAAGAAGAAAGTGAAGTATGTCAATTTATATTCGCAAGATGGCAAGTCTGAGACAGTTTTGTTAAAAGGTACTTTCTAAAAACACAGTAAATTGTTCGCTAAGACGAACAGACAAGAAGTAAACTTAATACTCTCTGGCTGATATGATCATCGCGTTTGAACCACAATCGGGAAGAAATTAATACAGAAACATTTTACTAGGCAGACATAAATGCAATTGCGAAGGGAAGAGACATGCGTTGATCAACAATTGTCTGGAATGCGGCAGAATAATTTGTTTGCAAGAGGGAGCTGGCCCCTGTTTTTTCTGTGGAAATCTCGTATGTTCTCCCAAAGACCAGACAATCCTCTCGCACGGTACCAAACAATCGGATCAGCTATACAATACGTTAATAAATCAAAAACTTCCTAAGGAACTAGAAGACTCCATTAAACAAAGAGATAGACTTCTTGAATACGACCGTTTCGGGTATGTACTGCATATCGCTTTCTTGAGAGAAAGAAATAATTTGATTTATTGCAGTACGCAGGGTACTAAGGTGATCGACGATGAATGCGATTACTATCAAACGAACAACATGTGGCTGTCAGCCGATAAAAGGGAACAGCTGAAAAAATTAGAGGAAGAAAGAAATGCAAAGAGACACATGTCCCGTCTGGATAGGAAAGTCAATGTAACATTTGATTTCATGGGTAGAGAAGTGGTCGAAGAAAAGCCTGTCGATGAGTATGACGAGTTTGACGAAGATCAGCTTGTAGACATTTCTGATGCAAGGTTTTTGAATGAATTTGATGGTTCGAATGTATGCTTAGACGTAGAATGCAGCCGTCCAATTGTAAGAATATTAAAAATGAATTTATGCAATAACGTTTGTTACAGCAAAGGGTAATACAAATATTTTTACAGTATGTAGAATCGGATGAGCCTGAATCGCGTGTTACGAGAAGCAAGGTTTCGTCCAAAATAAAAACCATTGTTCAAGATAAGGAATATTTAGAAATGTCTGATTTAGGAGTGTGTTTGAGCATGCATCAGCCGTACGCATCTCTATTGGTAGCTGGCATAAAAATGTAGGGAATCGTGTAATGTAATCTTTAAGTGTATATGAAAATATAATAAGGTTCTCATAATCTACTGGATTTATAGACACGAAGGACGAACTTGGTACAGCTCGCACAGAGGGAGATTATGGATAGCTGCAACAGCTAAACAACCAACTAGGGAAGATATTTCTAGTTTAGAACAGACTTATCGCATTCTAAAGAATGGTTGGCGCTTAATCACTAGACTACGGGTCTTTATGGAAATTCAAGTGGTTAAAATAAAGATCCGCAGTCTATTAATTATCATAGTATCGCAATTATCTATTACTAACGATTACCTATTCCTTTAGAAAAGATCCGGTTTCCTGAAAGTTATCCGACTAGTTGTTTATTAGGCTGTGTAACAGTGACTAATGTTTTACCTCAGGAAGAGTATAGAAAAATTTATCCAAATGGAGAGAGCGAAAGTCCATACGTCTTTATATGTGAGAACTTCCAATCGTTGCCAATGAAATTTCCAATATCGGGGAAGCATAAGATTTGTAAGTGAGATTATCGAGGTGTGTTTATCATACCCGTTTTAAGAAGCTTATAATTGTTATCAATGCTTGCAGATAAGTTGGATACGAAAATACATCAAGCAGCTTCTAAAATGTTGGAAAAAGCTATGAAAAATACAAGTTAATAATGGAAGTAGTTCAAGTATTAATGAGTGTGCCGTCTTAAAATTTCATTGAAATTACAAACTAATAAAAAAATGCGATTATCTCGCAATATATAATAAATGTTATTTATTATTTGTACACAATAGAATATATATTACAACGTACACATAGTTTTGCAATATGTTACAGCAACCATTACAAGATTTATATTTATATTACACTAATCGCTTTTTTTGTATGCGATCAATGAAAAAATATTAGCAGTTTTTTTTTATTATATTTAAAATATCAGACTTCTGCAATATTAAAAGTAGATCTCGTAAGGTCATCCTACGACAAAAGTCTATAGATTTGAAGTACAAAGGGAACATGTTTCTTTGAAATGTGGCGTTAGAAATTTTATTGTTCTTTTAAATTTAGAGTACTATATAGTTATACGTATTTTAAAAACATATTGTAAAATCTATCCTTAGTAACAGAAGTCGGGGCACTTGAAAATAAAATTTGTACTCGTAAACTAATAAAAAAAAATTACGTCTAAAAGCCTAGCATTCAATGTGAAAACACTCGAGCTTAATTGATCAAAACACGATTACATGATTATGTGATAAACAATATATTGCATCGTCTAAAATAAACGCCTAAGATAAATATAAATAGAAATAAATTTCGAACAAAAAATGGCTTAAACATTGTTAACAAATAACTCGATTAACTGGGAATGTATAAACGAATATGAAAATATTCTCTATGAATTTTCTCTACAGAATATACAATTATTTGTTGCAGTTTTAAATTGAGAACTTGAGTCACATACATACCAACAGGTTGCTTAGTTTGAAATGATACAACTGTATTAATTTGGATATTGTGCAGTCTATCGATGATTATATTATTTAAATTTCTTATGCATAGGTACGCAGGTGTTGTATTTCTATAATCATATTATTTAAACAATAAATACACAAATCAATTGAAGATAACAAGTTTTTGTATATCCGCGTCAATAACGCAACATTTAATTGAGCTGTTCAAGAATAATTATTTTACGATCAACATTCTATAGACTAGTATTTAGTATTCTTTTTTTTAATAAAATACATTTTTTTATATCAAAATGATTAAGCAAAAAAAGTGATAATATATATGTATAAAGTCACGTAAAATTTCACAAAAAGAAAAAAAAAAAGAGGAAACCATAAACGCCTATATGAACTTACAAAGTACATATATGATAACAGTACAGACTAATATGTTTCATTCTAAATAACATTCCAATATATCTCCAATACATATTTTCTCCTCTAAAATCGAATTTTTTTTATGACTCCATACTGTGAATAAAATACAGACGCTGTAGAATAAATAGTTTCCATATAACTTCCAGTATTCTAAAGTATTTAGGCTATCAAATATAATCAATAAATCTTGATTCATTCATAATCTGTAGGTAAACATGCGTATATGTTTAAATACTATATTGTCGAATCAAATCTGTAATTGAAACTTCGCCAACGAACCAGGCTGTAATTACATTCTGATTCTGTAGATACACCTGGGTCCACTTTTCACTCGGTGAATGGATAGACATATTTGTTTAATAAACTTTGTTGCGCCTTATAAAATGTGGTTTATTAATATACCCATGTTCCAACAACTTTAAATCTTTTGTACAATTTGATCCGACAAAACATGGTATCCGCACATGCCCATTCTTACCCTCTTTCAAACAAGTAATAGGCCACCACAATATTACCACAATACTAATACATCCATATCACAAATCTACTATATTCGAACGACTTTAAATAAATAATTTTTATATCTCCATTATATATTTTTTTCAGACATTGTAAATTCGATTAATATGGTAATACTCTTTCAATTTCCCCTACGCAAAGCGATCAGAAGTAATTGTTAGCACTTATTCGAAATAATCTCGGACATTGTAAGTGTCAACAGATTCTCCTCGAACACTTTACACATATTTGTATATCAGGACAGCGTAATGTATCCAGGCAATGTACTTACCACTTCTCTTTATTTTCAAGCACGTGAAATATTAACCCTGGAACGGATACGTTCATTTTCCATTTACAAATGCGTACATGGGATTTTTAGCCATCTCACGCATAATTTTCTTTAAAATACAAATTTGATACAATGTTACCTCCCAAAAGAAAATCAACAAAGGGAGCATCAATTTGAAAAATGTACTGTATCCGTTCTAGAGTTAAGCGAAGATGCTCGTTTTGAATAATTTCTCTATATGTAAGTAGGTGAATCCTTTAAACTGGTACCACAGGCTTCGCATATCGAGACATTCTGCTCGTTGACCAGGGTGCATTTCGGACATTCTTTTCCACCGCTGGCTAATGGTTTATCCTCGTTCCCTTTGCGTCTAGATTTCCCACACATTTCACAAATATCTCTGGATGAGCAATTAAGGTACGTACAAGTGGCACAGTTCCACTTGTTCTCCACCTGCGTGTCATCTTCCTTCTGCGAATGGGTCAGCTCAAAATTCTTCAATGTGTCCGCGATCTTCGCTATTTGATCCGAGGATCTATGGGACCGTTGAATCGGAAGCGTCTGACTGCCGTGTTTCTTATCTTTATTGTGCGAAGGTAGATGACTCTCAGACGATGCATCGGCGCGATACCTATTCGAATCGGTCAAGTCGAAGGACGAGGACTTCTTCTTAAACGGTAGCGTATCGTGATGATAATGTCGACCGTTGGTCACAGACAGATTGGTACTATTCCCATCGGTTCTCGTACTTCTCTTTTTCTCGAATCGGTATCCGCTGTGTTTCTCGTCGTTGTGATTCTGCTTCAACGTTTTCTGTTTGTTCGTTCTAGAGTCGCAATCTCGTTTATGCAAGATGTCCTCTCGATCCCCGAGATCCTTCGAATAGCCTAGACTTTCTAAGTTTCTGTACACGAAGTCCCAAGAGTCGTAATTAATTCTGTCGATGATCGATTTCGCCTTCTTGTCCACTTTCCCGTAATCGTAATGATCTCCGTCGCTGGACTGCTTCCTATAGTAATCTACTTCGTCCAAGTCGGGTGTCCGATGGGAGGACTTCCGGTTATGGAGTTTCTCGTAATTGGTGACAGAGACAGGCATGTCTACCTCGATCAATCTACCCGTAGGTACTCTCGAGTACGTCGGCATTGTAGTGTAATAAGAATTGGTGTGGACGTCGGTTAAATATTTGTTTCCGTGCGGCAAACAACCGTAAGCGCTGCACCGGTTCACGAAGCCATGCTCCAACGGCGGAAAGTATCTGGGCGTTGTGTTTGTGTCCTCAATGTATCTGTAATCCGTTTGACAAGCGGACACTGGCATGTTATAATTAGGAGGCATTATGTGATAAGGAACCGATGGTGACGCCGCGTCTATGCACGTAGGCTGGCCGTAATGATAGTCCCTGTAATTCTCTATTTTTGTGCGATTTTGGTGCATCTTCTCGAGGAAACGATAATTCAATGCTCTAATCGCCTGCTCCGGTGTACCAACATGATTTTCCCTGAACTCTAACACCTCCAGCCAGGAAATAGTACAGTTTTGCGAAACGTTCTCCCAGATTTGTTTCAATATCTACATCGAAAATCATACAACGTATCGGTAAAAATGAATTTTAACGGGGTAGGTTCGTTTCCAGGATTACGCCTTGTAAACATAAAAATAGATTGATCGTTTATCTAGCGCTTTTGACTATTGAAAAACCTCATCTTTGCATTATCGAAAAATGAAAAGACGAATGCCGCACCTTTGCAATCCTGGAAACTGGATATTGAAGCAGTTTACGGATATTACCTGACACTCAACAAAAGCTACTATCGCGTCTCTGCTCACACTGGATACCTTATCAGGGTCTATAGGACCTTCCAAAGTAAGAACACCCAACCCTGTATGTTTATATCCCATTTGTTCAAACATTAATTCTGCTCCTATTAAATTCGCCTCTACTTCGTGTTTATAATATCCACTATAGGTCTAATGAATTAAAAAGAAATAGATTAGTTACTGTTCTTTATACTGTGTTTAGTGCGGAAAAATATGAATATAGTATTAACCCTTAACGTTCTATATTCTTTTCTCCAAGGCTGAGCCAAAAGATTGGCAGCGTACAAAGAAATCGCGCTCCAGGCAGTCACAGCTCTGTAACCACTAAAGTCTTGTAGCGTGGCCGCTGATCTATGCAATATATCCGCAGTCTCTTGAAAAACATATTTATTCTCATTTGGGACAAGGCAAAGGTATTCTTTGATAAAACCTGAAACAAACACGAACGAAGGTCAACATCTCGCCGACGGATTAAACTCTCCGTTAACTACCTTCTAGTTTGTGACGCTGTTGCAACTTTAATGGACTATCGTCCGTTTGTAAATATACCAAATGGCTTTGCTCTAATTTCATACTAATTTCTTGCAGTCTATCTTTTCCTCTTGTTATTAAGTCATTTGCCATTGTTGTTGCTGAAAAGAACAACTGTTGTTCATCGTCGATACTTACAGATATACTTACAGGAGTATTTGAAATATTTTATACGCACAAAACACTTGAGAATTATAATATTGCTACATCGAGTGTAAGACACTGAAAGCTCAGTGAATCGCAAGGAAGTTTATGCAGGAATAACATAAAAATAAAATTGGTAAAAAGCTAAGCAAAAGAAAAAGATGTGTATTAGTAGTTGATGTTTCGCACCTATTAGAAACTCCTAGGAATGCAGCTTTAAATCAGAATCTTGATTCAAACTATGGCTAGCTCCAACCTAAAAATAAATCCTATATTTAGAAGCACTGCTGCAGTGTTTATTCCAGAGGCTACCACAATATATTCTCTATTTGGAAGATGCTCCATCTCAGGTCGAACTGGCCGTCGAAGTTTTTATCACGCGTTAAGGACATTGTACATCACTTCATAAACAATAAATATTTTTCTTCGCAACTTTTTTTCTTGGTTATGTTGCAGTTATGTCACAACCACCGAGCATACATACGCTAGAGATCGATGCGTATCTTGAATCGGAGATGTCATTTCTCCCACTATGCGTAAAAATAATATTATCTTGACATTGTTGCGTGGCCAATTAGGACAAGATCGATGCTCTTGAAATACCGAAACACTCTGGCAGTGACTGCGTAGTTGTAAATCGACGAAAATTTAATCTTTTTAAACAATTAAATTTTGTTGCATCAACAAATTGAATCGCAGCATTAGTCTACAATATGTTCAATAAATATATAGTTACTTTTCACTGGCAATAAACTAATATTGTATGACCTTTTTACAAGGATCGAGTTTCGTAAGAATAACAAATCGAACTGTATAGTGTGTATTTATTATACTTGCTGGCAACATCTTTTTTTTATACAATGATGATATATGTTTTATTATATAACGATGGTACTTGAAAGGATTCGTGTGAATTCTTATGAAGATTGATTTGATCGATTCCGTATTTATATATGTTTGTGGCTATTATTTTCGAGTGTTATTTACCTTCATAATATTTCTGTATGTACCGATAAAAATAATGTTTATTGTATTGAATGATTATTAATTATTATCAGTAACAAATTTATTTTTAAATGATTTCAATCATTTCTGTTCGTTGCTTCGGACACATGATACACAATTCATATTTGGCGCCATTCAAATTTGTACTACTAGGACTATTTAGGAGCTACGTACACAACATTAGTCGAAAAATTGTTTTGTGCAATTATATAGTGTACGAATAGAGAATAGATCCGACTTTTACTATATTTTTTATTAAATAAGTTCTACGCGAATATATAATGTCAACATCTGCAAAATTCGATGTACATATAGTGCAACAATATTGCAGCGGAAGTATTTGAAATAATGGAACTCAAAATTGGTGGGTGCAAATTTTCCAAAAAATAAAATGACACTTATCAATTCTATGTATAATAGTATTTTTTTAAATAACCACAATCATCGATGAAATAGAATAATAAAGAACATACTGAAGAAAATCCAAAGTTCTATCGCTTTTCTGTTTTCACGAAGTGCTCTACGTCAATAAGTCAATATCCCTTAGAATATTTTCGACGAAAATCAGTCTCATGTAATAGAGACACAGAATAATTGTAGAGGTATACTAGTAGGTTTATACCACCTACTTTTAAGAATGCCTATGCAATCCTAATACTTATTAGGAATGCAGAATATAACGGAAATATGCAAACGAGAATAGCAGGGGTAAAATATTCGCGCCACCAGCTTTTCGAAAATGCTTCTAGTTTCCTGATTCGCAACAGGAACGTAGAACAATCATAAAAGTAAAAGCATTAGATGAAGATTTATCACTATAAATAAAGTATCCTTGTATCCTTGTATGAAGATTTTAATTATGTATATAATATAACTTAGAGATTTATAATTTATTGGGATAGTAAATAACAGACGAAATAGAAGAAATTACATTACTTAATACTTTATTGTACTTTATACAGGATTTATTGCGATGCGTATTATAATACATGTTCATTTCGAAAACTAAACTTGTCTAATTTCTTTCTCCATTGAACGATTTACAATTCAGCAAGTTTTTTCTCTTTAAATGTAAGGGAGTTGTTATAAAAAATACAAAATAATTTTCTTAGTAAAGTGTAATATTTGTTTTCATAAAATTAACATACATCTGAGATATTCTATTATTCCACAAATATAAATTTTTCTCGTAAGGATTTGAAATTACAGTGTCTGTGGAGACAGTAAAAAATGTACACATCATATCATGTACACGTCAAAATCATATGTGACACAGATGCGAAGGAATTTTATAAAATGTAGAATACCTTTATAAAATTACTTCTGGATAAATGCTATAACACGTCATTATTTTAAACTAATTCAATATTAATACTTACTTCCTACACAAGACTGTAATTATATCGTTATAATTACACTTTAGGTGTTCTCAGATCGTCAATGTTACACAAATGAACGAATGACGTAAACCGAAACAATAACGAAGGTATTTACTTATATGTATTGTGCATTCTAAGATAATGTATCATTCAATACGCTGCGTACTGACTGATGAAATCGTTTTTTGGACATGCAGTACAGTACGAAAAGGAGCTCATGAATTCAACATAACAATTAGTCTTATTTTCATTGCAGTAATTTCACATATCTAAAGAAATATTATTTGAAAACGTTCTTTCCACAATCTTATAATCAATGTTTCATATAACATTTAGTTTCTAATACAAATTATACACTTAAAATCTATGGGAAACGTTTTGCAATAATCTTTCTAATACACAGATATGTTCGTAACATTCGAGACTCAATTTGCCCTGTGTGTTGTTGTTTTACAGTTGCTTTGATCACATAAAAAAAGTAATCCATACTGTAATGGAAACCAAACGTTTGTGATATATTCTAAAGAATATTGTTCGCATCAAGACGTGGCCTTTTGCTACGAACTGTGGTTCCAGAATCGTCTTCAGAGTCACCATTGGCAGATAAAAAATCTCGTTTCCTATCGGTGTTCTGAAACATTTTATTTCAAGGTAAATAATCAGAAATAACGATATGGAAAATATAATTACAAGAAATATATAAGTATTACTTTTTTGTCCCACTGTTGGTGGAGGTACCTTAATAATATAGTTGTTTTTTCAGTAACTATAACTGCAATATACATAGAAACAATAGTAAATAAACTCTATTTGAAAATGATAGCTCATCTTGTTCATCATAAACTAAAGATTCACCTTGTTCGGAAGGATGATCTCTCGTTGGTAGATAAACTGAGGGTTTTTTTACACATGTTCTATTTCCATTGTCCGTGTGAAAATTGGCGAAATTATTTTCATTGTGCGAAGGTAAACCCTTCAGAAACTCGGCGACAGACTGCAAACGAAGAAATTTCGTTACGAACAGATAGGTTAATAAACATATCGGAGATATTGACATTTTTAATGAAATGTACATATAATCAAGTCTAAAACTTCAAAATTCGTTCTTTAAACGTAACACTGTTCGAATGCGAAAAGGAAATTGTCTAATTCGCATGCATTCGTTTTCTTCCAAAATATTTTTCGGATAAACTGTGCATAACCTATAAGATTATTTTGTATGTCGAGGAGAAATGTCAGAGGACGTGGACAAAGAACGAAGTTTACCATTTCGAAACGATCAAATCACTGCACAAGTTACAACTATAATAAAAAGTTAATTTAAAAAATCATATCCACATCAGAACTACACGTAATATTTGTATACACACGAAAAATATGTTTAGAATGCTGTAATTAGTACGAAATCAACTACCATCCACTACAGTCATTTCTTTAACCACCGAATCGAAAATATCTAGACTCTATTCCACAATTCCACCCACTCCTGCCGAGTGCTACCGAGTACCAGTGATGCCATATGGAGCTCCAAACGGAGCTCCCGTACTCTCCTCCTTACCCCTTCCACTATTCCATTCCAGCACCGTGCGCAGGCGCACACTCCACGGTCCCCATCGCGCACGTGCAACGTGTCTCCCATTTGCTCCACTCATTCCCCGTCATCAGAGAGGGGGTACATCATTTCACCGTGACTCCCCGCATCTGGCATCACTGCCGAGTACTCTTACAAAAGTAAGTCAAGTTCATTTTCTAGTATACTATCGTCAATTATTTTCAAATCGCAAACGATCTACCATAAAGTGCATTTTTTCAGCTTCAATTTCAGCTCTTAGAAATCAAAAAATATCAACAGGAATTTTTTATTTGAGTATCAATGATTCCTGCCGTTTTCCTATAGGACACTGTGTAAAGTCCAGCAAGAATCATTTGTTTCATTTAAATGTCCGTACAGCGCCATTCGTTCAAACTGTGACTCAAATTAGTTTCGGTTTTCTCCGATGGAAGGCTTCGTGCAATATTAATATAGAAATTCTACATTATCGATAGACAGCAAACATTTCAGAAATCAATTGCAACGCCACCGACGAGATACTATTAAAGACTGCCAGCCCCTGTGTTATTCAGCGGGACGGGTAACCGGGCGCGGGGATACAGTGGAGCTTACAGTGATCTGAAATACCAATCGCTAATTTTCTACCACCGACGAGATACTCGTCAAGTAGAAGAAGAATGATGCACTATAGAATGCTCACATTACCCAATCTGTAATTGCCTTATAACACTATCACCGACGAGATCCTATCGTCTCTTTATCTAAATACAACCAGACGATATATGACATTGTTCACGCCCGGGGCGAACCAGCTTGAATAATACATACATTTTGTTCTGAAGGAAGGTGAAATAGCAAGATGTTATGGAAGACAATATAGGTATAGGATAGAATTTATTGAAAATCAACATATTTATTAAATGTGCAGCTATTAGCTCGATATTATCCTTTATTTATAAGATACTAGAAGATCTTACAAATAAAGGATAATATCGATTGCCCAGGTCTCACCACGAGGAGGTTGCTGCACAAGAGACCCGAAAGGGAGTCAGAACGAATGCAATATTCCTTCTGGCTCCCTTTCTAACAACGACGTACTTATACTAAATTATGAAGATATGTCGAGTAATTATTGCGGAGCAAAAGGTGTGGATCGGAGAAGTCTCCGATCCACGGGGGATCAAAGGCGAATCAGGCAGAAGGCTCTGATTCTTTCAAAGTGAGAAACAAGAGCGGTAGCCAGAGCAGAAGGCTCTGGTTCGAAGGTGCCGCGGCGCGTACAATGCTTGCAGCCCAGCTCCGGTCAGAGCCGATACCCGACGTGTGCTCACCAAGAGAGATGGTCACGAGAAGTGTTCAAACGTAATACCATTCCTCTGGCAACTACCTGCCACCAGGCAACGCAATGCGATGAGGTGAACTCGGGTAGGATGACGAACAGAGAGAACTCTGCCAACTACCTGCCACCAGGCATCGCAAAGCGCTGAGGTGAACCCGGTAGAATTACAACCAGAAAGAATGGCAATACGAGTGAACAGATCTCAATGAACCATCTCTCTCAATGTATCGACGCCGAATACCGATTCCAACCGGTCCGCACATACAAGCAAGGTCCGACACAGCAGAAGGCTGTGTCGGAATCAAGAAAACGTGCAAAGTGAAGTTACGACAATGATTACTCGACATATGTACCACGACGACATACAATCTTAATAACTAACGCACGCAAGCCGAGCAATTATTGTGGACCAAAAGACTAAATCACAAAGGGGGAAGAATCAAAGCAGAAGGCTTTGATTCGCAAAGAAGAAACATGAACCAGAGCAGATGGCTCTGGTTCGGGGTGACGCTAAGACAATAATTGCTCGGCAAATAAAACTAACTTAAGAATATGTCGCAATCTTCTTGATTTGTCCTCTTCTTAGTGGGTCCTCTTCTTGGTGTATTCTAACTAAAACAGACTAATAATAATTAGACATAACAATATATTATCCCGCACACGAGTGCAAACCTAAGACCCGCTGACAAGAGCAAACCTAAGACCCGTTCTCGAGAACCAAACAAACCCCGCACACGAGTGCGACACTAACCAGCTCACGAGAGCCCAACTAACCCCGCACACGAGTGCGAATGAAACCAGCTCACGAGAGCCCAACTAACCCCGCACACGAGCGCGAATGAAACCAGCTCACGAGAGCCAACCTAACACCAGCTCACGAGAGCCAAACTAACCCCGCACACGGGTGCGGCCTATAGACGATTCGGGTAGCCCCGGGGACGCGACACCCCGTACTCACTCACGGCCCCATCCGTGAGTGAGCCCCTGGGGGACCTCCGATCGGAGAAATACCCATTTCAGACAAGATGTGAAATTCTTTAGAATAGGCACTTGTGAAAGTTCCGCAGCGAACAATTCGAAATTCAGAAATAAAAATTGTCGAGATCACTGACTGAAATAACGAACTGAAGATGGGCCAAGGGTAAACGGAGAAAGCATTGATGTACCCTTGGCCAACAGCAAGCTACCTGAAAGTAAATCCATATACAATTTAGAGAAATATGTCTTTATATCTCGCAAGTCTTAAATTCTACTACATAATCTTATCGAAAATTATAAATGTGCAATGTGCAGCTATTAGCTCGATATTATCCTTTATTCATAAGATACTAAAAGATCTTACAAATGGAGGATAATACCGATTGCCCAGGTCTCACCACGAGGAGGTTGCTGCACAAGAGACCCGAAAGGGAGTCAGAACGAATGCAATATTCCTTCTGGCTCCCTCTCTTACAACGACGGACTTATACTAAATTACGCAAGTATGTCGAGTAATTATTGCGGATCGAAAGGTGCGAATCGGAGAAGAAGTCTCCGATCCACGGGGGACCAATGGCGAATCAGGCAGAAGGCTCTGATTCTTTCAAAGAGACAAACTAAAGCGAACCAGGGCAGAAGGCCCTGGTGCGAGGGTGACGCGCGAATGGCCAAGAGGAACTCAAGCTGCAATACCCATTTCTCCCAACCACTTGCCGCCAGAGACGGACATGAGTGGAATAAATTTACAGTGGAGAGGTTTTACATGAGCGAGCCACATCTCTTAAAGCCTCCCCCCATTAATATTATCTACCGCGTATTCCCGTACCAACCGGTCTGGTACAAACTACATACGAGCAAGGTCCGACACAGCAGAAGGCTGTGTCGGAATCAAGAAAACGAGCAAAGTGAAGTTACGGCAATAATTACTCGACATATTTACAACGATGGTATACAATCTTAATATGTAGACCAAATATAACTAACTGAAAGATACACTCTAGTCTTCTTCCTCTTCGTTGGTGTGTCCTCTTCATTCGGTGTGTCGTCTTCGTTAGCAGCCGGCTGTTGTAATCTAGCTGAAACAGACTAATCGTATTTAGAAACAATGCTGTTGAATACAGAATAAAATCACGCACACGAGTGCGAATGTAACCAGTTCACGAGAGCAAATATAAACCTGCACGTAAGCGCAAACCTAACCATGCACATGAGTGCAAATACAACTTGTCCACAAGAGCAATTATAATTTATAATCCTGTACATGAGTGCGAATACAACCAGCGAACCAGTTCACAAGAACAATTGTAATCCTGCACATGAGTGGGAATACAACCAGAGAACCAGCTCATGAGAGCAATTGTAACCCCGCACAGAAGTGCGAATACAACCAGTAAAGCAACTCACAAGAGCAATTATAATCCTGCACATGAGTGCGAATACAACCAGCGAACCAGTTCACAAGAACAATTGTAATCCTGCACATGAGTGCGAATACAACCAGAGAACCAGCATTGAGCAATTGTTGTAACCCCGCACAGAAGTGCGAATACAATCGGTGAACCAGCTCGTAAGAATAATTATAACTCCGCACACGAGTGCGAAAACAACCAGCAAAGCAGAGCACAAGAGCAATTATAACCCCGCACACGAGTGGGACGCTCAAAATATAAATTTTATGAAGAATAAAATTGATAAATTTGAAGAAGACTCAATACCGAAAGTCTCGAAAATTTCAATTAGTACGAAGGATATGGTATTCGTTGAATTAACGGTTGAAGGACAGATTTGTTGAAACTGAGCCATGGAAGTTGAAACTGACAAAGGAAGCTTTGAAAAATATTAGTAACCAAACTTACCGTTGATCGTTGAATGAACAGTTGAAGGTAGGCCACGGTAGCTGTGGATGACCCCTTGTCCACCTCTGGTAGGTCCCTGGTCCTTCTGGTCCTCCCGGTCCCGGAGCTCGACCGCTCACGCCGCCCTCCCCGGCCCGACTGACTGATTGACGGAACTCTCTCGCCGAGCGCGGGCGTGCGCCCCACGCTCGAGCCCACGCTCCCCACTCCACCGAATACCGATCGATGTCGATCACCGTGAAAATTATTGATAAATTTATTATTTCCAGCTGGTTAATGTTTATAACAATTCTATTTTACAGCGATGTCCACAAGCAATCCCTTGGCTATCTGACCACCTAATTTTTTAATAAAAGTGGCTAATAGTATTCGAGATACGGAATAACTTTTAAACCATGAACATCCGCACGCATTAATTTATTCAGTACAATTCACAGACAAATTTATTAATTCTAGCTAATTAATGTTTATAATAATTCCTTTTGCTAATGATGTTAACGAGCACTCCCTTGACCACCTTGCCATCTAATTTTTTCGTGAAAATAGACAATAAAACTCGAAAAACAGAATAACTTTTAAACCATGAACATTGGCACGCAGTAATTTATTCAATACAATTCACAGATAAATTTATTATTTCTGGCTGTTTAATGTTTATAACAATTCCTTTTGCTAATAATGTTAACGAGTACTCCCTTGTCTACCTTGCCATCTAATTTTTTCGTAAAAATAGACAATAAAACTCGAGAAACAGAATAACTTTTAAACAATGAACATCCGCACGCATTAATTTATTCAACATAATACTATGATACATTTAATAATTCTAGCTAATTAATGTTTATAATCATTCCTTTTGCCAACAATGTGGACAAGCACTCCCTTGACCACTTAATAAATAACCACTTAATAAATAACGAGACGGCACCAACGCAACGGTCGAACCACCTTCGTTTGAATGCTCCCGTTTAGGCCAATACCGAACACTGTAAAAAATTAGATGGCAAAGTGGTCAAGGGAGTGCTTGTCCACATCGTTGGCAAAAGGAATGATTATAAACATTAATTAGCTAGAATTAATAAATGTATCATAGTATTATGTTGAATAAATTAATGCGTGTGGATGTTCATTGTTTAAAAGTTATTCTGTTTCTCGAGTTTTATTGTCTATTTTTACGAAAACATTAGATGGCAGGATAGTCAAGGGAGTGCTCGTTAACATCATTAGTAAAAGGAATTGTTATAAACATTAAACAGCCAGAAATAATAAATTTATCTGTGAATTGTATTGAATAAATTAATGCGTGCGAATGTTCATGGTTTAGAAGTTATTCTGTTTCTCGGGTTTTATTGTCTATTTTTACGAAAAAATTCAATGGCAAGGTGCTCAAGGGAGTGCTCGTTAACATCATTAGCAAAAGGAATTGTTATAAACATTAAACAGCCAGAAATAATAAATTTGTCTGTGAATTGTATTGAATAAATTAATGCGTGCGAATGTTCATGGTTTAAAAGTTATTCCGTATCTCGAATACTATTAGCCACGTTTACTAAAAAATTAGGTGGTCAAATAACCAAGGGATTGCTTGTGGACATCGCTGTAAAATAAAATTGTTATAAACATTAACCAGCTGGAAATAATAAATTTATCAATAATTTTCACGGCGATCGACATCGATCGATATTCGGTGGGGTGGGGAGCGTCACGCACATCTGCGCTTGTGCCGCTCGAGCTCAACGTGAGTCCACCGGCAGTCAGTCAGTCGGGCCGGGGGGAGCGGCGTGAGCGGACGTGCTGCGGGACCGGGAGGACGCAGGAGGACCAGGGACAGTTTCCAGAGGTGGACCAGAGGTGGACCAGAGGTGGACAAGGGGTCATCCACAGCTACCCTGGCCTACCTTCAACTCTTCATTCAACGATCAACGGTAAGTTTGGTTATTAATATTTTTCAAAGCTTCCTTTGCCTACCCTTGGCCCAATTTCAACAAACTTGTCCTTCAACTGTTAATTCAACGAATACCATCAATTATTATCTCTAATATACTAATTGAAATTTTCATCGAGACTTTCGATAATGAGTCTTCTTCAGATTTATATTTCTTTATTAAAATTGTATTCCTCCGATCGGAGGTCCCCCAGGGGCTCACTCACGGATGGGGCCGTGAGTGAGTACGGGGTGTAGCGTCCCCGGGGCTACCCGAATCGCCTATAGGCTACATTCGTGTAAGCAGTTACCATAACTCTCGTGAGTTGATCGTATTCGCACTCGTGTGCGGTGCTATAATTGCTCTTGTGAGCTGCTTCGCTGGTTGTTCCCGCACTCGTGTGCGGGGTTACAACTATTCTCACGAGCTGGATCGCTGGTTGTATTCGTACTTCTGTGCGGGGTTACAATAGCTCTCTTGAGCTGGTTCTCTCTGGTTGTATTCGTACTCATGTGCAGGATTATAATTGTTCTCGTGAGTTACTTCGCTGGTTGCTTTCGCACTTCTGTGCGGAGTTACAATTGTTCTTGTGAGTTGCTTCGCTAGTTGTATTCGCACTCATGTGCATGGTTAGGTTTCCGCTTACGTGCGGGTTTATATTTGCTCTCGTGAGTTGGTTACATTCGCACTCGTGTGCGTGATTTAATTCTGTATTCAACAGCATTGTTTCTAAATACGATTAGTCTGTTTCAGCTAGATTACAACAGCCGGCTGCTAACGAAGACGACACACCGAATGAAGAGGACACACCAACGAAGAGGAAGAAGACTACAGTGTATTTTTAAGTTAGTTATATTTGGTCTATATATTAAGATTGTATACTATCATTGTAAATATGTCGAGTAATTATTGCCGTAACTTCATTTTGCTCGATTTCTTGATTCCGACACAGCCTTCTGCTGTGTCGGACCTTGCTTGCATGTACCAGACCGGTTGGAGTCGGTATTCGGCGTCGATACATTGAGAGAGGTGGTTCATTGAGACCTGTTCACTCGTGTAGCCATGCTACAGTGTCCTCTCTATTCGTCATTCTACCCGCGTTCGCCTCAACGCTTTGCGTTGCCTGGTGACAGGTAGTTGGTGGAGAAATGGGATATCGTTTGAACACTTCTCACTGTCCATCTCTCTTGGTGAGGACACGTCGGGTATCGGCTCTGGCCGGTGCTGGGCTGCAAGCATTGTACGCGCCTCCTTCGAACCGGGGCCTTCTGCTCTGGTTTGCTTTTGTTTCTCACTTTGAAAGAATCAGAGCCTTCTGCCTGATTCGCCTTTGTATCCCCGTGGATCGGAGACTTCTTCTCCGATTCACACCTTTTGATCCGCAATAATTACTCGACGTACTTGCGTAATTTAGTATAAGTCCGTCGTTGTAAGAAAGGGAGCCAGAAGGAATATTGCATTCGTTCTGACTCTCTTTCGGGTCTCTTGTGCAGCAACCTCCTCGTGGTGAGACCTGGGCAATCGATATTATCCTCTATTTATAAGAACTTCTAGTGTCTTATGAATAAAGGATAATATCGAGCTAATAGCTGCACATTGCACATTTACCATTTTTTGATAAGATTGTATAGTAGAATTTAAGATTTGCGAGATATAAAACCATATTTCATTAAATTGTATATGAATTTACTTTCAGGTAGCTTGCTGTCGGCCAAGGGTACATCAATGCTTTTCCCGTTTACCCTTGGCCCATCTTCAGTTCGTTATTTCGAATTACTTATTCAGTTAGTGTACACGACAATTTTTATTCCTGAATTTCGAATTGTCCGCTTCGATACTTTCACAAGTCAACTTCTAAACATTTTGCACATCTTGTCTGAAATTGGTGTTCCTCCGATCGGAGGTCCCCCAGGGGCTCACTCACGGATGGAGCCGTGAGTGAGTACGGGGTGTCGCGTCCCCGGGGCTCCCGAATCGCCTATAGGCTGCAATCGTGTGAGCAGTTAGTTTGGCTCTCGTGGGCTGGTATTAGGTTGGCTCTTGTGAGCTAGTATTAGGTAGGCTCTCGTGAGCTGGTATTAGGTTGATTCCCGTGAGCTGATTGGATTCGCACTCGTGTGCGGGGTTAGCTTGGCTCTCGTGAGCTGGTCTTAGGTTTGGCTCTCGTGAGCTGGTATTGTTGGCTCTCTTGAACTGGTATTAGGTTGGCTCTCGTGAGCTGGTTAGATTCGCACTCGTGTGCGGGGTTAGCTTGGCTCTCGTGAGCTGGTCTTAGGTTTGGCTCTCGAGAGCGGATATTAGGCTTGCACTCGTGTGCGGGATTATATGTATTGATATGTCTAATCGTTACCAGTCTGTTTTAGGTAGAATACACCAAGTAGGGCACACACCAAGAAGAGGACACACCAAAGAGAGTACACACCAAGGAGAGGACACGCCAAGAAGAGGACACACCAAGAAAGGGACACCCCGAGATAAGGGCAAACCAAGAAGAGGATAAATGAAGTTGATTTCCTCTTTTGCGATTTAGTTTTTTGTCCACAATAATTGCTCGGCTTGCGGGCGTTAATTTTTAAGTTCGTATGTCTTCGTTGTAAATATGTCGAGTAATTATTGCCATAACGACACTTTACTCGACCCGTATTTTTGACTCCGACACAGCCTTCTGCTATGTCGGACCTTGCTTGTATGTACCAGACCGGTTGGAGCCGGTATTCGGCGTCGATACATTGAGAGATGTGGCTCATTGAGACCTGTTCATTCGTGTAGCCATGCTACAGTGTCCTCTCTATTCGTCATCCTACCCGCGTTCGCCACAATTTGTATTGCTTGGGGACAGGTAGTTGGTAGAGAAATGGGATATCGTTTGAACACTTCTCACTGTCCATTTCTCTTGGTGAGGACACGTCGGGTATCGGCTCTGGCCGGTGCTGGGCTGCAAGCATTGTACGCGCCGCGTCACCTTCGAACCAGAGCCTTCTGCTCTGGTTCGCTTTAGTTTTTCTCTTTGAAAGAATCAGTGCCTTCTGCCTGATTCGCCTTTGATCCCCCGTGGATCGGGGACTTCTTCTCCGATTTACACCTTTTGCTCCGCAATAGTTACTCGACATATCTGCGTAATTTAGTATAAGTCCGTCGTTGTTAGAAAGGGAGCCAGAAGGAATATTGCATTCGTTCTGACTCTCTTCCGGGTCTCTTGTGCAGCAACCTCCTCGTGGTGAGACCTGGGCAATCGATATTATCCTCTATTTGTAAGATCTTCTAGTATCTTATAAATAAAGGATAATATCGAGCTAATAGCTGCACATTTAATAAATATGTTGATTTTCAGTAAATTCTATTCCTGTACCTACTGTCTTCCATAACATTTTGCAATTTCACCTTCCTTCAGAACAAAATGTATGCATTATTCAAGCTGATTCGCCCCAGTCGTGAACAATGTTATATATCGTCTGGTTCTATTGAGATAAAGAGACGAGATGGTATCTCGTCGGTGATAGTATTAGAAGGCAATCAGTATGTGAGCATTCTATACAATATCATTCTTCTTCTACTTGGCGAGTATCTCGTCGGTGGTAGAACTTTTAGCGATTGGTATTTCAGAGCACTGTAAGTTCCAAGTTATCCCCGCGCCCATCGCGCCCACTTACCCGTCCCGCTGAATTACACAGGGGCACGGTGTATTATACAGGTGTGCCGACTTCCCTCAGAAATTGAAAAAGATGGGTAGTAATTCCCCGGCCGCCGCCAGGCGGCGCAAGGACATGGGTCCCGTACGTGTGCGAATGAGATTGTGTGTATTCGGACGCGCTGCTGACGTAATTGTCATACACACAATCACACTCATTCGCACACGTACGGAACCTATGACCATGCGCCGTCTGGTGGGTAGTAATTCTCTGGCCGCCGCCAGACGGCGCATGGTCATAGGTTCCGTACGTGTGCGAATGAGTGTGATTGTGTGTATGACAATTACGTCAGCAGCGCGTCCGAATACACACAATCTCATTCGCACACGTACGGGACCCATGTCCTTGCGCCGCCTGGCGGCGGCCGGGGAATTACTACCCATCTATAACAAAACGTCAACGTTACAGAGATGCTAAGTCGGCACACCTGTATAATGCACCGTGCACAGGGGCTGGCAGTCTTTAAGGATGTTCTGGAGGTATATAAAAACGCAACAAAATTTTTGAAAATTTGACAAGATATAATTCTTACTAAATTGATGCAATTACCAAAGTTTGGGTTCGATTCACTGCACCGTTTAAGAATTATAGCAACTTAAAGTTTGCACATTTTAACACGTCTTCTTATGGAGAATTCATAAAATTCCACTTGAAACCCTATTTAAACCTTGAAAAAACGCAACTAGAAACTCCAGTTTTTTCTTATATGTAGTAAAAATTAGGTAATTAATTATGTTCAAAATTTATTAGGATTCACTAAACAGTTACAGAGCAAAAAAATTATAAACTTACAAAACGTCAAATTTATCTTGTTGTCTCTCACTAGCATGGAAACGTGACAAGTGTAGACCACTGAATATAGCTACTGAGGGTACAGTATTCGCAAAAGTTTCATGCAAAATATACTCATGAATGGCTTTCATTGTCATGTATTGATGGTTTTCGAATTTCTTGTATTTTTGTCTCCCATTGTACCTCCAGTACATCCTTAATAGTATCTCGTCGGTGGTATCTCGTCGGTGGCTGGGGCTCCAAAAGCGTGTTGGTAATACAGGAAATGACAAGAAAAAGAGGCCAAGTGGTCTCAGCAAAGATGGCCGCCAAAATACATTGGATGATAGGTCTTTTCTTATATCTCGTCGGTGCAACGATTCAGAACATAAATAGACTTATTTATTTGTGGCACGGAAATTCTGACATAAACTCGACTCTATATATAAACTCTCTGATATAAATCGCGTGAAATGAAAATGGCAATGGGGCTACGTGGCCTTCGATAAGTGGGCTGCAAAAATACATTGGATGACAGGTCTATCCTTATACCTAGTCGATGATTGTAGTTTGTTGTTGTATGGAAAGTTTGAATGAAAATTTGAACGGCGTAAACAAAGCCACGTTTGGCGTTCCCTAATGTAAACATAACCTCTACATGTAATTTGTAACTGGGAAATATACGACAGAAGTACAGAAACAAAATTGGTTTATTTATTGTGTGTAAGCCGATAAAATGTATAAAAAGAAGTGGAAGAATCTGCGAGAAATTGACGATGCATTTGAACTCGAACCGGAAATTGTTCGCAGAACACAGTGTTCTGGCCGAGTTAATTTTGTACACTTGGCATTCGATTGCCATGCGGAGTATCTTGTTGCGATAGATGCTGCAGGATACTTGTATTATATCGATTTAAATAATACACCGTCGTATCAAAAGTTAGGTAATATTGGAAAAGCAACATTAGCGGCATTTAATCCTGTTAATAAATTCGAGATATTAGTTGGCCTTACTACGGCTGATGTAAAAATTCTAAGGGTGAATGCAAACGTTGCGCAGTTTTGTTTATTGATCGCTCACAAATTACCACCTACGCATATCTCCTTTTTCAAGCAATATTGCTTAACTTGTTCGCGCAAAGAAGTTATAATCTGGTGCTTGCGTTCTTGTAGCAAAGTTCAACAGTTAAGAGTCAACACGAAGAACATTATAATAAGGAAAGCCAGCTTCACGAGCTTAGGACACATTGTTGTGTTATACGACAATGACACCCTGCAGGCATGGAATTTCAATGAATTGGAAAACGATGTGAAAATCGATGTGAAAACATTTGGTATTAGAAATATTAAAAACTTCATTTTCACGCAAAACGGGAGAGCGATGGTCATAGCTGGTGCTCAAAATAAGATGATTATTCTGAGCACAGGCGAATGGAATTTACTCAAGACTTTACTCTTACCGGATAACATTATTAGCATAAAGCAAATGGCGTTTATACCGTCACCTTTGGATGGTGGAGCAAATAATGTACTAGCTTGCATCTCGTCCAGTTGCACTCTTCATTTTTTCGATCTGACTCGATCTTGTATCGTCCATGCTTTGCAGTTTAAAAAACCTATTAAAAAAATTGCAGTCTCTGCGGATGGCAGATTTATAGCGATAATAGACCTAGAGGGACACGTACAATTGGCGATGACCGAGAAACTATACTCGGAAAAACGTAAGCCTACAGAAAAGTTAAGAGAACCGTGTAGACCGGTAGCCCATGGTGTACCGGATCACTTGCAATGTATTAGGCAGCTCATGAAACAAGAATTGCGTCTAGAAAGACTGATACCAATCTTGAAAGAATTCGGCGAATATTCCGAAAAATATCGTCTACTAATATGGTCGACTATTTTGAAATTACCGGGCAATAAGAGCGCATATTGTACTTTGGCTAACGAAGCTGCGAACTTACATTTTTCAGCAGAGTCTCTAAAATGTTATCCGTTAGCGAGCAGAAGCAAACAGATACTGTTGACCACAACAATGAATTGCTTAATGCAATGGTCCTCTTTACTGTCGCAGTGCTCATTTTTGCCCAAGCTTGTTTTTCCATTTCTTATGGTTTCCCAGGTGAGGGAGCTTGTTTCTGCGATGAAACAAATAATACATAATGTTCTATCGTATTTTAAATGAGCAGGTGATTTTGCTTGTAAATCAAATACAAGTTGTTACAAATAATGGAAATTATATTTCTTCTTTAAAATACGACAGAACTTTCCCTCCAACCTAACATGTATATTTTACATTACAACTTGTTCATTATTTTTGCAGAAGGATCCCCTTCGTGGATTCGAACTCATTGTCAGTATATTGTTAAATTATTGCCAAAAATGGTTTGAATACCACCCTCTGCCACCTTTGAATGTGTTAGGCATAATAGAGAATATCCTTCTACAAGCAGATCCAGCTTTGTTAAATATATTTTGCGAGAGAGGAATAACGTCTAGCGAATACGCGTGGCCACTTTTAATGACTGCGATGAGCGAAATTCTGTCTGGTCCCGAGTGGCTGATTTTATGGGATCATTTGATATCGTATAAAAAACCGTCGCTCCTTCTGATGAGCGTTGTAGCGTACAGCATTTGTTCACGAGACGTTATAATTTCCTCGTTACACACCCCAGAACAATTTAAGCGGTACTATACTAGTCAAGGCCATATCAGCGCGAAAGAGATAATCAAGCTTGCTCAAAGACTCGATAAAGACATACCGTTAAGAGCACATCCTAGTCGTTATCTCCGGTAAGAGAAACTAATTGCCGTTCTAAGTGTCACGTAAAGACTGCTTGTTTTTTTTTTACAGAAATGAATTAATCACGTTATCCCCGAACGGTCCGTATTTACCATTCATGCTACACGACTTTCCAAAATTCTTTACCGATGAAATGTCTGTACTCGAGTTGGAGAAAATGAAGGAGAAAGAACGAATTGTACAGGAACATAATCGTAAAGCTGTAGAAATCGCGGAACAGAAAAGACTGAAACAAGAAACAAATGCGTTTATGGAACAAATTAATCGAGCAAGGCTTACCGGTGAGTGATTCTAAAACTATTAATGGTAATCATTTCTAAAATGACTTCGCAATTTTTAGAGGTGGAAAGATGCATCAAAGAACAGTTCTCTAATGAGGATTGGAGACTCGGAAGTATACGACACGTGCATAAATCAGAAATGCAATACAACATTCCAGAATTGGAGATAGCAGCGATTTCGAGCGACGAGTGCGTTTTAGATTCCAGTAGTAACAAATCAAAACATCATAAACGACTGCAACAGGATGTAGAGAATTTGGAATACGAAGTGTACAGCCTTTTAAACTCTTTGAGATCGCAAAAATCAAAATTGGAAGATACTTGATGTTTTCTGTGTTGCAATGTGAAAAGCATCATCAGGTAGTAACATCTGTATAAATTGATCGCGAAATCTTTCTATGATATTTATGATTTGTAAATACTATACGAAGTGTCTTTTGTACAAGAGATTAAAACAGTCTCACATTTTTTTACAGATATATACAAAAATATTTGTCTTTGTATTTATAACTTGCCACAGCAGTAAGAATAATAATGTGTACAATTTATCATTTTTAGATTGTGCTTCTCACATTACCTAAAAGGGGACTAGTCATACTGAATAAACGAATGGACTGGCGCTTTGAGTTTCTCCCTTCCTTTTAATCCAACCAACTCAATTATTACTAAACATTCTACCACTGTGGCTTCTGCGAATTGTAACAATTCTATAGCAGCAGCCATAGTACCTGAAATCGAACGGTTAAATAAATATAGTTTGTCTATACAGTGCTCCCAGCAATAGTCTGCTCACCTCCTGTTGCCAGCAGATCATCCACGATCAACACGCGTGCTCCTTTTGGTATAAGATCCACTTGTACCTCAAACGTTTCCTGTACAAACAAAATCTATACACAATACTGCGAACAGCGTTAAGAATAAAGAAATACAAATTCAGTCCTTACCTCTCCGTATTCAAGAGTGTAATTCTTCTGTCTGACGTTTCCTGGAAGTTTGCCCTTTTTTCGAATCGGTAAGAAAGGTTTCCCTAATTCCAGGGAAATTATAGGGCCGAAGAGAAAACCCCTGGAATCTAAACCTACTACCACGTCAACCTCGAGGAACATAATATGTTCCACTATCAAGTCTCTCATTGCTCTCAATGCTACCACATCGCTGAATGCGCCAAATATATCTCTGAAAATAATTGGTTTCTTAACGAGTGACAATTTGAATAAACTGTACAAACTTCCTCAGCAGCATTGATTTAACGCTAAGTTTACACAGCACCATTAATTTTATAATATATACCCAAAGATATAAATTTGTTAAACAGTTCCTTGTGGATGCAGCTTTGCAATCTCAATAATCATAAATTACTTAGTAAACCTAGTGTTAAAGAACCATCGTAAAGAGAATTGTGCAGATTACTAACCGAAATATAAAATCTGGTTTAGGGAAATCAGGATAAGTTCGAATTGCGTTCCGGAGCACTTCGAGCTTTTGGCTCTTATCCATCCTGGGTGTCGAAGTCATTATAGCTCAATTAACGGTAATGGTTTCCTACGTGCGACAGAGGAGGAACTGAATTGAAGCAATTTTGTATAATGAACGATTGAAATCATTAAATAACAAAGAACATGCCAGTTAGGAAGAATAAACGGAAGTAATAGTTACATACGCGATTCAAGTTTTGATTCCAAAAATCACGTGTACTGCGAAAATCACGATACAATCGACATCTCGCGTCAAGAATGTCAAGAATTGTAATCCATTAGATAGCTGAAGCTGAAGGTTATCTCGCACAAATAACCTGCGATTAGATGATGAATAAGTATATTTATGTTGCTGAATATATCGAGTCAAAGTATGACTATAGATTATTCCAATTATTTAGAATCTAATCTATGTATCTACCAGATAGTTTGGTTGCCTAAATAAGGGGCAACCCTTGCGTAGGCAACCGATTATCCAAGCAACGATGTACGATATTTATTTGAATCATTTATTATATATTCTAAAACAGGGCTGATCGAAAAACTGTGAGGATTAAAAAATAAAAGGAGAATATAACATACGGTGGAAATAAAACTCGATGGTCCACGTATTCAAGCTTGTAACAACCACCACTATGTATTTCACATCGAAGTTGTTAGCTATTTTTATACGCTGCGATTTTTAGAAAACTATGTACACGAATAATCCTATTTATATAGTATTAATAGTATAGTACAATAGGGAATATTCGTTAAAGCGAGTGTAACAAAGGTGAACGTTAATGAAAATATTTACAGGTTTACGATATAGTTCGTGTATAGTACGATTTAGGCACGAAACATTTTACTTAAAATGTAAAAATATATAAGTCAGCTTTCTTAATACGTTAGTAACAAGTTTCTAACTTTATACAATAACTAAAACATTATAAATATATAACTGCTTCGCTAACGATCGGCCGAAGTGTACTTATTATTGTTAATAGTAGACGCGCATATCTGGCACTACGAAATCTGATTTATAACAAATTATACTTTAATAATAAAACCAACGCATTATCTTCTCTTTCTTAAAGATATTACAACGGCAGTGTGGAAAGTGGTCACTTCATACATTAACAGATTACTATAACAATTTTTACCTGTCTCTTCTATATCAACTTTTCGCAAAATAATTCCGCGTAGAACGTAAATTCAGTCATGTTCGCCTTCATACTAGAATTCACTGATACTTCTACATGGAATTATCGGCTCTGTGACTAGTAGCTCATGGGGTCGGTCCCTCGCAATATAATCAGATACACCTTCGTTCGAGAACTTTAAATAATCAACAAGAATAAGCTGTATTATTTACAAAGCTGTCTTGATCGAACGTCAACCACCATGGTCCAAAATCTAAGGCCATCGTACAATCAAATTCCTACAGTTCACCTGACGAATAAAAACCTGCTGACCATGGATCAGACTTTCGTCGTGGCGAGCAGTTTGATATAATGCGCTTTATGAGTGATCTCGAACTCCTGGGCAGGTAAGAAGCATTGCGTTTGGATTCTGGGATGTCTCACCCTCTTGACAACGCTTCTAGCGAGCAGTACCAGCGCTACCAGAAGCGCGCAGCCAGCCCCAATGATCACCAGAACAATGATCTCGGTGTTCTGTTTGAATCCTTGCACTTCGACGCAATGAAGCCGGTCTCGGTCCATGAAGTTCCTTATAACGTCTTCCTCGTTCACCTCATCAAGACTGGCGCAAACCTTATATCGACCGGGTAGTAAAACCTCTAGGGTCACGAACGTTAAGCTGCAATTCAGCTTCTGTTTGCGAACCGCAGACTCCGCGTCGAAAACGACGATGGACAATTCGCATTCGGGTAGATTGAACTTTTTCGGTGTAGATAAACTAACGTCCACGTGAAGGAACCCCTGATCCGACACGTTCACGTGGACTCCGGTGATCCTGGTGTCCGTAGATTCTGTAACAGGCGTTTCTTCGTCCTTTTGCAGCTCACGTTTCGTCTCCTTGAGGGTTATCACGTCGCTGCAACCGAGGCCCAAGGACACCTCGTCGTAGCTGCCTGGGACGAGGATCACCACGCAGTAGCGGTAGTTGTGACCCGGTTGCAGGTTCAGAGAAGCCGGGATAGCCACCGGCAGGGAACAGGGATCCCTCATCATCCGGGAGTCGCAGTGAAGAGAGCTGGAGACGGTCTGGACCTCGCTGTCGCCTATTGTCTCGTAGACCATCAAGGTGTCGCAGGTGTAATGTTCGGCGCATATCTCCACGTGCCATAGAAGGTTCACGCCGGCCGATTTGTCGTAGTGGAATTCCTTCAGCGTTAATTGAGTGCCGGTGGGAGGCTCTCTGTTAGTGATGGGAGGCGTTGGCTCGCCGCACAACAGGCTACCGGGAGATACCTGCGTCAGGACACCGTTCTCCAAAGCCGGAGGCGTGGCGCAAACCGCGGAAGATTTGTCCTCCTCGTTTAAACTGGAATTGCTTAACCAGTTGGCGAATTCTAGAAGCGTACAGTCGCAGTTTAGAGGATTGTCGGCTAGAGAAAGCTTCTTCAGTCGAAGCTTCGACGTAGGCACGTCGCTAGCCACCATCGTGATGTCGTTGTCGTCTAACCGAAGGTCCTGCAGGCTCTTCAGCGGCACTACTAAGTCCGCGGTCAACGATCTGAGGAAGTTGTGGGTCAAGTCCAGTGTCGTCAATTTCTCCAGGTGAGCCAAAGAGGCGCTCGACACCGCGACGATCCGATTGTTCGCCAGGTCGAGCCTGGTTAGGGTGGACAGGTACTTGAAAGAGTCATCCTCCAGCACGTCGATCTAAAAATAAGAATAGCAACTGTAATATCTGTATAACGAAGAAACGCAGAATAGGTATGATGTACATTAGTATACTGGGTGGTCCATCTAAATGTCTCCTTTATTTCTGATGACATAACAAACGCTTTTTAATGCAATGTAAATGGTATCACAAGGCGAATGCTTTGCAAATGTTATTTTTTTCTTAAGATCTTTTTTAGAGTTTTCAAGATCATCGATATTCTTTTTCTTATTGACATTAAAACGCGTTTAAACATATTAATAATATCACTAAGGACGTCAATATAGGAGAACATCACAAAGGAGATATTTAGGTGGCTACATTTAGGTGGACTATCCTGTATATGTATAGAACAGTTTCTAGAATACCTGATTGTGGCTCAGGCTGAGATACGTCAAGTTTCTCAAGCCTATCAGTGCTCCTTGCGTGATGTTAATCAGCTCGTTCTCCGATACGGTCAAGGTCCGCAATCGCGGCATCTTGGGCAGAAGGTTTGGACCCATCGGACCTAGCAACAGGTTGTTCGACAAGTCGAGTTCCTCCAGGTTCTTCAGACCCCTGAAAGCTGACAACGCCGAGACACTTAAGCGGTTGCCTCTCATCTTCAAGGATCGCAACGAGGGCAACGCGACGAAAGCTTGCGGAGATAGTTGAGACAGCAGATTGTCGCACAGATCCAAGTACGTCAGGTTCGACATCCCCTGGGATAAAGTATATCGTAGGTAGGTTCAAACGTGACTAGTTTCAAACATTTAACGAGAACATCAGAAACTGTCAGCGGTGGTTTATAGTGTCTGTAATTGTACACTAACACGCTTTGTTAGCAAAACAATGCGAACACAACGGATTACCTTGAACGAGTCGGCTTCTAGGGTTTTCAGTTTGTTCTGAGATAGATCCAGTCGTTCCAGGCCGACTAGGTGCGACAAGGCGACCGTGGGCACGGAGTCTAAGAGATTGTTGGGCAGCCCAAGGGCTTGAAGAGGCCTTGTCAACGCTGTGAACGCGTTCTCGTGGACGCGTCTCAGTTCTCCCGTGGAAACTACCAAACCATGAAGAGCGACGCCTTCGAGGAAGCGTGCTGGTAGCAAGGAGATGCCCGACACGGTCACATCGAGGAGTGAAATAGTTCCCGGACGACTGGATCTCAGGTGTTTGCTGATGGTCTGCAACGAACAAAGTTTCGATCAGTCCACGCAATTTCATAATAATAATAATGGACGCTTCAAATAATAATTAAAAATAACCCTCGTGTAATTGTAAGTACCGGGCTTCGCGGTATCAACGGATCGTCTAGGTTCCTCCGCTAATTCCAAGATTAATTAGTCATACCGGATTGCATAACGGGGATCATTTGATTCGCGGAGGTATCGCGAGGCAGGATATTCGTCGGTGTAATTGGTAACGGGACATTCAACGCAAAGCAGCCAGCGTGTACGGGAGAGGAGAAAAACGGGCTCCGCACAATGGTCTCTCGGATAATACGAACGACTTGTATTTCATCGGCGGTCTATACGCCCACGCCCGCCTGGCGGGTGGCTAAAAAATCGCTGACCTCGATAGCGTGGCAAAATAATCATAATCGAAGACAAAACGGCCGATCAAACTTATTCACGAGTGCACGATCTACAACGATTAGTCGATATCACTTATAATAAGGGAGAGTAGACAAACTTGCACCTCATAGAAGATCGGTGCTACTCTAGCAACATTGTTAATATTTCTCTTCTTCGAGATATACATAGCTAAAGCAAAGTGTTTCTTTTCCTTTTCCAGATTATCAGGAGTCGGAGGAAGCAGAAAGGATGGGTGCGGAACAAGCGTTCTTTGTCCTCGTTTCTCGATACACCCTGTACAATCCAGACGTGGTCGTTAATTTCATTTAAAGGAGCCCACGTGAGTCACCCGTGTGCACACATAGATACATTCAGGACAAAGTGTACCACGTGTGAAAATTACCTGCAGCGTGGTTCTATCACCGGTGCATCGGAGCGTGTGTGGAAAGTCGCAGGAACACTCGACGCCCGCTTTTGTAATATTTGGACACTCCCAAACGGTGTCGGGCGAAGGCGAAGGCGAAGAGGATGGCAAAGGCGCGTGGGACGAGTCTTTAACATTCTCCTCGGCCAGGCTTTTTACAACGTTTGACGAATTATTCACCGGTGCCTCTTCAGCATCGTCTGGAACCAGCGTGAGCGTCGAGACGCCCGTAGTCGTCCCGTCGATCGCCTTCTCGTCTTCCGTCGGATCCGTCGTCGCGTCCGTGCACGACGCCAGTGTTATCAACACCAAGATCAACGAACATCGTGGCGTCCACAGCATCCTGTTGGATTCCAAAATGATCTTAGAATAAACATTCTCTTCTGCTAACAATAGAAGAAGATTCAACAATAATTAATACAGTTGTCCTACATAGATTCAACTATGTAGGATTCCAATATTTAGTCATTTTGGAATAAAGATTCTCTTCTACTAACAATAGAAGAAGATTCAACAATAATTAACACAGTTGTCCTACATAGATTCAACTATGTAGGATTCCAATATTTAGTCATTTTGAAATAAAGATTCTCTTCTACTAACAATAGAAGAAGATTCAACAATAATTAACACAGTTGTCCTACATAGATTCAACTATGTAGGATTTCAATATTTAGTCATTTTGGAATAAAGATTCTCTTCTACTAACAATAGAAGAAGATTCAACAATAATTAACACAGTTGTCCTACATAGATTCAACTATGCAGGATTCCAATATTTAGTCATTTTGGAATAAAGATTCTCTTCTACTAACAATAGAAGAAGATTCAACAAATAATTAATACAGTTGTCCTACATAGATTCAACTATGTAGGATTCCAATATTTAGAACATTTTGGAATAAAGATTCTCTTCTACTAACAATAGAAGAAGATTCAACAATAATTAATACAGTTGTCCTACATAGATTCAACTATGTAGGATTCCAATATTTAGTCATTTTGGAATAAAGATTCTCTTCTACTAACAATAGAAGAAGATTCAACAATAATTAACACAGTTGTCCTACATAGATTCAACTATGTAGGATTTCAATATTTAGAACATTTTGGAATAAAGATTGTCTTCTACTAACAATAGAAGAAGATTCAACAATATTTAACACAGTTGTCCTACATAGATTCAACTATGTAGGATTCCAATATTTAGTCATTTTGGAATAAAGATTCTCTTCTACTAACAATAGAAGAAGATTCAACAATAATTAATACAGTTGTCCTACATAGATTCAACTATATAGGATTCCAATATTTAGTCATTTTGGAATAAAGATTCTCTTCTGCTAACAATAGAAGAAGATTCAACAATAATTAACACAGTTGTCCTACATACATTCAACTATGTAAGATTCCAATATTTAGTCATTTTGGAATAAAGATTCTCTTCTACTAACAATAGAAGAAGATTCAACAATAATTAACACAGTTGTCCTACATAGATTCAACTATGTAGGATTTCAATATTTAGAACATTTTGGAATAAAGATTCTCTTCTACTAACATTAGAAGAAGATTCAACAATAATTAATACAGTTGTCCTACATAGATTCAACTATGTAGGATTCCAATATTTAGTCATTTTGGAATAAAGATTCTCTTCTACCAACAATAGAAGAAGATTCAACAAATAATTAATACAGTTGTCCTACATAGATTCAACTATATAGGATTCCAATATTTAGTCATTTTGGAATAAAGATTCTCTTCTGCTAACAATAGAAGAAGATTCAACAATAATTAACACACCCAGATAGCCAAGCGATCCTCGCGCACAAATCGAGCCCGGCGTGTCGGGGTCAGGTAGACGGGCCGAACGTCGCTTGAATGGGCAAAAGGCACACGATGGCTATAATCTGAGGAGGGCACTTATGACCGTGAGGGCTCGTAACGTTCCCTCGGCACAAACCCGGCACAAGCTTCCCCTCGGCCCGTCGGTCCAGGTGCTCGGCCCTGGACGGGCCGAGGGGCAGCTTGTGCCGAAGGAACGTTACGAGCCCACACGGTCATAACTGCCCTGGCCAGAATCGAGCATTTTGGCTATCTGGGACAGTTGTCCTACATACATTCAACTATGTAAGATTCCAATATTTAGTCATTTTGGAATAAAGATTCTCTTCTACTAACAATAGAAGAAAATTCAATAATAATTTATACAGTTGCCCTACACAGTTGAATTTACACTTATACATAGTTTCAGATATTGTAATAGCAATTCTCGAAAGCCACGAAATGAAGATTGCGCCGTTCAGTCTTGTCACTTTACCACCATCCACCCCGCTAACCTAACTTTCGGCCCTTCGACATACCTAAAAATTCACCCGTTCATGGCCCCATAGAAGCAATTTCCCTTAACACATTAGCTACCGGCGATTATCTTCAATACTCTTCTACAAATCAGTTTTCCGTAACTAATTTATTAGTCCCTCGATCGATTCTTCCATAGTTCCAACAGTTTCGTTAACCTCGAAGACAAGAGATATTATCAGTGAACAGACAATAATTAAAGTTCTTCTTGATGGAACACAATCATCGCAAAGCCGGTAGTTAAAGTGTTAAGAGGAACAGAGAGACTGCTCGAAACCGATGTCGCATAATAATTACTACAACGAGTTATGGCTGATCACGAGGAACGACTTGGAGAAGTTGCTGGCGCTCGACCGGAAGATACAAGCCCGGGAACGGACAGAGAAACGGGAAGATGGTTTGAACATGCTGCTTCCCACGTATTTGAGGTACACGATTTATACTTTACGCCTGCGATCGATGGTCACGAGTTAGAAGAATCGATCCGGCCCCGTAGGTATCGGAATCTGGTGAAGAGACTGATAGTCTGTCACGATCAAATGGTGCAAACGCAGAAACGGGACTTGATCAAACGAGTTCTGGACTGCGCGGTTGGTCGGATGCTCGACTACAAGAAACGGATCGTCGATCTGAACTACTCGGACTACCAGTACATAAAACAATGCATTTCCACGAACCGTGAACACCCGTGATCCCCTAAGTTCTTCACGGGAAACAATGCAGATTTATATTCGCGAGGATCCTCTTCTTACGATAACCGAATGCGAAACCTGTTCAGGTGGCCCGACGACTTCATGAAACAACTGAAATACACTCCGGACGATGTAGAGATCTTGGTATCGGCAAGTGGGAAAGATTTAGTTCAGCAGCGCAGAAAACGCTTGGAGGAGATGATGGAGAACGCTTACAAATGCACGTGGTGCACAAATTACGCCAAATTCATGACCAAAAGTAATGTTTTCTTTTTAGCCGTTTTGGGGGATCAAAAAACTTCAAACGACTAAAAACAAGCCGTACGCCATTTTGAAGATGTTCAAAAGAGGTCTCAGTGACGAGCAAAATTTTCGAAAGTTTTTAGACATGCGAGATCTGATAAGAGGTCTCTTCAAAGGTACTGCCTCGAACATAGTGTATCATACAACTAATAACAACTTCGAGAGACGTGTCTGAAGATAAAGAAAACATTTTGTTAACTTTTGGCCGGGATTTCGGCGAAACTTGTCACTGTGAGGTTGCCGTGTATAGTGATATTTCGAACTAATCGGGTTTCTTGTAGTGCCTGAAAAGGCGCAGGAAGAAAAGACGTCGATGACGAGTAGCGAAGGCGACAGAACATCGGAAGGAGCTGTGCCGAGAGGTCGCAGACGTAGGGTGAAGACGGAGAGCTTGGATTCGGTGCCGTCGATCCTCCAGGTCTCACCGGAAGTGTTAGCAGCTCGGGAAGCTCGCCTCGCAGCAGAGGAGACCATGAGATCAGCGATCTTGCTCATACAGACCCACGAGAGGGCGAGAATCGCGAGAATCGCTGGAACCGAGCGTCGGCATTTTTTTAACGCGATTAACAGAAATCTCTTAACTTAATCCTCACGTGTTGCTTTCGATTAACGTTGCAGAGGAGAGAATGGGCGAGTACAGGAAAAGGTTAGAGCGCGGCGAGATCGTCCCGAGGAAGCTGCCCATGGAAATATTCGAGAGAGCAGCTAGGGTGATACAGAGAGCCTGGTGGAGATACTTGAGCAGGAAGAAACAGAAGAAGAGGATGAACCGATTGGAAGAACTAATAGGGATGTCGATACCTAGCCGGAAGTCCGACCATGTCCTGGCGAAGGATAGAGAGAACTTTCAGAAGAAGCTGGACCACATACCAGCGTTCGCGAAACGCGTTGAAGAGACGACGCAGGAACACCGGACGAAAGTAATAATTAGACTGCGGGTCTTCGTGCAAAATAAAAATTGTCTGTATCGTTTGCAAGGAGTAGAAACCAAACAGAATGTTATTTAATAAATTTGGGGTTATGTTCGCGGCGCACGGTTCGATCAAATTATACTCTAAATAGCAATTTTGTAGACATTTTTCAAACGTTCGATTCGGATGTGAATCATTACGTCCTAAGACACGTTTGCTATAGATTGTTTTCTATGAGAGAAAAAGAAGAAAGATGGTGGTGTGTTTCGTTCTATTCTATATCCAACGAGAGAGCAGTACCGTTGCGCGCAGCTTGGAAGATGTTGGAGGGGCAGGGAGCCTATCATCTCTCACTCCACTATCCACTCCCCACTTTCTTAAACCAATTAGGGCGAAGGTGCGCAAATACGAACGAAAACTGGTCTTCACGTGGTACTGCTCTCTTGTTGGATAGACTTTAGACCAGTGTTCCGATATTGCCTAAGATTTTTCGTACGATGGATAGCCGCTAGAGGCGCTGCCAGCCTCAGTAATGTAAGATTCTCGATAAAATGGGGTACCTTGAGCACTCCGCAAAATTTGAAAAGATTTGTATGATTTGATTCTGAAAAATTAATATATAACCTATATATTTGTGTATATTTTGTAACTTGTAGGACACGCCCTGAAGTTTGTTTGTCCGGAACAGATTGTTTCGGTACTTTCGCGCTAATATAACAGTCTCAAGGCGCAGGGCTCCACTACCTCGTCATCATAGGTACGTTACTGTTTTTTCCGTGCAGCGCCTCTAGCGGCCATCCATCGAACGAAAAATCTTAGGCAATATCGGAACACTGTCCTAGACCCGTTAGAGGACTCATCAGTAAGGCTGTTATTTAATTTAATATACATCTTCAATTTTAAAAATTTTCCTACAATTTTGAATTTCATCTACTCAACTTCGCTATAAATGCATAAAGATCCGCAGTCTAGTAAATAATCGTCGTGCGAATGAATACAGAGGAATCAATAACAAATATCATTCAACTCTCACTAGCTATGGAAGATCAGAGGTCCAGGTTTGATGGAGGACATCACGGAAGAGATTCGCGAGTGGTTCATCATGTGGTACAACGAATTAGGTCATTTCGACGCGTATCCCGCGGCCAACGTAGGAGGTACCGTGCTTGTTATCACCGAAGAGACCATGACCCCTCAAGAATTCTTAGCCCAGAAGGGGAAGAAGCCCGACGAGAAGGAGCAAGCCAAGAAAACGAAGAAGAAGCAAGAGCCATGGATACGGGAAACGAAGGCGTTCACTCTTTTGGACACAGCGAATCAGGACTTCATCGCGGATTGGAGCTTCCGCGACGAGTCGGACGATCCTCACCAGAAGATTTACGAGGATCTGATCAAGAACAAGCTGTGTCACGAGCTGCAGCTGGAGACGAGGAGAATAGTCGACGAGCTGATGAGGCTCGAGCTGAAGAGACTGAACCAGGCGTTGAAGCGAGACTGTAAAGCCGATGGCAGGGAGGCTGTGATACCTAAAACGAAGGGTGAGCTAATTCGATTTCCTACGTTCGAAATCAGCGGGCATGATGACTCGTTCAGACAGACAAATAATAAAATCGCGTCTCATTTTACAAGCGGGAAAGAAGGGCGGAAAATGGAAGAAGGGTAGGAAAGATAAGGGGGACAAGTTCACCGTGGAGGAGAGCTTCAACGAGCTGGTTCAAGCGGACATCATCGCGAAGTATCCGACGACTGCTTTGAAGGATTGGATAGGCGATCTGTCCTATCAGAATTACGAAGCAGCGAGGGAGTTTCGAGACTACGGGCACCGAATAGGCGAGATTAGGCAGGTGGTGATGGAGAATTGCGTTCTTCCGTTAAGCTCGAAAGAGATCCACGAAGTTGCGCCGTTGGTGCGGTCGGTCAGCATCTGCGGACTGCCTCGACACGGGAAGACGTTCTTGGTGAACGCGATTTGCTCCGAGGTTAGCGTATCTTTGTATCTTCGATATCTTTATACACGTCTCCAAATTGTTAGAACGTTCTATATCCCACAGGTTGGAGCATTGTTGATTAACATGACGCCGACGTTGCTGGTGGACAAGTACACAGGGCGCAAGAACGAGCGGAAGCTGATGGACATGATCTCGAAAGTGGCTCGCGAGCTCGCTCCCTCCGTGATCTTCATCGACAATGCCGAGAAGGTTTGGGCGAAGAAAGTGCCCGCGGAGGAGCGGTTCATCAAACCGAAACGATTCGCGAAGTATTATTTGAAGTTCGTGAAGAGCATCAAGCGGGGCGATCAGGTATTCGACGAACAATATAAGAAGCGTCGTTTGATCGTTAACGGTGTGTCGTCCAAAGTCACAGTACACAGCATAATATTTCGAGATTCGACGGTTTTCTTCTGCTAAATCCTTTCAATATTTTTTAAGGAGGAACGTTGCGTTTGACGAAACACGTTTCGATGACGAAGGCAAGCATCGAACGACACGCTGGTAGCAATCGTCGGCGGCTTTCTTCTGCTAAATCCTTTCAATATTTTGTAAAGGAGGAACGTTGCGTTTGACGAAACACGTTTCGATGACGAAGGCAAGCATCGAACGACACGCTGGTAGCAATCGTCGGCGGCTTTCTTCTGCTAAATTCTTTCAATATTTTGTAAAGGAGGAACGTTGCGTTTGACGAAACACGTTTCGATGACGAAGGCAAACATCGAACGACACGCTGGTAGCAATCGTCGACGTATCGATAATTAATTCGTCTCGATGAAAGCACGTCGATGTTTCGATTCGGTTGTCCGCGAGGAAAGCGGCCGGGTGTTGCAACCGATCGACGTTGCATTGCCTCTCTCCTAAAGTGGCGAGGAATGTTAAAGTTGGTGATCTGGTAGCGCGCCCACTTTATGAAATTCTCGATATTCCTGTTTCGTCTCTTTCTCCGACATGAATGAACCACCTGAATAAGCAGCCGGGTCTGGGTGCCCCCACCTCGGGGCCCCAGCCTCTTGCTCATTCCCAAACGATCGTTCGTGCCTGGTCATCAATGAAACACCTCCTACCAAACGGCCGGGACACGTAGGTGGTAGCGAGTTAACGTAGGATTTAGAGTGTCGATGATTCTGGTCGGATACGGGCGACCATTGGCGTGGAGATTCCGACGTAACGATTAATATTCATCGTTGTTTGGCAATTGTCGTTGAGAGCTCGGGAGGTGGCACGGTCTGCGATTGGTCCCAAATATTTAGTACGACCTTCGTGCATAGATACATTATTGGTATCAGCAATGTCTCATATCTGTGGATTATTAAACGGTTGCGTGAAATATGTTTATAACGCCTCGTTAAATCCCGAGCTCTTAACGATAACATTGGATCGACCCGCTATAGGATATCGAAAGGCTCGATCGACGGTGAAACGCGTCCAATAAGAGCCCTCCACGTGATACTTTACAGATCCTATTTCTCACGACCTCCTCGGAGCCATATAAAGCATCAGGACCCTTCGTCAGGGTCCACGACAAGTTCATAATGATTCCTCTCACGGACTACAACACGCTGTACATGTTTTACAAAGATCTGTTGATGAGGTACCACGGCGTCGATCGCGGGATCGACGTCTCCTGCCTGGCCAAGATGTCCGCGGGCATTCCACTGGACGTCATAAAACAATCGGTGGAGAACGTGCTGAACGTTCGCCGTAGGATCACCCTCCGGTTCAACCCACTGAACCCGCATGAAATCATCGAGGAGCTGATGAAGTACGAGCCGCCCGCGAAGAAGACGTTGGACCAGTTCGCGAAATTCGAGTCGCGAACCCCGCTCGGTAGGAGGAGAGCGAGATTGTTGAGGGCCGAGAAGGCGGTGCGCGAGCGAGCCAAGCAGACGAAGCCCAAGAAATGATTCGTAGAAACGTATCGGCCGGTTTTTCACCGGGGCAGACCGTTCCGAAGGCTTTCTGTTCCCGCGCGAGAACCGTTCACCGAAACCGAGGGAACGGGAGCGACGGAAACTTGTCGGCGAAAACGTGGGACGTGAACGCATTCGGAGACAAGGCTGCGCTTTTCAACCGTGGGGAAAATGTTGGAAACGTGTCGCGCGTTCCCTCGCGTCACCTGTTTGCCAACCGAGAAAAATCGGAACAGAAATTCAAAGGGAACGAGAACGAGCGGGAATCAGCGTCGAAGACGGCGACCTTTCTTGCAGACGGAGAGAGAGAGAGAGGGAGAGGGAGAGAGAGAGACGTCCGTGGAAGAAGCGCGGTCATCGATTGAGCGATTCTTTCTTTCTTTCGTGTCGCGATTCGCCAACGTCCGCGTCCGGACGTGAAACTGGTTTTCGTCTTCGTAGGATGCTAAAAACGATCCACGAAAAAGCGGAGCCAGACGCAGCGAGGAACAGCGGTGTAAAAAACTGAACACGCTTAGATAGATCCTGACCGAATACTTGACTCCGCACTCGTTTCAACCTCCTCCGAATGCTCTGTAGAATTTTGTCGAAAACGATCTAACAAGCTGTAACCGTAGGTACACGAATAAAACTATGAATGGCTAACACGGTGAATTCATTAAGAAGCTATACGGGCAGCGTTGTGGGTGCTTCGATCTAGGTGAGACAACCCACTAGAATGACGCGATCTTACGCACGTTCCACTTATTGTTAACGTCGCGCTGTGTTTCGAATGCAAAGTCTAAAATTCATGTATCTTCTCTTTATGCGAATTCTCATTTTCATCTGCAACTTTATGAAATTTGAAACGAGGAGAATGTTTCTGACGTCAAGATATTCGATTCTACAATTTTTAAACATCTATCGCAGACTACAGAAGCTAGACACAAATTGATATTCTTCATTAATATATGTATAATTAATTCTTGAATTCCTCCAATCTTTTTACGTGTTTAAATTGTACCTACGCTGTCTGAGGATTAATTAAAACTATTAGAGATCGAAGCATGGTCCAGCAGAACGACGTGGGAGCTGTTTGATCGCAAGACGGGGGTTTGAGATCGCTAGAAAGGAGCAGGACAGCATTGGTCTCTAGCGGAGGAGGTGTATCCGGGCACACACGTACCTACGGCAATGTGTGTTCCTGCGGTCCGGGTGTTTGCGGCCCCTGCAGCTTCTCTTCACGCTTGGCACACGCACACGCGGTATGTGGTAGCACTGACGCAGGCGCGGCGACGGGCATTCACGCATCCAACCCACGTTGGTTGCGCGCGGGCACCGCTCGTGAGGGCCAATCGCTCGCTCGCCAAACCGAGAGAGCTGTCACTCGGCCATAGGCGCGGACGCTTGAACTTCTTGGTTCGGTTTAGACGAGAGTAGGCGGGCCGGAGCGTGAACCAACAAACTGAGACGTCGACACCGATGCAAGCAACGCGTTCGCCGGTTGCATCTTCCGGTTTGCTTCGGATCCACGTTCGCCGGTGCGAAAAGTTTCAACGCGTTGTTCCTTCGCGTCGCACTCGCTCGATGACGATGAAGCTTCGATCGGGATAGTTACCCGTTGTAAACGCGACGAAGAACGACCGTACGACGACGTGGGACTAGCTGATACTGTGCACGAGGCACGCGGTGGGCACTCGTGCCGAGAAAACGTCGCCTCCGCCGTGTCCACGCGGTGGGGACTCCGCCGGTGCGTCCGTCTCTCTGTGTCTCTCGGTTTCCACATAGCATAGCCATGTATGGAACAGGGGACGACGTTCTCTCTCCCGGCCCTTACGCCCACTTGAACCGCGCTGCCATGCCGCTCGGTCTTGCTCCCGCTACCAGCCGTTTCGTTCTCATACTCGTACCTAGTCCCGGAGAGCAGGTATCGTCGCTACGACGCGACGTCACCGTTACAGGTTGCCCGACGACGGCTCGACGACATCGCCACCCGTCAACCCTGCTGTCTCCCCTGGACACGGACAGGGATTCCTCGAGTCGATTCCGGACCGGTCCCAACGCGCTCGTTTCGAATCTAGCGTGCCCCATCGGAAAAACATCGCTGGCGACGCGAGACTCAGAACGTTATACAAATTTTATTCAGTTTACGATACGGACGGCGACTAATTCGCTATTTTTGAGAGGAAGCCTTCAGGAATTACAAGGGTGCAGGATGCGTCTTCTCATTTCTCGATAATGCATGCGATGCGATTTTTCAGTAGTCAAAAGCGCTAGATAAAAGATCAATCTAGACCGCTGTCTCCTTCAAAAGTCTTACGTTTACAATTTACATGTAGCTGTTGCAGCTTTATGCTTCTGAATAATGTAAATTGCGCCTCGTAAATGTAAAAATAGCTTTATCTAGCGCTTTTGGCTACTGGAAACCCCCATCGCATGCATTATCGAGAAATGAGAAGCTGCATCCCGCACCCTTGCAATCCTGGAAACGAGACTACCCCCGTTTAGTTCTTCATTGCCGTGTTCCAGTGCCAGGAAGACAGACTTGGATTTCGCGAAGTTCGATGAAAGAAATCGAGGATACGGCGTCCTGGAAATGCAGACCGTTCAATTAAAAATATTTGTCAAGTATGTTGCGTTGAATGGCTTGCTATTTCTTGTTTAAAAAATACACCTTATTTCCCACTCTGTGTTACTCTGCATAAACGTTTCACAAGCGGTCTCTGAACGTGGTCGGGGCCCGTTCGTGTACACAAGGGCGTTCTGGAAGAAGGAGAAAGGATGAGAAAGACAGAGACAGACATCCGAAGGCCTTCGGGATCTTCATGAAACGCTTTTTGATACTGGAAATCGGTCTGTCGTCGTTACGAAATCACGTAAAACCGGGCCTTTACGCCCACGCGGGCACGACTTGGCGTAGCCACGGCGAAAGAAAGTTAAACTTCTTTAACGAGCTGAATGTTTACTACGCGTCCAGGCGAAAAGTAGGACTGGACGACGGGACGTGCTGATAATACCTGTCTCATTTCGCGGTGATTTATTGTTCGAAAGAAGAAGCTCGAACGAAAAAGCTCGCGTTAATTGAGTCGGGTCGTAATACTTCCGCTACGGGTACTCGGGATGCTGGGAACCTAATTGTAAGCTGAAACGACGGAAGGGGACAGCTCGTTAGTTAGGTGAACAAACAAGAAACGAAGGAAAAAAAGTAAACAAGCGGCCTTAAACACCGCAATTCCTTTTTATTGATAGACAGCGAATTCTAACAATTCTACGTGAATTGTAACAAACAGGAGCGGAATGTTTTTACCGTTTTTAATTGCAGCTACACATTTTCTCAAATCTGCTATCTGTCGATAACTGTCTGTTGTTATTGCTGAGGCGCGTATATTGCAATAACGTGCACGTCGAGGCAAACGCATGGTCTCCCGATGCATTTTTCTATCTCCGTGCTCCAGCAATCTCCCCGTTTCTCCGCGTCCACCGGAAGTTTCGTAGATTCCAGTCCTCCGCCTCTATAATCGTTGTTCTTGCTCAACGATTTACGCGGCTACGCGATTTCGAAAATATCTGAAAGATACGACGATGCTTTAAGATAGAAGGCAGGACGGATTATAGGCGGAAAGATAGATACTGTTTTACGGAAGCACCGATCGAAGATGAGGAATGCCGCTCGCGAATGATAACGATCCCACAAGCCATTGAACCAGGCGGCTTGCATCGACTGGAACAAAAGTAATTTTTGCGGGACGAGAAAGGCCAAGGAGAAGCGGCTCCCCGTGGTCCCCGTGACAGCTTGATCGAGAGGTTCATTGTATACAAATTTCCCGGGAATTTAGTCCGTAAATTCGCGGTTTATGTAACGACTTGAACAACGGCCGAAGATGATGTCTGCATCAATCGAACGCAGTAGTTACTTCGGGCTCTCCGGATGACTCGATCCTGCTCCTTTTAAGGCTCAAAACAGTCCGGATCGAAAGAGAATGTTTACTCGCGCGGTTCTCAATGTTATTTATACCTGTACAATGTTTTATGAAATATTAAAAATTGAAGAACTCGGGCGCGAGGCTGTTTTACATAATATGTTGTAGAATGAATTGAACGCATGGAAAAGGAACGGTGGAATAATTACCAGGAAAGTTTGAAAGAACAAAGCAGAGACTGATACGATTCTGCGAACGGAGGCGGCTGTTCACACGATACTATCGAAAGGGCCGCAAATGCTGGAACAAAAAGCTGCTTCGTCTGAACCGGCTACCGGTCAGCTAGTTGATCGACCTTTACTCGTAACTTCAGGCCAGCAGCTCGCCTTTACGAGCGGATATTTAAAAGGCAAGGTGCACTTGTGATCCCTACAGTAATCTGCAAGGAAACATCCCTAATTGTAAGACAAGTAACCCATATATCTCTTTTTATCCTAACGAATTTTCAGCATTTTTAAATACCGTACGTGGAACCCTACCTGAGTGAAAAAGTATTACACAAAATTCCGAACCATATATGGCCTCTTGACCACCATATAAAGTTCCGACAATATTTCTTCCGAAAAATATAAAATTCTTTATTATGCAGTTGAAATGCAGTAACAAAATAATATTAAAATAATATAATATAATTATTGTAACTGGCACATTATTATGATACGTTAGTTGCGAATGCAGACTGCTCCATGAAGTATATATAATCTCGTACATCGTTCATAAACCTTCGCAAAAACTTGTGGTCCTTCTTTATATTCTTCATTAACTTTTTAATCTCGTCCACCCTGTAAAATAGTAACGGTAATCCGGTGATCAAATTTTCGATACAGCTTAAAAACAGAATTTATTAACAGACCTCACGGAGCCTAATAAACAATGTACATTGATATCCTCAGAGTCAATCTTTAGGAATGGTTTAATGGCCACTGTTATCCACAATAAAGTATCTACCCCTTTCGTATGAGAATAAAAGGATACACTGGAAGAAAGGAGAGCTTATATGTATATTACATGTAACGTGGAACGCATCAATAAATTGTTTTTAATTAATTACCTATCCCGAGTGATCTCCATTACATGTAAATCCTCCAATCGTTGCACTTCAAACATGAAACATGCGGCTAGCTTTACTTCCTTCGATACATAATCCAACATTGATGTAATATCTTCAACACTCTTATACAAATCGATTAGTTTTATAACATCTATACTTTCTAAAATTATCCGGTGAACCATGCTTATTAAATTATCTGCATCGTCTAGTGGAAATAATTTTTAATAGGATTTTGTTATTTGTTTTGTAAAACTATTTATCAAAACACTGTCCTACGAGCTCACCTGCCAGACGAGAAATTATCTTAATATTTTTAATAAATTGGCCACCCGAGATATCGTAATCATCCCCCAAGTATACTACTATCAATAACGAACAGGACATGAATCCTGCTATAAACATTTTCTTCTCAATATTTTCATGGTATATTTCCCAAATAATGTCATTACTAAAAATAAAAGTACACGAATTATTATACACTTTTTAGAAGACTATTTCAACGTTTTCATGAAATATACCTTTCAGCGCAAGCGCGCAATTTCTTTAGCAACGAAGAAAACGGATCCAGCTCAATCGAGACATCATTCTCTACAAGAGAAATCTGCGAATCAATTTCTTGCAGGTCTACTTTCATTGCATTTCTCGATGTGACTTCGTCGCTCTGAAAATGTTTCTCTTCAGCAAAGTCATCTCTATCCAAGACAGACTGTTCCATAATTTGATTCTCTGTATTGGAATTATTCTGTATTTCCTTATCTCGAGGAGGACTGACGACATTATTTAAAAGAATATTCTGGTTATTATTTGTTGTCGACGAGGAGGCCTCAAGCTCTTGAACTTCCATGATAGAACTATCATTGAACGATAGTCGCAATCGTTGCGCTTCTAGTCCCTTTTCTTTTCTGGACTCATCTACAACATTTTGCTGATCAGGTTTCAGAGTTCTCTCAGATAAATCCTGAACAATTTTTAGAAATGGAGGGTCTTCCCGACTACAGTTCGTATTCACAGATACATTTTGAATAGAGTCATCTAAGCAATGAAACGACGGTGGTGTAATCAACTGCAATTCCTCTATACCAATAAAAGCTTGCGCCTGGCAACTACTTGTATTTTGCACATCATTATTTGTTTCTGTACTTTGACTATATTTATTAATATTATCCGTGGAAGAATGATCGGTGTCTAATGATTTTATAGTGTATGTTCTTCGAGGATGCGGTACAGTGTCTTTGCGTGGCAAGCATTCTCTTTGATTCACATTTGGTGTTACAGTGTGCCAGATATCATTCGATGCAGAGTTAGGTGTAGCACAAACTGCTCCTGTGTTATTTAAGTTTAAAGCTGAAGCAGAAATATCTTGCACCGGAGAATCATTCGAGGCCGTGTTAGCTTCGATATTTACTAGACTTGGAACTTCGCTCAAAGAAGGTTCTTCGACAATTTTAGCTTCCGAAATTTCTACATTACTCATTGTGCAGTTCGTTTCTTCCGAAGATTCGCTTGAATCTAACAAAGGGGCAACTACTACAGCAGTGATGTCTCTTAGGACATCATCAGGTATGCTAGATCGATTCAAGCAATTTATGGAAGATCTGTTGTCAATGTTCTCAGGTAGCCTTATTCGTGTAATCTCAAACATGTTCGGCATAGCATCTTCTAATTGAGGAATACTCTCGATGGAAATGTTTGGAAGCAATACACTTTTGTCTTGAACAGTTATGTTAGATTCGTGATTTTCCACCTTTCCTTCAGAGACGTCCATTTTATTTAGAGAAGGTACCACAGCTGTGATTGCCATTGAATTATCATGAAATTTCCTAGTTTTGTAAGTGTCATTTATACAAGACACCACAGCTGTAGTTGTCATCGAATTATTGTGGAAAATCCTAGTTCTGTCTGATTCAACATCCAAGTTACCCGACTGCATTTTAGGTATTATTGACATGGCTGTGGTAAATTCCATTCCTTTGTCATTATACATTACAGTTTTATCGAAACCTCCAGTTCTATGGGAATCTACAAAGCCCGTCAAATTTTCAAAATTATTTTTATTGGCTGATTTCGTTATATCCATCATCTTGTCATTCATACATGTGGTATTATTCTCATTTTGTTGAATCGTTGTTTTTGATGATAATATATCCTCGAGAATTTTGTCTCGTTGCACCCTATCTGCGCAGACATTTATTGGTACAGCTTCGATTACATCCATAGATACATTATGGCAAATGCTAGCCATTTTATCATTGTTAAGTATTTTTTCTTGCAAACCATGTAATTTAGTTGGTCCTGCCGCAGTCACTTCCAACGAAAAATCTTTGAAATTTTTCGTGTGCTCCGAGTACGTTTCCTTTTCCATCATATTGTAGGGTCTAGTAGGCACTGCAGCAGTCATTTCCATTGAAGCGTTATTGAAATTTTTAGTGCGTTCCGTGTATGCTTCTTTTTCTTCCAAATTGTATGGTCTAGTAGATACTGCCGCAGTCATTTCCATCGAAAAATCTTTGAAAGTTTTAGTGCGTTCCGTGTATGTTTCTTCTTCTTGTAAGTTGTATGGTCTAGTAGGCACTGCCGCAGTCATTTCCATTGAAGCATCATTCAGATTTTTAGTACGTCTCATGAATGTTTTTGTTTCTTGCAAACTGTATGGTCTAGTAGGTACTGCCGCAGTCATTTCCATCGTAAAATCTTTGAAATTTTTCGTTTGCTCCGAGTATGTTTCCTTTTCCATCACATTGTAGGGTCTAGTAGGCACTGCAGCAGTCATTTCCATTGAAGCGTTATTGAAATTTTTAGTGCGTTCCGTGTATGCTTCTTTTTCTTCCAAATTGTATGGTCTAGTAGGTCCTGCCGCAGTCACTTCCAACGAAAAATCTTTGAAATTTTTCGTGTGCTCCGAGTATGTTCCCTTTTCCATCACATTGTAGGGTCTAGTAGGCACTGCAGCAGTCATTTCCATTGAAGCGTTATTGAAATTTTTAGTGCGTTCCGTGTATGCTTCTTTTTCTTCCAAATTGTATGGTCTAGTAGGTCCTGCCGCAGTCACTTCCAACGAAAAATCTTTGAAATTTTTCGTGTGCTCCGAGTATGTTCCCTTTTCCATCACATTGTAGGGTCTAGTAGGCACTGCAGCAGTCATTTCCATTGAAGCGTTATTGAAATTTTTAGTGCGTTCCGTGTATGCTTCTTTTTCTTCCAAATTGTATAGTCTAGTAGATACTGCCGCAGTCATTTCCATCGAAAAATCTTTGAAAGTTTTAGTGCGTTCCGTGTATGTTTCTTCTTCTTGTAAGTTGTATGGTCTAGTAGGCACTGCCGCAGTCATTTCCATTGAAGCATCATTCAGATTTTTAGTACGTCTCATGAATGTTTTTGTTTCTTGCAAACTGTATGGTCTAGTAGGTACTGCCGCAGTCATTTCCATCGTAAAATCTTTGAAATTTTTCGTGTGCTCCGAGTATGTTTCCTTTTCCATCACATTGTAGGGTCTAGTAGGCACTGCAGCAGTCATTTCCATTGAAGCGTTATTGAAATTTTTAGTGCGTTCCGTGTATGCTTCTTTTTCTTCCAAATTGTATGGTCTAGTAGGTCCTGCCGCAGTCACTTCCAACGAAAAATCTTTGAAATTTTTCGTGTGCTCCGAGTATGTTCCCTTTTCCATCACATTGTAGGGTCTAGTAGGCACTGCAGCAGTCATTTCCATTGAAGCGTTATTGAAATTTTTAGTGCGTTCCGTGTATGCTTCTTTTTCTTCCAAATTGTATGGTCTAGTAGGTACTGCCGCAGTCATTTCCATCGAAAAATCTTTGAAAGTTTTAGTGCGTTCCGTGTATGTTTCTTCTTCTTGTAAGTTGTATGGTCTAGTAGGCACTGCCGCAGTCATTTCCATTGAAGCATCATTCAGATTTTTATTACGTCTCATGAATGTTTTTGTTTCTTGCAAACTGTATGGTCTAGTAGGTCCTGCCGCAGTCATTTCCATCGTAAAATCTTTGAAATTTTTCGTGTGCTCCGAGTATGTTTCCTTTTCCATCACATTGTAGGGTCTAGTAGGCACTGCAGCAGTCATTTCCATTGAAGCGTTATTGAAATTTTTAGTGCGTTCCGTGTATGTTTCTTTTTCTTCCAAATTGTATGGTCTAGTAGGTACTGCCCCAGTCATTTCCATCGAAAAATCTTTGAAATTTTTCGTGTGCTCCGAGTATGTATCTTTTTCTTGTAAGTTGTATGGTCTAGTAGGCACTGCAGCAGTCATTTCCATTGAAGCATTATTGAAGTTTTTAGTGCGTTCCGTGTATGTTTCTTTTTCTAGCAAACTGTATGGTCTAGTAGGTACTGCCGCAGTCATTTCCATTGAAGCATCATTCAGATTTTTAGTACGTCTCGTGAATGTTTCTTTTTCTTGCAAATTGTATGGTCTAGTAGGTACTGCCGCAGTCATTTCCATCGAAAAATCTTTGAAATTTTTCGTGTGCTCCGAGTATGTTTCCTTTTCTTGCAAGTTGTATGGTCTAGTAGGTACTGCCGCAGTCATTTCCATCGAAAAATCTTTGAAAGTTTTAGTGCGTTCCGTGTAAATTTCTTTTTCTAACAAACTGTATGGTGTAGTAGGCACTGCAGCAGTCATTTCCATTGAAACGTTATTAAAATTTTTAGTGCGTTCCGTGTTTGTTTCTTTTTCTAGCAAACTGTATGGTCTAGTAGGCACTGCAGCAGTCATTTCCATCGAAAAATCTTTGAAAGTTTTAGTGCGTTCCGTGTATGTTTCTTTTTCTAGCAAACTGTATGGTCTAGTAGGTGCTGCCGCAGTCATTTCCATTGAAGCATCATTCACATTTTTAGTACGTCCCGTGAATGTTTCTTTTTCTTGCAAACTGTATGGTCTAGTAGGTACTGCCGCAGTCATTTCCATTGAAAAATCTTTGAAATTTTTCGTGTGCTCCGAGTATGTTTCCTTTTCCAGCACATTGTAGGGTCTAGTAGGCACTGCAGCAGTCATTTCCATTGAAACGTTATTAAAATTTTTAGTGCATTCCGTATATGTTTCTTTCTCTTGCAAATTGTATGGTCTAATGGGCACTGCAGCAGTCATTTCGATTGAAACGTTATTAAAATTTTTAGTGCGTTCCGTGTTTGTTTCTTTTTCTAGCAAACTGTATGGTCTAGTAAACACTGCAGCAGTCATCTCCATTGAAGCATCATTGAAATTTTTAGTGCCTTCCGTGTATGTTTCTTTTTCTAGCAAATTGTATGGTCTAGTAGACACTGCAGCAGTCATTTCCATTGAAACGTTATTAAAATTTTTAGTGCGTTCCATGTATGTTTCTTTCTCTTGCAAATTGTATGGTCTAGTAGGTAATGCAGCATTCATCTCCATAGAGACATTATCCAAATTGTTAGTGCGTTCCGGGTATGTGCCATTCTCTTGTAAATTGTACGGTATAGTTGATATTGCCATAGTCATGTCCATCGAGAGATTGTTGAAATTTGTAGGGCTATCTGCGTTTGCATCTAAATCTACACTAATAGGAGATTTGTTCCTTAAGAGTTGAATCGAAGTATTATGAAGTGTCTCTGGTACTATCCTTTTTTCAGTATAATTTATGCTAGAGTAGATATTATGACTAATTGCTTCTGTAAAGTCCATTTGCGTACTCATAGTAGACGTAGAATTCAATTTGTTCAATTTAAAATTATTTCCATTTGAGTCTTGACCATTCACAACCTTGCTAGATATATTTACACCTGGATCATGGAATACAGCAGAGCGTCTATGTACATAACTCTCACTATTCACTGGTAAGTTAAATGAGAGTACAGATTCTTTTATCTCCCTTGCTGTACTACGAAAAATGTTTGCTGATGAATCTATTAATACCTCCTTCTCTGTCAGTTGTTTGTTTATCAATTCTGTTTCGTTTGATGCAGTTCTACAAACTGCTTCATGATCTGTTGCAATCAGATTTGCCTTAATTATTTCATCAGGAACAAAACATATGTTAGATTTCTTGGTGGCGTATGTATCAACAGTTTCATGATTATCGTACACTAAGTCATTACGATGGCCTGTTCTAATTTTTACATTTTCCTTATATGAACCTTCATTACAATCATGTTCTTCGTATGTACTGTCCCAGACAGTCCCTTGCTCCAAGGAATTACAGAATTCTCTGCACAACGAATTAAATAATTATACTTCCAGGAAATCTCAAGGAACAAAGTTTTACAGACAAAAAAACGAAACTCACTTTACATGTTTCTTTTCTGCAAAGCTGACACGTCTCTTAAGCTTTGTCGTAGACACCGGACTACTTTCATTGAACGATTCAGTGAAATTTACATTCTGCAATGGCTGTCGTGGTTTAGGAGGCTTAAGAATCTATATACAATATAAAAATGAATAAATCAACAAAGCATGTTGTTAAATCCAAGCATATGCAGTGTACACAAAGCAAACCAAAAATGACAAACATTCGTGTTAATTCATTGTACTATTGTATGCGTATAATGTACAATATACTTACGGAAGATCGCCTCGAGCTACTTGTAGCAGTTTTGGAGGGAACCCTATAAAACATTAAGTAATACATTTCAATTACAAATTCAAATGTATAAGAATCCCTTAACACTATTAAGTTCCATAATTAATACTTCATATACTAAATTTCTCCATAATTCAGTTCATAAACAATATTATGTTATTGGAGTACATCGGGAATCAAGATTTTACAATTCCCCGTCAAATACTCGATACTTCTTCGTACTTAACATTACCATTTATAATTGGGAACAATATGAATATGTTCAGATAAAATATAATGAAACAAATGACGTTTTACTTACATTTCATTATATCTGATGAACTCAATTCAAATTCAAACGGATTTTGGAAGGTGTCATCTTGACAAGAATCTCTACCAACCACTATTCGCGCTTTAATTGAAGCCATGCCTAGTTTTCATGAAATTTCATGAATCACGAAGTAGATCAGAGGCGAAACTCTTGTTGGACTCTTTGATGTTTGTCTCCCTAATTTGGTGTCTTTGATATCCTATTTAAAATTTATATTTTTATCTATAAAAATTCTTGTCATCATACCTCGTACGTAATTGAATATTTTTGCAAATTCCAGACGAATTGCATTGTTGGAACATTCCCGTAAGATATCATCTCTAATTTAAAACAACTTGCGGGTGCACGCGCACTGGGAGTTAGTAACAGAAGAATTATCAGAGTTTCGTTTCTATGTAAGAATGTTCTATTGAAAATTTGTCATTGCGATAGCGGCTTAATTAGATCGAACAGCAGACACTGTACATGGAAACGGGGTTTTATCGGACCATAAATAAATCGTAATCTGCAACCAATGATAAGTCGCCAAATATGTGATTTCATTTAGTGACGCTTATAAAAATATATCAGCGATTAAATACTGGTTCGTGTTTTTGCATAGTTGCAGTGGTATATTATCGTCGACTCAGTCCTCCGTTCGAAGTTTAAATAAATGAATACATAGTGGTGCTGGTGGAAGTCAGCAGACGGATCTAACAAATAAAACAGACGCACCGTATAAAATCTTCGAAACCACAGTAATATCAATTTGCCTCGGTATCATCGTTAATTAACACTGTCCAAGTAATTGACAGTGGACGTCCAGCTGAGCGAGAGAAAACGTAGAAGTCGAAGTTCCACAATAATGGAAGGCGCCGTGGTGAAACTAATCATAAAAACACCGAATCAGCAAATTAAAGATCAAGTTGTTAATTGTGATATCGAATGGACCATCGGTCGATTAAAAGAATATCTGTCCGAGGTTTATCCTAGCAAACCAGTGAGTCTCGTTTGCTTGCATTTCTGTATTTGATCGTACGAAATTTTTTGTGAAAGTCTACCTCGATCGACGGTGAAAGCATAATGTATATTTACTGTCGTCGTTCAAGAAACACGACAATGTCTAAAACTCTTCTGTTTTCTTTTCTTTTTTGACATACCCGAGTGGAAACATTTCTAACACTGTATCGTTTATCAGATAACAATGTAGTTGTACGATTTTTAAGACCTTATCTTGTCAATAATAACGTCCGCTCCATATTTCTATTTACTTGTAGCACACATGTTTCTGTGTTTCTATTGCATTAACACATTCGAGACTGGTAACATAGTTAGTCCTATGTCGTTTAACTCACCGTAAAACTGTAGGTCCCGTCGCTTAATAACCATAGCAGTTGAAGAAGCGACGTAAAATAATAAAAGAAAAGAAAAGCTATCTTAACTCGAGAATTAAACATTTCTTCCTACCTAGAATAATTCCATTCTATATGATCTTTTGTAACGCCTCCTCTAATACTTAAATGTTTAGTGATTGATTATACCAACATATTTTGTCACGCGATTATAGACTTTTGCTCAGCTAAGCTCCCCATCTGACAACCACTGGTCACAAATGTTATTCGTACATTATTTACCGGATTACAATTGATATCTATTCACAGGAAAGAGCAAGTCAAAAACTGATATATTCCGGACAGTTGTTGAACGACTCCACATGCTTGAAGGATGTCCTAAGGCAATGCGACGGACAAGAAGATCAAGCTTATACCGTTCATTTAGTTTGTGCTTCTCAAAAAATGATGCCAGAACAGAATAAAGAAAGCACGAGTAGTATCGCTTCTTCTGCGAGAAGTACAGTGGAATACACAAGATTAAACGACACGAGCAATGTACAAAATTTGGCTCAGAATATTAATAACTTCACTATACAACATAGTCCTACTCAATTGTACTCTACACAGCAATATTTTGATCCACGGAACAGTCAGCAAATGGCTTGGATGCAACAGGCGTACACGCATTATTTTACACAGTATATGCAACTGTAAGTGAAGTCTGGCTACTCTCTTCTTATCAAATATTAAAAGTATGCGATAATAAATATTATTTCTGTTTTGTAGAATGGCGGCACAAGGAATCCCACTGCAAACTAGCATTCCATATGTACAACAAATGAATGTTAATACCAATGATAGTGTTCAAAATTCATATGGGAATAATACTAGTAATAATAACAATAATAACAATGTAGGTGATGAACAGCAGCAACCTGCTGTTCAAGATGCTGATATTAATGGTGGAAACAACGGTGCTGAAGAAGATGGAGCATTTAACATAGATTGGCTAGATTTCTCTTATACTTTGTCCAGAATAATTATTCTCTTCACTCTTTTATATTTCTACTCGTCTCCGCTGAGATTCCTAATTGTCATGTTTCTCGGCTTCACGATGTACCTGTAAGTTCATATATTCACGATTTACGTGTAAGTAACAATGCACAATTTGGGGAAAAGATTGAATAGACTCGATATTTTGCAGATATCAAGGCGGTTTCTTCCGAGTGCAACCTATTCTTTTGCCAGAGAATAATAACGGCCGAGTAGACAGAGTAGATAACAATAATCAAATATTGCAAAACGAGGCTGCTGGACCTCAGCCCATAGCTCAGCAACAAAATGGTCAGACACCGACAGTGCACACAGAACCTATGACAAACGCAAACGAAGAACACGAAGAAGAAAGACCAGGAGCCCTCGCTTTCACTTGGACATTTTTCAGTACATTTTTCGCATCTATTATTCCAGATCAGCCGAATGCTATATAATGCGACGAGTGCTTACAGCTTCTTGCACTCGCTTCTCTTGTAAAGTTAATTTTCTTGTTGAAAACGTTTTCAGGGCATGACACTGAACCCGTAGCGGTGGTCTCTCTCAGTATAAAAATCGAATAAATATTAACACTTTACCTATTGGAGGTTTATTAACAGTATTTTCAATGAATGTGCTACATCACAAACAAATCTTGGAAATTCTTCAAAATCTTTTGAACGCTTCTCATCTTGTCTCTCTATATAACCATGGTAATCATATTCGAGTCGCCGGCAATGTATAAGAATAATCCTGTTTCGGGAGTTTTTGTACGTAGCCGACGAGCTGAGATGCTTGAGCTTGGTGAAAACCGTTTGCCAGTCGTGCTATTTCTTTTTTCAATCTCGCAGCACCGTCCATTAGGGCATTGACGAACACATTCGTTGCTGTCTTGTCCGTACAATTTCAAAATTCCCAAAACTTATTTTTTCCGTAGTTTCATGTCTTCTACCTTCGTGAGCTTCACAATTATACGCCGTTTCATTCTCATCCCGTTTACTTTCATCGTTCAATTCTTCTCATCCATTTCACCGATCATTATTTTTGCATTTCTTATACATACCATTTATGTATGATATAATTCTTGCATATCTATTCAGTCTCTTGCCATATTCTCATCTGTCTTCCTCTTCCTCCATTTGCTACTTCGTATTCTCTTTCTACCTCCGCTCTTCGAGACATCGCACATCAGAAATCATTCTTTAAATGCTAATGCCAGGAAATATCGCTACGTCACACTAATAGCAGGGATTTATTATTAGTAAAATGTCTATAAAAAATCCTTAGCTGTGAATCATTGAACTTCAGAAAGCTATTAAATAATCACCGGTGGGTAATGTGTTAAGAACAAAATTAACATTGTTAGGAATTCCAAAAGTGACTTTTATACATATTATATATATATATATATGCTTCAAGCAAACGGCATTTTTATATAGATATTTTCATTGGTATATACGTGAACCTTTAAGAGTTATGTCAAGACTACCCTAGGGTTTATACAAGATCAAACAATCGATGATTATATTCTGTAGCAGATGACTTTAGCTTCGGATTCAATGAAAGAGTTTTAATGATCGTCTCAAAATGTCTAGGATTTGTTGTATAATAAACTTTCTGTTTTTGTAGTTCTATAAAGATACAACGACAAAAAGAGATATATACTGTGTATATAAATAAATTATTGTAGAGCTTGTAAGGTACTTGATATAAAAATCAAAAAAGGGATGAATAGAAAAATTTGAAGCTTGCCAATTTTTTGTTTATAGATTATTACAGCAATAAGTACGTTGTGCAATGATTATTTCTGTGATTTTAAACGCGGGTGAATTTTCGGATGCACCTTGTACATTGTACAATGTATTATTTTTGAGCTCTGCTCGATATACATATATACATATACATGTGTATATGTATTTATATATATATATATACATATAATTACTATTATAAATAATAAATTATACATAAATAATATATTAACTAAAGATGTTCTTAAATTGTAGAATTTCTGTAATTTCTTAAATAGTCATATAAAACCATCATTAATAAATCGTACATACAATACGATGGAAAATAAACGATTTGGAAAAAAATCAGTGGACCTTATATTATTCTTCGGCACTGTGAACATTCTATAAAATTAGCGGCTTTTAAATAAGCTGACCATATAACACAAGAACATGTATGTACTTGCGAAATTCTAAATAAGAGCCGTGATATTATAGAGGTTGGTTGACGACACATGTTTCGGAAATGCATCAGTAATTTATAAGTTTCTATCGAATGACAAGGTAGGTATCATTCAGAGAATTGATTATTCCGCTAAAGATATATTAAACTATAGAATATGAATTGTTAAAATCACGAGAAATACCATTCCATTTGATTCTAACCTTATTTGTGATTTTCAAGGTCCGCATTTATTTTAGAGCTCATACATACACATGTGATACCGTCATTCATATTTACGTACTTACGTATATAGTTTTCAGATTTGTAGCAATCCTTATAAGTAAATGAATAGAAATTACTCAGTAGATTATCGAAAAGAAAAATAATGAAATGTTTGAGGTAGCATTAAGAAAATGACAAGCATATTTCATGAATAGTTTCAAAGTTGTATAACTAATTTTGAAACGTTTAGTTTGTAGTCGAATTAAATCACAAAGATGTCTCAACCTTGGATGTCTGATCTCATCGGTGTTCTGAGAGGAGCTAGGGCAGTAACTAATGCTATTATAAAACACCAAGAAGATGCAGTTAAACATTCGATACAGACGTCGAGCTTGAAAACTGTGGCTGAGAACTGTACAACAGAGTGTCTTACAAAATTAAGAAATATAGAACCAAGTAAGGTCCCTGTAAGTTTTCGCTATTTCTTTCTTAAGATATGGTTCTTACTTCAAGCACTATTAAATAATTGCCAGTAGGTCAGCTATTAAAATGGTAAATGTAAAATATAATTTTCTCTTTATTTTATTTGTTCGTACAGGGACGAGTGGTAGGGGAGCTGAAAGAAGTGACTGAACGATTGAATGTTGTTGAGAAAGGTTTAATGGCATTTTTTAAGATAAAGTCTAATAACATGATGGGTGTACCATTGGATCACAATGATCCTATACCACCCAAAGAAACTAAATTATATGTCTACAATATTGCAAAAGATCCTAAAGAAGTACCGATCAAGCCTGACATTATAAATGCACAGCAGAATGTTAAATCTGCCGGCATAGAAACAAACAAACCGCAAGAGAAACAAGAAAGACCTACAGTAAGAAAATATACGACAGTAAAGGAAAAAATTGAAACGATAACAAAGTTAGAGAACGAGATACCTAAGATCGAACTTTCAGACAAAGATAAAGAAATTTTAAGAAGATTGGAATTGGAGCATGAACAGAGTAAAATGCATCATACTGCACAGAAAAGCACTATAGAAGAAACTTATTTAAAACAGGATCCTGTGAAGATAGCTCCAGAGAAACCTCAAGTTAGACCATCTGTGAAACCGAAACAAACTGTAAGTATTTCCCAGACATAAAATATTTACATCAAATTTACACTGATCAATCAACTTTTATCCCATAGCTTTCGCCAAATGCGAAAGCTCAGAAAGTTCCATCTACTAGATTACAGAGAATGGTGAGCTTCGGTACGTTAGGACTAGGTCTTGGTGTTGGTACAGTCGCCGAATATACACGTAGAACACTCGGGTTTAAAAAGCAAAGTCTCGGCGAGACATTTGATAGTATGTTTCTTACAAAGGCGAACGCTGAAAGAATAGTTTCGACTTTGTGTAAAGTGAGAGGTAAATATTGCCAGTAAGTTACCGTATATTTTGGTGATCAACGATTTCATATTTTATGTGGGCCGACAATAGGTGCAGCATTAAAGATCGGACAGATTTTGAGTATTCAAGATGAAACCGTTATAAGTCCTGAACTGCAGAAGATTTTTGAAAGAGTTAGACAGAGTGCAGACTTTATGCCAGCATGGCAAGTCGAGGTACTTTGCTCGCTTCGATCACACTATCCAACATCAATTTTGATTTTTATAAGAATTGTCTAAAATTGCTTTTAGAAAGTATTGAGTGGCGAGCTCGGGCACGATTGGAGGAATAAATTAGCTACCTTCGAAGAAAAACCATTTGCCGCAGCATCCATTGGTAGAGTCCTTTTGCTGACACAGAAATAATATGAAATTATTGTTTTATGAACAATTATTAATAACATCGAATAATTCCAGGTCAGGTTCATCATGGTACTTTATTGAACGGTCAAGATGTAGCGATTAAAATTCAATATCCTGGTGTAGCTATGGGAATCGAAAGCGATGTTGAAAACTTAGTAGGAGTGATGAAGGTAGCACAGAAAATATTCCGTTCTCGTTCGTATAATCAATTATAAAGTGATCGTCAAAAGAAATAATTTTATTATAGGTTTGGAACATTTTCCCGAAAGGCATGTTCATAGACAATTTGGTAGAAGTTGCGAATCGAGAGCTTGCATGGGAAGTAGATTATGTACGCGAAGCAGAATGTACAAGAAGATACAAGAAATTCATGGAACCTTATATGGAGTATTGTGTTCCAGGAGTAATAGGTATGAATTCAGACGACTAATTCTTTAAGGATAAAATAACTGGCCATTCTCTTATGCAGACGAATTATCGACGAAACAAGTTTTTACAACAGAATTGGTAGGAGGCATTCCAGTAGATAAATGCATCAATTTAGATATGGAAACGAGAGAACATATTTGCAGATTGATAATGCGCTTGTGCCTCAAAGAATTATTCGTATTTCGATATATGCAAACAGATCCAAACTGGTCGAATTTTTTCTACAATACTGACACCAGACAGGTGTGTAATGCGATATTCTGTGATCACTTTAAATTTTTATAAACCATAAATGCAGAAAGATCCGCAGTCTAGTGATCACTTACAGAATTAACTAATTTCTTCATGTAATTTTCAGTTAGTATTACTAGATTTCGGAGCATGTAGAGAATACGATAAATCATTTATGGATAAATATATCAGAGTAATTTATGCAGCGAGCGAAGGCGATCGCAATACGATTTTAAATTTATCCAGAGAAATGGGATTCCTTACTGGATATGAATCTAAAGTAAACATCTTCTAATACCACTGACTCTGTATTCAGTAAAATTTATCAGATCGCATGAACCTTTTATTACATTAATTTTAGATCATGGAAGAAGCTCATGTAGACGCGGTAATGGTTCTGGGGCAAGTGTTCGATAAGAAACATAAGTATTACGATTTTGGAGGACAAGATGTGACTAATAAGTAAGAGTTACTAATCTTGATTATTTTTCTTCGATAAAAAATACTTTAACTAACTATGCTGATTGATTTCAGAATGCAATCTTTGGTTCCAACGATTTTGGATAACAGACTCTGCCCTCCACCCGAAGAAATATATAGTTTGCACAGAAAATTATCCGGAATTTTCTTGTTATGCGCCAAGCTTCAAGTTAAAATAAATTGTCGCGATATGTTCCGCGAAGTATACGAAAACTACAAGTTTGGTTAATCTAATTACATTGTAAATAAGCAAATTTTAATTACGTATGTCATCGAGATTAATAAAATACTGTTTTTACGTTCACAACACAGAATGAATTAAATATCTATGCATGAACATAAAAATAATAGTTGAGCTTTGTAATATTGCTTTCTGCTGCATAACCTTGCTGATGCTTTAACCTTTTTGAAATTTGCTCTTGTCGTATCATTTGGTTTTACATTATCTTGTACAATAAAATTTTCTCGAATGTCTACACAATGTTTATTTGATCAATACCTATATGCATGATTATCAGTATTGTCATCTGTAAAGTGTATTTAGGTATGTAAATACACATTGATAAGCAAAGGAGTCTTAACCTCTTTATTAGTTGCGTGTGTCATTTCTGGCAATTTTTGATCGTCGAAACCACGGTCGAAACCAACCGAAAAGATGGTAAAAAAATTTTTATATTTTGCATACGGAAGCAATATGTTAACGAAAAGAATACACATTAATAATCCAACGGCGGAGTGGAAAGATATTGGCCTTTTGAAGGTATTCTATTTAAATACAAGTATTTCAGTATTGTGTAGAAATCAAGTAATTAGGATTTAATTCCGAATTATATCAGAATTTCAGACTGGACTTTCTAACCCATTCGAAAAGATGGGGTGGATGCTCTGCGACAATTGTCCCAACAGAAAATTACAGTGTGTGGGGTGTAGTTTGGGAATTGCATGAATGCAACATGACAACATTAGATTGCCAAGAAGGGGTTGCAGATAAACTGTATTTTCCTCTAATGGTTGACGTTGAAACGCCCAGTGGCCAAATCATAAACTGCAGAGTATATCAGCAATGTAAAGATCCAGATGAACACGTAAAACTACGATTACTACCAAACCATAGGAGGCCTTCCCCGCTGTACATGTATGTTGCGTTTATGTGACCATACAATTTTTATACAGGGTGGAGCATTTAAAACAGGCCACCTGAATATCAAGAGCAAGCAAGAAATTCAGTATAATTAATATATTGTTTTTATTCCACTGCAGAAACACAATATTGAAAGGTGCAAAAGAAAATAAGTTACCAACTGAATATATAAAGTTCCTAGAAACCATACCACATAACAAATATTCCGGAGAATATAATATCGGGTAAGAATAGTTTATATCATTAGCTTTGTTATGTACAAAATGTATTTACATTTACTTACTCTAGAGTAGTTTCATGTTGCTACAGTCTTCTGTTCCTTTTTTAATATGACACTCATTTCTGCATCGTAGCCTACCTTTGAAAGAAATTTAGTCTCAGCGATCGTTCGATCTTTCAAACGCCGTTTAACGTCCGGATCGTTCATGACCACATCGAAGGCTTCCTCGGCAGACATTTTATCCAGCTGGTATCTGGGTACTTTGATCTTTTTGTTGTATTTACCATTTACCTAATTGCAAAGAAATGATGCATTGATACAGTTAATCCTACAGTACACGTAAGATTTATATAACAACGAAATTGTTATTCCCGAAATAATAAATACAATAAATACGTCCAACTTAACTTACATAGAAATGTATCAGCATATTGTAATCCATGTCGATTTCCGGCCAACTTTGCTCCATTACGTCCTGGTCTAATTTAACTTCGTCCTTATTTATAAGATGATGTTTAACCGAGCAAAATCCTGCCCACAATTCCGAAGCGAAGTGTGGTGCTATTGGCGCAAGCATTATAATTTGCACAGCCAACGCACGTTCGAATTCACGACTTTTCTTTATACAGTCTGTACATACCTTGCGTAAACTTGAAATTGATAATAAAAATGAATGAACAATCGTATATCGATTATACCTTAAAAACGATTAAAAAAATAACCACCTATTCGTAAGTCCTTGCATTCTTGATATCGCAACACTCAGTTGCTGGGACTCAGTTATGCTAAATGTTGCAGATTTTAAGAAATAATTTCGACTGTCAAACATGTACGCATCGTCAGCTTCGTATTTCGGGTCGATAGATTTTTCTTGTAGTTCTTCTAAACTGATATTGTTACGATAATCCATGAAGGTTTTCATGGTTCTCCATAAACGATTTTGCCAATTAATTATTCCAGGAATAGCTAGAATACAGCAATACATTGTTAGACATTTCATTCAAATGTTTTACACTCAATTATCTCTCAAACTATTCGCTTACTGTCATTGCTCCAAACTCTGGTCGACGTTGGTGCTACATCGGCTAATATTAACAATCTGGTTGTGTCAATTCCATATGTATTTAACAATTCAAGAGGGTCGACGCCATTGTGCTTCGACTTCGACATTTTCTCCACAGAAATAATTACCGGTTCATTGGTACTTCTTTCTAGACATTCTCCTTCTTTTTCTACTACCTCATCTGGTTTTAAATACTTTAGCGTACTTTTTTGTTGGTAAGTTTTACTCATTACCACACCCTGAACAAGTAATTGTTTAAATGGTTCTGAACTAGGTAGTAATCCTTCCGAATGTAAGAAGTGACTCATAAATCTAGCATAGTACAAATGCAATACAGCTACAAGAATAAATATATTTATGATTGAAAACCTCCAATGAATTCGAAATTGCGTTAAATTACTTACCGTGTTCTTTCCCACCCACGTACAGATCAACAGGGAATATCTTTTTGACTTTATCAACAGAAAACATTTCTTTAGTATTTTTTGGATCGATATATCTCAAAAAGTACCATGAACTATCTATAAAAGTGTCCATTGTATCCGATTCCCTAATTGCCTGTTCTCCACATTTTGGGCAAGAAGTGTTCAACCAATCTCCTGCATCCAACAGAGTGGACTTCTTATTCGAAAATGAAAATGTAATTTTTGGTAGAGCAACAGGAAGCTGATCGCGTGGCACTGGTTGAGCACCACAATGCGAGCAATGTATAATTGGGATTGGAGTACCCCAATACCTTTGTCTGGATACTAACCAATCCTGGAGTCTAGAGCTAACTGGGTATCCACCAATTTTCCATTTTTTCGCTTTAGTTAGCACTTCTGATAATTTCTCTTGTTGTTGCTCATAATTTCTTATCGAATGTCGTAGAAATTCAATTCCAACTGCTTCGGAAAATTGGTAATCGTCCATTGAAGCAGAGGGTATTCCGAGATAAGTCTCTCTGAAAGGTTGAAATTTAACTTTATCTGTTACATATACCAATAACTCTTTCCCATTGAATGGATTCAGCACTTTAGCATCCATTATCTTAATTCCCTCCTGCACATTTGAACAGTATTCGGGACAGTTTAATAAACTTTTCGGAGATATCGCGACGAACTTTGCATACTCAATAAATTCTGGATGTTCCGTCCAGACATTTATCGTCTTTGGGAAATTTGGAATATTTGATATTAATTGCAAATCGAAGCTAATACCATTGCATTCACCGATCCAGTTCTGTTGCATTTTTATAATGTCTCTCCATTCTTTTAATGTTGGATCGTTCAAGCCCTCCAGTAATGATCTAATAAAAAATATGCGATTAAATATTACCATATTAAGTATTACAATGTATTGTATAAGCTATGTGATCTTACTTAGCGAATGGTGTAGTTTTAATGAACCATTGATTTAATAATTTCTTTTCCACTTGGGCTCCTGATCTCCAAGAACAATTATTCGCATCGACTTGTTCCTCAGCCAGTACAGTTTGATCAACAGGATCCCAATTGACAAATGCTTCTTTCTGATAAACTAAATCTTTTTTGAACAGTTTCAAGAACAATTCCTGAGTCCATCTGTAATATTCTGGATCACACGTTGCAAACTCTCTATCCCAATCGAACCCATAATTTAACAAGTTCAATTGATTTCGCATCTTAGTTATGTTATCGCGTGTCCATTCAGTGGGATCTACTTGTTTTTCGTATGCTGCGTTCTCAGCAGGCAAACCAAATGCATCCCAACCCATCGGATGAAGGACATTGTATCCTAAAACAAGTTGTAAGTGTAGTTAATTATTCACTTGATCTTTAAGCATAGGAAATTTACCTTTCATTCTATAAAAACGAGCAACAGCATCGCTTATTGTATAAACTCTTACATGACCCATATGCAATAGTCCAGAGGGATAAGGGAACATTGATAGTGCATAAAACTTTTCTTTTTCATTATTTGTTTCATCAAATTTATGCAAATTAATTTTGTCCCTCCAATATTTTTCTATATCTTTTCTCATTTCATGCGTTGTTTCTGGATTCTAGAAACGTTTAACATTTTTAATAATATTTTTATAAGTATAAAAAATTGTTAATACTTTAGCTACAGAAGTAATGATTCGAAATAATCTTTTTACGAACGGGATTACAATTATTATTGACAAATTTACTAAAATATCTTGAGCTATTGATGAAATATTATATTTGTTTACAATATAAACTGTGTACCGCAAATAAATTTACGCCGGTCGACGAATATCGAGTAATAACATGTTTAAAATGTAGATAATTCTTAAAATACGGTATCAAGTTTCGTCGAGACAAATTTGTAAACATCATTGTTAAGTTTTGATGCCTGTTTATTTATATAAATTCTGTTTCGAGCTATTTACAAAAAACATGCTGCGATTGAACTATGGAGGCTGCCATTATGAATTACCACTCTAAACGATATACATTCTGTTTATAAAATTATTTATTAAAAACATCCTTATGCTGAAATATTATTTTACAATAAATATTTTTATAAAATAGCTTAGAGATTAAGCAAAGTAATATCTTATTTGAACGAATCTACTTCAGCTTCTTGAAAAGATGCAACTTCCGTTCAGTGTTGGAATATTGCACGGGTTTCACGCGCATGCTCGACCAAATGCAGGAACGTATCTTCGCCCCAAGTTTGTGGGGAAAGTGGTGAGGTACTAGCACCACTATTACTGGCAGGAAAGTACCGAAAGAGGTCAGAAGTTCATATATTATATGTTATATGTGCATACATATTAAATTTTAATGCAACACACACATGTTATACATTCATATTTCAAAATCAAAGCATAATAAATTTTGCGAAATTAGGCGAGGTGACCAAGGTACCCCATTTTAGCTCAACTTTGTACTTTACTGACGTTAAAATCGTCACGCATGCCAACTGATGCCAACACTGCTTCCGTTTCGTTGAACTGATTCCTTTTCCGGTGTGCACCGTATAAACAACTTCGTGAGTAAAATTTCGGAATTGAAATCCAATGAAATATTCCACATCATAAATTAATATTTCACGTAATAACGAGATATCGATATAGTTTGTGTTCGTGGCTGTGATTAAACAATATCATTGTTGTTATATTGTGTATTAAGTATAATAAGTTTTTTTGACATTAATTAAGAGGTTAAGTCCCAGTATGTATGTCACCGAATACATAAAAATTAACCCTCTTAATCGTAAAAGAATATATAAAATGATTACCTTTGTAGAAAATAACATTGTTTTGTAACGAAAAGATTCGAATGACATGTTTACAGTTCATAGCAATAACATACTTCTAACCCTAACCTATCGTAATACTTAATACATTCAAAGCAACATTGTTACAAATATAAATAACATCGAAAGTTTTAAAAAGTATATTCTGTTATATTTATGTGTATTTCAGTGCAACCATGGGTAAGAGAAATAATATGATCCCTAATGGGCATTTCCATAAAGATTGGCAAAGGTTTGTGAAAACCTGGTTCAATCAGCCAGCCAGGAAATATCGTCGTAAACAAAGTCGAGTGAAGAAAGCTCGTTCAGTTGCGCCAAGGTAATTTCGATTGTACAGTCCGCAGAATTTATTTATTTATATATTATTAATTTGTAATTATTTCTATAGACCTGTCAAACTTCTGAGGCCCGTTGTTCACTGTCCAACATTTCGTTATCACACAAAAGTTAGGGCAGGTAAAGGTTTCACCCTGGCAGAAATTAAGGCCAGCGGTTTGAACAAACGATTCGCCAAGACTATTGGAATTGCAGTGGATCCCAGGAGGAGGAACAAATCGGTCGAATCTTTGCAAGCGAATGCTCAAAGATTGAAGGAATACAAATCGAAATTGATTCTTTTCCCATTGAATGAAAAGAAAGTAAGTATTCCTGTAATTATGTTACGTATCTATATCCAATGAAACAAATTAATATATACTATTTGTATCATTAGCCCAAGAAGGGTGATGCTACTGAGGAAGAAATGAAGACAGCAACCCAAGTTACGGGAGAAATCATGCCTGTAAGGCATCAAGCACCAGCAAAGGCTAAAGCTCTCGCAATAACTGAGGAAGAGAAGAAGTTCTCTGCATACGTAACTCTGCGTAAGGCTAGAGCTGATGCTAGGTTAGTCGGAATTCGCGCTAAGCGTGTAAAAGAAGCCGCAGAAAATCCGGACGATGTTACAAAGGTTGCTAAGGACAAGAAGCCCAAGAAGTAATTTTAAACATCGTATCTTTGTACAAATATAAAAAATAAATTCTCTATTGAGGAAACCAATACCATTCATGTATTTATTTATCTCGCCATTCTGTGTACAATTAAAGTTGTTCTTTCAACGCATTTTATGAACATTTTATCATTGCCAATGTATAATGATACATATTGAAAATCCACTGTTTCAACGTCCACCAGTGCACAAATCACTGACCAATCACGTCGTTCGTTGGCTAGTTTTTTAATATATAGAATCTTCGCGCGTTCGAATGTTGGCAGCACTAGCGTCACGCCATTTTCAATCTAGATTTGAATTTCGAATGTTGTGACAACCGTTCACGTTCACGGTTTGTGGTACCTGGTGGTACTCATGTCTATCAAGGGAAGGAAAACAACACAAGTCTTGTGATATTTTCTATCAAGTTGTAAATACAGTCACAGGAAAATGAAGTCTGCGTAAGTCTTCGATTTAATGTATAATTTATAAGGAAAAATTCCGATGGAATTTCTTAACGCTAATATCGAGTCAATGCAACAATTTTACGGTTCTCGACGATTTAGACTTTAGAATAAATTATTATTCGAATGTACCGATGTATCATATCATTTTAAGGGGGTAGTTTCGTTTTCAGGATTGTAAGGGTGCGGGACGCGCCTTCTCATTTCTCAATAATGCATGCAATGGGTTTTTCAGTAATCAAAAGTCCTATTTTTACGTTTACGTGAAGCATAAAACTATGCATGCAGCTATTTTCATAAAGCTGCGACAGTAAATGTAAAAATAGGACTTTTAAGGGCAATTTCATGCATTTTTTAAAAGTAAGAAGGTGCGTCCTGCACCCTTGCAATCCTGGAAACGAGTCTACGTGTGGCTATGCATTGCTAATGTTGATTATTTTAGGCGGTCGAAGCCTCCAGGTTCAGCTCGGAAACCAGTAGTCCGTCCGAAAGGCAACAATATGCTATCCAAGGACCCTGTACAAGTTTACTGTCGTTTAAGGCCGATGCAATATCCCTCGGATATATCATGCATGAATGTTATATCGGACACAACTATAGCTATCACTCCACCGGAATCGGCAATTAATTTTCGTAATTCTAGCAACAAAGAAATTCAAACTACATTCAGTTCTGTATTCACACCAGTTGCTACGCAGAAAGAAATCTTTAATGTAGTGGCTCTTCCATTAGTTGAAAATGTTATTCGTGGCAGGAATAGTCTTCTATTCACTTATGGTGTAACGGGAAGTGGCAAAACGTACACAATGACTGGTGGATCGCAAGATGCTGGTATCATGCCACGGTGTCTCGATGTAATTTTTAACAGTATTGCTAATTACCAAACGAAAAAGTTTGTTTTTAAGCCAGACAAATTAAATGGCTTTGATGTACAAGGTGAAGCTGATGCAATGCTAGATAGACAGACCGAGCTTCATGCGGGGCTTATGTCTCATAGAAATGGAAAATCGAACAAGGCGTAAGTAGAACAGATACAAGACGAGGTCACTGATAATATCTTTACACCGATATAAAATATTTTATTAGGAAGAAAGCTGAAAGCGATGGAGATAGTAATCCAATGATAGGCCGTGAAGTTGATGAATCACAGGTGATATCTGTGGATCAGGACAATGCCTATGCAGTATTTGTTACATACGTTGAAATATATAATAACAGTGTGTACGATTTATTAGAGGATGAGGATATTAGAGCCAAGTACGTTTTGATGAATTTGGAGTATTTAGATGAACTTCATATATGTATTTGCAGACAGCATAATAATATTTTGAAATAATCTACAGGACATTACAGAGTAAAATAGTTAGGGAAGATGGTAACAAAAATATGTACGTGCATGCTGTAACAGAGATAGAAGTAAAAAGTTCTGAAGAAGCATTCGATGTGTTCAACCGTGGCCAACGAAGAAGAAGAGTAGCACACACTGCTCTCAATGCAGAATCAAGTAGATCACACAGTGTCTTCACCATTCGTCTTGTACAAGTAATATCCTTAATTCTATACCTCTCTGTATTGTTAATATTAATAAATAATACAGTGGTATACCTTCTTATAGGCACCTTTAGACTGCGAGGGTGAACAAGTTATACAAGATAAACGTGTAATATGTATTACACAGCTATCCTTAGTAGATTTGGCTGGTAGCGAACGAACGAATAGAACCAAGAATACAGGACAACGTTTAAGAGAAGCTGGTAATCTTCTTTCAATTATATGCATTGCAATTCTAACGTATTTCTTAAATGTAGCTAACCATTTTCTTTCATTAGGTAATATTAACAATTCTTTGATGACTCTTCGATCCTGTCTGGAAATTTTAAGAGAGAATCAAATGCAAGGGACGAATAAAATAATACCCTATAGAGATTCAAAGCTGACTCACTTGTTTAAGAACTACTTCGATGGAGAAGGACAAGTGAGGATGATTGTCTGCGTTAATCCGAGGGCGAACGATTTTGATGAGACAATTGTACGTAAACATCCAATTATACGAAAATATAAATGTACGATAGTGTACCAATTTTTACATGATCAATATATTTATAGCAAGTTATGAAGTTCGCGGAAATGACTCAAGAAGTTCAAGTAGCTCGACCAACGGTTACTAAAATAGACCTCGGTTTCACACCTGGAAGAAGGCAAGCAAACAAGGTAAGACATGAATTGAAAGAGTACGGAAAAATTAAATTCTGTTTATAATAAAATGGTCAAATAGTTATTTAAGGAGGCTCGCTGTAAACTGGAAAAAGAAGGTCGTCCCGAAGCTGCTGATTTGGAAGTTGATATTGGTCTTGTATACAGGTGCGTATTTATTCCTCAAGTTTTTCCATTTCTGAATAACTGCAAACATGCTTCGTTACAGTTTGGGCGGTCCATTCCCCGAATTGGAAGTTACTTCTCCATGCAACGATCAGATAATTACTAATCTGATGCACTTTTTGGAACAGCGTATAAGTAAACGAAACTTATTGCGCGCCGATCTACAGCAGAAACGTAAGCATTTATCTTTTAATATCATCCAAGTATCATCCAGTATTCGAATGATTATCGTTTGCAGAAAACGATCTTAGGAGAACCTTAATGACAATGGAACAAGAACACATGAACTTACGAATTGAAAATGCAACTTTGAAGGCGTCCACTTTGCAACAGAAAAAGAAGGTGTCTGCGTTAGAGGGTCATATGTGTAAAAGTGAAGAACAAATAGATAGTTTGCTTCGGAAATTGAATCATGCGAATGATACGATCCGTAGCTTACAGCAAGAGGTAAATGTTGTGTACACGCTAGCGTTAGTTCTTCTAAAACCTCCTGTTTAATACAATTACAGTTAAGAGACAGAGACATGACACTGAACCAACGATTAATAGATAAGCAGAGAGTAAAACAAAAGTATAACACTAAGATACAAGTGGAAACTGACAAAATGAACAGGGAATTGGAGATAAAATTACGTCAACAACGTGAACAATTACAGGTAATAAAATAAAGTGTATGCTAATTAAAACCATGTATTTACAATTTTCTGTCTTTCTAGAATCAAATGAAGGAGAAAGATAATAAATTGAGGCTAGTGAAGCAGATTTTAGTAGACGACAAAGGCATTAATTCTATACCCGTTACTCCGAAAGCGACGACTACAAATTCCGAAGCGACTGCAAGAGGAATGGAAGGTCGATCGCGGAGGGTCAGTTCTCCTTACTTATTTCTATTTTGTTCAAAGACATAAGATGGAGGAAAGGTTCTTTACAGGATAAGATGACAGTCTCAAATCCAAGGCACAGGCGTTCACAAAGTGCTGATAGGTGGATTGATCACAGACCAGGAGCTCTCGTTCCCCTGGGAACGGTTCTGCAACCATTAATGCGAAGAAGACGCAGCGTTACGAGACTCACATCCCCGAAGGAGATCACAGATGGAGTATCGAGATACTGTCTCGTTGCACAAGAACACGATACGGACGGCGAGCTTGAAACCAAACTGTACAAGGTAATTTATTGTTCAATTAATTGAGGATGAACCTGCAAAACAGTAGATAGCTGTTCTGCAGGTTTATCTAATTGAGAAAATAATCGAATGTACGATAATGTATAAAATTATGTTAGGGAGATATATTGCCAACCAGCGGAGGTGGAGCGCAAGTAGTATTCAATGACATGGAATGCTTGAAACAACAATCTCCGAAAGCGAGAAAACGCAGCGGTCCCGCAGACTTAGATATCAATGAAATAGGCACGCCCAATCATTCGTCTACGCTTCTGGAAACACATTCTAAAAGGCCACGAGTGATCAATTAACGAGCTTAGGAGTAATTTTTAATGCTATGAAATTCAGAGATTTGTGTATCACACCAGCGATTTAATAATTTATTAAATAATACAATCCATTACGTAAAATAACGATATATAAGAAGATACTTATATACTTCGCGTACAATATTTTGAACAGTGAAATTCGATCATATGACTATGTGAATAGAATCTCACGGAAGACGCACGTTCGCGAAATTTTTTAATATATATTCATATATCTTATGTATATTTTTTATAACTTTTGAGCTACTATTTTCTGTGATTTGTAAATAATTTGGAAAAAATGAGTAGCTACGTTCCCGATCTATTAACAAAGATTTTTTTACAAATAGTAGAGTGTATGTATAAACAGTAACAGTATTAATTTAAGCTAACATTTCGAGTGTGTCTATTAAAGCTTTTTTATAAAATGTTTATATACAATACACGACTACAAAATATAATCTATGATATAAGCTGTATAATTCTTACAAACTCCAGGAAGATTTTTAACAATTTTGTCAGTATCGGATTTAATCATAAACGTTGCCTCCTTAGTTGATTATCCAATTGTGCTAATTGTTGGAGGAAGCCTTCGTTTGGCTGTATGAAGCGATTTTTACGGACCTGCCTAATAGCATCAGCAGCCAACATATCTTTCTTGATCATTAAATATGCTAATACACAAGTTGCGCTTCGGGACATTCCCAACATGCAATGCACAAAAGCTTTACCTGTGAAAAATTGTACACCGTTAGATGATATACATTTCTCATTATTTATATAAAGATCAAACATGAGAATAACCTCCTGTAGAAACAGCCTCGTCAATGAAGTCTGCAGCAGTAGAAAAGTATTTACTAATATCTGTAGTGCAAAAATCTGCAAGAGGTAAACCGATATACTTGATCGTTGTATCTTTATAATAATTTGCATCGGTGTTCACAAATCCAAATCTCTTTCCTTCGGCGGAATTAAGTAAATGTGTTATACCCAACATTTGAAGATACTCTTTATTCTTTGCTGTGGCACTAGAGTATTAAATGTAAATTTATTTTTCTCGATAAAGTACGACAGAAGTGAAATGTAACTTGGAAGATATTTACGCATCGCCGATGTATATTCCTGGATATACTTCATCGCAATCGATGTTCTGTTGAATACGATAATATTGAGTATCATCTTTATGAGGATCAAATCCTGGTATGGGCTTGTTCTCTGGTTGTGTTTTATATATAGTCTCTACTAGGAGACGTAGGGTGGTTTCGCCTCCAGGTAATTCCTTCTGAAAATCCTGGCGATGAAAATGTCAGATAACACAACACTATTTTATACATTTATAGAAATATTAAGCTTTGTGTTTATAATATGCGAGATACTTAAATTTGAAATATTACCCGGTCCCTGTCCCTCCACGTACTACGCATCGTGTATCGCGAATGAACTTAAAAAGAACCGGGGAAAGAAGACGATATTGTTGGCCGCACATATTTATTTTTAAATGTTCTTACGAAATGTTACACACATGAAACGTCGTTTCTTGTATCGCGGAAACCCTCACGAAACGGTGGAAAGTTTCGAAACGTTTATAGTTCGACAATCATGCTCATATAATACACACCAACACTTACGGTTCCTTGCTTGTTCTCCATTGACAGATGTTATTTACGGGGTATTTGCAAGTTGAATTTTATCGAACAATTGTGAAACAATTGTATGAAAAATATTTATATATCTCTGATAATACAATTCAGATTATGACGCATCCATTACATCATATGTGTTAGTTAATTCAAAATCTCTCTTTATATACGAATCGAGTCTGTCACACACATGCGTACAGATTGGTACAGATAAATAGTACAGATTGGTTGTGATTCAAATGACGTTCCTAAATGTAAGTGATTCATATCATGGAGCATTAGCGTATAAGAATTCTCTGTGTACATACGTATACACACACAGTATACACGCGTATACACAATTTTTAAAACACCAATAAAAGCAAACATGAAATGATGTTATAAAAATAAAAAGTATCTAAGTATCTAACATGATATTATTAGCTATATTTAGATATAAACTCGTCATGACAACAGTACGCAAGATATTTTACTGAGAACTCCTTTCCGAAACTGTGTTTACAATTTTGGTAAATACACTTTCATTCTAAAAATTGATCTGTTACGAACGCAATAATAATTGTCGAACACAGTCTTTATCAATAAAATAAGAGAAAAATAGAATTCAAAGATACAGAAATCTAAAGGAAGATTGTTGATCGATGAAATTTTTAATTACTTTTCGGCCGGCTGTTTTCAGTTTCATGATTGATTTTGTGTTCTGATTAGAAAAAAAATCGGTAATTTTGGGGTTATATGTGACAAGCATAGTGATCCTTTTCTAACTCAACAAAATTCAAATGTTTAAAAGTGATTCGGCGATGAGTCATGACGTATACGTCGATGCCAAAAAGAATATGGCGACGGTATATGGTCGGTGTGCAATCTTCTGTTGATTCTGTTCAAGGTGAATAGTGTTCATTGTGTTCATGAGTTTGTTACAATAGGAATTTGATGTACAATCCACTGGAACAATGAGTTTCTTTAGCAAAGTATTCGGTGGCAAAAAGGAGCCGGCTCCCTTGTCAACGGCTGAGGCGATACAAAAATTGCGCGAGACAGAGGATATGTTGATAAAGAAACAGGATTTTCTTGAGACGAAGATAAGCCTTGAAATTCAAATCGCCAAGAAAAATGGAACGAAAAACAAAAGAGGTACCTGAAAACGCAACATTTCTTTATCTAATTATCACTGTTCACGCTTAATTTTCAATGACTAAGATCATCGGGATTACTTGTCATTATGACGTTTTCCTATTATATAGGGTGATCGTCAGAACTCGGATAAATCGCAATTTTGTTTTATATTTGTGTACGTTAAAACGGAATTTAAATAAACAAATTAATTTTCTGCAGCTATTGTAAATGCAAACATATTCACATACATTTCTGACACGTTGCAGCTGCGATACAAGCTCTCAAAAGAAAGAAACGATACGAGAAACAGTTACAGCAGATCGATGGCACATTGTCTACTATTGAGATGCAAAGAGAAGCACTCGAAAGTGCGAACACGAACACAGCTGTCCTGACAACAATGAAGAATGCGGCGGATGCATTGAAATCTGTTCATCAACACATGTTAGTAATGGAATCTTGTCATTTTTTCAATGATTTTTTAACTATTTTTCCACCTCGAGTCAGAGTTCAAAGATTACTGATATATTTTCTTTAGGGATGTTGATCAAGTTCATGACATGATGGATGATATTGCTGAGCAACAAGATGTAGCAAGAGAAATTTCTGATGCAATATCTAATCCTGTAGCGTTTGGTCAGGACATAGATGAAGACGAATTAGAGAAAGAATTAGAAGAGCTTGAACAAGAACAACTAGATAAAGAACTACTTGGTATTGAGCCTACGGACGAACTCCCGAATGTACCAGCTACTGCTATTCCAACTGCACCAGCTCGCACAAGTAATACAGCTAATTCTTTGTTCAGAATATTAGCATGTTACAGTAGGTGACAGCTTTATGGTTATTTTATAATTATTTCTTTTATTATTCAGAAGCCAAACCAGAAGAGGACGAAGACTTAAAAGAATTGGAAGCGTGGGCATCGTAAGGTGGTATCAAAATGCTTGTAAAAATAAATTATATAAGGAATTAATAGTTAAAACGAAGTACACATTGCTGAAGAGCTCAACAATGATGCAAAGAATCTTTTGAGATTTTCTATCTTTCAATGATTACAGACTCAATACAGCAGTTTTTTCTGTGCACAGTTTAAGAATTAATCAAAATAAGAATGAAGCTTTGATAAATGACGTTGCTTTCTATCCGTAAACGAATATTAGCAAAAACATCTGTATTAACATATAAAGAAGCTTTATAAATAATAATAGGCAACTATCCTATGTGTATATAAGCTAGACAACATATTTTGTAATTACAGTGAAAGAACTGACTAAAACGAACGAATTCATCTATCCGGTAATCATTGCTGGAAAGATTATATATACAACTTCGCTGTGTAAAAAGTTTGATGAATTATGAATTACCATTGTTGCTTTTTAATCTTGAATATTATGTTAACTGTTATGTTCTACACTTTGTATAAACGTGTCTGCCACGAAATACATTTCCTCAAATGTATATTGATTCTAGTGTAACTGCAATAAAGCAGAGATCTTAACAAATTTGAAATATTTATGTATTTCTCGTAAATGTGTAAGTACAACGTTTCACTCAAGACAGTAAAAGTATAATACTCAGTTGAAGTTGCAAAATTATAAATACAATTAAATAATTCAGACTATATACAACATCGTCGTCAAAGAAACTAAAAAAATGTTGGCTCTTCCTTTTTAGTGTCGGGAAGCTTCGTTGTCGTATTCAATGACAGGAGTAGGAATATACTTTTTATTTAATTTAGTGCCCAATGCTGGTATTGGTAAAGGATAAATGTGAGGTTTAATAGGAAATCTGGTACCAGCTATATCGATCTCGTAACGCGCTGTTGGATTCATTACAAAATCTGTTGTAACAATATTCTTATTTGGTTGCGTGTGCCTCGATCCGGGTAAACTAATGAAACCAAGACAAATATGTTTCTCAGTAGCAAAACCGTACCTACAAAACGAACTCATTTATGTCTGGACGTTATGATGAAAAATATATTTTATTATGCTAGAATTCATCGTGTACGCTTACCCAGCTGATGTCACAGTCCCTACAAATTCATTATTTCGATAAATAGGTTCACCACCCCATGGCCACACATCTTTGTTTATATCCAGTCCATTCACAACAAATAATACCAATCGTTTCGTCACGCCTTGCTCTTTTTGGTATTGTAAAGCAAATTTTCCGATGAAATATTCCTTCTATAATATCAAATAATCTTGTTAACAAAACGGTTACAATCTGAGTAACTGAAACGTGTGTAACATACTTACATCTAACTTTACACTGTACCCGCTTCCAGCTTCGTACGGGGTAACAAACGGTGTTAACTCTTCAGCCCAAAAGGGAATAAATCGTTCTATTCGCATGAAACGTTGCGTGAGAACGCCCACGTCTCGTACACCATAATCTTTGCCTACTTCCATTAACGTCTGGTACACGTGAAGCGCGTACTCTGTAGGTATATATAAGCAGTAGCCAGATTCGCCAGTATTCGTGAATGACATTATCATAACGTCAGAGGCGTACGCTACGTTTGCAGTCTGTTGACACGATAATTCTTTTCTGAATCATGTTGTTAATTATACAGGTCGTCTCACCTAAATATCTGCCTTATTTATCGTTGTAGATGATTTCATTTAGCCGAGACGCCTTGTATACTTCTTTTTAACCGACCAAGTTGTTTTTACCTTGTACGTGAAGGGAGATAGATTGATGTTCGAATTGGAAAGTTCTGATAACAGGCCTGTAGCTTTAGGACCCACTAAATTGATTACTGTATACTTTGAAGTCACGTCATTTAAGCCGACCGAATGATCCGATGGTAAATGCCTACGATGAAAAGTAACAGATCCTATATTTGATTTAACGAATTATACATTTTTTCTACCTAGACATCCATTGATAAATGCGCGTTTGTTGAGACGTTGGTGAAACCATGAAGTAACTGTTCTCTGTCTGTCTTATTAAGAGACAATCATTCTCGTATCCACCTCGTTCATTTTGCATCCCCGTATGAACTATACCACCAACCGGTATATTCGCATCGTTCGAACACAATTGCTGGAGGTACTCCACAACTTCCCAACGACTAGACTGTACAGAATATTATTGAAATGTAAATGTTCACATAAAAATCTGGCAAACATGTCTTTGGTGTACTTACCTTAATTTTAATCTTTGAGAACGAGCTCATATCTATAATTCCTACTCCTTCTTTGCACGCGAGAAATTCTTCCTTCATAAAGTCGAAGAACTTTGGTTTGTAGAAGCTTCCTGGTGGCATGACTGGTTTCTTTTGTCCTCCTTTAATTAATCTATATTTTAATTAAATGTACTACGAGGCAGAAAAAAGATCGAATAATTATTTTTTTACTTCTATAAGTGGAATCAAAGTAAAGCGGTCGTTCGTAGGCCATCTTCACTCCGAAAATCGCACCCCTTTCCTCGAGGACAGAATACAAGGGGGAACAACGCAATTTCCGAGCGTATTTGTACTCGCATTGATGAGGGTATAGAATCGCATAATTTCTACCGACTATTTCTCTCGTTCTTTGTTGTAAGTACCGTTTACTGCTGTGCAAATCGAGAAACCTTTGCACGCTAAAGGGAAGCAGCTCTTGAGTAGATTCGCCGTTTATAAGGCATTCGGCTACTTCTTTGCCTATTCCTCCTGCCCCTGCAATAAGATGTTTTATAATTTCAATGCAGAATTTGTTTTACGATCTTTTTACCTTGCAGAGAGTTCCCATTCATGCCTACAGCGACGTAGTAATTTTTAACTTCTGGGCTCTCTCCCAGTATCCATCTTCCATCCGGTGTGAAATTGTCGGGACAGTTGTACACATTCGGTTGTGTTTTACTCAAAATTGGCAATCTGTGTATAACCTTATCCCATAAGGGCTTCCAATGGGAAGAATCATTCTCAAGATAGTTCTTCCAGTTTTGTATAGGGACACTGCCGCTTTCGAACGCAGGTCTAGCTTCAGGTTCGAACCAACCAACCAACAAACTTCCTTGCCATTCTCTCACGTACGAATGCGAATCGAAATCTCTTATGCACGGTAGAGTGATATTCGAGTTAGATGGAAAAGGAGAAGCAATCGCATAAAAATGTTCTGCAGGATATGCTGGGATTCTGACTGGTGGACTGCAACGCAATCCTAATTCACGTGCCCACTATAAAGCAACTAAGTTTATAAAAGATGATGATTTAAAAGATAATGCACAAAATATTGTCCTTACCATTCCTGCACAGTTAACAAAGTATTCGCAGAAAACTACACCGTATTCAGTCTTCACACTCTTCACAGCTCCGTTCTCAGTGTTAATTTTTTCTATTCTGCAATTCTCAATGTACCTCGCCCCTCCAGTTTTCGCCAGTTTAGCTAAAACTTCGCAAACTGCACTGGGGTTAGCTACTACATCTTCAGGTACCCAAATTGCACCCTCTATGTCATCGGTATTGACATAAGGATGCAGTCTCTGTAGTTCTTCTTTTCGTAGAACCTACAGAATTGATTACGCTTTAATAGCTTTTTTTCAAGGTGTATTGGAATAAGTAGACTGCGGATCTTTATTAGACTGTTGGTTTTCTAAATCCACAGTCTAGCGATAAGCGATTAATAAATGTTACTTCGCAATGTAATCCTGTAGGTGCATTATAAGCCATCCTACGTTTTAAAGCTATCATTCTATCTTTGGTTTGAGCTAAGTTTATACTGCCGCATTGTTTCAATCCAATATCGTATCCCATTTCTTGTAACTGTTGGTATAACTTAATGCTATAGGAAATCAAATTTCTGTGTGATATCGGTTTGAAGAGTCCAAGGGTGCCTGATCCGAAATGGGATGTGCCACTCCCAATCCTAGAATAGATCCCACAATGGTTTATCACATTTTTAGCTTGAACTTATTCTACCTGAAAAAATGAATGCATACCTATCTTGTTCTAGGACGAGCACATCCTTCCATCCATTAATAACAAGATGATAAGCAACAGAATTGGCAACTGTTCCTGCACCCGCAATAACAACTTGCGACTGAGAGGGTAACACAGCCGATCGTGGTGAAAAGTTCGAGTAACTGTTAATGTTTCTGTGATTTTCATTTTTGTTCTTGAGCAGACCGGACGCGAGCATTCCATCTTTATAGGTTATATTATGGAAACAATGTTTGTTAACTTTTAAAACTGTATTTCTCGATAACGACACACGAACGCATTTCGAGCACGCGCGACTTAACATTAAATTCTGCATAAAACAATGATTATCCTGTATTAATAAATCATTCAAAGGCTTAAATAGTTAGAGAATGCCTGGCCTCCGAACATATGTTCTATTTCTAGAGTTTACAATAAAAGATATATATTGGTGCGCAACGATGATTGTTATTATTAATTAAACGTAGTATCAAATCCTCCAGATTTATCTTGATGTAGATTAGACATGAATTCCGAAGACTTTAAATATATACTTTATTGGAATCATTAATGGTACGCAGAGTCAATAAAACACATAATTTATCTAAATAATTTACGTTCGACCTTGTAAAATAGTAACAATATCTGCATCTCGTAATCGCATAATACCTATACTCAAAGTTCCTGGAAAATTAGTATATCACTGAAATATTTGAATTCCGCGCGTTTTCGTAGAATCGATCGGCAAATCGAAAAGTCCAAACAATTCAAAATCGTCGAGTTATCTCGATTCTCGAACTCGAACGATAAGATCGGTCATTCCAAATGGGAACCGCGTCCAGAAAATTGTCTCAGTTACTCTTCCCATTCTTTCGTTGGTAAAATGAAGTTCGTTGTAAATTCTAGCTTGTGTAAATAGGAGAAAAAAAATAATCCTTCGTCATGTTGTTCATGTTGGCCATTTACATTTTCAAAATATTGTGTGTGTTCTTGTTTGTCGTGTACTGCGTCGTCACCTTCCTTATGGTAATGGTAAGGATACCTCTTCATTTTCTACTAACGAATATACTTGTTTTGTTTGTACTAACTAACAATTGTTGCCACTAATACAACCAAGTACAATGCTCGATTGGGAGAACTGAAAGAATGCGTAAGTTTTTAACACAGCTTTTCCTTGTAACAAAGTCAAATCATACTAAAAACGATCTCAATCGTCTTAGATCACAGCCAAAGGCAAAATCCTGGAGTCGGATTACCCCCTTAAAGTTAGTTGTAGATATAATTTTTCAAACAATTCAATATACCTAAACAAAGCGTGCGTCTCGTCACATTTATTGTTCCGTTTATCGATACAACAGAATCGACCGTTGCAGATTTACGTAGACGAGAAATTGGGTGTATTAACCAAGAAGCTGTCGGAAACAGAACACCCGGTGAGCGATCGTGATTTCAGATTATCGTTTGTTTCGATATTCAATTGTAAAATATAAACACATCTACGATTGTCATTGCAGCGGTCTCATTACGAGATAAGAAATGCGGACAAGGTTCTAACAGATCTGGAATATAAAACATCGAATTATAGAGACCGGTACAGGACGTTGATGTCAGAGTTGAAGAAGGACGTCCGGAAAATCGAGGGCGAGGTGAGTTCGTATTGTTCCCGCCAGATATCAGATTAATTTATGGTTATGTTATCTGTTTACATTGAGATTAGAGCAAAAATGCAACAAAACCGCGTGACACTGTAAAAAATGCGCTGCGAGGCTAAATAGACTATTCGCTGGACAAAGGGGGCACATAAAATTTCGAATTATATTGTTCATTTATTATAAGCCGGTAGTCACGTGATCGGTCGTTATTTTTGTATTTTCCGTCAATTTCGATTTGAAATGATAATGAAATTTTGTGTTTGTCGCAGGTTAAAACGTTGCAAAATCACATTTCGATTTTGTCGCTTCGAAGAGAGGCTCTTAGGAGTGAAGTAATAAAGGTATTTAATCGGTTTCAATCAAAATAACTATAAATGAAATCAATATGATTTCATAAAGAATTTATTATAATTTCAGCAACAAGAAGACTACCAAATGATGCTGAGCAATTTTACCAAGGAGTTGGAGAGCAAGAAGTCTATGTTCTGTAGGTTCATGCAGTAATAAAGTTTTTTGTACTGTTTTTTTTTGTAAAATTTTCTTTTCTTCATATTTTATTTGTTAAGAATAATTCTCTGATTATTGCAGCTCTGGTATCTGTGAACTCAACAAAGCCTCGCATAAGTTGTCGTCCTTTAAAATGAAACGTTACGTCGCATCTCTGCACGTGCGGTATAGTGATTTTTATTGACTGTTCCACGGTATTGTATAACGTCGATCGAGTCTTAACTTTATTTAGTATTCACAATATGTACAATTGAATAAAATCATCAATATGGAAAATTTTCCGCATTCGGTTTTCCGACGAACAACTACACGAAGACGATAATGGAAGAGAAACTGCAATTAGGTAGAACAAGATGTCTTACTTTCGTGTGCATCGTTATACTCGCACATGAACTACCGGCGATTATTTAGTAGTTTTTAAGAATCTGTGACGCGCAGCTGTCTTCATTCTTTTTTGTTTGTCTCCAAACTTGAAAGAGTCGATGTTAGATCACATATGATTCCTCTCTTGCGCACTTTTATGTACAGTTCGACAATTCATTCGATCACTAGAACGATCAGGAAACTTGTTTCGCAAATGTAAGCGAAGCTACTCCGATCAGAACGAAAACGCTAAAAAATTTTCGTGGAACGCCCTTCTGTTTCTTCCTCTATCTTGTACGTACATAGTTGGAAGCATCCCGACAAGATTTCCTGACGAGACATTCTTTTCACTTGATCTGATGAATTACTTATTGGTTTCAGTGGAGTTCGTTCGAAGAATTGATATTGCATGTTTCATTGCCTACGTCACAAGATATTTTGCCGCGACGGACAAACGGTTGTTCGCGTCGAAATATCATGTCTTCAAAGATGAATACTGCCTGCTTAAAGTTCCGTGTGATGCGAAGGGAACTTCTTCAGGACCGCGTGGTACAGATTATAAAACGTGTAAAAACTGACGCTGAGGATGACGATCAACGCCGCGCCAAATATCCACGAGAGGAAGTTCCCGTCTATGAGATCCGAGTGCTCCTTCCTCTTCTTGGCGCTTATTTCGCCCAGGGTGCTGCCCTTCCGTTCCTCCATCAACCTCTTCATGTTCGCTAGTTTCTCGCGGAGCTCGTCCACCGATTCAGCGATGTCCACGATCGATTCGTTTCCGGCTAGCTCTGAAACTCAGACGAACACAGAATAATTTAAAATAATAGCCAAACCTCTGGGCATCGTCACGATGGTCTCAAACTGATTGTCATACCTTCTTATCTCAATCGTAGCGATAAAAAGTGGACAGGATTTCTTTTAATTTATTCTTTATTGTAGCGGGAATGATTCGGGAAAACCAAGAAGTGAATCATTCACGTTAGAGGTGAGAGGACATATTGTTCGCGAGATTAAATTGCAATCAAGGGTTCGACAATTAATACACGCTCCGTTTATGTTTAAGGGGATTCCGAATTGAAACTGGACCACTTACCGGCAGCTTCTGGTGTGCAAGTATGCGTCACTGTTTTCATGATGCTCGCTTCTGTCTGTCTCTCTCGAGTGCACTCCTCGGTCCAGAATCTGACACAGCGGCCGGTATTGATCATCCAGCATCTCACGTTTTGGCGCAGTCTCCGTCTTCCGGGAAGTTAAGCCTCTCCGATTTTTTCCCTCTCTTTCGTTCCGATCGAAATCGTCGCGATAACCAGCCAGGAATTCGCACGAGAAATCTTCTCGTATCGAACGTTTCACGATTTTCGACGATACCAATCAGCTGCTAATATTCGTCAATTGCTGTATGATTATTCCAAATATTTTTTACGCTATCAAATTTGTTCATATTTGATAAATTACTCAGCATTTAAGTATATAGGCTATAGAATGGAATACTTTATATATTTCGATACATTCTTTCTTAAAGCTTCGATAACAAAGTAAGAATAAATATGCAATAATGCAAACAAAATATTTAAGCATTTTATTGCATCAGTTTCATATGTATAAAATGAAAAAAATCCTAGAACATGGATATATTAGATTGGAGGGAAAGTTCTGTCGTGCTTGAAATAAGCAGGTAATTTTGCTTGTAAATGAAAAACACATGTTGCTAGCGAGTCATTGGGAAACAGGAATTGTCAGGCTATCTGAAAGATGGCAACAAGTTGTTACAAATAATGAAAATATTTTGATAAATTGATTGAAACGTTTTCTTTAAAATACGACAGAACTTTCCCTCCAGCTAGGTCGGAAGAAACGTTTGATTTTCGAGTTAGAATAGTTCCGAAAAGGTTTAAATATTAGATTTGTCACAGAATTTTAGTTGTCAGCGATTCATTGTAATAATGATGAGTGCGTTGGTTTCAGTTGGTCGATCGTATCCTTCTATTCGAATGTCCCGCGTCTGGTCAGCTTTCGCGGTTAGATGCGAACGAGTCCTAAGGGATGATCGATCCCGGCGTTCGATTACAAACCGGACCATCGGTTCTGGTCGTGCGGCGCTCGGGCGGAGTCGGCTGCGCACCGTTCGGCTACAGAGGCTGACGTCACGACGCAAGATGGCCGCCGGTATTGGAAATGGAGAGTAGCGTAGAGGCTGGGCGGTAGGAACGAACCGTAGGTGTGTCAGTGCTCGGCTTCACCGCGATAATGCCATCGAAATGCCGATCGTTGAAGGCTGACCCGTGGCTCGCGCAGTGTTCGTACGCACGATCGGTATCGTTCCGTCGGCCGAGTCTCGGATGGTGAGATATGATAAATCGCGAATATCCCGGAGGAGGGCGAAATTGAGCGGATAGTGTGTGTGGTGTCGTTGAAAAGACCCGACTGTATATTCCGACGTGCGACGGGATCTAACAAGAGAAGAGAATAGAAGGAAATAGTTTCTCGGCGTGTACTGTCGCGGGTGTTCTCACGGAGCATACAGAGAGGCGGCGCGTTCCGATGAGTACGGTGAAATTGCGTCTGAATGAGATCGAAGTGGAAAGTAAACGTTGGCCTGTCGCGCGATCGCCCGGTGCTCGCACGATTCTCGACGATTGTCAGACCCACTCGGCCGGCACCGTGAGGCAACCTTGTTCGGATCCCCGTTGATCCGTTCCGATCGAAAGTAACACCGCCGCCTTCGAGCTCCCGAGGAAGAGAGAAAAAAACCGAAACAGACACGAAATGGAAAGGGAAGGATTCGCGTGTCGACTGCTCGCGTAAATCGAACCGTGTTTCGCGGCGGTGCGGGTGTGCGCGTCCGGCGAGGCTCCCGTTTTATCGCGATCTGTCAAAAAGCCACCTCGGAACGTCGGCCCTCCGCGACCGAGTCCGTCGTCGTCTATCGATCTATCGGATCGCGTGTGTGTCCAGGCCCCTGAGTTTTCGAGCCCTGCACACCGACGACAATCGATTCGCTCCGAAAGGACTTGCTGCTCTGTGGTGCTCTCCGTTGCAACACATAACCACCGCCGGGAGTGTGAGAGAGAGAGATAGAGAGGGAGAGCCCGACAGACACACACATACATCGATTATTCCTGGGCCGTAAACAACGGTGCCACCAGTCTCGCGGCGAGAACATCGGAGAGGAAAAAAACAGAATGCTCGGAACCGTGCTGAAAATGAGACATGATTCCCGATCACGGTGAGTCGGCCGGCAGCCGACCAAACACGAGACACGGGAACACAGGCTCGAGCGATGATACCGGCCGCGTGTGCTAGTTAACGGAGGGAACGGAACGATTGTCGCGAATTCTTCTCTGATTTAGAGGTTAGGATCAGCCCCGGTGAACGCTAAGAGAATCGCTGAATCGAAAAATCGGTTCGCTGCAAGACACGGAGGTGTCGTGACGAAACTGTAGACAGACAGAGAAGTGCAAAGAAGAATAGAGAGCGAGAGAAGAAAAATGACTGATTGCTAAGGAGATCGGAAACGAACTAAAGGACAGGAAGAAAGAGAGAAAGAGAGAGAGAGAGGTTCGTGGTCGGGTGCCGTTTCTGGTTCACGAACTTTTGTTTTGTTTGTTGATTTGCCGTTCTTTGTTGCGTGTGTCGTTCTTCTCTAAGTGGAGTTTTTCAGTGTGGCCCGGAGGGTGATTGAGCACGGTCGGATTATTATCACTCAAAATGTGGAATGTAATGTGCGACGTGATGCCGACGATCGCGGAGGACAGTATCAGCCAGCGGAGCTCGCAGTTCTCCGGCGAGGAGGTGAACTTCGAGCAGCTGATGGTCTCCATGCTCGACGAGAGGGACAAACTCGTCGAGTCACTAAGGGAGTCCCAGACGCGTCTTCAGGAGACGGAGGCGCGACGCCAGGAGACCGAGAAGGAACGGGACTCGTTGAACCGTCAGCTCAACGCAAACATCCCTCAGGTCAGTCATTGTATACACAATATTCTTATTCTTTTCTTCTGATTTTATTGGAGCCCTAGCAAACATGCACACCTTTGGGCATGCCCATCGCAACGAGCCATGCGAAATGGAGCAATGACGACGCTACACATCATTCGACTGTTCGCGGGACAGTCTCTCGCGGCGTTAGACGTCCTGCGTTTCTTACCGTTCGATCGTACGAACCCAGCACGTTTCTCTCCGTCTATCGTTTATCCATTCGGCGAGATACTGCCGCGCCGGGACCATAAACAGGGCGCGACGTTTAAAGGGACAAAGACCGCCGACCTGTTTGCTTCGGTATTAGCGACCCGAATTTACTCCACTATTGTCCGTAAACGAATTTTTAGAATTTCAATCATTTCAATTCCTAGAAGGAACAGAAAATGTATATCTTATAAATAGGTTTCGTTTGAAAACTCATCGCTATTCTGATTCTATGTTATAGGTACATGGGGTTAACGCGAATAATGCGTATATGTTATTTTACTCTGATTCAGCATCGGACACATCATCTAAAAAATTGTATTCTTGTAGGTCCTGACGCGCCGAACACGAATCCGAGAACAGCTCCCCTCTATCGTCCTCGGTTTCCTGAGAAGTTTAATTTTAGAAGAAGAGACAAATTTTCAACTCGAAAATGTTCTTTGCACGGGCGATTCCACGGAGAGTCCGTAGAACTCTCTCTTACAGGAAATAATTTCGAAAAATTGAAACGAACGAAGACTGAAGCCGATGATTCGTGTTCAGCGCATCAAGCTCGACAAGCAACGATTTGTTAGCTTAATTTTAGAAGAAGAGACAAATTTTCAACTCGAAAATGTTCTTTGCACGGGCGATTCCACGGAGAGTCCGTAGAACTCTCTCTTACAGGAAACAATTTCGAAAAATTGAATCGAACGAAGACTGAAGTCGATGATTCGTGTTCAGCGCATCAAGCTCGACAAGCAACGATTTGTTAGCTTAATTTTAGAAGAAGAGACAAATTTTCAACTCGAAAATGTTCTTTGCACGGGCGATTCCACGGAGAGTCCGTAGAACTCTCTCTTACAGGAAATAATTTCGAAAAATTGAATCGAACGAAGACTGAAGCCGATGATTCGTGTTCAGCGCATCAAGCACGACAAGCAACGATTTGTTAGCTTAATTTTAGAAGAAGAGACAAATTTTCAACTCGAAAATGTTCTTTGCACGGGCGATTCCACGGAGAGTCCGTAGAACTCTCTCTTACAGGAAACAATTTCGAAAAATTGAATTGAACGAAGACTGAAGTCGATGATTCGTGTTCAGCGCATCAAGCTCGACAAGCAACGATTTGTTAGCTTAATTTTAGAAGAAGAGACAAATTTTCAACTCGAAAATGTTCTTTGCACGGGCGATTCCACGGAGAGTCCGTAGAACTCTCTCTTACAGGAAACAATTTCGAAAAATTGAATCGAACGAAGACTGAAGCCGATGATTCGTGTTCAGCGCATCAAGCACGACAAGCAACGATTTGTTAGCTTAATTTTAGAAGAAGAGACAAATTTTCAACTCGAAAATGTTCTTTGCACGGGCGATTCCACGGAGAGTCCGTAGAACTCTCTTACAGGAAATAATTTCGAAAAATTGAATCGAACGAAGACTGAAGCCGATGATTCGTGTTCAGCGCATCAAGCTCGACAAGCAACGATTTGTTAGCCTGTGCTATTGTCATGTATCGACCTTGGCACTTTTAGCGCTCAAAAGAGACCATTGTATAATTGTTCTCTATTCGATTTGACGAACTTCTAAAGATGATGAAACCTAGAAATGGACGTTTTCGCCCGTTGAAACCGTAGAAGAAGACAATGTCGAGTCTCGGAAGGGTACACGGCGAATCGAATATTTAAGAGGATTGTTCTACGTTGCCAAACGAAACTGTTAAGGGTTCGAAGGTATCGATCAAAGGGACCGGCACTGCTGGCATCGCCGGTCGGAGTGGCTCAAGTCAATTCCGCGTGGGTTTTCGGCACTGAATACAATGAGATCCCCGCTAGATCACGGGGGGTAGTCGGCTGATCCGCATCAGCCTTCCGATGAGTAGGAAAAAAAACACGTGGCGGCTTGCGTCTTCAAGGCTATCGGTGTCCCTCTTGAACGTGTCCCAAGTATGCCACTGTATCCTCACACTGACTTTTGGCTGATCTTTGTCGGCAGTTTTGATCTCGCGAAGTCCTCCACACGAAGAGACTCGCTTCGCTGCCAAAAATTTGCAACCTAAAGAATCGCTGAATCGGAGTCCATGGAGCTTAATAAATTTTTGCCCGCATTCGTGTCAATGCGATCTTACAAAGGAAGGTTTCTCGTTTGCGATCAGCTCTGGAAAGTTGATCTGCGATTCGTCGTCACGGTTTTATTGTACTTTGATTGACACAGTTTGGTATAGTTGCAAGGCATGGAGTTCACGCGTTTTACAGTGGCAAACGTATTAGATAGCGAGTGAACGGCTCGAGGGAACAACCAGACCGCTTTGGAAGTCTCAGGGTTTGACTTGGAAGGCGTTATATTGCACTTGACTGCGCCGTCTTAGGTTGAAATTGTCCGGCGCGGGTAGACATTGTCCTTTTCGAGCGAAACCGTGTACAATGGCCACATGGTGGACTCGCCGATTAACGGGGAAACGCGGATCAATATTCGGCTCACGATAAAGGGTCAGCGAACAGGTTTCTTTTTATCGCCTAGCCATAAAAATGGCCCCCTCCCATCATTTTTTCGGAGCTTCCCGTTTGATACTTTATCGGGTTGCTTACGGAGGCTTGCGAAATTTATAATAAAAATGTCAACCGATTCTCTAATGAAAAATTCTAGTGGAAAACGTAACCCCTTAAACAGCAACGACGTCCCGATTAACCCCGTGATGGGAAGCTGCTTCGGCGTTTTTTTTTCTAATTGCACGATGCTCGGCCGACTATGGATCTCTAATTGCTAAAACGTTTACGTAACGATTACGGTGGAAATGATTCAGCCGACGCGTTATCTTCGCAGTGTCCCACTTTTTCGGCGGGGACGACGAGAGAAAGAGGGACGGACAAAGAGCAGGAGAGCGAGAAAAGGACAGGAGACCGTGTGATCAAGCTCTCCTGCAAACAGAGCTTCGTTTTATTATTACCGACACGAGCGTCGTGTCACCGTGTAGCGATGTTTAGATTGTTCCGTTGCGGCGACAGAGAAAGACGGAGAGTTTGAAACGAACGAGAGATAGCGAAGTTTCGGAACAATTGCCAGGCGGACAACGCGTTAAGAGAATTTTCGAGAGGTTCTACGCGACCATTAAGTCCGCTCGAAATCGCCGAGTCGTGGAAGAAGAGTCACGAGGTCCCGTTAAACCGGCAAGATTCGAGAGGCGGTCTGATCCAGCGCGCACTTGAAAACTGCCTTGATCCGATCTAATCCGACGTGGCCGGTTTTCCCTCGCTAATAATTCTGTATTCAACAGCCGGGCACAAGCCCGCCGGGCTTAAACTTCCTCGAAGAGGCTCGCGATTACCCTCTGAAAGAATAACAGGAGTGGGTTCCGCTGTCTTCAATACCGCGAGAGCCGCCTCTCGCAGCGACACTTCGCTCCGGAGAGAATTTTCAGAAACATCGCTGGACAGATCGGAGATACATTTTGCAATCTTCGCTGCTCGCTCGGAATAAATGGTGTTGACCGGCGTGTTGCAGTTCGCACGTACGCCGCATAGACACATGCATAGGTGTTGCGTCCTTAATCGGTTTCCGAGAACCGTGAAATGCAATGTCCCTCGTGCACTTAACCGTCTGATCTTTCAAAGCACCGTGTAACTAACTTAACAATTAATGAATGTCAAAGAGAATTATACCGTGTTATAGTCCAGATGTTGAATGAGCTGTGCGTATTAAATTTTGTTCATTTCGAGCTGTGAATCTGAACGTCTGACACGTGTTCAGAGCCTGCTTGCACTGCTTATCTCCGCGATAGACGCGTTTTAGATGTGATCGGCGACAAGGAATTTTTCTGTGCAGTTATCGCTGGTTTACGCAACGAAACTGTGAAATTGGCAGTGGGATCTCGCTGTTCCTAGACGGTCTAGCAGCGAATCACTGTGCGGCTTCGAACCGATCAAAATATTGGCAAGTTGACGAAGATTCGCGGTACCAACGGGATCCGCTCTGCGGATGACACCCGCGTAATCAAGATGAAGGAACAGGGGAAAAAAGAGAGTCGCACCGCGCCGCGCCGTACGGCATCGTCGGAATGGAAATGGCATGCAACGAACAAAAGCACGGCCCGGCTAAATCCGGCGATAAAAGCGGCGCATTTTCGAGGCTGGCATTGGCAAGATAAGACGCTGTCGAAGCCAATACGGCTTATAGATTTTCGTTGCATCTTGCCAAACCACCGCAAAAATACGCTCGCGGAAGCGTTGTCACGTTTCATCCGCAGGGAATCCCCGCCGCTAATTTTTCCCGGCTTCCGGGTCCTCCGTGACGCTTTCCATCGTTCGTCGAAACAACAATCGAGGAATTACTGGTGCCTCTTAATGCTCGACGACAACGAACGAAAAGAACAGATCCAAAGTGTTGCCGCAATTCAATGTAAAAGACGAGGAGCGACGATTTCAATCGGGGAAGCAACTTGGTTCGTCTAATTTGGGGTTGTTATTTTGAAGAAAATTCTTTGGCTTCCCGTGGATACATCACAGTCATTAAAGAGCCTGTTAACAGGCTTCGCTATTTTAATCATCGAAGCTACCCTCCTTCCCGGTAGACGGAAGCGAAGTAAAAATCTTTTGGCGATACGAGCTCGATGAAAAGCACTCGCTGTTGCGAATTCTCGATCGACCATCGTTATTTCGGCAGGGAAATAATGTAAAATACCGGATGCCGATCGTCGACAAGGATTATTGGTTTCGGAATACCATCGGCATTTCTCGAGCGAGATTGATCGAGGTCCCCGGATTTATTATATTCGGAGTAGGTCCGCTCCTCGGGAAGAAAATAGCGGCGAGATTTCAAGCCCTAAATTCATTCGTGGGGATATACGCGCGACTTCACACGGGGGGAAATGGGTGAATAAGACGGTGCGTTATGTGCGCCTATGTACGGCTCTATGTGGGCGCACGGGCCTGCACCAAGATCTATGTGCATTTCCGGCGGTTTGCCGTTATGTGCATTCATCGCTTGGAATTGGACCACAACGTGGGTAATATTGGTCCTGGAGACTGCGCGAGAGACCGATCTCACCAGCGAACTGTTCATTTTTCTCGACTATAAAGCATCGGCCACCCTCGATTACACTGTCCAACAAATTTCAACTTTTTTTATGTTTCCAATATACTGTTGGGTATATCTTATAGCTTTTCGCGCTGATTCCGAATCTGTCCTTAATTTTTCTCTTTAAACATGTTTAAACAATCATTGAACCTTTTTTAAACCACCAATTTTTGAAGATATTTTTCAATTTATCTCAAAAAATAATGGTCCAGCGGAAAATCGAACTATACCATGCTTTTATCTTGAGAAACGCGCCGTATCCCGTGGAACGTTTGTTTTAGTGATAAGCGCCACTGGCGGCAACTCATGTCGGGCGAACACATTTTCCTTTCTGGTTCGAAAAAAACGTCGACGTTCGAAACTTAAAAGAGTGGATTCTCAAGATAAAAGTCTGCTCTATCGCGTGGTATAGTTCGATTTTCCGCTGGACCCATATTTTTTGAGATATATTGAAAAATATCCTCAAAAATTGGTGCAAAAGTGGTGTCTCTCCGCCTTTAGTGATTGTACATAATGTGTTATTATAATGTGTTAAACAATCATAATGTGTTAATATTTGATATTACTGTATTCGGGAAAGTCTACAGAATCTTTTGCTGTAAAGAACAATTCAATATCTTTTATAATAACACCACAATATTTGTTTCAAGTTGAAAAATATGTATTTCTTCAAAGTCATGTTTCTCAAAAACTGTGCGTCTAGGGAAAAAATTAAGGACAGAGTCGAAAAACTCTATAAGATATCCACCCGACAGTATATCGGAAATATTTGTGACGTTGGACAGTGTTATTCAACGGTGTCGCGTTGAAGAAAAATACACAGAACTATACAACGAAGCCCTGTTCCTTTTCCTTGAACATCGGCGGTGTGAAAATTGCTCAACGATTTTCAATAAGCGATAAACACCGACGAATTGCGACGGGCTCGGACAAATCGTCGAGCCGAGCGAGCGTTCGCTCGCAGCGGCCGCTCTTTTTCCCGCGGGAGAATGACTCTCAATTACTGCAGTTAATTGCACGTTACACTCGTCATCCGTGCAGCCGCGAGGCCAGCGTCGCGTCGAGTCGAAGTCGATTAACACGCGCGCGTTTCGATTTCCGAGATCGGGAGAGGAGCAAGCTCGTTAAGCCGGCGATCAGGATTTCGTTGGTATGCAAATACAGGAGAAAGTTTTCGACGCCGGAGAAACAAGCTCGTCGTTATGCAACGATCGTTTCAGCGGGCCGAACAAGGCGGAGCTGTCGATCGCGTGCAAAAAGTGAAAAATGGATAACGTTGCGCGCCGGGTCGCAGTCGAGCTTTTCGATCGAACGATCCCGGCGAACGAACACTGCCGCTTGAGGTCGCGTGCTTCTCTTCCGGCGAAAAACAGACCGTAATAGCTCGGACGACGTCTTTTGAACGGTCTATTAGCGGTTCACGGCCGATAACGATGGCTACCGCTCCGATACGATCATGCCAATCTCACAATTCGGCGATATCCCAGCTCTGAAATACAGTTTTATTCGATTCGCATTTCCCGCGATCGACGAAGAAAGTTTTTCCGATCGAAAATAGCACGGTTCCCGATTGCTCCGCAATTTTCATGGGAGATTAGAAGCGGGATTCGGAAGATTTTTAATCCGCCTTTGCCGGGATCCGGCGGTCCCGCGTGAAAGGTTCGAGTATTTCGAGGCGAGCAAGTTTTCCGTCGGAAATTATCTTTTGCGCGGATGCACCGTCTATTAGAGGCAGCCAGCAGAATAGTGGCGCGCGTGCATAAAAGCCAATCGGCCGCCGGATGAATCGATATGGCCGTCGGGTTTCTCTCCCTTATTCCACGGATATATCAATGCTGCACATTGTGCGGGCTCTGCGCGCGAGCCCTTCGGCCCTCGGATGGTCTACGACGACTTTCCAGCCTCGATTCGAGGAAAAGATAAACATGATTAGAGAAAGTCTCGCGCGCCACGTCCAAACACTCGTGGCGCTCCACTCTTTCTTTGCGTTCTCGCGGATCCTGCCCAGGGGGATCGTTAATTATCACCTGGGTATTCCTTTGCCGAGGTCTCCGGACCAGGAAACGAGATTCCACGATGAGAATTCCCCCGGAATCCCGGAGATCATCCCCCAAAACGCGAAACTTAGCTTCGACAAATAATTGCACGTCTCCGATACGTTTTTCCGAATGAACAGCAGCTTTAAAGCACGCCTTAACGAGTCGTTTCGTCAACATTCGTCGGATTACATTGCGCTCGAGTTCGAATTAACGCCGGAATTTAATTACACGTTCTTTGGTCCAAGCAGTTACAGAAGATCAAAGGTCGAAGGTAACTCGGGGCCGGATTCGGACGATTATATACGGAGAATTTTCATCCGGACCCCGGAATATTCTAGAAGCTTCTTTCTTTTCCGAGACAAATTTCATTTCCGTCTACCGTTTTCGGACTCGGAACGGTCTCAGTCGCGGTCGTATTAATTTGGCAAGACCGCTCGACACGATCGTTAGTTATCGGATTAAGATCGTATCAAATTTTAATTACCCGCACAAGAGTCGGCTGCTGCAGCCTGGTAATAATTATTCGAACGCCGAACAACGATGCCGAACAATGAACGCCCTAATTCGAAGCTAATGATTACAACTGGATATCACGCAGAAGTTCCACGATTCCATTAACGGCGCTATCAGTTTCCGAGCCGGGATCGGCAAGCTTTAAGCCATTGTGTTTTACCTGTTAATACTTTACCCGCGTGCTGGGGAAACCGTTGATAGACTTCCGAAAGGCTGCGCTTCGAGAAGGAGCTTCTCGGGAACTATTCCTCATTTCAGAAAGACAAACTTCGTACACAAATGGCACAGATTTGAAATATAATTGAATTCTTGTGTTTTAAACATTCTTGAATTGTTTACATTTTTTACTGCTTTATATTTCTTCATAAATGCATAAAGATCCAAAGTCTATATACGACGTTGGAGCAAGTTCTAAGCTGAAAGGTTAATCATTATTTTTAGGAGAAACGAACGAGTTTACCGGTTCTCGGAGTAGAATCGTGGGTCCACGAACCCCGGGCGAGGTCTTCAACCTCTGACCCTATCTTTCCCGAATGGAAGCCACGGGTAACCACGGAGCTTCCTCCGGGCAGGATTGAATAATCTCCTTGGCTAATTTACAATTCGCGATTGTCCATCTGAAAATCCACCGGGAGGGTTCTTCCTGGGGCAGGATCCCGCTTTCCTGACCCAGTGCCACGTATCCGCGCGCGGAGACAAAAGGGTGGAAACGAGAGAGGGAGAAAGAGAGAGACTGGCTCGGATGATGAACGAACGAGCCAACCCCCAGCTTCGTTATACTTTCATTAATTAGCCCCGGCGTCCGCGAATAAATACGCGCTGCGAGGGAAAAAAGAGGCCTCGAACGAGGGGAGATCGTTACGAGCCTGATGTAAACTGCTGAAAATTAGCGAATCCTCTCGAATTTCTTTCAGACTATGGGATCAATCTCTTCGATAGATTTTCCTGCGCTACTGAAGTGACCAAGAAAATGTTCTTTTTCTTCCTCGTAACCACTGAAAGCGACTTTTACAAGTTGCTTTATGAATAATTATTTAAATGAAAATAAATTTTTAAAAAACACCACGTTTTTAAAACGGACTAAAAAGTATAAAATAAAATTTTTAAAAACGCCACGTTTAACAAACGGACTAAAAAGTATAAAATAATTTTTTCTAGCCCCATACAGATTCCTATCCCCGTACAGATAGTCCTGAAAATTTGTGATTGTGAATTTTGAATAGCTATGAAAATACTTGTAAGATTCAAAAGGAAAAACGAGGGGCGCAAGATAATACATAGTAAGGAGTGTAGAGAGTAGCTGCCGCTGAGGAAACTCGCAAAATAGTTCATATCATTTGCAGTGCAATAAAATTGTTAGTGATTTAGGTGTTCATGCATCAATTATCTATTGCATGCGCCCCACGTTTTTCGTTTTAAATCTTACAAGTATTTTCATAGCTGTTCAAAATTCACAATCACAAATTTTCAGGACTATCTGTACGGGTTTAGGAATCTGTATGGGGCTAGAAAAAATTATTTTATACTTTTTAGTCCGTTTTTAAACGTGGCGTTTTTTAAAATTTTATTTTATACTTTTTAGTCCGTTTTAAATACGCGGTATTTTTTAAAAATTTATTTTTATTTAAATAATTATTTTCTGCTTTTTAGCCTTATATGTGTGAAATTCTACAATCGATTTTGAACATTTTGATGAGATTATAACAGAGACATGTAGTAAATTTTAAACGGTATTGCGACGCGTCATATCGAAAACGAACGCCGTGGTAAAATGTCAAAGATAAAGGTTCGACGGAGAATTTCGGTGTAACTGTTCTTTCGCTTGGTAAACAAACAATATACTATAATAATACGTAGTAACTTTGTAAACACCGCACGGAGCTCGAACGCACACTGATGCACACTGAGCTCCTTCGGTGCGAAGCGGATCAGTGGAGTGGGGATGAGTCAGAGTGGGAACACGTAGTAGAGTGGGGACGCTGAACGCGAAGACGTACCACGTCACGCGGCGGTGGGTGCAAAGGTTCAAATTATTAATAATTTATATCTCCTGAACGCATAGGCTTTTTAAAAAAAAATTTTTTTAAATATTGCATTGTCATCCAGTTCTGAGCTATGTTAAAAATTTCAAGTCTCTAGCTCATCGGGAAGTTAGTTTAAAATCAATTGCAAAATTTGTACCGAACAAACAGACAGACAAGAAAGCGAGCTAATAAAAACGTGGTAAAATGACAAGATCGATCTCGGCTAGGATTTTGCTCGACTGTATTTATAAGTGTAGCGATGGCAAGATTAAAAGCATAAAACCGGCCGTTAGACGGCGGTAGGTTTAGTGCTGATCAGACAGCAATGAAATCTCGCGGAAACGCGAGCAGTTTCCGATCGATCGCGATCGGGCGACGTTGAATCGGCGATACTGCGCTCGCGAAACGACACCGTTCGCTCGTTGCGAGCCAGACCAATTCCGACGATTACGATTTATCGTAATTGAGCGATACGGAACGACGGCGATAACATCGGCCACCGCGATGCCTCTCCGGTAATTGCGGACCCGTGTTACTTCGAGCTGACATATCTAATATAATTTGTCCGACTGCCGCGATAAGCTGCACCGAGCTACTGCAATTCAATGCTTAACACTCGGGTTAGCTGTCCCCCGGGGGCCTTGATTTTTAAATATTCTACCTACAAAACAAGATCATGCAAATGTCTGCAAAGGATTGACGGCCAAATGGAGCTGCAAGCGCAAGAATCTGTAGGAAGGTAAATTGAAGATCGCGGGCAATGAATAATTCGGTGCGAACGGAAAATCCGTAGTCGGTCCGAAGTCGCGTTTAATTTTTGAACGTCGATGTAAAAGTTGTAGAAGCGGCAGCACGAGGCGGACGTAGAAATCGTGTTTCGTAGGTTCCGGCCGCGGCCACTGACTCGCCTCGTCATTAATTTCGCGTTAGGTGCTGCCGGCTCGGCTCGGCGTCTCTATCGAGTGCACGTTCGAGCGGAATATCGATTCCCGCAACCGCAAACGGCACCGAAACGTAAGCAAAAGCGTCCCACCGGCTGTGCAGTTTGCCTTTTACCCGCGATTAATGCGGTGCCACCCCGGTGCACGAACCTGGACACTCTAGCAAAGACTTTGTACACTTTTAGCACACGTGCGAGCAAATATTCAGTCGACTTTCGAACGTCCATTTCCGTTCTTTAATCATTTTGGAAATCTATTCTAGTGGCGAACGCATGAATCCGCAGTCTGTTCATGCGGTATGATACACCGCTTCGGATTAGGGCCTCATTAAGTACTATAAATTAATTTGAGGGCCGCGATAGAACAAACCAGACTCGAAATAAAATGGAAACACATTTTCTTTTAACATTGCTGTTACACATACAAAATAACATACGTACAAAAGTTGTTTTTTTCAAGTTTAGATTATTTGAGTAAAACTATTAGGTCGGAAAGAAAGTTCTTACGGTTTTTGTTATTTTTTTTTAGTTAAAAACCGCAAGAACTTTCTTTCTATTACAGTTCAACAAATTCAACCTTTTAAAAATTTTTACAGTTCAATTTTATATTCAAAATATTTACAGTTCAACAAATTCAACCTTTTAAAAATTTGATTACTGAAAAACATTGACAAATTTCTTCGAAACAAATATGGAATATTAGGTCGGAAAGAAAGTTCTTACGGTTTTTGGTATTTTGGTTTTAGTTAAACACCGCAAGAACTTTCTTTCCGACCTAATATTTCATATTTCTTTCGAAGAAATTTGGCAATGTTTTTCAGTAATTAAATTTCCAAAAGGTTGAATTTGTTGAACTGTAAATATTTTTGAAATTGATTGTACACGCTGGTCTGTTAATCTTGACTTTTCCGCAGTTTTATTATTTTTTAACGTTGAAAATAGTGGTTCGCACATATTTATGCTACCACTGCTACAAAACATAGCTGAAATACGCCTAATTGCACATAACATATCGGGAAATCGGTCGACAGATAAATAATTGTAAAATGTGGAATGACGACATCCATATATATTTTTGCTTCAATACGGAATCACACTGCATTTCGATTAATTCCAGTTGTACAGGTTTTGCACTCCAAATTCACCCTTCTGCAAGTCAATTTCACCCTTTGGAAATCAATTTCATCCTTCTACAAATTAATTTCACCGTTTTGCAAATCAAATTCAACCTTTTACAAATGAAGTATTTTTAAGTAAGTTTTTGTAAACAAAATCAGAACAAATTCATTTAAATTTATTTATTGCAAAGATGTACAGATGTACAATTCATTAACTTTGTAATGTGCGAAAACTGTGTGTATAACAGTGTATGTAGATATGTATGTATATTGAGTGTAGCCATTTTCCGATTAATAAATTTTGTAAATGAAAATACATATTTATTGAAGCGTGTTGAGTACATATTGAGTCTTCCCTCGCAGTAATGACACCGTTCACGTGTGTCTAAAGAAATAAGTATACAATTTAATCGAAATAAATAAACAATTATTTTTAAATATGTTTTACCCATTAAGATGGGTGAAATTGATTTACAGAAACGTGAAATTGACTTTGCAAAAGGTTGAATTTGGAGTGTACAACCTATAAATTGCCATCAACAGTTTCAAAATTTCTGGCCGGGGCGCAAAGTACATGTCGACGGGCCGCGTGTTTGACACGCCTAAATTCGGAGACCGAAGAGATCGAGAAGGAGTTTGTTCTCTCAGTGTACAGAATTAATAAATCGCGGATGCGGAAGCGCCGCGAAGGAATCGGATTCCTCGCACTCGGGAACACCGGCGGAGTGGATATTGGATTTCCGGGGGTGGGATCGAATGCGAAATTCGGTCGCCGGATAAGAGATTTGGCTCGGTATCGCGAACCGTGTGTCGTCGATCAAGATTCTACCGGCGACTCGTCGTCGAAGCTCGAACCCTTTGCCTTCGATCCCCGAAATAAAAAGAATCTCCGGTCTCGCAGCTCGATATCCGGCCGAGTCGTTACACGGAATCGGAGTCTGTGCGAACGATGCTCGGATCGGCGAGCGAAGGAGAACGAAGAGAAAGGTTCTCGAAGCCGAGGAAGATCGAAGAAACGCGTACCAGTCAATTAGCAACGGGATGTGCGGTACGGTTGCAGCCGGAGGCGTTCGATTTTCTCTCGCTAATCGGCTCGGGGGCGACCGAGCCGAAGAATTCGAGTCGTTAGCATCCACTTAACGACCTGACACTCGATTTTCGATAGAAAAAAAATAACAAGGGATCGAGAATTACCGGCTAGGAATTAGACAAATAATTTCTCTGCTTTCTGCAGAATCCGAAACAGATCTTGGATGTTTAAGGTCGTCGCTCACTAGAACGCACCGGCGCCCACCCGGCACCGCGCGGCCTCAGCTGTTTTGGATTTCATCTATGTATTTTAAATGGATGTGCGCACATCAATTAAAATACATAGAAGAAATCCAAAACAGCTGAGGCCGCGCGGTGCCGGGTGGGCGCCGGGGCGTTCTAGTGAGCGACGACCTTTAGGCGACTTCGCCGGCCGCGGCGATTTATGCAAATTGGCAGGCTTTCCTCGCGGAAACAATAAGACGGCAATATCCGCGGGCAGGGCGAGGGGGCAGCGGTGATATTACTTTCTTTCCCCCTGCGACGACGCCGGGACTGCTCACTCTCTCATTAAAAGTTCAATTTAATTCAATCGCTCTGATTCATATTAAGGAGCTGAATTAACTCAAATTGGTATTAAAATTGCTCGTCTTGAGTGATCTGGTGACGGTCGGCCGAGGCGCGTCGCATTCGCAAATACGACACATTTGCCGTACGATCGTATACAGGGATGAAAATTTTTCGTACACTTCTCTCTTATCGATAAAAATCCTTTAGAACCTTGTCTAGGTGCACGGCAGTGCACCAGCCAAGTTCTCGCACTACCTCCTTTTACACGAAACAACTTAGCCATTTTTTAAAGGCTTATAACTCGGCACTGGAGGCAGATGGAGAGATGTAATTTCGTATACTTGTTAAATGCTCTCATGTCTCAATATCGACAGAACATTAATCTTCCAACATTAGTAGGTTCCGAGATATAGGACGTCAAAAATCGCTTTTGTCACTGACTGACTGATAGATCATCAAAACCTTTTGGGTACTTCCCATTGATCTACAAGCTTAAAATTTGATACATAGGTCCACCATAACAAGCACTCAAAGGAATAATTATCAAAGTTTGAAATTTTACACCTTAAAGGGGTTGTATTGAAAAGAAACATTACGAAATATGTACGTAGAATAGAACATAGCAGCATAACAAACATAAGTATACGTTTTATTAGCTTCGAAGTCGCAACAAATACTGATGATAAAAACAATTGCTCTAACGCTAACAAAAGAAACTGCACAAAAAAGGATTTTTTTCTTTGATACCAACTTGATAATTGATGAAATTTCAACAAAAATTGATGAAATCCCAACAAACACATCCTGTAAACAGGAGCCAAGTTTCTATGCCCGTAAAAAGTTGTGAGATCAAACAAAATACGGCCAAGTTCGTTAGCTTAGAAATACCTCTTGCAATACTGAAAAAAGCGTTTGTAAAAATTAGTTTAAAAGAACGCTATTTAATTTTTAAAGAGTTACATGGAGGGCTAAATTATTCAAACTTGGCCGCTACTTTTTAAACCAATGGCCATAAAAGGTGTTAGGTAGCGGCCAAGTTTGAATAATTTAGCCCTGCATGTAACTTTTTAAAAATTAAATAGCGTTCTTATAAACTAATTTTTACAAACGCTTTTTTCAGTATTGCAGGAGGTATTTGTTTGATCTCAAGACTTTTTATGGCCATAGGAACTTGGCTCCTGTTTACAGGATGTTCTTGTTGGGATCACATTATCCTTGAGAAAGACAATTGAAAAGGAGCAATATTGCACTGTGCAACAAATTTCAACTTTTTTTAGTATTTCGATTCCCACTATGCGACTCTTATAGAGTTTTTCGCGCTGATTCCGAATCTGTCCTTAATTTTTCTCCTATACCTACAGTGTTTGAGAAAATGGAGTTATAAAAAAAGACATATTTTTCAACTTTGAACAAATATTCTGATGTTATTATAAAAGATATTGAATTGTTATTTACAGCAAAAGATTCTGTAGACCTTTCCGAATACAGTGATATCCAATATTAATACATTATGATTGTTTAAACATATGTAAACAATGACTAAAGACGGAGAGACACCACTTTTGTACCAATTTTTACGGATATTTTTGAATTTATCTAAAAAAGTAATGATCCAGCGGAAAATCGAACTATACCACGCGGGTGGTTCCTCAAGATAAAAGTCTGCTCTATCGCGTGGTATAGTTCGATTTTCCGCTGGACCCTTATTTTTTTAGATAAGTTCAAAAATATCCGCAAAAATTGGTACAGAAGTGGTGTCTCTCCGCCTTTGGTGATTATTTAAACATGTTTAAACGATCATAATGTATTGATATTTGATATCGCTGTATTCGGGAAAGTCGACAGAATCTTTTCCTATAAAGAAGAATTCAATATCTTTTATAATAACATCACAATATTTGTTCAAAGTTGAAAAATATGTCTTTTTTTATAACTCCATTTTCTCAAACACTGTACGTATAGGAGAAAAATTAAGGACAGCTTCGGAATCAGCGCGAGGAACTCTATAAGAATCGCATAGTGGGAATCGAAATACTTTCTGGCTGTTGGACAGTGTTATTAGAGAATCTTTACGCAAAATAAAAATGGCGCTTGTTAAGGGCACTGTTCGAAGATGCGAGGATCGCGGGCAGATAAAACGGATTTCGACGTACAAGTCCTTCAAGGAGTGACACTAGATTTAACGAGGAATAACTCGAGGATCCGTAGCTCCTTTTATCTCGCCAGATCTATAGAAGTGAGAAGATATTCATTATAACACGCGGTTAAATAAAGAAGTCGGAGAAATATTTTCCCGCGGGTGAAAATAACGCGCCGCGGTAAACTGAAGAAGATATTATTCTTCGACTACGTGTAACAAGCTAAGCCGACGCTGTTCGCTGCATCGTTCGGCGAGTCTTCGCCCGGCGATATTTTCCATGAAAATAGGGCGCAAGCCGGAGAAGCTGGAGAAAAGCTGGGGATTTTTCTAGGAGGAGAGCGTGACGACGAGGCGTGTTTGCTCGCCGCAACCGATCCTTCGTCGCGCGTTTGCGTTCACGTTCCACGCGTGTGCAGATCGGGTGTGGATATCGTGATGTAATTCGCGCCGGATTACAGACAGGCCTCGGAGCAATTGGAGTGCGAAGGGCAGAGTCACTCGAGCGGGGCTCGTGTTACGTGATTTCTGGCTCCCCCGCCCTTCCGCGATTTTCCGCCGGATTTTTACCCGGCCACTTTTAAAGCGGATCGTGCCTTCGATCCGCCGGTAACAAGTTTATACGATCTTCCGAGCTAGATCCTTTCCCTTCCGGATTCAACCTGGAAATCCGAGACTCGACACTGTTGGCCCTCCGACTTCCTTTCACGGGCTAAGATGATTGGATCTTCTTTGATCATTTCTTGGAGCAGAAGACAATTTATACAAATTTCCATGCACGTACAATTGTTATTGTGTGTCTGTCTACATTTATTCTAATGGTCATAAATTGATTTCTTCTCGTAATAGTTTGAATAGGTTGTAAATACTTCTCCGTGTTGAGGAGACGATAGAGATATTCTATCGATTCTTGTTAGCATCTCCGTAGAAATGCCTGAAGATCCCGGGCAGTCAGCCAACAATTTCTCCAATGACAAACTGCATTCTAGAGGCGGGTTGCGATTCTTTTTAAACGGAGCCTGTTGACGCTGCAGCAAACCGGGGGCAGTAAATCGACCGGCTGATAAGTGCTTCTGAACATTAAATTCGTAACAGGCAGCGTTAGGTGGCAGGTTTCCAGCACAGGTGGAGAAGTGTGCTGCGGATTAGTCGGTGAAACGTAGCGTCGCCCACGCGTCGGTACACGAGATTAGCGTTGTTTGCGCAGGTTTAGCAGCGCGTTATCCGTATCGCTTCTCTCTCTCTCTTTTTTTCTGAACATGCAGTATAAAGTGGGCGTCCCAATTATCAGTGGCGTGTTCCCCGATAAATTCGCGACAGTTCCAGGCCGAATATTCGGGCAGCGCCACACACGGGGGAGAACGATCCTGGCGGAATGTCGTCCCGGAAAAAAGGGTTCGCTGCCAAGAATGCTTGGAGCGATCTCCAGGCTGCGGTACGCGATACAAAGACCGTTTCGTTTGTAATACTGCGGAAAGTTTCGTCCTATCTGGCGCAAAAAGAGTAGGATGAGAGAGAGAGAGGAACCATTTTCCTGTCTCTCTCGTTCTCTCCGGAGAATGGAAGGGAAAAACTCTTTTGTTTTTTCTTTCTTTTATTTCTCCCTCCACGGGCCGGTTTTCCTGCTTCCAACCCGCTCGGCGATCGACCGATGAAAAACTGACCCGCTCGCAGTTTCGGCGCGTAACGCTGGCCAGAGGGCTGGAAAAAACTGCAGGCGGCGGGTGCACCGGAAGTTCGCATTGAACGGAGAGAGGGGGAGAGAGAAACGTCGAGTACAGGGGTGGCGAGGCGAAAAAGGCGATTAGACCGCCTCGACCCTCCGACCGACCGACCGGAGCGCCGGCTGAAATTCAGATCGGGGTGAAATACTTTCGGCCTGTTTGGCAACTTGTTCGCATTGTTGCAACCGAAAATTTCGTTGCTTTTCCAGGTACGCGGCTCTCTTCCTCCGTCTCTCTCTCTCTCTCTCTTTGCGCACCCCCAAGGAGTTATAATTAAAAATGTTTCCATCCCCTTAACTATGCCGTGTTCCGTTCCGCGTTGCTGGCTTTCGAAACGATCCGCGGAACCCCAAAGTTAATTCGTTGCCTTTATTTAACACTTGGATGGCCGACCTTTTTTTACGATTGATTGACGATGCTCGGGACCATTCGCGGCTTCATTTAGCAATTTTTTCGAGCGCATTTTTCAAGGCACTTCTTGTAGCACCGTTAGTTCTTCTGTTGTTCTTGATGTAATTACTGTTCGTTTTTATTTCAGTGCCAGAAACCGTGTAATTTGTATGGTTGGGCAGGTACCTGGAAATTCTCGGGTTCGGATCGGGTCTTCGAACAATATCCGAGGATTAAAAGGGATCAGAAATTGTGGATGTTAATGGGGATTTAATGTATTGTCAATTAAGTAAAAGACAATTGAACCTGCAGGTCCTAAGACTGCAAGGACTCGCGATAAAGGCTTCCGTTTGTTCTACAGAGCTCGTTCCTCGGTCGTTATTGCGGGCAGTATAGTCGAAAATTCGCTATCGAAGTGTCGGAGGACTGCGTGAGAGGAGCCCGGGAAGTTTATCGATCTCTGGCGAGCACGGCTGATTATTCGGTCCAGGAAAAGGTAGCTGAACCGACGCCGACGTGACGTTTCGGCAGAAAATTCGTGAAAGGACGAAACGGGACGCGCGCGGAACAGTGCTGAACAGGTTCTCCGCGGAAGGGAACGAAGGGAATGGAAAGGGAACAGAGAACACGGAACAGAATCGGGGTGTAGAGGCAGTGGTGGCGCGGAAGTTTAGGGAGGAGGGTAAAAATTTCTAGGACGAAGCGCGAGCGGGTGCAATGCACCGGCATACGCGATATACGGTGTGCCGCGATCAATACCCACCCCACCTTACCCGGCCGGCGGCGCATGAATGAACCTCGCCTTTTACACACTACTCGCCGGTAGTAGCTCTGTCTACTCGCGCGCGGCTCTCTCGGTCTCTCGGTGCAGCCGTGCACCAGCGCCGGCTGCACCGCTCGCTGCACCGCTCTGCACCACTGCAACGCCGCCTAAAGGCTGAATGCAGCGGCTCTCATCGCGCCTCCTCCGATGCACCGTCTTCTAACCCCGCGATTCTTATAAACAAAATGAAAACAGTCGTAGCACACGGATCGTGGCTTCGATCGACCCTCCGACGCTAGAAATTTAATAACATAGATAATATTCATTTAACGTTACTAAGTGTTGTAAGTTTTAATCTAAAATTAATATTGTACAATGAATGCAATTAACCCTCTGTCCGCATCCTCATTTTTATCAACGTGTACTAGATCGTTTATGCTGACGATCAATTTTATTCTATCAAAAACATTAATCAGAAACGAGAATCATACACTTTTCTTGCTGGTTTTCCTCAGAAATTTTTTTTCTCATTCTTGGTCCTTGTTCTTCTCTCCTCTTCTTTTTTCATAGATAATATTCATTTAACGCTACTAAGTGTTTTAATATAAAATTAATATTGTACCATGAATGCAATTAACTCTCCGTCCGCATCCTTAATTTTATCCACGTGTACTAGATCGTTTATGTAGACGATCAATTTTATTCTATCAAAAACATTAATCAGTGAAATTCCGCTCCGGACATAACCGAGAATGATACATTTTAGTTGCTGGTTTTCCTCAGAAATTTTTTTCGGATAATTTTTGTTTCTCATTCTTGGTCCTTGGTCTTCTCTCCTCTTCTCTTTTCATATATAATATTCATTTAACGCTACTAAGTGTTTTAATCTAAAATTAATATTGTACTATGAATGCAATTAACTCTCTGTCCGCATCCTTATTTTTATCCACGTGTACTAGATCGCTTACGTTGACGATCAATTTTATACTGTCCTAGACCTTCAAAAAATCTGAAAAGATTCCTGCGCACGCAGAAACATTAATCAGTGAAATTCCGCTCCGGACATAACCGAGAATGATACATTTTTGTTACTAGTTTTCCTCAGAAATTTTTTTCAGATAATTTTTGTTTCTCATTCTTGGTCCTTGGTCTTCTCCTCGTCTCTTTCCATAGATAATATTCATTTAACGCTACTAAGCGTTTTAATCTAAAATTAATATTGTACAATGAATGCAATTAACCCTCTGTCCGCATCCTTATTTTTATCCACGTGCACTAGATCGTTTATGTTGACGATCAATTTTATTCTATCAAAAACATTAATCAGTGAAATTCCGCTCCGGACATAACCGAGAATGATACATTTTAGTTGCTGGTTTTCCTCAGAAATTTTTTCGGATAATTTTTGTTTCTCATTCTTGGTCCTTGGTCTTCTCTCCTCTTCTCGTTTCATAGATAATATTCATTTAACGTTACTAAGTGTTTTAATCTAAAATTAATATTGTACAATGAATGCAATTAACCCTCCTTCCGCATCCTTAATTTTATCAACGTGTACTAGATCGCTTACGTTGACGATCAATTTTATACTGTCCTAGACCTTCAAAAAATCTGAAAAGATTCCTGCGCACGCAGAAACATTAATCAGTGAAATTCCGCTCCAGACATAACCGAGAATGATATATTTTTGATGCTGGTTTACCTCAGAAATTTTTTTCGGATAATTTTTGTTTCTCATTCTTGGTCTTCTCGTCTCTCCTCTTCTCTTTTCTTTCTCCTCTGTTCGAAGTTTTCGACGCAGCGCGCCGCTTGCTGCGGTGGTTCCTTCTTCTTTGTTCGCTGTCCGCCGATCCCTAACCCACTCACGTCGACCAAGTATTTCTAACAAGGGCTGTTACCCAAGTGCCCCCCGCCCCGCGATTTCGATGAAAAGTATTCGACGCGTGTTTCTCGCTTCTTTTTTTTCCTCCACCAACGATCGTTATTCATATTCCGGGGGGTGAAAATAACCCTTCAACTGAGGGATGAATTTAATCTTTTAGCCGTTCGTAAACTGTCTTTTAAACAGTTTCCTGGAGCTTGTAGAAACCCAGCTTTATGCCCGCAGTTTACATTCGTCGTGCTGTTCTCGGGACGAAATTCATGAAATTAGAAATTCTTCTCCTCGTTCTCCCTTTCGAAATTCATTCGGATTTCGACGGGGTGTCGGGTAAAGCGGTGTTTAGGATCGCGAATCGCACAAAAGTTCCGAGAACTCTTGAACATTCTTTCTAGTCCCGTCGCTGCTCGTTTTCCCGCTGGCTTTGAGCAAGCAATTTACACCCGGCGAGGACTCGGACAGTTTTTAGCTCCTCCGGCAAGGACTCGGAATCCTTTCAGGCTGAGACACACTGCGAGACGGTCATGAATAGATGTCGGCAGCTCGTTTGTCCTGAGAGGGTCCTTAGGCATAAATGGCTCAAATCTCCGAGCACAGTTGTACGATTCTCCCAATGGTGAATGCGCGGTATTCACTGGATTACGAACTTAGTTGCTCGGTAATAATGTGTGCCAGATACCTTTCGATTTTTCATCGAACCCGTTGCAACAGGAACTCGATCTCTGTGTGGGGACGTACAGGACAAAGGCTCCCAATTATCCTCTGGAAAAGTGGTTCGCGCTTTTTGCGAGCCGTCGAACAAAACGTGGCCCGATTTCGCGGATCTCCGATACCCTGTCCAACAAATTTTAACTTTTCAGCGAAAATCCGACGCGAAATATCGGCTCGAATATTTTTTCACGGAAGAAGGAGGTCCACTCCGTCGCGCGTAGTTGGGGATTGCTTTAAATCTCCGATCTTTTATATATATTTCAAAAGGTCTCATCAAATCGAATTACAGTGTTTTTATGCGATTTATGCGGTATATGCATATCAGATCAGATCAGCAGGATATCTCGGAAGACGTTGTCGTTATCAAAGAAGTGTTCCTACAGAAGTTGTTTGGTATGACGGGCTCAATTACATAGTATTAATTGTTTTCTTGTGGGTGGAGTGGTGGAGGACATTTCAAGGTCACCTTGATTTTTTAAAATAGAATGTCCTATTTTTTATACCATAAGTGGATAGAGTATCAAATTCTGAGTATAAAAGTGTTGACCTTCATATGTCCTAAACCTAATAGTTAACGAGATATTATCGAAACAATTTTCTTTCTTCTTTGGATAATATCTCGTTAACTATTAGGTTTAAGACATATGAAGGTCAACACTTTTATACTCAGAATTTGACACTCTATCGATATGTGGTATAAAAAATAGGACATTCCATTTAAAAAAATCAAGATGACCTTGGAATGTCCTCCACCACTCCACCCACACGAAAACAATTAATACTACGTAATGTAGCCCGTCATACCAAACAACTTTTGTAGGAACACTTTCTTGATAACGACAACGTCTTCCGAGATATCCTGCTGATCTCATTCCAGCAGGACACCCTGTATATGCATTAAATTATGTACATTTTGAAAATTTCTCCATGTTTAAAATGAGAAATTAAAATTTTTACAAATGTTTCCATGTGTAATCTAATTATTTATTTTGTTTGGAAAGCAGTTTCTCGTTATTTCGTAAAGATTTGACGTATTTTCTAAGTGAGACTTTTTTTATGCGTTCCCTCTCCACTGCATAAAAACAAATTTTCTTTAATATATGTTTTGTTTAATCTCGATCGCCAAATTTTAAATAGAAATTGTAATTTCGGCGCACAGGTTCGATCCTATGTTACTAATTAATCTAAGCAGTTTTACAAATTAGTAATTCGACGTTTCGGTCTAGATTAAGACCATCTTCAAGAATATAATTGCGTCTGTAAAAATTATTGTGAGAAAAATTTTGATTTCCGTGTTGAAAAGCAAAAAGAGAAATAAATGAGAAATTGCCAAAATAACAGCTAATATAAAAAACTTACTTGCTTAGTAACAAATTTAATTTAAATTTAACATTTCAAGAAGCACTTGTTGACCATGTGCCGGCATAATACATAGTTATAGAATTACTAATTTGTAAAACTGCTTAGATTAACTAGTAACATAGGATCGAACCTGTGCGCCGAAATTACAATTTCTATTTCTTTAATATGTTGTGAAAAATTATTTGTTATAGCTATCTATGAAGTTCGTGAATATTTTTTCTTCACGGTTTTTTTTCTGCGGTCCCTATCTACCGCACAAAAACATGTTTGACTGTATTGTTTAAAATTCGGCGGTTTAGTAGAACGTTGATTTGACTCGGGTTTGAGAACCACCTGTTTGGAGTGTGCTCGCAAGACACACGGAGAGCACCGTATATAGGCGGTTCGAGAACGTTAGCCTTCTATCCGCCCACTGCATTATTAGCGACGACTCCGGTTATGCGATTAATACGCGAGCTGAATTCATCCCGCGATCGTCGACTGTGAGCGCCGTCTTCTCTACGAAACTGTTCCAACTTGGAATTAGTATGTCTGGGTCTGGTCGGATTATCTCCAGTCTCCCATTGTGCCGAGGAACTTGTCCGATCTAGCCGATCTTTGAAAAATCCTCTACTACAGAGCCGACGAAAATACGCTAATAACGTTGCGTTATTGCCGCGGGTTGTTATCGCGTTTGCTTGCTCGGTAACGTATCCCCGAAAATTTCATCGATTCGCGGGCCTCGTGCGCCGACGACGACCCTCGGCAAACAGATTGCACCATCGGGATTATGCTATCAGGCTAATTAATTCGAATTCGAGCAAACAATGCTGCTCTAGGTCGCATTGTTCATCGACTCGATCAAAATCTTCCGGTCTTCCGGGATTTTTTTCCGGAAAACTATCGGGCCGTTTCCTCCGAAAGTTTTTGGGTACTTTGCTGTACAGTCGAAGTAGCTTCCGTAATTTTTAAATCTGCGGTTACCTGGGAAAAGACGTGGCAGAGAGTATGTTGTTCGCAGCGCTATAATTGTGCAAGTTTACCGAATTTTTCAATGAAAATATTCATTTACAGGTCTAGAGCAGAACGATTACGTCTAATGCTATCGGCGTCGAACACGGCCGTCGTTTTATCTCTAATTTTTGCTAACACGCTCGTTACCTATTTTCCGTGTAAAACGATAGACCGTATTCCGTGTCAGCGAGAACAGAAGTTTGCGCTATATCGATTTCCCCTCGTACAGCCGGGGCTGCTTCCATGTGTTGGTATTGATAATTCACGAGGTATCTGTTGCTCCGCTGTCTCTGTCGCTTCTAAGCGAACGGCGAGGATTATTTCACCGTTGCGACTGCGATAAAACGTCTTCTGGATTCTTTGGAATTAGCTGGCCAATCGATCCCGATAAAATTCGCTGCTTTCGTCGTGCATTTCGAACGAAATTTGCTGAACGAAACTGATTTTAAATGATTCAATCTGATTTCGATTTTCAAAAATGGCGAAACGTGGGATGTCGGAGTTGCGCAGGGAGTTGTAGAGGGTTCAAACGCGAAAATGAATGAATCGGGACGGTAGAACCGGTAGAGAAACCGCGAGTCCGCGTACCTGGCCGTTCATTAGCCAGGTATGCGCGCGAGGTGTGGCGTAAAACGGTGTTTCGAGCCAGGTGCCATGCCGCGTGCCTCTGCGACGTCGTTCGCGCTATCGGCGACGGCCAGCTTGTTTAATAGCACCTACGAGAACGAAAGTGCTGCTCACCCACGCATCCCATCTGACGGACATTTCGATGGCAGGTTACAAGCCGACCGCTGTGTATCCCGTGTTAACCGCTAATTAAACACGGCCGGATGTAAAACACGAAACAACGCAGATAAGGCCTCCGCCAGCCTTGCGAAATCGCGTTCGAACGCGGGATCGGTCGGAGGAATTGCATCTGTTTCAACTCGCCGCGCTACGCTGTCGAAACACTGCCTGTATGCAATCATTATACCGACCTGTTCGGCGACATCGAGTCGAATCGTTAGGAGCATTTATTAATCGAAATGACGGGCTCTGGTATTTCGAATTTACGATCATTGAGATCGTACAGAAAACGCGGCGCGGAGGCTTCGTTTAACGAGGCGAGCATTCAACCGTGCGAGACCTCGCACTTTTTATGGCAGCTGCAATAAGGCTAAAATCCTGCTTGCACGCTTTTGTATTTTGTTTAATCGTAACCGAGCTTGGAAATTGAGAACGCGCAGCTTCCTTTGTGGCCCTTTGTCGATGCTTTCGAGGGATAAAAATATTCGTTTGGGCACGGACGTTGTCGCTCGGTGATTAATTTCTGTTCCTCGTGGTTTCTTTTCCGAGCCGAGGACGCTGCAAAATTAGAAGCGTTTCCGCATCGATTCTGTGTTACGCTCCGATCAGCATGCTTGGAAATGGTTTATTATGATTCGTAGTTTGTCTGCGAAGCGACCGACGTCGGACGAGAGGAGAAATCGAAATCCACGAGACGAGTGTGGATGCATAGAGAGACAGCGTTACGCAACTATGGAGATACGAACGCTGGGCCCCACATACTTGCGCGTAATTTGCATCCTTTTAACACTCGCGCGTGCCAATTATACCTGCGCCAACTGCATCATCAAGCGACCGGGCAACTCCTGTGCACTATCGCGAGCTTCTTTCAAACACTCGGCGCGAACGATATTCACTTTATTAAACATGCTGATTGTCCTACAATCAAAAGTACCCATTCGGCAATTACTCCTAATTGCAAACCTGGTAATCGCTCGCCTTACAATTTACAGTGGGTGTTACAAAGTATTCGTACATCTTTTAAAAACTAATAACTTTTTTATAATTGTACCAAACGACCTGATTTTTTATAATCAATTAGAAGCATTAGTTTGCAAACTGATATGCAAAAAAGATTTTCCAAAAATTACAATTTACAAGGTTGTAGGCAAAAATAAAGAAGGCATTTTTTAGAACTTTTTTATTTGGGCCCTTAATGAAAATTTAAAACATATGTTTTCTAGATCCATGTTCTTTATACACATGTTGGAAATTTCATCGAAATCGATTGACGCAGGAAAAAAACAACAGGCGTCGAAAGATGTACGATTCTGTGGATTTTAAGCAGAAACTGATTAAAAGTCGTGGAAAACTACGATTTTCACCATTTTTAACCGCTTGTAGCTCGTGTGTATGTTAATCGATTTCAATGAAATTTTCAACATGTGTATGACTAACATAAATCTACAAAACATACATTTTAATTTTTCATTAAGGATCCTAATAAAAAAGTTTTAAAAAATGCCTTTTTTATTTTTGCATTTAACCTTGTAAATTATAATTTTTGGAAAATCTTTTTTGTATATCATTTCGTAAACCAATGCTTCTAATTGATTATAAAAAATCAGGTTGTTTGGTACAATTATAAAAATGTTATTAGTTTTTAAAAAGCGTACGAATACTTTGTACACCCACTGTATTTATTTTTCTTTATTGAGCCACTGAAACCTATTATAGGTTTATTTCAGCTTTAACAATTATACAGTAATCAAGTTACCCTATCCAGAATTAGAATAGGCCACGCTAAGGGAACTCACTCGTACCTGATGACAAAGGATCCAGTACCATTATGCGAAACATGCAACATACCGACATCAATCGACCACCTGATATTATTTCGCCCAAAACATAATACAGTACGAGAAAAATACAAAATAGGAAAGACACTGGAAGAGAATCTTGACGAAGATAAAATACAAGACCTACTTGAATTTATTAAGGAATTGAAAATCCAGGAAGTTATACTATAATGATACACCTTCTCGTCGCTAATAACCATGCAGTTGATGTGACGTAAAACCTTTAAATAGAAAAAAAGAAAAAAATTATACAGTACGAGAAAAATAGGAAAGACACTGGAAGAGAATCTAAGACGAAGATAAAATACGAGGCCTACTGGAATTTATTAAGGAATCGAAAATCCAGGAAGTTATATTATAATGATACACCTTCTCGTCGCTAATAACCATGCAGTTGATGTGACGTAAAACCTTTAAATAAAAAAAAGAAAAAATTATATAGTAGGCTTACAGTTAGTATACAATGACAGCCTTAATCGCTAGAGATGTAGATGGCAGTCGTTTAAAAACTGGAAGATATATTCGCAGGTTTTAACATTAGGTTTGGCAAATAAAATGTCCGCTTTTAATGGTAGAAAAAACTTAATTTTGCGCAATTTATTTACTAATTTAAGTATTTGGGAATCATAAAGACGACACTGCCATAGAACACGATCCAAGTCCTCGAAGCTATAATTACACTTACAACTAGGATCACTAACAATATTTACTCGATACAGAGAGGCAGCGAGATTATAATGATTGGCCCTGATACGGTTTACTGTGGATATAAAACCCCTTTTAATGTAGTCATCAAAATTTTGAGCGAACCAGGGAGTTTGATTTGGGTTGTAGAATTTTTGGAAATAATGTATACCCTTGATGGTGCCTTGCTCGGTAATTGAGGATCAAGTGTTGAGAATGCCTTTTAGTCTGAGGTGGCAAGTAAAATCGGTGAAAGGAACTTGAGAAATGTCCACTGAGTTAGAAGATGTCCGCATCTTCATTTCCATACACTCCTATGTGCGAAGGGAACCAGAAAAATTTCATGGAATGTGAGTTGTCCTGACAGAATTTCACAAACTTCTTTTTAATTTCGAGAGCGAAAGGATTTGTTCTGATTTTGAAGCTGATGGAATTTAGACTAAGCAAGGCACTCAAAGAATCAGTAAATTATTTAAATAAAAATAAATTTTTAAAAAATACTACGTTTTTAAAACGGACTAAAAAGTATAAAATAATTTTTTCTAGCCCCATACAGATTCCTAACCCCGTACAGATAGTCCTGAAAATTTGTGATTGTGAATTTTGAATAGCTATGAAAATACTTGTAAGATTTAAAACGAAAAACGTGGGGCGCAAGATAATACATAGTAAGGAGTTGTAGAGAGTAGCTGCCGCTGAAGAAACTCGCAAAACAGTTCATATCATTTGCAGTACAATAAAATTGTTAGTGATTTAGGTGTTCATGCATCAATTATCTATTGCATGCGCCCCACGTTTTTCGTTTTAAATCTTACAAGTATTTTCATAGCTGTTCAAAATTCACAATCACAAATTTTCAGGACTATCTGTACGGGGTTAGGAATCTGTATGGGGCTAGAAAAAATTATTTTATACTTTTTAGTCCGTTTTAAAAATGCGGTATTTTTTAAAAATTTATTTTTATTTAAATAATTATTTTCTGCTTTTTAGCCTTATATGTGTGAAATTTTACAATCGATTTTGAACACTTTGATGAGATTATAACAGAGACATGTAGTAAATTTCAGACGGTATTGCGACGCGTCATATCGAAAACGAACGCCGTGGTAAAATGTCAAAGATAAAGGTTCGACGGAGAATTTCGGTGTAACTGTTCTTTCGCTTGGTAAACAAACATTATGCTATAATAATACGTAGTAACTTTGTAAACACCGAACGGAGCTCGAACGCACACTGACGCACACTGAGCTCCTTCGGTGCGAAGCGGATCAGTGGAGTGGGGATGAGTCAGAGTGGGAACACGTAGTAGAGTGGGGACGCTGAACGCGAAGACGTACTACGTCACGCGGCGGTGGGTGCAAAGGTTCAAATTATTAATAATTTATATCTCCTGAACGCATAGGCTTTTTAAAAAAGTTTTTTAAAAATATTGCATTGTCATCCAGTTCTGAGCTATGTTTAAAATTTCAAGTCTCTAGCTCATCGGGAAGTTAGTTTAAAATCAATTGCAAAATTTGTACCGAACAAACAGACAGACAAGAAAAAGCGAGCTAATAAAAACGTGGTAAAATAGCAAAAGAGCGATTTCTATTCACTGAAGTGTAATGTCCATAGCGTCGCACAGGGCCAAGCATTCCGCTGTAAAGATCGACGCGTTTCTATCGATACTTTTTTTAAAACGAATGTTTAAGTCGTAGCAAATACAAGAACGACCAACATAATCAGCATGAGCGATTTTGCTATCATCGATAAACATGGCTGTGGCGCCGTTGTTGATTAGGATTGTTTAAATTTGAGGGTTAGGATCAACTGGATCTCTAAGCTCTGAACCCAGAGTTCTATTGATTGGGATGGACGTTGCCAATGTATTGAAATCATGGCAATATAAATTGTACTTATTATTAGAGACAATTTTATCTTTTAGCTCAATGCATATGTCAAGAATCTTGTTTTTGAATCTAGAGTTTTTCCGTTTGCCTTACAATTTATCTTACCAGACTTGTAAAGCTATATTTATATTTGCGGGATAACATTCGCCGCTTCAGGTTTCAATTCGATTTCGGCTCGTATTTCGAGGGACCGGAGTAATTTCTGTCGGTTTCATTATCCCCGAGCGAGTCACTGGGTCAGCAGTGTTTTTCGTCGATGCCCTCGAGGCTGAAGGGGTGGGCGGGACCCGGGGGTGGTTTAAATCACGAGTTTTTCCAACAATGCACGATTGTGAGGACCGTCTCGAGTTCGAGCAGCATCTGCAACTGTGAAGCTGGAGACCCCAGAACAGAAAGGAGATAGAACTGGCTTTCTCGCTCTCTCTCTCCGGTCTCCGTGTAGACGGGCAAAAACAAATAGTCGGATAAAAGGCGCGAGTAAAACGAGGAAGAAATATGAAGAGGGTGCGACGAGATGGGGTGGAAGAACATACTTATGCACACCAGCCCTCCCGCGTCTGAATCATCACTGCACGCGAATGGCTTCATTCATACACGAATTTAAGGTCCGTTCGCGTGAACCACGGAGAGAGACTCGTGCCGATCGATCATGCTAACCGAGCATTCATCCCTCCGGTCGCGAACCAACAATTTAGCGAAAATATCAAGACCGATCGAACCGAGCCGTCTGGGAATTATTATTGCTGCGATTCACCGAAGCTTTATTGCTCTTTTACTTGGCCAACGTCGAGAATAGAACACCGGCTCGCTTATAGTTGCCTTAACCCTCGCGCCTCGGTCAATACAACCCTGAGCAACATGCCTAGCTTCCACTATAGTCTTGTCAACAAATTACCATCTACTCAGTTGATTATTCAAGATCAGCATTTTACCGAAGCTGTACGAATTCCGAAATTGAGCGAACGCTGAGAGTCTCCTGCGAAGCGACATTTCGTCATCGATTGAAGTGGGCGAGGCGCCATACAGTGATCTTGTCGCGAGAGTCGTTTCGTCGGATTATTACGGGGCTGTGCCTCCGAGAGAATAGACGCTGCGAATTTTTACAGGAAGACACGTAATACGTTATCTCCATCGTGGCAGAGGAGCTCGGTGTTTGCACAGTAGCCAAGCCGCACCGTAAACATCTGCTGCGTATTACGGACTCCTGGAAACTGTTCGTCATGAGTTAGAGTGCAAACAGAACTATGGTCTTTATGGGGAACAGTGATATACTCGCGGAGCAGCTTTGAAGGGGCGCGGGCAAAAGATGAGGCTTTCGATTAGTCATAATGAGCTCCTGCTCCGGTGACTAATGAACTATTCTTCCGTACATGGTACTTTGAACCTTGCTCGGTTTGACAGACGATCATTCACGACGATATTAACTAGAAATCTTTCACGAGGAATTATTGTTGTTGGAACGCCGTCGAATGTTTCAAGTATAAAGTGTTTGCCATTCGTCGAATGCTTTGGCGATAAAATATAAAAAGTTGAGGAGGCGGAGTTAACTTTCAGTTACTCGCACTCCATTTTATATATAACTGTTTAAATGGAACTTTATATGACTCCAAAATGAACACATTTTTATTCAGTAAAATAACTACCTCAAATCTTCCATTCGTAATGCTTGAAACACTAAATTTAATATTTTGAGATTGTGAGTATTAGGTGTGCAAATAAGTTCCTCCCTCTTTTTTTTCTACGATCGTAACTTCTGACTGAATCGGAATAACTTCACGATTTTGGCGCCATCTGAAACAGCGTTCTTTTAGTTTTAAGAAGAGTCGTGATGAGCGCTCTAAGAGTTTCTAGTTCTATGCAACAATTTCAAACAATATGGCGTACGTACGAGAAGCATAATTTGCGTCACCGCTTATTCTTTACATTCCAGCTTAGGAAATCAACTGCTGAAACTAGTAAAATGTTTTACGCAAAAGATTTAAAGCCAGAAATTTTAATTCGGAGAACGACGATCGTTCAGATGCACCGAGAAAGTTTGATGACGGTCAGTTAGAGGAATTGCTCAACGAAAAGCCGCCCCTGACGCAAGGAGAATTGGCAGAAAGATTGGGAGACACCAGACAAGATTTTATTACGGTAAACTTTACATTACCGGAGTCAAAATTAGCACCTTTCTCCTGCGAATTATGATCGATTTGGTATGTAATCCAGTTGATTTGTACCCGGCGCGGATGCAGATCAAAGTTTCGATCCTCTAGGATCAATGGTTCAGGAGTTATGCTTGCTTAAAGTTGAGCAATCTGCAGTGTTTTTGACAAGTAAGTGCGCCGCCATATTGGTTTGTAGTGACGACCACGAGCAGGTTATCTTGCCCCCCTAATCCTAACCAACTCAGTAAGCGGCGTACAGTGGAACTTTTCGTCCATTTCGGAGACAAAATCAAAGAACTTCCGATAGAAATGAGATAGAGAGCTGAAATTTTTTTTAATTACAGCTGAGACTTCACAGAATATGGGAAAATTAGGGAGATTATGGTACGAACATTTTTTAACCTTGAAAAAAATTGTCAAACTTGCACAATGTCACGAAAATTGTGGTTTTTGCAATAGCACGGGTAGAAAAAAATTTTTTTGTAACATGCCATACATCATTTCCTGTAGATTTTTTCATGCTGAATTCAAATCTGGTCTCAAAATTTGACTACGACTTCAGGATTTTACAAGAAATCGATTTTTGTGAACGAATTGTTTAACGAATTTTCTCAAGGTTATAAAACGTTCGTACCATAATCTTCCTATTTTCCTATATTCTGCCAAGTTTCAGCTTTAATTTTAAAAAAATTTCATCGCTCTACCTCATTTCTATCGAAAGTTCTTTGATTTTGTCTCCGATTTGGACGAAAAGTTCCACTGTGCGCCGTATCCCATGGAACGCCTCACAGTGTGGGACCTTTCGTCCAAATCGGAGACAAAATCAAAGAACTTCCGATAGAAATGAGATAGAGCGATGAAATTTTTTAAAAATTAAAGCTGCAACTTGGCAGAATATGGGAACATAGGAAGGTTATGGTACGAACGTTTTATAACCTTGAGAAAACTCGTTAAACAATTCGTTCACAAAAATCGATTTCTTGTAAAATCCTGAAGTCGTAGACAAATTTTGAAACCAGATTTGAATTCAGCATGAAAAAATCTACAGGAAATGATGTATGGCATGTTACAAAAAAATTTTTTTCTACCCGTGCTATTGCAAAAACCACATTTTTCGTGACATTGTGCAAGTTTGACGATTTTTTTCAAGGTTAAAAAATGTTCGTACCATAATCTCCCTATTTTTCCCATATTCTTTGAAGTCTCATCTGTAATTAAAAAAAATTTCAGCTCTCTATTTCATTTCTATCGGAAGTTCTTTGATTTTGTCTCCGAAATGGACGAAAAGTTCCACTGTGCGGCGTGCGACCGTCACTCCAAACCAATATGGTGGTGCCCTTACCTGTCAAAAACTCTGCAGATTGCTCAACTTTAAGCAAGCATAACTCCTGAACCATTGATCCTAGAGGTTCGAAACTTCGATCTGCAGCCGCCCTGGGTACAAATCTACTGGATTACATGCCAAATACATCATAATTCGTAGGAGAAAGGCACAAACTTTGAGTCCGGTAAAGTAAATAGCAGCCTTTTACTACATTTTCCGTACATAAACTGTAATAAAATCTTGAATTTGAAGTTAAAATCTTGAAGAAAAGGAGAAAGAACTTATTTGCACAGCTAATACAATGCGCGAGTAATGAAATGTTAATTGATTCGGCCCGTGGGCGGTTCGCATAATACCAAGCAGCGGCCGTCTCTCACCGTGGATGAATGAATATATTGGTGTCAACGGTCCGCGAATGGGGACAATCGATGGAAAGTTGAAGATGATCGGCTCAATCTGGGCGTGATCAATAGAACTCGAAATTGTAAACGCGGCAATTATATCAGTCACAATGAAGCCCAGCGTTCATCTTCATTGGTGGAGAGGATCGGCGATACAATTCCTCCGGCGAGCACGTCGATCGCGGAATCGCTGTCGAAGTTGTCGACGGGATGAATACTCGCTCGGGGGGAATAGTTAGGATACAGTTTGACGAGAAGACAGCGGCCGTTCAGCTTCTTCTTCGTGCGTTCCGCCGATCCGATGAAAATAAACACGGAGTGGAATTCATTTAAATGCAAATTGGCGCGGGTAACAGACGCGCGCGAGAGGGACCAGTGAACTGACCTATCCCCTGGTCGGGCCAGACACGATGCAGCAGAACCTGCAGACGCGTAAACAATTTTTTTACTAATTTTAATGCGCTGGAATCTTTGCACCGCTGGAAAAAACTCGTTCATCTTTTATTCATTGTTCTTCTGTCCGACGCCGTGGACCCAGCAATAATGTTAGGGAACGTACAACTTTTATCGCTGCGGGACGTGGGAACGGCAAGGATATAAATATCGAAGGCTGTCGTAAATTCGGTCCTTCTCGAGATTGCGCCATTGGATCGACTGGTTCGCCATTTTCGTGCAGACGGCTTTCAGTCTTCGCTGCGAGATTTTTTTTTGTCTGGTCTTAGAACTCGTCTAGAGATCCTAGAATTTTTCCAAGAGGTCCTACGATTTTTCCACGTCGACACCGGCCCTGGCACACGGCAAGGCGAGGCCGCGAAGCAGGCCTCCTTGCCCCCGGGCACGTTGGATTACTGTTAAGTCACGTAATAAAGTGACGGTCGGCGATTATTATGCGGCTATTGCGCGTTGCATGCTCGCAGCTCATACTATTAAAATAGTAATGAGACACGATACGGCCGGAGGATTCCTTCGCCGCGCTAAATACCGCCGGGCGAATAGTATCCTCTTTCACGGTTTACGAGCTGGACGCGCCGCTGCTCCGGTCCAGCGGATCCTGCCCGAGGGGAAGATCGCCGTGCGATGATCCATGCCGAAAGATTCGCCGGGACACGATCCGGGGGGTCCCGCTGGATCCTCGGGAGCGATGGAAATTAGGAAATGTAAATTGGAATTTCTCCCCGATACCCGGACCCTGCTCGATATTAAATTCCTCGGGTTTTATTATCGTTTCGAGGCATCCGCCCTCCGGAGAACATCCGTTTGACGTTAATCGGTGCCGGTTAATATGCTGCTGCCGGTTCCTTTGAACCAATTAATTGATCCCCGCGGCCTAAGACGGTCCACGGCATCGTCCTTGAAAATTTGCTGTAGGCGGATCAGCAAGATTCTTTGTCTGACTCTTCGTTTTCGTCCTATGTAAAGAGGACTCTGGACCTATCGGAGTATCTCGCGATTTGTCCGAGAATTGCGAGAGCGTTTTAAGAGGCAAAATCGTGGTCCTCCAGAGAGGTAGAATCTTGTAGGGAACGTCTGGAAACGATCGTGCCGCAGGACAGATTTTACGAGGTAGCCGTGCCGCGGTAAAACTCGATCGTGTACGACAGCCCTCGTTACGATTATCGCTGGACCATTCGTATCAAATCAGGTTCTACAGCTCGTAAAGCGTGCACGGGATCCCTTCGACTCGTCTTCACGGCCCGCTGGCCTACATTTCCCTTAATTTCATTCACGAGCGTAAGCGACATCTTGAAAATTCATTGGAATGGTCGGAATCGGGGTTTCAACCCCGTGCCCTCTTTCTCTCTCGAGCATTCTCGACGCGACAGGCACCATCCACGCTGCGTGTGTACGCATCCGACGCCACTATTTATAGAGTCCCATTACCTTGCGAATAATTGAGTTTGGCTTTCGTTCGCATCTGGCACATTCAGCCTGCTCCCGTTCCTCGCAATCAGTACTCGCCGACGTTTTTCCACGGCTAGTCCGCCGACACTTTGATCCTCTCTCACGGTTACACCGCGATATGGGGATCAAGATCGCGAGAAGAACCTTTGCTGGAAAATAACAGGACTGCAGCGGACTGGACTCCAGCTGGAAATGGTCAGTGGCCCCGGAAAACGCTCCGATCAATTTTCATTCGCGACTTTCCGTAGCATTCAGGGCTCATTCTCGTTTAAAAATGAGTAGGGAGCAAGAAGAGGGAAGATATTCTTGGCTTTGAGAGGTCGACGACGGTGGCAACGGTGTGGAGTAGGCGTGGCTTGCACCGAATGGGCGTGGCCTCCGTGCTCTCGGTTTCCGCGGAACCCGACCACTGCCTTTCGATCTCTAATCTGTTACAAACCAACCAAACATTTTAACATACGATGTCGAACGCGAGGACAGAATTGGAAGAATAAACAAAGTATAAAACGATAGTATAAGAAACAAATAAACAGACAAACAAACAAGAAAGCGAGCTAACAAAAACGTGGTAAAATGGGATCGCTGGAAGCATGGATTTTGGCAAGGACAGAAAAAGAATGGATAAAAACGCGCGGAAGAAGTCTTGATACGGTTCCGCGACCCCGTTTTTGTTCGGGAGGCCAGTGGTTCGGCAAGAAAGAATATTTACTGGGTCGGGTCGGATCTCTCTCTTGGATTGATAACAATAATCGCGGCCTAATGCGATCCCCTCGGAGTAGCAGACGTCTTTCGCAAACGTTGTTCTCGTTCTGCGAGCGCGCAGCCGGTCGGCGGACGTTGAAAAACGGAACGATAGAGATAAATGAATGAACGGTGGCGAGTGATAAGCGGCGGACTCGGGCCGAAAATAGGACGTGCAACTAGACAACCGGTTAATTAGCGAGCCGGCACCCGGCCGGGTTCTAATTATTTTCCACGGTCGAGCGCTGGGGAATTAAGCCGAAACGATCGGCCCGTGCCGCGGGAACCTCTCTCAGGCCGCAAGGCTAACTGGATAATCGCGTAATCGGTAAGAGTTTTCACGTCGGCCAATTGCTGATAATTGTTGACCCTCTTAGGAACAACTACCAGACGAGACGGCGCGGCGCAGCGGAAAGGCAACGTTCGCGATTCTAATATCCCAAATCGGCTCGGTACTTTCTAATTAATAGGAAGAATCCGCTGGGACTGCTAATGAAATTTAAACTGCCGAGGTCGAGTATTGAATTCCAATCGCACGGATGTGGGAAAGAATTCTAATCGCCGGCCGGATTATGCTAACTTCGCCGGAAAGTATTAGCATCTATAAAAGTTGAGTCGAAGAAAATCGAAATCGTGAAACTGAAGACCTATGAATAAAAGCGATCGTGTGCTTTCCTAAGTAGAAAATCGTTTTTAGGAAAAAGTGTGAGCACTTTTACAGCGAGATAACGTTTGAACGATAAACGCCCGGATGGTTTGACCGAACGTTCCTCGCCAGAGGTCTAGATAGAAGGCAGTTAATAAATTTAATTGGTTCCGCGATTGGGAGATACTGGGAAAGAAGTCTGCCGTGGAGAGAGTCGGTCTCCACAAATCTTTCGGATCGCAGCTGCAATTTGTTTTCCGGAAACAGAGGCTCGTCCGTTTCCACCGGCGAGAACGCGAATTTCAATATCTCAATCCACGCCGGCCAGGGGTCGTGCACTTCTAACGAACTGCAGCTGCATAACTCTCACAGTCCGTTGCACCGTAGGCGCAAACTGCATGTCCGCACGCGAGTTTAAATCCCATCTTACGTACGCATCGCGTTCGCCAGCGATCGATATCGCGTGGAAATTATCGCTTGTTCCGATGGCGTTTCGATGACATCGTGACTTCGCCCACGCAATCGATAGACCTCCTCCACGCGCCAGCAATTTACCGTACTTTCGAACACCGTAAAAACTTCCCGCTAGAACCGACTTTTTTTACCGGCTTCTCTGTTTTTATTCCGTTCCGAAAATTTCGAGAACTGGCAAACCGTGGTCGTAGATATTTAACGAGAAATGTTGAGCTAATCAAAATCTCGAAATCTAGGTGCACGGTAATGCACCAGCCGAGTTCTCGCACTACCTTCTTTTACACGAAACAACTTAGCCGTTTTTGAAAGGCTTATAACTCGGCACTGGAGGCAGATGGAGAGATGTAATTTCGTACACTTGTTAAATGCTATCAGGTCTCAATATCGACAAAACATTAATCTACCAACATTAGTAGGTTCCGAGATATAGGACCTCAAAAATCGCTTTTGTCACTGACTGACTGATAGATCATCAAAACCTTTTGGGTACTTCCCATTGATCTACAAGCTTGAAATTTGATACATAGGTCCACCATAACAAACACTCAAAGGAATAATTATCAAAGTTTGAAATTTTACACCTTAAAGGGGTTGTATTGAAAAAAAACATTACGAAATAGGTGCGTAGGATAGAACATAGCAGCATAACAAACATAAGTATACGTTTTATTAGCTTCGAAGTCGCAACAAATACTGATGAAAAAAACCATTGCTCTAACGTAAACAAAAGAAACTGCACAAAAAAGGATTTTTTTTCTTTGATACCTACTTGATAATTGATGAAATTTCAACAAAAATTGATAAAATCCCAACAAACACATCCTGTAAACAGGAGCCAAGTTTCTATGCCCGTAAAAAGTTGTGAGATCAAACAAAATACGGCCAAGTTCGTTAGCTTAGAAATACCTCTTGCAATACCGAAAAAAGCGTCTATAAAAATTAGTTTAAAAGAACGCTATTTAATTTTTAAAGAGTTACATGGAGGGCTAAATTATTCAAACTTGGTCGCTACTTTTTAAACCCATGGCCATAAAAGGTGTTAGGTAGCGGCCAATTTTGAATAATTTAGCCCTCCATGTAACTTTTTAAAAATTAAATAGCGTTCTTTTAAACTAATTTTCACAAACGCTTTTTTCAGTATTGCAAGAGGTATTTCTTTGATCTCACAACTTTTTACGGCCATAGGAACTTGGCTCCTGTTTACAGGATGTTTTTGTTGGGATCACATTATCCTCGAGAAAGACAATTGAAAAGGCGCAATATTACATTGTGCAACAAATTTCAACTTTTTTTTAGTATTTCGATTCCCACTATGCGACTCTTATAGAGTTTTTCGCGCTGATTCCGAATCTGTCCTTAATTTTTCTCCTATACGTAGAGTTTTTGAGAAAATGGAGTCTAAAAAAAGACATATTTTTCATCTTTGAACAAATATTCTATTGTTATTATAAAAGATATTGAATTGTTATTTACAGCAAAAGATTCTGTAGACTTTTTCGAATACAATGATGTCCAATATTAATACATTATGATTGTTTAAACATATGTAAACAATGATTAAAGACTGAGAGACACCACTTTTGTACCTTTTTTTACGGATATTTTTGAATTTATCTAAAAAACATTAGTAGGTTCCGAGATATAGGATCTCAAAAATCGCTAAATTGGTCACTGACTGACTGACTGACAGATCATCAAAATCTTTGGGTACTTCCCATTGATCTACAAGCTTGAAATTTGGTACATAGGTCCACCATAACAAACACTCAAAGGAATAATTATCAAAGTTTGAAATTTTACACCTTAAAGGGGTTGTATTGAAAAGAAACATTACGAAATAGGTACGTAGGATAGAACATAGCAGCATAACAAACATAAGTATACGTTTTATTAGCTTCGAAGTCGCAACAAATACTGATGAAAAAAACAATTGCTCTAACGCAAACAAAAGAAACTGCACAAAAAAGGATTTTTTTTCTTTGATACCTACTTGATAATTGATGAAATTTCAACAAAAATTGATAAAATCCCAACAAACACATCCTGTAAACAGGAGCCAAGTTTCTATGCCCGTAAAAAGTTGTGAGATCAAACAAAATACGGCCAAGTTCGTTAGCTTAGAAATACCTCTTGCAATACTGAAAAAAGCGATTGTAAAGATTAGTTTAAAAGAACTATTTAATTTTTAAAGAGTTACATGGAGGGCTAAATTATTCCAACCTGGCCGCTACTTTTTCAACCAATGGCCATAAAAGGTGTTAGGTAGCGGCCAAGTTTGAATAATTTAGCCCTCCATGTAACTCTTTCAAAATTAAATAGCGTTCTTTTAAACTAATTTTCACAAACGCTTTTTTCAGTATTGCAAGAGGTATTTCTTTGATCTCACAACTTTTTACGGCCATAGGAACTTGGCTCCTGTTTACAGGATGTTTTTGTTGGGATCACATTATCCTCGAGAAAGACAATTGAAAAGGCGCAATATTACATTGTGCAACAAATTTCAACTTTTTTTTAGTATTTCGATTCCCACTATGCGACTCTTATAGAGTTTTTCGCGCTGATTCCGAATCTGTCCTTAATTTTTCTCCTATACGTAGAGTTTTTGAGAAAATGGAGTCTAAAAAAAGACATATTTTTCATCTTTGAACAAATATTCTATTGTTATTATAAAAGATATTGAATTGTTATTTACAGCAAAAGATTCTGTAGACTTTTTCGAATACAATGATGTCCAATATTAATACATTATGATTGTTTAAACATATGTAAACAATGATTAAAGACTGAGAGACACCACTTTTGTACCTTTTTTTACGGATATTTTTGAATTTATCTAAAAAACATTAGTAGGTTCCGAGATATAGGATCTCAAAAATCGCTAAATTGGTCACTGACTGACTGACTGACAGATCATCAAAATCTTTGGGTACTTCCCATTGACCTACCAGCTTGAAATTTGGTACATAGGTCCACCATAACAAACACTCAAAGGAATAATTATCAAAGTTTGAAATTTTACACCTTAAAGGGGTTGTATTGAAAAGAAACATTACGAAATATGTACGTAGAATAGAACATAGCTGCATAACATACATAAGTATACGTTTTATTAGCTTCGAAGTCGCAACAAATACTGATGAAAAAAACAATTGCTCTAACGTAAACAAAAGAAACTGCACAAAAGAGGATTTTTTTTCTTTGATACTTACTTGATAATTGATGAAATTTCAACAAAAATTGATGAAATCCCAACAAACACATCCTGTAAACAGGAGCCAAGTTCCCATGGCCGTAAAAAGTTGTGAGATCAAACAAAATACGGCCAAGTTCGTTAGCTTAGAAATACCTCTTGCAATACCGAAAAAAGCGTCTGTAAAGATTAGTTTAAAAGAAGGCTATTTAATTTTTAAAGAGTTACATGGAGGGCTAAATTATTCAAACTTGGCCGCTACTTTTTAAACCAATGGCCATGAAAGGTGTTAGGTAGCGGCCAAGTTTGAATAATTTAGCCCTCCACGTAACTCTTTCAAAATTAAATAGCGTTCTTTTAAACTAATTTTCACAAACGCTTTTTTCAGTATTGCAAGAGATATTTCTAAGCTAACGAACTCGGCCGTATTTTGTTTGATCTCACAACTTTTTACGGCCATAGAAACTTGGCTCCTGTTTACAGGATGTTTTTGTTGGGATAGATACATCTGCTCCACACATTCCCAGAATTTCCGGAGCGAGGAACCCCATCGATCATTAAAAATTAATTAACCACTCCCGAATGCAACTTTACAACGCTCTATATGCAGCGATTCTCGATTACGCTGCCATTAATTTTTATCACGTCAGTGTATCTATGTTAAACCACACGGCGCCGGCGTTTATCGCCGCATAATCTTCCCCGCGTTCATTTTATTCCTCCCCGCGACGGCATTGCGTTACATAAAAATGATCCGGCTTAACGAGCAGATTGTATTATGAACGATTCATTTTATCGGCCGTCAACAACGATCGGTAAAAACCTCGCGACACGCGCGCATACTTTTTCGTTCGCGATTCATTCGCGGGAACGTTAATTGAACGTGCCCGGGTTAATGGAAATGTTACGCTCCCGGCATGGTGATATTACTACAGAATAAATATTTAACTGCGGCGTTAATTACTTCCGATCGATTAACGTGTATCACCACACGCCGACACTCTCGCGAATCAATTTGTTCGGTCGTGCACGCGGGGAGGGGAGAAACAACGTTGTTTTTACCTGGAAAATTATTCGAACACCTGTGCTCCGGTGTGATCGATTCGCGAGAGACTATTGCCGAGGCCGGTTCCGAATCGAGTCATTAATAGACTGTCGATTTTATCAGTGATTCGCGGAGATGATCGCGAGAGCTCGATGTTGTTGGTTCGATCATTTCCTTCCTCGTGCAACAAGTAGCCGAAAGATACCGCGCCGGTAATTAAACGGAATTTTTCCCCGCGGCGGGAAATATCGTTCCCGCGGCCGGACACGTATTTCCACCGGCGGAACAGCAATTAACGACGTCGCGTCGTTATCTGGAATCCTTCCGATCCCGTCGCGCACGTATCATCGCCATTAATTCGGCGCAGAATTAAAATTTCCCTCCTTTTACCCTCGCTTTTCCTTCCGGGACCGAGGATCGCCGCCTAGATTGCGCATCCCCTGCAAATTCATTTTAATTCGATTATCTTCGTCGTCCGACTGCAGATTCCACGTTAGGTACCATCGATAGCAACTCTCGAATTACCTTGAAATCGTTGGCGGTATTAACCCATCACGTACTCTGATTTCCGTTTCGAATCATGCACTAAGGAGTGGCATAAAAATATTTGCTCAAATTTAGCCTCTGGCATGGAAAGATTAAGGGGGGAAGCTGTGTAAATGGCTCGTTTTTCAAGAATTTTGTTTAAAAAATGTAATGATTAGATTAATTTAAAATTTCAGGTATCATTTATTGATGTTATAGTGTAGCAAAAAATATTTTTTGTAAAAATGAATTGTTAATAATAATTCTGCAATGACGGCTTGAAAATGGCATCCTGTAAATGCGCCGTGCAGCGTACAGTGCACCAAAATGGTCTGAAACAAAAAAATCCAAATGGAATCATTAGTTTATGCAAAAACGTCCAGAATGACGTTTTTCTTTTTTTAAAATTTGCAAAATTGCAAAAATGGCGACGTTTTGAAAAAAAACGGATTTTCTGATAGAAATAATTGGTAATAACAATATTTTAAATAAAAAATTAAAAAATCGGAGCACGTCAAGCTGAGGCCAATTGTTTATTGAATATATATACCAAGTTTCATAATGATCGAGTAATTAGTTTTTGAGCTACAGTAGCGCACAAAAGTTTAAGATCGCTCTAAAGAACACGATAACTTTTTTAATATTGTACTATACGATTTGAACTTTTTTGGGAAGCTAGAGCAATTAGTTTACTGAAGGATGTGAAAAGAAATTTTTTCAAAAATTGCAATTGATCGGAATTATTAAATAAATACTAAAAGTTGAATTTTTAACTTTTTTATGTGACAATTTTATTTATTGAAAATTTAAAAAATACTTTTTGTAGATTTGTGTCAATTAAATATATTCTGAAAATTTCGTCAAAATCGGTCGACGTTGCAATGAGTTACAAACGTTTAAAGATGGTAAAAATTGCAGATTTTAAAAATTGCAATTTTTACCATCTTTAAACGTTTGTAGCTCATTGCAACGTCGACCGATTTTGACGAAATTTTCAGAATATGTTTAATTGACACAGATCTACAAAACGTATTTTTTAAATTTTCAATATAGGCTCACATAAAAAAGTTAAAAATTCAACTTTTAGTATTTTTTTAATAATTCCAATCAATTGCAATTTTTGAAAAAATTTCTTTTCACATCCTTCAGTAAACTAATTGCTCTACCTTCCCAAAAAAGTTCAAATCGTATAGTACAATATTAAAAAAGTTATCGTTTTCTTTAGAGCGGTGTTAAACTTTTGTCCGCTACTGTACGTTGCACGGCGTTCGAAATTTTGCGTTTCGAGAAAAATGCGTTTAAAGTTTGATTAAAGTAATAGAAAAGCAGTGTTTGCTAATCTGCGATTACAGGGCCATAGAACAGATCTTTCTCTTCGTCAAAATGTTGCATTTCAGCCGTTTCTTCTTCTTTTCGATGTGGGTCCAACTAAGCTTAGCGGAGTTCGGGCGAAGCGCTCAATCTTCACTTTATTTTGAAAGTAACGTACAAGAACATCTCTGAAGCTTTCTAACTTTTATAATCGTATTCCTGAGGAAATTTCCTATCGATTTAAGCAAAAAAGAAATGCTTAAAAATTCCATTTTTCATAGATTTCTCCTTAAAAAATTGGGTACTTCGCGGGCTGAGCAGTGCACAATTCGACGTGCTCCGGTAAGAAAGCTCACGAGGGGATATCGATTGAGAACCGGTTTTCCTATTGAGCGCATTTGACGAGCTTCATCGTGGCGGAAAGCTGGCGACGGAATCGTCGCTCGCAATTAGACAAAGTGAGTGGGAGAGTGCCGTGCGGGGCGTCGTTAATTTCCTCGAAATTGGACAATGGTGTATACCGTTGACACGGCTTTTGTTGCCCGTCCCTGCTGCGTTTCCTCTCTTTATTCGTGGAAACGCACCTCGGAGTCCTCGACTAGATTACCATTCGAGAGGATTAGTTTCTCCTTACTAATCAGCGGCGATGAATGTTGAATGGGCCTATGCCTGCGCGCCTGCCTGTTCGACGTTCACTGGTGTACAATAACAAATCATTAATTCGTTACCGGGATCGAGTGTACACGCCGCGTCGTTGATCCGCCAACAACGATTCCCACGCGCTCGCCCTCCGGCAAATTGATACGGCCATGAGAAACTTTGTTACATGCAAATTAATCTTGCAAAATTGATCGGGGACCGATATTCGGCCAGATTGCTCGGGAATCGTTCGTTCGATCCCCGTGCGTACACGGGAGCACAGCAATCACCGAGGCTCTCGCCCCGTGATCGTGTTCCAAGAGATCTCACGAGTCGCCGCCGAAATAATTAAGATTCGGGAACTTGTTATTTAAATCGGGACCCTCCTTCTTCGTGTAGCCCCGATCTCGCCGGCCCTGTATTTCCCGATGAACCCGCTCGCAGCTCGCAGCTCGCGCTGTCGATGGGTTAATAGGATTCCCCCGCCGTCTGTAATTAATCAGCCTCTTCCGGGATAATGAGTTCTTTGCGAGCGGCATCGATATTCCTCCCCTCTCTCTCTCTTACCCTCCACCCGAGAACGATATCCGGCGACGGCTTAAGGAGACATTCTTCTTTTCGAGGCGGTTTTCCGCGAATTTTTAGCGTTTTTTCCCAGAAAAACCACCACACCTATTGCATTGCCATTTTGCACACGTATTCAATCGTTCGTCGAGTGCACGCGTGAATTTTTTCAAGCGAAAGTAAGAAAAATTACACGAGTTATACAGGGTGTGTCCGCTAAGTTATGTCACCATTTTTTAGGCATTTCCGGTAGTGCAATTAAGACAAAAGTTTGTTAGTACTTGGTGAGCTACATGTTCGCATATTCTTAAATTTGAAAAAATGCTTTTTACGTAAAAAAGTAAAGGTTACCGTGACTTTTTTAAATGGCACCATATGTTTTGGACATCATAGGATTGTTTCTGACGTCGAGACGAATTTATCAGTGTACTATACTATGACCTTGAAATGACCTGAAACTTGAGAATTGGGTGCAAACGTAATTTTAATGAAAAATTATTTCTTACAATATACAGTAGCGGACAAAAGTTTAAGATCGCTCTAAAGAAGACGATAACTTCTTTAATATTGTACTATATAATTCGAACTTTTTTGGGAAGCTAGAGCAATTAGTTTACTAAAGGATGTGAAAAGAAATTTTATCAAAAATTGCAATTGATCGGAATTGTTGAAAAAATACTAAAAGCTGAATTTTTAACTTTATTATGTGAGCCTATATTGAAAATTTAAAAAATACGTTTTGTAGATCTGTGTCAATTAAACATATTCTGAAAATTTCGTCATTGCACGATTCATTGCCGAAAATAGTGAAAATCTCCAATTTTTACCATCTTTAAACGTTTGTAGCTCATTGCAACGTCGACCGATTTTGACGAAATTTTCAGAATATATTTAATTGACACAAATCTACAAAACGTATTTTTTAAATTTTCAATATAGGCCCACATAAAAAAGTTAAAAATTCAACTTGTAGTATTTTTTCAACTATTCCGATCAATTGCACTTTTTGAAAAAATTTCCTTTCACATCCTTCAGTAAACTAATTGCTCTAGCTTCCCAAAAAAGTTCAAATCATATAGTACAATATTAAAAAAGTTATCGTCTTCTTTAGAGCGATCTTAAACTTTTGTCCGCTACTGTAAATCAAGTTGCATCAGATGTTCGAACTGCGATCCACCTTCTATGATACAGAACTCCGCTCTTTGTATTATTTTTTCTGTATTCTTTTTTTTAATTGTAGATTAGAAATCGTTGGATAGGAACGTGTGGTCCAATTCGTTGGATTTTTATCTTTGGGGATATCTGCAATCTGTTGTATATGATACAGCAATCAATAATGTTCAAGAACTTCGAAATCGCATGACAACTGCATGTAATAACATAAACCGAGACGCCCCAATTATGGCGGCAACGAGAAGTCTAATAGAAAGAGCGGAGCTCTGTATCGTAGAAGATAGATCGCAGTTCGAACGCCCGATGTAACTTGATTTATATTGTAAGAAATTATTTTTAATTAAAATTACGTTTGCACAAAATTTCCGAGTCTGAGGTTATTTCAAGGTCATAGTGTAATACACTGTTAAATTCGTCTCGACGTCAGAAACAATCCCATGATGTCCAAAGCATGTGGCGCCATTTAAAAAAGTCAAGGTGACCTTTACTTTTTTACGTAAAAAGCATATTTTCAGAGTTAAGAATATGCGAACATGTAGCTCGCCAAGTACTCAGAAACTTCTGTCTAAACCATTTTTTGACTACACTACCGGAAATGCCTAAAAAATGGTGACATAACTTAACGGACACACCCTGTATATTTTCTGCTAGAGTTGAAGATCAAAAACCAGAAAACGTTAATCAGTCAATTTTTAATCGGTTCGAGGTGTTTCCAGCTTTCCGTTCCAAGTCTCGCAGAAATTGGAGCTGCCCGAGTGCTACGAATTTACCAGTGTACTATACTATGACCTTGAAATGACCTCAAACTTGAGAATTGTGTGCAAACCTAATTTTAATGAAAAATTCTTACAATATAAATCAAATTGCATCAGATGTTCGAACTGCGATCCACCTTCTATGATACAGAACTCCGCTCTTTGTATTAAATTTTTGTATTATCTTTTTTTGTATTCTTTTTTTTGTAGATTAGAAATCGTTGGATAGTAACGTGTGGTCCAATTCGTTGGATTTTTATCTTTGGGGATATCTGCAATCTGTTGTATAGGATACAGCAATACTGTTCAAGTACTTCGAAATCGCATGACAACTGCATGTAATAATATACATAAACCAAGACGCCTCAATTATGGCGGCAACGAGAAGTCTAATAGAAAGAGCGGAGCTCTGTATCGTAGAAGATAGATCGCAGTTCGAACGTCTGATGTAACTTGATTTGTATTGTAAGAAATAATTTTTAATTAAAATTACATTTGCACAAAATTTCCGAGTCTGAGGTCATTTCAAGGTCATAGTGTAATACACTGTTAAATTCGTCTCGACGTCAGAAACAATCCCATGATGTCCAAAGCATGTGGTGCCATTTAAAAAAGTCAAGGTGACCTTTACTTTTTTACGTAAAAATCATATTTTCAGAGTTAAGAATATGTGAACATGTAGCTCACCAAGTACTGAGAAACTTTTGTCTAGAACATTTTTTAACTACACTACCGGAAATGCCTAAAAAATGGTGACATAACTTAACGGACACACCCTGTATACAGGGAGGTCCGTTTAAGTACGAACACCTATATATCTCGGTTATTATTAGTTGTACAAAAAATCTCCACAGAATAAAGTTGTACTGTTTCAAGGGGCGAAGTTGATGATGGTAAACATTTTTTCTCAAGGTCATTTTTTTACAAGATTTCAAGGTCATTGATATTTTTTTTAAATGAAATGAGGTATTTTTTAATACATCAATCGATGCAGCTGGACATTCGTTATAAAAAAGTACTAACCCATGTATGTCGAAAAGTTAGTAGTTCAAGAGATATTTCAATTTAAATAACTCTAAAATACCATTACTGTCGTACTGACAATATTCTGATAGAGTTGAAGATCAAAAACCAGAAAACGTTAATCAGTCAATTTTTAATCGGTTCGAGGTGTTTCCAGCTTTCCGTTCCAAGTCTCGCGGAAATTGGAGCTCCCGAGTGCTACGGATAAACGGAAAAACAGGACAGAACCGTCTCTCTTTCTCTTTCCGTCTCGCTCGCAGTAGTCGAGATTACTGAAGTTTGTATTAGGGAGCAAACTCTACTGGTTCCTAATTGGGAGCCTGTCCGTTCAAAACTAGATACCTGCTCCGAAAATATCGGTGTAAAACTGCTGCATCAAGCTTCTGATTAAAACAATTATGGAGGATCTTTATTCCGAACAATTGCTACCCGAGAACCGTTTCCAACCTGGTTCTGGTTTATTTTCTGCGATGTATTCCGAGCATCCAGTGAATGATCTTGTATAAAACGAAGCGAAAATTGGCGACAGAAAATAATCGACAAAAATGTCTTCTTTCAAGCAGTCCCCAGAACTGGATCTCCGATAATCATATTTGTCAGGGTCCACAGGAGACCGTGTTATCCTTTAAAGAGAGCATCCAGCCGGTCCGCGTTGTTTTCCAACAGCGGAGCTCCGGTATCGATCAGCGGCATTTATAAATAAATATACAGCATTCAGCTAGAATGTCGAGCGGAAGTAACGTGTACGAAGATGAAAGTGCAGCCTCCCAGAGGGGCGAACTTTGTGTCGGAGCTCCCTGGCGAGCGGTACCCTAAAATATTTCAGTCTGCGACTCGCGAACTGCTGCTCGACGCAGAAGTAGAACTACTTGTCGAACCGATCTTCTTTGGTAGAAGCGATTCCTTTCTAATGCTCCACTTCGACATCGGTCCCGGCGAAGACTAACTCGGCTCTTTGTGGTCTTTGCCTCGGAACGTTTTAAATGTAAGAAGATTTGTAGAAGCCTCTGAAAAAAGATCTATTGAATTACCAAACCTTCTTTCTGTTTCTCTGAATAATGCAGATGTATGAACGAATTTGAAACGTTCACCCATCTGCAGACCGTCCTTGAATATAAGAAAAGATTGGATGGCGATCGTTAGACAGCGGATTTTATTTATATCCCCTCTCTAGTGACCATTTTCTGGTTTCCCTTTGCGACGAAGTGGGTAATGCCGAAACATTTTTCCACGAAATCGCCAGGGGAGAGAAGATGGAGGATGGTCGCAGAAGGGTTAATAGAGACGCATTCCCGTGGCACGTGGTGAAAGATGCTCCGTTTCTGATTTCAGGAGTTCTCTCAGCTAACAAAGGAGCTCGCAGCGGCCCGCGAGGGCATCCTCGCGAGGGATGAGGAGATATCGGAGCTGAAAGCGGAGCGGAGTAACACTCGCGTACGTAGAGAGCCTCGTTGTCGTCGCGTCTGCTCTAATACTTTTTAGAGTTCGAATGCGGCACTTGTTCCCGCGATATTGCTCATTGTCTGTTTCGATTTTGCAGCTTCTGCTGGAACATCTAGAATGCCTGGTCTCGCGGCACGAACGGTCCATCAGGACCACGGTGATGAAGAGGCAGCAGGTCACTCAATCTGGAGTATCGTCCGAAGCCGAGGTGCTTAAAGCGCTGAAAAGTCTGTTCGAGCACCACAAGGCTCTGGACGAGAAAGTAAGAACTTCTGATCTATTGTTTGACGACGTTCCCTCCAACCTTGCGACCGGATCAACAACGATTCCGGTTTAATCCTGAACCTAGATTCGCGTAGACTTCAACCAACTGAAGGTCGAGCTAGCTGAAAAATCTTCTCTACTATTTCAAGTCGAAAAGACTAACGAATCGAAAGAGTTGGCCAGTAGAGCACGCCTCCGCGGAAGAAGTCCAAGACCCTCTTCTTTCTCGAAGAACCCTAATTTCGAGCGAGTCGATGGTCCCGAGATCCTCCCGAGATGACTCACGAGATCGCACTCCAACATCTGGAGAACCCAGACGCTAATTGCAAGGGTAGACGAACGCGAAACAGAGGTTGAACTACGCGAATCCCGTGTTTTAGGGTTAAACGTAGAACGGTCTTGCGGGCGGAGGCTGCTAAGATGCGAGATAATAGGTTCATTAAAATCCCCTTGAATAACCGGCGACCAATTTTCAGGTGCGGGACCGTCTGCGCATGGCACAGGAGAAGAACAAGAGCCTGGAGGAGGAACTAGCCATTACCAAACAGGAGGTACCGCTTTCCCTAAGTATTGTCGCTAGACTGCGGATTTTTATAGGCCATTCCGTGGAAACCGCCGAGGAGGGGCGAATTTATTCGATGATCGCGAGACATCCCCTCGCGTGAAAAGTAAAGCGAGAATATTCTTAAAAGCTCGCCGATTTGCTTTGCGTCTGGAACGATCAGAACGCCTTTGTCGTTGATGATTCCCTAGAAATCCGCAGTGTAGTTTTAACGTCGGGCCGCACAGTGGTGCAAACGGCCGATTTAGGAGTGCAAAAGTCAAAACACCAAACATGAAGTCGGCATTCATTACTGTTTCTTACATCAACACACATGTCCGTAGAAGAAACTAGCAGTATGACAAGTACATCGATATAAAGGACATCCTTTTCACCTATTACTTATTGTTTAGAACGTTAATATTGATTCTAATTATAATAGCCGTGTTCAGAAGTATTAGGAAGATATGAAAAAGAAATGAAACAATTTTTCGGAAATGTTTAAATAAATGTTTCTCAAGGAAGTATTAAGAAATTTATTTTTTAAGTTTGTTGTAGGAAATATTAATGATATTCGCCCGTATGCGCGTTAATTTTTGCATGAATATTAGGAATGGAATATGTAGTTTATGGTTTCGTCAAATTTATTTGCAGAAAATTGCAGATTAGCAAGTTATTTTATTTTTTCTGGTACTAGACGTATTATTACATACAGTGGGTAACGAAAGTATTCGAACGCCCTTTAAAACAGAATAACTTTTTTATAATTGTACCAAACGACCTAATTTTTTATAATCAATTAGAAGCATTGTTTTATGAAATGATATGTAAAACAGATTTTCCAAAAAATTATAATTTACAAGGTTACATGCAGAAATAAAAAAGGCATCTTTTTAACTTTTTTATTAGGGCCCTTAAAGAAAATTTAAAATATATGTTTTGTAAATCTATATTAGTTATACACATGCTTAAAATTTCATATATATATGATTAATAGACGTATTAGGCAATAATGGGCAAAGAATGCCTGGTATTGTGGTATTCGGTTGTAGAGAGCGCAAACAGAAAGAGATTGATTTTCTATTGTTATGAGCCACCCACATGAATGTTTCCCATTCTCATTTCATTTCTGAAAATTATACTTTTGTAAAAAAAAGAAGAATTGTGTACAGATTTCTCTTTTCTGTCGCTGTAAATTAAAACTGGCATTATAAATTGAAATACGTTGCTTCCTCTGCTATATTTTAAGAAAAAAAATATTTCAATAAACTTACGGAACTCTATTAGCCTTCTTTATACTTACCTAATGTGTATAGAATACATGTAACACAGAATTATCGATTATTAGAAGCGTTTAGACTTTTGCACTCCTAAATCGGCCGTATGGACGACTGTGGGCCGGTCCGTTTGAGGGACGGTGATCGAACGGCGGACGATATTGATCGTTTAAATGTCTTGAACCGCAGCTCCAGCAATACATAATGAGCGGGCACGCGCCTAAGGCCATCGAGGACAGGCCGAAGGAAAACGGGCAGGCGGAAGACAGCCAGCAACAGAACAAGGTAGCCGAGAAACGTGGATACGATATACCGCACACCACCACCACCCATGCATAATCGCACTCACAGAATATCTCACACACACTGCCCCCTCATACTTCACAATCATCATGGATACATGAGAAAAGGTGTTCCACGTGTATTGAGCGTCGTGAAAGCTGCATCCATGCGACCTCTTTTTAAGATTTTCATTTTTTCGTTCACTGTGCATGCTCATGGGTTTTGATATGATCCAAGCGTTAATCTCACGCCGACGATAAAACTTTCGTTCGATGCGACCACTCGGGGTCCTATCGTACTCTTTCTCTCTTTCTCTCTCTCACTCTCTGTCTCTCTTTCTGCGATATAATACACGCTTCTAATCTCGCCGTTGGTTATCGATCGATCCAGTCATTGGTCACAGATTTTAGCTCTCTCGAGATCCTGGAAACCGTTCGATCATTCGCGCGTCACCAAATCCAACAGCGTCACAGAATTCATTCCATGAATCATCGAGGAAAAGCCTTCTTCCTTCTTTGATCCTCTATGCACACGCAGGGCAACAAAATCAAAAATATGTAACCACGCGTACCGCTTGAAACATCGATCTACTAATCGGAATTATACAATCGTTTATGTAATCGTATGAGCATAGCGCCGAACCTTGTCGCAGAGAGGATCAAACTTTTATTAGGACTGCAGTCATGACGTATTTAGAATCATATAGTTCTAGAGACCAAGGTATTCGTGCGGCCAGTTTCAAAAGATTAAGAGAACTGTATTTTCCGCTACAGTGGCAGACACAAGCGAGGGGTCACTGTTTATCCTTCACATTTCTGTTTTAAATCGTATACAATTGACCGTAGAAGATAAACAATGATTTCTCGTATTTGTCAACTACTGTACTCATACATTCTGGTTTCCTACGCCGAGACTTGAGGTGATTTTTACAAACAAAGTTAGCGCGGATGCTGCACGAGCATCTTCCTCGAACGTGAAACGTCATCGCAGAGCGCGAATCTGTACCGATCGACATCAGAGCTCGGCTGCCACGTGTGCTCGTCAATCACCTCGATCGTTGCATCCATAAGAGTGCGTCTGCGTTAGTGCACGGTAGTGGCTTAGTCGCGTATAGTTGTCTAGCCGTAGTAGTTGGGAGATCGCGCGGCGATGCAGGACAGGCAATGCGAGCGAGGCATTCTGAATGTAGTGTTGTGATCGGGCAGAATGAGACTGAGCAGGCGGCGGGCCAGCAAGAACGCCAGCAACAACAACACCCGCAGCAGCAGCAACAGCAGCAGCAACAACAACAACCACAGCCGCAGTCGATACAAAAACTAGGTACCGAGAGGTCGACTGAAATTGGCAATAGGCTGAGCAATGGCAGTCTGGACCCGGCGGACCAGGACACCGCGGCGAGAGTAATTGATTTGCAAGCTACCGTTGACAAGCAGGTATGACAACACGCGTCGATCCGAGCGAAATCGAACTTTGCGTACGTATGATCAGCCTTCTAGAGAGATCCAGGTAGATCTTCGATGAAACGCGGCTCTTTCGACCCCACGTTGCCCAGCTGGACTCGTAATTAGGTCGTCACAGGAACGTTAAAGAAACATTACTATGTTTGCATTCAAAAATCGGACATTTCACATGCGCCAGCGTAACACAATCGAAACTGTTGCTGCTGCTGAGAAAAGTCCGAGACTTCAGCATGGCAGTGGAGGGTAGAAAACGTCGCAGACGCGAGTAGGGTGGAGTAACACCTTACGGGAGTGTGTCGCTTGTTCCCGTAATCGTCTGTTGTCGATTCCCATAGCTGGTCCGTGTCAGTATTCCCTTGGTCTGCTGAGAGGCAGGAACGACTGCTCCATTTTCTGTTTCTCAACTGTGCGTCACCAGACCGAGGGAATACCGCAACCGACTTTGGGAACAAACTTTCCCCGTCCCCCACCCTCTGCATGTGTTTTTGAAGACACAAGTTTGCCGAAGCGTTTTGATATCGAACAGAATAGAAACTTTCCTTGTGCGTTTTTCTTCCACTTATGGTGCATGGTCGAAGATACACTGGAAAGTGTTTCAAGGATACCTCGATAGTCTTGACTCTGTAACTCTCCGATAGAACCTTAACAAAATGCACTTGGCGAATCAACTGTTTTCTTCTTTTCTTTTCGAAAAAGAAATTAGTCGATAGAAACCACAACAGATTTTGTGACGTTTTTCTTTTTGCACAACTATGGTCTCTTCTGTTGTGTTGCGCCATACGAGGTGACGCAGCCCATGGCATGTTGTGGAATGACTATGACGACGATGTTCGACGTGTTTCGCATGGTTTTTAGTGAACTAAGAATGGACCTGTCTCTCTCTCTCTCCCCCGTGCAGATATTTTTCGAATGAACAGCTTGGTTATTACCGTAACAATTGTAGACGAACACGATACAATACTGAAACAACGTTAACACATATACAATCTACGACAGACATATACAGCGTATCTGTGACAGACGGTTTGTCGCATAACACCCCTCCCACACGACTCAGGGACAAACGACAAAAGTTTCTTGTCCCCCGTCGCAGACTATGTATAGTAGCTGTGTCTTGTCCTCGATATGGATAACACCATACTCTTGTTACAAGCATACAACTATAGTCGGTGGTCGCGCGGATAAACAATCAATGATAACAGAGTGAAACCGTTTATTTTAGAGCTCAGAGTTGAGCACGTGGCAACGGCGGGTGGCAGAGTTAATTGGACATGTGGCAGAGTTGGAAGAAACCCTATCGAAAGCGCAGAAAGACTTGCTGAAGACCCAAGAGACGAACGTGAAATTGCAGAGAGATTTGCATGAGAATGTCGCACAGAAAGTGGATCAGGAGGAAAGGATAGCGACGCTCGAGAAGCGGTACCTCCAGGCTCAACGAGAGTCCTCCAGTAGCCACGATCTCAACGAGAAATTGGAACAGGAGCTGCAGCACAAGAAGGCCCAATTAAAGGTACGTAAACCCTATGGAAAACGGACGTCTCTGACCACTGTACAGTGGCTGTTACTTTCCGACTTAAAAATAAGAACTGACACCCTGTGCGCATCATTACTTGTTCAATTTTTAATTATCCTAATTTCCATACCTTCCTCAGCTCCAAGAAGAGAAGATAGCAGCTATACAGGAAAAACTGGAATTGGCAGAACAGAAATTGGCACAGTATTCCAAGCTTCCTGAAATGGAAGAGCAATTAAAGCAGAGGATGGAGGCTCTGACGCAGGTGAGGAGGCCCAACCAGGTACGCAGGGGAATTAAGTCGTTGCATCATCAATTTGTCCTTTTTTTATTCCTCTGCACTTCTGTCGACTCTCCCCAAATATATATTTACATATATATATATTACATATAAATATATACAATATCTTTGCTTGCCACTCAGATATACGATTCTATCTACTCTTCAATTCACATATTCGAATTCTCAGCGATGTGTTCTTCTTGTCGCAAATATGCAGAGTGGAGCATTTGAAACAGCTCACCTGAATATTTCACTTGCTATCGACGGTAGAAAAAAATGCATTTGGTCCTATCAGAAAACCAGCGACACCATATTATTAATCAAGTGCATTTCGTCTGGTGCAGTTTTTCTCTGCCGTCAACAACAAGCGAGATACATATTCGGATGATCTTCTTTGAAATGTCCCACCCCATATTATACCACTGTTCACGCAGTACATGACTTTTGTCTGCCATGCAAACAACATACACTACTCAGCCTTTTCTTACAGTTTATTATTAACATGATAACAGCTAAGGGCTCGTACAGAGAAGGTAATGTTGGAATTTGTACAATTCTCGTGTCCGAGGGATATTATAATCCGTCCAGTTTTCAATCTAACACTGAATATACCAAACAAACGCAATCGATGTGATTATTTTTTGGAGCTTGTTAGTACTTTATCATTTCATTTCTCTGGTCACGTTTCTTTAGAATACTGTGTACGAGGCACGTGTACATTGTTTCACTAAGTTAGACTGTCTAGACTCGTCTCGTCTTTTGTCGCTCGGGACTTGAAATAGTTGATAAGTTTTCATGTAATTGTATATCAAAGGAAGGATCATTAAATCATCGTAGCTTCGCGGTTCGTACAGTAATATTAATTATGTGCATCGTTTAATAAGCAGGCTCAAGAAAGGCACGGCAGTGCGGAGGACAGGATACAGAGATTAGAAACGCAATTGGAGGAAAAGAACGCGGAAGTGATGCGTGTCAATCAACGACTTAAAATGAACGAGGAGCATAACACGCGGCTTAGTGCAACCGTTGATAAACTTTTATCCGGTAATTGCTGTACATTTCGCTTCGATCACCCGTTAAGAAACTCTCGTAATCGATCACCCTTTCGTGTTCCCATTCAGAGTCGAACGAAAGACTGCAGGCGCATCTGGAGGAGAGAATGCAGGCGTTGAAAGAGAAGAACGCGCTGACGCAGGAGCTGGAGCAGACGAGGAAGCTGGCCGAAGACCTGCAGAACGAGAAGACAGAGATAGTGAAGGAGCTGGGAAAAGCTCGGCTCGAGATCGACAATGTGAAGCGACAAATGCTGCAACAAGAAATCGCGTTCAACATCCAACAGACCGATGCACTGACCAGAAGTTTGTCACCCAACGCAGTGGATCCTGGATCCTTCTCGAGGAGTGCGAGTCACAGTAGCTTCGACACGCACTCTCTGCCAAGGAGAACGGCGAAGCGACCTACCATCGACGAGGATACGACGAAAGTATGTATTGGATTGGCAAAGAAACCGACGATCTCTGTGCAAAGTAAACATTTTCTGACTTCTTCTATCAGAACTACGTACCCCGTACGCTGGCAGAACAAGAATGGGAGAAGCTGCAGCAGGCGCATGTCCTCGCTAACGTGCAGCAGGCGTTTGACGTCTCCAGCGACGCCGAAGGCGACGGGGACAACGAGAGTCTTTTCAGCTGCGCGGCCGATGTAATTAGTCCGACAGATCGTTCGGAAGCTCGAACGTTAGCGGTAATGTTACAGGAACAATTAGATGCAATTAATAATGAAATTATGCTGATTCAGGTAAGCAAACGTCTATGGCTTTATATATATACGTACATACACTCCTTAAAAGAATTTCGTCTTCGAGCTAGGACGTAGGGTACTCAATCGAATCGGCAGAATCTCTGCTTCAATCTGACGTTCGAATCATGGTATTACGATCATTTCTCGCCGAGATATAGCGAGTTAAAGGAAAAATTGAAATTGTGCATTTTTTAAGAATATTTTCAGAAACACCTAGCATATCGAAGTGTTAATGAAATTGAGAAAACAAGGAGTGCCTTGAAGAGAAAGAAACACTCTTTCTATTGCTTTTTTGCACAAGATTCTACAATAATTTTTTCGCTTTCTGGAGTCAGTTAAAGTTAAAAAGCCCATATTTACTTCAATGTTGAATAACTCGAATAAAAAAATCGCACAATATTCAACAACCACACAATTTACACAGTAAAGATAGCTCTTCCAAATGATACTAACGCGATTTATCAAAAAAAGTTGTTGCTCCCCGTGTGATGTTCCAAAGTTGCATAAAATTTTTGATAACCGTCAATGTTGTCTTTATCTCGCTATAACTTTATAAAAAATCAACATATCAACAATTTGAAACAGAGCATCTGAAACTAGAGGTTTCAGGCTTAGTTATGATCACGTAAAGCGGAACCAATTTTTCGGGTTCGCACAAGTGATCCCTTAATTCTTTTGAGGAGTGTAGATTATGCTGCCGTGTTAATTCGAATAGGTGTATCTGATGAAAAATTGATTCTGAGAAAGATGACGTGAAAGGAGACTTGGCAGATACGCCGATTCGAATTAAGACGCCAGCGTGAACGTATCGTGTATTACAGCATGAACGTTAATGTTGCAGCAAGAGAAACAAAGTACTGAAGCACGCGCAGAAGAGTTGGAATCTCGCGTCGGTAGTCTTGAACATATGAACCTGTTAGCGAGAGGACGAAGTCTTGAACGAGCATCGCCGCCGTTGAGCGGGCGATCCACGCCAAAATCTCATCATAGTCCTAACAAGGATTACTTGCATAAATATCATACTGTAAGTATGCAACCAATATACTTAATGCTTGCTTCGCAGGGTTGTTGTTTTAATATGTTGATAACTGTTTAAAGGCACCAGCATCGATGTCGCCGGCGCACCTCCATCAATACGCCGCCTCATTAACTAGTCCAGGACAACTGTCGGAATCTCTTCCCGCGAGCCAGGTCAGCGACTGTTTTATTTTCCGCGTTAGCGTTAGCTAGTTAGGCGCATCAGAAGACGATATAGTATGTGTAAATTCGCAGTTACAGTTATCAGGTGAAGAATTACATTCGGTGAGCGAAAGAGACAGCACCGGTGGTGCAGGAAGCGGTGGAAGCGATGCGGCATCGCCGTTGACCGCTCGATCGATCAGGCTGGAACGCGTAGTACAGGCACTTGCTCATAGTCAAGAGGAGCTCAGAAGGTACGCACTCGATTTTCTGATTCGTTGCGTTATCACCTTGGGGACGGCGTTCACGAGTCTTATTATACCACTTGCGGATCTCCAAAGTAATTCCTACGATGCCTCCCGTCCCCAAAGTGTTAGCATCTGTAAACAACGTGAATACCTTTGAGGAAGAGACGGTGTAATTCTAAGCAGTACTTTAGCAACCACATCTCTGACAATTGAGGACATTTCGTAAAGTTTACAATTCTTGTGCGCTCGAATCTCAGCGCAATCGATCAAAGTCCTTGGCGTGCCTAGAGATGAGATTGCCAAAGGCGAATCGATAACGTTGTAAGTAGCATTGTACGTTGTTTATGCTGCCAGACGCACTGGACAAACTGGATTTCCCAGCAGTGGTCCTGTTCACAGGTTAATTAAAGATTGTAGTACTGCATGTAATCCGCAACACATGCCGCTGTGCGCGACATATTTGAGTGGTCCATGTGGGCATGAAATGAACAGCTTTGAGGTCGAGAGCTTTAGTGACGACACCGACGGTAACAGGACCCTTTTTGTACCTTTTGCTTGGCGACATGGAACTTGACTCGAGACAATCTCTCTCTCTCTCTTCCTTTCTCTCTATCTCTATCTTTCTCATAGACGTTCCTGCTTCTATTTTTGTTTTTTGTCCATCTGTCGTCTGATCCCCTAAAGCAACACCGCCTGATGGAATATAGTGTGCAAGGTGTTACATACATGCCCACAGCCCCAATTTTCGAGCACAGTGGTACGGACGAATCATCTGATAGATCTGATAGAAATGAGTCCCTGGAAGAAACTGATAGTAGCTTCTTCCACCCATCGTACATTCAAGCCTGCCCAGTTCACGACAGACATCGCTGTCTCAGACAAACGAGGGAATTTAGGCAGCCAAGAGAATTGCATCGAGTTAACACCGCGTCTCGGTCTTCTGTGCGAATAAGGTTGTTTTCTACCAAATAGATTGCAAAGATATAGATCGACATAGCTCAATCAAACAATTGTACCATCCATTAAACGAAATAATAACGACTGTTCGAAATGAATATCGAATAACCACCATCCTTCTATATCTTTGCCCCAACGTGTACACTTAAATACGACAATCTTATCTCATAAGCAGTGTTCAGCTATATTTCCAGGTTTTTATGCCTTGCCTGTAATACTGAGTAGGTATTACAAATTTCTTATTCTCTCTATTCGGTTCGGGATAGTATATCGCTTTTTCGTTAGATCGATAGCGAAACAAGCTTGTAGCAATTCTGTCATGATTCAATTGTTCAATTAGATGTAGATAGGATCTCTTTCGCATGCAAACAAGTCTATAATTATTGTTCATAATCGAATCCTTTCAAAAATATTGAAGAAGGTGCTACAGTATCAATTTGTTCATATCCCTTGTCGGTGAAAGAACCGTATTGTATACATTTCATCGTTTGAAGGTAAATTTCTGCTTATAGATCACAAACTTCCCCAAGCGCATACACGACCATACCATCGCTAATATTTTTGACAGTAATGCAATTCACTTGGCTCAGTAAGTTCTTTGATTACACGTGGCCTCATGCAATAAGTAAAGTGCACTAAGAAGTTCAACAACGTATAGTAAGAAAGTTTTTTCCTTCGCATACATTACACGAAGTATTCTTGAGACAAAAGTCTGAAGATATTCTCTCGTATAAATTGCATAGAATCTAGAACAGGCGATATAAAAAGAAAAAAAGCAATATAGTGTTCTTGCGTGGGCCAGAATGCATTGTTTAGAGTAGACATAGAAACTAGATTAGCGCTCCATGCAGCAGGCATGGGCAACATAACAACGGCGCACTCAATTCTGGGACTCCCCCTTCCCCATTGTCCTCACGCCACAGTAGCCAGGACAGTTTGCACAAAAACAACTTGTCCGGCGTTGGATTGCCAATTGGACAGCTATCTAGCCCGCACTTGCACATGCAGGCAGCGGTGGCTGCGGCTCAGAAGAAGAAGGGCATCAAGATCAGCCTTGGCAGATTCTTCAGTAAGAAAGAGAAGGTGAGCATCAAGTGTGTTAGCCATTTTAAATGAAACCTACAGTCTGTCAAGTTTACTACCTGACGCGAAGACGTACATTGAAAATGTTCAAAATACGTTTTGTAGATTTCCTCGAATTATATGTATTCTGAAGGCATCTTTGATTTCCAACAGATCAAGGGGAAAGACACGCCAATGCCAGGAAACATGTCAGGAATGGGAGGTGCGAGCACGCCTGCTGACCCTGATTATGGTGATAGCGTAGCCGTGGCGGGAACTATGGGCAGCAAGATCGACTTCGACCGTAGGAAAAAGAAGAGGTAAGGAGACACGAGTTTCCCGTGAGTATACACAAAATAAGCGTAATCAATGTACTTGATTTCAGTCCTAGTATGTTTGGTAGCATGTTAGATTCGTCGCGCCATGAACTGTTGGCGGAGGCGATGAAGGCTGGAACACCATTCGCCTTGTGGAACGGACCGACTGTGGTAGCCTGGCTTGAATTATGGGTGGGTATGCCAACTTGGTACGTCGCAGCCTGCCGAGCCAATGTCAAAAGCGGCGCGATAATGAGTGCCCTAGGCGACAACGAGATACAACGCGAAATTGGTATAAGGTACGAGACTGAGTCTATTTATGAATATACCGAGTGTTTCATAATTCGTGGTACAAATTAGGTTAGGTCGATTCTATGGCTTGAAAATGAAGCCTCCCATGCAATTTCGTTATTCATGATTGTCGTCTTATTTCCAGCCGGGTCATTCCATGCCAAATCGATCACTTTTTGCAGGCACCATCGTCGATTTTGTTCTAATATGATCTAACCTCCTAATTTGTACCATGATTTATGAAACACGACGAGTCGTAAGGGTTGGTCTTCTAGAAACAGATACTTGATCGGCTAATCCTGTCCGCAGTTGTCGTCTCCACCGGCTGAAGCTCCGGCTAGCTATCCAGGAAATGGTGTCGCTAACAAGTCCGTCAGCGCCGAAAACCTCTCGCACAACCTTAGCATTCGGAGATATGAACCACGAATGGATTGGTAACGTTTGGCTGCCAAGTCTTGGATTGCCTCAGTATCGATCCACTTTCATGGAGTGCCTTGTTGATGCTAGAATGCTGGATCATCTCACTAAAAAAGACCTCCGTATTCAACTGAAAATGGTTGATAGTTTTCACAGGTAACGTTAAGAGTCCAGAGAAAGAGAGAAAGGTCAGAGATCCGGGATTTGATTGAGCTTAATCGATGTTCGCAGAACAAGTTTGCAATACGGCATTTCCTGTTTGAAGCGGCTAAACTACGATAGGCAGCAATTAGAAGAAAGAAGACAAATGGCGGAGGACGCGAACGTCGACGTTCTTGTGTGGAGCAACGACCGCGTTATAAGATGGGTTCAATCGATCGGCCTGAGAGTAATTTCAAAAGTTTTTCAGTGCATCCGAGAGTCTGATCTCTTATTTGAATCTTGTTTCATGCTACCACAGTTGTTCATATTCAAAGAGAAAATTTATAAAATGAATTATTTATTTTTCCATTGTGTCGATCGGACATCGGGGGACGAATTAAAGTGCGGAAATGAGGGCCGTGATAAAACATGACTTTGTGTGTGCAGGAATATGGGAACAACCTTTTGGAGTCGGGGATGCACGGAGCGCTTATAGCCCTTGACGAAGGTTTCGATGCGAATAGTTTTGCCCTAGCGTTGCAGATCCCAACACAAAATACACAAGTAAGTAAGTTGTAGATCGAAAAATCAATAGCTAGGGGTTTTATTAACTTGTGATATATTTTCGTTTGTTTGCAACAGGCTCGACAACTATTAGAAAGGGAATTTGCAAATTTATTAGCGGTAGGAACAGAGAGGCGACTCGATGAAGCGAATAGTATGACATCCTGATCCAACTTATCCAGCAGGCTGCCTCATCTTCAACCACATCACGTCTAGTCCAAACCCCAGCTATTACTACTCTCTGTGCGCAAGTGTGTTGTAAAAGTTGTAAGAGCTTTAAGTATCATTCTAAGGGTATCTTCATACTGTTAAAAATGTAACATGCGGTGGTATGGAGTATTTGTTTCTTCGGGCATGAACTGTTAAAAAGTAGGAAGGGGTTGTGCGACCGCGCAAGCGTTTACGGAAGCGTTTTATCGATTTTTATATCGCGCGCGTTTCATAAGCCGCATGTTACGCGTTCCGATGAAGAATAACGATGGATTCTGAATCACAATTGCTCTCGTATAGATACCGAAATGTAGTGAGCGGTCGGGTACGTCGTCGTGTGCGATCTGTATACTTTTTTTTCCTCGAAAGCCGTAAGATCAGTTGATAGGTAATTACGACAATAATTCTAATTTATTCTGATTTGTTAAGAACGGTGATTTGTAGATTGAAAAAACGTGACCGATAGTTTGTAAAAACATTTCCACGACGCGATTACATATTTCTTATACTATATTTGTCTACTTATACTCTATAACGAATAGTCGAAACGATATCTATTTTCATACCATTTACCGCACAAAGTGAAAGAGATCCTGAAATTATACATTAGTGCCATCGCTCTCGAGGAAACTATTTATGTACAAGGCAAAAAGACTGCGTTCTATATTTCTGCATCTATAAGACAGTGACCTAATACGCCATGTATATATGTGTACGTATATATACATGTATGTATACATACGCATATATAAATCTTTGTACAGGAGGAGGGTGAGAATTACTTGTTCTCCTCTGTTATTTCGATGAATTTTAAATGTTTGTAGATCACATATAAACACGTAATATATTTAAAACAAATACACCGAAGCAACTATCATAATTAGATTATCAAGAGAAAAAAAAGAAACGAACAAGGGAATACCAGTTGCATGGACGTGTTTGAAAGGCTCGCTTTTTATTTACCATGGACTAGAGACAGACATTTTATACCAAAATATTCGCGCAATATATAAGTACGTGTACGAAGCGTTAGTAGATGTTATAACGTTAAGGAACTTTGTAATTTTAATTGATAAACGGAACTATCGATATCGGTCGAGCATAACTATATATCGTTTCATCGTTTCTCATTTCTCGCGATCAGGTAACGAAAGAAGTAAATAGTTTCTCATTCCTCTCTCTAGCATTTCTAGCTCCAGTTTTTTGATTTTTCTCGTTCGACGAACCCGTCATCGATAGATCATCCGTGATGTATTTGTAATTCTGTTGATTGAAAGTTCCAGAGTGATTGACTGCTACTAGAACTCGATCGGTAGCGAGTGAGTATTCGGCGCGAACGTTATTGTAAATGCGAACGAGAAGCTAACGAGAGACGATTTTGGCCATAGTAGGGAGGCGTCGACGACGCTGACAATGGCCATAAATAATTAACTAAATAACGGTAGTGACGAGTATGCTGAAGACAATGATTGCTATGATAATTAGAATTACCCATTACAAATGTTATCGAGCTGAAAGGTGTGGCAAAAGACTGAGACTTGACGACAGCGACTGTAATCGACGTAACAAAGAAAATAAAAAAGAGAAAAAAACTGATCACGATTAAAGACGATCACAATAATGATGATAAGTTATAATGGGATGTTGTTAATGTTGTTGATACTTGAGGAATCATTGTTGTTGATGTTTGTTTCCCTGTGAACTACCTAAAACCCCCTGCAAGCTGTTCATTCGTTGTAACTTCATGGCTCTGCAAAGACCTTCCGAATGGGCGCATACGTACCAAATAGTTTCTACCAAAGACATCGCAATACAGTACGATGATTGTACAATCATACACACGTGTATGGGAATTCGAACGTCGGCACTCGAATTATTCGCGCGGTAGAGAGATAGAAAGAATGAGAGAGAGGGAGAGAAAGTGAGAGAGAGAAAGCGAGAGAGAGAGAAAGAGAAGATGAAAGATGAGAATATCTACGTGTAAAGATCATTACTGTACAGTTTCATCACATCCTTCGGCGTGTAATACTTTTCTCTCGAGTACCACCGATCAGTGGAAATATTTCTAGATAATCAGAAAAGACTCGCTAAGCCAAAGCAACGTTACGCTACCTCAATACTGAAACATGGTGGTACCCCCTTTTTTTCTCTGTATAAATCTTTATGGTATGATTAATTCATGGGCACCGACCTCTTTGCGTTCATCGTTGCAAATGGATGTTGCTTTCGACTTTCGACTTTGTTGGGAAGCCGGGTTAAAACGAAACGATAGAACAAAGACAAACACAAAACAAATTCACGCATTCGAGAAAAAGGTATAGAAACGTTTTTTTTTTCTTCTTAAGTTATTTAGCAATACCGAATTTTTCTATACGCATAGAATTATTAGAGGAGAAACTACAATCGAAGTAGAGCATGCGTATCTACAATAGTACTATACATGCTCTTTTCACTAATATACATGCTAGACGATTGTACAGAACTAATTTGTACAAAATGAATAGAATTATACAAATGCTGAGGCACTTTGTGAAACAGAATGGCCGTCTCTCCCTTTCGGAAGTGTCCGCAGTGTGTGTAAATGACTGAACTTATTTTTAATGTACGCTAGTTAATAGTGTCCATGGACATTCCAAGGAAAGCAAATGAAAGGAAACCTTCCAAAATGATGCAGCCACGTTTATAATCACTCGAATATGTAAATCATAACTCGGTATATGTAGCAGCTTCGCCGCTTTCTATGTATTTAAGTATAAATAATATACATAGATACAGAGAATTCTCGCCTGAGTCCAGCCTCCGACTGCTCGGTATCGAATAGAGCTTGAGTAAGCAGAACTAATCGTATTTAACAGACGACGAACTTGTGCTATTCGACGCGTAATGTTTTTACCAAGAACATGAACAATTGTCGTATAAACTTGGTCTTGACTTCGATTCACTTTCATTTCGTTCGTGTCTGCATAGAAGAAAAGAAACCCGCCATATTTTTTATTCGTATCGACGTCGATGTATTAAATATTGTCTTCAGCAATGCTGGAAGAGTTTTCCTTTGTTGAATGCTTCTTATTGTTAAGCGTAAATAGTGCTTAAAGAAAGACATGTAACATCTAAGTTTCCGCCTATCATCGGTTGACACATATCATAAGATTGTAAAAAGTATTTCTAGGGAGATTTCTATTCGAAGCAAGTCTTTCTTTTCGCTAGGTTCCAATTATCGTTTTGTCCAGAACGAACAACACGAGCTAGCATATGGTAAAAACATACACGTAATATTGTATAATATTGTGATGTAACAATCCGTAGCATGTGTTTATTACTTGATAGCGTTTATTCGTTTCTTCAGATACACACACTTTCTTACGCTCAATTCGGCCGAACTGGACGGAAGAACAATTTCAACATTATTCTGAATTTTTCGGTACGACATACGTTTGTGAGTGTTACTGCTAATTATATTGTAAATAAATATGCGCGCTCTCACGCGCGCACACGTGTGAGTGTGTGTGTGTATATATATATTTCTCTGTGTATATATGAATTATTTATTAACGATCTTGTAATTTTTCGAAGGTTTTATTACGAGCCCAATGCAGTTAAATATACTTCGGTCTTGATATTAGTTTTGAGAACAATGAAATGGCTGCCGAGAATGTAAAATCGATTCTAATGTCTGATTAATAACAAACAGTCTCGAGAAGCAGCTTATATTAACGCGCATTCAAAACTAAAAATGGAAAATAAGTCAATATTCTTTTTTATCGAGTTTATTAGCTGCAGAATGAAGCATAATATATAATTTATTGTACACAATGATTCCACGTAACAAACTTCAAAATTGACTAATATGTATGATTTTATTTTTAATCGACTACCTTACCTTGAGTATCGGGTAACTGTGCCAGCATATAAAACTGCGATTGTGCTAGTAAGCGGGTAATTGTCAAATGTAATTCTCTGAATGTGAAGTAGTATCAAGCTATATAAATATAAATATATTTGTAACATATATAGTACAATACACAGTGCACCATAACTTTTCAAAGTGCTAGCTAATAGTTCAATTGATTATCTTGCTACGAACAATAGAGAAAAACTTCGAAAGACATTCGGTTCTAGATCTATATGGATTACACAAATCAATTTTATGGTGTAATCTGTATTTATCTGTTAATAATTAATTTGAATTTTCTTTGGTACAAGAACGGCAATTTTCTGTTAGTATTTATTATTATAAACGATGAGCCAAAGAAGGCAGTTCGATATGGCATGAGGGTATGCGTGTATGCAGAAAAGAAGGGAGAGAAGTATACATGGAAAGCGATAGTACGATGTGTAGTATAATTGAATGCGTGCACTGTGCTGTTTGTGCAGAATATTATATTTTGTTTGAAAGTTACTAATATCGTGTACTACTTCACGTTTTTTGTAATGAATGTAAGATAGTGTGTTTCATGTTGAAATAAGGCACCCTTTTAGCTGTGATGTTAACAATAGAGAATTCATATAGACGGATGCAAAACAAGGAAGAGAATTAGTCTAATAGAAATGAATTTCATGTTATATTTATTATAACAACAATTCAGTATTACAGTATATACCAATGTTTGCTGACTACGAATTCTACTACCGGTTAACGTCATTGCTAACGAAATGTGAAGAAAAACGAAGTATAACAAAACGGCACACATTTTGAAGAAATCACAACGAGGCACAAATTTTTGTAAGGGGACAGTTCGAACTTCTGTCACCCCCTTTGAAAAATGAAAAAAAAAATGAAGAAAACACACTGGAATCTTGAGAGACCATAAGAATTGGAGCTGAAGATTTCCATGCAAGTATACGTATAGACAAAGTAAAATCAATGAAAGACAAGAATGGTAACAGGACATAGTTATTGGATAAATAATTATAACGATAATACTATTATCGCTATCACTACCGCTGCTAATACTACTACTATGACTATTACTATAACTACAAATACCATTAGTGCTACCACTATCATTACTATAACTACAACTACCGCTACTACCATTACCATTATAAATTGTCCTTGTAATTTTTATATGCCAAGTGTATACTTTAATAGGATAAATGGAAGAATATGGGAAACGAGTCGCAGTAAATGTAACATATAACGGCCCTGCTTTGGTATAAGCAGGACACAAACTATGTTAACTGAACTATGAATTATAAATATTGTATAAGACGATAAATAATAATTATTATTACCATTATTATAAACTATTATCGATTGAATTAGCAAATTGTAATCTACCCATCAACCATTTTTAAGTAAGGGAGATATGAGTCTGTAATTCGTGTGTAACAAAGATCAACCTGTACAATGTTGTTGCTACTGCTGTTGTTTTTTTACTGTCCTTTATCATCATTATTTAAGAAAAATATTACATTGAAAAAACCGATTCATTCCAGTTCATTAATCCCAAACGAAACAGCTTCGAACACAAGTCGGAAAAATAGATTTATTTTATCCAAAAATATACAACTTACACATATTTAGACAGATTGTATAGTGGGATTACAATATTATATTTTACATTGTTTAACATTGTTTCGTGACAGATTCTTGTAAATATTATACATAACCAACATAACCTCAAAATGTTAAACTTGTTAAGCTTTAAGGCCTTATATTTTATATTGTTTTATATTAATTTTATACAATGTGCAACCGAAAGTGCATTCTGTAATCAAATAGATGAATACGAAGAGACCGATCAAAAATGCGATGTTCGAACACATTACTCGAACAACCGGTACCGAATAAATTTTTTCATCTATCAAAATTAACAATTTTCTGACATAAAATGTTTTTCAGTTACATTCTGTACGATGTTAATCCACCGGAGGGTGTCAATCTCAGACGAGACGTTTATGTGCGTGTAGCAGTTTTTCTAAAAAATTTAATCAAAGATGAAGAAAAATATATGTGGAAATTAGTGTTGCCACCATGGGGTAATTTTATCATTCAACTTTATTGTTATTCAATGTTTGTGAAGACACGTTCCTTACATATTTTCATTTCTTTCTAGGTAATTTGTATCATTGGCAATCTAAAAATATAGGACCTCAAACACAACTGCCTTGGAGCCTATTTTTTGATATTCCCAGTCTCCAAAAGTATATACCAGTCATTGAAATGCATCAATTTTTACAAGGTATAACACTTGCTATTTTACAATGGCTTATGGGATCGATAATGTTTATATTTTCAGAGTACCCTTCCAAGAAAAAGCATACGCAACTCGATGTTGTCTATATACTGCAGAACGATGAAGAAATGTTTACAACAGGGAAATTTGAAGACAAAAATGAATTAGTGGAATGCACTGGCAAATCTTTACAGTATAACAAACCAGAATCCGTAAGATATGGTAGATACTTTTGGGGATACCATAATGTAACTTCTGAAACCATTAAATGCATCAAATTCCATGGAATGATGTCAGAATTAAAACGCAATCTGCAGCCTTCTATTTACAGGTAAGAAAATATTTTATATTGTATGTACAAGATTCGATGCAATTCAATTTATTAATGCAGATCTGTAATGTTCGATCACATGGAAATTGCATTACACGACTCTTATGGATCGCAAGAATATTGGAGAGCCAGACGCAGCATGAGATACAATCCTGAGTTATACAAAGTTGCTAACGAATACAGGAAACATTTTCTTAATTCGACAAATAAAGATGATAAGACTGACAGACCAACTGACTGGACTCAAGAAAAGGTATTTCATTATAAAGTGAAGTTAATAAACATTATGTAATAACTTAACTGCGGATCTTTATGCATTTATGGTTTATAAAAATTTTCAAAAAATGCTGGTGTATCAAGTACAACAGAATTTAGTACAATTTTATTGATTTTGGATCTACAAATGTTATTACCAACAAAAATTGAAAATTGCATATACATCCGCAGTCTGGTAATAACGTACTGAATTACAGAATAGAAGAAACGCAGTTGGAGGACCGTACCTAGCTACTCATTTAAGAAGAGGCGATTTTGTGGTCGGTCGTGCTTCCACAGTGCCAACAATCAAATCTGCTGCTTCTCAGTTAAGGAAACAATTGGATACGCTTGGATTGAATGTTCTGTTTGTTGCTACCGATGCCACGGAAGATGGTAAATTGTTTTTGATATACTACGTACGATTAAAAACAAATAAAAACTTAAAACATTGATTGAATAAATATTTTACAGAATTCAACGAACTTAAAGAATATTTGCCCGAATATGCAGTACTTAGATACATTCCATCGTATTATATTCTAAATAAATTCAAGGACGGTGGAGTAGCGATTATCGATCAAATTATTTGTTCCTACGCAAGGTAAAAATTTATAACAGTCATATATTTCGTTTTCTTATTGCAAATAAAATAAAATATAGAAAAATATTCTCCTTTAGGTACTTCCTGGGAACACGTGAATCAACGTTCACTTTCAGGATACAAGAAGAGAGAGAGATTATCGGTTTTCCGTCGAAAACAACATTTAATATTTTGTGTAAAGATCATAAAAAATGTAGCTCAAACGGGCAATGGGAGATCGTTTGGTAATATATAAAAATATGAATCAAGTATTAGTTTTAATGTAAACAATGACTGTATAAATATATTGCTCTTGTGTACATTTAAACTGTTTTTCTGTCGTTAATCATCTTTCGTTCGGCTTAATTTTCTTAACTTATTACGGGTTTACCAATTAAATCTTGTTCACGGCGAATTTCTTGCTCGCGCTGTTGTTCCCTGTTCAAGGCTTCCTTTTGTTTCATTTGTTGTAATCTTAACGCTCGTTTCTATATAAACAAAATAGCATATTAATAAACTATACTGTTCTGTTATTTGTAAGCAAATTTGCCCGAACCTTCGTGACTTTTATTAAGATGTAAGATTTAAGATGTAAATGTTAACTCATCAATTTGAATTAAAAAACGTCGAAAAATAATTGTTTACCTTATTATTTCATCGACCACTGTGTCAATTTGACGAGGGTTAAATACTTATAAGTAAAAAATTAGTTATATTTACACTTACTTTTAATTTGAATGTACGTTCGTGGATCGAAGTCATCTCTTTCTTCATGATACTTAACTTCCCTTGATAAACTTTTACCGTTTGAAACTGCAATGTACAGCCGTTGAAGTAATGTATATTTAACAATCGTTGAAGCCATACAAAAGGTTCATTCATACCATTTTATTTAGGTCAACATCTTCGTAAGTTTCCTGAAGCTTTTTATTCTCTCCTTGCATCTGATTAAGTAAAGCCTGTTGTTTGCCTCTGAAAAGAAACAATAAAGCACGAAAATATAACAATTATAGTAAATGTAATGATTACAATAAAATCTAATAAATGGTTTTTTCTTACGTTACTTCAGTCAGTTCTTTATGAACCTGTTCCAATGGTGATTTATAAATGCTCAAAAGTCCCTCGGCCAATTTCTTTGCTGCTTCTGAAAAATCCTGCTGCTCATCGTCACTGTGGAACAACAAACAAAGTTAAATATATGCACTGTTTGTAAACAAACAGATTGCATTAGAAAACAAGACAAGCACCCATCACGTTTTACAATCTTCGACTGAACTTTCTTCACCTCTGATTCTTCTAAATCAGTCATCATCTTCAATGATCCTTTATTGAACAGTCACTGCAACATATTAAAAAGACCGTGAGAATTTTAATTAAATAATAACCTGCATCGCCAGTTTGACAGCTGTTAAACACAAATGATAACTGTCATGCAATATGAATTTTTTAACATAGTACACTGGATAAAAAATCGATATAATTCACGAAGATGATATATACTTACTTAAAAATAAAAAACAATTACTTTTAGACGCCGCTGATCGTTCGATTAATATATACACAATCTTTCGGAATAAGTCAGCTGATTTCGACCTCGTGTATATAATACACGTATACACGTGCGCGCATTTGTGTGGTCATCATTCACTATATCGACGTGAAAAGCATTAATTATTTATTCGGAAAATAATAAATTTTAATTCCAATCGTCTGCCGTTTTCCTTAAACATTACGGAACTCGCATCGTACACGCTCGGTACCATTTTGCATTTTAAATGAATTTAACTTTTTATGACAATCGTACCGAAAGTGGCGTAATGGTGACGCCATCTGCGGCGGCGGGTTTGCGAACTAATTTCCCCTATCCTTCCCATGTATAAGACAAGGACGGTGATAGTGTGCGACAAGGACAGAAGAGCGTGCTACCTCCTTTTTCGCGGCGGTTCGAATTCCCTGGTAAGTAGCAGGCGCACATGCTAAGCAAGGAGGTATCCGGCAAGGGCAGGCATAGACCGATCTCACAAATCTATCAAATCAATCAATGATTCATTAATTACACGCTTCACAGCAACAATTTATAAACTTTAGCGACTGGAGAATACAAGGCGGACCTCCTACTACTTTCACGTATAGTTTTTGATTAGATGTTGTTAGTTGTTAAATAGTTATTAACAATTATCCGGACCTCTGTCCAGAAGTAAGCTGAAAAATTATTGACACCGTCTTATAAATAAATAGTTTTCTAACTTTCCAGACATAATTTGTGAAGATTTATGATCGAAGAAGCTAGATTAGACCTCTAGCACCTATCCAATAGCAATTGCGTGTAAATCGAGCTTGTAGTTAATTAGTTAAACTAATTTTCCCTATCTTTCCTATGTGTAAAACGCTTCTGCGGCGCTTCGAATCTCCTGGTATTACCAGGAGCTCATGACAAGCAAGGAAGTACCCGAGAAGGGTCACAAACAAAACGAAATTTATGTTTTTTTATTAGAAATAAGTAATATATTATTGTTAAACAAAAGCGATGAATGTTCATATAAAGATGTATATAAAAGCGGTATAAAGTGTAACAGGTGTATAATAACCTATCACTATAAATAAAGCATCCTAAGCATCCTATCACTATAAATAAAGCATCCTAAGCATCCTAAGCAGCAATGGCCGATATCACTCATCTATCAAATCAATCGATGATTCATTAATTACTCGCTTCACAGCAACAATTTATAAACTTTAGCGATTGGAGAATACGAGGCGGACCTCCTGCTACTTTCACGTATAGTTTTTGATTAGATATTGTTAGTTGTTAAATAGTTATTAATAATTTTCCGGACCTCTGTCCAGAAGTGAGCTGAAAATTATTGACACCGTCTTACAAATAAATTATTTTCTCACTCTCCATACATAATTTGTGAAGATATATGATCGATGAAACTATAATAGACATCTAGCAACAATCTAGTAGCAATTTTGTATTGTGTTACATCACTCAATAGAAATCACGAGTATGTATCTCCGTCGGTGGTATATATATATATAGGATATGCATAGAACGCAGTGTTCCAAGATAACAGAGTATCTGGTGCCCACAAGTCACGTCACAAAGATAATTCAAAATGATGAATAGCGATATAAAAGCGAGGTATACAAGTATATTTACGTACAATGTATTATATATTATATCTATAAATATATATGTATAGTCTATATAAGTTCCACAATATTAGTTCCGACCGATACGGTAGGATGTGATACAGAAATGGTAAGGGGGCTCTGGAACCCCGCACACGAGAGACAAAAAAATATAATTGGGTGATTAGTCTACTCTTATACCTTATGTGTGGTTCTATTTTAAAAATCACGGAACACTTTGAACTAAATATGTAGCAAGAAACGTTGATGCTAAAAGATCTTATACTGAACTCTTGCAACTGCTTGCTAAGAAAGGTATAAAGATAGAATGCTTTCCACTAGGTTTTTATTTTATCGGTTAATCTAAAATTGATTTATTTATAAATGTACAATTAGTTAGTTCTCTTATTCTGTTCACATTCGATCACATACATTTGCAAATTCATACAGTCTGTTTTAATAGTTTTCAGTGGCAATAAATTTGTATCGGGCATTTCAGATACTTCTTCATTGATGATCCATGGGAAATCTTCGCAGTTTGGGTTTTCGCTGAGACCTACATGAGCTGCTTCATAAGTTTGAATCTCGATAGAAAAAGTTGAGTCCTCTGGCAATGGTTTCAGATAAGATTCACACATGGACAATTTTAAACAAATTGTTCTCAGAGCCTCCTCTGTTTTTAAATAGTATGGATCCTTCCTGGAACAATGAACAAAATGTTTAGTAAGCCATAACTACCAATTTATTATCTAGTATACGTACTCTGTATTTTTTGCTTGTAGTTTAACAATATCAAAAGTGAATTTCTCAACTGGTCGTTTGTCTATGCTGTAAATAACAAGATTTACCGCCTTCACACTGTTCTCGTCTTCTTTGATTAGCTCTCTAATAGCATTGAGAACGTGTTTCAGGTACTCGTTCAGCTCAGGATGTTCAGAAACATATACCACTGTACTGTAGATCTTCTTTTTTCTGAAGATTTCCTTAGGATATAAATTTCTGAAGTACAATATGTGATTGAACGCCACCTCGAGAAATTCCAGCAAGATATCTACACCGACTGTGAATAGTTTCAGTCAGTAATTCTATTTATTATTAAATTTATTAATACCAACTGTCCAAGCTCTATATTTACCTATCTTATCTTGAGACATATCGAGCTCTGTTTTACCACTTAAATAATCACTACTTCGCGGAAGTTTATGAAAATGTATATTTATAAAAATTTATATGAAAACAATAAAAAATAATTTTTTAAAAAAACTACTTTCATATGAGGATGTTGAATATCGAGATAGAAGCTAATAAAAACATTAAAATAAAATGCATTATCAAAATAGTGAACTAGAGACGAACGTGTAAAATATGATTTTATATTAGTTTTTCGTATATTGTATTATTGAGAGATTAAAACTCGACTGAACTCGACGCGCGCATCGAGCGAAACCAATTGCATATGGCGGTCAGTGTACATCGGACGGTTAGAGTGTTTTTATGTGACTTTTTTTTACCTGTGAACAAAAAATATTGATAGATAATAGTGATAATTGGCTTGACGAGCGTGATAAGTGTTCCCTTACAATCAGATAATGTTGTAGGGGAAGAATATAATGTTGTAAAAATAAAAGCGGCGTTTCTCATAACCTCGAACATCAGCAACGAATTCTACCTTCGTGCAGGTATACATCTTACGATTTTTAGGCGTGCTTGATCGTTCGTATGTTTTCAATTTCTTACCGATTAACTGTGCTGTCCGTCATTTCTTTCTTATTGTTATCCTCGAACGTAGAAATTTATTGGAATCAGTTGTATCGAGTGCCACTTTCGTTACGTTTTTATTTTACCAACGGAATCGTGATTCTCTCATGGCGCGAAATGAAACGCGTGCATTTTCACGTTGCACCGTTGCACCACTGAACTGCAAATATTTACGCAAAGTGTGTTAATTGGTAGATTAATTCACAAAAAATCAATTTCGATTAAAATTTTGATACTTTATTACGGTTTTTATCGAATCAAAATAATATTTAATCTTTCGTTATGAAGTTAGAGCATATAAATTACAGTAGTTCCGTGAATAAAAACGATCGAGAAGTTATTTAAAAATTGATCATTTCTAAATACAAGGAATTTTTTCATTATTTTATATAACCAACTAACTAATGTAACTATTGTATTTCAGAGAAGAATGCCGCCAAGCAAGAAGATTGACTTAGATAAACTAGCATGGGCTTGGGTAGAAGGTGTTTTACCCGAAGAAATAGAAAAAGTGCATCTAGAATCTGCCTACAGGATAGGTTTGAAAGCTTGTAAAAATTGCAAGTAAGTTGTACAATCCCCGAAAGATATTTCGTTAGCTCCATTCTGTTTTTAAATGGTCTGTATAATTGTGTTTCTCTTTTTCCAGGCGCAACTGCACAAATAATCCGCAATGTCTAACAGGCATAGGCGAAGAAAAGTATATGAAGTCTCAACTGGTAGAAGTAGCATCCTTAGAAAGTTCTTTATCCGAATTACGCGACCCCACAGAGTATGTGGGTTTAAAGAATCTGGGTGCTACTTGCTATGTAAACAGTTTAATTCAAATGTGGTTTCACAACGAAGACATGAGGTATCTAGACTTTCTTCGAAATTCGCTCTGCTCGTAAGAACATTGGTGAAAACAACAAAATGAAAATTGTATATTTTTTGCAGGAGGATAATATACAAGTGGAACATCACAGAGGATCCGGAGGAAAAGGAGGCGGTGTGTCAAGCCGACATGGCGGGACTACCATTTCATCCGGTGACAGCGGTCGGCCAATTGCAATACATATTTGCTATGATGCAATTCGGAAACCGGCGTCTACTGGACCCAATGAATCTTGCGGTCGCGTTGTCTCTGGACACTAGAACTCAGCAGGATGCGCAGGAGTTCTCGAAGCTACTGCTGTGCCATATCGAAGGGAAACTGCAACAAAACGCGGCACTGAGGCAGATGTTGCAGAGGCTGACACAAGGGAAATACAGCTATATCAATTGGTGGGTTTTCTGAAGTGGAAAACAAATGAGAATTGTCCTAAACGATGATGATGCTGATGATCTTGACGATGAGAACATGGTAGGACACGTTGCTCGCTACGGTGACTGGTGCGATCAACTGATCTGACCGATATGGAAGCTAATACCTCCTAAATAACCGAGGCTTTATGTCTGATGCAGCTGCTCCAAGTGCGGCACCGAATACCCGACCTCGACCACCTTCTACGAGCTGGACTTGCAGCTCGCGGCTACCATCAAGGAGGCGATAGAGAAATACTTGTCCGTGGAACACCTAACCGGAGCGAATCAGTATCATTGCGTTACCTGCAACGATAAAAAGGACGCGCGCCGATTTATACGCTTGGAATCCCTGCCTGAAACCTTGAACATACAATTGATGCGTTTCGTCTTTCACAGGTATATATATATACACGCCTCGATATGTCTTAAACTTCCTAAGGGTACGAGTACATTGGAGCTGCGATACGAATGCTTCAATGTGAACGTTTCCTCTCTTTGTTACTATCGTAGCTTTTAATACTCGTTACATTAATTTTACACGTTGGTCCGTTCGATAGAGATGCCGGTCAGAAAAGAAAGCTGAACTCTTTTATACAGTTCCCGGAGATCCTCGACATGTCCGAGTATGTCAGGTGTCCACCGCAAACACAAGTGTACGGCCTTGTCGCCGTTCTAAGCCACAAAGGGCCGTCCGCGCACTCGGGCCACTACATTGCCAATATATGTAATTCGAACGGAGAGTGGTACCAGTTTAGCGATGACAAAGTAGAGAAAATGCAGAACAAACGGATCGAGGACAGCGTGACTGGTAAGCATTAGAGGGATGCGTGAACACGATGGTCGAGGCGGGCATCGGGAGGGGGCGAGTCGGATTCTCGATACATTCGAGAATAATCTCAATCCCGAATAAAATTCTCGATCCGCTCGGACTCGACATTTTCGCGTTCTCGCACGCCTCTAGTAAGCACGGGTTTCAAGACCCTTATAGATTGTCGTCTTGACGAAAGGTCTCTGGTGCTCAGTCGACATTTTTCATTGATTTCAGAGACTACAACGAAAGTTGTAAAACGCGGTCGCGTCCCGAAGGGTTACCTGTCGTCCAACACGGCGTACATGTTGGTCTACAAAAAGGTAGCTATGGACGGGCGAATGAACAACGGGAAGAAGAGCAAATCGAGGAAAGTAGAAGCCGAAACAAATAGTCATAACGCGGAGACTCATAGCGATAAAGAGAAAGCAGACTCGTCGGACGAAGGGAAGCGGAAGAACGGGCCCGATTCTATTCTCCTGAATTCCGGCATTCCAAGCAAAATGCTAAAGCTGGATATAGATAAGAAGACTGAACCCGAGAATGAAGTGTCCCCTTCGGAGATTGTAGAATCCACATCTAATGGGAAACATTACGAACCCGACAACAAGGAGAATCATTACGAAGTTAAGAGCAGTACAAAAGTCGACTATAAAAGGCTAAACGGTGCTGCGCACAGAGCCATGAGCTGCGGAGAGAGAGACTTTTACGAAGAGGTAAGACAGCGTTGTTCTAACTCTATATTGAATGTATTATACTGGGCTGATTGGTTGCAGATGGAGTTTGAGAGCTGGGAAGTCAGTTGCACGTTACGCGAGTTAGTGAGGCAGGAAAACGTGAAGCACGAATTAAGTTTGTTGGCTATCCAACAAGAAAAAGTATGTACCGTCGAATTATGCGATTTATTCACTTTCCAAAATCCTTCTGACGATCACTCGTATCTTATTCCAGCAAAAGGAAATCGAAGACCAGAACTTGAAGAGACAGCTCGTGATAGACATCTACAACATTATTGCCAACACAGTCTCTTGGGACAGGTATGAGTGGGTCCCGAGCGACTGGTTATCGAAATGGCTAAACGGCCACGCGTTTACCGAAGGTGTACCACCGATAGACAACTCCATGTTGTTGTGTCCACACTTTCGGCTCGATCCACTGAAAGTGAATCGCGCGAAGTGTCTACCTTTGACAGCTGCGACATTAATCTTCGACAAGTACCGCGGTGGACCGCGGTTAGATCAAGATTCTCTGTGCGAGGTTTGCGTGAGGCGGCGGTACAAGCTGCTACGTTTCAAGATCTCGCTGGAGCGCGACTACAAGGAGGTCAGCGAGCTCATCCGGACCTTCAAGGAGCCGTAAGTCGTTGGAATTCGAAGTAGCTTCATTAATTATAACAGGGGCGACAAACTGGTGGTCTGTTCGTCAATCGTGGAATATAGGAATACGAGAAAAATGATTTTATTCATCGTAGGACCGAGGAGAGTTATATCGTGGGCGCTGATTCGTGGAGGTCGTGGCGGAGATTAGCGATGGAGAAGTTCCTAGACGATTTGGAGCGTGAGATTCGAAACGAGGATGGTCAGTCATTGAACGGGCCTGAGGAGGATAGTAAAAGCAGCAGTAAAGAGAGCGAGGGGTCGAAAGACGTGGAGGAGAGCGAGGAGAACGAGGCAATACTTTACTTCAACGAGGATCTGCTCTGCGAGCACGGGTCCTTGAAGACACCCGTTTCGTCCAAGAAGGTGGTACCGCAGGAAGCCTGGGTCATCCTCAGGAAGTTCTTTCCAGAGGCGAAGGAGTACTCGACTACATCCCCGGCTTGTTCCATTTGCGAGGTACTGTCGCCATTCAAGATATTTCCATTTTCAGCATTAATGAATTGATATTCGATGGCATTGATTTTATAATCATAAAATTCAAGACTGCAACTGCATGTACATGTAATCGTTGCGCTGTTCCAGGAGAAAATGGAAAACGCACAGAAGGCTAAGAAGGACGACAAGATCAAAGCGAAACAGCAAAAGGACGAGCTGAACGATCTTTACCACGGGCGGAATAAGAACGAGATACAAAGATGCGAGGACCCCGAGAAGTTGTTCTACATCGTGGAGAAAGGCTTCCTGGACAGTTGGCGGTCCTTCGTCCGGTGAGTTTCCTCAAGTAATCGTTACACGGTGCATCTTACTGCGCTCACGGTATTTTTGTTCTGCTATTTAGTGATAATTATTATTTTTTTTTATTAATAACATCTTAGGCCATTATTGGCCCATAGATACATGTTGAAATACAAAAATACAAAAATATATGATTTATGTCTTAAGTTGTCCAAATACAATATTCGGGATCGACAAGTGCTGCCGCCATTCTGCGATCGTGTGAACCCGTACGCCATTGCTGACGCTAGATGGCGCGACAATGATCTCTGAGCAGTTAAACAATTTAAACAAAGCATTATTTTTGCTAAATCACATCTTGACGAAATAAATTGCTAATGTTAAGTGATCATTAGATTTTACGGGTTAAAAATGTTAATATCAATCAAGTGATGCAACCCACATAAAATAACTACTAAAATAATCATGAAAAATCCATTGACTTTTCTGTATGTCTCTATTGTTGGTGGATCTTTCGACTGATTCAATTTTTCGAGCGATAGGAGTCCTCGAATTTAATGGCCTATGGAGCCGAGGGCTCGATGCACCCTCTTTGTTGGGGTGAAACGCCTCGGAGGCATCGAGAGACTCGAGAAAATTTCACTGCATCCGTTCTTCCGAGCGCTTAAACAACCGCGACGAAAGACAACGCGTGAAACGAGCCAGAAACGGCTATAAATCATTCCATCCGGTCGGGAAACGTCCTCGATCTTCGTTCGAGCGCGCAATTAGGCGACGAAAGACGCGGGTTCGGGTCCGAGCCAAGCAAACAGGGGTGGGGAAAAACGGTTCCGGGGACCGTGCGGAAAATCGGTCCTCGGACGGGGGTGGCAACGGGGCGAAATTGCGGCCGCGACGAGCCCCGAATAAGGCGAAACGGTATTAAGACGGCGGCGGATGGTGTTCCTCGAGGCTGATGTATCATTTGCCGGCGGGTCGTTAGGCGGTTTCAATTAGTTTTCCGTGCTGCTCCTGGCCCGGCATCCACACGAGGATGGGGGAGCCCACCGCAGCCCTTAATCGCGCGGTCCAGTTTTTTCTCATAATTAGGAAAAGCTCGTTAATGCGCCCCTGCTGTCCCCGCTCTGCCCTCCTCTTCTCGCTCTCGCCAAATTCTAGGCCCTACAAGATCCTCGTAGAAACTATTCTGCGTTCACCGATTCGCTTGGTTCGTTGATCTTGATCGTCCAGCAGAGGTCCATCGCCCAAGGGTGATATCCTGCGGAAATTATTAGTCCTTTTCGATTAAACTTCAGATGGCGGACCGTTTTCGTATCTACGTAATTGATATTCATTGTTAAACTGCGGATGTTCATGTAAAATAAAAGTTCCAGCATTTTAGTCGGTTTTCTCGGAATCAATGAATCTTAGAACAATTTTTCTCCGCGCTATAAATCGCCACGGGAAAGGGTGTCTGAAAAATTAATCACCGAGAGGCACGGGCGAAGACAATGGCATTGGAAAAATATTCTTCTTTTGAAACGGTTCTCATTCAACTGGCGAATTCCGGGAATCGCGGGGGTGGGATTCGCGGACGTTCCTCGCATTCTTCTAGGTTTTTACGCGACAGGGTTGAATGGGTGACGCGCAAAATCGCGTTCCCCGTGTCTATTTTCCAGATCCCGTACGAGTTTCGTAAACGTTTTATGAAATGTTTTGCGCAGCGAACGTGTCAAGAAGAAAATAAGATTGCGCGAAGCGGTTCGTCACGATCGTCTCGCAGGACCGTTTACCTCGTCTTCACCTAATTCCGCGGAGTGTCGGCCTCGTTAATCGGCCGGGACCAATTAAAATTTAATCACCGCTCGTTTCATCCTTTTACACCGGGGCGATAAGGCTCGCCCCCTCGTTCGTTGGGGGATGGAACAACGGGCCACTTATTTCGGGTTTTCACGAGCCTTTGGCCGGCACCGAAATCAAGCGTGACATGACACACGCCGTAATCCGCGCAAAGGGTTGATCCCAGTTTAGCCGGCTGTCCGTAAACCGTGGAACCCGCGGGACTTAAGCCCCGGCAAATTTGAATCCGTCAATCTTGACCGTCCAGGAGGAAGCGTATAATCAGCCCGCTTCTGCGCTCCCGTAATACCCTCGCCCGGGCATTAGGGGCTTTTTTCCGACGGTGTCAGAAAGATTTAACACCGGTGTTTCGGAGGCGGGCTTAATTTCGCGCCGGGCAACCGTTGCGACATCTTCGCCGATCGTTTTTCTTCGCCGCGAGTCCTCCGGGTCCCGGACGCGATCATCTTCCGTTCCGAACTTGGAGAATTCAATTTGCCACTGGGAATGGGAAGCGGGATGATCTTGGATGTCTTCCCGCGTCGTTAGTTCAACCGCGTTTACGCATTTGCAGGGTGCGTGATCGTTCACGAGGCACACGGGAAGGTGTAGATTGACGATTTAGCTACCGGGAGGCTATTAGCACGGATGGGATCAAGTACCTCGCAAACAGGTTCGAACCTTGATTGATGGAATTCGAACTCTCTATAAGTACTTCGAAAAAAATAGTTCTTCCAAGTATACTCGAACCTTTGCCAGACAGTTTCGAACCCTTTACAAGTACTGTGGTAAACGTAAATAATACCTGCAAGTATACTCGAATCTTGGTCGAACGGTTTCGTAACTTCCGAAATTTTTATGAATATCGTTACGAATTTCCGTATTATTATTATTTTTATATAAGGACTGAGGTCCTTTTATACAAATGTATACAGTTTTTTACAGTATAACTGATTAAAACAAAAAGAAACATAACAAAAAGAGAGTCTTAACCTAAAATTTACATAAGATTGGACCAGCGCGAAACTAAAGAAATGCAGGTTCGATTAACAAATAGTCTTGCGTAATTTTCCTTTGAATGCCTGTAGCGTGCCATTAAAAAAATCAATATTATTATGAGGTTTGTTAGAGTTAGCAATAATCCGATTTAATGGATTTATTAATCCATATGTGGATTTGGATTTCATTGTTTGAAATCCTGCTCTTGTTCTCAAAACTCGATCGGGTACATAGAAATTGATTTGCCTCCGGAGTGTGGGACAATCTATATTATTATTTATCAAATTAAAGATAAAGCTCTGGTTGGATACTATTCTTCGATCAGATAATGTTTACAGGTTGACTGTGTTTAATATTTTAGAGTAATCATGATCAAAGATTAACATTGGGTTGTTTGTCTTAGAAATTTATTCCTGCACGCTCCGTGGCAACGTAAAGCTGTTCCTGCGCGGCGTCTGTGTACTTTTTTTTTGTAAACACGCTGTGGAGATGAGAGAGAAAACGGGGTCTCATAATTTTACATGCTTCTACCGATGATTGTAGTTTGGAATGTACTTTGCGACAGAAACTGATATATTATATCGAACATTATCTAGGTGATGTCGAGAACAATCATTTGTATATGTTAACTGCATTATTGGATCCACGGTTCAAAACATTAGCTTTTTCTAAAGATGAATCTATCCCTCGAGCACGGGATGCCTTGACCGATATAGCCACTAATTATATTAAGTTTCCTTTCATATAACAAGTTCCAAGAATTGTTCTCATCCACCAAATAAACACTCAGTGTTTTAGAATCGTTGAGTCAAATATTTTGAATGTCAATTTTTACCATAACAACAAATGGTATATAAGCAAAAGTGTCTGGGTTAGGAAAGGCAGTTTTCAATTCGTATTTACCGCCAAGTATCGATTCAAGAACTTTTCGATCACTCTGTCTGGTTGGCTGTTGTCAATATACGTCGTTCCTTTGCTTTTGCATTGGTTCTCTCCTAACGTTCACATGGTTCATTTTAGTTCCTGCCATCATGGAATACAGTAACAAATTTAAACACTTAATATAAACAGTTTACACATGGCAAGTACGGTGAAAAATTATTCTGTGGTTATTATTGATCTTGTGAAACACTCAGTACAATATTCAGTATTTTTCAGACGCAAAATTCTCTTGAAGATGATCCATACTTGGATCGAAACGTTGAGAAGAATCTTTTAAATTGCAAAATTACTTTGTTTTGATTTTTGGATCAAACCTGTGCGCCGATAACATAAACTAATTTCAATTATATTAATAATGATAATTCATCTACAACATGTGATAGTTCACAGACGCAGATGTCCGAAAATCGGCACAATAGCGAATTATCAATTTGGTCATCCTTTGACAATGAAATAGCAATTACAAATAATACGATACCTATCTGACCGTCTGCTGTGATAGAAGTGGAAAATTATCTAAAATCACAATATTTAGAACGCAGAGAAGACCCGTTATTATTTTGGCGTGAAAATTCAATCAAGTACCCCATTTTATCAAAAATTGCACGCGACTATCTTCTATCTTTATAATGGCCACTTCTGTACCTTCAGAAAGACTTTTTTTCAAAAGCAGGAAATATCATGGATAAAAAAAGATATAGGATAAAACCAAGTATTAAATAGTTACGAATTTAATAAAGAAAGTGCTCAAAACCTACTATGCAGTTTTGATTTCCAAGATTCGAGTACTATGTTTCCTCTATCAATCGTATTTGCTGCTAATAAATGTTAAATGCTTTCGGCGCAACGATCGATCGTTTATTACTAATTACGAAGCAATTTTGCTAATTATCAAACAAAATCAACGTTTCGATCCTAGTTTGGATCCTTTTCAAGATTTATTTGAATCGCGTCTGTAAAGTAAATATGTTATAATAATTTCAAAACTATTGAATGATTGAATATAAGGAATATTGTTCAACAAAACTTGCATTTGCTTTCGGGAAAATAAATTTATGATAAATGTGTGGCACGTGTGTTACGTGCGTCGGACATGCTTGTTGTCAGGATACTGTTGTAAGAACGTATTGAAAACGATCTAGGTTATATCTATCAATATAAAGCGGTAAATTTTATCAAATTTAAGGATTTTGCTAATTATCAAACAAAATCAACGTTTCGATCCTAGTTTGGATCCTTTTCAAGATTTATTTGAATCGCGTCTGTAAAGTAAATATGTTATAATAATTTCAAAAACTATTGAATGATTGAATATAAGGAATATTGTTCAACAAAACTTGCATTTGCTTTGGGGAAAATAAATTTATGATAAATGTGTTGCACGTGTGTTACGTGCGTCGGACATGATTGTTGTCAGGATACTGTTGTAAGAACGTATTGAAAACGATCTAGGTTATATCTATCAATATAAAGCGGTAAATTTGATCAAATTTAAGGATTTTGCTAATTATCAAACAAAATCAACGTTTCGATCCTAGTTTGGATCCTTTTCAAGATTTATTTGAATCGCGCCTGTAAAGTAAATATGTTATAATAATTTCAAAACTATTGAATGATTGAATATAAGGAATATTGTTCAACAAAACTCTCTCATTTGCTTTGAGGAAAATAAATTTATGATAAATATGTGGACACGTGTGTTACGTGCGTCGGACATGCTTGTTGTCAAGATACTGTTGTAAGAACGTATTGAAAACGATCTAGGTTATCCTTAAATTTTATCAAATTTACCGATTTATATTGATAGATATAACCTAGATCGTTTTCAATACGTTCTTACAACAGTATCTTGACAACAAGAATGTCCGACGTACGTAACACACGTGCCACACATTTATTATAAATTTATTTTCCCCAACGCAAGTGAGTGAGTTTTTATGAACAATATTCCTTATATTCAATCATTCAATAGTTTTTGAAATTATTATAACATATTTACTTTACAGGCGCGATTCAAATAAATCTTGAGAAGGATCCAAACTAGAGGATCGAAACGTTGTGTGTGATTTTGTTTGATAATTCGCAAAATTGCTTCATAATTAGTAATAAACGATCGAACCGTTGCGCCGAAAGCATTTAACATTTATTCGAGTACTACTTACTTGTGAAAGTTTCCATTGCTTTCAACATCGAAGTACCTTTTCGAAACTTGTAAGTACTCATTCCGAGGTTCGATAACTACTAGTATACAATGAATACTTTTCAAGTATAATCACTGAAACTTTTATTGCTTTCAAGTAGTAATCGAAACCCATGAAATGAAACTTGTTTATCGAACAATTCGTGAGTACATATTGAACTTGATCCGATCCCTAGCCGTTAGAGCAACGTTCTTTCGAATAATCCTGCCAGGGCAACCTAGAAGCTGACGTGGTTCATTCGAACGTCCAGGCTCGATTTCAATTTGTAAAGACGCGGTCTTTAGTCCCCGTTGAAACGACCGTCACCCGGTCTCCATTCCCTCGATCAGCAATTAACGAAGACCCGTTAATCGAAAGTCGTTCTCCCCAGAACCGGAGACCTCTTCGCAGCTTCGGGGAAACAAATGGTCCCGCGGATTGCAATCTGTTCGGGTCGCCTCCGAGCAAAGTCCTCCGCCAATCCGTCAACGTCACCTGGATGGATCCGCGAAAGGATTACGTATTTGCATAGACGATCGCTCAACTTCTATCGGGAAGACCCCCCGTGTCTTTTTATTGCCCCCGATGCGTCGGGAACGGTTTGCCCGGCCGCGGCCGTCGTGCTCCGTTTCGCGGCCATTTTAGCAGAACGGATCCCTCTTAACATATGAACCCTGCGATCTTAAACTTTAAATTCCCGTTTCCGCTCATCGGCGAGAAGCTGTCTCTCGTAGGAAGATATCCTTTATAGATTTAGAATATTAGAATGGCGGTTTTGGGGGTTTTGCGTTGTCCTGGAGAGCGGCCAGGACGGTGGTAGAATAATTAGTCATTTATGAGGCCGTAAGTGGGGCCGCAAATCGCAGATCGGTCCCTCTCGAAGGGACAACGGCGTCGCAGGGACTCGGCAAGGACGGTGGCGGCGGCACTGGCGTTATCTCGAAATTATTAATCACATCGTAACGCGTCTCGCCGACGGAGAAAGAGAGCCGAGGCCCGGGCGAAAGGGAGAAAGAGCCACGAGCCACCGGCTCCATGGACTTATCTGACACCTTAATCAATTCCAAGTTATTAATTACGGCCCCGTGGCCCCGAACGTTGCCGTTCTGGTCCTCCATCAAGCCGGTGGCACACGCTTAGAAAGCCACCGGAGCATTGTCTGCGGCTCACAATGCAGTGTCAACACGATCGGAGTCACATTTTCGGCCGGGTCATTAATAATTATTTAGAGAACCACCCTTGAGGACCTTCGCCGACGATTCCTTCCGGTTCCCGCGTCTTTTTCGTTCTCTCCTCGAGTCTCCAACGTAATTCGCCAGATACTATATAGATTCCCTGGTTTTATAGTTTACATGTCTCGTTAAACGTTTTACGACATTTTTCATAAAATTTCGATTACGACGGATTTGTCGGGCGATGTTAGGGGTTGCGCACCTTGTATAAAGAAAGATTGGGGGTTGGCCAGTGGGCAGTAACGCGCGAACTCGTTCCTTTTAAGTTCAAAGGTCCAGTTCGACCACCGCGCGGCACTCCTTTGAATATGAAACACTCGGGGAAAAAATTGAGCAACGCCCCGGAATGCAAAATTCTTTGAACGACAACACCTCGCGCGGGTCCATCGATCATTCGACAGTGTCGACCGCCCATTCTTCTCGCCCTGTTATTAAATATCCAATCATCGACGATTCTCGAACGTCTTAATCGAGATGGAGAGAGAGAGAGAGAGGGAGTCGTTACTTCATATCCGCGGCACTCCATCTTCGTGCACCGGGATTTAAGTTGGCGAGGGGTTGGCTGCGAGCAAATTCCAACTATTTTGCGTACATTTGGCAGAGGGGTGCCGCGTTCGCCGAGGGGTGGGGCGAGGCAGGGGGCGGCAAGGTGGCTGGGTGGCCACGGAAGGAAAACTATAAATCATTCTGCGAGGCGTGCTGCGTCGGAGCTCCGAGGGGTTGCAGGGGGTTGCGAGGGGCGGTTGTAGTCGGCGTGCATCGACTCGCGAAATCCAACTACCCTTAAATAAGTTGATTCATTGCAGCAGGCCCTGCAGCCAGCCCAGAGTCGAGACTCCGATCCCCTTGTTTCTCTTATGGAAACACTCGACACCTCCCTCGTTCCCCTTTCAACCCCGTAAAAACTTGATATTTTTGCTAATTCTCGAAAGATTCGCGAGGTTCACGGGGGTGTTTGTCTTACGGGATATTTTTCGGGAATGAAATATCGACGTTTTCGGTAGGAGATTCGCTCCCGTCCTCCTATAAACTGTCTCTCGTTCGATATCGGCCCTGGGGTGCGTCGCTTCCCGACCACTCTCACGGTAATTGACATCCTCGAGTTTATGAAGCTGTTCCAACTGACGGGGAATACAGAATTCGCAGCCGTTCCTTCGATCAGTTTAATTGAAACACTTGATCTTGCCTGCTTCGCGATCTTCCCGTTCACATTTTTCAATGTACCAGTCTCTTTCTTGCTTCGCTGGCTGTTCTTTGTCTCCGATACCTCCGAACGAAACTCGCAAAGAGTTACGATACTGCTCGGACGTTTCACTCGGGCAATTACACCTCCCGTCGACTCCTCTTGCGTTATTTACGCCGTCCGCATCCCCTGCGTCGCGTATTCCTAAATCTGTATTGATTTCTCTTCGTGGTACTCTCAAGATTCGACCGAGTTACGAGACTGCTCGGACATTTCAATCATATTTCTTTTTCTCGATCTTTTCCCGTATCATTTACGGGGTTAATTTGCGTCTCGGCTGCAGCAAATGCCCGCCCGTCTAACAGTTAAGCTCGTTTCTCTCGGTAAAAGGGTTTTTCCAGTGGAACAGAGACACAAACGAATCGAACTCGCATTACCATCGACAAATCTCACCCCGCCTGCAGAAATTCCGCACTAACGATCCGCCGCGCGCCGTTCGAGACACAAATGCCCGGTCGAATCGCGTACCGAACGAATTCTTCCGGAATCAGGATGTATCTCCCTCGTCCCGTCTCTGTCTCTCGTTCGCGCAGCTCCCAGCGGGGGTGGCCAGTGTCTCGGGGGCGGTCATATATCATCCACCCCCGGAGGGGTGGTCGCAAGGGGGTTGCGGGGAGCCTCGGCAAAAAATCTTGTGCCGAGCAAAAACTATCATCAGTGCTCGGGCAAAGCGAGCCGAACGCCTCCTCCGTCTACTTCGCTTCTCTCGCCCTTTCGCGGCTCCTTCCTTTTTTCCGTGTTCTCTCCCCGGTCTTTCAGAAGTTGCGGAAAGGGGTGGGGAAAGCGGAACCGAAACCGTGGACCAAGTAGACGAGCTTTCTCGGACCGACCGGGGTTCGTTAGGTTTCCAGCGTGCTCGCATTTAATGAGAACAGTCTCCGACGGAAGTTGACTCATTCCAGCGGCTGTTTTCCGATTTTCTCGATCGCTTCTCCTTCGATCCGTGCTCGAACCAACCCCGTCGCCAGTCCATAGACTTCATGGAATTATTTCGGAAATATCTGTATGTTTTTATAAGTCGTGATTCTTCTTGGGTGATCGCGAAGAGGGTTTAACGGAGAGGTTTCCGAGGATAGCAGGATTTTGAAGTAATTTTGTGGGACCACCGTGCTGTTGCCGATTGGTATTCGACAAGGGAGGAATCCGATTGTCGACGATGGTAGGCACGTCCGAGCAGGGTCGATCGTTCCCCGCAACGGTGTCCAATGTAAATAGACGTGAGCGACTGAGCATGGCGGGCGGCTGCGTTTTTCGTGGTGTATCGCGGTAGCCGATGGTCACGCCTGGCGTGCAAGGTACGCGTGTTGCTCCCTGATCGGGGAACGGTCGATCGGTTTTGAGAAATCGAGCAAAAACGCAGCGCAGCCGGTGCGGTGCACACCGGTGCAACGCGGTGCAACGATTCGTCGGTTCCCTCAGCCTCTCGCCGCAGTCTCGTTTCGAGAAACGGCCGCGTCGATATTTCCCTGGCCTTCCCCTTCGCTCTTCTGTGTCCCAAACCGAAGATCGAAACTCATAATTTCCTAAATTCTTCGAACTACCCAGCGCGCGAGTTCGAACGTGACGATCGCTATTCAATGAGACGTAAAAATGTTCAAATTCTCTGGAATTGCCGGGGAGGTCTTTCGAAATTCGTTCAAGTTCGAAATCTCGATCGATCGAAGTCCAGTTTTCAGCTCGGCTGGTTTCATCGATCGCGCCAAGGTGAGCCCCGATCGACGCGAAGGTCGGATCGCTGCCTCGAATCGCTTCTAGCTCGAGGTCTCGGCGAAAGGCTGTTCGCTCTATTTGAATTTTTTTGCGAGACCGCGATTAATTGATCAACGATCGCGAAACGTGACTGGAGCGGCCGCGGCCGCGCGCCGCCGACTCTTTTCCGCAAGTGTCGGCCTCGAACCGTGTCGAAAATCTTGCACCGTTCTTTTATTCTTTCCTCTTTTTCTCCGGCAAACGGAATATCCTACGAGAACGACCAACAAAGAGAAAGAGAGAGAGACCCGCTCGCCAATAACTCGTGGAATGCGGGTTCGCTGCGACTCCAGCGATTATTGCCTCCCGTACCGTTAACGAAGCCTCGTTACAAGCGAACTTTGTAAATACCGGACGCCGGGCACGGGGCGGGGATCGGTTTTTCGAACAATGAACGCGAGGCGAACTTCGTCGGAATGCCCGTGCATTAAATCATTCCACGGCGGGGTTAAGCTGAAGTCATAATTAAGCCAACGTCGCATACCTCGGACGTGTTTTGTCATAGGTGATCGGCAATCTGTCGTCTTCGCCGCGGAATCGCCTGGTAATCGCGACTAGGATCCTCGTGCGACGTTCCACGTTCTTCCGGGACCCTTGCGACAGCTTCTTCGGCTACCTCCGCTCCGATTTCCGCGAAACTCGATGATGCTGCCGATCTAGGTGCACGGTAGTGTACCAGCCAAGTTCTTGCACTACCTCCTTTTACACGAAACAACTTGCAAGGAGAGTGCAAGGTCGATGAGTCCTCAGATTTGATTGAAACTTTGTGCAGTTATAGATCTCGTCCTCCTGTTAATATGTACTTGTACGCCATTATAGGCGCAGATACTTGATAGTTTTTAAGATATTTATACAGGGAGGTCCGTTTAAGAACACCTATATATCTCGGTTATTATTAGTCGTATAAAAAATCTCCACAGAATAAAGTTGTACTGTTTCAAGGGGCGAATTTGATGATGGTAAAAATTTTTTCTCAATGTTGGGGGTTCGTTTAAAATTTCTATAAATGTGTGTAATGCGTGAGTGTCCGATGCAGAGGTGTGTGGAAATTGTTTCATCTTTTCGATTTTTGAGTGGTGGACATAGGGTTGCCAGAAATGTTTTATCCAAATACAGGGTGTCCCAAAATTCGCAAGCGACATTTTCCTTTGCAAAAATGTTATCCGCGGCTTTATTTAGGAGTTATTAACGAAAAACACGGACCAATCAGAGCGCGACCTAGACGCGCGTTGCCACAGTCGGCCAATAGACAGTTCGCGCGCCCGGCTGACTGTGCCAACTCGCGTCTAGGTCGCGCTCTGATTGGTCCGTGTTTTTCGTTAATAACTCCTAAACAAAGCCTCGGATAACATTTTTGCAAAGGAAAATGTCGCTTGAAATGGTCTCAGGAACCACCCCCTTTCGGGCAGTTCACGAATTTTGGGACACCCTCTATAGAAGAAGTCGTGAAAACTGCAATTATGTATACAGGGCGGTCCGTTTAAGTACGAACACTTATATATCTCGGTTATTATTAGTCGTACAAAAAATCTCCACAGAATAAAGATGTACTGTTTCAAGGGGCGAATTTGATGATGGTAAAAATTTTTTCTCAAGGTCATTTTTTTACAAGATTTCAAGGTTATTGATATTTTTTTTAATGGAATGAGGTATTTTTTAATACATCAATCGATGCAGCTGGACATTCGTTATAAAAAAGTACTAACCCATGTATGTCGAAAAGTTAGTAGTTCTAGAGATATTTCAATTTAAATAACTCTAAAATACCATTACTGTCGTACTAAGACGTTAGCGTTTACTTGCTAGTGTAAATTGAAAAGTTGAAGCTGAAATTGAAAAATTGACGTTGAAAATGAAATTGAAGATTTGAAATTAACGAATTGAAATTGAAAAATTGACGTTGAAATTGAAGAGTTGAGGTTAAAGTTGAAGGGTTGATATTGAAATTGAATAGTTGAAATTAAAAAATTGAAGTTGAAATTGAAGTTGAAGGGCTGATATTGAAATTGAAAAATTGACGTTGTACTTTAACAAAGTGAAATTGAAAAATTGACGTTGAAAATGAAATTGAAGATTTGAAATTAACGAATTGAAATTGAAAAATTGACGTTGAAATTGAAGAGTTGAGATTAAAGTTGAAGGGTTGATATTGAAATTGAATAGTTGAAATTAAAAAATTGAAGTTGAAATTGACGTTGAAGGGCTGATATTGAAATTGAAGTTGAAATTGAAAAATTGACGTTGAAATTAACAAAGTGAAATTGAAAAATTGAAGTTGAAATGGAAGAGTAGAAATTAAAGTTGAAATGGGAGAGTTAAAATTGATTTAACTATTAGATTTAGGACATATGGAGGTCAATACATTTTTACTCAGAATTCAATAGTCTATCGATTCATGATAGAGAAAGTAGGTGTTTCCATTTAAAAAATCAAGGTGACCTTCAGCTCACCTTCGAGTGTCCACCGGGAAAAATAAAAGTTCCACCACATGATGTTCCCCTCGGTACTGAACAACTTTTATCTGAAACATTTTTGCGTATAATCAATATTTTTGGAGATATTTGTCTGTACTACTTTATAATGTTCACCCTGTGTATTCATGTTAATGAAAACCTTTAATTATAAATATGTTAAAAACTATTGAGTATCTGCGTCTATAATGGGGTATACACATCAACGGGAGAACGAGATCTATAACTGTACAATGTACAATGTATAGGTGTTAGGTAGCGGCCAAGTTTGACTAATTCAGCCCTCCACGTAACTCTTTAAAAATTAAACAGCGTTCTTTTAAACTAATATTTACAAACACTTTTTTCAGTATTGCAAGAGGTATTTCTAAGCTGACGAACTCTGCCGTATTTTGTTTGATCTCACAACTTTTTACGGCCATAGTAACTTGGCTCCTGTTTACAGGATGTTTTTGTCGGGATCACATTATCCTCGAGAAAGACAATTGATCTGGAGCAATATTATTAGAGGATCTTTACGCAAAATAAAAATGACGCTTGTTAAGGGTGCTGTTCGAAGATGCGAGGATCGCGGTCAGATAAAACAGATTTCGAGGTACGAGTCCTTCGAGAAGTGACACTAGATAAATCTTTCGGAGCATTCGAGCGAGCCCGAGACACGGAGCGATCGTAAATCGGTACCAATCTCCGGTGGCAACCGATTCTGCCGGGATCGAGCGATTCAAGGCGACCGGGGAGGACAATACGAGTTATTCCGGCTCGATTAAGCGGATCGAGAGCAATCTCTAAAACAAATCAGACGCAATGAACCGGTCGGAAAAAATGCAAACCGCACGGCGCGGCGGCGAGGGAAACGCGCGGAGGATTTCACAATTTCCTCAGGTGGAACGGTATCGAGGAGACGGAGACAGAGAAAGAGAGAAGGAGAAAAGGAGGGCGCGGATCAAGGCGAGAGAGGCGACGCGCTGGAGTCGTTTGCGGAATCGTTGTCAGCCGGGCGGAAGCCATGCGCGCTAGAATAACGAAAGCTAATTATGCGTTCGGTTGCTGAAAAAGAGGAGGGGCCCGAGTAGAGGGGGCCTCGAGAGGCCCGCAAAAACCGTCGATAATCGACATCCTGCCGCAGTCCGTCGGTCAACTGCGCTACTCGCGGCGGCGTAAATTTAGTCCGGGGCGGCTATCTTCGCGACCGAGGGAGCACAGCCCCCTCGAGCAAACAAGAAGATCGGTCGCGCGGTAAAAACCGAATCCGTGGACGATGCTCTCCGGCGATCACGGTATGCAGCCTCTCCGGGTCCTGGAACCCCGTAGAACCCGGGAGAGAACCAGCCGCGTGCCCGACTCTCTCGAAATCGAAGAGAGACCCGATACCATCGATCCCTGTCTGCCGGAGATCGCCGAGAGGAATCGCGCGGACCGCGAATTCCATCGAGCCGCGCCGGGGTTGATTTTTGCCGAGATTTCGGATGGATTTTTACCGGTGGCGATCGCGAGGATTGCCTGTTAACGGTTTTTATAAGGATCTACAAATTCGATCTTCCGAGTTCTGGCCCCCGCCGCAAGAAACCGATCTCACTTGTAGAATAAACGCGCGCGCCTTCTATTTATCCCGAGCTTCTCCTCCTCAGGACCGACTCTCTCTTTCTGGGGCTTCTTTCTTTCCGTTTCGTTAATTTCGAATCGGTCCCTGTTTCGCCTTGTCCCCGACTACTCGTCTGGCTTGGCTCCTCTCCCTCTGTCTGCTTCTCCTCGTCGTCCATCTTTCTCGCTCGCTCGCTGTCCATTGATTGGGTGCACGGGCGATTTCTTGCCGGTTCTCCTTTTCAGCAGAAATAAATCTTGTGTTTTCGCGTATAAGCGGCCTTTTAATATCACCGGGCTTGATTTACCGACCGCGAGGCCATGCATCTACGCGTGGAAGAGAGGCCAAGCCAACCCGCCACCGTACCGCACCCGCACCCCCAACTCCCCGCTGACATTTGTCTTCCGGACCGGGAAGAAGGGAACACGACTGTCCCCAGGTTTTCCCTGATTTACCGCTCCCGGCGACGGTATTTGACTAAACGCTCTCTCGGATCGAGGAGATACCGACGATCGAGAGCGATCCTTGGTCAACACGGTTCTTACACGGTGTCCTCTTTCCCACAGAACAGATCGAGACAATGTCCAAAATGTTTCGACAATCCTCTTTTAATCTTCGTCGACACCGAGAGCATCCTGAATGATCTTCGAAGCAATTCTTCAAACAAACACGAACGCCACCCGTGTCCTCGGTGGGTTGCCAAGAAGCCGCAGAAGGCTTCCGTGCGGCGAAACCGCCGCGCGGTAATAACGCGATAATAATTTATAACATAACAATCGAGGCGGCCACCGCGATATGCGCGAGAGGAGGACGGCCGTGGTACACGGGAGATGCATCCTGCGGGTGATGCACTCACGGAGGCCGGGCGCATCGGAGCGTTGCGATCATTACGGTAGCTGGAGAAGGAGTGGAGAGGATGAGGATCAGGAGGAGAAGAAGAGAGAGAGGCACACCGGAGAGTGTACGTGTCCGTGGTAAAAGGTCCACCGGTGTCCGGCCGGCGAAAAAGGAATCCCAAAAAGCTCGTCCGCGGATCGACCGAGAGCGGGAACGACGGAGAGAGAAAAAGAGAGAGAAAGGGAGACGAGGAGGGAGAAAAACAATGTTGCGCCCGGTACCGCGGGACATTCAGAAAACAAGAAGAGAAACGAGGGCGGAGGGAGTCGAGGGGTTCGAGGGTGGAACGGGGGGCAACGGATGATGAGAAACAGACCCCTGGTCTCTCTCTCTCTCTCTCGTTCCCTCCCCCGCCCCCGGTTCTCGGACGACCAGTTGCATCAACGAGAGCGAATTTAAAGCGATCACAGTTCTGCCGGTCCGTTCGTAAATGGAGGTGTAAGGATAAACTGTAAATCATCCGGCTCGTTATCCGAGCCGACGCGATCATACTCGCTTCTATTATTTTCTTGCACTACTTTTAGCCGAGGCCGGCCGGCCCGAGCCACGATATCGTCCCCGAGTGTCGCTGGACGTCCCTGCCACTCTGTGCTCCACTCGCGATGGAGATGACGCTTCGTCGATACCCCTTCGATGCCCTGTCGTTCACCATTTTTCTCCGACTCTTTTCGATCCACCAGCCTCGGCCGATACGGATCCCACGATTTTTGCGGTCGGCTCCGAACGCGAGACCAGAGATGCTGGGATCCCCGTCGGTATCGGTAGATATTGACAATATTGCGATGCTGTCGATAATATTAACGAATTTTCGGATTACGGCTTGAATTAAAGACGCTATTTTCATGAATTCGGGACTTGGAAGGCTGGAAGCATTGTCTGAAGGCTAGAAGTCGTTGGTTTCGTAGGTTGGAAGCATTAGGTGCAAGTCCGTGAAGCAGAGGTGAGGGAGGGAAAAGCTAGGGTAGGTACGTAACGTAAGGGACGGGGAAGGTTATCGGGGTGTTGGCGAGTGAAACGAAGAGGATTCACCCCTGTTTCGCTCGAATAATCGTGTCGTCCTCGTCGAAAGCGGTTTGCTCGGGCTAATATCGAGCCATCGGTCGCATTCAAAGGGATGTTCGGGGTAGGAATGGTATTGTTGTCCCCTTCGAGGCGATTCTTCTTCGCCGCGTGTCACTTTTGACGTCGCTAATGAAAAGATTGCCGTTCGCTCCTCCGGCTCCCGCCAAGAAATTTATCTGTACGGCCAAACCTCCTATCATCTTTCTCTCTCCTCAGCATCCGGTTGTTCTCTTTACGCAAACCGTTTCCCGAAGGAATTCTAATTAACTCGATAGATATTTTCGAAACGACACCGCAGGGATCGTTACGGGCTTCGCTGTTTGTTTTCGCCGGTAGAACAATGATCAGCGGGAACGACAATCGCTGGAAATGATTTGCGTTCGCTACCAGTGTTCGCGGCGCAGCCTCGCGATCAGCGTTCCTTTTTGCAACGAGGAAAATAAGCTATCATCGAAGGAAAAGCGATTTACCGGCGAGCACGGGGAGAGGGCGAGAGAGCTAATACGGCTGACAGCGTGAAATTGAAATCGTTCTGTGTCGTTGCTCGCCGAGAGCAAAGAACCGAGCCCTCCGCGCTCCTCGTTTTCTTCGAGATATCTGCCTCGCGACTCCACTCGACTCGCTCTTGATTAAAGTCTCCTCGGTGGATCGCGTTGTCTCCAGGTTCGGTCGTGCATAGAGCAGGATATTGCGCACCGGTACCGAATAATGATATCTCGACCGCAGTGATCATATAAACCGCAATGATTACAAGCTGATCCAAGACGCATCGCGGCCGGTATGTGAATCATCCGACGAGCATCCAAGTCCGCACGGGAAACCCGTGTCGAGCTTCCTTCGATTTCTTCTCCAGAAAAATCGATTTTTCTGTCATTTCTGTCGAGGCTTTCGGGTGTAAGCCGTGTCCTAAAGGAAGAAATTTCCCAACGTTTCGCAAGCAATGTTTCACACAGTATCAGTGTGTCTTCCGACCCCCTGATGAAGCTAGCTGCAATGCTTGCGAAACGTTGGGAAATTTCTTCCTTTAGGACACGGCTTACACCCGAAAGCCTCAACAGAAATAACTGTATGATGCCGGGCCGTGAAAGCCTCAAATCTCTGATTTTTCTGTCGTTCGATTTTCGACGATTATGCATGTCCAACGCTTAATACTTCGAGGGGGTGGTTCCGAAATAATCGAGGCATTTCCAAACGATTTCCTCGGCCGTCGCGAGTGACTGTTTCCCACCCTCCTCGTCGGTCACAGAGAGTCCATCCCCTGCACACGAGTTCTCGACTCCTGTTTTCCTCCTTCTCCAGGGAGCAATAATCGCCGCGGACCGGAAAAATTCCGCGACAGACGTTAAACAAAGCCTCGAACGAGAAATAAAAAAAAATTAGAGAGAGGCGGATTCGTATGCAAGGAAACAGGGGTGGAGAGAAACAGAGCGAAACATAGTGAAACGGAGAGACACACAGAGAGAACGTGTCCCCGAGCCAACTGTAATAAGGGTGACCAATTTTCTCCTCCGCCCCGCGCCCAGCGGACCACCTACGTTCGACTGTGTTTGAACAAGCCTCATAATTAATACGCGTATTCGCTTCTGGAAAACCCGCCTGAGGCCAGCCGGCTGGGAGACATTTTTTTTGAATCCTCCGCCGCGGATATTTGCTCTTCCACGGCGTTCTCGCGGTTTCCGAACGCTTATCGCCTTCCTTTTCCATCCCCGTAGCCGTAGCTCCTCTGCCGTGGACACGTTTTTGCCGGAGTCGATTTCCGGGCTTTACACGCGGCTTCCGAACCCTCGTTCGAACTCTTCCACCGCATCGGCGGAGTCTTTACAACGTTTTCTAATAATTTCTGTTCTACGCGAATACTTTTCTGATTCGGGGGTGAAAATGGTGAAACGACCGAGGCAGATTTCTGCAGGCTGCGTACCTGGCTCGTTCCGCGGGAGATATCTGTCTTTAAGAGCATTATCTGGATGGCGGACGGGTAGGGAGACGGCAAAAACCATCCGCCCCCTCGTGGTATGTGAAAAATGATGCACAACCCCAATCCCCCGACACATCTCCACCCCCGGAATGTCCCGAAGGAAGCGTTCCTCCTCGTCGTCTTTCTGGTCCACGACCCAGAAGACGTGTCACGGACGAGGTTGCATTATTCGAAACGATTAACTGGCTGACAGTCTCCCGTAAAAAATAATCCTGAAAATATATTTTTAATGCCCGGGGATTTATCACTCGTGTCTCGTTCCTTCGACATTTCTCTGCTGGGACTTTTGGTAAATTTGTTATTGTCAAGTGACTGGCCTTTAAAGAGGAACCACTATTTCTCTCCGAACGTTTATCGTTTATTCTGGCTCGGTTTTGATTTAATTTTGTTATTTTTCACGTTGCAGATACGCCGAAGTGTTCTCGAAAGCACCGCCCATAGGAATTCGGAACGCTGTTTTGCTTTGCGTGCAGCACAGAGGGTTTCTCTACCAGCCGACGACCACCAACGAGATGTAAGTGAAACTTTCCTGTATCGAATAAAAATTCGTTTCTGAAATGAATAATATCATTTTTCAGAGTGTATAATGCGATATTGGAAAGAGTTCTGTTTCCGCTTTGACAGTGCGACGTCTCAGAGAATGTAGTTCGTGTCTCGGTACGTTCGGTGAAAATGCCGGTGGAATGTAACGAACCACGGTTGTCCATTCCACGGAGACATGTTTATTGAGACGTCTCTTTTTCCGAGCAGGGACAAGAGAAAAGATCTTCTCCGGGGGCCACGGTATTATAAAGCGAAAGTGCGTGACCTCCTGGCACTGGTTTCTTCCTTTTCCCCGTCCTCCGAGGCTGCGTGACGTGATGGATACGCGAAAATGTCACCGACACGGCCCCCGGGCGAAACCTTGGCATCCACCCTCTGACCATTATGCTAAACCATTGTCCACTATCTGCCTAAGATAGCCGACGGCTTAAGTCGGCTGTCTGCTCGCGACCCTCGAGCCCGTTAAAAAATCATTTTTCCCGACCTTTCCGCGACGCGCTCTCTATCGAGGGAAAATTGAATCTTGAAGAGACACCCCTCAACCTTTCGAGTCATTAAAAAGGTCATTCCCTCGAATCATTGAGTCGAAGCAATTCTAATTCTAATTATGTAATCTTTTTCACATTGGGGCTTTTTGCAATTCATAGAATGCAGACGAGTTTAATAATATTCAAACTGTTTTGAATAATGCTATTATTACTGAGAAATGAGTAGCTGCAATTTGACACGGTGTAAGGATTCAAAGAATTGAATAGGCTATTTTTCACGACCTCTCCGCGACGCGTTCTCTATCGAGGGAAAATTGAATCTTGAGGAGAGACTTCTCAACCTTTCGAGTCATTAAAAAGGTCATTCCCTCGAATCATTGAGTTGAAGCACTTCTAATTCTAATTATGTAATCTTTTTCACATTGGGGCTTTTTGCAATTCATAGAATGCAGACGAATTTAATAATGTTCAAACTGTTTTGAATAATGCTATTATTACTGAAAAATGAGTAGCTGCAATTTGACACGGTGTAAGGATTCAAAGAACTGAATAGGCTATTTTTCCCGACCTCTCCGCGACGCGTTCTCTATCGAGGGAAAATTGAATCTTGAGGAGAGACTTCTCAACCTTTTGGGTCATTAAAAAATTTATTCCCTCGAATCATTGACTCGAGGCAATTCTAATTGTAATTATGTAATCTTTTTTACATTGGGGCTTTTTGCAATTCATAGAATACAGACGAATTTAATAATGTTCAAACTGTTTTGAACAATGCTATTATTACTGAAAAATGAGTAGCTGCAATTTGACATGGTGCAAAGTGGGGTACATTCGCTGAAAAACGGGTATAAAAAATTGTAGCGTTATTTATGGGCTCAGGGTCATAAATAAGGTCGTTGGATTCGTCTTGACGCCAGCTATAACATTATGAAATAAAAAATATAGTATTTTAAAACTTAAAAAATCAAAATATTTTTTATCTTTTTTTGTAGAAAAGAAAATTTTTTTCGGAATTTTAAATATAGAATTTTGTACATGTTTAAGTACTGTTCAACTTCTATTCGAAACATTTTGTCGTCAGATGATGAAAAGTAGTGATAATGAAATGCTTTCATTCTGTTATCATCTAAATTAATATTGTTATTAATATTTGAACATTACCAATCATTCTGTAAGTTTTTTTTCGATTTTGATACGAAAGTCGCCCTTTCGACGCTCATTTCTACTTAAATTAGTTATAACTCTCCAATTCAGAACGATTCGGAACCAATTCTTTTTGGACTATGATCGTAAACATTTATCGAATGTAATGGCACAAGAAAGAGCGCGAAATACAGCGGAATGGTTTACCAAGATCGTCAATAAAGTATTGAAATCGAAAAAAAACTTACAGAATGATTGACAATGTTGGAATATTAATAACAATACTAATTTAGATGATAACAGAATGAAATCTGTGAAGAGTTGTACACCTATTTCAACTCGGTACATCGTAATCAAAGCATTCAATTATCACTAGTTTTCAAGAATTCGGATAATCTGACGACAAAATGTTTGAAATAAAAGTTGAACAGTATTTAGACGTGTATAAAATTGTATATTTAAAATTTCGAAAAAAATTTTTTCAACAAAAAATAAGAATTATTTTGATTTTTTAATGTTAAAATACTATATTACTTATTTCATAATCTTATAGCTGGAGTCAAGACGAATACAATGACCTACTTATTTATGACCCTGAGCCCATAAATAACGCTACAATATTTTATTCCTGTTTTACAGCGGAATACCCCACTGTGCGGTGTAAGGATTGAAAGAATTGGCTAATTTTCCCGACCTTTTCGCGACGCGCTCTCGATCGAGGGAAAATTGAATCTTGAGGAGACACCTCTCAACCTTTCGAGTCATTAAAAAATTCATATTTAAATTCCCCCCGAATCATTGACTCGAAGCAATTTTAATTCTAATTATGTAATCTTTTTTACATTGGGGCTTTTTGCAGTTCACAGAATACAGACGAATTTAATAATATTCAAGCTGTTTTGAATAATGCTATTATTATTGAAAAATGAGTAGCTGCAATTTTACACGGTATGAGGATTGAAAGAATTGAATAGGCCAGGGGTCGGCAACCTGCGGCTCGCGAGCCACATGTGGCTCTTTGGATGTTTTTTTCTTATGAATAAATAGATTAGGTTTTTTTATCAAAAAACTTTATTTATGCGAGTACTATTTATTGTTGGCAAGAACAAATTTTGTGGCTCTTTAAAAACTTTGAAATTTTGTAAATTGTAATTTTTGACTCTTCCGACTCAAAAGGTTGCCGACCCCCGGAATGGGCTATTTTTCCTGACCTTTCCGCGACGCGCTCTCTATCGAGGGAAAATTGAATCTTGAGGAGACACCCCTGAACCTTTCGAGTCATTAAAAAAATTCATCCACCCGAATCATTGACTCGAAGCAATTCTAATTCTAATTATGTAATCTTTTTTACATTGGGGCTTTTTGCAGTTCACAGAATACAGACGAAATTAATAATATCCAAACTATTTTGAATAATGCTATTATTATTGAAAAATGAGTAGCTGCAATTTGACACCGTGTAAGGATTGAAAGAATTCGATAGCCTATTACGGAAGAATAATTCGACGACGAAATTAGAATTCATTCGGACGATGCTCGATTTAGGATTTATCGACGGCGGTAATTATGCTCGATAAAAGCCAGCGATATCGTGTCCCATCGGCCCGTGCGGTTCTTTCTGTCCCCTCGACGATGATTTCTCTGATTCCCTCCCTTTTTCTCCGGGGCCTCCTCGATGCATCCACCATTATTCGGGCGTTAGGCAAATACACGAGGAGAGGCGACAAGCTCGTCCGCACGGTTTTTGCCTCGTGAAAATTCAAATGAGACCGCGGCGGCATATTGCGCTGAATCGAAATTAATGTCGCGCAACTAATTATCGGGCCGAGTCATCATCGTCCCGTATCAGCGCCGCCTCTCTGCTCTTTCTCTCTCTCTCTCGCGCCCCTTTCCCCACATCGCGTTCTCCATAAATTCCCCAGCCCTCGGCCGCCGACCCGTATTCCCTAATTTTTATTACCCACCGCGATCACTTTCAATTAAATCGTTTAACGAGCCTCTCGCTACCTTTTTCCATCCCGTCCGGATCGCGTTTAATCTCTCTTCGAACGCCTAACTTCGCGAACCGTTCATTCTACCATCATACAGCGGCTCCAATATGGGAATTCCGATTTTTGGAAAATTGTTGTTCCACAAGATACCTCCACTTACATTTTAAAACTTCTAACATCATTAGATGTTGCAGTTATATATAATTTCAAAATTCGGTAAAATAGGATTTTCGGCTGAATCGATCGGCGAATTTCGGAGAAGGTTTTGCGGTCGGGGTTGGTACGTCGATTTTTCAAAGTGTTATCGATCAAAGGCGGCGCGAGATTCCGGGTTGGTGCGCGCGAGCTTCAGGAACCACGCCAGGATCGGGTGAACAATTGCGGGGCAAAAAGCTGGAGCCGGTGCGCGGCAAGAAATTTCTAATTTGCGGTATAATTAAGGGGGACGGGGCAAAAACCATCACGGATTCTACGCCGTTGTCGGAAAATCGTGAATTCCGGCTTGCGAATACGCCCCTGGCTCTGGCTCGATCGCGGCTAAAGCCACGCCGGTTCTCTCTCTCTTTCTCTCTACTCCGTTCCTCTGTGTGTATGCGTTTCATCGTTGCACATTGTTCGGCAAACAATCGACCGAAGATCGCTTCACTGTTTCAAAGTGGAGGCAACGCGCGAGCGCGCGACGGGAAAAAGAAACGAGAAAAATTGATTACTCTCTTTACACATGCTCCGCGTTCTGGAAGCTTATTACGTTCGGCTCTGTGTATATTCGTCATCGTTTTCGACGCACGGTTTTTCCCACAGCTGATTGCTTTTTGTCTCACTGTTTGCAGGTACAGTATAGTCACCGCGGAGGAGTGGTCGAAACTGATACAGTTCTACGACGTCGACTACACGATTGCCATCAAGAAAAACGGCCTCGAGTTCTGCACCAGTCCTGGTGAGTGCCATCTTCTTTTCCGTTTCGATCGCGATCGAGTACCACTTCGATTGATCGAATAAAGCTACACTGCTTCGACTCCTTTTCAAAGAGACACAAGATTAACCCTTTGCACTTGGAGCAATTGTAACTTGAAAATTAAACATTTCTTCCGATCTAGAATATTTCCATTTCCTATGATTTTTGAAATTTTATGGATATGAAATTGGCATAATACCTCATACAATACCTAAATGTGTAGTAATTGATTAGATACCGATATATTTAATAATGTAAACAATATTTGGAGTAATGGTATAGCCATTTTTAGTGGTGCCTCAGAGGGGACAACCCTAGCAAACCCTAGTAGCACAAAAATATTGGATAAATATTTTTTAAGCCACACTTTTTAATATGAGAAAAATATTTCTTCCTATCTTATCCCTAGTAGCACAAAAATATTGGATAAATATTTTTTAAGCCACACTTTTTAATATGAGAAAAATATTTCTTCCTAACTTATAAGTTAGGATAAAAAAGAATATTTGGCACTTAATATAAAATAAATATTGTATGTATATTTGAATATTAAAAACAGATTGAATCTGATATAAATATTTATCCAATATTTTTGTGCTACTAGGGATAAGTTAGGATAAAAAAGAATATTTTTCTCATATTAAAAAGTGTGGCTTAAAAAATATTTATCCAATATTTTTATCAGATTCAATCTGTTTTTAATATTCTAATATACATACAATATTTATTTTACATTAAGTACCAAATATTCTTTTTTATCCTTACTTATAAGATAGGAAGAAATATTTTTCTCATATTAAAAAGTGTGGCTTAAAAAATATTTATCCAATATTTATGTGCTACTAGGGAAGGGTTAAATTCGTTGGGACGCAAAATCGATAGTTTCCTAAATTAATTAGTCCAACATCCACATTAAATCAGGCCTGGCCAACCCAAATGGTTTCGCGGGCCACTTCGATGACGCGAACGTTACAGCGAGCCGCGCTTTAGGTAAACATGCTTTTAAGAAATTTAATACAAATACAGAATGAATAAAACTTTATTGTTATACTATGATTCAATATAATTAACTCTCGAGTCTTAATTAACGACATATTTGTTTATCCTTTCTTTCACTTAATTTTTGCAAATCTATATTTATGTTCGACGTTGCACATCTTTTGTTAGCTGGGTCTCTAAATTGGCATCAGTGGATGAAGCACGTGATGAACTCTTCGTAAATTTCATCTTCAAAACAAATGTTTCACAAACATATGCAGATCCAAAAGCACTTACAACTCGTTCTGCAAAATATCTTAAGTTGGAATATCTCTCGGATGTAATATAAGTATTGTAAAAATTAATTTTTGATGTGGACGCAAAAATTGCTTCCATTTCATCGTTGAAAGATGAAGATATCAAATATAGAACTGGAGTTCGTAGTCGCATTTGCGTATTGTAACAATGACACTTCGTTTATTTAATATTTTTTGTATACGTCCAACAAGAAACAAAAATTCCAATAGAAATATAAAATCGCCCGGCGGGCCGCGTGTTGCCAGGCCTGGTTTAAACGAAATAAATCGTGGACAGATTTATCGCGAGAAGGTGAAGCGTGTCAATAAAGGAATTGGCAGAGAGATTAGGGTGTCGAAGTCGCGTAAAGAGGAAAGTCGCGGGAGGATTGAAACGATCCTAACAGCGGGACGGTTATCGTTCGGCTACTGTGCGATAGCCGTATCAATTTCCTGGTGGACTGCGGGCCGAAGACCGATCGGCCGCAATTAACGGCTTTCTCTTTATTCCATCCTGGGACCGTTCGATCTTATCGGCAATTAATTTTCGTACGATTCCGGGGGGGTCATTATGTAAACGATCGTCCCTAGGCGGATCGTTACCGGCTACGGGCGCTCCCCCATGTGCCTCTCCTTCTTTTTCTCCCCGGTTCTGTGTACGTGCCCGGTCTAATTATCGGTACACAATCCAACGCACACCGTCGTCGCTGATTTTCCTTCTTTTTTCATACCGGCTGCTTTCGACCGGATCTCTCTGCGAGCGATGTGTCTAGAATATGTTCGCGGCCTAATCGCGTCGCGCGACTCGTCATGTACCCGGTGGCTCGGCGGTACTCGAGATTTTTTCGCCGGGGAACTGGCAAAATTTGTTTGAAGACTTATCAGCGTCGTTGTCTGATAACTAAAAAATATTTACAGTCCCTGCTCACTTTATTAGACTCACCTCTATAATCATGATTTTTTAGTTTTACCATGAATAATAGGTATAGTAGCCTTACGCAAAAATCACTTAATGATGACCAATGAATTTTCCATATATTTATTTTACAAAAACAAAGGATACAAACACAAATAGATCAATATAATTCTTAAAACACTAATATTTTGTTAATCCGCCCTTAGCTGCTCTTAAAGCCGCAACTCTTCTGGACATGCTATCTATGCAAGTTTGTGCAATTTCTTTTAATGCAGCGTTATGGTGCCAGTGATAGATTATTCTCTCTATCAACTTGGTCTTTGCTGTTATATTTTCCTTGGCCAGTTCTCTTTTCAGGCACTCACAGACATTTTCAATCGGATTCATGTCCGGTGAATTTCTCTTGCAAGAAAATTTTACACTTAGATAGGCAACCCATAAGGCAACCTTGTAGTATAAAATCATTACCCCATAGGTTGAAAACAGCGTTGAGTTCCTTATAGGATTTCAAACAGCACCAATTCTTCAGGTGAGTCTAATAAAGTGAGCAGGGACTGTACATTTATTTTTATTCGCTGATGTATTCCCCATTGTCTTCTATCGCATTCAACAATGGACTTACCGATTCTGTTTTTAATACTATACCTACCGAGTATTAAAAATGGCTAATATGTGGACCGATTATTTTGAAAGTGGTGTAAGTCCATTTTCTCTTGTTTAAAAATTTTTTTAAAATTTTATTTACATTAAATGAAGCATGAATTACGTGATATCTCATTTTTTTCAAAAATGGACTTACACCACTTTCAAAGTAAACGATCCATGTATTGCCTTATCAAAATGACAAGATTTCACTTGTCTAGATTTTGTGCGATTTTTATTATAACATGCGATTAAATTGCATGAGAATTTTATAAATATGCAAATCGTGTTGTCTGTAAGATAGAGCGACACAACACGATTTTGATTTCCTTTCGTCCACGGGTTTGTTCCACAGGGGACACCGTGTATGTGCAACTGAATCCTTTTTCTAAGTCGCAAAGCTTCATTAGAATCGTGATAAATCGCGACCGGCTCTCTCAATATGTCTGGGGCTTATTTGTGGCTTAATCGAGCCGTGAACGTTTCTCGTAAATCGACCGGACTCGATAGCTCCTTTTAGCGGGAGCTTGACCAGAATATCGGATTAATTAGTCAAGTTTCGAAGGGCTTCGTGTTTTCCAGATCGCGCTCGCAGATACAGTCCGCGGAACGACACGGGGAACATTTTTCGCGTGAAAGTGTGCGCGTGGTGAATAAGCGCTCGTAGTAGTCTCTCTACACCTGGAATCACCCCCTCGTATCGTTCTCTCTCTGTCTGCCGTGTTCTACCCTCTTCGAAACCCGAAGGAATAATGCCAGAAGACATTAGCCGTCGATTTACATAAATCCCCCCTTGCCACGTTTGTTTCGGATGCCTCTCCCTGGCGCTCGCAAAGTGTCTCATTATAATTAAGAAGTATCCTGAAAATTAACCGACAGAAAAACCGGCGCCGCGGTGGGAAGGGGGGACGAGTAGGTGGTGCCGGTCCAAATGGGGTTCTAAAAGTTTCTCACCCCTGGCCCTCGACTGCGGCCTATTCTCTTCTCGGTCCTTCGGATGCATTAAAACCCGGTGTGCATTTACTGCTGCACAGTTTCTTTATGCAGTTTAGAATCAATCCTTCATATTATATTTCTCTCTTTCTATTTATTTGAAAATTCAATTAATTGCATTTTATCTCATGAGAACATCAAGAATAATAATGTTGGACATTAGGGTGAAGTGCTCAAATATGAACCAGTTCTTGTTGATGTCATTTTTTGATTATTTTGGAATGCTCTTTTTTGTCCAAAAAATTACCAGTTGTAAATGCATTTCCTCTCTATAAGATTCTGGGGTCAAGTTTGTTCAAAAATTAATACAGCTTGGGAAAAATATATTTTTTGTGGTGTCATTTGCAGGTTCCAGCGAAAGGGGTTCTTAATATGGTACACCTTGGGTCCCTAATATGACGCCTAGTGCCATATTCGGCACCCACACCAAGAATGTCAATAGCTATACCCATATTAGGGAACCCTTGGTACATAGTGCCATATTGGGAACTCCACGTGGACTGATAATACTAGCTACTGATAAAGAGAAAATGAATTTCAGCCCAAACCAACAGTTGGCAAACATTAATATAAATAAACTGAAACTACAGATATGTTCAAATATTTCAAAATCTAATCACAAAAATATTCAACACGTGAAAACACAACTGGCGGAGGATCAATACTAAAATCCATAGATATGGTGCGATTGCATTGCAAACTGTTGAGTAAACATGGTAAACTATTGTTTGAGGATTTTCTCACTAGAGTGCGACTTCTCCGTTACAAGATATAAGGTAGTGCCATAATAGGGGACTATACCATATTTGGGCACTTTACCCTATATTAAGGGGGTAGTTACACGTCGGTTACAATTAGAAAATCAGTGTGAACAACCTGTATGCAAAAAAAGAGTTTGGTAACACTGAGAAACACGCACTGCCTGATGAACACGAGATGGCGTTGCTTGCTATTTCCATATTATATAAAATGATTTCGAGTTATATTTGTTTGTTATTAAAAAAATAAATGTATAAAATTTAACATTTGCCAATTATTCTTCCCCTTTTACATTCCACACCCTTGCAATTAAGGAAACGCGAAGTTATAATTAAACTGCGGATCTTTACGCATTGGTCCTCCTGACTAGGCGCCATCTCGTCTAAACTAACTGAACTAAATTTGGCTCTAGCTTGCTCTGCACTCTGTCCGTAATACGGGGAAATTCTGCTAATGTGAATGCAATCACGACTGAACGTTGTTTGACTTTATACGAGCATATTGTGAGCTGGGTGAGGGCTCATTCTACAGAGGAAGGTTAGATCTAGCGCGCTCCAGTCATTACACAAGTCAAAAAAGTCTTTTAGAGACAGAAAATGCATTGAAATCTGCGGGTTTTTTTCCTAGATTTTTTCTCTACTTTGGGCCCTCATATTATTAGATATAAACATAATCTCTTAACCTAATGACTGGAGCGCGCTAGATCTAACCTTCCTCTGTAGAATGAGCCCTCACCCAGCTCACAATATGCTCGTATAAGGTCAAACAACGTTCAGTCGCAGACCCATATTTTCTAGTAAGATTCTAGTTGTAACCAAGGTGTAACTACCCCCTTAAGGCGGTAGTCCCACCTCTGGTTATAACTAGAATCTCACTAGATCTTGGGTCGAAAAAATGGGTTTGCGCGCTTCGGTTGTTTGACCTTATTTCAACAGATTTTGGGCTGGGTGAGGGCTCATTCTAAAGAGGAAGGTTCATCACACTGCGCTCTGGTCATCATAGCAGTCAAAAACTCTGTCTTTTAGAGACAGAAAAATGCATTGAAATCTGCGGGTTTTTTTCCTAGATTTTTTCTCTACTTTGGGCCCTCATATTATACATATTAAACATAATCTCGTTAAAATCATGAACAGAGCGCAGTGTGATGAACCTTCCTCTTTAGAATGAGCCCTCACCCAGCCCAAAATCTGTTGAAATAAGGTCAAACAACCGAAGCGCGCAAACCCATCTTTTCGACCCAAAATCTAGTAAGATTCTAGTTATAACCAGAGGTGGGACTACCGGCTTAAATATTAAATGTGAGAGAATTAAACACCTGGTTGTTGCACCTTAATCACCGGTGCCTGTCGAGTCTCTGCTGTCTTGATCATCAACTGCAACGTAATTATCGCTGTAATCTGAAAGTAATAAAAATATTAGACGTTACATGTGTGGTTGTAAGGAAGAACGCCGCATGTCACATAATTTCACTTTCGCGATATTGCCGTTTAAAGTTTTGACCACTAATGCTTTGACATAGACATCGGTTAAATTGCATTATTTTTTTGAGCCTTTCGAATTTATTTTCATGACTTTTTTTCTGGTAAATACGTAAATCCTCTACTACGAAGCTCAAATAATGCATAAACTCAAATTGTATGAAATTGTGACATGTGGCGTTTTTCCTGGCAACCACAGATATTAAATATTAAATCTTAGAGGATTAAACACCTGGTTCTCGCGCCTAGATCTTGAGTGTGGTGAGATTCCTTCGCAGTGGTTTCGCTCGAAAAAAGAAAGGATTGTAGTCGAATCTCACAGAAGAGGAAGGAACGGGGACGAAGGAGGGCTTGAAAAGAATCGAGTGATAGCGTGTACGATTCAATTGGTGGTCGAGGGCCGTCCGATCAGATTTACGCGGGCGGGGTTGACGTTGTTTGGGGCACGCGCGATCACGAGCACAGGCACAAGCGGCCACTTTGTCGAACGAGTGATCCTTGTCGTCGGGCTGGCAGGCAAATTGGCTCTGGTTCACGGTAGCACCAGGGGGATCCGATGTTCGACGTCCTCTCCGTTCCTCGAGGAACCGGCGTTTCGGGAGTCCCGAGCCCTCTAAACATCCCATTGTCTTGTCCGTCTCTCGGTCGCGGATGGCGCGGCCTTTTTTCCCCGCGACATTTGTCAAGGCTCTGCCTTCTCTCCGAGGCCCCGGGGATCCTCCATTCGGAGTCATTTGAATTGCAAACTGGCCAACAACAGAGAGAGAGAAAGAGAAACTCGCTCGTCGAATGGCCGACGTCTTCGGGCACGGATGTCCAACCGGCGGATCACGGATCGCCCAGATGGAGATGTCGTTTAAGCTTAAAACCGTGATATCTTCTATCGTCTCGCCTGATCTACATCCTCCTAATTCTTCCCTGCAGTTCGCCGATTTCATCCCAGACGTGTTTCAGATACTGATCAGCAGACGATCTTCACGCGAAATAAAAATTGTGTGAATCGTTTGATCCAATCAAACCGTTACTTCGTTAGTTACTTTCTAAGGATCCCTAGATAGTGCTAGAACAAACAGACAATTTAGCTGGTTTCGAGGACTATGCTGGACCACAAGGGGTGGTCGGCAAAAAAATCGGGGGTTGGTTTCGGTGACTGATACGGGCCTGACTAACGAGCAGGACCGGCGGCGGACGATCGTTCCACTCGTCCCACTCTTAGAGCCTCGAAGGGTGGTCCCTTGCTCCCTTTTCTCGTCCTTGTCCTTTCTCATTTCTTTCTCCGTCGTTCGCGAAGGCGCATTAGGCACCGTCCAACCTCGTATCAATCACTCGACAACCCTGATCGCTCTCTCGGCTCTGCTCCGCTCGGCTCCGCTCGGCTTCGTCGCCGTCTTCGACTATTCCGGTGCCTCCCGGTTGACAGAACCGGAGGTGACGCGATTGAATACCACCCTACACGTATATCCCTTCTAGGATCGACGACGACGTAGCGATCACCGCTGGAAAACCGGGGAAGGAAATGTTTCTCGTTCGACTGCGCCCGGTTAATGGCCTGAGGACAGCCGAAAGATCCACGGGCTAACGATCTTCCTCGTTTTTCCTGATAGTCGGCAACTGCACCTGGTGCGTACGCAGTTTCGATGTCCGGAAACTTTGCACGTGATCTAGTAAATATCGGGAAGGTCTTTCCATCCAGAATGAAATGATTATAGTGAGATTGAAGAAGAAATTCGCGACGATGCATTTCTTACTAATTTCTTGGACTCGTAAGAATCCGACCGAAGATCGACGGACAATGTCTCTAGGACAAAACCTGTACGGAAAAAATTTCCTTGTGCTTCGTATTTTTTCAATACTTCCTCATTTTACCTTTAGCCACGGCGCACAGTGGTGCCGATCGCGAATCCAGCTGGACAAAACTATTCTAGCATTATTTTAAGACTTACGATCTAAGTAAGGCACGCGATCTAGTAAATATCAGGAAGGTCTTTCCATCCAGAATGAAATGATTACAGTGAGATTGAAGAAGAAATTCGCGACGATGTATTTCTTATTAATTTCTTGGACTCGTAAGAATCCGATCGAAGATCGACGGACAATGTCTCTAGGACAAAACCTCTCCGGAAAAAATTTCCTTGTGCTTCGTATTTTTTCAATACTTCCTCATTTTACCTTTAGCCACGGCGCACAGTGGTGCCGATCGCGAATCCAGCTGGACAAAACTATTCTAGCATTATTTTAAGACTTACGATCTAAGTAAGGCACGCGATCTAGTAAATATCAGGAAGGTCTTTCCATCCAGAATGAAATGATTACAGTGAGATTGAAGAAGAAATTCGCGACGATGTATTTCTTATTAATTTCTTGGACTCGTAAGAATCCGATCGAAGATCGACGGACAATGTCTCTAGGACAAAACCTCTCCGGAAAAAATTTCCTTGTGCTTCGTATTTTTTCAATACTTCCTCATTTTACCTTTAGCCACGGCGCACAGTGGTGCCGATCGCGAATCCAGCTGGACAAAACTATTCCAGCATTATTTTAAGACTTACGATCTAAGTAAGGCACGCGATCTAGTAAATATCAGGAAGGTCTTTCCATCCAGAATGAAATGATTACAGTGAGATTGAAGAAGAAATTCGCGACGATGCATTTCCTATTAATTTCGTGGACTCGTACGAATAAATTTTTCCATTTTCCAGCGGTCTGTACGATGAACTAGCTTCAGTCTAGACGGCGCATAGTGGTGCCGATCGCGAATCTAGCTGGACAAAATTATTCTAGCATTATTTCAAGACTTAAAGCCGTAGTTAAGTAGGTCATTGGATTCGTCTTGACATCAGCTACAATAATATGTAATAAAAAATACTTAGTGACATCTAAAAAATTAACATGATCATATTTTTTTATTAAACAAGAAAGTTTTGTCAAATTTTTTTATTGGGATTTATAGATGACTGTGTATCGATCAACTTTTGTTGGAAACATTTTCTTGCCAGATTATCCGAAATGTTCAAAACATCGTGGTGACAATTGGGCATTTGCATCGAAAAGCTTCCGAACCGAACCTTTTCATTGATTTAGCTGGCCAAAATTATTTGTAATGTTTAATGACCCCGCAACGTTTTCAAATCACATATAATATCATTTTGTATTTGTTTAAGTATTATATATGTAGTATCAGCTGCAAATATTAGTTCTTCGCTGCTAATATCCTTCACAAATGTATCGATCCTTCTTTTCTTGCTCTTGTCAGAACATTCATCAAATTGTTTCATTGGACGTCCTCTACCAAAAGATTTTGCATCTACTGTTCGTATACTTTTATTTGGAAGCTGCACTTTACCGTCCAACCACTGTTCATTTTTGTTTAGAAATTTAGTTACACCACAGTAACTTTTCTGCCACCTGTTCTTTAAATTTACGCAAAATCTGTCATACACTTTTTTAATACACTCCTTTTCATCAGCACTGCTGTCTTTTAAATTAAAATAGTGCGCTACATAATTATATACACAAGCACTCCTTGTAGCAACGTTCACCTCACTGCGCCAAACATGAAATAGCTCCGCGCAGGAAGTTTCGGCAGGCGCCAGTAAAATGTAAAAAACAAAGATGGTTGAAATAGGCCGGCGGTAATTTTTTGTACGATGGTTCTACCATATTTAATCTACGATTTGAGAGTGAAAGTATGACAAAGGATTGCAAAGCTTTCTTTGTAACTCTACCTAAAGGTAAAGCAACTTGCTGAGACAGAAAATATAATACTTTACAAATAATGATACAGAACTCAATTATTTACGTAGATATTATCGGTTTTTCTGTGAAATATATAAGTACATACCTTTCTTAGAATTATCCATATACAACAAAGTAAAAAATCGAAGGCAATGTTCGTTCGGAACGCTTGAAACACGACTGTCGCGTGCGATGTTTTGACGCCCGCAGAAGCTCATTTTCTATCTGCTTCAGAAGCATTTTATAACACTTCTTCGAGTAAATGACCATTGACCCTTAACAACCGTTGCATTAGAAGGAGGTCCCAACATGTTTCGCGCTCTTCTGCGAAAATGTGATCATTGATTTTTGTCCAGCTAGATTCGCGTTCGGCACCACTGCGCGGCGCTCGGCCGGTGAAGACAGCAAAGTTAGGCAAGCCCGAAGAAGCAAGCCGGGACAGGAAATCGAATTAGTCGCGACTGCAGTTTGCGCCGGTCGCGTCGTCGTTTTTACTCTCGCACTCGAAATCGGTTTCCGGGAAGGCAGGCTTTTCGACGCGATTAAAACCGACCGCGGCGTTTTCGATTCCGTGAACGCCGCTCGTAAATATCGCTTAGGCTGCCACAAATCAGAGCCTAGCTACGGGCACTGTCTCTGTATCGCAAAACCTAGGCGAAACCGTGGAAGCGTCGGGGGAAGAGAGATACAGAGAAGGCGAGAGAGACGTCTCGAAACTGCGGCCGAGAGGGTCCGAGAAACAGAGACAGGACACCGGCAGCAGTCTCGAATTAATATTCGGTCGGCGATTTAGATTTAGAACACGAATTTGCTGATTAGTTTGGGCGCGCGTAGTCGCTGCCATGAACGACGGTTCTATGCTTGTATAGTCCCCCGTCCCCTTTGCCCTGGAGATTTAGTCTGCGGGGGTGGTCTTTGCCGGGGGTCAAACGCTTCAGGAGGGACATTTGTTAGAGCTGGCCGGGCTGCGACAAGTGCGCCGGACACGTCTTAATATATGCATTCGCCGACCAATGGACACGACTTTGCGACTTGTTCCCCGGACACCCCGAAATGGATCTCTGTTTGCTCGAGTTTCGCTCGCCCTGCGATCCTGTTCCGCTGTTGGACACTCGTTCGGCCCTTCGGCCACCGGAAAAACTGGTCATTGCAACATTGACTGGATGTGCTTAATCCTGCGAAGAAGAAACAGCTGTATTACACTCCCTGAGGCGATTCGCTGTTTTTTACCACGCTTATATTAGCGTGCCGAGTTGTCGTTGTTGTATTCCAATTTTAAACCACTCCCCGATGAGCTAGAGACTTGAAACTTTAAACATAGCTCCGAACCGGATGACAATGCATTATTAAAAAACAAATTTTAAAAAAACTGCGTTCAGGAGAAAAGAAATGTTAATATTAGCCGTCACACCTCGTCGCGCGACGATCGGTAGTACGTGATCGCGTTCAACGATCCCCACTCCGCGCGCCGGCGCTCCCCACTCCACTACGCGTTCCCACTCCGACTCGTCCCCACTCCACTGACCCATTTCGCACCGAAGGAGCTCAGTCAGTGTGGTGTTCCGTTCATTCAGTCCCATTTCGGACAATTTCGGACTCCATCAAGAGACGTCGTCTCTCGGAGTCACCCCCTCATTCTATCTCACGTATTTCCCTAACTTGCGTTTCTACATCTTACTATTTCATACCAGTATTACTATATCTCGCGTTCCATTTAAAAAAGACAAAAAACTTCTTAAAAACCACGCTTTTGTAATTGTTAGCTCGCGAGATTTATGCATTTATCAGAAAATTTCTGGAGATATGCCACTAATTTATTTTTAGCACTCGATCCTGAAGGATTTTCGGGATAAAAACATATTGGTGCATCCCTCTGGGCTAACGGCTACCTGTATACTAAATTTCAGCTTTCTACGTCTTCTGTGTTCCGAGATTTTTCTACATTTATGAGAAAAATGAGTAGGCGTAACTTGAAGAAGTAAAAACTCCGAATTAAATCGGTATCGCGATTATTTCTCAGCTGAAGATTAGGGTTAGGGTGAACCAGTGACATTATCCACGGACAATTAAGAGGACTCATCAGTCGCCGCGGTAGATATCGTCGTAAATTCGAGCGGAAGTGGACGCGGAAAGTCGAGCAGGTCAAGTTTCGAAGGGTCGAATTAGCGACGTCCCGTCGGTTTCTAGCTCTGGAGCTGGTCCAGGTCCTGGTGTCGTCTCCCTTCGCGTGTCCTGCTCCTTATCCTGCTGGATATCCCCCACTTGTCTCCGCGCGACGGGGGTTCTTTTCCAACGGGATTAAATGGAGCGCCTAGATGACCGATGCTCGTCCGTTGCTCGCGAGGGGACCGCGGGGCGGTTGGAAAACAAGATAAAACGAGGATAAAGCTCACTTAGAACCTTCCTCTCCCTTCGCTGCCGACTACGGACCTGGGGTTCGCGGCACTGACAGCGACGAGCCTTCGTTAATCCAGAAGCCTAATCGTCCGGATCGCCGGCCTCCAGCCCCGGTGCTCCAGTTCGCTTTTTTCGGCCGGCGAATTTGAGGTTGCTCGAGCAAACGGGGACGCAAACGATGTGCTCTTTTCTTCGTTTTCGGAACGCGCGCGAGAGCCTCGAGATTAGGTTAACGTGACGAGGATGTGCTTCGTTTTAATTCGCATTTCGAACCTCCGGCAAATATTCTGAAATTGTTCTACAGGATGTATTTTACTCTGCTTCGAAAAATTCACTAAAATACTGTCAAGTGTGCAGTTTAAGGCTGCGCGATTCATTTTTCCCTCCAGTTGAAAACGACACTGTCGATTTGAGCGCTCTGTTTGCCTGTAAATAGAATTGCGAAGGGGTTGTTCGGGGGGATGGAAACCACGGTTCCCGTTTAATTAACTGGTCGATCGAGGATCCATTAGCGGCGGCAGGTCCTTCCGATTTCCTCGAGACACGGGAGTCCCGGCTGCGGATCCGGAAAGCCGCGTGTAATGCCCGCTTTTAAGCCCCGATTACACGCGCGACCCGCCCGGATCCGTAAGAGGATTATATCTCGACTTTGTTGTGGCGCTCGAAGACGTTCGTTAGCGAAATCATTGTTGCGACGATCTTCTCCTTCTTCGGCTGGCATCGTTAGCGCTTAAAACGGGAAACCGCGCTCTCCTTGGATTCGGTAAATTCCTTCTGTGCTCCCGCGTTCCTCCTCGAGTCGGTCGTTCATGCTCCTTCGTTGCCATGTAAACCGACTTTTTTACAACGTTGCTCCCGAGATTCGGCAAACAATCTCCAACGAAATATCTCTTACATTTTCTCCGTTAAAAACTCGTCTTGCAAAACACGTAAGCCGAACGGGCCCGTTCTGACGTTCATTTTAGAGAGGTAGCAGATGATCAATTTTTCGGTCGCGAGGCAAATTCAGGATCGTAAATGGAAGTCGAACAGTTTCCAGATAAAAATTTGTTCGTCTAATGAACTTCACGAGATCTTTCATAGTTGAAGAATCGAGTCAGCAGAGATTGCCAGTCAGCGAAATAGTCATTGATCTTTTTCGACGAATCGAACACGTTTCTCCTCGGTTTTTGGAGAAGCCATCGATCATCCAATTTCACGGATCGGTCACAATTTCCCCCGAGCGTTCTCTTCTTCCCTTTCCAACGATTTTTACCCCGCGTATTCCTTTTTTCCGACTCGCTATTACGCTGATCCCCGGGCTTCCGTGTCGCTGCAGCTCCTGCGGGACGTCCGACACGGCTGTCCAACTGTTACTTTGATTTATCGATCTTAATTAGCTCCTATGAAAATCACCGGTGCCCGTCCAGTCTCAGGTGCGATCCGTAGAAATTGCAGGATTCGTTTCTGGGGACAGTGCGAAATATAATTGGGGACCTCGATCACCAACTGCAACGTAATTATCGCTGTAATCTGGAAGGGGATTGGTGTTGGTGATTGATTAGGCAAGCGGCTGATCGATTCTAGAATCTCCTGATTGGAAGAGCAATGGAAATCTTCGTTTCTGGAGGGATGTTTTGGACGAAATAGAGGTTTCACAGGGACGAGCATCGTCGCGTATAATTCGTAAGTGTGTTTGATAGAGAACCGCGGGAATTATGGTGTCTCGAACTCGAAGAAAAGTTCGATTGGGTGTCCCACGAGGGATTTCTGCGCGGGCCGCTTCCTCGCGCGCGATAAAATCCGAAGGAATCGGGGCTGGCCGCAGCCGGCAAACTTCTCCGCTCGATCCCGTCCAAGTTTTTGCCCCCCTCGCGGCGCCCGTTTATGGTTTGACTGCCCTCGGATGGCACTTTAGGGAAATACACGAGGAAATCCGCGCCGTTTCTCCACTCTATCGGGAACCGCTACAGCCTATTGTGTATTATTAGCCAATAAAACCCACTTGCTGTTTGTTCGAGACACGCATCGCTGCCTCCTGCGATTTCTCCTCGACTTTCGGCTCCCCCTCTTTCTTCTCGCGGTGCATCCTCTTAGCCGATTCTATCCTAGCTAGACCGCGGACTCTCTGCGTTTACGACGTGAAATTGAAAATGCGACTTTAGGAAGCTCCGAATCGCACTGATCCTCGGGCATTTCGGAGTTAATTGAAACGGTGTCGTTGAAATTCCCGACTCGTTCTAATACGTTTGCTCAAGAAAGCACGGTCGAGCGATCCGAAGGGGATGATTTACAGCGATAGGGTTAAAAGACTTGGAAAAGGGGCTGCACACGGGGCAGCCGCTGATTCTCAGTCGTCCCCACGCGTCCCTGATTAGCCCAGGTTTCCTCGCATTTCCGATTAAACTCGATAGCGGACGATCCTATCGCGTGCAACCCTCCCGCCGGCGATGTAATTGGAGAGGATCCACTCGAAGGGTGGACATTTGAATTCATTTCGAGTATCTACCGGTTCCTACGACCTATCCCTTCGTGATTTCCCGGAAACGTTCAGGCATCGCGCCGCGACTAAAATCCGATTGTTTCGCTTCTTGCTCGCCGCGGGATTCTCCTTTTCCACGAGTTGCAATTCTGCAAATTAATCCGGTATATCATCGCTGAAGAAGTTCCTCGACGTAACTTTCCGTCGTGTTCGGAAATTAAAACAGGCTTTTCAAGAGGAGAATCGATGACCGGTCCCCAGGGCTTGGAAACAGTTATGATATCGGTTTCGGTCCTTGAAACAGTTATGAAGGACCGATATTCTGAATAACTGTTATGAAGGCCCGAAATTTTGGTTGATATCGGTTTCGATTACGGTCCTTCGTACATGGATATCGGTCCTAGCATAAAGGTCTAGGACCGTTATTTTTTCGGTCCTATATCGGTCCTCATATCGGTTCTAAATTCTAAGTTTCAAATTATAGCAATCAGGGCTGGAAACGGGTCCGAAAATAACTACTAACATTGAAAACGGTTATATTTTGGTCATAATTGAAAGTTGTTTTATTATAACAATAAATGTATACATTATTAACTATTTTTGAAGTGAAACTTCTTTCGGCAGGGTGTAGGCCTAATTCGCGTCACGGAATTCGCGACACGAATATGCGTAACGGAAGTGGTGGGGATGGTTAGCCGAGCTAGTCGTAAATAAAAAATGGCTGTATCTCGGGAACGGTCCATCCTACCGCAAAAATAACGAAATTTTCAAAAGGCTCAACCCAAAAGCATATAGGGTATGTCCAACCACATGACGTATGTAGTCTTTTGAATTTAAAAACAAACATACGCGAAACTTCTTGCATATCCTAGTAATGTTTAGAAGTAAATTAAGATTGGAAATGGTAAATAATCCTAATGAAGCGACAACAAGATCAGGAACAACTCTCGATGCAGTATTTGCAAGATATTTAGACAAAATTGAATCAAGAATATTTATATCATATTTTAGCTATCACAAGCCAATTGTTTCAATGATAGAATCATAGAAAATCATAGAAAAAATAATGAACGATCAAAATTTGCGACGCAAAGAAGGAGAGCGTATGGAAAAGAAAGGGACATAGTTCATAGCATTTTTTAGTTTTTACTTTTTTTATTGTAATTTTAATTTTCGTTATGTAGCTAGGCTCTAGGTTTTCGCTTGCAGAGTGGTGAGTCTTGTGTTCAAGAGGATGTGTTTTGTTTAACCAGAAATCATTCTGATTGGTATCCCCGCAAAAGCGTCAGCGGTGACGTCGAGTCAACAGTCGCGTCGGCAATCGACAATAAGGTGTCGGTCTCTTTGCCACCGATTACAAAGCATCGGCCGACCCTTAGAAGTCGCTGTGCCTAAAGCACCGGTCGAGCAACAAAGTATTGGAACCGATATTGAAGACCGATATAGGACCGAAAAAATATCGGTCCTAGACCGATATGCTAGGACTGATATCCATGTACGAAGGACCGTAATCGAAACCGATATCAACCAAAATTTCGGTCCTTCATAACAGTGAAATTTGTTTCTCGATCGTATATTGAGTATAAGAGAATATGTTATCGGCGCCAAGGTTCGATCACTTAAAAACAAAACTACAGCAAATGTGCAATATTTAAAAATGCAACTTTAACGTTTCGATCCTGATGTGGATCATTCTCAAAAAGAAACACTATGCGTCTGGAATAATGCAAGAAAAATACGATTTGCAACTAGAAATTGTAACAAAACTTGTAAATCTCATATAATAATTAATTGAAAACTTACTTGCTGTGACAAAGGAGAAAAAATTTTAAGAAACATTCTTAAAACATGGTTAAATTTAAATGAGCATCTGTCGTCAATGGTGGCAGATAAGCGACTGAGACAATGTGCTGATCATAAGCAAGAGCGTGAAGTGTCAAGTACATGGAATATCATAACAGTTATTCAGAATTCAAATTTTAGGGTTATGTTTGCGGCGCACAGGTTCGATCATATAATACACAAAGATAGCAATTTTTGTAGACATTTATCAATCGTTCGATTCGGATGTGAATCATTTACGTTATAAAGACACGTTTGCTATAAAATGTTTTCTATAAGAGAAAAAGAAGGAAGGATGGTGGTGGTGTGTTCGAACGAATCGAACGTTTGATAAATGTCTACAAAATTGCTAAAATTTGAATTGAAAAATGTACGATCGAAAAATAATTTCTTAGTTATTCAGAATATTGGTCCTCCATAACTGTTTCGATCAAGCCCGAACTGAAACAGTTTCAAACAGTTATTTTCGGGCCCGTTTCAAGCCCTGCCGATCCCGTTGGTAGTGTGCAGCATCCCCTATTCAGGTCATCTCGAGATCAGGTAATCGTTGGAGAGTCTCTTCTTGCGGAGTGTCGGCGCGATACCGCGTAATTAGGCTCCCCCGGGCGCAGCTCGGTGGACATTCGAATTCATTCGGGGTCAGAGCGTTCTCCTCCGTGGGGGTTGGCCGACAGCCCCTTTACCAGGCAACTGTCTGAACATGACGTAACGCTCCTGAAAGCCGTTCAGCCCGGTTTTTGCGGTGTCCGGCCAGCAACAATGGCCGCTTCTTACGCCGCTCTGGTCACCGTATATTATTAATTACTGTATTAATCTCGCCGGCCGTAAGCAATCTATTATACACGGGATAAGAGCCGGCGGCCGAGCCCGGCGTCGGCGTCGTCGTCGACGTCGCGGTCGTCGGCGTCGTCAAAACGCCCGCCCACGTTCTCCGCTACCCTCTGCCCCGACACCCTTTCTCATTCGGTGACTTTGTAACTTCGCTGCTCGATGTAATCTGACCCCTAAGGGTGTTAACGAAGGGTGGCCAACCGGGGAGGGTGTTAAAGGAATCTTGAAATTGGCCGACAACGTTCGACGCCACCTTCCCCCTAGAGCCATCCGATCGATTTCGGTTTTTCGGAAATTCAAGTATCGGATGTACATTTAGTTATCCGGAATATTTTCTTGTGTTTTCCAGGTCAGTGTGCAGCCTGCATGCTAGCCAGGGTCGAGCGAGAGCGTCTGGAGAGCCTGAAGTACGACAGGGCGACGATCTACGTGAAGTGCGTGGACGAGCACGACGGATCGAAATCCGAAACAGACACAGAGGTGAGTGGAAGCGACGAAGAAACGAACGACGCAGCAACATTGTAGCGACAGGGGATTTTTGTTAATGGGCCAGGGTGCCGAGTCACCGAGTCTCCTGGAACCGGTCCAGATTGATGCCGGTCGATAAGGAGATTGGCCCCATCTCGTCCATTTCACGATAATAATCGTCATTACGTTTCCGTGGCGCGACCTCGGGCCCACCTGCCTCCTTCGTCGAGATCATCTTCCCCCGTTTTTTCGTTTTATTCTCTGGCTGGCCGAAAGTGTTCGCGGCAACATACGTGGATGAAGACTTTACAGCGATTGCAGACTGTGTAACGGTTGTGTTCTTTCTGTTCGCTCAGGTGGCTGCGAAGAGACCGAAGATGGACAGCTCCAGGCCTTCGAGGACCAGGAGGAACTTGAAGGGCTCCCACGAACTGAAAGTCTCGTCGGAGATCACCCTCAAGGAGCTGAAACTGATGGTGAGTGCTAACTTTCTATAAGTACCTCCAACTTGGCACAATTTTCGGTCATTCTCTGGATTTAATTTGTCTCTTCGCGACAAATTATCTCCATTCGCGTTCAAACGAGAGTCGGTTAACCTAACCGCGAATGGGCATGGGACCGTCCGAAGAATCGGTCGCAATAGTCTCGAATGTTTGACTTCCGGAGGACCAGTGTCTCGTATTGAATTAGGGTTAACCGTGGCTCCGCGATCGAGCGTAGTTGCTGACAATGACAGTGATCACGGGGTAATTGAAAGAGATTGCTGTAGCTGGAGAAAAGCATCGTTTTACGAGGGTTTCGGACGAAGACAGAGGTCCTCCTAAAGTCAGACACCCTGCGCAACAGAGAACGGGAGCAGAGGAAAGAGAGAGAGAGAGAGAAGTTCGTCGGGTTCGTTCGATGGACGAAAGTAGTAAAGCCGTAGTTATGGCTGGTTAGCATATGCCCGGGCCCCGGCAGTGTGCTTAAACTATTAAGCGTATTTATATTGCGAGGCTGCGCCCGTCTCCTTCTCCTTCTTCGGGGCCAACGGCAAAAACCCGAAAGAGCATAAACCTCGCGCTAATAACAGGCCTCTCCGCTCTCAGACTTCTCCACTCCACTTCACTCCACTTCGTTCGTCTCTCTGGGCCTTCCTTCCTCTCGTACCGATCCCTCTTCAACACGGTCCCCTTCTTCCTCTCTCTCTCTTCCTCTCCTCGGACCTTCCTCGAGGTGTTGCTTCCGCTCGTGCTTCGACTTTCGCGAAGCCGTCTTCTTCGTCCTCGTGTCTGCTAGCTTCTCATGTTCGCAAATGCGCGCAGTTCACTGCTGAACTATCACGAGACGGCGGATCTTTATGCAAAATAAAAATGGTTTGCTTTAGCTGCGGGACATTGTAACCGAATAGCAATTAAAACGATGCACAACTATAAACAGAAATAAGATTTATAAAAATATTGTTTGGGAGTTTTCGAGGAGGGCTTTAAAAATGAAATCGAAGCGCCGCGATGTGGGTTAAAAAGGGGGAAGCAGCGTGAATATTTAATAGCGAGGAACACGTTATTAATCCCCGTGTTCCGACGGTCCCCATTTACCGAATTTTTGTCGGCGGCCGGCCGGGTTTTTTTCATGTTTTTTAATATCCGCCCGCGAGAAAGGTTGCCGGCGTCAATGGGAGGACGAGCCTCCTCTCTTCTCATTCAGTGGCCCTCTCTTTATAGTTCCACTGACCGAGGCGACCTCCCTTTTTTCTCCCATTTTCGATCGAGCCTGTCAAGAGAGCTGACCATTCTACCGGCAGCCGCCACCATCTACTCTTCTCTTCCTCGTCGCATTTCCCTCCGTAGAAACAATCTACGCCGGAGATTCGTAACGAATTCTAGAGCGCCTAATCGTCTCCAGCAACGGGTCAACGAATTTTCTGTCTTTCATTCCGCCGGCAGAAAAACGCGGAAAAATTGCGGAGCGCAAAGTGACCGGCCTCGCCGGTTTCACCGCAATAATTGCCAGGTCTGGCCAGTAGTAAAACTGTGAAATTCGAGTCGGCGTTCGCGGAGAGCTCTCTCGGAGAAGACGTTGCCAGAGGAGAGGATCCGTCGTCGCTCCTGGAGCATGAAGACTAAACAGGCGGAGATTAGACGGCGATTCCCGCCACGGAAATACTCGCGGAGGGTCGGTCTCGCGGGTCGGGTCCTATTCGACAAAAATCGACAGAGCTCTGCCGGCTGTTTTTTGCCGGTCGGCAAAAATCCGGCGAGTTTCATGGTCGAGCGCGCGACAAGTCGCGAGCAAGCGAGCAAATCGGGACAACGGCCGGTGGTGCGCTTCGACCGACGATCGCTTTACGTAATCGTCGTAACGCCGCGATCGCCGGTAAATATTACTTTCTACTCACATTCCGTGTCACCGGTCGCGATCACGTTTTTTTCCCCGCTGTCCGCTGTGCTCTCCGTCCTCTGTTCGCCGATTTCTTTCTTCCGCTTTTTAATCTATCGGACGAGAACGCGCTCGTTCGCTCGTTGTTTGTCTCGATGCTGCTGCTCTTTGGCTCGTCGAGCGACGGACGTTGTTAGGCCGAGAGAAACTGGCGGCGAGAATCGGCCCTCGTACACATGGAAATCGGTACGTCGGAACTAATTTCTGGAATTCGTGAAATCGATTTCTCACGCGGCCCTCTTTGCAGCGTCACCGTAGGCAATAGCTTCGATATTTCTAGAAAAAAAGAACGATGGCGCGATCGCCGGACGCTTCAAACTCGTTCGATGCTTTTCGAAAGCCTGTGGACTGGATAAATAATGGAAAGTGAATTAGATAACACGAAAGTATTTGGAATGCAATTAGAATATAAAGACTTCTTGGACTAGGACTTGGAGAGGACTACTGTGAACGTGAAGAACAACAGCGCTAAGGGTCCTAGAAATTCTTGCCAGAAATTCTTCTCTAAGTTCGACGTTAATATTCTCGATGCCACGTTGAAATTTGGAGGGAATTATTATCGAGGATGGCGGGAACCAGGCCGAGGGAGGGGGTGAAAGAATAACAGATCCGCAAGGAGGTTCTGCCGACAGTTTAACTTGGTTTACGTCGGACACGGTCTAACCAGGGTGTTGGATGCGCGCGCGCGCTCTCGCGAACCTCCTCCCGCTCTTCCAGCTTCTCTCGAGCTCCTCCCGCTCGTCTTCTGCGCGTCCCTGGCTCTTTTTCCCGGCGGTTACCCGCTCGTAAAACAGAAACCGACCCGTGCACGTTTACACCGGCAACGGGTAAGCTGCTGGTCTCCTGCCGGAGAGGAACCGGCCGATGGCGAACGCGAAACCGTTCTCTCGAGGCGGCTTCCACAAATTAAGCAATTACCCGGACGCATGCTCTTCTCGATTCCGACTTCGCGATGTTGGCCCTTCGCTCGCTCCTTCGCTCTTCTCCTCGTCCGCGCCTCTCTGCTCAGAGTTCAACGGCTGCAGAGGCGCGATCTTCGAGTCCGCTGGAATTTTTAATTACCATCGCTGCTGGCAAGTCCCAGAAGCTTCTTCTATTCGCGCGGCAAGCATTGTCATTTTTCTCAAGGGATCGTTCTCTCTTCAGCACGCCTAACGCTCACGGGTCACTTCCCGGAGTCGCTGGAATTTTACACCGACGATCGTCCCCGACGCTTCTGTCTTCTTTCGAGCGACGATTGTAATGTTCCCCAGGGATTATTTTCTCTTTAACACGCCTAACACCTCCGGTCACTTTTCGTGAGCTGGCCTCTCCTAACATTTTAAACGTTTTTTGCTTCAGACCATGCGGATTTGTGGCGCCGGACCCTACGACCAACACCTGATGCTCGGCGAACACGAGCTCACCGATCACAGTCAGAGTCTCGCGGCGCTCGGCATTTTTCCCGGGGCGCTTCTCACCTTAAAGGTAGGCCTTAACTTCTCTCCCATTTCTTTTTCATCACTTTCTTCGACCACATTTCTAGACGTACGCGCTCCGCTACCCTCCCCTCCCCGAAAATGGAAATTCCGACTCGTAGAGGGAACGTGATTAATTGAAGTTCGCCGGAATATTATCCGGCAGGCATTCGAACGAAAGAAAACGCGAAATTTTGTGGCAATTAGGAGCAATTGCTCCGATAACGGTCGCACAATGGCCCCGCTAATAAGCCACGGAGCCGGCTTCCCTCCCCGTTATCCCTGGCATCGCATTCCGAACCAGCAAACATTCGAGCAAGACCCTCAGGATCGTCCCCGAACGTTCAGAATGGTCCTCGGACGTGTCTCTCCGTCGCAAGAACGCGAGGATGCGAGCCGAACCACGCTTCCTGCTTTCAATTTTCAGACATTTTAACCGTTCGTTCGCCGGAATTCGGGCCAAAGCGGATACTGCACCCATGGCTGGATACACCAGTGAAACACCAGTCGCTATAATTCGCAAGACTCGCAGTGGTTGAAACTTTTGTCCCTTTAAAGACTCCGCGTTTGTGCGTTATTAAATCGTTTCGATATTTCATGAAGGAATGTCTTGGAGAATTTTTATTTTGCATAAAGATCCGCAGTCTGACATCGGCTACCAGCCGGCGACGATTCAGTATCATGTCGAAACGGAGCGCAAGGTCTTCCGATGCAAGAGACAAGCGCGATGACTCCACCTGTAGAAAACCGCGCGCCTTTTTCTATCCTCCCTCGATCGTCTAGGATCCGCCGAGGCAGAAGAAGCGACAGATGGTTTAGTTAGGCTCGGAACCGGCGCGGCGGCGTCGGGAGGCATCGCCGATCGATTTTTGCCAGAGTCTCTCGTTGCGTCGCCGGTAGTCGGAAATCAATTATCGCTGTTGAAACGGATCGCTACACCGGCGATTACCTGAAAAATCCGGCAAAAATACGATCGAGGCGAGTTCCACCGATCCGCTGCGCCGCTGGAGGGAATAGAGAGGCAGCGGGGCGTGCCCGACAACTTCGATAAATAGTTGGCTACGTAAATGCCCGGTGCCGGGCATAACTCGCGGATTAGTCAGCCGCGTTCGCTACGGACAGACCGCGAGATCGGTTTCTGCTTTTTCACCGTGACTTTTTCTAGGAGATCGATCGATCAACCGATCCGACCTCTGGACGCACGAACTTCGATCTTCGGAGTGGAAACAATCGACGGACAATGTCTCTAGGACAAAACCTCTACGGAAAAATTTCCTTGTGCTTCGTATTTTTTCAATACTTCCTCATTTTACCTTTAGCCACGGCGCACAGTGGTGCCGATCGCGAGTCCAGCTGGACAAAACTATTTTAGCATTATTTTAAGACTTACGATCTAAGTAAGGCACGCGATCTAGTAAATATCAGGAAGGTCTTTCCATCCAGAATGAAATGATTACAGTGAGATTGAAGAAGAAATTCGCGACGATGCATTTCTTATTAATTTCTTGGACTCGTAAGAATCCGATCGAAGATCGACGGACAATGTCTCTAGGACAAAACCTCTCCGGAAAAAATTTCCTTGTGCTTCGTATTTTTTCAATACTTCCTCATTTTACCTTTAGCCACGGCGCACAGTGGTGCCGATCGCGAGTCCAGCTGGACAAAACTATTCTAGCATTATTTTAAGACTTACGATCTAAGTAAGGCACGCGATCTAGTAAATATCAGGAAGGTCTTTCCATCCAGAATGAAATGATTACAGTGAGATTGAAGAAGAAATTCGCGACGATGCATTTCTTATTAATTTCTTAGACTCGTACGAATAAATTTTTCCATTTTCCAGCGGTCTGTACGATGAGCTAGCTTCAGTCTAGACGGCACACAGTGGTGCCGATCGCGAATCTAGCTGGACAAAATTATTCTAGCATTATTTCAAGACTTAAAGTCGTAGTTAAGTAGGTCATTGGATTCGTCTTGACATCAGCTACAACAATATGTAATAAAAAATACTTAGTGACATCTAAAAAATTAACATGATCATATTTTTTTATTAAACAAGAAAGTTTTGTCAAATTTTTTTATTGGGATTTATAGATGACTGTGTATCGATCAACTTTTGTTGGAAACATTTTCTTGCCAGATTATCCGAAATGTTCAAAACATCGTGGTGACAATTGGGCATTTGCATCGAAAAGCTTCCGAACCGAACCTTTTCATTGATTTAGCTGGCCAAAATTATTTGTAATGTTTAATGACCCCGCAGCGTTTTCAAATCACATATAATATCATTTTGTATTTGTTTAAGTATTATATATGTAGTCTCAGCTGCAAATATTAGTTCTTCGCTGCTAATATCCTTCACAAATGTATCGATCCTTCTTTCCTTGCTCTTGTCAGAACATTCATCAAATTGTTTCATTGGACGTCCTCTACCAAAAGATTTTGCATCTACTGTTCGTATACTTTTATTTGGAAGCTGCACTTTACCGTCCAACCACTGTTCATTTTTGTTTAGAAATTTAGTTACACCACAGTAACTTTTCTGCCACCTGTTCTTTGAATTTACGCAAAATCTGTTACACACTTTTTTAATACACTCCTTTTCATCAGCACTACTGCCTTTTAAATTAAAATAGTGGGCTACATAATTCTATACACAAGCACTCCTTTTAGCAACGTTCACCTCACTGCTCCAAACATGAAATAGCTCCGCGCAGGAAGTTTCGGCAGGCGCCAGTAAAATGTAAAAAACAAAGAAGGTTGACATAGGCCGGCGGTAATTTTTTGTACGATGGTTCTATCATATTTAATCTACGATTTGAGAGTGAAAGTATGACAAAGGATTGCAAAGCTTTCTTTGTAACTCTACCTAAAGGTAAAGCAACTTGCTAAGACAGAAAATATAATACTTTACAAATAATGATACATAACTCAATTGTTTACGTAGATATTAGTGGTTTTTCTGTGAAATATATAAGTAAATAGCTTTCTTAGAATTATCCATGTCCAACAAAGTAAAAAATCGAAGGCAATGTTAGTTCGGAACGCTTGAAACACGACTGGAGCGTGCAATGTTTTGACGCCCGCAAAGCTCATTTTCTATCTGCTTTAGAAGCATTTTACAACACTTCTTCGAGTAAATAAATGATCATTGACTTTTACCAACCGTTTCATTAGAAAAAAGTCCTAACATGTTTCGCGCTCTTCTGCGAAAATGTGATCTTTGATGTTTGTCCAGCTAGATTCGCAATCGGCACCACTGTGCGCCGTAGACTTTCCTGGATTTTATTCGGACTGCCTCGGAGCTCACAGTTCTGGCATTCTGATGTTTTACACGTTTAAGGATGTTCTAGGGTTCTTTGTCAGTTCTCTTTTAGACTTCTTATTCGATGTCTCTTACATCCAAATCCTCTATCAGGCCGTTCACATCGAATATTTCGATGTTTCGGACATCTGAGGACGTCGTGAGCATTTCTTACACTTTCGGGAAGATCGTTGGTGTTTCTAGTTTCCAGAAATGGTCGCGATCGTTCACCGGCAGCGAGTTAATCGTCGCTGGAACGATACATTTGTCGAGCACGCGGGAACGGTACGGCGGACAGTGACAAACAGGTGCAATTTAGATTTAAGATCTAGCTACCGTTTCCCTTAAGCCCGAGACAATGGATAAGTAACGTCGGCAATGGTCCAAGATAACGGCAAGACCGCCGATTTCGTCTTGGGATTAGCCGGAAACGTCGCCCACCGAGATTAGAAGTGTTAATTGGCCTAGCGTTGCTGGAAGATTAGCTCTCCGAGGCGAGATTCAGCTCCGGCCGATCTTCTTTATCTTGCGGACCCGCTGATAACAATCCTTTCGATCCTCTGGAGTCACTCGCGCCTCTTCGAACAAAGTAGGTACCCGGTCCCCCAACAAATTCCTTGGCGCTTTTCACAAAGTACAAATTAAGTTGATTCGTTCTCTTCACGATCCTTTATTCTCTCTCTCATATAAATGGCAATAAGACTCGATGCTTGATCGCTTCAGAAGTCATTCGAAATCTGCTGATCTGCTAGCTGGAAGTGAGAGGGTTCGAGAGGAGCCGAGGGGTTCGGGAAGCCGGGCATATGCGATGTCCATTCGCGATTCAGCCGGCTGCATATCTGGCAGTTCGCGCGGGCCGCGAGGATCGAAGATTCAGCCAAAAATTCAGCGGACGTGCCTTGTTTTTGCCGGGTCAGAAGCTGTCGGCGGCGGCCGCCATGCCGTCGCCCCGACGCTGTCGCCGAGCCGGACCGCGCCGGCCGAAAGAAAAATTCTGCGGCCCGTCTCCGTTCGTCCGTTCTGCCCGTCTCCGAAACCGCCGGAATAATTCCAGCATTCCAGCGCATTCCGGCGTTCACAGTCCACTGATTTTATGAAAGCGAACCGGCGGACAACGGGCGTTCGGATGTCAAAACCGTTAAACCCGACGAAGACGAGACCGGAGCCGATGATGGTCTCTCGTCTCCCCTCTCGCGGACTGGTTTTCGCTCTTCCAGCTGCGAATTCTAATTGCCGGTTGCGGTAGGATCGTACCGTTCCATCCTCGGCGATCACTGCAGCTGGACAATAGCCTGGCCTGCAAAAATATTTCGCACGTATTTCTTTATCGGCCAACATTCAACTCTTGAAGTTGAGCAATCAATAGGTGTAAAATATTTTTCCGGTATCTGTCTTCCGCGTAAATTTCATCGAAATCGGTATGATTCGATTCCAGATTCGATGTGATCAACCTTTCGGTCGCGAGACGGTTCGCATGATCGTGATGGAGTTTTACCGTGCTTTAGTATAGAAATCCGATTAATCAACTCGATTAAGAAGCTGTCGGACAGCGGTAAGAACATACTCGACTCCCGTCGCGTTTCTAGAAAGGCCGGGAGGAGCTTCTCACCTTTTTCTCGGTCGAGCCGAGTATTAACGCCGCGCCACGAGGTGCTCGACCCGCTAAAAATGTTAAGAGTCGATTCCACCGTGATTATATCGCGATTTCATCTTTGTTTTCGAGTTGTTCGCAATTCAAGCGTATTTTTACCCCGCGGCGGTATTTAACGCCGCTCGAGAAGACTTAACAACTTGGAAATCACGGCGGAAAGGTGAAATTTGATCGCGCCTGATTTTTATTCCGAGTTGTGGAGCTATCGAGCAGAGATACTAACAGCAATTTCAAGTGTTAGCAAACCTTGTGTCCATCGTTCTTAACGAACATCTACTTTGTCGGACATCCACCTTGCTCCACGGACCGGCGCGAAGCAATTAAAAAACCGCGGAGGGATTCTTGCTCGCATTCCCGGATCGCATTGTTCCGCGATCGACAGCTTTCTTGGCGCCAAACGAAAAACCGACAGGCCCCTTCCCGGGAATCTAAATTTAATCCGCGAAATAAATAATAGATCCAATGAACGGTCCGCTGGGTTTGCGGTCGCGTTCTTTCCTCGATCCCCGGGATTTTCGACGGGGTCCGACTGCATCGATGATCCGGGATAGATCGTTGATCCTCGACGAATTTCACGGCGCGATTTCGGTCCCGTTTTTACCGTGTTTGCACAGTCGAAGGAGCAGACCGTGCTCTAATCCGCCGATAAAACTGCGATCCGCGTCTAGAGGAATCCGGATTCATTTGTGCACGGTAATGATCGATCGGTTTTTTATCGATGCATCGCCGATTTTCTTGCCGATCACGCTTTTCAGTTCATAGAGCGACGGATGAAAAATTATCTCTGGGTGTTTGGGAATTTCAGCTGAAACGTGGCTCTGGAAAACGCGCTGTTCGGAATTCAACGATCGACTGGAGCGCTGACAAAGCGTTCGGAACGGCCTCGTTCCGGGAAAATGGATTAATCGTTGGACAGAGCCGAGGGACACTAGCAATCTGTGCTGAACAACGGCTAAATTTCATAGGATTATGCGCCGGTGGTTGTTTTACGACAGAAGATTTCGCGAAACAATCCCGCGCGCGCGCGCCGCGGGAGCTTCTTGCCGCGGGATTGGTCCACGGTTATCCGCATAACTGCGAACAATTATCCGTCGGCCGTGGATTTTTCAGCCGCGTTACGGCCGCGATAGCGTGCAACGGCCGTTAAAGCCAGCTAGACGAACCTTAAAAGGATTTATCACTATCGTTACGTCGACCGTGAGGACCGATAGGCCGTGCCTCGAACTCGACACTGCCACTGAAATAATTACAGTCATCCGCCGGGGAAATTTGCGAACCCCTTTTTTTGCCCCGCCCTGTTTGCGAACGCCCACGGAAGGGGATTTTGCTTTTCGATTCGAGGCGGCGGAGAATTTTGCCGGAGGAACGCTTCGGATCGAAAATATTCGGGAAAAAATCGGAAATGACGAATCGTGTCGAGAGACGATCACTTCTAGAATAGTTCCCAGGACGTTGTGTATCGAACGAGCCAGCTACCGGCTCAGAATCCTGGAACATACAATGACTGGGATGACTTGCCGGCGGAATCAGCCGTGGAACGTCTTTCGATACATTAAATACCGCCTCGTCATCGCTCGCGCGATGATTCAAGGTCGCGATTACGAAGTCAGCGCACCAAGTCCCGGCTTCGGATCTGCATCCCCCGATACATCTCCGTGCTCGATTGTCCGCGAAAATGATCGCACGATTAATCCTCGAGGAGCGATCAGACGACGATCTACCGCAAGGACTGCACGGGACGACTATCAGGCGCCTAACCACCGTCTTCCAATCTTGAAATGGTAAATTGCTGAATTGTTCTAGAGGATCCCGCTTGAAAAATAATTTTAGTTGCGGATTTTTAGCCAGTTCGGCGGACTAGAAGATCCCATGAAGCACCGTGGATCTACGGGGGCTCCAAAAATTGTCGGCCCCGGGGCAATTAGCCAATTAGCGACGCAATTCTCGCGGTCGGGCCGCGAGACGCGTTAAATTAATCGAGCGGGAATAACAAGGAAGGGAACAGAGTTGCTTACAAAGTCCGTGGGCCCTCTCGCTCGTTTCCTCCTTCTACTCATTTTTCCCCGATTTTTTTGCAATTCCTCCTCACTGTGCGCCCTCTCTTCATGGCTGATCGACCGGAGTCTTTAGAGTCGGTCGGTCGAGCCTCGAACGGGCGGCAGCCGCGTTTGATGTCGTGTGACGAATGTCCGCGTTGGACGCGCTCTCCTCTCTCTTTCTCTCTCTCTTTCTCTCTAGCTCTCCTCTCCTCGCCCCTCTTGTTCCCCCTGTCTCCTCTCGCCGGACATTTCTCTCTTCTTTCCGTGTGCCTCGACGGCACACTGCTCTCCGTTCGACTTTCGTAGGATTCCTCCACTCGATCCTCTCTCCTTCTTTCGACGTTCTCTAGCTCGTCTAATTCCATTGCTTTCCTCCTCTCGCTCGCCTCATTCTTTCTCCCTTTTCCTCCTTTTTTACGCCATTCCATCGGGTGATCGATCGCGAATTTGATCGCTGCTACCGGTCCTCGAATCTTCGAGGAAACCCTCTCTCGGTTCGCCGGCTACCGATCTGTCTCATCTCTGGATACATAGTTGCAGACAGCGGCAAATATATTTTTTTATGTGGTACATATTGGGTAAGCACGGTATATTTTTGTCGAACGGGGATGAAGGCACTGTACAACGTGTAGCCTTGGAACTATCATTTTGATGTTCGAAGGTGTCCGAATTTGTTCTTTGCATAAAGATCCACAATCTAGATGTTTTATCCTCTCGCTCTGTTGGCTCCGATCGAACTCTTTGTTTCCCCGAGGCCTTATCGTGCGGCAACAACGCGTTCGATTGTTAGTTAATATCCTGGCCGGTGTTTCTTTCTGGCTTGCGGTCGTCTTTGGGAATAGGGCGCAAGCGTGGCCAGTCTTTTTTCTTTTTTTTCGCGGTGGATTCCAATATAGCTGGGCCCGACGCGACGCACGGTAGTCCCAAGCCGCGCGCCAACAGAAAATTGGAAACATCCGATAGGGCCCTTTATGCCTCGGATCCGAAGGCCCGGCAAAAAGGAACGCTTGACCGGCTCCGCTGCAAAATAACCATCGATCCATCGATCGGGCCCCGGCCCGAACCTGCCCATGATATCCCTGTACAGCTGGATTTAATGTCGCGAGTGTCGCTCCGCCGATCGAGCCTCGATTTATGTGACGTTGATTCTTTCGTTTGAAAATTATATTAATTCACAGGTGGATGAAGATCGGAAGAGATTTTTTCCCCGTCGATCTTTCGCTCGTTTTCTCGACAAGGACCCTGGTTCGCGAAAGAAAGAATCCTGTTGTGTTCGTTCCTTCGGTAGTCTGTCCCGACCACGAAGCGGCGTTTAAGCTCGGAACGACCGTAATAAAATCCCATAATAAAATTCTATTTGCTCGTCCATTAATCACGTAATTGCAGCCCGTTGCACGCGGTTACGGTCTTTCCGTTCCTGCTCGTTTCGCTGCGATCGCGAATTCCGTGTAACCGTGGGACGTGTACTTTTCCTATTAACAGGATGCCGTTCCGATCACGGCGAATCTGTTAACATGCTCCGACCGACGACCAAGCGACCAGGCCTTGCTCCGCGATCGTCCGACGACACGCGGGTGTGATAAACGACCGGTGAAAACGATCCGACACAATCTACAGGCAATCTGCTGTTCCCTGTAATTTCGACGATCAATTACACGTTCGATTAATCGGTCCGCCGCCAACCGGCTTACATTTGTTACGATCGACCCGCGACATCTATTACGATATCATAATTATCGAGCGACGCCTGTCTCGCGCTTCTTCAAGAGACTCGGACGTCCACACTTTCGAAATTGAACTGGGACATGGTCGATATTTCATTTTAAACAATTATCGAACCACGCCTGCCTTGCATTTCAACTCTTCTTCAAGAAATTCGGACGTCCACACTTTCGGAATTAAATTCGGACATTGTCGACATTCAATTTTAAACAATTATTGAGCAACGCCTGCCTAGCACTTCAACTCTTGTTCAAGAAATTCTCACGTTCACATTTTCAGAATTAAACTGGGACATTGTCGACATTCAATTTTAAACAATTATCGAGCAACGCCTGCCTAGCAATTCAACTCTTCTTCAAGAAATTCGAACGTCCACATTTTCGGAATTAAACTGGGACATTCTCGACATTCAATTTCAAATAATTATCGAGCAACGCCTGCCTCGCACTTCAACTCTTCAAGAAATTCGGACGTACACATTTTCAGAATTAAACTGGGACATTGTCGACATTCAATTTCAAATAATTATCGAGCAACGCCTGCCTCGCACTTCAACTCTTCTTCAAGAAATTCGGACGTCCACATTTTACCACGTTTTTATTAGCTCGCTTTCTTGTTTGTCTGTTTGTTCGGTACAAATTCTGTAATTGATTTTAAACTAACTTCCCGATGAGCTAGAGACTTGAAATTTTAAACATAGCTCAGAACTGGATGACAATGTAATATTTAAAAAAAAATTTTTAAAAAAGCCTATGCGTTCAGGAGATATAAATTATTAATAATTTGAACCTTTGCATCCCCCTGCCGCGTGACGTAGTACGTCTTTGCGTTCAGCGTCCCCACTCTACTACGTGTTCCCATTCTGACTCATCCCCACTCCACTGACCCGCTTCGCACCGAAGGAGCTCAGTGTGCGTCAGTGTACGTTTGAACTCCGTGCGGTGTTTACAAAGTTACTACGTATTATTATAGTATAATGTTTGTTTACCAAGCGAAAGAACAGTTACACCGAAATTCTCCGTCGAATCTTTATCTTTGACATTTTACCACGGCGTTCGTTTTCGATATGACGCGTCGCAATACCGTCTGAAATTTACTACATGTCTCTGTTATAATCTCATCAAAATGTTCAAAATCGATTGTAGAATTTCACACATATAAGGCTAAAAAGCAGAAAATAATTATTTAAATAAAAATAAATTTTTAAAAAATACCACGTTTTTAAAACGGACTAAAAAGTATAAAATAATATTTTAAAAAACGCCACGTTTAAAAACGGACTAAAAAGTATAAAATAATTTTTTCTAGCCTCATACAGATTCCTAACCCCTTACAGATAGTCCTGAAAATTTGTGATTGTGAATTTTGAATAGCTATGAAAATACTTGTAAGATTTAAAACGAAAAACGTGGGGCGCATGCAATAGATAATTGATGCATGAACACCTAAATCACTAACAATTTTATCGCATTGCAAATGATATGAACTGTTTTGCGAGTTTCCTCAGCGGCAGCTACTCTCTACACTCCTTACTATGTATTATCTTGCGCCCCACGTTTTTCGTTTTAAATCTTACAAGTATTTTCATAGCTATTCAAAATTCACAATCACAAATTTTCAGGACTATCTGTACGGGGTTAGGAATCTGTATGCGGCTAGAAAAAATTATTTTATACTTTTTAGTCCGTTTTTAAACGTGGCGTTTTTAGAAATTTATTTTATACTTTTTAGTCCGTTTTAAAAACGTGGTATTTTTAAAAAATTTATTTCTATTTAAATAATTTCAGAATTAAATTCGGACATTGTCGACAATTCTAAACAATTATCCAGCGACGCCAGCCTCGCATTTCAACTCTTCTACATGAAATTCGGACGTCCATACTTTCAGAATTAAATTCGGACATTGTCGATATTCAATGTTAAACAATTATCGAGCAACACCTGCTTCGCTCTTCAACACTTCTTTCAGAAATTGGGACGCTTATATTTAGAGAACTAAATTGGAAAAAGTATTCGAAATTCATATTTTGATCCCATCAAGTCTACAATATCATTGCTCGCTAAAAATAATTACACAGCCACGCAAACGTTCAACAAACAAAAAGATGTATTGGCGTAGGCCCGAAGAACCCACGAAGGTTAAAGAAAAGACAGTTCCGGGCCAGTCAGCGAGCCAAGCAGGCCCATCTCGTCTTTCTCGGTTAACAAGTTAATATTCGTCGCGACGCGAGGGCAACCGTCGACGATTAATTAAGTGGCCATCAGGCTCGGCCCCCTCCCGTTCGATTCTGTGGCCAGGGAAGGGCCTGGTAGGGCCCCGAAACGCACAAGAATTCCACGAACGAGATTCCGCGTGGTTCGTCAGCGTCTCTCGTCCGAGAATTTCATTCTTTTGGCCCGCGGCGTCGCTGGTTCCGGATACGAGCAGCAATAAACGATAAGTCGCGTTTCGGAATCAATAAAACCACCGTAAAAACCTGTAGCGGTGCCTCGATCGCGGGGCTCTGCAATTTCGACGGCGCGGAACAACCCTTGCCCCGGAGACTTCAACGAATGGAAATGTTAGGTTTGCGAGGTGAGTTAGCCGTACTGTGTACACAAATGTAAAAAGATTCTGCTTCCGGACCGTTCTCGTTGCAGGTTTTGCGAAACTGAATGATCAATTAACTCCTCTTCGCTCTAGCAGATATAATTTTATAAATAAAAGGAATTGATAAATAGATGGAAGAGTAGATCGAACAAAAGGATCGGGAGCCGGTATCGTCGCCGGCGAGCGGGTTAAGGGAACGAGAAACTAAGTAGCAGTAAGAACCGGCAAGAGAAGCGCGAGCATTAACAAATTATCCGAAGTAAATACGCGGCAAGAAACGGAAATAAAACAGTAATAACGACAACCCCGATAAAAATGTACGATGTTAATTATACACGGCGAGGCCCGGGGCACCGGTCGATCGGAGGGGCTAAAAGTCGTTCTAATTACCGTGACATTAATCCACCGTTAATTATACAGAGTAATTCCATCAGCGGGGGCCGGCGCTGAAATCGTGCTAATTACACCCGGCCGTGAAAATCGAGCCACTATTAATTGCCCACTCTCTGTTACCGCTATATATCGACATTGTAGTCGACGAGGGGGGGCACGCACCCGGTCTTTTCATCGTTTTTTCCATCGCGGTGTCGGCTTTTTTCGTTTTCTCTTGCTTTTTTTCTCCCGCTTATTTTTCGATCTCTCTCTCTCTCCCCCTTTTTCGTTTCGCCAGTGGAAGACCGGTAGCCGGAGATCAGTAGCCGGAACACCGTAATTATTATCCTTAATTGTCGAGCCTTTCGAGGATAAGATCGAAGAAAGGGTGGAGAGAGAGAGGGAGCGAGAAAGATAGAGGTCCTCCTACCGAGGCCGCGATCGTCCTGGCTGACACGGCCCTTCTTTGACCGGCCAATCAGCGGCCCCGGTTCCTTGACTCCCTGGACCCTCTCAGAAATAAATCAATTAAGCCGATGCAGGCTTCGAAAAGGGCACCGTCATCATCATCCTGCCGCTGCTGCTCGAGAGCCCGCTCGCTTCGAGCTGAAAATAATCGAGCGATAGGAGGCGGGCAACCGTTCCCCGATCTCACTCGATCCCGCTCCCTCACCTGAACCGCTTAAGAGGGCATCAATGTAGCCGCGAGGACAGGTGATATCGCCGAGGCGATCGGTTTAACCGAGAAAAACTCGCGAGAGAAACCCTGGCGTGGGTGGAGACAGAGAGATAGACCTCTCTCTTCTCCTCGGATCGGTTCGAGGAAGCTTCTACGCTCCTTGTGCAATTGCGCTACACTCAGCTCGGGAGAGTTCGCTGACTGAAGAAGGTTCAAGGAATCCCGCAAACTAGAGAATCGATTTTAATGGGTTCACCGTAACGAGGATAATAATCGTCATTATCCGCACGACAATGCCAGCGCAAACCTCTCGCTCTCTCTCTCTCTCGCCGCGCCCCACAGAATGGTAAACAAAGGAACTACAGAGAGAAAACCCCCTTCCCCTAGGGAGCGTCGTAAAAGTCGACCGGCGATCGTGAACGACGAGTTAACTCGTCAACCCCCGGCCAGCTGGCTAACGAAACATGAAATCGCGTTGACGCAAACAAAGGTGTCTCGTAAGGACTCGGACCGAGGAGGAACTCTTTCTGATGGCGATTTTGCTCGAAATGAATTTCTGAATTACATTTCTGAATTTTCATCTCGGTAATCAGGTGTCCCAGCGAATTGATTCTTTTCCTGTTTCCATCGGGAAGGTTTGCTCTATCCAGAGGTGGGGGCATTATTTGGCGAAAGAAATATTTGAAATACTATTTAATATTTTAGATTTTATTTTGCTTGAAGGAAATAGTATTTTATTTGAAGAATCTGAACCTCGAAATAAAATACTTCTATTTGAACAATCTGAATCTCGAAATAAAATATTTTTATTTGAACAATTTCATCCACAAAATAAAATATTTCTATTTTAATCATCTGAAACACAAAGTAAAATATTTCTATTTTAAGAATAGAGGTGGGGTCATTATTTGGCGAAAGAAATATTTCAAATACTATTTAATATTTTAGATTTTATTTTGCTTGTAGAAAATAGTATTTTATTTGAACAATCTGAACCTCGTAATAAAATACTTCTATTTGAACAATCTGAACCTCGAAATAAAATATTTCTATTTGAACAATTTCATCCACAAAATAAAATACTTCTATTTTAATAATCTGAAACACAAAGTAAAATATTTCTATTCTAAGAATAGAGGTGGGGGGATTATATGGCGAAAAAAATATTTGAAACACTATTTAATATTTTAGATTTTATTTTGATTGAAGAAAATAGTATTTTATTTGAACAATCTGAACCTCGAAATAAAATACTTCTATTTGAACAATCTGAACCTCGAAATAAAATACTTCTATTTGAACAATCTGAACCTCGAAATAAAATACTTCTATTTGAACAATCTGAACCTCGAAATAAAATACTTCTATTTGAACAATCTGAACCTCGAAATAAAATACTTCTATTTGAACAATTTCATCCACAAAATAAAATATTTCTATTTTAATCATCTCAAACATAAAGTAAAATATTTCTATTTTAAGAATCTGAAATACAAAATAGAATATTTTAGTTTTTGCATCGTTATACCTAATTGGATCGAACCAGTGCGCCGAGAGCATCATTACATCTTTCATCAACAATTATACGATCGATAAAAAAGGAACATTTGTTATACGTAATACTTTCAGAAACCGAATTACTTATTTAATATTTCTTATTTTAGCAATAAGTTACAGAACAAATGGTACTTAATGTAAGAAACTATATCATTTGCCACATTTTCGTTTTATTTTTTTGTTTGATCGCTGCTATTACTGCGTATATCCACTTCAGTTCACAGTATGTGCCTACTGAGGTTTGTTGATAAAAATACAGTGTTTCTTATCACCAGGAAACTGTTTATACTCAGAAATCTATCGAATGCGAATCATTATTTTGAGCAATAATATTTAAAATTGAAATTGAAAATAAAGACAAAGTCCAAATATTCTCAATATTCATAAAATAAAATACCATTCACAAAAATTACTGCATCAAATAAAATACTTTATTTTCAAAGCTGTACAGACACTGTAAAATAAATGAGATTATTTACTCAGAAATACTCAGAAAGCTATCGATTGCGAACCATTATTTTGAGCAATAATATTAAGAATTGAAATTGAAAATAAAGACAAAGTCCAAATATTCTCAATATTCATAAAATAAAATACCATTCACAAAAATTACTGCATCAAATAAAATACTTTATTTTCAAAGCTGTACAGACACTGTAAAATAAATGAGATTATTTACTCAGAAATACTCAGAAAGCTATCGATTGCGAACCATTATTTTGAGCAATAATATTAAGAATTGAAATTGAAAATAAAGACAAAGTCCAAATATTCTCAATATTCATAAAATAAAATACCATTCACAAAAATTACTGCATCAAATAAAATACTTTATTTTCAAAGCTGTACAGACACTGTAAAATAAATGAGATTATTTACTCAGAAATACTCAGAAAGCTATCGATTGCGAACCATTATTTTGAGCAATAATATTAAGAATTGAAATTGAAAATAAAGACAAAGTCCAAATATTCTCAATATTCATAAAATAAAATACCATTCACAAAAATTACTGCATCAAATAAAATACTTTATTTTCAAAGCTGTACAGACACTGTAAAATAAATGAGATTATTTACTCAGAAATACTCAGAAAGCTATCGATTGCGAACCATTATTTTGAGCAATAATATTAAGAATTGAAATTGAAAATAAAGACAAAGTCCAAATATTCTCAATATTCATAAAATAAAATACCATTCACAAAAATTACTGCATCAAATAAAATACTTTATTTTCAAAGCTGTACAGACACTGTAAAATAAATGAGATTATTTACTCAGAAATACTCAGAAAGCTATCGATTGCGAACCATTATTTTGAGCAATACTATTTAAAATTGAAATTGAAAATGAAGACAAAGTCCAAATATTCTCAATATTCATAAAATAAAATACCATTCTCAAAAATTACTGCATCAAATAAAATATTTTATTTTCAAAGCTGTACAGACACTGTAAAATAAATGGGATTCTTTACTATTTTCTATTTAAAATACTATTTTCCCCAGCTCTGGCTCTATCGCGACAAATTTGTCCATCGTACAATTGATTTTGTAACATCAGCAAATTTTTACCTCGTCGATTCACGACCGATTCCTTGCGCAAAGTTTCGAGTCCAGCGGACCATGTAAACGTCGCGGAAGCATCGAGATCGCAGGCTTTCTTCCTCCCGATCGATCGCGCGCTTTTTTTAAAGCCGCGTGCACGCGACACCACGGCTCCGTTTTGCATTTCACGCGTCCCGACCGCCATCGCGGTTTTCTTGCGCGCCGATCCAAGCGACGTGAAAGCGGACCGGGCGTCGGATCCGACGCAAGAAAGTGTGACTCGAAAGACGTGGAGGTATCGAGCGTCCCGAAGAAACGAGATTAGCAGACACGCGTCTTATTCCACGCTGGGAACAGTCCGCACCGCGATAATTCGAAAAAGTTCCGAGACAATTTGTCGGTACGTGTCCCGCAGATTGCAAGAGCGCGACAGTTGTCGATCGTCCGAAAGAAATAAGCTCCGGAAACAGCGTAACGACGAAACTAATATTCCGGGGGCGGCGATTCCGGCGGCGTGACGAGGGTGGCCCCCCTCGAAATTCGGCTCACCATGAATTTTTCGATCGGCCAATTCCCAGCTGCGGCCAATATGAGATTCGTCCCCGGCATACGAGATCTTTTTTTCTTCCGGGGCAGGGCCACCCCCTGGCCCCGATTTTTTGCCAGGCCTCGTTTCGGTCACTCGCGATTCTCGGCTTCTAGCCTAGCCTAAGTTAATATTAATGGGGATATTTATGGGCGCGGGTCAACGGTGGTCACCGCCAGAGCGCCGCTGATAAAAGGAAATCTGAAAATGCCATGATTTATGGGGCTCTGCCATTCCTGCGTCCACCTATACGCCTCCACCCCCTGCTCGACCACCCTTAAACGCTGAATAAGTTATGGAGGGAGCTGTATTCTTGTTTCTGCCCCGTGTTTTCGCTTCGGGAAATTCGGAAACGCGAGGATCGTGCGTGAAATTCGACGACCGCCGATTAAACGGCCATTTCCGAAGGAATGATGCACGGCCGGGCTCGTTCTTCGCGATGAAACTGGAACGATGACGATGAAATTTTTCTTCTTGCGATTCTCCACGAAAAATATGATTGTGACCCGGGAAATTCGAAGAGAATTTTCGAACTTGTCCCAGGGGGAACTGTGTAACTTGAAGTATTTTAATTCAGCAATAAAACGGAGGCAGAACGTTACGGAGGTGCTCCGATCAGCCGGCCTCTGGTTTCGATGTTTTGCGAGACCGCTGTAATTCGAACCACTTTGCTAGTTGTAAAGCAAATATGGTTCTTTCGTCGCTATTCGCCGGGCACAATTTACGGGCACCGGGCAGGAACTCTGTCGCGCGGGATTCTTAAAAGGATCGTAAATTCTTCGTTCCGAAGCGGCTCTTCCTGGTCGCTCGTTAAAACATAAATCGCGAGAGCTGCATAGCCGGTCGGGGGCGCAGTGGAAACGGATGCAACGAGACAGCCGATTTCATATTTCTCTCGGAAATCGCTTCCCGAGTCCTCGCTGTTCATTGGATTCTCCAAAACGCTTCCCTAAACTGACCGCGGGCCATTCGTTTTCCAATCTGAAAAAGGTAGATACTAAATTACCGCACTCCGGGTGCAAGCCAGTCATTATTGCGTGAGCGATGTGCAAACGTATCCACATTTCGGTATAAATTACCGGAGAAAAATATTCTAGTTACTCAATAAAATAAGAAGTGTCTACGTACTCCGACCGAAACGTATTAATATTTTATTGCACAAAACGCGAGCAACTCTCGCCACGTTTCGGTATAAATTTTCCGAGATTAAGATGCTTTTCAAGGAAATAAAAAGGATTACACGTGTTTCCGCCATCGAGTGAAAGGCATCAATACTTTATTGCAGAAGCACAAGCAACTCTCGCCACATTTCGGTATAAATTACCGAAGAAAAATATTGTAGCAACTCAATAAAATAAGAAGTGTCTACGTACTCCGACCGAAACGCATTAATATTTTATTGCACAAAACGCGAGCAATTATCGCCACATTTCGGTATAAATTTTCCAAGAAAAGAATGCCGCTTTTCCACGGAAATAAAAAGGATTACACGTGTTTCCGCTATCGAGTGACAGGCATTACTACTTTATTGCAGAAGCACAAGCAACTGTCGACACATTTCGGTATAAATTACCGAAGAAAAATATTGTAGCAACTCAATAAAATAAGAAGTGTCTACGTACTCCGACTGAAACGCATTAATATTTTATTGCAGAAAACGCGAGAAATTTTCGCCACATTTCGGTATAAATTTTCCAAGAAAGAAATGCCGCTTTTCCACGGAAATAAAAAGGATTATACGTGTTTCCGCCATCGAGTGGAAGGCACTAATACTTTATTGCTAGACAGCGGATTTTTATGCAAAATAAAGATGTTTTGCGTTGATTGTGGGAAGCAGGGAAATCATACAAATTGATTTCATCCCTCAATGACTTTGTTACATTGAAAGCAACATTACAACATTCTTGAATTTTCGAAATCTTTTACTGTTCCATATTCCACCCAACCAATTCCTTCATAAATGCATAAAGATCCGCAGTCTATTTATTGCAGAAGCACGAGCATCTTTAACCACATTTCGGTATAAATTCCCTTCGAAAAGCGTTGTCCAATAAATGCCGAGTAAAATGTAAACCGGAGCGCAGCAACGATGTACGCGTTTCGAGCGCATGGACATCTCGTTGCAGAGATGTTGCGATAGGTAAGAGCGCCGGATTCCCGAGGTGCCTTATTAGAAGTGTCCACGAGCTATTCTCCGCGGGGGTAATGGAAGAAACGGGGGCGCACTATAAAATCTTCGTGGAATCTTTCGAAGAGATTAACGAGATCCACGTGTCTGGTATTATCGGCACGCACCCAAGACCACTTGTTCGAGGGAGCAACCTGTAGAGACCGTCTACTGGCATACCGCACTGATCGCGCACAACAGTGTGTACGAGAAACCAAGCAGGAATTCAGGGTTAGCAGCGCGGCCAAATATAGATCGGAGTGTATGTGGGAACACGTGTACACGGCCATAAATATCTCGTTTACGTTTCGCCAGTGCAATAAGAGAACGATCCGACCGGACCCGCGGATGCACCAGACATAATTGGTTCCTAGCAGCGGGCCGTTTAGCGCGTCAACTATTTTTTCACGAAAATTTTTCACCCCGCGAGTAACCACTTCAACCCTCGTCGGACGGTCCCGGCGAGCCATAAACCACGAAGATGTCAAATCAACGAGTCGAATGAGCCTTCGAGACACCGAGGATCACCCTTGACCTTCAATAGATAGCTTGAGGTCGTCTGCGAGTCTTTGAAATATCCCGAAAATTAAAAAATTCCTTTTAAAAGTTTTTAGAAGTTCTGAAGATTTCTCAGAGGTGCTTCCAGTCCTATGAAATTTTTTTAGCGAGATCACAGCGACCTTGACGCCTCCACAAATTGTCAGAAGTCTGAGACACTTCCAGGATTTCTCGAAAGTCTTCAGAGGTTTGCCTAGGAGCTCTATAGTAGCGCAGAAGTCATTTATGGGCCTCCGTTTCAGACTCATTTCACCCGGAGACTTGTCGGTCGCAAGTAAACGAACAAGAGCAACCGACGAGTAACTAGGCAGACATTCGAACGAAGATTTACGAGTCGGTAATAGCGTTTTGAGTGGAAGCCGGAAATATAAAGTTCATTGGAAGGGTTAAACACGGTCGGACAGCCGTGTAAATATTCATTGGCTTCCACCGAACCTGAACGGTCCGACTAAAATATGAAACTTCGCCTGTCTCCTCCGGCCTCGGCGAGTTTCTATTTGCTTCGCCATTGATCTACGGTACTAACCGGTGGTTCGAAGTACAGCAACAGTCGAGAAATAATTACAGAGGATATTCGACGCGTGTGGACGGTTCTCAGAAGCGTGACAGAATTCGGCGACACTTCCTACTTGACAAAATAAAGCGTCCCCTTTCCGAAGACGCGCCAGATGTCTCGGCGTGGCGGACCAACTCTTTCTTGCGTCATCTGCCGACGAGAGAGACAGAGGGAGTCAGGGGAAGGGCCTGGTCCGTAGTCAGACACCGATAAACACGAGTTCATTTAAATAAAACAGGTAGCTCCTCGCCCCAGGCACCCTTAAACAGGATTTAGTGGCTCGTTACGACGAGGGCTTCGAAGATAGCGTTCTGGACCAGGGCCCTTCAGAATTTAAAAACCAAGGAAAATCACTGTGGTGGGCGAAACATTGCCGATAAAAATAAAAAAAGAATCATCGCGATCCGATCAGTAGTTTTCGAGATAAAAATTGCTGAATACAAGCAGTTTCGCCAGGATCCGGAAACTACTAATCTAAAATTTAGAAAATATAAGAATAATAATTAGAATCTTCTCTACGTTCAAAAAAATTAGTAAGTACCTTTTTATCTCACAATTAGGTCCTTTAATAACAAAAAATCGTCTGCATTCAAATTTGAATACTCGTGGCGAAGTTTGAACGAAATTGCTGGCTTCTACAGGTGTCTTCCTGGAGGATCTTTGATCATGTTGAATTTTGGACTGAAAGAGTTATTTACCGTGGTGCACGCGATTTGAAACAAGGGAGGAGTTCGTGAATCTTGTAATCTCTCATCAGTGGAGCAAACCAGCAGCGAACCAGCCCGGCAAAGTCTGTGCGTCGCGAGCCCATAAATCTGAGGGAAGGATTCACGCCTATCGGCGCAGCTCTGGTCCACGCGGGTACACGCGTCCTGCTCGTGGAAAGTGTCCAGTCTACGGTGGATAGGGGGGGTTGGAAGGGGGGTGACACTGGGAGAGCAACCCCCTTCGCTAGGTCGAATCCTGGCTGGGCCGAGCGCTCGAAGATTTGTCCCCTAATGTAGTCAGTGAGCCTCGGGGACGGCTCGACGATGGGGTTCGCAAGTAGGCGTCTAGAAAGTGAGTAATGCTCACGACAAACGCAGCCCCCGGGGGGCCGAGAGGGGGAGGGGTTGGACCAGGGAGAAGATCCCGGCAGATAGGGTGCTAAGCGACACGCTAAGACCGCTGACTATCTGCGTGTCTCCTCGAGGGTTGCTCCTCGCCCCTCTTTATCTCCCAGTCTTTTCCTGCTGTTGCTCTTTGTCGGGAAACCTCGGCCTGCGCTTTGTTAGCAATGTTTGCAACCTCCATTCGTTTTTCACATTTTGAAAGATGTAGAAAACTCTTCAATTAAATTGCTTTTATTCCCTCCGTAAAATAAAGGCAATTCAAATTTTTCCAAAGTCCATGCAGTTTGGACTGCTTTGAGGAGGCAGACTTTTTAGGTGGGTTTTATACAAATCGCAAAACTCTAAAACACCATTACTGTCGTACTAAGACGTTACACAAGTACGTAAACGCTAACATCAATTTCAATGTCAATTTTTCAATTTCAACTTCAATTTCAATATAAAATCTTCAACTTCATTTTCAACTACAATTTTTCAACTTCAATTTCTATTCTTCCATTTCAACTTCAATTTCTACACTTCCATTTAAACTTCAATTTTTCGATTTCATTTAATTAATTTCAACTTCAATTTTTCAATTTCATTTTGTTAATTTCAATTCTTCAACTTCAACGTCAATTTTTCAATTTCAACTTCAATTTTTCAATTTCAATTCGTTACCTTCAACTCTTTTATTTCAATTTCAACATCAAATTTTCTATTTCAACGTTTATTCCAACTTCAATTTTAACCCTCCCATTTCAACTTCAATTTATACTCTTCAATTTCAACGTCAATTTTTCAATTTTAATTCGTTAATTTTAACTCTTCAATTTCAATATGAATTTTTCCATTTCAACTTCAATTTCAATATAAACTCTTCAACTTCATTTCCAACTTCAATTTTCAACTTCAATTTCTATTCTTCTATTTCAACTTCAATTTCAATATAAACTCTTCAACTTCATTTCCAACTTCAATTTCTATTCTTCTGTTTCAACTTCAATTTCAATATAAACTCTTCAACTTCATTTTCAACTTCATTTTCAACTTTAATTTATCAACTTCAATTTCTATTCTTCCATTTCAACTTCAATTTCTACTCTTCCATTTCAACTTCAATTTTTCGATTTCATTTAATTCCAACTCTTCAATTTCAACTTCAATTTTTCAATTTCATTTTATTAATTTCAACTCTTCAACTTTTAACGCCAATTTTTCAATTTCAACTTCAATTTTTCAATTCCAATTCGTTAATTTCAACTCTTTTATTTCAATTTCAACATCAAATTTTTCATTTCAACTTTTATTCCAACTTCAATTTTAACTTTCCCATTTCAACTTCAATTTCTACTCTTCCATTTCAACGTCAATTTTTCTATTTCAATTCGTTAATTTTAACTCTTCAATTTCAATAGGAATTTTTCCATTTCAACTTCAATTTCAATATTAACTCTTCAACTTCATTTTCAATTTCAATTTTAACTCTCCCATTTAAACTTCAATTTCTACTCTTCCATTTAAACTTCAATTTTTCAATTTTATTTTATTAATTTCAACTCTTCAACTTTTAACGTCAATTTTTCAATTTCAACTTCAATTTTTCAATTTCAATTCGTCAATTTCAACGTCAATTTTTTAATTTCAACTTCAATTTCAATATCAGCCCTTCAACTTCAATTTTTTAATTTCAATATCAATCCTTCAACTTTAACCTCAACTCTTCAATTTCAACGTCAATTTTTCAATTTCAATTCGTTAATTTCAAATATTCAGTTTCATTTTCAACGTCAATTTTTCAATTTCAGCTTCAACTTTTCAATTTACACTAGCAAGTAAACGCTAAAGTCTTAGTACGATAGTAATGGTGTTCTAGAGTTATTTAAATTGAAATATCTCTTGAACTACTAACTTTTCGACATACACGGGTTAGTACTTTTTTTTATAACGAATGTCCAGCTGCATCGATTGATGTATTAAAAAATACCTCATTCCATAAAAAAAATATCAATGTCCTTGAAATCTTGTAAAAAAATGATCTTGACAATTTTTTCCCCTACGCCGTTACATGTGGTCCTTCAAACAGTGTAACTTTGTCCTAAGAAGTTTTTTTGTACAACGAAAAGTAACGGAGATATTTAGGTGTTCTGTTTCTTCGGACTCACCCTGTATTGATGGATTTCGAATTTCTTGTACTTTTGTCTACCATTGTACCTCCGGAACATCCTTAAACAAATAGAAGTAGCAAATAACGGAACAGTATAACTTATTTCGGGAAAGCTCTGTCGAATTGACCCGAGGGACGGATGAGGGTTAAACGAATCGGACCACCTCGGGACGATTTAATGATTTCACGGCTTCTGCGGTCTGTGTCGATGTGTCGGGGATCGATTCGGACAATCGGAATCCGTCTGCGAACGCAGAACAGACGCCGGGAGCGCGATGATAACAAGTCGACCGAGGGCTCGACGAAGCGAGGCAGGCTCGATTAGCTCGAGTCTTGGTCGTCAAAGAACGCGACGGCGAGCGCGACGAGAGGCGGAGAGAACGGTGCGTGGCATGAAGGCGGTCTTTGTGTTTTGCCGGAAGCATGGTTCGGCTCTTGATAGGCGACGTGTCTAAAGTGATTCTCGACATGCCGGTCCCTCTCTCGGTTTCCTCGGGTTCGCGCGTCAACTCGAATCCACGTGGTTGCTCGCCCGAGAATTCCGAGTCATCGAGAACACGGTCCCGAATCACTTTGGTCATCGACGATGGGGCCTGGGATTCTTTTAGCTGTTGAAAACCGTTGGTCTTTCGGGTGTTTACCGAGAAATCGTCCCTTTGAACGTGCTCGAAGACGGATAGAGAAAGGGGAACGGCGAAAGGGTGACGGGAAGCTAGAGATTAGACGGAGAATGTTTTTAGGCGATCACCGACACCCGTAGGTGTTGGCGCAGTGACTGATGAGTTTTCCGCTCGATTGGATGACGGCCTCGGCTAGCTCCAGCTCATTTTTCTGTCTTCCTTCGACGCGCGCGGACGTCGACCGCGCTCGATCTAAATCTGACGTGCTCCCAACTGCACTGCGGCTCCGGGCACGTCGAACCCTCGATTCTTCCACTTAAAACTTACTCGAAGTAGTCGTCCACAGGCTCCCACGTTTGTCAATTATCAAGCGAAACGCCGGTATTAAAGCTACAACATTTCTGCTCCCCGGAGTAAGGACACAAAGGTACCAATTGTGGTTTCTCTCGAGGACCCCGGGACATAAGAGGGCCACTGTGCACTTCGCTCGCACCCGGTAGACGCGGGGGAGTATAAAGACGTCCACGGCCCGGACAGAAAACCGTGGCCCTTCTTGAAAATAATTTGAATAATCACCGGCCCGAGTTTTTCATCGGCGATGCTAAACAGCTGTTGTCTACGCTTTCTCTCCACTCTCCGCCGCGAGACGAGAGACAATGCAGGGGCTCCTTAATTTTCTTAAAAGACCGCCGTGGACCTGCCATCCCCCTACCTCGCCTTCCGACCGATTAGAATGACAATGCGAATTTTTTCGCCACGGGGAAAACGGTCTAGCAGATTATCTCGAAGAGAACACTTTTACCGCCCACTTGCCCGTGAATTTTCTTGGTCGAGGACTCTGCTTTAACTTTTAATCACTCGCGTATGAATATATCGCTGCTCCGGAAGTACAATGACGCATTTTCAGAAGAACAATGACGTATTTACATGGTACTGGTTACTGTGAGGCTGGCATTTATTATTTTATAAATTGAAATAACTTGAAAGTTGCAATAATAACCCACAATGTCTATAAACTACTCTCATGGAAGAATTAAACCGAATCTATAGGCCATTCTATTAAGACAAATTGGAATTATTTTTCTTTTGCTTGTGCTATAAATTTTCAATTTTTGCAGTTGTGTCATTATACTTCCGGAGCAGCGATATGATATTTACAGTCTCAAAACCTTAAATGTAGTGTATTCTGTTCAATAAACATTTATTTATGTTGGAGTTATAATAAAGTTCCACGTGTGAACATTTATGTAGAAAATGGAGTGCGAGTAGACCAAAGAAAATACCATCGAAAAATGAATAAAATTAAATTGGACATTATAATGTAATCTATTGCAACAACACAATAAAATTCGGATTAGGATCCCGGTAGAAATTGTTCGCAGGTACGGGATTATTCGATTGCGATCACTCGCGTATGAATATATCGCTGCTCCGGAAGTATAACAAAGCATTTTCAGAAGAACAATGACGTATTTACATGGTACTGGTTACTGTGAGGCTGGCATTTATTATTTTATAAATTGAAATAACTTGAAAGTTGCAATAATAACCCACAATGTCTATAAACTACTCTCATGGAAGAATTAAACCGAATCTATAGGCCATTCTATTAAGACAAATTGGAATTATTTTTCTTTTGCTTGTGCTATAAATTTTCAATTTTTGCAGTTGTGTCATTATACTTTCGGAGCAGCGATTTGATACTTACAGTCTCAAAACCTTAAATGTAGTGTATTCTGTTCAATAAACATTTATTTATGTTGGAGTTATAATAAAGTTCCACGTGTGAACATTTATGTAGAAAATGGAGTGCGAGTAGACCAAAGAAAATACCATCGAAAAATGAATAAAATTAAATTGGACATTATAATGTAATCTATTGCAACAACACAATAAAATTCGGATTAGGATCCCGGTAGAAATTGTTCGCAGATACGGGATTATTCGATTGCGATCACTCGCGTATGAATATATCGCTGCTCCGGAAGTACAATGACGCATTTTCAGAAGAACAATGACGTATTTACATGGTACTGGTTACTGTGAGGCTGGCATTTATTATTTTATAAATTGAAATAACTTGAAAGTTGCAATAATAACCCAAAATGTCTATAAACTACTCTCATGGAAGAATTAAACCGAATCTATAGGCCATTCTGTTAAGACAAATTGGAATTATTTTTCTTTTGCTTGTCCTGTTAAATTTCAATTTTTGCAGTTGAGTCATTATACTTCCGGAGCAGCGATATGATACTTACAGTCTCAAAACTTTAAATGTAGTGTATTCTGTTCGATAAAAATTTATTTATGTTGGAGTTACAATAAAGTTCCAAATGTGAACATTTATGTAGAAATTTTTCTAAACAAATTCTTGATACAGCTTCATTGCCTCAATTGACACATACACACATATGTTGTGTATAATATAATGAAATTGAATGTTAATTAATAATTACCATATTGTAATATGGTAAGAGAGCAGAAAAATGAGGACTATATTGGCTATATGTGAGTTTGAATTTAACGCCAATTTTCGATCTACGTATTAACGATCGATATGAAGTTAGTTTCGTTTCTATATGTCTTATTGATTCAAGTATACATCATTACCAGTACATTGCCACAGCACCAACACGTGTTTCTCTAAAACTTTACAATATGAATTATTACTTTATTTTGCACTAAGCAAGTAAGTAGCTTTTTTCTCACATTAGTTTAAATTCACATAAACTCAAAAGTTTTCTTGCATCAATTATTATTTTACAGACGCAATTCTTTAAAGATTTCTTCAGAATGATCTAAATAAAAATCGAAACGTTGAAATACGGAGTTTGTGAAAATTTGCAAATAGTGTTTATTCTTAATACTTGATCGAACCAGTGCGCCAAAATCATTAATAATATCGTTTTGAACAACAATATACGATCGAAAACATAAGGAAACAGTTATTCATGTAGAAAGTGAAGTGCGAGTAGACCAAAGAAAATACCATCGAAAAATGAATAAAATTAAATTGGACATTATAATGTAATCTATTGCAACAACACAATAAAATTCGGATTGGGATCCCGGTAGAAATTGTTCGCAGATACGAGATTATTCGATTGCGACCGGGTGCAAGAAAACAGTTTCGGTTGATCGCGAACGTTTCATTTAGCCGTCGGAATTCAGGACCAGCCAGGGTCCTAATATCCCAGGACACGTTCCCCGGGTGTCCTGCGGAGCACGTACGGCTTCTATTAACGACAGGGCGCCCCCCTTTTCGCAAAACACAGGACGGGGCTGACTCGGCGCAGCCCCGAGTAATAATTCGTCGGCCGAATTAGCGCCATAAGTTTTCCGCCGCGACAGCCGCGGGGACAATATTAATCTACTTTGAATTTATACACCGTGCGGTCTTCCGCCGCGTAACTTCCTTCGTATTAAGTCCTCCCGCTGCTTTTCGCTCTCTTTCCGCTCCGAGACCTTGATTCGAGATCCAATTCTCTACTGGAAGCAATTCGATCTCTCGATCGCTAATCGTTCGAACTCCTTCGACGCGTTAAATTTATTCGAGAAAGAACATTTCCATTTTGCACGAAGATCCAGTTATGAATCTTCGATAGAACAGTGCTCGCAAATTGCTCCATGTATCACGAACTCGCAGAAGATCGGATGACAAACGAGCGCGCGGACAGATAAATATTTATTCGCATGTTTCCGCGGCTTTAATGGGACGATCGTGGAAGGGATTAATTTAATTTTCGAAGGACTCCGTCACGGGGACTGCGGTGCTCGCGTTTATTTACTCCTCGCCGCGTATTAAGACGCGGTCAGAGGAGAGGGTGAGATTCACCCCTTCGGTGTAGACAGATAAATAACTCGGGACAGCTTGGGAATAACTTGAGACGCTCATCGCGACGATATCTTGCGGATCTCGAGGAGCTTCCCATACGGGAACACTGTAGAACTCCTCACCCTCGAATTCCACCCCTCGTTGAACGGTGGTCATCGACGACCGGTGCGATGGAATTACTTAAAAGTGACTTTGAACCCTTGAAAAAGGGTTGCCGACAGGATTTATGTTCTCCCGGAGATCGCGAAGGGTTAATATCAATGGAATAGTTGGCGCAAACAATTTTTCCAGGTGATAAGGTATCGGGAGAGGCCAGAAGTCCCGGCGCAAAAACCGCGGCGCTGTTCAAACGGCGTTCGACGCCTCGCATGCACCACTTACATCGGCCGCTCTGGAAAAAAGTTTATGTTAAGTCGAGCAGCGCAAGTCTTCGCTCCGCTCACGGGGATTAAGACATTCCCGGGCTAATAATTTTCATCCTCGGCCCGTAGATATTTTGTCCGCGGTCTACCCGCTTTTCTTCCCGCTTCTCGAACCCCTTGGAGCCGTTCTAAATCGTTTTCGGAGGGAACGAACTCTGCGAACCACCCCTGGATCAAACACAAACCAACTCGAATGTTTGAAGGACATATATTTCGGATGATACTGGATAGTTTTCTACGGGGAACGAATTTTCCTATGGTCAATAGGTGTCAGGCCGAGGGAACGGCGTGCCCCAAGGTGCGCGGCTCGAAACCCAGCTCTACAATTATGAGCCATACCACGTCGGGGCGAGCCTCGTAACGAACTCACTATATTGCCCGGCATTTCAAAACTGGCCGAAGCGTAGACGCTCTTTACCTTGCCTTCTCGGGCCCTCCTCCCACCGCCCCAACACCCCTCTCGCACGTTCGGAACGGGCCCGCTGTTAGGCCTGAGAATAATGTTTCGCAGATGAAAGAAAGAAACTTCGGGGAACTCGAAACGCAAGCACTCTCTCTCGCGCATTCCCGATCCCGCTGGCGACCTCGATCGGCGAACTTGTCTTCTGCGAACGCGGTTCAACCCTCTGCACTGCTCAACCGAGATCGCAGATAGAATCTGTCGAACGATTCTCGCCCGTCCGTTAACCGGAGAATTTAGGGCGACCGGCAGATGCTGCGTATTGTAAATCTCTCGGGGTTTACTCGTTGCAACTTGATCGTATCTAAAACTAAAAATCGCTACGCGCTCAACCTTTGCACTCGGAGATGTTTTACCTCGAAATTTAAATATTTATTTCGAGCTAGAATAATTTCTGTATGACATTTTTCATTTGACGGACATGAGGTTGATATAGTACTTCGTATAATTTTTACTGTTAAGGGTTAGAATTGCTCGGTATTTAACGATGAGCTTGTAAAGAGGTTCTGGCTCCGACCGCGTGTTCGTGAAAAATGTGCAAAGCCGGGTGCAGCATCGTGCGGGGCGCGTTCAGTGGTTCAGTGTTCAGAATTTGAAATTCACGCGATAGTTCCGGCCGAAGGAGCTCGCCGGTGAATCTCTGGGATTCCTCGGCTCGAAAATAAATCATATCGCAGTAGCTAGCAGGAAACAGCGACCAGATGTGGCTCGGGTAGCGCGGGACATGTGTGTCCAGGCCATCGGATGACACTCGCTATATTTAGTTCTGTGGGAAAAAGGGGTTCCGCAGACATAATTACACCTACGCGAAACTTGCTCTGAGAATTTCGTCCCGATCCTCGATCCTCGATCGTTCTCGTCTCTTCCTCCGGTGTCCCGGCGAAACCCCGGCGATTAGTATTCATCGATAAGCATTTCCATCCTCGTCGTTCGCACCAGTTCTTCTCGCGGAACTCGTTGCGACGCGTTTTTCAAACTGTCCACGGTTTTTGCGAATTCTGCAAGAAGTCTGCGCGGTCGAGGGGTCGCGATGGGGGTGGAACAAAGTGTAACAAAGTGTAAGGAAGCAGATATCGGTGTCATCTTTCCGTTCGAATGTTGTTTTCAGAGCTCGTGGGAGAACAAGCGATCATTCGTCGAAGAAACGACTTCTTACGGGAAGGGTTGAAGGGTTAATTGGCCGTATGATCGCTGGATGCGAGGAAAATAAACAATTTCAGGCATTGTGAACATTTGGTGTGACCATAGGGAACGACACCAGCGATCGAGCGATCCACGTGGCTTCGGTTCCATGTGGAACGCCTCGAGATCCCACGTGTGATCCACGGAGACGCGTGGGAAGACGCTCTCGCTTGCGGACGTCGCCAGCTGTTCACACGTGTCATTTATGCGCATCGCTGAGTATCATCCACTCTTTTTCTTTCTCTCGATAACCGCCCCGGCTAACTTCAATTCGGATATTTCCTATTCCATGAATTTATGATTTCGGCGCCAGGTTCGATCAATCGTAAAGAGACAGCAAATGTGCCATTATTTAAACATGTATCTCGACGTTTCGATCCCTATGTGGATCATTTTCACAAAGAACATTTATTGCGTCTTTATTGCTATTTCCTATTCCACACGAATCTTTGGTGGAAACTTGTTGTGATACTCAGCTCTACGTTGTTAAACGTTTAATAAATATACAGCATTTAATGTATATAATATATTTTAACCAAACACAAATTACATATCACGTATTTCCACATCACGAGAACATTGACAACGCAACTCCTTTATTTTAATAACAACGATTGTTCTCTGTCTTTCTACTAATTGAACTTGCCGCGTTATCCAATCGATGGGCGCATTCCCATCTCTAATATATTTGTGGCGACTGTGGCAACACTCGCCAATGTGAAGTTGCTCATATGTTATTATTTTGTCGTGGCGACTGTGGCAACGCTCGCCAATGTGAAGTTGCTCACATGTTATTATTTTGTCATTAACAAAAAAGAAAATGTTTAATCAATTACTTACTTTCTAAGAAGAAGGATCAAAATATTAAATACTTAAGATTTATTGTTAAAGAATTGTTTATAATTTTATAAAAGTTATTAATAAATCAGCTTTACATATTTATTGGAGGCTCTAGTTCTAAATTCCCTAGAGACTTACCAAATTGGTGACCCCAAAGTGATTTGACTGAAATACCTCTTCCTTTTGAGCGGCTGATTTGAATTTCTTTAAAAGAAAGAAAATGCCATTAGAACGAGTGAATGTGGCGATTGTGGCAACACTCGCCAATGTGAAGTTGCTCATATGTTATTATTTTGTCGTGGCGACTGTGGCAACGCTCGCCAATGTGAAGTTGCTCACATGTTATTATTTTGTCATTAACAAAAAAGAAAATGTTTAATCAATTACTTACTTTCTAAGAAGAAGGATCAAAATATTAAATACTTAAGATTTATTGTTAAAGAATTGTTCATAATTTTATAAAAGTTATTAATAAATCAGCTTTACATATTTATTGGAGGCTCTAGTTCTAAATTCCCTAGAGACTTACCAAATATTTTTGGTAGATCTCTAGGGAATTTAGAACTAGAGCCTCCAATAAATATGTAAAGCTGATTTATTAATAACTCTTATAAAATTATAAACAATTCTTTAACAATAAATCTTAAGTATTTAATATTTTGATCCTTCTTCTTAGAAAGTAAGTAATTGATTAAACATTTTCTTTTTTGTTAATGACAAAATAATAACGTGTGAGCAACTTCACATTGGCGAGTGTTGCCACAGTCGCCACGACAAAATAATAACATATGAGCAGCTTCACATTGGCGAGTGTTGCCACCGTCGCCACATATTTAAATTTTATTCCTATCATAATGCCAACTTTAATACAATAATATGTCTACGCGACACATCATCAAAACTGTAAACGTGCAGGCACACTGGCGACTAACTTGCGACATTAAATACATTTTCCGTAGCCATCAGGCGATTCTTGATTAACCTTGAAGATCTCTATTCTGTTTCCAGATCGACGCACCGATAGAAAGCGAAGCGGACGTCGAGGCGGATGCGGACCACCTCGAGTCACCAGCCCCGGAAAAGGGTTTCAAGGGTGAGCGAGAGATCCTTCAAAATTATACCGAATTATTCTGTATAGATCACATTAGCATGCAATCTTTCACCCTCTGTATACTCGCTTTCGCTTTCCGCATCGGGGTTCACCTGTGCGATTCCGCTTCACTCAACTACCCTAAAAATCCAATCCATGAAATCCTGAAAATTCAACGTTCGCAGGAGCGTACATTTCCAACCCTTCCTCGAGAACTTACGACGCCTTCGACCGGATCTAAATCGTCGCGAACAGCTCCGACATCAGGATGCAAATCAATTAGAAAACGAATTAGCAGTTTGCAGAGCGTCCGAAGAAATTCTTGAAAAACCAACCCCCGCGAAGGAAAAGTCGCCGTTCGCGGATCGGAAGTCGTGAGATCGTCTGCCGGGGGTTTGTTCGAATTAAGTCGGTCGCGTTTTCAGACGGGCTTGCCGATCTCCGACGAAACCAATCCACTTAACTCCCAACCCCCGCCCCTGAAGGGGGAAGGTCGTCGAGGTTTTGTTCCCGAACAAAAATCTGACAAATATGCCGCGATTTGCCGAAGAATGGAGGCGAAGTGCACCCGGCCACCCCGTTTCCCTCTATCTCGCCGCCATTCCGAGGATCCTTGTCCCTCGCAGAGCCACCCCCGCACCCTCTAGCAACCGAGTTTCCTCCGCGAAGAGGGCGGCAGAGCAAAGGGTGACTCTTAAATTACTTAGACCGAACAAAACGTAACAAATGACGGCGAATCGGGCCACTTATGCGATATTGGCCCATCACCGGCACCCACGTATATTGATACCGAGCATTAGGGCTGCCAGACACCCCCTTGGACGTCTTCTTCCTCGAACGTGATCGCTCCGCGAAGACGAGTGGCCGCGTTTCTGCCGTTCTGATGGAACTCTGTCTCTCTTGACGAGCCTTCGGCCCTTCGGTTTTACGATTCTGCTGGTGAAAGGGTTTATTAATCTTCCGACGGTCCTGGATTTGTTGCTCCGAGGTTGCACACGAATTCGTCTTTGCGTGAAATGATCACTTCATCGTTGTTTAACTCTGCTGCTGTCTTCATTGATTTAGGCGTTTTCTCAGAGTCGTGATTGTGTATATCAGATATGTCAAACTGTTTTACCACCAAGAGCATCATTAACAGAGTTGGACAAAATGTAAATTCAATTATAATTACTTACCAATTACTGTAATTTGAAATTGCAGAAATAAAGTTACAATTACATGTAATTGTAACAAACAAAAAGCTATATGTTAGGAAATATTTATTATTCAGTAAATATTCATTTGATATTATTTAAATTTTTCACAAAAACGATTACCATTACTTTTCAAAATGAGCCTCATTTCAAAGTTGGAGTTGGATAATATATGTATAACAAATGCTTTTTGTTTGTCTTTTTAGACATTTCCATTGAGTAGCTACCTAATTACTTTTTTTTAGTGCCATTTTGGCGGTAAGTAATTGCAACTACCAGTTACAATTACTTGAAATTGCAGAAATAAAATTAGAATTACATGTAATTGCAATTAGTTTGGCTCAACCAGTAATTGTGAAAGTAGTAATTACAATTCCTTAACACGATTACAGTAATTGTAATTGAGTCTAACAATTACTTCAGTGTAATTGTTCTTTTAAACTACTTATTTTTATGTTTTGGACCATTTAACCGTTGTCTTATTGTAATTATAGCCCACTCTTGCACATGTAACTGAAAATGTAATTAAATACTCATGTAATCAATTACTGCCCAATTCTGTTCATTAAGTATTATAATTTAATTCGAGGGCCACAATAGAAAACAGCAGACTCGAAATAAAAAGGGAACACATTCAATTTATTAACATGGGTTTTACACATACAAAATAACATACGTACAAAAGTTGTTTTTTCTAAAGTTTATTTGAATGAAATTATCTCATTTTTGTTTCGAAGAAACTTGGCAATGTTTCTCAGTAATCTTATTTTCAAAATTTGGTTGAATTTGTTGAACTGTAATTATTTTTGAAATTTATTGTACACACTGGTCTGTTCATCTTGACCTTTCTGCAGTTTTATTATTTTTTAACGTTGAAAATAGTGATTCGCACATTATATGTGCTGAACATATGTACTGAACATAGCTTAAATACGCCTAATTGCACATAACATATTGGGAAATCGTTCGACAGATAAATAATTGTAAATAGAAATGTGAAATCACAACATCCATACATACAGTAGCGGACAAAAGTTTAAGACCGCTCTAAAGAAGACGATAACTAGACCAATTAGTTTACTAAAGGATGTGAAAAGAAATTTTTTCAAAAATTGCAATTGATCGGAATTGTTGAAAAAATACTAGAAGTTGAATTTTTAACTTTTTTATGTGGGCCTATATTGAAAATTTTAAAAATACGTTTTGTACATCTGTGTCAATTAAACATATTCTGAAAATGTCGACAAAATCGGTCGACGTTGCAAGGAGCTACAAACGTTTAAAGATGGTAAAAATTACAGATTTCCACGATTTATTGCCGAAAATCTCGAAAATCTGCAATTTTTACAATCTTTAAACGTTTGTAGCTCATTGCAACGTCGACCGATTTTGACGAAATTTTCAGAATATGTTTACTTGACACAGATCTACAAAATGAATTTTTTAAATTTTCAATATAGGCCCACATAAAAAAGTTAAAAATTCGACTTTTAGTATTTGTTCAACAATTCCGATCAATTGCAATTTTTGAAAAAATTTCTTTTCACATCCTTTAGAAAACTAATTGCTCTAGCTTCCCAAAAAGTTCAAATTGTATACTACAATATTTAAAAAGTTACCGTCTTCTTTAGAGCGGTCTTAAATTTTTATCCGCTACTGTATATTTTTGTTTCAATACGGAATCACACTGCATCTCGATTAATTCCAGTTTTGCAGGTTTTGCACTCCAAATTAACCCTTGTGCAAGTCAACAATTAATTAACATTTGATCTGAATTTTTTTACAAAAACTTACTTAAAAATACTTTATTTGTAAAAAATTCAATTTGATTCGCAATAAGGTAAAATTACTTTGCAGAAGGGTGAAATTGATTTGCAAACGAGTGAAATTGATTTACAGAAAGGTAAAATAGACTTGCAAAAGGGCGAATTCGGAGTGTAAAACCTATAAATTGTCATCAACAGTTTCAAAGTTTTTGGTCGGGCCGCGTGTTTGACATGTCTGCTGAATATGATTCTGTACATTTTAATCACCATTCAGTTACAGCTTGTAGGACGATAAAGTTGTTAAAAGTTGTTCGGAACGTTGACCTTGACAACATATATGAAGTCAAAGGTCATCGGAGCTCGGTTCTTCGTCAATATTTCCCAAAATTTCTGTTATCATTAATTTCGGTTTGCTCGTTCCCACGGCAGATTCGACGATGTTCGAGGAATTTCGACTACCGGAAGAATTCTTTCTTCCAGGAGGGAAAGTATTTCGGTCGAGCACGCCGAGAGTTTCTCACGGGGTTGGAAGCCCGTCATCCCCCGCCGCGGCCCTCCACTTCCCGGTCTTGGCTTTCGGTTATTAATGGTTTTCGCGAAACTCGGTTCATTAAGGAGCTCGCGAAACTCCGCGGCACATTCATGAGAAAGCCGGGCCCGGCGCGGGGGCGGTGAGCGCGTCAGAAACGGTGGTCGTGTCGGAGATTAGCAACGTATATTATTTTCTCGAGCAGCGTTGCAACTCTCTCGACACTACTGCTGCTCCAAATTCTCCGGACTGCGCCTTCTACCCCCCGAAAACAAATTAATGTTCAATAAATTCGAATACAAATTTTCCAACCTTTCCGCAAGCCTCTGGAAAAATTCTCCAGGATTGTGATTCAGAGCAAATCGCGGGATTGGAGTAGATAATAATTATCGTTGAGCCGTTCGCGAATCACGACGCTCCCCATCGCCGTATCAATTTTCCCCCGTTGGTGCGCGGAGCTTTTTACCAGCAGCTAGAATTACACGCGCTATTATCGCAAAAAAGCTCCGCGCAGATAAGAAGCGGGATCCGCGCGCGAGCAATCCGCCGCTCGCGGAAAGTAAGAGATGAAGACATTATCGTGATCATTGGCCGCGCGTTTAAGACTCGCAAGAACGCAAAGAAGACGCGGACAGAACGGACGGAGAGCAAAAGAGAGAGAGAGAGAGAGAGCAGGACGACGCACCTGTCCATTGGTGCGCTAACAAGGGACGTCACCCGAGTGCGTGGAATCGAAACTCTCCTGGAAAAATCTGTTCCACAGCCATTATACTTTAACGAGTAGCTTCTTCGGTCTTCGAGGGAGGTGGGACGGGCATCGGCCGCTCTATCGATTCGTTATCCCTGCCTCGGAGCGTCGATAAAAGTCGGAACCCCGAGGCGGAGTCGACCTTGCCTTTCCTTCAGCTGGAATCTTCTCGATCCTCTCGAAAGTCAAATCTGCAATCTTCATCGCTCGTGGACGTTCTAAAAGGTCAAAGCGAACATTTTTATTTTGCATAAATATCCTCGGCCTAGTAATAACAGTGCCGGGAAGAGGGGTGCAGGGTTGCGAGGGGGTGTCGCGCCGTTCCTGAATGTTAGCGTCGTCGCAGTTAGGTCGGTCGTATAAATTCTGCGGCGAGTTCACGGGACGAGTGAGTTTCGAGGGCTTTTTCCCCGGTCTCGCGGCATTCTAGGCCAAAGGAGATAATGCAATAATAAGTATAAGTTAGGTAGAAAGGGGGGGCCCCGGCGTCCGGAGTCTCGGGGAACCGGTGCTCCTCGCAATCTTCGGCTGCCGGCTGATTATTATGTCGTTCGGAACGGGCCCCGAGCATTTTCACGAGCGGCCCGAATGGCTTCGTTGCGTTTTCTCGCGGGACTAACTCTGTTCTGGTTGTTCTTGTTGCTCACGGGGGTTGCGGCTTTTTGAGCGGAGCTATCGGACGCGCTTCGAACAAACCGGAGACCGTAACCGCGTCCTTCGGGATCCACTGGATTCCACGAAATCCCGATGAACACCCTTCTGCGATTAATTCAGGAAAAATCGAGACAAATTCTAGCATCGAGGAAAGGCTGTTTTAAGTGGCCGAAGAGGGCACCGGAAGTAGGGAAACGAGGAACGAGAATGATAGCGACAAAATTGATGAGAACGTCTTAGCCGGAGGGCTCGAACTTTTCTCGCTCTCCCTCTCTCTTCGGCGCGCCTTTGTCTCCGCTTTCGTTTCAGCTGACTATGACAAATAATTGCCGAAGCTTAACATAAGCCAGAGGCGGTATACTTAGCTAATAGCAAAAAATAAGGGGGAGGGAACAGAGGGGAAGTTTCACGCGTGCACGTCCACCGACGCGGAATCAGAGAAGAGATCCTTCCTAGTCCTGCAACCCGGCGTGTCCTCCGGCGACCAGCGCATCTGGCGCTTACCTCTAAAAACTGGAAACACACACGCCGCGGAAAATCTGCAATTTTTTCCCGGAAGACCCAGGTGCGAACCCTCTCGTGCCGTAGATGCAATTTTTACCACTTCCGGGCTCGTACACTGGAAATTCTGAACTCGGAAAAAATTGTTCAGACATGCATAGCGTCGCTCGAGCAACAAGCTGGAACCTCCGCGGCGACGGAAAAACCGTATTTTTTGGTCGGCCGGTCAGAAAATCGTCGGGCGTCGTTCCGTTCGCTTTTGCCGATGGACAAAACAAATCGGCGATCGGTTTTTTCGGCGTAACGCGGCATATCGAGAAAGGATTCCGCGGTCGGAGACAAAAGAACTAGAGAATGGCGACCGGGTCCGGTTTCCTGCTGCCCGGAAAAACATTTCGGAAAAGTCAGTGGAGCGCGAAGCGCATTTCATTCGGCACCGTCCACATAACGCGCCGCCGCCGCCGCCGCCTGGCTACTATGTCGTGAAAGGAGAGCCGCCGGACCCTTCATAAAACAATGGAAGTCAACTCTCGGGACGAGCGGGGGCGAAGTCTGTTTCGGCCAAGAGAAAAGCTTCTGGAAGATTTCTGAGCTGTGTGTGTCTCTTCCTGGATCGGTTTTTGCCCGCGAAATTCTGCTCGAGCGTCCCTCCGTTCGAACAGGAGCCGGGGGTTTTGTTTGTTGGAAAAAGGTGGGCGTGGTCGGATTTTTGGAAGAGAAACCGCGCGGATTGACGGCCGAACAACGAAAGAAACTTTCCTGTGCTTTTCGAACTGGAACTTCGAATGAGCAATCGGCTTCTTGTCGCTGGTCTACGTCCTGCCTGTTCTACGTCTTCCGTCCTCTTCCTTCCAACCAGTGTATTGTCTCGCATGATCATCGCTTATCCGATTAATCCGGCCACTCTCATAACATTGTAACCTCGTTTCTTTCCCTCAGATTTCTTTCGATCCTGCCTTCCCGCGAGCGAGAAAGAGGAGAACGTCGATCGAGTTGATCGATTAACGATTATCTGCTTCTTCCAGGGACCGAATTAGTGCCGAGCTGATCTGCGTCATCGAGGATCTGCGAGAAGCCCATCGTTTCGTGGCGGGATGTTCAGTGACGATAGCCGATTTAATATAAAATATTTTTGTACACGAGTCGATATGATATTGTATATCAAGCCTGACCAACTGACTGCTCGCGGGCTGTCCATGCTCGAGCAGCTACCCCCACCACCGCTCTCCGACTCGCACCAGCGCGCGAGGGGAGTACGAGCTCGCCTAGTAAGTTGTTGATAGACTGCGAATTTTATGCGCTTAGAAGAGAAAGAAGCTCGCGCAAATGTTATCATCAGTTTATGAAAATGATTAAACGAGTCGAGCGTAGACTATTTTTATTTCGCATTAAGATCCGCAGTCTAGTTATTACTTTTGTTGGCGAGCAACGGAGTTGCGCACCGTTCGTGTAAATTTTTATTCGAACAACGAATGACGATTGAAATATGTATTATTCGTTATTCCTTGCCTCGATCGTTATTCGTTGTTCATATTGATCGTTACACTTCGGGGTACTTCGCTGTTCTACTGGATTGGATGGGAAGGTAACGAATGAACCGATTTATTTATTAAACCCAAATAACGCGTGCCCAACTCTGTCGTTGCCGCTGTAAGCTGTTACTAGATTGCGGATTTTATGCATTCGCGAGAGATGTGGGCGAAATACCGTCGTACGATTTTGGACTGATCAAAACGAAGTAAATGTATATGTAGTTTCTGTACATAGCAAGAAGTACAGACAATCCTGCATAAAACTCCGCAGTCTACTCGTTAGGTTTGTTGTGGAATCAGGCGAGCCCGTGTTCCCGGCTCGCGTTTGCGCGAGTTTGAGCGCGGTGGTGGAGGCAGGAACGTGCGCTACCAGTGGTCCCTGAGCAATCGGTTGCCCTGGCCTGTTTTATATATAGATATATAAATAATCTGTATATATAATATATGTATATGTTAAATCCATACAGATACGTTAACGAGACTACCGCGCTTCGTATCGTCTACGTCGAGAGAGAGAGAGAGAGAGAGATTGAGAGAGTGATAGTGAGAGTGAAAGAGAGTATTCATTTTTCGAACGATTAGCTTCCTATGAGCATTCGCGAACGGTATCTCGCGAAGTCGGGGAACTTTTCGAGAGATCAATTGATCGAGACAATAATTGTCTATCGTCGATACACACCGCGGCTCCTGGAGACTCGGTATTATTTTTATTTATTCTTCGAACCCATGAGGAGAAACGTGTTCGTGGCATAGTGATCGCAAACCGGGTCTCCTCGAGCACACGGTGTACTGACGATCGTGGTTCAAAAGGATCGGACGATTCCTTGAAAAGGCGTGTCGCATTATTTCCATAAGTAGAATCGGTCGGTCGCGATCAGACCAACGAAAAGATTTGTTCAATTGGATGATAAACGGGACAGGGGATGATATTTATCTCTCGTTGAATTTTGTACATGATTTTTGGGACATCGTGTGCGTCCTTCCGCGATCGCAACGCACGTTCACCGGTTCTGTCTTTAACGAGGTGCTGATTAGGATTACGGGCGTAACTTTATATTCTATTCGAGAGAGAGAAGGCTCGCCGACGACGCGCGTCGGTCGTTTTTATAGTTGATCATTGTACGTCTCCGACGGGAGAATAAAAGAATGCGACAGAGAGAGTATTTGATAGGCGGTTGATCAAGAATTGTACGACTGGTGTTTGGCGTGTTTCCACGGGATGGTGTGTCACTGTTATCGCGTGAAGAGTGGTTGGAAGGTGTGCAAGAACGATCCAAGAATCGTAGGAGTAATTTACTGTTCGTCGTAGATATTGGAAATAAAAGGCACAGTAGTACTGACCATGCACATTAATCCCTTGTCGGTGTTGCTCGATCCTTCGTTTTCAGACCTGCCTTCATGGTGGCAACGCTGCTGCGAATACTCTCAGGTAACCAATGCGATTTCCAGTTGAGTTACCATCTCGCATCTCCACTTCTTCGAAATTCTACACAGTTTTATTCAGCGGCGAATTTAAGACGTCTTCGTGTAGCAATGAGTTCAATTCGCGATTAGATAAGCAGTTATCAAATTGATTCCGACACGTGGGAGTCGATGTGGGGTCTGGATTTTGGTTTTGCTATTTGAGACATTTTTATCTAGCAATAAATTTCGTTCGCGGTTGGGTAACTGTTATTTTTATCAGGTTGATTTCGACACGAGGGAGCCCAAAGTGGCGTCTAGAAATTTATTTGGATATTTTAGTTCTAGATATTTTATTTTAGCATTTTAATCGGTGATTACGTTGTTTCCGGGTTTGGTAAGAATGTATGGACCTTCGCTTAGTACGGGAGTATAGGGTAAAGTGCCCAAATATGAACCACTTTTTGTTGACGTCTTTTTTGATTATTTTAGAATGCTCTTTTTCGTCCAAAAAATTACCAGTTGTAGATGCATTTCCTCTCTATAAGATTCTGGGGTCAAGTTTGTTCAAAAATTAATACAGCTTGGGAAAAATATCTTTTTTGTGGTGTCATTTGCAGGTTCCAGCGAAAGGGGTTCTTAATATGGTACACCTTGAGTTCCTAATATGAACCACTTTTTGTTGATGTCATTTTCTGGTTATTTTAGAATGCTCTTTTTCGTCCAAAAAATTACCAATTGTACATGCATTTCCTCTCTATAAGATTCTGGGGTCAAGTTTGTTTAAAAATTAATACAGCTTGGGAAAAATTTTTGTTTGTGGTGTCATATGCGAAGTGTGTTCTTAATATGGTACACCTTTTGTCCCGAATGAACCACCTTTTGTTGATGTCATTTTCTGATTATTTTAGAATGCTCTTTTTCGTCCAAAAAATTACCAGTTGTAGATGTATTTCCTCTCTATAAGATTCTGGGGTCAAGTTTGTTTAAAAATTAATATAGCTTGGGAAAAATATTTTGTTTGTGGTGTGTCATTTGCAGGTTCCAGCAAAATGGGTTCTTAATATGGTACACCTTGAATCCCTAATATGACACCTAGTGCCATATTCGACACCCACACAAAGATTGTCAATAGCTATACCCATATTAGGGAACCCTTGGTAGTGCCATATTGGGAACTCCACGTGGACTGATAATACTAGCTACTGACAAAGAGAAAATGAATTTCAGCCCAAACCAACAGTTGGCAAACATTAATATAAATAAACTGAAACTACAGATATGTTCAAACACTTCAAAATCACTTACCTTCCTCGAAAAAGATACAATCGAAAATCTAACCACAAAAATATTCAACACGTGGAGACACAGCTGGCGGAGGATCGATATTAACACTTTACCTACCGGAGGCCTATTAATAGGATTTTTAATAATTGTGCTGTGCCAAAGAAAAGTATAGAAATTTTCTTTTACATTGCAATCTTAAATGAAACTATTAGATGATCTTATTGAGGGTGAATTGTTAGTTTACAATGAAAATTGCTGTTGTTATTGAAGGTTCCATTAAAAAATGTTTAGCCATGTGACATAGATTTTTCAAAATTATGCAATAATCACCGGTCGGTAATGTGTTAAAATTTATAGAATGGTGGACGGTACAGTCGAAAATCTAATCACAAAAATATTCAACACGTGGAGACACAACTGGCGGAGGATCGATACTAAAATCTATAGAATGTTGCGAATGCACTGCACATTGTTGAGTAAACATAGTAAACTATTGTTTCAGGATTTTTTCACTAGAATGCGAATTCTCCTATACAAGACATAAGGTAGTGTCCTAATAGGCTACTATACCATATCTAGGCACTGTACCCTATATTAAATATTAAATGTTAGAGAATTAAACACCTGGTTCTTGCACCTAAATGGACTCCTACGAAAATCACCGATGCCTGTCGAGTCTCTGGTGACTTGATTCCACATGCAACGTAATTATCGCTGTAATCTGGAAGTAATAAAAATATTAGACGTTTAGAAATTTTTATTTTATTTTTATTTTTATTTAAATTTTTAAATATTTATTAGAAAATATTAGATTATGTCTGTGGTTGTAAGGAAGAACGCCGCATGTCACATAATTTCACTTTCGAGATATTGCCGTTTAAAGTTTTGATCACTATTTCTTTGTCATAGGACATCGGTTAAATTGCATTATTTTTTCGAGCCTTTCGAATTTATTTTAATAACTTTTTTTTTTATAAATACGTAAATCCCATACTATGACGCTGAAACAATGCATAAACTCGCGAGGTGATTTTTGTGTCTTTGTGCACCGCTATTATCTCATCACTGCTGCACTATACACAGTCGCATTTAATTACAATGGTTTGATTTTGAGATGTTCACCTCGCCGTTATCCTCGATCTCCACCGCTCGACTATATCTGCAGCCCTTAGGCGTTCAAGTAGAATGATCGTCGGCGATTCTTCGCGGGATTATTGGCGGTGTTTATGGAGCACGGAGGTGTTCAACAAATAGCCGCGAAGTAGCGGGTTGCGTTCCGTCAAGATTAGGACTCGCATGATGCGGGTCCCCGGTGATACGAATTAGGGAAAAAGCTAGATTGCCGTGGCATTTGTAAGGATTAGACGCGGAAAATCAGTAGAAAAAGGGGCTTAGCCGTTGGTAAAGCTCGCCCTAATCCGTCTCGCGACTTCTCCGGTTTACCAGGCCCGTGAAACCACGAAACATTCGGGCTCGTAAAGAACACGGCTAAAAGGCCGAGTAGAAAAGGTACGGGCCACCGTCCGACGCGATTTCGAGCGTCTAGCTATTAATTCATTAATTAACGCACGCCAGGATAGGCCAACGAGAGAATTCCGACTTGATTTACAGGGAAGTTTAATTACGCGGTGGCAAAGTTTAATGCAGTTAGGCCTATTGAACTGCCGGCAAGATTGTTTTACAAAGTAAATGAGGCTATGATGACTCGAGGCTTCGGGACCACCTAGAAACCAGCTCAGAAGTCCTTCCGCGCTGCCTCTCTAAACTCCTCGACAACTAATTAACGCGCGACCGTCCACACACGACGCCCACTCGCCCCTTCGCGACCCTATTCCACGTCCTTTCAAGGGAAAAGGGCCAATTTTGCCGGAACTTGGATGCACCTGGATTGTTCTGAGGCTGTTCTGATTTGCAATCAGCTCTTCAGGGTCGGAACTTCATTAATTTCGTTGTACGGGAAGTCCTCGACTCACGCGGATTCGTTTTCCGCGACAAAACTGTACGACACCTGCGATTTTAGCTAATATTTTATTAATACTAATTCTTTCGTAAAAGTTTTTGTTATTAATCCAAAGAATCAACTAAAGTACGTACATTTCCTTAGCGGCAATGTTGCTGCATGAGATTGAAAAAAGTTTCATTAAAATTTCTAATTTTTGATAAAGTAAGGTGCGACAAAACTATGAAACAATGTGTATTTTAGGTAAGAAAAAGTGGGTGGAAGTTAATGAAACAAATGTTTTCGGAATGAAGAAAGATAAAACTCAAGACTTACATCGACTTTTCAACGAATTTCGCACATGTCTTACAGTTTTGTCGCGGAGTGTAAAAGTCTGGACAGTCCAAAAGTGATACCTAAATCTGGACAATTGAATTTTCATAGTAAAATCAGTAATTAAGAGATTAAATAATTATATTATATATTCTGAGGCCTTAGCTACAAGTAGGTGTGAATATTATTTCATTAAGACATCATTTAAATTTAAAAATGAATTCAAAGTTCATCTGAAAACAGTATACAAAAATAGTCTATTTACATGCGAATCATGTGCATTTATAGTTCGAACTTTTGTTAGAAAAAAAGATATAATTTAAGCCCTCAGACAAAAAATAATTATCACGCATAATAATATTGATATTTTAAAATAAATTGGCAATCAAACTTAACGTAAATAATATTTATTAATCCAAATATTAGATGTCCGAGATTAGGACTGTTTTCAAATATAAGTACTCCATACTGGGACGCGATGACAGTAGCTGTCCCACTGTAAGCTTATACGCAATGTGCTTACGCCTGAAGCCGGACACGTGTTTGTGAATAAAATCAACGCATTGTTTGCAAATTATTTAACTACATGTACGTATAATTAGTCTTCTATTAGCTTGAATAACGTATGTAGAAAATGTATTCCGGTTGTGACGTTAATAATACTTTGTGTTTACATCTTAAATCTATCAGTATTACTACCTAACCTTAAAAATTGTATTATGACAGGTTTTATTAAAACAGTAAATGAAAATAAATATATATTTGGTTAAATAATACAATACTATAATCTATGATAAGAATGCTACATATTACGCAAAGCATCTTCTATTCGTCATGCGCAACAGCGCCACCAACCAATGTTTTAGGTTATGTTCGCTCGATCAACTCGTAAATTGAATTTGTCCCGATATAGGCTTTACTTCTGTCCAGGTACTAGCTTAGATTGGATTTAATATGTCCAACTATAGGTTTGAATTATTCTTGTTAATACAATTAAGATATTAACCTAAACAATGATTTTTTTATTTTAAATTACTTTACAAACTCTGAACTGTATGTTAAAACTCTTAAGAAATTGTTTTTGTTTATTTAAAGTGATAAAATTTAAAATAGAAAAACATGCTGTCCAGGCATAGGGCACTTCACCTTATACGGACTCTTAGGAGCTGTGAAATTCGTTTTTTGATTGCCAGAACGGGAGCTTTGTCGGCACATACGTGACAGAAGATTCTTATCTCCAATTAGAAATGAATGGCGACTATAGAACTCTTTTTTACACCTCTATGAAAATCGGACACGAACTTCTGCAATCATCCAATACTTCGAGAAAAACGTGACAAGAAAGGATCGAATAGAAACGCGAGCACCTTAACGAAAGTTCTTCGGGGTTGAAATCTAGAAGCAGGATCGATCTGGAACGCACCCCGAGCGAGGGTTGGGTCCGCGACGTCCAGCAAAAAGCGTCTTCGCGAGTTCCACTCGCGGGAAAGAAAACAGAAACTCCTGGAGAAAGGAGTCTCGATGAAAAAAAGGGGACAAGATCGCACCGGAGAAAGAAAGCGGAGAAAGGGGGTGGCCGTCGAGGGGAGGAAGTGTTGACCGTCTCCTCGACCTTGCGGAACCTCCTGCTGATCTTAACAGCCAAGGTCAGTCGCGGCTATCCATCGCGAGATTCCGAGAAAGCTGTTCGTGGACGGTTCTGCTCGCGATCTTCAGGATCTGCGAGCATCGTTCCTCGATCTTCTTGCGAGGTTCACGGGGTGAGGGACAAAACTATCCCTGCCACGGGAACAATGGGGAGAAACTGGCGAGTCAAACGCAAAGCTGAGATGACAAATGAAAGGAGATCTCTCGTCGCGAGGGAGGCCGAGAGAGAACTGTTTCATTTGTACCGGGATCTATCCTCCTCTTCGTTGGGTCACAGCTTCCTCGGGGTTGTCCTTGTCCCGCGCCATATTTTCTATTAAAAAGCACCCTCGATGCATCCATTCTGGGAGCTGCTGGTGCAGCGAGAACTTTTCCGGCTGCATTTGTTTCTGCAAAATTGAGGCTCACTCGAATCTTTATTTTCATCCCCTAAAAATTCGTGCCTCTATCCAGTCTTCTATTAAAAATCAACCCCCACTTTCCCTAAACTCAGGGTCACTACTGTACCAAAAGATTCCTTGTAGAAAAATCGTGGAAAATATTATGACGTGAAGAAGAAACGTGGAAGAATGGTAAACCGCGATGGACGAGGTAAAAAGCGAAGAAACGAGAGAATTATAACAATCGAGTTTCCTCCGACTCGGCTCGGGGAGGATTGCAATGTGGTTGGCCGTAAACGGCGCTGACTTCGACCGGCCAGGAACATGTTAATTAGCGGTAATTAAGGCGCGCTAGTCGGCCACTATCCGCCGTGGATCGGACGCTTCTGTGTTCCCTCCTTTCGACGTGGTTTACCTGTTACCTGGAATCTCTCGTTCGTTCCCGTCGTAGACACGCTCCTCCCGCAGGACACACGCGGGGGGCATAATTAATTTAGCCGGGCTCGCGGCTCGTTCGCCGAACGATCCTCACGGATAATTAATAATAATAATAATCGTACGGCATTACCGCGCACGCGCGTGCGAACCTGTTAACCCTCGAGCGGCAGGTTCGTGCCGAAGACTGTTTCCTCTCGGCGCTTCCGCTTTCGTCGAGAATCGCGAGTCTTCCACCATGACGTTTCTTTCGTTTAACCTACGAGAAAATTGGTAAACGAATAACATTCAATTGATTTGATCGAGATATTTGTTCGTTGGAGTACGGTGGAGAACTATGAAGAAGAAAGAGAGGAACGTACACTGCCGCTCAAAAGTACGTGGACACTTCCTTAATTCTTGTAACTACCTGAAAAAAGTTATGATATGTTTGGTAAATTTGATTATCTTGTATGTATTTCAGTTCGTACAGTATTGGAGAACATATTTTAATAATAATTTATTAAATATCTCACCGATAATGATAAAAAATAATTATATTTTCTTTTCGTCTACATATCCACCGCGTGCTTTTATCACCGCGTTTACTAGTCGTGGCATTCTGGCTAGTAACTTTTTCATTACTTCACTTTCAATAAGGTTCCACTCAGATTCTAATATTTCCCACAAATGTTTTTCAGACTTGGGACATCGTTTTCGGACTTATCTATCTATGTGATTCCACAGTTTTTCTTTTATTTATTTAAGAAAATTCAATAACTAAATTGTTTATTTTGGTACTATTGGAATACATTACATACATATTCATAATAGACTTTAGCAACAAATATTGTTTGTTAATAAAAATATACATTATATATCACAAATTTCATGAACATGGTAAGTGTCCACATACTTTTGAGCGACAGTGTATGTGTGTAAAGGAGACACAGTCGTTAACCGGAGGGTAACAGTGTGAGCGGCTCTGGAACAATAAGAAATGATAGGAGCCAGGGAACGGCCGGTGACGAGGTATACAGGATCGGCTGCCATATTTCTTCCATTCCACGAATCCGGGGGACATTGATAACCGATCGATTAATTCGAGCGGAGTCCCACGTCCATCGCCTCGGCTTAGCTCGGCTCTCTCGATCGCCTCGATCAGCCTCGATCGCTTCGATCGCGTCCTGCGCCCGTTCCTTTTTTCCGCGGTGTTCGGGGGGCCTTCCTCCTTAAGTCAGATCGCAGCAAGATGGCCGCGGGCCCCGGTAAATAAGCGACTGTCATCTGACGCCCGCAAAAACCGGATACACCGCGCCAGACTGGTCTCCGTTCTTCCTCTTCTCCTTCTCCTAGCTCTCACTCTCTCTCGCTCTCTCTCTCCTTTGCTCTCCTACACACTCTTTCTTTCTCTCTCTCTCTCACCCTTGCTTTTATTCCCTTTCGTTTCGTTCATTCCCTCCCCCTTTATCCCCTCCCACCGCGCCCCGCTCTCTTCGCTATCTGTTCTTCATTTTGTCTCCGTCCAGCTTCTCTTTTTCTTCCCCCCTCCGCAACCCTCCTCCTCTTCTTCTTCGTCTTCTTCTTCTCCTCCTCTCACGGCGTGTTCCGTCGCGATGCACCGAGGATTAATTACAAAAAATCCGCGGCGACGCGAATTGGAAACGTCGTTCCACGAACCGGCGACGGAAAGAACCGGGGCTGAGAGGGACTTTTTGGGCACCCCGTGGAAGATGGCCCCAATAAGCGATCGATTATCGGACGCCGGCCGAGCCACAAACCGACAGATGTCCGCCAGATACTTTCTCCCGTCGATCCTGATTGAAATCGAAATTCTGAGGAATCGATGCTGCGGCGGGACGAACCCCGAAACATGCTTCCTCCAGAACCCTGCCGTTAGAAATTCCTGCACAATTAGCGACATCGGATTTAAGGTGAAGTGCCCTAAGTCTGGACAGTCCAAAAGTGATACCTAAATCTGGACAATAGAATTTTCATAGTAAAATCAGTAATTAAGAGATTAAATAATTACATTATATATTCTGAGACCTTAGCTATAAGTAGGTGTGAATATTATTTCATTAAGACATCAATTGAAATTTAAAAATGAATTCAAAGTTCATCTGAAAACAGTATACAAAATAATCTATTTACATGCGAATCATGTGCATTTACAGTTCGAACTTTTGTTAGAAAAAAAGATATAATTTAAGCCCTCAGACAAAAAATAATTATCACGCATAATAATATTGATATTTTAAAATAAATTGGCAATCAAACTTAACGTAAATAATAATTATTAATCCAAATATTAGATTTCCAAGATTAGGACTGTTTTGAAATATAAGTACTCCATACTGGGACGCGATGACAGTAGCTATCCCACTCTAAGCTTATACGCAATGTGCTTACGCCTGAAGCCGGACACGTGTTTGTGAATAAAATCAACGCATTGTTTGCAAATTATTTAACTACATGTACGTATAATTAGTCTTCTATTAGCTTGAATAACGTATGTAGAAAATGTATTCCGGTTGTGACGTTAATAATACTTTGTGTTTACATCTTAAATCTATCAGTATTACTACCTAACCTTAAAAGTTGTATTATGACAGGTTTTATTAAAACAGTAAATGAAAATAAATATATATTTGGTTAAATAATACAATACTATAATCTATGATAAGGATGCTACATATTACGCAAAGCATCTTCTATTCGTCATGCGCAACAGCGCCACCAACCAACGTTTTAGGTTATGTTCGCTCGATCAACTCGTAATTGAATTTGTCCCGATATAGGCTTTACTTCTGTCCAGGTACTAGCTTAGATTGGATTTAATATGTCCAACTATAGGTTTGAATTATTCTTGTTAATACAATTAAGATATTAACCTAAACAATGATTTATTTATTTTAAATTACTTTACAAACTCTGAACTGTATGTTAAAACTCTTAAGAAATTGTTTTTGTTTATTTAAAGTGATAAAATTTAAAATAGAAAAACATGCTGTCCAGGCATAGGGCACTTCACCTTAATCCTCGAAGAAAATGTTTAACCTTCCATTCGGTACAGCATAATTATTGAAAAGCCTGTATTCATTCACATTGATTTGTTCCGAAGTCTGAACAAATAACCCAGTCCCCCGTTGTCTAGAAGACACGATATCTAATCACTAGATTGCGGATCTTCATGCAAAATAAATGTGTTCTGCATTGATTGTGAGAATCAGGAATAAAATAAAAATTGATTTCACCCCTCAACGACTTTGTTACATTAAACACAACATTACAACACATTCTTGAATTTTTAAAACCGTTTACTGATTTATATTTCGCCCAACCAATTACTTCGTAAATGCATAAAGATCCGCAGTCTACTCGCGAAACATTCAGGTATTGTGCGAGGTATCGTACCAATTTCATATCCATAACATTTGGAAACAATCATAGGGAATGGAAATATTCTGGGTTCGGAAGAGATGTTTAATTTTCGAGTTGAAACAGCTCCGAGTACAAAGGGTCGCTTCCGGTGGAAACTGTTCGAAAAAGGGAAAAATGTTATAAAATTGATTTCACCCCTTAACGACTTTGTTACATTAAACACAACATTACAACACATTCTTGAATTTTTAAAACCGTTTACTGATTTATATTTCGCCCAACAAATTTCTTCGTAAATGCATAAAGATCCACAGTCTACTCGCTAAACATTCAGGTATTGTGCGAGTTATCATACCTATTTCATATCCATAACATTTGGAAACAATCATAGGGAATAGAAATATTCTGGGTTCGGAAGAGATGTTTAATTTTAGTGTTGAAATAGCTCCGACTACAAAGGGTCGCTTCCGGTGGAAACTGTTCGAAAAAGGGAAAAATGTTATCCGGTTCAAGAGCCGTGCAGCGATCTGAGCGTCTGTGATATTGTATTCGCGTGCCACCTGGTGATTTTTCGGTTGGTTTTCGCCACGCATTTGATTCAGAGTTTATGGATGTTGTATCTGGTTGGCAGATGGATCAGGGGTGCGATCGCGGATGTCCTCGGCCCCCGTCAAGGCCGGCCACGGTGTCTCGTTGACGATCGCAGTCGGAAACATTAGCCGGAAAGAAGAACGCCGCGAGAGTCTCGTTCCGAGGGAAGCTAGGATCCTTTATTTTTCGGCAATTTCGAGACAAATGGTCGGGTGTCTTGACGGGCCATTATAATGACATTAGCGGGGTCCCGGCGGGGCGCACGGCAAAGGGAAACGGCAGTCGATTTCGTCGGGGCTTCATAAATTTCGTCCCGCCGCGTTCCCGTTTTCGGCGTGCCGGCGAATTTATAATATTCCCAGATACACATCGAGGTCGATTTACTATGAACTCTCAATCGTTGTTGAATTATCCGATAATTCTGTTAGGCTTTTGCTACCTTGTAGAAACGTTGGACGGATAGAAAAAGGGCGGAGAGCATCTCCCAGGAGTTTTTGGTGGCGGCGGGCCGGGTCTTGACAGTGGAATTGGGAGGAATTAAAAACGAAGGGAAATAAAGGCAAAAGGCAGAGCGACGAGGAGACGCGCTTTGCCCGGGTGCTTTGTGATGTTCCCAGAGGCCGCTCCCTCCCACTTGTTTCACCCTCCCTCCCTCTCTCTCTCTCCTTTTCTCCCTTTCTCTCTCTAGTTGCTCTCTCTCTCCTTCTCAGGCTCTCGGTCTCCTGTCCCTTTTCGCCGTCGCGACCAGTCTCCGTCCCGCGTATACGTTCATGCAGCGAGGAACTAATTTGAGTCGAGTGCTAGCCGTCCCTCGCACGGCAAAAACTAATCACCCCCGTGCGCGTCCCCTCTTAACGTCGATTACCATTTCTAATTCGCCTATCGTGAATTAATACACCGATTCCGCGGGACTCGCCGCGCCCCTCGGCGTCCTCCTCGATTCCTGCTTTCCACCGGTTCATATCAATATGGAGGGATTCTTGGATCCCGATCTTAATTCCGGCCCTAATAGATCCCTTTTTTACCTGTCCGCTACCGTGCACCCTGTCGATCGGACGTTGCTTCTTCCCGACTGCCTCGGTCCCTCCGAACGATTGCTTTATAATGTGTCTATCGCATACACTGGGCCCCATTAAAACATTCAATCCTCGTGCGCATATTTTCTATTAACCCTTTGCACTCTGGGGCGCCAGTCCAAATTGCCATATCATTATTTGAAACAGTTTTTAAATGATTAAACTCGTCTTTAGTCTAGAAATCGCTAAAAATCCAGGTATACGAGAAAACAGGTTCGATTTCTTCTTCTTCATTGCGGCTTTCAAATTGCTCAGAGTCCAAAGTTGAAACGAACTTGGTCCTCCATCTTCATCCTCAGAAAATCGGAATCGCGGAACATTGGATTATTATGAAGACGGAGAATAGAAAAACTGTGATTAATGTTAATCAACGAAATATCTTCGGTTACATTGTCGTGGGCTATCGACGGAAAATTGTTCGAAGCAGCCAGGATTACCGAAGCGATACTTTACGACAGAAGAACCGCTGATGGACTGCGGTAGCAGCAAGATTGAAGAACAGTTTACCGGGTTCCGAGCATTTATCGCAATTCCTCCGATCGAGCCGGACTAGAAATTCGTAGAATCCGAATGGTTCTCGAGGCAGGACCATTTCAACGCTTCACGGTCCGTTGATGATTGATGGCGGATCTCGCGGAGCTACGCTGATTTACGGAGCTGAATGGGCGAAGACGCATCCCGTTTAAACCCGGCCGACGTAAAAACTAATAACCACCGGGCGATAAATTTTACTTCCGATATTTATGGAAGTTCGAAGCGCCTACCGAAGCTTCCAACGAACGTTGCTTTTTCCACCTAGGAAATGGTAGGTTTCGCGCAAAATGTCTACCCAGCGGACCTCGCGCAAGAAGCGGAGATTCAAAAAGTAATTAAAATATGTGCGTGCGGGGAATTTGAAGACGAAGCTGTTGCAACTTGTTCAATTGATCGACGGCCTGGTTATGCACCGTTGGATAATTCGACGGTCAAACGGTGAACGGTTGGCGGAACGGTGTTCGATCATGGCGCGGCGTCAGAGGTGGGTGGAGAGGTCCGTCGGAGGGCCAGTATTAACGATAATTAGACAATTAATTCCTCGTCCCCGGGCGAACGGAGGAGATCGCTCGACCGGCGACCGAGACACAGCCGACTATAAATTCACCAATTATCGCTCTAACGCGTAATTGGGCCGATCTTCCGCTTGGAACTTTGTGGGAAAGCAGTCGACCGCGACATTGGCGCCAATTTACTGATTGCATTAACAGGCTAATTGGTCTTGCGTGGACCATCATCGCTCGACGATCGAGCCTGCGACCAATCGATCCCACATCCTGCTCTAAACGATTCTAATCTTCACCTTCCGTTTACTCTGGCGCGACAGAATTACTTATGACAAAATGTTTCCACCGCGATGATCGTGCAAATCGAGGATCGCATCGGGGCTCTACGAAGTTCGAGATATCAAGGACCACCTTCGCTGGAACGCCAAGCCTCCTCCAGGACTTTCCAGGAAGCCTTTTACTCCCGCCGCGCCGAAACGTTTGTCCCCGAAATGCCGTGGATCTTTAAAGATCCCCGAGCCCATCCTAGACGACCGACCGATCGATGCATTCCACCGTCGATCCCGATGATCCCCGAATTCCTCGATCTGGTCCTAGCAACATCGCCGAGCCGCTCGTTCTGCTCCAGTGCAAATTCAATTAGCGGCCAAAGTATCTCCCTCTTGGTCCGCTGAACCTCGATCCTTGCGAACTCGCTCTGAAAATGAATTTTCCGCCCCGCTGTACTCCACAAAAGAGAATACGCGATGTCCCATGAATTGCAATTAGCTCGAGCCGACAGGACGCAGGCACACGATCAACGAGACTTTCAAGACGAAGGAATCCTTGAAACTCGCGTACATTTTTCATACCATGTTTCATGAATCGGAAATCAGGTGGTTGGGGAGGGATGGTTACTCCACGGTCGATTATATTCAAATTAAAACAATTGTCCACCTAGGGTTGTCAGATCTTCTATATTTGATATGAGTCTTCTATATTTGAACTTGATCTCCTATATCATATTTGAATTTTGAAAAATCTTTGTTAGAATAAAAAGGTTTAAAATGTGCTGTGTACCTCTTTTACTTGAACTCCTATATTTTGAGCCTATCTCATATACAGGGAGGTCCGTTTAAGTACGAACACCTACAGTGGGTGTACAAAGTATTCGTACACCTTTTAAAAATTAATAATTTTTGTATAATTGTACCAAACGACCTGATTTTTTATAATCAATTAGAAGCATTAGTTTACGAAATGATATACAAAAAGATTTTCCAAAAATTACAATTTACAAGGTTGCAGACAAAAATAAAACAGCCATTTTTTTTAGCTTTTTTATTTGGGTCCTTCATGAAAATTTAAAATATATGTTTAGTAGATCTATGTTAGTTATGCACATGTTGAAAATTTCATTGAAATCGATTAACATACACACGAGCTACAAGCGGTTAAAAATGGTGAAAATCGTAGTTTTCCACGACTTTTGATCAGTTTCTGCTTAAAATCCACAGAATCGGACATCTTTCGACGCCTGTTGTTTTTTCCTGCGTCAATCGATTTCGATGAAATTTCCAGCATGTGTGTAAAGAACATGGATCTAGAAAACATATGATTTAAATTTTCATTAAGGGCCCAAATAAAAAGTTTTAAAAAATACCTTTTTTATTTTTGCCTGCAACCTTGTAAATTGTAATTTTTGGAAAATCTTTTTTGCATATCAGTTTGTAAACTAATACTTCTAATTGATTATAAAAAATCAGGTCGTTTGATACAAGTATAAAGAAGTTATTAGTTTTTAAAAGGTGCACGAATACTTTGTACACCCACTGTATATATCTCGGTTATTATTAGTCCTGCAAAAAATCTCCACAGAATAAAGTTGTACTGTTTCAAGGGGCGAATTTGATGATGTCAAGGTCAAGGTCAAAGTCAAGGTCATTGATATTTTTTTTTAATGGAATGAGGTATTTTTTAATACATCAATCGATGCAGCTGGACATTCGTTATAAAAAAGTACTAACCCATGTATGTCGAAAAGTTAGTAGTTCAAGAGATATTTCAATTGAAATAACTCTAAAATACCATTACTGTGGTACTAAGACGTTAGCGTTTACTTACTAGTGTAAATTGAAAAGTTGAAGCTGAAATTGAAAAATTGACGTTGAAAATGAAATTGAAGATTTGAAATTAACGAATTGAAATTGAAAAATTGACGTTGAAATTGAAGAGTTCAGGTTAAAGTTGAAGGGTTGATACTGAAATTGAATAGTTGAAATTAAAAAATTGAAGTTGAAATTGAAGTTGAAATTGAAAAATTGACGTTGAAATTATCACAGTGAAATTTAAAAATTGAAGTTGAAATGGAAGAGTAGAAATAGAAGTTGAAATGGGAGAGTTAAAATTGAAGTTGAAATTAAAGTTGAAATGGAAAAATTGAAGTTGAAGAGTTGATATTGAAATTGAAGTTGAAATGGAAAATTTGATGTTGAAATTGAAATTAACGAAATGAAATTGAAAAGTTGAAGTTGAAATTGAAAAATTGACGTTGAAAATGAAATTGAAGATTTAATTGAAGTTGAAATGGAAGAGTAGAAATTCAAGTTGAAATGGGAGAGTTAAAATTGAAGTTGAAATTAAAGTTGAAATGGAAAAATTGAAGTTGAAGAGTTGATATTGAAATTGAAGTTGAAATGGAAAATTTGATGTTGAAATTGAAATTAACGAAATGAAATTGAAAAGTTGAAGTTGAAATTGAAAAATTGACGTTGAAAATGAAATTGAAGATTTAATTGAAGTTGAAATGGAAGAGTAGAAATTGAAGTTGAAATGGGAGAGTTAAAATTGAAGTTGAAATTAAAGTTGAAATGGAAAAATTGAAGTTGAAGAGTTGATATTGAAATTGAAGTTGAAATGGAAAATTTGATGTTGAAATTGAAATTAACGAAATGAAATTGAAAAGTTGAAGTTGAAATTGAAAAATTGACGTTGAAAATGAAATTGAAGATTTAATTGAAGTTGAAATGGAAGAGTAGAAATTGAAGTTGAAATGGGAGAGTTAAAATTGAAGTTGAAATTAAAGTTGAAATGGAAAAATTGAAGTTGAAGAGTTGATATTGAAATTGAAGTTGAAATGGAAAATTTGATGTTGAAATTGAAATTAACGAAATGAAATTGAAAAGTTGAAGTTGAAATTGAAAAATTGACGTTGAAAATGAAATTGAAGATTTAATTGAAGTTGAAATGGAAGAGTAGAAATTGAAGTTGAAATGGGAGAGTTAAAATTGAAGTTGGAATAAAAGTTGAAATGGAAAATTTGATGTTTAAATTGAAATAAAAGAGTTGAAATTAACGAATTGAAATTGAAAAATTGAAGTTGAAATTGAAAAATTTACTTTGAAGTTGAAGAGTTGAAAATAACAAAATGAAATTGAAAAATTGAAGTTGAAATTGAAGCGTTGAAATTAATGAAATGAAATCGAAAAATTAAAGTTTAAATGGAAGAGTAGAAATTGAAGTTGAAATGGCAGAATAGAAATTGAAGTTGAAATTGAAGTTGAAAAGGAAGTTGAAGAGTTTATATTGAAATTGAAGTGGAAATTGAAAAATTGACGTTGAAATTGATGTTAGCGTTTACGTACTTGTGTAACTTCTTAGTACGACAGTAATGGTATATTAGAGTTATTTAAATTGAAATATCTCTTGAACTACTACCTTTTCGACATACATGGGTTAGTACTTTTTTATAACGAATGTCCAGCTGCATCGATTGATGTATTGAAAAATACCTCATTCCATTTAAAAAAAAAATATCAATAGCCTTGAAATCTTGTAAAAAAATGACCTTGAGAAAAAAGTTTTGCCATCATCAAATTCGCCCCTTGAAACAGTACAACTTTATTCTGTGAAGATTTTTTGTACGACTAATAATAACCGAGATATATAGGTGTTCGTACTTAAACGGACTTCCCTGTATACATAATTGCAGTTTTCACTTCTTCTATAGAGGATGTCCCAAAATTCGTGAACTGCCCGAAAGGGGCTGGTTCCTCAGACCATTTCAAGCGACATTTTCCTGTGTAAAAATGTTATCCGCGGCTTTGTTTAGGAGTTATTAACGAAAAACACGGACCAATCAGAGCGCGACCTAGACGCGAGTTGGCACAGTCAGCCGGGCGCGCCAACTGTCTATTGGCCGAACATGTGATCTATCACATGTTATCTAGAACATGCGATAGTTCACAGACGCAGATGTCCGAAAGTCGGCACAATAGCGAATTATCAATTTGGTCATCCTTTGACAATGAGATAGCAATTACAAATAATACGATACCTATCTGATCGTCTGCTGTGTTAGAAGTGGAAAGTTATCTAAAATCACAATATTTAGAAAGCAAAGAAGACCCGTTATTATTTTGGCGTGAAAATTCAATCAAGTACCCCATTTTATCAAAAATTGCACGCGACTATCTTCGTATAATGGCCACTTCTGTACCTTCAGAAAGAGTTTCTTTAAAAGCAGGAAATATCATGGACAAAAAAAGAAATAGGATAAAACCAAGTAATTGTAAATTAAATATTAATCTTAAACAGTTACGAATTTAATAAAGAAAGTGCTCAAAACCTACTATGCAGTTCTGATTTCCAAGATTCGAGTACTACTTGTGAAAGTTTCGATTACTTTCAACATCGAAGTACTTATAAGTATCTTTTCGAAACTTGTAAGTACTCATTCCGAGGTTCAATAACTACTAGTATACAATGAATACTTTTCAAGTATACTCACTGAAACTTTTATTGCTTTGAAGTAGTAATCGAAACCCATGAAATGAAACTTGGTTATTGAACTTGACTCGGATTCGTGAGTACATATTGAACCTGATCCCATCCATATCCTCCGTGGTCGCTAATGACCCAGTAGTCGACGCGACCTCAATAATAATAAAAATATATAAAAGAAAAGAAATAATAAATAAAAAAAGAAAAGTACGTTCCGAAGGTTCATCGACTGCGGGGCGTAACTCAGAAGCTTGGAGAAAAGGAAAGCGACAGAGACATCGGTTGCGCGGATGACTACGAAGACGAAAAAGAAAAAGGACGGAAATAGAGGCGCCTCGGCCTAGAGAGGAGAAAAGACGGCGCGGAGAAAGCAGGAGCGAAAGATTGAAACAAAACGAGTGGGAGGGGGAAGAAAAGAAAAAAGGAAACGGTCGAAGAGGAAAGACGAAATCGTTTCGCGGAGGCGAACAGTAGCAGGATCCTTTCAACCCGGAGGAACCGCCCTCTCTCCTTGTGCCCTCGGTGGCGCGGCTGCACCCCTCTTTTTTTCCCCCGCGAAGCAAAGGCGAAGCAAAGACCAAGCGAAGAGGAAGAAGGCGATGCGAGGCGGGTTCGGAGCGGAGCCGCTTCTTAAATTCAGCCTTGCCTCGGCCGGGGCTGTAAAAGCTCGCGCGCGGGTGCTTTACGAGTGTGAATAGACGGCCGTCCAATTATGCGGCTTAATTTAAATGGGATAATTGCGTCCAGAGAAGGCGGGAGAGAGAACGTAGCAGGAGAGAGAGCGAGAGAGAGATAGGGGCCGGCTCCCGGACCGAGAGTCCGGCGTGTTCTCTTGCCTCGCGTGTATTCGGGTCGCTACGGTGTGGGGTGTGTTTTACACGACGATCAGCAAATGTACGTGTAATTGGATCGCTCTCGGGAAATATTCATTTGGTTTAACAGTCGGCCGCTCGCTCCCGTGTATTTATTTTAACGGGTTTCTTCCTCCCGCTCTATCATCCACCGGCAACCTCCCTCCCTCTCTGTCTCTTTCGCTTGCTCGACCATATTCTTTCGCTTTTATTGCTATTCAAATGATGAACACTCGGATGAATGATTTGCCGACCGAGCCAGTTTGTTTGGCTCGCGTCCTTCGACGTGCTCCTTTTGCTCGGACGGGCTGGAACTCGAAACACGACAGCGTCCAGGGTAACGTAACGATTCGCAGTCACCGGTTCTTGTTTGAGCGGTCCGTCCAGCTGTCAGTTTCGCAGCCGGTGTCGATGGGCTGCGCTTCGCTGTTTCACGAATGAAGAGCCGAAGCCTACCGATTCGATAAGTCCGACGGAAATCGAACGATTCGACTGCCAGAAAACGCAGGTGGGTCTGCAAAGCCATATTATTCAATTAAACGGTGCTTCCGATCTACAATAATGCCATTCTATATCACTTTCTTGATTTTGTGGATATGAAATTGATGTAACACCTCATACAATGCTTAGATATTTAGTAATTGATCGAATACCAACATTTTAGTGGTGAGTCCGAGTCCACCACTCGAATGGGATAGCATGTTGTTACATCCTAATGCGGAATAGACGTTGCTGTGTTCAGGATTGCTGGCAGGTTTCGCTCGACCTGCTGGGAAGTCGAAAGAGTTATTTTGTCAAGTGCTCAGGGTCGAGCGGATGCTCCGGATTGGTTCGGTGTGAATGAAAGGCTGCCAGGTAGCGGCGGACTAGGTGTCAATAACACCTAACGGTATTGGCGGGCGCACGAGCCACGGATTTAAAGTTGGTCATCGGTTTCTTGTTTTCGTCTCCGTCTCGTTCTATCTCGTAGAAGCGTAGGAGTCAGCGAGCCTGCTCTTCCCGTCTGGTTTTTGCCGGTCCGCCGAGGAAACCCGAGCCACGGATGTTACGAATTGAATTTTCACGCCGAGCCTCGATCGAACGGGCCCCGGTGCGGCGCGGCGCACCTTTCTCGCCGCGGTTTTTCCCTAGGCTGTTTATTCGATAGACAAACTTCAACCTACATTTTAGCTCGATGGCTTCCAGAGGTCCGTGGATTCTCCGATCGATAGCTCTCGAAAGAAACGGTGCTAAGAAACGCCGTCTGTCGAGAGAGAGAGAGGGTGGTCACGAAACCGTTTGAATGGCAGCGATAATTCTATCGAGGTTCCGTGTGCACCGCGGCGCTGCGCCGCTGGGGGAAATTAAGCACAGTCATATTCGCAATTAGAACGCGCGCCAAGTTCGCTCGTTTGCGGATTGTGCCGTGTAATCTCGCTGTCCCTTCGCCCTCGCGACGGGGAATCCCCTTTTCCCCGTGACTCGCGATTTTTCGCGTCCTCGAGACGATCGTTAAGCGAGTTATCAGCGTTAGCCCCGGGATTCCCCGCGCTTCTCGAATTATTCGGACATGATCGATGGGAGCCGCGTCGAAAATCGACGTGGAAACCCTCGGATCCGCTCGATCTTACAACAGCTACCTCGGAAGCCGTACACGCTAATTAATTAAAAAATTAAAGCAGGTTTTCTGAATTTTCCAAGCGCACCTGCGACTTCAGTAGAACCGCGAGCGATTATCCGAGGGTATTTTCCGAGGAAGGAATTAATTGATCCGCGGCGGTATTTAAGAGCGTCGTCGAGTGCCGCGGATCCATCGATCGACGTCGGAACGGTACTCGAACGGCTAGGAGAATCGAGTCCGTTGACTCCCGGCGTCTTTCCGGCCTCCAGGAAAGCCGACGACTTTGAACTCTGCGCGCCAAGGAAATTCCATTTCCCTCTATGGGAAACCCACTCGTCGAATCGCCGTGCAGTAATTAGCACCGGTGTATATGGGAATAGGAAAAGGCGCGGAGAGGCCGGAGATCGCCACGTCGATAGCCTCGGGAACGGTCGCCATCATCGACGAGAGCCATCTTCCGGCCTTAATCGCCTCCGTTCGTTTCATTGAAAACCCCCGCGCTGGAAGCTCGCTCGTAAATCGATCGAGCAAGAGCGCTGGTGCACCGGATGCGATTTCCGATCGCACGAGACGACATGCTGGTCGTCGCAGTGCATTTTTAATGCGGCCGAATCGTTCTTGCGACGATCAGACGGCTCGAGACGCATTGAGACAAATGAGGGGTCGCTCGTGTCCGCTGTTGGTTAATTCATTTTCGAAGTTTCGTGAAGCGACGAAACAAGCTATCGAAAGTCGCATTCGGCACGAATGGCACCCTAAGAAGTACCGGAGGGAGGATCCATGGATCCGAAAGAAGACGCATTTGCGCATCTGTCGTCGTTTTCGAGAGGACGCGAGGAATTCCTGAAATTACGTCAACGGACATCATCGACGGCGCTTCTTTGGCCTGTTAATCGATCGTTTTTGATCGGGCGATCCTTCTCCGGCCGAACGAGGAGGCGGTGGGGACAGATGGCCGAGGTCGATCCTCGCCTAAAATGCCACCGAGTTTTTTCATCCACCCTCCACGGACTTCTTTAGAATACTCTGACCGGGGCCCCGGGATTACTTAAGGGCTGGCCGAGGGAGACCGCGATTCCGCGCGTATCCTTTCAGAATTTTAGTTCCAATTCCAGTTGCCGCAAAAGGACGAGGAATGTGCGAGGGCAAACTCAATGTCTACCTGGAGACAGCCGCCCGGAACGCCGCGCGGCATCCTAATTTTACTTCGGACCGTTTTCAGCTCATTTCGGCCCGGGGAGCCGCGCGACTGTCCGGTCGTTAAGGGTCTCTTACGCGGCTGTCGCTAATTTCGCCTTCGAATTCGTCTCACGGTGCACCGTGGACCCCGGCCGCAGCCTTCACGATCCCATTTCGCCCGGCAATTACCGCCAGCACGCATTCGAAGATTATACTTTGGCTCGCGAAGTCGAACGACACGAGTTCTAGTCGCCGTGACAGCAAGACGAATCGTACAGCAACATATTCTGTTGTTCGAAATCAATTGCGTAAAACAATTACATGGAAAGTTTACTCGAACTCGTGAGTACATAGAGAAAGATTGGCGGTGCTACGGGTGGTTTAAAATCACTCGGCAGCCAGTCAATTAGCCGTCAGAATTCAAAACAACGTTATCGGGGATCAAGCCGAGTCGCCGAGCAAAAAGCCTCGGCCGTCGAGCCGTCCTGTCCGAAACTGCGTCCAAAAACGGGGAGAGAGAACGAGAGAAGGGAAAGAGAGAAGAGAGAGAGAGAGAGAGAGAGAGAGAGAGAGAGAGAGAGAGAGAGAGAGAGAGAGAGAGAGAGAGAGAGAGAGAGAGAGAGAGTGGGGATCGGTGCAACGGCCGCCCCCAACCCTTTTAAAACATTCAAGCTCCTTCGGAAATGACGAAACCCTCCGGGGGCGGAGGAGCGCTGTGAAAAAAGGAAGAGCCGGATGAGATCCTGGATTCAGTGACACCCTGCCGAGGTCCTGGTAGATGGAACAGGGTGTCGGGGGGTGGTCGGCGAGGTTGCGAGTCGGTGATGGCGGCATTCGAGGGCTGGAGGGACCTGGAAGTCAACCCTCGGGCGGGGTTGCCCCTCGGCGCGGAGGACTAGCTGGCCTCTGGAGTCCCAAAGCGGCTCCTGTCTGGCTCCTTTTCGCTTGTCTCCTCTCTCGTCCACCTTCGTGGCTCCTTCCTCGGCTTGCTTTCCACCTCCTGGAGGGGGTCGGGATTTTTTCAAGCGTTGCGCCTGCGATGGGTGGAAACCGGGCAGCTCCGGTCTCGACCAATCGAGACGTAGCTCCCGGTTACGCCTCTGAGTGCGCCGACCGAGCCAGGCTGCCTTCCTCATCGACCTCACCGCCGCCGGTCCTCTCTCTCCCGGTCTCCCTCGCTCCCACAGCCCCTCCGATAACTGCTTTTCCCTCCTATCGATCCTCTTCGTCGCGCTCGGCCAGCCCAGCCGCTTCTTCGTCGCTCCTCCTCGACTCGATGCTCTTGCTTCGCTAGCCTCTCGTTCCGACGACGACGCCCGATAGACTCTCTTTTCCGCGACCCTTCCTCAAGATTCCCGACCCTTATGCTCTCGTATTCTGTATAGGGCTCCTCTCTGTCGTCGGATTCTCTCCTCTTTGACCACCGATCAAATGTACAGAGATCGGAAGACCTCTCGGCAACTGGATTCGATCGGTTATCGGGCACACGTATTTGCCTTATTCGTCGGAAGCATTAACGAATAGCAATGAATAATGATATCAACGGATTGAATCATGTAACACACGGGATCAAGGAAAAAGATCGCCGCATTCCTCTTTTTATCTTTGCGTCGTTCCGCCGGCTATCTCTCCATCTCTGTGCTATACTCGCCGCGACAAAGGACCGCTTCTCGCGTTGCTCCGAGTCTATGCGAGGCGTGCCCTTTGTCTTCTCCTGCCGAGAGGAATGTTGCCTCTCTTCCAGGCTATCCTCTTCCCCGGTTTCTACCGCGGAACGTTCTCGACGCGATAGACGTCGAAATTACAAGGTTGGAAATGACGAATTACCTAGTCGTTCGTGAAACCTTTCGTTCTCCTGCCACGGCGGATAATTCTTCGGAGACATCCATTATCGGAGCGTCGCCTGAAAAGGCTAACGATACAAGAAAATCCGAGAAGAACCCGCGATCGGGAACAGGTGACCGGGATTTTCCGGGGGAAAAAATGTTATGGAAATCCTATGTGTTCCTCGGCGCGTCCATTCCCCGCTTGGCCATTATTCAGCGTGGAAATCAACATCGGTGTCCGGGGCTGCCCCCTACCCCGGAGCCAGAGCAGCACCCCGACGAGCTGCAGCTGCACAGGTGTGGCAGCATCGACCCTCCACCCCTGGCTAGAAGGGGGAGGGGGTAAAGGTTTCATGATGGCAGAGAGGTGCGCATGGCCGCTTTTCGTTCGCCGGCGGACCTGCAGGAGAACGGTTCCTCGGGAGGGCCAACCCCTTGTTCGAGGGGGTGCGGCCGCCCATTGCTGGTCCACACGCGTAAGTCCAAGGCTCGCGTGCTCCCCGTCTTCCTCGCGGCCGGAGTTCGCGGCACGAAACCCGCGGAAACGAGTTTTAATTAATCACGAGAGTCCTCTCCCGGCCCTCGCGCCATCTGCGAAGGATCCTCCGGCAAGCGACACCGCGAGACCCTGGCAAAAACCGATCCTCCAACGAGGACCGAATCTATGGCCACGTTTTTAGCCGACAGTTTTCCGAGGGAGAGCGGGAGAGACTAAACCGCCCCCGCGCGTTCTGACTACTTAAAATAGTCGAGAGTTTCCTCGTTTCGAAACTGATCGAGGTTATCTTCCTGGATCCCGAAAATGATTCAGAGGGTGTAGAATCTAACTACAGGTACAGAGTATCGAAAAACTGACGATCAGGATATTTAAGAACGAATGGTTGCACCGCGAAGCCCACTCGCGAATGAAATACGACTAGAGTTTAGAAAGCTGGGGCGATTACGGCGCGAAGAACGGGCGGAGGGCGGCGAGCCTAAAAATGGCGTAGTTGGTAATTGCAGAGGATCGCAGCATCCATTTCTCTGGTCGCGAGAGCTCGAGAGTCTAATTAACGATAATAGCGCGCGAGCAAAATTCATCTGCAGGGCGGGTCATAAAATGGTAAGCACGTCGATGTACATCGGCGGCAAAAACGCCTCCATTTTCCTTGCGGCGCAGGGCACCGACGGAGGAAGGAAGGAAGGAAGGAAGAGAGGTGCTCTCTGTAGGAGGATCGAACCCGGGTTGCTGGACCTCCGCGATACCTAGAGGGATGATGTAACGAGGTGCGCATGTTCCCGGGGAGGGTGCACGCCCTCTCGTGCAATTTCATTTTCTAAATGAGCAACCCAACCCTCCGGGAGGTTGTGGGGTGTGTACCGGCTTCCCCCCCGCCGGCATCGCCTGCAATCGAAACTGCATATCCATTTAATTAATTATGCATGAGGCTGGGGTTGCGGATCGGCGTTATCGGGTGGTTCGTGGCTGGATGCAGGAAAAAATACGAGGCGTGCGTGCGATGCGGAATTCTCGCGAAACAATTCGCGCGGAATTCTAATCGTGTGATCGGGGAACGCCCTTTTCCGCCGAAACGGGAATTCGACGAACGTCGGCCGACCATGGGAGCGGCGCGAATCGAATAAAATCGGGTTGGTCCGGTTCTTAGGAGCGTTCTTTCGCCGGTGAAAACCGCGCCGCGAGCAAAGAGAACCGAAAGAAGAAATAACTTCGCTGGAAAAGTTGACGGTCGTCTAACCCTGACCTGTGCCAACGCCACGGGAATGTCGTCTATTTCCCTTCCAACATGGCGAACCCTTTTCGAGGATCGGTTCAGATGGCTCCTCCGCGATCTTCCTTCCCGTCCTTCCTCTCTCTCTCCTCTCCTCTCGCCGGCTGGATTCGTTTCTCATTAATCTCCGTCTCCACCCTTTTGCTCTGTTTCAAGATTTCTTGCTACCCGGCCGGCCGCCTCTTTCGCCCTCCTCCCTGCCTCTTCCCCTCCCGACGGTGGCAACATGGCCGACCAGAACCGACCAACGAGCACCATCCGGACGATTCGTCCCGGGATTTTTCAAATTTCGCCCGGCAAAGTCCGGTCGATTGGTCGGTGAAAACCGGCGGCGGAAGATGGCCGCGAGATCCTGGACCAAACGCGGTCTCGATCAATGCCGCCGATGGTTTCCAGAGTTCGCGAGGCGGTTTCCTTTGCTACCCCGGGGATACACGACAGGAATATGAATCTCCGAGAGAGTGTCGGCGTTCTCCATCGCGGAATCTCCGTCTTCCTCTAAATTCAACGGACTTCTATTCCATCCTCGGTGCTCTTATTCCGTCTATTCCTTAACGATGTTCATCGAAACCGATTATTTGTCAACGAACATGGTCCTCGTCGGTCCACGCAGCAGCCCGCTCGCCTAATCGTTCGCGAGACAGCTCACCGTATCGGCCCCGAGTAGAACAGGTGTCGAAAAAATGGTCCGACGTGGAGTTAGACGCGTCGGCCAGCCGGGTCTGTCGGTTTGTCGGTCGTTCCCGTCGCGGAGCCAGCAGCAGAAAACAAAAAAGCTCCCCTCTCTTCTCTTTCTTCGAGGATGGCCTTGAACTTCGAGGGAGTCTCTCTCGCTGCCCGAAAAACCGTGTCGCAGTTTTTCCTCCGGGCAGCAACGACGCCGCCGGCAGCTCTACGAGCACGAATCACCGGGCGAAACGGCTCTTCTTACAGGCTACTTGTTAGGTAGCTCAGAAGGTGGGACAAACTCCCCCTTGAACCTAACCAGCCACCCCCCTCGCTCGCGTCTTCTTCTACTTGGTCCCGCGACTTGGCGATAAGATTTGTGGTTATAGCTTGTTTTTGGAGCTCGCTGCGGGGGTCACCGCGACCGTCGTTCGCCTAGGTTCTCGCCTAGGGTTCCGGGCTAGTCGGACAGGGTGCGATAGATAGGTTTTCCAAGGTCGCCTTGCAGAATTCTGGGACCTCGAAGACCAAGCGTCTTTGCTTGTTTGTCATTGAATTTTAATGTTCTTGCAGCTTTGTCTTTGACAGTGTGGAGTACATACCAATGTTATTTGTTTCGCTCGTTGCAGGATGCTTCTAATGCAGTGGGGACCACCCCCGAATTTTCCGTGGAGGGACTGACCTTTCAGACAGCTGGTAACTGCCGACATTTAAGAAAGTGGAGCATCTTTAGTCCAGTGACCCTGTAACCGTGACCATCAACCCCCTTCTGGTCTGCCTCCACCCTAGGCGATAAGATTTGTGGTTATAGCTCTTTTCTGGACCACGCCGCGGGGGTCGATGACGTCGCTTCCTGCTGGATGCCTTTTTACAGACGCACCGCTCGAGGGATGTTCGGGGTTCAAGGGCGTAGGGGTTGCAAATCGAGTGAAAACAATTATTCAAGATCGTAGTTCTCTTACCTCGCCTTGTCACGGTTTGTGTACGCCATTGTTTTCCTGTTACACTGTATTTTCCGGCAACTGTGTTTTTCAAGTTGCTCGGTGGTCCTCGAAGCTGTGAATAATTGACGAATGACGAGTAGAAGACGAACGAGAAGGAGATTGGTTCAAGAGATATTTCTGTGCACGCGTCCATCGACCCCTCGTCTCGGTGGGGTGACTTTTTATCCTAGGGACCGTTTTTTCCCTTCCTACGAAGAAATTCCCCAGGAATTCGTGGACCGTTTCAGGGGCGGCTTTTTGCATGATGCCTCGCGATGCTCGTGACCTTTTCCAACCTATTCCTTGACGCGTCTGCCAGCGTGAAATTAAGTTGAACCGGGTCAGGGTTTAGTCTGCCTGCTCCGGGCCAAAGAATCTTTGCCTATCCGGAACTGTTCCTACTTTATTTTGGCGACTGTTCCAGCAGTGCGGGGAAACGATCCTTTTCTAGAAGATTCAGTCATCTGTGAACTAGACGTTCAAAATTACTTTATTCATTTAGGAAAAATAGAAACTTCCCCTTTCACTGATTTTTCTTAAATGCTTCTGTGACGATTCTGGTTTTCTTTCTCATCTTCAAAATTTGAATTCATATAAAACCTCATTTTTCAGAACACTTTCTACGTGTATCCAGATAAAATATGTTTGGCATCGTTCTCGACGAATCAGAGGTTTAATTGGGCGTTTTCTTCCTCATCTTCAAAATTTGAATTCATGTAAAACCTCATTTTTCAGAACACTTTCTACGCATATCCAGATAAAATATGTTTGGCATGGTTCTCTACGAATCAGAGGTTTAATTGGGCGTTTTCTTCCTCATCTTCAAAATTTGAATTCATATAAACCTGCATTTTTCAGAACACTTTCTACGTATATCCAGATAAAATATGTTTGGCGTCGTTCTCGACGAATCAGAGGTTTAATTGGGCGTTTTCTTCCTCATCTTCAAAATTTGAATTCATATAAAACCTCATTTTTTAGAACACTTTCTACGTATATCCAGATAAAATATGTTTGGCATCGTTCTCGACGAATCAGAGGTTTAATTGGGCGTTTTCTTCCTCATCTTCAAAATTTGAATTCATATAAAACCTCATTTTTCAGAACACTTTCTACGTATATCCAGATAAAATATGTTTGGCGTCGTTCTCGACGAATCAGAGGTTTAATTGGGCGTTTTCTTCCTCATCTTCAAAATTTGAATTCATACAAACCCTCATTTTTCAGAACACTTTCTACGTATATCTAGATAAAATATGTTTGGCATGGTTCTCTACGAATCAGAGGTTTAATTGGGCGTTTTCTTCCTCATCTTCAAAACTTGAATTCATATAAAACCTCATTTTTCAGAACACTTTCTACGCATATCCAGATAAAATATGTTTGACATCGTTCTCTACGAATCAGAGGTTTAATTGGGCGTTTTCTTCCTCATCTTCAAAATTTGAATTCATATATAACCTCATTTTTCAGAACACTTTCTACGTATATCCAGATAAAATATGTTTGGCATCGTTCTCGACGAATCAATGGTTTAATTGGGCGTTATCTTCCTCATCTTCGAAATTTAAATTCATACAAACCCTCATTTTTCAGAACGCTTTCTACGTATATCCAGATAAAATATGTTTGGCATCGTTCTCGACGAATCAGAGGTTTAATTGGGCGTGAAAACAGCAGGAAATAAAGGTTCGGACAAAAGTTGTAGGTATACGAAACAGGTAGTTAATTCGCGTCGATTATTGGGCTTTTTCATCGAAGGTACACAATCAAACAGAACCGCGAATAATTAAGCACAAGTATTACCAACAGGATTCTTCCATTTTCAATAACAACAACTTCTTCATCTACTAAATTTTCCACCATCTACCTCGGTTAATTTCCATCTACCCTCGGTATTTATTCAATCGATTATCAATTCCATTATCATAGAAATATTCGCGCAATCCTCCATCCCCTATCCCTTTATTCCTCGTCGTACAAGCTGAACACCAGACAAGCTTGCATATTATTCCATAATGAGAGGCGATAGTTATTGTTACTATTCCAGTCACAATAATACACACTAGCCGCAAGAGCGAGAGAATCTTCGGGAGAAGAGAAGGGGTCAACGAGCGAGAGCGAGTAAGAGAGAGAAGGAGAAGAAAACCCGCCCGCCTCCCCACCATCGTGGCCACCCCCTCCGCGAAGGCTCGTTACCCCCACCACGGATCTCCAGCCACGAGCAAGCCGCGGTGTATCGCGCGGAGGGTAGCCGACGGGAGCCGAGTAGGTCCGAGCACGGCCGAACGGTTGTTCGAATCGCGACTCCCGCGTCAGTGCTGAAACCGCGTCCGCGGTCCACGGTTCACGATTTCCGGACCCCGTCGGTTCTGTTTTTTCCCGATCCCTGGCCGCACCGAGCAAAAACAACGGAGGCGGAACGAAGAGGAACGTTCACCGGGCAGCGGAGAAGACGGTGGTGCTCGTTGGGCGTCGATCGAGCTCTCGATCGATCATCGTGCAGCGAGAGAGGAAAAGAGGCCGCGTTTTCCGGGCGCTGCCGGTTTTCGCGCCACTTCTCGTCGCCGGTTAAAATGGCCGCGGTCGCGTCATCGTCGTCGTCGCCGCGGACCTGTTCGTCGGTGTCTCGCGAGTGAACAAGAAGAGAAACAAGAAAGAGAGAAGCAAGAAGTAGAACAAGAAGAAAACGAAGAGGAGGAGAGGACAGTCAAGTGGCTCGGTGGTGTACAGGTTTATTATGCTGGTGTCTGGCGTCGCATGGCGCGTCCACACGGTGGAGGTTATCTCGTCGGTGACCCGGTAGACCGACCCAAGGATCCGACAGGCTGAAGGATCCGAAAGGACTCGACGCAACGTTCCTCGGACGCAGGACGAAGAACGCGGTCATGGACCGTCCGCGGCGCATCTTCTGCCGTGGCGTCGAGTAGAGAAATAATAAATAGAGAGAGAGAGGAAGACGGAGAGTGACACGATCGAGCTCAACGAGGCGTGCGATGACAGTGAGGAGCGTGGTCGACAGGGACGGAGGACCGCGGGCTCGTGGATCATCGAAGTAAGTCTGTGCAGTTTACCGAGTGCAATCACGCGTGTGCAATAGCAAAAATTTCTTAACGAAACTATAAGAAAGAGAGACATACATATACGTACATATATACTTATACAATACATACGTCTAGTGTATACAGACAGCTAGGAGTCGGTTAGTGACAGGAGAAAGAGAGGGGGTTCGAGAATAATCTAGTCAAAAGAGAGAAACAGAAGTCGCGCGTGAAGAAGGCGAAGTGGTGGTATATTTTGAAGGTAGATACACTGTACTTTGATCGACTCGATCTCGAGGTCACTCGGGAGAAACATAACAGAAGTGTGTTCATCCTTGTCTCCTGTGAGGACGCGGCTTGTTTACATAAGCTCGGCGTCTATCTACCTTCGGTCGATTTGTATCCATGGTGTGTGGCGCGTGCCAGTGTACCGCGATAGTCGAACGTATGTGTATCGATTACGTTTCTATCCAGCGGTGAGATCCTGGTGGTAGACTGATTGTGAAATGCGTTGAGACTGCCAGGATATTTGCTTGTCCTGCGAGAAGTTTCTTCCGGGAGTATAGAAAGACTGGGTTACTTTGAAAGGGAAGATATCCGACTGCAACGGAGAGAGAGAGAGAGAATAGAAGCGACGGAGGTGATCCAGTGACGTCACATGGACCCGTGTCATCCTGGGACCAATTCGAAACCGGTGGCTACGCTTATTTCCGGCGGTGCACAGTGATTTCTAGGGGGATAGATTTTTAGTGACTGCATCCACGGGTGTTTTAGTGTAATATGTACCCGTGGTACCGGGACAGCGTGGCGGCGGCGGCCGCCGCGGGACTCGGGGGCCCCGTCGGAGTCGTCGGTTCCGGGTTCTGCTCCACCGGACCAGGACAAGCCGGCACCACCATCAAGACCGAGAGCGGATATTCGGATTGCATGCTGGCCCTCGACTACGTCCAGAGCAAGGTGAGCCCGAATTCTACCCCCAAACCTCGTCTTTACTGAACGAAATGTATTCTCTTGTTTGAGATTGCGTTCTCGAAGCTGGTGGTTACATAGTACACAATGTCCCAAGTCCCAAGTAATATTGGATCCTCTTCTTTCACTGCTGGTTGTTCTCTATCATAAATATTCCTCTCTATCGATAGTATAATTGTTGATACAAGATGTATCGATGCTCTCGGCGCACTGGTTCGATCCAATTTTACTTCAAAGCAATTTTGCAATTAAACTTTTCTATCATGCTCCGAATGAATATATTGAGACCTGTATTATACTCCCTAGTAGCACAAAAATATTGACTAAATATTTTTTAAGCCACACTTTTTAATATGAGACAAATATTTCTTCCTATCTTATAAGTTAGGATAAAAAAGAATATTTGGTACTTAATGTAAAATAAATATTGTATGTATATTTGAATATTAAAAACAGATTGAATCTGATATAAATATTTATCCAATATTTTTGTGCTACTAGGGTCTCTTCTTCTAAGGAAATTTATCGGGCGAGATTAATTTTTAGTTCGAACCTTAAAGGTTCCTCCAGAATGGCCCGTTGTTGTTACCCTAGCAGCACGAGATATTGTATACACATTAATATAATATCAAAAAGAGATTCAATCTGTTTTTAATATTCAAATATACATGCAATATTTATTTTACATTAAGTAGCAAATATTCTTTTTTATATAAGTTAGGAAGAAATATTTTTCTCATATGAGAAAGTGTGGCTTAAAAAATATTTATCCAATATTTTTGTGCTGCTAGGGTCTCTTCTTCTAAGGAAATTTATCGGGCGAGATTAATTTTTAGTTCGAACCTTAAAGGTTCCTCCAGAATGGCCCGTTGCTGTTACCCTAGCAGCACAAGATATTGTATACACATTCATATAATATCAAAAAGAGATTCAATCTGTTTTTAATATTCAAATATACATGCAATATTTATTTTACATTAAGTACCAAATATTCTTTTTTATATAAGTTAGGAAGAAATATTTTTCTCATATGCGAAAGTGTGGCTTAAAAAATATTTATCCAATATTTTTGTGCTACTAGGGTCTCTTCTTCTAAGGAATTTATCGGGCGAGATTAATTTTTAGTTCGAACCTTAAAGGTTCCTCCAGAATGGCCCGTTGCTGTTACCCTAGCAGCACAAGATATTGTATACACATTCATATAATATCAAAAAGAGATTCAATCTGTTTTTAATATTCAAATATACATGCAATATTTATTTTACATTAAGTAGCAAATATTCTTTTTTATATAAGTTAGGAAGAAATATTTTTCTCATATGAGAAAGTGTGGCTTAAAAAATATTTATCCAATACTTTTGTGCTGCTAGGGTACTTCTTTGTCGCCCTTACCGTTCATGGTACACGTATGGTATAAGGTTGAAATACGGACGTGACTTCGCTATTCTCAAGAAACGAAGAAGTAGAATATAATCCACTAATGGTGTACAATGAACTTCAAGAGGAGTCTGCATACAAAGCTAAATGTATTTTGCATCCTTGTACGTAAGCATTTTACAGTCAGAATAATGCAATTTAGTCTTGTAATTTATCGTATAAAAATATTATCTTCGGCCAGGGTTTCGGAGGAATTTCTTGCCACCGCGCCGGATCCAATCGCTCTTTGTGTACTCCAACCCCAACCCGGTACACCACTTAACCCTTAACCAGAGAATTTGCTCTTTCCCGTGAAAGCAGACCAACAGAACCTTAACAGTACTTTCCAGAATTTGCTACAGATCGAAGGTAAACAGTCAGCTTTCTGTTGTCCATACCCCATCGCACCCGAGTTTGTTTGGAACCGTAGCCCTCGATACAAGCTTGCAAGTAGAACGGTCTTACAAGTCTTACAAGTTTGTTTGTCGTTTACCAATGACTCCGTTGCGAAACTGTAAACGTGTTTTATTAAATATTACAAAAGATTGTAGGGCGTTTTAACGATCCTCGTGACCATTTTAGGGTCACGTGGTAGCGACGCAATTTTGGAGATGGGGTGTTTCAATCTGCTCCTTAGAGGCGAGTTAGTGTACGGTTTAAAATTTGATTATACTCGAAAAGGTCGTGAAATGATTTGTGCATCGTCACGCGCGCGAATGCATCAGATCGTTTGTGCTTTGTTTGTATTCTGAGCAGCGCGATTACGATACAGATTGTGAATGAATCGTCTCCTTTTTCGGCGATCTTTTTGCCGGAGCAATTCACGCGTTACGTTTTTACCGGGCATTTTTGGAGCACGGTTTTTCGCGGCGCAAAGAAGTCTCGCCACTTTGTATTTCTTCGGGTTCTGTTTTAAACGTGGTGCGATTTAATACGAGGGTATTAGCGATCTGTGCGTCAATCGATTATCCATTTAATTTAATTTCTTCATTTAAAGAGAACGTTTAGCAAAGTTCAGTGCTATTTCAACGAAGGTGTTTCCAGAACGGAGACAGCTTCGCGTCAAGATAGAAAAAGACGTACGCGTTGCTATTTATTATAGCGCTGTAATTTGACGTATGAATAGATTACCGGCATTTACATCATCGCAGATCCATAAATATTGTATTGGCTCCAACGAGACAGGTGTTTTTTTTCTCAACGATCCATTCATCTTGATTTAATCGTTCCTCGCGTTTTCTAATTGCATTGAACAGCATTTTGCACTCGCGCGATTTACATTGTCTCCGACCGCGTTCGAACCGCCATTAAAAAGCAGTGTCTCCGTCATCGAAACCTTTTGTTTATTTACGAACGGTTTCTTCTTTCACCTTTGATAGACATTGGCCCGGCATACCTCGGCTCGTTCCCAAACAGCTTCACTCTTTCCGAAAATAAATTGGCGCGATGGTTTCCGGGAAACCCTAGGCCGTTTGGAAGAAAAAAGAATAATACGGTGTTACGATTCCAGTTGAAACAGCGACTCATTTTTCTCGCTATTCGTCAACGCGACGCGGTTTCTCCGTAGCGAATCCTCATACCAAAGCGCTGACATAATCGCCGAGAGACGAAGGGCAGCGGCTAGCTGCGAGACACATTTTTATGGAAAAAAGGAAAATCCTTTCGTCGTCGATGCCGCTAGAAAGTTTTCCACTGGTCTATATCAACCTTGACACGCACCGTTTCAATACGTTCCGAACTACAATGCCGAGATTTTTCTTGCAGAAATGATTCGCCACTTTCGGAAATTCATCGGCGATCTTTTACTCTCTCGATCACGGTCGCGTTTCTTGCCGAATACAATTACAAAACGCAGAAAGCGCCGGGAACAGGAAGCCGGGAGATTAGCTTTTTCTCGCTCGATCGTAAAGGATCGCGTAGTAAATCAAACATAATTAGGAAATCGTCGAGCATTCTCTAAATTGGAGTGCGAAGTCGCCTGCAAATCACCGAGCGAAAATTACGCCCTGCAATTTATTCGAGCAGAGATCGTCGATTCGATTAATTCGTTCGAATAATAGTTGGTCAAAAAGTAGCATAATTCTGGAAACTAGTATGAGATCGCGGTGTTTCATCGGCGAAGCTTCGCGATTCTTCCAATGATCCTGGATGATGAATCTCGTGTCCATTTCAATTTATCGTCGCGTAATTAGATCGGCAAAAAGCGAACTGGAACGATCTTTTTATAGTGATCTCGCGAATTATCCTCCAGGAGACAATAACGGCGTTATGTGCTCTCGAAGACGAAGATTAATTTCGAGATTATCACACGCTAACAGGAGATCTAGCGCTTCGGAACCTAATCGCCGGACGTTCATCGCGTTGAACGGAGCTCCGCGTGTTATTTGCATCTCCGATGGGAATGAATTATCGCGGCGCTTCGGTAATTAATGTCTAACAATGTGGCTGGGACCCGGTTCGATCAGCATTGGCAGAGATCTGCTCGATTTGCAGATCATCTTTCAAAATATGATTTAGATTATTACTAGACCAGTCAACATGACTGGTTTAACAATTTTATTTTAAAATTCCCACTTCATGTTACACTTTTTTCCCGCAATGATGCAATGACTTTTACAGAGACAACTAGAGGAGTAGTACAATGAATTTTATTTTTGTTTAATTAATTCAGAATTGAAATAATTTTGTGTCATGGTTAGTTTTACCAATATCAGTCATCTTGAATGGTACTTCTCTAAGTGGAAAAGTATTCAATAATTTGTTTACCGAATCCGAAATCATTTATTAATGTCTAACAATGTGGCTGGAATTGTGGTGCCCAAGGTGGTTCGGAACCTACCTTATAAAAACTGTAGGTCCCGTCGTGAAATAATTGCGAAAAGGAGTTCAAAAAAGCGACGTTAAATAACAAACAAAAAAAAAGATGTGTCTGGAACCCGGTTCGATCAGCATTGGCAGAGATCTGCTCGATTTGCAGATCATCTTTCAAAATATGATTTAGATTATTACCAGACCAGTCAACATGACTGGTTTAACAATTTTATTTTAAAATTCCCACTTCATGTTACACTTTTTTCCCGCAATGATGCAATGACTTTTACAGGGACAACTAGAGGAGTAATACAATGAATTTTATTTTTGTTTAATTAATTCAGAATTGAAATAATTTTGTGTCATGGTTAGTTTTACCAATACCAGTCATCTTGACTGGTACTTCTTTAAGTGGAAAAGTATTCAATAATTTGTTTACCGAACCCGAAATCATTTATTAATGTCTAACAATGTGGCTGGAACCCGGTTCGATCAGCATTGGCAGAGATCTGCTCGATTTGCAGATCATCTTTCAAAATATGATTTAGATTATTACCAGACCAGTCAACATGACTGGTTTCACAATTTTATTTTAAAATTCCCACTTCATGTTACATTTTTTTCCCGCAATGATGTATAATGACTTTTACAGGGACAACTAGAGGAGTAATACAATGAATTTTATTTTTGTTTAATTTATTCAGAATCAAAATAATTTTGTGTCATGGTTACTTATACCAATACCAGTCATCATGAATGGTATTTCTCTAAATAGAAGAGTATTCAATCATTTGTTTACCGAATCCGAAATCATTTATTAATGTCTAACAATGTGGCTGGAACCCGGTTCGATCAGCATTGGCAGAAATCTGCTCGATTTGCAGATCATCTTTCAAAATATGATTTAGATTATTACCAGACCAGTCAACATGACTGGTTTCACAATTTTATTATAAAATTCCCATTTCATGTTACATTTTTTTCCCGCAATAATGTAATAAGGACTTTGACAGGGACAAGTAAAGGAGTAATACAGTGAATTTTATTTTTGTTTAATTAATTCAGAATCAAAATAATTTTGTGTCGTGGCTACTTATACCAATACCAGTCAGCTTGACTGGTACTTCTTTAAATAGAAGAGTATTCAATAATTTGTTTACCGAATCCGAAATCATTTATTAATGTCTAACAATGTGGCTGGAACCCGGTTCGATCAGCATTGGCAGAGATCTGCTCGATTTGCAGATCATCTTTCAAAATATGATTTAGATTATTACCAGACCAGTCAACATGACTGGTTTCACAATTTTATTTTAAAATTCCCACTTCGTGTTACATTTTTTTCCCACAATGATGTAATAATAATGATATAATAATAAAATAATAATAATAATAATAAAATAATAATAATAAAAAAGTAATAATGATGTAATAATGACTTTGACAGGGACAAGTAAAGGAGTAATACAGTGAATTTTATTTTTGTTTAATTTATTCAGAATCAAAATAATTTTGTGTCACGGCTACTTATACCAATACCAGTCATCTTGACTGGTACTTCTTTAAGTGGAAAAGTATTCAATAATTTGTTTACCGAATCCGAAATCATTTATTAATGTCTGACAATGTGGCTGGAACCCGGTTCGATCAGCATTGACAGAGATCTGCTCGATTTGCAGTTCATCTTTCAAAATATGATTTAGATTATTACCAGACCAGTCAATATGACTGGTTTCACAATTTTATTTTAAAATTCCCACTTCATGTTACATTTTTTTCCCGCAATGATGTATAATGACATTTACAGGGACAACTAAAGGAGTAATACAATGAATTTTATTTTTGTTTAATTTATTCAGAATCAAAATGATTTTGTGTCATGGCTACTTATACCAATACCAGTCATCTTGACACTGGTACTTCTTTAAGTAGAAAAGTATTCAATAATTTGTTTACCGAACCCGAAATCATTTATTAGACATTTAGATGGATTTATTGATGTTTTGCGCAACGTCTTATTTTAGCGCCACAACATAAACATAAACATAGCTGCGATGTGTAACCTTGTATGTATACCACAGCCGTTGAAATAGGACCTTAATTCTTTTTTATATAACAATGTTTTACTAGCCCAAAAATGGCGAACGATTGAAAATCTCTTAATTGTTGCAAAAAGTGAACAATACACCAATGGAATGCTCTGATATCGAGGATAGGGATTTGTATGAGCACGAAGAAAGTAGATCAGAAGAAAATGAAATTGAACTTTGCAGTGATGATGGTAATAAATAGGGTAAATGTTACGTTTAGGGGAGACTAAATAGTAATAATAGGATAAATATAATAGATAAATGAGATTATAGAGACAAAGAAAATGTTCATTAAAAAATATTTTGAATTTACGTGAAAGAAGACGTGTTTGTGTGTCCTCAAGTTCTGAAGACGAAAATGAAAGTATACAAGATCCAGTTAGGACCAGAGTTGGGCAAAAATTTTATTTAAATAAAAATTTCTAATAAATTGAGTTCTTTCCAAGTGGGTTTTCAACCCACTTTATTCGAAATTTTTATTTAAATAAAATTTTTGCCCAACTCTGGTTGGGACAAATAAAAGGAGGGTCTAAAGCTGGTAGATTACCACTGCATAATATTTTCAAAGACATACTCGGCCCCATATTCTTTTTGTAAGATAGTAATAAATCAATAAATTTTATTTTAAAAGTGGTGTAAGTCCATTTTCTCTTGTTTTTTTTTAAATTTTATTTACATTAAATTAAGCATGAATCACGTGATGTCTCATTTTTTTCAAAAATGGACTTACACCACTTTCAAAATAAACTGTCCAAATATAAAAATATTCTATTACTACATATTTTTTATAGACTGGTTTTGGTAGATCCTTCGTCTTAATCTCGGTAGTTCCAGTGTTAAATCTGTTGGTATCTACTCGATTACTAAACATTCAAGTATTGTACGAGGTATTACATCAATTTCACATCCATAAAATGGAAAAAGACTATATCAAATGAAATTATTCTAGGTCGGAAGAAATGTTTAACTTTCAAGTTAAACTTGCTCTAAATTATTGAAACTATAAAAACGTATTTAGCCAGTATCGAGACCAAATCCAATTTCGTTGCAATAATTTCGGATTTCATTCGATTAGGTTGATAGAGGGACGTAGTTCTAGGAGTTTCCAATAAGTATAAACGGTCAGCCACGCACAGACACCCAGAGACGAATTTCAGTATCCAGCCAAAAGCGGTGCAGCGTTCCGCAGGCTCACCAAACAGCTGCATGGTGAATTTCTCTGTGAGGTAACGCTGTTTGTGGAATGCAGGACCGCGGTTAATGGTCACGGACGTAATTAGGCGGTTTCAAAACACATTGTAACAATCGTTCGGACAGAGAAAAGAGCGAGACAAAAGAATTTCTACCGTGAAAACCGCCTGTGTCTATCAATTATCCGACTGACTTCCTCTACTGTTCCGTGAAATTCGTGACACAGTGCGAGGAGGGGAGAGAACCGAAAAAAAAGACTCTGGAAAAGAACGTGGACCGGATCGAGAGGCTCGTTCACGGCTGAGGTGGCTTTATCCGATCCGAGTGCTCGCGCGTTGTATCGTTCTCCGGCGACTTTGTAATTAATCGTTTCGCCGATCGGCTCGGTTTTTTCTCCTTGTCGGCTGGCCACGTGGCGGGAAAAACCTTTGGAAGCGGCTCGGCTCGGTTCCGCGCAAGAAAATAATCCGTAGTGTCAACCTGTGAAAATGATTTGCCGGTAAAAAGCCGCGAACGCTTCGCGACGCGGTCCCGATCTCTTGCCGGCCGTGTACGCGCGGTCCTCTCTCCTCTCTCTCTCTCCTTTCTCTCCCTCTCTGTGTGTGCGCTTGGGGAACGGTTTTTGAATCGCGCCGAGCTAGAAAGCGGTATTTTTTCGCGATTTTTTGCCCGTCAGGAATGTAACGGTGCGGCGCGGCAGGATCGTGGAAATCGATTGGTAGCGGATCGATCGCCGATCCGGTATACACCTCCTCGGTTCGTTCTCGATCGATCGATAACGCGCGTTAACAGGGCAATCGTATAGCGGCCTCGACTTCTCTCCGCCTTTGCTTTTCTCTCGTTTCCCTTTTCTCGGCTTTTATTCGTCGGTTTCAATTTGTTGCCGGGATCGATGCCGCGCTCGATAAAAATCCTGGATTAATCGATTCGTCGACGGTGAGAACGAGAGTCGAGGTGTGGCGTGACGAGAGATATCGCGCGGTAATAGGTCTCTTCGACGCGGGAAGGCAGCGGGCTTTTATCTTAGCGCGAAATGATAATTAGCCATCGAGGCGTTAATGGCGGCGTAACGCGCGCGCGCGCGCACACACCGGTCTTTAACCGTTAACGAGCACGATCGAGCACGGTCGCAACCGCCGACGCGACTTTGTGGCCGGAGCACCGATTAAGATCCAGTATCGATCATAATAATTCCCGTCAATTAGTCACCGCGTTGGAATTAATCCCGTTGATCGACAGTTACGGCGTCCGCTCGTTTCGATGATTTTCACTCGCGTTCCTTTTTTATTTCCCTCTATCTCTCTCTCTCTCTCACTCGCTTTTCTTGCGATAGCGCGATCTAACAACGTTTCAATTAACCGATCGCGGAAAAAAGGGCCAGCAACTTGCCGGTGTGCGAAGTTCCTTTTTTTTCTAGGGAGTCGAATGCAGGAAACTATGAACAGGTGACAAAAACACGGACAATATGATAGCCGTAAACGATGGTTTTTCTGCCTCGGGAAAAAACAGGTTTAATAGAGCGTGTGTGTGTGTGTGCGTGTCGCTACTGCGAATTGTTTGTTGCCCGTGGCCAGGCTTTCGATGATTACAGCTTGCGCTAAGTCGTTAAGTGCCCCGGCCCCGCGTCGTTGAAAGCGTCGGCGAGAATCATCGAGAATTTCTGGCTCGAGATTCCGCGCGGAGTACGAACGCCGTTTTCTTTCCGCTAGTTTTTCTCTGAATTTGCGGAGGAAAGGCGTCGGGGAAAATTGAGAAATCGATGGTGGATTCGATGATGACATCGCTTCAATCAAATCCCTGTTGCGAAACCGCCGTTTCGTGCATAGTCGCGATTACTTTGGTTCTCTCTCCCTCTTCCGACCGCAGTTGCGTGTCCGACTTGCGCAGAATTTTCACGATTTGGCAATAGGCTCTCTGCCTTTCTTTATTCCAGCGTATTATCATAACCCGAATAAATTCTATCGTTTTATTTCGGTAAAGGAGAACGAAAATTCAGATAATTCGTGACCGTTCGGGGCGGGATTTTCGAATGTTGCGAACGAGGCGTAACGCGGCGAGCGAGGAAGCGAGGAAAGATAGGCGGGGCAAAAAATGGCAGAAGTTTACGGTGCACGGATTTGCCAAGCGCGGCGAGTAATTGAATAAAGGCGACGAGATGAACTCTCCTCTATCCTGGTTGCAACGTGTAATTGCCACGGTAGTTAGCGGGGCAGCACTTTTAATTATGTATATTATATATCCCGCGGCGCGGAGTTTTCTGCTCGCTTCTGTGTTTCGGGCTATCGTCCTCCCCCTGCTGTTCCACGGCCGGCGGAGCGATTACGCGAACCACGGAGATGAATATAATGCGGACGATTACCGGGAAAACGCGCGATGACAGAAGATTATGAGAATAATTGCGGTGCAACGTGCGCGCACGCGGGTCATAAGGCCGTGACTAATTGCCCGGCTTGCGGGCAATCGTTCCCCTGATCTGAGGTCAACCAGGGATTCCCATATTCTTATGCTAATCAAGGATATCGATAGCCGCGCCGCCGCCTCGAGACTCTGTTTTTTATTAGTCACGCCCATTTTTCGTCGTCCGACCACCGACGCTACTTGCACTCTCATTAAAAGCATTAACCCTTTGCACTCGAGGCTATTCTAAGGGCGCGATCACAGTGTATCCGATGTCGCACGATTCGGCCGACGTCCGACGCATCTGTCTCTTTTTTCGAGCGTGTGAAAAAGAGACACAACGTCGGACGTCGGCCGAATCGTGCGACATCGGATCCACTGTGATCGCGCCCTAATTCGGAAACCGAATTTTTCTTCCGGCTTGAAATATTTCCATTTTATTATTATTTATTATTATTAATTATACAGGGTGAGTCTCGTAACGTGACGATCTCGAATAACTTGTAAGTTACTTGTTGTACAAACAAATGTTCAAACAAACGTTGCATAGTTTTCAGGGGGACATACACTGCTGCAATCAGATTTTTGTTACTTCGATTTTTTATCAAGATATAGAGGTCACCTTCGGTTTATTAAATAGAATGCCTAATATTTTTTATTGAACACGGACGAAGCACAAAATTCTGCGTAAAAAAGTATTGACCTTCGTATATCATGAATCTAATAGTTAACGAGATATTATCGAAATAATTTTCCATGTGTATTTATTCAAATTGGGGCTATCAGTTCCAGCACCTACTATCTTCCAGGTAATAGCTATTATACACATGGGTTGGATTTCATTGTTTGAAATCCTGCTCTTGTTCTCAAAACACGTTCTGGTACGTACACTGAGAAAAAAAGTAGTTACTTCAATAACACGCGTGTTATTGTAATTTTTTTACTTCGATAAATATCAATGTATTCTTTTCAATAGTATGAAATTTAGAAGCAAATCGTGATGTATTTGAATTGTCTATCATGAAATGATTGAAAATATTATTTGATTCAATACCGTATATTATTATTCGTAATATTTCTTTTTTTCCTTCAATCAGATATGTTAAAAAAAATTGGGAATTGGTTTGAGGCCATATCTTATTTTTTTGAAAATATTCATGGTCAAGCTATTGGCTTATATGATTCGCGGAAATGAGTTTTGCTATTGAAATTCAATAGTATTAAATATTAAAATAAGTTCATATGATATTGGCACTATTCAATAGTACAGTCCCTGCTCACTTTATTAGACTCACCTGTATAATTATGATATTTCTATACGATATTGTACTATACGATTTGAACTTTTTTGTAAACATATTCTGAAAATTTCGTCAAAATCGGTCGACGTTGCAATGAGCTACAAACGTTTAAAGATGGTAAAAATTGCAGATTTTCACGATTTATTGCCGAAAATCTTGAAAATCTGCAATTTTTACCATCATTAAATGTTTGTAGCTCGTTGCAACGTCTACCGATTTTTCTGAAATTTTCAGAATATGTTTAATTGACAGAGATCTACAAAACTTATTTTTTAAATTTTCAATATAGGCCCACATAAAAAAGTTAAAAATTCAACTTTTAGTATTTTTTCAACAATTCCGATCAATTGCAATTTTTGAAAAAATTTCTTTTCACATTCTTTAGTAAACTAATTGCTCTAGCTTCCCAAAAAAGTTCAAATCGTATAGTACAATATCGTATAGAAATATCATAATTATACAGGTGAGTCTAATAAAGTGAGCAGGGACTGTACATCTTATTGAATCAACATATATTTTTTTTGTTTCGACAGGATTTTTTTCTCAGAGTAGAAATTGATTTGTCTCAGGAGTGTGCGGGGAAATCTGAATTATTATTTATCAAATTAAAAGTAAAGCTCTGGTCGGATACTATTCTTCGATCAGATAATGTTTCCAGGTTGACTATGTTTAATATTTTAGAGTAATCGTGATCAGAGATTGACACTGGATTGTTTATCTTATATACTGTCTTATATTTTATATGGTTTTCTTCATTTCATCGTTGTAAAACTGATACCTCGTACAATGCTTTCTGTAATTTATCGAATACGAATTTAATAATGCAACAAACATTTTGAATAACGGCATAACAATGATTAGCGGCGCTCCTCCGAGTCGCCGCTCGAGTGCAAAGGGTGAACGAATTAACTCCCATTTGAAGTTACCGTAGATTCCAAAGTGAATGTACAAACTAGTTCGGTTCGTTTAATAACAGAGCGTACATTCTTCGGTGTCTGATTCCTGCTACCGATAGCTCATTCTACTTCCTGTCTCTCATTCCTCGAGATCTCGAAAAGGAAATTTTGTGGTCTTTTCTACCGTGTGCAACATCGAGAATAAAACATTGTTGTCTGAAGTGTATAAACTGGAAGATTGTTTCTCCTAAAGGCGCCGGAGCTTCGTAAAAAATGCATTTAATCTTGCCGCTGTAAAATTCACTCTTCGATGGCTGATTCTCGCTGTTGATGGTGCATTCTATTTCTGTTAAAGGAAATTTTATAGTCTCCTCGCTGTACAAAAACAGTCTGAAGTGTAAGGGCGCGTACCACTGCGAGTGCTTACTTCCATGTTCCATATCACCTGGCGGTCTTCGTGATTTCTTTAATAGAGAATTTTCTGATCGCCGGAAAATATTATTTATTTTGGTAATCCAATTTTCTGGCATAATTCTCCCAATCTCGGTGAGGTAAGCCGGAGGTTTTAGAAGATGGAAGCCGAGAGCTCCGTCCATCGGACAGGTAACCGAAGAGAAAAAAAAAGTTCGTCGAAATCGTCCTCGTTTTCTGTGCCCATTCGACCAATAGCGAATGTATTCCGCAGATATTCTCTCGTATTCTCGCAAGACGCATGGCGCGAATTCTGCCCGGGATTTCTTACCTGTCGGCGGGAACGTGGCCGGAGGGGAGGGCTCCATAACGACCGAACGAAAGAGAACTTCATTGGCTCCTCCGGAGGACTGACTGACAAAAAGTCCTCTGAAAGTGCAACGCGCAACCAATTTCCCCTTCGTCCTGTCTCACCACTTTTCCGCTCGGCGACCGTAAGCGTTGATCGTTGCCGGTACCACGGACCGGAAACCTCGACATTAGTTCGCCTTTTTGCAACGGTTTTCGTCTCCCATTTTACCCAACTTCGAACGGTCGGGTCCTACATTTTACTTTAACTAGCGACGGCAATTTTTTCATCTTCGCAGGAGAGAACGATCGTCGCAGTTACGTCGAAAGGGTTAAACCACCTTCGACCAGAGTTGGGCAGTATTTAAATACTTCTCGCCTCGGCTCTACAACGCCATCTCTGTACTGCGATATGGAGTAACGAATAAACCATTAACCAACCATTAAAATTATTTAAATACCGATTGGAATAAAAGATACAGAACTTTTATTCGTTAGTCGACTTTTATTTAAATAATTTTGTATTCGTCGAGAATGCATTCGATGAATAATAGTTACAAATTGTATTAGAAGCTTCGAATACAATTTGTAACTATTATTCATCGAATACATTCTCGGCGAATACAAGATTATTTAAATAAAAGTCTAATAAAAGATACTTTTGTATTCGAACCTTCGAATAACGAATACAAATTTTGTATCTTTTATTCTTTATTCGAAATTTGTATTTAAATATTATACAATTTCAAGACAATGTATTTAAATACAATTTTTTCCCAACACTGCCTTCAACGTTGTCATTTTGTATTTTTTAATTCGAAGTGTTGGCGCTGGACTTTATTTTGATTTCTTTCTTTTACCCCTTTTGCACTCCTCGGAAATTCCAAGATTGATTTTATTTCTCGAGGAACCGTGGTCTCTGGGGCCAAAGAATCTGAAAACCAAATGCAACCGGTTGATCGGAATAAAAATAAATTTTCAAGAAGAAGAAGAAGAAGAAGAAGGATGTCGACGGCCCTTTTTCCGAAGGCAAAGGCGGTCTCGTGGGACCGCGGTCACGGCACGCCGCGAAAGGAAATTAAGGGACCGAGGCATGTTCATTAATTCTCATAAATCTGAATGAAATTAACTGGCCGTGTTGATTTTTCCGCTCGGGAAAGCTCCGCCGCGCCGGCTGCTCCTCTCCGCGGAGTACGAGGGAATGCGGCTCGTTTAACTAATTGTAAGAAAAACATTGTACCGCCGCGGAGTTACGAGCACGCGGAAGAGGATTCCGTTTCCCGAGCGAAAATCCGCCTCGCGTGTACCGCGATGAAATTCTGCGGGCTTTTTTTCCCCGCGCGGGATTCAGCTCGCTCGTTTCTTTCGATCCTTCTGGGAACTGATTTTAATTTCATTGGACGAAGGGCGAGCGAGAGGGTGCCATTTTTCTGGTTTATCGAGACCACGGCTGTCCGGACTCATCAACCCCTTATTTTAACTCTTTGCACTCATTTCAACTGGAAAGTTAAACATTTCTTCCGATCTAGGCTATTTCCATTCTCTATGATTTTTTTAATTCGGTGTTTGGTAATTGATTAGATACCAATATTTCTAATAATGTAAACAATATTTTAAATAATGATAGGAAATTAATAAAAAATGTAGCGTCATGGTAGACATAGATTCCTTTCATTTTCGTAGGAAATTTTGGATGATGAGAATGTTCCTACTGTATTTCTTCTCGCAGCGGTCAAATTTGCATTCTTGGAATTCTAGCAGAACAAAGACATAGATATTTTCATTTGGATGGCCGGCTGGAGATTATTCGGACTGGAGGATCTCTTCTTTTTCGTAGGGGATAATAAGAATGGTCCTACTGTACTTCTTCCAGCAGTGAAGAAATTTGCATTCTTAGAATTCTTTCAGAACAAAGACATAGATATTTTCATTTGGATGGCGGGCTGGAGACTATTCGGACTGGAGGATCTCTTCTTTTTCGTAGCGGATAATAAGAATAGTCCTACTGCACTTCTTCTCGCAGTGGACAAATTTGCATTCTTAGAATTCTAGCAGAACAAAGACATAGATATTTTCATTTGGATGTCGGGCTGGGGGTTACTCAGACTGGAGGATCTCTTCTTTTTCGTAGGGGATAATAAGAATGGTCCTAATGTACTTCTTCTCGCAGTGAACAAATTTGCATTCTTGGAATTCTTTCAGAACAAAGACAAAGATATTTTCAATTTGGATGGCGGGCTGGAGACTATTCGGACTGGAGGATCTCTTCTTTTTCGTAGGGGATAATAAGAATGGTCCTACTGTACTTCTTCTCGCAGCGGACAAATTTGCATTCTTAGAATTCTAGCAGAACAAAGACATAGATACTTTCATTTGGATGGCGGACTGGATTATTCGGACTGGAGGATCTCTTTTTTTCGTAGGGGATAGTAAGAATGGTCCTACTGCACTTCTTCTCGCAGTGGACACATTTGCATTCTTGGAATTCTAGCAGAACAAAGACATAGATATTTTCATTTGGATGGCGGGCTGGAGATTATTCAGACTGGAGGGTCTCTTCTTTTTCGTAGGGGATAGTAAGAATGGTCCTACTGTGCTTCCTCTCGCAGTGGACAAATTTGCATTTTTGGAATTCTTTCAGAACAAAGATATAGATATTTTTATTTGGATGGCGGGCTGGAGATTATTCGGACTGGAGGATCTCTTCTTTTTCGTAGGGGATAATAAGAATGGTCCTACTGTACTTCTTCTCGCAGCGGACAAATTTCCATTCTTCGAATTCTAGCAGAACAAAGACATAGATATTTTCATTTGGATGTCGGGCTGGAGATTATTCAGACTGGAGGGTCTCTTCTTTTTCGTAGGGGATAGTAAGAATGGTCCTACTGTACTTCTTCCCGCAGTGGACAAATTTGCATTCTTGGAATTCTAGCAGAACAAAGACATAGACATTTTCATTTGGATGGCGGGCTGGATTATTCGGGCTGGAGGATCTCGTGGACGGCAATATCGGGTCTGAAAACGTGGGAAAGGTGGGGGACACGCGTCGAGTAAAAGGACAGACGTGTGTCGTAGGCGTTAAAACACGAGTCGGGCGTGCAGGCCGTTCGATTTTCAAGTTGAAGGCGGCCATTGGTGGCTGGGAGGCCGTAAAAGGCTGCTCCCAGGCCCAGCCGGCTTTCCAAATTTGGCGGCCACGAGGCCCTTTTTGTCAGCTCTGTCGCAAAAATGGCCGTGAGGCGACGCGACGATACGTACACGCTCCTCCCTCGTGCGAGAGCACGGTTAAGTTCAAGGCGCTGCGATTTTTATCCCTTTCCCGCTTCAGCGCGACTTTTCTAGCCGTTGGACACGGATATCGACACACCGGAATCGATTGATTTTCTCGGCTCCTTCGACTTCTCTTTCCTTACCAAAGAATACGAAGTTTGCCTTCCACCTTCGAAATCGATAGTGGCGTTGCAAACCTTTAAAAGAGAATTTTTTCGACGAATGGGTTGCACAAACCCCTTGCTTCAACGATTGATCATCCCTTAACCATCAAGGGTGGAAAGTAAAAATGCATCGAGGTCTAATGCGTTCATAGACGTCGAAGTTTCAACCACCCGATGGCGAATCTTCAGAAAGATACTGCTAGAAGGCCGCAAGGCTAAGCAGCCGGGTCGATGATGGGGAATGCAAAGCTATCGAAGTCTCCGTGCACAAAGAGCGATGGAGATCGCGTCGAGAACAAGAGAAACGGTACGACGACGATGAGGACGCGGAGGAGAGGGCTGCGCGGGGTTGTGGGAGGTGCGGGGGAGGTCGGAGGGTGGTCCGAGGGGGGAAAAAGGAAAAGGTGGACGGAAGGAAAGAGGAAAGTGAGGTCGGAGCGTGCGCGTCGTTGACTGGAGGACGTCTCCGTTCTGTTTCCCTCCCTCTCTTTGGCTCGGTTGCGCCTCTCTGTTTCTCTCGCTCCCGGATCGACGGAGAGCTGGTTCACCGGCACAGGTAGCACGTCCTCCGATCGGTGGGCGTGAACGCAGGTGCGCGTGGGTGGGGGAGGCGTGGTGAACCGTTCCGATTGGCCAGCGTACCTCGCCGAGACCTAACCCAGACCGGAAGTGGGGCCGTGGCGAGCGTGGTAGGGGGGGCCAGAGGGGCAGACGCGGCTCCTCCACTCGGGCTCACGGGGCAAAAACGATATCGCATCTCGCGCGCAGCCCCGCAAAAAGCTGCCAGGTGGCATTTCGCCTTACCTTCAGGGTTACTGCCTCCTGCACGCGAACACACGACAGCGAAACGCGCACCGGATACCCCGGGTGCGCGACTCTCCCGTCCACCGGACGCCGAGAGGGAGGATTCTCCGTTTTTTTTTCGCCATTCCTTTTTCTTTTTTCTTTCCTCGCCGAGAGGCTTGAGAGAGAGAGAGAGAGGAGGCTGCCTCGGGATGATAGGGAGGGTTGGGGGTGGAGAAACACGTCAGGTGTAATGGAAAGGACAGTCCTGGCTGCTGGAGTGGGTGGGCCCTGGTAATTCGACGGACGAGGCTCTTGATCGACTTATTCCTCCTGCTAAAGTATTATTTTTCACGATTCGATTCAGTAAACAAGCACCTCTTCCTAAATAAGCTTAGTGATCAAAGATGGTTCTCGATTTTCTCGCGCCTTTTGATCCCCAGAGCCCGTCTGACCCTGCCTGTCCGTAACCACTAGCTCGTCTTGTTCGCCGACGGACTTTTAAATCCCATTCGACGCGAAGTTCTCGCACGCTATTGGACACGGGCCATTATCGTTTTCCGCGAATGGCAATAAATCCTAACAATAGATAGCCATGAAACGCACGCGTAAGTTTCTAATCGTCTTACGTGGAAATCCGTTTTCTATTTCGAGAACCATTATCGAATGCACGTTCGCGCGAAGAAATTGTGTTTCCACTAATTAACCCCCGTCGATTTAACCCGTTCGTTTTCCGGAACGATAGCTCATTTCCACCGGGCAAAAACCGTCGGAGATTGTAAATCTATTTATTAGAGAAAGGACGAGTCCTCGATTCCTTATTCGCCGGTAGAACGATCGAATCCAATTACGGTGTGTTGACTCCTCCGGTAATCTTGCTTGAAAATCAGCCGATTCCTCCCCATAGCATCATATCCTGATATAAGGCATGTAGATAACAGCGTGTTGATAATAACAACGGTTAAGATGGCTGACTACCGGAAGAATGACACCGTCGCTCGATAAATTTACCTCGAAACGGACGAGGAGCGGTGAGAAGAGTAATCGAAGAAGACACCGCGGCGGAAAACCAGTTTAATGCACCCGCGACGAAACGAATCGACTAAATTTCCCAGCGAGGCAATAAATATCGCGCCGCGAACAATTCGAGAAACGTGTTTCCCTTATCCGCGGTCTCGTGCAAAGTTTTAATTGGATCGAACGAGCGAGAGAAACGGAGCCAGTCGCGGGAGAAGGACGGCAACGGTAGTGGCAACAGCCAGCGCGCAGCGGTGGCAGTGGTAGCGAGGTTGCGTTCGCTCGTTATTACGAAAAAGAAACACACGACCGAGAGAGCCGTTCGTGTGGGTGAGATGAGGAGAGGCGATATTCTGCGTGCATTCCGGCGTCGACGCCGGAGTCTAGGATTGATGGACGGAAACGCGGGAAGAATGGCAGCGGAGTCGTCGTCGTCGTCGCCGCCGTTGCCAGTCTTTTCTGGGGTCGTTGACAGTCGGACAGATGCGTGGATCGCAGGGCCGTAGAAAGAATTTTAACTATTCCCGTGTTTCGCCACGATTTACCGTACGAACCCCGGCCTCGACCCGCAAGAAAAAAAGCCGCCGCGAGAAGTCGCGAGCTGAACTAATTAACCACAGGGGGTCGCAAGGGCGACATTTTTCAACCCCTTGTGCTATTCTATTAGTTCTGCGCTCGATAACAAGCCGGATCCCGTGGAATTCATTTCTTCAGATCTCCGATTAGGATTTTTATGCGTGATTTTGTTCGGTTCGGCCTTTGCAGTGCGAGGAACCTTCGAGAATTTATTTGTTGACGTATGAGATTACAATTTCTGTGATGAATGTGATTAGAATTTTACAACCCTTTTGTGTGTGATAGTAATTATTACTGTTGGAAAACTTTATTTTATTAACCCTTTGAGTGCCGGGAGCCGATATATCGGCTCCTGCTACACTGGCGAGGAGTGCCAGAGCCGAGATAAAAAACTAACAAAAAAACTAGTGTCATTGTTTAGTTCTGTATTTCATCTATAATACGCAGCTTTTTGAATCATGTAAATATCGTTTCTCGTTTGGTTTTTATAAGCATTTTCCCGAACCCTTGTAAAACTGTGAAATTCGGCCGGTTTTTCTCGCATAGGCACCTCTATTTCGCCCTGCACTAAAAGGATTAAATAAGATGACCTTATTTATTCAATGCAAATAAAGTTACAGAGTTGATTAACCAGTGATCGAAGTGTGAATGAAAAAGAGATAAACTGTACTGAAATAAAGTAAAGCTAATGCTGTAGTGTAAAAGATGCTGTGATGTGTTCCGTACTGTATTGGTACGACGACTGAGCTGGTTCGTCCCTGGAAAAACCTTTGGTCCCTTTTCTTAAGTGGGGGTGTCATAAAACACTTGGACCAGGCAACGAAATCTCTGCTCCTCCGGGCTGAGCTGCACCACAGCCTGTCTTTGTATAATATTATCGTTGGATTCCAACAATTACCTTCTACTTATTAGCGAGATTTTTGAATGCTCGGGAGCAAAGATCCAGTTTAGGGATCATTTAAGAGAGACCTGCGTGATTTTGTTCGGTTCGGTCTTTGCAGTGCGAGGAACTTTCGAGAATTTATTTGTTGACGTATGAGATTACAATTTCTGTGATGAATGCGATTAGAATTTTACAGCCGTCTTCTGTGTGCTAGTATTTATTACCTTCTATTTCTTTTTTTTTTATTGAAAGCTTAATTGGAACTCCCCATAGGGGGTTATAAAGCTATACATTAGTAATATACATCTTACATTTAAACATTAGTAATGTAGGTACAGTAGAACACATTAAGTATATAACACATTAAGTACATAACTTTAAATCTTTAAATTACATTGCTTGAAAAAACTGAAAAGAAAATAACATGCCTGAATATTCGGTTCATAAAGTAGCGATCTGATATTTAAAGGTGGAAACAAATTGAGCTTCCTTAATTTTTTCATGAGATCAACTCTTTGTGATTCCAACAAGGTACATTGCCAAATGATATGGTTAAGATGTTGAACCTCATTGCCGCAGTTACATTTGGAATCTATTATATGTAGTCGTGAAAATTACCTTCTATTTATTAGCGAGATTTTTGAATGCTCGGGAGCAAAGATCCAGTTTAGGGATCATTTAGGAGAGACCTGCGTGATTTTGTTCGGTTCGGCCTTTGCAATGCGAGGAACTTTCGAGAATTAATTTGTTGACGTATGAGATTACAATTTCTCTGATGAATATGATTAGAATTTTACAACCCTCTTGTTTGTGATATAGTATTCATTACCTTCTATTTATTAGCGAGATTTTTGAATGCTCGGGAGCAAAGATCCAGTTTAGGGATCATTTAGGAGAGACCTGCGTGATTTTGTTCGGTTCGGCCTTTGCAGTGCGAGGAACTTTCGAGAATTTATTTGTTGACGTATGAGATTACGATTTCTCTGATGAATGTGATTAGAATTTTACAGCCGTCTTGTGTGTGATAGTATTTATTACCTTCTATTTATTAGCGAGATTTTTTAATGCTCGGGAGCAAAGATCCAGTTTAGGGATCATTTAGGAGAGACCTGCGTGATTTTGTTCGGTTCGGTCTTTGCAGTGCGAGAGATCTTCGAGAATTTATTTATTGATGTATGAGATTACAATTTCTCTGATGAATGTGATTAGAATTTTACAGCCGTCTTGTGTGTGATAGTATTTATTACCTTTTATTTATTAGCGAGATTTTTGAATGCTCGGGAGCAAAGATCCAGTTTAGGGATCATTTAGGAGAGACCTGCGTGATTTTGTTCGGTTCGGTCTTTGCAATGCGAGGAACTTTCGAGAATTAATTTGTTGACGTATGAGATTACGATTTCTCTGATGAATGTGATTAGAATTTTACAACCCTCTTGTTTGTGAGATAGTATTTATTATCTTCTATTTATTAGCGAGATTTTTGAATGCTCGGGAGCAAAGATCCAGTTTAGGGATCATTTAGGAGAGACCTGCGTGATTTTGTTCGGTTCGGTCTTTGCAGTGCGAGAGATCTTCGAGAATTTATTTATTGATGTATGAGATTACAATTTCTCTGATGAATGTGATTAGAATTTTACAACCCTCTTGTTTGTGAGATAGTATTTATTATCTTCTATTTATTAGCGAGATTTTTGAATGCTCGGGAGCAAAGATCCAGTTTAGGGATCATTTAGGAGAGACCTGCGTGATTTTGTTCGGTTCGGTCTTTGCAGTGCGAGAGATCTTCGAGAATTTATTTATTGATGTATGAGATTACAATTTCTCTGATGAATGTGATTAGAATTTTACAGCCGTCTTGTGTGTGATAGTATTTATTACCTTCTATTTATTAGCGAGATTTTTTAATGCTCGAGAGCAAAGATCCAGGGATCATTTAGGAGAGACCTGCGTGATTTTGTTCGGTTCGTACTTTGCAGTGCGAGGAACCTTCGAGAATTTATTTATTGACGTATGAGATTACGATTTCTCTGATGAATGTGATTAGAATTTTACAACCCTCTTGTTTGTGAGATAGTATTTATTATCTTCTATTTATTAGCGAGATTTTTGAATGCTCGGGAGCAAAGATCCAGTTTAGGGATCATTTAGGAGAGACCTGCGTGATTTTGTTCGGTTCGGTCTTTGCAGTGCGAGAGATCTTCGAGAATTTATTTATTGATGTATGAGATTACAATTTCTCTGATGAATGTGATTAGAATTTTACAGCCGTCTTGTGTGTGATAGTATTTATTACCTTCTATTTATTAGCGAGATTTTTTAATGCTCGAGAGCAAAGATCCAGGGATCATTTAGGAGAGACCTGCGTGATTTTGTTCGGTTCGTACTTTGCAGTGCGAGGAACCTTCGAGAATTTATTTATTGACGTATGAGATTACGATTTCTCTGATGAATGTGATTAGAATTTTACAACCCTCTTGTTTGTGAGATAGTATTTATTATCTTCTATTTATTAGCGAGATTTTTGAATGCTCGGGAGCAAAGATCCAGTTTAGGGATCATTTAGGAGAGACCTGCGTGATTTTGTTCGGTTCGGCCTTTGCAGTGCGAGGAACTTTCGAGAATTTATTTGTTGACGTATGAGATTACGATTTCTCTGATGAATATAATTAGAATTTTACAACCCTCTTGTTTGTGATATAGTATTTATTACCTTCTATTTATTAGCGAGATGATTTTTGAATGCTCGGGAGCAAAGGTCCAGTTTAGGGATCATTTAAGAGAGACCTGAGTGATTTTGTTCGGTTCGGCCTTTGCAGTGCGAGAGACCTTCGAGAATTTATTTGTTGACGTATGAGATTACAATTTCACTGATGAATGTGATTAGAATTTTACAACCCTCTTGCTTGTGTGATAGTATTTATTACCTTCTATTTGTTAGCGAGATTTTTGAATGCTCGGGAGCAAAGATCCAGTTTAGGGATCATTTACGAGAGACCTGGAGGAGCGAGTAGAGCAAGTGGAATCGTCCGCGTAGTTCGGCGGCAGGATACGTTTAATTAGAAGTCGTCAGTCGGCGCAATTATCAGAGAGGCATCGCTTGATTCGTGGATAAATTTAATAATTGTGGCCTTGATGCAACGGTATACAATGGCACCCTCGCGATACCCTCTCACGGCCGCGAATGAAAACCTGTCGTCACCGTGGTCGAGGTATGGTATAAGTTACAAGCGCGATAGGTCGTGAGACCTCGAAGGCCCCGCACAATGGCGGGGGCGGAGGAACAAGGGGGCATGAATAAACATCGGAGCCGCGTGTTTGCACGGTGGCGATCCGAAGACGGTGGTTTAATCGTTGGCAGACCTAACGTTCACAGATTTCGCAATTAACCTTCTCGATGCCATTATAGCGACTCGTTAAAATTTTTCCGCTGTTTCTCAAAATTAATGATCAATTGAAATTAGCAACAGTAGGTGGTAGCTTCGCGGCGAGAAGTAAAATATCGAGGGTGAAATCTAGTAAAGAAATGATAATTGATAGAGAAGCTGGAGATGTAGATCAGTGGGCATGTTGATCGTGTATCAAGGGATTAGTAGATCTTTCGGAGATAAAGGTGGAAAAAGGAGAGTGCTGAAACTGAAGGAAGGTGGTTTAATTACTGGGAAGAGCGTGTGTACCCACCTAGCGAGATCAATGGATCGGCGAGTCGCCGATGCAGAGGATCTAACGGGTAATCGACACGAGAGCCCGAAACACGTAACTCAATTAAACACCAGAGAGCGTTAATTATCCTCGGTTGAAAGGGGCCAGAGAGAAGAGGAGAGAGGGATGCTAGTCTCGGAGAATTTATCGTCGGCGGAGATTTTGACACGGTCTATTTAGCTGCGGGGCATGGGCAGGATCGAGGGATCCGACGATCGAACGATCCGCGGCGGGTGAATTCGGCGACGGAACTCGACCGCGGCCTCTCGCGCTCCCTCCGATATTAATTAATTAGATAATTAATCGTGTAATGGGTTTAATTGGGTCCTGTTAAGTGTCAGCGTGCTCCCTCGGGCGTAATCTTCCCCGTGGCATCTGGTTTATCCACGCGTGTATGTAGAAGGAACACGATGCGCCACCGTCCTCGTTCGCCAGGTAAAACAGCCTGGCTACCTGTAGCCCGGTGCTCCTGTACCCGTGAGGCCCGAGGCCCCACCGAGAAGTTGTTCAGATTACAGATAACGAATACGGAGATTTCGCAGATCCGATATCCGTTGATAAGCGAGCATGCACCGCTTGTAAACGGAGATACGATCCTCCTACTCTCCTCTCCGCTCCTCTCGCGTCTCGTCTACGCTGGTTCTGCATACCGTTCGATTTTTTCTCAAACATTTTTCGCGACTACCTCGATCCGATTTTATTCGAGGTCTTGGAAAAAATTGGTTTCGCTCGCGATAAAATTCACCGGTGCAACAGTGTACATTGTGATTTGCTGTTATGGTCGGCGCGTGAGGTGGAAGTTGGCGTTTCGTGGGTCGATTCAGGAAGCGCTCGCCTTACTTTCTCGGCGATACGAGCGGGAAAAGCGCCGCCGCGAATAGCTCATTCGGGGTTAAAGAATCCCTCGTTTGCCAGAGGGTAATTACATAGGACGCGCGGGACGCATAGAATTTCCCTCGATCGTAACTTTCCTGGATCGTAACGTCCACTCGTCAAAACGGTTTACAACGTTCCCCGTGTCTGATTAACGTTAACGATCGCGGGACGCAAGGAAACTCGACTTTATTGCTTGTAAAACGTTTCGATTTTTCACTCCGCGCGCCCATCTCTCTTCGAGAACCGCCGCCGCTCGCCTCCTCGCGATCGATGATCCAGAAAGCCTCGACCGCAAGAAGTCCCTTCCAATTCTGGATAAATTCGTTCCTATGCAATTTTATATTACCCGCGTTTCGTTCGCGCGAAAAAATCACCGGCAATCTTTTCGCGATCTCTCCGCTAAATCGCGATTTACAGCGTATGGAGGGTTGTTATTTTGTCGGAAATTTATTCGAGCAAGACAGGGAGCACCCTTATTATTTCTTTCAAAAGTTTCTTAATGCTCCTCTAAAAATATTAAAAAATTTTTCTGAATGTCCATTCTTTACTCGCTAATATATTGATTTATAGTCTCATAATGAGAATGTGTGCAAACATGTGAAATACAGAACGTTTTAAAATAATCTATACATTTTCGTTGAGGAAATCAACGACGAATTCTTCGAGACACGACGATTACATCAAGGTACTAAGCAGGCCAGGATAGATAGTCAATGAAAAATTAAAAACGAATCGTGGATTGAGAAAGGTAACGAAGTAAGAGAGAATGTATAAAAGCGAACAGAAATTCATTCGAGCAAGACAGAGAGCAACCCTTATTATTTCTTCCAACAATTCGTTAATGCTCCTCTAAAAATATGAAAAAAAATTCTCTGAATGTCCATTCTTTACTCGCTAATATATTAATTTATAGACTTATAATGAGAATTTGTGCAAACATGTTAAATACAGAGCGTTTTAAAATAATCTATACATTTTCGTTGAGGAAATCAACGACGAATTCTTCGAGACACGACGATTACATCAAGATACTAAGCAGGCCAGGATAGATAGTCAATGAAAAATTAAAAACGAATCGTGGATTGAGAAAGGTAACGAAGTAAGAGAGAATGTATAAAAGCGAACAGAAATTCATTCGAGCAAGACAGAGAGCAACCCTTATTATTTCTTCCAACAATTCGTTAATGCTCCTCTAAAAATATGAAAAAAAATTCTCTGAATGTCCATTCTTTACTCGCTAATATATTAATTTATAGCCTCATAATGAGAATTTGTGCAAACATGTTAAATACAGAGTGTTTTAAAGTAATCTATACATTTTCGTTGAGGAAATCAACGGCGAATTCTTCGAAACACGACGATTACATCAAGGCACTAAGCAGGCCAGGATAGATAGTCAATGAAAAATTAAAAACGAATCGTGGATTGAGAAATGTAACGAAGTAAGAGAGAATGTATAAATGCGAACAGATAGCCGATAATGTGACGACGTGCAGTATCTCGTTGGTCCGCCGTAAATCTGGCGATAGATTTGAATAATTGGCGGTGGGTTACCGGCAAGAACGTAACTCCGGTCGGTTATTAAACTGGATCTAATACTATCCGTACACCTGGCCGGTGTATCAGGGTTTTACGGTTGACTAGCCGCTGGTCTAATAATTGGTTCAACGACGCCGGCTTTTCAACCGCGTTATTTAATTTGCGCTGACAATGTATACACGAGTATTTCGAATCGAATCTCGCTCTGGCGAGCCGGCTACCGGCGGCCGTCCGCGTGCATTTCGCCTCGTATAATTAACGCGGCGGATTGATTGATGCCCAATTAGTACGCGGAACGCGTTTTCTTAATTGTTAAAAGGAAAACGTCGAACGATCGTGTACCGAGGGAGCGCACAGCATCCATAATCGCCGTTGACTTAATGGGTCTAGCGTTCGATCGTAAATTACCCGGGTATTCCGGTGGCCGGTTTAGATCTTTAATATCCAGTTTATGTTATTTAATATCCAATTAACCGATCCAGTGTTGCTCGACGCCGCGCCTCCGGTCGCTTGCCCAACGCCCGGGACAAAGATACCGGGGGATCGAAATCTGTCTCTCAACCCTCTGCACTCGAGTGGTGACTCGGAGGCGATATTCAATAAATTACTGAACCTGTTCGACACTTTAATAAACTATTAAAAGAATTTTATGAGGTATTATATCAGTTTTATAGCGATAAAATAGAAATATTTCAGGTCGGAAGAAAATTCGGGTTTCGAATTGGAATAACTTCGAGATTAAGATCAAGTTTATTGAAACAAGAAGAACATGTCTATCTCTCCAAGTTTTCAGACATTTTTTTTAATCTTCCGCGAAATTTCAAGTTCAAATTAATTTTCTAAGAAATTAAGATGAATTCTCATAATAAGTTTAATTGTATAGAGTGGGGAAAAAATTTGTCTGCGTTTGCAGACTTCCAAAAAATCGAAAAAATTTCTGGAGCACGTGGGGAGGTTTTGCAAAAGGATCTCGAAACGTCAAAAGCACGTGGTCGTCGATGGATCGCCCGATCTTCAGCGCGAACGCGCGCGAGATTCGATTCAACCACCACGAACGTATCTCTCTCCTTCCACGATGCGAAGGCAGGAGAGAGAACCGGGAGAATCGCGGGAGAGGAAGCGAGAGGGAAGAACAGAGAGGCGAGCGTGTACCATCGAAGCTTCGCTCGAGAACGTCGAAACAGTTCTGCGTTCTGCCGCGGCGTGGCGTTAGCAGCCGCGCGATTATGAACGCCTCTTCGAACCACGATCTTTTTTTTATTATTTATTCGTCCGATCTTGCGCTTCCGCCCCTTCTCTTCTAATCCACAATGAACTTCACCATCCAAATTATCTAGAAAAAAATCCTGGACATTCTTTTACCGAATCTGATCAATGAAACTTGAAACGAAATAGATGCAAAAAGAAGTTCGGGTTAAAAAGTAATTTATCCGATGGAAAAATAATTTAAATCGAGAACATTGTATCGTACAATTTTCGGTTTAATCGTTTCGGTTGATGAAATCGCAGTCTCCGGGCGCAATTGAGTTGGTTCAGCATCGCACTTTCAATTTTCTGCGATAAATTCCAACGGGATCGCGGATGGTTTAACGATCCAGGACTTCTCTGATTCGGCGATCTCTATTTTTGGAAACGACCAGGCACTTCCTCGTCCACTCGACGGGCGAACTTAATGAGGCCCGGTCACGTCAGCCAATTATCTCTATCTCCTTTTCTCATTCTTGCGCCGATCGTCTGGATTTACGCAACGTTGATTAAATTTCGAGTGACTAGGCTCCTAGTTCGTCCTGGCTCGATTTAATTGGATCGGAAACGCGCGCATCGAGCATGCCGCTCTCGTTCTCTGATCGCATATTCCGTGGAACACGTTGCACCTTTCCGTAGCTCTTTGTCGAACATCTAAAAGGAACCTTAACCCTTTTCACTCGCAGCTATTTCGACTGGAAAATGAAACATCTCTTCCGACCTAGAATAATTCCATTTTACATGATTTTTATCTTTTCGTATTTATATTTTATCGTGCACGAGTGTTTAGTAATTGATAAGATACCAACATACTTTTAATAGTGTGAACAATACAGCGCCCGAAATTTCCATAAAGCCACCATGTTTTTTGGTAATATCTTATAATTATTCTGTACTTATGATAAATTTGAGTATGATTTCATTTTAGACGTACTAAGAACACATATATATCGATTGAAATAATAGAAATAATATTTATTTTAAAAAATAAACGTAAATATATAATTTTATATAAAATAAACTGCGAAATTTCTATAAAGCCACATATTTTTTAAATAAGTAGGTTCAAAATTAACAATAAGTTCTTTTCCATTTCTATATTAATAATTAGCAGAACTGCCATTTCTTCGAATAACTTCGAAAATACGATGGGGCATTGATGAAATCAAACTCTGAAGTGTGTCTTCTTGAATAGATGCCCATGCTTCGTTCACCGCTTTCCATAATTCGTTAATAGTACCGTATTGCTTGCAATTGCCATAAACTTTCCTTGCGAGTATCCCCCAAAGATTTTCTATTGGGTTCAAATCTGGGGAATGAGCTGGCCATGTCAAAACCCTGATATTCTTTTGACCTAACCACTGCTTCGTGTAATTCGATATATGGATGGCAGCGTTATCGTGTTGATAAATGAAGCTATCGTGTCCAATATCTTCAATAAATGGTATTCAAATTGTGTCGAATAATTCTGTATATCTTTCTGAATTCATTTTAAGAGTAATGCGACAGATTGGTGTCTTGGCGTCAGCTTTAAATGCAGCTCAGATCATTAATGTACCACCACCCAAGTTGCGACTCATTGTTATGTCTTTTTCTTTCCTTAAATCGTGCCAGTAATATTTAAAACCATCCGGTCCGTCTAAATTGAATTTCTTTTCGTCAGAAAAAATAACAAATTCGCATTCTTTGGACCAGGACATGTGTATTTTTGCAAAATCAAGACGAGCCTGTTTATGTTCTGCTTTGAGTGCTGGTTTCTGCACCATTTTTGTCCAGTGAAATCGGTTGGAACTTTTTAAAATTTGTTGCACGCGTCTCGTAGTTACGGACAAATCTAATTCAACGCGAAGTTGTGCTGCACTTCTAAATTCTTTTGATGCAGATCTCATTAACGATGAATGCTGTCTCTTGCTCAGCTTTTGATTTCTTCCTTTGGGGTGGTTTTTGCTATAATCTTTTCCTAAATTCACGTAATTATTTACAACGGTATGTGATCGATTAATTTTGTTTGCAATTCTGCGATTAGAACATCCCATATCCCTATAAGCATCAGTGGATGCCATTTCTCACTGGTCAACAGTTGTCCTCGTGGCATTTTACTAATGAGAAATTAAAATATATAAAATATCACGCAAATCCTTACTTTTCAATTGCAGTTACACTTCTTTTATTGTACCTAGCTGGACTTATTCACTCAGAGTCTAAGAATAAGCACAAACTAAGTGGCTTTATAGAAATTTCGCACTTATACTTCGCTTCGTGTAGCAAAGAATGTAAACACACCCAAGAGGTGAACATTTCCGAGCAGATACTCGTAGATTTATGATTAGTTTCAACTAAATATAATTGTAGATGAAAAGAAGTAGTGAACTTGACAATATTTTTAAAAAAATACGTCAAAATATCGGTGGCTTTATGGAAATTTCGGGTACTGTATTTCGAATAATGGTGCAGCAATTTTTAGTGGTGCCATGCAAACATTTTTTAATCTGGCATTGCTGGACTGCACACTTCACAAAAATTGGAAGAAGGGAACAACGTCGATCCTTCTTAGCCGAGGTTAATCCTCGTCGAAACGTTCACTATGCCTGCAAGCCAAGTTCCCTGCAGGATCTCCCAAATAGGGAAGTATGTTGGATGAACGCGACAAAGCCGGGCCACACGCCGCTCAAGTTTGTTAGGCGTCGTGCCAGAAGTTACGACTCCATTAAGACGGAAGAGAGCCTGCTTATTTTTTCCCGGTTGATTTCGGCTCGCATAAAACAAACTATTTAAAAGGCAAGGGCGTAGGACCTGCCCCTAGTTCCACTACCACTCTCAACCTTAAACGGAAGTTCGGAGAAGAACTTTCGATCGTTTCTCGTTCATCGGTGATCAATCTCTTCTCGGTTAGTTTCGTCTCCGGGAACTTCGCAGAGGTTCTCTGATTCTTCCGACTGGAATTCCACCCGCGGCCAACGTTCGTTCCGTTCGTACTCGGTCGGCTTTTTTTCCACGACGGAACGATTTGTGCTTCCCGGAGCAGTTCATATCACGGGATAGAAATGTCGCTGGTTCCCTGGGAAAAAGAAGAAACGGCGGCGCGCGGCGCGGGGCTCTCGCTCGGAAAAAGAGGAATTACTGTTAGCCCCGTACATGGAAGAAACAACGTCATTGCTCCGTGTGAATACGGTTTTTACGAAGATGACGACTCTATTCGCCTTTTAAGCAGCTATCCTCCGGGCCGATTACTCGCGGAAACCATTATTCCACGCCGCCCGGTTCCCGGCCTCCGGCTAACTCGACGCGGAAAATTCACTGGGACATTCTGCACGCTCGCCGGTTTCTTATGCATCGGTAAACGATCAATTAGCTTCATTGCGGCGTCGCATGCTCGTCCCTTCAAAAGCCCAAGCCCGTGTTTCCTCGAAAAAAGAATTATCTTTCCTTCCAAATTCGTTTGGATCTTCTGGCGAAATTGTTGGAGCGACACAATTGTAATCTGCGAATTTTCGAGGATGAGTATTACCTTTGACATCCAGTATGGTGGATGGAGTAGTTTGGTTTTGCAGACCGCGGTGATCGCGGAGCGACGCTCATGGCCGCGTCGCGAGAGCTGCCGACGGCACAGGCGAGCGTCGAATCGATCGGAGGATCTAATTTCTCAGCTCGGGATCGGAAGTTGGGCAAAGGTTATTAGTCGCAGCATGGTGTGCGAAGTTTAACGGACGGGCCGCATTTGTGCTCGGGAGAAGAATCCAACGGCGAGGCGTGCAGTGGCCCAGAACGGATGAAATTCCACGGACGTTTCCGGCGGACGCGCAACCGGAGTTCGCCGAATCGGACAGCGCGCCTCCGACGAGGGAGAAATACTGGGGATAAAGACAAACTGCATCCTCGATTCCGCACCGGGACGCGCCGAAAATCTGTTCCGGCTGGTCTTCGACGAAATCGAATTTCTTCGTAGAAATAGACCTGATCAATCTGGCGACAGCAAAACTTCAGAATGACAAAGACAGGAGGAAAGGGTCTGGCGAATCCTCTTGTTTCCAACTTGACCGAAGTTCCCGCGATGGTACCTGAAAAATGCGAAGTGTTAGCCCTGGAGATTCGAGCGAGGACTACAGGACGAAGATAAGAAAGTTGGGCCAAGTGGCGCAAGGTTCGCCGCGAAGTAAGAAAGACGGGGAAGGGAAGGATCGATCGGCGGCCGAGTTTCCTCGCAAACAAGCCTCCTCGGTGTCCGGAACGGGGAAGGGTAGGTCGCTTCCCTTCAGGAAATCCATGGAACAACACCGGGTCTGAAAGAAGAAGAGTGTACGAAGCCGAGTTAACGCTGACGATCTTTCGGAGTGTAGCCGGAGGAACGAGCAGAAGCACACAGGCGGCAGGAAGAAGCGCGAGTTGATGAAACTAGGGAGAAGTGACGCGAGAAGGAAAGAGAGGGAGAGCAAGGGCAAGAGAAAGAGAGATCGAGAAGAGTCTCGCTCGTATTTGCAGGACATCCGCGCCACTGGGCATCGAGACAGTTATGACTCTCCCCCTTCTCGAACTCGTCAGTTGTTTTGCGGCGGTCTCGTTGCTTTTGTTCTAGCGCCGGTGTGTCTCGTTGCTTTTGTTCGTCTCTCTCCTCTCCCGGTTGCTGTTGCGGTGCCAGCGCCCTGGTCTTTTGCTCCTGTTTCCACCGCAGGAATCAGCGAGCTCTCCTCGCTGATCGGCCTCTCACTCTCTCTTTCTCTCTCTGCTCTATCTATCGCTCGTCCCCGTCTTCTTCTTGTGCAGGCCGCGCGGTCGGGCCCGCTTCTTCTTCTTTCTCGTACGCTCCGTCCAGTAGTCACGTTCTTCTGCTCTCTTTTTCGCGGGGTCGAGCTGATCTTTTTGCCGGCGCGCAGCCCGGCCGGGAGGATGAGGGCCAGCAGGGGTTGAGGATGAAAGGAGAGGACGGAGAGCTGCAGTCCTCTCCTCCTTCTCCCCTGGCTTGAAAGGAGCCGACGTTACGTACGGTAGCCGACCAGACTGTACCCAATTATTCCGGCGTGCTATACTAATGCCATGGACCCCCTCGGCTAACCACCCCCTTCTTCTTCGTCGACGTCCTCCACTTCTTCTTCTTCTTCTTCCTCCTCCTCCTCGCCGTAGTCTTCTTCCACTTCTTCCAACGCTGCGCCTGCTTCGACTTGCTGCGTCTTCTGCGGCTGCTACTTCGTCCTCGTCCTCGTCTTCTTTATGGCTGTCCCTCTAGCTTCGTCTCCCTCCGTAGGCCCCCGTCTCTGTCCCCATAATGCGATGGGGAGACCGAGAACTCCTCTCCTCGCTCGATGCTACCAGCCGACGCCGATGGATCTCTGGAATGACGGAGGGATTCTTGATCTCTGCCGGGCTACCGGCGTAGCCATTGATTTTTCGGAACGATGACGGGGCGCGACAACAGTTTTTCCAGCGCGGCCCGTTTTCACCTACTACGGATCCTGCTCAGTGTTACGAAAGTGTTCCATCGAATCAGTTAGTTTGGTTTTCTCCGGAACTTTTTACGTTGTTGCCTCGGTTTAAGTGTTGCCACGAAGACCGCGCGTCTTCGATCAAGCATTGCGATCCCGGCTGCCAACTTTCATCGATCCCGCGTAACCGAACGTGCCAATTCCGTTCGCTCGAAACTCGCCAGGGTCCGACGTTCGGGGGCAAAGATTTCAAGTACAATATAGTATATCTGGAACGAGGAGCGATACAGAGGACAATGATTCACGCTCGCCAAGCTGTCCGTCAGAAGGCAAGGGTCGTTCCAGCGATAAAAGGAGGACCGTACATCAGGCTGATTCCCGAAGCGCGTTTTCTCATTCGACTTGGTCTCTCCGCGCACCATCCCTTGCCTCTCGAAGGAGGAGAGGGAGAAGGAAGAGATGAGAAGAGAGCGAGAGGACCGGTATTAAGGATTGTATTAATCAGAGGCTGTCAGTGTGATTCCTGGCCGCGAACGAGGGGTGGCTCGACGGGAGAGCGGAACCAGGAAGACAGACGAGAGACAGGCTCCCGAAGGAGAAGAGACACGGGACGAATTCTGGCTGCGGTTTCGGGGTGGATCTGCCGATGACGTCGAGAAATGATGCAAAAAAATAGCTGCCAGACTATCTGGCACCGTGCGGAGGCCGCAGCTCTCCGCCCTCTGTCCTCTTTCCCTTGTTCGCGATCGAGCGATCGCTTCGTGAAACTTTGGGGACAACCAGGGCCCGGGTTGGATCGTTAGCGGATTCTGCTGCCTTTTTTCGACGGTGACTCTATGTTTGCGTCTTTGGGGAACAAACCCTCTTATGACACGAGGCAAAAATTGCGATTTGAGCTGATTTTTACTAATTGTGATTCGAGATCTTACGTTGTTGAAGAAGGTGGAAGAGAGGAGAGCGGAGGAGGGCGGCTGCTGCGAAACGCAAATGATCAACGCGGCTATTAATCAAATCGGCCGCGGGATTAAACAGAGAGGATCGGATCCCCCGTCGGTCGAAATTGAAATCTCAGGTGGCCAATTAAAAGCAAAAAGTCGACGGAAACGCGGCGTTATTAACTCGCCTCTCTCTTGGTTTCTCGGCTCTCCGTCCTCGGGAAGTCCATCAGAGCGGCCTAGGGCTCTCCGGGAGCAGCGCGCAGGATCGTTTTATTGCGTATGCTTCGTGTCGAACTCGATTATAATAGTGGCGTGGCCCCTAAATGGCCCCGTGTTCAACAGCCCTCAAGTATTTCCAATATCCTGCAGGGAGATTCATCTTGCTTGGCCTCTTTCTCTCCGTCGTCTCGCCCTCTCCCACCTGTCGGTGTCCTTGTCCCTCGAACTTGTTCCTCTTCTCGTCGCTCCTCGGGGGCCGTGCTCTCGAGACTCTTTCCAGGGTTCATTCATGCCTCCTGGTGGCGAGGACCTCATTACCCGCGGTGAATGGATTCTTCTCTCGTCCTCGCCGCTCTGAATTTCTCTCCGCCGTGCTCTCCGCGCCGACCGATGCTCGATTTTTTCGAAAGTTGCCGTCTCACGGATACGCCGAGAGCCGAGCCGATTCGACGGAGACCCTTCCTTCCTGCCTTCCCAGGCAGTGGGCCCTTCCACGGGGCCCACGGGCCCTCGGGGACCGACCTCGGACCGCTTCCGTCTCGCTTTTTCAATTTCAACCCTTTTTCTGCGCTCGAGATCCTCTCCGACTCCGTCGCACCTCTGATGACCCGACCACAGGTGACCATATTCGCCTTTAGAACACGGCAGCTGCCCAAATTCGGATCAGTGCCATTCGACTGGATTTCACTCCAGTGTCTCGCAATTCAGATTCCCTATCTGGAAATAATCAAATTTAACTGTAATCATCTTTTAAACTCTCTCGTCCCCGAAGGGTTACCAACTGCCGGCCAATATGCATTGGAGATTTTCAGATGTTTGTACAGAAGTGGTATAAAGAGACAGCGAGTCGAATTGTCGGTGACTGTCGCAATCGTCGGTAACACACTCGTTCGTCTTGGTTTGTCCGAGGCCTCCGGGGACCGGCAATTTCGGCCGGGCGATATTTTTCTTCTCGCGCGAAAGGTTAATCGAGCAGCGAGCTTTATCTGGTCCGATCTGCACACCTGGAGGACCGAGCCTAATGTCTGCCTCTTCTGCTTTCGGGAGCCAATCATCACGTTCGCCACAGGCGCGTGCACCGATCTCCATCCCTTTTCGTCTCTCTCTCTCTTTCTCTTGTCGATTCTCCTTCGTTCCTCTCTCTCTCGCGCGCCAGCTCTCTCGCTTTATCCTCGGGATTGTTTTCTTCCTCGGAGAATCGCGGAGAACTCCAGAAGCCGCGAGAGACGCCTCGATACTTTTCGCGTTGGTCGCGGTTTATTTCGCTTTCGTTCCGATTTTCTCTATTTTTGATGCCGGCCCCTTCGCACACAACCTTCGGGCGAAACGCGAGCCGATTACGCGTTATTGATGACGATTCGAACGCCATGATCGATTCGATACCAGTCTCGAATTAACAGGTATCGTGCGCGCCGCCAGCTGCCGTTGCGGATCGTCGAATTTTACGGAGATCTGTCCGAACGGTTTTGTTCGTCCGCGCCGAAATAAATTCTGCACGAGGATCCACAAACCTGTCGATCAGTTGCACATCGAATGATCGCGTTGTTTCGATGGTTCCTGGGGTTCGCACGGCTGGCGTTTCGCCGATTTCTCGAGCGGAAACCGTTTCTCTCGAGATTCCTCGGCGTCGGTCGCGTTTTCCAAAGATTGCCTCCGCTTTCCCCGAAATTATTCGCCGGTCGATCGGTTTCTCGATCGGTCGTTATCTCGCGTTCACGTTTCTCGCGGCTTATTTTCCGCTCGAGTGATCCGCGACGCGTCGAGACCGCGTTTCGGTCGTTCGGCGCGGTGGTAAAAATCGTCGAAAAAGAATCGGCACGAAATTGCACGCGGAAGAAGACGTCGCTTGTTCACTCTCTCTCTCTCTCCCTCTCTCTTTCTTTCTCTCCCGGTTTGCTCTCTCGGGCAATTCGAGCACAGCTCGCTTGTTCGCCGCAGCCTCGACAGGGCCTTCAACCTGACCTTCCTCTAATTTCCTGCCCATAGAAAGCTCGATTAATTTCGAGCGGCGCTGGAAAGCCGGTTTCTTCGATTAGCCACGGAAAGGAATATTATTCTCGACACGGGCAGAACCGCAGAGACACCTATCTCTTCTCGGAAACCACCGGTGGATCTACAATTTTCAATAATTATTTCCAGTACTCCTCCCGGCCGTCCCTCGCCAGAATAATTTCCGCACGGAGGAAAAGAGAGAGAGAGAGGGATCTTTTACGGCGCTGCGGCTGCCCCAGGCCTTATCGAATTATTTACAATCGCGATTCGTCGAAAGGGTTATTATTGGGTCGATGCAAACGTTGAACGAGCACCGTCGCTCGCCATCGTCCAGTACTCTTTGTTAATCCTTCGACTTTGCCTCTGATACTTCAATAGACAAAGGCCGGAATGAAATTTACAGGAATATCATCATTAAATAATTCACCTTCTCAAGTGGGAGTTACAGTGAGCAACAGAGTCAAGCCTTGTAAATTTGGGTCCCATGGAAATCACCGACACTTTCCCAGACATGGTTTTCACTGACAACGTTTCACCGACTCCAGATTTGACCGATAAGAACTTTAACCGACAACGAATTTGATCGACAACGAATTTGATCAACAACGAATTTGACCGACAACGAATTTGATCCACAACGACTTGAGACGACCACAGTATGATAATACTGTTATGATAATATTGGGTTGGCAAGAAAGTAATTTCGGTATTTTAAGGTGAAATACAGCCCAATTTTTTGAAACAAGCAATAAACTTTAACGAATAAGATATTTTCCCATTTGTTCGATGATCTTTTGTCAAAAAGAATAAATAAGAAAATATTTTATTGATTAAAGTTCATCGCTTGAATAAAGAAATTCGGTTCTATTTCACCTTAAAATAGCGAAATTACTTTCTTGCCAACCCAATACATATAATACATATGATAATTAGACTGCGGATCTTTATGCAAAATAAAAAATGTTTGCATTGATTGCCAGACACAGGAGCCATATAAAAATTTAATTCTTCTTTTAATTATCTTATTAAGGTGAAACTAATACGCTGGTGGCCTTAAATCTTTTTAATACCTTCACTGTTTTAAATTGTACGTGCCCATTTTTGTCATAAATGCATAAAATCCGCAGTCTAATGATAATACATACCGTGGTCGTCTCAAGTCGTTGTGGATCAAATTCGCTGTCGGTCAAAATCGTTCTCGGTTGAAGGGGTTGTCGGCCAAAGTTATTGTCGGTTAAATCTGGAATCGGTGAAATGTTGTCGGTGAAAACCGTGTCGGGGAAAGTGTCGGTGATTTCCATGGGACTCTGCAAATTTCACGAGGTGTAACATTACGTCCTTTGACCAGTGATTCAATTGTCATCCGCTCGATCGCCCGTCTTGTTCGTTTAATTTCGGGATGGGGGCAGCTTATTAGAATTTCCGCGTGAAGCCAGTAGTTTCGACGGCCTCTGCTCTTTCTCTCTCTCTCTCTCTCTCACTCCGGTCGGTCTCTCGTTGCTCCCTTTTTTGCAGCTCGCATGAAATGCGTTTTACTGCTTCGCCGTGGCAGCAAAAAGACGAGCCGCGAGCAGCCAAGGAGTCGGTAGATGATGGAGGTGATGAAGAAGTAAACGAAGAAGAAGTGGAAGGTGGCCGAGTAAGACATAAATGGTCCCCGGTTCTTTCGTCCTCGGTTTAGCTAGGTACACTTTCGGGCTGACGATACTCTTTATACTTCGCCGAGGAAGTCGAACGATCGTTATAATAGGCCCCGAACTGGTGCCCGGTCTATATACCGATCCCTTTATCGTGTTTGCTCTCGAATCAACGATCTCGAACCGATTTCACAGCGAGCTCAGCCTTGCGCTCGTCTTCTGGCCGGCCTTCGCCGTCGAACAGCCTTCGGAGAAACATTATACCATTGTTCGTTACACACGGTAATTCAGACGTCGATGTTTTCCCTCCTCTTTCGCTTCTGGCGCGGTTCTTCGTCGAAATTTCAACTAATTACTCGACGATCGAACTGCATCGACTGAGATACTGAAATTCATTTCTTCGGATATTAAAATGGCTAAAAACATTCTCTCTATTTTCACTGTTAAGATAATTTGTGTCTGTAAATCCGTATATTTTCTACGCATTCTAAATTTCACCGTTCATCCTTCGGTTGATCTTGATCGAAGCGGCAAATTAATCTCGGAGCGTTCAGAGCGTCGACTTCGACTTCGATAGCGCCTCGAAGTCAGAAGTTTGCTGGACCCGGTGGAAACGTTGTTTTCCGAGCGCGTCTCGCAGCGGATTTGGTTCATGGACAGATGTAGAAATCGATATCTCGTGATATATTGCAGTCACGGTTCCCTTCAAGGGCTTAGGTCGTAGTTCAGAGATCAGCGGCGATAAGGGGTCTCCGTGACGCGCTCGAAAAAATCCGGAGAGCCTCCGCGGACCCTACGAAATCCAGAATTTTCTCTCTGGATCGGATAAAAAAAAAGTTGGCTCGTCACGATCGGATCGACGCGACATTTGCTCCCCGATACCAGCTCGGATAGTTCCGGACCGGAATCGTTCGCGATTGTTTTTCCTCGGGAGACGATCGCAAGATAAACAGGCCCGTAGATCTGATCCCAGGCCACTGTTTACGCCGAGTGCCATTTAATTATCGTTTTTTTCTCCTCGGTCGGAGACGCGTTACGCAAACGCTGGCCGTGGTGTTGAAGACCTCGTGGAGCTCGCAGATACCGCTGCGCGATTTTTTCTCGTTTTGTTTCGCGCCGAGGCTCGATATCGAGCGGAATCGCGCGCGTGCCGGCGCCGTTTTTATTCCCGAAATCAAAGGTCGCGGCATTCGCGTATTTCCTGCAATAAAAATTGCGATTTCCCCTCTCCGCTCTCTCAGTCTCTCTCTCTCTCTGTTTCTCTCGGAGTCTGTTTATCCGCTGGAAAAAGCGCGGGCAATTTCACGGAGCGTCTCTGCCGGCAAAAAACCGTCGACGAGAGCGGCTCTCGTTGTCGGAAACGTTTCGTTGCCCCGGTCTCGAATTTTTTCGCCGGGTTTTTGCGGGCCCGGGGCACGCGAGAGATTCAATTGGACCGAATGATAAACGCGATTAACGCGATTCCGCCTCCGCGCTCTCCCGCGCTCGCGCACGCTCGTCAATCTGCGATCGAGCGGATCACGCGACGCTCCGGAATAGAGTCACGATACCGTGGATCGTTTTTGCCCACCGCGTGCAGATCTACGGCCGGATTGAATCGCCAGTGAAAATTTGATCGGCGACATTCCACTCGCCGCGCGCGTCTTTTTCCTCCTGTGTTTTGCCGGATGAAATGACTCTCGATCGCGGATTACTCTTCTTTGACGATGTACACCGTGCCTCGGCGATGCTAATTTCTTTTTATCTCTTTAATGCCACTTAACCCTTTGCACTCGAAGCTATTTTGCCTCCGGAATCCGGACGTTTTATCTGATACGGAATCGTTTGCGTTACGTACCGCTCGACTGAGGATCTTTCTGCAGAGTAGAAACTTTTCTGGAAGTGAAAAATAATTTTATTTCGATCCACGTGTGGCGCGAATTAATTAATTTAGCGCCGAAAACATTTTCAAATTGAATCAACACATTTACGATCGATATTCTAAATAATTTGAATTAATTTCGTTTGTATTTCGAGTAAATTATCTTCGAGTAAATTGCACCAGTTTCGTATTGTGTATCACGAGAAAAGAACATATCAAAAGAAATGTTTCTAATTAAACATTCTAAATTAAACTAGCTTCGAGTGCAGAGGGTTAACAGCAAACACATCGACCAGAACTACTTCCCGCGATGCACAGACAGTTTTTATCCAGCGGAAAAATCCGTACGAACTAATAGATTCTTATTTCACACCGGGACGAATTTGATATTAAGTTTCTCGTGCGTGTCTCGCAGAACGGAGTTGCGGAGAAGCGGCGAACGTTCACGGCGTTGTTGAATTATTCGCTTTCCAGGTCCGTGCTATTTTTTAATTGGACGATGCGCGCGTCCGGGATGAAATTTATGATGGCCGGGTACGGCGATCTTCTCGGAAATTTATTGGATGTTTTCGTGATTTTCGAGGAACGGTTTCCCCGACGGAAAAAAATCCGGAGCAACGAGATTGCCGGTGATCTTCCAGCCGGAGAAAAAGACGCGGAGTAGTAACAGCGTGGCGAGTTACGCGAGAGAAGGATCATTTGCATTCGTCTCGCGGCGCACCGTCATTTCGTCGTGATTATGCATTCTCGGGTAATCGAGGGATTTAGTCGAACTGGATCGTCGAGAGTGCAATGGAGGTCGCGGTTAATTGCGTCGCGAGATCGAGAGCTGGCTGGCATGCTGCGATCGATCGACGATTTCGATCGTGCGTCTAGGCTCGAGCGCCGCCTGGCTCAAGGATTCGATTCCCCGGAGACAGATAATAAAACTAGCTCGCGCGATTTCGAGATCGTGTTTATTATAGCGGCGACCGACTCTGTTCGCGTTAATTGCCGCCGATGCATAATTAATTTATGGTAAACCGACAAGCTAGCCCGGGATATCGGGTATCTCGATTGGTCGGTCTAGCTTTCCGCGGAACGTGGAAAATGCAACAGGTGATCCGAGCATCCTCCGAGCATAACAAACGACCCAATTGTCTCCGTTCTATCGTTCCCTTCGCAGCAATTTGGTATCATTCAAATATACAGGAACTACCGTGCCCGAAATTTCCATAAAGCCACCATGTTTTTTGGTAATATCTTATAATTATTCTGTACTTATGATAAATTTTAGTATGATTTCATTTTAGACGTACTAAGAACACATATATATCGATTGAAATAATAGAAATAATATTTATTTTAAAAAATAAACGTAAATATATAATTTTATATAAAATAAACTGCGAAATTTCTATAAAGCCACATATTTTTTAAATAAGTAGGTTCAAAATTAACAATAAGTTCTTTTCCATTTCTATATTAATAATTAGCAGAACTGCCATTTCTTCGAATAACTTCGAAAATACGATGGGGCATTGATGAAATCAAACTCTGAAGTGTGTCTTCTTGAATAGATGCCCATGCTTCGTTCACCGCTTTCCATAATTCGTTAATAGTACCGTATTGCTTGGAATTGCCATAAACTTTCCTTGCGAGTATCCCCCAAAGATTTTCTGTTGGGTTCAAATCTGGGGAATGAGCTGGCCATGTCAAAACCCTGATATTCTTTTGACCTAACCACTGCTTCGTGTAATTCGATATATGGATGGCAGCGTTATCGTGTTGATAAATGAAGCTATCGTGTCCAATATCTTCAATAAATGGTATTCAAATTGTGTCGAATAATTCTGTATATCTTTCTGAATTCATTTTAAGAGTAATGCGACAGATTGGTGACTTGGCGTCAGCTTTAAATGCAGCTCAGATCATTAATGTACCACCACCCAAGTTGCGACTCATTGTTATGTCTTTTTCTTTCCTTACATCGTGCCAGTAATATATAAAACCATCCGGCCCGTCTTAATTGAATTTCTTTTCGTCAGAAAAAATAACAAATTCCCATTCTTTGGACCAGGACATGTGTATTTTTGCAAAGTCAAGACGAGCCTGTTTATGTTCTGCTTTGAGTGCTGGTTTCTACACCATTTTTGTCCAGTGAAATCGGTTGGAACTTTTTAAAATTTGTTGCGCGCGTCTCGTAGTTACGGACAAATCTAATTCAACGCGAAGTTGTGCTGCACTTCTAAATTCTTTTGATGCAGATCTCATTAACAATGAATGCTGTCTCTTGCTCAGCTTTTGATTTCTTCCTTTGGGGTGGTTTTTGCCATAATCTTTTCCCAAATTGACGTAATTATTTACAACGGTATGTGATCGATTAATTTTGTTTGCAATTCTGCGATTAGAACATCCCATATCCCTATAAGCATCAATGGATGCCTTTTCTCACTGGTCAACAGTTGTCCTCGTGGCATTTTACTAATGAGAAATTAAAATATATAAAATATCACGCAAATCCTTACTTTTCAATTGCAGTTACACTTCTTTTATTGTACCTAGCTGGACTTATTCACTCAGAGTCTAACAATAAGCACAAACTAAGTTGCTTTATAGAAATTTCGCACTTATACTTCGCTTCGTGCAGCAAAGAATGTAAACACCACCAAGAGGTGAACATTTCCGAGTAGATACTCGTAGATTTATGATTAGTTTCAACTAAATATAATTGTAGATGAAAAGAAGTAGTAAACTTGACAATATTTTTAAAAAAATACGTCAAAATATCGGTGGCTTTATGGAAATTTCGGGCACTGTACAAAGAAGTCTGGCTACTCGTTCGCCGAGGAAACTTTGTTATTGTTAACCTCAGACTTTGCCTCGAAACTGGTCCGTCCGATAATGCTGTTGATCCCGCGGCTAATTCAAAGTTCGTCCGCTCGATAAACTCGTTGATCCCAATTTGGATCGATCGATAACTGGTTCCGCGTCTACGGCTTTTATTTGCCTGTTTTATCGGCGCCGTGTCCCTCGAAAATAAGTTGCAACTCTTGTAACGATACACCGTCGTGCTCTCGGAATAAAATTAACTGATTAATATTCCAATTAAACTGTCTTTCTGCAATCGGCGACCTAGTGATCTACGCGTGCGGATCTTCTCGTTCGCAATCTTAAAAAAATGATTCTCGAATCGAGGGACTGGTCAAGGAGAAGTTCAGCTCAGTTTTTGGGAAACTGGAATTGACAGATTGCAATTATCTGAAACATGGCAACAAGTTGTTACAAATAATAATAATTATATAATTACAAATAATAATTATTTTTTAACAACATTGATCTTTTTAATGGCACGTTACAGGCATTCAAAACGAAATTGCACAATACTATTAGTTAATCGTACCTGTATTTGTTTAAGACCTTTGTTTGTTATGTTTTCTTTTTATTTTTATCAGTTATGCTGTGAAAACTGTATACATTTGTATAAAAGGACCTAGGTCCGTATATAAAATATATAATAATAATAATAATGGAAATGATATCAGTCAATAATATTGAACATATCGCCGTCTGAATGTAAGAACTAAGTAACTTATAATTCCTTATTTTAGAGAAATTAATGAAACAGTATTTTAAGGTTTTAAGATTATGGTAGGGAGACCGTTGCTTTAAACATAATGCCAATATCTGCTTATATTTCTTTATTTTAAGTGGAACAATACATGAAAGAACATCATTTTGGATTAAAAAAATTAAAAAGAAGTCGAGTTGTCCATTTATAACATAAATAGAAATCTGTATTTATTTTTTATCTACTTTGAACACTGCTCACTAGACGTCGTAGATTACTTTGATAGGTTACCCAGTTATTACATAAAATTCTACTTGATGTTTTCTTTAACACGAAGTAGATAACTCAAAATGTCCAAATTTCAAGTTACCTAGTTTTTACATTCAGGCATATTTTCATAAATTCATTCAAATGTTGTCTTTAAAATACGACGGAACTTCCCCTGCAATTCCTCGTTTATAAATTCCCTGCGACAAAACTCTGCGATTTCGATTACAATGATTGTCAGAATGATTATGATTATTACACTGATTGCAATAATAAAATGAACCAATTAACTTCCCGGTGAAACAACCTTGCGGGCGAATCAGTGATCAATCAATGATCGAGGTGAAACCTTCGAACCTCCAGCAAGAAAGATGATTCGAGTTCGAGCGGAGGTTTAGAGAGTAAAAAGAGGTTGATCGGTTTGTAATAGCGATTTTCCGCTACCGGATCGAGACACCTTGCGGATCTGGATCGCGTATCGATCGCGTATAGCTCTCTCGCCGTGAATACGTTGTCTCGTTGTGTTGCAATTCGACTTTCGACGACTAATCGGCGAAGGTCTTTCCGACGGTGAAACGCGCGGCCACCGGTCAGCACAGAAGGTAGCTGCAGACGCAAGTCAGAAGGCACAAGGCAGGGCAGGGCAGAGAGTAAGCAGGGCAGGATAGGCAGGGCGATCGCGTGCACGCTCTGGGCGGGTACCGAACCCCAAGGCGACCCGTTTCGAACCCACTCCGGGGTCCAAGGACTTGGCCGTTACCGAGAAAATCTCGAGTCGACACGCCGCGGTCGGATAATCGGATATCGAGAGCAACATTGCACAGCCGATAATTCACCTAAACGGCCGCATCCGTGACTGAACGTGCACGGTAACTGGAGCGGAATTTTTCTCGGGGGCCCCCTCCCCCCCGCCTTTTTTCCACCTCCACGTCTCCTCCGCCGTCGTCGTCGTTCCGAGTCGCGGAGAGACATGCACAGTTGCATTCTGAACCGTGCTGATTTTCGGAACGATTAATCTCCGCGTTCCTGGAACTGCGGAACGAGGGAAACGCCTGGGAGATCGGTCTCTGTAATCGGATGGAGAAATTTTATGACCGGGAATTTCTGCTCTGGATCGATTACTAGACCGCGCACGGTCATACGGAGCCGCGATCTCGATCTGAAACCGCGTTTTAACTGGCTGCGAACTTTATTCAAATTCTTGCTCTCTGAACGAACGTTTCTTCTTTTTTTAATTTCTTTAGGCAATTTAAAACCTTCTGGGTTTATTTCACTTTGCAAGAATAAATCAGATCACGGTCTTTGGAGAAAGATCAAGACAAGCTTCAACATTTGAAGGCCCTGACTAAATTGCAAGCAGGGCATTTGTTAGATTGATTTTGTTTACACTGGCTATCGAGAGGAACGTTTCATGTGCAATTCATTGTCGTATAAAACGAATTTCCCTCCCATGTTTAGAATTGAATCGCGTAAAACGTATTTTGAACGAGCTCCACGGACTCTGAACAGATGAATCTTGACTTCAAGTACCAGTATTTTAATGTTTCGCCTGGATCGTAGAAAAACGATCTCCGCAGCTTCATGAATTTTCGATCCCCGCCTCCGGAATGAATTCCTCGGCGACACACGAGTTGCAAATTCACAGAGCTAAGTGCTCCGTCATTTTTCTGAAAGAAATCGATACAGTGGACTGGGCGGCGGCGATCGCACGAGGCATTCTCCGCAAGTATGAAACGCAACACAGTCGCCGCAAAAGTAGTTCGGCGACTCGAAACTCGAGCCACTATTTCTGTACCGGTTGAATCATCCTGTCTTTTTACGGTACAGTTGATTACCGATAACGAAACAGCACGGCGCGCATCGGCGTTCCGGAAGCGTTTCAAAAATGCCTTCGAACTCGTAATTTCGAAATGGATTTTTTTGTTGTTTTCATCCGAGAAAAACCGAAGCCTATAAATTCGTAATTACGAAATTGATGCTGCCGCAAGCACCGCGGACGTTCGGATAAACGAGGCCGTGTACGATCGCCGAGCGTAATCGGTGATAACGATAATTGAATATTGATAGTGGCGCATCAATGCTAGCACGAGAGGGACCGCGTTTTTTCCGTTGTCCATCGAGTAGCAATTTGCCTGGCCATCGGCGAGGAGTCGAGCGTATGAGCAAACATCGCGCGCCGGTTATTAATATTATTATTGTTGCAACTATGTGATATCGCCGCTGGTATACGGCTATTACCTCCGATCGTCATTATCACCATTATCGGTGGATTATTTTCCATGGACAGAGGCCTGTTATTTCCATCGATCTCTCTGTGTGCACACCATATACGCCGTGTCCCACCTTCAACCTGCCAAACTTTATCAATGCATTCGGTGAAGGCAAATCAAAAAATAATAGTTGGCACACGTGGGTTGCTTCTTCTAAAAATTCTGCACGGAAAACGAGGAATCCGGAGATGACAATTCACGATTATCACATATGGTTTAAACTCGCAGATGCAGCTACGATTTCCTCCATTCTTAACAATGCAACAATTCTTAACGATGCTTTATAAAAAGCCCTACAGAAGTGCATCTTTTTTGTTATCTCGTAATCGAAGTTTAAACCTCTTCCCATAGTTCAATGTTGCTAAAATTTTGTATACACACTTGCGCCCGGCGACAATAAAAATAGAAAATAAAATTTTTAAAAAAACTTTTTAAAAATCGCGCTTATATTAAAATGCACTAAAAAGGAAAAAATAATTTTTTCGCTGGTTCTCCATAAAATACCGAATCCAGTTAAATGATAAATAATGTTTTTAGGCAATATTTTACGCAATTAGTTCAAAATTTCTTCTGTTATAATATTTGTGTCGGAATAGATAGATAAATTTAATATAAATTTAAATAAAATATGACATCAATGACTATAAAAATAAAAGCGTGGAGCGCTAAACAATATTGACGTAATCTTCGTGGGCGCTCCATGCTTTTATTTTTACAGTTACAATTTTATTTAAATTTATATTAAATTTTTCTATCTATTCCGACACTAATTTTATAATAGAAGAAATTTTTACCTAATTGCTTAAAATTTTGGGGAAAAATACTATTAATCATTTAACTGGATTCGGTATTTTATGGGGAACTAGGAAAAAAGTTATTTTCTCCTTTTTAGTGCATTTTAATATAAGCGTGATTTTTTAAAAGTTATTTTTATATATCTTTTTCTTTGTATGAATATAAAATTGATATAATACCTTATACAATACTTAAATGTATAAAAATTCATAGATACCAACATATTTAATAATCTAGTTTATGGAGAACCAGGAAAAAAATTATTTTCTCCTTTTTAGTGCATTTTAATATAAGCGCGGTTTTTAAAAAGTTTTGTTATATATTCTTTTCTTTGTATGAATATAAAATTTATATAATACCTCATACAATACTTAAATGTATAAAAATTCATAGATACCAACATATTTAATAATCTAGTTTATGGAGAACCAGGAAAAAGATTATTTTCCCCTTTTTACTGCATTTTAATATAAACGTGATTTTTAAAAAGTTATTTTTATATATCTTTTTCTTTGTATGAATATAAAATTGATATAATACCTCATACAATCCTTAAATGTATAAAAATTCTTAGATACCAACATATTTAATAATCCAGTTTATGGAGAACCAGGAAAAAAATTATTTTCTCCTTTTTAGTACATTTTAATATAAGCGTGATTTTTAAAAAGTTATTTTTATATATCTTTTTCTTTGTATGAATATAAAATTGATATAATACCCCACACAATACTTAAATGTATAAAAATTCATAGATACCAACATATTTAATAATCTAGTTTATGGAGAACCAGGAAAAAGATTATTTTCTCCTTTTTAGTGCATTTTAATATAAACGTGGTTCTTAAACAGTTCTTTTTATATATTTTTATTCTGTCCTATCACTGTACATAAACTGTTGACATCTCGTATCATTTCATCATGCATCTTTATTCTCGTTTGACAAACAAATTCACTGTTCCTTTCGAACTCCTTGCCTTCGTGTATAACTTTCCGCTGAAGCATTAAACAGCCGCTTGTACGATGCGTGTTTGCGTTTCTTTTTTCCGCGGGTCCAAAAAATTGGTGAAGTTGATCAGGTTGAAAAGCTGAGACACCCTGTGTGCACGTATAGTAAACGCAGGAAGCTCGCGATTTTATGCCGGGAATTATTGAATTATTAGCGTCTTGTTAATATCCTCGTCGGCTTGTAACTCGCGGCCACAATGCTCGCCGTAATCGCCGAGCCGCCTTCTAAACCGTTCGCATCCGCGGTTAAACGTGCTTCTACGGGAAATTAAAATGCAACACGGGACCCCGTCCTCTTCCACGGTTCCGTAATACGGTTTCCTTAACCGCGAACCACCGGCCGGTTCACGGGGATCGGACTGTGCTTCCATTTCGAGGAACGTTTGTTGCTATCCGCGGTGATTTCATCGATGGAAATCGTCGCGAATATGTATCTCCATGCAAATTTATGAGACGTTTATTTATTTAGAGCGGAGTGCAGGAAGCATTCCTTGCTCGGAACGAATTCGATTAATGCTTGGAGGCGACGGGGAGCGTTTAGAATTTTCCAGAAGGATAGTCCGTGGAGCTATCAATTTATAGTTTTGCATACATGTTCTCCGAGGCACCGCGCCGCAGCGTGAATTTTCTCGTACAGAGATATTCAATGAACACGGAGTTGTGATAACATTTAGCCGTCAAGATCGTAGAACAGCAGCCGTGATCGGCAGTTTCGAAGTCTCTAATTTATCGAATATTTCGCCTGTTCACGCGCGAGTGCATAAAATCCGCAGCCTAATTAATATAATCGCCGCGCGGAATGGAACATAGATCCAGATCGCGAGACAGTGGCCATTGTTTCAGGCCCTTACCCCGTCGAAAGCCATGGCTGCGCTCGTACGCACCACGCCCTTCAGCTTTTTTCCCCGTTTAATTAGGGGTACGAGCGGGAATTAAGCGAACCACACCTCCGTTAATCCATCCGCCGTTGCCACCTCTCCCTCCCTCTCGATTCGGCGGGCTGCCGCGAATTCGTGGAGTCCAGTGGAAACCGCTGTGCGGTATCGTTCGATTTCCCAATCGTGATTTTATGCATCGAGCCTCGCCTCGGTTATTAATTACGATTTCGTCGGCGAAATTTACGCCAGGCCGCTTTCCCTCTCGCTGCGAGCGTGCCGACGCCGGAATTTCGACACGATATTCCCACGAGCCATCGATAGTTCAACTCTCGCGATTAAGTGACGTACGCTAAATAATAATCCCGAGATTTCGCCAGGGCTCCGCCTTTTTATCCTCGTTAGCTTCATTTTTTGCTACCCCTAACTCCTCACCGTTCGCTGCTGATACATGGGACCTTTTAACCCTTAATTGGATCTTTCGGCAGATAGAAACCTCGCTGAGCTAATTTATTGGAAATGGAAACGTTCCTTTATCCCGTTAGACGTTGCGTCATACTTCGGTAAAGATAAGAATCGTTTATTAAATTATTCGGAAGACTTCCGTTTGTCCAACGTGTTAAAAAGAAACCCCGTATGAAATTCGCAGGCTTGATTCTCGTTCGGCAATTCAGCGGGGTTCGAGTGAAATAAATGAATAGAGTGACTGCGCATTGGAAGTCCTCGTTGAAATGGCGCATTCACGTCCTCTTTCCAATCCAATTATAAATGGAATAAAAATAGAGAACGCGGAGTGGAGTCGCGTTTCGTGACCAATGGATTTCGAGGCTCACCCCCCGTCGTTGTTATTAATAATTCAGGGGTAGAGGAGTCTAGAAGCCCGGCAAAAAGGCACGCATTAAATAGTTGGCCCCGGCACTGGAAACACGTCACCGCCGTCTCTATCTCATTGGTTCGCTTTGATCCCGGGGGCCCGGGTTCATTTATCAGGTCCGAATAAATTCCGTGTGCTTGCGCGCGTGATAGTCGAGTTCTTTCGTGCCTAGCCGTCGGCGACGGTGTCGCTCGCTGCCATTGACTGCATCGCTGGCCTGCTGCCTGTCAGTGGCTGCCAGTGGTTGCCAGTGGTTGCCAGTGCGACACTGCCGACAGCACCCGCAAACCCGGTAATTATATTCTGCAAAACTGGCGAACCCTTCGTGCTTTGGCCGAGGGTGGCTAGCCGACCCGCAGACGCCACCCCCTGTCGCGGCCGGAAGTGACGCACATCTATCTTGTCCCTGCGTTTCTGCCCTGCACTTCCGTCTCGCGACCTCCGCTAGGGAGCTTTCCCTTCGAACACCATTTTTCCTACGCGAGGAAAAGCTCCCACGAAATTCGCTTCTTCAACGAAAATCTTCCGTTTCGATGCTTCTCGTTTTCCGAAACCGAACGGTCCTCATTAAGTAGACTCGTTTCCAGGATTGGAAGGGTGCGCGATGCAAAGATCGGGTTTTTCAGTAGTCAAAAGCGCTAGATTAAAAAAATGGCCTACTTTTACCACGCTTATATTAACTTGCCGTGTTGGTGTTGTATACGCCAAATCTTGTAATTGAATTTTAAACATCTTCCCACAGTCCAATCTTCCTGAACCTTTGTATACGTTGCTATCTACGAATTACTAAACATTTAAGTATTGTATGAGATATTATATCAATTTTATATTCATACAAAGAGAAAAATATATAAAAATAACTTTTTAAAGAACACGCTTATATTAAAATGCACTAAAAAGGAGAAAATAATTTTTTTCCTGGTTCTCCGTAAATTAGATTATTAAATATGTTGGTATCTAAGAATTTTTATACATTTAAGTATTGTATGAGGTATTACATCAATTTTATATTCATACAAAGGAAAAAAATATATAAAAAACTTTTTAAAAACCACGCTTATATTGAAATGCACTAAAAAGAAGAAAGTAATTTTTTTCCTGGTTCTCCATAAATTAGATTACTAAATATGTTGGTATCTAAGAATTTTTATACATTTAAGTATTGTATGAGGTATTATATCAATTTTATATTCATACAAAGGAAAAAAATATATAAAAATCACGCTTATATTAAAATGCACTAAAAAGGAGAAAATAATTTTTTTTCTGGTTCTCCATAAATTAGATTATTAAATATGTTGGTTTCTAAGAATTTTTATACATTTAAGTATTGTATGAGATATTATATCAATTTTATATTCATACGAAGAAAAAAATATATAAAAATAACTTTTTTAAAACCACGCTTATATTGAAATGCACTAAAAAGGAGAAAATAATTTTTTTCCTGGTTCTCCGTAAATTAGATTATTAAATATGTTGGTATCTAAGAATTTGTATACATTTAAGTATTGTATGAGGTATTATATCAATTTTATATTTATACAAAGGAAAAAAATATATAAAAATCACGCTTATATTAAAATGCACTAAAAAGGAGAAAATAATTTTTTTCCTGGTTCTCCATAAACGAGATTATTAAATATGTTGGTATCTACGAATTTTTATACATTTAAGTATTGTATGAGATATTATATCAATTTTATATTCATACAAAGAAAAAAATATATAAAAATAACTGTTTAAAAACCACGCTTATATTAAAATGCACTAAAAAGGAGAAAATAATTCTTTTCCTGGTTCTCCATAAATTAGATTATTAAATATGTTGGTATCTACGAATTTTTATACATTTAAGTATTGTATGAGATATTATATCAATTTTATATTCATAGAAAGGAAAAATATATATTAAAAACCTTTTTAAAAACCACGCTTATATTAAAATGCACTAAAAAGGAGAAAATAATTTTTTTCCTGGTTCTCCATAAACTAGATTATTAAATATGTTGGTATCTACGAATTACTAAACATTTAAGTATTGTATGAGGTATTATATCAATTTTATATTCATACAAAGAAAAAAATATATAAAAAAACTTTTTAAAAGCCACGCTTATATTAAAACGCTTAATTAAAATTTTTTCTGGTTCTCCATGAAATACCGAATCCAGTTAAATGATTAATCATATTTTACCCTAAAATTTTAAGCAATTAATTCGAAATTTCTTCTGTTATAAAATTATTGTCGGAATAGATAGGAAAATTTGATATAAATTTAAATGAAATCATGACATTAGTGACTATAAAAAGAAAAGCGTGGAGCGCTGAACTATATTGACGTGATCTTCGTGGGCGTTCCACGTTTTTATTATTATAGTCATTAATGTCATATTTTATTTAAATTTATATTAAATTTTTCTATCTATTCCGACACAAATTTTATAACAGGAGTAATTTTGACCTAATTGCTTAAAATTTTGGGGAAAAATATTATTAATCATTGAATTGGATTCGATATTTTATGGAGAACCAGGAAGAAAATTATATTCTCCTTTTCAGTGCATTTTAATATGAGCGTGGTTTCTAACAAGTTTTTTCTATATTTTTTATTACGTTTACGAGGTTAAGGAATTCTTGAAAGATTTTATTACATATTAAAAATCAAAATATTCTTAGACGTGAGCCCCTCAAATAATATTAGATACATAAATTTTCATATTAATTTAATGATATTTTAAATAATAAATTTAATAAATTTAATACATTTAATACCCCAATAATTGCTTTCTTTCTCTTAAATTTTATAATAAATTTAATCATTTATACCATAATTTCAAATTTAATTTGCATTATTCGGCAGCACGTAGCCGTCGCAGATTTATGGAAACAGCTACATGTGTCGTAAACGTAAAAATAGCCTAAATTGATCTTTTATCTAGCGCTTTTCACTACTGAAAACCTCCATCTGTGTTTCATCTTGAAATGAGAATGTACATCCCGCACCCTCGCAATTCTAGAAACGAGTTTACCCCCTTAGACTTAGGCTTGCAACTTTCCTCGTGCGAAATTCCTTTAGAATTGAAATTTTCGTAGTTAATTGATCCGAGACTTGTCTAAGGAGCCGCGGAACGCGACGCGACGCGGAGCAGAGCTGCGCTGGTTGTTGCCGTCGAAATAGGCCGTCGGTTTTATTTGCTCGCGCTGTTTTCCGGCGGACGATTCAATTAGGCCGTCGATAAAATCGTGTCCAGTTTGCTGGAAAAAGGAAAGAGAGGAGGGCACGGTAATTGGGCAAAACGCGCGTACCCCGAATTTCGGCAGCTAATGGAGATTTATTATGGCTATACGGTTGCCCTCTCGGGCCGGGCCGGACCGGGCCTGGCCCGAGCGTATACATACGAACCCAGCAGAAGCAGTCGAAGCAGCCGCGGCAAAAGCCAACGGCAGCTGCGTCCGAAAAAGACTTTCACGCTGGCCACGTTTCATTTTTGCTGGCACCGCTCCGCGAACACATTGTTACGCTTCGCGCGGAATTTACAACAATAGGACAGGTGGACGGATTGTACCTGTTCGACGTCGCGACGCTGACAACGGAGGGCGATCTAGTTCGAAATTCATTCGAGCGGCCTGCGTTTCGAGTTGATTGGACAGGGCCCTCGTCGAAACGTTAATTGGAGACCTTGCTGCAAAAACTCGGCAGGTCCAGATTTTTTGAAAATTGTCTGGTTCTTGCACCAATCGATCAACAATGAAATCGTTCCTTCACCCTTTTACTGCGGTGCTCTCTCTGGTTGTTCGACACAATTTGGATATTTATGCCTCAGTCATTCTACATTCAATCATTCTAGACCTTTACGCAAAATAAAAATCGATTGCAAGACGTAGAAACCAAATTGGATGTTATTTCTTTCTGAGGAGAAATCATATGCAATGGGTGACGAAAGTATTCGAACGCCCTTTAAAACAAAATAACTTTTTTATAATTGTGGCAAACGACCTTATCTTTTATAATCAATTAGAAGCATTGGTCTACAAAATGATATGCGGGAAAGTTTTTCCAAAAATTATAATTTACAAGGCTACATGCAAAAGTAAAAAAGGCATTTTTAATATCGGTCCATAATGAAAGTTTAAAATATACGTTTTGTAGATCTACATAGTAGTTACACGCATGCTGGAAATTTGCTGGAAAAAAGCTGGAAAATCATAGTTTTACACGACTTTTGATCAATTTCTGCTTAAAATCCACAGAATCGTACATCTTCGATTTCGATGTAATTTTCAGCATGTGATTACCAACATAGATCTACGAAACGTACATCATAAATTTTCATCAAGGTCCCAAATAAAAAAGTTAAAAAAAATGTCTTTTTTTCATGTAATCTTGTAAATTATAATTTTTATAAAATCTATCTTGCACATCATCTCATAAACCAATGCTTCTAATTGATTAGAAAAAAAGTCAGGTAGTTTGGTGCAATTATAAGAAAGTTATTCTGTTTTAAAGGGCGTTCGAATACTTTCGTTGCCCACTGTATCGACATCTTCAATTTGCAAAATTTTCCAACAACTTTGAATTTCATCTACTTAATTTTTCTATTAATCAAAATATATTGACCGTATATTTATACATAAGGTGGAGCGGGGTAAGTCCGCCCCAGTTTTTGCAAAGTTGGACTTTAAACGGATGTATTTTCATTCTGGTATGTAAAAACTTAACGTTCTTGGCATCAAACGCTAGCCATAGTTATTACTGATGAATTAGTATTATGTAGGATTCTAATTTTGCTTGAAAATTATCATCTTGATAGCATATTTTACAAAGTGTCAACTAGGACGCACTTGCCCCGTCAATGGGGTAAGTCCGTCTTTGCGAGTTAAAAATGCTTCAAACCTTGTTTCAAGTGCCACGGGTCAAGAAAAGAATGATTAACAAGCCTGCTATAAAATGCTTCTTGTTGCATTAAATTGTATTGTTTAGTTTTATAGTTATCCATTTTTAAACAAACATGTACTTTGTGATATTAAACAGTGATATTAAAACAAAGTTTAAAAAATGCTTCCAAACCTTGTTTCGAGTGCTACGTGGCAAGAAAAGAATTATCATCAAGCCTGCTACAAAATGCTTTTTATTGCATTAAATATATTGTTCAGTTTTATAGTTACCCATACACTACGGACTTACCCCATGTAGTAATATTTACGGGGCAAGTCCGCCTCTGCGAGTTAAAAATGCTTCGAACCTTGTTTCAAGTGCCACGGGGCAAGAAAAGAATTATTAATATTAAAAGAATAATTAACAAGCCTGCTATAAAATGCTTCTTGTTTCATTAAATTGTATTGTTTAGTTTTATAGTTATCCATTTTTAAACAAACATGTACTTTCATGCTGAAATATGAAAGGGGATACAGTGATATTAACACAAAGTTTAAAAAATGCTTCCGAACCTTGTTTCAAGTGCCACGTGGCAAGAAAAGAATTATCATCAAGCCTGCTACAAAATGCTTTTTATTGCATTAAATATATTGTTTAGTTTTATAGTTACCCATTTTTAAACAAACATGTACTTTGTGATATTAAACAGTGATATTAAAACAAAGTTTAAAAAATGCTTTCGAACCTTGTTTCGAGTGCTACGTGGCAAGAAAAGAATTATCATCAAGCCTGCTACAAAATGCTTTTTATTGCATTAAATATATTGTTTAGTTTTATAGTTACCCATACAGTACGGACTTACCCCACCGTGATAGTACGGACTTGCCCCGTGTAGTAATATTTACGGGGCAAGTGCATCTTAGTGTTTCTCTCAATAAATTTAAAAAAATACAATAAAAACGGTTTATTGAATGTAAACCTACATCAATATTTGTTGTACTTACCTAAAATAACAACACAGAATATATTAATAACTTGTAAACTATTGCACGTTCAGGATAACCTCAAAGTTGTTCGTGTACCTCGCACGTGACCGTTTGACATTGGTTGATTTACGCAAGGAAAACACCTTTATTCTTGGGCGACGTCTACGTAGAATAGTTCATACTAACTTATACTACATTAATAAATACAAGCTACAGAAATTTCGTTCATATTACAATAAAAATAATCAATTAACGGACTTGCCCCTTATACGGACTTACCCCACTCCACCTTAATGTCTTCCACACATATCGATGGCTCATACAAAGAGTTCTCAGCAGCTGTGTCGTGAATTCTGCGTCGACGTTCAAGGTAAAATATTTCTAGAGCGATTTAACGCGCGGTTTTTGGGTTCGGACGGGTTCCACGAAGGTTTACGATTGTTCCAGCGAGGACCGTGGATCTTTCTCAATTTTCACGGTTTCCAGACGCCTCGAAATTTCTGCGCAGTGAGGAGAAACGTTTCTGAGGAGCCACGAAAGTTTCGCGGGGAGCTAATAGCTCTCGGTGAGCCACGGACACGCGTGTTTCCGTGTGCGTACGGGTCCGCCGTGTAACTCGGCGGGCTAATGATGATGACACTCTTATATCTCGGGGAGGACGCGGGTCATTTTTCAAAGGGCAGCCAGGGAGAAACGGAGAAGACGAGGAGAAATACAGAGAGAGGGAGAGAGAGAATGGGACAGCTTCTGAACGCGTAGAAGGTGGAGAGCAACGGCGAACAGGGAAAACAAGAAGAAGAGCTGCTGCCGTTCTCTCTACGCGCGCAGAAGCTAATGTCCGGAACGACTCCTAAACCATTAGACAGAGGGGGGCGAGAGGGGGTAGAGAGAGAGAGAGGGACAAGGATTGCCCTCTTTCCTCATTTCAGCTCGCCAGTGTGTCTCTTCGCCTTTGCTCCGATGCGCCTCGAGTTGGATAGGAGACAGAGGTAATTTCAGGGAGCCGGATAGACGGAGGAGAATCTGCAACGAGTGTGTAGCCGAAGATGGGAACGGTAACGAGAAAATGATACGCCGTCTATGAAATCTTGATCCATCCTCGCGCGAAGGGAAACGTTAATTGACCGCCGCGAAACAAACGGGAATAAAATGCCGAGGAAGAACTATTAATTAAAAATATCCCGGAAGAACATAAAACGCGAAGGGAAACAGTGAAACAGAAGAAACGAAAAGATGGACAAACGAATCAGCGATCGATAAAGAACGTTAATCCACGGCTCCGTCTAAAATTAACCATTTCCAAAAGGAAGAGAGTTGCTCTCGTGGATCCGGATCGTTTCGGTTAGTCATTCGACCCGATATCAGCCGGAGCCAGATAAGTTTTTCGAGGGGATTGCACCATTTTTTGTCGGCCCGACAATGAATTGCCATCGATAAGACCGTGTTTCGTCTAAAGTGAAACGACTCGCGACGAACGATAACCGACGACGATACGTACAGCGAGAGGCGAAGCGTGTGTGTCCCTCGGCCCCGCTCTCGCAGTTTAAGTAACCGTCTTTCGATTAATTATTCACCATACGTCGCCGTTTAATTCGATTCCCCCTGTTACCGTGGCCCGGACCCCGGAACACTGGCAGCCGCCGTCCGTAAACATTGTCAATTATTTAAATAACTAGCGCGTACGTACCCACTTTCGACCCTAATTGGCCGTGTCTTCGTCCACTTTACGACTCCGTCACGCTCGTTTTGACTTCTTCCCTCTGGCCCGGCATTTCCAGCTTATAGACACAGAGGAACTAGTCGTTCTCTCCTAGCGGAGAACGTGGAATAATTAGCGATCCGTCGATCGAGAGGATCCGGAAGCGAATTGAATCTTCAGCTTCAGTTATATGGTCTCCGAATAGTTTAAATTACGAAATCATGCTAGAGAGAGTGCAGCATAAATTTCTTAGGTTTTGTTCTTGTAAGATTAATCATCCTATGTCAATCTTTGATCATGATTACTCCACAACATTGAACATAGTCAAACTGGAAACATTGTCAGCTCGCAGAAGAGTATCCGACCAGAGCTTTATGTTTAATTTAATTAATAATCATATATTGTATCGATTGATATAACCTAGATCGAGTTCAAATACGTACGTACGTACAGTGAATCTTCAGCTTCAGTTATGTGGTCTCCGAATAGCTTAAATTACGAAATCATGCTAGAGAGAGTGCAGCATAAATTTCTTAGGTTTTGTTCTTATAAGATTAATCATCCTATGTCAATCTTTGATCATGATTACTCCACAATATTGAACATAGTCAACCTGGAAACATTGTCAGCTCGCAGAAGAGTATCCGGCCAGAGCTTTATGTTTAATTTAATTAATAATCATATATTGTATCGATTGATATAATCTAGATCGAGTTCAAATACGTACGTACGTACAGTGAATCTTCAGCTTCAGTTATGTGGTCTCCGAATAGCTTAAATTACGAAATCATGCTAGAGAGAGTGCAGCATAAATTTCTTAGGTTTTGTTCTTATAAGATTAATCATCCTATGTCAATCTTTGATCATGATTACTCCACAATATTGAACATAGTCAACCTGGGAACATTGTCAGCTCGCAGAAGAGTATCCGACCAGAGCTTTCTTTTTAAATTAATTAATAATCATATATTGTATCGATTGATATAACCTAGATCGAGATTGAAATACCTACGTACGTACAGTGAATCTTCAGCTTCAGTTATATGGTCTCCGAATAGCTTAAATTACGAAATCATGCTAGAGAGAGTGCAGCATAAATTTCTTAGGTTTTATTCTTATAAGATTAATCATCCTATGTCAATCTTTGATCGTGATTACTCCACAATATTAAACATAGTCAACCTGGAAACATTGTCAGCTCGCAGAAGAGTATCCGACCAGAGCTTTATGTTTAATTTAATTAATAATCATATATTGTATCGATTGATATAATCTAGATCGAGTTAAAATACGTACGTACATCAGTATCTTGACAACAAGCATGTTCGACGCACGCAACACACGTGTCGCACATTTATCATATATTTAGTTCCCCAAAGCAAGTGAGTGTGTCTTTATAATCAATATTTGTTTACATTCAATCACTCATAATAACAATTCACTCAATAATTTATGTTTTTCAACATTATTATATTTTACAATTCAAATTAATCTTGAAAAAGATCCAAATTAGGATCGAAACGTTGATTATGTTTGACTAAATTAGCAAAATTGCTTTATTCTTAACAAAAGATCGAACCGTAGCGCCGAAAACATTTAAAGATTTATTATCAGCAAATACGATCAATAGACAAAAACATATTTAATAATCATATAGATTGTCCCTCTCTCTTTATGCAAATCAATTTTTGTACGTGCTTTGAGATTTCGAGCAGGTTTTCAAACCCTTAAAGGCAGATCTACCTATGGATTAATTAATCCAATAAATCGTGTTATTGCAGACTCTAACACTCTGTATAATCGTATGGATTTTTTCATTGAGTCTTTGCACATGTTTAAAAAACAATTACGCAGAATTATAGGATAATACCATATAACAGTTCTCTGAATCTCGATCAACAATTGTTTACACTACAATTAATGTTATCGGCGCACTGGTTCGATCAATTGGAAAATAAGCAAATTTGCAAAAATATCACATGAAATTTAATTCAACGTTTCGGTCTCAATTTAGACCATTTTCAAGCATAGAAAATTTCAGTAATGCGTCTGTAAGAATTAATCAAAGACATTTTTAAATGGTTCGGCAAACGTGTTTTCACACAAGCAGAAAGTACAAAAGGGATTTGAACTCAAAAAGTGTGTAAAAACTCACATGCTTATAAAACAAAAAAGTATTAATTTAAATTCTTAAAGGTTACGAAACAACATGTTGGTTCCATGCCGGTGACATGCGGACTGAGTAAACCGTGAAGATTTGAACTGAAAACGAATCGAAGAACAAAGATCTCTGTATTTGCCAATCGATAAATGGCGGCAAATATGAATCTGAAACAAAAATTAAAAATTATATGAAACAAAAATTAAATTAAATTAAAATTAAATTATTTGGAAATTTTTGTTTTTCTCAATAAAAAGCATTCTGAATGTCGATTAATTTAGTACCAATTTTCATATTGGTATTTCAACAACTGCAGTTTTGTTTGAGTGAGTTCAAAAGATTCATATTTGCCGCCATTTATCGATTGGCCAATACAGAGATCTTTGTTCTTCGATTCGTTTTCAGTTCAAATCTTCACGGTTTACTCAGTCCGCATGTCACCGGCATGGAACCTACATGTTGTTCCGTAACCTTTAAGAATTTCAATTAATACTTTTTTGTTTTATAAGCATGTGAGTTTTTACACACTTTTTGAGTTCAAATCCCTTTTGTACTTTCTGCTTGTGTGAAAACACGTTTGCCTAACCATTTAAAAATGTCTTTGATTAATTCTTACAGACGCAATACTGAAATTTTCTATTCTTGAAAGTGGTCTAAATTGAGACCGAAACGTTGAATTAAATTTCATGTGATATTTTTGCAAACTTGCTTATTTTCCAATTGATCGAACCAGTACGCCGATAACATTAATTGTAGTATAATACCATATAGTTAGTACCATTAGTTTTTGTGCATGTCCCTTCTATGTTACTATACGAGTAATCCTTTATTGTTTTCTATTGTAAACATTTATGAACGAGGGCTTTGGTCCGTTTATAATAATAATAATAATAATAATAATAATAATAATCTGAACGCGATTCGTCGAGGTCCACGTCAAATTAGTGCTTACACCGCCTCCTAGAAGGTAGCCCCCCATTTGTTAAATTAAATAATTTCAACAGTTGGGCTGAGTTGTGCTAAGTTTGTGCTACATTGTTCTCGAATATTACAGCTGTAATATCAAAAATAACACTAAAAATTGAAAAAAAAAACGATTTTTGGAGTAGCCCCCCACTTTTCATTTTTTTCAATTTTCTCAATTGTGCTAAGTTGTGCTAGGTTGTGCTAAGATTGTTCCAAAGTATTACTTCATCAAAATAATAAATAAAGAAGTTATGGTAAATAATCGTTTTGGACATCTAATTAACGTTTAAGTTAGTAACAATTATCCAAACAGCACATAATCATATATCTGAGTTGTGCTAACCTAGCACAAGTCAGCACAACTTCCGATTTCTCCAGCACAACGATTTAAAGGGCACTTTACTCTTGTCCGCGGCCCTTCGCGCTTCGCGAAAATATCATAATTGGGCTTTCCCTTCATCCCAGAAACATGATATTGCATATCTGAGTTGTGCTCTAGTTGTGACAATAGCTAGAGGGCTACTCCAAAAATCGTTTTTTTTTCAATTTTTAGTGTTATTTTTGATATTATAGCTGTAATATTCGAGAACAATGTAGCACAAACTCAGCACAACTGTTGAAATTATTTAATTTAACAAGTGGGGGGCTAGCTTCTAGGAGGCGCTTACACCTGTGTCAGGCTGCTAGTAGAGACGTCCTACTTTTCGTTCGACAATTGGACGTCTTCTCTCGTTCCCGAGGATCAAAGTTTGCGTTCGATTTGCGCGTACGCCCCGTGTTTATTTTCCGTGGACAATGGGACTGGTCCGCGCGTGTCCGAAGCGCCGTTATAATTTTCGGCCGTGAAAAGAGTTCGTGTGTGCCGGCCCCAGGAATCGTTTCTGGCGATTCCCGTTCGGCCGGCTCATTATCCTCTCGCCGACACGATCCCGCTTCACCACGGCAGCCGTTGGCTTTGTCCACCGCTTCCTGTTTCGCGTGCTCTCTTCCTCTCTCTCTCTCTGAACCACCGTTTTACGTAACGTCCTCGTAACTCGTCCGTCTCTCGATTTTTCAGAAAATTGCAGAGTGTCGCGCACCGTGCAATTAGAAATGTTCGATCGACGTTCTACGAACAGCTCGCTCCGGCAACGAGGGAGCTTCGAGCTTCCCGAGCTTGGACACGGCGGCGCGACCTACCGGGATTCTTTGAAAGTGACGTGAAAATTATTGCGCGATTTCACGCTCACCCTGCGCTTGTCTTCCTCGTTGCGTCAGCCGCTTTCATAGTCTTTCGACATCGTCGTCGGGACTAACTAAATCGCGGAAAGTATTTCTCCGATGGGCAGAAATCGTTTGCGAAGACACAGGATGTATCAGTGTAAAAACTCGTTCCCTATTCCTTGGTGTATTTCAATACGAAATGTTGTACGAACTTTGGCACTGACGTGTCTTGTAAGTTTAGGATGAAAGAAATATTATCGAGACGTATGTGGCACCGTCGCCGAGACGCACAGAGGAGTGTACGTCGGTTTAACGTGCTGTTCCGATCCCGAGTAGCGATTCATCGCCGCGGCTCGCCCGCTCTGTTCCCCAGAAAGAATCCCCGACGAAAGAATCCGGCGAGCGGTTCCGCGTGCCATCCCGCGCTCGTGCGTCGCAATTATCGCGAAATGTTCTCCCCTTTATTCGCAATCTCATAATTCGTCTGGAATACCGGGAGAGAGGCAACAGTGGCAGCATCGCGGTAGCAGGAGCAAGAGCGAAGAGCCGAGAAGAGTCGATTGGAATTTCCAAATTCCCAGACCCAGGACCTTCGGGCTTAGAAAACCCATCGAACGAGTGGATCCGCAGAGCGGAAAGAGCAAGAAACGGAGAAATTCCGAGGGAGAGAGAGCGAGCGAGAGGGTCGCGAAGGGACGCAGAAACGAGAAGGGGCATTGTGTCGGCATTTCTACGACTAGTCGAGAGGTTTGACGAGAGATTGATGCCCGGGACTCGATCTCAAGGCGAATCCGCGCGTGCTAGTCGATCGGCGAGAGACTGTTTGAAGAGAGAAAGAGGAGGCAAAACTGGAGGAGGAAACCGGGGACGCGATGAACGACGAGGAGGAGAGAGAGAGAATTATTTTCTGGGCCCCTTGGCTGCTAGGCGCTACCGCTTCTGTAGAGAGCTTCTGTTGCTTCTCGTCTCGATCCGCTCTCTCCTCGTCATCTCGATGGCTGGCGACGGCCAAAGGCGAAGCAGAGGACGAGGAGGAAGACGAAGAAGAAAGGGCAGACCGCTCTCCTCCGGCGCTCGTCGTCTAACCGTAGCAAAAAGGGAGAAGGCGAGGCATCGCGGGGACAAAAGGCACCGCCGCGGAATTTTGAGCGTCGGCTCAGCTTCTCTCCGGCCCCCGCTCTACCCCCCACGGGCCCTTATAGGCCCCCATACGCTGCCCCTTTCGGCCCCTCCTAACGGGGACTCTCGCGAGACCACCGGACCCCCGTCACGTAAAAACAGAAAATATTTTCCTCGGCGGGACCGCGGGTGGACGGCACCGTTTGCGACCGGACGCGATTTCCGTTCGATCCACGGACGCGACAGGTTTTGCCGGACCCAGAATCTCTCCACGGGGGTTGCTCGCGTTCCTGCCTGCGTGCCTCGCATTTTTTCCAACGGTTTTCGGCTGCACCTCGCGCCGCTTTCGCGGATTTCCGACAGAAACGCCTTCCGAATCATCTTATAGAATGAAGTACCATACATTTGATCTTATAAATGTGCATTTTAGCAGTCAGTTGCAAAGTCTGACTGGCTGCGACAGTGCGTTCTCGAATCGAATCGTGTCAACTGCACTTTGCTGGACTCAAGAGGAGGAGGATCGTGTCGGTGGTCCAGAAATCCGGGTGCAGATCGTATCAGCTGTTGGACGTTCGATCGCGAATTCGAGAGGAAAAGCCGCACTCGTTTATGCCGCGGGGGATGCCATTAATCCACCGATCCTCCCCTAAATCTGTGGGCTGCGTGCTCCCGGGGACACTGAACGCGTTTCCATCGGAGGGGTTTCCTGGAAAAGGTTCCCGGAGGAGGAGGCCTCGGTGGGAGCGGACAGAACGGAGGCGCTTCTTCCGGAAACCGGAACTCGGCGCGACTTAAAGACGCGTGCACGCTCGACGGATCAAGCGATCCACGCCTCGATATCATTTTCCCTTTAAGCAGTCTCTGTCCTTAAAAAAATGACGACTGAATTTATTCTCGATATATACTTGGATAAAGAAATGCGCAAAATAAAAGATTTGGACGAGATCGAAGCCGCGTGCTTATTTAAACGAAAGTTGAGAGGATAAGTGAATTTTGGTTGGTCTCACGGTGAATTCGGGGACGAGATTTTAAAGCAGTGTCTGTCCTTAAAAAAATGACGACTGAATTTATTCTCGACGTATACTTGAATAAAGAAATGCGCACAATAAAAAATCTAGAAGGAAATTAGGACAAGATCGAAGCCGCATGCTTATTTAAACGAAGATTGAGAGGAAAAGTGAATTTTGGTTGGTTTTACGGGGAATTCGGGGATGAGATTACAAAGCAGTCTCTCTCCTTAACAAAATGACGACTGAATTTATTCTCAATATATACTTGAATAAAGAAATGCGCACAATAAAAAATCTAGAAGAAAATTAGGACGAGATCGAAGCCGCATGCTTATTTAAACGAAAGTTGAGAGGAAAAGTGAATTTTGGTTGGTTTTACGGGGAATTCGGGGATGAGATTACAAAGCAGTCTCTCTCCTTAACAAAATGACGACTGAATTTATTCTCAATATATACTTGAATAAAGAAATGCGCACAATAAAAAATCTAGAAGGAAATTAGGACAAGATCGAAGCCGCATGCTTATTTAAACGAAGATTGAGAGAAAAAGTGAATTTTGGTTCGTTTCACGGGGAATTCGTGGACGAGATTTGAAAGCGGTCTCTGTCCTTAAAAAAATCAAGACTGAATTTACTCTCGATATATACTTGAGTAATGAAATGCCCACAATAAAAAATTTAGAAGAAAATTAGGACGAGATCGAAGCCGCATGCTTATTTAATCAGAAATTGAGAGAAAAAGTGAATTTTTGTTGGTTTCACGGGGATTTCGGGGACGAGATTAGAATGCAGTCTCTCTTCTTAACAAAATGACGACTGAATTTATTCTCGATATGTACTTGAATAAATAAATGTGCACAATAAAAAATCTAGAAGAAAATTAGGACGAGATCGAAGCTGTATGCTTATTTAAACGAAAATTGAAAGGAAAAGTGAATTTTGGTTGGTTTTACGGGGAATTCGGGGGCGAGATTTGAAAGCAGTCTCTGTCCCTAAAAAAATGATGACTGAATTTTTTATTGAGATATACTTGGACAAAGAAATGCGCACAATAAAAAATCTAGAAGAAAATTTGGCCGAGATCGAAGCCGAGTGTTCGTCTAAACGAAGATTGAGAGGCAAAGTGAATTTTTGTTGGTTTCACGGGATGTTCGGGGACGAGATTTGAAAGCAGTCTCTCTCCTTAACAAAATGACGACTGAATTTATTCTAGATGTATACTTGAAATAAGAAATGCGCGCAATAAAAAATCTAGAAGAAAATTAGGACGAGATCGAAGCCGCATGCTTATTTAAACGAAGATTGAGAGAAAAAGTGAATTTTGGTTCGTTTCACGGGGAATTCGTGGACGAGATTTGAAAGCGGTCTCTGTCCTTAAAAAAATCAAGACTGAATTTACTCTCGATATATACTTGAGTAATGAAATGCCCACAATAAAAAATTTAGAAGAAAATTAGGACGAGATCGAAGCCGCATGCTTATTTAATCAAAAATTGAGAGAAAAAGTGAATTTTTGTTGGTTTCACGGGGATTTCGGGGACGAGATTAGAATGCAGTCTCTCTCCTTAACAAAATGACGACTGAATTTATTCTCGATATGTACTTGAATAAATAAATGTGCACAATAAAAAATCTAGAAGAAAATTAGGACGAGAACGATGCCGTATGCTTATTTAAACGAAAATTGAAAGGAAAAGTGAATTTTGGTTGGTATTACGGGGAATTCGGGGACGAGATATGAAAACAGTCTCTGTCCCTAAAAAAATGATGACTGAATTTTTTATTGATATATACTTGAACAAAGAAATGCGCGCAATAAAAAATATAGAAGAAAATTTGGCCGAGATCGAAGCCGAGTGTTTGTCTAAACGAAGATTGAGAGGCAAAGTGAATTGTGGTTGGTTTCACGGGAAATTCGGGGACGAGATTAGAAAGCAGTCTCTCTCCTTAACAAAATGTCGACTGAATTTATTCTCGATGTATACTTGAATAAAGAAATGCGCACAATAAAAAATCTAGAAGAAAATGAGGACGAGATCGAAGCCTCGTGTTTATTCAAACGAAAATTGAGAGGAAAAGTGAATTTTGTTTGGTTTTACGGGGAATTCGGGTGAAAGCGGTCTCTGTCTTTAACAAAATGACGACTGAATTTACTCTGTATATATATACATGAATAAAGAAATGCGCACAATAGAAAATCTAGAAGGAAATTAGGACGAGATCGAAGCCGCATGCTTATTTAAACGAAAGTTGAGAGGAAAAGTGAATTTTAGTTGGTTTCACAGAAAATTCAGGGACGAGATTAGAAAGCAGTTTCTCTCCTTAACAAAATGTCGACTGAATTTATTCTCGATGTATACTTGAATAAAGAAATGCGCCCAATAAAAAATCTAGAAGAAAATTTGGCCGAGATCGAAGCCGCGTGTTTATTCAAACGAAAATTGAGAGGAAAAGTGAATTTTGGTTGGTTTTACGGGGAATTCGGGAACGAGATTTGAAAGCAGTCTCTGTCCCTAAAAAAATGATGACTGAATTTTTGATTGATATATACTTGAATAAAGAAATGCGCACAATAAAAAATCTAGAAGAAAATGAGGACGAGATCGAAGCCACATGCTTATTTACCCGAATATTGAGAGGAAAAGTGAATTTTGGTTGGTTTCACGGGGATTTCGGGGACGAGATTTGAAGAGCGCGGTACCGGGGATCGCGCCGGAGCAATCTGCGATGCAAACGGAGGTTACAAGTTGCCAATCAATCACGATTCGGCATTGAATCACCGGTCGTAACCCCGGGGGCCAGTTTCCCGCCCTCTTCGGCGCCCCCTCGTATCCCCTCGGTGAAGCCGAGTTAATGACGACGTGCACCGGCCGCTACATTGTAGCAAAATTGCACTTAATGCACCGTCGTACCTGTCTTTAACGATCCATTACGCGGATTCGCTAGAAGAGGACGCCCGGTAAAAAAGCCACCGGGTAATAAGCGAGCAGCTGATTGATCTCGAAATACATTCGAGACGACGTGCACGGATCCAGGCGTTAATTACCCCCTTCGGGCCGGAAAAAAGACGAGCCGTGATTTACATCGAACGATAAGCGATCGGCTGATAGAGAGGTTGCATTGATAATGACCGGACCTCGACGGAAGAATTTTTGACTGGTCGGTTAGTTGGTTGCTCCGATACTTTCGGGTTGTACGAGTAACTCGAATCCTGCTACTCCGGTTTCTCTCGAGCCACTGCTTCCCAGAATATCGATCATCGATCGGCCGACCAGTCGTCGGAAAGAAACGAAATTACGCTACAAATATCCCCCGAAGCTCGGACCAATCTTCGAGCCTGTCAAATCAACATAGTCTCGAATCAGTATGATTGAAATCCGAATTGAAAAGTTGTCGCTCGTTAACCCCTTGCACTGCGATCTAGAATTTCTTTGTCCACTTTAATTCGCCAGCAGAAAAAGAATATTATGACATTTTCTTCTCAGGAACTGCATCGATTAAGGAGAAAAAAATTGTTTCTTTAGAATTACAATGCCTAATGTCAGAGTTGAGAACGTCGTTTAGACGAATTAGATCTAATGGCGGAATGAACTACTAGAATTATCGACTTGCGTCAATTCCTGGTAACGATTTGGTATTCTAAATAGGTAATAAGGTCTCCGTTCCGCGATGCATCGGCACGAGGCGGTAAAACAGCGTAAAAGTTGCCGTCATAGGTTCTGTATATTGAACTTCCTCCGGCGACTTAGTGGCGATGACCACCGTTTCGGAATCACCGTGTACATGTTAATGGGAATGCAAACGCGCGTACGACACCATGAGCAAGGGTCAACCGGTAAACGTCAGTCAGGTGCTGCGCGGCGTTGTTTCTTTCTCGAGTGGCACTCGATTCGAGTGGTCGGATGCGTTCGATGGGTCGAGGTGTTTGCGAAAAAAAATCCAACCACTTTCGAAACAAAAATCGCATCTTAATGGAGCCTAAACAGCCTTCCTTTCTAGTCTGAAACAGTCTTTAAATTTACCTCCTAGAGCGTTCGAATTTTTTAAGGATGTTCTGGAGGTACAATGGCAGACAAAAGTACAAGAAATTCGAAATGCATCAATATATTGGCAATGAAAGCCATTCATGAGTACATTTTTGTTTTCGAGTGTATTTTTCTGTGGAGTTTCCAGTTGCGTTTTTTCAAGGTTTAAATAGGGTTTTTGAAAGGGAATTTTATGAATTCTCCATAAGAAGACGTGTTAAAATGTGCAAACTTTAAGTTTCTATAATTAACCCAAACTTTGGTAATTGCATTAATTTAGTAAGAATTATATCTTGTGAAGTAAAAAATTTTGTTGCGTTTTTATATACCTCCAGAACATCCTTAGTAGTTGTTCTTGATCAGAGTTGGAAATTTTTGAAGTTTTTGAGAGCTGAAATTAAACGAAGTTCACACAGTAATCAGTATACTGCGGATGTTTATGCAATTTTGAATTTTAAGGAAGTGGACTAACATACAATCTTATTTCCAGTGGTACATAGTAGCATAATTCCAATTATCGATCGTATATGTTGAATATCGAATTTGAAGATGCTTTCGGCGCTACCGTTTCGATCAATTACTAATATAGCAATTTTACAAAAGATTTACTCCTTTCCTGACGTTGCGGTTCTGTTTTGAACCTTTATCAAAGGTGGAAATTTGCTTCTATACAAAAATATATACACTGCCGCTCAAAAGTATGTGGACACTTACCATGTTCATGAAATTCGTGATATATAATGTATATTTTTATTATCAAACAATATTTGTTGCTAAAGTCTATTATGAATATGTATGTAATGTATTCTAATAGTACCAAAATAAACAATTTAGTTATTGAATTTTCTTAAATAAATAAAAGAAAAACTATGGGATCACATAGATTATCAAGTCCGAAAACGATGTCCCAAGTCTGAAAAACATTTGTGGGAAATATTAGAATCTGAGTGGAACCTTATTGAAAGTGAAGTAATGAAAAAGTTAATAGCCAGAATGCCACGACTAGTAAACGCGGTTATAAAAGCACGCGGTGGATATGTAGACGAAAAGAAAATATAATTATTTTTTATCATTATCGGTGAGATATTTAATAAATTATTATTAAAATATGTTCTCCAATACTGTACGAATTGAAATACATACAAGATAATCAAATTTACCAAAGATATCATAACTTTTTTCAGGTAGTTATAAGAATTAAGGAAGTGTCCACATACTTTTGAGCGGCAGTGTAATTGCAATTTTCACTACTTCTTCTACATTTGGATAGAACACTTCTGGCAACCCTACTTTTCTCTAACCTCTTCGTGCAATTTGTCTCAGTTTTATTGAAATGCAAATCCGTCGACTGATTTTTACTGGTCAGTAAAGCACAGTTCGTCTACTATATTAACTACCTAATTAAGAAGCCTATCAACGGGTGTTGATTCGGAGTCGCCACTAAAATATGCCGTCCCATTATTCAAAGTATTGTTTACATTATTAAATATGTTGGCATTTATCTAATCAATTACTGAACATTTAAGCAATTTCGTCTGAAGGAAAAGATCATATGGAACAGAATTATTCCAAGTCAGAAGAAATGTTTGATTTTCCAGTGTTGATTTTCTAGTATTTCCGATAGAAGTTATTACCCGACATTACAAGATTATTCAGACCATGTAAGACACGTTACATCAGCCGTGATTAATTTATTCGGCGGCGCTTGATTGTTAATCCCCGATACTGCAAAGCCTGTTAAATCATCGCTCGATAAGCAAAGCTCTAACAAGATATTCATCTGTTACGACTCTTTTTATCGTGGGAATAATTTTGAGGAAACTTGGGAAACTTTTGAGCGGCAGTGTATGTAAATATAATTTTCAATAATACGCAATGAATTTGATCAAACGTGGTCTTGATACGTACATGCTATAATAAGTTTATCTATGTAAAATTAGACATTGAGAAAATGATGTGTATTAATTGCTGGTTTCGAACTTGACATACTCGATCGTACAAATTAGCCTTTGCAGATCTCAACGAAACAAAAATTGTACTTAATTCTGTGGAATTTTATATTCCACCCTTTTTTGAAAATGTTCAGAAGCCATAAATGCATAGAGATCCGCAGTCTAGAGATCAGAAGTGGATCGGATCTAGAATGGTAATAAGAATTTGAAGAGTTGGACGCTGACAAGAATTGAATCTGATTTATTCCTCTAACGAAGCGCGGATTAATTAAACGGCCGTGTTCCTTGTAGCGTCAGTTTGAAAACTGCGAACGCAAACAGCGAGTATAGTGTTCGGCGTTTCCTAAGCGAATTCGAGTACGAGCGTTCGTCCCCGATGTGGCAACGGTTTCATACAGCCGTTGATAGTTTGGAGTACGAGCGAAGATTGGTCAACGTTACCGCAATCGTGGTGTTTAGGCGACGGAGAAAGCAGGACGGCTGATTATGTTCGGGGTCAACGCATGCCTTCCGAACAAAGGTTGCAAGAGTGGATGTACGTATACACGGGATTGTATACAAATGCCGTGGTGACGCAATCTTCGTCCGTGATTCGCGGCGCACGTTGTCGTCCTCTCTTTCGCGACAACTATAAATAAAATTGACTTCGCGGGCCTCGTAAAAGGAATCGCAAGCACTCGCGACCGCTGCGACGAGTTTACCGAGAGTCTTTGTAATTTTTGTTTGGAACGGTCATTAGGATCTACGTGTGAACGCGCCGCGGGAAATTCCTCTTCCGCTTGGATCTTGGCCCCGTTCTACGACAAAATGTATTAAGTTCAATATTTGCATAGATAGAACTATTCGTTACATCGGAAATGAAGAGTAGTTCTCGTGCAAGCGGCGTGTCGTTTAGAGTGAGAGATTCCCAAGTCAGAATTCCCGCGGAATTATCGAGCGGAAATTTCGCCGATAATTGCGCAGGGGTTGCCGCACCGGAAGTTACCACCGTGCGATGCGGAAGAGCACAGTTACCCTTAAGAGCGCCACGGTTGCCCGACCGTACCCTCGGTGGATAAAACAGGGAGGTCTGCTGCAGCTTACCAACCCCTATTTCAGGGGTGGTCGCGCGAGGGTAACTCGACCGAGTCGATTATCATGAAAAGGAAACTGAACTTGCTTGGCGGATACTCGAATGCGATGTCGCGAAGAATTTCGAATGGTCGCGAACGCACCGCGGAGATCTTCCTTTCCAATGAGAAATTATGAAAAAAGAATGGCGGTATCGCCGCCGCCTTGGTTTTCCCTTGTTTACCAGACATGCTTGGTTCAACTTCCGAAATTGTTTGTCCTCCGCCTCGCGGCGAAAGTTCGACGGCCAAGAAAAGTTCGCAGTGTTTTTCGAAAAAGCACGACAAACAGCGGAAACGCGAAACAAACGGCTGCTCCGAGCTGTTTTCCGAATTTGGCAATTTCACCGTCGAAACGGGAACGGAAACAAACAACTTTTTTCCCGATCCCGACAAACACCGGTGTTGTTTCTGCAATTTTCGCATGTTCCGCAACAAGTTGCATCCGGCGACGCGGCCCGCGGTTTGCTTTTCGTTGCGGAAATAAAAATAACGTTCCTCCAGCAAAAATAATGCCTATCGCGCGGAGAGCCCGCGGAGTAATTAATCCGAATCTGAAGAGTAATTAAGCAAAGTATCGAGCGAAACAACCGCTCCGATTCCGGGAGCGTGTGCGGGTGTCGCTGAAAACCAGCCCCCTTTTAATCAATGCACCGGCCCGAATGCAACCCGCTTTCGGCGCAACACCAAGTGCATCCGCGTTGCTCTGTTTATGCAACAGGTGATTGTCGCCCCATGAATAAAACTATCAATAAAATTTCTGCTAACGAGACATTGACGTTTTCCCCCCGTCCTCTCTCTTTCGCGGACGCTCTCCCCGCTTTTTTTCCCGGCGAGCACCAGACTCGATTCAACTTGCACCCTTTCGATACGTTTCGTTGCAAACAACCCGGAAAGTTAACCCTCTACGTTTGTAACTTTTCTATCGTGAATTGTACGGTTTTAACCCTCGAGCGAACTTTCCAAGTGCACTTTAAAAGGGCAACAGCTCGCTCAATTTGCCTAATGTCGGTTCCCATCAAATCGCCAATCGATAATCAATTTTGCCTCGCGATATTAGACACGCGCAAATTGCATCTATCGAGTATTAATCCTTTGAACTCGAATAGTGACTCTGAGGAGACAGTAAAAATGACCATAGCATTACAGTTTTAACTGTTTTAACAATTTTAAGATTTAAACAGTTTTTAAATAGTCTTTAGACAGTTTTAACAATTCATTAGGATTGCAAAAAGCTCCACTGTTATATGAAAAAACAGGTTCATTGTTATGTGCCCAATGTAAAAAAGATTGTATAAAGTATTATCTAGATTTAAGAAATGTCTTAAATCTAGACCAAAGGGTTAGTTCTATTTGTTAGAATTTATGAAGGAGAACTTAGAGAATAGTGACTCTGAGGAGCCAGTAAAAATGACCACAGCATTATTCAAAACAGTTTTCACAATATGTAATTCGTCGGTATTCTATGAATTGCAAAAAGCTGCACTATTATATGAGAAAACAGGTTTATTGTCATGTGCCCAATGTAAAAAAGATTGCATAAAGTATTATCTAGATTTAAAAAATGTCTTAAATCTAGTCCAAAGGGTTAATTATATTAGTTAGAATTTATGAAGGAGAAATTAGAGAATAGTGATTCTGAGGAGCCAGTAAAAATGACCACAGCATTATTCAAAACAGTTTTAACAATATGTAATTCGTCGGTATTCTATGAATTGCAAAATGTTCCACTATTATATGAGAAAACAGATTCATTGTTATGTACCTAATGTAAAAAAGATTGCATAAAGTATTATCTAGATTTAAGAAATGTCTTAAATCTAGTCCAAAGGGTTAATTATATTTGTTAGAATTTGTGAAGGAGAAATTAGAGAATAGTGACTCTGAGGAGCCAGTAAAAATGACCGCAGCATTATTCAAAACAGTTTTAACAATATGTAATTCGTCGGTATTCTATGAATTGCAAAAAGCTGGACTATTATATGAGAAAACAGGTTCATTGTTATATACCCAATGTAAAAAAGATTGCATAAATTATTATCTAGATTTAAGAAATGTCTTAAATCTAGTCCAAAGGGTTAATTATATTAGTTAGAATTTATGAAGGAGAAATTAGAGAATAGTGATTCTGAGGAGCCAGTAAAAATGACCACAGCATTATTCAAAACAGTTTTAACAATATATAATTCGTCGCTATTCTATGAATTGCAAAATGCTCCACTATTATATGAGAAAACTGGTTAATTGTTATGTACCCAATGTAAAAAAGATTGCATAAAGTATTATCTAGATTTAAGAAATGTCTTAAATCTAGTCCAAAGGGTTAATTATATTTGTTAGAATTTATGAAGGAGAAATTAGAGAATAGTGATTCTGAGGAGCCAGTAAAAATGACCACAGCATTATTCAAAACAGTTTTAACAATATGTAATTCGTCGGTATTCTATGAATTGCAAAAAGCTGCACTACTATATGAGAAAACAGATTCATTGTTACGTACCTAATGTAAAAAAGATTGCATAAAGTATTATCTAGATTTAAGAAATGTCTTAAATCTAGACCAAAGGGTTAATTATATTTGTTAGAATTTATGAAGGAGAAATTAGAGAATAGTGACTCTGAGGAGCAAGTAAAAATGACCATAGCATTACAATTTTAAGCTTTAAACAATTTTAACAATTTTAAGATTTAAATAGTTTTTAAACAGTCTTTAGACAGTTTTAGCAATATGTAATTCGTCGGTATTCTATGCATTGCAAAAAGCTCCACTATTATATGAGAAAACAGGTTCATTGTTATGTGCCCCATGTAAAAAAGATTGCATAAAGTATTATCTAGATTTAAGAAATGTCTTAAATCTAGTCCAAAGGGTTAGTTCTATTTGTTAGAATTTATGAAGTAGAAATTAGAGAATAGTGACTCTGAGGAGCCAGTAAAAATGACCATAGCATTGCAGTTTTAACTGTTTTAACAATTTTAAGATTTAAACAGTTTTAACAATATGTAATTCGTCGGTATTCTATGAATAGCAAAAAGCTGGACCATTATATGAGAAAACAGGTTCATTGTTATGTGCCCCATGTAAAAAAGATTGCATAAAGTATTATCTAGATTTAAGAAATGTCTTAAATCTAGTCCAAAGGGTTAGTTCTATTTATTAGAATTTATGAAGGAGAAATTAGAGAATAGTGACTCTGAGGAGCCAGTAAAAATGACCATAGCATTGCAGTTTTAACTGTTTTAACAATTTTAAGATTTAAACAGTTTTTAAACAGTCTTTAGACAGTTTTAACAATATGTAATTCGTCGGTATTCTATGAATTGCAAAAAGCTGGACTATTATATGAGAAAACAGGTTCATTGTTATATACCCAATGTAAAAAAGATTGCATAAATTATTATCTAGATTTAAGAAATGTCTTAAATCTAGTCCAAAGGGTTAATTATATTTGTTAGAATTTGTGAAGGAGAAATTAGAGAATAGTGACTCTGAGGAGCCAGTAAAAATGACCGCAGCATTATTCAAAACAGTTTTAACAATATGTAATTCGTCGGTATTCTATGAATTGCAAAAAGCTGGACTATTATATGAGAAAACAGGTTCATTGTTATATACCCAATGTAAAAAAGATTGCATAAATTATTATCTAGATTTAAGAAATGTCTTAAATCTAGTCCAAAGGGTTAATTATATTAGTTAGAATTTATGAAGGAGAAATTAGAGAATAGTGATTCTGAGGAGCCAGTAAAAATGACCACAGCATTATTCAAAACAGTTTTAACAATATGTAATTCGTCGGTATTCTATGAATTGCAAAAAGCTGCACTACTATATGAGAAAACAGATTCATTGTTACGTACCTAATGTAAAAAAGATTGCATAAAGTATTATCTAGATTTAAGAAATGTCTTAAATCTAGACCAAAGGGTTAATTATATTTGTTAGAATTTATGAAGGAGAAATTAGAGAATAGTGACTCTGAGGAGCAAGTAAAAATGACCATAGCATTACAATTTTAAGCTTTAAACAATTTTAACAATTTTAAGATTTAAATAGTTTTTAAACAGTCTTTAGACAGTTTTAGCAATATGTAATTCGTCGGTATTCTATGCATTGCAAAAAGCTCCACTATTATATGAGAAAACAGGTTCATTGTTATGTGCCCCATGTAAAAAAGATTGCATAAAGTATTATCTAGATTTAAGAAATGTCTTAAATCTAGTCCAAAGGGTTAGTTCTATTTGTTAGAATTTATGAAGTAGAAATTAGAGAATAGTGACTCTGAGGAGCCAGTAAAAATGACCATAGCATTGCAGTTTTAACTGTTTTAACAATTTTAAGATTTAAACAGTTTTAACAATATGTAATTCGTCGGTATTCTATGAATAGCAAAAAGCTGGACCATTATATGAGAAAACAGGTTCATTGTTATGTGCCCCATGTAAAAAAGATTGCATAAAGTATTATCTAGATTTAAGAAATGTCTTAAATCTAGTCCAAAGGGTTAGTTCTATTTATTAGAATTTATGAAGGAGAAATTAGAGAATAGTGACTCTGAGGAGCCAGTAAAAATGACCATAGCATTGCAGTTTTAACTGTTTTAACAATTTTAAGATTTAAACAGTTTTTAAACAGTCTTTAGACAGTTTTAACAATATGTAATTGGTCGGTATTCTATGAATTGCAAAAAGCTGGACTATTATATGAGAAAACAGGTTCATTGTTATATACCCAATGTAAAAAAGATTGCATAAATTATTATCTAGATTTAAGAAATGTCTTAAATCTAGTCCAAAGGGTTAATTATATTTGTTAGAATTTGTGAAGGAGAAATTAGAGAATAGTGACTCTGAGGAGCCAGTAAAAATGACCGCAGCATTATTCAAAACAGTTTTAACAATATGTAATTCGTCGGTATTCTATGAATTGCAAAAAGCTGGACTATTATATGAGAAAACAGGTTCATTGTTATATACCCAATGTAAAAAAGATTGCATAAATTATTATCTAGATTTAAGAAATGTCTTAAATCTAGTCCAAAGGGTTAATTATATTAGTTAGAATTTATGAAGGAGAAATTAGAGAATAGTGATTCTGAGGAGCCAGTAAAAATGACCACAGCATTATTCAAAACAGTTTTAACAATATATAATTCGTCGCTATTCTATGAATTGCAAAATGCTCCACTATTATATGAGAAAACTGGTTAATTGTTATGTACCCAATGTAAAAAAGATTGCATAAAGTATTATCTAGATTTAAGAAATGTCTTAAATCTAGTCCAAAGGGTTAATTATATTTGTTAGAATTTATGAAGGAGAAATTAGAGAATAGTGATTCTGAGGAGCCAGTAAAAATGACCACAGCATTATTCAAAACAGTTTTAACAATATGTAATTCGTCGGTATTCTATGAATTGCAAAAAGCTGCACTACTATATGAGAAAACAGATTCATTGTTACGTACCTAATGTAAAAAAGATTGCATAAAGTATTATCTAGATTTAAGAAATGTCTTAAATCTAGACCAAAGGGTTAATTATATTTGTTAGAATTTATGAAGGAGAAATTAGAGAATAGTGACTCTGAGGAGCAAGTAAAAATGACCATAGCATTACAATTTTAAGCTTTAAACAATTTTAACAATTTTAAGATTTAAATAGTTTTTAAACAGTCTTTAGACAGTTTTAGCAATATGTAATTCGTCGGTATTCTATGCATTGCAAAAAGCTCCACTATTATATGAGAAAACAGGTTCATTGTTATGTGCCCCATGTAAAAAAGATTGCATAAAGTATTATCTAGATTTAAGAAATGTCTTAAATCTAGTCCAAAGGGTTAGTTCTATTTGTTAGAATTTATGAAGTAGAAATTAGAGAATAGTGACTCTGAGGAGCCAGTAAAAATGACCATAGCATTGCAGTTTTAACTGTTTTAACAATTTTAAGATTTAAACAGTTTTAACAATATGTAATTCGTCGGTATTCTATGAATAGCAAAAAGCTGGACCATTATATGAGAAAACAGGTTCATTGTTATGTGCCCCATGTAAAAAAGATTGCATAAAGTATTATCTAGATTTAAGAAATGTCTTAAATCTAGTCCAAAGGGTTAGTTCTATTTATTAGAATTTATGAAGGAGAAATTAGAGAATAGTGACTCTGAGGAGCCAGTAAAAATGACCATAGCATTGCAGTTTTAACTGTTTTAACAATTTTAAGATTTAAACAGTTTTTAAACAGTCTTTAGACAGTTTTAACAATATGTAATTCGTCGGTATTCTATGAATTGCAAAAAGCTGGACTATTATATGAGAAAACAGGTTCATTGTTATATACCCAATGTAAAAAAGATTGCATAAAGTATTATCTAAATTTAAGAAATGTCTTAAATCTAGTCCAAAGGGTTAGTTTTATTTGTTAGCATTTATGAAGGAGAAATTAATGTCTGCGATCAATTCGGAAAAAAGTGTGTTAATGTTTTAAAGAGGCCAGCGAAAGGTACAGGTTCGTTAAAGGGTTGGAATCGGCCGGCGTCGGATGTTTCGACGGCAAACAATCGAATTGAAACGGCCCCTGGTCGCAAGGGAATTTTTATTCGCCGGTGAAAGGAGCACGGTCAGGAAGTTCGGTCTCGGTTCGGGCCGGTGTTATCGTTTCGAAATTTGCAAAGCAGCCCGGCGATGGGGTAAAAGATACGGCGAAAAACGGCACCGGGGGAAAAAAGCACAGATCGACAGCCGCGAGCGAGCCGGGCCCGGTTCTATTTTTTCTGAAAACACCGCCGCCACCTTGTCCCGCCATCGTCGTCCGCGAGAAGAATGGAAAAACAATATTTTCACGTCTCGCTCACCGAGTTTTCCACCCCCCGCCGCCGGTTCTCTTTTTTTCGTTCGCTCATTCCTTTCCTCGTGATCGGCGTTTTTCCACCCCTGGGCGCTAACTAGGAACGATCGACGATCGCTTTGCAATTTTTACGAACTTCCATGCGAGCCGGCCACTTTTCGAATTATTTAGAGAATCGATCGGCTATAATTTCAGGTTCTCCTCTGGGGGAGATGAAGAGTTTTCTTGGCAGGTGAAAATTAGTGTGTTCAAGGTCTTCGTGAATAATTTCTGCGGTAGAAATGACAGGAGAGCGACGATCGGAGACCACCCCCGGGCGTTAATTAGAAAAAATTCGTTAATAATAAATTCAGTGTTTCTCTCTCTCCCCTTTTGTTCAACCTCTTTTTCTAACCTCTTAATCGAGCAGAGAACGCTCGACTAACAGAGAGATTAATTATTCGCTATTTTATTTTGTCTCGAGGGGATGAAGAGTTCCGCTGGCAGGTGGGAATGAGCAGGTTCAAGGTTTCCATGAATAATTCCCGCCGCTACAAATGACAGCAGGTTGAATGGGTGAAAAGAGCCACCCCCGCAGGCGTTCGCCGTTCCATCCCCTTTAACAATGTTTTCGAGTCGGTCCGCTTTAAGGGTTGGGCCTTTATTTAGGCTGGCGGTATGGGGGTGGCGGAGTACAGTTGCGTCTGTACGCCTCCACGATATTCTCTCCCGGGCTGTTCCAACCCCTCCTAGCTCCTCGCGCTGCCACTCTTTAGCCAGGGATCACTACCTCACCCTCTCCGCGCTCTTTGGAGGGTGTCGGTGGCCGGGGTATGAGGAGCGGGGCCGGGTTATCGATTAAAAAATGTCTGCCCTTCAAGACGGCCTAGGTCACGACCTGTCCGTCACCCACGCACACCGTTCGACGCCGAAACGCTGTCCGAACTGTCGTTACCTTCGTTTTGTCGACGGGACTTTCCACCCCGTTGCAACTCCCTAGCGCTCTTACACTCGGTCAGTGTTTTAAAACATCTCCGCTTTCTTTTCTTTCAATTTACGACCAAATTGAACGAACGATATGCCAAGCAAATTGGCAATGCGGTAGACAAAGCCTTACTTATTTTATAAAATTGAAGAGTGTCGCATTCTTTGCGCTCGGAGGATTTCCTGAAACCACCCTATGATTTTGTTGGAAATATTACAAGTTGATCTAAAATCGCAGGGGATCCTCTCGCGTTAAGAATCAAAAGAAACTGCGGATCTCGCGTTCGGCGGCTAACGAGATGGCCTCGGCGTGATATCCATTTTCTGGAGGCACGGGCAAAGCGGGCATTTGTCGCGGCGATGCAGAAACGCGTACAGAGCGGCAGACAATCGGTCGTTCGACAGTCTGCGCACGGAATTCCCGTCGAAACAATCGAACCGGAGGGTGGAGGTTTCTTTGTGGCCCCGTTTTAAAGTAACTGGAGGGGTTGCTCGCGTGCCGACTTTCTTCAGCGACGTCTCTCGCTGGCATTTCGCTAAATATCACAGCAAAGAACCAGCACTCTCTCTCTCTCTCTCTCACTTTCGAACACGTCTTCGAGAATCTTTCGGCGAGAGCGCGAACACGCGTTTCCGGGGCAGGTTTATTAGAACTCGTGGAAACACATTAATACCGCGGAGCGACCCAAAAGCGCAGAGAATTCATCCCCCAAAGCACAAGAGCAAACGTTTCGAGTTCCATCGAGAGCTTCTTCACGCCTTTCATCCCCTGGCGAGATTCGGACCTCTGATCGTTGAAATCGTGGGTGACAGCGAAGGTGGTTTCGTTCCGAATGGTAATTGTTCACCCTTTTCACCCCTGGAAATTTTCGAAGCGTTTCTCTCGAAACTGCGAAGGCTCTTTCCTTTCTTCAATGTGAAAATTAAACGTTGTCCAGTGATTACAGTGCTCGGATCGCATTGTGGGGTTGCGATCAGAAAAGTTTGAAGTTGTTCGATGACGGGGGAATTATGGGATTAATTGCAGCTGTTTCATGGAAATGGCCCAGTGTGCGTAAGTGCGTAGGTGGGCTTGCGACAGGTCAGGAGCGAGGGGGTGGACGAAGGTGGATCGAAACAGGGCCGAGGGGTGAGAGGCAGAAGAGAGACAGGGTGGTTCGGTGGTGGGGAGCGTGCAGGGGGTGGTAAGATCGGACGAGACAGACGAAGATGGAGGATAATCGATAGAGACGGCTAGACGCCGCCCCAGACAACCTTTTACCTTAGCTTAAGGACACCCCGACCCTTAAACAATTTACCCTGCACGGCCGAGCCGCGTTTTTACCCCCCGCGAACAAATCCGGGCCACTGGCGCCGAACGATCCTTCGATCTGATTTACCGGATCAATCTCGATCCTCTGCATCCAGCGTATCTACAAACGCTAATGGAAACTTGATACATTTTTCTATACCGTCGCACCCTTGATTTTTTGGTCGAATTCTTTTTTACGAGATAGAAATATTCCACAATGCTCTTCCATGCTGTTTTTGAAAATAGCTTGAATTTTTAAGCCGGAATATAATTAAGAGAAAAAGAGGATTGAAAGTCCGATAAACTATGCACCCGGATAGTGGAAAGTGGATATCCTTTTTTTCGGCGGCGGATTGCTCGAGCGAGCGAAAGCTCATCCTGTAATCGCGATCCTAAAGCACGGTCACCTTTAATTCGGCTTTGCTGAAACTTTGTCGCGGTTGTTGCAGTTGTTCGAACCCGTCCACCGTCGTTCCTCCGTCGTTCTCTCTATTGTTCATACGTTTCAAGTGGATCTACCCCACGGATCGTTTTATGCAGCCACGTCGTCTCAAAATATTTTCCCAGTGCACTTTATTCAGCGAGGCAGCGCAACCGAGTTTCTCCGGTGAAAAAAATCATTGACCGCCCAGTTTAAAAATAATTACACCGTTAACAAGTTAATTCCGTTAGTCCCGGTAATTGACTTACACCACTTTGCCTTAAGCGCAGCCGCTTAACAAGGATTTCGTGCTCTTTTTTATCCCGCTCCGCGTTTTCGAGGTCGTTCGGCGGACCTCGTTTCCCGTGTAACTTTGAAATTCGCCACCCGTCAACTCTACATTTTGAATAATCGCGATGCGACGCGTTTGCTTTCCTCGCCGCGGAATTTTTTCACAATTTACCAGGATACTAAAACTCGGCGATTTTACGCGTCGAGAAACCAAGCAACATCTTCTCACGAGCTTCTCGGTTTTGCAAAGAGGCTTCATCGGGTTCTTAAAAAACAATCCACTCCGTCTCGCGTTGATTCCATCGACCGCTCACACTCATACACGGTTTACAACCCCGTCTCCTCATGCCGGAGTTAATTTTCCAAATTGAATCACCTCGCGTTGCTGTTTCAAAATTCGCGTTCGAGGCGGGAAAATTGATCTGAACGGTTTTTTCCGGCCGTGAACGATCGCCGACGTCAGAATCGCACACCCCTGCACGCGATTTACAACCTCCTCTCCTTATCCCGGCGCATGAGTTAATTTTCTAAATTGAATCACCTCGCATCCCTGTTTCAAAATGCGTGTTCCAGGCGGGAAAATTGATGCAGACTCTCCTTTTTCATACGCGATTTACAACCCCTTCTCCTCATGCTGGAGTTGATTTTTTTAACTTCCCGATTTTATAGGGAAGTTACTGTAATGACCCCGAAAATCGAGTTTTTAGCAGATCTTCACGTTTCATGTTCATTGGAGTCATTTTAGACTATTTTTAGCAAAATGTTCGTATGTGTGTGCGTATGTATGTTTGTATGGTATCAAATTTTTCGTTAACGTTTTCTGAAAAAGTAACAGCGCGATCAGAATGATGAATGATGCAATCGACGTGCCCCGCTGTAACTTACAGTCCCTGCTCACTTTATTAGACTCACCTCTATAATTGTGATATTCTAAGTTTTACCATGAATAATGGGTATGCCTTATGCAAATATCACTTAATGATGACCAATGAATTTTCCATATATTTATATTACAAAAACAATGGATACAAACACAAATAAATCAATATAATTCTTGAAACACTAATATTTTGTTAATCCGCCCTTAGCTGCTCTTAAAGCCGCAACTCTTCTGGACATGCTATCTATGCAAGTTTGTGCAATTTCTTTTAATATAACGTTATGGTGCCAGTGATAGATTATTCTCTCTATCAACTTGGTCTTTGTTGTTATATTTTCTTTGGCCAGTTCTCTTTTCAGGCACTCCCAGACATTTTCAATCGGATTCATGTCTGGTGAATTGCTGGGCCATGGTAAAAGGGGGATTTTTTGCTCTTGCAAGAAAATTTTACATTTGGATAGGCAACCCATAAGGCAACCTTGTAGTACGCAATCATTACCCCATAGGTTGAAAACAGCGTTGAATGCCTTATAGGATTTCAAAAAGCATCAATTCTTCAGGTGAGTCTAATAAAGTGACTGTAGAGCTGATTAGATTTTGGTCCATTTTGGTCAAGTAGTTTTTTAGTTTTTTTCGAAAGGAGTTGATTCAACAATGCAATTTATACGAGAGGACGGAAATTTTCCACCGAAGAAACAAACATAATTACATAAAATTTTTTTCATTTTTAAAAATTTTTCTTATTTCATTTTTTTTTATTTATGCAACTAATGCTAATGTTACCGCTTACAATAATCGAAAATGATCCCAATGCAAGAGTGAGTTTATCATCTCTACTCCCGGGAATACATTTCGGAAGAATATCGATGAAAGTACAAAAAAAAAATGATGTTGGCGATGTTGGCGAAGGAGTAACGAATCGGGAAGTTCTTTGTGTGACTTTTGGAGAGTCACACACCAAATAAAAAACATTAATAGCAGTAGGCCCTACTAGCCATGCGTACCACTGACCCTCTCGCAAGAGCAGTCCTCCCCGCGAGCTGGCGAAGCGAGCGAGTAAAAACAACCCTACTCGCAAGCGAGCAACAATGACCCTCTAGTATTCTAAATTGAATCACCTCGCATCCGTGTTTCAAAATGCGTGTTCCAGGCGGGAAAATTGATCCAGACTCTCCTTTTTCATACGCGATTTACAACCCCTTCTCCTCATGCTGGAGTTAATTTTTTTAAATTGATTCGCCCCACATCTCCGTTACAGAATCGATCCGACGACTTTTTCCGCCGCGTCGCGATCCCTGTCAAAAATTTCGACGTAAGTAATCGATCGAGGAAAGAAGAGAGCCCAATTAAAGCGGGAAGCGGCAGGCAAATCGCGCGGAATTCCTCGTAGCCGACTTAAAGCCGATGAGAGGAGACGCGATCTTTACGCGGGAACGATCTCGCGATCACGGCCGCAATCCGCGCGAATAAATCGCTGTAACAGGCTCGTTAATTCGTTAAAGAAAGAGCCAGCCTCTGTCTTCCCCCTTTTTTCCGGCGGTTTTTCTGCGACTCGGACCGGCAATCTAATAGAGCGATCTACAGTTGATTGACTGGAGCTAGACTCGCGTGTAATTTAGTGGGTTTTGATTACATCTTAATTAAGCGAGCTTCTTGCCACTCGGACAATTAGTTTTTGCCGGTCTTAGCATGACGGGCTCTCCCTTCTTTCATCGAGGAGACGGGACGGCGATACACCTGCGTTTCCGAATTGTTCGTCGATTTCGATTTTATCGGAATTTTCAGGATCGATAGGTCCGGTCGACTCGTTCGCCGAGAGAAGCGACGACAAGTCGCAGGCCAGCCAGAAGCGTCGGGATTCAATTTTTTCTCATTCCATTATTTCCTATCCGACACTTATTTGCAATTCAAGATGGCCGGAATGCTCAGCCCCCATGTCTGCCGGTGCGCGGCGCGGCGGAGAGATTCGTACGGCGCGATAAAAAAAAACGAGGAGAAATAATAAAAGGGGCCCTCTCTCGGTGACGACCAATCGCGGCTCCGGCTGATCCTATCGTCCCGACTTAATTTATTATTTTATGCGTCGCGCACGTGTGCACCGGGCACACGCAACTATGGTGTCCCGGCAGACTTTGGCTTCGCGGACGAACCGGCTAACGATCGCGGATTAAGCCGAAATTTCCAATCTTGCTCCGCGGAAAACAATCGTGGACGCTTCTGACGACGTTCAGGAAATAAAATAACTGTACAGCTTGTCAAATCTAGCTGTGCGGTTGACCAAAACTTAGGAATGCGCAGAAAAAAACAAAGACCACACTCGATGAGAGAAGGATGCAACATTTGAACGGTAAAAGGTACACACCTCGTCAAAAGTGCGTACTGTCCATTATTTCTTACAGCAGTAAACATACAAAGCAACTGTTTATATGTTTGTGTGAATACACTTGTGTCACTTCACTTTTTAACTGAAATGTCGCCACGTGTATCGTTTGACAGTTAGATTTGAGAAGCTGTACAAACCAATATTCCAACAAAAACATCCTGTAAACGGGAGCCAAGTTCCTATAACCGTAAAAAGTTGTGAGATCAAACAAAATACGGCCAAGTTCGTTAGCTTAGACATACCTCTTGCAATACTGAAAAAATGTTTGTAAAAATTAGTTTAAAAGAACGCTATTTAATTTTTTGAGAGTTACATGGAGGGCTAAATTATTCAAACTTGGCCTCCTAACACCTTTCATGGCCATTGGTTTAAAAAGTAACCAAGTGTGAATAATTTAGCCCTCCATGTGACTCTTTAAAAATTAAATAGCGTTCATTTAAACTTATTTTTACGAACGCTTTTTTCAGTATTGCAAGAGGTATTCCTAAGCTAATGAATTCGGCCGTATTTTATTTGATCTCACAACTTTTTACGGCCGTAGGAACTTGGCTCCTGTTTACAGGATGTTTTTGTTGGGATTTCATCAATTTTTGTTGAAATTTCATCAATTATCAAGTAGGTATCAAAGAAAAAAATCCTTTTCTAATCTGCAAGACAAAATCCAAATTCAATGTATCGAAGATTAACACTCTGCCGACGACGCTCGGATCCGTTTGCCCCCCGCCGCTATAGACGATGCTCGGTGCAGTTTCTTTTCTTTACGTTAGAGCGATTGTTTTTTTCATCCGTATTTGTTGCGACTTCGAAGCTAATAAAACGTATACTTATGTATGTTATGCTGCTATGTTCTATCCTACGTACCTATTTCGTAATGTTTTTTTTTTCAATACAACCTCTTTGAGGTGTAAAATTTCAAACTTTTATCATTATTAAATGTTTCCTTATGTCGATCGTAGATTGTGGCTAACAAAATTTTGATGATTTCGGCGCACTGGTTCGATCCATTGTAATTTCTACACTATTTGCAAATTATCACAATATCTTTTCTTCGACGTTTCGATCTTACTTTAGATCATTCTCAAGAAAATTATAAGAATTGCGTCTGTAAATTAATAATCAATATTATGTTTTATACTGTGTAAATTCACACAGTTCTTATAACACACGAAATTCTTATAATTTTCCTGAAAATGATCTAAAGTGTGTGAATTTACACAGTATAAAACATAATATTGATTATGAATTTACAGACGCAATTCTTATAATTTTTTTGAAAATGATCTAAAGTAAGATCGAAACGTCGAAAAAATGATATTGTGATAATTTGCAAATAGTGTATAAATTACAATTGATCGAACCAGTGCGCCGAAATCATCAAAATTTTGATCATTATTCCTTTGAGTGTTTGTTATGATGGACCTATGTACCAAATTTCAAGCTTGTAGGTCAATGGGAAGTACCCAAAAGATTTTTACGATCTGTCAGTCAGTCAGTCGGTGACAAGTTTAGCGATTTTTGAGGTCCTATATCTCGGAACCTACTAATGTTGGAAGATTAATGTTTTGTTAATATTGAGACATGATTGCACTCAACAAATGTACGAAATTACATCTCTCCATCTGCCTCCAGTGCCGAGTTATAAGCCTCTAAACAACAGCTAAGTTGTTTCGTGTAAAAGGAGGTAGTGAAAGAGCTTAACCGGTGCACCATGCACCAAGATACTCTGACTTAGAAATTATTTTGATTTTCTTTACGAGATAGGAGAATATTAATTTAGAAAATCGCGGGAGGGTTCGTTCTCGAAAAATTAAATTCGAGTGGAATCCTATGCCGAAGTCCGGCGACCAGATCGACGTAAAATTGTTACAGAGCGGAGAAACCGGGACTATTTGCGCAGTTTCCGTTATTTGCAGCGCCGAAAGTGCCTCGACGGCTGAAAATCGCGAATCCGCGCGGGTCGAAGACCCCGCGGTTGGGGGAGGGAAAAAATAACGCAGGCGTTTTTCGTTCGGATCGAGGGGTGGAACAGGGGTGCAGTAACCAATGGGGGCGAACTGGGCCACCCAAGAAAAATCTTCGGGGCTCGCGCGCCGCCGGGAAAGAAGTGCAAGAAAGGCTGGAAAAGCTGGCAAAGCTCATTCGATCTTTCCGCGTTTGTTCCCTCGCCGCGCGTTGCTCCGTGGGAGTTCTTATCAGCGTATGCAGCTGCGTTCCCTGGGTTTTTGCATGCGCGAAAATGCCGAGATATTGCCGTTCGATTCAGCGCTGACCTCGTAATTTCGAAATTTCATACGGGGACTTGAAATTACATTTTTCATCGTGTGGGCCCGTTCTTGGATCCTGGCTCAGTTCTGCTGCAAACCTTAAGTAGAGAGAATGCATTCAGTCCTGCAACTTTGTTAGCATTGCTTCCAAAACCGTTCCGCCTCGAAATGGATTCTATTTTGCTGCATAAATCCCTTCGCATTGAAGCTGCGGCGTCCGTTTGTCTCCTCAGGACAGGATTCCGAACCATCGACCATCTTTATGTACAGTGGCCGAAATAATGATAGGTTCACTTGAATTTGTTGACATAATGTTGTGTTGAATGCAGTATTTTTGATTTTAATTGTTATTATTTATTCGTTCTAATATAATTAACAAAATACACAGCTCAATTAAATAACACAATGTTAATCAATGTCTATTACAACATTTGAATTTAGTTGCGAAATAAACATAGGTTCATTATGTATATTTACATAAAAAATTGAAAACAATATAATTCAGTACTTAGTTGAACCTCCTTTGTGTTTTATCACTTCAAATATTCTGCATAGAATCGATTCAATTAATTTTCGTAACGTTTCTAATTTAATTTCAGACCACGCCTCTCTAATCCCATTTTTCAATTCTGAAGCAGTGCTATACTGTTTCTCATTGTCGTGTATCTTTCGTGCTAATATTCCCCAAAGATTTTCAATCCGATTTAAGTCCGGACTCCTCGATGGCCAGGATGAAACTTCAACTTTTACCCTCTTAAAGTAGGTTCTAATTGTCTTTGCACGATGTATTGCTGCATTATCGTGTTGGAATATTAAATTAGGTCCACCGATCTTGTCGCCATATTCATCCACTACGTATTCCAGCAGTTCTTTATATTTCTCAGCATTGGCTTTTGGAGGGAACCACATTATCGGAGTCTTATTATTTCGGCTACTGTATTTATAGCACGTCTGGCTATTTAACCCTCCTGTGTCGCTTGTGTCAATTTGCCCGAAACTTCGGGACTTTTATTTTCTTAATGCGAAACACAACCGAGAAACCTAAGATGCAAATCTTAACTTATCAATTTGAATTAAAATAAAATATATAAAGAAACTTCTTAAAAACCACGCTTGTATTAAAATGCACTAAAAAGGAGAAAATAATTTTTTTAGACATTAGTCACTATAAATAAAACCGTGGGGCGCTAAACTATATCGACGTAATGTTCGTGGGCGCTCGACGCTTTTATTTATAGTGACTAATGTCTAAAAAAATTATTTTCTCCTTTTTAGTGCATTTTAATATAAGCGTGGATTTTAAACAGTTTTTTAAGTATATTTTTTTATTTTCTACTTTTTAGTCTTTTTTAAATGGAACGCAAGATATGGTAATACTGGTATGGAATAGTAAGATATAGAAATGGAAGATATGGAAATACGCGTGATAGAATGAGGGGATGACTCCAGAGACGACATCTCTTGATGGAGTCCGAAATTGTCCGAAATGGAACTGAATGAACGGAACACCACACTGACTGAGCTCCTTCCGCTCCAAATGAAGTGGGGATGAGTCGGAGTGGGAACGCGTAGTGGAGTAGGGAGCTCTGGCGCGCGGAGTGGGGATTGCTGAACTCGATGACGTACTACCTACGTCATCGACGAGGTGTGACGGTTAATATCAAAATTGTTTTTTCTTCTGAACGCACAGTTCTTCTTTAACTTGTTTTTTAATATTGCATTGTCATCCAGATCAGAGCTATGTTTAAAGTTTCAAGTTTCTAGCTCATCGGGAAGTGGTTTAAAATTTGATTAAGGTGAAGTGCCCTATGCCTGGACAGCATGTTTTTCTATTTTAAATTTTATCACTTTAAATAAACAAAAAGAATTTCTTAAGAGTTTTAACATACAGTTCAGAGTTTGTAAAGTAATTTAAAATAAAAAAATCATTGTTTAGGTTAATATCTTAATTGTAGTTAACAAGAATAATTCAAACCTATAGTTGGACATATTAAATCCAATCTAAGCTAGTACCTGGACAGAAGAAAAGCCTATATCGGGACAAATTCAATTTACGAGTTGATCGAGCGAACATAACCTAAAACGTTGGTTGGTGGCGCTGTTGCGCATGACGAATAGAAGATGCTTTGCGTAATATGTAGTATTCTTATCATAGATTATAGTATTGTATTATTTAACCAAATATATATTTATTTTCATTTACTGTTTTAATAAAACTTGTCATAATACAACTTTTAAGGTTAGGTAGTAATACTGATAGATTTAAGATGTAAACATAAAGTATTATTATCGTCACAACCGGAATACATTTTCTACATACGTTATTCAAGCTAATAGAAGACTAATTATACGTACATGTAGTTAAATAATTTGCAAACAATGCGTTGATTTTATTCACAAACACGTGCCCGGCTTCAGGCGTAAGCACATTGCGTATAAGCTTAGAGTGGGACAGCTACTGTCACGCGTCCCCGTATGGAGTACTTATATTTGAAAACAGTCCTAATCTTGGACATCTAATATTTGGATTAATAATTATTATTTACGTTAAGTTTGATTGCCAATTTATTTTAAAATATCAATATTATTATGCGTGATAATTATTTTTTGTCTGAGGGCTTAAATTATATCTTTTTTTCTAACAAAAGTTCGAACTATAAATGCACATGATTCGCATGTAAATAGACTATTTTGTATACTGTTTTCAGATGAACTTTGAATTCATTTTTAAATTTCAATTGATGTCTTAATGAAATAATATTCACACCTACTTGTAGCTAAGGCCTCAGAATATATAATATAATTATTTAATCTCTTAATTACTGATTTTACTATGAAAATTCAATTGTCCAGATTTAGGTATCACTTTTGGACTGTCCAGACTTAGGGCACTTCACCTTACGAGATTTGACGCATACAACAACAACAACGACGCTAATATAAGCGTGATGATATCGAAAACTAATGTTATACCCACTGTGTCAATTCGACACCGAGGGACGGAAGAAAGTTAAGAAATTGTGAACTCGCCGTTACAAATACTAATATAAAACACTTTGCCGTTTTTACATTATTTCGCCGTGGAATGCGCGGAGAGGATGAATTATTATTACTTTCGGGGGAACCGAACCGTAATTTCGCAGGTGGGGGACAACGAAATGATCGAAGGCAGTGCAGATCGTCGATAAATCCACTGCGCAAAGTCGTCCATCCCCACCGCGGTCTGGCGAAAGAAAAAAAAATTCTGGATCGCCCACCCTTAGCGTTCGCAAACCACCACTCCACCGCTATCCCCGTACGCAGAGGGTGAGACACGGGGATGGCTGCGGGGGAGGATGGTGGTCGCACACGTTGCCGTTGCGGTGTGTGTAACGTCTCCGGGGGTGGACCAGGGTGGAAAAACCTACCCCAACGGGGGTTGGAGAGTGCGCTCGCTCGCGATGGGTGGGCTAAAGGGAGAAATAAGAAAAGCCGGAGCCACGGAGGAGACGACATCGTCGACGACGACGACGACGACGACGGGATATCTGGGTCGAGACTCGTCGTCGCCGACGTCTCGGCGCCAGACGTCCTTTTCTTTGGCTTTTTTTCGGCAGCGCTACGCCGGGGAAAAACGTCGAAAGGGGGAAAAGTACTGCCGCGATCCGTTGTTTCGCGGTTTTCTACCTTTTTTCGCAGGCGGTGGCTCGCGCGAGCGCGATCAACTCGATGGGCCAAGGGGATGGGAACGGGAACAGCGCACGATGATAAGTCAAATTGTTCCTCGCCGGTGATTACGGCTCGTCCCAACCCCTGGAACGCTTTCAACGGAGACTCTGCCGGGGAGAAAACGGTTCTCGAATTTCTGCGTGTCTTTTTCCCTCCTCTCCGAACTACAGAGGAAGCTAAAGGTGCGAATACACTAGCGAGTAAAGGTACAGACACATTGCTATCGAAGCGTGTGTACACCTGTTCGCTAAATATTTAGAAATACAGTAAAAGCTCCTTCGTTGTCCAAAATCGTGGGCACGATCGTTGCCCAGTGCCTACCCACTCCACTGCCTGTCAACGCCGAATATATCGGTGTGAACACCACAACATTGACTCGAGTGAATCGAATTTCTGATTAAAATGACACCAAACACGATATAATTTCAACATTATTTAGTGGTTTGATCGACGATGAAAGTTTCGAAGGCAACGAAGAACAGCGTATGCGACATTCTTTGAACTCGATGACGTATTTCATTCTGTCCTTCTCTATGTTCGGCTCTCTACTGAAGTCTCGCTCAGTCATAAATCAAAAATAGTGTCCGGGCACGGTCGTTGTTCTCTCAAAGCCCCGGCCTTTGGACAACGAAGGAGCTTTTACTGTACATTGTTTCTCTCCCTCGGAGAGCGACAAGTGAGTTCAACTTGTTGGTTCTCCACCTCAGAGGCGTTCGCAAGTAACTGTCACGAGTTACTTGGTGGTGTAGTCGCACCTTTACGCGCGGCGGTGGGTTCTCCTCTTCGAGAACTTTGCAATCTTTCCGCACTCGATACGTTATTATTTTCCAAGGGACGGGGATAGTCCATCGATCAATCGCGCGGCGATGCGTCTTCGGAAAACATTGAGAGACAGAGAGAGAAAAGGAAAGAGAGAATGAGCGCGCTCGTTTCGCAGACAGGACTCGTCGGCGCTCGCGAAAAGTCTCTCGGGCTGTTCCGATTTAATTTTCCCGCGGGGGGCGGGGGGAAAGTGGCGCGAAACCGACGGAAGCCCGCCGCTGGCCTTTACGCGAAAGTTAGAAGTTAGTTACACGGGGGTGGCCACCCCTCATCTGCATATCCGCACTCCACCGCCACCCCCGTCAACCAGCCCACACCCCCGCCACCCCGTCGTCTCCCGTGCTTTCCAACCCCTCCGGCCTCCCTCTAACCAACGTGCCGCCGCCGCCACAAGCTGCTCAACAAGTGGTTCTTCAGTTTAGCGCCCGACTTAGCGCTTCTTTAATTTTCACCTCGCACCCCGACAACCCCGACCCTTACACCCCCCGCGCCGTGCCACCCTCTCGAGCTGTTCTCGGATTTTGCGTCTTATCAGACGTCCTAGCCGTGGCGGCAAGCCGCGTGGCTCTCTGCCAGCGATAGGGCTGCGATTATTTTCATACCCTCTTCATCCTCTTCGTCTTCGTCTTGGGCTAACTCTGAATGTTTTATTTCCTTCAGCGAATTCACCTGTTCCCGGATGCGATTTACACGGAATCTACTGTAAGACAAACATCCTAATTACAGATTTTCTTAAGTGTACTTTTTCTTGCGACGAGCGCCAATGTACGTAGGGCAATTTACGTACTCTTCTGAAAGTAATCTGCATGCAAAGGCTCGTATAAACAGGTTTGTATCAATTAATAATTCCACAGACGCTCGTTAAAGTCGGACAGTCGGGATCTTTGCAAGACTTGCAGAAGCTGCATTGATTACACGGGGGTCCTTTACGGTTCTCTTTAGAATATCTTCTTTTCGAACGCTTCTCTATTATTTCAACAATTATCTAGAGGTATAAGAGGATTCCCGTTTTAAGCATCCCAATTTATAAGTCTCCGAGCGAGCTGTGATCGTCTGCTGGCTGGCAGCCGTTCAATGCCACTCCCAAGCGATTTTTTCACATGAAAACTTGCTCTCGCGTCTCGTGACCCAGATACCGGCGTCTCTGCGACCTCCTCGCAGCTCGAAATCCCACGAACCGTTAAAAAGGCATGATCCAAACAGCGGGTAGATACTGGAATTCGACAGAGAGAGAGAGAGAAAGGAGCCCGTCAGAGGTTCGGTAGAAAGCGGAAGCGTAGCTTCGAGGGGGTGACTTCTCGCGGTGCAACGGTAAACCGTTCGCAATTCAAGTGGTGGAAAAGGAGAAGAAGAGGAAACAAGTTCTCTCTTTCTCGATACGGGTAATCGTAAACCGAGGAACACCTCTTCCGCTCCGCCCGAAAAACCAAAACACAAATAATCACGGCTGCTACCGTCGAGAGAGAGAGGGGGAGAAGAAGATAATACAGAGCGAGAGAGGGGAATGGGAGAAACGGTGGCTCGCGATGAAAGGAGAGGCTGCTCCCATCGGGCTACTTACACGAGCAGAAAGGAAAAGGGGTGGGATCCAGGAGTGTGAAGCTATCTGCATGTGAATGGGACAATGGTAATTGGGGATGCACCGTTAGAGGATATTAGAGGTAACAGGCGACTCGATCCCCGATTCCCGTTGGACTTTTATGCAACCACGTGAAACAGCATCTCCGGAACGCCGGCGGAGTCACGTTCCTTCTGGCTACCGGGTTCTTCGCTCCCGTTCGTTCGTCCGTCCGTTTCCCTTTGTATGTACGTGCAGGTTCCACATCCGTGTGCGCAAACGGCGGATCCGTGGCAACCTCAAAAGCCTGATACCACTCGAGAGGAACTACGGTATTACCTGCTCATGTGACCCATCTGTTATTTGCCAGACTCGCTCCACTCCTGCCTGCGACGCACGCTCGCCAGAATGGAGACCCCCGGTTAGCGTACGGTACATCTATTATAGCCAGACCGCCTGATCCGAATGCTTTATAGCGATTGATAGCGATATGACAAGTGGGGGATCGCGATCCGGCCGCATCCCGACGGACCACCGATTGTTTTCCTTCCTCCGATTTATCTGCGGACCTCCTTCCCTATTCCTCTGCCGCAAAAATCACTATACAGGCTGTCCGAATACTTTAGAAGATGAATTCATTCCAATTATCGATCGTTATCAATTACTAATTCGTTTCGAAAAATACTTTAGAAGATGCTTCGACGAGTTCCACGAACACTGAAAATTAATTTGAAGGATTAATCGAAATAGTGCCACCTGTTCATTCTCATTCTCTACGTGTGAGGAACAATATAGGTGAAATATCTTGGATTGTTCTACGAATACTGAAAATTATTCTCTACCTGTGTGGAGCAACGCTCGTTACTAGTCGATTCTGTTTGAAATCTTGGCGAGGCCGATTCGTTATTTGACGAAGAGGGGTTCAATCGGAAAAATAAAATTTCCCGTGTTCCTGGGAAGACTTATGTCAGTTGCGAAGAGAGAAAGAGAGACCGGTGGTGCACCGAAATTTCGGTGCCGCCTCACCTCGCGTCCAATTCCCTAAAAAGCGACCGGGGAGTTTTCAATTCGCCGGGCGAGTCGGTGAACGGAAACGCATCCGTTCCGCGCTCGTCTCGCAACGACGCCATTTGTCACTTAAATCGTGCTCTCGAGGAGAAACGATGATTTCCGTCCTCGAAGGCGTATTACTTTAGCATTCGGAGCAAGAGAGAGAGAGAGAGGGGGGGGAGTGCGCAGGCCAGCCCCCATTATCGGGGGCCATCGCCTCGAATTGCGTCTCGTTACCGCCGCCAATAAAACATCCTCGGGCAAACAAACAAACAAACGATCGTTCGGAGCGCGAACGAGGAATGCGCCGGTTCGATCACCGTCGCGGAAAACTGGAACGAACTGCCCTGGAACTCGTTTTTCCCTTCTTGCTTGTCCTGCTTTTCTCGTCGTTTCTTTCTCCGCGGGCTAAATAAACGGAGCTTTTCGTTGCGCAGCGGCGGTGACGCGCTTCGACTCATCCTCGGGAGAAGAAGCTCGTATTCGTTGGAATCATCGGAAGATTCTGGACGAATATTTGAGATCAGTTTCTAATTTTATCCTCGCGACATGATCGCGAAGGATCTCGGAGGATCACGAAGCATCGCATCGCAGCGAGAGGTCCTCGATAGGGTTGAGTGGGACGAACGAGTTTGCTGGTCCGTGCGCGCGCGGAGAAAGGAATTCAAAGTCGGACTTATACGGCCGTGGTCGTCCGAGGGTTAATTTATGCGCGGAACGCGGGAATATTTCGGCGAGAGCGGTGGCCATGTTGGTTTCGACGTGTCCGTCAAGGCATTCCCCCCTTCGCATCACGCGAGAGAGACTCTTTCTCGATCTTCCACCCCGAGCCCCACTTTCTTGCCCGCGGACACACGTGTGCGAGCAAGCGGCCGCGCACTCACACACGTACGAAAAACGACGTGTGCTTTCTACCCCGTCTCGCGAGGGCGCATGCTGCACTGCGCACAACCCCCACCATCCCCATCCCACCTATCCACCTACTCTACCCTCGGCTCTCTCTCTTTGCACCCCCTGCAACCCCTTCGGCTGTTCGTGCAGCCCGCCATGCAACCCCCCCAGGAGGCGACTCTTATTATTTCCATTTTTCCAATTCGGTCTGGGGGGCGGGAAACGAGCGTACAACACCCTCCCTTCTGTTCTCTCGACCCCCCTCCCCCTACGCCCCCTTTTTCGCCCCCCATGAGAGAGTGAGCCGAGAGTCTCCTACCACCCACGAGCGGCGTTCTCCCTCCCAGCGATTCTCCTCACCCCTCTCTCTCTCCAGGTGGTCGACCAAAGGAAAAATATCTATATTTATCTGTTTCTTCGCGGGATACGTGAGGTACCCCTTCACCCCCCGATCCTCCGATCCACCGATCCGCCAACTCCCTGCCCCCGTTCCCCCTGCTTTAGCCCTCCGCCGCCGCCGCCGCCACTCTCGGCCAGCTTCGTTTTGTTCGTTTCGCCTCTCTCCACCTCCACCTTGGAGTTTCTCGGTCTCCTCCCACCACCCCGTTTCTCGGTCTCTCGCCACCTTTCCGTCTCTCTAGCGAAACGGCCCTGGTGTCTCCGTCCCGCACGACGCCGCCGCCGCCGCGCCGCTTTCTTTCCTCGTTCCTTTCGGGCTTCTCCTTACCTCCACCCGACTTGCCGCCCGTACACCCCCGTTTTCCTCCGAACGGCGGGTTGCGGCCGTGAGAGACGGGTATACACGGTGCGGGAGCGGGTGCGAGCGAGACCGAGAGGTTCGAGGGCGGAAACGGCGCGACCACGGCTGGATCTCGGGAGGAACGGAGAGAGACGCGAGAAAGGAAGTGGAAGACGGAGGGCACACCACGACCACGACGACGGGCTACGACGACGACGACGTCGACGACGACGCCGGCGGCCGCGGTGAAGCGTGCGCGCCTTTCCTTGGCCGGCGGCGCGACAAGGAGGAACGCCAGGAACGGAGGAGGACACCGCGAGCGGGTAGAAAACGGAGCGACCGAGAGAGAGAAGGAACGGCGAGCTTCCGCTTCCTTATGCTCCGCCGCGGACTGCATCAACCAGTCGCGCGGTCGCGCTCACATAAGAAACTGGGATTCGAGAGGCAACCCCCTTCTCGAACCGCGACGCGGTTTCCGTCAGCGGAAGGAACTCGGTGCCCGGGAAGAACGTCGTCGTCGTTGTTCGTGTTCGTCGGGATTCGACGAGGGAACTCGTCGCGCGCTTGTTCGTCCGTTCGTTCGACATCGGGCATATCAGTTGGCGCTGGCTCGTTTTCTTGCCGCCACCCTCGGGAGTTAATTGACTCGGCGACGCTCGAAACGCGACTAACCGGCCGCTTGCCCCCACCACCCGCGGCGAAGAAGCGGCGCGAGGCTAGCCGAGGCCAGACGGAGACGCGCGAGCGGCCCAAAGGCCCGTCGGTTCGGGTCCTGTCGCTTTCCGTCGGGTCCCGCGCGGGCCCAAGCTCGACCAATCGCGTTCCACGAACCCCGCCGACGACCACAGACTTCTCGCCACATGAAGAGGGGAGGCCGTAGGGCCTCCTGAACACCCGCTCTCCCGAGCCGCTCCCGTCCAAGAGGAGAGAAGAGAGAGAGAGAGACACGCTCGCGGGACCGCGATCCCGATGGAGGCCTAAGGGACATGTTCCTCGACGCGACCAGCCCAGGAGGATGTTCCTCTATCCGTATCGACTTCTTCCTCTCCTTTCGTTTCTTCTTCTCCTTCTCACCGCGCTTTCTCTTCTGCTACCTGGCGACGCCGACGGACGCGTCCGACCAGGCGGGGGAGGATCTACACGGGACCTGTCGACGGTGAGAACGGAATAATACCGCCCCGCGGTGGATCATTTTATTCGATGTAGTCGCACATGCCGACGAGGAGGGGAACCAGAGAGAAGGAACGAGACAAGGAGAACGATAATGTCGAACGCGAGAAGCTGCTGATTGAAAGGAAAAGAGAGGGGAGTGGGGAAGCCAACAAGGGCCACGAGAGAAACGATCAACCAAAGTTCCTATTTTTCACGTGTTTTATGCGCAACTCGTCTCTAATCAAGTAGGATCTAAGAAGCGAGAGGATCTCGGAAGAGGTTCCCGGGGCTAGCTCGCGGGAAGTGGAGAGAAGAACGCGTGCGGCGGCGAGAGCACGCCGGAAACCTCGTGTCCGCGGCACCGGTGACACCCTCCCGCGCTAATTAGCCAGCCAATTAGAAAGGCCGCGGCCATGCGTAATGAGCTGCGCGCGCAAAAGTTCCTAAACGCCACGATGCGATGTTTTTTCCCGTGGACGACGACGAGCGACGCCTCGTCCCGCCACGCCGCTGGCGACCACCGATAATATTGATAAGCCTACCGATAAGCCGAGACAGAGAGTAGATAGAGTTAATGACTGAGAAGCGAGAGAGAGAGAGCCGCAGCAACGAGACGTACAGCCAGATTCCGATCGACGGGGAAACACCGTTGCACCGGAAGACGGAGAGCTCCGACAGTAACGAAACAACGCACCGTGTCTTAGAAAACGCGTTCAGGTTCGCAAGGCAATAAAATACCAAACGAATTTAAACCGAGGATAGAGATACTCGGCGTTGTTGATTTTCTCACGGGGTGGGCAGTGGTGTCGCAGAGAAACGGTGAGAGATAGATCGCGAGCCAGAGGGAGGAAACGAAGAGCGTGTATTTTGTCGGCGTTTTGGCGTCGATCGCGAACCCGATTGCCTTTACGAGCGAGAATTTTGAATCGCGGATACGTCGTCGAGGGACCCGGTCCCCTTCGAGCCGCCGCCGCCACGTGGCCGCCTCGACTCAAGCAATCCTTCGGTGGTGCGTCGACGGTGTTTTTAAACCTCCTGATATACCGATTCAGCCGCGTTAACTACTAACTATAGGAGTTTCAACGGAGAAGAACAGATCTATATACAATATAAATAAAAAATATATATATATATACATACACACATCTATATTATATATATATACATAAAGAAAAGAAAAAAAAACCGATTGGAAAAGCGTATTTAATTCTATATTCCTATACACATGCAAGGAGCACATGTACAGGTATTTTAATAAGATTAGAGGAAAGGACAACAACGATTCGCGTGTCTGATATAATAAATATCTAAGCAGTCCGAGTAAACATGTCCACGATGAGCGTCGTGTCGAACTCGTCGGTCGAGGTCGACTCGGACTCCTCGAACGACATCTCGAGCAAGGACGAAGGACCAGCCGAGCAGAAGTTCATCCTGCGGAACGAGCTGTACAACAGCCTCCTGGCGAGCGCTCTCGGCAAGACCGTGCTCAACAGGCACCTGAACTTCAAGGAGCAGGGGATTAATTTTAATCTGGCCAATCTGAAGGATAACCTGAACGCGCTCGGCGCCCTTAAGGAGCTGAAGGATCTCAAGGGATTGACCGTGAGCAGCGTGCCAGCCTTCCCGAGGAACCTCGCTCTGCATCGGGAAGATCACGATGAGGTCAGACCTCGCGACACCTCACTCCTCCTCCCCCCCTTTCAACCTCCCTGCATCCGCAACAATTAAAACTTCTCCGTCGTTTACAATCCTCCAAAGAAACTTTCTATTCGTTTGCGTTTCTGCGTTCTCGGCGACGGTACAGACAGCAGAGAAGTAGACTTTTGTTATTATTTAACGCTTTGACGGCTAGTTTGTCTGTGTTGCACTGATTTGTCAATTTTTGAGACTGCCGTGGACTCGGGAACTAGGTTCTCCAGTCGCTAACAGGTTGTAGGCGCGAATCAAGCGAAATTTTTCCAATTAACGTTCGGGAGAGGGCAGAGGGAGAGAGACGCGGCTGTGTTTCGAGTCGGAGACGGTTCCATTATTTTCAAGTTTCTCCCGTGGTCCAGAGTTATCGGGATCAGCCGGCGAGCCCCGAACAATGGTCGAAAAGCTGGGAGCTTTCACGGGGAACGGCCTCCTGCTCGAAGCCGTTTCGAAACCGGAGCATCAAGATCAATAATCCCCAAAAGAATCCGCGTCTTCACTGACCTACCCTCTTCCGGACTTCCCCGGCGCGCGACCCTCTCGGAACAGGAAGAAAACATATTCGTCGAATTTATGCCATCGCGCGAGAACCACCCCCTCGAGCAAACAAGCCAATTTCCCCGGGAGTAGAAAAGGGCGCTGGTGGAAAATCGGAAAATAGAAAAAATTATTTATGACTGGTAGAATGGCGGAAATATTGTCCAGCACGGTGGATGGCGAAGATTTAGGGCGTGCGCGCGGTAGACTCGCGGAAAAACGTGGAAGATGGCGAAAATGATTGGAAAGTAATATTTACGAGTTGATAGAATAACGAAAATATTATCTGGATCGTGCGAGCGCCGGGAAAATAGTCTCGGCGATGGAACGGGGGCGGCTCTCGCACGGGCGGTCGCGATGAGACGGTCCGTGTGTAAGTTGTCGGTTAAAAAGTTAGCGGATACTTAAGTGCGACGAGTTTTCGCGTAATGGGAGCCCGGAACGGGGGTAAAGAGTCTGCGGGAAGCGAACGGCGCAGGATCCCGGCCGGCTCCGAGGAAATCCTGTTTGCTTGACAATTACTTTTTGTTTCGCCGGTAAATCCAGTCTTCGACTTTCGAACTACTTTGTCCGTTCGTTCTCGCCTTTGTTTCTTCTTGTTCCTCGCCTCTCTTCCGCGTCTGCCTCCGCTCTCGACGTCGGCGTTCGTCGAATTTGAATGTAAATTGAAATGTAAATCTCGGTTTGAGTTCGAACGGGACCACCGCGGTAACGAAATCTTGCCCTACAAGTACTTTCCCAACATTTATTAAATACTTTAGCCCCGAACTTTCTGCATAGTTTTCGAGCCCCGGCTTTCTCCGTTTCCCTCTGCGTTATACTCTCTCTCTCATCGTCCATCTCGGTCGTTCTTTCTCGGAGCTCTCCACCCTCCATTCAAGTCGAGCGCAAACAAACGAGCCGCGTTTAAAATCCTTCGAGAGAACACCGCGGATTTTCTTGGCCGGCGCATTTTTCCGCGGCTTAATTCATTAATTTCTCGCAACGACGCCGCTCCGGCTCCTCGACTTCCTGTTGCTTCCTTTTGCTTCTGACCGAGTTATCGCCACGAGGCAACTTTTCTTGGCACGTTCGCGGTTCGAGCTCTCGGCTCCGTTGATTCCGCGACATGGCTTGACCCGAATTCGTGACGCACTCTCTCCACGATCCTCCCGAAACTCTTCTTCGATCTCCCAATAATTCTCCACTCGTCTAATTTTCCTCCGAACCCTCCCCTAATTCCCCCGTAGCTCTTCTATTTTCTGCAGCCTCGATTGTCTCGGAATCCTCCTGCAGTTCTGTAATAGCCATTTAATCCTTTGCTGTTCTAATTCCCTTCAAAATCCTTCCCTCGAACTCCCAATGTTTTTTCAATTTTCTCCCCGCCCCTTGCATAATTCTCTAACCATTCCAATTCGCTCGTTTTAGAGCACGATCAAAGTGTACTTGTACTCGTGGATATAAAATCGAGACAGGATATGAATAAACGCGTCTATTGGCAATTTTCTAGAGTAGACTTTCATTAGCCCCGCATCGATCTTCACGGAGGGGGAGAACCTCCGTGTTCTTCGCATGTTCCCGGCAGGCCCGCGAGAGACAGAGGAACGAATTAAAAGCTTCTGCAGTTAACAAAAATCGATCCCCTTTGAGCAGGAGCCCCGAGCTTTTGTTGCACCGCGAAAAGAACCGGAGAAGGGTGGTCGTGCAACGACACGCGGTAACACAGGCCCCGTCCGAGACCGTGTAATTAAGTGCGAGGCAATAATGAAACGCATCATCCCCACCCCTCTCGCGTTCAAGAAATAACAACCCTCCGAGCCCGTAAAGGGGGGGGATGATTCTTTGAGCCGCCGAGCAATCCGAGCTGCAGCTTCTAACGAGCTTTCTCACGATGCGTGCTGCGAGATCAATTAACACCCGGGCTCCGCTAATTACCAGCCCACGGGGTTGCTGCCCCGAGGAATCTCGGATTCTAGGGCTGCCGCGGAAATCCTCTTACTTCCGGCGCCCGGCCATCCTCTCGATCGCTAACCGCTCCTCTCAATCTCTCTTAACCGACGTCTACATTTTTCGAAACATTTGGCAGGCATTCTGGCGTTCAACAATTCGTTGAATACTCCGAATTTCGATCTACGATGGTTTATATTTGCTGTACATTTTGTTTGAACATTGGGAGAAAGATTAGGAAGGTTTCTTAACAGTGAATCTTGATTTACGATCAAACGTTTCGCATCTACGATGTTTATAGAAGATGTAGAAGCACGTTTTGCATCTACAATTTTCGAAACATTTGGCAGGCATTCTGGCGTTCAACAATTCGTCGAATACTCCGAATTTCGATCTACGATGGTTTATATTTGATGTACATTTTGTTTGAACATTGGGAGAAAGATTCGGAAGGTTTCTTAACATTGAATTTTGATTTACGATCAAACGTTTCGCATCTACGATTTTTATAAAAGATGTAGAAGCACGTTTTGCATCTACAATTTTTCGAAACATTTGGCAGGCATTCTGGCTTTCAACAATTCGTTGAATATTCCGAATTTCGATCTACGATGGTTTATATTTGCTGTACATTTTGTTTGATCATTGGGAGAAAGATTAGGAAGGTTTCTTAACAGTGAATTTTGATTTACGGTTGAACGTTTTGCATCTACGATTTTTATAAAAGATGTAGAAGCACGTTTTGCATCTACAATTTTTCGAAACATTTGGCAGGCATTCAGGCGTTCAACAATTCGTTGAATACTCAGAATTTCGATCTACGATGGTTTATATTTTATGTACATTTTGTTTGAACATTCGGAGAAAGATTCGGAAGGTTTCTTGACAGTGAATTTTGATTTACGATCAAAGGTTTTGCGTCTACGATTTTTATAAAAGATGTAGAAGCACGTTTTGCATCTACAATTTTTCGAAACATTTGGCGGGCATTCTGGCGTTCAACAATTCGTTGAATACTCCGAATTTCGATCTACGATGGTTTATATTTGCTGTACATTTTGTTTTAACATTGGGAGAAACATTCGGAAGGTTTCTTAACAGTGAATTTTGATTTACGACCAAACGTTTTGCATCTACGATTTTTATAAAAGATGTAGAAACACGTTTTGCATCTACAATTTTTCGAAACATTTGGCAGGCATTCCGGCGTTCAACAATTCGTTGAATACTCCGAATTTCGATCTACGATGGTTTATATTTGATGTACATTTTGTTTAAACATTGGGAGAAAGATTCGGAAGGTTTCTTAACATTGAATTTTGATTTACGATCAAACGTTTCGCATCTACGATTTTTATAAAAGATGTAGAAGCACGTTTTGCATCTACAATTTTTCGAAACATTTGGCAGGCATTCTGGCGTTTAACAATTCGTTGAATACTCCGAATTTCGATCTACGATGGTTTATATTTGCTGTACATTTTGATTGAACATTGGGAGAAACATTCGGAAGGTTTCTTAACAGTAAATTTTGATTTACGATCAAAGGTTTTGCGTCTACGATTTTTCGAAACATTTGGCAGGCATTCCGGCGTTCAACAATTCGTTGAATACTCCGAATTTCGATCTACGATGGTTTATATTTGATGTACATTTTGTTTAAACATTGGGAGAAAGATTCGGAAGGTTTCTTAACATTGAATTTTGATTTACGATCAAACGTTTCGCATCTACGATTTTTATAAAAGATGTAGAAGCACGTTTTGCATCTACAATTTTTCGAAACATTTGGCAGACATTCTGGCTTTCAACAATTCGTCGAATACTCAGAATTTCGATCTACGATGGTTTGTATTTGATGTACATTTTGTTTGATCATTGGTAGAAAGATTAGGAAGGTTTCTTAACAGCGAATTTTGATTTACGATCAAAGGTTTTGCGTCTACGATTTTTATAAAAGATGTAGAAGCACGTTTTGCATCTACAATTTTTCGAAACATTTGGCAGGCATTCTGGCGTTCAACAATTCGTTGAATACTCCGAATTTCGATCTACGATGGTTTATATTTGCTGTACATTTTGATTGAACATTGGGAGAAAGATTCGGAATGTTTCTTAACAGTGAATTTTGATTTACGATCAAACGTTTCGCATCTACGATTTTTATAAAAGATGTAGAAGCACGTTTTGTATCTACAATTTTTCGAAACATTTGGCAGGCATTCTGGCGTTCAACAATTCCTTGAATACTCCGAATTTCGATCTACGATGGTTTGTATTTGCTGTGCATTTTGTTTGAACATTGGGAGAAACATTCGGAAGGTTTCCTGACAGTGAATTTTGATTTGCGATTAAACGTTTTGCATCTACGATTTTTATAAAAGATGTAGAAGCACGTTTTGCATCTACAATTTTTCGAAACATTTGGCAGGCATTCTGGCGTTCAACAATTCGTTGAATACTCCGAATTTCGATCTACGATGGTTTATATTTGCTGTACATTTTGTTTGAACACTGGGAGAAAGATTCGGAATGTTTCTTAACAGCGAATTTTGATTTACGATCAAACGTTTCGCATCTACGATTTTTATAAAAGATGTAGAAGCACGTTTTGCATCTACAATTTTTGAAACATTTGGCAGACATTCTGGCGTTCAACAATACGTTGAATACTCCGAATTTCGATCTACGATGGTTTATATTTGCTGTACATTTTGTTTGGACATTGGGAGAAAGATTCGGAATGTTTCTTAACAGTGAATTGTGATTTACGATCAAACGTTTTGCATCTACGATTTTTATAAAAGATGTAGAAGCACGTTTTGCATCTACAATTTTTGAAACATTTGGCAGACATTCTGGCTTTCATCAATTCGTTGAATACTCCGAATTTCGATCTACGATGGTTTATATTTGCTGTACATTTTGTTTGAAAATTGGGAGAAAGATTCGGACGGTTTCTTAACAGCGAATTTTGATTTACGATCAAACGTTTTGCATCTACGATTTTTATAAAAGATGTAGAAGCACGTTTTGCATCTACAATTTTTGAAACATTTGGCAGGCATTCCGGCGTTCAACAATTCGTTGAATACTCCGAATTTCGATCTACGATGGTTTATATTTGCTGTACATTTTGTTTGAACATTGGGAGAAAGATTCGGAAGCCTTCTTGACAGTGAATTTTGATTTACGATCAAACGTTTTGCATCTACGATTTTTATAGAAGATGTAGAAGCACGTTTTGCATCTACAATTTTTGAAACATTTGGCAGACATTCTGGCGTTCAACAATACGTTGAATACTCCGAATTTCGATCTACGATGGTTTATATTTGCTGTACATTTTGTTTGGACATTGGGAGAAAGATTCGGAATGTTTCTTAACAGTGAATTGTGATTTACGATCAAACGTTTTGCATCTACGATTTTTATAAAAGATGTAGAAGCACGTTTTGCATCTACAATTTTTGAAACATTTGGCAGACATTCTGGCTTTCATCAATTCGTTGAATACTCCGAATTTCGATCTACGATGGTTTATATTTGCTGTACATTTTGTTTGAAAATTGGGAGAAAGATTCGGACGGTTTCTTAACAGCGAATTTTGATTTACGATTAAACGTTTTGCATCTACGATTTTTATAAAAGATGTAGAAGCACGTTTTGCATCTACAATTTTTGAAACATTTGGCAGGCATTCCGGCGTTCAACAATTCGTTGAATACTCCGAATTTCGATCTACGATGGTTTATATTTGCTGTACATTTTGTTTGAACATTGGGAGAAAGATTCGGAAGCCTTCTTGACAGTGAATTTTGATTTACGATCAAACGTTTTGCATCTACGATTTTTATAGAAGATGTAGAAGCACGTTTTGCATCTACAATTTTTGAAACATTTGGCAGGCATTCCAGCGTTCAACAATTCGTTGAATACTCCGAATTTCGATCTACGGTGGTTTATATTTGCTGTACATTTTGTTTGAGCATTGGGAGAAAGATTCGGAATGTTTCTTAACAGTGAATTGTGATTTACGATCAAACGTTTTGCATCTACGATTTTTATAGAAGATGTAGAAGCACGTTTTGCATCTACAATTTTTGAAACATTTGGCAGGCATTCCAGCGTTCAACAATTCGTTGAATACTCCGAATTTCGATCTACGATGGTTTATATTTGCTGTACATTTTGTTTGAACATTGGGAGAAACATTCGGAAGGTTTCTTAACAGTGAATTTTGATTTAGGATCAAAGGTTTTGCATCTACGATTTTTATAAAAGATGTAGAAGCACGTTTTGCATCTACAATTTTTCGAAACATTTATATTATATTTGCTGTACAATTTGTCTGAACATTGGGAAAAAGATTTGGAAGCGTCCACAACGGTAGATTCCTATTTACAGTTAAACATTCTCCAACCACGAAGTATATCGAAGCAGCTGCCCGGTTCCGCATCGATAATTTTCCAGTTCTTTCTCGGGAGTTGTTTAAACGGTGAACGAGGACTCGATAGAATATAGAAGCTACCGAGCAGCGAAGGGGTAAATTGACGCGGGACGTTTAATTATTCAAGGCGTGTTAATGAACGGTCCATCGCGGCGATCGCGGGGAACGTTTGACACGGACCGGACAGGTGAATATCATTTTCGTTATTTTTATTCCGGCGCGGATAGGGGCCGGCGATGCCGGCTCGTGTTCGACGACGTATCGATTCGCCATCGGCTGACATTTCTCTTCTTTCTCCGTGGGCCATGAATTTCTTACGACGCCTCCGCGGCCGATCGATACCGTCTGATACCGTGTCGCGCAATTATACACGAATTTGCCGATTTTATTCTCGAGCCTGCCTCTCGAACTCTCGCCTCCTATTCAGCCCCCTCGGCGAATCTCTTCTCACCCCCCACCGTTTCACGGTTTACGTCGACGGCTCGTCAATCGAATCGACAGTTTTCTTTCATTCTAAATAAACTTTCCGCAGGAGTTTCCATTGCCCTCTCCGTTCTTCCGAGGAGGGAGAACTTATTTCGGGTCGGACCGCGCCGATCTTGGTTTTAACCCTTGTGTTGTACCCATTTACTGTATTTCTTTCAACAATTTGCTAATGTTCCTCTAAAAAATATTACAAAATTTAATTTATAGTCTTGTAATGAGAATTTCTGCAAACATGTTAGTTAATTGATAGGAAGAACTCTATCATTCAACCTAGATTAGGTTAGGTTAGGTTAAGTTTCCACAACACAACTTGTACCTTCTAAGTACCTTTGTGCCTTGCCTCGTAAACCCACTTTGCAAACATGTTAAATACAGAATAGTTTTAAATAATCTATTCATTTTGGTTGGCTGCACAAGGGTTAAGGGATGAAACCACGCTGCTGTAATTTTAAAAAAAAATTTTACGGCAGTGTAATGAAAGAAATAAACAATCTAGTTACAGATCTTTGTTATACAGACTTTGGAGTGTGAAACAAAATGTTTTCATAAAAATTAGTCTTGTGTTTGGTGCTCTGCGGACCAAAATAGCCAATGATCGGCGTCCCGTGAATGATGCACTGTCGTTCCGCAATTAAAAAGGTCGAGTAGTCTGATTTTAAATAGTCTATGCATGTTGGTTGGCTGCACAACGCTTAAGGGATGAAACCACGCTGCTGTAATTTTTAAAAAATGTTACGGCAATGTAATGAAAGAAATAAACAATCTAGTTACAGGTCTTTGTTATACAGACTTTGGAGTGTGGAACAAAATGTTTTTCCGCAATTACGAACTGTCGTTCCGCAATTAAAAAGGTCGAGTAGTCTGATTTTAAATAATCTATACATTTTGGTTGGCTGTACAACGATTAAGGGATGAGACCACACTGCTGTAATTTAAAAAAAAAATGTTACGGCCATATAATGAAAGAAATGAACAATCTAGTTACAGGTCTTTGTTATACAGACTTTGGAGTGTGGAACAAAATGTTTTTCCGCAATTATGAACTGTCGTTGCGCAATTAAAAAGGTCAAGTAGTCTGATTTTAAATAATCTATACATTTTGGTTGGCTGCACAAGGGCTAAGGGATGAAACCACGCCGCTGTAATTTTAAAAAAATTTTACAGCAATGTAATGAAAGAAATAAACAATCTAGTAACAGGTCTTTGTTATACAGACTTTGGAGTGTGAAACAAAATGTTTTCATAAAAATTAGTCTTGTTTGGTGCTCTGCGGACCAAAATAGCCGATGATCGGCGTCCCGTGAATGATGTACTGTCGTTCCGCAATTAAAAAGGTCTAGTAGTCTGATTTTAAATGGTCTATACATTTTCATTGACTACATAAGGGTTAAGGGATGAAACCACGCTGCTGTAATTTTTAAAAAATTTTACGGCAATGTAATGAAAGAAATAAACAATCTAGTAACAGGTCTTTGTTATGCAGACTTTGGAGTGTGGAACAAAATGTTTTTCCGCAATTACGAACTGTCGTTCCGCAATTAAATAGGTCGAGTAGTCTGATTTTAAATAATCTATACATTTTGATTGGCTGCACAAGGGTTAAGGGATGAGACCACACTGCTGTAATTTAAAAAAAAATGTTACGGCCATATAATGAAAGAAATGAACAATCTAGTTACAGGTCTTTGTTATACAGATTTTGGAGGGTGGAACAAAATGTTTTTCCGCAATTACGAACAGTCGTTCCGCAATTAAAAAGGTCGAGTAGTCTGATTTTAAATAGTCTATACATTTTCATTGACTACATAAGGGTTAAGGGATGAAACCACGCTGCTGTAATTTTTAAAAAATTTTACGGCAATGTAATGAAAGAAATAAACAATCTAGTAACAGGTCTTTGTTATACAGATTTTGGAGGGTGGAACAAAATGTTTTCATAAAAATTAGTCTTGTTTGGTGCTCTGCGGACCAAAATAGCCGATGATCGGCGTCCCGTGAATGATGTACTGTCGTTCCGCAATTAAAAAGGTCGAGTAGTCTGATTTTCCTGAATTATGCGCGAGAAATCCTTAATCTGTTCGCATCGCCGCGCGCCGGACCCTGGAATTTATAGCCGATCGGACCGTGTCAGTTTTTAGTTTAATCGCGGCATCGCGACCGAAATGATAGACCGCTGGGTTCCGGTGAAAAACGCCATGGAAACGGGGCCGGGTTTGTAATTTCCCAGATTACACGTGCACCCGAGCAATCTCCTTCCGTTGAAATTGGCGGCTGCACGGCAACAATGTGTCTCAAATTGACGCTAGTCGCTGCCATGCGCGGCCGGTTAACACGGTAGCCGAGAGAGATTAAGAGTCGTGAACGGGGCTGGCTCGAGTCTTTTCGATTTTATAAGGCTGCCAACTTGCGGGGGTAATTTGCAAGACGCCGCGACTCCGCCTGAAACTCAAAAACACAGCCTCGGGGACCCGTGGCATCGAAGATTCCACGGATTCTTGCTCCCCGGTTGAAATACGATACGATAAATCGGTCTTAAGCTCCGATAGGCTATTAACACGCCGGGAAATTAATTCAATAATTGATTAAATCGCTACCACGAATATCGAGATCTCGTCCCTCGACATTGTTGCTGCTTAAAGCTGGTTTGAAACGAATTCGTATCGGCTGGCATTTCGAGAACGGAAGAACGTGGAAACGGCTCGAAGATTGACACGCGGGTTCGTTCGGCGAACTAAATTTACCGATTTCGATCAATTTGTTTACCCGGGCTCGCTTTGATGTTGCTCATGCAACAAAGTCGCTCGCATTCCCGGGGACTAAGTGGCAGGCGTGAACGCGGCTTAAGCCGTTCAGGTGTTCAGGCGCCACGCTCGCTGATTTATCGATCAATTTATTAATGGGTCAGCTCTTCTCGTGCGTTCGATCATGAATATCGGATGAAGCAGCCCGGTCGGCCGAGAGCGAGCCTCATAATTACGGTGATTAATGCCCCGGGTCCGTATTAATCGCCGCCCGAGGCTTATTTTCGAAATTGTCCGCGCGCGGAAAAATCGAAAAGCCTGCCACTTGTTGTTGCTCGGCTGTGTAATTTCGTCCCGGACCGCTTTGTGCAACACTGTTGCCGGCGCGGCGGGACGCGCGATCTCCCGGAATTCGTTTAATCGACAGCTCGAAAACGGTCCTCCACACACACACACATACATACATTCAGTGGAAATAATTATTCGAACTCGAAACCCCGAGTAACTACGACAAACGGAGATCCTCGACAGATCTCGTTAATTCTCCGACTTCGAAACAGCGAACTCCGATTATTCCCCGTATTATCAACGCCCGGCGTTTCGCGAACGACAATCTCGCGGTATCGTTTCATAAACGGCTGTTAATCGATGTTGACGCGGACGTGTTTAAGCGACATCGATTCTCGTTCACGATGTTGCTAATTCTGAATTTTTCACTCGGCTGCCCCGTTGTTGGTTACAATTGTGAACGGGCGTTGTGATTAGTCTCCCTCTCGTTTCGAAGCAATTTGCTGGATTATTCTTCAATTTCACCGGGGGTGGGGTTGAACAAGTTTAATGATTTGTTTGTGCTCCGACGCTTCTTTGTTTACTTTAACGATCTTAACTCTTTGCACTCGGATGTGACTCCGTTTTGATATTATCAACCCGGATCTGTCCCTCATTTCACGAAATGATTCTGTCCCTCGGTGTCAAATTGACACAGTGATAAATATCGATGAATTAATAAGGTAAACAGTTAGTTTTCGGTGTTTTTTTCATTCAAATTAATAAGTTCACACTTAAATCTTAGGTTTTTCGGTTATGTTTCGCATTGTAAAAATAAACGACGCGAAGTTTCGGGAAAATTTACTTATAAATAACAGAACAGTATAACTTACTTCGGGAAAACTGTGTCAAATTGACAAGAGGGACGGATGAGGGTTAAATTCGTCTGTATTGTATAAATTGTAAGAAGCTCAACTGTTGTATGAGAAAACAGGTTCAATTTACAGTAGCGGACAAAAGTTTAAGACTGTTTAATATTGTACTATACGATTTGAACTTTTTTGGGGAAGCTAGAGCAATTTAGTTTACTAAAGGATGTGGAAAGAAATCTTTTCAAAAATTGCAATTGATCGGAATTGTTGAAAAAATACTAAAAGTTGAATTTTTAACTTTTTTATGTGGGCCTATATTGAAAATTTAAAAAATACATTTTGTAGATTTGTGTCAATTAAATATATTCTGAAAATTTCGTCAAAATCGGTCGACGTTGCAATGAGCTACAAACGTTTAAAGATGGTAAAAATTGCAGATTTTCACGATTTTCTGCAATAATTCGCAGTCGACCGATTTTGACGAAATTTTCAGAATATATTTAATTGACACAAATCTGCAAAACGTATTTTTTAAATTTTCAATATATACCCGCATAAAAAAGTTAAAAATTCAACTTGTAGTATTTTTTCAACAATTCCGATCAATTGCAATTTTTGAAAAAATTTCTTTTCGCATCCTTTAGTAAACTAATTGCTCTAGCTTCCCAAAAAAGTTCAAATCGTATAGTACAATATTAAAAAAGTTATCGTCTTCTTTAGAGCGGTCTTAAACTTTTGTCCGCTACTGTATATGTGCAACATATAAAAGATCGATCTGGGTTGAAAGAAATGTCTTGATTTTCGAATTAAAATTGCTTCGAGTCCAAAGAGTTATCACTGATTTATACAGGGTGGGTTATCTAACGTTGCCACCTGAAATATCTTCGTTGTCTTTAAAGCCCACGTGTGAAGTCTACAAATAAGGTTCGACAATTAGTCTGTTATTAACGAGTAGACTGCGAATTTCTAATGGTTAATGCAAAATAATAATGTTCCGTGTCGGTTATATGGACTAGGAGCTACTTAGAAAGTTTATACATGCTTAAGTAATTATAGTCAGTGAATTCCTAACGAAAGGGACTATCATTGTACAAAATTTCAACTCTGTAGCTCACGGGAAGCTAGTTTAACCCTTTGCACTCCGCTGTCGCCTCTGAGGCACCACTAGAAATTGTTGTATCATTATTCAAAATATTGTTTACATTATTAAATATATCGGTATCTAATCAATTACTAAACATTTAGGTATTGTATGAGGTATTCTACCAATTTCATATCTTTCACCATACAATTTCAAAAATCATAGGGAATGGAAGTATTCTAGATCGGAAGAAATGTTTAATTTTCCAGTTAAAATAGCTCGGAGTGCAAAGGGTTGAAATCAATTGCAAAATTTGTACCGAACAAACAAACAGACAAGAAAGCGAGCTAATAAAAACGTGGTAAAAAGGTTAATCCATTCAAATAAATGAAGGTGACCTTGATATCTCTAAAAAAGATCACATAAAAACAAAAATATTTCTGGTGTCATGCGAGCCCCACTGAACCATTCAACTTCGTCCTTCAGACATTTGACGTATCTTTAAAAACAACAAAGATATTTGAGGTGATAACGGTAGCTGACCTACCCTGTATATCGAGAGGGTTAATTTTCCATTTGGCAACGGTGTGTGTGACTTAAGCTAATTTGTTGGATGTTTCTGTTACAGAAGGCCTCTTTCGCGTGGTCCGAGGGTGGCGAGGAGGGTGGCGGTGGAGGCGGAGGTGGTGGAGGAGGTGGAGGAGGCGGAGGTGGAGGAACCGGAGGTGCAGGAACAGGAGCAACGGGCCCAGCAGCCACCGGGGGTGGTGGACTGGCCCATTGGGTCAGCGTGATGGCAGAGCACATCCACAACCCTCATTCTGCGACCGGGGTTGGGGGTGTTCATCATCAACAACAATCGCCGCCTCAACCACCCTATCCGTGGAACAACGGGCTCTCCAGTGATGTGAGTCTCAACAACCCTTCCATGTAACATTCGTTATCACTAGACTGCGGATCTCTATGCAGAATAAAAATGTTTTGCATTGATTACGTTAAGCAGGAATAACATAAAAATTGATTTCATCCCTTGACGACTATATTACATTGAAGGCTACGTTGCAACATTCTTGATTTTTAAAATCTTCCACTGTTTTATATGTCATCCAAGCAATTTCTTCATAAATGCATAAAGATCCGCAGTCTAGTTATCACAGATCGCTGCGTGTCTCATCCAGAGAAACATATAACAAAGGGGATGAAATGTGGGATAGGAATGTTTCGGTTAAAAATATTCACTAGCCCTGGAATTCATTCAGGCAATTTTTTGCTAGCTTAAAAATTGATAGGACTGTTAGGTACTTTGAATATCAAACCATCACCAAAAAAAAAATCTCTCCCAACGGACGTCCTCCGAAGACGAGAAAAAAAAACGACGGATGCTGCGTCAACGGAATCCGCGAAAAAAAAGGATCCGTTTTTTCTCGCCGATGGAACGGGTTGTATCCCCGTTTCGATTTTGTTTTCCGCTTTCTACCCTACCCCCTCTCCAACTCACCCCTGTTGTCTCCGCGCGCGGGAATCCTGCATAATTTCGAGGCTGGATTAGAGGAGGAAGCGGTGAAAGTGAAAGGACTCGGAAGGAAGACAAAGAGACCGATGGGACCAGCGGAAAAAAATTACCGTGGACCAGTGGAGGGGCGAGAGAGCTGGAAAGGGTTGAAGATCCTCTTTGCATACTCCTCGCTCCGCCCCGAGCCGCGGGAAAAAAACAAACAGACGGAAGCGCGAAAAAAAATTTTTCAGGACCTCCGGGTGGGGGTTGATTTGAATACCTCCTCCCTTATGGTGCAACGGCATCATTTTTTTGGCGCGGTAGATTTTTTCGACAGGCTTTTGTAACGGATCTTTCTTTCCTGTCGACGCGGGAGTAACAACAATTCTGTAGGTTAAATTGATTGCGGTGTGAACGTTTCAACCCCTCGAAATTCCGCAACGTTCTGCAAATTGAAGAAATTTAATTTTAAATGAGAAAAAGAGGGGTAGATTTCAAATTTTCAAAGCTTCTACTTAAACATTTTCCCTCCGCGATTTACTTCCAAAGGGATGACTCGTAGATTCCCGCAATAATTCATTACCGCTCCGCGCAAGATCAACAACCACCCCATTGTGCAACTCGGAGATTCAGAGCCCTCTGTGTCTACGTCTGGAAAACAAACACCGTGGCTTCACAACGGAAAGCAACATCATCCCTGTGTGCCTTGACAATCGCGACAATCAAAAACTACCCCCTCCATCGCGAGACAATGGTCTTGGAACAACGGTGCCTCTTGCCGTGACACGTCGCAAGGTGCTGCGACTCGCATCCTCGAATCCGAATGACCGCTCAGTGAGTCGGGGAAAGGGATGAAGGGACAGGGAAGACGCTTCCGTGGGCCCCGGAGGATCAGCCGGTTCCTTTTTTTGTCTAGGCCTGTCTAGGCGCCCGCAGGACTCTGTGGAGAGGCCTTCGGGAAAAAACAAGGAGCCACGACAATGAAGGGACGATTTAAATAATCCGCGGCATGCAAATGCCCGGTAGATTCTCACGGGACGGGCCCACGGAGCCCTGTGGGCCGTGGTCATGGGTGGGGGGTTCATCCACCGAGAGAAACAGGAAGACACCAACCGAAGACAATCGCTCAATCTGCATACGGGTGCTGGCAACCCTTTCAGACGCGTTCTAGGGATGATCGACGGCTTCGAGCAAGAATTTAATTGAGGGTTCAGACCGCGATCTTCTTTCGATCTAGACTCACTGGAAACGCACACGTAACCGACCAGGCAACTGTCTCTGAAAGATGAGAATCTCGGGATCGAACGTTGCAACACCTGATTTTTGCATAAAAATTTATGAATGAGAAATATGCACTTACAGATTCCATTTTTTGTCTTTATTTGTGGAGTACAATCCCCATTGAAGGTTGTAGGGGGTTGTAGGCGTGAAAAAGACGCAGCTAGAATATGATCTGATCTACAACGATTGACTGCTCGATATTACAGGACAAGGGGATGAAGTATGTCTTCATCATAGGCATCGACTAATCGTTCATCGAATCATTCATTTTTTCTTGCACGTACGAGGTACGCCACACAATTGCCCTCTCGACTTTTTCATGGAAAAGTCAGAAGACTGAAAGCAACCCCGAATGTCAGAGATCAAACAACACGACCCTCGCAAAGAGCAGCAACCTTTATTGCGGCATCGAAAAATCTGAGCGTTGAAAAAACGATGATTCTGCTCGGTAAAAAGTATCTTCTCGGTACTAAAAAGCGTACAGGGTGCAAGTGGGGCAAACCGAGAACCTCGAACTAGTCCAAGGCCGTTCACAGTGCCCCGACGAGTCTTCGGAGGGGGTTGCAAAGGAGTCGTACCCCTGTAAACACGTTTTCGGATGTTGTAATCTGTCGCCGGTTTCGCCCAGCGGGTGGTCAACCCTTTCTCCGTGCTTTTTTACGCCTGCCCGACCTTAATCCCTTAAAACGCTTAGAGCAGCTCTTTAGGGTAATTTCGCGACTGAGTAGGGGAGGGGGGGAAGGATGGATTTAGCCCGGAGGTGAAGATGCAAAACACCTTGGAAAACACCGGCCCCGAAGCGACTAACTGGAATCCGGTGTGCTGCGTGAGACTGCGGCGTAAAAGGAAACTACCCTTACGAAGATTATGCAAAGGAAGAGTTTTCCACCCCTTTGGCTCCGGTTCTCCTCTTCGTCCCCCCCTTTGTCACGGTGCCGGGACGAAAATTAAAATAATGGCCCTCCGTGCCCGACCCTGCTGCCAATTTTTTTCTCTCTCTCTCTCTCTCTTTGCGACGTCTTCAACCCTCTCCGCTCGTTTCTCCACCGATCGAATTTTTTTTTCCCCGGATTTTTTTTTGCTCGCGGAGCAACGGATGCAAATCGTGCAACGGCATTTTTGTCTCTGCGCGACGTGAGACAAAAAAAAAGCGAGCCCAGGGGAGAGACTCATTGTCTCGATGACGACGGGGACGAACTAGAGGGGATGATCGTCGGGCAACCCCTTCGTCCTCGATCTGGATCGCCTAATGAATTTTCGGTCGTAACGTATCGCGCGCGCAGATCGCTATAGACCGGCCAACCGGTCGCGATTTTTTCCACGAATTTTTTTCGAGCTTGTTACATTGTGCCAACGGGAGCTAACGGCTGTGCCCCGGTTCTCCGTGCAACTTTTTCAACGCGTTTTTTTTTCTAGGGGATCCGGGTTACGCAGTCAACTCCCGTTCGCCGGATTTCCCGCGAGGGGCGGCTTATTACTCTCCTCTAATTTCGAGACTCGGCCGTGAATAACTCGTTCAATTTATCGGAGATTATTTAATCGAATCCGAGGGGCGTAGCCGGCGAGGGTAGACTCCAGCTATCGTTTTCATCGGTTTCTTTTTTTTGTCTCGACAGCTTTTTCCTGTCGAATAGAAATGTCGTAGACGAATCGAAAATGCTTTCCCCGAAGGAATTCCTCGCCTGGAAACGTCGCAGCCTGCAGCGTTTCGCGTCTCCCGCGATTCTAGCCGAGCGATTCCAGTCGAGGAAAAGAGAAAATGGCGGAGAGAAGGAACTGAAAGGGAAATCACCGAGAAATCGTTCCGCCCGGGTGGCCACCGAACGATCCGAGGACGAAATCGCGGGAAAAAGGGCCATAACTCTGTCCCGGGCCCAAATGTTGTGACACCGGCGCCGTAAAGGGGTTGCTCGATGCGACTTCGCCTTTGTCTCTGCTGCAACCCCCGATCGGACGACCTCTGATGGCTGGCCACGGGGGGTTGTCTCCGATGAAGGGGTCTTAACGTAGAAATTGCTGCCCGTGAAATTTCTTCGGCTGGGAATCGCAATTTTCAATGCTGATCTCGATCGAAAGCAAACGTTTCACACCGGTGAAGCTGAATGGGTGCAAATCCATTCGTTAATGTATATTAACGCGCGGAAAATGAATTTTAAGTGTTCTGCAACTTCGAGCTACTTGAAAGTACCAGATAATTGCATTAGTTCGTGCCAGATTTGAAGATAAAATTCAATGGTTACATTTTAAAGAATACAGCTCTGCTATTCAATTATTTTCTAATTGTAGAAAAGAATGGTGACTATAAGGGTGTCCCGGCTAACTTGATCAGCTTGTATATCTTTGTTGTTTTTAAAGATACGTCATATGTTTGAAGGACAAAGTTGAATGGTAAAATGGGACTCATACGATACCAAAACAATTTTTGTTTTTATGTAATTTTTTTTAGAGATATGAAGGTTTTGATACATCAATCGGTGCAGCTTGACATCGTTATAAAAAAGTACTAACCTATGTATGTCGAAAAGTTAGTTGTTCAGGAGATATTTCAATTTAAATAACTCTAAAACACCATTACTGTTGTACTAAGACGTTAGCGTTTATTTACTAGTGTAACGTCTTAGTACGACAGCAATGGTGTTTTCGAATTATTGAAATTGGAATATCTCCTAAACAACTAACTTTTCAACACACATAGGTTAGTACTTTTTTATAACGAATGTCCAGCTGCATCGATTGATGTATTAAAAACTACCTCATTCCATTTAAAAAATATGAAGGTGACCTTCATATCTCTAAAACGAATTACATAAAAACAAAAATTTTTTTGGTATCGTATGAGCCCCATTTTACCATCCAACTTTGTCCTTCAGACATTTGACGTATCTTTAAAAACAACAAAGATATTCAAGGTGGTCAAGTTAGCTGGGACACCCTGTATGCAGGGTGTTCATTTGAAAACTTTCCAGCCGAATATCTCGAGAAGTATGAGAGACATTAAAACAAGTGTAAAACCAAGAATTTCGAGGGTGAACGAAGGGGACAGTGTCAGTTTTTTATTTACATAGTTGGCGTTTTCAAGGTCATTTGAAGGTCAACTTTGTTTTTTCAAATGGAAACCTACATTTTTTATTATGGGGTCTTATTGTACGTAAAAACACCAGCAATTTTCGTAGGATGCTTTTTTTTATCCGCAGGTTTCCATTTGAAAAAACAAACTTCCCTAGTAGCGCAAAAATATTGGATAAATATTTTTGAAGCCACACTTTTTCATATGAGAAAAATATTTCTTCCTAACTTATATAAAAAAGAATATTTGGTACTTAATGTAAAATAAATATTGTATGTATATTTGAATATTAAAAACAGATTGAATCTCTTTTAGTATTATATGAATGTGTATACAATATCTTGTGCTGCTAGGGTTGACGTTCAAGTGACCTTGAAAACGCCACCCAAATAAAAAACTAATCCACTTTTTTAATATCTTTCACAATTCTCGAGATATTCGGCTGGAAAGTTTTCAAATGATCACACCCTGTATACCTTTTCTACACTCCGCCGTGCAGTGCAGTTACGCAATCGTCTAATAAACATATTTTTGGTGTGAGACGACCCAGCACGCAGATGGAGAGTTAATATTCGTGGCGTACGGATGTCCGCTAACCACCGATACGGTCCGGGATCAGCCCCCATAAGAAAAAGAGTTCGTCACCGCGCGGAGATGAAAAAGCTTTCACCGTTATCCCCGAAGACGTGACCAGGAGTGCCGTTAGACGAGGAAAAAAATGTTAGCACCCATGAAAGACGTGGCACCGGAACGTTTCTTCCGGAGATTACATGTCCCGGCTCTCGAGGATCCGAGAGGAGAGTGGAGATGAGAGGAAAAAGTTGGCCGGTTGCTAGGGGTGCTTCGAGCGAGAGTGAGAGAGAAAGATAGTGGGGTGCGTATGCAGATCGTCGTGAAAGTGGAGTACAAAGGGTCCATAGTCTCACGCTATTGTGGCCCAGGTAAGATAAAGGTGTGCCGGCCCTCAGGCCGTCCCCACGAATACATACCCGGGGACCCAGTCCTCTCTCGATGTCTCTTTAATTTTTATTAATGACGGCGAATTTGAATTTCTGCATCGGTGATATGGGAACGTCGTCTCTCAGACGACGACGCGTACGTGACTCGGACGGATCTCTTCGCCGAACGATGATCATCGATCATAATTATCCGGGACGGGTTAACTGTGTCGTGCTCGATCGGGATCGAAGGGTTGCCTCGCCGGGAACACGGAGGAAACGAGGACGATGGGGGATTTTTCTAAATCGACGGTAATTGATCGGAGAAATTGGTCCCTGGGATAAGGTGAAGTGCCCTAAGTCTGGACAGTCCAAAAGTGATACCTAAATCTGGACAATTGAATTTTCATAGTAAAATCAGTAATTAAGAGATTAAATAATTATATTATATATTCTGAGGCCTCAGCTACAAGTAGGTGTGAATATTATTTCATTAAGACTTCAATTGAAATTTAAAAATGAATTCAAAGTTCATCTGAAAACAGTATACAAAATAGTCTATTTACATGCGAATCATGTGCATTTATAGTTCGAACTTTTGTTAGAAAAAAAGATATAATTTAAGCCCTCAGACAAAAAATAATTATCACACATAATAATATTGATATTTTAAAATAAATTGGCAATCAAACTTAACGTAAATAATAATTATTAATCCAAATATTAGATGTCCAAGATTAGGACTGTTTTCAAATATAAGTACTCCATACTGGGACGCGATGACAGTAGCTGTCCCACTCTAAGCTTATACGCAATGTGCTTACGCCTGAAGCCGGACACGTGTTTGTGAATAAAATCAACGTATTGTTTGCAAATTATTTAACTACATGTACGTATAATTAGTCTTCTATTAGCTTGAATAACGTATGTAGAAAATGTATTCCGGTTGTGACGTTAATAATACTTTGTGTTTACATCTTAAATCTATCAGTATTACTACTTAACCTTAAAAGTTGTATTATGACAAGTTTTATTAAAACAGTAAATGAAAATAAATATATATTTGGTTAAATAATACAATACTATAATCTATGATAAGAATACTACATATTACGCAAAGCATCTTCTATTCGTCATGCGCAACAGCGCCACCAACCAACATTTTAGGTTATGTTCGCTCGATCAACTCGTAAATTGAATTTGTCCCGATATAGGCTTTACTTCTGTCTAGGTACTAGCTTAGATTGGATTTAATATGTCCAACTATAGGTTTGAATTATTCTTGTTAATACAATTAAGATATTAACCTAAACAATGATTTTTTTATTTTAAATTACTTTACAAACTCTGAACTGTATGTTAAAACTCTTAAGAAATTGTTTTTGTTTATTTAAAGTGATAAAATTTAAAATAGAAAAACATGCTGTCCAGGGATAGGGCACTTTACCTTAGGTCGGGGGTGGTTTTAAAATGTCGAGTTGTTAACACCTTCACCTAAACATTTCGGAGGAAGAACAATCGAATTTATTCCCAGTCGTTGATGGAAGAAACGCTCTGCACTCGAGAAACGAATAAATGGGGGAATGGAGGTTTTCTTTTTATTTAAGCACTTTAAACTCCACTGGGTTTGTTTCGCTTTGCAGGAATAACTACGAGTAAATAAACAATTTAATGATTTCGGCGCCAGGTTCGATCAAATGTTACTCGCTAAGCAATTTTGCAATTTAAATTGTTCTCGACGTTTGGATCCAAATGTGGACCATTTTCAAGAGAAATTTTGCGTCTGTAAAATACTGTAAGCTATAGTAATTGTTCAACAAAACCCGGTAATACCAATAAAACTTTGACATACTTGCTACGAGTGTTGTAGTTAAAAAAATAAAAGTAACAAAGTTTCAGAAAAATTGAATGGATTTCAGTCAAATAAAGACAGGAAGGTAGATAATATATTTGAGATCGCTCGGAGCTTTCATAATTTATGTCAGTAGGAAGATTGAGGGTAATTTTAATTTAAAGTAGAGATTGAAGCTAGCCAGATTGCGGATCGCGTTGAATTTCGATTGTCGGCGTTGATGGACTGTTAAAAAAAGGTTGTTGCTCCGCCGTCGCGGCTCGCCGCGGAGTTCCAGCAGCGAGAGGCCAGTCTGTTGGACGGGGGGAGAATCTAATTAATGCATTCCGTGTTGTCAGCTCGTTAAAGTGGCGCGTAGAAACGCGTGTCGCGAAGAAACAGTAGATTCAGTGTTTTAGACGGCCACGTGTTTTTTAATGACGAGTAGCAGACGCCGTGGCATTTCGTGGCGGGTCGATCGAAGGGGGCCCTAGTGTGTCTCCCATTGGTTTTTTTCGACGAACAAAGCGCCTCAGAGTCTCTCTCGAAGAACGTTCTGGAACGAGAGAAAAAAATCCACGGTGTCCCGGCTCCGGCGATTTAATTCCAGCCGAAAAAAATCCCGACGAAAAGTTTGGAAACTGTCCGGGAAAGCAAACTGCGATCGAAGGGAGAGAAACTATGTTCAGTTCTTCTTTCTTCTTCCGCGGGGCGGAAAAAGTTGGTCAAAAAGCTCACGGAGCTTCACGCTACATTCCATTCCGATTCAATCGGATAACACATTCCTACGGAATCGTATGTTTTAAGACTTTCCCGGCGAAACGAGGGCGGGGGACTAGAAACGATAAGAAAAAGTTACGCGGGAGGATGTCGAATTAAATTGAAAAGACTGTCCGCAGGGTAACAGCAACACCGGTCGCGAAACTGTCGAAAATTTTTCGGGGGGACACCAGGGGGAAGAAGACGAGCGTGCGCGCGCGCGCGTACGGAAAGTTACGCGATTAAACTTTCAACTACTTCCGCACGTCACAATCGAGATTCCCGGAAGTTCCGGTAAGACTTTCCGGGGAAGTTCGGGGCCGAAGGAAAATCCCGAAAGTTCGACTACTGAAAGGGATTTCCAGCGCGTCCGTTTCGTCTGTCTCTTTTCCCCTCTCTCTCTCTCTCTCTCTCTATCTCTCTCTCTCTCCCTTTCTCTCTCTTTCGTTCCCCGTTTCCCTTGGTCCATTCCCGCGCCGATCGAATCGACGTGTCCCGAACGCAAGCGCTGCTTATTTCTGTCTCCTCGGTTTCGCGAATTCCTGGCCCGGGGAACGACAGCGAGGCTCGCAGCGAAATTGCGAATATCGGAATCGATGTTTAAGCCAGACGCACAAACGCATCGGGGAACGGCAACCGAGGGAAATTGGATAGGAACACGCGCCCCCAGGAAATATCGAATCCGAAACCCTCCGAGTGCTGCATCCCGAAAATTCGCCGGCTGCATCTTTCGTCAACGTTCCATTCGCGGACCCTCGAGTTTTCCGAAAACAATTCGCAATTTTAAACATTGCAGAAAGCATCGACGTCGATACTCAAAATAATTCAACCCTCTCCCGTCCCTTCGCCATGCATCACCTGTCTGTTACGAAAATTTAGGGAAAATATTGGGAGTACGAATAAGTCTCCGCCGTTTTTCATCTTAGATTGGGTATTTATTGCGAAAGTACGGTACCCGATGTTTTATTCAAAGTATTGTCCATCGCTGGCCACAACTTTTTCCCATCTTTCTGGCAGCATCAAAGAACGCTTCATCTTTTGACGCTATCCATGAATCGACCCAATTTTTGGTATCTTCGTATGATGTGAAGTGAAACAAGTAGTAATCAGAAGGAGCAATGTCTGGTGAATACGGCGGGTGGGGTAAAACTTGACAATTAAGTGTTTGCAAGTAGGTTTTGACCGGCGCACAGTGATTTTCGCGTAGTACGTCATCAAAGTATAGTCCTTCGCGAACATTCTTAAAAAAATTCCAATTGAATCGATGAAAAACTGAGTTGGCGGCAGATTTTTGTCCAAAAAGATCGGCTTCTGGCCCACTGTGCGGCGCCGCAACATGAGGACAAGCATTATCATGCAGAAGAATGATTTTGTCGTGTCTGGAGTAATAATGGGCGCATTTTTCCCTGAGTGCTCGGCTCAACCTCATCAATTGAGTTTGGTAGAGAGCTCCAGTAATGGTTTCACTCGGTTTGAGCAACTCATAACACACGACACCAACATTTACACATTTAATTCGTACACATTTAAAAAACGTATCACTTTTTCAGAATTGGACCCAACAGCTTGAGTTTCTTTTCAGACGTTAGAAGGATTAGTTTACCAGCTAATATGTAAATAATTATTTTTTAAAAATGTTATTGGTCGCAATTGCGAAGGAAATACATAAAGGTCACGATTCTTAAATTTTTTATCTGTACCTGTAATGAAAATTTAGAAGACGCCTTTGGTAGGTCTAAGTAAGTTATATACTTGTACAAAGTTTCATCGAAATCGATCAAGGATGTTACGAAATATAATTGATTGAAAATAGCAAAAATCGTAAGAATCTGCGATTTAAATGAATCGCAAACCGTAAATTCAAAGATTTTTACATCTTACAATGCCCATAGCTTTTTTTATCCGTCAACCAATTTCAATGAAACTTTGTACATATACACTGCCGCTCAAAAGTATGTGGACACTTACCATGTTCATGAAATTTGTGTTATATAATGTATATTTTTATTATCAAACAATATTTGTTGCTAAAGTCTGTTATGAATATGTATGTAATGTATTCTAATAGTACCAAAATAAGCAATTTAGTTATTGAATTTTCTTAAATAAATAAAAGAGAAACTATGGGACCACACAGATAGATAAGTCCGATAACGATGTCCCAAGTCTGAAAAACATTTGTGGGAAATATTAGAATTTGTGTGGAACCTTATTGAAAGTGAAGTAATGAAAAAGTTACTAGCCAGAATGCCACGACTAGTAAACGCGGTCATAAAAGCACGCGGTGGATATGTAGACGAAAAGAAAATATAATTATTTTTTATCATTATCGGTGAGATATTTAATAAATTATTATTAAAATATGTTCTCCAATACTTTACGAACTGAAATACATACAAGATAATCAAATTTACCAAAGATATCATAACTTTTTTCAGGTAGTTATAAGAATTAAGGAAGTGTCCACATACTTTTGAGCTGCAGTGTATATAACTTACTTAGATTTACAAAATACATGTTTTAAATTTTCATTACGGGCACAGATACAAAATTTAAAATTCGTGGTCTTTACTGTTCCCTTCGTAATTGCGACCAATAACAATTACAAAAAAAATTATTATTACACATTAGCTAGTAAACTAACCCTTCTAACGTCTCAAAAAAACTCGAGCTGCTGAGTCCAATTTTGAAAAGTTTATTCGTTTTTGAAAGGTGTACGAATAGTTTGTACACCGACTGTAAGTATTTTTCCATGAATATTCGGCTTTGCAGTTGATGTTGAACCATGGCCAGGTGGTCCCCATGATTTATTCTTCTTCGGGTTATCGTAGTGCATCAATTTTTCATCACCAGTGACTATGCGATGCAAAAAATCCTTCCCTTTATGTCCTGGCAATCGGCGTTCAATGTTTCTCGGCGTCAGTTTATCTGAAACCCAATTTCCTTGCTTTTGAATCGTTCCCAATGATTTTAAACGATGTGAAATCGCTTGTTGAGTCACTGATAATGCAAGATGCAAGTTCTTCTTGCGTTTGGCAGGAATCTTCATTCAATAATGCTTCCAATTCCGCGTCTTCGTACACTTTCGGTCATCCACTATGTGCTTTGTCTTCGACATCGAATTCGCCGTTCTTAAACATTTGAAACCACTCATGACAACCTCTCTCACTTGATGCAGCCTTACCATACGCTTCTACAAGCAATCGACGCGCCCTGGCTGCAGATTTCTTCGAATTAAAGAAGTAAATCAGAACTTCCGCAGTAAACGTTTATTCAGCTCAAAATTCGACATTTTCACACGAAAGAATATAGCACGCTGATACACAATCGCTAATATTTCGAGGTTATGTTGTTGACAGATGTGCAATTTTACGACATGACGTCTTACATCCGACACTAGCCGCCATAGCTTACTGGTTACGCTATCTGATTTCAAACGACGGCGTCTTATTTGTACTCCCAATAAATAATCTCTCTCTCACACTGAATCAAAAAATGAGGAGTGGATCGTCGATTAAACCGTCGAAACCCCGGGCCAGGAAACTTTCGTCACTTGGACGATAGTTGGTAAGTAGCCCCGCGGCCTAGGGATTCTGTCGCGCCAATTAAAATTAAATAGAAGCAATTATGCGAGGAGAGCGGCCATCGACGTCGCGGCGGCGTCTAAGAGGGTCAAGAGCGAGCTGTTTGTCGCGGAAGAAAAGGGAAATCGCGACGAAGGAGTCTCCTCGACAGAAATAACAGAGGGAGAATGTGTCGAGCACTTTCTCCGGGAGAAATTTTCCCTCGTTTTTCCGTTCGCGTGTTCGCCGCTTAATGAAGAATACAGGGGACGGAACGTGGTAGGGTAGCGAATGGAATAGCGGCTGGAAGACGCGAGGAGCGAGAGCGGGTTTCGAATGAATCGAGGAGAGAGAAAGAGAGAGAAAAAACCTGTCCGTGGAAATATCGGAATCGATATTTGACCCCCGGCGGCGACGGAGGAAGACGGGAAATGGAAGAAAACTCAACCAGGCGCCGGACCGGCCTTTGAAGAGCCGTAGCTACCAATGTTGCCGCCATCTTTCCGATATTTGATGGATCTCGGGAGAGAAAGAGGACCTGCTTCTTCCATCTGTCGCGCGATATTGAAGATCCGACGAAAGGGGTAGAGAGCCGGTGGATGGGGGGATGAGAGATGAAGAGAGGGACGCGGATGTGTCTCCTCGGGATATTTACGTAATTAAATATGCGAGGAAACTGTTCTCTGCTGCATGCGTTTCACGGCCTCCATTGAAACTGCGAAAAATTTTGCCGGAGCATTCTTCGTCGTTCCGTCGTCTTATTTATTTATCTACGCGAAGCATACAGAGAGTTACAAAAATGCAGCGAGGATTGAAACTGGAAAGAGTCGTGGAGAATCCTACACGCTGCTTTTGAGGGATTTTTAGACGACGCTATTCTTTGGAATAAAATAGCACGGGAAAATTGGATTTATTTCTGGGGAGAATTACTTGGATGTTTGACGGTAGTTAAAAATGTAGGAGACGTTATTTTATTGGAATGATTGACCGGCGCTCGATCCTGTTGGTCGCAATTAATACGTTCGATTTGAAAGGTTCCACTTCGAAGTTAGAGGACGAATGCATTTCGGACGAGAGACCGCCAGTCAAACTTCTTAATTCGATTACAGAGATTATTCCCGGTAGAGTGGAATTAGAAAACTCAATCCGGGACATTTATGCCCGATCGGAGGAACGAGTGCCGATGGAAGAGTCGCGATCGACTGGGACGTTTTAAAACAGGCTCGCGGGGTTGACCGCGGCGACGAACGAGATTAAAAGCGCCTTACGTTGGATTGAATTGATCTGCTATTTCTGGAAATGATCGAGAGAACTTCGGGACGCACAATTCTTTAGAATTTCTTCACGGTTTCGCGTTCGTGGGATATACAGAAGACTGTTGGGTATTCTTTATATTAAAATTGCGAGTATGATAGGTACCGATTGTCAAAATTAAAAGCGCCTTACGTTGGATCAAATCGATTTGCTATTTCCGGAAATGATCGAGAGAACTTCGGGACGCTCAATTCTTTAGAATTTCTTCACGGTTTCGCGTTCGTGGAATATGCAGAAAACAGTTGGGTATTCTTTATATTAAAATTACGAGTATCATAGGTACCGATTGTCAAAATTAAAAGCGCCTTACATCGGATCGAACTGATCTGCTATTTCCGGAAATGATCGAGAGAACTTCGGGACGCACAATTCTTTAGAAATTCTTCATGGTTTGCGTTCGTGGGATATGCAGAAAACAGTTGGGTATTCTTTATATTAAAATTGCGAGTATGATAGATACCGATTGTCAAAATTAAAAGCGCCTTACGTCGGATCGAACTGATCTGCTATTTCCGGAAATGATCGAGAGAACTTCGGGACGCTCAATTCTTTAGAATTTCTTCACGGTTTCGCGTTCGTGGAATATGCAGAAAACAGTTGGGTATTCTTAATATTAAAATTGCGGGTATCATAGGTACCGATTGTCAAAATTAAAAGCGCCTTACGTTGGATTGAACTGATTTGCTATTTCCGGAAATGATCGAGAGAACTTCGGGACGCTCAATTCTTTAGAAATTCTTCACGGTTTCGCGTTCGTGGGATATACAGAAAACAGTTGGGTATTCTTTATATTAAAATTGCGAGTATCATAGGTACCGATTGTCAAAATTAAAAGCGCCTTACGTTGGATCGAACTGATCTGCTATTTTCGGAAATGATCGAGAGAACTTCGGGACGCTCAATTCTTTAGAATTACTTCGCGGTTTCACGTTCGTGGGATATACAGAAGACTGTTGGGTATTCTTTATATTGAAATTGCGAGTATGATAGATACCGATTGTCAAAATTAAAAGCGCCTTACATCGGATCGAACTGATCTGCTATTTCCGGAAATGATCGAGTGAACTTCGGGACGTTCAATTCTTTAGAAATTCTTCACGGTTTCGCGATCGTGGGATATACAGAAAACAGTTGGGTATTCTTTATATTAAAATTGCGAGTATGATAGGTACCGATTGTCAAAATTAAAAGCGCCTTACGTTGGATCAAATCGATTTGCTATTTCCGGAAATGATCGAGAGAACTTCGGGACGCTCAATTCTTTAGAAATTCTTCACGGTTTCGCGTTCGTGGGATATACAGAAAACAGTTGGGTATTCTTTATATTAAAATTGCGAGTATGATAGGTACCGATTGTCAAAATTAAAAGCGCCTTACGTTGGATTGAACTGATTTGCTATTTCCGGAAATGATCGAGAGAACTTCGGGACGCTCAATTCTTTAGAATTTCTTCACGGTTTCGCGTTCGTGGGATATGCAGAAAACAGTTGGGTATTCTTTATATTAAAATTGCGAGTATGATAGGTACCGATTGTCAAAATTAAAAGCGCCTTACGTTGGATCGAACTGATCTGCTATTTCCGGAAATGATCGAGAGAAGTTCGGGACGCTCAATTCTTTAGAATTTCTTCGCGGTTTGCGTTCGTGGATATACAGAAAACAGTTGGGTATTCTTTATATTAAAATTGCAAGTATGATAGGTACCGATTGTCAAAATTAAAAGCGCCTTACGTTGGATTGAACTGATTTGCTATTTCCGGAAATGATCGAGAGAACTTCGGGACGCTCAATTCTTTAGAAATTCTTCACGGTTTCGCGTTCGTGGGATATACAGAAAACAGTTGGGTATTCTTTATATTAAAATTGCGAGTATGATAGGTACCGATTATCAAAATTAAAAGCGCTTTACGTTGGATCAAATCGATTTGCTATTTCCGGAAATGATCGAGAGAAACTTCGGGACGCACAATTCTTTAGAAATTCTTCACGGTTTCGCGTTCGTGGGATATACAGAAAACAGTTAGGTATTCTTTATATTGAAATTGCGAGTATGATAGATACCGATTATCAAAATTAAAAGCGCTTCACGTTGGATCAAATCGATTTGCTATTTCCGGAAATGACCGAGAGAACTTCGGGACGCACAATTCTGTACAAATTCTTCACGGTTCCACGTTCGTGGGATATACAGAAGACAGTTGGGTATTCTTTATATTAAAATTGCGAGTATCATAGGTACCGATTGTCAAAATTAAAAGCGCCTTACGTTGGATTGAACTGATTTGCTATTTCCAGAAATGATCGAGAGACATAATAAGTTGCATTATTTGTTTTTCACCCATGAATTAAACAGCTAGTGTTCTAATATACAAGAGCAATTGTATGTAATTTTTGGTTCAAATATTCTGAATGTCAATTACACTGTCCAACAAATTTCAACTTTCTTTTTGTATTTCGATTCCCACTACGCGACTCTTATCTAGTCTTTCGCGCTGATTCCGAATCTGTTAAATCATCATTGTTTAAACATGTTTAAACAATGATAATGTATTAATATTGAATATCACTGTATTCGGGAAAGTCTACAGAATCTTTTGCTGTAAAGAACAATTCAATATCTTTTATAATAACATCACAATATTCGTTCAAAGTTGAAAAATATGTCTTTTTTTAAAACTCAATTTTCTCAAAAACTGTACGTCTAGAAGAAAAATTAAGGACAGATTCGGACGAAAAATTCTATAAGAATCGTATAGTGGGAATCGAAATACTTTTTAGCTGTTGGACAGTTTTATTAACTCACCATAACATCTACATGGTACATAAGCACATGTGAAGTGGCTTTGGTGGACCGGCATGATCCATAATTGCCGCCAAATATTGATTTGACAACTCATCGATCTCTGTGTTCTGATTGGCTACCGTTCGATATGCGTCGTTCCTTCGTTCTGACGTTTGGTTCTTCCTTAACGGCCACATGGTTTCAGTTTAACGTCTACCGGCATGGAGTTAATTAGTTTTCTCAAAAGTTCCATCAGTAAATTTATAAAATTCCTTTACACTTAGTATTACCAGGTTTTGTTGAACAATCACTATAGCTTACGGTATTTTACAGACGCAAAATTTCTCTTGAAAATCCGCATTTGGATCGAAACGTCGAGAACAATTTAAATCGCAAAATTGCTTAGTGAGTAACATTTGATCGAACCTGTGGCGCCAAAATCGTTAAATTGTTTATTTGCACTATCTGCGATCGACATAAAGGAAAATTCATAATCGAGAGAACTTCATCGGGACGCTCGATTCTCTAGAAAAATGTCTTCACGGTTTCAACAATCGTCGGATACACAGAAAACAGAAATTTTTTATCTTGAAATTGTCTAATAATGACTGTGATAGATACCGATTATCTGCATATCTTCAACCCCCTGACGAAGCAACGGTTGCGAAAGTAATTCCGCTGGAACGCGGTTCGCGCCCGAAGGCCTTAACAGCGAGAACTGTATAAAATAGTTGGTTTTAGGATTAAAACGTGGTTGGACCACGCGGCGGCGAGCAAGGCGAGGGTAGTTCGTTGAACCGTTCGGAGGGGGTCCAGGTTGAATTTCTGGCGGCGCGGTGGGGGGCGATCGACGGTCGCGTAATTCTGCGGCAGGAACCGCTCCATAAAACGCAGCCCGATGCGCCGGAAAAAATAATGTTTTCCCGGGGCGTCGAGTCGCCGGCGAAAAAAAGGCGGGCGAAAGAAAAAGGCGAAACCGAGGAGGAGGAGAGGAGACGGGTGGCGCGGTGGGGCTGGAACGACTGACGAAGATCGATATCTCGAAAAAAGAATGTCGGCGAGAGAAAAAAGGAGCTGCAATTTAGCGGCAGAATGAACCTCGGAGGGTCATAGTTACCCGTTGCCGGACTTTATGGATTAAACGAGGAGAACCGGTGGGAAAAGAGGGGCGATAAAGAAAATCCGCGGTCGGCGAGAAACAACAGGGAAATCCTTGCCGACATTCGCATAAACGATCTTCGGATAAAAGGGGAACGATGAGAAAAAAAGAAACTCGAAACACACTGGGGAAGATTAAAAAACGTCGCCGTAAGATTGCGTTTCCATGGAGAAGAGGAGAAATTGTTTTTCCATCCGATCGTCGATGGCGATGTTAACGCGATAGTCGGTCAGTTTGGATTCCTCTCTCTCTCTCTCTCTCCCTCTCTATTTCGCTGGCTCTCTGTCGGTCTCTCTTCGGCAGCTACGGAGCCGGCGGATATTTTTATAAAATTATTCGAAGCCCGAGGCGTCCTCTATCTCGCCGCTAGTTTGATGGAAACAGGAAAAAGGGAGGAAAAGGGCGGCACTCGCGGAAATAGGGAAAAAGCGGGGGGCGAGGAAGGAAGCAGAGGGGCCAGAGGGGATGGAAGAAAAAGAAAAACCGGCCACGGGATCGATATTGAACCCCCTCCCGGAAAAAAAGAAGGGCGGGAAAGAACGAAGGTACAAAGAGGAAGAAGCCGAGAGAGATGGGGCTTTGAGGAAGGACGGTGGCTCGCGATAAAAAGCAAGATTTTCAATATGTTGCGGAAATATCGACGAGCCACGAGCTCGTGTCCGCCGTCTTCTTCGACCGAACCACGACTCGTCCGACGTGGCTTTTTCGCGTTTTATGCGATCGTTGCACCCGGCCTAAGCTCCCTCCAATCCGACGACACTTGTTCTCGAACCTGCAAACAATCTTACAAACAGTTTCCCCGGCAGCGTTCGCGGGAGAATCGCGTTGTTAATTACTCGGTCTCGTTCGGAGAAATTGAAAATTCCAGTCGCAAGATTTCCCTTCGATTTTTCGCTTGTTCGCTTCGATGACGCGGCTCCCGCAGTTTCGCGGGAAAATTTCTGCAAATTAGCCTGCCCGCAGACTTCCAGCGGGAAAATGTTGATTTTAACTTGGTTCGAGACAATCGTTTGCTCGAAGAATTCCTGCGACTCCGCGCCTATTGAATACAAAGCGAGGGTGCGTACACTTTAGCGGTTCAGCGGAACTGTCTTCGTCGCACATTCTTGCGACCCGCGAGCAGATTTCCCTCAACTTCTCACCTGTCTACATCAACGGCGACGCCATTCCGCGGAGGATGTTACGCGAAAGACCGTCGGATCCCACGGAAAAAATGTAGATTTTATCCGCGTTTTAGACGATCGTCTCCACGGTGTATTCCTTCGGCTAGGAGAGAACGCGAGGGATGGGGCGGGTGTCGAAGAGATTTTTATTAAGGAACGTTTCGTCTGGGCCAACGAAACCGTACGAATAGATGGTGTGAGAGGGGGAAGAGCGACGAGGAATAGGATGGGGGAGAGGTTCGGTACGGGCAAAAGGCGGAATAAACGGCGAACGCGAAGGAATCGCGAGAAAATTCGTCGCTCACCCCCTCCGGGTGACCGATGAGCGCACCCCGGCACGCTAGATCGAGAAATATAACTTCTTTCGGTGGGAGGAACAGGGGCCGCGGGGGTACGAGGGCCGGAGGAGGGTGGTGGCACGAGAATGGTACGGGGTAGACGGGGGACCGGGGGTGGGGGTGAAAGAAAGAACTCCTGGAAATGACGCTCGCACGGACGTTGAAAAAAAAGGACGAAGAAATATCAGGATCGATATTCGACCCGGAAAAAGGAGCAGCGCTCCGCGCCTGGAGGGGTGCGGGGCGGTGAGCGAGCGAAAGGGGTGCTGAGGGGCGGTGGCGAGGGGGGCGGAAGAGAAAAGTGAGAAAAAGGAAGCGGCGTGTGCACCCGGAGAACCCCGGGCTGCACTTTGAAGGAACGTACAATGGCGAGGCGTTCTCTTTCCTAATATTTACAGGAACGGTCGAGTCGAGTACCGGCAATTCCACCCCTTTCCGTGCCTCCTTCTGTCCTCCCCCTTCTTCCCCGATATCATAATAAATGCTACTGCCACTGTCGAACCGCCTGGCAGCCGCCCCCTTTATTCATTTGTACGTATCCTTTCAGCGAGACTGTTTCCTTTTAATTTTTCATCTCCGCTCGCCGATCCGCGACCGCGGCACAACAAAACAATCGGAATAATCGTGTGCGTCCTTATTCGAGGAGGAATCGATCGGGAAACGGTCCAGCTAACGGGAACGTACACGTTTTCGCAAATGCTTCTGCGAATCCTCATCTTCGCAGAAGGGTTCGCGATCGAGATCTTCGCATCGCTCTCCTGCAGGACGATCTATTTTTCATATCTCGTCGAGCTCGGTAATCGTTAGGAGTTATTACACGCTATTATCAGCGCCCCTCGGCAACGAACACTGTTTCTCGCCGGGGTAGCTCGCAGGTATCGGCGTGTCGACCCCCCGAGCCGTCTAATATCGATTCGATGATCCTCGATCGATCACCCGGTCCTACGAGCCTGTTTTTTAATGTTCGTCTCTGTCGCCGGGGCGACGATTCGCAAAAGAGTCCTGCGCGCCGTCCCCGGGGACAGATTGATCGGGGGAAGCCCGGCGAAAATGAGCGATCGACGAACCTCGAGGACGACCGTGATCGACGCATTAATCTTCGTTGATCTCTCTCGCTTCTCGACGCGGCTAAGTGTTCCAAATATTCCGACATCTGCGTCGAGAGATTTATCGTGACGCTGGCGCCGCGAACGGACAACTCGAGCGAAAGGGAGCCGAGAGAAAAAAAGCGAGAGACCTATCCGAGGGGATTAAGGGAACGCGCGTTTCTCCGAGTGATTCTCGAAGATCTTTCGGAATTTTTTCCGGTGAAAAACGGAGAATTCTTGAATTGAACGATTTCGTCAGAGTTGCATCGTGGACGCGATGCAGGTACGGCAGGTGCGTAAACCGCGGCCGAGCAGGTGATCCAGTGGATCGCGAAAGAATCGACAATGGGCCCTTCGAGCGAACCGGCTCCCGGAAAACTAGCGAGACGCGAACCTTCGTTCGTTTTCTCCTGTTTCCCGAAACGAGAACGATAGATCGGAGGTGGCCGAACGAACATCGGCAACGAGCGCGGTTTTCGGGAACGGATTCGCAACCCGTCGATCCCCGGGATACTCCGTTCCCAGGATAACCGAGGCTCTTCCTTCTTTTTCCGCCGCCTCTGACGAACGTATCGATTCCCCGAATAATTTATTTGCACCATTAATTTCGAAACCTGAGAAAAGTTGCTCATTGTTCGCGCGGGATTGTATTGTGGCCGGGATAACAATGTGATTTCAATATCCATTCTCTCGCATCACTATAATTCAATAATGAATGGAGAGACCCGTCGACGGCGCTCGAAGGAGCGGAAAAATTGTCGATCGCCGGAAATCGCGATGTAGACATTGTTCCAGGCCGGATCATCTAATTGTATTATCATCTTCCGAGTGGAATCAATTTACCACTGACACGCAAGAAAAATGTGAACGCTCGTCAACGAAAGTTTCGACGTGTTTCCCGAATTGCGAACAAAGGGGATGAAATTAGCGTGCAGATCTTTTATCAGGTGGAACACAGTTGAAACGAAAAATTGTCTCCCGGGGAAGCGATCTGGAAGGTGCACGAGGGTCGAAGAGAGAGAGAGAGAGAGAGAGAGGGAGAGATCGACCAACCTTCAAACGGAAGCCACCCCTTTCAGGAGCCGTTCAACCCTTGTGTCCCATGGAAATTCGGACGTCGTCTCGCGGAGCAATTTACACACCGGGAACACGGTATTTACATGCTATAGACGAGCCATTATGCGCGAAGAGGAACATTCGAGCGTTCGAGAGGATCTTCGGGGAAGACCGGGGCCGCGGAGCTACTTGAAAACGTCGATGGCCTCGTATCGCAAAGACGTCATCGCGAGCATTAGAAGGCTGGAATCAGCGTGTCGCACTCGAAGAGCCACCGCGATCCTCGAGGGCCCTCTCGAAGGGCCGACTCTCTCTCTCTCACTCTCTCTGGGAGAATTTCACGAAACAACCGGCCCTCTGTGCTCTCTCCGACGTCTCGCCCCCTTCCCCAGCTGCCGAGCAGGGGAAGAGGGCCACTTTTGTTGCTCGTTTCCTTGGTCGAGTGCTCGATTCACTTGTTGGGCCAATTCTCCGATTTTCGTCGCGCTCCTCATCTTCCTGCTCGACCTGCGACCGATTGGAATCGCCAATTTATTCGTCGAAACGCTGCCACGAATTTTCCCGAGCAAATTCCTGAAACCACCATGTGAAACCGCCAACCCCAAAATGAAAAGTCATCGTACGATGTTCCTTCCCAATAGTTTTAATTAAATTGGAGAATCGAGAGGACATTGTGTAGGAAAAATAGGTTAAACAAAGCCTCGGCTATTACAGGGAATTTAGCAACGTTTAACACGCAGCCTAAACTTGGGAAATGGCAACGGGAAGGTTAGGCGAACAATAACAGGATCGAATCACGCAACGAGAGAATTATTAGCGGACGAGGTTTATCTTGGGATCGAGTTGCCTGGATAAATATGATCGAAGGGAACGTTGCAGAGCGGTGCAATGATAAAGTTACAGAACGGTTATGCGCCGAGAAGTTGGTGAAGTTCGCTAAACGAGGCCGGGTTCGGGGGTTTCTCTGTACGCCGCGTGTCCCCCATTTTCGGGGGTGTTTTTGTTGCCTTCTGTCGCTGAGTGCTCGCCGGTGCCAAGCACCACTTCCTAGCCAGGAAGAGTCCTCTCGAGATGTCTGCTCTCTTCTGGATACCTTAAATTAGGGAGAGTAATGGGCCCGGCGGTTGAGAGTTTCCGAAGCGAATCGTTCCCGCGACTCTCTTCGACGAAACTTGCGTCCCCGGGACACGGAGTCCCTTATCCGCCGCCATTCGGACGGAAAAACCTGCCGAGGCTGTAAATTCGCTCGACAAATCGAGCGTTTAGCCTATTCGGAATGTTGACGTTCGCAGAAAATTTTAATCTCGAGCGTGCTCTCTTTAACACGTTGCCCATGAAAGTCGTACAAAATAGAAACTAGGCAGAGCTGAAATTTCGTATATTGTAGCACTTTATTGCTCCCCTCAGGGTTACAATTCCTGCAACTCATGCTATTTTGCTTCTTAACGCTTATCTATCGGTTACGTCGACTTATAGTAAGGAGCATAACTGATTCCACACACTTTAAATCGGAATAACTTTTATATTAATGGACCAAACGACTTCAATTTCTCTGTAGGGCTAGAATTAGTTTAGTAGATGATGTGTAAAAGATATGTTGAAAAAATGCATTTGGTCGGAATTGTGGATAAAATAGTAAAAATTGATTATTTACAACTTTTTTAGCTGGGCCAATAACGAACATTTATAAAATGTGTTTTGTCAAATGGAATAAATTATATACGCTCTGGAAATTTCATTGAAATTGGTTAATTGGTTTACAAGTTATAAACAATCAAAAGTGGCAAATCTTGAATCTTTGGCAAAATTCCAATTTTTACCACTTTTGACTGTTTATAACTTGTAAACAAATTCACCAATTTCAATGAAATTTTCGGAGCGTATATAATTTATACGAGTGGACCAAACACATCTTTTAAATTTTCGTTATTGGCCCAAAATGTTGTAAAAATCAATTTTTATTATTGTTTTTCACAATTCCGTCCAAATGCATTATTTCAACATATTTTTGGCACATCATTTACTAAACTAATTCTTCTAGCCTTACAGAGAAATTGAAGCCGTTTGGTTCATTCATAAAAAAGTTGTTTAACTGACTAACTTTAACTATTAGGTTTAGGACATATGAAGGTCAACATTTTTATACTCGGAATTTGATACTCTATCGATCTATCGTATAAAAAAATAGGACATTCCATTTAAAAAAATAAAGGTGACCATATCTCCAAAAAAACTTACATTAAGACAAAAATTTTTTTGGTATCGTGTGAGCCCCATTTTACCATTCAACTTTGTCCTTCAGACATTCGACGTATCTTTAAAAACAACAAAGATATTTGAGGTGGCTACGTTAGGTGACTCAACCTGTATGTATACAACTAAAATGAAAAATTAATGAATTAAATCTATTCTCCCCTCCCCCTCACAGCCTAATAAAATTTGATTCACTTACAAATAACACTATCCAACTGATACTCACTGATTTGAATGAAATTTAACGTACTTATTAAACACCGAAAAATATTAAATACGCTTTTTAGGGGTAGAAAGCACCCCTCAACCTCTGGAGATGGAAACGTTTGTGACTAATTATTTCTTAAAGGATACAGTTTCTGAAAAAAGTGCTAGATACAGAGTTGTGCAGTTCAGAGTGATGTACTTGATGGTGTCCTTGAAATTGACCTTGAGGTCGATTTTCAAGGTCAATTAAATTTGAAAATAATAAGCCGGACTTGCCGGATTTAGCAGTTGCCGGACCTTGAGCGCATCCTGTATCTATAATCAGTTATTTTATGCAATGACTTTAAATCTATCTTCAAAATTGATTTGTTGTGTTATTTTCCTAAAAATGAAGAAAATATATTATGGGAAAATAGGCTCAAATTTATATAAAAAATATGAATCCTTTAAGAAATAATTAGCCACAAACGTTTCCATCTCCAGAGGTTGAGGGGTGTTTTCTACCCTTAAAAAGCGTAGGTAGCCGAAACAAAAATACATGTACTATTTAATATTTTTCGGTGTTTAATAAGTACGCGGCGCACGGTTCGATCAAATTATACACTAAATAGCAATTTTGTACACATTTTTCAAACGTTCGATTCGGATTTGAATCTTTCTCCTTTTTCTCTTATAGAAAACAATCTATAGCAAACGCGTCTCAGGACGTAATGATTGAAATCCGAATCGAACGTTTGAAAAATGTCTACAAAATTGCTATTTAGTGTATAATTTGATCGAACCGTGCGCCGCGAACATAACCTCAAATTTATTAAAAATTTACGATCGATAATAATTTCTCATTTTAATAAGTACGTTGAATTTCATTCAAATCAGTGAGTATCAGTTGAGTAGTGTTACCTGTTAGTAGATGATAGTAGCAATTGATTTTTAAGTTCGGTAAAAAGATTGACACTCAAATTGTTAAGGAGCAATGGCAGGAGAAGTTGCTACCGGAGAACCGACTGGGGAGCTAAAGAATCGGTTGTTCCGCGTTGAAAGGCTGTAAAATGATTGTTGGCGATGAGAGTGTTAAGTTTATTGCGCGATCTGCAGTCTGAAATAGGAAAGTAGCCGATGAACGTCGAAAACGAAGCGTCGAATCAATCTCTCTTTGCGGAGGCAGCAGTAAACGTCGTCGGCTGAGCCAGCCCGTCATTCATCCCTCGAATTATAAACGGAATTATCTCGGCGAGACGAGCTCGATAGAGTAATTTCAGTCAGAAAGCGGCCCGGAGACTCGTATTTCTCCGTCACGTTCCGGAGGGGGTTGAAGCGTCGGGGGTGAGATTCTCGCGGACGATTCCTCGTTTTACGTCTCTCCCACCCTCCCACGCTCGGTCCTGTTCCCGTAGCCGTTCTCGTTCCCGTTCCAGGCCGAGCATCGGCTCGTCTGGATGCACAGGATCCAGAGCCACGGGAAGGAAATAAAGGCGACCGTGGGTACGGGCGGTGCGCGGGGGTGAGCGGGACCGGCTGAGCCACCCCTTTCGAACAGGTCTCGCGCTGAGTGCGCCGGTAAAACAGCCCCTTAAAATGGTTTTACTGCCGTGCACGGGGCGCAACGACGTCTAGACGGCAGGGCCGTAAAGTTTGACCTACTCACCCCGACCACGGCCGGAAGAAGGGCGTCGGATGACTCCCCGCCACCCCCGCAGCCGAGGGAATACGAGGGAATGCCGTCCCTTAACCTGCGCGTCGCGGACCTTGAAAACTGGGCCAAAGGGCTCCGAGCTTCTTCGTCTCCCTACATCCCTCCGCGTCGACTCCGTCGTTTAGGGTCGCGTTCGCAGCAGCTTCCCTCGCGCAGGGTGGTTTTTCTTATCTGCCTTAAGGAACGCAATGAGATTTTAACTACCAGTTTTGTTCGGTTAATTAACATTAATTGAAACATTGCGCGGTCGCCTGATACCTCGCACGGTTGGAGACGCTTTCACGGTTTTCGGCGGGTTTTCCGCTCGCACAACCGAGCGGAACAAAAGGGCTCGGTTTTTTTCGTCCGGCCGGCGGCTGCTGTTATCGTTCTTTCTTGTTTGTCTTGAAATTCGGTGTTTTCGCGATTGGCGAAATTTCGGGAACATTTGAAAAATTATTGACCCGATCGAACAACGGCCGCGCGCGTTGCAGTGTGCAAATTGTAATCAAACTTTTTCAATATCCTGGCCCCTGGATTGAACGGTGGCATAACAAAAATTTCTTCCCAATATTCGCTCTCCTCGGCGTGTTACGGTGAAATAATATTTGCCGCGAACCCGTGCGCAATTTTCCTGTTATTTTCATTATTTTTGCATTATTCTTGATGTACCCGGGGAAACCGTGATACGAACGAAATACGAGAACGCGCGCTCGCGAATAACGAACAGAAGTAATTGTTGATTAGCATCGGTCCGATCGAGCGGAGAAAAAATTACGGGATTGCGAGGGTTTCCCGATTCGACTCGAATCCCGAGCAGCCCTCGATCGCCGGTTCTCGGACCTTGAAAACTGGGGCAAAAGGTTGCCGGCAACCCCCCTCGGCTCCGCTCAAGGGTCGTAACATCGCGGGGGGTGCTCGACCCTTCGAGGAATTCCACTTCCGCCGCCGCCAGTATCTTTATCGGGAAATGGATTACGAGTGGTACCTTAAGCCCTCCGTTTTTCTCGTCCATTTTCCACGGGATTGTTATTAAAAAATTCAAACCCTTCGCAAACACTCGGGCAGCAGCCGCGCCGTTTGCCCGTGCTGCGCACCGGGCGTTCTCTGTTTTTCGCTGGAAAACAGCGATAGATTTACTAGTCGAAAACGAAAACAGGATTGTAATTTTTGCGAGAGTTTGTTGAACCAATGATTCCGATAACTGATTGATAAGGCAAACACCGGGCCGAAGGACTTACAAGGTAATTGAACGAATTTGTAATTCCCGGCGAACGTTTGCCCACCTCCGAAAATTATTCGATTACATTTTGTAATTTTTTGCTCGGTCCGTTTGCTATGCAGGAAACATTGTTTGCGCGCGTTCGACGAGGTTGTGTTTGATCTTCCTTCATTTTTCGAATAAACTTTGCTGCATCGTCGATCCGCGGGTTTTTAATGAAAATCGTGTGGAAAATAACGACGAAACCCTAACAGGAAGAAGAAGAAGACGGGGAGTTTCGCGAGAGACAGACTTGAGAAGGTTGAATGGATCTCTTCCTTCATTTTTCGAATAAACTTTGCTGTATCGTCTATCCGCGGGTTCTTAATGAAAATCGCGTGGAAAATAACGACGAAACCCTAACGGGAAGAAGAAGAAGACGAGGAGTTTCGCGAGAGACAGACTTGAGAAGGTTGAATGGATCTCTTCCTTCATTTTTCGAATAAACTTTGCTGTATCGTCGATCCGCGGGTTTTTAATGGAAAATCATGTGGAAAATAACGACGAAACCCTAACAGGAAGAAGAAGAAGACGAGGAGGTTCGCGAGAGACAAACTTGAGAAGGTTGAATGAATCTCTTCCTTCATTCTTCGAATAAACTTTGCTGCATCGTCGATCCGCGGGTTCTTAATGAAAATCGCGTGGAAAATAATGACGAAACCCTAACGGGAAGAAGAAGAAGACGAGGAGGTTCGCGAGAGACAGACTTGAGAAGGTTGAATGAATCTCTTCCTTCATTTTTCGAATAAACTTTGCTGCATCGTCGATCCGCGGGTTTTAATGGAAAATCGCGTGGAAAATAACGACGAAACCCTAACGGGAAGAAGAAGAAGACGAGGAGGTTCGCGAGAGACAGACTTGAGAAGGTCCAATGAATCTCTTCCTTCATTTTTCGAATAAACTTTGCTGCATCGTCGATCCGCGGGTTTTTAATGAAAAATCGCGTGGAAAATAACGACGAAACCCTAACAGGAAGAAGAAGAAGACGAGGAGGTTCGCCAGAGACAGACTTGAGAAGGTTGAATGAATCTCTTCCTTCATTTTTCGAATAAACTTTGCTGCATCGTCGATCCGCGGGTTTTTAATGGAAAATCGCGTGGAAAATAACGACGAAACCCTAACGGGAAGAAGAAGAAGACGAGGAGTTTCGCGAGAGACAGACTTGAGAAGGTTGATTGAATCTCTTCCTTCATTTTTCGAATAAACTTTGCTGCATCGTCGAACCGCGGGTTTTTAATGAAAATCGCGTGGAAAATAACGACGAAACCCTAACGGGAAGAAGAAGAAGTCGAGGAGGTTCGCGAGAGACAAGCTTGAGAAGGTTGAATGGATCTCTTCCTTCATTTTTCGAATAAACTTTGCTGCATCGTCGATCCGCGGGTTTTTAATGGAAAATCGCGTGGAAAATAACGACGAAACCCTAACGGGAGGAAGAAGAAGACGAGGAGGTTCGCGAGAGACAGACTTGAGAAGGTTGAATGAATCTCTTCCTTCATTTTTCGAATAAACTTTGCTGTATCGTCGATCCGCGGGTTTTTAATGGAAAATCGCGTGGAAAATAACGACGAAACCCTAACGGGAGGAAGAAGAAGACGAGGAGGTTCGCGAGAGACAGACTTGAGAAGGTTGAATGAATCTCTTCCTTCATTTTTCGAATAAACTTTGCTGCATCGTCGATCCGCAGGTTTTTAATGAAAATCGTGTGGAAAATAACGACGAAACCCTAACGGGAAGAAGAAGAAGACGAGAAGGTTCGCGAGAGACAGACTTGAGAAGGTTGAATGAATCTCCGCGAGTTCCTTAACCCGACCGCCATTGACCTTCGAAACTGGGCTGAAGGGTTTCCTTTCCCTATCGCAGCTCTTGCGGAGGGTCGTAACGTCGAAGGGGTGTTCAACCCTTCGAGGAATGTCGCTCGAGACGTCTCGGGATATTTCTATCGGATTACGATTTAAAGGGAATCCTGTCGAAATTCAAACGCGACAACCTCTAACCCCGAGGAATTTCCCTTTGATCCTGAACCGATTTGTAAAACCGCGCGGTTCGCGGATTCCGCGGCCGGAAGAATTAGAATCACGTTCCGCTAAACAGCGTTTCGTCTAAGTTGAAGATTAAATAGGTCGATGAGCATCTTTCTTTGCTCCGTCGATCAACGGAAAACGAAATCGGATTTGCTGTTGATGTAAATCTTAAAATTGATTAAATCCATCGTTTTAAAACAGGCATGTCAAACACGCGGCCCGTCCACAAATAGTCTACGGCCCGACCAAAAACTTTGAAACCGTTGATGACAATTCACAGGTTTTACACGTCAATTTCACCTTTCTGTAAATCAATTTTGCCCTTCTGCAAATCAATTTCACCCTCCTGCAAATTAATTTTACCCTTTTGCAAATCAAATTGAATTTTTTACAAATAAAGTATTTTTATTTAGCATATTTAATTTCATATTTAATTTACAGACGCAATTCAAATAAATCTTGAAAAAGATCCAAACTAGGATCGAAACGTTGATTTTGTTTGACTAAATTAGCAAAAGTTGCTTTATACTTCATAACAAAAGATCGAACCGTTGCGCCGAAAACATGAAAAAATTTATTAAAGTATTTTTAAGTAAGTTTTTGTAAAAAAATCAGATTAAATGTAAATTAATTGTTGTCTTGCAGAATACTTAAATCAATCGAGATGCAGTGTGATTCCGTATTGAAACAAAAATATATGGATGTTGTGGTTCCACATTTCTATTTACAATTATTTGTCTGTCGACCGATTTCCCAATATGTTACGTGCAATTAGACGTATTTCAGCTATGTTCGGTAGCAGTGGTAGCACATATACAGTGGTACAAAGTATTCGTACACTTTTTAAAAACTAATAACATTTTTATAATTGTACCAAGCAACCAGATTTTTTATAATCAATTAAAAGCATTGGTTTACGAAATGATATACAAAAAAGATTTTCCAAAAATTATAATTCACAAGGTTAAATGCAAAAATAAAAAAGGCATTTTTTACAACTTTTTTATTTAGGTCCTTAATAAAAATTTTAAATGTATGTTTTGTAGATCTATGTTAGTCATACACAATGTTGAAAATTTCATTGATATCAATTAACATACACACGAACTACAAGCGGTTAAAAATGGTGAACATCGTAGTTTTCCACGACTTTTGATCAGTTTCTGCTTAAAATCCACAGAATCGTACATGTTCGATTTCGATGAAATTTCCAGCATGTGTATAAAGAACATGGATCTAGAAAACATGTTTTAAATTTTCATTAAGGGCCCAAATAAAAATGTTTTAAAAAAATGCCTTTTTTATTTTTGCATTTAACCTTGTAAATTATAATTTTTGGAAAATCTTTTTCGTATATCATTTCGTAAACCAATGCTTCTAATTGATTATAAAAAATCAGGTCTTCTGGTACAATTATAAAAATGTTATTAGTTTTTAAAAAGTGTACGAATACTTCGTACACCCACTGTATATGTGCGAACCACTATTTTCAACGTTAAAAAATAATAAAACTGCGGGAAGGTCAAGATGAACAGACTAGCGTGTACAATCAACATCAGAAATAATTACAGTTCAACAAATTCAACAAATTTTGAAAATTTCATTACTGAAAAACATTGCCAAGTTTCTTCGAAACAAAAATGAAATAGTTTTATTCAAATAAACTTTAAAAACAACAACTTTTGTACGTACGTTATTTTGTATATGTAACAGCGATATTCATAAAAAAAAACATGTGTTCCCTTTTGATTTCGAGTTTGCTGTTTTCTATTGCGGCCCCCGAATTAATTTATAATACTTAACGAGGCCCTTGTTGGTAAAAGAGTTTGACATGCCTGTTTTAAAATAAGATCGGTCACAGACGCTGTTAAAGAATTCACACTATCGAAAAAACACAGAGTTTCTTCACAGTATGACGAACGTGTACTCGTTTCTTAATCGGTAGACAAAATTAACTTTGTCAGAGCGTATTCCATTAATCAACAAAAAATAGATTCGTTCCAGAGATGTACCGCGCTGATAAACCACCGCGCTCGGAGACAGGATTACGCTCGAATATTAGAAAACATTCGAAGGTGGGGAATTTATTTTCGACGCGGAGATTACATTTACGGTACAATAGATTATGTTTTTAAAATGCTCGTAAGAACGTCGTCCGCTGTCGGTTCGGTGTTCCGCGTTGACTTTAATCCGGGATGTCCCTCGAATCTGGGGCGAAGGGTTGAATAGCCGGTGGGAGGCCAACCCTTCAGGAATTTCATTTCAATGCGTCTTCCTCGACTTCTTTTTGCTCTCTTGCCTCTCCCATTGAACGGCGGTATCAGGATCCGCCGCAGGAATCGATCGACCGTACATACATATCCGGGTCCCTTATTTTTTCGACTGGCTCCTGGTCCCGGAATTTCAATCCGCCCGGGAGAATCGAGAATCCCGGAAGAAAAAGGACACTCCTGAAAACTTCCAGGGAAACCGGCGGCGCACGAGCTTTCGCGGACGGTTGAAATATTTCAAAAATCGCGGCGGCCACGTTTCTCCGCAATTAACCGGCGGCTAGTTTTTGGAAAAACGGTTTCGCGCCGCTGTTTCTCTCCCTTTTCAAGGGAGACTCGGTAAAAGGCGTGAAATAAAGCTCTCCGGTGTGCAGGAGATATTCGAAAAACACAGCAATTAAAAAGGACGATGGCGCGGCGCGAGCTTTCGTCGAAGACACGCGATCTCTTTCTCGTAGCGAGGAATAGAGCAACGGCAAGTGGAACGTCGACGATATTAATAATCTCTTTAAATTAATTATGAAACAGCCGGGAAAAAGAGAGAGAGAGAGAGGGAGGGAGCGGGTGCTCAACGCCGTTTGCTGTAACGAGCCCCAACGGCTGGCGAAAATAGGGCCTGAAAAGGGCGGCGGCGGCGCAAGCTACACAGGGAAACGAAGCTCGAGAAGTTTCGCCCTTGAGAGGCACGCAAGCCGGAAAACTCGGTCAAACGGAAAGTTGGACCTAAAGGGAGTAGTAACGCGGCCCTTTTTTCAAAACCGTGGGTGTAGAGAAGGGGCCGGGGGTGGCACAGAGGCCGAGAGAGTGAGAGCGAGAGAGAGGGAGAGGGGGAAGAGAGGAAACGCGCGCGCCCACGGGTCGCAGAATTTCCGAGAGAGTTTTGAAGTGTCCATGGACCTTTTAACGTTAATTGCGAACTCCCTCTATCTCGTTCTCCCTCCTTCCCTCTCTCTCCATCCTTTCCTCTCTTTTCCCCCGCGATATTTTTTTTCATTTGCTGACGTTGGAGCTCGCTAGCTCGCTCGCTCGCTACCCGGCCCGATGTAAACGAAAATTACGCCCTTAGCAGTTTTTCCGTGCACTCGACGCGCGGATTTCCATCCGGCGCGCGCTCGGAAAATTTAAACGAGCCACGGATCCCCTTTGAACGGCCTCGTCGTAATTACTACGGTTTGCCCCGCGATTCTGATCCTAAATCTAAGATCGGCCGCCCTCGCAGCCGGGCATACATTCCCGGGGGTGGGAAAATAGAGTCCTATTTTCCGTCTCTCCTCTCTCTCTCTCTCTCTCGTTCGCTCCTCTCATCTTTTGCCGCCGTTTAATTGCGCGAATTACGCCGCCGTGCCGTGGAATTTAGGCCCGCTACGCTTTGCCGCCACTTATTACACCCATTCTTTCGCGTTCTAACCGCTTTCCCGCCAGCCACCCCCTCTGCAAGCCACCCCAACAACCCACGCTGTTTGTCGAAGGCGTCGAGTTATCGCGGATCGCGTTACGCGAAAGTTTCTCCTGTTTCGGTCCGCTTTCCGCCCCGGTGAACCTGCAGAACAACTACCTGCCCTGCGGTTTCGATGATTTTTAAATGTGCTCAGTTTTCGGGACACTCGTGAAAACATTGAGGTTTTTAATATGTCCAAAAATCGTCAAAACCGAAAGGTAGGTAGCTGTATCGCAGGTTCACCTCGGCTTCTATCGCCTGCTGCCGCCCCTTCGAATTTTTTGGGTCGGCGAGTTTATAAGGGTGGCTTTTTCCGGATTACTGGGACGCCGGGTTTTCGCCGAAATAAAACGAAACCCCGACGTGCCGCCGCGAGCTCGCGGGAAACGAGACCCTCGTCGCGAATTGGTGCGCGAGCGGCTGTCAAAATCGTTGATCGCGCCCTGCCTTTCTAATCTCGGCGCTTTAGCTCCGTTAGAGAACACGGCTCTCTGCAATTAATCTCCTTTGGTGCCTCACGGAAATTCTTTGAAACAGACCCGGTAAACGTCCACCACGTACGTGTGTCGCGGAGATCCATTTCCTCGCGGTTGTAATAGTCGGAGAATCCCAAAAGTGTATATTCAATTATCAGTCCATTAGTCAGCGATTCGTGAAAGCTTCTTAGAATGTTAAATCTATTACATTTCAATTTTAGCACGCGTTCCGAACTCCTTCCGCGGTGCTTCCTGTCTCAACTCGTACATGAACAAATCCGGGAAATTACGTTTCCTTGGGAGATGAAGGTGTCGGAAATACCTCCGCTTCGAAATGCCCTTTAAAGTCGATTACTCGTGTCAAATTTGGCGCAAATATACTTGGCAAATATTCAAAATTTTCTGGCGCCACAAGTTTCATATATTTAAAACTTCGAGCGCCACAAAAGTCACGTGCAAAATACACAATGGAAGCTTTAATTGTCTAAAATATGGAGTACTTGATACAGTGACTCAAAAAATTGATCAAATGTTCGAACAAAAAGGAAACAAGTCACAGTATACCTTTCTCAGAATCTTGCTTAAGACTGTTGATACATATACGAAAAATGTTAACATTGCGTCGGTACTTCACGACAGTTTAAGCCCTGTAATCGTATAAAGCGGACGTGTATTACGAATTTGTATATTCTGTGTATACTTGATCAATTATTTGTGTTAAGCTCAATTGTGAAAAATTCTTATATTTTTGGCATTCCTTAGCACAAATATAATCACTGGTAAGTTATAATGTTATTTTTAAACATTCGAGAATACGTTTGTGATAAAATAATTAATAAAAGAGATATTTTTAGTCATATTTCATAATGAGACTAATAAAAGCAAGTAAAATATCAGAAATTAAAAAACCATTAATATCTGGGCTTTCTCATCGCGAGATTTCTAAGAAGATACTGTGCTCTGTTGGTACTGTGTCTTCAGTACGTGAAACTTTAAAAGAAAACATACTAGAAAATAAAGCAGGACGAAAATCAAAGTTATCCACTATCACAAAGTGATGAATCATACGATCAATCCGTAATGGTAGCGTTAATAATGCCGTACAAATACAAAAAAAATTAACGTAAACGCTGAAACAGTGCGTAATGCACTGCGAAAAGTGAATTTAAGAGGACGTGCAAAAATAAAGAAACCTCTTCTTACAAAGCGGCACAAGAAGCTTCGACTGCAGTTTGCCGAAAAATGTAAAAATTATACAGATCTCGATTGGGCCCAGGTAATATGGTCAAACGAGACGAAAATTAATCGTTTTGGGTGCGATGGACGCAAATCGACATGGTGAGGAAATATAGAACAAGTACGGTTGCATCATGTTCATCCAACACTGAAATTTGGAGGAGGCCATATCACAGTTTGGGGTTGTATAACCACTGAGGGCGTCGGATGCGTTGAAAAAATTGTAGGTCGAATGACTGCAACGTCATACACATCCATCCTGCAGAAAAGTTTAATTGGAAGTTTGGCAAAATGGAATAAGAACGCAGAAGAAGTCATTTCTCAGCACGATAACGACCCTAAACACAAGGCAAAAATCACCAAAGTATGGTTAACAGCTATGGTTTTACTGTTTTAGACTGGCCCCACAGTCTCCCGATCTGAACGCAATAGAACACATATGGTGTTTACTAAAAAGAATAGTTGCCAACTTCGATCACAATTCAAGAAGTATTATTGAATTGTGGTCAGAAGTTAAAACCGCTTGGGACAATATTAAGGCTAAACAGTGTAAAAGTTTAGTAGATAGTATGCCAAGACGCATAGAAGCTGCTCTGAAAGCGAAAGGAGGGTATACGAAGTACTAATATTTCATTTTTTCAAACTCAAAAATTTGATCATTACATAATTTGTTAATTACATTTAATTTTGTTTAAAAAGTGTAACATATTTAAGTTAATTCTGTATTATATGAACTACGAAAACTATGTATGTATTATAATAAAATATTTTGTTACATATCTTATTAACATGTGTTCAATTAAATAAAAATTTAAACAAAATTAAACATTTGATCAATTGTTTGAGTCACTGTATTTCTCATCTTTAAGTACTTTCCACCAACGATGACATGTCTTAATTTGTTCGCTACCACCGTCACAAAGATGTGACACCCACAATCTGACGGTTCAATTAAAAACAGTAAAATTAATTTTATGCACTTCGGCCTAGTTTGAACTCGTAGAAAAAAATAATGCGAACATCGCGTTTGGCATGCTGCAATAAAAGCCAAATAATTTAACAAAAATTTGAATAAAATTAAACATCAAAAGCATAATTAAATAGAGGGTAAAACAAGTTTTAAAATGACATATAACTCATTATTTAATGAGTTAAATTAAGGTACATATTTATTGGTATAAAATTGCAATTAAAACAGAGGAACAAAAGTCCTGTATTTCGACCGCTTATTTCGAAAGTGGTGTAAGTCCATTTTCTCTTGTTTTTTGTTTAAATTTTATTTACATTAAATTAAGTATGAATTACGTCATATCTCATTTTTTTCAAAAATGGACTTACACCACTTTCAAAATAAACGGTCCATTTCTTTCTTTACAACCTAATAGAATACAGACGAATCTGATAATATTAAAACTGTTTCGAATAATAGCAATTTTTACTGGCGCCCATTCGAGTGCAAAGGGTTTACCCTCAACCGTCCCTCATTTCACGAACTGAATCTGTCCCTCGGTGTTGAATTGGCACAGCGAGAAACAATCGAGCAAATAACAAGGTAAACAATTATTTTTCGATGTTTCTGTACTCAAATCGATTAATGTTTCATAACAGAACAATTTAACTTATTTCGGGAAAACTGCGTCAAATTGACACGAGGAACGGACGAGGTTGAAACTGAAGTATGTATTGTATTTTTATTGCATTAAATTGTATAAAATTGCAATTAAAACAAAGGAACAAAAATCCTGCATTGCTCTCTTTACAACCTAATAGAATACAGACGAATCTGATAATATTAAAACTGTTTCGAATAATGGTATGGCAATTTTTACTGGCGCCCATTCGAGTGCAATTGATTAACGCTCAACCGTCCCTCATTTCACGAACTGAACCTGTCCCTCGATGTCGAATTGGTACAGCGATAAACACTCGATAAAATAACAAGGTAAACAATTATCTTTCGATGTTTCTGTACTCAAACCGATTAATGTTTCATAACAGAGCAATATAACTCGTTCCGGTAAAACTGCGTCAAATTGACACGAGGAACGGACGAGGTTGAAACTGAAGTATGCATTGCATTTTTATTGCATTATTACTTATTGTATTATTGATATAAAATTGCAATTAAAACAAATGAACAAAAATTCTTCATTTTATAGGGTTGAAGTACGGATGCATGCCTGTATTGTATGTATGCGTGTTGATAGGCAGCCCTATATATGATTAAATTTATAACATAGAAAATCGCAAAGAACAGAAGAATTGTAAAATTTCAATCGCCAACGAATTGTAAAAAGAAGGCAGATCGAAACGAGCGCCCGCGAGAAACACGTCTGTCAACGATTGGTTATCCGTGCGTCTTACGGTTTTTTGCAAATAAATACGGCTTATTCCCTAGCAGCACAAGATATTGTATACACATTCATATAATATCAAAAAGAGATTCAATCAGTTTTTAATATTCAAATATACATAGAATATTTATTTTACATTAAGTACCAAATATTCTTTTTTATCCTAACTTATAAGATGGGAAGAAATATTTTTCTCATATGAAAAAGTGTGGCTTAAAAAATATTTATCCAATATTTTTGTGCCACTAGGGTTCCTTACAATTTATTTCTTTGCAACCTAATAGAACGCATAATTTTCAGAGAATCTGTGACTTCCCTAGTAGCACAAAAATATTGGATAAATATTTTTTAAGCCACACTTTTTCATATGAGAAAAATATTTCTTCCTAACTTATATAAAAAAGAATATTTGGTACTTAATGTAAAATAAATATTGTATGTATATTTGAATATTAAAAACAGATTGAATCTCTTTTTCATATTATATGAATGTGTATACAATATCTTATGCTGCTAGGGTTTCTTCTGCTGAACTGTTGGGTACGTTGCATTTAATAAAACTTTCGAACAAGGAAGGTGAGCAACAAAACACAAATGCTGGTAGCGAACGTGTTAATACACGAGATATCTCGTCCATAGACCGTTTCATGGACATCGCGGAGCGACGAGGTATCTCGTCCACGGTAGTGAAAGGTTTAATAAAGCAGCTTTGGGACTAGCTGGGAAAATTTGGAGTTCGCGAGTCTCCATTAATCCCGAAGGAGGTCGCGCGTTAAAGGGCCCTGGGATAAAAAGCCCGAAAAAGCGCAGACGCTGGAACCGACAGCGAACGGGGCAGGAGGAAGCGGTGTTCAAACAAAACGTTCATTTATATATCACTTGCAGCCGGGCAAACGCGCCGCTCCGGCACGGCCCGTATAAAAATGCCCGAACGGAACGGAGCGCGCGGTGTCTCAAAGGGGAACACATGGTTCCACTCGTCGGCTGGTCTGTTCTGGCCTGACTCCCCCTCTCTCCTGGCTCTCTTCGTCGCCATTAAAATCGTACAAGTAGTTCCAGCGAGCTTGAAACGCGAAGTCGGGCTCGGTCCGGGCCTATCTGACGCACTTTGGCCCGGCTGTCGGCGTGTTGTAACTCTATCTTTCACACGTACGCCTTCCACCGCGCATCCGAACGCGTAAACACACCCGCGCGGGAAGCAAGCCGGTCACCACGTGTCGTCACGATTTGTCCCTGCCTTCGAAAAACGCCGGAGCAAACGAATCTCAAGCTATGTCCACAACGAAGCAACATGCATCTTATTAGGTTGAAGAGGGATGACGAAGAACCTGCTTCATTTTTAGCGTAATCTTCGTTCTCTTGGACCTCGCACGAGAAATAGAAACTAAATTCAATGTCATTTCTTCCCTTGACGATTTTAAAACAGGAGAAATCGTACATTGACATCATCAATTTTCCTGTAAACGCGTAAAGATCCGCAGTCCAGCTATAACATAAATACACGAGGAATTACAGTCTGTATTTCTTTGTTAATTTTGCTGCATCGCCGCTGGACCGTCACAGGCAGTTTTTCTCAATGGTGGACATGCAGGACTGATCTTTGGGATGGGAAAGGATCAAAGACACAAGCTGGCGATGTAGTGGAATTATTTGACAAACGCAGGAACGGGGATCAGACGAGAGAACGCTGGACAATGTAGAATGTCATAGTTTTCAAACGTATTGTAGGATTATTTCATCGAGGAGGAGAAAGGGGTGGTTCTCGAATAAAGGGAGACTGTTATCCCGGAAGGAACATCCCCTAATTTTTTTAATGAGGACTAGAATTCCTAGCGAAGGGAAGAACGTTTTCGATTAACCGTACGATTAATCGAGGATCTAGCTGGCAGGTTCTCGCAGTTTTCCTGGGCGCATCGTGAACCGGAAGGGACATCTCCTAAACCGGCGGCTCTCTCCCCGGAGAGCGTTGCGCCAGCAAGATAGGGGGCGGCAAAGAAAGAAAAGCGAGCGAAATCAATGAGAAGGCAGAAACAAAGAGTGGCGAGCAGGAGAACGCGCGATCGATAGAAATAAAGGCCGGGAGGGAAACACAGTAATACGTCCGTAGCGAGTAGCGAGAGACTGCACCTGCAGGAGGATGCGGCGCAGCGGTGGCGCCGAAGAGAGAGGGGGTTGGGGTGAAATAACATCGAAAGAGGGCGGGCTACGTCGAAAAAGACAGACAACAGGGCTAGGAAATAGAGATTGACCTAAACTGGAGCGCTCAAAGGGACGAGAGCGCGGGGGTGGGACGGAGGGAAGCGAAGGAGGAGAACTTGGCAGCTATAAAGAACGAAAGAAAAACAGAAATAAAGGGCGAGGAAGAGGGAGTCTGGTTCTCCTGGCGCTCTCTGCTGCTGGGTTAAGAGACTGCCGTCGTTCTTTGAGCTGATTCTGTTCCGTTTTAGGACTTGGGCTTCTTTCGATGGCAGGGATCGACTTTCTGTCACTTGTGGAGTCACGAGACATTTGCTCTTCCCGATTAAATGCAATACATACTTCAGTTTCAACCGCGTTCGTTCCTCGTGTCAATTTGACACAGTTTTCCCGAAATGAGTTATACAGGGTGGCCCACATAACTCTGAACAGCTCAATATCTCGAAAACTATGCCATCGATTTTAAAGTTCTTATTGTATTTTTAATGTATTAAATTGTATAAAATTGCAATTAAAACAAAGGAACAAAAATCCTGCATTTCTTTCTTTACAACCTAATAGAATACAGACGAATCTGATAATATTAAAACTGTTTTGAATAATGGTACGGCAATTTTTACTGGCGCCCATTCGAGTGCAAAGGATTAACGCTCAACCGTCCCTCATTTCACGAACTGAACCTGTCCCTCGATGACGAATTGGTACAGCGATAAACAATCGATAAAATAACAAGGTAAACAATTATTTTTCGATGTTTCTGTACTCAAATCGATGAATGTTTCATAGCAGAGCAATATAACTCGTTTCGGGAAAACTGCGTCAAATTGACACGAGGAGCGGACGAGGTTGAAACTGAAGTATGCATTGTATTTTTATTGTATTATTATTTATTGTATTGTTGATATAAAATTGCAATTAAAACGAAGGAACAAAAATCCTGCACTTCTTTCTTTACTCAAATTGATGAATGTTTCATAACAGAACAATATACAGGGTGGCCCACATAACTCTGAACAGCTCAATATCTCGAAAACTATGCCATCGATTTTAAAGTTCTTAGTCTTAAATTGCATGGGACTGAAGGGCCTTTCTGACTACATAAACGTGAAGTGGCCTCCCTTCCCCTTTAACGGGGGAGGGGAGGTACCTTTGTAATTTTAAATGGAACCCCCTATAAAATGTTACATATTTAGATTCTACCGGAAAAAACAAGTCAATTTTGTCGGAAACATTTGTTTGTCAGATACTTCCATGATGAGATATAACAGTTTGAAGTTTCAGATGTAGGTACTTGAAGCGCTCGGAAATAGCGTTATGGAATTGTACATACGCGCTTGAGTCCTTTGCTTATTCGTGAAAAAATAAAATGTACTTTAAATTAAATGTTCAAAATGTCCACCACGGGCTTGTAAACATTTATTTACTCGAAACATCAAAGTTGTTCTAACATTTTTTAACATTTCGGGAGTCACTGAAGCGCAAGCGTCACGTATTCTTTGTTTCATATCCTCTTTTGTCGTCGGTGGTTCAAACATAACTTTGTCCTTTACATATCCCCATAAGAGGTCCCCCACGACCTATCCATTTGTTCCCAAATTTTTCGTTCAAAAAATGCCTGGTGATGATTGCAAAATGTGTAGGAGCGCCGTCTTGTCGGAACCACATTTCTCTTCTAACGTGCAATGGCACATCTTCCAAAAGCGCAGGCAAATGATTTTTTAAGAAATCACAATAACTTGCAGATGTTACAGTTTCTTGAAAAAAATAAGGTCCAATCACAAAATCTCCTATTAGGCCAGACCAAACATTTAAAGACCATCGATGTTGAAAGGGAACACATCGCATCCAATTTGGGTTTTCCACGGCCCAATAATGCAGATTATGTCTATTTACATGCCCTGAATTCATAAAAGTGGCTTCATCGGAAAAAAGTATTTTGCACAAAAAGTCATTTTCCACAACACCCTGCAGCCACTCACAAAATCTTACGCGGTGATCGTAATCTGCTATCGAAAGCTCTTGTGATAAAACCATGTGATATGGATGATACTTTTGCCGTTTCAAAATTCGTTGAATTGATGAACGACTAATATGTGATGTTTGTGCAAGCGTACGTTGACTAATATGAGGATTTAATGTAATTGCAGCAAGAATACTGGCACTATTATTTTCATTAGTGACAGCTTTAGGTTTATTGCGAGTTTTTTTACACAATTCACCGTGCTCGCGAAGCCGCTTTTCTAAATTATGAAATGTTGCATGACATTTTTTGATACCATAACGTTCAAAAAACATCACTGCTGCACGCCGATAATTTTTTTGGCATTCACCTAACGTTAATAACATATTCACTTCTGTGTCAAAAGTAGCCATAATCACAATGTTACTGCTTGAATAACAGCTCTAAACTGAAAACGTTTTCATAGATAAGTGAGTCAAACTCAAGAATTGTAAATATTATTTGTGTTTCTTCATGAATAAGCAAAGGACTCAAGCGCGTATAATTCCATAACGCTATTTCCGAGCGCTTCATGTACCTACAACTCGAAACTTCAAACTGTTATATCTCATCATGGAAGTATCTGACAAAAAAAATGTTTCAGACAAAATTGACTTGTTTTTCCCGGTAGAATCTAAATATGTAACATTTTATAGGGGGTTCCATTTAAAATTACAAAGGTACCTCCCCTCCCCCGTTAAAGGGGAAGGGAGGCCACTTCACGTTTATGTAGTCAGAAAGGCCCTTCAGTTCCATGCAATTTAAGACTAAGAACTTTAAAATCGATGGCATAGTTTTCAAGATATTGAGCTGTTCAGAGTTATGTGGGCCACCCTGTATATTGTTCTGTTATGAAACATTCATCAATTTGAGTAAAGAAAGAAGTGCAGGATTTTTGTTCCTTCGTTTTAATTGCAATTTTATATCAACAATACAATAAATAATAATACAATAAAAATACAATGCATACTTCAGTTTCAACCTCGTCCGCTCCTCGTGTCAATTTGACGCAGTTTTCCCGAAACGAGTTATATTGCTCTACTATGAAACATTCATCGATTTGAGTACAGAAACATCGAAAAATAATTGTTTACCTCGTTATTTTATCGATTGTTTATCGCTGTACCAATTCGTCATCGAGGGACAGGTTCAGTTCGTGAAATGAGGGACGGTTGAGCGTTAATCCTTTGCACTCGAATGGGCGCCAGTAAAAATTGCCGTACCATTATTCAAAACAGTTTTAATATTATCAGATTCGTCTGTATTCTATTAGGTTGCAAAGAAAGAAATGAAGGATTTTTGTTCCTTTGTTTTAATTGCAATTTTATACAATTTAATACAATAAAAATACAATACATACTTCAGTTTCAACCTCGTCCGTTCCTCGTGTCAATTTGACGCAGTTTTACCGGAACGAGTTATATTGCTCTGTTATGAAACATTAATCGGTTTGAGTACAGAAACATCGAAAGATAATTGTTTACCTTGTTATTTTATCGAATGTTTATCGCTGTACCAATTCGATATCGAGGGACAGGTTCAGTTCGTGAAATGAGGGACGGGTGAGCGTTAATCAATTGCACTCGAATGGGCGCCAGTAAAAATTGCCATACCATTATTCGAAACAGTTTTAATATTATCAGATTCGTCTGTATTCTATTAGGTTGTAAAGAGAGAAATGCAGGATTTTTGTTCCTTTGTTTTAATTGCAATCTTATACCAATAAATATTTACCTTAATTGAATGAGTACATGTCATTTTAAAGCTTGTTTTACGCTCTGTTTAATTATGCTTTTGATGTTTAATCTTATTCAAATTTTTGTTAAATTATTTGGCTTTTATTGCAGCATGCCAAACGCGATTTTCGCATTATTTTTTTAGACGAGTTCAAACTAGCCCGAAATGCCGCTCAAGCGGCTCGGAATATCAACGAAGTATGAGGTGAAGGGAGTGTCAACGAATGCACGGCTTTATATTTTTAAATGATATTAAATTCTCTGTAAAATTAATTTTAATACTATTCCCCTCAATAATGTTAAAATCAATTCTCATAATAATTTAATGTTACTAGTAAACAGCATTAAATTTTCTATAAAATTAATTTTCATATTGTTTTTATTGAAACAATTTTCATAAAATTGTTTTCTATGTGAGTTATAACTAGACAGCGGATCTTTATTCAAAACAAAAAATGTTTGCATTGACTGCAGGACACAGAAGCCAAATAAAAATTGTTTTCTTCTTTTAACCCCTTGCCCTACGATTTCTTTTACGGTTTCAGTGATTAGAACTTTCTTTGTAGTTCGTAATTTCCTAAAAAAGGAGAAAATTTATATCTATTGTATGCCTACATGTTCTCCAATGACTATACAATAACGAAAACAAAATATAATTCCATCTTGGTTTAAAGGAAATTAATAACATACCTATCTATTAGACTCTGTTCAGAATCTTCATCACGAGTCTGACTCGATATTGTAAGGCAAGGGGTTAATTATCCTATCAAGCTGAAACTAATGCACTGATGTCCTTAAATCTTCTTAATTCGTCCACTGCTTTAAATTGTACGTGTCCATTTTCGTAATAAATGCATCAAATCCGCAGTTTAGTTATAACACTTTAAAAACATAGGTTTGAATCCTGCATTTCTTTCGTTACAACCTACTATAAACTGTAAAAAGCTTAACTGTTATATGAGAAAACAGGTTCACATCGACGTGCCCAATGCATAAAATATTACATAGAATAAAAATGATCTGGATTGAAGGAAACTCTTGAAAATCGAAGAATTAGAAAGAAGTACGAAAGAAGTAAGAATCTAAAATCGTTCATCGCGGCTTCAAGGGTGGTACCGAATCGCCGAAGACGGTTCGTCAAAGATATTATGAGAGATACGGCTAAAACGAGCGATCCCCATAAAATAGCTGCGGCGATGAATCCGAACGTGCCGGAAAATCCGCAATATTTCAGTACGGAGTCGGCGTAAAACCGGCAACCCGTGAAAGCAGCACCGGCTGTGTCGGTGGAATCTAACGAAAACCGTCGAAACAGCGACGACGAGGACGCGGCGCGGTGGCCGCCGCGAAATTAAATGAATATCAAGCCGCCGCGCGCCGTTCTATCGTGACGCCGCTTTAGGAGGCGGCCGGAGATTGGAAGTTTTAGGTGCAGACGCGCGCAGTTTTACGGCTTTCCCGCGAACAGAGCGTGTCGCGGCCATTCCGCAGACTTCTCCTTATCCCCTTGGCCCCTCCGCTTCCTCTGCTTCTGCATCGGTCAGACAGCTGTAAACTTGCCCGGGTAATAAAGCACCTGTGTACCCCGACGCGACGCTCGTGTCCATAGAAAATTCATTACCGTCGCCGGATATTTATAAGCGTTATGTCATCGTCGCGTTTAGCGGCCACGCGGTCTCTCCTCGCGCTTTGCGGTCTTCCAGACCCTCTGGAATGGCTCTTTCCAAGCAGAAAAGAGTGGTCCTAAAATTCGGGGAGTAAATCGTTTTTTAATGCAAGTATGTGGAGATAGTCTCGCACAAGCTCAGTCGTTATTAACCGAGTTCCCGTATTTCGTTGTCGAAGAAAGCAGTAAATCGAGCGCGGAGTCCATTCCCCGAAATGGACCACGTCAGGCCAGCCGAGCACTGTGAAAGCCGTGTAACGCGACACCGGGGATATTCTCATTAGGCTCGTTTCCCTACACGATACTTCGTTATCACCGAGTGACTTGAGCCGAGCGACGCGAGGGTGGCTCACGGCCCGCGTAATCTCATTTCGCTGGCAAATGAGCCGTGACAATCTACTCCGAGCACGAATCCGCTCGATCGATCCGTAATTAGTTAACGCCGGCCGAGAAACAATCGGCCAGATTTTTCTCGGACGTCGATCCTCTACGACTGGATCCGTATGCAAGATAAAAATTGTATACCGCGACTGTGTTTACGTGCTTTGTCGCGATTTAAGATCATTCGAGCCTCGTTAGGACGGAAATGGGAGGTCGGAGAAGCGGCTGCGGCAGTTTAAGCGGCCTCGTTCGGCGACTAAATCTCAATAATCGCGATTCGTGACTTGTACAAGACGCTCGAGGGCAGTCGGTTTTAGTGCCCGGCGCTGGGAGCGTTAATTACCCGGCGGAGACCTTTTCCTTGAAGCGGGAAAGAGAGAAAGAGAGATGGAGGATACCGGCAACTTTCCATTTTAAGAGACAAAAGGCGGAGAGGAAGTGGAGCAACGGTCGCGGCCAGACGAGACGCTCGTAAAGCGGCGCTCAGACTCTAATAACCCCGGCCTCGAATCAATCCCGACGCGGAAATAAAGATAAAGTCCCGATCGCAGATAAACGTCGGGACGACGTAAAATATTTTCCCGGGACAGCGAAATAGCCGCGGACCCGGGGAAACACCGAGAGAAGCTGCCGCCGGAGAGATTGGAGGCCAGGGAGAGACGTATAGGTTTATGGGTTTCCGCGAGCAGGCCGCGGCCATTCCGCGCGTCTGGAGCACACCGTACACCCCTCCGCGAACCCGCCCCAACTGTCGCTGCCCCTGCCCCTGGCTTCATCCCCCGTCTCCAACGTCGGTACCGCTGTCGCGGCGGGGCTGGGGCCGGCTGTAAAAATTTTACTGCGAATTGTCTGCAGACCCGACCACCCTACCGCGCCCGACGTTACGACCGGGAAAAATAGGAAACCGCCGTGAAACCGGCGGAAAAACTCGTCTGGGTCAGATCCCCTACCCGCGCCCTCGCCGACACCTTGCATCCACCTTCCCCGAGACATTTGGGTCAGGGATCCTGTCGCAGCCTTCCTTGTCGATCCTCCTCATTGCTGAATCAATGTGGGAATATTAATGAAACGTTTCTCGCTTGTAACTCAGCATTGACCCAGGAGAGAGTGTCTTTCCTCGGAGCGTTTCTCAAAGAAGTTCCCAACGTGGTTTTCGAGACACGTCGGGAGCCCGTCCGTTTCCCGCGGGACGCCGCGTTGTTTCGTTAGTGGGGCGAAGAGGGAGAGCGAAGGGGCGGGAGGCGAAGGGTCAGAAGTCACGTAAAATTCCGAGCGATCGGTTATCGGGCCAACAGTGTCCCCCGAGCGAGGGAGACGGAGGCGACAAGGGAGAAGAACCGCCAATTCGGGACCAACTGTTGAATTTTATCACTGGCTGTTTCTCCCACCCCCGCGTTGCCCTTCGTGTTTCGTGTCTGCGGCGCGAGGGGAAGAGGGCAGGGTTTAACGTGACGCAGACCACATGTGTCCCGTTCGCCACCCTCTCCTCTCTCTCCCCCTGGATCTCCCTATCCTCCTCTCTCTCCCTCTGATGCTCGTCTCGGCTTCTAGGCCTAGCCGACGAAAAAAAAGCCAACGAAAGCGATACTGACACCCTGTGGGAACACATGTGCGTTTCTTAGATAGCTGGAAAGCAGGAGGACCGGGAGAGGGTCTTCGAACCGAGATAATCCATTGAACCCCAGCTTCCTTGGGAGAGTTTCCCTGGGAAAAGCAGAGTAGTCGTCCCACTGATCTCAACCGTGGACGGAATTCCAGAGCGGCGAATTGATTAACTCGCCGCTCGGTGGCTCTTTCAATTATTTATCGCAACAGATTCAGACGTTCCGCTGGATTACGGTTCCGCGGGCGGCCGGTAATAAAAAGATCCCCGATACTTTCTTTCTTTCGCCCGGGCATCCTCTTGATTTATCCGAGCCCGGTAAGGACAATTTACTCCGGCCGATGCCTCATAGTTTCTATTACTCCCCCGCGCCGTTCGCTTGATTCATTCTCTTGGCAAACGCCACCCGCTCTATCAATCTCGCCGCCGTTCAACCGGGCATTATCTCCCGGCGCATAGGTCGCGGGACCGATCCGCAGTTTAACTGCGAACCGCGATTTTCCTCGATCGCCATACGCTCGCTCGATCATCCCCTCCATCTTGCAATTTTACCACCACTCTCTCTCCTACCATCCCCTTTCCACGGGGAAACACTCGTGTGGAGCTCTTGTCGTTTATATTGTACGATTTACGCGGCTCGGTTCACGGTGTGTCGATCCACCTTTGATGAAAAATCAAGATCAATCTAATCTAGATGAATTTTTAGAGGGGAGCTAGGAATTCGAAACTTCGACAGAGAATGCCGTCCAGGTTAATCATCCGTTCCATCTTTGATGAAGAATCGAGACGACTCTGTTCTCTTTGCGTAAAATTATACCGCGTCTCTAATTCGTTAGATGAATTTTAAGAGGGAAAGTGAGGAATTCGAAACTTCGGCAGAGAATGTCGTCCAGGTTCCTCATCCGTTGCATCTTCGATGAAGAATCGAGACGACTCTATTCTCTTTGCGTAAAATTATACCGCGTCTCTAATTCGTTAGATGAATTTTAAGAGGGAACTGTTTCCTTATGTTTTCGATCGTATATTGTTGTTCAAAACGATATTATTAATGATTTCGGCGCACTGGTTCGATCAAGTATTAAGAATACACACTATTTGCAAATTTTCACAAACTCCCTATTTCAAAGTTTCGATCTTTATTTAAATCATTCTCAAGAAATCTTTAAAGAATTGCGTCTGTAAAATAATAATTGATGCAAGAAAACTTTTCAGTTTATGTGGATTTAAACTAATGTGAGAAAAAAGCTACTTACTTGCTTAGTGCAAAATAAAGTAATAATTCATATTGTAAAGTTTTAGAGAAACACGTGTTAGTGCTATGGCAATGTACTTAGTAATGATGTATACTTGAATCAATAAGACATATAGAAACGAAACTAACTTCATATCGATCGTTAATACGTAGATCGAAATTTGGTGCTAAATTCAAAATCACACATAGCCAATATAGTCCTCATTTTTCTGCTCTCTTACCATATTACAATATGGTAATTATTAATTAACATTCAATTTCATTATATTATACACAACGTATGTGTGTATGTGTCAATTGAAGCAATGAAGCTGTGTCAGGAATTTGTTTAGAAAAATTCATCATACCATATTACTGGTTCAGTAATGTTGCGTAATAATCATGTATCTTAGGGGTTTCGTACCTAAGATTCACGCTACGATGTTTAATCATGTGAATTGTTTCTAATAATATCCTTTGGTGTAAATCTGCTTCTCGGTCAATTATTTTTGCATTCCCAAAGTCGAATGGATGGTCGAATTCAATTGAATGCTTCGTCATTGCAGTATGATGTGAAGAATTAAGGAAAATATTGTGCCTATGTTCTCTGATTCTCGTTTCTAAATGTCTAGATGTTTGCCTAATATAGACTTGATTGCATCCCTTACAAGGTATAGAGTAAACTGTATTATGGCTTTTTTTAAAAAGTAACTTATCTTTAACCGCGGGGTACAAACTTTTCAAATATTGTGGAATTTTGTAGATAGTGTGTATTCCCACTTTTCTGAAAATACGTCTTACATCGTTGGACAAACCATCAACATAAGGAACCACTACCGAATTTTTCCAGTTGATCGGTCTTGTTTTTAGAAATCTTTCCTCCTTACGTTTTTCAACGAGCAAAGGATGATAGATTTCAAACAAACGTTCTTTAATAATGGTGGATATAAGATTGAACGGGTACCCGTTTTTTTGTAATATGTTCTTAATTAACAACAAGTTGTTACTTCTGAATTGTGGATTTGATAATAAGATTGCACGGTCAATAAGTCCTTTAATTAAACCCACCTTATGTTGCATGGGATGGAACGAATTATTATTTTACAGAACGAAATATTATTTTACAGACGAAATTCTTTAAAGATTTCTTAAGAATGATCTAAATAAAGATCGAAACGTTGAAATAGGGAGTTTGTGAAAATTTAAATAGTGTGTATTTTTAAGAGGGAAAGTGAGGAATTCGAAACTTCGGCAGAGGATGTCGTCTAGGTTAATCATCCGTTCTATTCTCTTTGCGTAAAATTATACCGCATCTCTAATTCGTTAGATGAATCTTAGAGGGAAGTGAGGAATTCGAAACTTCGGCAAAGAATATCGTCCAGGTTAATCATCCGTTCAATTCTCTTTGCGTAAAATTACACCGCATCTCTAATTCGTTAGATGAATTTTGGAGGGAAAGAGAGGAATTCGAAACTTCGGCAGAGAATGTCGTCTAGGTTAATCATCCGTTCTATTCTCTTTGCGTAAAATTACACCGCATCTCTAATTCGTTAGATGAATTTTGGAGGGAAAGTGAGAAATTCGAAACTTCCGCAGAGAATGTCGTCCAGGTTAATCATCCGTTCCATCTTCGATGAAGAATCGAGACGACTCTATTCTCTTTGCATCAAATTATACCGCATCTCTAATTCGTTAGATGAATTTTAGAGGGAAAGTGAGAAATTCGAAACTTCGGCAGAGAATGTCGTCCAGGTTAATCATCCGTTCCATTCTCTTTGCGTAAAATTACACTGCATCTCTAATTCGTTAGATGAATTTTAGAGGGAAAGTGAGAAATTCGAAACTTCCGCAGAGAATGTCGACCAGGTTCCTCATCCGTTGCATCTTCGATGAAGAATCGAGACGACTCTATTCTCTTTGCGTAAAATTATACCGCATCTCCAATTCGTTAGATGAATTTTAGAGGGAAAGTGAGAAATTCGAAACTTCGGCAGAGAATGTCGTCCAGGTTAATCATCCGTTCTATTCTCTTTGCGTAAAATTACACCGCATCTCTAATTCGTTAGATGAATTTTGGAGGGAAAGTGAGGAATTCGAAACTTCGGCAGAGAATGTCGTCCAGGTTCCTCATCCGTTGCATCTTCGATGAAGAATCGAGACGACTCTATTCTCTTTGCGTAAAATTATACCGCATCTCTAATTCGTTAGATGAATTTTAGAGGGAAATGAAGAATTCGAAACTTCGGCAAAGAATACCGTCCAGGTTAATCATCCCTTCTATTCTCTTTGCGTAAAATTACACCGCATCTCTAATTCGTTAGATGAATTTTGGAGGGAAAGTGAGGAATTCGAAACTTCGGCAGAGAATGTCGCCCAGGTTAATCATCCGTTCCATCTTCGATGAAGAATCGAGACGACTCTATTCTCTTTGCGTAAAATTATACCGCATCTCCAATTCGTTAGATGAATTTTAGAGGGAAAGTGAGAAATTCGAAACTTCGGCAGAGAATGTCGTCCAGGTTAATCATCCGTTCTATTCTCTTTGCGTAAAATTACACCGCATCTCTAATTCGTTAGATGAATTTTGGAGGGAAAGTGAGGAATTCGAAACTTCGGCAGAGAATGTCGTCCAGGTTCCTCATCCGTTGCATCTTCGATGAAGAATCGAGACGACTCTATTCTCTTTGCGTAAAATTATACCGCATCTCTAATTCGTTAGATGAATTTTAGAGGGAAATGAAGAATTCGAAACTTCGGCAAAGAATACCGTCCAGGTTAATCATCCCTTCTATTCTCTTTGCGTAAAATTACACCGCATCTCTAATTCGTTAGATGAATTTTGGAGGGAAAGTGAGGAATTCGAAACTTTGGCAGAGAATGTCGTCCAGGTTAATCATCCGTTCTATTCTCTTTGCGTAAAATTACACCGCATCTCTAATTCGTTAGATGAATTTTAGAGGGAAAGTGAGAAATTCGAAACTTCGGCAAAGAATATCGTCCAGGTTAATCATCCGTTCTATTCTCTTTGCGTAAAATTATACCGCATCTCTAATTCGTTAGATGAATTTTGGAGGGAAAGTGAGGAATTCGAAACTTCGGCAGAGAATGTCGTCCAGGTTAATCATCCGTTGCATCTTCGATGAAGAATCGAGACGACTCTATTCTCTTTGCGTAAAATTATACTGCATCTCTAATTCGTTAGATGAATTTTAGAGGGAAAGTGAGAAATTCGAAACTTCCGCAGAGAATGCCGCCCAGGTTCCTCATCCGTTCCATCTTCGATGAAGAATTGAGACGACTCTATTCTCTTTGCATCAAATTATACCGCATCTCTAATTCGTTAGATGAATTTTGGAGGGAAAGTGAGGAATTCGAAACTTCGGCAGAGAATGTCGTCCAGGTTAATCATCCGTTCTATTCTCTTTGCGTAAAATTATACCGCATCTCTAATTCGTTAGATGAATTTTGGAGGGAAAGTGAGAAATTCGAAACTTCGGCAGAGAATCTCGTCTCCAGGTCGAGCCAGGGGGACAGGTTCCTCACCCGTTCGTTCTCCCGGCCACGTGTGCGCTGGTAACCCTTGAGGAGAGTCAGAGTTTTGCCAGCTGCCAGCAATTTATCAGAGGCCCTCGGAGTCGGGTCGAAGTCGAGGACCTTGGCTCGTCGATCGCAGTTTCGTTCTGTCAAGACTTGGAAACCCGACGCTGTGCCATGTCCTCTCTCTCTCTCTCGAACGTTTCACCCAGTTCGATCGCTCGTCTGTTCCCGGAATCGGGGCTTCGGGACCCACCGGGTCGTCATCCCGGGTTTCTGTCATTAGTGCTCCGCTTTGCCCGCTATAAGTCATTAAGACGACGACGAACGAGAGACGATCAGGTTCTTCGGGACCACGGCTCCTAATGCTGTCTCTCCTCGGCTCCGCCGCGGAATTCTCCGACGATCCATCCCCCCTTGCTACAAAAATGGCGGCGTCGAGTTAAATAGACCAGGAAGTCTTCTTTAATCTATTTTTAATATCTTTCATCCTCTCTCCGCTCGAATTCCGCCGTGGCCTGCCTCCGTGGAGAAAAGAATCATTTCGAAACTATATTCAGTACGCTTTCATCCTATTCGGGTACCATTATATTTAACCCCTTGCACTCGGAGCTATTCTAATTCGGAGAGCGAATTTTTCTTCCCACCTAAAACGTTTCCATTTTATATGATCTTTTCAATTTTATCGATATAAAATTCATATAACACCTCGTACAATACTTTTAGTAATTTATGAAAATATGAAATGCGTTTAATAATTTATTGAATACAAATTTAATAACTAGACTACGTATCTTTATGCAAAATAAAAAATATTTGCATTGATGGTAAGACACAGGAGTGAAATAAACATTTCTTTCTGCTTTTAATTATCTGATTAAGCTGGAACCAATACGCTGATGTTTTTAAATCTTTTTAATATGTCCACTGCTTTAAATTGTGCTTAACCATTTTTCTGATAAATGCATAAAGTCCGCAGCCTATTAATAATGCAACAAATATTTTGAATAATGGTATAGGATCACGTCTCCGAAAAATAGCAAACTATGAGCAACAATTGATCGTCGTTTCTCTCTGTCCAGTAAAGAAACTATGCCCCTCCGTCCACCCCAAAGGCGTCTGCGAGAATTTTTGTTTTGAGAACGAAGCTCCGACGCGCGGAAAATTTGTCTATTAATTGTTCATCGAGCCGCGACTCGATTCGCCGCAAACGAAGCGCATCGAGTCGCATGATCGACGGAGAATGCGACGGATAGGGATCGAGGATCCAGCGGAACGTTGATCCCGGCGGATAGTCGAGCTACGAGAGGCCCTTCGGGGGCATTAAGAATTAAGTAGTCCTTTTCAAACACTGGATCGTCCCATCAGCCGGCAAGACACAACATCGACGCACTTTGCCAGCGATGAAACGGGGGTCGGAACGCTTTTTATGGGGCCGACGAGTTTTTTCGAGGAACCCTGTGGCTCTCTTGACAACCGAACCTGCGCGCGGAAAGTTAAGTACATACTCTTGTTGACTCTCGATACGGTTTCTCTACGAACGGGGGCAATGGGTTGCCATAGCAATCATTCTTTACTGTTCCCCGAAACGGACATATGTAGCTTTCTTACCCCATCTTTAATTTACCTGGTGTTTCATTAACCCTTCGGAGACGATATCGGGAGACCATTTCGTACAAAATTTCGCCCCCGTCTTGTTCAGAGAAATGTGAATCCGAATGTAGGGTGTTTCACCCTTGTGCGAGGCTTGTCCCCGTTGGATGGGGGTGAGAATTCATCCGGAGTATCCCCTGCTTGTGAGAGGCGACTAAAAGGGGTCGACCGCCGATCTTTAATCTTGCCCGACCGAAAAGTGGTCGGCGACCACGAAAGAATTCTTCGCAAAATTTCCATGGGGGTGGAGATCGAGAGAGAGAGAGCCTCGAGGTATGGCTGTGGGAAGGGGTGGCGGAAGAACGTGACGTTAACCGTGAAAGATTGACAGGAATTGAGCGGTCTAGCCTACTTCGGCGTCGAATCGATGTCGGCCGGATCGTTGCGGAGTAGGATAAGAGAGAGAGAAGCTGGAGATAAAAATGTGGTAGGGTCGACGGCCGATTATTTAATCCGAAAATCTGGCCTTCTATTATTTTTACATTCGTCATATTTTCCCAGCGTTCAACCAATAATCTTGTCCCATCAACGAGCGACTCTTTTCTCCGTTTCCTGCCCGCTCGGCTTGGTTGGATTCGCGTTCAAGAGAAACGGAGAGATCCGTCTTTTGTTTCGGGACAGTTAATAAGAGGATTTCGCGAAGGGCTCGCGAATGTTTTTTCCCCGAGGTGGATTCTTACGGATTCGAAATGTCTTTCCCGTCGGTACGCTCGGCGTTCTCGGCGAAAAATTGAAGCATCGCGGATTAAACAGCTTCCCTTTAATCCGGCGACAGGCGGGGGCGGAACACAGGACGAAGCACTTGTTTTGCGTTAACGAAGGAAGCATCGCGGGCGGTACGCGGCCGGAAAAGCGACGAGAGACGGCGAACGTGAAACAAATAAATGAAAAGGCAACAGAAGCGCCGGCAGGATACGCTGGGACGAGCTATCATATTCCACGGCAAGTGTCTTTAGCGGAATTAAATCCGCGAGCGAATTCCGAAAGTTTTCCTCGCCGCCGCGAGCCTTTTACGCGCCGCTTTCTCGCCCGGCCGTAACGAAACAATAAAAATCAGAGGACCGACTCGACGAAGGGCGAGAAACCAAGGAAAACTCTCATCTCTCTTCGCTACGTAATAATCTCACTGCTTCCGTGCATGGGAATATTAAGGTCATCGTGTCGTCGTTTCTAATTCCTGCTCGCGTACATAAACGTCTGTAGTTTCTTTAAATATTTCGAACAATATTTTCTACTTACGAGAGAGAGAGAGAGAGAGAGAGAGTCAAACGACCGAAAGCGAGCGGAATGCATTCTTGATATTCTGTATGCTGTGTGAGTTTAAAAAATGCAATGGAGATATAAAGATGCTGTAAAAAATATTTACGACTTATGTGGAGGACATGTTTCGAATGGAAGAGAGTGACAAGGGTGCTTCTCCAAATCTCAAGATAGAGTTTCTGGGGTCGGAGGAATTTGAATTCGAAATCCCAGCAATTCGTTGAACATGCAATCCGAGAGTTGATTGCTCTAGAAATCTACAGTGTTGTCGACCTCATCCGAAGGATCGACGCTTCAGAGTAGAATGGAGAAGGATAGGACTCCTAGGTTGGCTGACCCAATATTTAACCCGCGGCGTAAACTTTCACCGGCGAGTCTCTCGCTGGAAATCTCCGTAATCTTGGATCATTGTTCGTAGATCCCTAACGAATTTGTCGGGGAAAGCCGCGAGGGAACCGGGCGCGTTTTATCGAGTCGCGGAGAAGTTTCCGGCGAGCAGCCCCCGCAGGAACGTCGTCGAAAATTATAGGGAGCCGAGAAATCTCGCCGATTCTCGGGATACACAAAGGGATGGTTGCGTCCCTTCATAGAGGAAGCAGGGTGAGAAGGGTGGCAAATAACGACAGATAAAGAAAGAGGGGGTGACGTCACGACGGGCGTCCGTTGGGCTAGGTCGCGACGCGGCCTCCTGCCTCCGCTGCCTCCACCCCCCGCGTTTCTCGTTTCTCGCCGCGAACCGCCTAACCCACCCCCTCCGGCCGCCCTCCCCGGCATCTAGCAGCTCCTCCACCCTCGGCCGTCGTGCCGAAAAAAGCAAGGCTCGCAGAAAGGACGCCCGGCGTCGTGGCGCTCTTTGGCTGATCAATACACGCCGCCTCGTACGCGGACGGACGGTCACGCATGTGCACGGTGTGGGCCCCTCTTTCTCTCTTTCTCTCTGTCTCGCTCCTCCCTCCGTCTCCTGCTGGCTCTCTCATCTCTCCCTCTCTGTCTCTCTCCTTCTCTCCCCGTTTTTACCGTCGATTTTTCTCCTTTTTCCTCCGCCGACCACCCACTTTTCCCGCCGCGCGCGCGTCTCTCTGTCTTCGTCCGGTTTTCGCCGCGTACGCCTTCTCCCCTTTTCTTCCGCGTCCCCGGCTTCTTCGTCTTCTTTCTTTTTTTTCTGCGCCGCTTCAACCCCCTTGCCAGATCCTTCGCCGACCCCCTCCCCTCTCCGCACCACCCGACACCCGCCGGACACCGAGAACGCGTGACTCTTGGTTCGAGAGCTTCATTTGGGGACCGGAATTCCTAAGATCGCGGTTTAACCCGCTTACAAAGTCTCCGGGCGCCGGAGATCTCATTGCGTCCCAGCGTTCCGATACACAATCGTCCCCGAAACGGTTAAATGTTTTTCTTGAGACGGATTGATTTTTCCAAAGGGGTTCTCCCCAGTTTCATGCCCCGCCACCGTCGCCACAGCGGCGTACGTTTTCCCCGTTCGAATCGGCGCAGTCTTCGACTCCGGGTTCTCCTCCGATGTATTTTTCATCCGTCCCGTTGGCCACCCCTCTTTCCTTCTCTTGCGCCCCCCATCGTTCGATCCTTCCACGATCCTCCCCCTCCGCGTCTATCTTTCCACCCCTCGTTCCCCGGCCGAGCTTCTCCTCCTCCACCTCCACCTCCTCCTTCCTCCGGAGAGACTGGCCGATTTTTTCCTCCCGTTTCCTCGGCTCCGATATTTTTTTTACACCTCTTTGCCCTCCTCCTCCTCCTCCCTTGCCCCGGACCGACGGTTCGCCCGCCAGCCCCGCGTGCCCCTCTCATCCCCTCTCGGCCCAGGTTCGCCTCGAGCGCCCTCCTTCCTCCCTGTCTCTTTTCTCTTCTTTTTCATCCCCCTTTCTTGCTCTCTCCTTCGATCCGTGCGCTTCTCTCTCCCTCTCTCTCTCCTCCCGTTGCCTCCTACACCCTCTCGCCTCTTCGCCCGCCTGCCTCTCACCCCCTTTCCTTCCCCGTACACCCTACTATCCTTGTGATTTTTTTCCCCGGCCACCCTCCGACGCCGGGCGTAGGCGTCCTTTTGCTATCGGGACGCTCTCTCGACTATCGGCCCGACCACCTACACCGACGTACGGAACAGGAGGCGGCTGAGGGGGGTGGCGGCAGCGCAGGGGGTGGGAGCGGAAGGAGAGGGTGGCTGCAGCGCCTGGATGCGAGCTAAAATGTATTTTTTTTTCTTCCCTTCTTTATCTTCGCTTCGAGCTGCTCGTGGTAGGTTGGATTACCAATCCGGGGATCGTGGAGCACGTTTTTCCATTTTTTTCCCTCCTTTTCGCTTTTTCCACCTACCCCTTCTGCACGCGGGCGCGCTCGCGCGTACACACTCGCCTCCGCGTATGCACGTACGTGAACCATCCACCACGCGCGTGTACACGCTCGCCTGGACGTAAGGGTTGGATCGGACAGCCCCCGACGCGTTCCTCGTGTATATAGAAAATTATCGACTCGAATTTTTGAAGAACCCGGTGTCCACGTCGACGGTGGATCCGGGTGAATTGATCGACGACCAAGGGCCGGCAACGCCGAACACAGACAGTCGCCATTCTTCGCGGCAAGACAGGTGCGAAAATCGTCTGTGTCTCGGGCCGCGAAACCCTTATCGCAAATGCCAGCGAAATGTCAGAGGCTGACATTAGGCGGTCGCCTCCTCCGCGGAGCCTGTCCCCGGGATCGAAACGCTTCAATTATTCGTCTCGCTCGTTTGGGAAGCAATCCCGAGCGTCGCGTGACCGATCACGACACCATATGCCGGGGGACGAGCGGATTTAAGGGATGATCCGCTCTCTTCCTGCTCGAAAAACCATTTCCGCCTGCGAGATAGGTGTTCCACCTTGCTCCGGCGTCGCCCTAATTTTAAAATAGACGAAGAGCGTCGACTTCCGGTGCCGGAGAGCTGTTCCCACCCTCCGAAAATCTCCCACTCTAATTTTTATTCCGACCGTCCTCAAAAAGACTGGAAATCGATGCCCTTATTACTCCTCTTATCGCGTCTAACCCCTCGCCCTATAATATCGAGTTCCGGTAGTTCTAGATTCGAGAAAATCGCGGAGAGCAAGGGGTGGTTGAGTTGGAAAATTTGAAGAAGTACAAGGGAAGTTCGTATTTCAGTGGCGTGTACGTATTTGTCGTGCGTAGTCGACTAATTGCTCTCACAAATAACTTACAACATCATCATCATCCGAGAAGGATAACGGCGACCGGAAAAATTGCGCGCGCGTGTTGTACGCGCTAACGATGCAAATGGGTTAAGCAATTACTCGAGCGGAGCCATTAAAACCCGAACGAGTAACGAGAATAAATGTTGCGGGGTTCGGCGACGTCTTCATCCTCGTTGAAAAGCGTTCACGAGTTAAGACTCCGATGGTAGAACGGAGGGGGAGGTATCTCGGTCAGGGCTCGGTTTCCCCGAAATTACCCTCGAATACCGGGACGATGGCCAAAGGGATTCCCTCGGAGGATTGGTGGAGGGAGAGCTATCGTCGCGTTAGGGCTCGCTTGACCAGCCTCGCCCCCCAAAAATGCATATCCCTTCGCGTTCTTCGAGTTTCTCGCAGGAATCGGATCGTTTCACGAGCCACCTGTAGAGCGACAGACGAAAGTATCGCCCTTTCGACGCCTTATGGTGTCCCTTCGCTTCGGTTTCTGGGTCGGCCCTGCACCCTCGGATTTACGGGGGCGTAAAATTTGGCCCGCGGAACGACGGTAATATCGATTCCCTCGGCGAGAGTGAGAGAGAGAGGGAGCCTGGTCGATCGTTCCTCCGTCTCGAGAACCTCCCGGATAAATGAAAAGTCCCTTCGCTCGCAGCCAGCCCTTCGGCTTCTCGAATTTTATCGACCGTGCTCGCTATTCTCTCAGCGAAAATGATCCTACGAGCCGGTTAACGTTTCCCTCCGAACCGAAATACCAGTTTACTTCTGTTCCCCGACGTTTTTTATTCGGATAATAAATTCTCCAACCCCTCCGGCTCCGTGGCAGAAAATAAACCGCCCCCGCGTGTTCCTTTACATATCGCGTTCCAGTCCTACGAGGAGAATACGTGACCACACGCAAGGTCCTTCGAGTTGGAGGGTTGCGGAGGGTCCGGTCTGTGGTTTAGAGGGTCATGAGAAGGGAAACGAGGTCATCCATAGGCGTCCTCGGCGTCCGACGTCTCCGCTTCGCCGTTCAAACCAACCCCTCTGCGAGCTCCCGACTCTGGGAACACGGCTCGGGGGATAGAATTTTGCTCCGGGCCAGCAATTAGTGGATCGCTGAATGATTTAGCGGGAACAAATTCGAAAGATTTCGGGAACTCCCTCGTGGGGCGTTCGCTGTCCAGCGCTCGGAATTAAGGGTTTTATTTGTGACGCCCTTCGGGGCCGGGCGGATCGAATTTCCGACGTAAATCTAATTTTCTCCTGGCCGTACGCTAAATCTCCAGTTTTTTCGGGTAAATACTTCGACGACCGTTTCGAAGGGCATTCGTTAAATATTCCGACGATATTTGAGACTCTTTCCCCTCGGCGTCACTCCCACGCAACTCGGCCGGAGACGAGTCCGCGCGTAACAAGTTACGCCGGGAAACACCGTTCGAGGGTCGGGATTGTTTATCTCCGCAGAAGGCCGAGTGATGCCCAAGGTCGGAGGCCAGGTTCGCCACCCTTGTCTCTGTTGTGTCTAGACAGTGTTCCGAACCGCCCCCGCCACCCCCGTTTTGCCAGCCGCGACCCTCTTCGCCGCCCACCACTTCGAATGCCTCCCCCCGGCATATCACACTCCACCACCTTGCCAAGCCGTGGCGAGGCCTCTCACCTACAACCCTTGCCGCCGCCACGCTTGCCAATTATCGAGCTACCCTCTCGCTGTTTTTCAAGGTGCCGGTGCCCTCCAACGAAAACCATCGATTCCCCACCGACGACCCCGAGGATTCCAGAAATACGATTTCTCTGGGACAATCGGCAACCCTTCATGAACCTTCCTACGCGAAATAGTAATTTATAGCGAATCGACGGCGAAACGTATTGCTACGAATGTCGAGCGTCGCCTTGGTGACGAAGATACGAAGGAGATAAGAGTGATCCCAACGAAAACATCCTGTAAACAGGAGCCAAGGTCCTATGGCGGTAATAAGTTGTGAGATCAAACAAAATACGGTCAAGTTTAGATATACAGGGTGGCCCACATAACTCTGAACAGCTCAATATCTCCGTTACTTTTCGTTGTACAAAAAAACTTCGTAGGACAAAGTTACACTGTTTGAAGGGCCACATATAACGGTGTGAGGGAAAAAAATTTTCAAGGTCATTTTTATGAGATTTCAAGGTTATCGACGTTTTTTTTAAATGGAATGAGGTATTTTTTAATACATCAATCGATGCAGCTGGACATTCTTTATAAAAAAGTACTAACCTATGTATGTCGAAAAGTTAGTAGTTCAGGAGATATTTCAATTTAAATAATTCCAAAATACCATTACTGTCGTACTAAGGCGTTAGTATTTACTTAATGACTGTAATGGTGTTTTATAGTTATTTAAATCTAAATATCTCGTGAACTACTAACTTTTCGACATACATAGGATAGTAATTTTTTATAAAGAATGTCCAGCTGCATCGATTGATGTATTAAAAAATACCTCATTCCATTTAAAAAAACGTCGATAACCTTGAAATCTCATAAAAATGACCTTGACATTTTTTTTCCCTTACACCGTTATATGTGGCCCTTCAAACAATGTAACTTTGTCCTACGAAGTTTTTTTGTACAACGAAAAGTAACGGAGATATTGAGCTGTTCAGAGTTATGTGGGCCACCCTGTATAGTAGCGGACAAAAGTTTAAGACCGCTCTAAAGAAGACGATAACTTTTTTAACCCTTTGCACTCGGAGCTATTTTAACTGGAAAATTAAACATTTCTTCCGATCCAGAATATTTCCATTCCCTACGATTTTTGAAATTTTATGGATATGAAATTGGTATAATACCTCGTACAATACCGAAATGTTTAGTAATTGATTAGATACCGGTATAATTAATAATCTAAAAAATATTTTGAATAATGGTACAGCAATTTTTAGTGGTGCCTCAGAGGGGACAACCGAGTGCAAAGGGTTAATATTGCACTATACGATTCGAACTTTTTTGGGAAGCTAGAGCAATTAGTTTACTAAAGGATGTGAAAAGAATTTTTTTCAAAAATTGCAATTGATCGGAATTTGTTGAAATAATACTAGAAGTTGAATTTTTAACTTTTTTATGTGGTCCTAAATTGAAAATTTAAAAAATACGGTTTGTAGATCTGTGTCAATTAAACATATTCTGAAAATTTCGTCAAAATCGGTCGACGTTGCAAGGAGTTACAAACGTTTAAAGATGGTAAAAATTTAATTGATACAGATCTACAAAACGTACTTTTCAAATTTTCAATATAGGCCCACATAAAAAAGTTAAAAATTCAACTTTTACTATTTTTTCAACAATTCCGATCAATTGCAATTTTTGAAAAAATTTCTTTCCTCATCCTTTAGTAAACTAATTGCTCTACCTTCCCAAACAAAGTTCAAATCGTATAGCGCAATATTAAAAAAGTTATCGTCTTCTTTAGAGCGGTCTTAACCTTTTGTCCGCTACTGTACCTCTTGCAATCCTGAAGAAAGCGTTTGTAAAAATTAGTTTAAAAGAACGCTATTTAATTTTTAAAGAGTTACAGGAGGGCTAAATTATTCCAACTTGGCCGCTACCTAATACCTTTTATGGCCATTAGTTTAAAAAGTAACGGTTAAGTTTGAATAATTTAGCCCTCCATGTAACTCTTTAACAATTAAATAGCGTTCTTTTAAACTAATTTTTACAAACGCTTTTTTCGGTATTGCAAGAGGTATTTCTAAGCTAAGGAACTTGGCCGTATTCTGTTTGGTCTCACAACTTTTCACGGCCACAGGAACTTGGCTCCTGTTTACAGGATGTTTTTTTGGGATTTCATCAATTTTTGTTGAAATTTCATCAATTATCAAGTAGCTATCAAAGAAAAGAAATCCTTTTCTAATCTGCAAGACAAAATCCAAATTCAATGTATCGAAGATTAACACTCTGCCGGCGACGCTCGGATCCGTTTGCCCCCCGCCGCTATAGACGATGCTCGGTGCAGTTTCTTTTCTTTACGTTAGAGCGATTGTTTTTTTCTTCAGTATTTGTTGCGACTTCGAAGCTAATAAAACGTATACTTATGTATGTTATGCTGCTATGTTCTATCCTACGTACCTATTTCGTAATGTTTTTTTCTCAATACAATCCCTTTAAGGTGTAAAATTTCAAAGTTTTATCATTATTAAATGTTTCCTTATGTCGATCGTAGATTATGGCTAACAAAATTTTGATGATTTCGGCGCACTGGTTCGATCAATTGTAATTTCTACACTATTTGCAAATTATCACAATATCTTTTCTTCGACGTTTCGATCTTACTTTAGATCATTCTCAAGAAAATTATAAGAATTTCGTCTGTAAATTAATAATCAATATTATGTTTTATACTGTGTAAATTCACACAGTTCTTATGACGCACGAAATTCTTATAATTTTCTTGAAAATGATCTAAAGTGTGTGAATTTACACAGTATAAAACATAATATTGATTATTAATTTACAGACGCAGTTCTTATAATTTTCTTGAAAATGATCTAAAGTAAGATCGAAACGCCGAAAAAAAGATATTGTAATAATTTGCAAATAGTGTATAAATTACAATTGATCGAACCAGTGCGCCGAAATCATCAAAATTTTGATTATTATTCCTTTGAGTGTTTGTTATGATGGACCTATGTACCAAATTTGAAACTTGTAGGCCAATGGGAAATACCCAAAAGGTTTTGATGAGCTGTCAGTCAGTCAGTCAGTAACAAAAGCGATTTTTGAGGTCCAATATCTCGGAACTTACTACTATTGGAAGATAAATGTTTTGTCAATATTGAGACATGATAGCATTTAGCAATTTATAATTATAATTAACCGACTTATAAGCCTCTGAAAAACGGCTAAGTTGTTTCGTGTAAAAGGAGGTAGTGCGAGAACTTGGCTGGTGCCCTACCATGCACCTAGATAAGAGTGATATTAGAGTGACAAGAGTTTATTATAACACGCCTTGCTATTGAAGCTAGAGATGCCTCTAACCTGCAACAATTTTACATTTCAATTTGTTAAATTTATCCATGAAGATCGAAGGGAATACTTAAACTGCATCTAATTCAGCCTTTTACAAATGCTCGACTTCGCACCCCTATTTTCATCTAACGTTGCCAGAGTCCCACCCGAAAGAAATTTTAGTTAATTCGACCACGCAGCGATCTAATGCTGCTATTGAAGCTAGAGATGCTTCTAACCTGCAACAATGTTACACTTCAATTTGTTAAATTTATCCATGGAGATCGAAGGGAATACTTAAACTGCATCTAATTCAGCCTTTTACAAATGCTCGACTTCGCACCCCTATTTTCACCTAACGTTGCCAGAGTCCCACCCGAAAGAAATTTTAGTTAATTCGGCCACGCAGCGATCTAATGCCGGCGTAAAAAGATCGGACACAGTTTTTCAGCGAAATGTTCGGAGTATGTAACGGTGTCCCCATGGTTTCTGTTCCAGCAATGCAACCCCCACGACAAGGAGAGCGACTACTGGGGCGGCGGACGGGGCGCGAAACAAGGTTACGAGGTGAGCCAGCCGGTCGCACATATTTTAACCGAATCGCCGGAATTTTCGCGGGCCCCGTGCTAATTCTACTTAGTGAAGCGCAGCACTTTCTGTTGCAGGCGAAAATGAACGCGGACCACGGCCAGCTGCAGAAGGGTGAGTGCGGCACGGCCGCTCTGTCTCTTTGCTTAATTCCGTCCCCCGGCTTAATTGCTCGAAAATTCCCGCGCTTCGCGGAGGAGCCGCGTAATTATGCGCGTTTCCCTTCCCTAACCCTCCCCACAAGCCCCCCCATCTCACTCTCTTTGGCCCTCGACCTTTCTCTCCGGACGGCACGCGGGAGAGCCGTTTCGGCCGTTGAATAAACGTCGAGCGCCGCGCAAATATTTACACTCAATACTCGATAGCGCTGCCATTCGCGGATATTGAAATAACAGAGGCGAACGCCGAACGGTGGACCCACTTTTTCTAGTTTTCACCGGGAGGGGTGTGAATTTCATTTCGGTCTATCCTGCGGCGGATAGGGTTCGCTAACCGCGATCTAAACAGATGGAACTGCTGCCAGTCCAGCCTCCTGCAATTAGAAGGAATTAATCATTTACGCTCGGAGCTGTTTACACTCGAGACTCCAAACATACCGTTCGATCTAGCATATCTTCTATACACGCGACTTTTTTCATTCTTCCGATATCGAATCGAACGTATTTGCTTACAGCACATTCGAACTCTTAGCGATTTATCGAACCCGCGAACATTTAGCCGTGCAAGAATTGTTTCGGCTGAGAGGACAGTCCGTTTTCCGGAAATTCTTCGATCTTCGCCGTGATTCTCGAGCGCGAAAAAATCGATGGATCGCGTGCGACCGAGCGGAGATTCACCGAGCGATGTCGCCTCTCGTCTTGCGAGTTTATTATTAGATAACGCAGCACCGGAGAGACCTTTGGCTGTCCAGAATCCGAGGCGGAGACGGACGAGGAAACGGCGGCGGAGAGAGAGAAAGGGGGAGACTGGGCCCGAAGCTGACGCACGCTACGTGTAAACAGTTCGTAAGGCCCGTTCGCTGTCGGAAACCGGTTGTGACTTTGCATCCGTGACGTAAGATCGTCGATTAGGATCGAATCAGGTGGGGGCAGGTGGAGGCCGGGCAAAAAACACGTGTGAACGCGAATTTATCATTCCGCCGTGTCCCCGTCAGGGTTTTTTTTATTTTTCAGTGTGCCGCGCGCCGCGCCGTGCCCGGTTACCGGTCCCGTGGCTCTTTGTCCTTCGTTTTGTACTTTCCTTCTTCCGCGTGTCGGAGCTTTTTGTCCGCTTTCTTCCCTCTTTTTCTTCCTCGAGCTGAAATGGGTCAAGTTCGCGGGCCACTCGAGAACCCGACCGACCCGACCCCCTTTCCGCTCTTATTAAAGTTCGCGCGGCTGATGAATCCGATAATAAGCGACCCCTGCGTCTCGCGGATCCCTCCGCCTCTCTCCTTTGACCCCGGAAAAAGACGAGTCAACTCGTTGCTCGCCTCTCGCCGTACCTCCAGTGCACTTGTTTCACCAGACAGTTGCTTCGTTATTTTCTCCCGGGCCGAGTGGCCCGCGATACCGCGAACATTCATTAAAGACATTCGTCTGAGCGCCGAGATTACTTTTGAAGACGGTTCATTCAAGCATCGCGATCATTTCTGGGCACAGTGGATCGAGATATTTCGGAGTCTCGTGTCTCTAAGTAACTTCCAGTGGGTCAACGCACTTCGGAAAATTTGTACGAACCGCAAAGATCTCGGGTTTTCCTTTCACTCCGGTTTCCACGAAGTCAACCGCCTTTTGCGAGCGCTGTTGCGAAAGGAACAAGGCGAGGGTTAATCGAAACGTAGAATCGAATCAGCTTCCCGTTAAGGCGGTACATTCCAGGATTGCAAGGGTGCGCGATTCGCCTTCTCTCAATAGTCGAAAACGCTAGATAAAAGATCGATCTAGGGAGCTATCCCCCTAAAAAGTCCTAGTTTCTCGATTACGAAGCGTAATTTGCATTATTCGGCATGTATGCTTCCGAATAATGCAAATTACGCTGCCGATTAATGCAAATTACGCCACGTAAACGAAAAAATGGGACTTTTGAGGGCGACGGCGCCCTAGATCGATCTTTTATCTAGCGTTTTCGACTACTGAAATAACGCTTGTCTTTTTTTTTTACTACTGAAAAAACGTGTTTGTGTTATCGAGAAATGGGAAGGCGAATCCCGCGCCCTTGCGATCCCGGAGAAATGATTGTACCCCGTTAAATTCGAGTCAACGGGGATCTCCGATCGATAGGTATAGAATGCGAGCCGAGAAAAGAAAAGAATCATCGCGAGCGTGTAACGAATGAAACGCGTGAATGGAGAGCCGCGCGTCGCGTTCGTTCATCATCGGGATCGGCTCGGGGGAAAAAATGATCCGGTGAATGAGCACACAGGCGACTTTTTGCCCCGGTTCTTTTCACTTATCGGGTGAATCGGCGCTCACGGAGTTTGCTCTGCGCGTAGAGCGCTGAGAGCGGCGCGGGACGCGGCGGGGGAAAGCGCGTGTGTCTCGTAAATGGCCGATCGACACGACACGTCGCGCGTGCCATTGGCAGTGAAAAACATTTATGGAAACGTGCTTCACCTTTTACGAGTGAAGCCACCGGATTACTTAATCCCTTCGGGGAGACCGCGACGGGGAAAAGAATGACGGGGCTAGGTCATTGCCGGCGAGAGCCTGCTCCGCCTCGGGAAACTGGGATCGATGATTCCGGACACAGAATCACGCTACGTCCGCCCTCGATCGTTCCCGACAGGAACATCATCCCTCCGACTGCGGTGGCCCAGTATATTCTTGACCCGTAGCTAGGGATGGGATCAAGTACCTCGCAAACAGGTTCGAACCTTGATTAATGGAATTCGAACTCTCTATAAGTAATTATTTTGTTATTTCTCGATCGTAAATATTTAATAAACTAAAATATGCTCTCGGCGCACGGTTTCGATCATTAATAAAGACAAAGCAAATTTGCAATATTTAAATTCTCAACGTTTTGATCCGGATTTGGATCATTTTCAAGAGAGATGCGTCTGAAATTATATACAGGGTGGCCCACATAACTCTGATCAGCTCAATATCTCCGTTACTTTTCGTTGTACAAAAAAACTTGGCAGGACAAAGTTACACTGTTTGAAGGGCCACATATAACGGTGTGAGGGAAAAAAATTTTCAAGGTCATTTTTATGAGATTTCAAGGTTATCGACGTTTTTTTAAATGGAATGAGGTATTTTTTAATACATCAATCGATGCAGCTGGACATTCTTTATAAAAAAGTGCTAACCTATGTATGTCGAAAAGTTAGTAGTTCAGGAGATATTTCAATTTAAATAACTCCAAAATACCATTACTGTCGTACTAAGGCGTTACACAAGTAAGTAAACACTAACGCCTTAGTACGACAGTAATGGTATTTTGGAATTATTTAAATTGAAATATCTCCTGAACTACTAACTTTTCGACATACATAGGTTAGTTAGTACTTTTTTATAAAGAATGTCCAGCTGCATCGATTGATGTATTAAAAAATACCTCATTCCATTTAAAAAAACGTCGATAACCTTGAAATCTCATAAAAATGACCTTGAAAATTTTTTCCCTCACACCGTTATATGTGGCCCTTCAAACAGTGTAACTTTGTCCTACGAAGTTTTTTTGTACAACGAAAAGTAACGGAGATATTGAGCTGTTCAGAGTTATGTGGGCCACCCTGTATATAATTAATATCATAGATACTTAACAGGGGATATAACACTGATTATAATTTAAACTTTTAAATAACGTACTTGCTAAGTATAAAAAATGTTAATTAACTATTAGAGACTGACTGAGTTTCATGCTGGTCTGAATTGAACTGAGGTAACGGCCGTTAGGAAAGAGCAAACACAGCAATTGAAAACGACGTACATTGACTTTAAACCAATCAGACACGATGATCGACAAGTTGTTGAATCGATTCTTGGCGGCAAATTCAAATTGGCAAAATACCAATCCCAGCACAACATAACCAATAGAATACCATTAAACATGGTAAGAACATTGACATTCAATAGTTTTGACCAGAGATGTTATAAAACACATAGTGTGTACTGGTAGAAGAGAAATAATACTTTGTATATGAGTAGAAACTTCATCATACATACATTACTGGTTTAGTAATGTTGCGTAGTATTCATGACTATTATTCTCTATAAGTACTTCGAAAAAAAAATAGTACTCCCAAGTATACTCGAACCTTTGCCAGACAGTTTCGAACCCTTTACAAGTACTGTGGTAAACGTAAATAATACTTGCAAGTATACTCGAATCTTGGTCGAACGGTTTCGAAACTTTCGACATTTTTATGAATATCGTTACGAATTTCCGTATTCTTGCACGCTCCGTGGCAACGTAAGGCTGTTCCGGCGCGGCGTCTGTTTACTTTTTTTTTGTAAACACGCTGTGGAGATGTGAGAGAAAACGGGGTCTCATAATTTTACATGCTTCTACCGATGATTGTAGTTTGGAATGTACTTTGCGACAAAAACTGATATATTATATCGAACATTATCTAGGTGATGTCGAGAACAATCATTTGTATATGTTGACTGCATTATTGGACCCACGATTCAAAATATTAGCTTTTTCTAAAGATGAATCTATCCCTCGAGCACGGGATGCCTTGACTGATATAGCCACTAATTATATTAAGTTTCCTTTCCTATAACAAGTTCCAAGAATTGTTCTCATCCACCAAATAAACACTCAGTGTTTTAGAATCGTTGAGTCAAATATTTCGAATGTCAATTTTTACCATAACAACAAATGGTATACAAGTAAAAGTGTCTGGGTTAGGAAAGGCAGTTTTCAATTCGTATTTACCGCCAAGTATCGATTCAAGAACTTTTCGATCACTCTGTCTGATTGGCTGTTGTCAATATACGTCGTTCCTTTGTTTTTGCATTGGTTCTCTCCTAACGTTCACATGGTTCAATTTAGCTCCTGCCATCATGGAATACAGTAACAAATTTAAACACTTAATATAAACAATTTACACATAGCAAGTACGGTGAAGAATTATTCTTTGGTTATTATTGATCTTGTGAAACACTCAGTACAATATTCAGTATTTTTCAGACGCAAAATTCTCTTGAAGATGATCCATACTTGGATCGAAACGTTGAGAAGAATCTTTTAAATTGCAAAATTGCTTTGTTTTGATTTTTGGATCGAACCTGTGCGCCGATAACATAAACTAATTTCAATTATATTAATAATGATAATTCATCTGCAACATGTGATAGTTCACTGACGCAGATGTCCGAAAATCGGCACAATAGCGAATTATCAATTTGGTCATCCTTTGACAATGAAATAGTAATTACAAATAATACGATATCTATCTGATCGTCTGCTGTATTAGAAGTGGAAAGTTATCTGAAATCACAATATTTAGAACGCAAAGAAGATCCGTTATTATTTTGGCGTGAAAATTCAATCAATTACCCCATTTTATCAAAAATTGCACGTGACTATCTTTGTATAATGGCCACTTCTGTACCTTCAGAAAGAGTTTTTCCAAAAGCAGGAAATATCATGGATAATAAAAGAAATAGGATAAAACCAAGTATTGTAAATGAAATATTATTCTTAAATAGTTACGAATTTAATAAAGAAAGTGCTCAAAACCTACTATACAGTTCTGATTTCCAAGATTCGAGTACTACTTGCGAAAGTTTCGATTACTTTCAACATCGAAGTACTTACAAGTATCTTTTCGAAACTTGTAAGTACTCATTCCGAGGTTCGATAGCTACTTGTACACAATGAATACTTTTCAAGTATAATCATTGAAACTTTTATTGCTTTTAAGTAGTAATCGAAACCCATGAAACGAAACTTGGTTATTGAACTTGACTCGGATTCGTGAGTACATATTGAACTTGATCCCATCCCTAGTTGAAAAGAATCGAATCCTTCGCAAGCAGTACTCGAATCTTCGAAATCAGAACTGCATTTTAAGTTTTAAGCACTTTCTTGATTAAATTCGTAACTATGTAAGAATAATATTTCCGATAGATTATGAAATTATAGTTGTAGATGATGAATGAAATTATGCATTAGAGGACAACATAATTGATTTCAAAGGTAAAAAAAATAATTACTAGAAAAATTAGAGAATTACCGGTACGATATTCATTAAAGTTTCGAATCTGTTCGAGCAAGATTCGAAATTATAGTTGTAGATGTTGAATGAAATTATGCATCAGAGGACAACATAATTGATTTCAAAGGTAAAAAAAATAATTACTAGAAAAATCAGAGAATTACCGGTACGATATTCATTAAAGTTTCGAATCTGTTCGACCAAGATTCGAATATACTTGCAAGTATTATTTCCGTTTACCAAAGTACTTGTAAAAGGTATCGAAACAGTCTGGCATAGGTTCGAGTATACTTACGAGTACTATTTCTGTTTTTCGAAGTACTTATAGAGAATTAAATTTTTAAGAAAAATGTTATCGGCGCACAGATTCGATCAATTATTCCACGATATAAAACTAATATTTGTAATACTTCTGTGGATTACGGCATAGCCATCTTGTGTGTTTATCTAGCGGGTCTAGGACGAAACACCACCTTCAGTTCCTCCAATAGAAACACACAAAATAGCTATGCCGTAATCCACAGAAGTATTACAAATATTAGTTTTATATTGTGGAATAATTGATCGAATCTGTGCGCCGATAACATTTTTCTTAAAAATTTAATTAAGAATATAGCGATCGAAAACAATTCTTTACTTATAGAGAGTTCGAATCCAATCAATCGAAGCTCAAACCTGTTCGCGAGGTACTTGATCCCATCCCTATTAAAAACAATGAGATTAAAATACGTAGACACAAATATTTCTCCCCGAATAAATTTATATAATTCAATGAGAATGTATTCTCGCTGGCGAGGCAAATAAAATTATCAATAATTCTTATATTAGAAAGATAAAAATAATCTTGTTCGCATGATCGTACATTATTCATGTAGCTTCAATTGAATAGAGGCAAGCTCTATCATTATTTAGATACTCTTGCCTATCTAATAAAAAATTAAGCCCTCAGAATCACGTACATTAAAGCGAAGGAGGAGCCCATTACTGCGGCACAAAAGTCACTGGGAATGTCCCTAATACCGCGGTGAGAATTGCATTACGATGAGCAACGAGATTCGCTTGAACCTGACGTTTTAGGTAAGGTGCATCATCTGGTAGACGATGTAATCTTGAAACGAGGCATGTTCTCTGAAGCCGGACACGAAAGCATGTTGTCTTAAACTGATTAGAAAAAATTCTGGACGTTTACCTGGCGGGACCTGTTGCCTAAATCGTCGAGCATTGTGTGGACTATGTTGTTGGGAATATTTCTGGGGGTAGTTTTCCGAGGAGAATCGCCTAGCAGAAAGCGAAACGCGCGAGGCGCGCGCACGTTCGAACGAGGCTGCTTAACATATTCATCATTCCCGGTTGGAAACACCGTGTTAACCACCTGTGGCGACACGGAGAGCCGAGAAAATAAAGCTCGGCCGGCTATCACGGCGAGCAAACAACAAGAGAGAGGGACAGAGAAGGGGAGAGAAGAGTCTCGGCGAGGATCTCTCCGCAGCTGCGGATCACGCATAGGTGAAAGTCGTTATCTGTTACGTTAACGAGCGGCCAGGGCGTCATGGGATCGGCAGAGGGCCGCGAAGGAATCGCTTCACGACCGGGAATTACCATGGTCGAAGCCAAAGGGTCATTAGAGTCGACCGTTCGCCGCGATTACGTTTCGTGTAACGGAAGTCGTGACGAAACTCCTCTCGGAGAACGCACGGTGACATTAACCGTCGCGTATTGACACTGACAGCCTTTCGATAGCACGGGCTGGCTTGCTTATTCTTCTGAAGTTGCAAAACGGTCCCTGGAAAAAATAACAAAACAGTGAGCCGGTTGAAAAGGCAATCTACTGATTGAAAATTGAATAAATACAGCGTTCGAGTCCGTGTTTGATGAAGAAACGTGTTCGAGTTGCGCAAGCCGATTTTGACGAGACTTGTGTGAGAGAGTCGGACTCCTTGGGGGGGTCAGATCAGTAATTTTGCCTAAATCGTATTTTTAAACGAGGGATTGAGCGGCGTAAATGGTCGTTACAATTGCTCGTTAGCGGAACAGGGTCGATTCGATCCGGTAACGTCGCACCCGGAAGATCGAACGCGTTAAGTAATGACTCAATCGGCGGATCGGCCTCGACCCGTCATTATTATCGCCTCGCGTGTCTCGAATTCGAATCCCAGGAACATTTTCATTCCGGCCCGGCCGAGATCAGCCCCGGAGCGCTCGCGTAAACGTTCCCCGACTATTCCTTAATGCTCGGATCGCATGTCGCCGAAATTCCGGTCTCTCGAAAGAGGGCCTGATTCCGGCGAGAACGTTGCTCTCGCTCCCTCCCTCCCTCTCTCTCTTTCTCTCTCTTTCGGCTTGCCTCGCGCGGCAAATCATGGGATCGCGAGAGAACAGCGGAAACGAGAACCACGACAGTTTCGATGAAGTAATTGGCCGCGAGGACCGACGCGCGACGCGACGCGTTTCGAAACACACTCAGGCGCATTTCTCTCTAATGAAGATAAATATCGAAGCGGGAAAGTGGACGAAGATCGACTTCGATCCACACGATCTACCGTTGATATCCCGCACTTTCGTTTCCGGCCGGGAATTGCAGGCTAATGAATCGCTTCGCAGCCTGTCAACGAAGTTAATGGCATTGATATGCGACGGTATGAATGGCGAGAGAGGACATCTGCGGGGATCTCGAATGGATGGCGAGTTGTTCTGGAAGACGTGGTTGGTTCCACAATTTTTAGAGGAGTTTGCGGAGATTGTGATAGGGTGTGCAATTTTTTGGAGGACTCTGGAAGGACTCTGGTGGGTCCTAAAATTTTTAGGAGGACCTTAGCAATGCTCTGATAGGTCCCAGAATTTTTAGGAGGGCACTGAAAGACTGTGAGGGGTTCTAGAATTTTTTGGAAAACTTTGGGAGGACTCTAGTAAGTCCCAGAATTTTTTGGAGGACTCTGGAAGGACTCTGGTGGGTCCTAAAATTTTTAGGAGGACCCTGAAAGACTATGAGTGGTTCTAGAATTTTTGGGAAGACTTTGAGAGGGCTCTAGTAAGTCCTAGAATTTTTAGGAGGACTCTGGAAGGTCTCTGGTGGTTCCCAGAATTTCTAGGAGGATTCTGAAAGACTATGAGGGGTTCTAGAATTTTTGGGAGGCTTTGGGAGGACTCTAATAAGTCCCAGAATTTTTAGGAGGACTCTGGAAGACTGTGAGGGGTTCTAGAATTTTTAGGAAGACTGGGAGGACTCTAGTATGTCCCAGAATTTTTAGGAGGACTTTGGAAGGACTCTGGTGGGTCCTAAAAATTTTAGGAAGTTCTTGGGAATACTCTGATAAGCCCCAGAATTTTTAGGTGGACTCTGAAAGACTATGAGGGGTTCTAGAATTTTTGGAAAGACTGGGAGGACTCTAGTAAGTCCCAGAATTTTTAGGAGGACTTTGGAAGGACTCTGGTGGGTCCTAAAATTTCTAGGAGGATTCTGAAAGACTATGAGGGGTTCTAGAATTTTTGAGAGGCTTTGGGAGGACTCTAGTAAATCCCAGAATTTTTAGGAGGACTCTGGAAGACTGTGAGGGGTTCTAGAATTTTTGGGGAGACTGGGAGGACTCTAGTAAGTCCCAGAATTTTTAGGAGGACTTTGGTAGGACTCTGATAGGTCCCAGAATTTTTAGGAGGACTCTGGAAGACTTTGAAAGGACACTAGTAAGTCCCAGAATTCTTGGAAGGACTCTGATAGGCCCCAGAATTTTTAGGAGGACACTGAAAGACTATCAGGGGTTCTAGAATTTTTTGGAGGACTTTGAGAGGGCTCTAGTAAGTCCTAGAATTTTTAGGAGGACTCTGGAAGGACTCTCGTGGTTCCCAGAATTTCTAGGAGGATTCTGAAAGACTATGAGGGGTTCTAGAATTTTTGAGAGGCTTTGGGAGGATTCTAGTAAATCCCAGAATTTTTAGGAGGACTCTGGAAGACTGTGAGGGGTTCTAGAATTTTTGGGGAGACTGGGAGGACTCTAGTAAGTCCCAGAATTTTTAGGAGGACTTTGGTAGGACTCTGATAGGGGTCCCAGAATTTTTAGGAGGACTCTGGAAGACTTTGAAAGGACACTAGTAAGTCCCAGAATTCTTGGAAGGACTCTGATAGGCCCCGTAAATATTTAGGCCACTTTGGGAAGTCTCGTGGGCTCCACATGTTCTTAAGGGCAGGTCGAGCAGAAGCGCAGCATAAAAGTGGCGTCCATCGTCGACTATTATTTAAAGCAAGCAGCGAGGATGGAACTGCACCGAGAGAGCAGATCGCTCGCGGTTCCTCGGGGGTCGTGGCGGCGAGTAAATTCCAAGGGAATTTACGGTGGAAAAAGGGCTCGTTTCCGCGGGCCATGTTTCCGTGAAGCGACGTGTAAATCGACTCGTTCTTCATCGGCGGAACGGGACGTCGTGATATAAAATCCAGGAACGACATCGTAAAACTTGGCGCCCGGACGGTAAAATCTCTGGAAAAGCCATCAAACCGAAACGGCGGCGGTGGCGGCGGCGGTAGCGGCTAGAAGGAAAAAAATAGCGCGTCGGGGGATACGATGAGGAGGTGGAGAGAAGGGGGTGGGGGAACCGTAAAACACCTGAACTACCGATCATCGAAGCTAGACGATCGCCAGACGGTGTGTCTGCCGACCGAGAAAACCTTCTCTCAACTCCACGGAATTCCTGCTGTAAAAGACCAAGAAAAAGACCGAGCGAACACGCCGCCCCGCGCCGCCGCCTTCCTCTTTCTCCCGTCAAGAATCTCGACTTTCTCCTCCCTTCGGACTCCGCGCGCTAATCCCGTGGTTCAGTTTTTCATTAAACGAGCCGAGGTAATCCCCTCGTCTCGGCCGTTTGATTTCTTCAGGATTCAAATTCTTCTGAATCCACGGCGCGCCATATTGCACCGCGCGACGCCACGCGACGGGAACTTCGATCTTTGAACTTCGCTGCAGCCGCCTCTCTAACCTGTCGAGCTCGATTCCTTATTCATAACCCTGCGGATCGAATTAAAAATTCAACAGTGCATTTACAAGGCTGATTCCACCTTATAACGGGTGGCGCGAAGAAGTAAACGCGACGGAATTTTCGAGGAAACCACCTCTGAAAATTTCTTTTATCGATCCCGAGATCACGCCGAGTGGAGTCAGTGCGCCACGCACAGACACAGCGGCGAGGTAACTCGTTCGCTGGTCCACCCGGCTCTTTCCTCGATTTTACGAAATAGCGAATCTTTTTTGTTTTTACTCGTACAGGGTGTATAAACAGTAAGGGTCATCCATTCTAGAGGTGAATCAGAGGTGGGCATTATTTGGCGACACGTTACTTTTTAAACGAATTAAAAATTGATGAAATCCCAACAAAAGCATCCTGTAAACAGGAGCCAAGTTCCTATGGCCGTGGAAAGTTGTGAGACCAGAAAGAGACTTAGAAATACCTCTTGCAATACCGAAAAAAGCGTTTGTAAAAATTAGTTTAAGAGAACACTATTTAATTTGAAGAACACTATTTTAGAACACTATTTAAGAGTTACATGGAGGGCTAAATTATTCAAACTTGGCCGTTACTTTATAAAAGAATGACCATAAAAGGTGTTAGGTAGCGGCCAAGTTTGAATAATTTAGCCCTCCATGTAACTCTTTAAAAATTAAATAGCGTTCTTTTAAACTAATTTTTACAAACGCTTTTTTTCAGTATTGCAAGAGGTATTTCTAAGTTAACGAACTTACGGCCGTATCTTCTTTGATCTCACAACTTTTTACGGCCATAAGAACTTGGCTCCTGTTTACAGGATGTTTTTGTTGGGTTTAAATATCATCAAAATCGAAGAGCAGTACCTCTTTAAATAATTACAGTTTTTTGCGAATATCTCGGTAACCGTTCATTTCCGCAAAATAATTCTTTCGGTTTTGTATTACTCTCCTCCCCCCTCACCATACGCGCCTAACAACCACTACTGCAAGCGTTGTCACTATACTAAACCGCCGCCCAAGATTAATATTCTTATGTATAATAAAAACGTGGTAAAAATGGATGTAAGGTATTCTTTCATATTTTGCTACTTCAAATCCATTTCGATCCAGAGGTGTAGATTCACCTCTAGGACGGATGACCATTACTTTTTATACAAAGCAATTGAAATTCTTTGAATCTGTCGTCGTTGTATTTGTGGTTATAAGGAAAAACGCCGCATGTCACAATTTCAGACTAGATTATAGGATTTACAACGACTCCCACTAATATTCGGACACTCTTAAAAACACCATAACATTTTTAATATTAGAATATGCTACTTGCAATTTTTAGAGAAGTTAGAACAATTGGTTTGCTATACAACGTGACCAAAAGTTTTGAGAACATTGACATTTTTAATATTAGAATATATTACTTGCAATTTTTAGAGAAGTTAAACCACTAACAAAATTTTTGAGAGAACTGAAAGTTGTGGGAATCGCAGAGAAAATACTAAAAGTAGTATTTCTCAACTTTTTTATGTGGGCTCATATGGAAAATTTAGAAAACACGTTTCGTAGATCTGTATCAATTAAACATATCCTGAAAATTTCATCAAAATCGGTCGACGTTGTAATGAGCTATAAACACGTTTAACCCTTTGCACTCCGCACTATTTTAACTGGAAAATTAAACATTTCTTCCGATCTAGAATACTTCCATTCCCTATGATTTTTGAAATTGTATGGATATGAAATTGGTAGAATACCTCATACAATACCTAAATGTTTAGTAATTGATTAGATACCGATATATATAATAATGTAAACAATATTTTTAATAATGATACAACAATTTCTAGTGGTGCCTCAGAGGGGACAGCGGAGTGCAAAGGGTTAAAGATGGTAAAAATTGCAGTTTTTCACGATTTTCGGCCTCCAACTGCAATAAATCTAAGGATTCTTACATCTTTCAATACCTATCGTTTTTTCCCGCGTCAACCGATTTCTATGAAGCTTTCGCAGTGCATATAATTGACACAGATCTACAAAACGTATTTTTTAAAGTTTCATTATAGACCTTTACAAACAAGTTGTAAGATGCAACTTGTAGTATTTTCTCTACAATTCCGACCAAATGCAATTTTTGAAAAAATTTCTTTTCACGTCCTCTAGAAAACTAGTTGCTCTAGCTTCCCAAAAAAAGGTCAAATCGCATAGTCCAATATTTAAAAAGTTATGGTGTTTGTAAGAGTGTCCGAATATTAGTGTAAAAGTCATGAAAATAAATTCGAGTGTCTCAAAAAAATAATGCAATTTAAGCGATGTCCTATGTTCAGAATTGGTGATGGAAACTTTTAATGGCGATATCTCTTACAACCACAGATATATTAGAATATTAGAATACTTTCTTTTACTTTGTTCGCTCCATTCCTGCAAAAATGAGAACGGTGTCGTTATAATTATCGACTAGCATGCAACGTTGCTGCAAGGTGAACGTGGCAGCTCCGAAACTTTCGATTTTCGACGATACGGGGAAAAGTCTGCCGGGAATCGCGAGGGAAAATCCGCTTCCGCGAAAATTCCATCGTGTCGCAGGACCGAAGGCAAGAAAAGGGAAGAATTTCCGCGTAGCACTCTCTCTAATGAAAATCCTTTTGAAATACCGAAGGAGTCCTCCTCTCTCGGCCCTCGTCGCTCTAGCCCCCACCTCGGCCGCGCGGCCTTCGAAATCACGGTGGAACACGGTGAAAAATATTTTGGAGAGGAACCTGGCTCGACTAGTGGTCTAATAGTTGCCCGGTGACATAACGACCTTGCCAGCGATGCATCTCCTTTCTGCTTCGGACAATGGTCGCCCGAGGCGTTCGCTCATCGACCAAAATGTTTGCGTCGCGGAGAAAAAAAAACGAAACATTAAAGGCCGACGAATACTCCGGCTCTTTCTTCTGGCTGATTTGTTTGTCCGGGAGAAGGTGAAAAGTACTCTGTTTTGTCACTCTGTCTCCGTCTTCGTCTCTGTCTCCAAGTCTTTTGGCGGTGACCCTAACGCTGGAAATTAATAATAAGTAAATCCAACGAATGTCCGACAGAATTTAGTACGATTTTTATTTATTATCGATCTACAAAAGTTATTACCAGACTGCGGATTTTATGCATTTGTGACAAAAATGGGTATTTGTTATTTAAAGTTGCGGACATTTTATAAATATTTAAGGTCGACAACGTATTAGTTTCAGCTTACTAGAACAATTAAAAGGAGAATACAATTTTTATTTGACTCCTGTGTCCTGCAATCAATGCAAACATTTTTTTATTTTGCATAAAGACCCGCAGTCTAGTTATTACCAATGTAAATAGGATTTTCTGGCCCCACTTTCTTAACACATTACCGTCCGGTGATTATTGTATAATTTTGAAAAATCTATGATACAGGGCTAAACACTTTTTAATGGAACCTTCAATAGCAACAGCAATTTTCATTGTGAACTAACAAGTCACTCTCAATAACGTAATCTGGTAGTTTTATTTAAGATTGCAATGTAAAAGAAAATTTCGCTGCTTTCTTTTGGTACAGCACAATTATTGAAAACCCTATTAATAGGCTTCCGGTAGGTAAAGTGTTAAAATCGCATAAATCGCATTCCAACCATTTTTATCACATTGTCAACTACGCTTCAAGAATGCTTGGGTTCATATTTCGTTTTTCCACTGATTTTCATTCAATCCATACACTTACCATGATTACTGTAAAATATTAAACATAGTCAACCTGGAAACATTATCTGATCGAAGAGTAGTATCCGACCTTTATTTTTAATTCGATAAATAATAATATAGATTGTCTTTTTAATTTGATAAATAATAATATATTCCTCTACGTACCTGAACGTGTTTTGAGAACGAGAGCAGGATTTCAAACAATGAAATCCAAATCCACATGTGGAGTAATTAATCCATTAAATCGCATTATTGCTAGGTCAAACACACTTTATAATAATATTGACTTTTTTAATGGCACGTTACGGGCATTCAAAGGAAAATTACGCAAGATTATTTGTTAATATCGTACCTGTATTTCTTTAGTTTCGCACTTGTCCCTTCTTATGTAAATTTTAGGTTCAGACTTCTTTTTTGTTATGTTTCTTTCTGTTTTTATCAGTTCTACTGTAAACAACTGTGAACATTTGTACAGGGTTTTCCAATAAGGGCGGGTCGATGTTGAAATGGAATAAAACAAGCTGTGTGTGAGGTATTAACGAAATTTTTTTTTTATTTGAAAGGCCCATGTATGCCATTATGTATGAAAAATGACATCGTTCAAATGTCCGCCGCGGTTTCGCACGATGGCACGTATCCGAGAGGTCCAATTCTCAATGACTCTGCCGCATAGATCTGGCTGAATTTGAGCGACGGCCTGGGCTATATTGATTTTGAAGGCATCGGTCGATTGCGGCTTATTGGCATAGACCTGAGACTTTAGAAAACCCCACAAGAAAAAATCTAGCGGGGTCAAATCGCACGATCTTGGTGGCCAATTCACGTCACCTCCGCGAGAGATAGCCGTACACTCAAATCGTTGATGCAGAATATCCATCGTGGTCTTTGCTGTGTGGCTCGTAGCGCCGTCCTGCTGGAATCGTGTAACTTGCCATGGTGATTTGGCATTAATGACTGAATTACAAACAAAAGATTTGACCGCCGCCACTAAAACAACACGGCCGCTACAGACTGTCAACATCGACCCGTCCCAATTGGAAAACCCTATATAAAAGGACCTCGGTCCATATATAATAATAATGATAATTATAATAATAATGATAATAATAAACATCTGCAGTCTAACAATAAGAAAGTAAACCTTGTGACTTTTCCTCGACGGAGATCGTACGTGTCTGAAATGTATGTCAACGTGTGTCGATATTTTTCAATAATTTATGGATCGGTAACGGTTGTGTAACTTTCTTCAACATTTTATTCCGTGCAACGTTATCCAACGGAGCAAACCACTCTGCTCGAAGTTATGGGAAGCATGGAAACTCTGTTAGCAGGAACGATGGAGTCAATTCGACCGGCGCGCTTTTAATTTTTATAGCTATATTTACGTGACTTCTCGCCGGCGTTGAAAGACGTTTAATAGTGTCTCTTAATGCTTTCCTGAAAGCGTCGCAATTTTTCCGGTAAAGCGTCGCAAGAAGCGTAATTAATAGTCGGCTCGGTGATCTCTGACACAAGTGTTGAGTACAGCGAGACCGTGACGAGCACGGCTGACAAGTTGAAACTTTGAATATTCATCCGAACCTGATGCAAAGATCGGCGAGTTCAATCGCGATCTATCGCCGAAGATCGCCGATCGATTTCGCGAGAGCTGCTCGATCTTATTCCATGCATAAATCGTGGACGAAATTCAGTGTGAGAGAGAAACGAACGTCGAGATCTTTATTTCTTGTTGTTTAGGTGAATCGTAAGCCAGAAATTTCAAGTGAACCGACTTCGATCGTGCGATTTCAAGTAAGTTATTAGCGTTTAACGGGTGTCCACTTAATTTTATCGCCGACTATACGGTCCCCGATCCTCGAAATCATCGTTTCCGCACGTACGATTTCCTAATCGAGAACTCTCGATAAAACGCGCGTTCCTCGAATTACTGCCGGCCGGTTAGGCAATCGAATCGCGACGAGCGGATCTTCCCTCGTAGTCGCGGGATATTTCCTGGCTCTCCGTCTCGCTCTCGATATTAGCATAATTTCCTCCTCGGATCCAGGAACCGCTGTGTCGAAAGTCTGTCTCGTTCGTTCTCCTCCACGAAATTAGTCAAGGTTTTTGCTGGTTCTTATCGCCGAAACAGCGACTCGGTCTCGACGATGCATCGGCGCGGCGGCGGCTCGGTGTGCCAGCCAGTCGAATGCAAAGTGGAGGCTGGATCCTTGATCCTTCCGACTCGGTGACGTCAGGATCGCTCGCGCGACAACAATCGATCGGAATATTCATGAATCCGTGGAGAGCAGTGCAGGCCACGGTGTCGCGTTCACCGCGATTACGACAGCGATCTTAATGGCCCGAATGAGAGCCGCGTAATGATAACAGGTGAACAGATTTTATTATTCCATTCTATCCAGAGGAGACGTTTTTTGCCCTCTCTCTCTCTCCCCTCTCTCTCTCTCCCGCTTTTTTTAGACGCTGTCTATCTCGTTGAATATTTAACGAATGTACTCCGTGATCCTGCGAAACGCGCTTGTTTGCCGTCGGAAAATTGACCGTTTCGCGAGCGATTCAACTTTTACTCGCTAATTAATCTAATCCTTAACTACCGGCGAGTACCGGAGCATTCTCATCTTTATTTTCACTTTTCAAGCATTTCAACACGTCGCGACGATCACGATTTTGTGTATCATTCGGGAACAATGAAATTTTGTACGCGGTTTTTTCGGATTTTTCGTTTATTCGAAGACCAAGAAGGAGTCCTCGATTGCCGAGAGAATCTCCCCACGATAGAGGCGGCAGCCTCGTCGAATTCCCGGCTCGTTTCGACGCAGCTGGTAAACAATTATAAACATGTGTCACAATGGAGACAATTGCCGCGCTCCCACGACCATTAGCCGCGTTTCCCGCGGGTCCGAGTTCCGCAAAAGGGCCGTTTTCGCGATCTTGTTTGGTTAAATTTCACTCTCGGTGTCATCCCTGCCCTCCCCTTTAAGTTTATTTCATCGGCAACTATTATAAATCTCGACCGAGCTTGAACACCTTGAACGGTAAAGAATATTAGACCGGGTTGAAATTTGGACACCTTCGTTCGTACCTTATTATTAGACTGCGGATGTTTATGCATTTATGAAGAAATTGGTTGGATGAAATATAAAACAGTGAAAGATTAGAAGAATTTAAGAATATCGTAATGTTGTTGTCAATGTAACGAAGTCATTAAGGGATGAAATCAATTTTTATTTTATTCCTGAATTCTACAATCAATGCAGAACATTTTCATTTTGCATAAAAATCCGCAGTCTACTTATTATCGATAAAAACAATTGACCCTTTGCACTCGGGGGTACTTCAACTCGAAAATGAAACATTTCTTCCGACCTAGAATAATTCCATTCTATACGAATATTACCACGCTTCTATTAACTTGACGTGTTGTTGTTGTATGCGTCAAATCTTGTAATCGAATTTTAAACCACTTCCCACAGTCCAATCTTGCTGAAATTTTGTATACACACTTGCTTCCGGTGACAATAAAAGTAGAAAATAAAATGTATAAAAAAAGCTTTTTAAAAACCACGCTTATACTAAAATGTACTAAAAAGGAGAAAATAATTTTTTCCTGGTTCTCCATAAAATACCGAATCCAGTTAGATGATAAATAATATTTTTAAGCAATATTTTAAGCAATTAGTTCAAAATTTCTTCCGTTATAAATTTAGGGTCGGAATAGATCGAAATATTTGATATAAATTTATATAAAATCATGACATTAGTGACTATAAAAATAAAAGCGTGGAGCGCCTACGAAGATTACGTCAATATATTTTAGCGTTCCACGCTTTTATTTTTATAGTCACTAATGTCATGATTTTATATAAATTTATATTCAATATTTGTATCTGTTCCGACACTAATTTTATAACAGAAGAAATTTCGAACTAATTGCTTAAAATTTTGGGCAAAAATATTACTAATCATTTAACTGGATTCGGTATTTTATGGAGAACCAGGAAAAAAATCATTTTCTCCATTTTAGTGCATTTTAATATGAGCGTGGTTTTTAAAAGTTTTTTTTATATATTTTTTTTCTTTGTATGAATACAAAATTGATATAATACCTCATACAATACTTAGATGTTTAACCAACATATTTAATAATCTAGTTTATGGAGAACCAGGAAAAAAATTATTTTCTCGAAAAATATTGGCGAGTGCCAATATTTTTTTTTCCTTTTTATTGCATTTTAATATAAGCGTGGTTTTTAAAAAGTTTTTTTTATAAATTTTTTTCTTTGTATGAATATAAAATTGATATAATACCTCATACAATACTTAAATGTTTAATAATTCGTAGATACCAACATATTTAATAATCTAGTTTATGGAGAACCAGGAAAAAAATTATTTTCTCCTTTTTAGTGCATTTTAATATAAGCGTGGTTTTTAAAAAGTTTTTTTATATAGTTTTTTTCTTTGTATGAATACAAAATTGATATAATACCTCATACAATACTTAGATGTTTAACCAACATATTTAATAATCTAGTTTATGGAGAACCAGGAAAAGAATTATTTTCTCCTTTTTATTGCATTTTAATATAAGCGTGGTTTTTAAAAAGTTTTTTTTATAAATTTTTTTCTTTGTATAAATATGAAATTGATATAAATACCTCATACAATACTTAAATGTTTAATAATTCGTAGATACCAACACATTTAATAATCTAGTTTATGGAGAACCAGGAAAAAAATTATTTTCTCCTTGTTCGTGCATTTTAATATAAGCGTGGTTTTTAAAAAGTTTTTTTATACATTTTTTTTCTTTGTATGAATATAAAATTGATATAATACCTCATACAATACTTAGATGTTTGACCAACATGTTTAATAATCTAGTTTATGGAGAACCAGGAAAAAAATTATTTTCTCCTTTTTAGTGCATTTTAATATAAGCGTGGTTTTTTAAAAGTTTATTTAATATATATTTTTCTTTGTATGAATATAAAATTGATATAATACCTCATGCAATACTTAAATGTTTAGTAATTCGTAGATACCAACATATTCAATAATGTAAACAATATTTTGAATAATGGTACAGCAAATTTTTAGTGTCAACTCTGAGTCACAAATCGATGTGTCCCTATCGGTAGGTCGCGCAGAAACGAATCCGTGTAAAACAGCGAACCGGGTCAAGATTATTATAGAAAACTGGGTAAACGAGAGTTACGTAATTGTGGCAACGAACTCTTCTGGGACCATAAAACGCGTGTACACGTCCCGGATCCTTTCGATTTCTTCGGGATCGTTCGGACAGGAAATCTACGCTAGACCGACCGGCGAAATCGTCGGAAATTAACGGGCACCACAATTTCGTGCGGTAATTCGAATTTTCTTCTCCTCCGTGTTCCCCAAGTGTCCATCGAGTGTTCGCGTAATTGCGAGTTCGCGGCATTGTTTGCCCGAGGACAACGCGCCGGTTTCGTAAGCTTCCGGTCTGCGAATTTTTCGGTTCTACCAGAACGATCTGCTCGCAACTCGGTTACGAACGCGGAAACTTCATAGAAAATAACACTATCGATTCGCGTTAATTTACAATCGTTGTTCATCGATGCCCCTCGACAAACTCACCGTTTAGAACAATCGCAGATAAAATCGGCGCTCTTGTTCCCTGGCCTTTGTTGATTTATTTCGACGAAGTTTCCGGAGCCGTTCTTCCTTCTTCTTCCTCTCTTGGCGAACTTTTTCCTATTTACTTCATCTTATCGGCCCGACTAGCAGACCAACTCCCATAAAACTTCCGCGGAGTTACAACCATCTTCCAAACAAAATAAAAACTTTCGGAGCCTGCGTTTGTCACAGACCTCTGGTACTTGTAACCTCCTTCAATCTCTCTGACGTTGACCATCGCGAGCGAGCGACGAGCGAGCGGGTTCGATTTTTCGTGAACTTTCGTTTAATTGCGCGTCGATGCACGTCCGACGGGCCGGACAAGTTTTTAATCCGCGTAACCTGTTTCGCGGAAGAAAGATGACGTCGAAGTGCACCTAACAGTCCGTTATTCCCGCCCGATTTTTCGAGACTTCGTAAAATCAGATTCTTTCGCGGACCAATCGAATATTGTTCTGTAAAAACAAACGCGGTAGAAGCGCGCTCTCGCGACGAGAACAGGAAAACATTTACACAAAATGACAACGGCGAACGTGCCCCGATCTCGGTTCCAATAAATAGCGAACGAGCGAAATAAATAGCTGTCAAAGTGGCAGCGCCGAGAAAAGGAACTCTGTTCTCTTTTCAATGAGAAGGAATTGTACGAGCAGAAAAAGAGAAGACAATACAAATGCCGCGAGAGCTCGCCGAAAGTTTCTTTTTCGCGTAGCGAGAGAAGAAAGGGAAAGACGGTGGGCGTCGCGACTGAATGAGCCCGCGACAAAGGGGAACGCCGTGCAGAAAGAAGCGGAAAGAAAAGGACGGTTTTCGCGCGGTGGCGTCAGAAACGTGAGGAGAGGGGCGGTGCGGGGGCGAAGGCGCCGAAACGGTCTCTGCCGCGATAATTCCATTAAAGTTACACGTCGCGTAGAACGCCGCGGGCGCTGCCTGACGTCATGCCACTCGTTAATGATCCTGACGAGATGAAAACGCGCGACGGAATTAACGCGTGCAACGATCGTCACGAGCGACGAGATCCCGGATAAGGCCTAGAATTTTTTGGAACTCTTTCGGAGGACTCAGATCGATCCTAGAATTTTTTCGTGGTCCCTGAGAGACGTTGTGAGGTTTCAGAATTTTTTGAAAGTTTTTAGGAGGACTCTGACAGGTCCTACAATTTATTGGAAGTCTTTGGGATGAGTCTGATAGGTCCTACAATTTTTTTATAGTTCCTGAGAGACATTGTGAGGTTCTAGAATTTTTTAGAAGTCTTTGGGAGGACTCTGGTGGGTCCTAGAATTTATGGGAAGCCTTTGGTAGGAGTCTGATAGGTCCAACATTTTTTTTATGGTTCCTGAGAGACATTGTGATGTTCTAAAATTTTTTAGAAGTCTTTGGGGAAACTCTGAAAGGTCCTACAATTTTTGGGAAGTCTTTGGGAGGAGACTGAAAGGTCGCTGAATTTTTTTTAGAAGTCTTTGGGAGGACTCTGATAGGTCCTGCAATTTTTGGAAAGTCTTTGAGACGAGTCTGATAGGTCCTCTAATTTTTTATGGTTCCTAAGAGACATTGTGAGGTTCTAGAATTTTTTAGAAGCCTTTGGGAGCATTCTGGTGGGTCCTAGAATTTATGGGAAGTCTTTGGGAGGAGTCTGATAGGTCCTACAATTTTTTGGTGATCCCTGAGAGACATTGTGAGGTTCCAGAATTTTTTAGAAGTCTTTGGGAGAACTCTGATAGGTGCTACAATTTTTGGGAAGTTTTTAGGAGGACTTTGGAAGGTCCTACAATTTTTTGGTGGTCCTTGAGAGACATCGTGAGGTTCTAGAATTTTTTAGATGTCCTTGGGAGAACTCTGGTAGGTCCTACAATTTATTGGAAGTATTTGGGACGAGTCTGATAGGTCGTACAATTTTTGTATGGTTCCTGAGAGACATTGTGATGTTCCAGAATTTTTTAGAAGTCTTTGGAAGAACTCTGATAGGTGCTACAATTTTTGGGAAGTTTTTAGGAGGACTCTGGAAGGTCCTACAATTTTTTGGTGGTCCCTGAGAGACATTGTGAGGTTCTAGAATTTTTTAGGTGTCTTTGGAAGAACTCTGGCAGGTCCTACAATTTATTGGAAGTCATTGGGAGGAGTCTAATAGGTCCTACAATTTTGTGATGGTTTCTGAGAGACATTATGAGGTTCCAGAATTTTGTAGAAGTCTTTGGGAGAACTCTGAAAGGTCGTTGAATTTTTGGGTAGTCGCTGGAAGACATTGTAAGGTTCCAGAATTTTTGGGAGGATCTTGGGAAGACTGATAGGTCCTAGAATTTTTGTAATGACTGTAGAAGATTCTTTCAATTTCACCCTCGTTTCCGGACACTACATATCAGCCTCTAAAAGGAGCGTGCTTCTAATGTTTCATAAAGGGGATTGCATTAAATGAAATATTGCAACTATGAAGCCTTATTACGGACACTGTTAGCGAAGCAAACGATGGTAGCGAACGTGTTAATGCACAACAGAGGGGCCCCCGTTGATGCGAGTGAAAAGGACGAATAAACCGGTGGATAGCGATTATTGCAAGGTAGAACTGCGAGATAGAACGGAATAAAAACAGTCGGGAACGATGCGGAGTCTCTCCGTTGATCGATGTAGATCGAAGGAGCAAAGTTTTAGGAAGATCTGAAGTCTAGATCGGCCGCTATTAATCTTTGAACCGGGCAAATTATTCTTTTATATCGTCACAGTAAATTACGCGAGTCGAATGTCTTTTTTCTATAGTTAATGGGTTAAGTGATATACCAGTTACTATATAGTGTGCATAATGCAGATTTGCGTAATGCACGTTTCACGCTTACGTGTGTAGTCGGTGTTAATACACTCTCGGTCGTTACGTTAACGCGTCGTTTTCCCTTTAAAATAATTCAGCGAAAAATACGAAATCGGAGAGACGACATAAATAAACTGCCGTGAATTAGCATCGAGCAGGACCACTCGATCACAGAAATCTGTTGATCGTCCTCGAGTTTTCGACTTGTAAACAGGTCCGGACAAATCTGCATGAGAGACAGTGGGGACAGGAAAAAATGAATATTATTCCGTGTAGAACAAAACAATCGCTGAAAAAGGAATGCATCTCGCTCCGAGTGGATTACGGCGCGTCTAAACTTAGCAGTCGGCTTCATTATCATTTCGCTCCTCCATCCTCGTAACTACCATTTCCAAAAAAGTCCCCTCGACCTTCTTAAATTTTTTAGTTTGACACCTAGCTACGATAACGAGTTCGGCGCTCCATTTCCCTGATTTTTGCGGCGAAGCTATAATTAACCGGGTTTATCGAAGCTGCTTAAAATATTGTCAGAAAATTGCTATTTCGATCCTCGAGACGGCAAAAACCGGCTGCTATTGTTTCGCAAGCGTTTAATTGACAAGGGGATCGCTTCCGTCAAAGTTAACGCCGGGGAAGATTGGAGTAGGAAAAATTGCTGCGTCGGTATCATTTTAATAACGAAGAAGGGACGTATGGGAGGTAGAAAATTGTAGTCCAGGGAAACGCGACACAGAGAGAGAGGGTAGGAGGGGAGGAGCTCTCGTCGCTGCGACGAAAATTGTCCCGCCACGTTTGTCTCGAACGGTTTCCTTGGACGCGGAGAGGATCGCGTGCACGCCGTGACACAGAAAATTGCGATACTCGATTGAAGGTATCGACGCGAGTGCCAATATTTTTTCCCAGTCCGCTTCGCCGAGTCATAGTTCTCGGCACGATCGAAATTGCCGTTCCAGAATCGGCACAGTTACGAAATAGGACACGCGTGTCGTTGCGTCTTCTCGCGATTATTACCGGAAGGAGAGCTATTCTTCTCTCTCGATCTCCCGAGAACGTCGATCCAGCCGAACCGGAGTCGGTCGAACACGTTCCCAACCGCGTGGATCATAATCTCAAACATTTTCCGCGGCAGTTCAGTCGACCAACTTTTTCCTGTTGATTATGAATTTTACATATACTTTAACGAGTTTCGCGAGGTCGCTCGGATAAATGTTATTCCGGATAGAGAGACGAATTAAAACGATTCCGTAAACTTATTGATACATGTGCCGGCGACTGAATTAAACGCCGGAATCGCTGGATCAGATCGTCGATGTAAATTATTTTCCAGGAAGTTTAATTCAAACGACCCGAGGGGTTTATCAATATACAGTGGCTGGACAAAGTATTCGTACATTACAGGCACATTTCCTTCGCAATTGCGACCAATAACAATTTCGTAAAAATTTATTTTTGCACATTTGTTAGTGAACTAATCCTTCTGACGTCTCAAAAAAGCTGATGCTGTCGAGTTCTATTTTGAAAAAGTGATTAAAAGGTGTACGAACACTTTGTACACTGGTACTTCGGTATCTTTCGGTGGAATTGTCGGGATAAATGGATCGATTGAATTGTTAAGGTGTCGGTTAATATATTTTTGCACATTAGCCAGTAAACTAATCCTTCTGACGTCTCAAAAAAGCAGAAGCTGTCGAGTTCTATTTTGAAAAAGTGATTAAAAGGTGTACGAACACTTTGTACACTGGTACTTCGGTATCTTTCGGTGGAATTGTCGGGATAAATGGATCGATTGAATTGTTAAGGTGTCGGTTAATATATTTTTGCACATTAGCCAGTAAAGTAACCCTTCTGAAGCCTCAAAAACGCTGAAGCTGTCGAGTTCTATTTTGAAAAAGTGATTAAAAGGTGTACGAACACTTTGTACACTGGTACTTCGGTATCTTCCGGTGGAATTGTCGGGATAAATGGATCGATTGAATTGCTAAGGTGTCGGTTAATATATTTTTGCACATTAGCCAGTAAACTAATCCTTCTGACGTCTCAAAAAAGCTGAAGCTGTCGAGTTCTATTTTGAAGAAGTGATTAAAAGGTGTACGAACACTTTGTACACTGGTACTTCGGTATCTTCCGGTGGAATTGTCGGGATAAATGGATCGATTGAATTGTTAAAGTGTCGGTTAATATATTTTTGCACATTAGCCAGTAAACTAATCCTTCTGACGTCTCAAAAAAGCTGGAGCTGTCGAGTTCGATTTTGAAAAAGTGATTAAAAGGTGTACGTACACTTTGTACACTGGTACTTCGGTATCTTTCGGTGGAATTGTCGGGATAAACGGATCGATTGAATTATTAAGGTGTCGGTTAGAGTACGGAGATCGTCGACGCGCCAGAAATCGCGATCACGAAAGGTCGCGGGTCCTAGAATTTATAGGAAGTCTTTAGGAGGAGTCTGATAGGTCCTACAATTTTTTCGTGGTCCCTGAGAGATGTTGTGAGGTTCCAGAATTTTTTAGAAGTCTTTGGGAAGACTCTGATAGGTTCTACAATTTTTGGGAAGTCTTTCGGAGGAGTCTGGTGGGTCCTAGAATTTATGGGAAGTCTTAAGGAGGTGTCTGATAGGTCCTACAATTTTTTCGTGGCCCCTGAGAGATATTGTGAGGTTCCAGAATTTTTTAGAAGTCTTTGGGAGGACTCTGACAGGTTCTACTATTTTTGAAAAGTCTTTAGGGGGATTCTGGTGGGTTCTACAATTTTTTGGTGGTCCCTGAGAGACATTGTGAAGTTCCAGAATTTTTTAGAAGTCTTTAGGAGGACTCTGATAGGTTGTACTATTTTTGAAAAGTCTTTGGGAGGATTCTGGTGGGTCCTAGAATTTATGAGAAGTCTTTGGGAGGAGTCTGATAGGTCCTACAATTTTTTGGTGGTCCCTGAGAGACATTGTGAGGTTCCAGAATTTTTTAGAAGTCTTGGGGAGGACTCTGATAGGTTCCACAATTTTTGGAAAGTCTTTGGGGTCTTAAGTTTTTAATTCAAACGACCCGAGGGGATTATCAACATACAGTGGCTGTACAAAGTATTCGTACATTACAGGCACATTTCCTTCGCAATTGACCAATAACAATTTCGTAAAAATTTATTTTTGCACATTTGTTAGTGAACTAATCCTTCTGACGTCTCAAAAAAGCTGAAGCTGTCGAGTTCGATTTTGAAAAAGTGATTAAAAGGTGTACGAACACTTTGTACACTGGTACTTCGGTATCTTCCGGTGGAATTGTCGGGATAAATGGATCGATTGAATTGTTAAGGTGTCGGTTAGAGTACGGAGATCGTCGACGCGCCAGAAATCGCGATCACGAAAGGTCGCGCGTTCGCGATCTCGGCGAGTTATGCAGAAAAACAGCCTCGCAGGTTGCAGTTTTCCGCGGTTGCGATATTGCGTGCGGTAATTGCAGGCCGAAGGGGAACTTGCCCTGCCCCCTGCCTCCCTCTGCTGTCCCCCTCCCTCTGTCGGTCCGCAACGATCGGAGCAGAGAGCGAGAAAGACGATCAGGACTCCCGGTGCACGAGATCACGTATGCTAATGATAATTATCGGGTTCAAGCGCGCTGGAAAGATCAATTAGCTGTGCCGCGAGGAGAATGTTACGTGGTCGCGTTTCTGCGACGGCGGTTCGACGAAAAATATTGCGGATCGTCGAGACCGGTAACGGAATCGAGATCGAGACCGATAACCGTCACGATCTCCCTGAAAAAGGAGCCAACGAAAGAGCACTGCTTCTCTCAATTAGTTTTCTATTTGAAGGTTTCGATGAACTCCATAAAATCATTCATTCAATTCTGTAGTTGTGCCCGTAATTATGAAATTGGTCCAAGTCAAAATCTAAAAAAAAGATTCTTACTATAAAAAATGACGAAATTTCACATTCATCATAAATGTTCATTAATCGAGACTAATAAAACTCTAAATTGAGATGTTACATAAGATTGAAAATATTTTTCAATGTATTCAAATGTAGTCCTTTGAGCACAATTCTAAAAGTGATCAAAGTCTAGTGTGTGGAAGGAATTTCTGCTTTTGAAAATTCAGTATCTCCGAGAATATTCGCAGAAGGATCTGCAATCCTAATAGCTTAATCTCGCGGCTTCGTTTTCCGGAGATCCAGGAGACTTTAGCCGACTGAACGCGAGCGGTCCCGAGCGCTCGGCTTTAACTTACCAAATTATGAATGAAAAAGCGTGGTCCGAGGATCTGCTCTTTAAGAAAGTAAGAGTGAAGGTGGAAAAGCGCGAGTGAAACGTCGCGGCCATGAAAGAAGAAGAAACTGAAGGAGCTAAGAAGATTCCGAGAGGGAAGCGAAAGGTTGGATGCAAATTCGCTCGGGTTTGATTGGAAATGGCAGATGCTTGTTTGCCGAGGGGTTAAACTGTCGCGATTGCGTAGGTACGAGCAATTACACGACGCGATCGGCCAATTAACCGAAGGTAATGCCGGATAACGCGACGGTAATAGATCCCGTCTGGCAAAAGACAGAGAACAGAGAGAGAGAAGGATGAAGGAAGGAAGGAAAGAGGAAGCGTGTACCGCGAAACGGTGATTTGCAAAAATTTTTCAGCGTCGCGTTAACGCGGCGACGCTCGTCACACGGTTCGACACGAAGATTAATTAGCGTCGCGATTCGCTCCCGTCACCGCCATTGACACCGGCGTGTTTTGCTCGTTGTTCTTCCGTCCCGGTTCCGTTCCGATACAGAAAGAAGACGGTCTCCGCCAGAGGTCTTCAGTTTCTCTCTCGATTTTCCACGGCCGTGAAACTCTTCTTCTCCGTTCCTTCCTCGCCAGCCTCCGCTTCGAAACTCCTCGTTAAACGGTTGTTTAGATAGCGGAAACGTTCTTCGCGAAAAAGACATATTGTCTCGGGCGGAAAATATTATTGTAAATTCCGTTGCTCTTTCCTCCCGCTGGATCTCGCGTTCATTTAATCGCGCGATCGAACGAACTAGAATGTAAAACGCGTTTCGCGCAACTATTTTTCCCGAAGAGGGTGCACGCAATTCCGCAAGTCGGTCTCCCTCGGTTCCGAGCAGCGAACGATTAGTTAGGCGAGGAGAAGAAACGTCGAAGAGGCGATTCGGTGGCCGGCCGCGCTGCTCCAGTAATTGAATCTGATTTTTTAAGATGTCCGACGGCTGGCAAGGCCGAACGATAGTTTTTCTCCGGTCGGCAGGAAACGGATCGGATACGTAATTCATTACGGCTTCCTCCGGTTAACGCTGCTAACGCTTCCGCCGGTTTTTTTACGGGGCGAACCCCGACTTTCTTCGCGCGCTGAAATTCATCTTGCAGGAAAAAGAGGAGCAGCACTCGGGGCCCCGCGCGAAAAAGGAAGCAAGAATAAACAGCGGGGGGAGAATCGGGAGCGCTATAAACCGGGAACGCCAGCCAGAAACCAAAGGAGAACTGACTTTCGGCTTTCTTAAGCCCTTGCACTGCCATTTTTTTCGGCCGCCGCGCTCTCGTACCTCGCCTGCTGCAACAAGAACACATTCCCTTTGGAATTTCCCGTCTATTCGAACGGCTAAACGCTGATGAAAGAAACGGAATATTTCCTCTCGGCTGAAAAAACATTTAATAATACTTAATGCAATTTCGTAAAGCAAACAGCCGTGATATTCAGTGCACGTCGCATCTATCGATTCCTCAGCCTCGAACTTCTCCGTCTCTCGATCCAATGATGCTTCATCATCCTCCGAAACGTCACAAATAATAATTATGAATGATCCGCGCCGCGTCCGACCTTCTCTTCCATTCCGCGAGACGTTATATCTGCTCTCGAAACGTTTACGCCGTCGCACAGTGGTCTAACCGGGCCATTTAGCTGTACAAAATTATTCCAGCATTATTTTAAGACTTGAAGCCGTAGTTAAGTAGGTCATTGGATTCGTCTTGGCATCAGCTACAAGAATATGTGATAAAAAATACTTAGTAGCATTTTAAAGATTAACATGATCATATTTTTTATTAAAAAAGAACATTTTTGTGAAATTTTTTTATTGGAATTTATAGATGACCGAGTATCGATTAACTTCTGTTGGAAACATTTTCTTGCCAAATTATTTCAAGCTTCCAAACCGACCGTGTTTATGTAAGTGCTTAAGAATCACAAACGACAAAAGATAGCAAACACTGATTCAAGTAAAAGTTATATCGTATTTTCAAACCTGCAAATCTGTACAAAAATTTTCTAAAAAAAATCGTTTTCAAAATTTAACAAAAATTATAAATCTTCACAATTGTTTGCCTACATTTATGGGCCCAAAAATACGATATAACTTTTACTGCGACCATGTTTTGATATCTTTTTGTCGTTTGTGGCTTACATTGAAGAGAATCATAGAGATGATTCGGAATATATCGACATTGGATTACTAAAAACTGTCTCAAATTCGCCGGAGCAAATTGGAGCAAATGAAATTGATTTTTTAGGACACTCTAGACTTCTATAAAGAAGTTCCAACATGTCCCATCGTGAAGTTTTTTTTTGTGAGACTGTGAAAGTATAAATGTATACGTTTATATGAAAACATAAGTTTGAAGTATATTTTCATTTTTAAGCAAATGAACGATATACCTAAGTTTTATTTGAGTTTTGTACATACGGTTCATATCCATCATAGAATGAAAAATTCCACAAATATTTGCACTATTAGATATTCATAATGAGGTATACTAACGAATAGTGAGTTGTCGAACGACGTTGAAGAAATACGAAGTCGAAAAGTGAGTTTTTCGTGGGGGCATATTTTATTATGGGATGATAACAAGGGATAAAACAGCAGTGATTTTTCTTATCTGGTACCTTACCTCTCATTTACTGTAACGGGAAATTTTCTGCGGATTTCCATTTTTTGGGTTGTGTCCAGCTAAATGGCTCGTTCAGAAGTGGTCTGAGTGAGTCTGTGCGTCGTCCTGACAGCGTCTCATCGGTACCCGCGCATAAAATGCATCGGTTCGATGTAGAATTTTCGCTATTTTGTAGCAATGACAGATAAAAGTTGCAGAACCAAGCGCGACGCGGTCTCGAGCACGCACACACGCAACGGATGCACCTGCTGGCTGGTGTGCACGAGCGCGCCGATCTCGATATCGAGAGCTCGAACGACAGCCACTCGTAACGCAGGACCGCTCGTCCTTGCAACCTGCCAGGATCCTTGCCCCTCGGTGTTGCGTCAATCGGTGTCCGCGTGCCTCTTTCTCTCCGCGATCGTGCAATCCTTCATATCACGCGGATACCTTCCATTAATTATCCCCGCGGACATTTATCGTGGCCGTTCCGCGCGATTTTCGACGGACGATCGATAAAACCGTCCGTTTCGAGTCCAACTTTATCGCTTCCTCGTCCTCTCAATTTCGAAAGAAACTCGCCTGGTAAAATATCAATACCAATATTTAACTCGAATCGCGGCGCAATATCATATATTGTACTCCAGGAAACCTTTTTTCCATGTTTCGGAACCAGAAGTCTTCTCGAATTTCCGCGGAGAGAAAAAAAGAAGGAGGACTCTGATCGATCCTACAATTTTTTCGTGGTCCCTGAGAGATGTGAGGTTCCAGAATTTTTTAGAAGTCCTTGGGAGGACTCTGATAGGTTCTACTATTTTTGAAAAGTCTTTAGGAGGATTCTGGTGGGTTCTACAATTTTTGGGAAGTCTTTAGGAGGAGTCTGATAGGTCCTACAATTTTTTGATGGTCCCTGAAAGACATTGTGAGGTTCCAGAATTTTTTAGAAATCTTTGGGAGGACTCCGATAGGTCCTAAAATTTTTTGGTGGTCCCTGAGAGACATTGTGAGGTTCCAGAATTTTTTAGAAGTCTTTGGGAGGAATCTGATAGGTTCTACAATTTTTGGGAAGTCTTTGGGAGGCGTCTGGTGGGCCCTAGAATTTATGGGAAGTCTTTAGGAGGAGTCTGATAGGTCCTAAAATTTTTTGGTGGTCCCTGAGAGACATTGTGAGGTTCCAGAATTTTTTAGAAGTCTTTGGGAGGAATCTGATAGGTTCTACAATTTTTGGGAAGTCTTTGGGAGGCGTCTGGTGGGCCCTAGAATTTATGGGAAGTCTTTAGGAGGAGTCTGATAGGTCCTACAATTTTTTGGTGGTCCCTGAGAGACATTGTGAGGTTCCAGAATTTTGTAGAAGTCTTTGGGAGGACTCTGATATGTTGTACTATTTTTGAAAAGTCTTTGGGAGGATTCTGGTGGGTCCTAGAATTTATGGGAAGTCTTTAGGAGGTGTCTGATAGGTCCTACAACTTTTGGGTGATCCCTGAGAGACATTGTGAGGTTCCAGATTTTGTTAGAAGTCTTTGGGAGGACTCTGATAGGTTCTACAATTTTTGGGAAGCCTTTGGGAGGACTCTGGTAGGTCCTAGAATTTATGGCAAGTCTTTGGGAGGAGTCTGATAGGTCCTACAATATTTTTATGGTTCCTGAGAGACATTGTGAGGTTCCAGAATTTTTTAGAAGTCTTTGAGAGGAATCTGATAGGTTTCACAATTTTTGAAAAGTCTTTGGGAAGACTCTGGTAGGTCCTAGAATTTATGGCAAGTCTTTGGGAGGAGTCTGATATGTCCTACAATTTTTTGATGGTTCCTGAGAGACATTGTGAGGTTCCAGAATATTTTAGAAGTCTTTGGGAGGACTCTGATAAGTTCTACAATTTTTGAACCGTCCGTTTCGAGTCCAACTTTATCGCTTCCTCGTCCCCTCAATTTCGAAAGAAACTCGCCTGGTAAAATATCAATACCAATATGTAACTCGAATCGCGGCGCAATATCATTGTATTCCAGGAAACCTTTTTTCCATGTTTCCGAACTTCTCGAATTTCCGCGGAGAGAAAAAAAGAAGCACTATAGTTTCTTGCGGTCATAATTCAGTCAACCTTTTAACAATGTTGAAACGACCGGCTCTATCCAGCCGCTCCATTTCCTTCGATCGCTCATTAACGACCGAAACCCAGATTTCAATCTCACAACAGAGTGAGTATTTAATACGACAGAGGCTGCAATAAGTCGTTCTATCTATCATCTGAAATAATTTATCGCGATGCAACGGGCAGTAGTAATCGAGCGAGGACAAAAAGGAGTCCCGGTGTATATCGGCGACGATTTTTCTAGCTATTCCCGTAGTAGCATCGCATAATGTTCTCTAATTATTACCCTTTTAATCCAGATCGGTCTCGGCGATATAAGCGCGCAGGCAGAATTCCGAGAATTTTGCAACATTTCTTTGTTATTATTAGTCGCCGGTTGCTTGCTCGATCGTTGCGTCGATCCATTAGCCATACATTTTTCCCCTCTTTCTCTCCCTCTCGGTCTCGTTCCGTCTCTTTGCTCTCCTCTCCTTTCTCTCGCCGATATTTCAGCGTTTCCTAATTGACGTATTATCTGGAGCTAATTGTCCCGGTGAGTGGCGAGCGCAAGAGAATCTCTCGCCGGTTTTTACGATCTCCTAGACTGTCTCGTAAATAAATAAATATTATTCTGGCCGTGCGCTGATGCTGATACAGTCGCTTTCTAATTTAGCAGGCGACCATCGCCGATAGTCTCGTTCATTCCACGTGTGTTCCGGCTTTCGATCGCTCGATGTCTCGCAAAATAAAACTAACTCGTACTCGGAGAATCGTTCGCCGCCGTTCGAAACTGGATCGCGCTCGCGAACGAGAACGATCTATTTGCAACTCGTTAACGTGTCGGCATGCACCTTGACGATTGTTTACCGGAAATCGATGCAGAAAACCTGTCCGCGATTTATCGGATCAAGGCGAGACGGAGACCGCTCGGAGACGATTCTAACGACGATCGATGATTCCAGGGGAGGATCAATACCGAGGCGCCGGAGGATCCAGCAGCGGTAGCCCGCCGGCGAGTTTGCTGGTGGTTCCTCAGCCTTTGACCGTCAAACCCTCGCATCCCTCGCACCTGAACCCTCACCTGGGTGGACCGCACTCGCATCCGCCGAGGAAGTACCAGTGCAAGATGTGCCCACAGGTGAGTCTGACAAATTTTCCACATTTTATTATTCATGTAAATTATCCACCCGAAGCGTTGGAAATATTGAAACAGAAACTGGAGCGAGAGATCTTCTCTTCAAAAATAAATGTATATAATACCAGACAGCTTAAAGAAGTGAAAATACCGCGATTGATCCTCGCTTTCGAGCTCGAAGCGTTCGACGTGCCTCCACGGCGCCATTTTATAAATATTCATCTGCACTGATGCTAACTTCCCTTCAAAAATCAATCTACAGTTCTAGAAATTTAAAAAAATGAAAAGACACATCCCACTCGATTGATCCTCGCTTTCGAGCTCGAAGCGTTCGACGTGCCTCCACGGCGCCATTTTGGAAATATTCATGTACACTGATGATAAGTTCCCTTCAAAAATCAATCTACAGCTCTAGAAATTTAAGAAAATGAAAAGACACATCGCACTCGATTGATCCTCGCTTTCGAGCTCGAAGCGTTCGACGTGCCTCCACGGCGCCATTTTAGAAATATTCATCTACACTGATGATAAGTTCCCTTCAAAAATCAATCTACAGTTCTCGAAATTTAAAAAAATGAAGACACATCCCACTCGATTGATCCTCGCTTTCGAACTCGAAGCGTTCGACGCTTCTACGGCGCCATTTTAGAGATATTCATCTACACTGATGATAATATCTTCCCTTCAAAAATCAATCTACAGTTCCAAAAATTTAAAAAAATGAAAAGACACACCCCACTCGATTGATTCTCGCTTTCAAACTCGAAGTGTGCGACGTGCCTCCACGGCGCCATTTTAGAAATATTCATGTACACTGATGCTAACTTCCCTTCAAAAATCAATCTACAGCCCTAGAAATTTAAAAAAATGAAAAGACACACCCCACTCGGTTGATTCTCGCTTTCAAACTCGAAGTGTGCGACGTGCCTCCACGGCGCCATTTTAGAAATATTCATCTACACTGATGATAACTTCCCTTCAAAAATCAATCTACAGCTCTAGAAATTTTAAAAAATGAAAAGACACATCCCACTCGATTGATCCTCGCTTTCGAACTCGAAGCGTGCGACGCTTCCACGGCGCCATTTTAGAAGTATTCATCTACACTGATGATAATATCTTCCCTTCAAAAATCAATCTACAGTTCCAGAAATTTAAAAAAATGAAAAGACACACCCCACTCGATTGATTCTCGCTTTCAAACTCGAAGTGTGCGACGTGCCTCCACGGCGCCATTTTAGAAATATTCATGTACACTGATGCTAACTTCTCTTCAAAAATCAATCTACAGCCCTAGAAATTTAAAAAAATAAAAAGACACACCCCACTCGGTTGATTCTCGCTTTCAAACTCGAAGTGTGCGACGTGCCTCCACGGCGCCATTTTAGAAATATTCATCTACACTGATGATAACTTCCCTTCAAAAATCAATCTACAGTTCTAGAAATTTAAAAAAATGAAAAGACACATCCCACTCGATTGATCCTTGCTTTCAAACTCGAAGCGTGCGACCCTTCCACGGCGCCATTTTAGAAATATTCATCTACACTGATGATAACTTCCCTTCAAAAATCAATCTACAGTTCTAGAAATTTCAAAAAATGAAAAGACACATGCAACTCGATTGATCCTCGCTTTCGAACTCGAAGCGTTCGACGCTTTTACGGCGCCATTTTAGAGATATTCATCTACACTGATGATAATATCTTCCCTTCAAAAATCAATCTACAGTTCTAGAAATTTAAAAAAATGAAGACACATCCCACTCGACTGATCCTCGCTTTCGAACTCGAAGCGTGCGACGCTTCCACGGCGCCATTTTGGAAATATTCATCTACACTGATGATAACTTTCCTTCAAAAATCAATCTACAGCCCTAGAAAATTTAAAAAATGAAAAGACACATCCCACTCGATTGATTCTCGCTTTCGATCTCGAAGCGTTCGACGTGCCTCCACGGCGCCATTTTATAAATATTCATCTGCACTGATGCTAACTTCCCTTCAAAAATCAATCTACAGTTCTAGAAATTTAAAAAAATGAAAAGACACATCCCACTCGATTGATCCTCGCTTTCGAGCTCGAAGCGTTCGACGTGCCTCCACGGCGCCATTTTGGAAATATTCATGTACACTGATGATAAGTTCCCTTCAAAAATCAATCTACAGCTCTAGAAATTTAAGAAAATGAAAAGACACATCGCACTCGATTGATCCTCGCTTTCGAGCTCGAAGCGTGCGACGTGCCTCCACGGCGCCATTTTGGAAATATTCATCTACACCAGGGGTCGGCAACCTGCGACTCTTTGGATGTTTTTTCTTATGAATAAATAGATTAGTTTTTTTTATCAAATAACTTTATTTATGCGAGTACTATTTATTGTTGGCAAGAAAATATTTTGCGGCTCTTTAAAAACTTTGAAATTTTGTAAATTGTCATTTTTGACTCTTCCGACTCAAAAGGTTGCCGACCCCTGATCTACACTGATGATAAGTTCCCTTCAAAAATCAATCTACAGTTCTAGAAATTTTAAAAAATAAAAAGACATCCTACTCGATTGATCGTCGCTTTCGAACTCGAAACGTTCGACGTGCCTCCACGGCGCCATTTTACAGATATTCAATCAGAAACTGGAGCGAGTGGTACCTCAAAATTCCATAGTAATAGAAAACTTTAAAAAAATAAGAAGACACTCCGACTCGAATGACGCTCGCTTCCTCGTGCAAGAAAATAGTCATAAAGTCAAAATACAGTTACCTAATTAGTGTCGAAAGGGTTGAAGGGGTTGAAGGGTGCGAGAACGACGCAAATTCGTGGAGTCGAGGGTGGGAGAGGGTCGAGGTGCAATTAAATCGGTAAAGAAACGAGGCAGTCCGGTGCGGGACGTAACTGCACATTCTTGAGCCGATAATGGCTCGTTTTACAGCTCTTCAACCCTTTGCGGGCCGTTCCGGGCCCAGCCTGAGGCTTCCTTCAGCACAGTAGTGGCTGATTTTTACCGCAGGTACATTCGTAAAGGCCGCGATTCAACAAAGCCACGAGGGTTATTCGGCTCTCGCCACTGTTGTAAAACACCGGCCATTCATGCCGGCAACCACTTTTCTCCGCTCCTGGTGTAATACACCGTCGGCCCGGCTGTTGGGGGACGAACAGGGGCGAGAGAGAGAGAGAGAGGGAGAGAGAGACTTTCTATTCTCTTTCTCTCTTACGGTCTCCCCCCTTTCTTTCTCGCTATCTGTCGCGCACTCGAGCCACCCTTCGACTCTCCGTGAGCTCAATCTTCGCGACTCGTAAAGCTTTGAGACGCTTTCTTGATCATTCTTGCTCTTTGTTTCATCTCCTTCCACTCTCCCTCTCCTCGGGCAGCTTTGCTCGATGATTAATTTCCACCGTAGATGCCTCGGCTTATTTTTCCTGGCCTTCCTCCCGGAAAAATCCTCTGATTTCGAGAATACTCGGACCCACTATTACGAAAACAATCTTCAAATATTCGTGGATATTTAAGGATGTTCTGCAGGTATATAAAAACGAAACAATTTATGAAAATTCGACAAGATATAATTCTTACTAAATTAATGCATTACCAAAGTTTGGGTTCGATTCACTGCACTGTTCAAAAATTATAGCAAATTAAAGTTTGCACATTTTAACACGTCTTCTTATGGAGAATTCATTAAATTCCACTTCAAACCCTATTTAAACCTTGAAAAAAACGCAACTAAAAACTCCAACAAAAAAAATACACTCAAAATAAAAATATACTCATGAATGGCTTTCATTGCCAATATAGTACCTTCAGAACATCCTTAAATTCATCTTCCTGCGCAGTACCGTCTCGGTGTTCGTGAAATTAAATCGACCCTTCGAAGACTATTCAATTTAATTTTCTTGAAGAGCCAAAGAATACTTCGAATAAAAGCTGTCTTGTTCGACCGGAAATCGAGTGTTTCAGGCTCTTGAAAAAATAATATAAATTGCTCACTCAACATACCGTCCCCCGATAGCTATTCTCCCGAAGCACCCGGGAAAAACGGTTATTACAGTATATTTGCACTGTTAGTTGCCACCGTTCGAATTAAATAAAACTTTCAAAGCAAACGGCTTCCAAGAAAGAAACCGTCGAAGTTGAAGCGAAAAATTTCCTAGAGAATTACGCTCCCTTCCGTTCGCAGATCCATTTCCACAACATTTCAACTTCGAACTTACGTGCGCCGTCTCATCTTCTATTAACGAAGTATCAATCATACTTCGCTACTCAGAAGTACGGTGACTGGTTTCAAGAGTAAATTATACTTCTATCGGTTTACTTCAAAGAAAAACGTCACGAAGACAAAGAGAGCAGAAAACGGTCGCGATTACGGCCGATAAATAATTGAAGAGAGGGCTCCCACTCGTCTTTTTATAAACATACACCGTCGACGGAGGGTGACACGATCCCTTGGCGTGGTTCGTTCTAGGGGGATAGGGCTGTAGTTGGAAATGACTCAATTTAGATACGAATTCGCATCGGCTCACACCCCTTCTATAAATTGTTAACCACTCTGAATAAATGTATTCCACCCCCAACCACACCCTGACTTCATTCTCCAGAACTATTCAGACTAATCAAGGGTTCTTCATTATTTCCCCTTACAGAACTATATTCAAATCAATTGAGAAGTTGTCTCTGGTGCAACAGACAGCTTGAAAACGTGGCTAAAATAACAACTGTTTCTATAAATCTTTAGTGACTTGACAAAATGTATTCCACCCTCCAACCTACCCTCAAAACTACTGTCTACATGTGATCGTTCTAATCAAGAGTTAGACGGTAAATATTTGATTCTTCTTCAGGGAATTATGTAGGGGTTGAAGGTGCATCTCGAATGCACTTTTCGAGCTGATGCATACCCTGACATGTCTCCACCTCGATATTGTATTCCACCCCCCAACCAAACTTCATTCTCCACAACTATTCAGTCTAATCAAGGGTTCTTCATTATTTTCCCTACAGAAGTATATTAAAATCATTTAACAAGTTGTCTTTGGTGTAATAGACAGCTTAAAAACGTGGCTAAAATATCAACTACTACTACTACATTTATTTATTTAATGTTGCTTCAACATCAAAGGTCATTAGCAACACGGTACACACACACACACACACACACTTCTGTTTCTATAAATCTTTAGTGCCTTGACAAAATGTATTCCACCCTCCAATCTCCCCTCAAAACTACTGTCTACATGTGATCATTCTAATCAAGAGTTGGATGGTAAATATTTGATTCTTCTTCAGGGAATTATGTAGGGGTTGAAGGTGCATCTCGAATGCACTTTTCTAGCTGATGCATACCCTGACATGTTTCCACCTCGATAATGTATTCCACTCCCAACCTAACTTCATTCTCCACAACTACTCAGTCTAATCAAGGGTTCTTCATTATTTTCCCTACAGAAGTATATTAAAATTATTTAACAAGTTGTCTTTGGTGTAACAGACAGCTTTATCCCTTCCCTACGATTTATTTCAAGGTTTCATTGATTAGAACCTTTTTGTAGATTAATGTAGATCATAATTCCCTAAAAAAAGGAGAAAAATTATATCCATTGTATGTCTATGTTTTCTGCAATAGCTGTACATTAACAAAACCAAGAAAGAATCTTATTTCGCTTTAAAGGGAATTAGTAACATACGTATTTATTAAGACTGTTCAGAATCTTTGGCACGCGTCTGACACGATATTATAGGGCAAGGTGTTTAGAACGTGGCTAAGATAACAACTGTTTCTATAAATCTTTAGTGACTTGACAAAGTGCATTCCACCCTCCAACCTTCCCTCAAAACTACTGTCTACATTTGATCATTCTAATCAAGAGTTAGACGGTAAATATTTGATTCTTCTTCAGGGAATTATGTAGGAGTTCAAGGTGCATCTCGAATGCACTTTTCGAGCTGATGCATACCCTGACATCTCTCCACCACGATAATGTATTCCACCCCAACCACACCCTGTCTCCACTCTCCACAACTACTCAGTCTAATCAAGGGCTCTTCATTATTTTCCCTACAGAAGTATATTAAAATGATTTAACAAGTTGTCTTTGGTGTAATAGACAGCTTAAGAACTTGCTGAAATAACAACTGTTTCTATAAATCTTTAGTGACTTGATAGTATTCTTATTAGTATTTTTAGTATTCCACCCTCCAACCATCCCTCAAAACTACTGTCTACATGTGATCATTCTAATGAAGAGTTAGACGGTAAATATTTGATTCTTCTTCAGGGAATTATGTAGGTGCATCTGGAATGCACTTTTCAAGCTGATGCATAATATCATGATAATAGATGACGATAATGTCTTTACACATTATGCAACACTTGGAGCTGTCTCATTTGTCGGCTAACGTGCGAATGATGGGCACAGTTTAATCGCAGAAGTGCGGTGCATTCAGCGATATACTTTGTAGAATACGTAACGGACGATAACATATCTCGCACACGGCGTATCGATTTTATTTCCATTTGAAGCGACGCAGAGTTTAGGGGTTTCGGCAGGTAGAGGGAACAGGATCGACTCTGTTTCTCGAAATCGAAGCGAGCACGCCGGGGCTCGTTTACGACAAGGACTTGCCGTTTACATCTTGTAATCCCACAACTCCGGCGCGGATTAGCGCCCAGAAAGCCCCGGATTATCGCGCTTTCGTGCCCGCTCAGCTCGTGAACGTCAAATATTAGACGCTCGATCCTCGATCTTCCAGCCTCGACAAGGAACGCCGACACACTCCCGCGCTGCGGCGATCTCTAAGCGAGAGTGATCGTCCTGATAACGAGTGCCTCCCCGCTCACACGCCAGATTTACGTGACCATAGATTGTTAGCGGATCCACCGTTCGATTCCGAGCGCTGTTAATGGCTCTAACTCCTCCTCAAACAGCCCCCGATCCTTTTTAACAATCCTCTTCCAAATTAATTTGCTGATCTACCTTCAATTTGCAATGTGGAGGCACTCTCTTCGTCACAACGCAAGGTCCTTGAGCCTTCTGAAGAAAATTGGCCGAAGACATTTTAGAATTTCACTTAGAACACTCTCATAATTATGGGCAGAAATATTTAAGCAAACGTAGTAGGTGACAAACATAATTTAACAGACGAATTCACAATGAGTTTGTACAAATCAGAGGGGAAACATCAATTTTATTTTTTAAAATAAAGTAATAGTAGTATTTAATATTAGGTTGCAAAGAAAGAAATACAGGATTTTTGTTTCTTTGTTTATAATATAAACCAATAAATATTTACCTTAATTTAATGAGTTATATGTCATTTTGAAGCTTGTTTTACGCTCTATTTAATTATACTTTTGATGTTTCATTTTTTCGAATTTTTATGTAATTATTCGGCTTTTATTTCAGCATGTCAAAACGCGATTTACGCATTATTTTTTTCTTCGAGTTCAAACTAGGCCGAAGTGCCGCTCAAGCCGCTCAAGCGGCTGACAAGTGTCAACGAATGCACAGCTTTATATTTTTAAATAATATTAAATTCCCTGTAAAATGAATTTTAATGCTAAATAATATTAAGATCAATTCTCATAATAATTTAATGTTACTATTAAACAATGTTAAATTTTCTATAAAATTAATTTTCATATTGTTGTTTTCATTTTTGATAAAATTGTTTTTTATATAATATTATATATAATATATATATATATAATATATAATAGTAAAATAAAGTAATGCATACTTCATGTTATTTTTATTATCTTCGAGAAGAAGAAGAAGAAGAAAGAGAATGTTTGTGTATTTTTAAGCTCCAACTCTATTAGTCTAATTTCCATAAACGGATCCAGGGAGGTTCCCCAACAGTTCCGGAACGGATTGAACGTTTGTTTCGAGCTTCCTGGTGGTTTGTTTGGCAAATTAGCAGAGGCAATCGGTTAATCCTCGAGAGGGTTGCATAAAGACGTCAAAGAACGTGGTCCCCGGCTTTTTCCCGATCCTCGGTTTGGAAAAGCGGTGTTTGGGTTGTCGCGGCAGGTAGCGGAAGGGTTGAAAGAGAGAAAGAGAGAAGCGATTTTCGAAAATTGAGCCGTCGCCGATGTTTCCCGGACGAGACGAGTGTTTACGACCGGATTTCACGGGTACCTTTCCTTGGCGAGCGCGTCGCTCTAACCCTTTTTTTCGGTTTGTTTGCGGATTTGAAAAAGTCTTTTAATCCTTTAACTGCTGGATGGAACGAGCGTGAAAGCCGAGGTCCTTGTAATTTCTCTTTCTCTCGGGCCGCATCTTCCTCCGGTCTTTTTATTTCCTTGTTATGACCTAATGGCACTCGCGATTATCCTAGCTTATTAATTAATCCGGTCGAACGGTCCGAGCTGCTTCCCCACTTCTATTTCAGAATTTTAAAACACTGTATTTTACTATGTTTTTCAAAAATCGATTCGCTTCACCAACCTGTACACAGCCCCCTAACGATCTCTTCGAGTCCCGACGATCTTCTGGATCCCTCGGTTTCTCGTGATCGTGTTCCAGCGATCTAGCAACGATCCGACGACCGTTGCGAAGACACTGGGCCCGGAAGTGGTCGGGGAATCCGTAATTACGCGGCGGACAGCAAGATTTATGTGCGCCGATGATGGATTTCGTGAAATTTCGCGGCGCACGGTTTTATGAATCGCGTTTCGCCCGACCGGGAAAGCACAAAGAAGAATCGAACGAGGAACGCAGGAGGAAACGTCCGAGCGGGCGGTTGACAAGGGGTTAAGAAGAGCGAAACACGCGAGTCGAAACGAAGACACGCAATTAAGGGGGGAACGCGGCGCGCGAGTGTTGCGAGGATGTAAAGCGAGAAGTTAAAGAGAGGCTAGGTAACAAAGAAAAATCAACAGGGTGGTGGGCTGCGTAATAAATAAAAATGCTCGACACGGAGCGGCGTGCACCGGTACGGTTGTAAGGGATGGGCGAGGGGGGAGTTCGGGACACCGAAGGAGGAAGAAGAAATTTCGAAGAGAAAAAAAGGAGTACAAAGAAGAAGAAGAAGATGAAGTGTAATGTAATTAATGACACGGGAAGCTGAAATCCGGGTGGCGAAGAAGGTGAACAGGGGAGGGTGCAGCCAGGAGAGAGAGAGAACGAGACGGCATGCAATAACCGACAAGGGAGGAGAGTTAAGATGTAGCAGAAGTCGAAGACGAGGCGGAGATAAAGTGGCGAAGTTCGCAATAAAAGAGGAAAGACGAGAACGAGGGGAAGAGTTTTGCCAGGGGAAAAATAAGAGGAGCGGAACGGGCGGAGAATTAACTCTTAAGCACCGGCGCGACGCACAGTGGGCCAGATCGACGCGCTAGCTGTTCATGAGCTAAAAAATCGAAGTCCTCATATCGATTTTTAACGAATGTACAATGTTTCTTAAACGTCCATTACATTCAAAAACGATAATATTAATTAAAGTTATTAAAAAGTCTCGTTACAATAAGCGTTCAAAGATCAAACTTTTTCAGATACGATTTATCACCGAAAAAATTCCTTTTCTTCATAACGATGTCCTGGAAAACCTACTAAAGATTAAGTGCCCAATTTGTTTTTGTATGAAGAATGTATATATATGTTGAGAACGCACCAGGAACTAAACATTAATGTTCATAATTTGTTATAAAAAAAAAATACTTAGTCAACCAAGGAATACCGTCAAAGTTTTTCACCTTTGACAAGGGATAAGTTAAAAGTGTTATATAGTGTCGTGCTCTAACAAAGTGAAACATTTTCAGCAACGTCTCCCCTAAAAGATCCTGCAAATTTCACATCCAAATCGATCCAAACATGGAAATTATAATGGTTTAAATCGTCGCGTGTCACGTAATTCCGCGGCGAATCGCGTTGCGCGAGACGCATTGACGACCACTCAGCAACTCTTAAGAGTGTAAAGACCTAACCCAGACCTATCTTATGAAGTTTTTAGATTATACGACCATTGATAAACATTCGAACTTATTACTAGCTCACTGTTCAATCATTTGTATTTGAGAGATTATAGTAACAGCATCGTAGTATAGCATCAGAGCAGTTTTTCCATATTAAAGACCTGTATTTTACCTTTGTTAAGAGGAATTATAGTATAGATTTTTGTTTATTCATAGATAAACAGAGTTATAAGCAGAAAATCCGTATGATCAAGCGAATATAGTCAGGAACTTTGTAAAATATAATACTTAATCTTGTTTGAATTTTTGTAATTTTTTAAATAAGACAGTAATAACACATTTTTGTTATTTCATTAAATATAATAAACTTCATTCATTCAATAATTATGAATTACTCTTGTTTGAATGCCTGAATAGCCAGTTTTCAAATATTATTCATTATTCACACGAGTTTACAGACATTTCCGGTGACGTAACAAAAAAATGTTTCCTACAAAAAGTAATCAGTACTCAGTCTTCTACAAATCTCAATACAAAAAATTTCAATAATTTCTTTTTCTTAATAAAAAATGGTGTTTACCTTCATTATTTATTTATAACTATATATTTTTTATTCAATAATATTATAGCTGATGCCAAGACGAATCCGACGATATATTTAATGTGGTCTTTATGTTTTGAAATAATGGTGAAATACGCGTGAATAACTAGCGCGCCGATCTGGCCCACTGTGCGGTACCTTCAAATGTGACGGAGTCGCGCGAATTTCGGATCACCGACCCGCGGAACTATCGGCTAGAAAGCGTAGAAAGTCTCATCGGCGACAATGATGCTGTGAGAAAATTAATAACATCATTCCCCTCGATTTCATTGCAAGAAGTTGCATGATTATTTTGCACAGCGATAAATAGACGACTGCGGATCTTTGTGCAGAATAAAAGTTCTCCGCATCTTCCGCAAGAAACTCTTCTGCAAGAATGCCGCTTCTTTGAATCTTTTCGCCGTTTTAAATTGTATCTATTTCTGCGGTGAATGCATGAAATCCCCAATGATAAGAGAACCTGCCCGGGAATCTAATTACACGCAGGTGTGCTAATTGGATAACGTTCGATCGAACGAAATAAAGCTTTCTCTAGCGCTGGGAAGAAAACATTTTAGCCGGTCCTAAGAAAGGAGACCGTTGCGGTGAAAGCGATGCACGTTGACGCGAGCGGAGAAAGAAATGGAGGATTCGTAAGAGGATGAGGCTGGCGAAATAAGAAGTTGGCGAGCTGGATGCCGGAGGAAGATGCGAGTAAGAGAGAAAGAGAGATCAGCGATCGAAGGACATTCGGCGCAGCGCGCGCCGTGCGATGGATCGTTAAAATTTAATGATATTCACCGAACGGTTATAGAATAGGACGGATTATCATAGACCGGAGGCCAGTGAAACGCATCGCGGCTGATCTGACACATATACCTTGCCCGTTTCCGTTGAAAAACAGCAATTATTGCTTGGCCATTCAGCGTGTCGGCCTGGTGATCCATGGGATACGCGGAGATCGCGCGACGGATTTCGCTCGACTCGTCTCGGCTCGGCTCGGCTTCGCGCCAGCAACGCTCTCGCGATTACACGCGCGATCGCATCGGCGCCGGATTAAAAACCATTTCTATAATAATTAAACCGCAAAAACCCACAGTCAGTCGCCGCCGCCGCTGCCGCCTCCCTTCGAAGCCAGACCCGTTCCATCTATACGGCTCAAATGAGTGGATATTAAGCAAACCGAAAGAGGATGGAAACAATCGAGAATGCATTAAGTCGGAGGAAAACGAACAAGAAGCGCGGTAACAGAATTTATTAAGAAGTTCGGGAAAGAGGTAAAGCTGAAATGTTGTTTAAGAATGACCATCGATGCTACCGATGATCGCATTTTGATTACGTACCGGTGAAACAATGTTAAAAAGCAGAGAGGGACTCCGTGTTTCGGTAATCTGTACGTATTTGTTCTACATATTGCAACGAAATTACGCTCCGGTGGTTGCGATCAGGCAAGTAGCGCGTAAATACACGCTAATGATGCAAATCGGTTAAGCCGACGCTATCCCAGCGGTGAAGGTACGCTCTTCAGCCTCGAGCAACAGACCAGAATCAATCCCGCCGACATTGTCTTCGTCTCGATCGATAAAATAGGCGGTCTCGGACGATCTCTCAGGATCCAGCGCCGCTTCTTTCCCGTCTGCCAGAGCGAGAGAGGATGCAAAAATTCGCTCGGTACATGCGTGTACCGTTGCACAAGATCTATGTAATTTGCCTGGGCCGGCTTCTTTCTCTGCCTCCTCCCTCTCCTCCCCGGTTCTCTCGCGGCCCTCCCATCGCGACGATCTGTAATTTTCGTCGATTTAATCCTGGACGAGTGCGCACGGTATTTATTACACTGTAATATTGAAATAAGCGACTGACGAATAAGCGGGTCGACGCGGAGAGAGCAGCAGCGAACTGCCTCTGTGAGAGAGAGCGGGGCCCACCGTCGCTGATAAGGCCCGCGCAGCCATTAAACCATTCCCTTGATCGACGTTTAATGAACAAAATCATAATCGCGCACCGAGCTCCCCGCGCTCGCTTCCTCAATTATCGACGCCGAGGACGACTATCTCGGCCGGCCGCGAATTAGGGGTATCGGGACCAATGGAGACTGCATCCTCCTCTCCGATCATTCATCGAGCAGCTTCCCACCATTTCTCCGCGATTTGTTTCGCTTGCTCTCCGGAGCCACGGGCCTCGCTCCGCTGCGAGCCGGGGCCACTGCGCCACGCCCTCTCGAACCGGCCACGCCTACTCTAAGCACACATCCGATCATCGCATTCCAAAATTCAAATTTTGAGGCGAGCTTAGGAAAATTTCAATCACGTCACGTCTATAAAATCGAAAATAATGTAGCTAAGTAACATTTCAATTAATTGTGCTCATAATTATGAAAGGAAAGGGTCATTTTTTAGAATATCCCATAAATTACATTGATTAATTTGGTTAAAATAATGTGATGTACAATTATGGGCGCAAATATCAATTTCCTCTTTCTTCTAGAAGTAGTAATAGCTGCGAAATGAATCATAGTGCAAATGCAATTCGGAGAGAGGAGGCGAACCGGCCGAAAAAGAGGAACGATAGATTTCTCGGAGTCGGTATTACGAAACGTAGCGAATTAAAATGGCGGCGTGTCGAGGCGAGAGAGAGCATGAGCGAGATTAAATCACCGGGTAACGACGTAAACGAGAAAAAGAATGGGCTCCGCGCCGCGGATGCTCGATCTCGAAGGAGAGATCCATTTCCTCTTCGAATCCGGCTCTTTCCGGCTCCCCCCGAAGAACAAACCCGACAAAACAATGGCGTCGGACGCCGGCCATTACGGCCGATGCGCAATTAATATTACCACGGCTGCTCCCGTCCGTCTCCATAAACTCGAAATTTACGATTCCCGGGGCCGGGTCCGCCGCTGCCGCTTAATTACAATAAGAATCATCGTCCGGCTGTAAAATAATACGTAACGAACGTCGACCGACCGACACCGGCCACGCCGTTCCTCGTAACGCTAATTATTAACTATCGTCTCGAGGAGGAATCCGCGCGCGTCCTTAGCCCCCGCTTTTTCTTTTTTGCCGATCAAGATTTTCCTTTTCTACGGACCTCGACGTCTCTCGCCTCTCGACAATTCGAGACCCTGATTAATTCCAGCTAACGCGCAACCTGGACAGAGATCCCTTTCTTCGGCTAATTTCACGCTCGATTCTGCTCGAACTCGGTTTGTTCGACAACGTGTACCGTCTAAATTGCCTACGTAATGATGGAAGTGGCCCAAGCGAAAATTTACAAATTTTATCAATTATTTCAACATTATATGCAATTCGTCCAGTGTTAAGGATGTTCTGGAGGTACAATGGGAGACAAAAGTACAAGAAATTCGAAATCCATAAATATATTGGCAATGGAAGCCATTCATGACAGAGTTGGGCAGGAATTAATTACATGAGTAATTAATTACATCTTCAATTACAATTACATGTAGTTGTAATTGTAATTGCAATTACTTGACGAATCACTGTAATTGTAATTGTGGTCCGCAATTACAATTACTGGCTGAGACAAAGTAATTGCAATTACATGTAATTGTAATTGTATTTCTTCAATTCCCAAGTAATTGTAATTGTTAGCTGCAATTCCTTTCCAAACAGACGACGGACGACGGTCGCGCGTGAACACTCACACACCGCTAGGGTACTCTCACACACCGCTAGGGTACTCTCACACACCGCTATACCGGTGTATGAGTGTTCACGCGCGACCGGCGTCCGTCGTCTGTTTGGAAAGGAATTGCAGCTAACAATTACAATTACTTGGGAATTGAATTACTTGGGAATTAGGCCCTCCACACACGGGTCGATCGGCGATTCGGTCGACGCGATTCCAGTCGCATGCGATTCCTCCCTCCACGTGACTTCCAATGCAAATGAATTGAGAGCCACACACGGGTCGATTCGTGGTCGACTGAAACGGCTCGACTGAAATCGCCGCGGTTGTAATCGCGTGCGATCGGAAGCGAAGTTCGTCCACACACGGGTCGATCGGCGATTCGGTCGACGCGATTCCAGTCGCATGCGATTTCTCCCTCCACGTGACTTCCAATGCAAATTAATGGAGAGCCACACACGGGTCGATTCGTGGTCGACTGAAATTGACTCGACTGAAATCGCCGCGATTCTAATCGCGTGCGATCGGAAGCGAAGTTGGAAAATCGCGTGGATCGTACGATTCGCGCGACTCCACAGGAGACGATTTTTTCACTCTCTTAAATCGCATTTCTGAGGTAAAAAACTTGCTTAATTCGATGTAGTATCACTAATTAGAGCTTAATATACCCCCACGGTGAAACCTGCAAGTCTAGCTTTCCTTCTAGCAGCAAAAACGTCGAAGCAGTTTGGTTTTTATTGTTTTTGACAATGATCTCCCACAACAAAAAATCTGAAAAAAATCGAGGACACCGCTTTTGATGGTAGCTTATTCGGGCACTATTAATAGCATGTTTTCATATTTTTTAGTGAAAACGTGAAAACGCGATTCTTGATGTTTGAAAAACACAAATTGACTACAATCGACCAGTGTGCAAATGGCAATCGCGTCCGTCACATGAATCGTATATGACGATCAAGACGTACGAACTTCACGACGCGATTACAATCGACTCGTGTGTGGACGGCATTCGCGTCTGTTGCATGAATCGTACGACGATCAAGACGTAAAAACTGCACGACGCGATTACAATCGACTCGTGTGTGGACGGCAATCGCGTCCGTCGCATGAATCGTATTTGACGAGCAAGACGTACGAACTTCACGACGCGATTTCAATCGACCCGTGTGTGGAGGGCCTTACAATTACATGTAATTGTAATTGTATTTCTGCAATTCCAAATTACAGTAATTGGAAAGTAATTGTAATTGTAATTGAAATTACATTTTGCCCAACTCTGATTCATGAGTACATTTTGCATTAAACTTTTGCTAATACTATGCCCTCTGTAGCTATATTCAGTGGTCTACACTTGTCGCGTTTCCATGCTAGTCAGAGACAACACGATAAATTTGACGTTTTGTAACAGTTTATAATTTTTCCGCTCTGTAACTTTTTAGTGAATCCTAATAAGTTTTATCTCGTGCTCTGGACAGTACATACAGTGAGTGTACAAAGTATTCGTACACCTTTTAAAAACTAATAACCTTTTTATAATTGTACCAAACGATCTGACTTTTTGTAATCAACTAGAAGTATTGTTTTACGAAGTAATATGCAAAAAAGATTTTCCAAAAATTATAATTTACAAAGTTACATGCAAAAATGAAGAAGGTACTTTTTAAAACTTTTTTATTTGGGCTCTTAAAGAAAACTTACAATATATGTTTTGTAGATCTATGTTAGTTATACACGTGCTGAAAATTTAATCGAAATCGGTTAACGCAGGAAAAAACGACACGCATCGAAAGATGTATGATTTTGTGGATTTTAAGGATGTTCTGGAGGTACAATGGGAGACAAAAGTACAAGAAATTCGAAATCCATCTATATATTGGCAATGAAAGCCATTCATGAGTATATTTTGCATGATACTTTTGCGAATACTGTACCCTCTGTAACTATATTCAGTGGTCTACACTTGTCGCGTTTCCATGCTAGTCAAAGACAACACGATAAATTTGACGTTTTGTAACAGTTTATAATTTTTCTGCTCTGTAACTATTTAGTGAATCCTAATAAATTTTGAACATAATTAATTACATAATTTTTACTACATATAAGAAAAAACTGGAGTTTCTAGTTGCGTTTTTTCAAGGTTTAAATAGAGTTTGAAGTGGAATTTTATGAATTCTCCATAAGAAGACGTGTTAAAATGTGCAAACTTTAAGTTGCTATAATTCTTAAACGGTGCAGTGAATCGAACCCAAACTTTGGTAATTGCATTAATTTAGTAAGAATTATATCTTGTCAAATTTTCAAAAATTTTGTTGCGTTTTTATATACCTCCAGAACATCCTTAATTCCTTTTCCTTTAAATATCTCGAAACAAGAAATATTCGACCTAGACCACTTTCATAATTACGGGCACGTTTATTGTCCGTTTGTATTTTCTCCAATCGTTGAACACCGATGGCGGTAAGACTTTAGAACCCCCCCCCCCTTCCTTTCAACATGTGACATATGTCATTCTATTCGTTTTGACATGCTGAACACAAAATGTACGTGTCATTTTTGGCTGAAATGAAATAATAAAATAATAATTATGTAAAGCTTCATATCTTACCGAAAATTCCTTAGTTAAGCGGAGAAGCCAATTGAATGGATTTAATTAGGCTTCAAAAAAAAATTAAATCTATTCAATTGGCTTTTCCGCTTAACTAAGGAATTTTCGGTGAGATATGAAGCTTTACATAATTATCTTTCATTATATTATCGCATTTGATAGTTAAACAAATAGATAGTGGTCTCAGTTGATTTTATATTCATCATCGTACGTTTTAAAAAGTTCTCACGGTATATAGGCCGTTCAACGAACGTAGTAATATATTTGTAGAAACAGTTGACGAGCGGTCTCATCGTGCTGACGCACACGCACAGCACGGACGTGCACGTGTACACAAAATTCAATATGTAGTAACTGCAGTTTTTCACGAATATCTCGAAAACTATTCATTTCAGCCAAAAATGACACGTACATTTCGTGTTCAGCATGTCAAAACGAATAGAATGACATATGTCACATGTAGAAAGGAAGGGGGGTTTTCTAAAGTTCAGCCCTGATGGCTAGACAGCGGATTTTATGAATTTATAACAAAAATGAGTAAGTAGTTGTAATTTAAAATAGTATGCACGTTAGAAGAATTTAAGATTACTGTTCAATTATTTTCAAGCCACTAAACAGATAAAGAAAGAACATAGATTTCCATTTCATTCTTGTTTGTTGCAATTCAGGTAGAAAATTTGTATTTTGCATAAATATCCGCTGTCTACTGATGACAGAGAGATAGAATTTTCTTCCGACTGAATGAATTCCGAAATCTTCGACACAAGTGGGACAAGGGGTTACACGCAAGAGAGCCTCCGATAAATCTTGTCGCGCGCGCGTCCAAAATTGTTCATTCACTATTTTCAGTGATTCCCGCAGAGAGAAAGAGATATCGCGCGCGGACAAATATTCTAGAAAACGATCCGCTCTTCGGCAGCAGTATCGCGTGAACGTTACCCGGCTGAATTTCCAAACGAGGCTCGAACGTCTCGCATTACCCTCGACGTATCCCGAACATACCCGCGTAAATAATTTTTTTTTTCGCTTCATTATCGAACCGGGGGTTGCCCCGATCAAACGGGCCGCCCGTCAGAAGTATTATTTTACGCTTGTCGCGGCGATTTTTCAGCTGCCGCGGAATTGCAGTCGACGGAGGAACGCCTCCGACCGGTAATGAGAATCCTGTATTCTTTCCCTTCTGCAGTTCGGTCGTGTTGCGAAGCCACTCGCGCGATCCTCTTGCCGGTTATTATCCACGGAAAACGTTGTCGCCGATCACGGAACACTAAAAACAATGTCCCTATGCTTAGCGCAGACTGCAAATTGCGAACGTCGGGAATTTAGCGGCGCATTTAAATTTAACTATAAAGAGACAGACGGTCGTAGAAGTTACAGACTGCAAAACCTGATGCGTTTACGGCACGGGCAATCTTTCGAAATACAGAAGGACCTCGATTAACCGGGAGACAAACTATTAATCCAGGTACTACTGTACTGGGAAACTCGTCCGCTTCAATCTCATTTTATTGCAACCGGAAAGAAGCTCTTGTTAAGATTTTATTTGCATCTTGAAGGATTATTAAGAGCAGTAAAATTTAGTTTTATCTCGGCAATTGATGTTCGAACCGACGCACAATCGGCCAGAAACCGATCTTTTTGGACACAAATCTGCCGACAACTCAGTTTTTCATCGATTCAATTAGAATTTTTTTCAAAATGTTCACGAAGGACTATACTTTGATGACCGTTAACCGTCACAATCAAGAATCCTTATCTACAAAGCCCAATAACTCCGGTACTTCATCCACCCATGCCATAAATTTGCATGTCTCAGCTGAGTTGCCGACACTTCTCAACCCTAAACCCTAAACCGGAAAATTTTAAACTGTAAATCTGGCCCTGAGAATTACCAATTGAATAGAATCACATTCGGCACTTATGAGACTTACCATTAATTTATCGATCCAACAGCAGCGTTTTCGCTTCTTGAGGAAGAACTTCCTTGTGCTTGCTATCCTTTATTCTTAGAGAGCTTATAAGAGGATCGGACGATAATAACATATGCCGTATAATATCTGTATTTGTCTTTTTGCGGCAACACGTTCGGGAGTTTTCAGCTAGTGATTTCCTGAAGACTTTATTATTTGCCTCTTGTGGCTCTTCTGAATACAAACCAATTGGCAGTTCAAATGTAGCAAGTACTTCACTTCCATGTTGCAGTACCTTATGAACTGATGGAGGTAGTTTATACCATGGATAAATTTTAATGCACAATTTAGCCGTCTCCGAACAATATTCTTCGAATTTCACAGAACCAGCTTTCTTGTCTCATGTAATTACCTGAAGAATGTTATGCAATCTTGTGATAATAACCGCATTTAATCCAGTCACTGCAGCAACTGATTCGGCTTTTCTAAGGAAAGTTCGAGCCACGTTCCCAGTATTTGCTGTACCAGCTCCCTGTTTGACAACAGCAACTGTGATTGATAGCTCTTTCAAAGAATTTTGCACTTATTTCTTCCTTGCCGCCTTCAATTTTGTTTCCTCTATTGTTCTCGCAGGTCCTTTCTCGAAATCTAAGTTGTACGAAACATGTAGAACCGACATTTATATGACCGACCATTATACACTTGCTCCGTGTGAATTTTCTGTAGTGATTCCAAGTCGTTCCAGAAATCCAGAAATAGAAATGAAATTGAATGTTATTTCTTCCCTGAATGATTGTAATAGAGCAGAAATCATGTATTGACATTTTCAATTTTTAAAATTTTGCAACGATTTTGAATTTCATCTACTCAATTTTTTTGTAAATGCATAAAGATCCGCAGTCTAGCAATAACTAATCACAAGCGAGGTAAATGTAAATTGTGTAAAACTAGCAGTACTACCTTAAAATGTTCTAAATGTGATCAATATATATGTAAAAAACCATTTTGTAACCTGCATAATATGCGAAAGTTGTTAATCTTCAGAATCAAATATCGCGCGATTCCTAAAATAGTTAATATATAATACTATTATTACTTTATTATACTTCATTGTAATATCTTAATAAAACATACAGAATAAACGTCTGTATCTCAAATACAGTTTATAATAGATAATTTCACGATACAATGTCAAATTCTTTGAAATTATCCTGTTCATTCTTTCCGCGTACTGGGTACGTGTACATGGCGCACCCGCTGATCCCCCTCACCCCCCATATAAGCCGAGCGTAGGCACTGTCGATGAGCATAGCTTATACATCTTTGGACAATGTGACGTCGCACTGTCTTCATCTTTGCCGAGGGGAAAATTATCTGCGCCGGGTCTATAGGTAAGGTGAAGTGCCCTAAGTCTGGACAGTCCAAAAGTGATACCTAAATCTGGACAATTGAATTTTCATAGTAAAATCAGTAATTAAGAGATTAAATAATTATATTATATATGCTGAGGCCTTAGCTACAAGTAGGTGTGAATATTATTTCATTAAGACATCAATTGAAATTTAAAAATGAATTCAAAGTTCATCTGAAAACAGTATACAAAATAGTCTATTTACATGCGAATCATGTGCATTTATAGTTCGAACTTTTGTTAGAAAAAAAGATATAATTTAAGCCCTCAGACAAAAAATAATTATCACGCATAATAATATTGATATTTTAAAATAAATTGGCAATCAAGCTTAACATAAATAATAATTATTAATCCAAATATTAGATGTCCAAGATTAGGACTGTTTTCAAATATAAATACTCCATACTGGGACGCGATGACAGTAGCTGTCTCACTCTAAATTTATACGCAATGTGCTTACGCCTGAAACCGGACACGTGTTTGTGAATATAATCAACGCATTGTTTGCAAATTATTTAACTACATGTACGTATAATTAGTCTTCTATTAGCTTGAATAACGTATGTAGAAAATGTATTCCGGTTGTGACGTTAATAATACTTTATGTTTACATCTTGAATCTATCAGTATTACTACCTAACCTTAAAAGTTATATTATGACAAGTTTTATTAAAACAGTAAACGAAAATAAATATATATTTGGTTAAATAATACAATACTATAATCTATGATAAGAATACTACATATAACGCAAAGCATCTTCTATTCGTCATGCGCAACAGCGCCACCAACCAACGTTTTAGGCTATGTTCGCTCGATCAACTCGTAAATTGAATTTGTCCCGATATAGGCTTTACTTCTGTTCAGGTACTAGCTTAGATTGGACTTAATATGTCCAACTATAGGTTTGAATTATTCTTGTTAATACAATTAAGATATTAACCTAAACAATGATTTTTTTATTTCAAATTACTTTACAAACTCTGAACTGTATGTTAAAACTCTTAAGAAATTGTTTTTGTTTATTTAAAGTGATAAAATTTAAAATAGAAAAACATGCTGTCCAGGCATAGGGCACTTCACCTTATATATGGTCTAAGCACGGCACAGTGAAATTTCGTTGTCTCGTGGACGAATTGAGACCCTAGGATCTTGACAGCTGATGGCGCGAATACGCCGAGTGGAGTTTAGAAGTTGCCCGAGGCATTGCGGGAGGATCATGGACAGAATTTTGCGGGACAATAAGACTCGACAAATGAGAATAATGGAGGAATGAAGAAAGAAGAATAAATCGTTCCCGGAAGTGGCGGGGAACGGTGATTGTTCACCGCACGGAAGCGCGTTCACCTCGCCGATTCGACCAAGGAGAACGAACCTAACCGAGGCGGGGCGACTCGCGGCCGATATTATTCCGCGAATAATTTCCGCGGCGCGGTTAACTAGATCCGCGTTGCGGTTTTCCGGCGGGGCGCGGTTCCCTCTGCTCTCTCTCTCTCTCTCTCTTTCTCTTTTGTAGTATGCCTCGGCCCCCGGTTTCATGGGGCCCCCGATCGTTCGATCGATCGCTCGATGATGATGGCTCGAGGATGGAAAACGAGCAGAAGGAACGAGCAGGAGGAGAGTTGATCGAAAAGGTGGGCAAAAAGCGGCCCGATGGAAACGGAAAAGGCCGAGGGACGAAGAGTATCAGCGCGCATGCGTCAAGGCTGCTATTGCAGCTACTGCTCCGCTGCTACCGGCGTCTGCTACTGGTGTGCCTCGTGGAACATGAATCGGGAGGTCGATGAATGAGAAACGGCCGGACGAGGATCCCGATCGAGAACCGCTGTCGCCGCGAGAAACATTCATAAAACCGAGAACTCCGTGCTGAAGGTCCGCCGAAAATCTACGAATTTTCTGTCCTGCTGTTTTAATTAGCTTGCGCAGTCCTGACACGTTCGCCTGTTGGATACAGACCTCGTTATCCAATTCGTTCCAGTCGTTTGGTGGACACACCTCTGCGAAGTTGAACCAATTTAATGTAACGCAATTAACCAAAGCAAAATTGGAAAGATCAAATTGTTATTCCAACTGAGAACTGTGTATTAGCGAGCACAGTGTCTTCATGCTCCTCGATTTTCATCTCTCCGGTGGACAAAAGAAATCCGCCGTGGTTTCGAGGTTTCTGAAACAAGACTCATCGATGACAAATCTACGAAGCTCGTTTCTCTCTGATAAAACTGCGTGGCCTCAAAGAACACGTTCCGAGTTCCTCGGAACGAACGGAGAGCCTGGCGTTCCCAGAACTCCGATGATACGGTGCACCGAATCGACAGTTATTGTGGCGAATAAGAAGCCGAAGAGCAGACGAGGGTATATATATATATATAAATCGAAAGTACAAAGAACGAGAATAGTAGCCGAAGCATCAAAATGAAAAGCGAAGTCCGGAGTGGCTATAAAGAGAGTTGTCCAAGAAGAAGAAGAGTGGTAGCTGAAGTCCGACGAAGATTAAAAAGGAAATGGAGGAAAGCGAGAGACAGCGGAGGAAACGTCGCAGAAACTGGAAGAGAATCGAGAAAGAAAGAGAGTTGGTAGCGAGAATGATCGGCTCGGTGAGACAGAGAGGAGAAGGGAATCGACTGGAAGAGGACGCCAAGAGACCGAAGACCGAAGAACGATGGACAAGGAGGATGAGGCAGGATGCTGTGCTCGTCACGGTACACTAGCCTCCGGACTTGAATCCCGGGCCCCCCGGGCACGGAGGTGCATAGCTTCATTCACCAGCCAGCCACTTTTTTACCCTTTCTTTTTTCCTTCTTCTTCTTCTTCTTCTTCTCTCCTCCTTATTGCTTCTTGTTCCCGTGCTCTCTGCGGCCGCTCCGCTCTGCTCTGCTTTGCTCTGCTCTTCTTCGCTCCGATCCGCCCGGGTCCAGTGTGTGCGCCGCTTCTGGAAGGACGATGGGGAACCACGTCCGGGAGATTACAGTGTTGCGAAGTGACAGTCGGGTCGATTAGGCTCCCTCCACCGCATGCGAACCTTCCTCTCGTCCACTTTTCTTTCGGAATAAACTACTTTTCACCTGTCCCCGTTTGCAGTCCGATTTTTTCACCGTTCGATCAATTAAGTCTTCATCCTCCTGGACAATTTTTAACAAATTTATAGACACCATTCTAGAATAATTCTGTAATAAACATGCTGTAATAATTTCGGTCATTTTTTCACCGTTCGGTCAATTAAAAATTTACAACGGATGTTTTCCAATTTTTGTTTGATCGTAGTTGAAGATTAGAGTCTTCAGATTCTATAATAATTTCTTCGGCGATTCCTTCACCGTTCGATCAATTAAGTCTTCATCCTCGTGGACAATTTTTCGCGAATTTATAGACACCATTCTATAATAATTCTGTAATAATCATGCTGTAATAATTCCGGTCAATTAAAAATTTATAACGACTGTTCTCCAATTTTTGTTTGATCGTAGTCGAAGATCAGTGTCTTCAGATTCTATAATAATTTCTTCAGCGATTTTTTCACCGTTCGATCAATTAAGTTTTCATCCTCGTGGACAATTTTTCGCAAATTTATAGACACCATTCTACAATAATTCTGTAATAATCATGCTGTAATAATTTCGGTCATTTTTTCACCGTTCGGTCAATTAAAAATTTACAACGGATGTTTTCCAAATTTTTGTTTGATCGTAGTTGAAGATCAGAGTATTCAGATTGTATAATAATTTCTTCGGCGATTTTTTCACCGTTCGATCAATTAAATCTTCGTCCTCGTGGACAATTTTTCACAAATTTATAGACACCATTCTATAATAATTCTGTAATAACCATGCTGTAATAATTTCGGTCATTTCCACACTATTCGATCAATTAAAAATTTATAACGGCTGTTCTCCAATTTTTTGTTTGATCGTAGTTGAAGATCAAAGTCTTCAGATTCTATAACAATTTCTTCGGCGATTTTTTCACCGTTCGATCAATTAAGTCTTCATCCTCCTGGACAATATTTCGCAAATTTATAGACACCATTGTAGAATAATTCTGTAATAATTTCGGTCATTTTTTCACCGTTCGATCAATTAAAAATTTACAACGGCTGTTCTCCAATTTTTGTTTGATCGTAGTTGAAGATCAGAGTATTCAGATTCTATAATAATTTCTTCGGCGATTTCTTTACCGTTCGATCAATTAAATCTTCGTCCTCGTGGACAATTTTTCACAAATTTATAGACACCATTCTATAATAATTCTGTAATAACCATGCTGTAATAATTTCGGTCATTTCCACACTGTTCGATCAATTAAAAATTTATAACGGCTGTTCTCCAATTTTTTGTTTGATCGTAGTTGAAGATCAGAGTCTTCAGATTCTATAACAATTTCTTCGGCGATTTTTTCACCGTTCGATCAATTAAGTCTTCATCCTTGTGGACAATTTTTCGCGAATTTATAGACACCATTCTATAATAATTCTGTAATAATTTCGGTCATTTTTTCACCGTTCGATCAATTAAAAATTTACAACGGCTGTTCTCCAATTTTTGTTTGATCGTAGTTGAAGATCAGAGTATTCAGATTCTATAATAATTTCTTCGGCGATTTCTTTACCGTTCGATCAATTAAATCTTCGTCCTCGTGGACAATTTTTCACAAATTTATAGACACCATTCTATAATAATTCTGTAATAACCATGCTGTAATAATTTCGGTCATTTCCACACTGTTTGATCAATTAAAAATTTACAACGGCTGTTCTCCAATTTTTTGTTTGATCGTAGTTGAAGATCAGAGTCTTCAGATTCTATAATAATTTCTTCGGCGATTTTTTCACCGTTCGATCAATTAAGTCTTCATCCTCGTGGACAATTTTTCGCGAATTTATAGACACCATTCTATAATAATTCTGTAATAATTTCGGTCATTCTTTCACCGTTCGGTCAATTAAAAATTTACAACGCCTGTTCTCCAATTTTTTGTTTGATCGTAGTTGAAGATCAGAGTCTTCAGATTCTATAATAATTTCTTCGGCGATTTTTTCACCGTTCGATCAATTAAATCTTCGTCCTCGTGGACAATTTTTCGCGAATTTATAGACACCATTCTATAATAATTCTGTAATAACCATGCTGTAATAATTTCGGTCATTTCCACACTGTTCGATCAATTAAAAATTTATAACGGCTGTTCTCCAATTTTTTGTTTGATCGTAGTTGAAGATCAGAGTCTTCAGATTCTATAACAATTTCTTCGGCGATTTTTTCACCGTTCGATCAATTAAGTCTTCATCCTTGTGGACAATTTTTCGCGAATTTATAGACACCATTCTATAATAATTCTGTAATAATTTCGGTCATTTTTTCACCGTTCGATCAATTAAAAATTTACAACGGCTGTTCTCCAATTTTTTGTTTGATCGTAGTTGAAGATCAGAGTCTTCAGATTCTATAATAATTTCTTCGGCGATTTCTTTACCGTTCGATCAATTAAGTCTTCGTCCTCGTGGACAATTTTTCACAAATTTATAGACACCATTCTATAATAATTCTGTAATAACCATGCTGTAATAATTTCGGTCATTTCCACACTGTTCGATCAATTAAAAATTTATAACGGCTGTTCTCCAATTTTTTGTTTGATCGTAGTTGAAGATCAAAGTCTTCAGATTCTACAACAATTTCTTCGGCGATTTTTTCACCGTTCGATCAATTAAGTCTTCATCCTTGTGGACAATTTTTCGCGAATTTATAGACACCATTCTATAATAATTCTGTAATAATTTCGGTCATTCTTTCACCGTTCGGTCAATTAAAAATTTACAACGGCTGTTCTCGAGTTTTTTGTTTGATCGTAGTTGAAGATCAGAGTCTTCAGATTCTATAATAATTTCTTCGGCGATTTCTTTACCGTTCGATCAATTAAGTCTTCATCCTCGAGGACAATTTTTCGCGAATTTATAGACACCATTCTATAATAATTCTGTAATAATTTCGGTCATTCTTTCACCGTTCGGTCAATTAAAAATTTACAACGGCTGTTCTCGAGTTTTTTGTTTGATCGTAGATGAAGATCAAAGTCTTCAGATTCTATAATAATTTCTTCGGCGATTTCTTCACCGTTCGATCAATTAAGTCTTCATCCTCGTGGATAATTTTTCACAAATTTATAGACACCATTCTATAATAATTCTGTAATAACCATGCTGTAATAATTCCGGTCAATTAAAAATTTATAACGACTGTTCTCCAATTTTTGTTTGATCGTAGTCGAAGATCAGAGTCTTCAGATTCTATAACAATTTCTTCGGCGATTTTTTCACCGTTCGATCAATTAAGTCTTCATCCTTGTGGACAATTTTTCGCGAATTTATAGACACCATTCTATAATAATTCTGTAATAATTTCGGTCATTTTTTCACCGTTCGATCAATTAAAAATTTACAACGGCTGTTCTCCAATTTTTGTTTGATCGTAGTTGAAGATCAGAGTATTCAGATTCTATAATAATTTCTTCGGCGATTTCTTTACCGTTCGATCAATTAAATCTTCGTCCTCGTGGACAATTTTTCACAAATTTATAGACACCATTCTATAATAATTCTGTAATAACCATGCTGTAATAATTTCGGTCATTTCCACACTGTTTGATCAATTAAAAATTTACAACGGCTGTTCTCCAATTTTTTGTTTGATCGTAGTTGAAGATCAGAGTCTTCAGATTCTATAATAATTTCTTCGGCGATTTTTTCACCGTTCGATCAATTAAGTCTTCATCCTCGTGGACAATTTTTCGCGAATTTATAGACACCATTCTATAATAATTCTGTAATAATTTCGGTCATTCTTTCACCGTTCGGTCAATTAAAAATTTACAACGCCTGTTCTCCAATTTTTTGTTTGATCGTAGTTGAAGATCAGAGTCTTCAGATTCTATAATAATTTCTTCGGCGATTTTTTCACCGTTCGATCAATTAAATCTTCGTCCTCGTGGACAATTTTTCGCGAATTTATAGACACCATTCTATAATAATTCTGTAATAACCATGCTGTAATAATTTCGGTCATTTCCACACTGTTCGATCAATTAAAAATTTATAACGGCTGTTCTCCAATTTTTTGTTTGATCGTAGTTGAAGATCAGAGTCTTCAGATTCTATAACAATTTCTTCGGCGATTTTTTCACCGTTCGATCAATTAAGTCTTCATCCTTGTGGACAATTTTTCGCGAATTTATAGACACCATTCTATAATAATTCTGTAATAATTTCGGTCATTTTTTCACCGTTCGATCAATTAAAAATTTACAACGGCTGTTCTCCAATTTTTTGTTTGATCGTAGTTGAAGATCAGAGTCTTCAGATTCTATAATAATTTCTTCGGCGATTTCTTTACCGTTCGATCAATTAAGTCTTCGTCCTCGTGGACAATTTTTCACAAATTTATAGACACCATTCTATAATAATTCTGTAATAACCATGCTGTAATAATTTCGGTCATTTCCACACTGTTCGATCAATTAAAAATTTATAACGGCTGTTCTCCAATTTTTTGTTTGATCGTAGTTGAAGATCAAAGTCTTCAGATTCTACAACAATTTCTTCGGCGATTTTTTCACCGTTCGATCAATTAAGTCTTCATCCTTGTGGACAATTTTTCGCGAATTTATAGACACCATTCTATAATAATTCTGTAATAATTTCGGTCATTCTTTCACCGTTCGGTCAATTAAAAATTTACAACGGCTGTTCTCGAGTTTTTTGTTTGATCGTAGTTGAAGATCAGAGTCTTCAGATTCTATAATAATTTCTTCGGCGATTTCTTTACCGTTCGATCAATTAAGTCTTCATCCTCGAGGACAATTTTTCGCGAATTTATAGACACCATTCTATAATAATTCTGTAATAATTTCGGTCATTCTTTCACCGTTCGGTCAATTAAAAATTTACAACGGCTGTTCTCGAGTTTTTTGTTTGATCGTAGATGAAGATCAAAGTCTTCAGATTCTATAATAATTTCTTCGGCGATTTCTTCACCGTTCGATCAATTAAGTCTTCATCCTCGTGGATAATTTTTCACAAATTTATAGACACCATTCTATAATAATTCTGTAATAACCATGCTGTAATAATTCCGGTCAATTAAAAATTTATAACGACTGTTCTCCAATTTTTGTTTGATCGTAGTCGAAGATCAGAGTCTTCAGATTCTATAATAATTTCTTCGGCGTTTTTTCACCGTTCGATCAATTAAGTCTTCATCCTCGTGGACAATTTTTCGCGAATTTATAGACACCATTCTATAATAATTCTGTAATAATTTCGGTCATTCTTTCACCGTTCGGTCAATTAAAAATCTACAACGGCTGTTCTCCAATTTTTGTTTGATCGTAGTTGAAGATCAGAGTCTTCAGATTCTATAATAATTTCTTCGGCGATATCTTCACCATTCGATCAATTAAGTCTTCATCCTCGTGGACAATTTTTCGCAAATTTATAAACACCATTCTATAATAATTCTGTAATAATTTCGGTCAATTAAAAATTTACAACGGCTGTTCTCGAGTTTTTTGTTTGATCGTAGTTGAAGATCAGAGTCTTCAGATTCTATAATAATTTCTTCGGCGATTCCTTCACCGTTCGATCAATTAAGTCTTCATCCTCGTGGATAATTTTTCGCGAATTTATAGCCACCATTCTAGAATATTTCTGTAATAACCATGCTGCAATAATTCCGGTCATTTTTTCACCGTTCGATCAATTAAAAATCTACAACGGCTGTTCTCCAATTTTTGTTTGATCGTAGTTGAAGATCAGAGTCTTCAGATTCTATAATAATTTCTTTGGCGATTTCTTCACCGTTCGATCGATCAACTCGTACTCCTCGTTGACATTCACAGTGAGTGTACAAAGTATTCGTACACTTTTTAAAAACTAATAACTTTCTTATAATTGTATCGAACGACCTGATTTTTTGTAATCAATTAGAAGCATTAATTTACGAAATGATATACAAAATAGATTTTCCAAAAATTATAATTTACAAGGTTAAATGCTAAAATAAAAAAGGCATTTTCTGAAACTTTTTTATTTGCGTCCTTAATGAAAATTTAAAATATATCTGTTGTAGATCTATGTTAAATGCTGAAAAAAAGCTGAAAATTTCATCGAAATCGATTAACATACACACGAGCCAGAAGCGGCTGAAAATGGTGAAAATAGTAGTTTTACACGACTTTTGATCAGTTTGTGCTTAAAATCCACAGAATCGTACATCTTTCAACGCGTGTCGTTCTTTCCTGCGTCAATCGATTTCGATGAAATGTTCAGTATGTGTATAAGTAACATAGATCTACAAAACATATATTTTAAAATTTCATTAAGGGCCCAAATAAAAAAGTTTTAAAAATGCCTTTTTTATTTTAATTAATTCTAATTGATTCTAATTGATTATAAAAATCAGGTCGTTCGGTACAATTATAAAAAAGTAATTAGTTTTTGAAAAGAGTACGAATAGAAAAGATACTTTGTACATCCACTGTATGTTAGAAATTTATAATTACTATTTCGAAGATCGGAGTCCCGGGCAAACGGATCACGAGGCTGGGAATTATTCAGAAATACAGAAGAGCATTAAATGACGAGTAAACTTGTCCTGTCAGGTTATCGGGTCAAGCAGGGAAACCAATCTTCTCGAGCCTTTGAAATTCTCGGTGCCCGTTCTACTCCAGTTTCTTTTATTTCCCCGTTAACTCCGTGTCCGTCCACAAAGGATCGAACTTCTTTAAAATCTTCGGAACTCCCTTGGAAGCTACAAGGTGGAATCTTTCTGAAATTATTTTGTCGAAGTACTGCCTTGAAATTAGCTGTTCGAAGTATCTAGCGTATCAGCTTGTGTCCCAGAAAAAAAGATGAACTCCGAAATGACTGTCTGGAATTCTCGATTTTCCGGCAAGGTCGAATTTCCCCGATGGTTTTCGAGAAGAAGGGGGGGCCCGATGGTCGATATTATTTGTCGAGCATCGCCGCGGGCAAAACGAGACACAGAAGTTGCCGGGAGCAGCGCGGCGATCGGAGCGGTACAATTTTTCAAATTACACGTCTGCGAGGCGTCGTACGCTCGCTGGTAATACCTTGTCCTATACGTATCCTGGATATCGAGGTGCTAGTCACTCGTCGCTGCGTATTTCTTGCAACAGAGTGTGTCCCTTCGTATTCGTATATATCTGGTACGTACAACGGTGTGCAACGGTGCAACCTGCAACACGGAGAACCAGTCGGCTTGCGCGGCCACGTCGTCCAGTGGCAATTTATTCGAACGCGTTCGCCGATTTAAACGCGGACCGATGATTTCGCTGCGAGATGATCCGGATCGAGGGCTCCCGTTTCCACGAAGCGACACTTTCTTTTTGCTTCGGCGACGGGCGGCGTCTGGCTAGAGAATTTAATGGGGACCGTCCAAGTGTTCTGAATACTTAGCTTCTCTCTCGCGAGAAGAGACTCGCTTCGTCTTTCTATTTTCCTCTCACCCGTCGATATAGAGATCGCACTCCCGCTATTAAATCTCTGGTAGATTACCGCGAACTGCAGACTTTCATGCAAATTCGCTGGTTTTATTGATTAACTTATTACCTCGGAATTCAATTAGAGATACGTGCACTGCTTTTCGTATCGCCTCGGCGTTACTGTTATTATTCCCACGATAAGAAGAGTCGTAACAGATGAATATCTTGTTAGAGCTTTGCTTATCGAGCGATGATTTAATAGGCTTTGCAGTATCGGGGATTAACAATCGAGCGCCGCCGAATAAATTAATCACGGCTGATGTAACGTGTCTTACATGGTCTGAATAATCTTGTAATGTCGGGTAATTACTTCTCTCGGAAATAGTGTGTTAACACTATTTATTAACACTAGAAAATCAAACACTTCTTCTGACTTGGAATAATTCTGTTCCATATGATCTTTTCCTTCTGGTGAAATTGCTTGAATGTTCAGTAATTGATTAGATAAATGCCAACATAGTTAATAATGTAAACAATACTTTGAATAATGGGACGGCATATTTTAGTGGCGACTCCGAATCAACACTCGTTGATAGGCTTCTTAATTAGGTAGTTAATATAGTAGACGAACTGTGCTTTACTGACCAGTAAAAATCAGTCGACGGATTTGCATTTCAATAAAACTGAGACAAATTGCTAGAATAGGTTAGAGAAAAGTAGGGTTGCCAGAAATGTTCTATCCAAATGTAGAAGAAGTAGTGAAAATTGCAATTACACTGCCGGTCAAAAGTATGTGGACACTTCCTTAATTCTTATAACTACCTGAAAAAAGTTTTGATATCTTTGGTAAATTTGATTATCTTGTATGTATTTCAGTTCGTACAGTATTGGAGAACATATTTTAATAATA